>JASWHV010000011.1:37270136-39770136 GCA_030760725.1 Neostapfia colusana | reverse complement strand
ACACTTCATGTATCTCATGAACTCAGTGTTTATGCCGGAGTTGGACAAGTTTGTGGTGGTGTTCATAGACGACATCTTGTTTTACTCCAAGACTGAAGAAGAACACGCCAAACACTTGCATATCGTGCTTCAACGATTAAGAGACCATAAGCTTTATGCCAAGTTCAGCAAGTGCGAGTTTTGGATCAGCCAAGTGCCATTCCTTGGTCATATCATTTCTGCAGAAGGCATTGCAGTTGATCCAAGCAAGATCGAACAAGTGCTGAAATGGAAGTCCCCCACATCAGTCCATGAAGTCAGGAGTTTCCTCGGGTTAGCAGGATATTATCGGAGATTAATACCAAATTTCTCCAAGCTTGCTAAGCCGATGACTGAACTGTTGAAGAAGGGGATCAAATATGTTTGGAGCCCAGCTTGTGAAGAAGCTTTCCAAGCATTAGTGAAGCATCTTACAACAGCCCCGGTGTTAGCTCAACCGGATACGACCAAGCCCTTCGACGTATATTGTGATGCGTCTGGCATCGGGCTTGGCTGTGTATTGATGCAAGGAGGCAGAGTGGTCGCCTATGGCTCACGTCAACTTCGTAACCACGAGCAACACTATCCGACTCATGATCTTGAGCTCGCTGCTGTGGTGTTGGCCATGAAGATGTGGAGGCACTACTTACTTGGAAACTTAGTGCACCTCTACACCGACCACAAAAGTCTGAAATATATATTCACTCAAAAGGAGTTGAATATGCGGCAACGGAGATGGCTAGAACTGATCAAAGACTATGAGATCGAAATTCACTACCATCCCGGGAAGGCAAACGTGGTTGCCGATGCCTTAAGCCGCAAATCCCATGTCAACAATCTGTCCATCAACCCACTTGAAGAGGAGCCAAGTATGTACTTGACTCCGTATGGGGCGTTATATAATCTTGCTCTCATGCCAACCATAAGAGAAGAGATTATGAAAGCTCAGAAGAAGGACATGGGAATGTCGCACATTCGGAGAAGGATGGAGAATGGCGAAATGAAATGCTTCCGAAGAGATGAACACGACACGCTATGGTTTAAAGACCGTATAGTGGTACCCCGTGACATGAAGCTTCGGAAGAAAATCTTGGACGAGGCTCATTTGTCCAAGTATTCTATTCATCCGGGCAGCAACAAGATGTACCACGATCTGAAAACCAGGTTTTGGTGGACACGGATGAAGAGAGAGATCGCAAAATACGTATCCGAATGTGATACGTGTCGGCGGGTGAAAGCCGACCATATGCGTAAAGCCGGACAGCTGCAACCGTTGAACATTCCGGCGTGGAAGTGGGAGGATATCAGCATGGACTACATAGTCGGATTACCTCTCACGTCTCACAAACATGACTCGATTTGGGTGATAGTCGATCGACTAACCAAGTCGGCTCATTTCATCCCCGTACATACAAAGTACGTGGCCAAGCAATATGCGGAGTTGTATATTGCAAGGATCTTGTGTTTGCATGGTGTTACCCGCTCCATCACTTCAGATCGCGGTGCGCTGTTCGTCTCTCGGTTCTGGGAACAGCTGCACGCATCACTGGGAACCAAACTTATCCGAAGCTCCGCGTATCACCCGCAAACGGATGGTCAAACTGAACGGGTGAATCAAGTTCTTGAAGACATGCTACGCGCTTGTGCCATCCACCACGGCAAGAATTGGGACGATCATTTGCCGTTGGCGGAGTTTTCTTACAACAATGGCTATCAAGCTAGCATCAAGATGGCGCCGTATGAAGCTCTCTACGGCCGGAAATATCGTACACCTCTCAACTGGTGCGAGTCCGGCGAGCGAGTTATCTATGGAATTGAACTTGTTAATGAAGCGGAAGAACGAGTGCGAGTAATACAAGCCAATCTTAAGGTTGCTCAATCTCGTCAGAAGAGCTATGCGGATAAAAGGCGCCGCCCTCTCCACTTCGACATCGGGGACCATGTTTCTGTCCGTGTGTCTCCGATGAAGGGAGTTCATCGTTTCGGAGTGAAGGGTAAACTTGCGCCGCGGTTAATTGGTCCGTTCGCCGTCATTGAAAGATGCGGACCTGTGGCCTATCGCTTAGATTTACCGGCGTCGCTCGCAGGCATTCACAACGTCTTCCACATTTCTCAGCTGAGGAAGTGCCTCACGCCCTCAGCTGAAATCCGTACAGAAGACATAGAAGTTCTTCAACCGGACCTCACGTACACGGAGTATCCAATCCGGATTATCGATGAAAATACTCGTGCCACAAGAAACCGGACCTTATGGTTCTACAAGGTCTTGTGGAGTAACCATACCGCTGATGAGGCGACATGGGAAAGCGAGGACTATTTACGAACATATTATCCGGACTTGCTATCATCATATACCCGGTAAAGTTTTTCCCCACATTACTTTTCCTTTGGAATCTCGGGACGAGATTCTTTTTAAGGGGGGAGGGATGTAAAATCCCCAAAAAGTGGTAGCAAGAAAATTCAGCTCATGTACACTTATGAAAAATGAGGGGAATTAAAACTTTGAATTATAATAAGTGTGAGTTCAAAGTGAGGGTTTAGACTTCCCAAAAACTTCCAAACATGGAGATCTAAATGCACAACTTAGATCTTCATAGTCCAAATATTCACCCTTTCAAATTTCAGCTCATTTGGAGGACTTTTCATATTTGTTTGGGATTAAAAGGAAGAGCCCTCTAATCTGAATTTCAAATCCAGTTTCAAATTCCAAATCCCTCAATTTGAAAATTTGGTTTCACAAATGTGTTCTCCACCTTTTAATAAGCAGCCATGCCAAAAACTGGAAATTTTGGAGCTTGTTTGCTATATTTTTGAGGCAATATAAAGTGGAGAATTCAAACTCCTTTTCAAATTCAAAGGATCAAACCCCATTCAAATCCTACACCAGAATTCAAACCATTTGAATTCTGCAAATTCAAACTTAACTTTGGGATGAAGTAAAGCTTTTAATGTTGAGTTGCTGGAGGGAAAAATATCAGAAAAGTTTGACTAAACAAAGGGGGAGGTGGGGCCCAATTGTCAGCCACCTAAAGCAAACAACCGACTGTTTTTCCCTCTCTCTCTCTGTTCCCTGTTGATCACGGTGCGACAGCTCCCGGAAAAGCGCTCCCCCTGACGTCATCACCGAGCCACCGAGCTGGTTCTCGCTGGCCGACGTCAGCGCGCGCGCGTGGGCGATAAGAGCGGCCACCCGAGTACCCCAGCGCTACTTCTCCTCCTCCTCAGCTCGTGCAGCGCCGCGACAGTCTCATTTCCGCTGAAGACCGCCGCTCAGCTCTCTCCGATCGACCACAGCCCTCCAAGCTCGATTGCTCGAGCGCTCCACAGAAAAGAGCATCGCCGGGACGTGCTCTAGCCCTTGCCAAAGCCCCTTCGAGGTTTGCCGGTCCGAACTGCTCGAGAAACGAGGATTGGCGCCAAAGCTTCAAGGTGCCCGGACCTCGCCGTTTCGGCTCTCCGTCGACAGCAGCAACCGGCCACCCTCTCCCCCGACTTCCTATACAAGAAAGGTGCGTGGACATGTCCTGGTCGTGTAGCCGGAGGCCGTTTAGCGTTTGCTAGAACCGGTAGCGAGAATTTCACCGTTTCCCCAAACGGTACACCGACGGGTAGTGCGCGGTCTAGCCAAAAATTCATGGTGCACGATCCTTTGGACCTCGAGTAAGCTTGCACAGAGCTTCTCTACTTCCTAGCGCCTCTCCTCGACGAAGAACCAAGCAAAAACATCAAGAAACGAGGGAGCCCTAGCTGTTTTCTTAGTCGCCAGTGCAAAAGCACCTCGGGTCGCCGTGGAGCCCTCGGTTGCCGGCAGTTTCACCGGCGGCCAGGACTCTTACGGGCTCCTACATCACTCACTGATGCTCTAGAGCCCAAGAATCGATCGAATGATAGAGGAATGAGGGTTCCCGACCTCACCGGAGTTCAAAACTTTGCTGTCACCGGTGCGCGATGGTTTCCTGTGAGCCACGGCCGCCGGCGACCCTCCCACAGTGTTCAGCGCGGTTAGAAATGGGGGAGCGGCGAGTTTGATGAAGTTTAAACCACGGGAACCCCGTACTGGCGAGCCTCGCCGGCGTGCGCCGCCGCGGGAGGCGCGGGCAGCGCGAGGAAGACGAAGGAGGGCCGGTCCCACCGGTCAGCCTCCGGGTGCGCGCGAGGATCGGTTTGTGGCGCCGGATCTGGTGCGGCTGCGCGGGAATAACCCCGTAGCCCCCGGTGTTGCCGAAATCTGACTGGTCCGACTTAAAACAGTGGGCCCAGCCCAATTATTTGAAGTTTCTATTAGAGAAATAATTCCAGAATTTAGCTGATCTTTGCAAGCCCATAACTTTGTGTAGAAAACTCCAAAAAGAGTAAGACCAATTTTGTTGGATTCCTCATGGGGAGTACTTCACATAGAAACCAATTTTAGGCTATGAAAATTACCAGGAATTTCTGTAGAATTGTTTCTAGTAAATCCTTTAGGGATTTATTACAGGAGCAATTCTTTATGAAATATTCCCAAATGTGGGCAGCAAATCCTCTTCATAGATACTGATCTCCAGTAAAGATTTGGGCTTCATTGGAGGTCATTTGCTAGGCCAAATTACCTTCTCAAGTCAGCCTTTATTTAAAAATTCAAATTTAAACAGAAGCTTTTTCAGAACTCCTGTCTAAGTTCAAAAATTCATATCTCTCTGATGGTAGCTCCAAAAATGGTGAAACAAATTTTGTTAGAACCATTGAGACTTACCCTAATCAGATCTTCCACCATTAGCTATGTCAAAGCTCCTGATTTGGGCTCAAAATTCAGATAAGCATTGTACTTGTAGGAATTTTAAAGACTACATTTTGCAATGACATGTCTCCAAATTTGGCTCAAATCATCCTTAGAGAGTCTAGTATCCACTGTAAAAATCCCAAAGCCAATTAAGGATTCTAAATAGCAGTAGCTATGAATAGAAGTCCAATTCTTATAAATCCTTAATACTTATACATGTATTTTATTACATTTCATAATAGTGACCGAAGTTGAGGACGCACCGGAGCCGTTGGACGTCCTCCCACCAGAAGCTCACTTCTTCTCTGACTCGCAACCAGGCAAGCCCCGGTTTTCACTTAAGTACCTTTTATAAAGCTTTTTATTTGTATCATTTATGTCTAGGGTGAATGTTTGCATTAGAGTTAGGGTGATTGAAACCCCACTTGCATAGCCTCTTTAAATCCTATAAAGGGTTGGGTAGTTTACAAACTCGACGAGTAGAGACTGCCATGCTAATGTTTAGGATCTCGGTAGAAGTCGAGTGGTTGGAAGCTCTCGCGAGATAGTACTTGTTACATGGAATAAAAAGAGGTAGAAAATGGCTTAAGATATGGAAATGAGACCCAGCAGGGGGGATAGGAAGCAGTGAGCAGAGGTCTCACGTGCGTAGCCCTGTTGGCGTCGGTTGAGGACCGTCCGTGTGCGGCCCTGCTGGACAAGTATCGAACAGTACCGGATGCATACTGTCATATGGGAACCAGGAAACCGATGTAATTGGTTAACCTGGGTGTCGAGGCTTACCCAACCGTAAATAGGAGTGGGTCGAGGGTAGCAAGGTGTAAATCTGCCGGTGGGCACAGTCACGCTCCACGCGGGGACCTCCTACCCGTTACGGATGGACCGGTTCGGCATTTGGGTTGCCTTTGAAAGGTTGTTGCATACAACAGAGTAGGAAGGGGTGTGGAATCACGCTTCTGAAAGTGGCTGTATGCAACATGTTATCCGGGTGTGTCTTGATTGCAATCACCGTCCCTCGCGGTTATTTGAGTACCCGCTTGTTCACTGCGCTGTGACGTAGTAAGAAGTGAAATAAGCCAACTGAAAATGCTGTATTGATCTTAATGTCTTGCATACCTTGATTGCTGTATATATAGAGCTAATTAAGTTTATATTCCACTTTGGGCATCACCACATCGGAGGAAAGTGTTTCTTGTTTGATTGTGGACTTCCGATGTGAGGGCTGCCTAAGGCACATGAATCTACTGCTATAAAACTGAAAGTAAGGACCAACTTGTAGGCGTGTCTTTATTGCAAAATCCTTTCCTATCTTACATACCCTTGCACGTAGAGTTCCATGCCTAGGGTTGACGGTTAAGACTTGCTGAGCCTTCGTGCTCATGGTTGCAATATTTGAGCTGTGTGCAGGTGAGAGTTATGAGGAAGGTTCTGAGGACGAGGCGATGCCCCCGTCGGGGTACACGGCCGAGCTGGAGCCCTGCACGCCGCCGTAATCTCCGTCTACTTGCTGCTAGTGTGTAGCGTCCCCGGGCTGGACGGCTGCACTTTTGCGTAGCTAGGATGAGAGGCCATATATGTACATTACTTCCGCTGTATAGTTATGTTTTGTAAAAGACTTCCTCTGTTTTATATCAAATAAAAGTTTGTATGTTATCCTTTATTCTTTTCGTGTGTGCTGTTGGGTGCCGCATCGCACGGCACCACCCTATGCGATCCTGGAGTGGGTGAACCATGGGGTGGTCCCCACAGTCGTGGTATCAGAGCCGCATTGGGAATAGCACGCTCGAAAAGAGCTTATTTTGAAAACTTAGAAGTAGTCGAGTGAGGATTAGTCATTAAGCCCACATAAGGTCTATGATAGTACTAGTTATGATGGTGGAAAAGCTAACATATGTGTTATACATTCTGTAACGACGCTCCGACGTCAGGTAAGAGATAAGGTACGCCACCGCAGGCGGATCAATTGCGGTAACTCACCATACGTGTAATAGTATGAAATGCTATACCGTGGCTTGGCACGGTAGTTAATATGAGTCTCTGGACCTCTCTATAGTTTTGAGAGCATATGAAAACGCTGATCTCCAGCGTGCTTTAGGCAAAAGTGAGAATACCCCATCGTGTGGTAAGCAACACGATAGTATGCAACTCTTGAACGTTCAATGTTCAAAGGGCCATACGCAGCGCTCGACATCGGCGTGCCACAACGGTCATGAGGCAGTAGGTGGTATCCGTTGGGTTGATAAAATTCCCAACCGTGACGACCCGTTCACGCTCTACTCGGGTTCCCCGTCGTGTGGTGTGAAAACACGACCATGTACCTTGAGACGTGGCTTGACTCAAGGACGATCCGTATGGCAATGATACGGACCGTATGTTTTTACTATGATATGAACTGCCTGGAATGTTAAAACCTTTGTGTGCATCATTATTGTGTGTTTTTCTGCAGGTACCCTAACCACGTTAGTGCATGACGTGTAGAAACCGTTTGGGAGTGACGACTTTAGTTCCACCATTTAACACGTATATGCCGGAATACCGGTTTAGGATTTTTCTTTGGTGAGGAAACGTAGTACCGACTGCATAAAAGTTTATTTTCAAAGAAAAGAGTCAAAATGAAGTTTAGGAATCCATGTAGGGGTTAGTAAACTCCTATATTGAACTGAGAGTCAATGGGAGTATAGGTTCAATCTCAAAAGCTTAGGAACAATCTCCCCTGTTTTTGGCAGAAATTTTTCTGAACTTGAACAGGGCATAACTTAAGATTGGTTGAACCAACGGAGGTGTGGGATACCATTCTGGAAAGCTTTAGAAGTCCTCTACAACTTTTCTGTAGAGCTCCAGAACAAAATCTCCCTCCAAAGGTATGAAAATCTCAGATGAGTAGGTACTGTCCAGAAACAGGGCAGACCAAATGCTCTCTGGAATTTTCCGTATTTTGACCAAAACACTTAGTTCACCGTTCGACGTCCAGTGGCTGTTGTAAAACAGCGAGTTGGAGTCGAAGGGTTTATGCATTTGACACATCACTTCGAGTTAGTACATGTTTGGGTCCAATACAATAGCGAGGAATTACGCATGCTAACACACTTAACATCCCGCGGTGACCCGGATGGTCGAAATGAACTTTTTAACCTATAAAGTTCAATACTTTGGAACTCGATCATGTGACACGGTCCAGGGATGTATATGTTGTATAAAGTTGAAACTTTATCCACATGTGTGACTGTTATGCGTACTATTTATTCCATTCTCGCATCACTATTGTATAGACTGGATGAAATAAACCAACATGTGCTGATCGTTTGAATGATGTGAATGCAGAATGGTGCGTACTCGGTCAACGCAAGAGGAGGGAGGTCCGAGTCAAGTTCGTGGTGATGAGTCTCCACCTCCGGAGCAGACCACGACGCAGCAGCAACCACCTCCTCCACCGCCAGAACTTCCAAGGAATCTTGCGGAGGATCTCGCCGCAGTGCTCGGCTCGCGCGACGAGCAAACCGAGTTACTGCGGATGTTGGTGCAGCAGAATGCGTCCCATCAGGGAGGACGCCAAGACAATGGGCAATGCCAGCCCCAACAAAGCTCGTATTCAGAATTCATGGCGACCCATCCACCGGTCTTCACGGAGGCCAAAGAACCTTTGGAGGCGGACAGCTTTATCCGCACTCTAGAGGCAAAGTTCGGGCTGCTACGATGCACCGAACATCAGAAGGCGCTGTACGCAGCGCAACAGCTTCAAGGAGAAGCCGGTACCTGGTGGGCGAACTACACCGCCTCCTTACCGGCTGGCCATGCCGTCACATGGACGGAGTTCCGGGAGGCGTTCCGCGCCTATCACATACCTCCCGGTGTGATGGAAATGAAGCTCCAGGAGTTCCTTGGGCTACGACAAGGCGAGAGGAGTGCTCATGAGTACTCAAGGTCATTCAACCGGCTGGTGCAGTATGCGCCAGGATTTGTGGGCACGGAAGACAACAAGAGCAATGCGTTCTTCCGGGGCCTGAACTCCAAGATGAAGGTCCATCTCGCCCAGAGCAATCGCGGCACATTTAACGACCTCGTTAATGCCGCGAATCTACAATAAAATGCTCAGCGCGAACACGGTTCTAACAAGAGGAAACGCAGCGCGCTGACGAGCAGCAGTGGTGGGACGCCACAGAAATACCGTGTGGTGTATCGATCACCATCCGGTCAGAGATGGCAGCCACCGACGCGACCGCCTCAGTTTCGCGGTCGGCAATATAATGCGCCGGGCTTTCGACCGACGTATCCCCCACAGCAACAGCAGCAGCAAAGGATGGTTCCGCGTGCACCTCAGTTTCAACAGCGTGCACCGGGATTTTGTCCTCAAGTCGGCGGGACCCCGACACCTTACACGTGCTATACGTGTGGCCGTGTCGGGCACATTTCGAGGGACTGCCCCGAGCCGCGACAGGGCTGGGGTGCAGCACCGTATCAGGGTGCTAATCAGCCCCACAATCAGCCCAAGAAACCAGCACCAAAACCCGGCAACGTCCACCACTTAGCCCTCGAAGACGTGCCGGAAGGCGAACCCGTCCTCGCGGGTACGTTCTCTTACCTAGATCACCCCGTAGCCATACTTTTTGACTCCGGTGCCACCCATAATTTCATAAGTCAGTCTTATGTTATTAAATATCAACTGCCTATCATTCCCACAAATAATTCATATTTGATATGTTCTCCGGGTGGGAAAATAACAGCTGATAGAATGGTCTATAGAGCACCATTACAATTGGGTGGAAATCTATATCCGACTTCTCTAATCATGTTAGAAAGTCAAAAACTCGATGTCATTTTAGGAATGTCATGGCTACATCGCCATGGTGCTGTTCTTGACATCATTCCACGTGTGGTTCGTTTAAACTCTCCACTTCATGAACCACATGTTCTTATTCTTGACCGTTTGGTTCAAGAAACCCCAGCCACATATAACACGGAAGCCACGAAACTTGAGGATATTCGTGTGGTCCGTGAATACCCTGATGATCTTCCGGGCATGCCACCCGAAAGAGATGTCGAGTTCAAGATTGAACTCGTACCTGGGACAACACCAATCTCACGGAGACCATATAAGATGGCTCCGAATGAGCTGGCTGAACTAAAGGAGCAGCTCAACGAGTTGATGAAGAAGGGTTTCATTCGACCGAGTTCCTCGCCATGGGGATGCTCGGCGCTGTTTGTGAAGAAGAAGGATGAAACCTTGAGGTTGTGTGTGGACTACTGACCTCTCAACGCCGTCACCATCAAGAATAAATAACCACTGCCCCGCATCGATATTCTCTTCGATCAACTTGTGGGTGCGAGTGTATTTTCCAAGATGGATCTTCGCCCCGGATATCATCAAATCAAGATCTGAGCGGAGGATATCCCAAAGACGGCCTTCTCGATGAGATATGGGTTGTATGAATACCTCGTCATGTCCTTTGGTCTCACCAAAGCCCCGGCACACTTCATGTATCTCATGAACTCAGTGTTTATGCCGGAGTTAGACAAGTTTGTGGTGGTGTTCATAGACGACATCTTGGTTTACTCCAAGACTGAAGAAGAACACGCCAAACACTTGCATATCGTGCTTCAACGATTAAGAGACCATAAGCTTTATGCCAAGTTCAGAAGGTGTGAGTTTTGGATCAGCCAAGTGCCATTCCTTGGCCATATCATTTCTGCAGAAGGCATTGCAGTTGATCCAAGCAAGATCGAACAAGTGCTGAAATGGAAGTCCCCCACATCAGTCTATGAAGTCAGGAGTTTCCTCGGGTTAGCAGGATATTATCGGAGATTCATACCAAATTTCTCCAAGCTTGCTAAGCCGATGACTGAACTGTTGAAGAAGGGGATCAAATATGTTTGGAGCCCAGCTTGTGAAGAAGCTTTCCAAGCATTAGTGAAGCATCTTACAACAGCCCCGGTGTGAGCTCAACCGGATATGACCAAGCCCTTCGACGTATATTGTGATGCGTCTGGCATCGGGCTTGGCTGTGTATTGATGCAAGGAGGCAGAGTGGTCGCCTATGGCTCACGTCAACTTCGTAACCACGAGCAGCACTATCCGACTCATGATCTTGAGCTCGCTTCTGTGGTGTTGGCCTTGAAGATGTGGAGGCACTACTTACTTGGAAACTTAGTGCACCTCTACACCGACCACAAAAGTCTGAAATATATATTCACTCAAAAGGAGTTGAATATGCGGCAACGGAGATGGCTAGAACTGATCAAAGACTATGAGATCGAAATTCACTACCATCCCGGGAAGGCAAACGTGGTTGCCGATGCCTTAAGCTGCAAATCCCATGTCAACAATCTGTCCATCACCCCACTTGAAGAGGAGCCAAGTCTGTACTTGACTCCGTATGGGGCGTTATATAATCTTGCTCTCATCCCAACCATAAGAGAGGAGATTATGAAAGCTCAGAAGAAGGACATGGGAATGTCGCACATTCGGAGAAGGATGGAGAATGGCGAAATGAAATGCTTCCGAAGAGATGAACATGACACAGTATGGTTTAAAGACCGTATAGTGGTACCCCGTGACATGAAGCTTCGGAAGAAAATCTTGGACGAGGCTCATTTGTCCAAGTATTCTATTCATCCGGGCAGCAACAAGATGTACCAGGATCTGAAAACCAGGTTTTGGTGGACACGGATGAAGAGAGAGATCGCAAAATACGTATCCGAATGTGATACGTGTCGGCGGGTGAAAGCCGACCATATGCGTAAAGCCGGACAGCTGCAACCGTTGAACATTCCGGCGTGGAAGTGGGAGGATATCAGCATGGACTTCATAGTCGGATTACCTCTCATGTCTCACAAACATGACTCGATTTGGGTGATAGTCGATCGACTAACCAAGTCGGCTCATTTCATCCCCGTACATACAAAGTACGTGGCCAAGCAATATGCGGAGTTGTATATTGCAAGGATCTTGTGTTTGCACGGTGTTACCCGCTCCATCATTTCAGATTGCGGTGCGCTGTTCGTCTCTCGGTTCTGGGAACAGCTGCACGCATCACTGGGAACCAAACTGATCCGAAGCTCCACGTATCACCCGCAAACGGATGGTCAAACTGAACGGGTGAATCAAGTTCTTGAAGACATGCTACGCGCTTGTGCCATCCACCACGGCAAGAATTGGGACGATCATTTTCTGTTGGCGGAGTTTTCTTACAACAATGGCTATCAAGCTAGCATCAAGATGGCGCCGTATGAAGCTCTCTACGGCCGGAAATGTCGTACACCTCTCAACTGGTGCGAGTCCGGCGAGCGAGTTATCTACGGAATTGAACTTGTGAATGAAGCGGAAGAACGAGTGCGAGTAATACAATCCAATCTTAAGGCTTCTCAATCTCGTCAGAAGAGCTATGCGGATAAAAGGCGCCGCCTTCTCCACTTCGACATCGGGGACCATGTTTATGTCTGTGTGTCTCCGATGAAGGGAGTTCATCGTTTCGGAGTGAAGGGTAAACTTGCGCCGCGGTTCATTGGTCCGTTCGCCGTCATTGAAAGATGCGGACCCGTGGCCTATCGCTTAGATTTACCGGCGTCGCTCGCAGGCATTCACAACGTCTTCCACATTTCTCAGCTGAGGAAGTGCCTCAAGCCCTCAGCTGAAATCCGTACAGAAGACATAGAAGTTCTTCAACCGGACCTCACGTACACGGAGTATCCAATCCGGATTATCGATGAAAAGACTCGTGCCACAAGAAACCGGACCTTATGGTTCTACAAGGTCTTGTGAAGTAACCATACCGCTGATGAGGCGACATGGGAAAGCGATGACTATTTACGAACATATTATCCGGACTTGCTATCATCATATATCCAGTAAAGTTTTTCCCCACTTTACTTTTCCTTTGGAATTTCGGGACGAGATTCTTTTTAAGGGGGGAGGGATGTAAAATCCCCAAAAAGTGGTAGCAAGAAAATTCAGCTCATGTACACTTATGAAAAATGAGGGGAATTAAAACTTTGAATTATAATAAGTGTGAGTTCAAATTGAGGGTTTAGACTTCCCAAAAACTTCCGAACATGGAGATCTAAATGCACAACTTTGATCTTCATAGTCCAAATATTCACCCTTTCAAATTTCAGCTCATTTGGAGGAGTTTTCATATTTGTATGGGATTAAAAGGAAGAGCCCTCTAATCTGAATTTCAAATTCAGTTTTAAATTCCAAATCCCTCAATTTGAAAATTTGGTTTCACAAATGTGTTCTCCACCTTTTAATAAGCAGCCATGCCAAAAATTGGAAATTTTGGAGCTGGTTTGCTATATTTTTGAGGCAATATAAAGTGGAGAATTCAAACTCCTTTTCAAATTCAAAGGATCAAACCCCATTCAAATCCTACACCAGAATTCAAACCATTTGAATTCTGCAAATTCAAACTTAACTTTGGGATGAAGTAAAGCTTTTAATGTTGAGTTGCTGGAGGGAAAAATATCAGAAAAGTTTGACTAAACAAAGGGGGAGGTAGGGCCCAATTGTCAGCCACCTAAAGCAAACAACCGACTGTTTTTCCCCCTCTCTCTCTCTGTTTCCGGTTGATCACGGCGCGACAGCTCCCGGAAAAGCGCTCCCCCCGACGTCCTCACCGAGCCACCGAGCTGGTTCTCGCTGGCCGACATCGGCGCGCGCGCGTGGGCGATAAGAGCGGCCACCCGAGTACCCCAGCGCTACTTCTCCTCCTCCTCAGCTCGTGCAGCGTCACGACAGTCTCATTTCCGCTGAAGACCGCTGCTCAGCTCTCTCCGATCGACCACAGCCCTCCAAGCTCGATTGCTCGAGCGCTCCACAGCAAAGAGCATCGCCGGGACGTGCTCTAGCCCTTGCCAAAGCCCCGTCGAGGTTTGCCGGTCCGAACTGCTCGAGAAACGAGGATTGGCGCCAAAGCTTCAAGGAGCCCGGACCTCGCCGTTTCGGCTCTCCGTCGACAGCAGCAACCGGCCACCCTCTCCCCCGACTTCCTATACAAGAAAGGTGCGTGGACAAGTCCTGGTCGTGTAGCCGGAGGCCGTTTAGCGTTTGCTAGAACCGGTAGCGAGAATTTTACCGTTTCCCCAAACGGTACACCGACGGGTAGTGCGCGGTCTAGCCGAAAATTCATGGTGCACGATCCTTTGGACCTCGAGTAAGCTTGCACAGAGCTTCTCTACTTCCTAGCGCCTCTCCTCGACGAAGAACCAAGCAAAAACATCATGAAACGAGGGAGCCCTAGCTGTTTTCTTAGTCGCCGGTGCAAAAGCACCTCGGGTCGCCGTGGAGCCCTCGGTTGCCGGCAGTTTCACCGGCGGCCAGGAGTCTTACGGGCTCCTACATCACTCACTGATGCTCTAGAGCCCAAGAATCGATCGAATGATAGAGGAATGAGGGTTCCCGACCTCGCCGGAGTTCAAAACTTTGCTGTCACCGGTGCGCGATGGTTTCCGGTGAGCCACGGCCGCCGGCGACCCTCCCACAGTGTTCAGCGCGGTTAGAAATGGGGGAGCGTCGAGTTTGACAAAGTTTAAACCACGGGAACCCCGTCCCGGCGAGCCTCGCCGGCGTGCGCCGCCGCAGGAGGCGCGGGCAGCGCGAGGAAGACGAAGGAGGGCCGGTTCCACCGGTCAGCCTCCGGGTGCGCGCGAGGATCGGTTTGTGGCGCCGGATCTGGTGCGGCTGCGCGGGAATAACCCCGTAGCCCCCGGTGTTGCCGAAATCTGACTGGTCCGACTTAGAACAGTGGGCCCAGCCCAATTATTTGAAGTTTCTATTAGAGAAATAATTCCAGAATTTAGATGATCTTTGCAAGCCCATAACTTTGTGTAGAAAACTCCAAAAAGAGTGAGACCAATTTTGTTGGATTCCTCATGAGGAGTACTTCACAGAGAAACCAATTTTAGGCTATGAAAATTCCCAGGAATTTCTGAAGAATTGTTTCTAGTAAATCCTTTAGGGATTTATTACAGGAGCAATTCTTTATGAAATATTCCCAAATTTGGGCAGCAAATCCTCTTCATAGATACTGATCTCCAGTAAAGATTTGGGCTTCATTGGAGGTCATTTGCTAGGCCAAATTACCTTCTCAAGTCAGCCTTTATTTAAAAATTCTAATTTAAACAAAAGCTTTTTCAGAACTCCTGTCTAAGTTCAAAAATTCATATCTCTCTGATGGTAGCTCCAAAAATGGTGAAACAAATTTTGTTAGAACCATTGAGACTTACCCTAATCAGATCTTCCACCATTAGCTATGTCAAAGCTCCTGATTTGGGCTCAAAATTAAGATAAGCATTGTACTTGTAGGAATTTTAAAGACTACATTGTGCAATGACATGTCTCCAAATTTGGCTCAAATCATCCTTAGAGAGTCTAGTATCCACTTTAAAATTCCCAAAGCCAAATAAGGATTCTAAATAGCAGTAGCTATGAATAGAAGTCCAATTCTTATAAATCCTTAATACTTATACATGTATTTTATTACATTTCATAATAGTGACCGAAGTTGAGGACGCACCGGAGCCGTTGGACGTCCTCCCACCAGAAGCTCACTTCTTCTCTGACTCGCAACCAGGCAAGCCCCGGTTTGCACTTAAGTACCTTTTATAAAACTTTTTATTTGTATCATTTATGTCTAGGGTGAATGTTTGCATTAGAGTTAGGGTGATTGAAACCCCACTTGCATAGCCTCTTTAAATCCTATAAAGGGTTGGGTAGTTTATAAACTCGACGAGTACAGACTGCCATGCTAATGTTTAGGATCTCGGTATAAGTCGAGTGGTTGGAAGCTACTCGCGAGATAGTACTTGTTACATGGAATAAAAAGAGGTAGAAAATGGCTTAAGATATGAAAATGAGACCCAGCAGGGGGGATAGGAAGCAGTGAGCAGAGGTCTCACGTGCGTAGCCCTGTTGGCGTCGGTTGAGGACCGTCCGTGTGCGGGCCTGCTGGACAAGTATCGAACAGTACCGGATGCATACTGGCATATGGGAACCAGGAAACCGATGTAATTGGTTAACCTTGGTGTCGAGGCTTACCAAACCGTAAATAGGATTGGGTTGAGGGTAGCAAGGTGTAAATCTGCCGGTGGGCACAGTCACGCTCCACGCGGGGACCTCCTACCCGTTACGGATGGACCGGTTCGGCATTTGGGTTGCATTTGAAAGGTTGTTGCATACAACAGAGTAGGAAGGGGTGTGGAATCACGCTTCTGAATGTGTGTGTATGCAACATGTTATCCGGGTGTGTCTTGATTGCAATCACCGTCCCTCGCTGTTATTTGAGTACCCGCTTGTTCACTGCGCTGTGACGTAGTAAGAAGTGAAATAAGCCAACTGAAAATTCTGTATTGATCTTAATGTCTTGCATACCTTGATTGCTGTAGATATAGAGCTAATTAAGTTTATATTCCACTTTGGGCATCACCACATCGGAGGAAAGCGTTTCTTGTTTGATGTGGACTTCCGATGTGAGGGCTGCCTAAGGCACATGAATCTGCTGCTATAAAACTGAAAGTAAGGACCATCTTGTAGGCGTGTCTTTATTGCAAAATCCTTTCCTATCTTACATACCCTTGCACGTAGAGTTCCATGCCTAGGGTTGACGGTTAAGACTTTCTGAGCCTTCGTGCTCACGGTTGCAATATTTGAGCTGTGTGCAGGTGAGAGTTATGAGGAAGGTTCTGAGGACGAGGCGATGCCCCCGTCGGGGTACACGGCCGAGCTGGAGTCCTGCACGCCGCCGTAATCTCCGTCTACTTGCTGCTAGTGTGTAGCGTCCCCGGGCTGGACGGCTGCACTTTTGCGTAGCTAGGATGAGAGGCCATATATGTACATTACTTCCGCTGTATAGTTATGTTTTGTAAAAGACTTCCGCTGTTTTATATCAAATAAAAGTTTGTATGTTATCCTTTATTCTTTTCGTGTGTGCTGTTGGGTGCCGCATCGCATGGCACGACCCTATGCGATCCTGGAGTGGGTGAACCACGGGGTGGTCCCCACAATCTCGTCCCGAGATTATAAGGTGAAAATGAGAGAGAGGACGGTGGAAAATTACCGGATATGCGACGTGGAAAAGTTTGGGTAGTTGGCGCGAAGAAATCCTTCGCTCTCCCATGTCGCTTCGTCCATGGATTGATTACCCCATAGAACTTCGTAGAACCACAACGTACGGTTGCGTGTGGTTTGGGCCTTTTCGTCAATAATCTGAACCGGTTCCTCCCCATAGGTGAGATCCGGTTGCAGTTCTTCAATGTCTTCCAGCTGAACGGTAGTTGATAGCTTGAGACACTTCCTCAGCTGGGCAATGTGAAAGATGTTGTGCACACCGGAAAGTGCTTCTTGTAATTTTAGCCGGTATGCCACTGATCCACATCTTTCGGTAATCTGGAATGGACTGATGAATCGGGGTGCTAACTTTCCTCTCACCCCAAATCTGTTTACGCCCTTCATTGGAGACACACGTAGGTATACGTGATCCCCCACTTCGAATTGTAATAGGCGTCTTCTCCGGTCCGCATACTGTTTCTGCGGGGATTTGGCGGCTTTTAGGTTCGCTTGAATCAGTCGAACCTTTTCTTCCACGTTGTTGACAAGGTCAATCCCCAAGGTAACCCTTTCGCCAGACTCACACCAGTTCAATGGTGTGCGGCATTTTCTTCCGTATAGCGCCTCGTAGGGCACCATCTTTATGCTGGATTGGTACCCATTGTTGTACGAGAACTTGGCTAACGGCAAGTGATCATCCCAATTCTTGCCGTGGTTGATAGCACAAGCTCGTAGCATGTCTTCTAGGATCTGATTTACCCGCTCGGTTTGCCCATCCGTCTGCGGGTGGTACGCTGAACTATGGATCAGGTTCGTCCCCAAGGCAGCATGCAGCTGCTCCCAAAAATGGGACACAAATAAAGTGCCCCGATCTGATATGATGTTACAGGGTACGCCGTACAAGCATAGGATCCGTGAGATGTACAGTTCAGCGTACTTCTTGGCATTGTAGTTGGTGTTGACCGGGATGAAATGGGCAACTTTGGTGAGCCGGTCGACGATCACCCACACAGAATCATGTTTCTGCAAGGTGGTGGGTAAACCAACGATGAAGTCCATGCTCACGTTCTCCCACTTCCAGGAAGGGATGCCCAGTGGTTGCAGCAGTCCCGGTTTCCGCATATGGTCTGCCTTCACCCGTCGACATGTATCACACTCGGACACGTATTTTGCAGTCTCCCATTTCATCCGTGTCCACCAAAACTTGCTTCTGAGTTCTTGATACATCTTGTTGCTGCCGGGGTGAATAGAAAACTTTGACAAGTGAGCCTCATCAAAGATTTTCTTCCGTAATTCCGGGTTACGGGGTACGACGATCCGGTCCTTGAACCTTAGGACGCCGTCTCCGTCCTTCCGGAAACATTTAAGCTCCCCACTGTCTACACGTCTCCGCAAATGCAACATGCCCTTGTCGTGTTTCTGAGCTGCCGCTATCTCTTCACGGATGATGGGGATCAAAGCTAGGTTTTAGAGAGCTCCGTGTGGAATCACATGTAGTGGTGGTTCGCTCTCTTCCAACGGTGTGATGGTCAGATTGTTAACGTGTGACTTGCGGCTCAGCGCATCTGCCACTACGTTTGCCTTGCCCGGATGACAATGGATCTCTATTTCGTAATCCTTTATTAATTCTAACCATCTTCGCTGCCTCATGTTCAGCTCCTTCTGAGTGAATATGTACTTGAGGCTTTTGTTGTCGGTATATAAATGTACGAGGTTACCGAGTAGGTAGTGCCTCCACATTTTCAGTGCAAGTACCACGCCAACGAGCTCCAAGTCGTGAGTTGGATAATTCTGATCATGGTTTCTAAGCTGTCGTGACCCATACGCGACCACTCTTCGGTCTTGCATCAGCACACATCCGAGCCCAATGCCCGATGCATCGCAGTACACATCGAACGGTTTTGTTGTGTCTGGCTGCGCCAAAACCGGTGCTGATGTCAGGTGCTTGACTAAAGCCTTGAATGCTGCTTCACACGCTGGACTCCAAACATATCTGGTAGCCTTCTTCAGCAGCTCCGTCATAGGCTTGGCAATCTTCGAGAAGTTCGGAATGAACCTCTGATAATATCCCGTGAGTCCGAGGAAACTCCATACCTCGTGAACAGTCCTTGGGGATTTCTAATTCAGCACTTGAGTGATCTTGCTCGGGTCTACAGCGATACCCTCCGCTGAAATGATATGCCCGAGAAAACGCACTTGCGATATCCAGAACTCGCATTTGCTGAATTTCGCGTACAGCTTGTGATCCCTCAGCCGTTGCAAGACTATACACAGATGTTTCTTGTGATCTTCCTCTGAATTGGAATATACCAGTATGTCGTCGATGAAGACCACAACAAACTTGTCCAGCTCCGGCATGAATACCAAGTTCATCAAGTACATGAAGTGAGCTGGAGCATTGGTGAGGCCGAAGGACATGACCAGGTACTCATAAAGTCCGTACCTCGTCGAGAAAGCTGTCTTTGGAATGTCCTCCGCCCTTATCTTAATCTGATGGTACCCGGATCTTAAATCCATCTTGGAAAAGATCTTTGCTTCGACCAACTGATCAAACAACATGTCGATCCGTGGCAACGGGTACTTAATCTTGATGGTTACGGCATTTAATGGACGATAGTCCATGCAAAGCCGCAACGTCTCATCCTTCTTCTTCACAAATAATGCCGAACAGCCCCATGGCGAGGAACTCGGCCTAATAAAACCCTTCTCCAGGAGGTCCGTGATATGAGTATTCAGTTCAGCCAACTCCTTGGGCGCCATCTTGTACGGCCTTCAGGATATTGGCATGGTTCCTGGTGCAAGTTCAATCTTGAACTCCACCTCTCTATCTGGCGGCATTCCCGGTAAATCCTACGGGAATACGTCAGGGAACTTTCGGACCACTGGAATATCTTCCAATCTGATAGTTGTGGACTGATAGACACTTGGAAGTTTTATTTCTGGACTGTCCAGAAATAATGAGTGAGACCCGTGCACTTCTGAGTTTAAGTGCACGACTCAAAGGACGGTGTCTAAAACAGCGCCGTGGCAGGTTAACCACGACATCCCTAGGATGACATCGACCTTCTGTCCCTCTAAGATAATGAGAGACGTGGGGTACACTCTACCCGCTAAGCATAATGGTGCTTTGGAAACCATTACGCTTGCTGAAATCTTCCCACCCGGTGAACAAATTAAATATGGACTATCGGTGGGTAGTATTGGCAAGCTGTGTTTAGCAATGAAAGCTTGGCTAATAAAATTATGCGTGGCGCCTGAATCAAACAGTACTATAGCGGGATGCTGGTGGAGTTGGAACATACCCGCAAGGATTGGCTCACCCTCCGGCGTTTCCCCGCCGCGCATTAGTAGGGTTCCAGGGTTGATTCCTCCCCGGAAACTGTGGTGCCACTCCGCCGTCTTGCCTCTCCAGGCAACTGCTCGCGAAGTGTCCTGGACGACCACACTTGTAACATGTGGCCGCTGCTGGTGTAGTGCTAGGGGGACGAAAGCCCGGCATGCGCTGCTGAGGTGCATACGCACGCGGCATCGCCCGCTGCTGCTGTTGTTGTTGTGGAGGTGGTACTGGCAGTGCCGGCCGGAATGCCGGTGAAGAGTACGGCCAACTGCGGAACGGCATCGACCGCTGTGGTGGCTGCCAGCGTGGACCTGATGGTGGGCGAGTCACCATCCGAAACTTCTGAGAAGGACCGCTTCCTTCTCCGCTGCTTTGCGGCGCGCTTCGCTTCCTCTCCGCCGCCGCCAACTCCTTGCCGGAGTCCTCCTGAACAATCGCAGCATCAATGATGTCGTTGAGGCTGCCGCAATTGAACATCGCCAACTTGTCCTTCAGGAGCGGGTTAAGCCCCTGGTAGAAGTGGTCCCGCCGCTTCTCGTCGATATCGGCATGATACGACGCATATAGCGCGAGATCGTTGAACGCCCTGGAGTATTCCAGCGCGTTTCGGCCCCCTTGTTGCAGGTGTAAGAATTCCTGCATCTTTCTTTTCATCAGACCTGGCGGTATGTGATAGGCCCTGAAGGCCGTCCGGAACTCCGTCCAGGTCATCACTCGGTCGGTGGGCTGTGAAGCACAGAAGTTGGCCCACCACGCGCTCGCGGATCCTTGGAGCTGCTGGACCGCGAACTGAGTCTTGCACTGCTCGCTTATCTGGAGCAGCCTGAACTTCATCTCTATTGCACGGAGCGAGTTGTCCGCGTCAAGAGATTCATCCGCCCTTGAGAATACAAGGGGATGAGTCGCCAGGAAGTCGGAGTAGGAGCTCTGTTGTCGCTCCTCACAGTCTTGACGTCTCTCTGGGCGAGGCGTATTGGCGATGAGAGTCTGCAGCAACTCCGTGTGCTGCTGATGTGAACCCGCCATTGCCGCGACGATGTCGGCCAATGTAACTGTCGGTAGTGGCGGTGGCGGTGTTTGCTGTTGCTGTTGTCCCGAGGAGTCCTCAGGAGGCTGTTTGGAGGTCTCTCCCCCTTGACTGGTACCCCCAACGTCAGGGTTGGCACGAGTACGCGTCATTCTGAAACTCAAAACAGCAGCAATTAGCACATGTCTTACTTAAAATTTCCATACGCAACAGTAGGTATTGAAGTGACACATGAATAATTTGCACAACATTCACATATATTGATAAAGCATAAACTTTATACAAGATACATTATTCTCGGGTCTCCGAGAAGTCGTGCTCATGTCATCACTACCTATACATACGGTACTGTCTACACGACATGTCAACGATTACAAAATTTGGGCTACACTACCCTAGCTGCCCTACATGGCAACTGTAACCCCCTACTCGGAGTAGAACTCGACCTCCTGCGGGTCGTCCTCCTCTGGTACCTCTGCTGGTGGCTCTGGATCTACCACCCCTTCTCCCATCCCGGGTTCTCCCATTGCTGGAAGACCCAAGACCACCAGTATGCCCAATACCGGAGGTACGAGGTCCTGCAAAGCATGCACCTCGTTCATGGCCTGGTTGTAATCTTCCTCCCAGCCTTGCCCTTCCTCAATAGCGTCGTCTCGCTCTTGAGCATGGTCCTCGTTCTGCTGGGTCAGATTCTGTACCAGTTCCTGTAACGCCGTGATGTCGACACGGCTCTTCTTCTTCGCCTTCTTCAGACGATGCAACTGATTGTGTTGTTCATTCTGTCGCTTGATCGTCGGAAGGAGCACATTGCGGAGTGCGCTGTGAGCACTCTCGAAATGGTCTCCACGGCTCGTGCTCTCCTTGAGCTTTGCGGCGAGATGCTCCATATGAACAGCTTGGCTGTCCATCACGGCGTTTCCCGCCCTCATCTGGAGGCTGAGATTTGCCTCCGCGGGGTTGTACCTTGGGCAACTCGGGTCCGTTGCCTCCAGGTACCTCTCTTCCCACACATGCTGAGCTCGTCCCTCCACCGGAACAAGTGCGTATGGAGTGCCCTCCATAGCTTGCACGTGTAGTTGGCAGAAACGTGACATAGTGTCACGGGCTGCCACTTGCCACATCCCTTCCGGCTGTCTACCTCTAACCGTGACGGTGAACGGCACCCAACCGGGTGGCGTAGGTCCTGCAGGGACTTCGACATGGATCGTCCACGTCTTGTTCCCCTCTTCGCCTTCTTCCTTGGCGAAGTATTGCGGCATCTGGTGGTATCCGAAATATTGAAGCATATGCTTCAATGCTTCCGGATAGCCGTTGCGGTGAGAACAGTGGGACATCACCCACCCGTTCTCTAACTGCTGATCTGCTGTCATCTGTAAAAATATATTTGAGAAATGTCAAATATTTATTTAAACAGTAAACCCTTGAGTTATAACATAAGACATGTCATTGAACCCATAAAACTTGGAAACATAGTTCAAATTTTAAACAAATTTGACTGCTGATCTGCTGTTCCCATGACAGCCCTGATCAGTTTCCATTTCAACCTGATTTAGGCCATGTTGAAAGCAAAACCAATTCTGGAGCTCAACATCAAAGTTAAAGCTAACTTCAATATCTTTCCAAAAAGTATTTGCTTGGCCTAAGATCTGTCCTGGTTCAAAAGTTATGAGATGTCAAAGTTAACGGAATTTCTGTAAACAATTGGACAGCACCTCCCTGCTATAGGTAGTGACTTGATCCAAGAATTCCAGTTAATTCTGTTCCTAATCTGACAAAACTATCTGTTACGAAGTTGTAACCCATCTCATAAGATTTCCAGAACTACCTCATTTTCTATTTTTGGGTTTTTATGCAGGATGTTATACTCAATTTACAGAGAGTTTACAGAGAGTCTTTGCTCTGCCCTGTTTTCTGGACAGTTTCAACTCTACTGCATTTTTCGATTGGTTAAGGGATGAAACACCTCTGGACCTCAACAGAAAAGTTGTAAAGCTCTTCCACAGATTTCCAGAAATGTATCATATGACCCCAACCTCGAAAGAACTCAACCTCTAACCTCTGATCAACTTCAGCCTTGATTCAGCTGAAAACAGAGTTCTCTGTCCTTAACAACCTATAAGTTGAAAACTTGTTAACTTTGAATATCTTGTTCAAGGGAAGGAGTTACATCAAGTTTTACTTCTTTAGATCAAAACCTTCAAGTTTTAAATGAAGTTTTTCATTTAATAGGGTGTGACGTCGATGCGTCACCAGATTATGTCGGTACTACGTCCTCACAAAGAAAAACCTATACCGGACTTAGCTGGCTTCGTTAATTCAGTGGCACTAAATGTCACTCGCACACGGATGCTACACGTCTACCGTTTCGTGGTCAGGCTACCTGCAGAAACTCAAGCAATTGTCAGACTCGGCTGCACAGCGAGGCCAGAGTCCATACAGTTCGTACACCCGGCCGTCATCACTCGCCCGGATGTTCTCAAGCCAAACACGCCTTGAGTTACGTGTTCACGTTTCAGACCACGTGACGGGGTCTCCCAAGTTGCACCACGCACACCAGGGATATACGTTGCTCGAATACCCCAAACGACATGAAGAGTCGTAGAGGATACTAAAGCGGGTCGGGTCACCTGCCACCCATGGGGCTCCACCCTTCAGCTTGTGCGCACTGGTGGACAGCGCTTACGTGCACCCCCCAAGACATGAACGTCCCGAGATGCACGATTTTCCGACATTATCAAATAGGTTAATATGCCACTTTCTATACACTAATAACATCCTTGTACGGGCTACTAACTCGTTCCTCACTGGATTTTGAAAAAGATGACCTTTGTAGTGCGTTAAACCTCAAGCGAGCTCTGATACCAACGCTGACACAACCCCACGGTCTTGTCGAGCCAGGATCACGCTGAGGGGTGCTGCGTTGCACAGCACCGGATAACACACCTCAAAGGTACAAAGCGGAAGCGAAATTTTATTACATAAACAAGTTTATGAACATGTTTACATCAAAATAAGTCCAGTCTACACTCACGGGCGTAGACTACGCATCAAGTCCACGTTCATCCCTTGAACGTGTCCTTGCTAGCACACACGCACACTAACCCTACGGCGTGCACGACTCCCACTCGACGGGGTTCCCCTCCTGGGGTTCCGTCTCCTCTTCGGGAGTCCCTTCCTCATAGAACCCTGCAAAAGCTTCAAACACAAGCAGTGAGCACGAAGGCTCAGCAAGTCTGACCCGTCTCACCTAAACATGGAACTTCTACATGAGGGGTAATGGGTTACATGAGGTAAAAATCATTTGCAAGGACTCGCCTAATTAGTAGAATCTTACTTTCAAGTTTTAGCAGCAGGTTGTGGAGAACCTTACGCTAAGGCACATGAGAGAGCCGCAATCAAACAAGAAACACATTTCTCTCATGTACTTTTCCCAAAGTTTAAAAGAACTTTAGTTAGCTCTAAACTACAGCAATTCATTAGCAATCAAGTTCATATTTCAATCAACAACATTTTAACATGTAACTAGCCTGTTCTTTCTACGTCACGGTATAGTGAACAAGTGGTACTCACTGACCGCGAGGGACGGCGATTATAATCGATTTACACCTGCAGGGTTACCCGAACAACCCGTCACGTATGCCCGTACTTGATGTTGCCTACAACAACCATCACGGACGCCGTACGCAACCACCTTTCGCCCGTAAGCCAAATATTGAACCGGTCCCATCGTCCCGAGCAAGAGGTCTCTGCATGCGCATCTCCGTGCTGCCAGCCGATTTACACCTCAAGCTCTCAACCTACCCTCTGAACGACGTGCAATGCCTCAATACCCAGCTACCCGAGTTACATCAGTTTCCGGGTTCCCATATAGCCGGTAGGTCTTCAGTACTGTTCTAGCTTGTTCAACAGGCCCGCACACGGCTCGGTCCTCAATCGACACAAGTGGAGCTATAGCACACAGGCCCCAAAGTCCTGCTGCCCTTAATCTCCACTCGGTCTCATCTTTCTTGCCATATGAATCATGTGCTATCTCTACCCGAGTCGAGTGCCTCTAGCCTATGCTCGCGAGTAGTTCCAACTACTCGACTTGTACCGAATCCTACACTATCTTAGCATTGCAGTAGCTAACAGGGTTTTGCAATCCTAAACCCAACCCATGGTTTTCTTGGCTATGCAGTTGGGTTTCCAAACAAGACTCTAATGCAAAGAATAAAGTAATCAAGTATGTGCTCAAAACAATAAAAACTTGTAAAAGGTTAATGCAAATCGGAGCTTGCCTTGCTGCTCTTGGTCGTAGGCTAGCTGCTCCTCCGGAGTAACGAAGTCTAGGACTTCGGGTTCCTCCTCGACCTTAACGACTACATGATAGAAGAAACATATGTATAAATTTAAATGCATTTGTATTGAGTTTGAAGTTGTGAAGTCTATAACTCTCACTAGACAGACCCAATGACTGTGAAACTTTCACTGTGTATTGGTTACAACCTAGGCACAGACTTGGTCAAGTTTTAGTTGCAGTAAAGCTCATTTGAGCCCTCCACAAATAATCATGTACTTGACCTTTATTGAAGGCTTTTAGGGTGTTCTAAGGGTTTTCATGAAACAAACTATGACTTTCTGAAAACTAGATTTTCAGAGTGTTCTAATGGAGTTGGTCTCACTTAATTTGAAGGTTCCTAACTAAAGATATGAGCTAAACAATTTCAGAGAAAATTCTGAAAATGTTTCTGAACATTTTCTATTTTCTCTAGAACAGTTTCACTAATCACACCACTAGGTGGATCAAATGAGCTCAAATGGATATGAAATTTTTATGATAGTTCAGGGATATTTTGATGAACATCCCAGCAAAATTTCAGGATTTTTCTCCAAAGGATTCTCCAGTTAAAATTCCAACCAGTTTAAATTTTGAGGAATTAATTCTGGAGAAATAAGGAATTTCATGAAGTGAAACTTGATTTGCTGGAAAGTACTCAGAGAGCTGAATCCATCAAAATTTGGTTCACTCGATTTGGAGCTTTCTAGCCAAAGTTATGAGGATTTGAAGTTTGAAGGAAATCTGAAAATCGGGGAAAAGTTTAAACTCGCGCGTGGGCCCCGGGGACACGTGTCGCATGCCGAGGCGACAGCACACCGCGTCCCACAAGGATTTTGCGCGCCAGCACACCCGATCCTGCCGTAGCCCAATCCCGATTCAAAATATCGGCCGCTGACAGCTGGGGTCCACCCCTTTCTTCAACCTCGCGACGCCCGCGCTCCACCGCCGAGGGACCTCGCCGCCGGCTTCTGTACAGCTCCAAACTTCACGATTTTGGCCGCCCCTGCCTACTTTCACTCGGGGAACAGGATTCTGGGGTCAGCTGCTCATGACAATGGCCGGTGCACGGTCGGCGACGAGCCGCCACCTCAGAAAGACTTCGGCCATGTCGGCTGACTTCCCTAGCACCTCAACTACTCGAGGAACCGGTCGGGAAGCATCAGTGGACCTCAGGGAAGGTCGACATGAGCTCGAGGTAGCTCGTGGAAGGCCCGAAGTAGGTCCTCACCGTGCGCCCGATGCATCCCGTTTGTTCCGCCGTCGGTAAACCTCGAATTATGCCGGGTACAGAGGTTCTCCGGCCAAGGGTTGTGAAAGCAACTTGTGCGTTACCGTGTCTAGTTCGTGTGAGAGCAGATTGAGGCCCTCTAATCCTTTCTAGAGCACAAATTTGACGGAATCGCACCCGAAGGTCGTTCTGCACACGGAAAGGGGAAAACTGGAAATTCGCCGCCGGTGAGCAAACACTCGGGCTGTGGCTCGGGGGTGAGCAGCACCGATCACCCACGCGTCCAAGGGTGCCTTGGTTCGGGGGTGACAGCGCCATGGCTGGGCTGTCCACGGGAGCCCGAGGTGCGGCGGTTCTAAGTCACCGAATTGATCTTTCGGCACAGCCGATATCAATCGGTTTCAACTGAAATCTAGCAGCGGGGAAGACGGAGGAAGGTCTCTAGTACCTTGCCGTGGCTCTGGAGGGGCGGAGGAAGCTGTGATCGGCGCTCTCCAATCGATTCCGAGCTGCGGAAAGTTTCTGCCGGCGCTGAGTTCTTGCGGGGAAGAAACGGGCGATGCCTCGGCCGAAGAGGGGGAAAGGTGCCTTAAGAAGGCTCTGCACCGCCTCACGCCCGCGCGTGACCAAGCAGCTGCTGGCGCGGCGGCTTCCCTCGGTGGCGATCGCAGCGGCGGCGCGGTTAACCGAGTGAGAAAGTCTCAGTCGGTTTGATTTGAAGTAGAGGCTGACATGTGGGTCCCACTTCCCATTTTTACCTCTGAAATTTACTCCTAATCACTGTTGTAAACAGGGATCCCTATAATACCCCTGGCAATTCAAGTTATGCACCCATGAGCCATTTGAATTGATCAAAGTTCAAATTGGGTTTGGTTTGAATGAATTTCAGCACAAGTTCAGTTTTGAATTCAAATAAAGTTTGAATTTGTCCCACTTAGCTCATGTCAAGATCAAACCCAAATGGAGTGAAAATTGGTATGTGGGCTCACAAAAATGTGCTGAGTAAGAATATGCCTCCCACTTTTGAATTCATGGGATAAAAACAGTTTGAATTTGAATATGGTTTCAAACTGCCCTCTTCCTAGCTATACCCAAAATGACCTCAAAAAGGTTTTGAATTTGGGTGAAACTTGGCATGGAAATCCTTAGCAATGTGTAGGAGTTTTCATATGTCCAGCCTTTCTATATCACATGTGAAAAATACCACTTTTGCATTGTGTGAGTTGGTTCTCTAATGAGCATGTTGATGGTGGTTACTTGCTCTTCATTTGTGTTCATCATCTTTCCTCAAATGAGATGTGTGGTGTGGGGATGAACACCTCAATCATGTGTCAAAAACTGAGGCCCTTACAATAATTAAACTCGCCTAAAAGTGAATCCTTACTTTCAGGTATTAATTGCAGCATTTTAAGTAACCCTGGGCACGCCACATCGGGAGTCCACAATCAAACAAGAAACACTTTCCCCCGATGTAAATTGCTCATGGCATAAAAGAATCGAGTTTGTACTAGCCTATTCATCAAGATCCAATACAACGCTAGTATAATACTTCACATCAATATGATTAGTTCCTTTCTCATGCAAGTTCTTACTACGTCACGACTGTGGGAACAAGTATGCTCGGTCCATTCCGCGAGCGACAGTGATTCAAATCAATAACACCCATACTACATGACACGTATGCCCGTACTCGACGTTGCCTACAACAACCATCACTGACGACGTACGTGGCAGCCTTTCCCCCGTTTCACCCCCGCTGAATCGATCAAGTCGCCCCGTACAGTAGCTACTCTCATGGTGCACCTTCCGACATGAGATGTTATGAGAATATTCCCCACATACTGCACACCGGCCGTCCGCCTGAGGCGACCCGAAAAGTCCCAATGACAGCTTCCCGAGGTACATCGGTTTACTGGGTCCCATATAGCCAGCATGAGTCCGGTACACAACTCAAACTTGTTCAACAGGGCCGCATACGGATCGGTCCTTGACCGACACGGACAGGTCTACAGCACCCAGGCCCCTATGTCCTGCTGCCCTTACAACATTCCGGTCTCAACTTTAACTTGCTAGTTCATTCATGAACCAATCCCGTATGCCCCCGTTGTTCCTGAAACTGCGAGTAGCATCTCACCACTCGACTTCTACCGAACCGTACTTAAGCATGGAGTTCTACATGGTGAAAGACACCTACCCCAATACTCCATGGGTCATTTGGCTATGCAAGAGGAGTATCAAACACTAGACCTAATGCACAGTTCAATTCTTAACCGAAAGTGAATACAAAATAAAAAACTTATCAGCTATTAAATGCAAACTGGAGCTTGCTTTTTTTGCAGGGTAGTCATATATAACAGTTAGTGTCCTTGCAGATCCACCCTTGATTCTCCGGAGCTTGATCCACTTCGATGAATCGCTCCTTTGAATCCCCTTCGTTGTGGTTCCTATTGAAATGCATATGCATATGTTTTATAGAATGTAATGGAAAGAAGTTATAGAATTACTTTCTTAGGAACAGAGGTTGTGTGGAAAAGCCAAGCATGGCTTGGTTTGCCTCTGTTGTGCAAAGAACAGAAATAAACTAAATTGATCTTAAGGCCTTAGCTACACACTAACCACGTTTCCTAATGAACATAATAGATAAGCCAAAAGGATTTGACTGCAACTGAAGAACAAGAACTCCAATGGCCTCAAAACTTTTACAGCAGGTTCTATACTACCTAAGGATTTATCTTGCCAAATTGCAGCTAATGTGGAGTCATATTGTGTCCCCATAATTCTCACAACACCTCTGATGTATTTTTCCCTCATACATAAGTAGGGAGAATAAGAACAGAGAGTTCAAGGACTCATCTTGGGCTGATAATTTACATGTGAGTTCTTGATCACATGAGAGTAATCTGGTCAAAAATTCAGACCTTTTACTTCAGTAGTTCTCCCAGAACAATTCTTTAAGCATTCCTACTCAAAAGAATCAATTCTGAGGTAATGTGCATTTTCATGCCCAATTAAGTGAACTACAATTCCAAGTATGTCTCAGAGAACTTGCCTAAATTTTCCTATGATTTTTGGAGCTATGGATTGCTCAGAACAGATTTTTGAAGTGGGAAACATTTTCTGAAAATGTTTCTGGACTCTTTTGTACACAGTAGTTTGCATTTAGTAAATTCATACTCAAATTATCTTCAAATGAGCTGAAAATTTGATAGTAGGTCTCTACTGTGCTAAAGAATATTCTGGCAAAATTTGGGGATTTTTGGATAAGCCAAATTCCCTCAATAATTCTTTTTCAGAAAACCTTCCAAGAATTACCCAGAATAAACTATTGACTTTCGTACAAATCTGAGTTCATATTTGGATAGAACTCAGAGAAATGAATCCAACCCAAGTGGAACCACTCAAATTGGAGTTTTCTACAGGGAGATATGAATTTCTAAAGATTGAGCTAAGTCTGGAATTATTTTCCTATTGAAAATCCGGCTGGACCCACAGTTTTGAATTCCAGCCAATAGGAAGCGAAGCCACACCGTGCTACAGCGCTTCTGCGCGCCAACACACGGGATCCCGGCCACACCCTATCCCGGGATTAAAATTTGAGCTGCTGACAGGCGGGGCCCACGCCTTCTTCAACCTCCCGCCGGCTCGCTCGCGCCCGCGCTGCCCCTCGCCGGCCCGACGCCGGAGCTTGCCGGCTCGCCGTTTCCGGCCACCGCCTGTGCTGAAACTCGCCGCCAGGGAGTTTGTGACACCGAGGAACACGACTGTGGGGTCTGCTTGGGCTGCCGGCGGCCGGAAACTGGCCGGCGACGTGCGGCAGCCACTGTGGAGGTTCGGTAGCGTTGCCTAGGATTTCCAGCCCGCCAAAACCTGCGCCGACACGCCCTACAGCACCAGCGCACCTCTAGGAAGATCGGCACGGTCTCAAAGTAGCTTGGAAGTGGCGGGAACTCGGTTGCCATCGTGCGACCGAATGGGTCCGCCATGAAGAACCCAAGAAGAGCTCGAAATTCGCCGGTCTGAGGCGTTTTCATGCGCTGGATGCAAGAGGAAAAACGATCGCCGGCTAGTATAGCTTCTCTGTGCCAAACTTGGTGACTTAAGGAGAATCAGAGGGCAAGAATTCGAAGGAATCATACCGGAAGCTCGGAATGGGGTCGCTGGAGCAAAACTTCGAAATTCGCCGGCGATGCTTCACGGTATGGCCTGAGCTTGGGCTGAGAGCAGTACCGCACCCGTGCGCGTCCGTAGCTGCGATCGCTCAGCCGTGAAACCCCCTGTGGAGGGCTGTCCACGAGCGCCCGATCACTTTCTCAGATTAGGTCGCCGCGGCGGCGGTCGTTCTCGGGCACCGGAGGCCGCAGCTCACTTGCTCGTGGGTCAGGGAGGTGGAGGTTGAGCTCGTGGGAGTGTTTAGCAGCTCGGGGGAGGAAAGACATGATTGCTTCGCCGTTTCTTCGATCGGACCGAGAGAGCGGCGGGGAGAAACAGCCGCTGTTCGTGCACTCGCGAGGGGAGGAGAACAACTGGGTCTTCGCTCGGCTGAGGCACGTTAACATCGAAGGAACCGCCTTCGGTGGCCGCGCATGGGGGAAAGAAGCAGCTGGTGGCGCTGCCGAGCGTCCCCGTGGCTCCACGGTGGGAGCTGCTCAGGGCTCACATGTTGTTCGGTGAATTTCCCCACTGGGCTGAGACTTAGGGTGCAAGGTTTCTTCCTTTAGCTCTATGACATGTGGGTCCCACTCCACATGTACCTCCCAAATATCTGTTCAAGCTGATCCTCTTAATCCCCACAATTCTGAGTTTTAAAATGTGGGTTAGAATTTGAATCATCCCAATTCAGTTTGAATTTGCTTGCCAAATTTGAGTTTGGTTGAAGTTTGCAAATTCTTCTCTTTAACTCCTTTTTGAGCCCACCCTACAAATAGAGAGTTGGGGATCAAAACTCCTCCCTATAATTCCAACTATGTGGCTGCAGTTTTAATCAAAGTCCTTGGTCACTACATGTGTGAACTTTGAATTTCAAATCTGATTTTTAAACTTACATGCAAAGAGGTATTTAACTCCTTATTGGTTCAACACTTTTAAAATAAAAAGGTGAACCCCATGTTGGATGTTCATCCATGTATTACCTTGCATGAAGAAAAGTTTCAGCAAGTCCCATTTTTCATGTCTTTGCCACACATATGAACTCAAACCTTGGTTTTTATTCATACACATTTTTGGGACTTTTATATTCCCCCCCCCCTTAAAAAAATCTCGTCCCGAGATTACAAAAGAGGAACAAGACGGGAGGGGTAATTACAAACTGTACAAAGATAAAAGTTCCGGGTAGTGGGTGCGGAGATAATCTTCACTTTCCCACGTCGCCTCTTCCGTGGTGTGATTACTCCACAGCACCTTGATGAATCTGATCGTCCGGTTCCGGGTTATCCGGGCCTTTTCATCCAAAATCTGAACCGGTCGCTCGGTGTAGGTCAGGTCCGGTTTCAATTTGTCGATGTCCTCGGTGCGAACAGCAGCAGTGAATTTGAGGCACCTCTGCAGTTGTGATACATGAAATACATCATGAACACCCGCTAGACTCACCGGTAACTCCAGCCGGTAGGCTACGGGTCCACACTTCTCCGTGATAGCAAAAGGACCAATAAAATAGGGAGCGAGTTTCCCCTTTACAACGAACCGGTGAATTCCCTTCATCGGAGATACACGAAGATACACGTGCTCTCCGACGTCAAAATGTAATGGCCTATGCCGTTGGTCAGCGTAGCTCTTCTGTCGGGATTGTGCAGCCTTCAAGTTTTCTTGTATCAACTGAACTCGGTCTTCGGCTTCGTTGACAAGATCAATCCCAAACAGAACTCTTTTGCCGGACTCACACCAATTCAATGGTGTGCGACATTTCCGGCCGTAGAGAACTTCATACGGTGCCATTTTAATACTCGCTTGATAACCGTTGTTGTATGAAAACTCCGCCAGCGGTAGGTGATCGTCCCAATTCCTACTGTGGTGGATGGCACACGCTCTCAACATGTCCTCGAGCACTTGATTCACCCTCTCAGTTTGTCCATCGGTTTGAGGGTGATATGCGGAGCTTCTAATTAGCTTGGTGCCGAACGAGGCATGCAGCTGCTCCGAAAACCGAGCAACGAACAGGGCACTTTGATCTGAAATGATGGTCTTCGGGACACCGTGTGAACATATAATTCTGGAGATGAATAACTCCGCATATTGCCTTGCTCGATAATGAGTGCTCAACGGTATGAAATGAGCTGATTTCGTCAACCGGTCGACGATCACCCATATCGAGTCATGCTTCTTGGATGTGAGTGGTAATTCGACGATGAAATCCATACTCACATCCTCCCACTTCCATGCCGGTATCTTCAAAGGTTGTAGCGGTCCGGCTTTCCGCATATGATCAGCCTTGACCCGTCTACACGTATCACGCTCGGATACGTATTTAGCGATCTCCCTCTTCATCCTCGTCCACCAAAATTTCTGTTTCAAATCTTGGTACATCTTGTTACTTCCGGGATGAATGGAAAACTTAGACAGGTGGGCTTCATCCAAGATCTTCTTCCGGAGTTTCATATTGTGCGGTACCATTATACGGTCGTTAAACCATATTGTACCGTTCTCATACTTCCGGAAGCATTTCACCTCTCCGTTGTCCAGTCTTCTCCGTATGTGAGACATACCTTTGTCTCTTCTTTGAGCCTCAACAATCTCTTCACGGATTGTTTTAATGAGCGCAAGATTATAAAGTGCGCCATACAGAATGACACGGAGGCTGGGTTCTTCATCTTCCAACTCAGCAGCCGCTAAGTTGTGAACGTGGGCTTTCCGACTAAGCGCGTCGGCAACCACGTTTGCTTTTCCCGGATGATAGTGGATCTCAATTTCATAATCTTTGATGAGCTCCAACCATCTCTGTTGTCTCATATTCAGCTCCTTCTGCATGAAGATATACTTCAAGCTTTTATGGTCGGTGTAGAGGTGAACAAGATTACCAAGTAGGTAATGCCTCCGCATCTTCAATGCCAATACTACTGCAGCAAGCTCAAGATCGTGAGTTGGATAATGCTGCTCGTGGTTTCGCAGTTGACGAGACCCATAGGCGACTACACGCCCTTCTTGCATCAGAACACAGCCGAGACCGATGCCGGATGCATCACAGTATACATCAAATGGCTTCGTCGAGTCCGGCTGAGCAAGAACTGGAGCTGTGGTGAGATGTTTCACCAAAGTTTTGAATGCGACATCACATGCTGCATTCCACATGTATTTAGTGCCCTTCTTCAGCAGCTCCGTCATTGGTTTAGCAATCTTTGAGAAGCTCGGAATAAACCTCCGAAAATACCCCGCTAAACCTAGGAAACTTCGGACCTTGTGGACTGATTTGGGAGATTCCCACTTCAGCACTTGTTCAATCTTGCTGAAGGCCTAGGAAAGGCACTTGATCGATCCAGAACTCGCACTTGCTGAACTTGGCATATAACTGGTGCTCCCGCAACCGTTGTAGCACAATGTGCAGATGTTCAGCTTGGTCTTCTTCAGATTTGGAGTAAACCAATATGTCGTCGATGAATACCACAACGAACCTGCCTAACTCCGGCATGAACACTGAATTCGTCAAGTACATGAAGTGTGCCGGAGCGTTGGTTAACCCAAATGACATGACGAGGTACTCATAGAGTCCGTATCTCGTCGAGAAAGCTGTCTTCGGTATGTCCTCTGGTCGGATTTTTATTTGATGATATCCCAACCGAAGATCCATCTTCGAGAACACCTTTGCACCCACAAGTTGATCAAACAGGATGTCGATGCGGGGCAAAGGATACATGTTCTTGATCGTGACAGCATTTAGAGGACGGTAATCAACACATAGCCGTAGTGTTTCGTCCTTCTTCTTAATGAACAGCGCAGAGCAACCCTAAGGTGAAGAACTTGGTCGTATGAAACCCTTTCTCATGAGTTCATTCAGTTGCTCCTTCAACTCCGCTAGCTCGTTAGGTGCCATCCTGTAAGGCCTTCATGAGATAGGCGTCGTTCCCGGCGCCAATTCAATTTTGAACTCGACGTCCCGTTCGGGCGGCATGCCCGGTAAGTCATCGGGAAATACGTCGGGATAATCACGTAACACCGGAATATCTTCAAGCTTCAGCGCTTCCGTGTGGTAGGCCTCTACCATATCTGGATCTTCGCTGTCTAAAAACAGCGTGTGCTGTCCGTGAATCGACGAGTCAATCTGGACAGTCCGGTTACCGATATTGAGAACGGCACCGTGACGATTTAACCAAGACATCCCCAATATAATGTCTATCTTCTGCCTATCCAACATAATCAGCGATGTTGGGAAGATTTTTCCGCCCAAACACAAAGCTGCTCGGGACACAATCTGATTGGCAGAGATGTTTCCTCCCGGTGATCGTATGAGAAAACTCGTTGTGGGAGTATTGGTGGATAATTGGTGCTGATACACGCATGATTTGCTGATGAAATTGTGGGTTGCACCGGAATCGAAAAGTATGAGCACGGGCACGTCTTTGAGAGTAAACATGCCCGCTAACACCGGTGCTCCCTCGGGTACATCCTCAATAGCAAGATGTTGCACACTCCCGGATTGCAATGCTGTTATGTTGACTTGAGCAGGTGGTGGCATACCACCTGACGATGATGGCTGTCTGGTGTTCACCAACTTCTCCCGGCATTCCTGCCTAAAATGCCCTGAACAGTGGCAATAAGAACACGGAGGTTTCCCCGGTTCTTCGTTGACTTGTGGTTGAGAAGTTGACGTACTTGGTTACAGCAATGATGCAACAGGTATCATTTGTTGCTGCGGCAATGGCGCTGCTTCAAGATAAGAATCTTGAGCAGGAAATCTGTACGGAGTTGATCTCACTGGCGTTTGCCATCTTTCATCGGATGGTGTGTGATACACCACACGGTATTTACGAGGAATGACTGGTGTGTCTTCTTGCACATCCTCCCAGTCCCTCTTCTCTGCTTGACACTCAAGTGTCGCTTGTTCTTGCAGCAGAGCAGCACTGATCAACTCGGTGTAACTGCCTTGATTGAACAAAGCTAACTTCTCTTTTAGTATGGCACTCAAGCCATAGAAAAAGTAGTCACACATTGCAGCTTCGCTCGTCGCATAAGCAGGAGCATATTGTGCCAGAAGGTTGAATCGTCTGACATAATCGAGGACACTCATGTCCCCCTGCTTCAAGTTTCTGAATTCTTACTGTTGGGCTTTAATAAAACCCATAGGAATGTGACGAGCATGGAATGCTTCACGAAATTCCGTCCATTCCACTTGATGGCCTTCCGGAACGGTGGCGAGATAAGCAAACCACCAATTTCCGGCGGCTCCATGGAGCTGTTGAGCTGCAAATAATGTCTTCTGATATATGTCGCACTCAAACACTCCAAACTTAGACTCCATAACTCGAAGCCACTGATCAGCTTCCACTGGTTCATTGGCTTCCGTGAAGATTGGCGGTTGCGTCACCAAGAAATCCAAGTAGGCGTTCCGAGGTGGAACGTCCTGTTGTGCACGCTGGAGTAAGCCCTGTTGTACAAAGGCTTGGAGTAGTCTGGTGTTCTCTTGACTTGACTCGACCATCTGACCCATGACATCCGCCCATACCGTTGATGGTGGCGCCCGTGGTGGAGTCGAGTCATCACCGTCTCGGCGAGAACCTTCAGCCCTTCTCGGAGAATGAGTACGCACCATACTGCAAAATAATCATTTTTTGAAGGGAGTCAAACTTGATCTACGCAGTATGTGAAAGTATGTAAAACATGAACATGCTAAAACTTTATGAAAGCATAACAAAATTTCATGTTTACACATCTTTCTAAAGCCAACATATTCAGTCCCTCATTCTGTACAGAACAGACCTTTCTGCACTTAACCCAGAATTTGATCCAGTTACCAGCATTTTCATAACTCAAGTTGAATACCAAAGTTAAAGTTAACTTCAGTATCTTTCCAACTAGTACTCACATTCCCCTAGATCATTTCTGGAACAGAAGTTATGATTGTTCAAAGCTGCCAGAATTTCTGGGTAAATTTTGCCAGCACCTCCTTTGTATGTGGCTGTTCTCATCACAGTTTTACATACAAATGGGGTACAATCCTGATCAAACTATGAACTACAAAATCGTTGCAAGTTTCATAACCTTTCCAAAGGTGTATCATATGACCCTTAGAAATTTTTCTACAGATTGTGACGGCTAATTTACAGCAACATCCAGAGAAGTTTGCAGCTGCTCTGTTTTCTGAACAGTCTGCATTCATCTGGACATTAAACCAAGTTGGTGTCCGATTTGGCTCTGGAGTTCTACAGAAAAGTTGTATAGCACTTAATAACCTTTCCAGAACTGTATCAAACACCTCCATCGGTTCAAGATAATCAGAGTTACTCTCTGTTAAAGCCCAGAAAAATTCCTGTCTGAACAGAGCACTCTGTCTTTGAGATCAAAAGAAACCTAACAAGTCTCTTCTTTGAAACATAGTTCAAATGAAGAGCTCAGTAACTAATATGTGCTTTATCACACTCATTTTTAGTTTGGAAGTTAGTCATGAATGATTTCTTCTTAGGAAAGAAAACTATCCAGTGTAGTACAGTGACGATGCACCGTAAGACATATGACGGTACTACGTTGCCTTACCAAAGAAAAACCTAACCGGATTACACCGGCATATACGTATCCTTAGGTGGCACTAAAACAGTCACTCGCAAACGTTTTCTACACGCACTAAGGTTTTCGTGGTTAGTACCTACATAAGCCACACTCAATCATCAGGTTCGGCTGCACACCGAACCCGGTATCCATACAGTTCGTACACCCGGCCGTCATCACTCGCCCAGGTGTTCTCAAGCCAAACACGCCTTGATCTACGTGTTCACATTACTGACCACGTGACGGGGTCTCCCAAATTGCACCACGTGTAAAGGTCCCAAAAATTATGAATACAAAGAAACACTTGTTTGCAAAGTTTTTTTTCATATGGGAGAAATTTGAGACTTGTTAAAAACTTTTCCACATGTGATAACACACATGAGGATTTTTCTTCACACAAGTCAAATGTTTATTTGAGAACTTGGAACCCTAGAGGGGTCTAAAATAAAGATGGGAAGTTCCCATATGTGTGAGGAAGCAAAAATCAGATTTAGAACAATTTGTTCAAACAAAAATTCAAATGAGAACAACACAATGGGATTCAAAACTGTTGTGCTACAAATCTCATTTGCAGCAGCCAAAATAAAAATCAGATTTCATATTTGAATTCTTTGGGTCCAAATTAGGGGGTGTGCAAAGTTTCATGGTTTATGAAAATAGTTTGCAACCCATTTTGCAAAATGGACTTTTAATGACAAAGAATTCAAATGCATATTTGAATTTGGATGAAACTTGCCCAATTATCCAAATGCATACCAGATTTGAATTCCCACAATTGAATTCACTCAACATTCAAACTTGGGAGATATTTGGATAGGGGATAAGGAGGACTGATCAGTGGTTCCCACATGTCATTGTGTGAACTGAAAATTTGCAAAAGATCTCAGTGTTGGGTCTCTGTTTGCCTACTTCAGTCGGCACCCGACACCGACGGGCGCACCTCCGCTCGACACCGATGCTCAGCCGGCAGCCACCTCCTGGTGGAATTTCATCGCGCTGGAGAGCCGCCCGACCGGCCTATACCCTCTCCCGGCCTCCTGTTCGCTCTTATCACCGAGACACCACAGCTTCTTCCTCCCTCACGCGAGAAATCAACCGAGAACCGCCGCTGAGCTCTCTGTCAATCGACCACTGCCTAGAGCGTGTGCCAGCCGCAGCTGAGCAGCAAAACTTCACCGCAGAACACCCCACAACATCCCCGAGCCATCACCGAGCGGATTCGCGCTCTCTGCACCAAGAACGGCGAGTTTCCACGGCAGCCGCCATAGAACCGAGAGCAAGTGCTCTCGTGGGAAGCTTCAACCGCGGCTTCTTACGACCGAGCGAGGCCATCTCTGGGCGCGTGCGACGTCCAGGCAACTCACCCCCGAAGCTCAGGATCAACCGTGGATCGTCGGCAGGGAATTTCGAGAATTTCTCCCGATCGGTGCAAACCGACCTTCCGGTACGTTTCTGAGAAATTCCCAGTTGATTATGGTCTAGATAGCCCAAACTTCGCACATGAGGGCTAGACGTAAGGACGCACCAGTTTGCTTTTGAAACCCCGCATGAAACACACTGTGCACGACGTATTTCCAGTCTTTACGACGGCGGCTATGGCGGAAAGGTTCGGGTGCACGGTGAACCCTAATTTAGAACCGTTTCTGAGCCATTGTATTCCCATGTCGATGTTCCTTAGCGTCCGCCGGTGCTCTAGAGCTTGAAAACTGAAGCCTAGAAACTTAGGGCGTCGGGGTGACGTCGCCGGACTTTGTCCGAACCGTTGCGCCGTCGCGGGCTAGTTTGGGGGCCCTGCCAGCTTGAACAAACCCCACCAGCGTGTTCCTCACGTTGAATTAGGGGCTGGCGGCAAGTTTCAGCGTCAGGGGTTGCCGGACGGCCGATCCCGGAGCTACTCCGGCGAGCCCGGCGGCGGGATCGCGTGGGAGCGGGAGGTGGAAGAAGACCTCGCCGGCCCCACGCGTCAGTCACACGGCAACAGTGGGCCAGATACTCTGTGACGCGGGATCAATTGTGACAGCGAGGGAAATGACCCTGTGACCCCGTGTAGCACTCCCTCCGCAGCTGACACGTGCCCCATGGCCCACAGTCAGGTTTAAACTTTTCTCGAATTTATTCAAATCTCAGATTTTTCCCCTAACTTTAGAAGAGCATAACTTTTGGTAGGAACCTCCAAATTTAGTGATTCAAATTGGGTTATATTCAGATTGACAAACTCTATCCAAATATGCAACCAATTTGTAGGAAAGTCTTTATTTAATTCTAGAAAATTCTTTAAAGCTTTTCAGATAAAGAATTTTAGAGGGAGTTTGGTTTATCCAAAAATCCTCAAATTGTGCCAGAGTATTCTTTAGGGTGTTATTAGACTCCTGTAAAAGTTTCAGCTCATTTGGAGTTGAATTGATCAGGGTAATTCAGATTGTAAGTTCCTGTATTCAAATGAATACAGAAACATTTTCAGAGAATTTCTAAAACTTGTAAATTCAGTTCTGGGAAATTCTTAGCTCCACAAATCCTAGGAAAATTCATGTAGACTCTATGAACTATAATTGAAATTTTGGTTCACTGAGTTTGACATGAACATGAGTGTTACCTCAGAATTAATTCATCTTTGACTAAACACTTAGAGAATTATTCTGAATAAACCACTCCATGAAAAGTGCAAAAATTTGGTCCAGAGGACTTTCTTGTGACAAGGAACTCACATGAAAATTCTCAGCTCCATTAGAGCTTTGGATCACCACTGTCACGTGTAATCTCTTAAGGTGATCAACACTTAAGTGGAAAAAGCACTCAACAATTGATCTTAGTGTTTAAGCCCAACCCAAACCACTAGCACCAGTGTCATTTTAAATTCTTAAACAAAGTTCCAGTTTTAAAATGTCCTTAGATCTTATTAGCAAAAGCTTTTCAATCAAATACATATGCATGATCATATCGTGTAGCATATACGTGAAGAAGGTGAGAAGGACTTGAAGTGAAGATCAAGGAGGGAGGAAAGCAAGTGATCAAGCTCCAAGTGATCATCACTAACTGATTGTAACAGTAGTCACCTGCAAAATAGGCAAGCCCCGGTTTGCATTTGAACAGTTTTATAAAGCATTTCCATTTGTAGAGATCATAGCGTTGCATCGTTGATTGCATTACGTCTAGATGATATTGAAAACCCCACTTGCATGACCAAAAACACCTAAAAGAGAAAGGGTACAATAGCAACTCCTCGAGGGAATTTGGCTACGCTAATGTTAGTAGGGAAGGTCCGGTAGAAGACGAGTAGTTGGAATCTACTCGCGAGTTTAGGGCTGGTTTACTCGGAACGGGTCCGAATTAGAAAAGATGAGGAAAGTTCACATTTAAGAAATGGAGACCGAGCAGGGGGGTTTAGATGCAGCAGGTTGCAGGCCGTGCGTGCATAGCCCTGCCTGTGTCGGTTAAGGCCCGTCCGTGCTTGGCCCTGTTGGACAAGTTTGAGTTGTGTACCGTGCGCATACTGGCTATATGGGACCCAGGAAACCGATGTACCTTGGGAGATCCATAGTGGAACTTTTCCAACTGCCTTAGGCTTTCGGCGTCAGGGTAGCAGGAGGTACCTCGCTCAAGAACATACCACAGAGGGTATGTACCTTGAGGGAGCTTGCGTACTCGGGGCAGTTGGACTGCGTCCAATGTGGAAGATCTTGGGAAAGGTGGCCGCGTACAACGTCAGTCGAGGTTGCTGCCGGCAACTCGGAGTACGGGTGTACGTGTCGTGTAGTCCGGGTGTGTACTGATTCGAATCACCGTCGCTCGCGGTTATATGAGCATACTTGCCCACTGCGTCTTGACGTAGTAAGAACTGAACTGGTTATTCTTTTGAACTTGATAAGGCTGTGCTATAATTTGTATTGCAACCATGATTGAGTTAGAGATAGGCTCATTAAACTTTACTTTCACTTTGTGCAAGGAGCATCGCAACAAAGCGTTTCTTGTTTGATTGTGGAGTTGCGATGCTTTTCGGCTCAAGGTCTGCACAATGAGGCTTAAAATATGAAAGTTAAGTATCAACTTTAGGCGAGTCCTTTATGCAAATCTAGCCGACCCAATTGTAACCGTCGTGCATGTAGAGTTTCTTGTTTAGGAGAGACGGGTCAGACTTGCTGAGCCTATGTGCTCACGCTTGCTATACAAGTGGTTTTGCAGGTTAACAACGATGCTGAAAAGAAGGTTGTCTGGTGAGACTCGGGGATTCCCGAGTCAGGTAACACATGGAGAACCCAGCCGCTGCTGCTTGTCTTCGTGTTGCTAGCGAGAGGAGTCCGCGGGCTGGACTTCATCTCGAGTGCCCTTAGTTATTCGACGTGAGTTGATATAGACTTCCGCTGTAGTTACTTGATGTAAAGTATTTACAAAGAAAAACTTGTAAGCTTCCGCTATTGTTTTATGTAATACATTGTTCCTTGTATGTGTGCTGTTGGTTGCCGCACAACACGGCACCACCCAATGCGATTCCTGAGCGAGTGGCCTGTCTCGGTTGAAGGGTCCGCCTCAGCTGGTATCGGAGCCGCATTGGTAATAGCACACGGAATAAGGAAGGTATTACGACAAAAAAATATGTTACGGTGAGGATACGGTACTAGGCCCACATAAGGATTACTATTAGCTTAATATGAAGGTGGCAACCTAACTTATTTGTTATGTCGAAAAATCATGCATCTTGGGACGATTTATGTCTTGGGGGGTGCATGTAAGCGCTGTCCACCAGTGCGCACAAGCTGAAGGGTGGAGCCCCACGGGTGGCAGGTAACCCGATCCGCTTTAGTATCCTCTACGACTCCTCATGTCGTTTGGGGTATTTGAGCAACGTCTGTCCCAGGCGTGCGTGGTGCAATTTGGGAAACCCTGTCACGTGGTTAGTAACGTGAACACGTAGCTCAAGGCGTGTTTGGCTTGAGAACACCTGTGTGAGTGATGACGGACGGGTGTAAGAAATGTATGGATACCGGGTTCGGTGTGCAGCCGGACCTGATGATTGAGTGTGACTTATGCAGGATTAACCACGAAATCGTAGTACGAATAGAACACGTTTGCGAGTGACCGTTTTAGTGCCACCTAAGATACGTTTATGCCGGTATAATCCGGATAGGATTTTCTTTTGGTGAGGCTACGTAGTACCGACATGCTTCTTACGGTGCATCGACACCGTACTAAACATAATAACCTCTTTCCTTTGAAGAAATGACTCATGAACTAACTTTCAAATAAAAATGGAAGTTTGAAACAAATATTAGTTACTGAACTCTTATTTTGAGCTAAGATTCAAATGAGAGGAGGACTAGGCTTCAAAGATTGCAAAAACAGAGTGCTTTGTTTTCGGCAGAAATTTTTGCTGGACTTTAACAGAGCATAACTCTTAGTAGCTTTTCCAAATTAAGGTGTATGATACAGTTCTGGAAAGATTTTCAAGTGATCTACAACTTATTTGTAGACCTCCAGAGGTAAATCTCATGCTAAATGGGTAGAAAGTTCAGAGGAAGGTAAATTGTCCAGAACCAGGACAACAACAAAACCTCTCTGGACCTTTCTGTTTTTAAGCCATAACTTTCTGTAGAGAAACCCTTAAGAAGCCTATGATACACCATTGGATAGGTTATGAAATGTGCAACATTGTTGTAGTTCAAAGCTTGTTCAGGTTCTTATTGTATTTACATATACAACTGTGATAAAATCAGCCATGTACAAAGGAGGTGCTGGCAAATTTTATCCAGGAATTCTGTCAACTTTGGAAAAATCATAACTTTAAATCCGGAGATGATCTGGGGGCATATGAGTACTCATTGGAAAGATACGGAAGTTAACTTTAACTTTAGTATTCAACTCGAGTTATGAAATTGCTCTTAACTAGATCAAATCTGGAGATAGTGCATAAAGGTCTGTTCTGTACAGATAGGCTGAATAGCTATGCCTACTAAGGAGTTTTGTAAACATGAATTTTGTTACTGCTTTCATAAAGTCTTGACATAATCATGTTTCCATTAGTCTCACATGCTACTGAGTTCTTGTTTAACTCATCTCAACTACATTTTGCAGTATGGTTCGTAATCGCTCTAGGAGTAGGGCCAGAAGTTCTCGTCGAGGTGGTGATGCTTCTATTCCACCATCGGAACCACCATCCACGGGATGGATGGATCTTATGACTCGAGTCGTCGAGTCTAACCAAGAGAACACTAGGCTACTCCAAGAAGCAACGCAAGAACACACAGGCTTACTCCAAGCCTTGGTACAGCAAGGCGTACTCCAGAACACGCAACAAGTCATTCCGTCTCGGGACGCTTATCTGGACTTCTTGGCGACTCAACCGCCAATTTTTACTGAAGCCACCGAACCTGTGGAAGCAGATCAATGGCTTCGTGTCATGGAGTCCAAATTTGGAGTATTCAAGTGTGATGAATACCAGAAAACTAAGTTTGCTGCTCAACAACTCCAAGGAGCCGCCGGAAACTGGTGGGTGGACCATATTGCCACCATTCCGGAGGGCCAACAAGTGACATGGAGAGAGTTTTGTGAAGCCTTTCGTACTCGTTACATAACATTAGGTATTGTCAAGGCAAAGCTGGAGGAATTTTTGGGCTTGAAGCAAGGGGACATGAGTGTCCTCGAATATGTCAGAAGATTTAATCTTTTGGCCCAATATGCTCCCGAATATGTGGCGCAAGAAGAGGCACGGTGTGACCTATTCTTCCATGGCCTGAGTGCCATATTACGGGAGAAGCTGGCCGTACATAATAACGGCAGTTACACCGACATGGTCGATGCGGCTTTAATTCAAGAGAAGCCGACACTTGAGTGGCAAGCCGAGAAGAGAAAGATGAGTGAGATCGAGCAGACTAGCACAAGTTATGTGCCTCAAAAGTACCCTTTGGTGTATCATACGCCACCCGGTGAAAGATGGAGGCCACCTGTACGATCAACTCCTCAGAGATTGATTGCTGGTCAAGTTCTACAACTTGCACCACCTCCACTGCCGCAGCATTAGACGGTGGTTTGTGCTCCATCGCTGCAGCCATATGTACCTAGAAGTCCACCACGAGTCAACGAAGAACCGGAGAGGCATCCGTGTTTGACTTGTGGGCACATGGGCCATTGTGCTAGGCAATGTCCAGAGGGAACTCGAGGCTACGGGTCATCATATTTACAACAATACGACCCGTACCTCAATCTGTAGATAGGAGGGCAGATAAGGGGCAACATTCACTATACTGTGATTGATGATGTTCCGGAAGGAGAAGCCGCTTTAGCAGGGATGTTTTCTCTGAATCAGCTACCGGTTTTAGTTCTCTTTGATTCCGGTGCCACACATAACTTCATTAGCCAATCTTTTGTGGGTCAACATCAGCTCCAAACAGTTTATACAAAGAGGCAATACCTCATATCTTCGCCCGGGGGCAGCAGTACCGCAAGTGAGGTTGTCTCTCGAGCACCTCTTTGTTTGGGGGGTAGAATATACCCTACGACCCTCATTATTCTTGAAGGTCTGAAGATCGACATCATTTTGGGGATGTCGTGGTTGAATTACCACAGAGCGGTTCTTAACATCAGCTCTAGGACCGTTGAGCTCAACTCCCCACAGCACGGTCTTCATATATTAATCCTGGGTGCCAGACGGCAACAGATTGCAACAGTGAACCACACGGAAGCTGTTAAGATAGAGGACATTCCGGTGGTACGTGACTATCCGGATGTATTTCCCGAGGATTTACCGGGCATGTCGCCCGAACGAGACGTTGAGTTCAAGATCGAACTTATACCGGGAACCACACCGATATCACGAAGGCCGTACAAGATGGCACCCAATGAACTGGCAGAATTGAAGACACAGCTGAATGAACTAATGAGCAAGGGCTTTATACGACCGAGTTCGTCACCTTGGGGTTGTTCAGCGTTGTTTGTCAAAAAGAAGGATGAAACACTACGGCTTTGTGTTGATTATCGTCCTTTGAACACCGTTACCATCAAGAACAAGTATCCACTACCTCGCATTGATATGCTCTTCGATCAATTAGTGGGTGCGAAGGTATTTTCAAAGATGGATCTTTGGTCCGGATATCACCAGATTAAAATCCAGGCAGAGGATGTTCCGAAGATGGCATTCTCAACGAGATAAGGGCTGTATGAGTATCTCATTATGTCTTTTGGTTTGACCAACGCCCCGGCACACTTTATGTACCTGATGAATTAAGTGTTCATGCCGGAGTTGGATAAATTCGTCGTTGTCTTCATCGACGATATCTTGGTGTACTCCAAGTCAGAGGAAAAACATGCTGAACATCTGCATATTGTGCTACAAAGATTGCGAGATCATCAGCTCTATGCAAAATTCGGCAAGTGTGAATTCTGGATTAATCAAGTACCTTTTCTCGGACACATCATTTCAGCGGAGGGCATCGCTGTAGATCCGAGTAAGATTATCCAAGTACAGAAATGGGAGTCACCAAAGTCAGTACATGAAATCCGAAGCTTCCTCGGTTTAGCGGGTTACTACCGGAGGTTTATTCCGAGTTTCTCCAAGATTGCCAAACCGATGACGGAATTATTAAAGAAGAATACCAGATTTGTGTGGGGTGCTGCGTGTGAACAAGCTTTCAAGACCTTAGTGAAGCATCTCACAACAGCCCCAGTTCTTGCTCAGCCGGATACAACGAATCCATTCGACGTTTATTGCGATGCATCTGGCATCAGTCTTGGCTGCGTGCTGATGCAAGAAAGACGAGTGGTCGCTTATGGATCTCGTCAACTCAGAACTCACGAGCAGCATTATCCAACTCATGATCTTGAGTTAGCTGCCGTGGTCCTTGCTTTGAAGATGTGGAGGCATTACTTGCTCGGAAATCTTGTACACCTCTACACCGACCACAAGAGCTTGAAGTACATCTTCACTCAGAAAGAATTGAACATGAGGCAACGAAGATGGCTAGAGCTCATTAAGGATTATGAACTAGAGATTCATTATCATCCAGGAAAGGCGAATGTGGTCGCCGATGCGCTTAGTCGTAAGGCGCATATCCATCACCTAACTATTGCTTAAATGGATGATAAAGAACCAAGCCTCCGTGTCATCCTGTATGGAGCTCTCTATAATCTCGCTCTCATTCCTACCATCCGAGAGGAGATCAGTGAAGCTCAACGGAAAGACAAGGGTATGTCTCACATAAGGCGAAGGATAGACAACGGATAAATGAAGTGCTTTCGGAAGGATGATGAGGGTACTTTGTGGTTTAACGAACGGATTGTAGTACCCCGGGATATGGGACTACGGAAGAAAATTTTGGATGAAGCTCATTTGTCCAAGTTTTCCATTCATCCGGGCAGTAATAAAATGTACCAAGATCTCCGGAAGAAGTTTTTGTGGACACGTATGAAACGTTAAGTTGCAAAGTACGTTTCAGAGTGTGATACGTGTCGAAGAGTCAAGGCCGACCATATGAACAAGTCAGGCCTGTTGCAGCCATTGCAAGTACCGGCATGGAAGTGGGAAGACTTGAGTATGGACTTCATCGTCGGGTTGCCGATGACCTCCCACAACCATGATTCGATTTGGGTAATCGTTGATTGGTTAACCAAATCAGCACATTTCATCCCTGTGCATACTAGGTACAACGCAAGGCAGTATGCGGAGCTGTACATAGCACGGATCTTGTGCTTACATGGCGTTCCCCACACCATTGTGTCAGATAGAGGATCGCTATTCGTAGCCCGTTTCTGGGAGCAACTACACGCATCCTTGGGGACCAAACTAATTAGAAGCTCTGCGTATCACCCTCAAACCGATGGACAAACTGAGAGGGTGAATCAAATACTGGAAGATATGTTAAGAGCATGTGCCATCCACCACGGTAAGAGCTGGGATGATCACTTACCGCTGGCGGAGTTCTCGTACAACAACGGGTATCAGACGAGCATCAAAATGGCACCATATGAAGCTCTATACGGCCGGAAGTGCCGTACACCATTGAACTGGTGCGAATCCGGTGAACGAGTAACGTTCGGGGTTGATCTTTTCAATGAAGCCGAAGAGAAAGTTCGGATAATACAAGAGAACCTCAAAGCTGCCCAATCTCGTCAAAAGAGCTACGCGGACCAGAGACGTCGACCACTGCATTTCGAAGTCGGAGAGCACGTGTATCTTCGTGTGTCTCCGATGAAAGGGATTCATCGGTTTGGTGTCAAGGGGAAACTTGCTCCCCGATTCATCGGTCCATTTACTATCACGGAGAAGTGCGGGACTGTAGCCTACCGGCTGGAACTACCGGCAAGCCTTGCCAGTATTCACGACATTTTTCACGTGTCCCAGCTGCGGAAGTGTCTCAAGTTTACCGCTGCCATCCGCACTGAAGACATCGATGAGTTGAAGACGGATCTCACCTATGTCGAGCAACCTGTACAGATTATCGACGAAAAGACCCGGATCACCCGGAACCGGACTTTGAAATTTTACAAAGTCCTGTGGAGTAATCATACCCCGGAAGAGGCGACTGGAATCCGAAGATTACATCCACAAGAACTAAACGGAACTTTTGTCATAAACCTTGTAATTACCTCCCACCTCGTTCTTCTTTTGAATCTCGGGACGAGATTCCTTTTAAGGGGGGAGGAATGTAAAGGTCCCAAAAATTATGAATACAAAGAAACACTTGTTTACAAAGTTTGTTTCATATGGGAGAAATTTGAGACTTGTTAAAAACTTTTCCACATGTGATAACACACATGAGGATTTTTCTTCACACAAGTCAAATGTTTATTTGAGAACTTGGAACCCTAGAGGGGTCTAAAACAAAGATGGGAAGTTCCCATATGTGTGAGGAAGCAAAAATCAGATTTAGAACAATTTGTTTGAACAAAAATTCAAATGAGAACAACACAATGGGATTCAAAACAGTTGTGCTACAAATCTCATTTGCAGCAGCCAAAATAAAAATCAGATTTCATATTTGAGTTCCTTGGGTCCAAATTAGGGGGTGTGCAAAGTTTCATGGTTTATGAAAATAGTTTGCAACCCATTTTGCAAAATGGACTTTTAAGGACAAAGAATTCAAATGCATATTTGAATTTGGATGAAACTTGCCCAATTATCCAAATGCATACCAGATTTGAATTCCCACAATTGAATTCACTCAACATTCAAACTTGGGAGATATTTGGAGAGGGGATAAGGAGGACTGATCAGTGGGTCCCACATGTCATTATGTGAACTGAAAATTTGCAAAAGATCTCAGTGTTGGGTCTCTGTTTGCCTACTTCAGTCGGCACCCGACACCGACGGGCGCACCTCCGCTCGACACCGATGCTCAGCCGGCAGCCACCTCCTGGTGGAATTTCGTCGCGCTGGAGAGCCGCCCGACCGGCCTATACCCTCTCCCGGCCTCCTGTTCGCTCTTATCACCGAGACACCACAGCTTCTTCCTCCCTCACGTGAGAAATCAACCGAGAACCGCCGCTGAGCTCTCTGTCAATCGACCACTGCCTAGAGCGTGTGCCAGCCGCAGCTGAGCAGCAAAACTGCACCGCAGAACACCCCACAACATCCCCGAGCCATCACCGAGCGGATTCGCGCTCTCTGCACCGAGAACGGCGAGTTTCCACGGCAGCCGCCATAGAACCGAGAGCAAGTGCTCTCGTGGGCAGCTTCAACCGCGGCTTGTTACGACCGAGCTAGGCCATCTCTGGGCGCGTGCGACGTCCAGGCAACTCACCCCCGAAGCTCAGGATCAACCGTGGATCGTCGGCAGGGAATTTCGAGAATTTCTCCCGATCGGTGCAAACCGACCTTCCGGTACGTTTCCGAGAAATTCCCAGTTGATTATGGTCTAGATAGCCCGAAACTTCGCACACGAGGGCTAGACGTAAGGACGCACCAGTTTGCTTTTGAAACCCCGCATGAAACACACTGTGCACGACGTATTTCCAGTCTTTACGACGGCGGCTATGGCGGAAAGGTTCGGGTGCACGGTGAGCCCTAATTTAGAACCGTTTCTGAGCCATTGTATTCCCATGTCGATGTTCCTTAGCGTCCGCCGGTGCTCTAGAGCTTGAAAACTGAAGCCTAGAAGGCTTAGGGCGTCGGGGTGACGTCGCCGGACTTCGTCCGAACCGTTTCGCCGTCGCGGGCTAGTTTGGGGGCCCTGCCAGCTTGAACAAACCCCACCAGCGTGTTCCTCACGTTGAATTAGGGGCTGGCGGCAAGTTTCAGCGTCAGGGGTTGCCCGACGGCCGATCCCGGAGCTACTCCGGCGAGCCCGGCGGCGGGATCGCGCGGGAGCGGGAGGTGGAAGAAGACCTCGCCGGCCCCACGCGTCGGTCGCACGGCAACAGTGGGCCAGATACTCTGTGGCGCGGGATCAATTGTGACAGCGCGGGAAATGACCCTGTGACCCCGTGTGGTACTCCCTCCGCAGCTGACACGTGCCCCGTGGCCCACAGTCAGGTGTAAACTTTTCTCGAATTTATTCAAATCTCAGATTTTCCCCCAAACTTTAGAAGAGCATAACTTTTGCTAGGAACCTCCAAATTTAGTGATTCAAATTGGGTTAGATTCAGATTGACAAACTCTATCTAAATATGCAACCCAATTTGTAGGAAAGTTTTTATTTAAATCTGGAAAATTCTTTAAAGCTTTTCAGCAAAAGAATTTTAGAGGAAGTTTGGTTTATCCAAAAATCCTCAAAAGTTGCCAGAATATTCTTTAGGGTGTTATTAGACTCCTGTAAAAGTTTCAGCTAATTTGGAGCTGAAATGATCAGGGTAATTCAGATTGTAAGTTCCTGTATTCAAATGAATACAGAACATTTTCAGAGAATTTCTAAAACTTGTAAATTCAGTTCTGGGAAATTCTTAGCTCCAAAAATCCTAGGAAAATTCATGTAGACTCTATGAACTATAATTGAATTTGTGGTTCACTGAGTTTGACATGAACATGAGTGTTACCTCAGAATTAATTCATCTTCGACTAAACACTTAGAGAATTATTCTGAATAAACCACTACATGAAAAGTGCAAAAATTTGGTCCAGAGTACTTTCTTGTGACAAGGAACTAAAAAAAAATTCTCAGCTCCATTAGAGCTTTGGATCAGCACTGTCATGTGCAATCTCTTAAGGTGATCAACACTTAAGTGGAAAAAGCACTCAACACTTGATCTTAGTGTTTAAGCCCAACCCAAACCACTAGCACCAGTGTCATTTTAAATTCTTAAACAAAGTTCCAGTTTTAAAACTGTCCTTAGATCTTATTAGCAAAAGCTTTTCAATTAAATACATATGCATGATCATATCGTGTAGCATATACGTGAAGAAGGTGAGAAGGACTTGAAGTGAAGATCAAGGAGGGAGGAAAGCAAGTGATCAAGCTCCAAGTGATCATCACTAACTGATTGTAACAGTAGTCACCTGCAAAACATGCAAGCCACGGTTTACATTTGAACAGTTTTATAAAGCATTTCCATTTGTAGAGATCATAGCTTTGCATCGTTGATTGCATTACCTCTAGATGATATTGAAAACCCCACTTGCATGACCAAAAACTCCTAAAAGAGAAAGGGTAGAATAGCAACTCCTCGAGGGAATTTGGCTACGCTAATGTTAGTAGGGAAGGTGCGGTAGAAGACGAGTAGTTGGAATCTACTCGCGAGTTAAGGGCTGGTTTACTCGGAACGGGTCCGAATTAGAAAAGATGAGGAAAGTTCACATTTAAGAAATGGATACCGGGCAGGGGGGTTTAGATGCAGCAGGTTGCAGGCCGTGCGTGCATAGCCCTGCCTGTGTCTGTTAAGGCCCGTCCGTGCTTGGCCCTGTTGGACAAGTTTGAGTTGTGTTCCGGGCGCATACTGGCTATATGGGACCCAGGAAACCGATGTACCTTGGGAGATCCATAGTGGAACTTTTCCAACTGCCTTAGGCTTTCGGCGTCAGGGTAGCAGGAGGTACCTCGCTCAAGAACATACCACAGCCGGTATGTACCTTGAGGGAGCTTGCGTACTCGTGGCAGTTGGACTGCATCCAATGGGGAAGATCTTGGGAAAGGTGGCCGCGTACAACGTCAGTCAAGGTTGCTGCCGGCAACTCGGAGTACGGGTGTACGTGTCGTGTAGTCCGGGCGTGTACTGATTCGAATCACCGTCGCTCGCGGTTATATGAGCATACTTGCCCACTGCGTTTTGACGTAGTAAGAACTGAACTGGTTATTCTTTTGAACTTGATAAGGGTGTGCTATAATTTGTATTGCAACCATGATTGAGTTAGAGATAGGCTCATTAAACTTTACTTTCACTTTGTGCAAGGAGCATCACAACAAAGCGTTTCTTGTTTGATTGTGGAGTTGCGATGCTTTTCGGCTCATGGTCTGCACAATGAGGCTTAAAATATGAAAGTTAAGGATCAACTTTAGGCGAGTCCTTTATGCAAATCTAGCCGACCCAATTGTAACCGTCGTGCATGTAGAGTTTCTTGTTTAGAAGAGACGGGTCAGAGTTGCTGAGCCTATGTGCTCACGCTTGCTATACAAGTGGTTTTGCAGGTTCACAACGATGCTGAAAAGAAGGTTGTCCGGTGAGACTCGGGGACTCCCGAGTCAGGTAACACATGGAGAACCCAGCCGCTGCTGCTTGTCTTCGTGTTGCTAGCGAGAGGAGTCTGCGGGCTGGACTTCATCTCGAGTGCCCTTAGTTATTCGACGTGAGTTGATATAGACTACCGCTGTAGTTACTTGATGTAAAGTATTTACAAAGAAAAACTTGTAAGCTTCCGCTATTGTTTTATGTAATACATTGTTCCTTGTATGTGTGCTGTTGGTTGCCGCACAACACGGCACCACCCAATGCGATTCCTGGGCGAGTGGCCTGTCTCGGTTGACGGGTCCACCTCACCACGCACGTCAGGGAATGGCGTTGCTCGAATACCCCAAACGACATGAAGAGTCGTAGAGGATACTAAAGCGGGTCGGGTTACCTTCCACCCGTGAGGCTCCACCCTTCAGCTTGTGCGCACTGGTGGACAGCGCATACGTGCACCCCCAAGACCTAAACCGTCCCGAGATGCACGATTTTCCGACATAACAAATAGGTTAGCTTGCCACCTTCATATTATGCTAATAGTAGTCCTTATGTGGGCCTAGTACCGTTATCTCACCGTATCCTAAGTTTTTGACATAATATGATGCTAAATCCGTGCTCTGTTCCCAACGCAGCTCTGATACCATGCTGAGACGGCCCCAAAGGACCTCGTCGGGTGGTGCCGTGTTATGAGGCACCCAACAGCACACGGCTTGCAGAAACACACATCATATTACATAAATAGTTTGCGGAAGCCTACAAGAATGTTTTACAAATAGTTATTGTGGCGGACCGGAATCCGCTCATCCAGGATCGCAGAGGGTGGTGCCACGCGATGCGACACCCGACAGCACACGTCATAAGAACACATTATATTACATGGGAAAACAAACTGAATGTACAAAATAGTACACTTCTCAGTTATAAACTAGGGTCTTTTATTACACAGTGGAAGTTTCTTTTATACAACTCACGCCTGCCTATCTAGCAAAAGTCGGTTGCCCAGGCCTAGGGCAACCCACACTAGCTGCACTCCTCAGCTCAGCGCGGCGTGTACGGCTCCCACTCAGCCGTAGTCCCCGACGGAGGGTAACCCTCGCCGGTGGACTCGTACTCCGAGTCCGTGGGTGGCTCCTCACCTGAAAAACACTTAAGCAGCAACCGTTAGCACGAAGGCTCAGCAAGGCTTAACCGACTCACCTAACCATGAAACTCTACATGAGGTGTACCATGACACAGGATAGCAATGTTGCAGCAAATGGACACGCCTACAAGTTCATCCTTAATTCATCTTTTAGCAACAAGTTAACAGTTCATGAAGCTGAAATTTAGTAAGCAATATTTGGTGGCACACATGTAGCAATACAATTATATCATAGCAGAAATATTGAATCATAACATTTCATTCATTACTCTACGTTACGACGCAGAGAACAAGCGGTACTCGTCATCGCCAGGGACGGCGAATCGACTCGATATACACCTGCAGGGAAACCCAAAGAGCACGTCACGTACGCCCACCCGTGGAGCTGAACAGCACGCTCACTCGATGTCGTACGGAACAACCTTTCACCCAACAGCCCAAACGTCGAACCGGTCGCACCGAAACGAGAAGGAGGTTCCCCACACGGAGCATCTCTCTATGCCCGTTGGCAGATTTCCACCTTGCTGCCCTCAACCTACACCTATAAATCGGTGTGCTATGCCTCGACGCTCGGAGGTTTAGGCTACATCGGTTTATCGGGGCCCATATATCCGATATGCCTTCGGTATGTTCAATACTTGTTCAGCAGGGCCGCACACGGATCGGTCCTCAATCGACACGGGCAGGGCCACGCACACAAGACTCTCTCTTGCTGCGCCCTAGCCCCTGCCTAGTCTCATTTTCATTACTAAAGTGATCTCACATCACTCAACCGAACCCGTGTGTCCCAAGCCTATCTCGCGAGTAGATTCCAACTACTCGACTTGTACCGAAGTCCTATGACTCGTTAAGCATAGCCTGTCTGCTCGAGGTCTTAGACACTACCCTCACTCTTTTAGAAACCTTTGGTTATGCAAGTGGGGTTCCATCCATCCTATACCTAATGCACAAACATACTTCATATGACGCATGTAAACAAAGTAAAACTTATGGAAGGGTTAATGCAAACCGGGGCTTGCCTTGTTGCTGCTGGTCAGGGGTTAGTTCTTCGTCCGGAAGAAGGAAGTCCAGCACTTCCGGAGTCTCTTCTTCAATGGCTACATGTTGAATATAATACTACATGTAAATTTTAATGCAATGTGTAAACTTGAATACTTATTTACTAATAACTCTAGCTAGCCCTCCCCTTTGGGTTCTGAAATTTTTATGGTGGATTGGTAGGGTCCTATCCAGAGTTGTGACCAAGTTTTATTTGAAACAACGTTCAATTGAACCTTGTACAAATAAAAGCCTCTTTGGTCAATAATTGAGCCTCTAAGTAATTCCAGGGTTTTTCATGGCTCCCACCATTACTTTCTGGAAACTAGAATTTAGGATAGTTCTGATGGAATTGGTTTCATGTCAAGTGAAGACTTCTACAGAAAGTTATGTCCTAATTAAGATTGGAGAAAATTTGAAAAATGTTTTTGTACATCTTTCTATTTTCTCTGGGCAGTTCCCTTAATCACCCAATTGGGGTAACTAAATGAACTTGGATGAGTCTGAAAATTTTACTGGGATTCTGGGATTCTCCAATGAACCTTTCAGCCAAATTTCAGAATTTTTCATAAAGTAGTTCTCCAGATAAAATTCCCAACAGTTTAAACTTGAGGGATTTAATTCTAGAAAACTAGTCACTTTCATGAGCTGAATTTGGTATTGCTGGAAAGTGCTCAGAGAGTTGAATCCAACAAAATTTGGTTCACCCGATTTGGAGCTCTCTAGCCCAAGTTATGAGGATTTGGTTCACACGTGTCGAGCGCGGAGGTGTCCGGCACACCGGGGATACCACACGTGTCGAGCGCGGAGGTGTCCGTCACCCGGGGATAACACACGTGTCGAGCGCGGAGGTGTCCGGCACACCGGAGCTCACAGGGTATTTGCACGCCAGCGCAGCCGATCCCTGGCCACCCGATCCCGATTTAAATTCTTCAGCCGCTGACACGTGGGCCAGCCGGCTTCGTTTTCCTCCCGCCGTTCTCTTGCGCCCGCGCCGCCGACCTCGCCGGAGCAGACTCGGGGCTCGCCGGCTCGCTGCTGCCGGACCTCCCATGGTCTGAAACTCGCCACCAGGGGGTTGTCGACGTCGAGGAACGCGTCGGGGTGACAGGTCGGGCTGGGGGTGACCGGAAGTAGTTCGGCGACGTGCCGCGGCCTCGGTTGAGGTTCGACACCGTCGACCGTGGTTTCTAAACCGGCCAACACCTCGAACAAACGGCCCTACAGCATCAGTGTACCTCTTGGAAGCTCGACAAGGTGTCAAAACGGTTCAGGGATGGCGGCAAGTCGGTCGGCACCATGTGACCGATCGTGCCCGCCATGACCGCCCTCGATCAAGCTCGAAATTCGTCACTCCTAGAAAGTTTCACGATATGGATGCAGAAAAGAACTTGATCGCCGGCTAGTCCAGCGTCTATGTGCAAGATTTGATGACCTCCGAAAGATCATAGAGCGAGAATTTAAAGAAACCGTACCGGAAGCTCGGTTTACGGTTGCCGGAGCAAAAACTGGAAATTCTCTGCAGATTCTTCACGGTTGGCTTCCAAACATGGAGGAGAGCAGCACGGTGGTTGCGCGCTCCTGTTGCCTCTCTCGCTGGACCGTGAAATCGCCTGTGGAACGCTGCCCACGGGCGCCTGACTCTCGGTTGAGGCTAGGTGGCCGCAGTGGCGATCGTCTTTGGGCAAAGGAGGTCGGAGCTCGGGGTTTCTGGTGTTGGGGAGGTGAAGTGCGAGCTCAGGTGCCTGTCTAGCAGCTCAGGGACGAAGGAGGAGATGGTTTTGCTGGTTTTCCCGGTTGAGCAGAGAGCTGCGGCGAGAAACAATGCCGCTGCTCGGGTTTGCCCGCGAGAAGATAAAGCCGGCCGACTCCCGCTCGGCTGAGGCGGTGCCGGTCACGTGGGGGCGCGAGCCAGCCGCCCTGGGCGCCAGCGCGCGGAGAGAGAAGCAGCTGGTGGCGCCGGTAGCTGCTCGGTGGCACAGCCGACAGCTGCTCGGTGGGATTTCCCACCGAGACTCTGACTTTGGGTGCAAGTTTCTCCTTCTCCCCTCTATGACATGTGGGTCCCACCCGGGGTTTTAACCTCTGAAATTTACTCCTAATCACTGTTGTGAACAGTGAGCCCCATAATACCCCTGGTGATTCAAATTATTCACCCCTGAGCCATTTGAATTGAATAGAATTCAAATTGGGCTCGGTTTGAGTGAATTTCAACTCAAGTTCAGTTTTGAATCCAAATAAGGTTTGAATTCGTCCCACTTAGCTCATGTCAAGATCAACTCCGAATGGAGTGAAAATTGGTGTGGTGTGGTGATGAACACTTCAAATGTGTGCCAAAACGGAGGCCCTTACATTCCTCCCCCCTTAAAAGAATCCCGTCCCGAGATTACAAAAGAAGAGATAGCGATGTAGTAGGGACTTACTCGTGTTGAGAAGCCATGAACTCCGGGTAATTTGAGCGAAGGAATTCCTCGCTCTCCCACGTCGCTTCTTCCACGGTGTGGTTAGTCCAGAGGATCTTGTAGAACCACAACGTTCTGCTACGCGTGGTTCGGGCCTTCTCATCAAGGATTTCCACCGGATACTCATCATATGTTAAATCCGGTTTCAACTCGCCGATGTCTTCGGTAGGAACAGCAGCTGTATGCTTCCAACATTTTCGCAGTTGCGAAACATGGAAAACATCATGTACACCAACAAGAGATGCCGGTAGCTCCAATCTATACGCTGCTGGTCCACACTTCTCGGTGATAGTATAGGGTCCAATAAAACGGGGAGCGAGCTTCCCCTTGACGCCGAACCGGTGCACGCCCTTCATCGGAGACACGCGGAGGTACACATGTTCCCCGACATCAAAGTGCAACGGCCTACGCCTCTTATCAGCGTAGCTCTTCTGTCGGGATTGAGCGGCCTTCAAGGTGGCTTGAATGGTATGAACGCGCTCTTCGGCGTCGCTCACCACATCAATCCCGAATGTGACCCTCTCACCGGACTCGCACCAATTTAGTGGGGTGCGGCATTTACGACCGTAGAGAGCTTCGTAGGGTGCCATCTTGATACTCGCCTGATAGCCGTTGTTGTACAAGAATGCCGCCAATGGTAGGTGACTATCCCAGTTCCTACCATGGTGGATGGCACATGCTCTCAACATGTCCTCCAGAACTTGATTCACCCTCTCTGTCTGGCCATCTGTCTGAGGGTGATAGGCGGAGCTCTTGATCAACTTAGTACCCAATGCAGCGTGTAGCTGCTCCCAAAAGCGAGATACAAATAATGCACCTCGATCTGAGACAATGGTCTTGGGTACCCCGTATAGGCATAGAATCTTCGCTATGTATAGCTCCGCATATTTGCCGGCATTGTAACGTGTATTCACCGGAATGAAGTGAGCTGTCTTGGTTAACCGATCAACGATTACCCATATGGAATCATGCTTCTTGGCTGTTAGGGGTAATCCCACAATGAAATCCATGCTCACATCTTCCCATTTCCATGCCGGGACCTTCAGGGGTTGCAACAGCCCTGATTTCTTCATGTGATCAGCCTTCACTCGTCGGCACGTATCACATTCGGATACGTACTTTGCTACCTCCCGCTTCATCCGTGTCCACCAAAATTTCCGTTTCAAATCTTGGTACATCTTGTTGCTGCCTGGATGAATGGAGTATTTAGACAAGTGGGCTTCGTCGAGGATTTTCTTCCTCAGTCCCATGTCCCGGGGTACGACTATGCGGTCGTTGAACCATAGCGTCCCCTCATCATCTTTCCGGAAACATTTGATCTCCCCATTGTCAATCCGTCTCCGGAGATGTGCCATGCCTTTATCATTTTTCTGAGCTGCAATGATGTCCTCCCTAATAGTAGGGATGAGGGCAAGGTTGTACAGCGATCCATAAGGTACCAAGTATAAACTTGGGTCTTCCTCCTCCAACGGCGTAATGGTGAGGTGATGGACATGTGATTTCCGACTCAGCGCGTCGGCAACCACATTCGCCTTGCCGGGGTGGTAATGGATCTCAATCTCATAATCTTTGATCAGTTCTAACCACCTACTCTGCCTCATGTTCAGCTCCTTCTGGGTGAAAATATATTTCAAGCTCTTGTGGTCGGTGTAGAGATGCACCAGATTCCCCAGGAGATAGTGCCTCCACATTTTCAGCGCCAACACCACGGCAGCAAGTTCAAGATTGTGAGTCGGGTAGTGCTGCTCATGGTTCCGAAGTTGGCGTGAGCCATAAGCGACCACACGTCCTTCCTGCATCAACACGCAGCCGAGCCCAATACCGTACGCGTCACAAAACACGTCGAAGGGCTTTGTTGTATCCGGCTGAGCTAAGACCGGGGCTGTTATGAGATGCTTCACCAATGCTTGGAAGGCTCCTTCACACGCCGTGTTCCAAACATACTTCGTCCCCTTCTTCAGCAATTCTGTCATCGGTTTAGCGAGCTTGGAGAAACTTGGAATAAATCTCCGATAGTATCCTGCTAGCCCGAGGAAGCTTCTGACTTCATGAACTGAAGTGGGAGCTTTCCATTTCAGCACTTGCTCTATTTTACTTGGGTCAACCGCAATGCCTTCAGCTGAGATGATATGTCCCAAGAATGGCACTTGGCTGATCCAAAACTCGCATTTACTGAACTTGGCATAGAGTTTATGGTCTCGCAATCGTTGAAGAACGATCCGCAAATGTTTGGCATGTTCGGCTTCTGTCTTGGAGTAAACCAAGATATCGTCGATGAACACTACCACGAACTTGTCCAGCTCCGGCATGAACACCGAGTTCATGAGATACATGAAATGAGCTGGAGCATTTGTGAGACCAAATGACATGACGAGATATTCATATAGTCCATATCTCGTGGAGAAGGCCGTCTTCGGGATATCCTCCGCCCGGATCTTGATCTGGTGATATCCAGAGCGAAGGTCCATCTTGGAGAACACACTGGCACCCACAAGTTGATCAAACAATATGTCGATGCGGGGCAGTGGGTACTTATTCTTGATGGTGACGGCGTTGAGCGGCCGGTAATCCACACACAGCCTCAGGGTCTCATCCTTCTTCTTCACGAATAGCGCCGAGCATCCCCAAGGCGAGGAACTCGGCCTAATGAAACCCTTGCTCAACAGATCATTGAGCTGTTCTTTCAGTCCAGCCAGCTCATTTGGAGCCATCTTGTATGGTCTCCGTGAGATGGGCGTAGTCCCGGGTGCAAGTTCAATCTTGAACTCGACCTCCCGCTCAGGTGGCATGCCCGGAAGATCATCCGGGAACACATCAGGGTACTCCCGGACTACGGGGATGTCTTCTAACTTGAGAGCTTCAGCGTTATTAATTGCTAAAACTTCCCGGACTGGCGTGTCTAACACCATGGAATGCGGACGGTGGAATGGAGAATTTAAGTGAACTGTCCGTGTCCGAGTCTCTAGGACAGCGCCATGGTATTGTAGCCATGACATCCCTAAGATTGCATCAATCTTTTGTCCCATAAGGATTATCAAGGTGGTGGGATATAGTTTCCCACCTAAGCACAGAGGTGCCTTTGGAATCATCATATTAGCTGAGATCTTCCCTCCCGGTGAGCAGATCATATAAGTGCAGTCGGTTGGGAAGACTTGCAATTGATGTTTAGCCACATAGGATGCACTTATAAAGCTGTGGGTTGCACCAGAATCAAATAATATGACGATGGCTTGATTGTTGAGAGTAAACGTACCCGCCAGCATGTTGTCTCCCTCTGGGGCGTCCTCATTGTCGAGGTTGCGGACGCCTCCAGTCCGCTGACCAACCTTCTTCACCGGAGGTCGGCCTCGAGCACCGCCCTGGAGCTGGGCTTGCCCGCTGCTCTGCTGCCCCTGGGGACAGTCCTTCGCAAAATGGCCTGCCTGGCCACACGTGAAGCAGGTGAAATGGGGCGGTCCCCCGCTGATCGGTGGACGGAAACCCGGGGCGCGTTGTGGCGGTGGAAACGCCCGGGGTACCGTCTGCTGCTGCTGTTGCTGCTGCTGTCTTGGTGGTGGCATCGGCGGACGGAATGGAGGTGCCTGAAAGGGACGTCCCCCGAACCGTTGCGGTCGCGCCGGTGGTTGCCACTGCTGTCCGGATGGTGTCCGATACACCATACGGTACTTCTGGGGAGCGCCACTCCCACCGCTGGGTGGAGCGCTGCGCTTCCGCTGCTCAGCTGCCAACTCCCGCTCAGCATCCTCTTGCATGATCGCGGCATTGACTAAGTCGTTGAATGTGCCGCGGTTCCACTGTACGAGATGGGTCTTCATTTCGGGGTGCAACCCCCGATAGAAGTGCTCCCTCTTCTTCTCCTCCGTGGAGATGTAGTCTGACGCATACTGCGCCAGATGGTTGAAGGCACGGGAGTAGTCGTGGGCACTCCTCCCACCCTGCTTCAGCTCCAATAATTCTTGGAACTTCCTCTTCATGATCCCGGGAGGAATGTGATAGGCGCGGAACGCCTCCCGGAACTCTTGCCATTCCACGGCATGGCTAGCTGGACGTGAGGCGACATAGTTCGCCCACCACGCACCAGCGGCACCGTGGAGCTGCTGTTCTGCGAACAGAGTCTTCTGCCGCTCCGTACATTGGAGCAGCCCGAACTTGGACTCGATGGTCCGCAGCCAGTTGTCAGCCTCCAGTGGTTCTTCAGCTTCGGTGAATACTGGAGGGTGCGTACTCATGAAATCCGAGTACGACACTTCGCGGGGCTCACGAGGCCCTCGCTCTTGACGTCCCCCCGCCTGGGACGTATTCTGCATGATCGTGCGTGGTCCTAGTACGAATCATCTGCAACCACACAACAATAATCATCAGTCCCGTAGCATCGTTGCTTGCAGTCCAATAAAAATGGGCGTAAAAGCGTTATGACAACAATTCATGCGATACATCTCGTATGTAGATAATGTAATAACTTTGCACAAGCTACACCATTACTAGACCAAACACAAGCTAGTTTAATCCAACTTGATGAATCTCCTCTTTGGAAGCTCACCATAACTAGGTTTGGCCACCACGAGATATTACTATCGCGTTGTCATCACGTATACCACCCTTAGGGTACCACACCATCTCCAGTGGGTTCAACGGTCATTCTTCTGTCAGAATGACCAGTTTCTACCTATTCCAAGTTTTGATCTGGTTCGGGGCATTTTCATGACTCAAGTTGAATACTAAAGTTCCAGTTAACTTCAGTATCTTTCCAACAAGTACTCATTTGCTCCTAGATCAGCTTTGGTTAAAAAGTTATGCTAATTCAAAGTCAGCAGAATTTCTGGAAGAATTTTAACAGCACCTCCCTTGGAAGTGGCTGTTTTCAATCCTGATTTCCACTAATTCTGTGCTGAAATTTCAGGAACTTTGAATTGCAAAGGTGTCACACATCTTCTACTCTTTCTAGCGATGTATTATATAACAATTTTAGATTTTTCTACTGGGAGTTAGGTTTGAAAAACAGATCAGTTCAGAGGATGTTTTACTCTGCCCCGATTCTGGACAGTTTACATTCCTCTGGGATTTCAGCCATCTTAAGGCGAGTTTCAGCTCTGGAAGTCTACAACAAAGTTGTAGAGGACTTGAATAACTTTCCAGAACTATATGGCACACCTCCCTGGGCTAAAATACCTGTGAGTTATGCCCTGTTGAAGATCAGCAATCTTGCTGTCCAAAACAGAGCACTCTGTTTTTCATCCATTTAGCTATCCTGGTCCACCATCCCATTCTTATACCCAACCAGAGTCTTAATTGTTGAACCTAATGATTTTTGTTCCTTGTTCTCAATATTTTCATGTATATGCCTACAATGTCTCGGTACTACGTTCCTCACCAAAGAAAATCCTAACCGGATCATACCGGCATATACGTCTTAAGTGTGACACTACACAGTCTCTCGCACACGTTTTCTACACGAATACATGCGTGGTTAGTACCTGCAGAAGACCACACAATAATGGTGCACTCAATGGTTATTCATTTCAGGCAGTTCCATATTTGAAAGTAAATACAAACGCCCGTATCATTGTCATACGGCCGTCCTTGAGTTAGGTCACGTCTCAAGGTACGTGATCGTGTTTCAACACCACACGACGGGGAACCCGAGTAGGTCATGAACGGGTCGTCACGGTTGGGAATGTTATCAACCCAACAGATACCACCTACTGCCCTGCAGGGCACGCCGATGGCAAGCGCTGCGTATGTCCTCCTGGGCTACTTCCAGACGAACACACTCTCGCGTTACTGACCACGCGATGGGGTCTCCACTTACTTGCCTAATGCACGCTAGGGATCAGCGTTTCATATGAACTCAGGGACATGAAGAGTCCAAGAGTTTCATATTGACGTCTCACACCAAGCTGTGAGACAAATCCCTGAACCACGTTCCTCGTCAGGGGGAGCTAACCAAGAATGAACCGCTTTCGGTGGCGTTCCTTACCATACTTACCAGAGCGTAGGTGCGTCGTTACATAATTGAAATTCAGAATTATAACACATAGGTTAGTCTTTGCCACTTTAAGTAACTATGCTAATATAGTCCTTACTTGGGCAGCTACCGATTCCTCACCGTATCCTAAGTTTTTCCCATAATGCAGTCCTTTAGTACTGTGCTATCCCCACTGCAGCTCTGATACCAGGCTGTGGCGGACCGGAATCCGCTCATCCAGGATCGCAGAGGGTGGTGCCGCGCGATGCGACACCCGACAGCACACGTCATAAGAACACATTATATTACATGGGAAAAACAAACTGAATGTACAAAATAGTACACTTCTCAGTTACAAACTAGGGTCTTTTATTACACAGCGGAAGTTTCTTTTATACAACTCACGCCCTCCTATCTAGCAAAAGTCGGTTGCCCATCCCTAGGGCAACCCACACTAGCTGCACTCCTCAGCTCAGCGCGGCGTGTACGGCTCCCACTCAGCCGTAGTCCCCGACGGAGGGTAACCCTCACCGGTGGACTCGTACTCCGAGTCCGTGGGTGGCTCCTCACCTGAAAAACACTTAAGCAGCAACCGTGAGCACGAAGGCTCAGCAAGGCTTAACCGACTCACCTAAGCATGAAACTCTATATGAGGTGTACCATGACACAGGATAGCAATGTTGCAGCAAATGGACACGCCTACAAGTTCATCCTTAATTCATCTTTTAGCAACAAGTTAACAGTTCATGAAGCTGAAATTTAGTAAGCAATATTTGGTGGCACACATGTAGCAATACAATTATATCATAGCAGAAATATTGAATCATAACATTTCATTCATTACTCTACGTTACGACGCAGTGAACAAGCGGTACTCGTCACCGCCAGGGACGGCGAATCGACTCGATATACACCTGCAGGGAAACCCAAAGAGCACGTCACGTACGCCCACCCGTGGAGCTGCACAGCACGCTCACTCGATGTCGTACGGAACAACCTTTCACCCAACAGCCCAAACGTCGAACCGGTCGCACCGAAACGAGAAGGAGGTTCCCCACACGGAGCATCTCTCTATGCCCGTTGGCAGATTTCCACCTTGCTGCCCTCAACCTACACCTATAAATCGGTGTGCTATGCCTCGACGCTCGGAGGTTTAGGCTACATCGGTTTATCGGGGCCCATATATCCGATATGCCTTCGGTATGTTCAATACTTGTTCAGCAGGGCCGCACACGGATCGGTCCTCAATCGACACGGGCAGGGCCACGCACACAAGACTCTCTCTTGCTGCGCCCTAGCCCCTGCCTAGTCTCATTTTCATTACTAAAGTGATCTCACATCACTCAACCGAACCCGTGTGTCCCAAGCCTATCTCGCGAGTAGATTCCAACTACTCGACTTGTACCGAAGTCCTATGACTCGTTAAGCATAGCCTGTCTGCTCGAGGTCTTAGACACTACCCTCACTCTTTTAGAAACCTTTGGTTATGCAAGTGGGGTTCCATCCATCCTATACCTAATGCACAAACATACTTCATATGACGCATGTAAACAAAGTAAAACTTATGGAAGGGTTAATGCAAACCGGGGCTTGCCTTGTTGCTGCTGGTTAGGGGTTAGTTCTTCGTCCGGAAGAAGGAAGTCCAGCACTTCCGGAGTCTCTTCTTCAATGGCTACATGTTGAATATAATACTACATGTAAATTTTAATGCAATGTGTAAACTTGAATACTTATTTACTAATAACTCTAGCTAGCCCTCCCCTTTGGGTTCTGAAATTTTTATGGTGGATTGGTAGGGTCCTAACCAGAGTTGTGACCAAGTTTCATTTGAAACAACGTTCAATTGAACCTTGTACAAATAAAAGCCTCTTTAGTCAATAATTGAGCCTCTAAGTAATTCCAGGGTTTTTCATGGCTCCCACCATTACTTTCTGGAAACTAGAATTTAGGATAGTTCTGATGGAATTGGTTTCATGTCAATTGAAGACTTCCACAGAAAGTTATGTCCTAATTAAGATTGGAGAAAATTTGAAAAATGTTTCTGTACATCTTTCTATTTTCTCTGGGCAGTTCCCTTAATCACCCAATTGCTGTAACTAAATGAACTTGGATGAGTCTGAAAATTTTACTGGGATTCTGGGATTCTGCAATGAACCTTTCAGCCAAATTTCAGAATTTTTCATAAAGTAGTTCTCCAGATAAAATTCCCAACAGTTTAAACTTGAGGGATTTAATTCTATAAAACTATTCACTTTCATGAGCTGAATTTGGTATTGCTGGAAAGTGCTCAGAGAGCTGAATCCAACAAAATTTGGTTCACCCGATTTGGAGCTCTCTAGCCCAAGTTATGAGGAATTGAAGTTTGGAAGAATTCTGAAAATTTGGGGAAGAGTTTGAACTCTCGGGGCCCGCGGGGACACGTGTCGAGCGCGGAGGTGTCCGGCACACCGGGGATACCACACGTGTCGAGCGCGGAGGTGTCCGGCACCCGGGGATACCACACGTGTCGAGCGCGGAGGTGTCCGGCACACCGGAGCTCACAGGGTATTTGCACGCCAGCGCAGCCGATCCCTGGCCACCCGATCCCGATCTAAATTCTTCAGCCGCTGACACGTGGGCCAGCCGGCTTCGTTTTCCTCCCGCCGTTCTCTTGCGCCCGCGCCGCCGACCTCGCCGGAGCAGACTCGGGGCTCGCCGGCTCGCTGCTGCCGGACCTCCCATGGTCTGAAACTCGCCGCCAGGGGGTTGTCGACGTCGAGGAACGCGTCGGGGTGACAGGTCGGGCTGGGGGTGACCGGAAGTAGTTCGGCGACGTGCCGCGGCCTCGGTTGAGGTTCGACACCGTCGACCGTGGTTTCTAAACCCGCCAACACCTCGAACAAACGGCCCTACAGCATCAGTGTACCTCTAGGAAGCTCGACAAGGTGTCAAAACGGTTCAGGGATGGCGGCAAGTCGGTCGGCACTATGTGACCGATCGTGCCCGCCATGACTGCCCTCGATCAAGCTCGAAATTCGTCACTCCTAGAAAGTTTCACGCTACGGATGCAGAAAAGAACTTGATCGCCGGCTAGTCCAGCGTCTATGTGCAAGATTTGATGACCTCCGAAAGATCATAGAGCGAGAATTTAAAGAAACCGTACCGGAAGCTCGGTTTACGGTTGCCGGAGCAAAAACTGGAAATTCTCTGCAGATTCTTCACGGTTGGCTTCCAAACTTGGAGGAGAGCAGCACGGTGGTCGCGCGCTCCTGTTGCCTCTCTCGCTGGACCGTGAAATCGCCTGTGGAACGCTGCCCACGGGCGCCTGACTCTCGGTTGAGGCTAGGTGGCCGCAGTGGCGATCGTCTTTGGGCAAAGGAGGTCGGAGCTCGGGGTTTCTGGCGTTGGGGAGGTGAAGTGCGAGCTCAGGTGGCTGTCTAGCAGCTCAGGGACGAAGGAGGAGATGGTTTTGCTGGTTTTCACGGTTGAGCAGAGAGCTGCGGCGAGAAACAATGCCGCTGCTCGGGTTTGCCCGCGAGAAGATAAAGCCGGCCGACTCCCGCTCGGCTGAGGCGGTGCCGGTCGCGTGGGGGCGCGAGCCAGCCGCCCTGGGCGCCAGCGCGCGGAGAGGGAAGCAGCTGGTGGCGCCGGTAGCTGCTCGGTGGGATTTCCCACCGAGACTCTGACTTTGGGTGCAAGATTCTCCTTCTCCCCTCTATGACATGTGGGTCCCACCCGGGGTTTTAACCTCTGAAATTTACTCCTAATCACTGTTGTGAACAGTGAGCCCCATAATACCCCTGGTGATTCAAATTATTCACCCCTGAGCCATTTGATTTGAATAGAATTCAAATTGGGGCTCGGTTTGAGTGAATTTCAACACAAGTTCAGTTTTGAATCCAAATAAGGTTTGAATTCGTCCCACTTAGCTCATGTCAAGATCAACTCCGAATGGAGTGAAAATTGGTGTGGTGTGGTGATGAACACTTCAAATGTGTGCCAAAACTGAGGCCCTTACAGTTATATCAGAGTAAACTACAGCAGAAGACTATCACTCTGACGACTCATATCTAAACTAGCAACAAAGAAACGGTACAGCCCGCGGACGTTTCTTACTAGCAACACGAAGACAATCTGCAGCGGCGAGGATGCTCTTTGAGTAAGCACTCGGAGGTTCCCGAGTCTCATCGTCACTCCTTCTCATAAGCATCGAGTCAATTACCTGCAAAACAACTCGGATAGCATCTGTGAGCATAACGCTCAACAAGACTTAACCGTCACCCTAAACATGAAACTTTACGTGAGGTTATGAACCTAACATAGGATGGCATAAGCATAATTAAACTCGCCTAAAAGTGAATCCTTACTTTCAGGTATTAATTGCAGCATTTTAAGCAACACTGGGCACGCCACATCGGGAGTCCACAATCAAACAAGAAAAGCTTTCCCACGATGTAAATTGCTCATGGCATAAAAGAATCGAGTTTGCACTAGCCTATTCATCAAGATCCAATACAACGCTAGTATAATACTTCACATCAATATGATTATTCCTTTCTCATGCAAGTTCTCACTACATCACGACTGTGAGAACAAGTATGCTCGGTCCATTCCGCGAGCGACGGTGATTCAAATCAATAACACCCGGACTACACGACACGTACGCCCGTACTCGACGTTGCCTACAACACCCATCACTGACGACGTACGTGGCAGCCTTTCCCCCGTTTCACCCCCGCTGAATCGATCAAGTCGCCCCGTACAGTAGCTACTCTCATGGTGCACCTTCCGACGTGAGATGTCATGAGAATATTCCCCACATACTGCACACCGGCCGTCCGCCTGAGGCGACCCGAAAAGTCCCAACGACAGCTTCCCGAGGTACATCGATTTACTGGGTCCCATATAGCCAGCATGAGTCCGGTACACAACTCAAATTTGTTCAACAGGGCCACATACGGATCGGTCCTTGACCGACAAGGACAGGTCTACAGTACCCAGGCCCCTATGTCCTGCTGCCCCTACAACCTTCCGGTCCCAACTTTAACTTGCTAATTCATTCATGAACCAATCCCGTATGCCCCCGTTGTTCCTGAAACTGCGAGTAGCATCTCACCACTCGACTTCTACGGAACCGTACTTATTAAGCATGGTAGTTCTACACGGTGAAAGACACCTACCCCAATACTCCATGGGTCATTTGGCTATGCAAGAGGAGTATCAAACACTAGACCTAATGCACAGTTCAATTCTTAACCGAAAGTGAATACAAAATAAAAACTTAATAGCTGTTAAATGCAAACCGTAGCTTGCCTGTTTTGCAGGGTAGTCGTATATAACAGTTAGTGTCCTTGCAGATCCACCCTTGATTCTCCGGAGCTTGATCCACTTCGATGAATCGCTCCTTTAAATCCCCTTCGTTGTGGTTCCTATTGAAATGCATATGCATATGTTTTATAGAATGTAATGGAAAGAAGTTATAGAATTACTTTCTTAGGAACAGAGGTTGTGTGGAAAAGCCAAGCATGGCTTGGTTTGCCTCTGTTGTGCAAAGAACAGAAACAAACTAAATTGATCTTAAGGCCTTAGCTATACACTAACCACGTTCCCTAATGAACATAATAGATAAGCTGAAAGGATTTGAGTGCAACTGAAGAAAAAGAGCTCCAATGGCCTCAAAACTTTTACAGAAGGTTCTATACTACCTAAGGATTTAGCTTGCCGAATTGCAGCTAATGTGGAGTCATATTGTGTCCCCCATAATTCTCACAACACCTCTGATGTATTTTTCCCTCATACATAAGTAGGGAGAATAAGAACAGAGAGTTCAAGGACTCATCTTGGGCTGATAATTTACATGTGAGTTCTTGATCACATGAGAGTAATCTGGTCCAAAATTCAGCCCTTTTACTTGAGTAGTTCTCCCAGAACAATTCTTTAAGCATTCCTAATCAAAAGAATCAATTCTGAGGTAATGTGCATTTTCATGCCCAATTAAGTGAACTACAATTCCACGTATGTCTCAGAGAACTTGCCTAAATTTTCCTATGATTTTTGGAGCTATGGATTGCTCAGAACAGATTTTTGAAGTGGGAAACATTTTCTGAAAATGTTTCTGGACTCTTTTGTACACAGTAGTTTGCATTTAGCAAATTCCTACTCAAATGATCTTCAAATGAGCTGAAACGTTGCTAGTAGGTCACTTCTGTGCTAAAGAATATTCTGGCAAAATTTGGGGATTTTTGGATAAGCCAAATTCCCTCAATAATTCTTTTTCATAAAAATTTCCAAGAATTACCCAGAATAAACTATTGACTTTCATACAAATCTGAGTTCATATTTGGATAGAACTCAGAGAAGTGAATCCAATCCAAGTGGAATCACTCAAATTGGAGTTTTATACAGGGAGATCCTGAAGCTCTTGTTGACACTCCTGCAGTCGAGTGCTGAGCATCGCAGCATCCTCCAAGCACAAGTCCATGTGCTCATGGGAAGTCCCTTGCTGCACCGGTGGGTATTTGTACTCCGTGGTACCACTCTCACGTTGGAGGACATACATGTACTCAGTTTTGTTCAAGTGGCGACGATAGATGTGACTCTGGCAGGTGATGGCCTCCCAGGTGACATCTTTCTCCGCGTCAACTTGTGTTGCTCGACAAGCTGGAGAGTGGTGAATCTTAAGCAGTTGATTCTCGTGTATAATCCTCATCTCCGAACTCCATTCTTCCCTCTTCTCACGGATGGTCCTGGTGGAGTTATAGTGGATGATCAGCTTGCCCGTATTGCCGGCGGCTTCGAGCATACGTCGAAGACGGCGCAACAAATCTCCTACTACCAATCCGTAGGAAAGGTACGTCACGGAGCGACTCTCCTCTCTTTCGGCAAGGGTAACTACGGGAACTCTCCCTCCTGTGGACTTACGAGCGGTGCGAATCATGCGAACCATCTAAAAACAAAAGAATTTAAAATTAGGTTAGATAAATTCTCAAACAAAAAATCCTATTTTGAATGAAAGTTGGGGTAAGATGAAGAAAATGACTCCTTTAATAACACTATTCCACCCACACCTTGGAAAATAGTTTTTTAAGAAAATAGGGCCCTTAAATACGTCCATTTCTACCTAGGTCCACGTTCCTACGGGCAACCTTGGCTCTGATACCAACTCTGTCACACCCGGTTTTTCCGAAGAACAACCAAGTGAATATCACATGTATGCCAGGATCATTTTCTCATACATGTGATGACAAATAGTGAAGCATCATTTATTACAAGCCAGGTGTCGAATATAAGTAAGTCTTACATAGTAAATGTCTCGATGGACAATAATAAGTTCATCACAAGTAAATAAACTAGCAGCGGAATATTATTCTCTTAGGGCTCCATCACAGGCGTTGCCCGGGGGTCTTCATGAACCTAAAATCCTTCCTCGGATCCAAAATCTTGGTCATTATACACCACCTCATTATCTTGACCTGAGCAGCAATATAAACCAACAAATATGCAAGGTTGAGTACCAATGGTACTCAGCAAGTGTGGGAAAATTATATCATGCATGGCTAGAACAAGGAGAGGTTGAACTCTTGGTTAAAGCACTACGCAATTAATACCTATCACCTTAGCTTATTAAGCACCTACATTACTACACAGGTGAAATGGTCCCAATCTCCCATCCCATCATCATAATCCAATAACGATAACATCATTTCCAATGTTAAGCTCCCCGCTTAACTTCCAAAACCATTAATCCTCTAATCATGAATAAGTCCAGGCCGCTCTTAACTGTGAGCACGGCTGTCAAGACAGTTTTGACTCTGCAGAGTTTGTACCACTGTACCCACAAGTAGTGATTTCATCCCCCGTTGCCGGGTGGACTAAAAGAACCTCCATTATGCCAGTGGCTACGATCCACATTCACACTTCCCAGGTGTGTAGCCAGGAGATCACTACGAAGCCTTTACAAAGGGATTCCCGACGAGCGTGGGCCCACTGAGGTTTCACCCCTAACAGCATACAAGAGGCTCCAACCCCGCTGCAGTGGCCCCCTCTTGAGCCTTGCGGTTCATATGGTAGTCCAGCTGACACCTACTCCCCGCACCATCCAACACACCCATACTACGCCGGGGAATACACCTAATTAATTGGCCAAGCTGCCCCATCTCAGCATGTGGTTGGCACTGTAAAGCCGGGTTACATGCTCCATGAACCGGTCCTTAGGATCCAGGCAAGTACTAAACACAAACCCAAGTCTCGTGCACCCAGCACACAACCAAAACATCCAACTTGCCTTGATCCCTACCTCTACATAACTCACATTAGCTCATTCAAGAGTATGGTAATATAAACTGATGATCTCATTTCCCAAATATCCCATTCTAAGCATGGCTAAGCAAATGCATGTAAATAAATGACATGACAAATTAAATCCCAACCCAAGCTACAAGGAAACAAGGTAATGCAATTCTAGGGAAACTTTCCTAGCATGGGTTTCATATTTCATTTGACAATGCAAATAATTCTATCTACACATCCTAGCATAGGATCAAAGTGGTCAAGGACACTTGCCTCCTTCTTGCTGCTCTTGAAATGGGTAGTCCTGATCTTGGAAATGAATAACTTGTTCTTGAACAGGTTCTACTTCATACCATCACACATAGCAAAACAAAAACAACAATCATAAGACATAGTTCACACTTACACTTCATACAAACCACACATTCATATTTATAAAAGTTCTTTACCATTATGTGTTGTGGTTACTTTATGTGTGTTGAGTTGTGGCTTGCATGCACTTTTAACCATGTGTATATGATCTCCACTTTTGTGTCCACCTTTATACTTACATACTATTTATATGGGTTTCCAATAAATTTCTTATATTCAACTATTTCACCTTTTTACTACAAAGTGTGTATGAAAAGTATTATTCTTCCCCATATGTGCTTTCATAACTTCTATCAACCCTAAACTGAATTCTTTGTATTTTAGAAACTCCATTTATCATTTACTAGTTGCTATATTTTCAGATTTATATTCCTATGCATAATTTTGTATTTTATTATTAAATTAGTAATACACATCACCTAAACAGATTAGGTTCTGGTCCTAAATAATTTAACATCATATTTTGACCTTGGCTTCTGATGTATACTATTTCATAATTATTTTCCCTATTTTTCTATAGCTATTCTTTACTTAAAAATGTGTCCCTATACTAATAAATGTGAATAATGGATGAAACAGATTTATTTCAGCCCAAAAATACATTTTTATCTCACTCCAAAGTTTTCTAAGTACTGAGAAAGTTTTTAATTAATTTTGACAATTATGTTTGTCCCCTTTTTTAATTTTTAAACACTAGTTACATATTCAATTTTCTAAATTAAATACTAAACAGGGTTAAAATAATGAACTCACCCCATTACAGGGTCTATAATATTATTTTCATAATTTCCAGGGGTCTAGCTACACTTATCAGAGGTGTTTTTCCTAATTTCTATTAAGTCCAGGGGCTAAAACTGATTTTTAAATGAATTTACATGATTTTCTGGAGTTCCAGGGGCTAGATCTGAAGTTTCCGGGGCTAGCTCTCAATTCCAGAGAACCCCAGGGGGTAGCACGTAAGAATTCCAGTCTTTATAACGCGGGGCTGACGTGGACCGTCCGATTTTAAACCGACGGCTGAGATTATAACATCGAACCGGTACGCGGGGATTTAAACCCTACCGTGCGATTTAAAATAAACGGCGCACAAGCGGCCACGTCGCTCTGATCGAGCGCGGGCGGCGCTGCCGGCGGCGCACGGCGGCGGGAAGCGGCGATCTCGCCGGAAAGTTTCGGATCCTCGAGAATTCTGCCTAGAACTGTGATCTTATGGCATAGATCGGTAGAGGGGAGGTCAGGGATCTCACCTCGGGGGTTTTCTCGAGCTCGGGGGTCCAGGAAAGTGATCGGCGGCGAGGTCCGAGGCAAAACCACGGCGAAGCTCGTCGGCGCTGCGTTTACACCGTAACTCTCCGAGTTTTCTGCACCTGCAAAGTTCCCCGGAGGCGGTGGATCAAGACCAGCGAGTTAGATCAAAGTTTCCGAGCTTAGATCGGCCAGAATTCACCGGCGAAGTCTCGGTGCTCACCGGAGTGAAAATCGGCGATCGCGTGAGAAAAACTGACCGGATCGGGGTTTTTTATAGCCGGGGGAGGGCGGTGGGTCTGTTGTGATCGAGTTGGAGTCCTCTGGGATCAGAATTCGGGCGACGGGACGCGGTTTTCCGGTCGGTTGCGATTTTGCGCGCTCGGGGGAAAAGTCCGGGGTCGCGGGGCTCGGGGTTAGGGATGACAGGCGGGTCCCACTCGTCGGTGAGAGGCAGCGCGGCGCGCGCGGGGGCGGGCTGGCGCGGGAGTAGCTGGGCCGGCTGGCGGGTTTCGGCCCACTGGCCAGTTTTTTTCCCGTTTTCCTTTTTCTTTTTCCATTTCTTTTCTGTTTTGAGTATAATTTGAATTCCAGTTTGAATTTGAATTTTTGCAAAACATGCAACACGTCCAAAAATTTCTAAATTCCCCTCTGAACATGGTTTAAAGTTTTGAATCAAAATTTGGGGTGTTACAGCTCTACCCCCCTTAAAAGAAATCTCGTCCTCGAGATTGGTGTTTCTAAGAAAACAATTCCGGAAATTGTGCCTTGAGCTCATCTTCCCGTTCCCAGGTAGCTTCCTCTTCTGAGTGATGCTTCCACTGCACCTTGCACATCCGGATTCTTTTATTTCTGGTGAGGCGTTCCATTGTCTCCAAAATCTTGTAGGGTTGCTCGGCATAAGACAAATCTTCAGCTACATCCACTTCATTCATGGGTAACACCTCCTCAGGCGTCCTCAGGCATTTCTTGAGTTGTGACACATGGAATACATCGTGCACGTCCGATAGATGAACCGGTAACTCTAGTTGGTATGCCACTTCGCCTTTTCTTTCCAAAACTTGAAAGGGCCCGATGTATCGAGGTGACAATTTCCCTTTCACCTTGAACCGACGAAGCCCTCTGATAGGGGACACCTTGAGATAAACATAGTCTCCCACATTGAAAACGAGTTCTCTTCTTCGTACATCAGCATAACTCTTCTGGCGTGTTTGTGCTATCCTCAAGTTGTTGTGAATCTCCCTCACCTTCGCCTCGGCTTCTTGTAGCACTTCTGGACCAAACACTTTACTTTCTCCTGTTTGGTTCCAAAATAGAGGAGTTCTGCACTTCCTTCCATACAAAGCTTCAAACGGTGACATCTTCATACTAGCTTGATAACTGTTGTTATAGGAAAACTCCGCATACGGTAAGTTCTTGTCCCAACTCCTATTGTTTTTGAGTGCACATGCCCTTAACATATCTTCAAGGATCTGATTGGTTCTCTCTGTCTGCCCGTCAGTTTGGGGATGATAGGCACAACTGAAGTTCAGATGGGTTCCCATGGTTTCATGCAACTTTTGCCAAAACCTCGAGGTGAACTGTGTCCCTCGGTCCGACACTATCTTCTTTGGCACTCCATGGTAACACACAATCCTTGACATGTACAATTCTGCCAATTTGGATCCGCTGTAGCTTTCTTTCACAGGAATGAAATGAGCTACCTTGGTTAGCCTATCAATGATGACCCATATTGAATCATACCCTGATTGGGTCCTAGGCAATCCCACGACGAAATCCATGCTGATTTCTTCCCATTTCCATTCAGGTACTTTGAGTGGTTGCAATAATCCCGCGGGTCGTTGATGTTCTGCTTTCACCAACTGACATGTGTCACATAGGGCAACATGTTCCGCGACATCTCGCTTCATGCCATACCACCAATACCTGCTTTTGAGGTCCTGGTATATCTTCGTACTCCCTGGATGAATGGAATAGTCAGAATCATGAGCCTCCTTTAGAATCAATTCACGGATCTCCTTTACTGCTGGCACACAGATCCTTTTCCCGTGCCACACCATTCCTTGTTCATCCTCTCTAAAACCAGGAGCTTTATTTTCCTTGATGAGCTGTCGGATCTCTTGTATCTTCTCATCATTCTTTTGGCTCTCGCGTATGTCTCGCTCCAGTGTGGAGTCCACTTCCATGGCGATGGCTTCACCACTATTTACTAGACATAGATTGAGCCTTATAACCTCGTCCTTCAATTCTGCGGGCATGTCCTTCAAGCTCAACTTATTGACCGGCATTTTCCGACTCAAAGCATCGGCCACGACATTTGCTTTCCCAGGATGATAGTTGATGCCCACATCAAAGTCATTGATTAGCTCTAACCATCTCCTTTGTCGGAGGTTGAGATCTGGCTGTGTGAATATGTACTTCAAACTCTTATGATCCGTATATATCTCTGTCCTCTTCCCCATCAAATAGTGCCGCCAAATTTTCAACGCGTGTACCACTGCAGCTAGTTCTAGATCATGTGTAGGATAGTTCTTCTCGTGCTTCCGAAGCTGCCGGGATGCATAAGCCACGACATGTCCTTCTTGCATGAGAACACATCCCAACCCATTTCCAGAAGCATCACAGTACACTGTGAAATTCTTCTGCATATCTGGCATAACCAACACTGGGGCTGTTGTCAATCTCTTCTTTAGCTCCTGAAAGCTTGTCTCGCACTGTGGCGTCCAGGTGAATGTGATTCCCTTCTCCAACAGTTTGGTGAGAGGTCTCGAGATCTTGGAGAATCCCTCAATAAACCGTCGATAGTATCCAGCCAATCCCAAAAAGCTTCGAACTTCCCCGACATTTTCAGCGGTTTTCCACTTCTGGATATCCTCGATTTTGGCGGGATCTACGGAGATTCCTCCCTCCGAGATTATATGTCCTAAAAAGGGAACTCTCTTCAGCCAAAACTCACACTTGCTCAACTTGGCATATAGTTGGTGTTCTCTCAACCTCTGTAACACCAACCTTAGATGTTTCTCATGTTCTTCTTCATCTTTGGAGAAGACGAGAATATCATCTATGAAAACCACCACAAATTTGTCCAGATATTCCATGAATACCTTGTTCATGAGGTACATGAAATATGCCGGGGCATTGGTTAGCCCGAAAGGCATGACAGTGTATTCATACAGTCCGTACCGAGATACGAAAGCTGTCTTGGGAATATCTGATTGCCTTATCTTGAGTTGGTGATATCCCGACCTGAGATCAATTTTCGAGAACACACAAGCTCCCCTCAACTGATCAAACAAGTCTTCAATGCGAGGCAATGGGTACTTGTTCTTGATGGTTACCTCATTCAAGGCACGGTAATCCACGCATAACCTTTGGGTTCCGTCTTTTTTAGGCACAAATATCACCGGAGCTCCCCATGGTGAGGAACTAGGGCGAATATACCCCTTCTCCGTCAATTCTCTCAAATGATCCTTGAGCTCTTCTAGCTGCTTGGAGTCCATTCGATAAGGTCTCTTGTATATCGGGGCTGTTCCCGGTACTAGCTCAATTGCGAACTCCACATCACGGTCGGGAGGCATACCTGGCAACTCCTCCGGAAAAACATCTGGATATTCCCTGATAGTCCTGATTTCCTCAACTTTCGCCTCCACTTGATTTAATTTAAAGTCCATCCTAGGCTCGTGTATCGTTATGAACTTTACTCTTGTGCCATTGGGGTGAGTTAGTTCCACCGTTCTGGTCGAACAATGGATGATTCCTTTATGTTTGGTCAACCAATCCATACCCAAAATAATATCTATCCCTTGTGAATCTATCACTATGAGGTTAGCAGTAAATACTACCCCATTAATGTCTAGGCTCACTTGGGGACACACTTGTCTTGTCCTTATTTCTCCACCTGGAGAGTTTACGGCTAGCATATGGTTCATTTGTGTGGTTGCTAGGTCATACTTCTTAACAAACCCTTGAGCAATGAACGAGTGGGTAGCACCAGAATCAAACAGCAGAGTTGCAAGGTGTAAATTGGCAGGAAACTTACCAACTACCACGTCGGGTGCCTCTTGTGCTTCCTCCATAGTGACGTGGTTCACCCGTCCTCTCACTACATTCTGCTGTTGTGGCGGCGCAGGCTTCTTCTTTGGGCATTTATGGGCGTAGTGCCCCACTTCACCACAGCTGAAACATTGCACCCCAATCTTAGGTGCTTGGCCTTTGTTGTCTTGGGTTTGGTTCGGGGGTCCTTGCACTGCTGGTCGAGGTGGATATGCGGGGCGAGGCTGCTGCACAAACTGACGTGGCGTCTGTGCTGGTGCTGCGGGTGGCCTGTAATTTGGGTTGTACCCTCTTGGTGCTGAATAGGTTACCGCAGCACGACTCATCTGCCCCGTGGGTTGCTGCATCATACGTGGGCGGGTGTTGCTCCCTAAGGCTTGATGTGACCACCCGGCCTTCCTCTTATTCTCATTTTCCAGGGCCTTTAGCTTCCTTTCTACCACAAATGCTCTGTCCACCATCTTTTGAAAACTTTCATACTCATTGGAGGACATGGCACACTGCATCTCTGTGGTAAGTCCTTCCACGAAACAATCTTGTTTCTGCTCATCAGTCTCTATGTCTCGTGGAGCATAACGGGATAGTTGAGTAAATTTAGTGAGGTATTCCCTCACCGTCATGTTTCCCTGCTGGAGTCCCAAAAACTCCTTTCTCTTGTTTTTGAGTTCACCTCTTGGAATGTAGTGGTTGCGGAAGCTACGCATGAACTCTTCCCAAGTGATGTTCTCAGGGTCATGATGGGCGGCCACGTAGGCGGTCCACCAATCAGCAGCAGGTCCCTGCAATTGATGAGAGGCAAACAGCACCCTCTCATACCCTTGGCATTGTATGATCCTCATCTTGCTTTCAATAGTCTTCAGCCAATCATCTGCCTCCAGAGGTTCAGCAGCACTTGGAAACTTTGGAGGTTGAGTTCCTAGAAACTCACTCAACCGTGGTTGGCGTGGTGCAGCTTGTGGAGGTGGAACTTGATGCAGGTTGGCCACCACTTGAGTCAAGTTCTGGATAAGCTGATTTTGATTCTCCAACATTTGGTGGAGAGGATCAACTTCTTCACGGCGACCACCCCTGTCCTGGCCTCCAGAAAGATGAGGGTTGCATGCCTCATCATTGTTGTTGGCGGGGTTGGCAGCACGTCCTTTTCCTCTTCCGGCCATCTGGCAGAATCAACAAATGTTAATTTGATACCATTTAGTATCATCTTACTACTTTCATTTGTTGGTACTTTAAGGTGTTGAGGCTTTGTTAAAATTTTACGAGGGTTTATATCTCACACCAAATAAATGTACTATTATTTCCTGTGGGTTCACACACCAAAGCAAAACAATCTGAAGACGAGGCTGTGGACAATTGCTCATGGCTTCCACAACTCACGTCACACACCAAGCATCATCACACCATTAACTACGTAACGACTCGACTACTCGACCTCTTGCTAGCTAGGGGAAAGATTCTACACTACTCGTCCTCTTGAGCTGGCTCCTCGGGATCTTCCTCCTCATTTCGGCTACCCTCTGACTCTGCTTTGGGTGGAGAGGCTGCTGGTGGAGAAGTGCGACGACGCCTGATCGCTCGGCGGTCCGGGGAGTCAGGAGTCCATGGATCACTCACGGTGACACACAGTTCATTCCCATCTCCTCTTTCTCTCGCCTTTAAGCAAGCTCGCAGCAACGCCTCCGTTTCCTTCAGGGTGTCTCGGACATCCTGAAGCTCTTGTTGACACTCCTGCAGTCGAGTGCTGAGCATCGCAGCATCCTCCAAGCACAAGTCCATGTGCTCATGGGAAGTCCCTTGCTGCACCGGTGGGTATTTGTACTCCGTGGTACCACTCTCACGTTGGAGGACATACATGTACTCAGTTTTGTTCAAGTGGCGACGATAGATGTGACTCTGGCAGGTGATGGCCTCCCAGGTGACATCTTTCTCCGCGTCAACTTGTGTTGCTCGACAAGCTGGAGAGTGGTGAATCTTAAGCAGCTGATTCTCGTGTATAATCCTCATCTCCGAACTCCATTCTTCCCTCTTCTCACGGATGGTCCTGGTGGAGTTATAGTGGATGATCAGCTTGCCCGTATTGCCGGCGGCTTCGAGCATACGTCGAAGACGGCGCAACAAATCTCCTACTGCCAATCCGTAGGAAAGGTACGTCACGGAGCGACTCTCCTCTCGTTCGGCAAGGGCAACTACGGGAACTCTCCCTCCTGTGGACTTACGAGCGGTGCGAATCATGCGAACCATCTAAAAACAAAAGAATTTAAAATTAGGTTAGATAAATTCTCAAACAAAAAATCCTATTTTGAATGAAAGTTGGGGTAAGATGAAGAAAATGACTCCTTTAATAACACTTTTCCACCCACACCTTGGAAAATAGTTTTTTAAGAAAATAGGGCCCTTAAATACGTCCATTTCTACCTAGGTCCATGTTCCTACGGGCAACCTTGGCTCTGATACCAACTCTGTCATACCCGGTTTTTCCGAAGAACAACCAAGTGAATATCACATGTATGCCAGGATCATTTTCTCATACATGTGATGACAAATAGTGAAGCATCATTTATTACAAGCCAGGTGTCGAATATAAGTAAGTCTTACATAGTAAATGTCTCGATGGACAATAATAAGTTCATCACAAGTAAATAAACTAGCAGCGGAATATTATTCTCTTAGGGCTCCATCACAGGTGTTGCCCGGGGGTCTTCATGAACCTAAAATCCTTCCTCGGATCCAAAATCTTGGTCATTATACACCACCTCATTATCTTGACCTGAGCAGCAATATAAACCAACAAATATGCAAGGTTGAGTACCAATGGTACTCAGCAAGTGTGGGAAAATTATATCATGCATGGCTAGAACAAGGAGAGGTTGAACTCATGGTTAAAGCACTACGCAATTAATAACTATCACCTTAGCTTATTAAGCACCTACATTACTACACAGGTGAAATGGTCCCAATCTCCCATCCCATCATCATAATCCAATAACCATAACATCATTTCCAATGTTAAGCTCCCCGCTTAACTTCCAAAACCATTAATCCTCTAATCATGAATAAGTCCAGGCCGCTCTTAACCGTGAGCACGGCTGTCAAGACAGTTTTGACTCTGCAGAGTTTGTACCACTGTACCCACAAGTAGTGATTTCATCCCCCGTTGCCGGGTGGACTAAAAGAACCTCCATTATGCCAGTGGCTACGATCCACATTCACACTTCCCAGGTGTGTAGCCAGGAGATCACTACGAAGCCTTTACAAAGGGATTCCCGATGAGCGTGGGCCCACTGAGGTTTCACCCCTAACAGCATACAAGAGGCTCCAACCCCGCTGCAGTGGCCCCCTCTTGAGCCTTGCGGTTCATATGGTAGTCCAGCTGACACCTACTCCCCGCACCATCCAACACACCCATACTACGCCGGGGAATACACCTAATTAATTGGCCAAGCTGCCCCATCTCAGCATGTGGTTGGCACTGTAAAGCCGGGTTACATGCTCCATGAACCGGTCCTTAGGATCCAGGCAAGTACTAAACACAAACCCAAGTCTCGTGCACCCAGCACACAACCAAAACATCCAACTTGCCTTGATCCCTACCTCTACATAACTCACATTAGCTCATTCAAGAGTATGGTAATATAAACTGATGATCTCATTTCCCAAATATCCCATTCTAAGCATGGCTAAGCAAATGCATGTAAATAAATGACATGACAAATTAAATCCCAACCCAAGCTACAAGGAAACAAGGTAATGCAATTCTAGGGAAACTTTCCTAGCATGGGTTTCATATTTCATTTGACAATGCAAATAATTCTATCTACACATCCTAGCATAGGATCAAAGTGGTCAAGGACACTTGCCTCCTTCTTGCTGCTCTTGAAATGGGTAGTCCTGATCTTGGAAATGAATAACTTGTTCTTGAACAGGTTCTACTTCATACCATCACACATAGCAAAAGAAAAACAACAATCATAAGACATAGTTCACACTTACACTTCATACAAACCACACATTCATATTTATAAAAGTTCTTTACCATTATGTGTTGTGGTTACTTTATGTGTGTTGAGTTGTGGCTTGCATGCACTTTTAACCATGTGTATATGATCTCCACTTTTGTGTCCACCTTTATACTTACATACTATTTATATGGGTTTCCAATAAATTTCTTATATTCAACTATTTCACCTTTTTACTACAAAGTGTGTATGAAAAGTATTATTCTTCCCCATATGTGCTTTCATAACTTCTATCAACCCTAAACTGAATTCTTTGTATTTTAGAAACTCCATTTATCATTTACTAGTTGCTATATTTTCAGATTTATATTCCTATGCATAATTGTGTATTTTATTATTAAATTAGTAATACACATCACCTAAACAGATTAGGTTCTGGTCCTAAATAATTTAACATCATATTTTGACCTTGGCTTCTGATGTATACTATTTCATAATTATTTTCCCTATTTTTCTATAGCTATTCTTTACTTAAAAATGTGTCCCTATACTAATAAATGTGAATAATGGATGAAACAGATTTATTTCAGCCCAAAAATACATTTTTATCTCACTCCAAAGTTTTCTAAGTACTGAGAAAGTTTTTAATTAATTTTGACAATTATGTTTGTCCCCTTTTTTAATTTTTAAACACTAGTTACATATTCAATTTTCTAAATTAAATACTAAACAGGGTTAAAATAATGAACTCACCCCATTACAGGGTCTATAATATTATTTTCATAATTTCCAGGGGTCTAGCTACACTTATCAGAGGTGTTTTTCCTAATTTCTATTAAGTCCAGGGGCTAAAACTGATTTTTAAATGAATTTACATGATTTTCTGGAGTTCCAGGGGCTAGATCTGAAGTTTCCGGGGCTAGCTCTCAATTCCAGAGAACCCCAGGGGGTAGCACGTAAGAATTCCAGTCTTTATAACGCGGGGCTGACGTGGACCGTCCGATTTTAAACCGACGGCTGAGATTATAACATCGAACCGGTACGCGGGGATTTAAACCCTACCGTGCGATTTAAAATAAACGGCGCACAAGCGGCCACGTCGCTCTGATCGAGCGCGGGCGGCGCTGCCGGCGGCGCACGGCGGCGGGAAGCGGCGATCTCGCTGGAAAGTTTCGGATCCTCGAGAATTCTGCCTAGAACTGTGATCTTATGGCATAGATCGGTAGAGGGGAGGTCAGGGATCTCACCTCGGGGGTTTTCTCGAGCTCGGGGGTCCTGGAAAGTGATCGGCGGCGAGGTCCGAGGCAAAACCACGGCGAAGCTCGTCGGCGCTGCGTTTACACCGTAACTCTCCGAGTTTTCTGCACCTGCAAAGTTCCCCAGAGGCGGTGGATCAAGACCAGCGAGTTAGATCAAAGTTTCCGAGCTTAGATCGGCCAGAATTCACCGGCGAAGTCTCGGTGCTCACCGGAGTGAAAATCGGCGATCGCGTGAGAAAAACTGATCGGATCGGGGTTTTTTATAGCCGGGGGAGGGCGGTGGGTCTGTTGTGATCGAGTTGGAGTCCTCTGGGATCAGAATTCGGGCGACGGGACGCGGTTTTCCGGTCGGTTGCGATTTCGCGCGCTCGGGGGAAAAGTCCGGGGTCGCGGGGCTCGGGGTTAGGGATGACAGGCGGGTCCCACTCGTCGGTGAGAGGCAGCGTGGCGCGCGCGGGGGCGGGCTGGCGCGGGAGTAGCTGGGCCGGCTGGCGGGTTTCGGCCCACTGGCCAGTTTTTTTCCCGTTTTCCTTTTTCTTTTTCCATTTCTTTTCTGTTTTGAGTATAATTTGAATTCCAGTTTGAATTTGAATTTGTGCAAAACATGCAACACGTCCAAAAATTTCTAAATTCCCCTATGAACATGGTTTAAAGTTTTGAATCAAAATTTGGGGTGTTACATCGCGCCAGCGCTGCGCCTCGCCGGCCCGACGCCGGAGCTCGCCGGCTCGCTGTTTCCGGCCACCGCCTGAGCTGAAACTCGCCGCCAGGGAGTTTGTGACACCGAGGAACACGACTGTACGGTCTGCTTGGGCCGCCAGCGGCCGGAAACTGGCTGGCGACGTGCGGCAGCCACTGTGGAGGTTCGGTAGCGTTGCCTAGGGTTTCTAGCCCGCCAAAACCTGCGCCGACACGCCCTACAGCACCAGTGCACCTCTAGGAAGATCGGCATGGTCTCAAAGTAGCTCGGAAGTGGCGGGAACTCGGTTGTCATCGTGCGACCGAATGGGTCCGCCATGAACAACCCAAGAAGAGCTCGAAATTTGCCGGTTTGAGGCGTTTTCTACGCTGGATGCAAAAGGAAAAACGATCGCCGGCTAGTCTAGCTTCTCTGTGCCAAACTTGGTGACTTAAGGAGAATCAGAGGGCAAGAATTCGAACAAATCGTACCGGAAGCTCGGAATGGGTCGCCGGAGCAAAACTTCAAAATTCACCGGCGATGCTTCACGGTATGGCCTGAGCTTGGGCTGAGAGCAGCACCGCACCCGTGCGCGTCCGTAGCTGCGATCGCTCGGCCATGAAAACCCCTGTGGAGGGCTGTCCACGAGCACCCGATCACTTTCTCGGATTAGGTCGCCGCGGCGGCGGTCGTTCTCGGGCACCGGAGGCCGCAGCTCACTTGCTCATGGGTCAGGGAGGTGGAGGTTGAGCTCGTGGGAGTGTTTAGCAGCTCGGGGGAGGAAAGACACTATTGCTTCGCCGTTTCTTTGATCGGACCGAGAGAGCGGCGGGGAGAAACAGCCGCTGTTCGTGCGCTCACGAGGGGAGGAGAACAACTGGGTCTTCGCTCGGCTGAGGCACGATAACGTCGAAGGAACCGCCTTCGGTGGCCGCGCGTGGGGGAAAGAAGCAGCTGGTGGCGCTGCCGAGCGTCCCCGTGGCTCCACAGTGGGAGCTGCTCGGGGCTCACGTGTTGTTCGGTGAATTTCCCCACTGGGCTGAGACTTAGGGTGCAAGGTTTCTTCCTTTAGCTCTATGACATGTGGGTCCCACTCCACATGTACCTCCCAAATATCTGTTCAAGCTGATCCTCTTAATCCCCACAATTCTGAGTTTTAAAATGTGGGTTAGAATTTGAATCCTTCCAATTCAGTTTGAATTTGCTTGCCAAATTTGAGTTTGGTTGAAGTTTGCAAATTCTTCTCTTTAACTCCTTTTTGAGCCCACCCTACAAATAGAAAGATGGGGATCAAAACTCCTCCCTATAATTCCAACTATGTGGCTGCAGTTTTAATCAAAGTCCTTGGTCACTACATGTGTGAACTTTGAATTTCAAATCTGATTTTTAAACTTACATGCAAAGAGGTATTTAACTCCTTATTGGTTCAACACTTTTAAAATAAAAAGGTGAACCCAATGTTGGATGTTCATCCATGTATTACCTTGCATGAAGAAAAGTTTTAGCAAGTCCCATTTTTCATGTCTTTGCCACACATATGAACTCAAACCTTGGTTTTTATTCATACACATTTTTGGGACTTTTACATCCTTATGACGTGTGCTGTCGGGTGTCGCATCGTGCGGCACCACCCTCTTGGATCCTGGATGAGCGGATCCTGGTCCACCACAGAATAGGCTAGTGCAAACTTGATTCTTTTACGCCATGAGAAAATTACATTGGGGGAAAGCGTTTCTTGTTTGATTGTGGACTCCAGATGTGGTGTGCCCAAGGTTATTCTTAAATTGCTGCTAATAAACACTTGAAAGTAAGGATTCCCATTTAGGCAAGTTTATTATGCATTATGCCATCCTACTTTATGTTCATAACCTCATGTAGAGTTTCTTGACTAGGGGGACGGTTAAGTCTTGCTGAGCGTTATGCTCACGGATGCTATCCGAGTTGTTTTGCAGGAACGACTTCATGCTTATGAGAAGGAATGCCAATGAGACTCGGAAACCTCCGAGTGGTTACTCAAGAGCATCCTCGCTGCTGCGGTTTGTTCTTCGTGTTTCTAGTAAGAAACTTCCATGGGCTGGAACGTTTCTTTGTTGCTATGTTAGAAATGAGTCGTGAGAGTTATAGTCTTCCACTGTAGCTTATTTTGAGATAAGTATTTGTAAAACACTTTTGTACGCTTCCGCAAATGATTTATGTAATGTGATGTGTTTCGTCGACCCGTGTGCTGTTGGGTGCCGCATATCACGGCACCACCCGACGAGGTCCTGGCGGGGCCGCGTTGGCGGTTCCCCCACAGGCCCGACCCTTGGAGGTTATGTCTCCAGGGGCCGGACTAGTCCAGTTTGCTGTCCGGACTAGTCCGGTTTGTCGGACTAGGTCCTGACTAGTTTGTAGTCCGGACTTGTCCGGATGCAGTACAGACTAGTCCGTTGTGGACTTGTCTACTGCATCCCTGACTATTCAAGGTATCCGGACTTGTCCGGCCTATAGGGTGGACTAGTCCAGTCCTTGAAGGCAGAAAAATTCCTATATATTAGAATTTTGCCAAGAGTGATTAAGGTGAATTTACTTTCACCTTCTATTAGATAAATATGGTCAATGTATCAAAGCACACAATTAGATGATGACCACAATATATCTAAAAAAATGTGAGAGAAAATTAGAAGGGGAACCGGTTTTCGCAATCATGCATCTTTTTGAAGTTTGTGAAAATTCCTAAAGATTCCAACTACTAGCATTCATATGTGCAACATTTCAAGCCACATTCCTAGAGTCTAGGATGTTTAGCTCAATTCGAAGTTCACAAAATCGTTTTTCATCTAGTGGCTTGCTGAAAATGTCGGCTAGTTGTTTTTCGGTTATAACATATGAGATAGCTATGTCCCCCTTTATAGAATGGTCTCTCAAGAAGTGGTGCCGGATTTTTATGTGTTTGGTCCTAGAGTGTTCAACTAGGTTATGGGCAATATTAATGGCACTCTCATTGTCGCATAGGAGTGGAATGTGGTTCATATTATAACCATAAGACCTTAGAGTTTGTCGCATCCAAAGAAGTTGAGCACAACAACTTCAGAATGCAACATACTCCGCTTCGGCTGTGGAAAGGGAAATGGAATTTTTTTCTTGGATGACCATGATACCAGGGACCTACCCAAGAATTGGCAAGTCCCAGAGGTGCTTTTTCTATCTACTTTGCATCCGGTGTAACCCGCATCGGAATACCCGATGAGATTAAACTTAGATCCCTTTGGATACCACAACCCTAGGTTCGGTGTGTGAACTAAATATCTTAAGATTCTTTTAACGGCAATTAGGTGACATTCTTTAGGAGAGGCTTGAAATCTTGCATATAATAAGCAGGATATCAGGCCTAGATGCACAAAGATAAAGCAATGAACCAATCATAGAGCGATATACGTTTTGATCCACGCTCGGTCCATCTTCATTGAGATTGAGGTGTCTATTCGTTTCCATTGGTGTCTTGATAGGTTTGGCCTTGTCCATGTCAAACTTATTGAGTATGTCTTGTGTGTAGTTTGTTTGACTAATCAACGTGCCATCCTTGAGTTGCTTGACTTAAAATCTAGGGAAGCACTTCAACTCCCCCATCATGGACATCTCAAACCTATCCTTCGTTATGTTACTAAACTCATTACAAAAATATTTGTTAGTCGAACCAAATATAATGTCATCGACATATATTTGGCACACAAAGAGATCGTCATCCACATTTTTTGTGAAAAGAGTGTAGTCATCTTTGCCTATCCTAAAACCATTGTCAATAAGAAAATCTCTAAGACACTCATACCAAGCTCTAGGAGCTTGTTTGAGGCCATAGAGATATTTATGCAATTTAGAAACATGATTAGGATATTCTTGATCTTTAAACCCGGGTGGTTGCTCCACATACACTTCCTCCTTGATTGGACCGTTGAGGAAGGCGCTTTTCACATCCATTTAATAAAGCTTGAAATCATGGTGAGTAGCATAGGCCAATAGAATACGAATTGACTCAAGTCTAGCTACGGGAGCAAAGGTTTCATCGAAGTACAAACCTTAAACTTGAGCATATCCCTTTGCTACAAGTTGTGCCTTGTTCCTTTTCACCACTCCATATTTGTCTTGCTTGTTGCGGAAAACCTACTTGGTGCCTACCACATTTGTGTTTGGTCTATTCACCAACTCCCACACTTGGTTTCTTGTGAAGTTGTTCAACTCTTCTTGCATGGAAATCACCCAATATGGATCCTTTAGTGCTTCTTCCACTCTAAATGGTTCCAAGGATGACATAAAAGATTAATGCGCACAAAAGTTAGCCATACGAGATCGTGTTGTTACCCCTTTTGTGATATCTCCAAGGATGTTGTCAACTGGGTGATCTTGTTGAATGCTTTGATGAACCCTTGGGTGAGGCACTTGAGTTTTTGAGTAGTCTTCTTCTTTGTATCCCCTTGATCAATGTCATGGTCTTGATCTTCTCGTTCTTGAACTTGACCGTCTTGATCTTGGGGTTCTGGAGTTTGATCTTGTGTGAGAGGGGCTGATTGTGATGAACATGGAGCATCTTCGCTTACATCTTCTTGAGGACAAACATCTCCAAGCCCCATTCTTCTTAGCGCTACACGTGGTGCTTCTTCTTCATCTAGCACACTTTATCAACTTGCTCCACTTGGGAGCCATTAGTTTCATCAAACACCACGTCACATGCAATTTCAACACAACCGGAGGTTTTGTTGAAAACACGATAGGTGTAGGTGTTTGAGTCATAACCAAGTAAGAAACCTTCATCAGATTTTGAAGTGAAGTTTGAAGTCCTAGGCTTCTTGTTGAGAATATAGAATTCACTCCCGAAAACACGAAAGTAAGAGATGTTGGGTTTATTTACCGGTTAGGAGCTCATATGGAGTTTTCTTCAAAAGTCGATGGAAATAGAGGCGGTTTGTGGCATGGCAAGCGGTGTTGACCACTTCCGCTCAAAATCGATCCGAAGTCTTGCACTCATCAAGCATTGTTCTTGCCATCTCTGAGTGTGAGATTCTTCCTTTCGGACACCCCATTTAGTTCTGGGGAGTAGGGGGCCGAAAACTCATGCTTGATGCCCTCTTCATCCAAGTATTTCCTACTTGGGTGTTCTTGGATTCGGAGCCACTGTCACTCCTTATGTTCTTGATTCTTATGGAGAACTCGTTTTGAGCTCTCCTCAATAACTTCTTGAGGACACCTTTTGTTTCTCCCTTATCACGCAAGAAAAATACCCAAGTGAAGCGAGAATAGTCATCAACAATTACTATACCATATTTGTTACCGCCAATGCTTATGTAGGTGACCGGATCGAAGAGGTCCATGTGGAGCATCTCCAATGGTCTTGTTGTCATCATCACATTCTCGGCAGGATGAGTTGCTCCAATTTGCTTTTTGGCTTGACACGCGCTACATAAGCATTTAGAAGTTTTTTGTATGTTCCTCATACCAACATGGGCTAGTCTCCTATGCCACAACCATCCCATGTTGGTTTTTGCTATTAAGCATGTGTCAAGTTGACCTTTATCCGTGGAGAAATCCACTAAATAAAGCTTTCCCTTCAACACATCCTTAAAAGCAATCGAGTTATCACTTCTTCTAGAGACAGTGACACCCTCGTTTGGAAACAAGCAATTATAACCTTTCTCACATAGTTGATATATGGACAATAGGTTGTAATCAAGTGATTCAACATGTAGAACATGAGAAAGTGAGTGTTGAGAAGAGATTGCAATTTTATTGATACCAAGCACCCTTCCTTGACTATTGTCGCCAAAGTAGATGCCTTCACTTGGATCATCATTTTGTTCATACTCAACGAACATCTTCCTCTCTCCGGTCATATGATTAGTGCATCCACTATATAGCACCCATTTAGTGCAACCGGAGCAGTAGGCCTGCAAAACAATTTAGGCTTTGGTTTTAGGTACCCAAACTAGGTTGGGTCCTTTGAGGTTAGTCACAAGGCATTTGGGCACCCACACACAAGTTTTTGGACTCTTGTGGAGTGGCCTAACATATTTAGCATATACCCGACTATACTTGCTCTTCATAAGAACAAAAGATGCATCAATGTTATGAAATATGGTAGAGTTTTTTATTTTTGGCAATTTCATGTGAGGTAGATGCAAGGTTGTTGTTCTTGACTTGAGTTGAGTTCTCTTTGACAAAATCTACACACTTGTTGTTATTCTTGAGGATTGTAGCATTTTGCTTTCCTCCCCTAGTATAACCAAGTCCATCTTTGATAAGAGGAGATCTTGTGATCGAGTATGCACTACGTGCATATTTATATTCTCCTTATCAAAGATGCCACATTTGTGTGCATTCTTGCTTTGTGCCTCTTTGAGCTCATTTTTCAAGTTTAGAACAAGATTAGCACATTTGCAACTTTTAGTGTTGGATTCCACATTTATTGAGGAGGAGTTCTTGAAGGATGAAGTAGAAGAGACACTTGACTTAAGTGAGTTGAATTGTGCTTCAAGATTCTTGTGAGTTTTGGTCAAACTCACAAGTTCATCTTGAAGTACTACATTCGTACTCTTAAGTTCAACACAAGTTTCCTTGCTAAAGGCAAGTTCGCTTTCAAGTGCTCTACTCTTCTCTCTCTCAAGTTAAAGGAGCTTCTCAATCTCAAGATTTCTTTACTTTTCAAGGATAAGCAATTCTTCTTGTTGATTGAGAAGCTCTTCCTGTTCAAATATTTCATCCGATAGCATTTGCATTTTAGCTATAGCATTTTTGTTTAAGCCCTTAAACATGAATTCATTTTCGCTACTGCTATCAAAGTAATCATCATCAACAATATGTAACTTGGAAGGTTTAGATATTACCTTACGCTTTCCTTCCTTTGCCATGATGCATGTGTGGCTTGGGCTCTTCCAATCACACTTGTTTGGCAAGAGTGATTTCTTCATGGTTGGCCTCTTCATTGCGACGGTTGCCACCTTTTCTTCACCTTCGGAAGAGGACTCTTCGTTTGAGTCCCACTCTTCTCCAATTTGAGCTTGTCCATAAGCCTTCTTCTTCTTGAAGATCTTCTTGTCTTGAGGCTTTCCATCCTTCTTATTCCTCTTGTCATCTTCCTTGCTATGGGGGCAATTTACAATAAAATGCCCGTATTCGCCACAGTTGTAGCAAGCCTTCTTTGTTCTTTACTTGCCCTTATCCTTGCTCTTGTTCTCATTGTGATGGCTTTTTCTTCTTCTCATAATCCTTTTGAATCTTTTGATGAAGGAGGCCATTTCTTCATCATCCATGTCTGTGCTCTTATCATCACTTGTGATTTGCACTTCTTTTCCCTTGGACTTTGATGTGGCCTTGAGATCTATGCCCTTCTTCTTGGATGAGGTGACCTTTGCTAGGTCGTTGATGTGTTGGGCTTCCTTCTCCATCATCTCATGGTTGATGATTCTCCCTAGCACTTCATTCGGAGCCATCATGTGGAAGTTGGACTTTCCCTGATCAAAGTGCATAGGGTCACATTGTGAGGCATGAATGCTCTTATTATCCTCTTGACCACCTCATGATCATTCCATTTCTTGCATCCGTACGCCCGACTCTTGTTGATTAGAGTCTTGAGCCAATTGTACATCTCTTGAAGTGTTTCGCCTTCTTCCATGGCAAACCTTCCAAGCTCTCCTTCGATCATCTCGATCTTGGCTTCCCTCACGGATCGGTTTCCTTCATGTGTGATCTTGAGGGTGTCCCAAATGTCTTTGGCGAGCTCTAACCCATCCACCTTATTGAATTCTTCAAGGCTTAGGGATGAGTTGAGCATGGCCTCCACTTGTGCATTGCGGTGGATTTGTTGTTCTTGCTCTTGGGTGAGTTCATCCTCGTCTTCGGGGATATCTATACCTGTACAAACAACATGCCAAAGACTTGGGTTTAAGGAGATTAGATGCAACTTCATGTTGTGCTTACACATGGTATAGTTAGTTCCATCAAAGTGAGATGGTTTGCCTAAGGGAATTGACAAATAACTAGAATGTGAATTTAGACGCTCATAATGAAAAGGATATTGCGAGTAGTCTTGTTGACTACTCTTGAGCTTCTTCTCCAACTTCTCCTTCTTTTTGTTCTTAGCTTCCTCCTTCTTCTTCTTTAGGAGACCCATGAGATGAAGAACTTCTTCATCTTCTTCCGAGCTTGAGACATCTTGTGGAGGATTAACAGCTGGAGGTAGGTTTGAGCCTTGCTCTTTGAAGTTGCTCGGACACGCTCCATTTCCCTTGGTAGGATCAACTTGCCTACCGATCTTGTCCCTCATCTCCTCTCCAAGCGGTTAAGCTTTTGTGGAGAGTTAGGCTCTGATACCAATTGAAAGTTGCCTAGAGGGGGGTTAATAGGCTAATAATACCTGATACTACTGAAAAATAGCGGATTAAAGCTGAAGGGCTGGACTAGTCCGGTCTAGGTATAAAAGTTAGGTAAAGGTTGTGTTTTTATGAATTTATTTTCAAGTTTGTTTAAGTGGAAGATACGTGAGTTGTCTAACAATTTAATCAACTAGTTTGTGAAAGAGAAACCGATTGGATTGCAAGATTCACGATTATAAGGCTATCAACAAGTTTTGAGCGAGACAAATCCTAACAAGCAACTCTAGTGATTAAGCGAGAAAGTAAAAGATTCAAGAGACTCGATTTATCCCGAGGTTTGATTCCACACAGGAATCTACGTCCTTGTTGAGGAGTCCACAAAGGACCTGGTCTCTTCCAACCCTACCCTCACCGAGCGATCAGCAAGATCAAGCACGGGTTCTTCACTATCAATCAAAGGGTGAGTACAAGATTTTAGGGGCTACTCACAACTTGGGGCTCCCTACAACAACCTAACAGTTCTAGGAAACAAAATACAATAGCCACGAACTCAAATTAACGATTAGAGTACAAGAGATTCAAACCGAGAGCTCAAACGTTGATCATCGCATCTCTCCTCTCACAAATCCACAAACCCCTCAAGATCCAATCTTAGGGGTCAAGAAGGTTAGGAAAGAGGCTTAGAAGAGCTCAAGGAAAGAGTTTTTGGCGCTAGGGTTGCAGAGATGCTCATTTGATACCAGGGGGTCCCTTTTTATAGGGATCCCGACATCTAACCGTTACACCTGCTAAAGTCTGGACTAGTGCGGCCAAAACCCCTTGTTGCTGCTGGTCAGGTGTTAGTGTCTCTTCCAGAAGTAGGAAGTCCAACACTTCCGGGTTCTCCTCGTCTTCAGCGACTACATGTAAGTACAATTACGATATGTCAATTTAAATGCAATATGTTAAAATATGTATGCAAAGACCATAACTCTAGCTAGACATCCCATTTGGCTCTAAAATTTTTATTGTGGCTTGGTAAGGACCTAACCAGAGACTTGACCAAATTTCATTTGAATCAAAGCCTAATTGAGCTCTGCCCAAATAAAAGTCTAAATGGTCATTACTAGAGCTTCTAAGGATTTCCAGTGATTTTCATGGATTAAACCATTACTTTCTTGAAACTAGAGTTTGAGATCGTTATAATGGAGTTGGTCTCATGTAATTTGAAGAATCCTAGAGAAAGTTATGCCCTAATCAAGATTTGAGAAAATCTGAAAAATGTTTCTGTCCATTTTTCTATTTTCTCAGGCAGTTCACTTAATGACACCATTAGGGTGATTAAATGAACTTGGATCGATCTGAAGTTTTTCAGGTGACTCAAGGATTTTCAAATGAACATCCTAGCCCAATTTCAGAATATCCCATAAAGGAAATCTCCAGATAAAATTCCCAATAGTTTAAATTTTAGGGAATTAATCATGGAAAAATAATAAGTTTCATGAGCTGAAACTGGTTTTTCTGGATAGTACTCGAAAAGCTGAATCCAACAAAATTTTGTTCACTAGATTTGGACACTTCTACGCAAAGTTATGAATTTCTAAAGTTTGGACAGATTCCTGAATTATTTCCTAAAGAAATCTCCTCCCGCGCCTGAACAGGGACTGACAGTGAGGCCCGCATGTTTAAATTAAACTAATTGCGCGCGCGCTCTTAGCGTTGTGGCTGACAAATGGGGCCCGTGTCCTTCGTCTACCTCGTGACGCCGCCGCCCCGAGCCGCCAGAGCTTCGGCAAGGTCGGCGTTCCCGGCGACCTAGCTCACCGGCGATAGTGAAACCCGCCGCCCCCACGTAACTTTGGACGCTGGACACCATGCTGCCACCGGCTAACCACCGTAGCTCACCGGCGACGAGCGCTATGTCCCCGTGCAACTTCAGCAACGTGTTCCCGTCCTTCCGACCAACCCCTTCGCGCACTAATCGCGTCACCACGTCCAGGGAAGCCTCGGGAAGCTTGGCATGACCTCGGTTAGAACCCAAACAGCCGGCAAACTGGACCTCACCGGCGACCCTCTGTTCCACCGGACTGTTTATTGGTGAAACTAGGGTTCGGGTGGTTTTTCTTGCGGGTTCTTGCTCTACACCGCATGAAACGGCAACCGGTTTCCTCCTACAGCTTCCTCACAGTTTCCTCACAAGTTTTTTCCTTTGGTTTGAGTCGGTTCAGTGGAAACTTAGTCACTGACCAGTGGATCCCAGCTCTCCTCTCTAATTCTATTCCAATTTTTGCTGCAAATAGCCCAGCTACTCATACTTAAATGGGAGACTTAGCCACCAAGTCAGGGAATGAATTTGAATTCACCAAATTGGAGTTTGTTTGGCCACCTTTGATTCACATTTGAATTTGAAATTCAAATTCATTTTTTAATTAATGCAAATTTAGCTCCCGACAAGATGAACTCCAATGGGGATAAATATTGGTGGACTAACTCAGAAAATTTGCTGAGTTTGAATATGAGATCAACTTCTGAATCCAAGTGAAGAAAATGGCTCAAATTTGAATTTGCATTTAAATAGCCCTTTTTACAAATGTTTCCAAAAGTGCCTCAAAATGATTTGGATTTGCATGAAAGTTATCATGAGCACTCCTAAGAAGATTTAGGGTCTAAGGGTGATCGAACTCAGCCTCTCATGTTTATGTGTATGAGTTCCTACTTTTTGGAGTTATGGGTTTTTCCTCTAATCACCCTCTTGATGGTGTTTACTTGCTCTTCACAAATGTTCATGGGTTATCCACCAAATGAGCTGTGGTGTGCTGATGTGATGAACAAAGTAAATTCTTGGGCTTCTACACTGACTTCTACCGAGATCCTAACAACATTAGCATGGTATTCTCTACTTATCGATGTAAAAGTCCCAAAAACGTGTAAATGGAAAACTTGAGCTGTGAATAAAGTTGAGTTCAAATTCACGAAATGGGACTTGGAAAAACTTTTCTAAACATGTGAATGTTGTCATGTGCAAGAACAGAATTTAAAGTTCACTTTTGAATTCAAATGATCTTTTAAATGCCAAGGTGGCCATTTCAAAAGAAGGATGCAAACTGTGGTTGTAAACCTCCCCTTTGCAGCCGCCAAATTAGAAGTTTGAATTCATATTTGAACTCTTCAGGTCCAAATTATGAGGAAGGCAAAATTTGAGAAAATTTGGAGGTACTTTGATATGTATATCAAAAAGGCTTGTGAATTTCATCGGAATTTGAATTCAAATTGAAACTGATGTAAACACTGTGGATTCTCCAAATGGATGTCGAATTTTGGCTCCATATAGTTAAATTATGAAACCTGCCAAATTTGAGAGATTTTTGGAGGGGGATAAGAAGTGGGGGCCCAGTGGTCAGTGAGGGGCTAGAGAAGACTTGCTACTGAAGTAAACCGGCCTCCTCTGTTTTTCACTCGAACCAATGAGCTCAGCGCGCGCCACCTCCTGAGTTGCTCAGGCAACGCTGCCGCCACCTCCCCAGCGAAACCCAGCCCGTTTCTTTGCCCCTATCGACTCAAACCGGGATATTTTCACCCCACAAACTGACCCGTTGGCTGTTCTTCCTCACATGCGCTCCTCGACGAAGAACTCGCCGCACGGAGGAATTGTTTCGGTCCACCGGCGCTTGGACGCCTCAGTAGCTTCCACGCTGAGATAAGCTCATCCACGGCGTCGCCGAGGCTCCCTCGACGTGTCCAAAGCAAGAACAATACGCCACTCCACTAGAAACCTCGGAGCCGAGCACAATGTTTCTCCCCGGCGCCATGTCAAGCCGCTGCGACAAGAACTCGTCGCCCGGCCGCAAGAAGCATTCTCCCGCCAAACTTTAAGCGCCTAAAGGTCCTTCTAGAAACCTTCTACTACCCCCCCCCCCCCCCCCCCCAACTCCAGCAGCATGCCATGGCGTGTGTACCCCCCCAACACCGAAGCTACTTCAATCAAATATTCGTGCCGCACGGTCAACCAAACCACATACAACGTAGAACACACCTCCTATACCTCTGTGCAAGTTCATAGGATCAAAAACCACCGAGAACTGTCGAGCAGAGCCGCTGTTCATCGGGTTTTTTGAATTTCGCTGGATTTTTGACCTAGACCGACGGTGATGTCATACTTCCGGCGAGTTTCAGCGAGATAGGCGGTTGGATACGTGTTCTCCTCGGTGCAGTGGTTCTGTACAAGCAAACGGCGAAGTGTTTGGTGCATCGCAGCGCTCTAGGTACGTCGCCGGACAACCCGCAGCCACGGTTGCCGTAGGTTTCCGGCCATCCTCGGTCGAGGGAAGGCGGGCAACGTGTTCCCCGCACAAAAATATGTAGTGGCGGCAAAAATTAGGAAGTTTAGGGCACCGGAACCCTCCCCATGCGAGCTCTCCGGTGAGCTCGGCGGTGGGCCGGCGCGGGTGCGAGAGGTAGAAGATGACCGGGGGCTGTACCACACGTCAGTCGCTGTTTCAGGAAAACAGGATTGTCTGTGGCACGGGATCATACTGTGACCGTGCGATTTTATCCCTGTGGCCCCCTGTGTTCAGCTCTCTGTTGGCGCCACGTCACCCCGGGACCCACTGTCCGTCAAATAAACTTTCCCGGTTTAATTTAAATGTCAGATTTGATTCAAACTTGGAAGAGCATAACTTTTTCTAGGAAAGTCCAAAATTAGTGATTCAAATTGGGTTGGATTCAGGATGAAAAACTCTATCCAAATATGCAATCCAATTTGTATTAAATTCATTATTGAAGTCTGGAAAAATTATTTAAATATTTTCAGGGAAAGAATTTTTGAGGGAGTTTGGTTCATCCAAAACTCCTCAACTTTTGCCAGAATATTCTTTAGGATGTTATGGAACCCCTGTAAGAATTTCAGCTCATTTGAAGTTGATTTGTTTAGGATAACTCAGATTTCAATTTGCTGTGTTGAAATGGATACAGAAACATTTTCAGAGAATTCCCAAAATTTGGAAATTCAGTTCTGGGCAACTCTTAGCTCCAAAAATCCTAGTAAAATTCATGCAGGCTCTATGAACTATAATTGAAATTGTAGTTCACTAAGTTTGACATGAACATGTGAGTTACTTCAGAATTAGTTTATTTTCGCTTAATTGCTTAGAGAATTGTTCTGAATAAACCACCCAGTGAAAAGTGCTAAATTTTGGTCCAGATGACTTTGTTGTGACAAGGAACTCACATGAAAATTTTCAGCTCCATTGGGGCTCTGTATCACCACTGTTCTGTTTAACCTTTTTAGGTGATCAAAAAACAAGTGGGGGAAATACTTACCACTTGATCAGGTTGACTAACCCAAAACCAAACCTTAGCACCAGTGTCATTTTAAATTCTTAAACAGAGTTCCAGTTTCTAAAATGTCATTAAAACTTCTTAGCAAAATGTTTACAATTAAATACTTGTGCATATTCATAACGTTTAGTATATACGTGAGGACGTGTGAAGGAGGTGAAGTGGGATTTCAAAGACACGGTGATCGAGTAATCAAGCCTCAAGTGGTCTTCACTAACTGAACATTATATACTAGTCACCTGCAAAACAAAGGCAAGCTCCGGTTTGCATTTAAGTTGTTTTATAAAGTTTTTACTTTGTTCACTATTATGGTTTAGAGTTTGTATGTGCATTAGGTTACGAATGTTTTATACTCCAAATGCATGACCAAATGAACCCTTGAGTCAAGGGCAGTATAGTGTTCCATGCTGTAGAATATTGCCATGCTAAATAGGTGGTAACATCTGGTAGAAGTCGAGTAGTTGGAATCTACTCGCGAGCTATAGTTCGGGATCACACGGTATGGTTTAAAGAGGCAAACTAAAGTTTATGTTTCCAAAGATGAGACCGGGCATAGATGGTAGGCAGCGACAAGATGAGGTCTTGGTCGAGTAAATCTTCCTGTGTCAGTTAAGGACCGTTCTCGTGTGCGGCTCCGCTGAGCAAGTATTGAGCTGTGTACTAGATGCTTACTGCTATGTGGGACCCAGGAAACCGATGTACCGGGTTAACTGGATTGTAGAGGCATACCACATCGTTTCGTTAGATCTATGAGCCCGAGACGGCGCGACCGGTTCTACAGTCGGGTGTCATGTGAAAGGTTGCCACATACGACGTAATGAAGGACGCCAGATTTGGGTTTTCAGAGGCAGACGTATGTGTTGAGTAATCCGGGCAGTGTTTGATTCGAATCACCGTCCCTCGTAGATATGAGTACCGCTTGCTCACTGTGTTGTGACGTAGTAATCAAGTTGTGTGATAACAGTTTGCAAGTTTTATATGCTGCTATGATAATTAGAATTGCATGAAAACCATGTATGAAGTAGTCATAGAGCAAATTAAAGTTAATTTTCCACCTTGGAACAAGTAACATTGGAATGAAGCGTTTCTTGTTTGATTGTGGATTTCCAATGTTGCTCGGTGCAAGGTCACTACTGTGATGGCTAAAATCTAAAAATTAAGGAAGAATGTGTAGGCGAGTCTTTATGCAACTTTCTTGTTTATTGTCTTAAGTTACCTTCATGTAGAGTTGCATGCCTTAGGAGAGACGGTTAAATCTTGCTGAGCCTTTGTGCTCACTCTTGCTATATGAGTTTGCAGGTTAACAGCGACGCTTATGCAAAAAGGTTGTCTGGTGAGACTCGGAGACTTCCGAGTCATGTAACACACAGGAACACAGCCACTGCAATGTCTTCGTGTTGCTAGCAAGAGGAGTCCACGGGCTAGACCTCTTCTCGAGTGCTCATTAGTTATTCGACGTGAGCTGAGTATAGTCATCCACTGTAGCTAATTGATGTAAATTATTTATAAAGAATATCTGTAAGCTTCTGCTTTTTATTTATGTAATACATGTTTCTTTAAATGTGTGCTGTTGGGTGCCGCATAAAACGGCACCACCCAATGCGATTCTCGGGCGAGCGGCACGGCCCCGTGAACGGGTGTCGGGCCCTCTCAATCGAGCTCTAGACTACCCAACCCTCCATAGGATTTAGAGGTCATGCAAGTGGGGTTTCAATCACCTTAACTTTAATGCAAGCAATTCATCCTAGACATAAGTGATACAAAGTATAACTTTGCAAAAGTAATTAAATGCAAATCGGGGCTTGCCTGGTTGCGAGTCAAATGAGAAGTTAGCTTCAGGTGGGAGGATCTCCAAAGGCTCCGGAGGGTCCTCAACTTTGGTCACTATATGATATGCACAAAATATATGTATAAGTGATAATGATTTATAAGAAGCAATCTTCTATTACTAGCTACTTCTATTATGGTTTTTAATTGGCTTTGGGATTTTTCCAGTGGATACTAGACTCTCTGAGGATGATTTGAGCGAAATTCGAGGAAGTTTCATAGAAGCTTATAGTCTCCAAAATTCCCACAAGTATATGGCTCCTCTGAATTTTGATCTCAAATCTGAAGTTTTGACATATATAAAAGTGAAGTATCTAAACCTCGGAGGTCTCCCTAGTTATAGCAAAATTGTTTTCATAATTTTTCAAGTTGTCTACAGGAAGAAATGAATTTTTGAAGTTGATAGGAAATGTTGAAAAGGTTTCTGTTTATTTTGGGGAAATTTCAATGAAGGTTGTGTAAAAGCCCAAGAGGTCACTTGCTAAAAGGTTCGTCACCTCACCACAGCTAACTTAGTGGTTAGCTCATGAACATTTGAGAAGAGCAAGTAAATACAATCAAGAGGGTGATTAGAGGGGAAACTCATAACTCCAAAAAGTAGGAGCTCATACACATAAACATGAGAGGCTGAGTTCACCCCTAGAACTTAAATCTTGGGAAAACTCAGGCCAAGTTTCATGCAAATCCAAACTTTTTTGAGCCACTTTTGGAGACATTTGAAACAGGGGTTATTTGAATGCAAATTCAAATTTCAGCTAGTTTTCATCACTTGAATTCAAAAGTTGACTTCATATTCAAACTCAGCACATTTTTCTGAGTTAGTCTACCAATTTTCATCCTCATTGGAGTCCATCTTGTTGGGAGCTAAATTCGCATGAATTCAAAACTGAATTTGAATTCCAAATTCAAACATGAAGCAAATTTAGCCAAATCAACTTCAAGTTTTAGAATTCAAATTTCATTCCATGACTTTGTGGCAAAGTCTACCATTCAATTTTAAGTGGTTGAGATATTTGCAGCAGAGGGGAGGAAAAGGAGTAGAGGGGAGAAAAGGGCCCACATGTCAGTCAAGCCACTGAGTGAAGCAACACCCGTGCGTGCTCTGTTCTCCGGGTCTCCGCAGCTGTCGCCACCGAGCTGCTCGGGTTGACACCTCCTCAGCGCATGACGGGCTGGCGCACCGCAGCTGCTTCTTGCTCACGAAAGCACCCCAAACGCTGCAACCCACGGAACGTGCTCTGTTTCACCGCTGGCCGCCATCTCTGAAATTCGATCGGGAGACGACCAAACTCGTGCCCCTGAGCTCCCTGAGCTGCACAAACGGCGTGGAAGGATCCTCCCCTTTCTTCTCCAAAGACCACTGGGCTAGTAAAGTTTTCCTACACCGAGAACACAACTTCCTCCGCGGCGACCTAAACAAACCGGCGACTGGACATCCATGGACAGCTCTCCACAGAGATTTTCACACCCGAGCAAGCATGGCCATGGGAGCGCACTGCCTTTGTGCTGCTTCCATCCAAAACTTGGAGCAAGCCGTGAACCGTAGCGGCTGAATTTCCCGTTCTTATCCCAGAGCACCTCCACGAACCTTTCGGTACGGAATTCCAAAATTCACACTCAATTCTTGTTAGCGTTCAGAAAATTGTGCACAAAGGAGCTAGAGTAATCGCGACCAACTTTTCTTCACAACCATACCCTTAAACGCCCTGTAGACCGATCAATTTCCATTTTTCCGAGCTCAACCATGGCGGCACCAATAGGGCGCACGGTGCGAACCCATTTAGAGATGTTTTCACGTGCCGGTTCTTACTTTCCGAGTTTCCCTAACATTCAAGGATGCTCTAGAGCCGATCACTTGAGCGTTTGGCGGGTTAGAACCACCGGCCGATTGCGCCGGACCTCTGCCGAGGCCACCGCACGTCGCCAGCACGTTACCGGTTCCCTAGCGCCCACACAGACCCCACCAACCAATTCCCCGTAGTTGCAAACCCATAGGTGGAGAGCCTCAGGCCGAGAGGCGGCCGGAAATGCCAGTCCGGCGAGCCCTGGTGGAGGTCCGGCGAGGGAGCAGCGCGGGAGCAGGAATAACCCTAGGAGGAAGAAGACTCGGGTGGGTCCCACGTGTCAGTGACCGATAGTTTAAATCTCAGATCGGATGTGGCTCCTCATGTGACTATGCGGGAGACTCTGTGGACCCCCGTGTGGTTTGGCTGTAGATCTTACACGTAGCCCTGGGACGCACCAGCCAGTTTAAACTTTTATTTGAATTTCAGAATTTGGTTGAAAATTCAACTAGCTATAACTTTTGATAGAAAGCTCCAAATTAAGTGAACAAAATTTTGTTGGATTCAGATTTTCGAGTACTTTCCAGCAAAGCAAGTTTCAGCTCATGAAACTTATTATTTTTCCAGAATTAATTCCCTAAAATTAAATTGTTGGGAATTTAATCTGGAGAATTCCTTGGTGGAAAATTCTGAAATTTGGCTGGGATGTTCATTTGAAAATCCCTGAGTCACAGTAAAAATTTCAGATCCATCCAAGTTCATTTATGCCCCCTAATGGTGTGATTAAGTGAAGTTCCCTGAGAAAATGGAAAAAATGCACAGAAACATTTTTCAGATTTTCTCAAATCTTATCTAGGCCATAACTTCCTCTAGGATTCTTCAAATGACATGAAACCAATTCCATTAGAACCATTTCAAACTCTAGTTTTCAGAAAGTAATGGTTTGAGCCATGAATGTCCCTGGAAATCCTTAGAGGCTCTACTAATGACCAAACAGGCTTTTATTTTTACAGAGGTCAACTGAACTTTGTTTCAAATTAAACATGGTCAAGTCTCTGTTTAGGACCCTACCAAGCCACCATAAAAATTTTAGAGCCAAAGGGGAGGGCTAGCTAGAGTTATGGTCTTTACATATTCAATTTACCACATTGCATTTAAATTGACATATAGTATATTGCTTACGTGTAGTCGCTGAAGGTGAGGAAACTCCAGAAGTGCTGGACTTTCTCCTTCCAGACGAAGCCCTAACCACTGACCCGCAGAAACAAGGCAAGCCCCGGTTTACATTAACACATTTTATAAAGCTTTGCTTTATGTATACTTAGCATGAGGTATGTTTGTGCATTAGGTATAGGATGGATGAAACCCAAGTGCATAGCCAGATTATTCCCACAAGAGTGAGGGTAGTGTCTAAGTCCTCGAGTAGTCAGGTTGTGCTTAATGTTCATAGCACTTCGGTACAAGTCGAGTAGTTGTAATCTACTCGCGAGTATAGGCTATGGGACACATGGGATTGGTTCGAGTGATGTGAGATCACTTTAGTAAGAAAATTAGACTAGGCAGGGGCTAGGGCGCAGCGAGAGGAAGTCTTGTGGGCACAGCCCTGTACATGTCGATTGAGGACCGATCTGTGTGCGGCCCTGCTGAACAAGTATTGAACGTACCGAAGGCATATCGGATATATGGTACCCGATAAACCGATGTAACCTATGAGCATCGAGGCATAATGCACCGATTTATAGGTGTAGGTTGAGGGCAGCAAGGTGGAAATCCGCTAATGGGCATAGAGAGATGCTCTGTGTAGAGAACCTCCTGTTCGTTTGGGTGCCACCGGTTCGACGTTTGGGCTGTTTGGTGAAAGGTTGTCCCGTACGACATTGAGTGAGCGTGCTGTGCAGCTCCACGGGTGGGAATACGTGACATGCTATTCGGGTATCCCTGCAGGTGTATATCGAGTCGATTCGCTGTCTCTCACGGTGATGAGTACCGCTTGTTCACTGCGTCATGACGTAGATAAATTATAGAATGTTGTGATTCAATTCTGCTGATATGTATAAATTGTATTGCTACATGTGTGCCACCAAATATCACGTACTAAACTTCTGATTCATGAACAGTTAACCTGTGGCTAAAAGATGAACTAAGGATGAACTTATAGGCGTGTCCGTTTGATGCAATGTGCCATCCTATGTTGTATAACCTGCATGTAGAGTTTTATGTGTAGGTGAGTTGGTTAAGCCTTGCCGAGCCATCGTGATCACGGTTGCTGCTATGAGTGTTTTTCAGGTGAGGATTACCCCACAGACTCGGGGTACGAGTCCACCGGCAAGGGCTACCCTCCGTCGGGGACCACGGCTGAGTAGGAGCCATACACGCCGTGCTGAGCTGCAGAGTGGAGCTAGTGTGGGTTGTCCATAGGGCTGGACAACCGACTTTTGCTAGTTAGGTGGGCGTTAGTTGTATAAATGTAGCTTCCGCTGTTGTAACCTCTATACTTAGTTGTAAACTGAAGGTTTGTACTACTTTGTACATATTCAGTTGTTTTTCTATGTAATACAATGTTATCCTTATGATGTGTGCTGTCGGGTGTCGCATCATGCGGCACCACCCTCTCAGATCCTGGGCGTACGGATCCCGGTCTGTCACAGGCTGAAGGTTAGAAGACTGTTCGACCCAGTAAATAAAGCCCAATGGACTTGAAATTTATAATGATGGTCAAGGTTATTTGAAGGATTACCCAGACCAAATTTGGGAAATTTCCCATTAAAGGAACAGTGGTAATTAATTTCCCAAGCAATTAGCTCAAATGATTTAATTACAGAAATACTAGGACTTTCATGTTTAGAACATTGCATCACTGCAATGTTTAGAACATGAGGATTCTACCAGAATTAATTTGGAATTTTTGGAGCACATCTAACAGGCATAAATGAATTTCGAAGATGGGTTCATTTCTGGAATTGTTTGCTAATAGAAAATTTCAAATAATCCCACCCGACGGCTGACAGTGGGGCCCTCAGGTCAGACCCGTCTTCCACCTCGCACCAAGGCTCGCGTGCGCGAACATAGGGCATGGCACAGGTCATTCTTTGCCATTTCTCCACCATTTTCGATGAGACTTTATCCTACACATTCCTCACCCCGTGGCCGAGCAGCTGGGCACAGTCTCACGGCATGAAAACACCGGGAAGACCATCGGCACCAGCAGCGGCGCTCGGCGGCGCGGCGCCGACGAGGGATGCTGTGTCCCGACCTTGTGAGGACCCGACTCTCTTGACTAGCCCGGATCACGCTGAGGGGTGCTGTGTTACACAACACCGGATAACACACATAAAAGGTACAAAGCGGAAGCAAAATTTTTATTACATAAATGAGTTTCTGAACATGTTTACAACAAAATACGTCAAGTCTACACTCACGGGTGTAAACTAAGAAAAAGAGTTCACGTTCAGCCTGTGAACGTGTTCCCACTAGCACACACGCATACTAACACGGCGGCGTGCACGGCTCCCACTCGACGGTGTTTCCCTCTTGGGGGTCCGTCTCCTCCTTGGGAGCCTCCTCCTCGTAACACCCTGTAAACGCTTCAAACACAAGCAGTGAGCATGATGGCTCAGCAAGACTAACCCGTCTTACCTACACATGAAACTCTACATGCTGGGTTTGCAGTGTATAATGGAATGTAAGTTGCAAAAGACACGCCTAAAATAGTTGAACCTTACTTTCAAGTTTTAGGAACAAGTTGTTGGAGAACCTCGTGCTAAGACATTAAAGAGAGACACAATCAAAAAAGAAACACATTTCTCTCATGTGCTTTGCCCAAGGTGGAAATACCTTTAATTTGCTCTTAACTACAACAAGTCATTAGCAAACAAAGTACTGCTTTCAACCAGCAATCTTTTAACATGACACTAGCATGTTCTTTCTACGTCATGGTACAGTGAACAAATGGTACTCACTGACCGCGAGGGATGGCGATTATAATTATTTTACACCGGCAGGGTTACCCGAATAACCCATCACGTACTCATGTACTCGATGTTGCCTACAGCAACCACCACGGACATCATACACAACAACCTTTCATCCGTCAGCCAAGTGTTGAACCAGTCCTATCGTCCCGAGCAGGAGGTCTCTGCGCGGAGCTTCCGCATTGCCCGCCAGCCGATTTACACCTCGCTGCTCTCAACCTACCCTCTGGACGACAAGCAATGCCTCAACAGATCGCTACCCGAATTACATCGGTTTCCTGGTTCCCATATATCCAGTAGGTCTTCGGTACTGTTCTAGCTTGTTCAACAGGTCCGCACACGGCTCGGTCCTCAATCGACACAAGCAGAGCTATGGCACCCAGGCCCCAAAGTCCTGCTGCCCTTACTCTCCGCCCGGTCTCATTTTTCTTGTCATGTGATTCATTTGCTATCTCTAACCGAGTTGTGTGCCTCTAGCCTATTCTCCCGAGTAGTTCCAACTACTCGACTTGTACCGAATCGTACACTAATTTAGCATTGCAGTGGCTACTCGAGGTTTAAAACCTAAGGCCAAAACTGTGGTTCTCTTGGCTGAATTTGGGTTTTCATACAAGACTCTAATGCACAATTGAAGGAAATGCACAAAGTAAGTTCTCAAAACAAAAGACTTTATGAAATGGATAATGCAAACCGGAGCTTTCCTTGCTTCTGGTTGTAAGATAGCTGTTCCTGCGGGATGAAATCCAGAACCTCCAGGCCTTCTTCGATCTTAGCGACTACACGAGATAAACATATATGCGTGTCAATTTAAGTGCATATGGGCTGAATTTGATATTGTTAAGGCTATAAGTATAGCTAGACAGTGCTAATGACTCTAAAACGTTTACAGTGGTTTGGATACAACCTAAAAAGGGACTTGGCCAAATTTCTTTTGAAGCAAAGATCATTTGAGCCCTGCACAAATAAATGTGTATTTGGCCTTAATTAGAGCTCTTAGGGTGTTCTAAGGATTTTCATGTTGCAAGCCATGACTTTATGGAAACTATATTTTTAGAGGGTTCTAATATAATTAGTTTCATCTAATTTGAAGATTCCTAGCAAAAGATATGATTTAAGCAAGTTCAGAGAAAATCTGACAAAATGTTTCTGGACATTTTTCTTTTTCTCTGGACCAGTTTACTCAATCACACCATTAGGTGGATCAAATGAGCTCTAATGGATCTGAAATTTTTATGGTAGATAAGGGATATTAGAAGAAACATCCTGGCCAAATTTCAGAATTTTCCACTAAAGGGTTCTCCAGTTAAAATACCAAACAGTTTAAATCTGGAGAATTAATTCTGGGGAAATAAAGATTTTCATAGACTGAAATTTGATTTGTTGGAAAGTACTCAGAGAGCTGAATCCAACAAAATTTGTTTCACTCGATTTGGAGCTTCCTAGCAAAAGTTATTGGTGTTTGAATTTGAACTAAATCTGAAAATCGGAGAAATGTTTAAAACACTGCACGTGGGTCCCACGCACAGTGTCTTATTGAACCTCCCGCCAGCGCCCGAGCGCGCGACGCACATCGGGGGTGGCGTGGCTCGTTCTCAGCCGTTACTTCCTAATTGTCGACATGGTTTCTTCCTACGTGACCTTGAAGCACGGCGCACACGCCGGACAACACCTCGCGCCTCGACATCGCCGGGAAAGTGGTCGGCGACAGTGGCAGCGGAATTGATCTCTGGTCTGACGGTGCTAGCTCGTCTCGGCAGTGAACACAATCAACCAATGGGTTGCAAAGCGTCACTGGGGAACAGGGAAGCTAACCCTGCCCTCCTGTTGGCCGGAGATCGCCGGGAAAGTACACTTCACCGGCGACCCGAGCCGTTTTCACCGGAGGCGGCGAAAACACGGTGCTATGCTCACTGGGTTGATCATCTTCACTAAGATTTGGCCTAGGTAATCTTGAGGTGCTACTCTAGCTTCAGCTAAACCAAAATCTCCAGTGATCAAGTGATCGAGGCGAGTTTCCGGTTTTGCTTTTTGGTGTTCTATACGGCGATCATCGGGAAAAGTGAAATTCCGGCTAACCGGTGCTAAGAGGGAGCTAGGGGGTTCGGGATGAGCTACTAGACTTCAATGCTAACCTCAGAGATCAGTTGGTTCCACCATAGAAGCTCGGAGCTGTCCATGCGACGGTGTGTAGTCGGAGGCGCTTCAGAATGAACCATGGCGTGGAAACCGACACGGGAAAGCTCGAAGGGAACTGATCACGAGCATCTGAGGGCTGGAGCACGTCGAGCGAAGGTCGGCGGTGCCGTTTATGGCCGCAGCTCAAGGTGGAAGGGTCGGTTTTGTCTGGTCGACGGCGAGGGTGTGAGGTCAGGTGGTGCGGCGAGTTTCTCCGGTTCTCAGTGCGGGAAAACACCGAGGAAGTGAAGAAACATGTTTTTGCCGTCAGTTGCTCAAGGATAAAAGGCTGGAAACGTCGGTCGGGTGCTGGAAGCAGCTGCTGGTGATGCTCCCGCGCCGTGGTGCTCCCGCACGCACGCACAAGAAACCGAGCTCGGATGTTCAGTCGGTTTGATCAAATGAGAGGCTGACAGGAGGGCCCCACTCCCCAAATTTTAACCTCAAAACTTCAATTTCTACGGCTCTTAATTTTTGTGCCCCTAATACCGCTTGTAGTTTTATAAAACCTCCAAATGCCCCTTTGAATTCGAGTGAACTAAAGTGTGATTTTATTTGATCAAATTTGCAGCAAATGTTAACTGAAATTCAAATTTGATTTGAATTTAGCCAAAATAGCTCATGTCAAGATCAACTCCAAATGGAGTGAAAATTGGTGTGTGACCTCACAAAAATGTGCTGAGTGTGAATATGATTCCCTCTTTTGAATTCATGTGATAAAATGAGTTTGAATTTGAATTTAGATTCAAACTAGCCCTTTTACTAAGTGTACCCAAAAATACCTCAAAAGGTTTTGGATTTGGATGAAATTTGGCATGAGAATTCCTAACAAAGTTTAGGAGTTAAACACATGCTCAGCCACTATATGACGCATGTGAGAAATACCACTTTTGCACTTTGTGACTTTATCTACTAATCAATCTATTGAAGGTGGTTACATGCTCTTCAAATGTGTTGATATGATTTCCTCAAATGAGGTGAGGTATGGTGTGATGAACACTTTTAGCAAATGAAAAACTTGGGCCCTTACATACCTCTTCCAAAGAGATGAGTTGCCGTACAGAACCATTAGTACGTAAAGAACATGAATCTACATCCTACCCGAGGGGAAAACGTGGTAAGTAAGGGCTCGATGGTGGACCGAGCAGTTTTGGCCGGCGGTGGAGAATTCTCGTCGCCCTGCTCATAGGATGGCTGGGAAGGTTAGGCTTTCGGTTTGAGAGGTCGCTAGGAACTGTAGTTTCTATTGCTTGAACCGCAACACGGATGATCAACTAGGTTGAGAGATTTTCCCGATTTTGGTTTCGGCGGTTCTTCTCGTTCACCGGTGCTAAACCTCAAATTCCAGCGAGCCGGCGGTGTGAACAATCAAAAACGGTCCAGGAAGATGATCTACACTTTATGAAGAACTCTGGGGGGTTGATCGTGCCGGAGGGGCTCGGAGTCGGTTGGGCGACATTGAACCGTGAAGGCGAGACGTTGAGTGGAGCTGAGGAGGAAGAAGCTTCGTGCACCGAACCTAGGACGCCGGGAACGAGCTGATAATGGGTGGACCACATCGAGGATTCACTGGAATATCTCCTAGATGGATCAACCTGGCACCAAGGTGGCCGGAGGCTGATCGACGATGAAGGGCAGAGGGCGGCTGCACCGTGCCCTGTTTCCCGGATGAGCGCACGAGGGAGGAACGGTGCAGTGGATTTTCTCATGCAAGGCAGAGGAGGAACAGTATTTAAGTTTGGCAGCCTCTGATCTTTACCGAGTAGCAAACCCCAATGCTGAAATCGCCTTGGTGGGAAGCAGGGGCACAGCTCGCTGGCTGCCCCAGTGTTCAACACGCACAGAAGGAATTTCCACTGTTTGTTTATGTCTCACTGACCTGTAGGTCCCATCCTACCTAATAGCTCCTGATATTTTCCTCCAAATTAAAGGCTTTGCTTCATCACAAAGTAATGGATTTTAATTTGAATTCCTCTGAATTCTTTTTAGTTCAAAAGTTCGAATTGCAATTGGGTTTTTGAATTTGTCATTAAGAATTGAATTCCCCTTTTCCATGGATTCAAAACCCTAGCAACCTAAACCCAACTAATCTGAATTTCGGCATGGATGCTATTTCAAATGTGGAGAACACGTTTGTGAACCCAATTTGCCATTTTGCAGAAGTTTGAATTTGAAATTGAAACTTGAATTCAGATTTGAGTGCTTCCTCTATTGATTCCAAACAAAAAATAAACTCCCTCCAAATGAGCTGAAATTTGGTAGGTTTAATATTTTAATTATGGAGACCCAAGTTATGAATTTAGATCTCCATGTTTGGATGTTTTATTGAGAGATTTGAATCAGTACTTTGAACTAATTGCTGGTTCACTAAGTGGGAATTTGTTGGTCCCCTCATTTATACTAAGTGCGAATTTGCTGGTTCACTTGCTAGAATTTTAGGGATTCCACATCCCTCCCCCCTTAAAAAGAATCTCGTCCCGAGATTCTAAAAGAAAAGCAAAGTGGGGAAAATTTACCGGGTATACGATGATAGCAAGTCCGGATAATTTGCTTGTAGATAGTCCTCGCTTTCCCGAGTTGCCTCATCAGCGGTATGGTTACTCCACAAGACTTTATAAAACCATAAAGTCTATTTTTTGTGGTGCGAGTCTTCTCATCGATAATCCGGATCGGATATTCCGAATGTGAGGTCCGGTTGGAGAACTTCGATGACTTCCGTGCAGATTTCGGCTGAGGGCTTGAGGCATTTCCTAAGCTGAGAAATGTGAAACACATTGTGAATTCCTGCGAGTGACGCTGGTAACTCCAAGTGATAGGCCACAGGTCCGCATTTCTCAATGACGGCGAACGGACCGATGAATCGCGGAGCAAGTTTGCCCTTCACTCCGAACCGATGAACCCCTTTCACCGGAGACAGACGGACGTAAACATGGTCTCTGATGTCGAAGAGGAGAGGATGGTGTCTTTTATCCTCATAGCTCTTCTGATGAGATTGAGCAGCGTTGAGTTTGGCTTGTATTACGCGTACTTGTTCTTCGGCCACATTCACAAGCACAATGCCGTAGATAACATGCTCACCGGACTCGCTCCAATTGAGGGGTATGCAACATTTCCGGCCGTTGAGAGCTTCATACGGTGCCATCTTGATGCTAGCTTGATAGCCATTGTTATATGAAAACTCTGCCAACGGTAAATGATCATCCCAGTTTTTACCGTGATGGATGGCACAAGCACGTAGCATATCCTCAAGCACTTTATTCACCCGTTCCGTTTGACCATCTATTTGAGGGTGATATGCGGAGCTTCGGATCAGTTTGGTCCCCAAGGACGCGTGCAGCTGCTCCCAAAGTCAAGCAACAAACAGTGCACCGCTATCTGAACTAATTGTGCAGGGAACACCGTGCAAGCACAAAATCCTTGCAATATACAACTTCGCATATTGCTTGGCAACGTACTTTGTATGTAAGGAGATAAAATGAGCTAACTTGGTCAGTCGATCGACTATGACCAAAATCAAATCATGCTTGTGGGACGTGAGGGTAGTCCAACTATGTAGTCCATGCTAATATCCTCCCACTTCCACGCTGGAATGTTCAATGCTTGCAGATTTCCGGCTTTACGCATATGGTCGGCTTTCACCCACCGACACGTATCACACTCGGATACGTATTTTGTGATTTCTATTTTCATCCGTGTCCACCAAATCCTGGTTTTCAGATCTTGGTACATCTTCTTGCTGCCTGGATGAAAACTCGGGCAATCGATGATCAACCGACTGTGGCGAGCAAAACACCGAGAGCGCGGGCGGTGGCGGTGTTCTTCGCTGGAGCGGAGCAGAGAGCGAGGGAACGCGAGATAGAAGTGAGGAAAATTGACTTTGGCAGCTCGTGGAGTGATAAGAGTGGGTCGCACGTCGAACAGCAGGAGCTGACGCCGATTTCCCGTCGGGAACGGGTCGGCCGGCGCGCTGGCGCTCGCCCGTGCGAAGGAGACCCGAGCTGAGGCGGTTACTCTGTTTAGAGTGGCTGACAAGGGGGCCCCACTTCCAAATTTTAACCTCCAAACTTAAATTCCTACTGCTCTTAGTTTTTGAGGTCTCTAATGCCCTTGTCCATTTGAATAATTCACCAAATATCCATTTAGATTTGAATGGTTCAAATTGTGGAGTGTTTGAAATGCATTTAAAGCACATGTGCAATTTGAAATTCAAATTGAATTTGAATTTGCTTAAATTAGCTCATCTCAAGATCAACTCCAAATGGAGTGAAAATTGGTGTGTGAGCTCACAAAAATGTGCTGAGTGTGAATATGAATCCCTCTTTTGAATTCATGGGATGAAACGAGTTTGAATTTGAATTTAAGTTCAAACTAGCCTCTTTTTAATTATACCCAAAAACACTTCAAAAGGTTTTGGATTTGGGTGAAACTTGCCATGAGCATTCCTAGCAATGTTTAGAAGTTTTTCATATGCTCAGCCCCTATGTGATGCATGTGTGAAATGCCACTTTTGCATTTTGTGAGTTTATCATCTAACGACTATGTTGATGGTGTTTACTTGCTCTTCAAAGATGTTCATAAAACTTCCTCAAATGAGGTGTGTGTGTGTGTGTGGGGTGATGAACACTTTGAGTGTATGCAAAACTTGAGCCCTTACACTGGAGACCCCGTCACGTGGTTAGTAACGTGAACACATAGCTCAAGGCGTGTTTGGCTTGAGAACACCCGTGCAAGTGACGACGGACGGGTGTATGGAACTGTATTGGCCCCGGGTTCAGTGTGCAGCTGAACCTGATGATTGTGTTGTTTAATTGTGGGGGTCAGCCGCCCTGACACTCCAGGAATCGCATTGGGTGGTGCCGTGTTAGGTGACACCGACTAGCACACGCAGAAATGAATCCAAGACATACACAAGTTTGTATTAAACAAGAGATTTATTTTACAAATAGTAATGTACATTCTAATGTACAGCAGCGGAATATAAAATCAAATTTGCAGCGGAATTTACAACTGTGATCTCTCTCACGAACCTAGCTAAACAGCAAAAAAGTTATCCTGCCCGAGGACACAACTTTCTAGCAGCAGGAAATGTATTCGGCAGCGAGCAGGGTTTACGGCGGATTACCTGCAAGAAAACAACTCTGCAAGAGTGAGCACGAAGGCTCAGCAAGACTTAACCGTCTCTCCTAAGGCATGAAACTCTACATGAAGGTAACTTAAGACATAAACATGTAAGTTGCATAAAGACTCGCCTACATTTTCATATTTTAGCTATCAAAGTAATGACCTTGCGCCGAGCAAAATTGAAACGCTTCATTACAATGTTACTTGTCTCAAGGTGGAAAACCACTTTAATTTTCTCTATCACTACTTAACACATGGTTTTCATGAAATTCAAATTATCATAACAGCATATAAATCTTACAAACTGCTGTCACACAACTTTGATTACTATGTCACAACATAGTGAGCAAGCGGTACTCATATCCGCGAGGGACGGTTATTCGAATCAAACACTGCCCGGCTTACTCGACACATACGCCGCCTTCTGAAGACCCAAATCTGGTGCCCTACATTACGTCGTATGTGGCAACCTTTTTGCAGGACACCAGACTAGAACCGGTCGCGCCGTCTTGGGATCATAGGTCTAACAAGACGGTGTGGTATGCCCCTACAATCCAGTTAGCGTGGTACATCCGTTTCCTAGGTCCCATATACAAGTAAGCATCCCGTACACAACTCAATACTTGCTCAGCGGGGCCGCACACGAGAACGGTCCTTAACCAACACAGGCAGAGCTACTCGACCAAGACCTCATCTTGTCACTGCCTACACCCTCTGCCCATTCTCATCTTTGGAAACATAAACTTTAGTTTGCTTGCTTACACCATACCCGTGTGAACCCGAACTATAGCTCGCGAGTAGATTCCAACTACTCGACTTCTACCGGATGTCCTAACCTATTTAGCATGGCAATATTCTACAGCGTGAATATTTCTTATACCCTTGACTCGGGGGTTTACTTAGTCATGCAGTTGGAGTATAAATCATTCTTGACCTAATGCACAAATAAACTCTAAACCATAGTAGTGAACAAAGTAAAAACTTTATAAAACAACTTAAATGCAAACCGGAGCTTGCCTTTGTTTTGCAGGGGACTAAAGTCAGATAATTATGAAGTTAGTTGCTGATGACTTGAAGCTTTAGTCACTGCTCTTCTTGCTCTTTGATCCATGCTTCGCTTTCTTCCCACTTACCACGTTAATCACTACACGTTATGTACATGCACATATATTTAGTTGTAAATGCTTTTTGATCAAATATTTGTTATAAAGTGGAGAATAGAATTCTGATTAGGAGCTAGGGTTGAGAGAATTTTAGTTGATAAAGCTGGATTTAGCAAGGAGGGATCAAGTGCTAAAGGATTTTTGCTAATTGTTGCATTTTCAACTAACCGAGGTATACAGAAACATACTGATCCAGAGCTCAAATTAATCTGAGAATTTTTCTGTGAGTTCCCTGTAACAAGAAGACATTCTGGACCAAAATTCAGAATTTCTCTATGAGTAGTTCATCCAGAACAATTTCCTAAGCATTTAGGCAAAAAACAAATTAATTCTGAATAAATTTGCACTTTCATTCAAACTCAAGTGAACCACAATTTCAAACATAGCCAAAGGAGCATGCCTGAATTGTAGTAGGAATTTTGAAGCTAGGAATTGCCCAGCACTGATTTTTCAATGTGGGGATTTTCTCTGAAAAAGTTTCTGGACCACTTTGAGCACTGCAACTTGTACACAGAAATTACTACTCAAAACAACTCCAAATGAGCTGAAAATTTAGAAGGAGTTCAAAAATATCCTAAGGCACGTTTTGGAAAAATCTTAGGATTTTTGGATGAACCAAACTCTCTCCAAAATACTTTTACCGAAAATATTCAATGAATTTTCCAGAATTTATTGACTTTCGTACAAATTGGGTTGCAAATTTGGATAGATCTGTCCAAGCTTAATCTAACCCAATTTGAATCACCCAATTTATAGTTTCCTACACAAAGTTATGAATTAATAAACTTTGCATGAAATCTGGAATTAATTTCTCATATAAAATCTACCCGGAACCTCAGTTTAAATTGCAGCCAATGAGGTGAGCCTACACATGGGCCACAGGGTTTTCCAGCACGCAGTCACATCGGATCACAGGTCACAGCCGATCCTAGTTTAAACTACTGCCGCTGACATGTGGCACCCGCAGTCTTCTTCCATCTCCCTCCGAGTTTCCCGCGCCCGTGCTGCCCCTCGCCGGACCGCCACAGTGTCTCACCGGAGTAGGGTTTCCGGCCGCGTCTCGGCCAGATACTCACCGCCCGTGGGTTTTTGAGGATGGTAAAGCTGTTTTCGGGGTGGGTGTGGGCGCTAGAGCGCCGGAACTAGGTCGGCGGCATGCAGCGGCTTTGGTGAAGCTTCGGTGACCTCAGCCCGCTTTTCCGACCGCCAAACACTCGGTTCCTGGGCTCTACAGAATCAGTGGCACCTAAGGAAGATCGACGTGTGCACAAACTAGCTCGGGAACGGCGGCTACTGGGGTTTCACCATGCGCCCGAATGTGTCCGCCGTGTTTGAGCTCGGAAAGACTTGAAATAGCCCGCTCACAGTCGTATTCAAGCTAAGGTTGCAAAGGAAATTGGATCGCCAACGATTCTAGCTCATTTGTGCACGATTTGGTGATCCCTAAGTGAGAACTAAGCACGAATTTTGGAGATCCTTACCGAGAGGTCCATGGTTGCGCAGCGAGAGAAAAACATCGAATTCATGCACGATGATTCACGGCTTGAGCTGAGGTTTGGGGAGGAGCAACTTGGAGTTCTTGTGCGTCTCGGAGTGTGCTCGCTCGGGCGTGAAAATCTTCGGTGTGATCTGTCCACGGGAGTACGAACGGCGGTGAGGTTCGGTTGCCACGAGGACATGCTGTTCTCGGGTTTGGAAGGCTGCAACTCGCTGGGTTTTGCACTGAGGAGGTGTAGGACGAATCTGCGGTGCGGTTTTGCAGATCAGCCGGCCTCTGCATGCACGAGTTCACCCGCTCCCGTTCCAACCGAGACTTGCGGCGGTGCTCTGTTCAGTTTCTGCGTGAGGGAGAGGCAAAGCCCGAGTTTCTTCCATGGTTGAGCAAAAGATCGTGCTGAATGTTAGGAAAAAACCCAATCTGGTCGCCAGCGCAAGGAGAGAGTGAGGAGGTGTCTGCTGCGTCAAGCCTCGGTGCCGCGCATGAGGCAGCCGGCTGGTTCGAGGGGAACCAGAGAGCAGACAAGCAATACTTCGGTTGTAATTCTTCCCCTCTCAATGACAAGTGGGTCTCACTGCTTTTCTCCCCCGAAATATCTCCACTTTGGCACATTGCAAACTTCAGTCATGAAGAGTTCAAAATTGACCTCCATTTGGGAAATTGACAAGGTTTACTTCAATTTTGCATTTGAATTCAAATTCCAATTAAATTCAAAGCCTCTTTGACATACATATAAAAGTATCTCCAAATTTTCTCAAACTTTGCCATCCCACTATTTTGGACCTGGGGAATTTAAATGTGCAACCTGATTTTTGAGTTGGCCACTGCAAATAGGGATTTTGAATGAAAAGTTTGAACGCTCTTTTTGAAATGGCCACCTTTGCCTTTAAGTGAACACTTTAGTTCCAAAGGATGAAATTAAAATCCTCTTGCACATGGAAACATTACACATTGGGTTTAATCCAACCTCGGTTTAACACATCTCAATTGAGTATTAGAGCTCGGTTGGATTAGACATCCATGTGTATCATCAGGTGTTAAAAAGTTCTAGTAAGTCCCAACAACAACCAAGCCTTTGTCTCAAGCATGTTGGGGTCGGCTAGACATGAAACCCAATATATATATATATATATATATATATATATAAAGTAAAAGAGAGGAAGAGATATAAAAACAACAAGGAAAAAAGGGAAAAAAATAAAAATAAAACAAGACTAAGATTCTGGCACATGAATTGCTACTTTCCATGCGGTCCTATCATGAGCTAAGTCTCTGGATACATTACAATCTCTCAAATCTGTTTTACCACTTCTTCCCAGGTCAACCTTGGTTGTCCTCTACCCCTCCTAATATTTTCTCTACCTCTTAAAATCTCACTATTAACCGGTGCTTCTGGAGGTCTCTACTGGATATGTCCAAACCACCTTAGTCGATGTTGGACTAACTTCTCTTCAATCGGCGCCACCCATAACCTATCACGAATTGCCTCATTCCTTATTCGGTCTCTTCTCGTGTGCCCGCACATCCACCGTAGCATGTGCATCTCTGCGACACTCATTTGTTTGACATGTTGCCATTTAGTTAGCCAACATTCCGCCCCATAAAGCATCGCGGGTCTGATCACCGTCCTATAGAACTTCCCTTTTAGCTTTTGTGGGACCTTCCTATCACATAGGACTCCAGAGGCTTGTCACCATTTCATCCACCCTACCTTGATCCTGTGGCAAACATCCTCATCAATATCGCCAAGTTTTAGTAAGTCCCATTTTCTTCAATTTGATCCCAACTTTATTCACAACTCAAGTTTTTCATTTAGAAGTTTTGAGCCTTTTACATTAATTGCAGGTGGGATAACGACGGATCGGTATATAAGTAGCATACGTGTGCGAGAGTCATTTAGTGCCACTGAATTAACGAAGCCGGCTAAGTCCGGTATAGGTTTTCTTCGTCAGGAACGCAGTACCTGCATGTTTGCGGTGACGCTTCGACGTCACACTGCACTAAATTACCAACATCATTGTAAAACTTGAAAATTTTGATTCAGAGTACTAAAATTTCGATTTAACTCCTTCCATTGATCAGTATTTCCAAATTAAGCAAGTTTCAACTTATGTAAGACTAGGAACAGAGTCCTCTGTTTTTGGCTGAAATAATGCTGAAGTTATACAGAGGTTAGAGGTCGAGTTATTTCGATGTTGGGGTCGTATGATGTATTTCTGGAAATCTTTGGAAGAGCTTTAAAACTTTTATATTGATATCCAGAGGTGTTTCCTCCCTTAACTGGTCGAAACAAGCAGTAGAGTTGAAACTGTCAAGAAATTAGGACAGAGCTAATACTCTCTTTAACTCTCTGTAAAATGAGTATAACTTCGTGCATAAAATTCCAAAAATAGAAAATGAGACCGTTCTGAAAAATTTCATGAGATGGGTTACAACTTTGTAAAAGATGGTTTTGTTAAATTCGGGGTAGAATTAACTGAAATTCTTGGATCAACTCAGTACCTCAAGCAGGAAGGTGCTGCCCAATTTTCTCCAGAAATTCTGTCAAATTTGACATCTCATAACTTTTTAACCAAGACAGATCTAAAGGAATTCAAATACATTATTGAAGTTAACTTTAACTTTGATGTGGATCTCCAGAACTGATTTTGCACTTAATATGGTCTAAATCTGGGTAGAAGGGAAACTGGTCAGTGCTGTCAGTTTGGGCAGCAGATTAAAAATCAAATTTGTTCTAAGTTTGATTTATATTTCCATGTTTTATGAGTTCAATGACATGTTTTACGTTATAACTCACTGATTTACTGTTGAAATAAATATTTGACCATTTTCAAATATGTTTTTACAGATGGCAGAGGATAAACAATTGGAGAACGGATGGGTGGTATCCCATTCTTCTCAACGCAGCGGGTATCCGATTTATTGAGGCTAATGCTTCAATATTTCGGATATGTAAAGACAGCGGGATTCCTTGCAAAGGAAGAAGGCGAGGAGGGGAACAAGACATGGACTGTTCGTGTAGATGTTCCAGCAGGACCTACGGTACCGGGTTGGGTACCGTTCACCATCACAGTGAAAGGGAGACAACTGGGAGACATGTTGCAAGTGGCAACCCACGACACCATGTCGCATTTCTGCAAACTACACGTGAGGGCTATGGAGGGCATTCCATACGTGCTTGTTCCGGTGGAGGGACGAGCTAACCACGTGTGGTGGTAGCGGTACTTTGCGGCGACTGATGCAAGTTGCCCAAGGTACAACCCCACGGAGGCGAACCTCAGCCTCCATTTGGCGGCAGGGAAGAACGTGATGGACAGCCAAGCTTTCCATATGGCTCAACTTGCCGTGGAGCTAAAGGAGAGCACCAGCCACAGTGACCATTTCGATAGTGCTCACAACGCACTCCGTAATGTGCGGCTTCCGATGATTAAGCGACTGAATGACCAGCATAATCAGTTGCGTCGTCTGAAGAAGGCGAGGAATAAAAGCTGTGTCGACATTACGGCTTTGCAGCAGCAGGTCCAAACCTTTACCAAACAGAATGAGGTTCTCACTCAAGAGCGTGATAACCCGATTGAGGAAGGGCAAAACTGGGAGATGCACTACAACCAGGCCATGGACGAGGTGCAAGCTTTGCAGAACCTCATACCTCCGGTAGTGGGCCTACCGATGGTAGGTGCCGTACCCGTGGTTCTCGGTATTCTGGTGATGCCGGAACCTGAACCCGAAGAGGAGGTCATGGACCCGGAGCCACCGCCAGAACCAGCGGAGGAGGAAGACCCGCAGGAGGTCGACTTCTACTCCGATTAGTAAGTGTACCGTTGCCGAGTAGGGCAGCGAGGGCGGTGTGTAATAACTTTTGTAACAGCAACATGTCGTGTAGACAGTAGCGTGTGTATATGTAGTGACGACATGAGCACGACTTTTTGGAGTTCCAAGAATGATGTATCTTTTATAAAGTTCTTGCTTTATCAATGTACGTGAATGTTGTGCAATTTTCTCCATGTGTCACTGCAGTACCTACTGTTTTCTATGGAATTTTGAGTATGACATGTACTGACCGTTGCTATTTTGAATTTCAGAATGACTCGTACTCGTGCCATCCCAGAGGTTGGAGGTTCATGTCAGGCCTGCACACGACTCGTTCATCAATCGACACAAGCAGAGCTATGACACCCAGGCCCCCAAATCCTGCTGACCTTACTCTCCGCTCGGTCTCATTTTCTTGCCATGTGATTCATTGTCTATCTTTCTAACCGAGTGATGTGCCACTAGTCTATTCTTGTGAGTAGATCCAATAACTCGTCTTGTACCGAAACCTATACTATTTTAGCATTGCAGTTGCTACTCAAGGTTTAAAACCGAATCCAAAACCACTGGTTCTCATGCTTATGCATTTGAGTTTCCAATCAAGACTCTAATGCACATTTATAGGAAATACAAAAAGTATGTGATCAAAACATAAGACTTTTAAAAAGGTTAATGCAAATCGGAGCTTTCCTTGCTGCTGGTCGTTGGCTAAATGTTCTTCTGGAGTAATAAATTCCAGAACCTCTGGGTCTTCTTCGATCTTAGTGACTACACGAAATGAAAATACGATGCGTGTCAAATTCGAATGCATTTGTATTGATTTGAGACGTTGAATACTATAAGTATAGCTAGATAGCCCCTGACTCTGACATTTTTACTGTGGTTTGGTGACAACCTAAACAGAAACTTGGCCAAATTTCATTTCAGGCAATGCTCATTTGAGCCCTGCACAAATAAATGTGTATTTGGCCATATTTAGAACTCTTATGGCTTTCTAGGGATTTTCATGGAGCAATCCATGATGTTTTGGAAACTAGAGTTTCAGAGGGTTCTAATGGAATTGGTTTCATCTAATTTGGAGAATCCTAGCAAAAGATATGAGCTAAACATGTTCATAGAAAATCTGAACAATGTTTCTGGACATTTTTCTTTTTCTCTGGACCAGTTTCTTTAATCACCCCATTAGACGGACTAAATGAGCTCAGATGGATCTGAAATTTTTATGGTGACTCTGGGATATTACAAGGAACGTCTGGGTCAAATTTCAGAATTTTCCACCAAAGGAATCTCAAGATAAAATTACCAAGTGTTTAATATTTGGAGAATTAATTCCGGAGAAATAATGGTCTACATGGAGTGCAACTTGTTTTTCTGGAAAGTAATAAGGGAGCTGAATCCAACAAAATTTGGTTCACTCGATTTGGACAATCCGAGCCAAAGTTATGGGATTCTAATGTTTTGGAGGGAAAACTGAAAAAGAAAACTCGAAATGTTTAAATGGCTGACACCCGGGGCCCATAACACAGTGTTGTCTTCAACCTCCCGCAGGCGCTCGAACTTGCTATGAACAGAGGCAGTGGCGCGCATGGTTCTCAGGTGACAATGGATGATTTTCCAAACGTCTTCCTCCTACACCCCCCTGGGACCGTGGTACACACGCCGGACAACTCCGTGCACCTAGGCATCGCCGACAACCACATCGGCGATGGCGGCGGCAGAATTCGGTTCGGGTCCAGCGGTGAGAATGCATCTTGGCAGCAAACGAGACCAACTAAAGGTTCGTACAGCACTGCTATGACGCGAGGAAGCTAAACCTGGCCTCCTCTTGGCTGGAGACTGCCGGGAAGGTAGACCTCACCGGTGATCTGAAGCATTTTCACCGGCGACGGTGAAAACATGGCACTGAGCTCACCGGCTGGACCATCCTTTCTAAGATTCAACCTAAGCGATCGTGAGGTTCTATTCTAGCTCTAGGTAGACCAGAAACTCAGGTGATCAAGGGATCGAGACGAGTTTCTGGTTTTGGTTCTCAGTGTTCTACACGGCGGACGACGGGAAAACTGGAATTCCGGCTCACCAGCAATGAGGAATCTAACACGGGTATAGGAGGACAATGTAGACTCAGTTGCTAACGTCTGTGACCGTTGTCCGAGCAGGAGAGACATCGGTATAGTAGGGCGATGAAGATTTCTACCGGCTGTGGTGCTCTCTCCCGAGGAAGAAGATCGTCGGGTATAGCACAACAGAAGCCGTTAATCGACTTGGGGTTGTGTCAAGGATGTCGAGGGAAGTCGGGTGATCCCGTTTGTGGCTTCAGCTCAGTGTGAAAGACTCTGAACCGGCCGGTCTATGGTGGAGGTGGAAGCTCGGGTGGTGCGGCGAGGTGGAGTGCAATTTCTGTGCGGGAGAACGACGAAGCAGTGGAGAAATGGTCATTGGGCTGTCCGGGGTGAAGATAAGGAGGCTCGGCGTGAGTGCTCGACGTACAGGACCCGAAAACAGGAGGTGGCAGCGCTTCTCACCGTGGCTCCGCATGAGCGCACGCAAGAACTCGAGCAGCTCGGTGTGAGGCGGTTCATTTGATTTGTGGGGCTGACAGGAGGGCCCACAGCTCCAATTTTGTCCCAAAAAATTGAATTCTTGTTTCTCTTAATATTGGGGACTCTAATACCCTTTGTGAGTTCATCAAATCACTCAATTCCCATTTGAATTTGAATAATACAAAGTGTGAAATGGTTTGGATGAATTTGCAGCACATGTGAAGTTGAAGTTCAAATTTGGTTTGAATTTGCTCAAAATAGATCATGCCGAGATCAACTCCAAATGGAGTGAAAATTGGTGTGTGAGCTCCTAAAAATGTGCTGAGTGTGAATATGAATCCCACTTTTGAATTCATGGGATGAAAGGAGTTTGAATCGAATTTAAGTTCAAACTAGCCTTTTAATGATTATCCAAAAGTACCTCAAATAGGTTTGGATTTGGATGAAATTTGGCAGAGCATTCCTAACAAAGTTTAGGAGTTAATCATATGCTCATCCCCTATATGATGCATGTGGGAAATACAACTTTTGCATTTTGTTAGTTCATATCCTAATAAATCTATTTACGGTGGTTACATGCTCTTCAAAGTGTTCATAAGTTTACCACAATTGATCTGAGGTGTGTAGGGTAATGAACACTTTTAGCAAGTGAAAAACTTGGGTCCTTACAAAGTTCATAATTTGATTTGCTCAATGGGTGGGAAAATAACAGCTGATAGGATGGTCTATAGAGCGCCATTGCAATTGGGTGGGAATCTATATCTGACGTCTCTAATTATATTAGAGAGTCGAAAACTCGATGTCATTCTATGAATGTCATGGCTACAACACCATGGTACTGTTCTTGACATCGTTCCACGACAAGTTCATTTAAACTCTCCGCTTCTTGAACCACATACTCTCATTCTTGACCATTTGGTCCAAGAAATTCCAGCCACGTATAACACGAGAGCCACAAAAATTGAGGATATTCGTGTAGTCCATGAATATCCGGACGTATTCTCGGATGAACCCCCGGGCATGCCACCTGAAAGGGATGTTGAGTTCAAGATCGAACTTGTACCTGGAACAACACCGATATCACGGATACCGTACAAGATGGCTCCTAATGATCTAGCTGAATTGAAAGAGCAGCTCAATGATTTGATGCGTAAGGGTTTCATTCGACCGAGTTCCTCGTCATGGGGATGCTCGGCGCTGTTTGTGAAAAAGAAGGATGAAACCTTGAGGTGGTGTGTGGATTACCGACCTCTCAACGCCGTCACCATTAAAAACAAATGTCCACTGCCCCGCATCGATAATTTATTTGATCAACATGTGGGTGCAAGTGTATTTTCGAAAATGGATCTTCACTACGGATATCACCAAATCAAGATCCGAGCGGAGGATATTCTGAAGATGACCTTCTCGACGAGATATGGGTTGTATGAATATCTCGTCATGTATTTTGGTCTCACCAACGCCCCGGCACATTTCATATACCTCATGAACTCAGTGTTCATGACAGAGTTGGACAAGTTCATGGTGGTGTTTATCAACGACATCTTGGTTTATTGAAAGTCTGAAGAAGAACACGCCGAACACTTGCATATCGTGCTTCAACGATTGCGAGACCATAAACTTTATGCCAAGTTCAGCAATTGCAAGTTTTGGATCAGCCAAGTGCCATTTCTGGGTCATGTTATTTTGGCGGAAGGTATTGCAGTTGATCCAAGTAAAATTGAACAAGTGCTGAAATGGAAATCACCCACATCTGTCCATGAAGTCAGAAGTTTCCTCGGTTTAGCTGGATATTATCGGAGATTCATCCCGATCTTCTCCAAGCTTGCTAAACCGATGACTAAATTGTTGAAGAAGGGGATTAAATATGTTTGGAGCTCAGAATGTGAATGAGCTTTCCAAGCATTGGTAAAGCATCTTACAACAGCCCCGGTGTTAGCTCAACCGGATACGACCAAGCCCTTCGACGTATATTGTGATGCATCCGGGATTGGGCTTGGCTGTGTATTGATGCAAGGAGGAAGAGTGGTCACCTATGGTTCATGTCAACTTCGTAACCACGAGCAGCACTATCTGACTCATGATCTTGAGCTCGCTGCTGTGGTATTGGTGCTAAAATGGGGAGGCACTATCTACTTGGGAACTTAGTGCATCTCTACACCGACCACAAAAGCTGGAAGTATATATTCACTCAAAAGGAGTTGAATATGCGGCAACGGAGATGGTTAGAACTGATGAAAGATTATGAGATCGAGATTCATTAACATCCTGACAAGTCAAACGTAGTTGCCAATGCCTTAAGCCGCAAATCTCACGTCAACAATTTGTCCATCACTACACATAAAGAGGAGGAGCCGAGTTTATACTTGGTTCCATATGGGGCATTATATAATCTTGCTCTTGTCCCTACCATACGAGAGGAGATTATGGAAGCTCGGAAGAAAGACATGGGAATGTCTCACATTCAGAGAAGATTGAAGAACGGCTAGATGAAATGCTTCCGAAGGGATGAACACGGTAGCCTATGGTTCAAAGACCGTATAGTGGTGCCCCGTGACAGTGTACTTCGGAAGAAAATCTTGGACGAAGCTTATTTGTCCTAGTATTCTATTCATCCGGGCAGCAACAAGATCTACCAAGATCTAGAAACCAGGTTTTGGTGGACACGGATGAAAAGAGAAATCACAAAATACGTATCCGAGTGTGATACGTGTCGGCGGGTGAAAGCCATGCGTAAAGCCGGAAAGCTGCAACCATTGAACATTCCGGTGTGGAAGTGGGAGGATATCAGCATGAACTTCATATTTGGACTACCCCTCACGTCCCACAAGCATGTTTCGATTTGGGTGATAGTGGATGGACTGACCAAGTCGGCTCATTTTATCCCCGTACATACAAAGTACATTGCCAAGCAATATGCGGAATGTATATTGCAAGGATTTTGTGCTTGCACGTTGTTCCCCACACAATTATTTCAGATCGCGGTGGTCTGTTCGTTGCTCGATTTTGGTAGAAGCTGCACGCGTCCTTGGGGACTAAACTAATCAGAAGCTCCTCATATCACCTGCAAACAGATGGTCAAATTGAACTGATGAATCAAGTGCTTGAAGATATGCTACGTGCTTGTGCCATCCACCACGGTAAAAACTGGGACGATCATTTACCGTTGGCAGAGTTTTCATATAATAATGGCTATCCAGCTAGCATCAAGATGGCGCCGTATGAAGCTCTCTATGGCCGGAAATGTCGCACACCTCTCAATTGGTGCGAGTCCAGCGAGCGAGTTATCAACAGCATTGAGCTTGTAAATGAGGCCGTAGAACAAGTACGACTAATACAAGCCAATCTCAACACTTCTCAATCTTGTCAGAAGAGATAAGCGAATAAAAGACGCCGTCCTCTCCACTTCGACATCGGAGACCATGTTTACATCCGTGTATCTCCAATGAAAGGGGTTCATCGGTTCGGAGTGAAGGGAAAACTTCCTCTGCGATTCATCGGTCAGTTGGACGTTATTGAGAAATGCGAACCTGTGGCCTATCGCTTGGAGTAACCGGCGTCACTCGCAGGAATTCACAATGTGTTTCACATTTCTCAGCTGAGGAAATGCCTCAAGCCCTCAGCCGAAATCCGCATGGAAGACATCGAAGTTCTCCAACCGGACCTCACATATTCGGAATATCCGATCCGGATTATTGATGAGAAGACTCGCGCCACAAGAAACCGGACATTATGGTTTTATAAAGTGACACGACCCCATTGGTCCTGTCGAGCCAGGATCACGCTGAGGGGTGCTGCGTTGCACAGCACCGTATAACACACGTCAGAGGTGCAAAGCGGAAGCGGAAGTTTTATTACATAAACAAGTTTATGGACATGTTTACATCAAAATAAGTTCAGTCTACACTCGCGGGCGTAGACTAAGCATCAAGTGCACGTTCAGCCCTCGAACGTGTCCTTGCTAGCACACACGCACACTAACTCTGCGGCGTGCACGACTCCCACTCGACGGGGTTCCCCTCCTGGGGTTCCGTCTCCTCTTCGGGAGTCCCTTCCTCATAGAACCCTGCAAAAGCTTCAAACACAAGCAGTGAGCACGAAGGCTCAGCAAGTCTGACCCGTCTCACCTAAACATGGAACTTCTACATGAGGGTAATGGGTTGCATGAGGTAAAAATCATTTGCAAGGACTCGCCTAATTATTAGAACCTTACTTTCAAGTTTTAGCAGCAGGTTGTGGAGAACCTTACGCTAAGGCACATGAGAGAGCCGCAATCAAACAAGAAACGCATTTCTCTCATGTACTTTGCCCAAAGTTGAAAAGAACTTTAATTAGCTCTAAGCTACAGCATATCATTAACACTCACTATCCAGCTTTCAATCAGCAACATTTTAACATGCAACTAGCCTGTTCTTTCTACGTCACGGTACAGTGAACAAGTGGTACTCACTGACCGCGAGGGACGGCGATTATAATCGATTTACACCTGCAGGGTTACCCGAACAACCCGTCACGTACGCCCGTAATCGACGTTGCCTACAACAACCATCACGGACGCCGTACGCGACTACCTTTCACCCGTTAGCCAAATATTGAACCGGTCCCATCGTCCCGAGCAAGAGGTCTCTGCACGCGCATCTCCGTGCCGCCAGCCGATTTACACCTCAAGCTCTCAACCTACCCTCTGAACGACGGGCAATGCCTCAATAACCAGCTACCCGAGTTACATCAGTTTCCCGGTTCCCATATAGCCGGTAGGTCTTCGGTACTGTTCTAGCTTGTTCAACAGGCCCGCACACGGCTCGGTCCTCAATCGACACAAGCGGAGCTACAGCACACAGGCCCCAAAGTCCTGCTGCCCTTACTCTCCGCTCGGTCTCATTTTCTTGCCATGTGTTTCATGTGCTATCACTACCCCAGTCGAGTGCCTCTAGCCTATGCTCGCGAGTAGTTCCAACTACTCGACTTGTACCGAATCCTACTCTATCCTAGCAATGCAGTAGCTAACGGGGTTTGCAATCCTAACCCAACCCATGGTTCTCTTGGCTATGCAGTGGGGCTTCCAAACAAGACTCTAATGCACAGAATGAAGGAAACACGTATGTGCTCAAAACAATAAGAATTTGTAAAAAGGTTAATGCAAACCGGAGCTTGACTTTCTGCTCTTGGTCGTAGGCTAGCTGCTCCTCCGTAGTTACGAAGTCTAGAACTTCGGGTTCCTCCTCGACCTTAGCGACTACATGATAAGAGCAATATATGTATTAATTTAAATGCATTTGTATTATCTTTGAAGTTGTGAAGTCTATAACCTTTGCTAGACAGACCTAATGACTGTGAAACTTTTACTGTGGCTTGGTTACAACCTAAACAGAGACTTGGTCAAGTTTTAGTTGCAGCAAAGCTCATTTGAGCCCTCCACAATTAATTATGTCCTTGACCTTAATTTGAACTCTTAGGGTGTTCTAGGAATTTTCATGAGACAAACTATGACTTTCTGAAAACTAGATTTTCAGAGGGTTCTAATGGAGTTGGTGTAACTTAATTTGGAAGTCCCTAACTAAAGATATGAGCTAAACAATTTCAGAGAAAATTCTGAAAATGTTTCTGGACATTTTCTATTTTCTCTGGAACAGTTTCACTAATCACACCATTAGGTGGATTAAATGAGCTCAAATGGATCTGAAATTTTTATGGTAGTTCAGGGATATTTTGGTGAATATCCCAGCAAAATTTCAGGATTTTCCTCCACAGGATTCTCCAGTTAAAATTCCTAACAGTTTAAATTTTGAGGAATTAATTCTGGAAAATTAAGGGTTTTCATGAAGTGAAACTTGATTTGCTGGAAAGTACTCGGAGAGCTGAATCCAGCAAAATTTGGTTCACTAAATTTGGAGCTTTCTAGCCAAAGTTATAAGGATTTGAAGTTTGAAAGAAATCTGAAAATCGGGGAAAAGTTTAAACTCGCGCGTGGGCCCAGGGGACACGCGTCGCACGCCGAGGCGACGGCACACCGCGGCCCACAATGATTTTACGCGCCAGCACGCCCGATCCCGGCCGCAGCCAGATCCCGATTCAAAATATCTCCCGCTGACAGCTGGGGTCCACCCCCTTCTTCAACCTCGCGACACCCGCGCCCCGCCGCCGAGGGAGCTCGCCGGAGAGCTCGCCGCTGGCTGCTGTACAGCTCCAAACTTCTCGATCCTGGCTGCCCCTGCCTACTTTTACTCGGGGAACAGGATCCGAGGGTCAGCTGCTCATGACAACGGCCGGAGCATGGTCGGCGACGAGCCGCCACCTCGGAATGACTTCGGCCATGTCGGCTGACTTCTCTAGCACCTCAGCTACTTGGGAAATCGGTCGGGGAGCATCAGTGGACCTCACAGAAGGTCGACATGAGCTCGAGGCAGCTCAGGGAAGGCCCGAAATAGGTCCTCACCGTGCGCCCGATGCCGCCCGTTCGTCCCGCCATTAGTAGACCTCAAATTACGCCGGGCACAGAGGTTCTCCGGCCCAGAGTTGTGAAGGCAACTTGTGCGTTACCGTGTCTAGCTCGTGTGAGAGCGGCCCAAGGCCCTCTAATCCTTCCTAGAGCACGAATTAAACAGAATCGTACCCGAAGGTCGTTCTGCACACAGAAAGGGGAAAAGTGGAAAGTCGTCGCCGGTGAGCAACCACTCGAGCTGTGGCTCGGGGATGAGCAGCACCGGTCACCTGCGCGTCCAAGGGTGCCTTGGCTCGGGCGTGACAACGCCCTGGTTGGGCTGTCCACGAGAGCCCGAGGTGCGGCGGTTCCAAGTTCCGATTTTGATCTTTCGGCACAGCCGATATCAATCGGTTTCAACCGAATTCTAGCAACGGGGAGGATGGAGGAAGGTCTCTAGTACTTTGCTGGGGCTCTGGAGTGGAAGTAGGGAGCTGCGATCGGCGTTTTCCGATCAAGTCCGAGCTGCGGAAGTTTTCGGCCGGCGCTGAGTTCTTGCGGGGAAGAACGGTGGTGCCTCGGCCGAGGAGGGGGCAGGTGCCTTAAGAAGGCTCTGCACCGCCTCATGCCCGCGCGTGGGCAAGCAGCTGGTGGCGCGGCGGCTGGCCTCGGTGGCGATCACCGCTGCGGCTCGGCGACCCGAGTGAAAAAGTCTCAGTCGGTTTGATCTGAGCAGTGGCTGACATGTGGGTCCCACCTCCAGTTTTAACCTCTGAAATTTACTCCTAATCACTGTTGTAAACAGTGAACCCCATACTACCCTTGGCAATTCAAATTATTCACCCATGAGCCATTTGAATTGATCAAAGTTCAAATGAGGTTTGGTTTGAATGAATTTCAGCACAAGTTCAGTTTGAAATTCAAATAAAGTTTGAATTTCTCCCACTTAGCTCATGTCAAGATCAACTCCAAATGGAGTGAAAATTGGTGTGTGAGCTCACAAAAATGTGCTGAGTAAGAATATGCCCCCCACTTTTAAATTCATTCGATAGAAACAGTTTGAATTTGAATATGGTTTCAAACTGCCCTCTTCCTAACTATACCCAAACTGACATCAAAAAGGTTTTGAATTTGGGTGAAACTTGGCATGGGCATCCTTAGCAAAGTGTAGGAGTTTTCATATGTCCACCCCATCTATATCACATGTGGGAAATACCACTTTTGCAATGTGTGAGTTTGTTCTCTAATGAGCATGTTGATAATTGTTACTTGCTCTTCATTTGTGTTCATCATTCTTCCTCAAATGAGGTGTGTGGTGTGGTGATGAACACTGCAAATGGGTGTCAAAAACTGAGGCCCTTACATTCCTCCCCCCTTAAAAGAATCTCGTCCCGAGATTATAAGGTGAAAATGAGAGAGAGGACGGTGGAAAATTACCGGATATGCGACGTGAAAAAGTGGGGGTAGTTAGCGCGGAGGAATTCTTCGCTCTCCCATGTCGCTTCGTCCATGGAGTGATTACTCCATAGAACCTTGTAGAACCACAACGTACGGTTGCGTGTGGTTCGGGCCTTTTCATCAATAATCTGCACCGGTTCCTCCCGATAGGTGAGATCCGGTTGCAGTTCTTCAATGACTTCCAGCTGAACGGTAGTTGATAGCTTGAGACACTTCCTCAGCTGGGAAATATGAAAGACGTCGTGCACACCGGAAAGTGCTTCTGGTAATTTCAGCCGGTATGCCACCGATCCACATCTTTCGGTAATCTGGAATGGACCGATGAATCGGGGTGCCAACTTTCCTCTCACCCCAAATCTGTTTATGCCCTTCATTGGGGACACCCGTAGATATACGTGATCTCCAACTTCGAATTGTAATGGGTGCCTTCTCCGGTCCGCATACTGTTTCTGACGGGATTGAGCGGCTTTTAGGTTCGCTTGAATTAGTCGAACCTTTTCTTCCGCGTTGTTGACAAGGTCAATCCCGAAGGTAACCCTTTCGCCAGACTCACACCAGTTCAATGGTGTGCGGCATTTTTCTTCCGTATAGCGCCTCGTAGGGCGCCATCTTGATGCTGGCTTGGTACCCATTGTTGTACGAGAACTCGGCTAACGGCAAGTGATCATCCCAATTCTTGCCGTGGTCGATAGCGCAAGCTCGTAGCATGTCTTCTAGAATTTGATTTACCCGCTCGGTTTGTCCATCCGTCTGCGGGTGGTAGGCTGAACTACGGATCAGCTTCGTCCCCAAGGCAGCGTACAGCTGCTCCCAAAAACGGGACACAAATAAAGTGCCCCGATCCGAAATGGTAGTACGGGGTACGCCGTACAAGCATAGGATCCGTGAGATGTACAGTTCAGCGTACTTCTTGGCGTTGTAGTTGGTGTTGACCGGGATGAAATGAGCAAATTTGGTGAGCCGATCGACGATCACCCACACCGAATCATGTTTCTGTAAGGTGGTTGGTAAACCGACGACGAAATCCATGCTCACGTCCTCCCACTTCCAGGCAGGAATGCCCAGTGGTTGCAGCAGTCCCGGTTTCCGCATATGATCTGCCTTCACCCTTCGACATGTATCACACTTGGACACGTATTTTGCGGTCTCCCGCTTCATCCGTGTCCACCAAAACTTGCTTCTGAGTTCTTGATACATTTTGTTGCTGCCGGGGTGAATAGAAAACTTCGATAAGTGAGCCTCATCAAAGATTTTCTTCCGTAACTCCGGGTTTCGGGGTACGACGATCCGGTCCTTGAACCATAGGATGCCGTCTCCGTCCTTCCGGAAACATTTCAACTCCCCACTGTCTACACGTCTCCGTAAATGTGACATGCCCTTGTCGTTCTTCTGGGCTGCCGCTATCTCTTCACGGATGGTGGGGATCAAAGCTAGGTTGTAGAGAGCTCCGTGTGGAATCACATGTAGTGGTGGTTCGCTCTCTTCCAACGGTGTGATGGTCAGAGTATTGACGTGTGACTTGCGGCTCAGCGCATCCGCCACTACGTTTGCCTTGCCCAGATGATAATGGATTTCTATCTCGTAATCCTTTATCAGTTCTAACCATCTTCGTTGCCTCATATTCAGCTTCTTCTGAGTGAATATGTACTTGAGGCTTTTGTGGTCGGTATATAAATTTACGAGGTTACCGAGTAGGTAGTGCCTCCACATCTTTAGTGCAAGTACCACGGCAGCAAGCTCCAAGTCGTGAGTTGGATAATTTTGCTCATGGTTTCTAAGCTGCCGTGATCCATACGCGACCACTCTTCGATCTTGCATCAGCACACACCCGAGCCCAATGCCGGATGCATCGCAGTACACATCGAACGGTTTTGTTGTGTCTGGCTGCGCCAAAACCGGTGCTGATGTCAGGTGCTTGACTAAAGCCTTGAATGCTGCTTCACATGCTGGACTCCAAACATATTTGGTAGCCTTCTTCAGCAGCTCTGTCATTGGCTTGGCGATCTTCGAGAAGTTCGGAATGAACCTCCGATAATATCCCGCGAGTCGGAGGAAACTCCGTACCTCATGAACAGTTTTCGGGGATTTCCAATTCAGCACTTGCGTAATCTTGCTCGGGTCCACAGCGATACCCTCCGCTGAGATGATATGCCCGAGGAAAGGCACTTGCGATATCCAAAACTCGCATTTGCTGAATTTTGCGTATAACTTGTGATCCCGCAGCCGTTGCAAGACTATACGCAAATGTTTCTTGTGATCTTCCTCCAACTTGGAATATACCAGGATGTCGTCGATGAAGACCACGACAAACTTGTCCAGCTCCGGCATGAATACCGAGTTCATCAAGTACATGAAGTGAGCTGGAGCATTGGTGAGGCCGAAGGACATGACCAGGTACTCATAAAGTCCGTACCTTGTCGAGAAAGCTGTCTTTGGAATGTCCTCCGCCCTTATCTTAATCTGATGGTACCCGGATCTTAAATCCATCTTGGAAAAGATCTTCGCTTCGACCAACTGATCAAACAACATGTCGATCCGTGGTAACGGGTACTTGTTTTTGATGGTTACGGCATTTAATGGACGGTAGTCCACGCAAAGCCGCAACGTTTCATCCTTTTTCTTGACAAATAATGCCGAACAGCCCCATGGCGAGGAGCTCGGCCTAATAAAACCCTTCTCCAGAAGGTCCGTGAGCTGAGTCTTCAGTTCAGCCAACTCCTTGGGCGCCATCTTGTACGGCCTTCGGGATATTGGCATGGTTCCCAGTGCAAGTTCAATCTTGAACTCCACCTCTCTATCGGGTGGCATCCCCGGCAAATCGTCCGGGAATACATCAGGGAACTCTCGGACCACCGGAATATCTTCCAATCTGATGGTCGTGGCTTGATAGACACTTGGAAGTTTTATTTCTGGACTGTCCAGAAATAATGAGTGAGAACCGTGCACCTCTGAGTTTAAGTGCACGACTCGAAGGACGGTGTCTAAAACAGCGCCATGGCGGGTTAACCACGACATCCCTAGGATGACATCGACCTTCTGTCCCTCTAAGATAATGAGAGACGCGGGGTACACTCTACCCGCTAAGCATAATGGTGCTTTGGGGACCATTACGCTTGCTGAAATCTTCCCACCCGGTGAACAAATTAAATATGGACTATCGGTGGGTAGTATTGGCAAACTGTGTTTAGCAATGAAAGCTTGGCTAATAAAATTATGCGTGGCGCCTGAATCAAACAGTACTATAGCGGGATGCTGGTGGAGTTGGAACATACCCGCAAGGATTGGCTCTCCCTCCGGCACGTCCTCAATGGCAAGCTGGTGGACAGTGCCGGGCCTAGGGTTTGCCCGCCGCGCATTAGTAGGGTTCCGGGTTTGATTCCTCCCCGGAAACGGTGGTGCCACTCCGCCGCCTTGCCTCTCCAGGTAACCGCTCGCGAAGTGTCCTGGACGACCACACTTGTAACATGTGGCCGCTGATGGTGGAGTACTCGGTGGACGAAAGCCCGGCATGCGTTGCTGAGGTGCAAACGCACGCGGCATCGCCCGCTGCTGCTGTTGTTGTTGAGGTGGTACTGGCAGTGCCGGCCGGAATGCCAGCGAAGAATACGGCCGACTGCGGAACGGCATCGACCGCTGTGGTGGCTGCCAGCGTGGACCTGATGGTGTGCGATTCACCATCCGAAACTTCTGAGAAGGACCGCCTCCTTCTCCGCTGCTCTGCGGCGCACTTCGCTTTCGTTCTGCCGCCGCCAACTCCTTGCCGGAGTCCTCCTGAACAATCGCAGCATCAATGATGTCGTTGAGGCTGCCGCGATTGAACATCGCTAGCTTGTCTTTCAGGAGCAGGTTAAGCCCCTGGTAGAAATGGTCCCGCCGCTTCTCGTCGGTATCAGCATGATACGACGCATATAGCGCGAGATCGTTAAACGCCCTGGAGTATTCCAGCGCGTTCCGGCTCCCTTGTTGCAGGTGTAAGAACTCCTGCGTCTTCCTCTTCATCAGACCTGGCGGTATATGATAGGCCCTGAAGGCCGTCCGGAACTCCGCCCAGGTCATCACTCCGTCGGTGGGCTGGGAAGCACAGAAGTTGGCCCACCACGCGCTCGCGGATCCTTGGAGCTGCTGGACCGCGAACTGAGTCTTGCGCTGCTCGCTGATTTGGAGCAGCCCGAACTTCATCTCTATGGCGCGGAGCCAGTTGTCCGCGTCAAGTGGTTCATCCGCCCTTGAGAATACAGGGGGATGAGTCGCCAGGAAGTCGGAGTAGGAGCTCTGTTGGCGCTCCTCACGATCTTGACGTCTCTCTGGGCGAGACGTATTGGCGATGAGAGTCTGCAGCAACTCTGTGTGCTGCTGATGCGAGCCCGCCATTGCCGCGACAATGTCGGCCAATGTAACCGTTGGTAGTGGCGGTGGCGGTGTTTGCTGTTGCTGTTGCTGCTGCTGTCCCGAGGAGTCCTCGGGAGGTGGTTGGGAGGTCTCTCCCCCTTGACTGGTACCCCCAACGTCAGGGTTGGCACGAGTACGCGTCATTCTGAAATTCAAAACAGCAGCAATTAGCACATGTCTTACTAAAAATTCCATACGCAACAGTAGGTATCGAAGTGACACATGATCAATTTGCACAACATTCACATATATTGATAAAGCATAAACTTTATACAAGATACATTATTCTCGGGTCTCCGAGAAGTCGTGCTCATGTCGTCACTACCTATACATACGCTACTGTCTATACGACATGTCACCGATTACAAAAGTTGGGTTACGCTACCCTAGCTGCCCTACTTGGCAACCGTAACCCCCTACTCGGAGTAGAACTCGACCTCCTGTGGGTCGTCCTCCTCCGGTACTTCTGCTGGTGGCTCTGGATCTACCACCTCTTCTCCCATTCCGGGTTCTCCTATTGCTGGAAGACCCAAGACCACCGGTATGCCTAACACCGGGGGCACGAGGTCCTGCAATGCATGCACCTCGTCCATATCCTGGTTGTAGTCCTCTTCCCAGCCTTGTCCTTCCTCAATAGCGTCGTCCCGCTCTTGAGCAAGGTCCTCATTATGCTGGGTTAGGGTCTGCACCAGCTCTTGCAACGCCGCGATGTCAACACGGCTCTTCTTCTTTGCCTTCTTCAGACGACGCAACTGATTGTGTTGTTCATTCAATCGCTTGATCGTCGGAAGGAGCACATTGCGGAGTGCGCTGTGAGCACCCTCGAAATGATCTCCACGGCTTGTGCTCTCCTTGAGCTTGGTGGCGAGATGCTCCGTATGAACAGCTTGGCTGTCCATCACAGCGTTTCCCGCCCTCATTTGGAGGCTGAGGTTTGCCTCCGCGGGGTTGTACCTTGGGCAATTCGGGTCCGTTGCCTCCAGGTACCTCTCTTCCCACACATGCTGAGCTCGTCCCTCCACCGGAACGAGTGCGTATGGAGTGCCCTCCATAGCCTGCACGTGTAGTTGGCAGAAACGTGACATAGTGTCACGGGCTGCCACTTGCCACATCCCTTCCGGTTGTCTTCCTCTCACCGTGACGGTGAATGGCACCCAACCGGATGGCGTAGGTCCTGCAGGAACCTCGACATGGATCGTCCACGTCTTGTTCCCCTCTTCGCCTTCTTCCTTGGCGAAGTATTGCGGCATCTGGTTGTACCCGAAATATTGGAGCATTTGCCACAATGCTTCCGGGTAGCCGCTACGGTCAGAGCAGTGGGAAACTACCCACCCGTTCTCCAACCGTTTATCTGCTGCCATCTGTAAAAATATATTTGAGAAATGTCAAATATTTATTTAAACAGTAAACCATCGAGTTATAACATAAGATATGTCCTTGAACTCATAACACTTGGAAACATAGTTCAAATTTTTAAACAAATTTGACTGCTGATCTGCTGTTCCCATGACAGCCTTGACCAGTTTCCATTTCAACCTGATTTAGGCCAGGTTAAAAGCAAAACCAGTCCCGGAGCTCAACATCAAAGTTGAAGCTAACTCCAATAGATTTCCAGCCAGTATTTTCTTGGCCTAAGATCTGTCCTGGTTCAAAGGTTATGAGATGTCAAAGTTAACAGAATTTCTGGGAACAATTGGACAGCACCTCCCTGCCTTAGGTACTGATTTGATCCAACAATCTCAGTTACTTCTGTTCCTAATCTGACAAAACTTTATGTTACAAAGTTGTAACCCATCTCATAAGCTTCCCAGAACTACCTCATTTTCTATTTTTGGATTTTTATGCAGGAAGTTATGCTTAATTTACAGAGAGTCTACAGAGAGTCTTTACCCTGTCCTGTTTTCTGGACAGTTTCAACTCTACTGCATTTTTCGAGTGGTTAAGGGATGAAACACCTCTGGACCTCAACAGAAAAGTTGTAAAGCTCTTCCAAAGCCTTCCAGAAATGTATCATACGACCCAAATCTCGAAAGAACTCAACCTCTAGCCTCTGATTAACTTCAGCCTTAATTCAGCTGAAAACAGAGTGCTCTGTCCTTAACAACCTATAAGTTGAAAACTTGTTAACTTTGAATATCCTGTTCAAGGGAAGGAGTTACATCAAGTTTTACTACTTTGGAGCAAAACTTTCAAGTTTTAAATGAATTTGTTCATTTAGTTGGGTGTGACGTCGATGCATCACCAGATTATGTCGGTACTACGTCCTCACAAAGAAAAACCTATACCGGACTTAGCCGGCTTCGTCATTTCGGTGGCACTACTCGTCACTCGCACACGGATGCTACACGTCTACCGTTTCGTGGTCAGGCTACCTGCAGAAACTCAAACAATCATCAGACTCGGCTGCACACCGAGCCCGGAATCCATACAGTTGGTACACCCGGCCGTCATCACTTGCCCGGATGCTCTCAAGCCAAACACGCCTTGAGTTACGTGTTCACGTTTCAGACCACGTGACAGGGTCTCCCATGTTGCACCACGCACGCCAGGGACAGACGTTGCTCGAATACCCTAAACGACATGAAGAGTCGTAGAGGATACTGGTGCGCACTGGTGGACAGCGCTTACGTGCACCCCCCAGGACATGAACGTCCCGAGATGCACGATTTTCCGACATAACAAATAGGTTAATAAGCCACTTTCTATATACTAATAACATCCTTATACGGGCTACTAACTCGTTCCTCACTGGATTTTTGAAAAAGAAGACCTTTGTACTGTGTTAAACCTCAAGCGAGCTCTGATACCACGCTGACACGACCCCATTGGTCCTGTCGAGCCAGGATCACGCTGAGGGGTGCTGCGTTGCACAGCACCGTATAACACATGTCAGTGGTGCAAAGCGGAAGCGGAAGTTTTATTACATAAACAAGTTTATGAACATGTTTACATCAAAATAAGTTCAGTCTACACTCGCGGGCGTAGACTAAGCATCAAGTGCACGTTCAGCCCTCGAACGTGTCCTTGATAGCACACACGCACACTAACTCTGCGGCGTGCACGACTCCCACTCGACGGGGTTCCCCTCCTGGGGTTCCGTCTCCTGTTCGGGAGTCCCTTCCTCATAGAACCCTGCAAAAGCTTCAAACACAAGCAGTGAGCACGAAGGCTCAGCAAGTCTGACCCGTCTCACCTAAACATGGAACTTCTACATGAGGGTAATGGGTTGCATGAGGTAAAAATCATTTGCAAGGACTCGCCTAATTATTAGAACCTTACTTTCAAGTTTTAGCAGCAGGTTGTGGAGAACCTTACGCTAAGGCACATGAGAGAGCCGCAATCAAACAAGAAACGCATTTCTCTCATGTACTTTGCCCAAAGTTGAAAAGAACTTTAATTAGCTCTAAGCTACAGCATATCATTAACACTCACTATCCAGCTTTCAATCAGCAACATTTTAACATGCAACTAGCCTGTTCTTTCTACGTCACGGTACAGTGAACAAGTGGTACTCACTGACCGCGAGGGACGGCGATTATAATCGATTTACACCTGCAGGGTTACCCGAACAACCCGTCACGTACGCCCGTACTCGACGTTGCCTACAACAACCATCACGGACGCCGTACGCGACTACCTTTCACCCGTTAGCCAAATATTGAACCGGTCCCATCGTCCCGAGCAAGAGGTCTCTGCACGCGCATCTCCGTGCCGCCAGCCGATTTACACCTCAAGCTCTCAACCTACCCTCTGAACGACGGGCAATGCCTCAATAACCAGCTACCCGAGTTACATCAGTTTCCCGGTTCCCATATAGCCGGTAGGTCTTCGGTACTGTTCTAGCTTGTTCAACAGGCCCGCACACGGCTCGGTCCTCAATCGACACAAGCGGAGCTACAGCACACAGGCCCCAAAGTCCTGCTGCCCTTACTCTCCGCTCGGTCTCATTTTCTTGCCATGTGTTCCATGTGCTATCACTACCCCAGTCGAGTGCCTCTAGCCTATGCTCGCGAGTAGTTCCAACTACTCGACTTGTACCGAATCCTACTCTATCCTAGCAATGCAGTAGCTAACGGGGTTTGCAATCCTAACCCAACCCATGGTTCTCTTGGCTATGCAGTGGGGCTTCCAAACAAGACTCTAATGCACAGAATGAAGGAAACACGTATGTGCTCAAAACAATAAGAATTTGTAAAAAGGTTAATGCAAACCGGAGCTTGACTTTCTGCTCTTGGTCGTAGGCTAGCTGCTCCTCCGTAGTTACGAAGTCTAGAACTTCGGGTTCCTCCTCGACCTTAGCGACTACATGATAAGAGCAATATATGTATTAATTTAAATGCATTTGTATTATCTTTGAAGTTGTGAAGTCTATAACCTTTGCTAGACAGACCTAATGACTGTGAAACTTTTACTGTGGCTTGGTTACAACCTAAACAGAGACTTGGTCAAGTTTTAGTTGCAGCAAAGCTCATTTGAGCCCTCCACAATTAATTATGTCCTTGACATGCTCTTTGGGTTTCCCTGCAGGTGTATATCGAGTCGATTCGCCGTCCCTCGTAGTGACGAGTACCGCTTGTTCACTGCGTCATAACGTAGACTATTGTATGAAATGTTATGATTCAATATTGCTGTTATGATATAATTGTATTGCTACATATGTGCCACCAAAGATTGCTTACTAAATTTCAGATTCCCGAACTGTTAAACTTGTGGCTAAAAGATGAACTAAGAATGAACTTGTAGGCATGTCCATTTGCTGCAATGTTACTATCCTATGTCATTGTACACCTCATGTAGAGTTTCATGCCTAGGTGAGTCGGTTAAGTCTTGTTGAGCCTTCGGGCTCACGGTTGCTGCTTAAGTGTTTTTCAGGTGAGGAGCCACCCACGGACTCGGGTTACGAGTCCACCGGCGAGGGTTACCCCCTGTCGCGGACCACGGCTGAGTGGGAGCCGTACACGCCGCGCTGAGATGAGACGTGCAGCTAGTGTGGGTTGCCATAGGGTTGGGCATCCGACTTTTGCTAGATAGGCGGGCATGAATTGTATAATTTAGACTTCCGCTGTGTAATATAAACAATAGTTTGTAACTGAAGTTTGTACCTGTTTGTACAGTTCAGTTGGTTTCCCATGTAATATATTGTGTCCTTATGACATGTGCTGTCGGGTGTCGCATCATGCGGCATCACCCTCTGCGATCCTGGATGAGCGGATCCCGGTCCGCCACAGCCTTGTATCAGAGCTGCATTGGGGATAGCACAGTACTTAAGTACTGTATTATGAGAAAACTTAGGTTTACGGTGAGGAATCAGAAGTTTGCCCAAGTAAGGACTATATTAACATAGTTACTTAAAGTGGAAAGACTAACATATGTGTTTTAATTCTGAATTTCATTTTGTAACGACGCACCTATGCTTGGTAAGCACGGTAAGGAACGCCACCGAAAGCGGTTCAATTTCGGTTAGCTCCCCTGACGAGGAATGTGGCTCAGGGATAGGTCTCACAGCTTGGTGTGAGACGTCAATATAAAACTCTTGGACTCTTCATGTTCCTGAGTTCATATGAAACGCTGATCCCTAGCGTGCATTAGGAAAGTAAGTGGAGACCCCATCGCGTGGTCAGTAACGCGAGAGTGTGTTCGTCTGGAAATAGCCCAGGAGGACATACGCAGTGCTTGCCATCAGCATGCCCTGCAGGGAAGTAGGTGGTATCTGTTGGGTTGATAACATTCCCAACCGTGACGACCCGTTCATGACATACTCGGGTTCCCCGTCGTGTGGTGTTGAAACACGATCACGTACCTTGAGACGTGACTTAACTCAAGGACGGCCGTATGGCAATGATACGTGCGTTTGTATTTAATCTCAAATATGCAACTGTCTGAAATGAATAACCATTGAGTGTATCAATATTGCGTGGTCTTCTGCAGGTATTAACCACGTATGTATCCGTGTAGTAAACGTGTGCGAGAGACCGTTTAGTGCCACACTTGAGACGTATATGCCGGTATAATCCGGTTAGGATTTTTTTTTTCTGAGGAACGTAGTACCGACATAGTATAGGCATGTGCATGAAAAATAATGATATCAAGAAACTAAAATCACTAAGTTTCATCATTTAGGACCCTGGTTTGGTAGAAGAATTGGAGGGTGTTGAGTGTAGTTCCAAAAGACTGAAAAACCGAGTGCTCTGTTTTGGACAGCAAGTTGCTGAACTTTAACTGAGCATAACTCACAGGTATGTTAGCCCAGGGATGTGTGGTATATAATTCTGTAAAGGTATTTAAGTTCTCTACAACTTTGTTGTAGACTTCCAGAACTGGATCACGCCTTACGATGGCTTAAATCCCAGAGGAATGTAAACTGTCCAGAATCAGGACAGAGTTAAACACTCTCTGGACTGTTCTGTTTTTCAAACATAATTACCAGTAGAAAAATATAAAATTGTCATATGATACATCTTTAGAAAGGGTAGAAGATGTTTTACATCTTTGCAATTCAAAGTTTCTGAAATTTCAGCACATATCAGTGGAAACCAGAGTTGAAAATAGCAACTTCCCAAGGGAGGTGCTGTTAAAATTCTTCCAGAAATTCGTCTGACTTTGAATTACTATAAATCTTTAACCAGAGCTGATCTGAGGGCAAATAAGTACTCGTTGGAAAGACACTGAAGTTATCTTTAACTTTGGTATTCAACTTGAGTCAAGAAAATGCCCAGAACCAGATCAAAATCTCGGATATGTAGAAACTGGTCATTCTGACAGGGGAATGACATTTGAACACATGTGAGAGATGTGGTACCCTAGAGGGGGTTTGAATACTTCCAATGGGGTAGAACATGCTCATGAGAGGTTATCTTAAACTAGTGAAAGATCTGAGTATAGGTCTCACTCAAGTTTCTTTTACTAGAGACCATGTTTGTGTCGTATTGAAGGTAAAAGGGTGGTATACGTGATGACAACGCGATAGTAACGTCTCGTAGCGGCCAGACCTAGTTGTGGTGAGCTTCCAAAGAGGAGGTTCATCAAGTTGGATTAAACTAGCTTGTATTTGGTCTGGTAATGGTGTAGCTTGTGCAAAGTTATTACATTATCTACATACGAGATGTATCGCATGTTTCATTGTCATTATGTTTTTACGCCTATTCCATTTGACTGCATTGAAATATGTTGCGGGACTGATGTTTATTGTCGTATGGTTGCAGATGGTTCGCACTAGGACCACGCACGAGGTTGGTGGCTCTTGCCAACAGGGAGGCGATGAGTCCCAGCCACCTGCCCACGACAACACCCCGCAGCAGCAACCACCACCGCCGCCTACGCTTACTCTAGCGGATGTGATAGCGGCATTGGTGGGGGGTCGTCAGGAGCAGACCGACCTGCTCCACGCGATCGTGCAGAATACTTCCCAGGCGGGGGGGGGGTGTCAATAGAGGGGGCCTCGTGAGCCCCGTGAGGTGTCGTACTCGGACTTCATGAGTACGCACCCTCCAGTGTTCACAGAAGCTGAAGAACCAGTGGAGTCCGACAACTGGCTGCGGACCATCGAGTCCAAGTTCGGGCTGCTCCAATGCACGGAGCGGCAAAAGACTCTGTTCGCAGCGCAGCAGTTTCACGGTGCCGCTGGTGTGTGGTGGGCGAACTATGTTGCCTCACGCCCGGCTGGCCATGCCGTGGAGTGGGAAGAGTTCCGTGAGGCGTTTCGCGCCTATCATTTCCTCCCGGGATAATGAAGAGGAAGTTCCAAGAATTTTTGGAACTGAAGCATGGCGGGAGGAGTGCCCATGACTACTCCTGAGCCTTCAACCATCTGGCGCAATATGCGTCAGACTACATCTCCACCGAGGAGAAAAAGCGGGAGCACTTCTATCGGGGGTTACACCCCGAATTGAAGACGCATCTCGTGCAATGGAATCGCGGCACGTTCAACGACCTCGTCAATGCCGCGATCATGCAACAGGACACTCAGCGGGAGTTGGCAGCTGAGCAGCGGAAGCGCAGCGCTCCACCCAGCAGTGGGGGTGGCGCTCCTCAAAAGTACCGCATGGTGTATCGGACACCATCCGGACAGCAGTGGCGTCCACCAGCGCGACCTCAGCAGTTCGGGGGACGTTCTTTTCAAGCACCCCTGTTCCGACCGCCGATGCCACCACCAAGACAGCAGCAGCAGCAGCATACGGCACCCCAGGTGTTCCCACCGCCACAACGCGCCCCGGGTTTCCGTCCACCGATCAGCGGGGGACCGCGCCGTTTCACTTGCTTCACGTGTGGCCAGGCGGGCCACTTCACGAAGGACTGTCCCCAGGGGCAGCAGAGCAGCGGGCAAGCCCAGTTCCAGGGCGTTGCTCGAGGCCGACCTCCGGTCAAGAAGGTTGGTCAGCGGACTGGGGGCGTTCGCCACCTCGACAATGAGGATGCCCCAGAGGGAGACAACGTGCTGGTGGGTACGTTTACTCTCAACGACCAATCCATCATCATACTGTTTGATTCTGGTGCAACCCACAGTTTTATAAGTGCATCCTATGTGGCTAAGCATCAAATGCAAGTCTTCCCAACCGACTGCACTTATATGATCTGCTCACCGGGAGGGAAGATTTCTGCAAATATGATGATCCCGAAAGCACCTCCGTGCTTAGGTGGGAAACTATATCCTACCACCTTGATAATCCTTACGGGGCAAAAGATTGATGCAATCTTAGGGATGTCATGGCTACAATACCATGGCGCTGTCCTGGAGACTCGGACACGGACGGTTCATTTAAATTCTCCATTCCACCGTCCGCATTCCATGGTGTTAGACACTCCAGTCCAGGAAGTTTTAGCAATTAATAATGCTGAAGCTCTCAAGGTAGAGGACATCCCCGTAGTCCGGGAGTACCCCGACGTGTTTACGGATGATCTTCCGGGCATGCCACCTGAGAGGGATGTCGAGTTTAAGATTGAACTTGCACCCTGGACTACGCCCATATCACGGAGACCATACAAAATGGCTCCAAATGAGCTGGCTGAACTGAAAGAACAGCTCAATTATCTGATGAGTAAAGGTTTCATTAGGCCGAGTTCCTCGCCTTGGGGATGCTCGGCGCTGTTCGTGGAGAAGAAGGATGAAACCTTGAGGGTGTGTGTGGACTACCGGCCGCTCAACGCCTTCACCATCAAGAATAAGTACCCACTGCCCCGTATCGACATATTGTTTGATCAACTTGTGGGTGCAAGTGTGTTCTCGAAGATGGACCTTCGCTCTGGATATCACCAGATAATGATCTGGGCGGAGGATATGCCGAAGACGGCTTTCTCAACGAGATACTGATTATATGAATATCTCGTCATGTCCTTTGGTCTCACAAACGCTCCAGCCCATTTCATGTATCTCATGAACTCGGTGTTCATGCCGGAGCTGGACAAGTTCGTGGTAGTGTTCATCGATGATATCTTGGTTTACTCAAAGACAGAAGCCGACCATGCCAAACACTTGAGGATCGTTCTTCAACGATTGTGAGACCACAAGCTCTACGCCAAGTTCAGTAAATGCGAGTTTTGGATCAGCCAAGTGCCATTCTTGGGACATATCATCTCAGCTGAAGGCATTGCGGTTGACCCAAGCAAAATTGAGCAAGTGCTGAAATGGAAAGCTCCCACTTCAGTTCATGAAGTCAGAAGCTTCCTCGGGTTAGCGGGATACTATCGGAGATTTATTCCAAGCTTCTCCAAGCTCGCTAAACCGATGACAGAATTGCTGAAGAAGGGAACGAAATATGTTTGGAACATGGCGTGTGAAGGAGCGTTCCAAGCATTGGTGAAGCATCTCACAACAGCCCCGGTCTTAGCTCAGCCGAATACAACAAAGCCCTTCGACGTGTATTGTGACGCGTCCGGTATTGAGCTCGGCTGCGTGTTGATGCAGGAAGGACGTGTGGTCGCCTATGGCTCACGCCAACTTCGGAACCATGAGCAGCACTATCCAACTCATGATCTTGAGCTTGCTGCAGTAGTTTTGGCGCTGAAAATGTGGAGGCACTATCTCCTAGGGAATCTGGTGCACCTCTACACCGACCACAAGATCTTGAAATACATTTTCACCCAGAAGGAGCTGAATATGAGGCAAAGGAGGTGGTTAGAACTGATCAAAGATTATGAGATTGAGATCCATTACCACCCCGGCAAGGCGAATGTGGTTGCCGACGCGCTGAGTCGGAAATCACATGTCCATAACCTCACCATTACACCGGTGGAGGAGGAAGAGCCGAGTTTATACTTGGTTCCTTATGGATCGCTTTACAACTTTGCCCTCATCCCTACTATTAGGGAGAACATCATTGCAGCTCAAAATACTGATAAAGGCATGGCACATCTCCGGAGTCGGATAGACAACGGGGAGATCAAATGTTTCTGGAAAGATGATGAGGGGATGCTATGGTTCAATGACCGCATAGTCGTACACCGGGATATGGAACTGAGGAATAAGATCCTCGATGAAGCTCACTTGTCTAAATACTCCATTCATTCGGGCAGCAACAAAATGTACCAAGATTTAAAAAAGAAATTTTGGTGGACACGGATGAAGCAGGAGGTAGCGCAGTACGTATCCGAGTGTGATACGTGTAGACGAGTGAAAGCTGATCATATGAAGAAATCAGGACTGCTGCAAACCCTGAAGGTCCCGGCATGGAAATGGGAAGACGTGAGCATGGATTTCATTGTGGGGTTACCTCTGACGTCCAACAAGCATGATTACATTTGGGTAATCATTGACCGGTTAACCAAGACAGCTCACTTCATCCCGGTGCATACACGCTACAATGCCGGCAAATATGCGGAGCTGTACGTCGCAAAGATTCTATGCTTATATGGGGTACCCAAGACCATCGTCTCAGATCAAGGTGCATTATTTGTATCTCGCTTTTGGGAGCAGCTACACGCTGCATTGGGTACCAAGCTGATTAGGAGCTCCGCCTACCACCCTCAGACAGATGGCCAAACAGAGAGGGTGAATCAGGTTCTGGAAGACATGTTGAGAGCATGTGCCATCCACCACGGTAGGAACTGGGATGATCACCTACCGTTGGCGGAATTCTCGTACAACAACGGCTATCAGGCGAGTATTAAGATGGCACCCTACGAAGCTCTCTACGGTCACAAATGCCGCACCCTAATAAACTGGAGCGAGTCCGGTGAAAGGGTCACATTCGGGGTTGATGTGGTGAACGACGCCGAATAGCGCGTTCGAACGATTCAAGCTAATTTGAAGGCCGCTCAATCCCGGCAGAAGAGCTATGCTGATAAGAGGCATAGGCCGTTGCACTTTGATGTCGGGGAACACGTGTTCCTCCGTGTGTCTCCAATGAAGGGCGTGCACCGGTTCGGTGTGAAGGGGAAACTCGCTCCCCGTTTCATTGGACCCTATGCTATCACCGAGAAGTGCGGACCAGCGGCGTATAGATTGGAGCTACCGGCATCTCTTGCTGGTGTCCATGACGTTTTCCATGTCTCACAACTGAGAAAATGTCTGAAGCATACCGCTGCTGTTCCTACCGAAGACATCGGCGAGCTGCAACCGGATTTAACGTATGATGAATATCCGATGGCGATAATTGATGAGAAAGCCCGAACCACGCATAGCAGAACGTTGTGGTTCTACAAGATACTCTGGAGCAACCACACCGCCGAAGAAGCGACGTGGGAGAGCGAGAAATTCCTTCGCTCAAATTACCCGGAGTTCATGGCATCTCAGCACGGGCAACTCCCTAGTACATCACCATCTCTTCTTTTATAATCTCAGGACGAGATTCTTTTAAGGGGGGAGGGATGTAAAAGCCCTAGAAAAGGGACTTGCAAAAACTTTCCATCACTTCACGACACCCCAGTTTTGTTGTGGATATCTTGTGAAAAATTGTGAAGAGCAAGTAACCTCCATCAAAAGTGTGATTAGAGGGGAAAGCCTCCACTTTCACAAAGTAGGATTTCTACACAGGAACACGAGAGGTTGAGCTCACCCCTAGAACTTAAAAAGTCTTCGAAAGGTGCAGGCCAAGTTTCATGCAAATCCAACCATTTTTGAGGCACTTTTGGGGGCATTTGGAAAAGAGGCCCATTTGAATGTAAATTCAAATTGCAGCAACTTTTATCACTTAAATTGAAAAGTTAGCTTCATATTCAAACTCAGCACATTTTTCTGAGTTAGCCCACCAATTTTCATCTCCATTGGAGTTCATTTTGTCAAGGGCCAAATTTGTAAGAATTCAAAACAGAATTTGAATTTCAGTTCAAACATGGAGCAAACTTAGCCAAACACAGTTCAAATTTGAGAACTCAAATTCAAAACAAGACTTGGTGATTAAGTCTCACATTCAATTGTGAGTAGCTGGGGATATTTTGGCACAAACAGAATTGAGAAAATAAAAAAAGGAATTAGAGGGGAGGCCCACTGGTCAGTAGACTTAGCACAGAAGTCTCCTCAGCCGACTCTCTCGACCGAGCGCGCTAGCCAGCTGCGGCCAGCGTCGGCACCCGACCACCTCGGCCGGCCAGCTCCTGCTTCGGCGTAGGAGGTGGCACAGCAGGTGTCGCGCTCTCCACTGGCCTCAGTGGCCTATAAAAGGCCCGAGACCGCCGGCGAGTTTCTGTTTTCGCGAGTTCCCGCAACCAGCAGCCAAATTGCCTGAGCTCCGATCATTTGCCACCCAAGCTGTGATAATCCTCCGGCCTCGACCTCCATAGGAAAGTGGAGCGCTAGTTTGTCCTCGAGACCACCGCACAAACCGTTCCAAGGTTCGACCTTTGTGCGCGGAGAATTTTCCAGTTTAGGGCGGGGAGCTCATTTCGGGACCCGATTAGGTTTAGGAGAAATTCGGGAAGATTGGTGGGTGGGAGGTCAAACGGAGCTGTGAGAGAGCATCTAGAGGTTCTTGCGACGCTTCTCGATCAAAACACGGAAGGAAACCACCGCCGGAACCCTAAGTTCACCATAGAACAGTGTGGCGGAGGAGGGGGGTCACCGGTGAGGTCTGGGTTGCCGGCCCATTAGGGCCCAACGGAGATCATGCCGAGCTTCCCGAGGTTCCCCTGAGCGTGGCTACGCAATTAGCGCGCGAAGGAGATGGTCAGGAGGGCGGGAACACATTGCCGAGGTAGCACAGAGGCATAGAGCTCGTCGCCGGTGAGCTACGGCGGTTACCGGCGGTGGCATGGTGTCCAGCGTGTTCAGCACCCGAAATTACGTGGGGGTGGCGAGTCTCTCCGGCGCCGGCGAGCTAGATCGCCGGGAACGCCGACCTCGCCGGAGCTCCGGCGGCTCGGGGCGGCGGCGTCGGGAGGTAGACGAAGGGCGCGGCCCCAACTGTCAGCCACTGTGCTAATCGGGCGAGAGCGCGCAGTTAGTTCAAATTAAACGGGTGGGCCCCGCTGTCAGCCTCTGGTTTAGCGCGGGAAGGGATTCTCTGTAGGAAAATAATTCAGGGATCAGCTCAAATTTAGAAATTCATAACTTTGTGTAGGAAGCTCCAAATTCAGTGAACCAAATTTTGCTGAACTCAAGATTTTGAGTACTTTCTAGCAATACCAATTTCAGCTCATGAAACCTAATGGTTTTCCAGAATTAATTCCCTAAAATTTAAACTGTTGGGAATTTTATCTGGAGAATTACTTCATGAAAAGTTCTGAAATTTAGCTGAGCGGGTCATTTGAAAATCCTTGAGTCACAGTAAAATTTTCAGACTCATCCAAGTTCATTTAGTCCCCCTAATGGGGTGATTAAGTGAACTGCCCTGAGAAAATAGAAAAATGTACAGAAACATTTTTCAGATTTTCTCAAATCTTAATTAGGGCATAACTTTCAGTAGAATTCTTCAAATGACATGAAACCAATTCCATTAGGACCCTCCTAAATTCTAGTTTCCAGAAAGTAAAGGTTGGAGCCATGAAAACCCCTGGAATTACTTAGAGGATCAAATGTTGACCAAATGGGCTTTTATTTGTACAAGGTCCAAATGAACTTTGTTTCAAATGAAACTTGGTCAAGACTCTGGTTAGGACCCTACCAAGCAACCATAAAAATTTCAGAACCAAAGGGGAGGGCTAGCTAGAGTTATTAGTAATTATGTATTCAAGTTTACACCTTGCATTTAAATTCACATGTAGTATTTCATTAAATGTGTAGTTGCTGAAGGCGAAGAGACTCCGGAAGTGCTCGACTTCCTCCTTCCGGACGAAGACCTAACTACTGACCAGCAGCAACAAGGAAAGCCCTGGTTTGCGTTAATTTCTTTTATCAAGTTTTACTTTGTTCACATGTCTAGTGTGAAGTATGAATGTGCATTAGGTGTAGGATGAATGGAACCCCACTTGCATAACCAGAATTTTTCCCTAAGAGTGAGGGTAGTGTCTAAGACCTCGAGTAGACAGGCTATGCTTAATGATTCATAGGACTTCGGTACAAGTTGAGTAGTTGGAATCTACTCGTGAGTTAAGCTTGGGACACACGGGTTTGGTTCGAGTGATGTGAGATCACTTTAGTAATGAAAATGAGACTAGGCAGGGGCTAGGGTGCAGCAAGAGGAAGTCTTGTGTGCGCAGCCCTGTCCGTATTGATTGAGGACCAATCCGTGTGCGGCCCTGCTGAACAAGTATTGAACGTACCGAAGGCATATCGGATATATGGGCCCCGATAAACCGATGTAGCCTAAACCTCCGGGCGTCGAGGCATAGCACACCGGTTTATAGGTGTAGGTTAATGGCAGCAAGGTGGAAATCTGCTAACAGGCATAGAGAGATGCTCCGTGTAGGGAACCTCCTGTCTGTTTCGGTGCGACCGGTTCGACGTTTGGGCTGTTGGGTGAAAGGTTGTCCCGTACGACATCGAGTGAGCGTGCTGTGCAGCTCCACGGGTGGGCGTACGTGACGTGCTCCTTGGGTTTCCCTGCAGGTAAATATCGAGTCGATTCGCCGTCCCTCGCGGTGACGAGTACCGCTTGTTCACTTTGTCGTAACGTAGACTAATGTATGAAATGTTATGATTCAATATGGCTGTTATGATATAATTGTATTGCTACATGTGTGCCACCAAAGATTGCTTACTAAATTTCAGATTCCCGAACTGTTAAACTTGTGGCTAAAAGATGAACTAAGGATGAACTTGTAGGCGTGTCCATTTTCTGCAATGTTACTATCCTATGTCATTGTACATCTCATGTAGAGTTTCATGCCTAGGTCAGTCGGTTAAGTCTTGTTGAGCCTTCGTGCTCACGGTTGCTGCTTAAGTGTTTTTCAGGTGAGGAGCCACCCACGGACTCGGGTTACGAGTCCACCGGCGAGGGTTACCCCCCGTCGGGGACAACGGCTGAGTGGGAGCCGTACACGCCGCGCTGAGCTGAGACGTGCATCTAGTGTGGGTTGCCCTAGGGCTGGGCATCCGACTTTTGCTAAATAGGCGGGCGTGAGTTGTATAATTTAGACTTCCGCTGTGTAATATAAACAATAGTTTGTAACTGAAGTTTATACCTGTTTGTACAGTTCAGTTGGTTTCCCATGTAATATATTGTGTCCTTATGACGTGTGCTGTCGGATGCCGCATCGTGCGGCATCACCCTCTGCGATCCTGGATGAGCGGATCCCGGTCCGCCACAGCCTGGTATCAGAGCTGCATTGGGGATAGCACAGTAGTTAAGGACTGTATTATGGGAAAACTTAGGTTTACAGTGAGTAATCGGTAGTTTGCCCAAGTAAGGACTATATTAGCATAGTTACTTAAACTGGCAAGACTAACATATGTGTTTTAATTCTGAATTTTATTTATGTAACAACGCACCTACGCTTGGTAAGCATGGTAAGAAACGGCACCGAAAGCGGTTCCATTTCGGTTAGCTCCCCTGACGAGGAACGTGGCTCAGGGATAGGTCTCACAGCTTGGTGTGAGACGTCAATATGAAACTCTTGGACACTTCATGTTCCTGAGTTCGTATGAAACGCTGATCCCTATCGTGCATTAGGCAAGTAAGTGGAGACCCCATCACGTGGTCAGTAACGCGAGAGTGTGTTCGTCTGGAAATAGCCTAGGAGGACATACGCAGCGCTTGCCATCGGCGTGCCCTGCAGGGAAGTAGGTGGTATCTGTTGGGTTGATAACATTACCAACCGTGATGACCCGTTCATGACGGCCGTATGGCAATGATACGGGCGTGTTGAAACACGATCACGTACCTTGAGACGTGACTAAACTCAAGGACGGCCGCATGGCAATGATACGGGCGTTTGTATTTAATCTCAAATATGGAATTGCCTGAAATGAACAACTATTGAGTGCATCAATATTGTGTGATCTTCTGCAGGTACTAACCACGTATGTATCCGTGTAGTAAACGTGTGCAAGAGACCGTTTAGTGCCACGCTCAGGGGAACCTCGGGAAGCTCGGCATGATCTCCGTTGGGCCCTAAACGGCTGGCAACCCAGACCTCACCGGCGACCCCCTCCTCCGCCACACTGTTCTATGGTGAACTTAGGGTTCTGGCGGTGGTTTGCTTCCGGGTTTTCATCAAGAAGGGTCGCAAGAACTTCTAGAAGCTCTCTCACAGCTCCGTTCGACCTCCCACCAACCAATCTTCCCGAATTTCTCCTAAACCTAATCGGGTCCCGAAATGAGCTCCCTGCCCTAAACTGGAAAATTCTCCACGCACAAAGGTCGAACCTTGGAACGGTTTGCACGGTGGTCTCGAGGACAAACTAGCGCTCCACTTTCCTATGGAGGTCGAGGCCGGAGGATGATCACAGCTTGGGTGGCAAACGATCGGAGCTCGGGCGATTTGGCTGCTGGTTGCGGGAACTTGTGAAAACAGAAACTCGCCGGCGGTCTCGGGCCTTTTATAGGCCACTGAGGCCAGTGGAGAGCACGACACCTGCTGTGCCACCTCCTACGCCGAAGCAGGAGCTGGCCGGCCGAGGTGGCCGAAAGGTTGCCGAGCCGCTGCACCGTCACCGGCTAGGTTAGAGCCACCACCGGTCGGGGGAGAGGGTGCCAGCATGTTCAGCTGGTGGAACTAGGCCCTGGCGGCAAGGGGGAGCGAGAGAGTTGGCCGGACGGCAAGTAGCAGCGTGGCTCCGGCGAGCCCGGTGGCGCGCGGGCGCGGGAACGAGAGGAAGAAGACGACCCGTGGGCCCCACGTGTCAGCGACGGGAAGTTTAAAATACGGATCTACTGCGGCCCTGGGATCCAGTGTGGCTGCACGGGAAGGGGTCTGTGGCCCCGTGTGGCTCAGCTCCAGCAGTGACACGTGTGTGATGGGCCCACGGTCAGAGTTTTAAATTTTTCCCCGGTTTATTTAGAATTTCAGATTTAGTTCAAACTTTAAGACCCCATAACTTTTGCTAGGAAGCTCCAAATTTAGTGATTAAAATTGGGTTAGATTCAGCTTGCATAGCTCTATCCAAATATGCCACCCAATTTGAACGAAACGCATTATTTAATTCTGGAAAATTCTGGAAAACTTTTCAGCAAACGAATTTTAGAGGGAGTTTGGTTCATCCAAAAGTCCTCAAATTTTGCCAGAATATTCTTTAGGATGTTAGAGAACCCCAGTAAAAGTTTCAGACCATTTGGAGTTGATTTGAGCAGGGCAATTCAGATTTGAAGGTGCTGTGTTCAATTGAATACAGAAACATTTTCAGAGAATTTCCAAAACTTGGAAATTCAGTTCTGGACAAACCTTAGCTCCAAAAATACTAGGAAAATTCATGCAAACTCTATGAGCTATAATTGAGATTTTAGTTCACTAAGTTTGGCATAAACAGGGGCGTTATCTCAGAATTAATTCTTCTTTCTTAATTGCTAAGAAAATTATTCTGAACAAACCACTCAATGAAAAGTGCTAATTTTTGGTCCTGAGGGTTTTCTTGTGACAAGGAACTCACACAAAAATTCTCAGCTCTATTGGAGCTCTAGATCACCCCTGTTCTATTTAACCACTTGAGCTGATCAATATGGAAGAGGGGGGAGACCACTTAGCAATTAATCATGTGCTTAGGTCCAAACCCAAACCACTAGCCCCAGTTTCATTTTAAATTCTTAAACAGAGTTCCAGTTGTTAAAAACTTGTTATTATAACTTGTAGCAGAAGCATTACAATAAACTTATGTGCATATCCATTGACATGTAGTATTTTCATTAACGTGTAGTCGCTGAAGGCTTGGAGACTCAGGAAGTGCTCGACTTCCTCCTTCCGGAAGAAGAACTAACTACTGACCAGCAGCGACAAGGCAAGCCCCGGTTTGCATTAACCCTTTTTATTAAGTTTTACTTTGTTTACATGTCTAGTGTGAAGTATGTATGTGCACTAGGTGTAGGGTGGATGAAACCCAAATGCATAACCAGATGTTTCCATAAGAGTGAGGGTAGTGTCTAAGGCCTCGACTAGACAGGCTATGCTTAATGATTCATAGGACTTCTGTACAAGTCGAGTAGTTGGAATCTACTCGCAAGTTAGGCTTGGGACGCACGGGGTTGGTTCGAGTGATGTGAGGTCACTTTAGTAATGAAAATGAGACTAGGCAGGGGCTAGGGCGAAGCAAGAGGAAGTCTTGTGTGCGCAGCCCTGTCCGTGTCGATTGAGGACCGATCCGTGTGCGGCCCTGCTGAACAAGTATTGAACGTACCGAAGGCATATCGGATATATGGGCCCCGATAAACAGATGTAACATAAATCTCCGAGCGTTGAGGCATAACGCACCGATTTATAGGTGTAGGCTGAGGGCAGCAAGGTGGAAATCTGCCAACGGGCATAGAGAGATGCTCCATGTGGGGAACCTCCTGCTCGTTTCGGTTCGATGTTTGGGCTGTTGGGTGAAAGTTTGTCCCGTACAGCATCGAGTGAGCGTGCTGTGCAGCTCCACGGGTGGGCGTACGTGACGTGCTCTTTGGGTGTCCCTGCAGGTGTATATCGAGTCGATTCACCGTCCCTCGCGGTGACGAGTACCGCATGTTCACTGCATTATGACATAGATAATTTATGGAATGTTATGATTCAATATTGCTGTTATGATATAATTGTATTGCTACATGTGTGCCACCAAATATTGCTTACTAAATTTCAGATTCCTGAACTGTTAATTTGTGGCTAAAAGATGAACTAAGGATGAACTTGTAGGCGTGTCCATTTGATGCTCCGTTACTATCCTATGTTCATTGTGCACCTCATGTAGAGTTTCATGCTTAGGTGAGTCGGTTAAGTCTTGTTGAGCCATCGTGCTCACGGTTGCTGCTTAAGTGTTTTTCAGGTGACGAGCCACCCACGGACTCGGGTTACGAGTCCACCGGCGAGGGTTACCCTCCGTCGGGGACCACGGCTGAGTGGGAGCCGTACACGCCGCGCTGACCTGAGACGTGCAGCTAGTGTGGGTTGCCCTAGGGCTGGGCATCCGACTTTTGCTAGATAGGTGGGCATGAGTTGTATAATTTAGACTTCCGCTGTGTAATATAAACAATAGTTTGTAACTGAAGTTTGTACCTGTTTGTACAGTTCAGTTGGTTTCCCATGTAATATATTGTGTCCTTATGACGTGTGCTGTCGGGTGTCGCATCGTGCAGCATCACCCTCTGCGATCCTGGAAGAGCGGATCCCGGTCCGCCACAGCCTGGTATCAGAGCTGCTTTGGGGATAGCACAGTACTTGAGGACTGTATTACGGGAAAACTTAGGTTACGGTGAGGATTCGGTAGTTGCCCAAGTAAGGACTATATTAGTATAGTTACTTAAAGTGGCAAAGACTAACCTATTTGTCATAATTTTGAATTTCAATTATGTACTGATGCACCTACGCTCTGGTAAGAATGGTAAGGAACGCCACCGAAAGCGGTTCAATTTCGGTTAGCTCCCCTAATAAGGAACGTGGTTCAGGGATAGGTCTCATAGCTTGGTGTGAGACGTCAATATGAAGCTCTTGGACTCTTCATGTTCCTGAGTTCATATGAAATGCTGATCCCTACCGTGCATTAGGCAAGTAAGTGGAGACTCCATCGCGTGGTCAGTAACGCGAGAATGTGTTCGTCTGGAAGTAGCCCAGGGGGACATACGCAGCGCTTGCCATCGGCGTGCCCTGCAGGGCAGTAGGTGGTATCTATTGGGTTGATAACATTCCCAACCGTGATGACCGTTCATGACATACTCGGGTTCCCCGTCGTGTGGTGTTGAAACACAATCATGTACCTTGAGAAGTGACCTAACTCAAGGACGGCCGTATGGCAATGATACAGGCGTTTGTATTTACTTTTAAATATGGTCCTGCCTGAAATGAACAACCATTGAGTTCATCAACATTGTGTGGTCTTCTTCAGGTACTCACCACGTATGTATCCGTGTAGAAAACGTGTGCGAGAGACCGTTTAGTGCCACACTCGAGACGTATATGCCGGTATAAATCGGTTAGGATTTTCTTTTGTGAGGAACGTAGTACAGACATATCATAGGCATATGCATGCAAAATAATGATAACAAGGAATTAAAATTACTAGGTTTAACATATAGGACCCTGGTTGGGTAGAAAAATTGGATAGTGATGAGTGTAGTTCCAAAAGATTGAAAAACAGAGTGCTCTTTTTTGGACAGCAAGTTGCTGAACTTCAACAGAGTATAACTCACAGGTATGTTAGCCCAGGGAGGTGTGGTATATAATTATGGAAAGGTATTTAAGTGCTCTACAACTTTGTTGTAGACTTCCAGAGCTGGATCACACCTTAAGATGGCTTAAATCCCAGAGGAATGTAAACTGTCCAGAATCAGGACAGAGTTAAACACTCTCTGGACTGTTCTGTTTTTCAAACATAACCCCAGTAGAAAAATATAAAATTGTCATATGATACATCTTTAGAAAGGGTAGAAGATGTGTTACATCTTTGCAATTCAAAGATTCTGAAATTTCAGCACATATTTCAGTGGAAACCAGAGTTGAAAACAGCAACTTCCCAAGGGAGGTGCTGTTAAAATTCTTCCAGAAATTCTGCTGACTTTGAATTACTATAAATCTTTAACCAGAGCTGATCTGACGGCAAATAAGTACTCGATGGAAAGATACTGAAGTTGTCTTTAACTTTGGTATTCAACTTGAGTCAATAAAGTGCCTAGAACCATATCAAAATCTCGGATATGTAGAAACTGGTTATTCTGACAGGGGAATGACAGTTGAACTCATGTGAGAGATGTGGTACCCTAGAGGGGGTTTGAACACTTCCAATGGGTAGAACATGCTCATGAGAGGTTATCTTCAACTAGTGAAAGATCTGAGTATAGGTTTCACTCAAGTTTCTTTTACTAGAGACCATGTTTGTGTCGTATTGAAGGTAAAAGGGTGGTATACGTGATGACAACACGATAGTAACGTCTCGTAGCGACCAAACCTAGTTGTGGTGAGCTTCCAAAGAGGAGGTTCATCAAGTTGGATTAAACTAGCTTGTATTTGGTCTGGTAATGGTGTATCTTGTGCAAAGTTATTACATTATCTACATACGAGATGTGTCACATGTTTTATTGTTATTATGTTTTTACGCCTATTCCATTTGACTGCATTGAAATATGTTGCGGGACTGATGTTTATTGTCGTATGGTTGCAGATGGTTCGCACTAGGACCACGCACGAGGTTGGTGGCTCTAGCCAAGAGGGAGGCGATGACTCCCAGCCACCTGCCTACGACAGCACCCCGCAGCAGCAACCACCGCCGCCGCCTCCGCTTACTCTAGCGGATGTGATAGCCGCACTGGTGGGGGGTCGTGAGGAGCAGACCGACCTGCTCCGCACGATCGTGCAGAATACGTCCCAGGCGGGGACGTCAAGAGAGGGGGCCTCGTGAGCCCCGTGAGGTGTCGTACTCGGACTTCATGAGTACGCACCCTCCAGTGTTCACAGAAGCTGAAGAACCACTGGAGGCCGACAACTGGCTGCGGACCATCGAGTCCAAGTTCGGGCTGCTCCAATGCATGGAGCGGCAAAAGACTCTATTCGCAGCGCAGCAGCTTCATGGTGCCGGTGGTGCGTGGTGGGTGAACTATGTCGCCTCACGTCCGGCTGGCCATGCTGTAGAGTGGGAAGAGTTCCGGAAGGCGTTCCGCGCCTATCATATTCCTCCCGGGATAATGAAGAGAAAGTTCCAAGAATTCTTGGAACTGAAGCAAGGCGGGAGGAGTGCCCATGACTACTCCCGAGCCTTCAACCATCAGGCGCAATATGCGTCAGACTACATCTCCACCGAGGAGAAAAAGCGGGAGCACTTCTATCGGGGTTACACCCCGAGATGAAGACACATCTTGTTCAGTGCAATCGCGGCACCTTCAACGACTTAGTCAATGCCGCGATTATGCAAGAGGAAGCTCAGCGGGAGTTGGCAGCTGAGCAGAGGAAGCGCAGCGCCCCACCCAGCGGTGGGAGTGGCGCTCCCCGGAGGTACCGCATGGTGTATCGGACACAATCCGGGCAGCAGTGGCACCCACCGGCGTGATCTCAACGGTTCGGGGGACGATCCTTTCAGTCACCTCCGTTCCGACCGCCGATTCCACCACCGAGACAGCAGCAACAGCAGCAGATGGCACCCCGGGCGTTCCCACCGCCAGAACGCGCCCCGGGTTTCCGTCCACCGATCAGCGGGGGACCGCCCCGTTTCACTTGCTTCACGTGTGGCCAGGCGGGCCACTTCGTGAAGGACTGTCCCCAGGGGCAGCAAAGCAGCGGGCAAGCCCAGTTCCAGGGCGGTGCTCGAGGCCGACCTCCGGTCAAGAAGGTTGGTCAGCGGACTGGGGGCGTTCGCCACCTCGACAATAAGGACGCCCTGGAGGGAGACAACGTGCTGGCGGGTACGTTCACTCTCAACAATCAAGCCATCATCATACTTTTTGATTCTGGTGCAACCCACAACTTCATAAGTGCATCATATGTGGTTAAGCATCAGCTGGGAGCCTTTCCAACCGAGTGTTCTCATACGATCTGCTCACCGGGGGGAAAGATTTCAGCAACGATAATGGTTCCGAAAGCACCACTGTGCTTAGTTGGGAAGATATATCCCACCACTATGATTATCCTTGAGGGGCAGAAGATTGATGCAATCTTGGGAATGTCATGGCTAAGCTACCATGGCGCTGTCCTGGAAACTTTAGCATGGACGGTTCACCTCAACTCCCCACTACACCATCCGCAGTCCCTCTTATTAGATAATCCAGTCCAGGAGGTTTCAGCGATCAATAATACTGAAGCTCTCAAGTTGGGGGACATCCCCGTAGTCCGGGAGTACACCGACGTGTTGCCGGATGATATTCCGGGTATGCCACCTGAGCGGGATGTCGAGTTCAAGATCGATCTTGCACCTGGGACTACGCCCATATCATGAAGACCATATAAAATGGCCCCGAATGAGCTGGCTGAACTGAAAGAACAGCTCAATGATCTGTTCAGCAAAGGTTTCATTAGGCCGAGTTCCTCGCCTTGGGGATGCTCGGCGCTGTTCGTAAATAAGAAGGATGAAACCTTGAGGCTGTGTGTGGACTACCGGCCGCTCAACGCCGTCACCATCAAGAATAAGTACCCACTGCCCCGCATCGACATATTATTTGATCAACTTGTGAGTGCAAGTATGTTCTCATAGATGGACCTTCGCTCTGGATATCACCAGATAAAGATCCGGGCGGAGGATATCCCGAAGACGGCTTTCTCGACGAGATATGGCTTATACGAATATCTCGTCATGTATTTTGGTCTCACAAATGCTCCGGCACATTTCATGTATCTCATGAACTCGGTGTTCTTGCCAGAGCTGGACAAGTTCGTGGTAGTGTTCATCGACGATTTCTTGGTTTACTCCAAGACAGAAGCCGAACATGGCGAACACTTGAGGATCGTTCTTCAACGATTGCGAGACCACAAGCTCTACGCTAAGTTCAGAAAATGCGAGTTTTGGATCAGCCAAGTGCCATTCTTGGGACATATCATCTCGGCAGAAGGTATTGCGGTTGACCCAAGCAAAATAGAGCAAGTGCTGAACTGGAAAGCTCCCACTTCAGTTCATGAAGTCAGAAGCTTCCTCGGGTTAGCGGGATACTATCGGAGATTCATTCCAAGTTTCTCCAAGCTCGCTAAGCTGATGACAGAATTGCTGAAGAAGGGGACGAAATATGTTTGGAACAAGGCGTGTGAAGGATCGTTCCAAGCATTGGTGAAGCATCTCACAACAGCCCCGATCTTAGCTCAACCGGATACAACCAAGCCCTTCGACGTGTATTGTGACGCGTCCGGTATTGGGCTCGGCTGCGTGTTGATGCAGGAAGGACGTGTGGTCGCATATGGCTCACGCCAACTTCGGAACCATGAGCAGCATTATCCCACTCATGATCTTGAGCTTGCTGCAGTAGTTTTGGCGCTGAAAATGTGGAGGCACTATCTCCTGGGGAATTTGGTGCACCTCTACACCGACCACAAGAGCTTAAAGTACATCTTCACCCAGAAGGAGCTGAATATGAGGCAGAGGAGGTGGTTAGAACTGATCAAAGATTATGAAATTGAGATTCACTACCACCACGGCAAGGCAAATGTGGTTGCCGACGCACTGAGTCGGAAATCACATGTCCATCACCTCACCATTACACCGGTGGAGGAGGAAGAGCCGAGTTTATACCCGGTCCCTTATGGATCGCTTTACAACCTTGCCCTCATCCCTACTATTAGGGAGGACATCATTGCAGCTCAGAAGACTGATAATGGCATGGCACATCTCCGGAGACGGATAGACAACGGGGAGATCAAGTGTTTCCGGAAGGATGAGGAGGGGATGCTATGGTTCAATGACCGCATAGTCGTATCCCCGGATATGGAACTGAGGAGAAAGATCCTCGATGAAGCTCACTTGTCTAAATACTCCATTCATATGGGCAGCAACAAGATGTACCAAGATTTGAAAAAGAAATTTTGGTGGACGCGGATGAAGCGGGAGGTAGTGCAGTACGTATCCGATTGTGATACGTGTAGACAAGTGAAGGCTGATCATATGAGGAAATCAGGGCTGTTGCAACCCCTGAAGATCCCGGCATGGAAATGGGAAGATGTGAGCATGGATTTCATTATGGGATTGCCCCTAACTGCCAACAAACATGATTCAATTTGGGTAATCGATGATCGGTTAACCAAGACGGCTCACTTCATCCCGGTGAATACACGTTACAATGCCGGCAAATATGCGGAGCTGTACATAGCAAAGATTCTATGCTTATATGGGGTACCCAAGACCATCGTCTCAGATCGAGGTGCATTATTTGTATCTCGCTTTTCGGAGCAATTACACGTTGCATTGGGTACTAAGCTGATCAGGAGCTTCACCTACCACCCTCAGACCGATGGGCAAACAGAGAGGGTGAACCAAGTATTAGAAGACATGTTGAGAGCATGTGCCATCCACAATGGTAGGAACTGGTATGATCACCTACCGTTGGCGGAATTCTCGTACAACAACGGCTACCAGGCGAGTATCAAGATGGCACCCTACGAAGCTCTCTACGGTCGAAAATGCCGCACCCCATTAAACTGGTGCGAATCCGGTGAAAGGGTCACATTCGAGGTTGATGTGGTGAACGACGCCGAAGAACGCATTCAGGTGATTCAAGCTAATTTGAAGGCCGCTCAATCCCGGCAAAAGAGCTACACTGATAAGAGGCATAGACCGCTGCACTTTGAGGTCGGGGAACACGTGTACCTCCGCGTATCTCCGATGAAGGGCGTGCACCGGTTTGGTATCAAGGGGAAGCTCGCTCCCCGTTTAATTGGACCCCATGCTATCACCGAGAAGTGCGGACCAGCGGCGTGTCGATTGGAGATACCGGCATCTCTTGCTGGTGTTCACGATTTTTTCCATGTTTCGCAACTGTGAAAATGTCTGAAGCATACTGCCGCTGTTCCTAACGAAGACATCGGCGAGTTGCAACCGGTTTGACGTATGATGAATATCTGGTGGAAATTCTTGATGAGAAAGCCCGAACCACGCGTAGCAGAACGCTGTGGTTCTACAAAATACTCTGGAGCAACCACACCGCCGAAGAAGCGACGTGGGAGAGCAAGGAATTCCTTCGCTCAAACTACCTGGAGTTCATGGCATCTCAACATGGGTAAGTCCCTATTACATCGCTGTCTCTTCTTTTATAATCTCGGGACGAGATTCTTTTTAGGGGGGAGGGATGTAAAAGCCCAAGAAAAGGGACTTGCAAAAACTTTTCATCACCTCACAACACCACAGTCTTTGTTGTGGATAGCTTGTGAAAAATTGTGAAGAGCAAGTAACCTCCATCAAAAGAGTGATTAGAGGGGAAAGCCTACACTTTCACAAAGTGGGATTTCTACACATCAACATGAGAGGTTGAGATCACCCCTAGGACTTAAAAAGTCTTGGGAAGGTTCAGGCCAAGTTTCATGTAAATCCAACAACTTTTGAGGCACTTTTAGAGGTATTTGAAAAAGAGGCCAATTTGAATGTAAATTCAAATTGCAGCAACTTTCATCGCTCAAATTCAAAAGTTAGCTTCATATTCAAACTCAGCACATTTTTCTGAGTAAGCCCACCAATTTTCACCCCCACTGGAGTTCATTTTGTCAAGAGCTAAATTTGCAAGAATTCCAAAACTGAATTTGAATTTCAGTTCAAACATGAGGCAAATTCAGCGAAATGAAATTCAAATGGGAGAACTCAAATTCAAACAAAAACTTGGGGGCTAAGTCTCACATTAAATTGTGAGTAGCTGGGGAGATATTGAGCAAAAATAGAAATGAAAAAAAATTGGAAACAGAATTAGAGGGGAGGGCCACATGTCAGCAGTCTTAACAGATTAGTTTCCTCGGGGATTTTTCCCTCTCTCCGCCGAGACTGCGCGCCAGCCCACGGGAGCGTCGGTGCACGACCACCTCGCGCTACCACCTCCTGGTCTCCTGCCCGAGCTGACGAGCTGCTCCCGGATCGATCAACCCCGAGGCAGTCGGTCGCCCACAGCACGAAACCACTGAGGCTCGGGTCCTGTACGCACGAACAGAGAACCCTACTTTCGCCGCCGGTTTCGTTCCATCAAGAACCCGGCAAACCACTGTGCACAGCGCCTCCCGAGCAGCAAAACCACCATGGGTGCTCGTCCTCTACCTCCTCGGCACAAGAACGGTCAAGTTTAGCCCTCCCCAACCCTAGCTCCACGGTTCCGAGCAACAACCGAGAAACCGCCACCGCTCGGCTCACGGTGAAAGCCCAACAGAGGGCCTTTCACGGCTGAGCAAGAACGGTCTCGGACGCATCAGGGGCCGGTGGTGCTCGCATCTGAAGCTCAGGCCGTGACCTGGTCCACAGAGCTCGAATTTGAAGAAAGTTCCCCAGCGGGTACGAACGGAGCTTCCAACACGGTAACGTCGAATTCACCCGCCACACTTGTTCTTAGGTCATGCAATATTGCACACAGGACCACCACTCATCGACGCTCATTAGCCCCTCATGGCCCTGGCTTGAAACCGCACGTAGGCCGGGTATTTCTAGGTTTTGTTACGGCAATTAAGACAGGGAGGCTCGGGCTCACGATGAGACCTAGGATAGAGCCATCTCCGGGTGGTTTCACCACTAGGACGAGCTTCCTCAGCACCCACTGGTGCTATAGCGCCGTTCCACCAGTGTTTTGGCAGGCTAAGCTGGCCGGGCGACGTGGCCGAAAGGTTGCCGAGCCGCTGCACCGTCGCCGACTAGGTTAGAGCCACCGCCGGTCGGGGGAGAGGGTGCCAGCATGTTCAGCAGGTGGAACTAGGCCCTGGTGGCGAGGGAGAGCACGAGAGTTGGCCGGACGGCAAGTAGAAGCGTGGCTCCGGCGAGCCCGGCGGCGCGCGGGCGCGGGAACGCGAGGAAGAAGACGACCCGCGGGCCCCACGTGTCAGCGACGGGAAGTTTAAAATACGGATCTACTGCGGCCCCGGGATCCAGTGTGGCTGTGCGGGAAGGTGTCTGTGGCCCCGTATGGCTCAGCTCCAGCAGTGACACGTGTGTGATGGGCCCACGGTCAGAGTTTAAATTTTTCCCCGGTTTATTTAGAATTTCAGATTTAGTTCAAACTTTAGAACCCCATAACTTTTGCTAGGAAGCTCCAAATTTAGTGATTTAAATTGGGTTGGATTCAGCTTGCATAGCTCTATCCAATTATGCCACCCAATTTGTATGAAACCCATTATTTAATTCTGGAAAATTCTGGAAACTTTTCAGCAAAAGAATTTTAGAGGGAGTTTGGTTCATCCAAAAGTCCTCAAATTTTGCCAGAATATTCTTTAGGATGTTAGTGAACCCCTGTAGAAGTTTCAGACCATTTGGAGTTGATTTGAGCAGGGCAATTCAGATTTGAAGGTGCTGTGTTCAATTGAATACAGAAACATTTTCAGGGAATTTCCAAAACTTGGAAATTCAGTTTTGGACAAACCTTAGCTCCAAAAATACTAGGAAATTAATGCAAACTCTATGAGCTATAATTGAGATTATAGTTCACTAAGTTTGGCATAAACAGGGGCGTTATCTCAGAATTAATTGTTCTTTGCTTATTTGCTAAGAAAATTATACTGAACAAACCACTCAATGAAAAATGCTAATTTTTGGTCCAGAGGGTTTTCATGTGACAAGGAACTCACACAAAAATTCTCATCTCCATTGGAGCTCTTGATCACCCCTTTTCTATTTAACCACTTGAGGTGATCAATATGGAAGAGGGGGAAGACCACTTAGCACTTAATCATTTGCTTAGGTCCAAACCCAAACCACTAGCCCCAGTTTCATTATAAATTCTTAAACAGAGTTCCAGTTGTTCAAAACTTGTTATTATAACTTGTAGCAGAAGCATTACAATAAACTTATGTGCATATCCATTGACATGTAGTATTTTCATTAACGTGCAGTCGCTGAAGGCGAGGAGACTCCGGAAGTGCTCGACTTCCTCCTTCCGGAAGAAGAACTAATTACTGACCAGCAGCAACAAGGCAAGCCCCGGTTTGCATCAAAACTTACAAGTTTTTATTTGTATTCACTTTATATTGTATTATGTCTAGGTGGTATGACACTCCAAATGCATGACCCAGAAAACCCTGGAGTATAATGTAGAGTAGGTTATAAATTGATTATAACTGCTGATCTCAAATTAACAAAAGTGGATTAAAAGAAGCAAAACTCAAGTGGGCAGTTTCCTACTCGTGAAACGGGGTTAAGGGGGATCAATCGGAAGAGTTGGGAATTGATCCTCATAGTTGGGAATGGAGACCGGGCAGTGGATGGAAGGATCAAGGACGTGGTCCTGTGAACCTAGTCTATGTCTGAGTCGATTATGGCCCATTCTCGTGTGCGGCCCCGCTGGACAAGTTTGAGATGTGTACCGGATGCATACTGGCTATATGGGACCCAGGAAACCGATGTAACAGTTGGGAATGTTATCAACCCATACTAGGGGAACCCGAGTATGTCATGAACGGGTCGTCACGGTTGGGAATGTTATCAACCCAACCGATACCACCTACTGCCCTGCAGGGCACGCCAATGGCAAGCGCTGCGTATGTCCTCCTAGGCTACTTCAAGAAGAACACACTATCGTGTTACTGACCACACGATGGGGTCTCCACTTACTTGCCTAATGCACGCTAGGGATCAGCATTTCATATGAACTCAGGAACATGAAGAGTCCAAAAGTTTCATATTAACGTCTCACACCAAGCTGTGAGATCTTTCCCTGAACCACATTCCTCGTCAGGGGAGCTAACTGGAATTGAACCGCTTTCAGTGGCGTTCCTTACCATTCTTACCAGAACGTAGGTGCGTCGTTACATAATGAAAATTCAGAATTGAAACACATATGTTAGTCTTGCCACTTTAAGTAACTACACTACTATAGCCCTTATGTGGGCCTAATATCTTTTCCTCACCGTATCCTAAGTTTTTGTCGTAATACGATCCTTACTCCGTGCGCTATTACTAATGCGGCTCTGATACCACGCTGACAGGACCCTGCCGTGCCACTCAGTCACGGGGACGGGGCACCTTGCCCGGGAATCGCATTGGGTGGTGCCATGTTATGCGGCACCCAACAGCACACATATAAGGAACAATGTACTACATAAATCAAAGCGGAAACTTACAAATGTTCTTTGTAAATAATTTACATAAAATAGCTACAGAGGAAGCCTATAAACAGCTCACGTCGAATAACTACGAAGCACCCGAGAAGAGGTCCAGCCCGCGGACTCTTCTCGCTAGCAACACGAAGACTTGGCAGCGGCTAGGTTCTCCCGGTGATACATGACTCGGAAGTTCTCGAGCCTCACCGGACAACCTTCTTTATAGCGTCGGATTAACCTGCAAAACGACTCATATAGCAAGAGTGAGCACGAAGGCTCAGTAAGGCTTAACCGTCTCTCCTAAGACATGAAGCTCTACATGAAAGTAACCTAAGACTTAAGCCTGTCATTTGCGAAAAGACTCGCCTACGAGTTCATACTTAACTTTCAGATTTTAGCCATAATAGTAGTGACCTTGCGCCTAGCAACATTGGAACTCCACAATCAAACAAGAAACGCTTCATTCCAATGTTACTTGTCCCAAGGTGGAAAAATAACTTTAGTTTGCTCTATCTCTACTTCAAACATGGTTTTCATGCAATTTTCAATTTTCATAACAGCATTTAAAACTTTACAAACTATTTCCACACAACTTGATTACTACGTCACAGCGCAGTGAGCAAGCGGTACTCATAACCGCGAGGGACGGTGATTCGAATCAAACGCTACCCAGATAACTCGACACATATGCCCGCCTCTGAAGACCCAACTCTGGCGTCCTTCATTACGTCGTATGTGGCAACTTTCTCAGGACACTAGACTGCAGAACTGGTCGCGCCGTCTCGGGCTCATAGGTCTAACGAGACAATGTGGTATGCCTCTACAATCCAGTGAACCCGGTACATCGGTTTCCTGGTTCCCATATATCAGTAAGCATCTGGTACACAACTAAATACTTGCTCCCAGGGCCGCATACGCTTCGGTCCTTAACCGACACAGGCAGAGCTACTCGACCAAGACCTCGTATTGTCGCTACTTAACCCTCCTGCCCGGTCTCATCTTTAGAAATGTAAACTTTAGTTTGCCTCTCTTTCCAACCACACTTATGTGATCCTGAAACAAAGCTCGCGAGTAGATTCCAACTACTCGTCTTCTACCGGATGTCCTAGCCTATTTAGCACGGCCTTATTCTACAGCGATGGAACCATTCTACCCCTGATCCCAGGTTTCTTTTTGGTCATGCAAGTGGAGTATAAACATCCTTGACCTAATGCACATACACACTTTGACCCATAGTAGTGAACAAATGAAAAGCTTTGTAAAATAACTTAAATGCAAACCGGGGCTTGCCTTGGTTTTGCAGCTGACTAAAGTAAGATAGGTCTGAAGTTAGTTGTTGATGACTTGAAGTTCAATTCCTGCCCTTCTTGCTCCTTGATCAAATCTTCACTTATCCATGTTTAATCACTACACGTTATGAATATGCATACATGTTTAATTATAAAACTTTTTGCTAACAAATGCTAAAGCCAAGTTTAAAACTGGAACTCTGTTTAAGAATTTAAAATGACACTGGTGATAGTGGTTTGGGTGTGTGTTTAAGTACTATCATCAAGTGAGAAGTGAAGTTCATCACTTGGGTGGTGATCACCTAATAGGTTGAACAGAACACTACTGATCCAGGGCTCCAATGGAGCTGGAAATTTTCTTGCGAGTTCCTTGTCACAAGAAAGTCCTCTGGACCAAAATTCAGAATATTTCACTAACTAGATCACCCAGAACAATTCCCTAAGCATCTAGGACAAAAGGAATTAATGCTGAATAAATTTGCACTTTCATGCAAATTCAAGTGAACTACAATTTCACCCATAGCTCTGGGAGTGTGCATGAATTTTCCTAGGATTTTTGGACCTAAGGAATGCCTAGAACTGAATTTCCAAGTTTTGGAAATTCTCTGAAAATGTTTCTGTACCATTTGAATACAGAAATATGAAATCAGAATTACCCTAACTAAATCAACTCCAAATGAGCTGAAACTTTACAGTATTTTCCTAACATCCTAAGGAATATCCTGGCCAAATTTGGGAATTTTTGGATGAACCAAACTCCCTCTAAAATTCTTTTGCTGAAAAAGTTTAAAGAATTTTCCAGAATTTTCTATTGGTTTTCATGCCAATTGGGTAGCATGTTTGGATATAGTTTTTCATCCTGAATTCAACCCAATTTGAATTACTAAATTTGGAGCTTCCTAGCAAAAGTTATGAGGTTCTAAAGTTTAAACTAAATCTGGAAATTCAAACTAATCGGGAAATATTCAAGCTCTGACTGTGGATCTGAGGTGGTCCGTCCAAGGACTGAATTTCCACCCCAGATGGTAAGCAATATATCACCGGTTGTTCTTGATGATAATCACCCATACTTGCCAGTGATAATTTTCTCTTCCTCTTACTTTCTTTGAGCTCGAGTTCAGCTATTTCTTGAATCATAGCGGCATTGACTAACTCGCTATAATTCCCTTTATTGCATTGTGCCACTTTTGTCCGAAGCTTCACATCGAGGCCTCAGAAGAAGTAATGACATTTCATGATCTCGTTATGCACATAAGAGGATGCATATTGTACTAAACGGTTAAATTCCGTAAAGTACTTCATGACACTCATGCCTTCTTGTTTGAGTTCATAGAACTCTTCAATTCTGGTTTTGACAATGCCCTCACAAATATGACGTGCGCGGAAAGCCTCACGAAACTCCGTCCACGTCACACGATGACCTTCAGCGATCTTAGCAAGATATTCACACCACCAAGCCCCAGCGGATCCATGAAGTTTCTGAGCGGCAAATATATCCTTCTCATATTCATCACACTGGAGCATTCCCAGTTTAGATTCAATCACCCGGAGCCAATGATCTGCCTCCAAGGCTTCTTTAGCTTCTGAGAATACCGGTGGTTGTCTTGCTAGAAAATCCAGATACGTATTCAGTGTGGGGTTTTGCTGGGAGGTCTCCTGTCGGATGCCTTGCTGCACCAACAACACTAGAGGCTCAGCCATTCTTCCCAACACCTCCGCCAGTCCTGTTGATGATGGCAGTGATCGTCGCTGCGATGAATCATTGCCATCCCGACTGGAACCACTAACCTCATACCCGGAATGAGTATGATCCATACTGCAAGAGTGAGCAATTTATGGTTAATATCCAAGAGTGTACTCAGCTTTAACTCAAAATTATTAACCGCAAAAGCATCACATCAACTGTGCAGCACATATAAAGGAAACAAGGTTTTTGACAATTCTGATATATGACCAATGATTGTCCAAGTTTGTCAAACACTTAAATCAACAGCAAGGAATGATGAAAGATAACTGATGACTATGTCATGGAACTTAGAGAAATATAAAAATCTTCATGTCCATAACAAGTCTCAAGTTACATGGGCAATGAACAATGCTCTCTTCAGAAGGACCATTTGGCCTTAATACCAGAATTTGATTATGAAAATGGCAGTTTCATGTCTCAGGTTGAATATCAAAGTTATAGATAACTTCAATATCATTCCACGAGTATTTATTTGTCTTCATATCGATTCTGTATTAGGAGTTATGATATTTCAAAGCCGACAGAAATCTGGAACTATTTTGACAGCACCTCCTCTGAAAGTGTCTGTTTTGTCCGCAAGATTTCATAAAATTAGACTCCAAATCAGGAGAAACTTTGAACTACAAAGTCACATAAAATATCACAAACTTTCCAACGGTGTCTTACATGACCCTTAAAAAAATTTCTACAGGAAGTTATGGTCGAAATACAGAAAATTCCAGAGAGCATTTTTGGTCTGCCCTATTTTTGGACAGTTAACACTCATCTGAGATTTTCATCCATTTGGAGGGAGATTCTGTTCTGGAGTTCTACAGAAAAGTTGAAGAAGACTTGAAAATATTTCCAGAAATGTATCCTTCACCTCCATTGGTTCAACCAATCAAAAGTTATGCCCTGTTCAAGTTCAGCAAAAATTCTTCTGAAAACAGGGGAGGTTGTTTCTAATGGTTTGAAATGGAAACTATACTCCCATTTGACTCATAGTTCAATATAGGAGTTCATTAACCCCTAATGGAATCCTAGACTCCAAAATTATTCTTTTCTTTGAAAACTCTCTTTTTCATGCAGTTAAGAACATTCCACGGTACTACGTTTCCTCACCAAATCAAAATCCTAACCGGTGTTATACCGGCATATACGTCTCAAGTGATGGCACTAAAACGATCACTCACAAATGTTTTCTAAACGCAATGTTCTACTCGTGGTTAAGGTACCTGCAGAAAACAATCAATAATGAATCAAACAAAGGTTTTTCATTACAGGCAGGTCCATATCATAGTAAAAACATACGCCCCGTATCATTGCCATACGGGCCGTCCTTGGGTCAAGTCACGTCTCAAGGTACATGGTCGCGTTTTCATACCACACGACGGGGAACCCGAGTAGAGCGGGAACGGGTCGTCACGGTTGGGAATTTTATCAACCCAACGGATACCACCTACTGCCTCATGACCGTTGAGGCACGCCGATGGCGAGCGCTGCGTATGGCCCTTTGAACATTGAACGTTCAAGAGTTACATACTATCGTGTTGCTTACCACACGATGTGGTATTCTCACTTTTGCCTAAAGCATGCTGGAGATCAGCATTTTCATATGCTCTCAGAACCATAGAGAGGTTCAGAGACTCATATTAACTACCGTGCCAAGCCACGGTATACCATTCCATACCATTACTCGTATGGCGAGTTACAGCAATTGATCCGCCTGTGGTGGCGTACCTTACCTCTTACCTGACGTAGGTGTGTCGTTACAGAATTAAAATACTGAATATTAACACACTGTTAGCTTGCCCCCTTAAGTAACCATGCTACTAATAGTCCTTATGTGGGCATACTATACGTTCCTCGCTCGTATACTTCGAAGTTTTGGAAAATAAGCTCTTTTCATGGATGCTATTCCCAGTGCGGCTCTGATACCACGTGTGTGGGGACCACCCCGTGGTTCACCCACTCCAGGATCGCATAGGGTGGTGCCGTGCGATGCAGCATCCAACAGCACACACGAAAAGATTAAAGAACAACATACAAACTTTTATTTGACATAAAGCAGCGGAAGTCTTTTACAAAATATAACTATACAGTGGAAGTAATGTACATTAGTAGCCTCTCATCCTAACTATGCAAAAGTGCAGCCGTCTAGCCCGAGGACGCTACACACTAGAAGCAATTAACTGGAGATCACGACGGCGTGCAGGGCTGCAGCTCGGCCGTGTACCCCGACGGGGGCATTGCCTCGTCCTCGGATCCTTCCTCATAACTCTCACCTGCACACAGCTCAAATATTGCAACCGCGAGCACGATGGCTCAGCAAGACATAACCGACAATCCTAGGCATGGAACTCTACATGTAAGGATGTAAGATAGGAAAAGGGACTTTGCAATAAAGACACCCTACATGTTGATCCTTACTTTCAGTTTTATAGCAACAGTTTATTGAGCCTTAGGCAGCCCTCACATCAGAAGTCCACAATCAAACAAGAAACGCTTTCCTCCGATGTGGAGATGCCCAAAGTGGAATATAAACTTAATTAGCTCTATAACTACAGCATACAGGTTTCAAGACATTAATAGCTCAATACAACATATTCAGTTGGCTTATTTCACTTCTTACTACGTCACAGCGCAGTGAACAAGCGGGTACTCAAATAACCGCGAGGGGCGGTGATTGCAATCAAGACACACCCGGATAACACGTCACGTACACCCACTTTCAGAAGCGTGATTCCACACCCCTTTCTACTCTGTTGTATGCGACAACCTTTTAAAGGCAACCCAAATACTGAACCGGTCCATCCGTAACGGGCAGGAGGTCCCCGCGTGGAGCGTGACTGTGCCCACCGGCAGATTTACACCTTGCTACCCTCAACCGACTCCTATTTACGGTTGGGTAAGGCTCGGCACCCAGGTTAACAAATTACATTGGTTTCCTTGTTCCCATATGCCAGTATGCATCCGGTACTGTTCGATACTTGTCTAGCAGGCCCGCACACGGACGGTCCTCAACCGACACCAACAGGGCTAAGCACGTGAGACCTCTGCTGACTGCATCCTATCCCCCCTGCTGGGTCTCATTTTCATAACTCAAGCCATTTTCTACCTCTTCTCATTCCGTGTGATAAATACTATCTCGCGAGTAGATTCCAACCACTTGACTACTACCGAGAGCCTAAACATTAGCATGGAATTCTCTACCTATTGAGTTTGTAAACTACCCAACCTTTTATAAGATTTAAAAAGGCTATGCAAGTGGGGTTTCAATCACCCTAACTCTAATTCATACATCTCAACCTAGACATAAGTGATACAAATGAAAACTTTATAAAAGGTACTTAAGTGCAAACCGGGGCTTGCCTGGTTGCGAGTTAAAGGAGAAGTCAGCTTCTGTGGGAGGACGTCCAAGGGCTCCGGTGTGTCCTCAACTTCGGTCACTAAATGAAATGTAGCAAAATATATGTGTAAGTATTAAGGATTTATAAAAATTGAACTTCTAATCATAGCTACTGCTATTTAGAGTCCTTAATTGGCTTTGGAATTTTTACAGTGGATACTAGACTCTCTAAGGATTATCTGAGCAAAATTTGGAGACATGTCATTGCACAATGTAGTCTTTAAAATTCCTACAAGTACAATGCATCTCTGAATTTTTGGGCCCAAATATGGAGCTTTGACATAGCTAACAGTGGAAGAACTGATTAGGGTAAGTCTCCATGGTTCTAACAAAAATTTTTTCACCATTTTTGGAGCTACCAACAGAGAGATATGAATTTATGAAGTTGGACAGGAGTTGTAAAAAGTTTCTGTTTAAATTTGAATTTTTAAATAAATTCTGAACTTTGGAAGACAATTTGACCTAGCAAATGAAATCCAATTAAGCTCAAAATTTTACTGGAGATCAGTTACTATGAAATGATGTGCTGTCCAAATTTGGGAATATTTCATAAAGAATTGCTCCTGTAATAAATCCCAAAATTATTTAATAAAAACAATTCTACAGAAATTTCTGGACATTTTCATAGCAAGAAATTTGTTCCTCTGTGAAGTACTCCTCCTAAGAATTCAAACAAAATTGGTCTCACCCTTTTTGGAGTTGTCTACACAAAGTTATGAATTTTTCAAACATGAATAGCTCTCTGTTTGAAACCTACACAGAGACTTAACAGGGGGGCCCACTCGTCTGGTCTTTCTTCAACCTCCCGCCAGAGAACGCGCGTGCACCCAGCTCAGATCATGGCATGGCTCGTTCTCCCTCATTTCTCCACTAAATTAGCTCCGGTTTCGCCCTACATGCTCCTGGGAACATGGCGCAGCTGCCGGGCAAGGTTTCCACGCATGAAAACGGCCGAAAACAGGTCGGCACCGGTGGGGCGGCTCGGGAGCTCGGAATCAACGCGTTCTGGCGTGTCTGAAGCTTCTCCCTGCGAGCTACCTTGCCCTAAAGCATCACCAGTGATTGGGGAACATGGAACCCATGCTAAACCTTGCAGCAAACGGCCGGAAAATAGGGTTCAGCGGAGGACCGACCCGTTTTTGCCGCCGCCGGCGATTTCTCGTCGCCCGGGGCGTGTGGTGGATGGTTTGCTGCGGTATTTGGCGTGGGAGGGCGATAGGATCACTAGTTTCTGTGGCTTGAATTGTAGAACCGATGATCAACCACGTTGGATGAATTTACAGTTTTGGTTTGGGGCGGTTCTTCACGTGTACCGGCGCCAAAACTCAAATTCCGGCGAGACAGCGACGGGGAAGGGCAAGGGGACCGCGGTAGCATGATCTACACACCTTGGCGCACCTTAGGGAGGTGTTGGACGTGCGGGAGAGGCGTTGGAGCGGCTGGAACACGAGGAGCAGTGAGGGTCGGCGTGCTCTGTCTTCTCCCGGTGAAGAATAGCTCGGGCACAGCGAGGGGAGCTCGGGGATGAGCTGAGGAGCGGTGGAGCACGTTGAGGAGGTGCCGGAGCAGCTCCTGGGGCGATGAACCGCTGCTGCGAGGGGCTGGAGGCTGCTGAACCCGGAGCACAGGGGTGGGCGCGTGTTTTTCCTTCGCTGGACGCTCGAGCACCTGAGGGAAACCAGTTGGAGGCAGGAAATAGAATTTGGTTTGGGCAGCTGCTTTGGATAGCAATCACCACGCTCCAAATTCTTCCTTCGGGAGCAAGTCTCTGCAAGCTGCTCGGTGGAGGAAAGCACAGCTCAGTGATCAACCGAAGGGAAAACAGAGAGGAGAAAGGAAACTGTGTGGCTGACATGTGGACCCCATCCCCTCAATTCTCAGTCAACTTTTTTCCACTGATATTTCCCCATAGCTACTCAAACTTAAAGGCTTTGCTTCACCTCAAAGTCATAGTTTGAATATGCTGAATTCAAATGGTTTGAATTCTGGTGTAGAATTTGAATTGTGTTTGATCATTTGAATTTGAAATGCATTTGGATCCTCCCCTTTGCCTTGCTCCAAAAATATGGCAAACCAGGCCCAAAATTTCTGATTTTTGGCATGGCTGTTAATGCATATGTGAGGAACACATTTGTGGAACAACATTTGCAAATTGAGAAAACTCAAATTTGAAACTGAATTTCAAATTGAGATTAGAGGGCTTCTCCCTTTAATCCCAAACAAATATTGAAACTCCTCCAAATGAACTGAAATTTGTAAGGTTGAATATTTGGGCTATTGAAGATCCAAGTTATGAATTTAGATCTCCATGTTTGGTAGTTTTTGGGAAATTTAAATCCTCACTTTGAACCTACACCGTTATAATTCAAAGTTTTAATTCCCCTCATTTTTCATAAGTGTACATGAGTTGAATTTCTCTTGCTACCACTTTTTAGGGATTTTACATCCCTCCCCCTTAAAAGAATCTCGTCCTGAGATTCCAAAGGAATTGCAAAGCGGGGAGAACTTTACCGGGGATATGATGATAGCAAGTCCGGATAGTATGTTCGTAGATAGTCCTCGCTTTCCCATGTCGCCTCCTCAGCGGTATGGTTGCTCCACAAGATCTTGTAGAACCATGTTTCTGAGTTCATATGAAACGCTGATCCCTAGCGTGAATTAGGCAAGTAAGTGGAGACCCCATCGTGTGGTCAGTAACGCGATAGTGTGTTCGTCTGGAATTAGCCCAGGAGGACATACGCAGCGCTTGCCATCGGCGTGCCCTCCAGGCCAGTAAGTGGTATCTGTTGGGTTGATAACATTCCCAACCGTGACGACCCGTTCATGATATACTCAGGTTCCCCGTCATGTGGTGTTGAAACATGATCACGTACCTTGAGACGTGACTTAACTAAAGGACGGCCGCATGGCAATGATACGGGCGTTTGTATTTACTTTCAAATATGGAACTGCCTGAAATGAAACAACCTTTGAGTGCACCACTATTGAGTGTTCTTCTGCAGGCACCAACCACGTACGTATCCCGTGTAGTACATGTGTGTGAGTTACCGTCTTAGTGCCACTGATTAAACAGATATGCCGGTATAATCCGGTTTAGGATTTTCTTTGGTGAGGTTACGTAGTACCGACATGCTTCTTACAGTGCATCGACACCGTACTACACTTAATAACTCCTTCCCTATGAAGAAATAATTCATGAATTAACTTTCAACTAAAAATGGAAGTTTGAAATAAGTATTAGTTACTGAACTCTTATTTTGAGCTAAGATTCAAATGAGAGAATGTTTAGGTTTCAAAGATTTCAAAAACAGAGTGCTCTGTTCCTGGCAGAAATTCTTGCTGGACTTTGACAGAGCATAACTATGAGTAGATTTAACCAATTAAGGTGTATGATATAGTTATGGAAACCTTTTCAAGTGCTCTACAACTTTCTTGTAGACCTCCAGAGCAAAATCACAGTTTAAGTTGGTGAAAAGTCCAGATGAAGGCAAACTGTTCAGAATCCGGACAACAGCAAAACCTCTCTGGACCTTTCTGTTTTTAAGCCATAACTTCCTGTAGAAAAATTCCTAAGGAGCCTATGATACACCATGGGAAAGGTTAGGAGATGTGCAACATTGTTTTAGTTCAAAGTTTGCTCAGATTATTAATGTATTTTCATATACAACTGTGATAAAGTAGCCACATACAAAGGAAATTCTGGCAAATTTTATCCAGGAATTCTGTCAACTTTGAGCAATCATAACTTTTGATCCAGAAGTGATATGGAGGTATTTGAATACTCGTTGGAAAGATATTGAAGTTAAATTTAACTTTGATATGCAACTTGAGTTATGAAAATGCTTCTACAAGGACCAAAAATCTAGGTTAGGACAGAAGAGTCTGTTCTTCACAGCAAAGAGGACGGTTGAAGGAGCAACTAAGTGAACTCATGAGTAGATGAGTTATACGACCAAGCTCATGATCTTGGGGTTGCTCTGTGCTGTGTAGTAGGAAGAAGGACGAAACACTACGGCTTAGTGTAAATTTTCGTCCGCTTAACATTGTGTCAATCAAGAATAAGTACCTGTTACCACAGATCGACTTATTGTTTGATCAGTTGGTCAAAGCAAGGATCTTTTTCCAGGATGGAATTAGGATCAGGGTACCATCAGATTGAGATAAGGGCTGAGGCTATTCTGAAGACAGTTTGTCGACGAGGTACGTAGTTTATGAGTACCTGTCATATTCCTTGGCCTTACCAAAACTCCATCTCAGTCCATGTACTTAAGGGACTCGGTATTCATGCCGGAGCTGGACATGTTTGTCGTGGTCTTCATCGACGACCTACTGGTTTATTCCAAGTCGGAGGAGGAACACGAGAAGAACCTGCGTATAGTCTTGCAACGGCTGCGGGATCACAAGCTATACGTGAAATTCAGCAAGTGTGAATTCTAGATATCACAAGTACTTTGTCTCGGGCATATCATCTCAGCAAAGGGCATCGCTGTGAGCCCGAGTAATATCGCACAAGTGCTGCATGGAAATCCCCGAGAACTGCTCACGAGGTACGGAGTTTCCTCGGACTCGTGGGATATTATCGGAGGTTCATTCCGAACTTCCCGAAGATTGCCAAGCTTAGGACATTGCTGCTGAAGAAGGCTACCAAATAAGTTTGGAGTCCAACATGTAAAGCAGCGTTCAAGGTATTAGTGAAACACTTAACATCAGCACCGGTTTTGGCGCAGCCAGACACAACAAAACCGTTCGTTGTGTACTGCAATGCATCCGGCTTTGGGCTAGGATGTGTCCTGATGCAAGATCGAAGTGTGGTCGTGTATGGATCACGGCAACTACGGAATCATGAGCAACACTATACGACTCAGGAATTAGGACTCACTGCCATGGTGCTTGCACTCAAAATAGGGAGGCACTACCTACTCGATAACCTCGTGCATTTATATATCGACCACAAGAGCCTCAAGTACATATTCACTCAGAAGGAGTGTAACATGAGGCAGCAAAGATGGTTGGAGTTGATAAAGGATTACGAAATAGAGATCCATTATCACCCTGACAAGGTTAACGTGGGCGAATGCGGGAGTTGCAAGTCACATGTTCGTAATCCAACCATCACCCCGTTGGAAGAGAGCGAGCCACCATTACGTATGGTTCACCCTAGAGCTCTCTACAATTTAGCTTTTATCCCCACCATCCGTGAAGAAAGTGTGGCAGCCCAGAAACGTGACAAGGGCGTGTCATCTGTGCGGAGATGTATAGACAGTGCGGAACTGGAATATTTCGGGAAAGACGGAGACGGTGTCCTGTGGTTTAAGGACAGAATCGTCGTACCCCGTAGACCAGAGTCGAGGAAGAAAGTTTTTGACAAGGCTAACTTGTCATAGTTTCTACCCATCTCGATTCATCGGTCCATCCCAGGTTATGGAAAGATGTGGATCCGTTGCATACCGGTTGGAATTACTAGCGATATTGTAAGGATCGAAACGCCCAAGAGGGGGGGGGGGTGAATTGGGCTTTTTCAAATTTTAGAGCAATTTAAAACTTAATGGTTGAAGCCCAATTCCCTATGCGAACTAACTACGCAAACAAGAGTATTAAGTGCGGAATAGTAAATGCGTAATAGTAAGAGGGTGAGGAGAGAGATGCAAACTCCCGCGGAGACTCGGAGACACGGCGATTTTTCCCGTGGTTCGGTAAGATCACAAAGATCTACCTACGTCTACGTTGTGGCACCCACCAAAGGGTATAGCCACTCCCAAGTCACCAAGACAAGGGAATCCACTATCTTTCTCCGTTCGCCATCTCCGGCAAGGTGGAGCTCAAGCCTTGTACAATGGTGATCCTCCGGGCTTCCACAAACGCCTTGGTAAGCTCCGGAGCGATCTCTTCTTCCTCCAACTTTTACAAGGTGAGAGAAGTCACCAAGACACTCTCTCTCACTAGCCTAGAGATTCCAATCACCAAGAATGGACGCACACAAGCTTCTCTCTAGCTAGATCTAGCCTATAGTTGGAGTACAAGAGGTTTTGAGGTGTGGAAGTGGTAGCTCTTGGTCTTGAATGCTTGAGGATGTGTAGTGAGGCTCTGGTGATCAAGACTTGACGAAATGGCCGGTTGGAGGGGTATTTATAGCCAGCCCACACGAGATAGCCGTTGGAAAAGTAGGCAGACTTTTCTGTGAACATCGGATCATCCGATGCACCCCTTTATTTGAGCATCTGTCGAATTCCAAATTAGCTGATGTCATGTGTCAGATGTGACCGTTGGATATAACCGTTGGATCTGACTGTTTAATCGACCGATGTTACTTCAACTTCATCATCGGATGATCCGGTAAGTTGATCTTCAGAATTGGTTCAGAAATAATGTCTCTGTTGAAATTGACCGATGTACACTTACTTCATCATCGGATGATCCGGTGTGTACTTCTTCAGAATAACTCAGAAATCATCCTTCTGTTTAAATCAACCGATGTGCCACTTCCTTCACATCGGATGATCCGGTGTGTACTGGGCTCTAAGGTCTTCTTCTTCTGCCAACTCAAACTTGACCGATGTAGTCATTTTGCAAGACATCGGATGATCCGGTGAGTGCAACTTGTTTGCTTCGAGTTGTTTTGAGTTGATCTTTTGGAATCTTCTTGAGTGACCTCTTTGACACTTGTTTGAAATGATATTTTGATGAAGTGTAAGCTTCTTGTGTTGCCAATTTTGATAGAATAGAGTCGTTGTATGAGTTCTTCATTTAGTCTTCATGAGTATCGAATAACCACTTAGAATAGATCGTTGAGGGGTCTCCATTTGTATCCAATGAGCAGTAGATGGTGTGAATAGATAGTTCATTAACGTTTGATGTGATATACGTGAAACCTCGCATCCACAAACTCATTAGTAATAACGAACGGTTGTCATTAATCACCGAAACCATACCTCACAGGGGCCTAGATGCTTTCAATCTCCCCCTTTTTGGTGATTGATGACAACACAACGAGTAGAGCATAGAATTAATGGAATTAAAACGCAATGCTCAAAAAAGAAATATAACAAGTACAAATTGCAACACAAGTGGCTCGAAGGCTCAAATAATAAACAATAAAGCGCAAGAGCACAAAGTAGCACCCGGAGTACAATAATAGCAAATAATAATAACAGGCAATCTCAAATAGATAACAATAAGTAGCAAAAGGATAGACACTCCCCCTAAAACCAAGAACTCCCCCTAGAACTGAGCTAACCCTCCCCCTGACTCTAACTCTTCTCCCCCTTTGGCATCAAGACACCAAAAAGGGAAGTCGAGTGCCTACGACTCAGGCGCGCTCCTGGCGATGGTGAAGCGGTCGGCGTCGACGGTGCTGTCGCCGGAGCTGCTGGAGGTGGAGGTCGCTGGCGCTGGAGCTGGAGCGGGGGGAGCTGGAGCTGGAGCTGGAGCTGCTGGGGGATCCGCTGAGACTGCTGGCGCCGGTGGAGAAGGTACTGCCGGAAGAGGTGAGGACTGGAACGACGTCGGCGGCAGTACTGTCGAGTGAACGGGCGCTGTCGAGGCGAGCAGAGGTGGTATACTGAAGCTGGGGATCGACGAGGACGGTGCTGGAGCTTGTGCCAGTGGGGGTGCACCTGGAGCCTGACTGAGTCCCGAGTGCTGAGGTGGAAGGGCGACTCCCGTCTGCTGGTAGAGGTTGGTGACCAACCCCAGGATGCCCAACAACATCTGCTGAGTCTGCTGCTGCTGGTCCAGAGTGCGTCTCGTCATCTGGTCGACAAGGTTGATGTACATGTCGATGTCCTCTCGCCTCTGACGGGTGATCTCCAGCTGCATCTCCTGCTGCTGCCTCTGAAGCTGCTGCTGTCGAGCTGCCTGCTGCTCCTGCTGCTGAGCCATCCGCTGAAGTAAAGCAGTGAGCTCTGACGGCTGAGTCACCTGAGCCTCTGACACTGGAGGAGGTGTAGGTGGTGGAGCTGCTGAGCCTCCTGCCTCTGCGTCGTGCTGCCTCGGTGAAGGAGGAGCAGGAGGGAAGTACTCCTCGACACTGTCGCTGGTGTCGCTGTCCGACCATATATGCTGTAGGTCTCCTCCCTGAGCCTCTGCCTGTGCCAGCTCTGCGTCCTCCTGAGTCAGCTCTGCCCAGTCCTCCTCTGACAGTCTGGCTCGAACCTCACGCTCGACGGGACGGCCAAGGCGGCGGTCTCCCAGAGTGGGGACTCGGTAGTGGCTGAACCGGGTCACGTGCATCTCCGTCAGCTGAGAAACTCTTGGAGTGTCCTCTGGAACCAACTGGTGGAGAAGGTGACAGATAAAGTGACCGAAGACCAACTATCGAAGCATCCCAACTCCGTCGGTGATCACGTCCTCCATCTCGCAGATCAGAATATCCACGATGTCGAACTCCATCCCGTTCATCACATAGAACAGGATGGTCTGCTGAAGGCTCGTGAAGCCCTCCAAGTAGCCAGACCTCGGTAGTAGGGTACGCCTGAGGACGTGGTGAACTGTCCGAGCTGCTGGGGTGAGAAGCGCTGGCACCCTCGGCTGGTCAGGAGTGAACGGCTGAGTGAACAGACCTCTGATCTCCTCGAAAGGCGGTGCCACTCCTCCAGTCAGTGGCCTCCTCGGCGGGTCTGCGTCTCCGTAGACTATCTGGTGCAGGCACGTAGTAGAGAGCTCCACACCAAGCAGTCTGCCCAACAAGTCTCGAGACACGTCGTGGATCTGCCCCATGAACATGAAGTGAATCGAGCGACGGCCCTCAGAGACGTAGAGTGTCGCGTAGAACACCCTGACCCACTCCTCGACGTAGGCACTCCTCTGGTGCGAGAGCAAGTCCACAAGTCCTCTGTATCTCTCAAAGAGTGGCCTGATCCCGTGTCCTGCTATCACTGCAAGCTGATCCCAGACAATGCTGTTATGTTGGAAGAGCTTGTGGCCCCGACGCCTGTAAGTCTCGTACAGGGACGCCTGTGTCAGGGTCCAGAAGCGGGAGTCAACTCGAGTGTCCCTAGGCCGCGGGAACCACTCCTCAGGCATCGCTGACCATCTGAGCTTCTTCAGTTGCCTTGCCTTCATCTTCCTGTAGTCGGTGAGTCTGACATCCTCGGCAACACGGACTGCTGTGTCCATCAGGTGGATGACCCTTTGGGCCTCTCTGTCCTCTGCGCGGTCAGCCGCAGAGGGGCGCCGACTCGCCGTAGGAGTTTGTCCACCCCCACGAGTCCTCGGGGTGCGCCGGCGGATGAGAGGTGGCACCTCGGTCCCCTCCTCGTCAGAGCCCTCGGGAGGCACCGGCTAGACCGGAGGCTGCTCCTGCCTCTGCCGGGACACGCGGATCCGTAAGGAACCGCGATGGCCGCGCTCACGCTCCTCGGCGGCGCGAGCGGCCAACTCTGCACGACGAGCGTCCTTGGACATCTTGCGCTTCTTCGCGGCGGGCTCCTCAATAGCCTTGCCCTTTCCTTTGCGATCGCGACCCATCTTAGCGACGAACGGCGAAGCACGGCGAAACCCTAGCGGAGAGGGTTATGCGCGGTGGTGGAAGCCGGCGGCGAGTGGTGGTGCGGCTGGTGGTGGAGGGAAGACGGCGAAGGAGGCGCGGCGGAGGAGGGAGCTGCGGCGGCGCCTAGGAGGCGGCGGCGGCGACCGGAGGTGGCCGGAGGGCGCGAGGACGGCGGCGAGGGCGACGGGCGGCGAGAGAAGCGGGCGGCGGCGGAGGTCGGGGAAGAAAAACGAAAGAGGCGGCCGAACCGCTATTTAAACCGTATGGGCAAACTCTAGCCGCGCACAAAACACCGGATGGACCGATGATCACCGGAGGATGCATCGGTCGAGTTCAACAGAGAGTTGTTCCAAAAACTCTCTTTGAACACCGGATGAGCCGACGTTGAGGTGTCGATCATCGGTCGATTTCTGCAGGGCACCAGAAAACTGAACACCGGATGCTCCGATGTTTTCTGAAATGAACTCATCGGTTGATTTGTGACATCTGACTTGATCTGAGCACTGAACTGAAGCACCAATTGATCCGATGATCTGCTGGCCCTAGCATCGGATAATCCGATGACTACAGAAAACCTAAGACTGCCCATATGTGTCCTTGGACTTAAACACATAAAGATAAGGATGGGTCCTAGGACTTTTTGGGCAACTCCTAACCTCTAATAGAAGGCTTCAAATATAGTGCCACATATTGGCTAAGCCCTTAAGCAAAGAGAACACACAAGGTTAGGAGGGAAACCATGAAAATGTAAGGCCCATGCTTTGTGAGCTAGAGTATGGAAAACTTCTATCTCTTTAAAGCATGTACCTTTAGAATTTTGCTCTATCCACATCATATGAGTTGAGATATTGCATTTTGAACAAGTCTCCTTCTCATGATGTGGGTTCCCCTTTGTGACAATCTACCGTATGCAATGCCAAACAAATAATGCAAGATATTAAATGAGTGCAAGTCTATATGGCAGGAATCATGCAAAGCATAATGTAAATCTATCTTGCCATGTTTAAACCTTCCAAAGGCTTCCTCAAAGAAAACAATTTCTAGCTCGCCCCTATCCTTTGGGAGTTAGACAAGACCTATTTGATATGCAACCTTACATGAACATGGCAACTTACATGACGTTAGATGCATCTAGCACATTTAATTCACTTCTAAGTCTAGAAAAAGTTTTCTCATCAAGTGGTTTAGTGAAGATATCCGCCAATTGTTCTTCGGACCTAACACCTTGCAAAGAGATGTCTCCTTTAGCTTCATGGTCCCGCAAGAAGTGATGGCGAATATTAATGTGCTTAGTGCGGGAGTGTTGAACGGGGTTTCTAGCTATCTTAACCGCACTTTCATTGTCACAAAGGAGAGGCACACAATCAAATTTAATTCCAAAGTCCAAAAGGGTTTGCTTCATATATAGAATTTGGGCACAACATGCACCGGCCGCTATGTACTCTGCCTCCGCGGTGGACAAAGCCACGAAGTTTTGCTTTTTGCTCGACCAAGATACTAGGGAACGCCCAAGTAAGTGGCACCCACCGGAGGTACTCTTGCGATCCACACGGCATCCGGCAAAGTCCGAATCCGAGTAACCCAAGAGATGGAAACTAGCGTTCTTGGGGTACCACAAACCTACACTTGTGGTATGCTTGAGATACCTAAGTATCCTAAAGACCGCCTTACGATGCGATTCTTTTGGTGCCACTTGAAAGCGAGCACACAAGCACACACTAAACATGATATCGGGCCTAGATGCGGTAAGATATAACAATGAACCAATCATGGAACGGTAATGAGATTGATCAATAGGTTTACCGTCCATGTCCCCGTCGAGATGACAATTTGTCGCCATTGGAGTACTTCTTGAGCTACAATCTTCCATTTCAAACTTCTTCAAGAGGTCGTTGGTGTACGTCTCTTGGTAGATGAAAGTCCCCTCTTGAAGTTGCTTGATTTGAAATCCTAGGAAGAAATTGAGTTCTCCAATCATTGACATCTCGAACTCCCTAGACATCATGGTGCCAAACTCAAGGCTAAGAGATTTGTTAGTTAAGCCAAAAATAATGTCATCAACGTAAATTTGACAAAGAAATAAATCCCCGTTGATGTCCTTGGTGAAAAGTGTGGTATCCACCCTCCCGATCTTGAATCCTTGCATGACTAGGAAATCCCTTAGACGTTCATACCATGCCCTAGGTGCTTGCTTGAGCCCGTAGAGCGCCTTGTGTAACCTATACACATGGTTAGGATTCCTCGGATCTTCAAACCCGGGAGTTTGCTCAACGAAAACAAGTTCGTTAATATAACCATTGAGGAAGGCACTTTTAACATCCATTTGATAAAGCATAATATTGTGATGCGAAGCAAAAGCAAGGAGTATGCGAATAGCTTCTAACCGTGCGACCGGGGCGAATGTCTCTCCAAAATCTAGTCCTTCAACTTGTGAAAAACCCTTGGCCACAAGCCTTGCCTTGTTGCGGACCACCACGCCATTCTCGTCTTGCTTGTTGTGGTACACCCACTTCGTTCCGATGACGTTCTTGTCCTTAGGTCGCTCCTCCAATATCCAAACTTCATTGCGGGTGAAGTTGTTGAGTTCTTCTTGCATGGCCGTCACCCAATTGGGATCTTGGAGTGCTTCCTCAATATTTGTGGGTTCTACACACGAAACAAAAGAGTAGTGCTCACAAAATGAAGCAACATGGCGAGAACGAGTACTTACTCCCCGTGACGGACTTCCGATGATTTGATCCATCGGATGTGCCTTGGAGATGTGCCCATGCCTCATAAGAGGTTGTGAGGCACTTGGCGGTGGTGAGGAATCTCGCTCGTCTTGTGGTTGGACTTGACCTTGGACTTCTTCTTCTTCTTGGTGTTGTGTGGCATGTGAATCTTGCATTGGCAATGGATCATCTTTCTCTTCTTCTTCATCAATTTGAGGCGCCATGGAGGTGTTGATGTTGGAACTTGAGGCTCCGCCTTGATCATGGCTCTCCTCAACTTCGGGCTTGATGTCTCCTATGGTCATGTTCTTCATAGCTTCTGGTAGAGGCTCATCATCTATATCATCATGACCAAAACTCTCCTCTTGGGAGCCATTAGTCTCATCAAACTCAACATCACAACTTTCTTCAACTAACCCGGAGGTTTGGTTGAATACTCGATATGCTTTTGAGTTTGACGCATATTCAAGAAAGATACCAACATCACACCTTCTTTCAAACTTACCGAGCCTTTTCTTGCGGTAGATGTAGCACTTGCACCCAAAGACTCAGAAGTAGGAGATGTTGGGCTTTTTCCCAATGAGGAGCTCATATGGGGTCTTTTGAAGTAGTCGATGAAGATAGACCCTATTTGCGGCATGGCACGCCGTGTTGATTGCTTCGGCCCAAAACTTCTCCGACGTGCCATAGTCATCAAGCATTGCTCTTGCAAGGGTGATGAGAGTCTCGTTCTTCCTTTCAACGACACCATTTTGTTGAGGGGTGTATGTGGCCGAAAACTCGTGCTTCACGCCTTCACGATCACACCACTCCCCAATGTTGTAGTTCTTGAACTCGGTGCCGTTGTCACTCCGGACCTTGATGATGGGAAGTTGAATTTCCCTTTGAGCTCGTTTAGCGAAGGTCTTGAAGATTTCCGGAGTAGCGAGAGTAGTCATCAACAATAACAAGACAATAGAGGTTACCGCCAAGGCTTTGGTATGTGGACGGTCCGAAGAGGTCCATGTGAAGTAGTTCAAGTGGCTTGGAGGTTGACACCATTGTCTTCATCAGATGGTGTGAGGCAACTTGCTTCCCGGCTTGACACGCGCTACAAAGTTTGTTCTTCTCAAATGTGGCATCCTTCACGCCGGTCACCATCCCAAGCTTGAATGACTTCTTGAGCTTGCTCATCCCAATGTGAGCAATGCGCCGATGCCATAGCCATCCCAAACTTGTCTTGGTGAAAAGACAAGTGGTAAAGCTAGCATCCTTGTTGGAGAAGTCCACCAAGTAAAGATGTCCATGCCGAAAACCATTGAATATTAGTTCTTTGCTTGATTCACTAGTCACCACAACACCATTCTTGTCAAATGTGCACGTTAGTCCAAGATCACATAATTGTGCAATAGAAAGTAAATTGAAACTAAGAGACTTAACGTAAAGCACATTAGAGATAGACAAATCATGAGAAATAGCAATTTTACCCAAACCAATTACCTTCCCCTTTGAGTTATCACCAAAGGTGACTTGTTCATGATTGCCGGGGTTCTCTATGGAGGTGAACATACCATCATTGCCGGTCATATGTTGAGTGCACCCACTATCGAGTACCCAATGCTTTCCTCCGGCTTTGTAGTTCACCTACACACATGAAGTTAGTTTTTGAGTTTAGGAACCCAAGCCAACTTAGGTCCTTGTATGTGTGATACAAGTGATTTTGGGACCCAAAGTTGCTTGGGGAGCTTCCCCTTCATGCCCTTGATGTCTTTGCCGATGAACCTTGCCTTCACCTTTCCACCTACTTTGCTCAATAGATAGTGATAATCATTGAAAGTAGATTTGTAGTTAGGAGGCAATTTGGGAGAAGGAGGGTTGGGAAGAGGACACTCCATCGTGTGATGTCCGGTGACCTCACAATGTTGGCAATAGGAACCAACTTCCTTGATGAAGCTTGTCCTAAGCTCGGGTGAGGGCACCTTTCCTTTGTTGGGCACCGGGAAGGATCCAAGTCCCCTCTTGTTGAAGCCTTTAGCTTGTTGGTAGAGGATTTCCTTGTGCTTGTCCTCCCCCTTAGAGAGTCTTGCCACACTAGTGCGAAGACTTTCAATTTTGTCCATTAGCTCCTTCTCCCTAGGGCTTGCTTTCAAAGGCAAAGACTTATCCAAAATATTAGTGGCATGTGAATTAGATGATATTTTGCCATCAAGGGTTTCTTTCTTTGTGTTTTTCAATTTAAGTTCAATCGCTTCATAAGCAAGGTTAATCACTTCATGTTCTTGAACCAACTCATTGTGCTTTGCCAAGAGTGCTAAGTTAGCTAAGTCAAGCTCATGATACTCAAGCTTGATTTGAGCATTCTCCTCCTCGATTTGCTTGACATTTGATTTGAGCGTGTCATGCTCTTTAAGTATGGTTACATACTTGTCATGCAGATCGAGGTTAGCACTTTGAAGCTTAGCACGAGCTAGCTCAAGAGCCTTAACCTTAGCCTTTCCCTTTTTATAATGGCATGATATTCATTAATCATAGATGCTAATTCATCGGGTGAAAGCTCATCATCATCATCGCTAGAATCTTCACATACCTTTGAGTTACCTTTCGCCATTAGGCACATAGAAGGTGGACAAAGAGGTGAGTCATCCTTGTTGACGATGGCGAGGCCCGCCAAGTTTTCTTCATCTTCACTATCTTCGTCGCTTGACTCTTCATCCGTGATCCACTCATTGGCTTCACACATGAAGACCTTTTGAGGCCCTCTTCTCTTCTTTGGAAAGAGCTTGGTTTTCTTGCCTTTGTCAAATTTCTTCTTTCCAAAAGAGCGCTTGGGCTTGACCTCCTCTTCATCATCACTTTCTTCTAGCTTGTGATGCTTGCCATTGTCCTTCCTTTTGTCCGGTCTTGGACAATCATATGATATGTGGCCTAGATCACCACAATTGTAGCACGTCTTGTTTTCATCTTTTCTTGGCAAGAAGGCTTTCTTCTTGGGATCATAAGAGTATCCCTTCTTTGCAATCTTGGAGTTGAGGCGTGAGAATTTCCTCATCATCAAAGCAAGCTCATCATCATCATCTTCGCTTGTTTCTTGCTCTTCTTCACTTGAGCTAGGCTCAACCACTTTCTTCTTCTTTGGAGTTGTCTTCTTGGTTGAAGCCTTGAGAGCAATGGTTTTTGATGATTACTCCTCCATCATTCCAAGTACGCTCATCTCATGAGCATGGATTTCTCCAATGAGCTCCGAAACTTCAATGTTGTCTAGTGACTCTTTTTGGAGCATTGAATTGATAATGTTGTACTTGGGCTTGGGTAGAAGCATGAGGATCTTGCGATTAATAAGTCCCTTGCCAAGAGAAGCAATGTCAAGTGCGTTAATTTCCTCAATGAGCACATTTAAACGAGAAAACATTTGGTTAACATTCTCATGAGGAAACATCTTAAATTCATCATATTTTGATTTAAGCATGTGATATTTGAGTTCTTTAACACGAGATGAGCCCTCATGTATTTCAATTAGACATGCCCAAATTTCACATGCTTTTTCCTTACTAGCAATCCTAGCAAAGACATCTTGACTAATGCATTCATATATGGCATTTCTAGCCTTAGCATCACATTTTAATTGGTCACCAACATAGTCAAGATTTACAAACCCCGCATGGGTCGCTTCCCACACTTCGGGAGCAATTGCCTCAAGGTAAGCGCGCATGCGTGCTTTCCAATAAGCAAAATTCTTGCCCTCGAAGGTAGGAACCGAACCCCCATTCTTGGCCATTTTCACTCTCTAGCGGTGAAGCTAGAATGATCCAATGAGCAACCTGGCTCTGATACCAATTGTAAGGATCGAAACGCCCAAGAGGGGGGGGTGAATTGGGCTTTTTCAAATTTTAGAGCAATTTAAAACTTAATGGTTGAAGCCCAATTCCCTATGCGAACTAACTACGCAAGCAAGAGTATTAAGTGCGGAATAGTAAATGCGTAATAGTAAGAGGGTGAGGAGAGAGATGCAAACTCCCGCGGAGACTCGGAGACACGGCGATTTTTCCCGTGGTTCGGTAAGATCACAAAGATCTACCTACGTCCACCTTGTGGCACCCACCAAAGGGTATAGCCACTCCCAAATCACCAAGACAAGGGAATCCACTATCTTTCTCCGTTCGCCATCTCCGACAAGGTGGAGCTCAAGCCTTGTACAATGGTGATCCTCCGGGCTTCCACAAACGCCTCGGTAAGCTCCGGAGCGATCTCTTCTTCCTCCAACTTTTACAAGGTGAGAGAAGTCACCAAGACACTCTCTCTCACTAGCCTAGACATTCCAATCACCAAGAATGGACACACACAAGCTTCTCTCTAGCTAGATCTAGCCTATAGTTGGAGTACAAGAGGTTTTGAGGTGTGGAAGTGGTAGCTCTTGGTCTTGAATGCTTGAGGATGTGTAGTGAGGCTCTGGTGATCAAGACTTGACGAAATGGCCGGTTGGAGGGGTATTTATAGCCAGCCCACACGAGATAGCCGTTGGAAAAGTAGGCAGACTTTTCTTGTGAACATCAGATCATCCGATGCACCCCTTTATTTGAGCATCGGTCGAATTCCAAATTAGCTGATGTCATGTGTCAGATGTGACCGTTGGATATAACCGTTGGATCTGACTGTTTAATCGACCGATGTTACTTCAACTTCATCATCGGATGATCCGGTGAGTTGATCTTCAGAATTGGTTCAGAAATAATGTCTCTGTTTAAATTGACCGATGTACACTTACTTCATCATCGGATGATCCGGTGTGTACTTCTTCAGAATAACTCAGAAATCATCCTTCTGTTGAAATCAACCGATGTGCCACTTCCTTCACATCGGATGATCCGGTGTGTACTGGGCTCTGAGGTCTTCTTCTTCTGCCAACTCAAACTTGACCGATGTAGTCATTTTGCAAGACATCGGATGATCCGGTGAGTGCAACTTGTTTGCTTCGAGTTGTTTTGAGTTGATCTTTTGGAATCTTCTTGAGTGACCTCTTTGACACTTGTTTGAAATGATATTTTGATGAAGTGTAAGCTTCTTGTGTTGCCAATTTTGATAGAATAGAGTCGTTGTATGAGTTCTTCATTTAGTCTTCATGAGTATCGAATAACCCATTAGAATAGATCGTTGAGGGGTCTCCATTTGTATCCAATGAGCAGTAGATGGTATGAATAGATAGTTCATTAACGTTTGATGTGATATACGTGAAACCTCGCATCCACAAACTCATTAGTAATAACGAACTGTTGTCATTAATCACCGAAACCATACCTCACGGGGGCCTAGATGCTTTCAGATATTCACCGGTGTGTACGACATCTTCCACATTTCTCAGCTGAGGAAGTGCCTCAAGTGTTCAACCACCATTCAGCTGGGAAATTCCGGGGAACTGAAACCAGAACTCACACAGTAGGGAGGGGACTGGTTCAGATCGTCGACATAACGGACCGAACCACACGCGACGGTACGTTGTGGTTCTATAAGGTGTATGGAGTGATCACTCCAAGGTTGAAGCAACAGGGTAAAGCGAAGGATTTCTTCGCACCAATTATCCCAACTCTTGACGTCGCACGTTAGTTAATTTTCCACCATCCTTCCTCTCATTTTTACCTTGTAATCTCGGGACGAGGTTCTTTTAAGGGGGAGGATTGTAAAGGTCCCAAAATATGAATACAATGGAATCCTTGTTTGCACAAAGATGGTTTCATGTGTATGAAAAATGGGGCTTGTTAAAACTTTTTCCACATGTGATAATACACATGAGAGCTTTCTTCACACCAGTTCAAATATTTGTTTGAAGACTTGGAACCCAAGAGGGATCTAAAACTAAGGTGGGAAGTTCCCATATGTGTGAGAAAGCTATAGTTAGATTTTGAGAACAAATTGTTCCACTCAAAAATTCAAATGAGAGTAACACAATGGTTTTCAAACTGTTGTATTAAAAATCTCATTTCCAGCAGCCAAATCAAAGATCAGAGGGCATATTTAAATTCTTCAGGTCCAAATTATGAGGAAGGCAAATTTTGAGCAAATTTGGAGATGCTTTGATATGTATATCAAAGAGACTTGTAAATTTCCATGAAATTTGAATTCAAATTTGAAACTGAAGTTAAACTTGACCAATTGCCAATTGGCCTTTGAATTTGAGCTCTTAATAGCTGAATTTGCAATGTGCCAAAATTTGGAGATATTTGTGAGAGTTTTGGGGGATAAGAAGGGGGGTGGACCCCACATGTTATTGGGAGGAGACTTACACCCGAAGGAAGCCTGTTCCTCTGTTCAGACCCGAGCCCGAAGCAAACCATCGCGAGGCGCCATCGAGGGCTGCGGCCGACGCCACCTCCTCTTGCAAATTCATCGTGCTGGAGACCGTCTAGCGTCCTTATCAGCTGGCGAGTCGATCCCTTCGTGTACAAAACATACCGAGGCTCTGCCCCTTCCTCGCACACGAGCGGAACAGAGCCGCTCGCGGCTGCTCCAGTCGGGCGATCGATCGGGAGCCAGGGAACTGGGTGGGCAGAGGCCGGCTGAGCTGCAAAAACACACCAGGAACTTCTCCTTCACCTCCTCAGCACGACAAACAGCAGCTTCCGGCATCCTAGGGTTGGCGCACGAAGGTTTTTCCTTCTCCTCAGTCCATACAACGTTGCATCACTGTTCTTCGTCTTCCGGTCACTCCAGTGCCTCTCCAGCACAACAAACATCGCCCTAAGGTGCACCATGACATGTAGCTACTCCTCCCGTACCCTCCTTGCTCCTCCTTGCAGCCGGCTAGCCGGATTTCACAGTTTACCGCCGGAGCACGTGAAGAACCGGCGCTGTTCAATTCTCCAAATTAGCTTGAACCGTTTGATCATCCCTCCTAAAATTCAAACCACAGAAACTAGATGCCCTAGCGCCCTCCCACGCCGAGAAACAAAGAAAACCGATCATCACAGGCCCCGGGCGATGAGAATTCGCCGCCGGCGGCAAAAACGTGGGGTCCACCAGTGGCAGCCGTGTTGCCACCGTTTTCCGCTCGGTTAGGGCTGTGTGTCACGTTATACACGTCATAGGGATGCTTTAGGGAAACTTAGCTTGTCGGGAGAGGATCGGGACACGGCGGTCCTTGTCGGCGCCGCGCCTCCGGCTGCCACTGCCGGTGCCGATTGGTTTCTGACCATTTTCGTGCGGTGAAACCTTGCCTGGCAGCTGCGCCGTGGTCCGAGGATGGTGTAGCATGAAACTGCAGCAAATTTGGTGGAGAAACGGAGGAGAACGGGGCGTGCCACCCCTCTGTTCCTGGAGCGCGCGAAGCCTCTGTCGGGAGGTTGAAGAAGCCCGACAAGGGGGCCCCACTGTCAGCCTGTAGGAGGAGGTTCTGTGCAAAATCAAAACAGAAGGTCGGGTCTCCGGTGACCGCCCTATTACCGCCAATTTCTGCATGAACTGAGGCACGTTCCATGCTCCACGAGCTCTAGGGATGCTTTAGGGCAAGGTAGATCGTCGGGAGAAGCTTCGGACGCGCCAGAACGCGTTGATGCTGAGCTCCCGAGCCGCCCCACAGGTGCCGACCCATCTCCGGCCGTTTTCATGCGGGGAAACCTTGCCCGACATCTGCGCCATGTTCCAAGGAGCATGCAGGGAGAATCCGGAGCTAATTTGGTGGATAAACAAGAGAGAACAAGCTGCGCCACACTTTCTGCCGGTGTGCACCCGCGGACTCTGGCGGGAGGTTGAAGAAGCAGCTGATCGTGGGCCCCACGTTTGACTGTTCTGTTTAAAATCAAACAGAGAGTTGTTCAAACTTGGAAAATGCATAACTCTGTTTAGAAAGCTCAAAAAATAGTGAAATAAATTTCTTTGGATTCCTCTAAGAGATTACTATCCAGTGGTACAGTCCAATAATTATGAAAATCCCTGGTTTTGGCTCATTAATTCATGTAAGGAAAATCTTGTAGGAATCTTTCCAGGAGTCCTGTGTATTGGAAAATTCCCAAATTTGGGCAGGCGATTCCTCCAAAAATACTTGAACTCCAGTAAAATTTTCAGAAGCATTGGACCTCATTTGCTTGGCCAAACGTGGTGTTAATTCCTTATGTCTCTGAAAATTGGAAAATAGAACAGAGTTCAATTTAAGAATTTTTCCCCAAACTTTAGAACCTCATAACTTTTGCTAGGAAGCTCCAAATTTAGTGATTCAAATTGGGTTGTATTTATATTGAATATCTCTGTCCAAATATACAACCCAATTTGTATGAAACCCATTACTTAATTGTGGAAAATTCTTCAAAACTTTTCAGAAAAAGAATTTTAGAGGGAGTTTGGTTTATCCAAAAATCCTCAAATTTTGCCAGAACATTCTTTAGGATATTAGTGAACGCCTGTAAAAGTTTCAGCTCATTTGGAGTTGATTTGACCTGGGAAATTCAGAATTGAATTTGCTGTGTTCAATTGAATACAGAAACATTTTCAGAGAATTTCCAAAACATGGAAATTCAGTTCTGGGTAAATCTTATCTCCAAAAATGCTAGGAAAATTCATGCAAGCTCTATGAACTATAGTGGAAATTGTAGTTCACTAAGTTTGGCATGAACATGGGTGTTATCTCAGAATTAATTCTTCCTTGCTTAATTGCTTAGAAAATTGTTCTGAACAAACCACTCAATGAAAAGTGCTAATTTTTGGTCCATAGGAATTTCTTGTGACAAGGAACTCACATGAAAATTCTCAGCTCCATTGGAGCTCTGGATCACCCCTGTTATGTTTAACCTCTTAAGGTGATCAATATAGAAGAGGGGAAAAACACTTAGCATTTAATCATGTTACTTAGACCCCAAACCCAAACCACTAGCACCAGTGTCATTTTAAATTCTTAAACAGAGTTCCAGTTTTTGAAAACTTGTTATTAGAACTTGTAGCAAAGTCTTTACAATTAAACATATGAGCATATTCATTACGTGTAGCATCTGCGTGAAGAACTTGAAGGCATTGGAGTAGAGATCAAAGGAGGGAGGCAACAGATCAAGCCAAGTGGTCTTCATTAACTGAACTTCATATATATAAGTCCCCTGCAAAAAAAGGAAAGCCCCGGTTTGCATCAAACTTACAAGTTTTCATTTGTATTCACTTTATACGTCTAGCATTTTAATTATTGCATTAAGTCTAGGTGGTATGACACTCCAAATGCATGACCCAGAAAACTCTGGAGTACAATGTAGAGTAGGTTATCAATTGATTATAACTGCTGATCTCAAGTTAACAAGAGTGGATTAAAAGAAGCAAAACTAGAGTAGGCAGTTTCCTACTCGTGAACCGGGATTAAGGGGGATCAATCGGAAGAGTTGGGAATTGATCCTCATAGTTGGGAATGGAGACCGGGCAGTGGATGGAAGGCTCAAGGACGTGGTCCTGTGAACCTAGTCTATGTCTGAGTCGATTAAGGCCCGTTCTCGTGTGCGTTGGACAAGTTTGAGTTGTGTACCGGATGCATACTGGCTATATTGGACCCTGGAAACCGATGTAACATAGGTGTCGAGGTATACCTCACCGTCTGATGCCGATGCTGAAAGGATAGAGAAGTCGGCTCTACGAGGGTTTGCCGTAGAGAGACTTAATCCCAGTCAGTGGGACCGGTTCGACATTTGGGTGTCGTGTGAAAGGTTGCCACGTACGACGTCAGTGATGGTTGCTGTGTGCAACGTCGAGTACGGGCGTACGTGTCGTGTCAGCCAGGTGTTTTTGATTGCAATCACCGTCGCTCGCGGTAGTGAGCATACTTGTACACTGAGTCGTGATGTAGTAATAAATGGGGAAACGTTTAATATGCTTCGTGAGTAATCCTCATAATGGAGATGAGGAATGATTAACACTTTCACTAAATTTGATTTCCACCTTGGGCTAGTAGCGTCGAGGCAAAGCATTTCTTGTTTGATTGTGGAGTCTCGACGTTAATAGCGCAAGGTCTGTATGAGTCTAGGTTAGCTCACTAAAGTTACTTTCACCTCGGGCAAGTGACATCGAGATGAAGCGTTTCTTGTTTGATTGTGGAGTCTCGATGTGAATTGCTTAAAACTTGAGGTAAGAATTTTCCTTTAGCTCAAGATCATCCTTTGTGCAAACTGCTATATTCAGCCCTCTATTTTCTTCACGTAGAGTTTCATGACTAGGGAGACGGTTAAGTCTTGCTGAGCTTCGTGCTCACAGATACTGCATAAGTTGTTTTGCAGGTAATAAGTGTACGCTGATATGTACGGGTGTACGATGAGACTCGGAGCTCTCCGAGTGGTGAACTCATGGCAACCCTTGCCGCTGCTATTGCGATAGTGTTGCTAGCGAGAAGGGTCCGCGGGCTGGACACCTTCTCTGTTGCTTAGCATAGGTATGAGGCGTGAGTTGTAATAGTCTTCCGTTGTAGATTATTTTGAGAAGTATTTGAAACATTTACACTTTGTAAGCTTCCGCTCGATTTATGTAATATGATGTCTTATTATGTGTGCTGTTAGGTGCCGCATTGCACGGCACCACCCAATGCGATTCCCGGGCGAGGTGCCCCATCCCCGTGAGTGATCGGGACGGCGGTTTCACCCCCATTGGAGTTCATTTTGTCAAGAGATAAATTTGCAAGAATTCCAAAACTGAATTTGAATTTCAGTTCAAACATGAGGCAAATTCAGCCAAACAAAATTCAAATGGGAGAAATCAAATTCAAACAAAAACTTGGGGGCTAAGTCTCACATTAAATTGTGAGTAGCTGGGGAGATATTCAGCAAAAATAGAAATAAAAAAAAATTGGAAACAGAATTAGAGGGGAGGCCCACATGTCAGCAGTCTTAACAGAGAAGTTTCCTCGGGGATTTTTCCCTTTCTCGGCTAAGACCGCCCGCCAGCGCACGGGAGTGTCGGCGGCCGACCACCTCGCGCTGCGACCTCCTGGTCTCCTGCCCGAGCTGGCGAGCTGCTCCCGGATCGATCAACCCCGAGGCAGTCGGTGCCCACAGCACGAAACCACCGAGGCTCGGGTCCTGTACGCACGAACGGAGAACCCTACGCCCGCCGACGGTTTCGTTCGATCAAGAACCTGGCAAACCACCGCGCACAGCGCCTCCCGAGCAGCAGAACCACCACGGGCGCTCGTCCTCTACCTCCTCGGCACAAGAACGGTCAAGTTTAGCCCTCCTCAACCCTAGCTCCACGGTTCCGAGCAACAACCGAGAAACCACCACAGCTCGGCTCACGGTGACAGCCCAACAGAGGGCATTTCACGGCTGAGCAAGAATGGTCTCGGACGCGTAAGGGGCCGGTGGTGCTCGCATCCAATGCTCAGGCCGTGACCTGGTCCACAGAGCTCGAATTTGAAGAAAGATCCCGGCGGGCACAAACGGACCTTCCGACACGGTAACGTCGAATTCACCCACCACCCTTGTTCGTAGGTCATGAAATCTTGCACAAACGACCGCCACTCATTGACGCTCGTTAGCCCCTCACGGCCCTGGCTTGAAACCGCACGTAGGCCGGGTATTTCTAGGTTTTGTTACGGCAATTAAGGCAGGGAGGCTCGGGCTCACGATGAGACCTTGGATAGAGCCATCTCCGGGCGGTTTCACCACTAGGACGAGCTTCCTCAGCACTTACTGGTGCTATAGCGCCGTTCCACCGGTGTTTTGGCGGGCTAAGCTGGCCGGGCGACGTGGCCGAAAGGTTGCCGAGCCGCTACACCGTCGCCGGTTAGGTTAGAGCCACCACCGGTCGGGGGAGAGGGTGCCAGCATGTTCAGCAGGTGGAACTAGGCACAGGCAGCGAGGGAGAGCGCGAGAGTTGACCGGACGGCAAGTAGCAGCGTGGCTCCGGCAAGCCCGGCGGCGCGCGGGCGCGGGAACGCGAGGAAGAAGACGACCCGCGGGCCCCACATGTCAGCGACGGGAAGTTTAAAATACAGATCTACTGCGGCCCCGGGATCCAGTGTGGCTGCGTGGGAAGGGGTCTGTGGCCCCGTGTGGCTCAGCTCCAGCAGTGACACGTGTGTGATGGGCTCACGGTCAGAGTTTAAATTTTTCCCCGGTTTATTTAGAATTTCAGATTTAGTTCAAACTTTAGAACCCCATAACTTTTGCTAGGAAGCTCCAAATTTAGTGATTCAAATTGGGTTGGATTCAGCTTGCATAGCTCTATCCAAATATGCCTCCCAATTTGTATGGAACCCATTATTTAATTCTGGAAAATTCTGGAAAACTTTTCAGCAAAAGAATTTTAGAGGGAGTTTGGTTCATCCAAAAGTCCTCAAATTTTGCCAGAATATTCTTTAGGATGTTAGTGAACGCCAGTAAAAGTTTCAGACCATTTGGAGTTGAGTTTAGCAGGGAAATTCAGATTTGAAGGTGCTGTGTTCAATTAAATACAGAAACATTTTCAGCGAATTTCCAAAACATGGAAATTCAGTTCTGGACAAACCTTGGCTCCAAATATACTAGGAAAATTCATGAAAACTCTATGAGCTATAATTGAGATTGTAGTTCAGTAAGTTTGGCATAAACAGGGGTGTTATCTCAGAATTAATTCTTCTTTGCTAAGAAAATTATTCTGAACAAACCACACAATGAAAAGTGCTAATTTTTGGTCCAGAGGGTTTTCTTGTGACAAGGAACTCACACAAAAATTCTCAGCTCTATTGGAGCTCTGTATCACCCCTATTCTATTTAACCACTTGAGGTGATCAATATGGAAGAGGGGGAAGACCCCTTAGCACTTAATCATGTGCTTAGGTCCAAACGCAAACCACTAGCCCCAGTTTCATTTTAAATTGTTAAACAGAGTTCCAGTTGTTAAAAACTTGTTATTAGAACTTGTAGCAGAAGCATTACAATAAACTTATGTGCATATCCATTGACATGTAGTATTTTCATTAACGTGTAGTCGCTGAAGGTGAGGAGACTCCGGAAGTGCTCGACTTCCTCCTTCCGGAAGAAGAACTAATTACTGACCAGCAGCAACAAGGAAAGCCCCGGTTTGCATCAAAACTTACAAGTTTTTATTTGTATTCACTTTATATGTCTAGCATTTTGTTTATTGTATTAAGTCTAGGTGGTATGACACTCCAAATGCATGACCCAGAAAATCCTGGAGTATAATGTAGAGTAGGTTATAAATTGATTATAACTGCTGATCTCAAATTAACAAAAGTGGATTAAAAGAAGCAAAACCCAAGTGGGCAGTTTCCTACTGGTGAAACGGGGTTAAGGGGGATCAATCGGAAGAGTTGGGAATTGATACTCATAGTTGGGAATGGAGACCGGGCTGTGGATGGAAGGATCAAGGACGTCGTCCTGTGAACCTAGTCTATGTCTCAGTCGATTAAGGCCCATTCTCGTGTGCGGCCCCGCTGGACAAGTTTGAGATGTGCACCGGATGCATACTGGCTATATGGGACCTAGGAAACTGATGTAACATGTTAACCTGGGTGTCGAGGCATACCTCACTGTCTGATGCCGATGCTGAAAGGATAGAGAAGTCGGCTCTATGAGGGTTTGCCATAGAGAGACATAATCCCAGTCGATGGGAGCGGTTCGACATTTGGGTGTCATGTGAAAAGTTGCCACGTATGACGTCAGTGATGGTTGCTGTGTGCAACGTCGAGTACGGGCGTACGTGTCGTGTCAGCCGGGTGTTTTTGATTGCAATCACCGTCGCTCGCGGTAGTGAGCATAATTGTACACTGGTCGTGACGTAGTAAAAAATGAGGAAACGTTTAATATGCTTCGCGAGTAATCCTCATAATGGAGATGAGGAACGATCAACACTTCACTAAATTTAGTTTCCACCTTGAGCTAGTAGCGTCGAGGCAAAGCGTTTCTTGTTTGATTGTGGAGTCTCGACGGTAATGGCGCAATGTCCGTATGAGTCTAGGGTAGCTCACTAAAGTTACATTCACCTCGGGCAAGCGACATCGAGATAAAGTGTTTCTTGTTTGATTGTGGAGTCTCGATGTAAATTGCGCGAGGGCTATAAAAGTTGCTTAAAACTGGAAGTAAGGACTCTCCTTTAGCTCAAGTTCATCGTTTGTGCAAACTTCTATAATCAGCCCTCTATTTTCATCATGTAGAGTTTCATGACTAGGGTGACGGGTCAGTCTTGCTGAGCTTCGTGCTCATAGATACTGCATAAGTTGTTTTGCAGGTAATAACTGTACGCTGCTAATTACGGGTGTCTAATGAGACTCGGAGCTCTCCGAGTGGTGAACTCATTACAACCCCTGCTGCTGCTATTGTGATAGTGTTGCTAGCGAGAAGGGTCCACGGGTTGGATACCTTCTCTGTTGCTTAGCATAGGTATGAGACGTGAGTTGTACTAGTCTTCCGCTGTAGAATATTTTGAGAAGTATTTGTAAAATTTACACTTTGTAAGCTTCCACTTGATTTATGTAATATGATGCTTTATTATGTGTGTTGTTGGGTGCCGCATCACACGGCGCCACCCAATGCGATTCCCGGGCAAGGTGCCCCGTCCCCGTGAACCGGGATGACGGGACCTCACAGCGTGGTATTAGAGCTGCTTTGGGGATAGCACAGTACTTGAGGACTGTATTACGGGAAAACTTAGGTTACGGTGAGGATTCGCTAGTTGCCCAAGTAAGGACTATATTAGCATAGTTACTTAAAGTGGCAAAGACTAACCTATTTGTTATAATTTTGAATTTCAATTATGTAACGACGCACCTACGCTCTGGTAAGAATGGTAAGGAACGCCACCGAAAGCGGTTCAATTTCGGTTAGCTCCCCTGACGAGGAACGTGGTTCAGGGATAGGTCTCACAGCTTGGTGTGAGACGTCAATATGAAGCTCTTGGACTCTTCATGTTCCTGAGTTCATATGAAACGCTGATCTCTAGCGTGCACTAGGCAAGTAAGTGGAGACCCCATCGCGTGGTCAGTAACGCGAGAGTGTGTTCGTCTGGAAGTAGCCCAGGGGGACATACGCAGCGCTTGCCATCGGCGTGCTCAGCAGGGCAGTAGGTGGTATCTGTTGGGTTGATAACATTCCCAACCGTGATGACCCATCCATGACATACTCGGGTTCCCCGTCGTGTAGTGTTGAAACACGATCACGTACCTTGAGACGTGACCTAACTCAAGGACGGCCGTATGGCAATGATACGGGCGTTTGTATTTACTTTTAAATTTGGTCCTGCCTGAAATGAACAACCATTTAGTGCATCAACATTGTGTGGTCTTCTGCAGGTACTCACCATGTATGTATCCGTGTAGAAAACGTGTGTGAGAGACCGTTTAGTGCCACACTCGAGACATATATGCCGGTATAATCCGGTTAGGATTTTCTTTTGTGAGGAACGTAGTACCGACATATCATAGGCATATGCATGCAAAATAATGATAACAAGGAATTAAAATTACTAGGTTCAACATCTAGGACCCTGGTTGGGTAGAAAAATTGGATAGTGATGAGTGTAGTTCCAAAAGATTGAAAACACAGAGTGCTCTGTTTTGGGCAGCAAGTTTGCTGAACTTCAACAGAGCACAACTCATAGGTATTTTAGCCCAGGGAGGTGTGGTATATAGTTCTGGAAAGGTATGTGAGTACTCTACAACTTTGTTGTAGACTTCCAGAGCTGACACACACCTTAGGATGGCTTAAATCGCGGAGGAATGTAAACTGTCCAGAATCAGGACAGTGTTAAACACTCTCGGGACTGTTTTGTTTTTCAAACATAACTTCCAGTAGAAACATCAAAAATTGTCATATGATACATATTTAGAAATGGTAGAAGATGTGTTACATCTTTGCAATTCAAAGTTTCTGAAATTTCAGCACAGATTTCAGTGGAAACCAGAGTTAAAAACAGCAACTTCCCAAGGGAGGTGCTGTTAAAATTCTTCCAGAAATTCTGTGACTTTGAATTACCATAACTTATTAACCGGAGCTGATCTGAGGGCAATTAAATACTCGTTGGAAAGATACTGAAGTTAACTTTAACTTTGGTATGCAGCTTGAGTCATTAAAATGCCCAGAACCAGATCAAAATCTCGGATATGTAGAAACTGGTCATTCTGACAGAGGAATGACAGTTGAACTCGTGTGAGAGATTGTGGTACCCTAGAGGGGGTTTGAATACTTCCAATGGGGTAGAACATACTCATGAGAGGTTATCTTCAACTAGTGAAAGATTTTAGTATAGGTTTCACTCAAGTTTCTTTTACTAGAGACCATGTTTGTGTCGTATTGAAGATAAAAGGGTGGTTTACGTGATGACAACGCGATAGTAACGTCTCGTAGTGACCAAACCTAGTTGTGGTGAGCTTCCAAAGAGGAGGTTCATCAAGTTAGATTAAAATAGCTTGTATTTTGCCTGGTAATGGTGTAGCTTGTGCAAAGTTATTACGTTATCTACATACGAGGTGTATCGCATGTTTTATTGTCATTATGTTTTTACGCCTATTTCATTTGACTGCATTGAAATATGTTGCGGGACTGATGTTTATTGTCGTATGGATGCAGATGGTTCACACTAGGACCACACAAGAGGTTGGTGGCTCTAGCCAACAGGGGGGCGATGACTCCCGGCCACCGGCCTACGACAGCACCCCGCAGCAGCAGCCAACACCGCCGCCTCCGCTTACTCTAGCGGATGTGATAGCGGCACTGGTAGGGGGTCATGAGGAGCATACCGACCTGCTCCGCAGGATCGTGCAGAATACGTCCCAGGTGGGGGGGCGTCAAGAGAGGGGGCCCCGGGAGCCCCGTGAGGTGTCGTACTCGGATTTCATTAGTACGCACCCTCCAGTGTTCACAGAAGCTGGAGAACCACTGGAGGCTGACAACTGGCTGCGGACCATCGAGTCCATGTTCGGGCTGCTCCAATGCACGGAGCGGCAAAAGACTGTTCGCAGCGCAGCTACTTCACGGTGCCGCTGGTGCGTGGTTGGCGAATTATGTCGCCTCACGTCCGGCCGGCCATGCTGTGGAGTGGGAAGAGTTCCAGGAGGCGTTCCGCGCCTATCACATTCCTCCTGGAATAATGAAGAGGAAGTTCCAAGAATTCTTGGAACTGAAGCAGGGCGGGAGGAGTGCCCATGACTACTCCCGTGCCTTCAACCACCTGGCGCAATATGCGTCAGACTACATCTCCACTGAAGAGAAGAAGTGCGAACATTTCTATCGGGGGTTACACCCCGAGATGAAGACACATCTCATTCAGTGGAATGGCGGCACCTTCAACGACTTAGTCAATGCCGCGATTATGCAAGAGGACGCTCAGCAGGAGTTGGCAGCTGAGCAGAGGAAGCGCAGCGCCCCACCCAGCGGTGGGAGTGGCGCTCCCCAGAAGTACCGCATGGTGTATCGGACAACATCCGGGCAGCAGTGGCACCCGCCGGCGTGACCTCAATGGTTCGGGGGATGATCCTTTCAGTCACCTCCGTTCCGACCACCGATGCCACCACCGAGACAGCAGCAACAGCAGCAGACGGCACCCCGGGCGTTCCCACCGCCTCAACGCGCCCCGGGTTTCCGTCCACCGATCAGTGGGGGACCGCCCCGTTTCACTTGCTTCACGTGTGGCCAGGCGGGCCACTTCGCGAAGGACTGTCCCCAGGGGCAGCAAAGCAGCGGGCAAGCCCAGTTCCAGGGCGGTGCTCGAGGCTGACCTCCGGTCAAGAAGGTTGGTCAGCGGACTGTGGGCGTTCGCCACCTCGACAATGAGGACGCCCCGGAGGGAGACAATGTGCTGGCGGGTACGTTCACTCTCAACAATCAAGCCGTCATCATACTTTTTGATTCTGGTGCAACCCACAACTTCATAAGTGCATCATATGTGGTCAAGCATCAGCTGGGAGCCTTTCCAACTGAGTGTTCTTATATGATCTGCTCACCGGGAGGAAAGATTTCAGCAACGATGATGGTTCCGAAAGCACCACTGTGTTTAGGTGGGAAGATATATCCCACCACTATGATTATCCTTGAGGGGCAGAAGATTGATGCAATCTTGGGAATGTCATGGCTAAGCTACCATGGCCCTGTCCTGGAAACTTTAGCACGGACGGTTCACGTCAACTCCCCACTACACCATCCGCAGTCCCTCTTATTAGATAATCCAGTGCGGGAGGTTTCGATCAATAATACTGAAGCTCTCAAGTTTGGGGACATCCCCGTAGTCCGGGAGTACCCCAACGTGTTCCCGGATGATCATCCGGGTATGCCACCTGAGCGGGATGTCGAGTTCAAGATCGAGCTTGCACCCGGGACTACGCCCATATCACGGAGACCATATAAAATGGCCCCGAACAAGCTGGCTGAACTGAAAGAACAGCTCAATGATCTGTTGAGCAAAGGTTTCATTAGGCCGAGTTCCTCGCCTTGAGGATGCTCGGCGCTGTTCGTAAAGAAGAAGGATGAAACCTTGAGGCCGTGTGTGGACTACCGGCTGCTTAACGCCGTCACCATCAAGAATAAGTACCCACTGCCCCGCATCGCCATATTATTTGATCAACTTGTGGGTGCAAGTGTGTTCTCAAAGATGGACCTTCGCTCTGGATATCACCAGATAATGATCCAGGTGGAGGATATCCCGAAGACGGCTTTCTCGACGAGATATGGCTTATACGAATATCTCGTCATGTCTTTTGGTCTCACAAATGCTCCGGCACATTTCATGTATCTCATGAACTCGGTGTTCATGCCGGAGCTGGACAAGATAGTGGTAGTGTTCATTGAAGATATCTTGGTTTACTCCAAGACAGAAGCCGAACATGCCGAACACTTGAGCATCGTTCTTCAACGATTGCGAGACCACAAGCTCTACGCTAAGTTCAGCAAATGCAAGTTTTGGATCAGCCAAGTGCCATTCTTCGGACATATCATCTCGGCAGAAGGTATTGCGGTTGACCCAAGAAAAATAGAGCAAGTGCTGAAATGGAAAGCTCCCACTTCACTTTATGAAATCAGAAGCTTCCACGGGTTAGCGGGATACTATCGGAGATTCATTCCAAGTTTCTCCAAGCTCGCTAAGCTGATGACAGAATTGCTGAAGAAGGGGACGAAATATGTTGGAACACGGCGTGTGAAGGAGCGTTCCAAGCATTGGTGAAGCATCTCACAACAGCCCCGGTCTTAGCTCAACCGGATACAACCAAGCCCTTCGACGTGTATTGTGACGTGTCCGGTATTGGGCTCGGCTGCGTGTTGATGCAGGAAGGACGTGTGGTCGCATATGGCTCACGCCAACTTCGGAACCATGAGCAGCATTATCCCACTCATGATCTTTAGCTTGCTGCAGTGGTTTTGGCGCTGAAAATGTGGAGGCACTATCTCCTGGGGAATTTGGTGCACCTCTACACCGACCACAAGAGCTTAAAGTACATCTTCACCCAGAAGGAGCTGAATATGAGGCAGAGGAGGTGGTTAGAACTGATCAAAGATTATTAAATTGAGATTCACTACCACCCCGGCAAGGCAAATGTGATTGCCGACGCACTGAGTCAGAAATCACATGTCCATCACCTCACCATTACACCGGTGGAGGAGGAAGAGCCGAGTTTATACTTGGTCCCTTATGGATCGCTTTACAACCTTTCCCTCATCCCTACTATTAGGGAGGACATCATTGCAGCTCAGAAGACTGATAAAGGCATGGCACATCTCCGGAGACGGATAGACAACGGGGAGATCATGTGTTTCCGGAAGGATGAGGAGGGGACACTTTGGTTCAATGACCGCATAGTCGTACCCCGGGATATGGAACTGAGGAGAAAGATCCTCGATGAAGCTCACTTGTCTAAATACTCCATTCATCCGGGCAGCAACAAGATGTACCAAGATTTGAAAAAGAAATTTTGGTGGACGCGGATGAAGCGGGAGGTAGCGCAGTACGTATCCGAGTGTGATACGTGTAGACGAGTGAAGGCTGATCATATGAGGAAACCAGGGCTGTTGCAACCCCTGAAGATACCGGCATGGAAATGTGAAGATGTGAGCATGGATTTCATTGTGGGATTGCCCCTAACTGCCAACAAACATGATTCCATTTGGGTAATCGTTGATCGGTTAACCAAGACGGCTCACTTCATCCCGGTGAATACACGTTACAATGCCGGCAAATATGCGGAGCTGTACATAGCAAAGATTCTATGCTTATATGGGGTACCTAAGACCATCGTCTCAGATCGAGGTGCATTATTTGTATCTCGCTTTTGGGAGCAATTACACGCTGCATTGGGTACTAAGCTGATCAGGAGCTCTGCCTACCACCCTCAGACCGATGGGCAAACAGAGAGGGTGAACCAAGTATTAGAAGACATGTTGAGAGCATGTGCCATCCACCAAGGTAGGAACTGGGATGATCAACTACCGTTGGCAGAATTCTCGTACAACAACGGCTATCAGGCGAGTATCAAGATGGCACCCTACGAAGCTCTCTACGGTCAAAAATGCCGCACCCCATTAAACTGGTGCGAATCCGGTGAAAGGGTCATATTCGGGGTTGATGTGGTGAACGACGCCGAAGAGCGCGTTCGGGCAATTCAAGCTAATTTGAAGGCCGCTCAATCCCGGCAAAAGAGCTACGCTGATAAGAGGCATAGACCGCTGCACTTTGAGGTCGGGGAACACGTGTACCTCCGCGTATCTCCGATGAAGGGCGTGCACCGGTTCGGTATGAAGGGGAAGCTCGCTCCCCATTTCATTGGACCCTATGCTATCACCGAGAAGTGCGGACCAGCGGCGTATCGATTGGAGCTACCGGCATCTCTTTCTGGTGTTCACGGCGTTTTCCATGTTTCGCAACTGCAAAAATGTCTGAAGCATACCGCCGCTGTTCCTACCGAAGACATCGGCGAGTTGCAACCGGATTTGACGTATGATGAATATCCGGTGGCAATTCTTGATGAGAAAGCCTGAACCACGCGTAGCAGAACGTTGTGGTTCTACAAAATACTCTGGAGCAACCACACCGCCGAAGAAGCGATGTGGGAGAGCGAGGAATTCCTTCGCTCAAACTACCCGGAGTTCATGGCGTCTCAACACAGGTAAGTCCCTATTACATCGCTGTCTCTTCTTTTATAATCTCGGGACGAGATTCTTTTAAGGGGGGAGGGATGTAAAAGCCCAAGAAAAGGGACTTGGAAAAACTTTTCATCACCTCACAACACCACAGTCTTTGTTGTGGATAGCTTGTGAAAAATTGTGAAGAGCAAGTAACATCCATCAAAAGAGTGATTAGAGGGGAAAGCCTACACTTTCGCAAAGTGGGATTTCTACACATGAACATGATAGGTTGAGCTCACCCCTAGGACTTAAAAAGTCTTGGGAAGGTTCAGGCCAAGTTTCATGTAAATCCAACAACTTTTGAGGCACTTTTGGAGGTATTTGAAAAAGAGGCCAATTTGAATGTAAATTCAAATTGCAGCAACTTTCATCGCTCAAATTCAAAAGTTAGCTTCATATTCAAAATCAGCACATTTTTCTGAGTAAGCCCACCAATTTTCACCCCCATTGGAGTTCATTTTATCAAGAGCTAAATTTGCAAGAATTCCAAAACTAAACTTGAATTTCAGTTCAAACATGAGGCAAATTCAGCCAAACAAAATTAAAATGGGAGAACTCAAATTCAAACAAAAACTTGGGGGCTAAGTCTCACATTGTGAGTAGCTGGGGAGATATTAAGCAAAAATAGAAATGAAAAATAATTGGAAACAGAATTAGAGGGGAGGCCCACATGTCAGCAGTCTTAACAGAGAAGTTTCCTCGGGGATTTTTCCCTCTCTCGGCCGAGACCGCGCGCCAGCACACGGGAGCGTCGGTGCCTGACCACCTCGCGCTGCCACCTCCTGGTCTCCTGCCCGAGCTGGCGAGCTGCTCCCGGATCGATCAACCCCGAGGCAGTCGGTCGCCCACAACACGAAACCACCGAGGCTCGGGTGCTGTACGCACGAACAGAGAACCCTACCCTCGCTGCCGGTTTCGTTCGATCAAGAACCCGGCAAACCACCGCGCACAGAGCCTCCCGAGCAGCAAAACCACCACGGGCGCTCGTCCTCTACCTCCTCGGCACAAGAACGGTCAAGTTTAGCCCTCCCCAACCTTAGCTCCACGGTTCCGAGCAACAACCGAGAAACCGCCACAGCTCGGCTCACGGTGACAGCGCAACAGAGGGCCTTTCACGGCTGAGCAAGAACGGTCTCGGACGCGTCAGGGGCTGGTGGTTCTTGCATCCGAAGCTCAGGCCGTGACCTGGTCCACAGAGCTCGAATTTGAAAAAAGTTCCCCGGCGGGCAGGAACGGACCTTCCGACACGGTAACATCGAATTCACCCACCACCCTTGTTCTTAGGTCATGCAATCTTGCACACAGGACCGCCACTCATCGACGCTCGTTAGCCCCTCACGGCCCTGGCTTGAAACCGCACGTAGGCCGGGTATTTCTAGGTTTTGTTATGGCAATTAAGGCAGGGAGGCTCGGGCTCACGATGAGAACTAGGATATAGCCATCTCCAGGCGGTTTCACCACTAGGACGAGCTTCCTAAGCACACACTGGTGCTATAGCGCCGTTCCACCGGTGTTTTTGCGGGCTAAGCTAGCCGGGCGACGTGGCCGAAAGGTTGCCGAGCCGCTGCACCGTCGCCGGCTAGGTTAGAGCTACCGCCGGTCGGGGGAGAGGGTGCCAGCATGTTCAGCAGGTGGAACTAGGCCCTGTCGGCAAGGGATAGCGCGAGAGTTGGACGGACGGCAAGTAGCAGCATGGCTCCGGCGAGCCCGGCGGCGCGCGGGCACGGGAACGCGAGGAAGAAGACGACCCGCGGACCCCACGTGTCAGCGATGGGAAGTTTAAAATACGGATCTACTGCGGCCCAGGGATCCAGTGTGGCTGTGTGGGAAGGGGTCTGTGGCCCCGTGTGTCTCAGCTCCAGCAGTGACACGTGTGTGATGGGCCCACGGTCAGAGCTTAAAATTTTCCCCAGTTTATTTACAATTTCAGATTTAGTTCAAACTTTAGAACCCCATAACTTTTGCTAGGAAGCTCCAAATTTAGTGATTCAAATTGGGTTGGATTCAGCTTGCATAGCTCTATCCAAATATGCCACCCAATTTGTAGGAAACCCATTATTTAATTCTGGAAAATTCTGGAAAGCTTTTCAGCAAAAGAATTTTAGAGGGAGTTTGGTTCATCCGAAAGTCCTCAATCTTTGCCAGACTATTCTTTAGGATGTTAGTGAACCCCTGTAAAAGTTTCAGACCATTTGGAGTTGATTTTAGCAGGGCAATTCAGATTTGAAGGTGCTGTGTTCAATTAATACAAAAACATTTTCAGGGAATTTCCAAAACTTGGAAATTCAGTTCTGGACAAACCTTAGCTCCAAAAATACTAGGAAAATTCATGCAAACTCTATGAGCTATAATTAAGATTTTAGTTCACTAAGTTTGGCATAAACAGGGGTGTTATCTCATAATTAATTCTTCTTTGCTTATTTGCTAAGAAAATTATTCTGAACAAACCACTCAATGAAAAGTGCTAATTTTTGGTCCCGAGGGTTTTCTTGTGACAAGGAACTCACACAAAAATTCTAAGCTCTATTGGAGCTCTGGATCACCCCTGTTCTATTTAACCACTTGAGGTGATCAATATGGAAGAGGGGGAAGACCACTTAGCACTTAATCATGTGCTTAGGTCCAAACCCAAACCACTAGCCCCAGTTTCATTTTAAATTCTTAAACAGAGTTCCAGTTGTTAAAAACTTGTTATTAGAACTTGTAGCAGAAGCATTACAATAAACTTATGTGCATATCCATTGACATGTAGTATTTTCATTAACGTGTAGTCGCTGAAGGTGAGGAGACTCCGGAAGTGCTCGACTTCCTCCTTCCGGAAGAAGAACTAATTACTGACCAGCAGCAACAAGGAAAGCCCCGGTTTGCATCAAAACTTACAAGTTTTTATTTGTATTCACTTTATATGTCTAGCATTTTGTTTATTGTATTAAGTCTAGGTGGTATGACACTCCAAATGCATGACCCAGAAAACCCTGGAGTATAATGTAGAGTAGGTTATAAATTGATTATAACTGCTAATCTCAAATTAACAAAAGTGGATTAAAAGAAGCAAAACTCGAGTGGGCAGATTCCTACTCGTGAAACGGGGTTTAGAGGGATCAATCGGAAGAGTTGGGAACTGATCCTCATAGTTGGGAATGGAGACGGACAGTGGATGGAAGGATCAAGGACGTGGTCCTGTGAACCTAGTCTATGTCTGAGTCGATTAAGGCCCGTTCTCGTGTGCGGCCCCGCTGGACAAGTTTGAGATGTGTACCGGATGCATACTAGCTATATGGGACCAAGGAAACCGATGTAACATGTTAACCTAGGTGCCGAGGCATACCTCACCGTCTAATGCCGATGCTGAAAGGATAGTGAAGTCGGCTCTACGAGGGTTTGCCGTAGAGAGACTTAATCCCAGTCGGTGGGACCGGTTCGACATTTGGGTGTCGTGTGAAAGGTTTCCAGATACGACGTCAGTGATAGTTGCTGTGTGCAACGTCGAGTACGGGCATACGTGTCGTGTCAGCCGGGTGTTTTTGATTGCAATCACCATCGCTCGCGGTGGTGAGCATACTTGTACACTGAGTCGTGGCGTAGTAATAAACGGGGAAACGTTTAATATGCTTCGTGAGTAATCCTCATAATGGAGATGAGGAACGATCAACACTTCACTAAATTTAGTTTCCACCTTGGGCTAGTAGCGTCGAGGCAAAGCGTTTCTTGTTTGATTGTGGAGTCTCGACGGTAATGGCACAAGGTCTGTATGAGTCTAGGGTAGATCACTAAAGTTACATTCACCTCGGGCAAGCGAAATCGAGATAAAGCATTTCTTGTTTGATTGTGGAGTGTCAATTTAAATTGCGCGAGGGCTATAAAAGTTGCTTAAAACTGGAAGTAAGGACTCTCCTTTAGCTCAAGTTCATCGTTTGTGCAAACTGTTATAATCAGCCCTCTATTTTCATCATGTAGAGTTTCATGACTGGGGTGACGGGTCAGTCTTGCTGAGCTTCGTGCTCACAGATACTGCATAAGTTGTTTTGCAGGTAATAACTGTACGCTGCTAAGTACGGGTGTCTGATGAGACTCGGAGCTCTCCGAGTGGTGAACTCATTACAACCCCTGCCGCTGCTATTGTGATAGTGTTGCTAGCGAGAAGGGTCCGCGGGCAGGATACCTTCTCTGTTGCTTAGCATAGGTATGAGACGTGAGTTGTACTAGTCTTCCGCTGTAGAATATTTTGAGAAGTATTTGTAAAATTTACACTTTGTAAGATTCCGCTTGATTTATGTAATATGTGATTTATTATGTGTGCTGTTGGGTGCCGCATCGCACGGCACCACCCAATGCGATTCCCGAGAGAGGTGCCCCGTCCCCGTAAACCTGGATGACGGGACCTCACAGCGTTCTTACGGTGCATCACCACCGTACTACACTTAATAATCTTTTCCCTATGAAGAAATGATTCATGAACTAACTTTCAACTAAAAATGGAAGTTTGAAACAAGTATTAGTTACTGAACTCTTATTTTGAGCAAAGATTCAAATGAGAGCATGACTAGGCGTCAAAGTTTTCAAAAACAGAGTGCGCTGCTTCTGGCAGGAATTCTTCCTGGACTTTGACAGAGCATAACTCTGAGTAGATTTAACCAAATAAGGTGTATGATACAGTTCTGGATAGATTTTCAAGTGCTCTACAACTTCCTTGTAGACCTCCAGAGCAAAATCACACGTTAACTGGGTGAAAAGTCCAGTTGAAGGCAAACTGTTCAGAACCAGGACAGTACCAAAAACCTCTCTGGACCTTTTAGTTTTTAAGCCATAACTTCCTGTAGAAAAATCCTTAAGGAACCCATGATACACCTTTGGAAATATAGTGAAGTATACTAAAACTTTGGTATTGAACTCAAGTCAAGAATCTGTAGATAACTTCAGTAAAATTTGGAGTTTGTGTGAACTGATCAGGGTAGTCCCGCTGATTAGTTAGCGTACTTAAGATTTGTTTAAACATGAATGTGGTTATGCTTTCATAAAGTTCATGACATATTCATGTTTTGCTTATATTCACTTACTACTGAGATAAAAATTTTGATTGACTCAAAATTTTGTTTCGTGCAGTATGGTACGCGCACACTCTCAAATGGAGATTGGAGGTTCTAGTCGAGGTGGGAATGACTCGACTTCATCACAAGAGCCATCACCAACCGGATTGGCTGAAATTATGGCAAAGATGAATGAAACTCTCCAAACTCTAGTTCAGCAAGGCATAAATCGAGAAGCTCAACGTCACATGCCAAACCAGAGCACGTATCTGGATTTCTTGGCGACACAACCGCTGGTATTCTCTGAGGCGGCTGACCATTGTGAAGCAAATCACGGGTTACGTGTCACTGAGTCCAAGTTTGGGTTGATCCAATGTGATGAATTCTCGAAGACTCTATATGCCGCTCAGCAGCTTCACGGCTTTGCTGGAGCATGGTGGGCAGACTACCTTGCTGTCCAACCAGCAGGGCATCGTGTCACATGGGCGGAGTTCCAGGCTGCATTTCATGCTCGTTTCATCCCTTCGGGCATAATGCAAACCAGTCTGGATGAGTTCTGGAGTCTGAAGCAAGGGTACATGAGTATTATTGAGTATGCGAAGGAATTCAATCGCTTAGCTCAATATGTCCCTGACTATGTGAAATCACCATCCATGAGGGGTTATCATTTTTATCGAGGGCTGACTGCTAGGTTGCGATGTGAATTGGCTCAAGTTAGCAAAGAGAATTTTGATGAGTTTGTGAGTTGGGCTATCGCTCAAGAATATTATTCCAACCTATACCTCAAAGAAAATAGGGAGAGGGACTCATAACAGGATGAAGACAATCATCTACCTCAGAAGTATCGGTTGGTAATCCGTTCACCTTCCGGTCGAGAGATTCCACATGAGGTGCAATCATTCTGGGAGTCTGACGATTCTTCTACTCCACAGAGGTCCTATTCACCTCCGCCGCAGCAGCAAGTTATTTCTTATGCACCTCAGTATCAACAAGGTGCAACAGAATACTATTTCCCTCAAGAGGTTGAAGATGAACAAGGTGATTTCTCAGCTGAACCAAGTGCTGTCCCACCTCACGTTGACAATGAGCTCAACGTCAACGAAGCAACTGAACCGAGCAGAACCATTGTGTCTGCGGGTCCAGTTCCACAGTGTGATCTTGGGAAGCAAAGAAAAGCTATGTCCAAGGTGGGGACAGTTAATTATATGTCAGTCAATGATCTGCCAAAGGGAGGACCTGTTCTTCCCGGCAGGTTCACCTTAAATGACAAGCCGGTTGTCATTTTATTCGACTCGGGGGCGACACATAACTTCATTAGCAGGGCAACGGTAATCTGGGATCAGATCTCCACAACTGTCACAAAAGGTTCTTACCTTATTCATTCGCCAGGTGGAGACATATCAACTAATGAAGTCGTTTCTCGAGCAGCACTTTGTTTGGGGGGAAAAATTTATCCTACCACCCTCATCATTCTCGAAGACCATGGAATCAATGCCATATTGGAAATATCATGGTTGACCTTCCATAAGGCTGTTCTGGACATCGAGAACAGGAGTGTTCACTTGGACTCTCCACTTCACGGACGTCAAACATTGTACCTCGGCGAGGCGGTTTCCAAAGACCCGGAAGTATGTAATGCCGAGGCTTGCAAGTTAGAAGACATTCCGGTAGTCTGTGAATATCCGGACGTGTTTCCCGAAGATCTTTCAGGCTTACCACGTGAGCACGAGGTGGAATTCAAAATAGAGTTGATACCGGGGACCACGCCGATCGCTCGGAGATCATACAAAATGGCTCCGAATGAACTAGCAGAACTGAAGGAGCAACTCAAAGATCTGATGGACAAGGGGTTCATTCGTCCAAGTTCATCACCATGGGGTTGCTCGGCTTTATTTGTGAAGAAGAAGGGTGAGACGCTGAGGCTATGCGTCGATTATCGCCCTTTGAATGCTGTGACAATAAAGAACAGGTATCCACTACCAAGAATTGATATTCTCTTCGATCAGCTAGTGGGTGCTAAAGTCTTCTCAAAGATGGACTTAAAGTCGGGGTATCATCAAATCAAGATCCGAGCGGAAGATATCCCGAAAACAGCATTCTCGACAAGATATGGGCTCTATGAATATCTTGTCATGTCATAAAGTCTAAATCATCTTCCTGGACCCTTTTTGCTCGTTCAAAATGCCGGCTCGCCGGAATTTGAGGTTTAGCGCCGGTGAGCGTGAAGAACAGCCAAAACTGAAATCTGGAAATTCTCCCAACCTAGTTGATCATTCGTGTTGCGGTTCAAGCCATAGCAATTACAGTCCCTAGCGACCTCCCTAACTGAAAACCTAAGCTTCCAGGCCACCCTATTAGTGGGGCAATGAGAATTCTCCACCGCCGGCCCAAAACGACTCGGTCCACCGTCGAGCCCTTACTTGTCACCATTTTCCGCTCGAGTATGGCATAGATTCACATTCTACACGTCCTAGTGGTGCTGTACAGAAATTGATCTCATCAGAAGAGGTATGGGACACGCTGTCCCTCGTTGGCGCCGCACCGCCGAGCGCCGCCGCCGGTGCCGATGGACTTCCCGGTGTTTTCATGCCGTGAGACTGTGCCCAGCTGCTCGGCCACGGGGTGAGGAACGTGTAGGACGAAGTCTCATCGAAAATGGTGGAGAAATGGCGAAGAACGACCTGCACCATGCTCTCTGTTCGCACGCGTGAGTCTTTGGGTGAGGTGGAAGACGGGTCTGACCCGAGGGCCCCACTGTCAGTTGCCGGAAGGGATTATTTGAAATTTTCTGTTAGCAAACAATTCCAGAAATGAGCCCATCTTCTAAATTCATTTATGCCTATTATATGTGCTCCAAAAATTTAAAATTAATTCTGGTAGAATCCTCATGTGCTAGACATTGCGGTGATGCAATTTTCTAAACATGAAAGTCCCAGTATTTCTGTAATTAATTCCTTTGAGCTAATTGGTTGGTAAATTAATTACCACTGTTCATGTAATGGGAAAATTCCCAATTTTGGTCAGGATACTGTTTCAAATAACCTTGACCATCAGTTAAAATTTCAAGTCCATTGGGATTTATTTACTTGGTCAAACAGTCTTCTAATCTTCAGCCATCATTAAAATTTCCCGAAAAAAACAGAAACCTTTTCAACATTTCCTATCAACTTCAAAAATCCATTTCTTCCTGTAGACAACTTGAAAAATTATGAAAACAATTTTTCTAGAACCAGGAGACCTCCTAGGTTTAGATACTTCACTTTTATCTATGTCAAAACTTCAGATTTGAGATCAACGTTCAGAGGAGCCATATACTTGTGGGAATTTTGGAGACCATAAGCTTCTATGAAACTTCCTCAATTTTTTCTCAATCATCCTCAGAGAGTCTAGTGTCCACTGAATAAATCCCAAAGCCAATTAAAAAACACATAATAGCAGTAGCTAGTAATAGAAGATTGCTTCTTATAAATCATTATCACTTATACATATATTTTGTACATATCATATAGTGACCGAAGTTGAGGACGCTCCAGTGCCTTTGGAGATCCTCCCACCAGAAGCTAACTTTTTGTTTGACTCGCAACCAGGTAAGCCTTGGTTTGCATTTAATTACTTTTGCAAAGTTTTACTTTATATAACTTATGTCTAGGATGAATTGCTTGCATTAGAGTTAAGGTGATTGAAACCCCACTTGCATGACCTCTAAATCCTATGGAGGGTTGGGTAGTCTAGAGCTTGATAAGTAGAGAATACCATGCTCTGTTCTCAGGATCTCGATAGAAGTCGGGTAGTTGAAATCTACTTGCGAGATAGGATTTTATCACATGGGCTCGAATAAAGTAAAGAATGGCTTAAGAATGAGAAACTGAGACCCAGCATGGGGTTAGGATGCAGTGAGCAGAGGTCTCACATGCGTAGCCCTGTTGGTGTCGGTTGAAGACCAAGCCGTGTGCGGCCCTGCTGGACAAGTTTGAACAGTACCGGATGCATACTGGCTATATGGGAACCAGGAAACTGATATAATTGGTTAACCTGGGTGCTGAGGCTTACCCAACCATTTTATAGGAGTGGGTTGAGTGTAGCAAGGTGTATATCTGCTGGCGGGCATAGACACACTCCACGAAGGGACCTCCTGCCCGTTACGGATGGACCAGTTCAACATTTGGGTTTCCTTTGAAAGGTTGCTGCATACAGCAGAGTAGGAAGGTGTGAAGCACCACACTTCTGAAATGGGTGTATGTGACGTGTTATCCGGGTTTCTATTGATTGCAATCACAGTCCCTCGCGGTTATTTGAGTACCTCTTGTTCACTGCACTGTGACGTAGTAAGAATTGAAAGAGGCCAGAAGAAGATGATGCATTGATCTATTATTGTATTGAAACCATGTATGCTGTAGATGTAGAGCTCACTAAGTTTATATTCCACTTTGGGTATAACCACATCGGAATAAAGCGTTTCTTGTTTGATTGTGGACTTCCGATGTGAGGGCTGCTTAAGGCATACTAATCTGCTGCTGTAAAACTGAAAGTAAGGATTAACATGTAGGCGTGTTTTTATCACAATATCATTTTCCTATATCAAGAATCCATGCATATAGAATCTCATTTTTGTAAGGGCCCAAGTTTTTCAGTTGCTAAATGTAAAGGCCTCAGTTTTTGACACATGTTTGAAGTGTTCATCACCACACACACACCTCATTTGAAGAAAGTTGATGAACACATTTGAAGAGCAAGTAACCACAATCAACATGCTCATTAGGGAATAAACTCACATATTGCAAAAGTGGTATTTCCCACATGTAATACATAAGGGCTGGACATAAGAAAAACTCCTACCTATTGCTAGGAATGTCCATGCCAAGTTTCACCCAAATTCAAAACCTTTTGAGGTCGTTTTGGGCATAGCTAGAAAGAGGGCAGTTTGAAACTACATTCAAATTCAAACTGTTTTTATCCCATGAATTCAAAAGTGGGAGACATATTCTTACTCAGCACATTTTTGTGAGCTCACACTCCAATTTTCACTCCATTTGGAGTTGATCTTGACATGAGCTAAGTGGGGCAAATTCAAACCTTATTTGAACTTCAAACTAAACATGTGCTGAAATTTATCCAAACCAAACCCAATTTGAATTCTAACCAATTCAAATGGCTCATGGGTGAATAATTTGAATCACCATGGGTATTTTGGGGCTCACTGTTTACAACACTGATGAGGAGTTAATTTCAGAGGTTAAACTTGAGTGTGGGACCCACATGTCATAGAGAGAAGGGGGAAGACTTGCACACAAAGTCACAGCCTCGGTGGGAAATTCCACCGAGCAGCTGCCAGCTGTGCCACCGAGAAGCAACCGGCGCCACCAGCTGCTTCCCTCTTCGCGCGCTGGCGCCCAGGGCGGCTTGCTCGCGCCTCCACGCGACCGGCACCGCCTCAGCCCGAGCGAAGACCGGCTGGCTTTATCCCCTCGCGTGCGACCCCGAGCAGCGACAGTTTTTCTCCCTGAAGCTCTCGGTCGATCGGGAAAACCAGCAAACGATCGCCCCTTTCCATCCCTGAGCTGCTAGACAGCACCCTGAGATCGCACTTCACCTCCCCAACGACAAAAACCCCGAGCTCCGACCTCCCTTGCCCGAGAACGATCGCCACAGCGGCGACCTAATCTCAGCTGAAGGTCAGGCGCTCGCGGACAGCGTTCCACGGGAGCTTTCACGGTCCAGCAAGAGCAGCAGCAGGAGCGTGCAACAACCATGTTGCTCTCCTCCAAGTTTGGAAGCAAACCGTGAAGAATCCACTGCGAATTTCCAGCTTTTGCTCCGGCGACCTTAAACCGAGCTTCCGGTACGGATTCTTCGAATTCTCGCGCTGTGATCCTTCTTTAGTTATCAAATCTTGCACATAGGTGCTGGACTAGCCGGCGATCAATTTCCTTTCTGCATCCGTGGTATGAAACCGACTAGGAGTGACCAATTTTGAGCTTGATCAAGGGCGCTCATGGCGGGCACGCTCGGTCACACGGTGCCGACCGGCTTGCCGCCATCTTCGATCCCATTTGACACCTTGTCGAGCTTCCTAGAGGTGTACTGATGCTATAGAACCGATCGTTCGAGGTTTTGGCGGGTTAGAACCCACGGCCGACGGCGCCGAACCTCAACCGAGGCCGCCGCACGTCGCCGGGCTATTTCTGGTCACCGCCAGCTTGAACTGACCCAACAGACGTGCTCCTCGACGTCGACAACCCCCTACCGGCGAGTTTCAGAGCAGGTGATGGCCGGCAGCGGCAAGCCGGCGAGCTCAGAGTCGGCTCCGGTGAGGGGAGGCGGCGCGGGCGCGAGGTCGCGTCCGGAGGAAGACGAAGCCGGCTGGCCCACGCATCAGCGGCTTAAAAATTTAAATCGGAATCGGGTGTGGCCGGGATCTGATGTGCTGGCGCTCAAAAACCCTTTGGGCCTCAGTGTGCTGTCGTCTCCGCGCCCAACACGTGTCCCCGCGGGCCCCGACAGATTTAAACTTTTCCCCCGATTTTCAGATTTCCTTTAAACTTCAAATCTTCATAACTTTCGCTAGAAAGCTCCAAATCGAGTGAACCAAATTTTTCTGGATTCAGCTCTCTGAGCACTTTCCAGCAAATCAAGTTTCACTTCATGATAATCCTTATTTCTCCAGAATTAATTCCTCAAATTTAAACTGTTTGGAATTTTAACTGGAGAATCCTTTGCAGGAAAATTCTGAAATTTTGCTGGGATGTTCACCAAAATATCCCTGAACAACCATAAAACTTTCAGATCGATTTGAGCTCATTTGATCCACCTAATGGTGTGATTAGTGAAACTGTTCCAGAGAAAATAGAAAATGTTCAGAAACATTTTCAGAATTTCCCCTGGAATTGTTTAGCTCCTATCTTTAGCTAGGAACCTTCAAATTAAGTGAGACCAACTCCATTAGAACCATCTGAAAAGCTAGTTTTCAGAAAATCATAGTTTGTTTCATAAAATCCTTAGAACACCCTACAAGCCTTCAATTAAGATCAAGTACATAATTAATTGTGGAGGGCTCAAATGAGCTTTGCTGCAACTCAAACTTGACCAAGTCTGTGTTTAGGTTGTAACCAAACCACAGTAATAGTTTCACAGTCATGGGGTTTGTCTAGTAAGAGCTATAGACTTCACAAGTTTAAATTCAATCAAATGCATTTAAATTAATACATGTACTTGTATCTCATGTAGTCACTAAGGTCGAGGAGGAACCCGAAGTCCTAGACTTCGTTACTCCGGAGGAGCAGCTAGCCTACGACCAAGAGCAGCAAGGCAAGCTCCGGTTTGCGTTAACCCTTTACAAATTTTTATTGTTTTGAGCACTTACTTGAGTATTATGATCTCTTGCATTAGAGTCTTGTTTGGAAACCCAACTGCATAGTCAAGAAAACCATGGGTTGGGTTTAGGATTGCAAACCCCGTTAGCTACTGCAAAGCTAAGTTAGAGTAGGATTCGGTACAAGTCGAGTAGTTGAAACTACTCGCAAGCATAGGATAGAGTCACTTGACTCGGGTAGGGATAGCACATGATACACAAGGCAGGAAAGATGAGACTGGGCGGAGGGTAAGGGCAGCAGGACTTTGGGGCCTGTGTGCTGTAGCTCCGCTTGTGTCGATTGAGGACCGAGCCATGTGCGGGCCTGTTGAACAAGCTAGAACAGTACCGAAGACCTACCGGCTATATGGGAACCGGGAAACCGATGTAACTCTGGTAGCTGGGTGTTGAGGCATAGCTGGTCGTTCAGAGGGTAGGTTGAGAGCTCGAGGTGTAAATCGGCTGGAGGCAATGAGATGCGCGTGCTGAGACCTCTTGCTCGGGACGATTGGACCGGTTCAACATTTGGCTAACGGGTGAAAGGTAGTTGCGTACGACGTCCGTGATGGTTGTTGTAGGCAACGTCGAGTACGGGCGTATTTGACGGGTTGTTTGGGTAACCCTGCAGGTGTAAATCGATTATAATCGCCATCCCTCGCGGTCAGTGAGTACCACTTGTTCACTGTACCGTGACGTAGAAAGAACAGGCTAGTTACATGTTAAAATGTTGCTGATTGAAAGATGGACTTTGATTGCTAATGATGTGTTGTAGTTTAGAGCTAACTAAAGTTCTTTTCAACTTTGGGCAAAGTACATGAGAGAAATGTGTTTCTTGTTTGATTGCGGCTCTCTCATGTGCCTTAGCGTAAGGTTCTCCACAACCTGCTGCTAAAACTTGAAAGTAAGGTTCCAATAATTAGGCAAGTCCTTTGCAAAGTGTTTTATCTCATGTACCCATCACCCCTCATGTAGAAGTTCCATGTTTAGGAGAGACGGGTCAGTCTTGCTGAGCCGTCGTACTCACTGCTTGTGTTTGAAGCTTTTGCAGGGTTCTATGAGGAAGGGACTTCCTCGGGACCAAAGTCTTGGTCATTAAACACCACATCATTCTCTTGACCTGAGCAGCAATACAAACCAACAGAAAAGCAAGTTTGAGTACCGTGGGTACTCAGTAAGTGTGGGAAAGTTATGTCATGCATGGCTAGCGCAAGGAGAGGTTGAACTCAGGGTTAAAACACTACGCAATTATTACCTATCACCTTAGATTATTAAGCACCTACATTACTACACAGGTGAAATGGTCCCAATCTCCCAACCCATCATCAAAATCAAGTAAACATAGTCTCATCTCAAATGTTAAGCTTCCCACTCAACATCCTCAACTTCCCAATCCATCATCCTCTAATAATGAATAAATCCAAGCCGCTCTTGACCGTGAGCACGGCTGTCATGACAGTTTTGACTCTGTAGAGTTTGCATCACTGTACCCACATCTAGTGATTTCATCCCCCGTTGCCGGGTGGACTAAAATAACCTCCATTATGCCAGTGGCCACGAACCACGTTCACACTTCCCAGGTGTGTAGCCAGGAGATCACTACGAGGCCTTTACAAAGGGATTTCCGAGGAGCGTGGGCCCACTGAGGTTTCACCCCTAACAGCATACAAGAGGCTCCAACCCCGCTGCAGTGGCCCCCTCTTGAGCCTTGCGGTTCATATGGTAGTCCAGCTGACACCTATTCCCCGCACCATCCAAACACCCATACTACGTCGGAGATACACCTAATTAATTGGCCAAGCTGCCCCATCTCAGCATGTGGTTGGCACGGTAAAGCCAGGTTACATGCTCCATGAACCGGTCCTTAGGATCCAGGCAATTACTAAACACAAACCCGAGTCTCGTGCACCCAGCAATAACCAAATCATCCAACTTGCCTCGATCCCTACCTCTACATAACTCATAACGTCTCATTCGAGAGTAAAGTAAACAAGTTGATGATCTCATATCCCACTTATCCCATTCTAAGCATGGCTAAGCATATGTGATATGAATGAATGACATAATAAAACCAATCCCATCCTAAGCTACAAGGAAACAAGATAATGCAATTCTAGGGAATTCCTAGCATGGGTTTCATATTTCTATTGACAATGCAAATAATTCTATCTACACATCCTAGCATAGGATCAAAGTGGTCAAGGACACTTGCCTTCTTCCTGCTGCTCTAGGAATGGAAAGTCTTGGTCTTGGAAGGGGAGAACTTGCTCTGGGGCAGGTTCTAAACATGCCAATACACATAGCAAAAGAAAACAACAATCCATAAGTCATAGTTCACACTTCCACTCATGCAAACCATACATACTTTCATATGAAAGTCATTCACATTTCTAAGTTTTTTTGTTACCCTACATGTGTTGATTTTTGGCCTACATGCACTTTTAACCATATGTAAATGATTTCTAACTTTTGTATTCAGATTTCTATTTGCACACTATATATGAATTTCCAATTTGAAAAAATTCTTTATATTTAATTAATACACTTCTTAGCTACCAAGTTTGCATGAAAGGTAATTTCCTACTCCAAACAGGTTTTCAGATCTTTTACAAAATCCTAAATTGAGGTTTTTGGATTTGGAGACCTCATTTATCATTTTCTAATTATGCATACTTATTTTCCTATATTTTCAGATTTATTTTCTATGCCTAAAAGTGAACTTTACTATGAAAATAGTAAGACACATCATCTAAACAGAATAGGTTCTGATCTAAAATGTTCAATAATATATTTTTGAACTTCCTCTCTGATGTTGAACAAATTAAATTTATTTTACTATTTTTTTGGAATTATTTTCTAGCCTAAAATGTGTCTCTAGAGAAAATAAAAATGAGCAACACTTAGGTAGATTTCATTTCAGCCTAAAATCTATTTTTAACTCATTCTAAAGTTTTCCAAGTGCTAGGAGAGTTTAAATTTGAATTTACACATGTGTTTGCCTTACCTTTTAAATTTAAATCCTAGTCACATATTCAAATTTCTGAATTTAATTTCTTATAGGGTCAACAAGGAAAATCCACCCTACTGCAGGGTCTAATTTACTATTTCCTAAATTTCCAGGGGTCTAACTACACATAACAGAGGGGTTTTCCTAATTTTTATTAAGTCCAGGGGCTAAAACTGATTTTTAAATGAATTTACACGAATTTCTGAAGGTCCAGGGGCTAGATCAGAAGTTTCCGGGGCTAGCTCATGTTTTCCAAAACCCCTAGGTGGTAGCGCGTAAGAATCCCGGCCTTTATAACGCGGGGCTGACGTGGACCGTCCGATTTAAAACAGACGGCTCAAATTAGATCGCCAAACCGGTACGCGTCGGTTTTATTTCTACCGTGCGATTTAAAATAGACGGCCCCCAAGGGGCTACGTCGCCCTGGCCGGAGCCAGCCTGCGCGCGCGGCGGCGCTCGGCGGCGGGGGGTGGAGATCTCGCCGGCGCAGCGTCGGTTTTTGCCGCTACACGCTAGAACTCGCATATTTTTGCACGGATCGGCTGCGGAGGGTTAGGGGATGCTCACCGAGGGGTTTTCCTGCACTTGGAGGCCCTGGAAGTCGGTCGGCGGCGAGCTTCAATGGCGATGGTCTTCGGTGCACGTCAGAGTGGTAGTTGGGGCGCAAGACACGTCGTTTCCTTCACCTGCAGGGCTCCCCGGCGGCGGTGGAACGTGATCAGCACGTTAGATCAGGAAATTTGAGCAAGGATCGAAGGAAATCGGCTGTAGAAACTTCGGTTCTCACCGGAGAGAAAAACGGCCGATCGGGGGGGGGGGGATAGGGCGATTGTCTGTGTTTAAATAGGCAAGGGAGGGCGGCTGGGGTTTGTTTGGATGTGCCGCAGCGCATGGCTGGATATCGCGACATCCGGAGCCAGAAAATAGGCGTGGTTGCTGCAGTCGGCGCGGAAGTCAAGCGGCAGTTGGGCGCGCGCGAGGAGAGGGATGACACGTGGGCCCCGCATGTCAGTGAGAGGGAGAGAGGGGGGCGCGGATTCGGGTGGGCGCGGGGGTCTTGGGCCGGCTGGCGGGTTTCGGCCCACTGGCCGGTTTTGGTTTTCTTTTTCTTTTTCCTTTACTTTTTCTATTTTGATTAGAATTTGAATTCCAGTTTGAATTTGAATTGCTTTATCACATGCATTACGTCCAAAAAATTTTAAATTCCCCTCTTTAGTAGGTTTTGGGGTGTTACAGCTCTATCCCCCTTAAAAGAAATCTCGTCCTCGAGATTGGTGGTTCTAGGAAAACAATTCCGGAAACTGTGCCTTAAGCTCGTCTTCTCGCTCCCATGTGGCTTCCTCTTTCAAGTGATGCTTCCACTACACCTTGCACATTCGGATTCTTTTATTTGTTGTGAGGCGTACCATTGTCTCCAAAAACTTGACTGGTTGCTCAGCATAGACAGATCTTTTCGTACGTCGACCTCATTCATGGGTAACATCTCTTCAGGCGTCCTTAGACATTTCTTGAGCTGTGACACATGGAATACATCGTGCACATCCGATAGGTGAGCCGGTAGTTCTAGTTGATATGCCACTTCTCCTTTCCTCTCTAGGATCTGAAAGGGTCCGATGTATCGAGGTGATAACTTCCTTTTCACCTTAAACCGACGAAATCCTCGGATAGGGGACACCTTGAGATAAACATAGTCCCCCACGTTGAAAATGAGCTCTATTCTCAGTACATCGGCATAGCTCTTTTGTCAGGTCTGTGCTATCCTCAAGTTGTTGCGGATTTCCCTCACTTTTGCCTCGGCTTCTTGTAGTACTTCGGGTCCAAACACTTTACTTTCCCCGGTTTGGTTCCAAAATCGTGGAGTCCTGCACTTCCTTCCATACAACGCCTCGAATGGTGACATCTTCATACTAGCCTGATAGCTGTTGTTATAGGAGAACTCAGCATACGGTAAGTTCTTGTCCCAACTCCTATTGTTCTTGAGTGCACACGCTCTCAGCATATCCTCAAGGATCTGATTGGTCCTTTCCGTCTGCCCATCAGTCTGGGGGTGATATGCAGAACGAAAATTCAGATGAGTTCCCATGGTTTCATGTAACTTCTGCCAGAAACTTGAGGTGAACTGTGTCCCTCGATCCGACACTATCTTCTTTGGCACTCCATGGAGACACACGATCCTTGACATGTACAATTCCGCCAATTTGGATCCGCTGTAGCTTTCTTTCACGGGGATGAAATGAGCTACCTTGGTTAGTCTGTCGACGATGACCCATATCGAATCATATCCCGATTGGGTCCTGGGTAGTCCCACTATGAAATCCATATCGATTTCTTCCCATTTCCATTCAGGCACTTTGAGTGGTTGCAATAATCCCGCGGGTCATTGATGTTCTGCTTTCACTAGCTGACATGTGTCACATAGGGCGACATGTTCCGCGACATCTCGCTTCATGCCATACCACCAATATCTGCTCTTGAGGTCATGATACATCTTCGTACTTCCAGGATGAATGGAGTAGCCAGAATCAAGAGCCTCCTTCAAAATCAATTCACGTATCTCCTTCACATCAGGCACACAGATTCTTTTCCCATGCAACACCGTACCTTTGTTCATCTTCTCTGAACCTAGGGGCTTTATTTTCTTTGATGAGTACTCTAATCTCTTGTATCTTCTCGTCATTCTTCTGACCGTTGCGTATGTACTGCTCTAACGTGGAGTCCACTTCCATTGCGATGGCCTCACCACTATTCACCAGACATAGATTGAGTTTTGCAATCTCTTCCTTCAATTCTATAGGCATGTCCTTTAAGCTCAACATATTGACCTGCACCTTCCGTCTTAAGGCATCAGCCACGATGTTTGCTTTCCCAAGATGATAGTTGATGCCTACATCAAAGTCGTTGATTAGCTCTAACCATCTCCTTCGTCTGAGGTTGAGATCTGGCTGTGTGAAAATGTACTTTAAGCTCTTATGATTTGTATATATCTCTGCCCTCTTTCCCATCAAGTAATGCCACCAAATCTTCAATGCATGTACCACTGCGGCTAGCTCTAGGTCATGTGTAGGATAGTTCTTCTCGTGTTTTCGGAGCTGCCGGGACGCGTAGGCCATGACATGCCCCTCTTGCATGAGAACACATCCCAACCCGTGTCCAGATGCATCGCAGTACACCGAAAAATTCTTCTGCATATCCGGCATAACTAGCACTGGGGCTGTTGTCAATCTTTTCTTCAATTCCTGAAAACTTGTCTCACATTCCTGTGTCCATGTGAATGTGATTCCCTTCTCTAACAATTCGGTGAGGGGTCTCGAGATCTTGGAGAAACCCTCGATAAACCGTCGATAATACCCAACCAATCCTAAGAAGCTTCGGACTTCCCCGACATTTTCAGGGGTCTTCCACTTCTGCACATCCTCGATCTTGGCGGGATCTTTGGAGATTCTTCCCTCCGAGATTATATGTCCTAAGAAGGGAACTCTTCTCAGCCAAAACTCACACTTGCTCAACTTGGGATATAGTTGGTGTTTTCTCAGCTTTTGCAACACCAACCTTAAATGTCCCTCATGTTCTTCTTCGTCTTTGGAGAAGACGAGAATGTCATCAATGAAAACCACCACAAATTTGTCCAGATATTCCATGAATACCTTGTTCATGAGATACATGAAGTATGCCGGGGCATTAGTTAGCCCGAAAGGCATGACGGTGTATTCATACAGCCCGTACCGAGATACGAAAGCTGTCTTTAGAATGTCGGTTTGCCTTATCTTAAGTTGGTGGTATCCTGACCTGAGATCAATTTTTGAGAACACACAAATAAATAAGGTATTGACTCGACTACTCGATAACCTGCTGAAATAAGAGAAATGACTCTAAACAACTCATATCACTGAGCTGGCTCGTCGGGGTCTTCCTCATTATTGCGGCTGCCCTCTGATTCTGCTTTAGGTGGGGAAGCTGCTGGTTGAGAAGTGCGGCGGCGCCTGCTCGCCCGACGGTCTGGGGAGTCCGGAGTCCACGTGTCATTCACGGTGACACACAGTTTATTCCCATCTCCTTTTTGTCTCGCCCTCAAGCTGGCACGAAGCAATGCCTCGGTCTCTTTCAGGGTGTCACGAACATCCTAAAGCTCCTGCTGGCACTCCTGCAGTCGAGTGCTGAGCATAGCAGCATCCTCCAAGCACAGGTCCATGTGCTCATGGGAAGTCCCCTGCTGCACTGGCGGGTACATGTACTCCGCGGTGCCACTCTCACGCTGGAGGACATACATGTACTCCGTCCTGTCCAGGTGTCGACGGTTGATGTAACTCTGGTAGGTGATGGCCTCCCAGGTGACATCCTTCTCAGCATCGGCCTGAGTCGCCCGACAAGCTGGAGAGCGGTGAATCTTGAGCAGCTGGTTTTCATGGATAATCCTCATCTCTGAGCTCCAATCTTCATGCTTCTCACGGAGGGTCCTGGTGGAGCTGTAGTGTATGATCAGCTTGCCAACATTGCCGGCGGCGTGGAGCATACGCCGAAGACGGCGCAACAAGCCTCCTACTGCCAATTCGTAGGAGTGGTACGTCACCGGACGCTTCTCCTCTCTCAGGGCAAGGGCAACTACAGGAACTCTCCCTCCGGTGGACTTGCGGGCGGTGCGGATCATGCGAACCATCTAAAATATAAAGCATTTAAAATTAAGTTATGTAAGAGTTAAACAAAAATTGTATTTTGAATAAAAGTTGGGGCAAGATGAATAAAGTGACCCCATTAAATAAAACCTTCAACCCACACCTTTGTAAAATAGTTTTTAAGAAAATAGGGTCTGTAAAAGTCCCAAAAATGTGTATGAATAAAAACTAAAGTTTGAGTTCATATGTGTGGCAAAGACATGAAAAATGGGACTTGCTAAAACTTTTCTTCATGCAAAGTAATACATGGATGATCATCCATGATGAGGCTCACCTTTTTATTTAAAAGTGTTGGACCAATAAGGAGTTAAATACTTCTTTGCATGTAAGTTTAAAATTCAGATTTGAAATTCAAAGTTCACACATATGGTGACTCAAAAACTTTGAATTAACATGCAGCCATATAGTTGAGTTTTTAGGGAAAAGGCTATCACCAACTTTCCATTTGTACGGTGGGCTTAAAAGAGAACTAAAATACAAGAAATTGCAAATTCTAAACCAAATTTAGGTTTAGTCTTGCAAATTCAAACTGAATTTGAAGAATTCAAATTCTAGCCTACCTTTTTAAAACTTAGCATTTTGGGGAGTGAAAAGATCAGCTTGAGAAGATATTTGGTGAAGAAATGGGGGGTGGGACCCACAGGTTATAGAGCTAAAGGAGGAGACTTACTCCCTAAGTTTTGCTCTCGGTGGGAACTTTTCCCGAGCAGCTTGCGAGCGCCACCGAGCAGCTTGCCGGTGACAGCTCCTGCTGTCGGACTCCACGTGCTGGCGCCCTGGGGTCGGTCCTGGCCGCGCCCCCAACGTGATCACGTGCCCCCCCGGCCGAAGCAAGGCACAATTGCTTTCTCCTCCTCGCAAACAAACCGAGATCAGAGCACCTCATCGGCGCTGCTCCACTGCCCCTGTCTCCCGGCCAGCCCAGCGCCTCTCCGGCAGGCTCAAGAGGCCACAGAGGTGCGCCAGGAGGTACTGATCCTCATCCCGTCGTCCTCCTGCTCTCCCCCGACGCCGGCTCGCCGGAATTCGATTTTTGGTACCGGCGTACGTATAGAACAGACCGTGTTTAATTCGTGAAACTCTCCCAAACAAATTGATCATACCTCCTACAATTCAAACCACAGCAACTAGATGTCCTAGCGCCCTCCCACGCCGAAAACCAAAGGAAACTGACCCTCCTATGCCCCGGGCGACGAGAAATCGTCGCCGGCGGCCAAAACTGCCATGGTCCACGGTGACGACTAGGTTGCAGCTACTTCCTGCACGATCTGATCTCCGTTCCATGTTCCTAGAACCATAGGGATGCTGTAGGACATCGTATCTCGCCGGGAGATGCCTTGGACACGCTGGAACGCGTCCATGTCGAGCTCCCGAGCCGCCCCGCCGGTGCCGACCCACCTACAGCCGTTTTCACGCGGGGAAACCTTGCCCGGCAGCTGCGCCACGTTCCCAGGGGCATGTAGGGCGAAACCGGAGTTCATTTGGTGGAGAAATGAGAGAGAACGAGCCATGCCAAGTTTTCTGCCGGTGTGCACCCGCGGGCTCTGGCGGGAGGTTGAAGAAGCACCTGACCTGTGGGCCCCATATGCGACTGTGCTGTTTAAAATCAAACAGAGAGTTGTGCAAACTTGTAAAATGCATAACTTGGTGCAGGAAGCTCCAAAAATAGTGAGATAAATTTTGTTGGATTCCTCTAAGTGAGTACTATCCAGAGGTACAACCCAATAATTATGAAAACCCCTGGTTTTGGCTCATTAATTCATAGAAGGAAAAGCTTGTGGGAATTTTTCCAGGAGTTCTATGTATTGGAAAATCCCCAAATTTGGGCAGGAGAGTCTTCCTAAAATAATTGAACTCCATTAAAATTTTCAGAAGCATTGGACCTCATTTGCATGGCTAAATGTGGTGTTAATTCCTTATGTCTTTGAAAATGGGAAAATAAACAGAGGTCAATTTCAGAATTTTTCCCCAAACTTTAGAACCTCATAACTCTTGCTAGGAATCCCCAAATTTAGTGATTCAAATTGGGTTGGATTCATATTGAATATCTCTGTCCAAATCTACAACCCAATTTGTATGAAACGAATTATGTAATTCTGGAAAATTCTTGGAAGGTTTTCTGAAAAAGAATTATTGAGGGAGTTTGGTTTATCCAAAAATACCCAAATTTTGCCAGAATATTCTTTAGCATATTTTTGACCTTACAGCAACGTTTCAGATCATTTGAAGATCGTTTGAGTAGGAATTTGCTAAAAACAATCTGCTGTGTTCATAAGAGTCCAGAAACATTTCAGAAAATGTTTCCCACTTCAAAAATCTGTTCTGAGCAATCCATAGCTCCAAAAATCATAGGAAAATTTAGGCAAGCTCTCTGGGACATACTTGGAATTTTAATTCACTTAGTTGGGCATGAAAATGCACATTACTACAGAACTAATTCTATTGAGTACAAATGCTTAAAGAATTGTTCTGGGAGAACTACCCAAGTAAAAGGGCTGAATTTTGGAGCAGATGACTCTCATGTGATCAAGAACTCACATGTAAATTATCAGCCCAATATGAGTCCTGTAACTCCCTGTTCTTATTCTCCATACTTATGTATAAGGGAAAAATACATAAGAGATATTGTGAGAATTATGGAGGACACAATATGACTCCACATTAGCTGCAATTTGGTAATCTAAATCCTTAGGTAGTATAGAACCTTCTGTAAAAGTTTTGAGGCCATTGGAGTTCTTGTTCTTCAGTTGCACTCAAATCTTTTCAGCTTATCTATTATGTTCATTAGAGAAAAGGGTTAGTGTATATCTAAGGGCCTTAAGGTCAAATTAGTTTAATTCTGTTCTTTGCACAACAGAGGCAAACCAAGCCATGCTTGGATTTTCCACACAACCTCTGTTCTTAAGAAAGTAATTCTATAACTTCTTTCCATTACATTCTATAAAATATGTGCATATGCATTTCAATAGGAACCACAACGAAGGGGACTCAAAGGAGTGATTCATCGAAGTGGATCAAGCTCCGGAGAGTCAAGGGTGGATCTGCAAGGACACTAACTGATATATACGACTACTCTGCAAAACAGGCAAGCTCCGGTTTGCATTTAACAGCTGTTAAGTTTTTATTTTGTACTCACTTTCGGTCAAGATATGAACTGTGCATTAGGTCTAGTGATTGATACTCCTCTTGCATAGCCAAATGACCCATGGAGTATTGGGTAGGTGTATTTCACCGTGTATAACTTCCATGCTTAAGTACGGTTCGGTAGAAGTCGAGTGGTGAGATGCTACTCGCAGATTTAGGAACAACAGGGGCATACGGGATTGGTTCGTAATTGAATTAGCAAGTTAAAGTTGAGACCGGAAGGTTGTAGGAGCAGCAGGACATAGGGGTCTGGGTGCTGTAGACCTGTCCGTGTCGGTCAAGGACCGATCCGTATGCGGCCCTGTTGAACAAGTTTGAGTTGTGTACCGGACTCATGCTGGCTATATGGGACCCAGTAAACCGATGTACCTCGGGAAGCTGTCGTTGGGACTTTTCGGGTCGCCTCAGGCGGACGGCTGGTGTGCAGTATGTGGGGAATATTCTCATGACATCTCACGTCGGAAGGTGCACCATGAGAGTAGCTACTGTACGGGGCGACTTGATCGATTCAACGGGGGTGAAACGGGGGAAAGGCTGCCACGTACGACGTCAGTGATGGTTGTTGTAGGCAACGTCGAGTACGGGCGTACGTGTCGTGTAGTCCAGGTATTATTGATTCGAATCACCATCGCTCGCGGAATGGACCGAGCATACTTGTTCTCACAGTTGTGACGTAGTAAGAACTTGCATGAGAAAGGAACTAATCATCTTGATGTGAAATATCATTCTACCTTGTATTGGAGCTTGATGAATAGGCTAGTGCAAACTCGATTCTTTTATGCCATGAGCAATTTACATCGGGGGAAAGCGTTTCTTGTTTGATTGTGGACTCCCGATGTGGCGTGCCCAGGGTTACTTAAAATGCTGCAATTAATGTCTGAAAGTAAGGATTCACTTTTAGGCGAGTTTAATTATGCTTATGCCATCCTATGTTAGGTTTATAACCTCACTTAGAGTTTCATGTTTAGGGTGACGGTTAAGTCTTGCTGAGCGTTATGCTCACGGATGCTATCCGAGTTGTTTTGCAGGTAATTGACTCGATGCTTATGAGAAGGGATGCCGATGAGACTCGGAAACCTCCGAGTGCTTACTCAAAGAGCATCCTCGCCGCTGCAGATTGATCTTTGTGTTGCTAGTAAGAAACGTCCGCTGGCTGGATCGTTTCTTTGTTGCTAGTTTAGACATGAGCCGTGAGAGTGATAGTCTTCCGCTGTAGTTTACTCTGATATACTTATTTGTAAAACAATCTTGTACGCTTCCGCAAACTATTTATGTAATATGATGTGTGTTCATCGACCCGTGTGCTGTTGGGTGCCGCATAACACGGCACCACCCGACGAGGTCCCGTGGGGCCGTCTCAGCGTGGCATCAGAGCTGTTACACATGGTATCAGAGCTACGTTGGGAACAGAGCACGGATTGAGCATCATATTATGTCAAAAACATAGGATACGGTGAGATAACGGTACTAGGCCCACATAAGGACTATTATTAGCATATTATGAAGGTGGCAAGCTAACTTATGTGTTATGTCAGAAAATCGTGCATCTCGGGACGTCTATGTCTTGGGGGGTGCACGTATGCGCTGTCCACCAGTGCGCACAAGCTGAAGGGTGAAGCCTCACGGGTGGCAGGTAACCCGACCCGCTTTAGTATCCTCTATGACTGTTCATGTCGTTTGGGGTATTCGAGCAACGCCATTCCCTGACGTGTGTGGTGCAAATTGGGAGACCCCGTCACGTGGTCAGTAACGTGAACACGTTGCTCAAGGCATGTATGGCTTGAGAACACCTGGGCGAGTGATGACGGCCGGGTGTACAAACTGTATGGATACCGGGTTCGGTGTGCAGCCGGGCCTGATGATTGAGTGTGGCTTATGTAGGTGCTAACCAAGAAAACCTTAGTGCGTGTAGAACACGTTTGTGAGTGACCGTTTTAGTGCCACCTAAGGATACGTATATGCCGGTGTAATCCAGTTAGGTTTTTCTTTGGTGAGGCGACGTAGTACCGTCATATGTCTTACGGTGCATCGTCACCGTACAACACTGGATAGTATTCTTATCTATGAAGAAATCATTCATGACTAACTTCCAAACTAAAAATGGATGTGATAAAGCACATATTAGTTACTGAGCTCTTCATTTGAACTAAGTTTCGAAGAAGAGACTTGTAAGGCTTCTTTTGATCTCAAAGACAGAGTGCCTCTGTTCAGACAGAAAATTTTCTGGTCTTTAACAGAGAGTAACTCTGATTAGCTTGACCCTATGGAGGTGTTTCATACAGTTCTGGAAAGGTTATTAAGTGCTCTACAACTTTTGTGTAGAACTCCAGAGCCAAATCCGACACCAACTTGGTTAAATGTCCAGATGAATGCAAACTGTTCAGAAAACAGAGCAGCTGCAAACTTCTCTGGATGTTGCTGTAAATTAGACCCAACAGTCTGTAGGAAAATCTCTAAGGATCATATGATACACCATTGGAAAGGTTAGGAAATTTGCAACAATTTTGTAGTTCATAGTTTGTTCAGAATTTTACCCCATTTGTATGTAAAACTGTGGTGAAAACAACCACATACAAAGGAGGTGCTGGCAAAATTTGCCCAGAAATTCTGTCAACTTTGAACGATCATAACTTCTGGTTAAGAGATGATCCAGAGGCATGTCAGTACTCGTTGGAAAGATACGGAAGTTAACTTTAACTTTGGTATGCAACTTGAGTTATGAAAATGGTAATAACTGGATCAAATTCTGGGTTAAGTACAGAAAGGTTTGTTCTGTACAGAATGAGGGACTGAATATGTTGGCTTTAGAAAGATGTGTAAACATGAAATTTTGTTATGCTTTCATAAAGTTTTAGCATGTTCATGTTTTACATACTTTCACATACTGCCGAGATCATATTTTGACTCCCCTCACAAATTATCTTTGTGCAGTATGGTGCGTACTCATTCTCTGAGTAGGGTTGAAGGTTCTCATCGAGACGGTGATGACTCGACTCCACCAGGGGCATCGCCATCATCGGTATGGGCGGATGTCATGGCTCAGATGGTCGAGTCAAGTCAAGAGAACACAAGACTACTCCAAGCCTTGGTACAACAGGGCTTACTCCAACATGCACAACAGGACGTTCCACCTCGGAACGCCTACTTGGATTTCTTGGCGACACAACCGCCAATTTTCACGGAAGCCAACGAACCAGTGGAAGCTGATCAGTGGCTTCGGGTTATGGAGTCCAAGTTTGGAGTGTTTGAGTGCGACGAATATCAGAAGACATCATTTGCAGCTCAACAGCTCCATGGAGCCGCCGGAAATTGGTGGTTCGCTTATCTTGCCACTGTTCCCGAAGGCCATCAAGTGGAATGGATGGAATTTCGTGAAGCATTCCGTGCTCGTCACATCCCTATGGGTTTTATTAAGACCCAACAGCAAGAATTCAGGAACCTGAAGCAGTGGGACATGAGTGTCCTCGATTATGTCAGACGATTCAATCTTCTGGCACAATATGCTCCTGCTTATGCGACGAGCGAAGCTGCAATGTGTGACTATTTTTACTATGGCTTGAGTGCCATACTAAAAGAAAAGTTAGCCTTGTTCAATCAAGGCAGTTACACCGAGTTTATCAGTGCTTCTCTGCTGCAAGAACAAGCGACGCTTGAGTGTCAAGCAGCGAAGAGGGACCGGGAGGATGTGCAAGAAGACACACCAGTCGTTCCTCGTAAATACCGTGTGGTGTATCACACACCATCCGATGAAATATGGCAAACACCAGTAACATCAACTCCGTACAGATTTCCTGCTCAAGAATCTTGTCTTGAAGCAACACCTTTGCTGCAGCAACAAATGACACCTGTGACATCACTGCTGCAGCGGAGTACATCAACTCCTCAACCACAAGTCAACGAAGAACCGAGGAAACCTCCGTGTTCTTATTGTCACCGTTCAGGGCATTTTAGGCAAGAATGCCGGGAGAAGTTGGTGAACACCAAACAGCCATCATCATCAGGTGGTATGCCGCCACCTGCTCCAGTCAACATAACAGCATTGCAATCCAGGAGTGTGCAACATCTGGCTATTGAGGATGTCCCAGAGGGAGCACCGGTGTTAGCGGGCATGTTCACTCTCAAAGACGTGCCCGTGCTCATACTTTTTGATTCCGGGGCAACCCATAATTTTATCAGCAAAACATGCGTGGATCAGCACCAATTGTCCACCAATAACCCCACAACGAGTTTTCTTATACGTTCACCGGGAGGAAATATCTCTGCCAATCAGATTGTGTCCCGAGCAGCGTTGTGTTTGGGCGGGAAGATATACCCAGCATCGCTGATTATGTTGGATAGGCAGAAGATAGACATTATATTGGGGATGTCTTGGTTAAATCGTCACGGTACCGTTCTCAATATCGGTAACCGGACTGTCCAGATTGACTCGCCGATTCACGGACAGCACACGCTGTTTTTAGACAGCGAAGATCCAGATATGGTAGAGGCCTACCACACAGAAGCGCTGAAGCTTGAAGATATTCCGGTGGTACGTGATTATCCCGACGTTTTTCCCAATGACTTACCGGGCATGCCGCCCGAGCGGGACGTCGAGTTCAAGATTGAACTGGCGCCGGGAACGACGCCTATTTCACGAAGGCCTTACAAGATGGCACCTAACGAGCTAGCAGAGTTGAAAGAGCAACTGAATGAACTTATGAGCAAGGGTTTCATACGACCAAGTTCTTCACCTTGGGGTTGCTCAGCGCTGTTCATTAAGAAGAAGGACGAAACACTACGGCTATGTGTTGATTACCGTCCTCTCAATGCTGTCACAGTAAAGAACAAGTATCCTTTGCCCCGCATTGACATCCTGTTTGATCAACTTGTGGGTGCAAAGGTATTTTCGAAAATGGATCTTCGGTCGGGCTATCATCAAATCAAGATCGGACCGGAGGACATACCGAAGACTGCTTTCTTGATGAGATACGGACTCTACGAGTACCTCGTCATGTCATTTGGGCTAACCAACGCTCCGACACACTTTATGTATTTGATGAATTCTGTATTCATGCCGGAGCTAGACATGTTCGTTGTGGTATTCATCGACGACATTTTGGTTTACTCCAAATCTAAAGAAGAGCACGCTGAACATCTGCGTATTGTGCTACAACGGTTGCGGGAGCACCAATTGTATGCCAAGTTCAGCAAGTGCGAATTTTGGATTGATCAAGTGCCTTTCCTAGGCCATATCATTTCAGCAGAGGGCATTGCCGTGGACCCCAGCAAAATTGAACAAGTGCTGAAGTGGGAATCTCCCAAGTCAGTCCACGAGGTCCGAAGTTTCCTAGGTTTAGCAGGGTATTATCGGAGGTTCATTCCGAGCTTCTCAAAAATTGCTAAACCAATGATGGAGCTGCTGAAGAAGGGCACTAAATACATGTGGAATGCAGCATGTGAAGCCGCATTCAAAACTTTGGTGAAACATCTCACAACGGCTCCAGTTCTTGCTCAGCCGGACACGACGAAGCCATTTGATGTATACTGCGATGCATCCGGCATCGGTCTCGGCTGCGTTCTGATGCAAGAAGGGCGTGTAGTCGCCTATGGGTCTCGTCAACTGCGAAACCACGAGCAGCATTATCCAACTCACGATCTTGAGCTTGCTGCAGTGGTGTTGGCATTGAAGATGTGGAGGCATTACCTACTGGGTAATCTTGTTCACCTCTACACCGACCATAAGAGCCTGAAGTATATCTTCACGCCGAAGGAGCTGAATATGAGACAACGGAGATGGTTAGAGCTCATAAAAGATTATGAAATTGAGATCCACTATCACCCGGGAAAAGCCAACGTGGTTGCCGACGCGCTTAGTCGGAAAGCCCAAGTTCACAACTTAGCGGTTGCTGAGTTGGAAGATGAAGAACCCAGCCTCCGTGTCATTCCGTATGGTGCGCTTTATAATCTCGCGCTCATTCCAACAATCCGTGAAGAGATTGTTGAGGCTCAAAGAAGAGACAGAGGTATGTCTCACATACGGAGAAGACTAGACAACAGAGAGGTGAAATGTTTCCGGAAGGATGAGAACTGTACAATATGGTTTAACGACCGTATAGTGGTACCGCGCAATATGAAACTCCGGAAGAAATCTTGGATGAAGCCCACCTGTCGAAGTTTTCCATTCATCCCGGAAGTAACAAGATGTACCAAGATTTGAAACAGAAATTTTGGTGGACGAGGATGAAGAGGGAGATTGCTAAATACGTATCCGAGTGTGATACGTGTAGACGGGTCAAGGCTGATCATATGCGGAATGCCGGAGCACTACAACCTTTGAAGGTACCGGCATGGAAGTGGGAGGATGTGAATATGGATTTCATCGTCGGATTACCGCTCACATCCCGGAAGCATGACTCGATATGGGTGATCGTTGACCGGTTGACGAAGTCGGCTCATTTCATACCGGTGAACACTCATTATCGAGCAAAGCAATATGCGGAGTTATTCATCTCCAGGATTATATGCTCACACGGTGTCCCGAAGACCATCATTTCAGATCGAGGTGCGCTGTTTGTTGCTCGATTTTGGGAGCAACTGCATGCCTCGTTGGGCACCAAGCTAATTAGAAGCTCTGCATATCACCCTCAAACCGATGGACAAACCGAGAGGGTGAATCAAGTGCTTGAGGACATGTTGAGAGCGTGTTCTATCCACCACGGTAGGAATTGGGATGATCACCTACCGCTGGCGGAGTTTTCATACAACAACGGTTATCAATCGAGTATTAAAATGGCACCGTATGAACCTCTCTACGGCCGGAAGTGTCGCACACCGCTGAATTGGTGTGAGTCCGGCGAAAGAGTTCTGTTTGGGATTGATCTTGTCAACGAAGCCGAAGACCGAGTTCGGTTGATACAAGAGAACTTAAAGGCTGCACAATCCCGACAGAAGAGCTACGCTGATCAAAGGCGTAGGCCATTACATTTTGACGTCGGGGAACACGTGTATCTTCGTGTGTCTCCGATGAAGGGAATTCACCGGTTCGGTGTAAAGGGGAAACTCACTCCCCGTTTTATTGGCCCTTTTGCTATCACGGAGAAGTGCGAACCCGTAGCCTACCGGCTGGAGTTACCGGCATGTCTACCGGGTGTTCATGATGTATTTCATGTTTCACAGCTGCGGAAGTGCTTCAAATTCACCGCTGCTGTTTGCACTGAGGACATCGACGAATTGAAACCGGACCTGACCTACACCGAGCGACCGGTCCAGATTTTGGATGAAAAGACCCGGATAACCCAGAACCGGACGATCAGATTCTTCAAGGTGCTGTGGAGTAATCACACCGCGGAAGAGGCGACTTGGGAAAGTGAAGATTACATCCACACCAACTACCCAGAATTTTCATCTTTGTACAGTTTGTAATTACCTCTTCCGTCTCGTCCCTCTTTTGTAATCTCGGGATGAGATTCTTTTAAGGGGGAGGAATGTAAAAGTCCCAAAAATGTGTATGAATAAAAACTAAAGTTTGAGTTCATATGTGTGGCAAAGACATGAAAAATGGGACTTGCTAAAACTTTTCTTCATGCAAAGTAATACATGGATGATCATCCATGATGAGGCTCACCTTTTTATTTAAAAGTGTTGGACCAATAAGGAGTTAAATACCTCTTTGCATGTAAGTTTAAAAATCAGATTTGAAATTCAAAGTTCACACATATGGTGACCCAAAAACTTTGAATTAACATGCAGCCATATAGTTGAGTTTTTAGGGAAAAGGTTATCACCAACTTTCCATTTGTAGGGTGGGCTTAAAAGAGAACTAAAATAGAAGAAATTGCAAATTCTAAACCAAATTTAGGTTTAGTCTTGCAAATTCAAACTGAATTTGAAGAATTCAAATTCTAGCCCACCTTTTTAAAACTTAGCATTTTGGGGAGTGAAAAGATCAGCTTGAGAAGATATTTGGTGAAGAAATGGGGGGTGGGACCCACAGGTCATAGAGCTAAAGGAGGAGACTTACTCCCTAAGTTTTGCTCTCGGTGGGAACTTTTCCCGAGCAGCTTGCGAGCGCCACCGAGCAGCTTGCCGGTGACAGCTCCTGCTGCCCGTCTCCACGCGCTGGCGCCCTGGGGTCGGTACTGGCCGCGCCCCCAACGTGATCACGTGCCCCCCCCGGCCGAAGCAAGGCACAATTGCTTTCTCCTCCTCGCAAACAAACCGAGAGCAGAGCACCTCATCGGTGCTGCTCCACTGCCCCTGTCTCCCGGCCAGCCCAGCGCCTCTCCGGCAGGCCCAAGAGGCCACATAGGTGCGCCAGGAGGTACTGATCCTCATCCCGTCGTCCTCCTGCTCTCCCCCGACGCTGGCTCGCCGGAATTCGATTTTTGGCACCGGCGTACGTATAGAACAGACCGTGTTTAATTCGTGAAATTCTCCCAAACCGATTGATCATACCTCCTATAATTCAAACCACAGAAACTAGATGTCCTAGCGCCCTCCCACGCCGAAAACCAAAGGAAGCCGACCCTCCTATGCCCCGGGCGACGAGAAATCGTCGCCGGCGGCCAAAACTGCCATGGTCCACGGTGACGACTAGGTTGCAGCTACTTCCTGCACGATCTGATCTCCGTTCCATGTTCCTAGAACCATAGGGATGCTGTAGGACATCGTAGCTCGCCGGGAGATGCTTTGGACACACTGGAACGCGTCCATATCGAGCTCCCGAGCCGCCCCACCGGTGCCGACCCACCTACAGCCGTTTTCACGCGGGGAAACCTTGCCCGGCAGCTGCGCCACGTTCCCAGGGGCATGTAGGGCAAAACCGGAGCTCATTTGGTGGAGAAATGAGAGAGAACGAGCCATGCCAAGTTTTCTGCCGGTGTGCACCTGCGGGCTCTGGCGGGAGGTTGAAGAAGCACCTGACCTGTGGGCCCCACGTGCGACTGTACTGTTTAAAATCAAACAGAGAGTTGTGCAAACTTGTAAAATGCATAACTTGGTGCAGGAAGCTCCAAAAATAGTGAGATAAATTTTGTTGGATTCCTCTAAGTGAGTACTATCCAGAGGTACAACCCAATAATTATGAAAAACCCTGGTTTTGGCTCATTAATTCATAGAAGGAAAAGCTTGTGGGAATTTTTCCAGGAGTCCTATGTATTGGAAAATCCCCAAATTTGGGAAGGAGAGTCTTCCAAAAATACTTGAACTCCAGTAAAATTTTCAGAAGCATTGGACCTCATTTGCTTGGCCAAATGTGGTGTTAATTCCTTATGTCTCTGAAAATGGGAAAATAAACAGAGGTCAATTTCAGATTTTTTCCCCAAACTTTAGAACCTCATAACTCCTGCTAGGAATCCCCAAATTTAGTGATGCAAATTTGGTTGGATTCATATTGAATAGCTCTGTCCAAATCTACAACCCAATTTGTATGAAACGAATTATGTAATTCTGGAAAATTCTTGGAAATTTTTTGAAAAAGAATTATTGAGGGATTTTGGTTTATCCAAAAATACCCAAATTTTGCCAGAATATTCTTTAGCATATTTTTGACCTTATAGCAAAGTTTCAGCTCATTTGAAGATCGTTTGAGTAGGAATTTGCTAAAAACAATCTGCTGTGTTCATAAGAGTCCAGAAACATTTTCAGAAAATGTTTCCCACTTCAAAAATCTGTTCTGAGCAATCCATAGCTCCAAAAATCATAGGAAAATTTAGGCAAGCTCTCTGGGACATACTTAGAATTGTAGTTCACTTAGTTGGGAATGAAAATGCACATTACTATAGAATTAATTCTATTGAATACAAATGCTTAAAGAATTGTTCTGGGAGAACTACCCAAGTAAAAGGGCTTAATTTTGTACCAGATGACTCTAATGTGATCAAGAACTCACATGTAAATTATCAGCCCAATATGAGTCCTGGAACTCCCTGTTCTTATTCTCCATACTTATGTATAAGGGAAAAATACATAAGAGATATTGTGAGAATTATGGAGGACACAATATGACTCCACATTAGCTGCAATTTGGCAATCTAAATCCTTAGGTAGTATAGAACCTGCTGTAAAAGTTTTGAGGCCATTGGAGTTCTTGTTCTTCAGTTGCACTCAAATCTTTTCAGCTTATCTATTATGTTCATTAGAGAAAAGGGTTAGTGTATATCTAAGGGCCTTAAATTCAAATTAGTTTAATTCTGTTCTTTGCACAACAGAGGCAAACCAAGCCATGCTTGGATTTTCCACAGAACCTCTGTTCTTAAGAAAGTAATTCTATAACTTCTTTCCATTACATTCTATAAAATATGTGCATATGCATTTCAATAGGAACCACAACGAAGGGGACTCAAAGGAGTGATTCATCGAAGTGGATCAAGCTCCGGAGAGTCAAGGGTGGATCTGCAAGGACACTAACTGATATATACGACTACCCTGCAAAACAGGCAAGCTCCGGTTTGCATTTAACAGCTTTTAAGTTTTTATTTTGTACTCACTTTCGGTCAAGATATGAACTGTGCATTAGGTCTAGTGATTGATACTCCTCTTGCATAGCCAAATGACCCATGGAGTATTGGGTAGGTGTATTTCACCGTGTAGAACTGCCATGCTTAAGTACGGTTCGGTAGAAGTCGAGTGGTGAGATGCTACTCTCAGATTTAGGAACAACAGGGGCATACGGTATTGGTTCGTAATTGAATTAGCAAGTTAAAGTTGAGACCGGAAGGTTGTAGGAGCAGCAGGACATAGGGGCCTGGGTGCTGTAGACCTGTCTGTGTCGGTCAAGGACCGATCCGTATGCGGCCCTGTTAAACAAGTTTTAGTTGTGTACCAGACTCATGCTGGCTATATGGGACCCAGTAAACCGATGTACCTCGGGAAGCTGTCGTTGGGACTTTTCGGGTCGCCTAAGGCGGACGGCCGGTGTGCAGTATGTGGGGAATATTCTCATGACATCTCACGTCGGAAGGTGCACCATGAGAGTAGCTACTGTACGGGGCGACTTGATCGATTCAGCGGGGGTGAAACGGGGGAAAGGCTGCCACGTACGACGTCAGTGATGGTTGTTGTAGGCAACGTCGAGTACGGGCGTACGTGTCGTGTAGTCCGGGTGTTATTGATTCGAATCACCGTCGCTCGCGGAATGGACCGAGCATACTTGTTCTCACAGTCGTGACATAGTAAGAACTTGCATGAGAAAGGAACTAATCATCTTGATGTGAAGTATTATTCTACCTTGTATTGGAGCTTGATGAATAGGCTAGTGCAAACTCAATTCTTTTATGCCATGAGCAATTTACATCGGGGGAAAGCGTTTCTTATTTGATTGTGGACTCCCGATGTGGCATGCCCAGGGTTACTTAAAATGCTGCAATTAATGTCTGAAAGTAAGGATTCACTTTTAGGCGAGTTTAATTATGCTTATGCCATCCTATGTTAGGTTCATAACCTCACTTAGAGTTTCATGTTTAGGGTGACGGTTAAGTCTTGCTGAGCGTTATGCTCACAGATGCTACCCGAGTTGTTTTGCAGGTAATTGACTCGATGCTTATGAGAAGGGATGCCGATGAGACTCGGAAATCTCCGAGTGCTTACTCAAAGAGCATCCTCGCCTCTGCAGATTGATCTTCGTGTTGCTAGTAAGAAACATCCGCAGGCTGGACCGTTTCTTTGTTGCTAGTTTAGACATGAGCCGTGAGAGTGATAGTCTTCCGCTGTAGTTTACTCTGATATACTTATTTGTAAAACAATCTTGTACGCTTCCGCAAACTATTTATGTAATATGATGTGTGTTCATCGACCCGTGTGCTGTTGGGTGCCGCATAACATGGCACCACCTGACAAGGTCCCGTGGGTCCGTCTCAGCGTGGCATCAGAGCTGTTACAGGGTCCTTAAATACGTCCATTTCTACCAAGGTCCACGTTCCTACGGGCAACCTTGGCTCTGATACCACTTCTGTCACACCCGGTTTCTCCGAAGAACAACCAAATGAATATCACATGTGTGCCAGGATCATTTTCTCATACATGTGATGACAAATAGTGAAGCAACATCATATTGCAAGCCAGGTGTTCGAATATAAATATGTCTTACATTGCATACGTCTCGATGGACGATAATAAGTTCATAATATGTAAATAAAACAGCAGCGGAATATAAATCTTGTGGGCTCCGTCACAGGCGTTGCCCGGGGGACTCCGTGAACCTAGAATCCTTCCTCGGGACCAAAGTCTTGGTCATTAAACACCACATCATTCTCTTGACCTGAGCAGCAATACAAACCAACAGAAAAGCAAGTTTGAGTACCGTGGGTACTCAGCAAGTGTGGGAAAGTTATGTCATGCATGGCTAGAGCAAGGAGAGGTTGAACTCATGGTTAAAGCACTACGCAATTAATACCTATCACCTTAGCTTATTAAGCACCTACATTACTACACAGGTGAAATGGTCCCAATCTCCCAATCCATCATCAAAATCAAGTAAACATAGTCTCATCTCAAATGTTAAGCTTCCCACTCAACATCCTCAACTTCCCAATCCATCATCCTCAAATCATGAATAAGCCCAAGCCGCTCTTGACCGTGAGCACGGTGTCATGACAGTTTCGACTATGCAGAGTTCGCACCATTGTACCCACATTTAGTGGTTTCATCCCCCATAGCCGGGTGGACTAAAAGAACCTCCATTATGCCAGTGGCCGAGAACCACGTTCACATTTCCCAGGTGTGTAGCCAGGAGATCACTACGAGGCTTTTACAAAGGGATTTACGACGAGCGTGGGCCCACTGAGGTTTCACCCCTAACAGCATACAAGAGGCTCCAACCTCGCTGCAGTGCCCCCCTCTTGAGCCTTGCGGTTCATATGGTAGTCCAGCTGACACCTATTCCCCGCACCATCCAAACACCCATACTACGCCGGAGATACACCTAATTAATTGACCAAGCTGCCCCATCTCAGCATGTGGTTGGCACGGTAAAGCCAGGTTACATGCTCCATGAACCGGTCCTTAGGATCCAGGCAAGTACTAAACACAAACCCGAGTCTCGTGCACCCAACACCCACCTAATCATCCAACTTGCCTCGATCCCTACCTCTACATAACTCATAACGTCTCATTCAAGAGTAAAGTAAACAAGTTGATGATCTCATATCCCACTTATCCCATTCTAAGCATGGCTAAGCATATGTGATATGAATGAATGACATAATAAAACCAATCCCAACCCAAGCTACAAGGAAACAAGATAATGCAATTCTAGGGAAACTTCCTATCATGGGTTTCATATTTCAATTGACAATGCAAATAATTCTATCTACACATCCTACCATAGGATCAAAGTGGTCAAGGACACTTGCCTTCTTCCTGCTGCTCTGGGAATGGAAAGTCTTGGTCTTGGAAGTGGAGAACTTGCTCTGGGGCAGGTTCTACTCATGCCAATACACATTGCAAAAGAAAACAACAGTCCATAAGCCATAGTTCACACTTCCACTCATGCAAACCATACATACATACATATGAAAGTCATTCACATTTCTAAGTGTTGTGGTTACCCTACATGTGTTGATTTTTGGCCTACATGCACTTTTAACCATATGTATATGATTTCTAACTTTTGTATTCAGATTTCTATTTGCACACTATATATGAATTTCCAATTTGAACAAATTCTTTATATTTAATTAAAACACTTCTTAGCTACCAAGTTTGCATGAAAGGTAATTTCCTACTCCAAACAGGTTTTCAGATCTTTTACAAAATCCTAAATTGAGGTTTTTGGATTTGGAGACCTCATTTATCATTTTCTAATTATGCATACTTATTTTCCTATATTTTCATATTTATTTTCTATGCCTAAAAGTGAACTTTACTATGAAAATAGTAAGACACATCATCTAAACAGAATAGGTTCTGGTCTAAAATGTTCAATAATATATTTTTGAACTTCCTCTCTGATGTGGAACAAATTAAACTTATTTTACTATTTTTTAGAATTATTTTCTAGCCTAAAATGTGTCTCTAGAGAAAATAAAAATGAGCAACACTTAGGCAGATTTCATTTCAGCCAGAAATCTATTTTTAACTCATTCTAAAGTTTTCCAAGTGCTAGGAGAGTTTAAATTTGAATTTGCACATGTGTTTGCCTTACCTTTTAAATTTAAATCCTAGTCACATATTCAAATTTCTGAATTTAATATCCTATAGGGTCAACAAGGCAAATCCACCCTACTGCAGGGTCTAATTTACTATTTCCTAAATTTCCAGGGGTCTAACTACACATAACAGAGGGGTTTTCCTAATTTTTATTAAGTCCAGGGGCTAAAACTGATTTTTAAATGAATTTACACGAATTTCTGAAGGTTCAGGGGCTAGATCAGAAGTTTCCGGGGCTAGCTCGTGTTTTCCGTAATCCCCAGGGGGTAGCGCGTAAGAATCCCGGCTTTTATTACGCGGGGCTGACATGGACCGTCCGATTTAAAACACACGGCTCAGATTAGATCGCTGAACCGGTACGCATCAGTTTTATTTCTACCGTGCGATTTAAAATAGACGGCCCCCAAGGGGCCACGTCGCCCTGGCCGGAGCCAGCCCGCGCGCGCGTCTGCGCGCGGCGGCGGGGGGTGGCGATCTCACCGGCGCAGCCTCGGTTTTTGCCGCTACACGCTAGAACTCGTATCGTTTTGCACGGATCGGCTGCAGAGGGTTAGGGGATGCTCACCGAGGGGTTTTCCTGCACTGGGAGGCCCTGGAAGTCGGTCGGTGGCGAGCTTCAACGGCGATGGTCTTCGGTGCACGTCGGAGTGGAAGTTGGGGCGCAAGACACGTCGTTTCTTCACCTGCAGGGCTCCCCGGTGGCGGTGGAATGTGATCAGCACGTTAGATCAGGAAATTTGAGCAAGGATCGAAGGAAATCGGCTGTAGAAACTTCGGTCCTCACCGGAGAGAAAAACAGCTGATCAGGGGGGGGGGATAGGGCGATTATCGGCATTTAAATAGGCGAGGGAGGGCAGCTGTGGTTTATTTGGATGTGCCGCAGCACATGGCTGGAGATCGCGGTATCCGGAGCCAGAAAATCGGCGTGGTTGCTGCGGTCGGCGCGGAAGTCGCGCGACAGTTGGGCGCGTGCGAGAGGAGAGGGATGACACGTGGGCCCCATGTGTCAGTGAGAGGGAGAGAGGGGGGCGCGGGTTCGGGTGGGCGCGGGGGTCTTGGGCCGGCTGGCGGGTTTCGGCCCACTGGCCGGTTTCAGTTTTCTTTTTCTTTTTCCTTTTCTTTTTCTGTTTTGATTAGAATTTGAATTCCAGTTTGAATTTGAATTGCTTTATCACATGCATTACGTCTAAAAATTTTTAAATTCCCCTGTTTACTAGGTTTTGGGGTGTTACAGAGGGGAACCCCGTCGAGTGGGAGTCGTGCACGCCGCCGTGTTAGTGTGCGTGGGTGGTAGCAAAGACACGTTCACGGGCTGAACGTGAACTTGATGCGTAGTCTACGCCCGTGAGTGTAGACTGGACCTATTTTGATGTAAAAATGTTCATAAACCACTTTATGTAATAAAAGTTTTGCTTCCGCTTTGTACCTTTGATGTGTGTTATTCGGTGCTGTGCAACGCAGCACCCCTCAGCGTGATCCTGGCTCGACAAGACCGTGGGGTCATGTCAGCGTGGTATCAGAGATCGCTTGAGGCTTAACGCACTACAAAGGTCATCTTTTTTTTTTCAAAAATCCAGTGAGGAACGAGTTAGTAGCCCATATAAGGATGTTAATAGAAAGTGGCATACTAACCTATTTGTCTATGTCAGAAAACCGTGTATCTCAGGACGTTTATGTCTTGGGGGGTGCACGTAAGCGCTGTCCACCAGTGCGCACAAGCTGAAGGGTGGAGCCTCACGGGTGGCAGGTAACCCGACCCGCTTTAATATCCTCTGCGACTCTTCATGTCGTTTGGGGTATTCGAGCAACGTCTGTCCCTGGCGTGCGTGTTGCAATTTGGGAGACCCCGTCACGTGGTCAGTAACATGAACACGTAGCTCAAGGCGTGTTTGGCTTGAGAACATCCGGGCGAGTGATGACGGCCGGATGTACGAACTGTATGGATACCGGGCTCGGTGTGCAGCCGAGTCTGATGATTGTCTGAGTTTTTGTAGGTAGTCTAACCACGAAACGGTAGACATGTAGCATCCGTGTGCGAGTGACGTTTAGTGCCACTGAAATAACGAAGCCGGCTAAGTCCGGTATAGGTTTTCTTTGTGAGGACGTAGCACCGACATGATCTGGTGACGCATCGACATCACACCCCACTAAATGAATAACTTCATTGTAAAACTTGAAGGTTTTTAATCCAAAGCAGTAAAACTTGATGTAACTCCTTCCCTAAATCAGGATGTTCAAAGTTAACAAGTTTTCAACTTATAGGTGGTTAAGGACAGAACACTCTGTTTTCAGCTGAATCAAAGCTGAAGTTGATCAGAGGTTAGGGGTTGAGTTCTTTCGAGGGTAGGGTCATATGATACATTTATGGAAATATTTGGAAGAGTTTTACAACGTTTCTGTAGAGGTCCAGAGGTGTTTCATCCCTTAACCAATCGAAAAATACAGTAGAGTTGAAACTGTGCAGAAAACAGGGCAGAGCAAACACTCTCTGTAAACTCTCTGTAAATTGAGCATAACTTCCTGCATAAAAGTCCAAAAAATAGAATATGAGGTAGTTCTGGAAAGCTTATGAGATGGGTTACAACTTTGTAACAGAAAGTTTTGTCAGATTGTGTAACACCCCAAAATCTGTTAAGAGGGGAATTTAAATATTTTTGGACGTACTGCATGTGGTGCAGAAATTCAAATTCAAATTGGAATTCAAATTCAAATCAAAACACAAAAGAAAAGGAAAAAGAAAAGAAAAAGAAAACCCAACCGGCCAGTGGGCCGAAACCCGCCAGCCGGCCCACTATTCCCTCGCGCCAGCCCACAACCGCGCGCCCTCTCTTCCTCTCACTGACACGCGGGGCCCGCGTGTCATCTCCTACCTCCCGCTCGCGCCAACCGACCGGATCCCCCCCCCCCCCCGCGCCCGATCACAACCAACTCCGGAAACCGCGTCCCCATCCCGACTCCTGGTCCCGGACGACTCCAATATCGATCCCAACAGACCGCCGCCCCCCCTCGCCTATATAAACGTCGACATTGCTTTATTTTCCCCCACGATCAGCTGTTTTTCCTCCCGGTGAGAACCGAAGCTTCTCCCACCATTTTCCTTCGATCCTAGCTCGGATTTCCTGATCTAACGCGCTGATCATGTTCCACCGCCTCCGGGGATTCTCGCAGGTGAAGGAAATCCGGTGTTTTGCGCTCTAGACACAGCTCCGACGAGCACTGCCACAGTTTCACCTCGGACCTCGCCGTCGACCGCCTTCGAGGGCCTCCGAGCTCATGAAAAACCCCGAGGTGAGATCCCCGACCTCCCCTCTACCGTTCTATGCCATGAAATCCAAGTTCTCGGAAGTATAGACGAAAATCCGAAGATCTCAGGCGAGATCGCCGCCTCCCGCCGCCGCGCGCCGCCGGGCAGCGCGGGCTGGCTCCGGCCAGGGCGATGTGGCCCCTTGTGCACCGTCTATTTTAAATCGCACGGTAGAATCAAAACCCGCGCGTACCGGTTCGGCGATCTAATCTGAGCCGTCTATTTTAAATCAGACGGTTCACATCAGCCCCGCGTTATAAATGCTGGGATTCTTACGCGCTACCCCCTGGGGATCTCGGAAAACATGAGCTAGCCCTGGAAACTTCTGATCTAGCCCCTGGAACTTCAGAAATTCGTGTAAATCCATTGAAAAATCAGTTTTAGCCCCTAGACTTAATAAAAATTAGGAAAACCCCTCTGTTATGTGTAGTTAGACCCCTGGAAATTTATGAAATAATAAATTAGACCCTGTAGTAGGGTGGATGTACCTTTTTGACCCTATATGATATTAAATTCAGAAATTTGAATATGTGATTAGGATTTAAATTTAAAAAGGTGAGGCAAACACATTGTAAATTCAAATTTAAACTATCCTAACACTTGGAAAACTTTAGAATGAGTTAAAAATAGATTTTAAGCTCAAATGAATCTGGCTAATTGATTGTTCACATTTATTAGTTATAGGGACACATTTTTAGGTTAGGAAATAATTCTGAAAATTGGTAAAATAAATTTTAATTAGTTCACATCAGAGGAGAAGTTCAAAAATATATTATTTAATATTTTAGATTAGAACGTATTCTGTTTAGATGATATGCCCTACTATTTAATATTAAAACTCACTTTTAGGCATAGAAAATAAATCTGGAAAATATAGAAAAATAGGTATGCATAACTAGAAAATGATAAATGAATTCTCCAAATCCAAAGACTTCAGTTTAGGATTTGGTAGAAGATCTGAAAACCCATTTGGAGTAGGAAATTACCTTCCATGCAAACTTGGTAGCTAAAGAGTGTATTAAAGAATTTGTTTAAATTGGAAATTCATATATAGTGTGCACACAGAAATCTGAATACAAAAGTTAGAAATCATATACATATGTTTAAAAGTGCATGTAGGCCAAAACTCAACACATCTAGGATAACCACAACACTTAGTAATGTGAATGACTTTCATAGGTATGTATGTGTGGTTTGTATGAAGTGAAAGTGTGAACTATGTCTTATGGATTGTTGTTTTCTTTTGCTATGTGTATTGGCATGAGTAGAACCTGCCCCAGAGCAAGTTCTCCCGTTCCAAGACCAAGACTTTCCATTCTCAGAGCAGCAGGAAGAAGGCAAGTGTCCTTGACCACTTTGATCCTATACTAGGATGTGTAGATAGAATTATTTGCATTGTCAATTGAAATATGAAACCCATGCTAGGAAGTTTCCCTAGAATTGCATTACCTTGTTTCCTTGTAGCTTGGGTTGGGATTTATTTTATCATGTCATTTATTTATATGCTTATGCTTAGCCATGCTTAGAATGGGATAATTGGGATATGAGATCATCAATTTATTTACCTTACTCTTGAATGAGATATTAAAAGTTATGTAGAGGTAGGGATCGAGGCAAGTTGGATGATTTGGTTGGTGCTGGGTGCACGAGACTCGGGTTTGTGTTTAGTACTTGCCTGGATCCTAAGGACCGGTTCATGGAGCATGTAACCTGGCTTTACCGTGCCAACCACATGCTGAGATGGGGCTGCTTGGCCAATTAATTAGGTGTATCCCCGGCGTAGTATGGGTGTGTTGGATGGTGCGGGGAATAGGTGTCAGCTGGACTACCATATGAACCGCAAGGCTCAAGAGAGGGGCACTGCAGCGGGGTTGGAGCCTCTTGTATGCTGTTAGGGGTGAAACCTCAATGGGCCCACGCTCGTCGGGAATCCCTTTGTAAAGGCTTCGTAGTGATCTCCTGGCTACACACCTGGGAAGTGTGAATGTGGTTCGTGGCCACTGGCATAATGGAGGTTCTTTTAGTCCACCCGACAACGGGGGATGAAATCACTACATGTGGGTACAGTGGTGCAAGCTCTGCAGAGTCAAAACTGTCATGACAGCCGTGCGCACGGTCAAGAGCGGCTTGGACTTATTCATGATTAGAAGATGATGGCTTTGGAAGTTGAGGATGTTAAGCGGGGAGCTTAACATTGGATTTGATGTTATGGTTATTTGATTCTGATGATGGGTTGGGAGAATTGGGACCATTTCACCTGTGTAGTAATGTAGGTGCTTAATAAGCTAAGGTGATAGGTATTAATTGCGTAGTGCTTTAACCATGAGTTCAACCTCTCCTTATTCTAGCCATGCATGACATAACTTTCCCACACTTGCTGAGTACCAACGGTACTCAAACTTGCATATTTGTTGGTTTAAATTGCTGCTCAGGTCAAGGGGATGATGTGGTGTTCAATGACCAAGATTTCGGACCCGAAGAAGCATTCTAGGTTCATGGAGTCCCCCCGGGCAACGCCTGTGACGGAGCCCACAAGATTTATATTCTGCTGCTATTTTATTTACATGTTATGAACTTATTATCGTCCATCAAGACGTATGTTTTGAAAGACATTTATATTCGACACCTGGCTTGTAATAAATGATGCTTCACTATTTGTCATCACATGTATGAGAAAATGATCCTGGCATACATGTGATATTCACTCGGTTGTTCTTCGGAGAAACCGGGTGTGACAGAAGTGGTATCAGAGCCAAGGTTGCCCGTAGGAACGTGGACCTAGGTAGAAATGGACGTATTTAAGGACCCTATTTTATTAAAAACTATTTTACAAAGGTGTGGGTTGAAAAGTGTTATTTAATGGGTCACTTTATTCACCTTGCCCCAACTTTATTCAAAATACGATTTTTATTTAAATCTTATCTAACTTAATTTTAAATGCTTTATGTTTTAGATGGTTCGCATGATCCGCACCGCCCGCAAGTCCACCAGAGGGAGAGTTCCTATAGTTGCCCTTGCCCTAAGAGAGGAGAATCGTCCGGTGACGTACCACTCCTACGGACTAGCAGTAGGAGGCTTGTTGCGCCGTCTACGGCGTATGCTCCACGCTGCCGGCAATACGGGCAAGCTAATCATACACTACAGCTCCACCTGGACCATCCGTGAGAAGCGGGAAGAATGGAGTTCAGAAATGAGGATTATACATGAAGATCAGCCGCTCAAGATCCACCGCTCTCTAGCTTGTCGAGCGACACAGGTTGATGCCGAGACGGATGTCACCTGGGAGGCCATCACCTGCCAGAGTTACATCTACCGTCGCCACTTGGACAGAACTGAGTACATGTATGTCCTCCAGCGTGAGAGTGGTACCGCGGAGTACAAGTACCCGCCAGTGCAGCAGGGGACTTCCCATGAGCACATGGACCTGTGCTTGGAGGATGCTGCTATGCTTAGCACTCGACTGCAGGAGTGTCAGCAGGAGCTTCAGGATGTTCGTGACACCCTGAAGGAGACCGAGGCATTGCTTCGCGCCAGCTTGAGGGCGAGAGAAAGAGGAGATGGGAATGAACTGTGTGTCACCGTGAATGACACGTGGACTCCTGACTCACCAGACCGCCAGGCGAGCAGGCGTCGCCGCACTTCTCCACCAGAAGCTTCCCCACCCAAAGTGGAGTCAGAGGGCAGCCGTAATAATGAGGAAGATCCCGAGGAGCCAGCTCAGTGATACGAGTCGTGTAGAGTCCTTTTCCTTAGTTCAGCAGGTTATCGAGTAGTCGAGTGAATATTTTAGTTAATGGTGTGTTAATGTTTGGTGTGAGACGTGAGTTGTGGAAGCCATGGGCATTTGTCCGCAACCTCGTCTTTAGGTTTCTTTGCTTTGATGTGTGAACCCCTACGAATTAAGAGTGCATTTATCTTCGCGTAAGACCTGAAACCCTCAGAAAATGTTAATATAATAAGACCTCAGGAGTTTATGTTTAAACAAGCAAATTGGGAATTTAATACGAAATGTTTTAAATTAACATTTGGTTGAACATGATAGATGGCCGGAAGAGGAAAGGGTCGTGGTGCCAACCCCGTCAACAACAACGATGAGGCCGGCAACCCTCATCTTTCTGTAGGACAAGACAGGGGTGGTCGCCATGAAGGAGTTGATCCCATCCACCAAATGCTTGAAAATCAGAATCAGCTCATCCAGAGCCTAACTCAAGTGGTGGCCAACTTGCACCAAGTTCCACCTCCACCAGCTGCACCACGCCAACCAAGGTTGAGTGAGTTTCTGGGGACTCAACCTCCAATGTTTGCAATTGCTGCTAAACCTCTGGAGGCAGATGATTGGATAAAGACCATTGAGAGCAAGATGAGGATCATACAATGCCAAGGGTATGAGAGGGTGCTGTTTGCCTCTCACCAATTGCATGGACCTGCTGCTGATTGGTGGACCGCTTACGTGGCCGCCCATCATGACCCTGAGAGCATCACTTGGGAAGAGTTCAAGCGCAGTTTCCGCAACCATTACATACCAAGGGGTGAACTCAAAAACAAGAGAAAGGAGTTCTTGGGGCTGCAGCAAGGAAACATGACTGTGAGGGAATACCTCACTAAATTCACCCAACTATCCCGTTATGCACCACGGGACATCGAGACTGATGAGCAGAAACAGGACTGCTTTGTGGAAGGACTTACTGAGGAAATGCAGTGTGCAATGTCCTCCAACGAGTATGAAAGTTTTCAAAAGATGGTGGACAGAGCATTTGTTGTGGAGAGGAAGCTGAAGGCCTTGGAAAATGAAAACAAGAGGAAGGCGGGATGGTCACACCAAGCCTTGGGTAGCAACACACGCCCATGACTGATGCAACCAACCGCAGGGCAGACGAGCTGTGCTGTGGTACCCTACTCAGCACCCAGAGGGTACAACTCAAATTTTCAGGCCTCCACAGCACTGGCACAGCCGCAGCGTCAGTTTGTACAGCAGCCTCGTCCCACATATCAACCTCGACCAGCAGTGCAAGGACCACAGAACCAACCCCAAGACAACAAAGGCCAGACACCTAAGGTTGGGGTGCAATGCTTCAATTGTGGCGAGGTGGGGCACTACGCTCATAAGTGCCCAAAGAAGAAGCCCATGCAGTCGCAGCAGCAAAATGTGATGCGAGGACGGGTGAACCACGTGACCATGGAGGAGGCGCAAGAGGCACCTGACATGGTAGTTGGTAAGTTTCCTGCCAATTTACACATTGCAACCCTGTTGTTCGATTCTGGTGCTACCCACTCGTTCATTGCCCAAGGGTTTGTTAAGAAGCATGATCTAGCAACAACACAAATGAACCATATGCTAGCAGTAAACTCTCCAGGGGGAGAAATAAGGACAAGACAAATGTGTCCCAAGGTGAATCTAGACATTAATGGGGTGGTATTTACTGCAAACCTCATAGTGATAGACTCACAAGGGATAGATATTATTTTGGGTATGGATTGGTTGACCAAACACAAAGGAATCATCCATTGTTCGACAAGAACGGTGGAACTAACTCACCCTAGTGGCACAAGAGTAAAGTTCATAATCATACAAGAGCCTAGGAGGGACATTAAACTCAATCAAGTTGATGTGGAAGTGGAAGAGATCAGGATCATCAGGGAATATCCCAATGTTTTTCCGGAGGAGTTGCCAGGTATGCCCCCCGATCGTGAAGTGGAATTCACGATTGAGCTAGTGCCTAGAACAGCTCCAATATACAAGAGGCCCTATCGGATGGACTCCAAACAGCTGGAAGAACTCAAGGAACATTTAAGAGAATTGACAGAGAAGGGGTACATTCGTCCTAGTTCCTCACCATGGGGAGCTCCAGTGATATTTGTGCCCAAGAAGGACGGAACCCAAAGGTTATGCATAGACTACCGTGCGTTGAATGAAGTAACCATCAAGAACATGTACCCATTACCTCGCATTGAAGACTCGTTTGATCAGTTGAGGGGAGCTTGTGTGTTCTCAAAAATTGATCTCAGGTCGGGATACCACAAACTTAAGATAAGGCAAATTGATATTCCAAAGACAGCTTTCGTATCTCAGTACGGGCTGTATGAATACACCGTCATGCCTTTCGGGCTAACTAATGCCCCGACATACTTCATGTATCTCATGAACAAGGTATTCATGGAATATGTGGACAAATTTGTGGTGGTTTTCATTGATGACATTCTCGTCTTCTCCAAAGATGAAGAAGAACATGAGGAACATCTAAGGTTGGTGTTGCAAAAGCTGAGAGAACACCAACTATATGCCAAGTTGAGCAAGTGTGAGTTTTGGCTGAAGAGAGTTCCCTTCTTAGGACATATAATCTCGGAGGGAGGAATCTCCGTAGATCCCGCCAAGATCGAGGATGTACAGAAGTGGAAGACCCCTGAGAATGTCGGGGAAGTTCGAAGCTTTTTAGGATTGGCTGGGTATTATCGATGGTTTATTGAGGGTTTCTCCAAGATTTCGAGACCCCTCACCAAATTGTTGGAGAAGGGAATCACATTCACATGGACACCGCAGTGCGAGATGAGTTTTCAGGAACTGAAGAAAAGATTGACAACAGCCCCAGTGCTAGTTATGCCAGATATGCAGAAGAACTTTTCAGTGTACTGTGATGCCTCTGGAAACGGGTTGGGATGTGTTCTCATGCAAGAGGGGCATGTCGTGGCTTATGCGTACCGGCAGCTCCGGAAACACGAGAAGAACTATCCTACGCATGACCTAGAGCTAGCTGCAGTGGTACACGCGTTGAAGATTTGGCGGCATTACTTGATGGCGAAAGGACAGAGATATATACAAACCATAAGAGATTAAAGTACATTTTCACACAGCCAGATCTCAACCTCAGACAAAGGAGATGGTTAGAGCTGATCAACGACTTTGATGTGGGCATCAACTATCATCCTGGGAAAGCGAACGTCATGGCAGATGCTTTAAGCCGGAAGGTGCAGGTCAATAGATTGAGCTTAAAGGACATGCCTACAGAATTGAAGAGGTTATAAAACTCAACCTATGTCTGGTGAATAGTGATGAGGCCATCACCATGGAAGTGGACTCCACATTAGAGCAAGACATACGCAACGGTCAGAAGAATGACGAGAAGATACAAGAAATTAGAGAACTCATCAAGGATAATAAAGCCCCTGGATTTAGAGAGGATGAACAAGGTACGGTGTGGCACGGGAAAAGAATTTGTGTGCCTGAGGTGAAGGAGATCCGTGAATTGATTTTGAAGGAAGCTCATGATTCTGACTATTCCATTCATCCTGGGAGTACGAAGATGTATCATAACCTAAAGAGCAGGTATTGGTGGTATGGCATGAAGCGAGATGTCGCGGAACATGTTGCCCTATGTGACACATGTCAGTTGGTGAAAGCAGAACATCAACGACCCCCGGTATTATTGCAACCACTCAAAGTGCCTGAATGGAAATGGGAAGAAATCAGTATGGATTTTGTAAGGGCCTCAGTTTTTGACACCTATTTGAAGTGTTCATCACCACACACACACCTCATCTGAGAAAAGTTGATGAACACATTTGAAGAGCAAGTAACCACCATCAACATGGTCATTAGGGAATAAACTCACATATTGCAAAAGTGGTAATTCCCACATGTGATATAGAATGGCTGGGCATAAGAAAAACTCCTACATATTGCTAGGAATGTCCATGCCATGTTTCACCCAAATTCAAAACCTTTTGAGGTCATTTTGGGCATAGCTAGAAAGAGGGCAGTTTGAAACTACATTCAAATTCAAACTGTTTTTATCCCATGAATTCAAAAGTGGGAGACATATTCTTAATCAGCACATTTTTGTGAGCTCGCACTCCAATTTTCACTCCATTTGGAGTTGATCTTGACATGAGCTAAGTGGGACAAATTCAAACTTTATTTGAATTCCAAACTGAACTTGTGCTAAAATTCATTCAAACCAAACCCCATTTGAATTTTATTTAATTCAAATGGCTCATGGGTGAATAATTTGAATGACCATGGGCATTTTGGGACTTACTGTTTACAACAGTGATTAGGAGTAAATTTCAGAGGTTAAAACCCCGGGTGGGACCCACATGTCATAGAGAGAAGGAGGGAAAACTTGCACACAAAGTCACAGCCTCGGTGCGAAATTCCACCGAGCAGCTGTCGGCTGTGCCTCCGAGCAGCCACTGGCGCCACCAGCTGCTTCCCCTCTACGTGCGCTGGCGCCCAGGGCGGCTTACTCACGCCTCCACGCGACCGGCACCGCCTCAGCCTGAGCCGGAGTCGGCTGGCTTTATCTCCTCGCGTGTGAACCCGAGCAGCGGCAGTCTTCTCCCCGCAGCTCACTGCTCGATCGGGAAAACCAGCAAACGATCTCCTCCTTCGTTCCTGAGCTGCTAGACAGCAACTTGAGATCGCACTCCACCTCCCCAATGCCAGAAACCCCGAGCTCCGACCTCCTTTGCCCGAAAACGATCGCCACCGCGGCGACCTAGCCTCAGCCGAGAGTCAGGCGCCCGTGGACAGCATTCCACAGGCGTTTTCACGGTCCAGCAAGAGAGGCAACAGGAGCGCGACCACTGTGCTGCTCTCCTCCAAGTTTGGAAGCAAACCGTGAAGAATCCACGGTGAATTCTCAGTTTTTGCTCCGGCGACCTTAAACTGAGCTTCCAGTATGGATCCTTCAAATTCTCGCTCTAAGATCCTTCTCTACCTATCAAATCTTGCACATAGACGCTGTACTAGCCGGCGATCAAGTTCCTTTCTGCATCCGTGGCGTGAAACTGTCTAAAAGTGACGAATTTCGAGCTCGATCAAGGGTGGTCATGGCGGGCACGATCGGTCACAGAGTGCCGACCGACTTGCCGCCATCTTTGAACCCTTTTGACATATTGTCGAGCTTCCTAGAGGTACACTGATGCTGTAGTACCATTTGTTCGAGGTGTTGGCAGGTTTGAACCCACGGTCGACGGCGCCGAACCTCAACCGAGGCCGCCGCACGTTGCCGGGCTATTTCCGGTCACCGCCAGCTCAAACTGACCCCACAGACGTGGTCCTCGACGTTGACAACCCCCCTGGCGGCGAGTTTCAGACCATTGGAGGGCCGGCAGCGGCGAGCCGGCGAGCTCCCGGTCTGCTCCGGCGAGGGGCGGCGGCACGGGCACGCGGGCGCGTCGAGAGGTAGACGAAGCCGGCTGGCCCACGCGTCAGCAGCTCAAAATTTGAAATCGGGATCGGGTGTGGCCGGGATCGGGTGTGCTGGCGCGCAAAGACCCTGTGGGCCGAAGTATGCGGTCGCCTCTGCGCTCAACACGTGTCCCCGCGGGCCCCGGCAGATTTAAACTTTTCCCCCGATTTTCAGATTCCATTCAAACTTCAAATCTTCATAACTTTGGCTAGGAAGCTCCAAATCGAGTGAACCAAATTTTGTTGGATTCAGCTCTCTGAGCACTTTCCAGCTAATCAAGTTTCCCTTCATGAAAACCCTTATTTCTCCATAATTAATTCCTCAAAATTTAAACTGTTTGGAATTTTAACTGGAGAATCCTTTGGACGAAAATCCAAAAATTTTGCTGGAATGTTCACCAAAATATCCTTGAACTACCATAAAAATTTCAGATCCAATTGAGCTAATATGGTCCACCTAATGGTGTGATTAGTGAAACTGTTCCAGAGAAAATAGAAAATGTTCAGAAACATTTTCAGAATTTTCTCTGAAATTGTTTAGCTCATATCTTTAGCTAGGAACCTTCAAATTAAGTGAGACCTACTCCATTAGAACCCTCTGAAAATCTAGTTTTCAAAAAGTCATAGTTTGTTTCATGAAAATCCTTAGAACACCCTAAAAGCCATTAATTAAGGTCAAGTGCATAATTAATTGTGGAGGGCTCAAATGGGCCTTTCTGCCACTAAAACATGACCAAGTCTCTGTTTAGGTTGTAACCAAGCCTCGGTAAAATGTTGCTGATTGAAAGATGGACTTGATTGTTAATGTTTTGCCATAGTTTAGAGCTAATTAAAGTTCCTTTCAACTTTGGGCAAAGTACATGAGAGAAATGCGTTTCTCGTTTGATTGCGGCTCTCTCATGTGCCTTAGCATAAGGTTCTCCACAACCTACAGCTAAAACTTGAAAGTAAGGTTCCACTAATTAAGCGAGTCCTTGCAACTGCTTTTTATCTCCTGTACCTATCACCGTCATGTAGAAGATCCATGATTAGGAGAGACGGATCAGTCTTGCTGAGCCTTCGTGCTCACTGCTTGTGTTTGAAGCTTTTGCAGGGTTCTATGAGGAAGGGACTCCCGAAGAGGAGACGGAACCATAGGAGGGGAACCCCGTCGAGTGGGAGTCGTGCACGCCGCCGTGTTAGTGTGCGTGTGTGCTAGCAAGGACACGTTCAAGGGCTGAACGTGAACTTGATGCGTAGTCTACACCCGTGAGTGTGGACTGGACCTATTTTGATGTAAAAATGTTCATAAACCACTTTATGTAATAAAAGTTTTGCTTCCGCTTTGTACCTTTGATGTGTGTTATCCGGTGCTGTGCAACGCAGCACCCCTCAGCGTGATCCTGGCTCGACAAGACCGTGCGGTCGTGTCAGATTTCATAGTGGGACTACCCAGGACCCAATCGGGATATGATTCAATATGGGTCATCATCGACAGGCTAACCAAGGTAGCTCATTTCATCCCCGTGAAAGAAAGCTACAGCGGATCCAAATTGGCAGAGTTATACATGTCAAGGATCGTGTGTTTCCATGGAGTGCCAAAGAAGATAGTGTCAGATCGAGGGACACAGTTCACCTCAAGGTTCTGGCAGAAGTTACATGAAACCATGGGAACCCATCTAAATTACAGTTCTGCCTATCACCCCCAGACTGACGGGCAGACGGAAAGAACCAATCAGATCCTTGAGGATATGCTGAGAGCGTGTGCACTCAAGAACAATAGGAGTTGGGATAAGAACTTACCATATGCAGAGTTCTCCTATAACAACAGCTATCAGGCTAGTATGAAGATGTCACCGTTTAAGGCATTGTATGAGAGGAAGTGCAGAACTCCCCTATTTTGGAACCAAACGGGGGAAAGTAAAGTGTTTGGGCCCGAAGTACTACAAGAAGCCCAGGCGAAAGTGAGGGAAATCCGCAACAACTTGAGGATAGCATAGACACAACAAAAGAGCTATGCCGGTGTACGGAGAATAGAGCTCGTTTTCAACGTGGGGGACTATGTCTACCTCAAGGTGTCCCCTATCCGAGGACTTCATCGGTTCAAGGTAAAAGGGAAGTTATCACCTCGATACATCGGACCCTTTCAGGTTCTGGAGAGGAAAGGCGAAGTGGCATATCAACTAGAACTATCGGCTCGCTTATCGGATGTGCACAATGTATTCCATGTGTCACAGCTCAAGAAATGTCTGAGGACGTCTGAACAGATGTTACCCATGAATGAGGTTGACGTAGGAGAGGATCTGTCGTATGCCGAGCAACCGGTCAAGATTTTGGAGACAATGGAACACCTCACAAGAAATAAAAGATACCGGATGTGCAAGGTGCAGTGGAAGCATCACTCGGAAGAGGAAGCCACATGGGAGCGAGAAGACGAGCTTAAGGCACAGTTTCCGGAATTGTTTTGCTAGAACCACCAATCTCGAGGACGAGATTTCTTTTAAGGGGGGTAGAGCTGTAACACCCCAAAAATCTGTTAAGAGGGGAATTTAAAAATTTTTGGACGTACTGCATGTGGTGCAGAAATTCAAATTCAAATTGGAATTCAAATTCAAATCAAAACAGAAAATAAAAGGAAAAAGAAAAAAACCCAACCGGCCAGTGGGCCAAAACCCGCCAGCCGGCCCACTATTCCCTCGCGCCAGCCCACAACCGCGCGCCCTCTCTTTCTCTCACTGACATGCGGGGCCCGCGTGTCATCTCCTACCTCCCGCTCACGCCAACCGACCGGATCCCCCCCCCCGCGCACGATCGCAACCAACTCCGGAAACTGCGTCCCCATCCCGACTCCCGGTCCCGGACGACTCCAATTCGATCCCAACAGACCGCCGCCACCCCTCGCCTATATAAATGTCGACATCGCCCTGTTTTCCCCCACGATCGGCTGTTTTTTCTCCCGGTGAGAACCGAAGCTTCTCCCGCCATTTTACTTCGATCCTAGCTCAGATTTCCTGATCTAACATGCTGATCATGTTCCACCGCCTCCGGGGAATCTCGCAGGTGATGGAAATCCGGTGTTTTGCGCTCTAGACACAGCTCTGACGAGCACCGCCGCATTTTCACCTCGGACCTCGCCGTCGACCGCCTTCCAGGGCCTCCGAGCTCAAGAAAAACCTCAAGGTGAGATCCCCGACCTCCCCTCTACCGTTCTATGCCATGAAATCCAAGATTTAGGAAGTATAGACGAAAATCCGAAGATCTCCGGCGGGATCGCTGCCTCCCCCCCGCCGCGCGCCGCCGGGCAGCGCGGACTGGCTCCTGCCAGGGCGACGTGGCCCCTTGTGCACCGTCTATTTTAAATTGCACGGTAGAATCAAAACCCGCGCGTACCAGTTCGGCGATCTAATCTGAGCCGTCTATTTTAAATCAGACGGTTCACATCAGCCCCACGTTATAAAGGCCGGGATTCTTACGCGCTACCCCCTGGGGATTTCAGAAAACACGAGCTAGCCCCGGAAACTTCTGATCTAGCTCCTGGAACTTCAGAAATTCGTGTAAATTCATTTAAAAATCAGTTTTAGCCCCTGGACTTAATAAAAATTAGGAAAACCCCTCTGTTATGTGTAGTTAGACCCCTGGAAATTTATGAAATAATAAATTAGACCCTGCAGTAGGGTGGATGTACCTTTTTGACCCTATATGATATTAAATTCAGAAATTTGAATATGTGATTAGGATTTAAATTTAAAAAGGTGAGGCAAACACATTGTAAATTCAAATTTAAACTCTCCTAACACTTGGAAAAGTTTAGAGTGAGTTAAAAAATAGATTTTAAGCTGAAATGAATCTGGCTAATTGATTGTTCACATTTATTAGTTATAGGGACACATTTTTAGGTTAGGAAATAATTCTGAAAATTGGTAAAATAAATTTAAATTAGTTCACATCAGAGGAGAAGTTCAAAAATATATTATTTAATATTTTAGATCAGAACCTATTCTGTTTAGATAATATGCCCTACTATTTAATATTAAAACTCACTTTTAGGCATAGAAAATAAATCTGGAAAATATAGGAAAATAGGTATGCATAACTAGAAATTGATAAATGAAGTCTCCAAATTCAAAGACTTCAGTTTAGGATTTGGTAGAAGATATGAAAACCCATTTGGAGTAGGAAATTACCTTCCATGCAATCTTGGTAGCTAAAGAGTGTATTAAAGAATTTGTTTAAATTGGAAATTCATATATAGTGTGCAAACAGAAATCTGAATACAAAAGTTAGATATCATATACATATGTTTAAAAGTGCATGTAGGCCAAAAATCAACACATCTAGGATAACCACAACACTTAGTAATATGAATGACTTTCATAGGTATGTATGTGTGGTTTGTATGAAGTGAAAGTGTGAACTATGTCTTATGGATTGTTGTTTTCTTTTGCTATGTGTATTGGCATGAGTAGAACCTGCCCAGAGCAAGTTCTCCCCTTCCAAGACCAAGACTTTCCATTCTCAGAGCAGCAGGAAGAAGGCAAGTGTCCTTGACCACTTTGATCCTATACTAGGATGTGTAGATAGAATTATTTGCATTGTCAATTGAAATATGAAACCCATGCTAGGAAGTTTCCCTAGAATTGCATTACCTTGTTTCATTGTAGCTCGGGTTGGGATTTATTTTATCATGTCATTTATTTATATGCTTATGCTTAGCCATGCTTAGAATGGGATAATTGAGATATGAGATCATCAATTTATTTACCTTACTCTTGAATGAGATATTATGAGTTATGTGGAGGTAGGGATCGAGGCAATTTGGATGATTTAGTTGGTGCTGCGTGCACGAGACTCGGGTTTGTGTTTAGTACTTGCCTAGATCCTAAGGACCGGTTCATGGAGCATGTAACCTGGCTTTACCGTGTCAACCACATGCTGAGATGGGGCAGCTTGGCCAATTAATTAGATGTATCCCCTGCGTAGTATGGGTGTGTTGGATGGTGCGTGGAATAGGTGTCAGCTGGACTACCATATGAACCGCAAGGCTCAAGAGGGGGCCACTGCAGCGGGGTTGGAGCCTCTTGTATGCTGTTAGGGGTGAAACCTCAGTGGGCCCACGCTCGTCGGGAATCCCTTTGTAAAGGCTTCGTAGTGATCTCTTGGCTACACACCTGGGAAGTGTGAATGTGGTTCGTGGCCACTGGCATAATGGAGGTTCTTTTAGTCCACCTGGCAACGGGAGATGAAATCACTACATGTGGGTACAGTGGTGCAAACTCTGCAGAGTCAAAACTGTCATGACAGCCGTGCTCACGGTCAAGAGCGGCTTGGACTTATTCATGATTAGAAGATGATGGCTTTGGAAGTTGAGGATGTTAAGCGGGGAGCGTAACATTGGATTTGATGTTATGGTTATTTGATTCTGATGATGGGTTGGGAGAATTGAGACCATTTCACCTGTGTAGTAATGTAGGTGCTTAATAAGCTAAGGTGATAAGTATTAATTGCGTAGTGCTTTAACCATGAGTTCAACCTCTCCTTATTCTAGCCATGCATGACATAACTTTCCCACACTTGCAGAGTACCAACGGTACTCAAACTTGCATATTTGTTGGTTTAAATTGCTGCTCAGGTCAAGGGGATGATGTGGTGTTCAATGACCAAGATTTCGGACCCGAAGAAGGATGCTAGGTTCATGGAGTCCCCCCGGGCAACGCCTGTGACGGAGCCCACAAGATTTATATTCCGCTGCTATTTTATTTACATGTTATGAACTTATTATCGTCCATCGAGACGTATGTTTTGTAAGACATATTTATATTCGACACCTGTCTTGTAATAAATGATGCTTCACTATTTGTCATCACATGTATGAGAAAATGATCCTGGCATACATGTGATATTCACTCGGTTGTTCTTCGGAGAAACCGGGTGTGACAGATTGGGAACAGAATTAACTGGAATTCTTGGATCAAATCAGTACCTCAAGTAGGGAGGTGCTGTCCAATTTTCTCCTGAAATTCTGTTAACTTTGACATCACATAACTTTTGAACCAGGACAGATCTTAGGCCAAGCAAATACTTTCTGGAAAGCTATTGAAGTTAGCTTTAACTTTGATGTTGAGCTCCAGAATTGTTTTTGCCTTTAGTATGGCCTAAATCAGGTTGAAATGGAAACTGGTTAGGGCTGTCATGCAGACAGCAGATCAGCAGTCAAATTTGTTTAAATTTGAACTATGTTTCCAAGTTTTGTGGGTTTAATAACATGTCTTATGTTATAACTCAATGGTTTACTGTTTAAATAGATATTTGACATTTCTCAAATATATTTTACAGATGACAGCAGACAAACAGTTAGAGAACCGGTGGGTGGTGTCCCACTGTTCTCACCATAGCGGCTATCCGGAAGCATTGAGGCAGATGCTTCAATATTTCGGGTACAAACAGATGCCACAGTACTTCGCCAAGGAGGAAGGCGAGGAGGGGAACAAGACGTGGACGATCCATGTCGAAGTCCCTGCAGGACCTACGCCACCCGGTTGGGTGCCGTTCACCGTTACGGTGAGAGGTAGACAATCAGAAGGGATGTGGCAAGTGGCAGCCCGTGACACCATGTCACGTTTCTGCCAACGACACGTGCATGCTATGGATGGCACTCCATACACGCTCGTTCCGGTGGAGGGACGGGATCAGCATGTGTGGGAAGGAGGTACCGGGAGTCAGTCGATCCGGCTTGCCCAAGGTGCAACCCCGCGGAGGCAACCCTTAGCCTCTAAATGAGGGCAGGAAACACCGTGATGGACAGCCAAGCTGTTCATTGAGCATCTCGCCACAAAGCTCAAGGAGAGCACGAGCCGTGGGGACCATTTCGAGAGTGCCCACAGCGCACTCCGCAATGTGCTCCTTCCGACGATCAAGCGACTGAATGAGCAACATAATCAGTTGCATTGTCTGAAGAAGGCGAATAGGAAAAGCCGTGTCGACATCGCGGCGTTGCAAGAGCTGGTACGGACCCTAACCCAGCAGAATGAGGACCTTGCTCAAGAGCGGGACGACTCTATTGAGGAAGGACAAGGCTGGGAAGAGGACTACAACCAGGCTATGGACGAGGTGCATGCATTGCAGGACCTCGTACCTCCGGTACTGGGCATACCGGTGGTCTTGGGCCTTCCAGCAATGGGAGAACCCGAGATGGGAGAAGAGGTGGTGGATCCAGAGCCACCAGCAGAGGTACCGGAGGAGGACGACCCGCAGGAGGTCGAGTTCTACTCCGAGTAGGGGGTTACAGTTGCCAAGTTGGGCAGCTAGGGTAGTGTAACCCAACTTTTGTAATCGATGACATGTCATGTAGGCAGTAGAGTATGTATAGGTAGTGACGACATGAGCACGACTTCTCGGAGACCCTAGAATAATGTATCTTGTATAAAGTTTATGCTTTATCAATATATGTGAATGTTGTGCAATTATTCATGTGTCACTTCAATACCTACTGTTGCATATGGAATTTTATGTATGACATGTGCTAATCGCTGCTGTTTTGAATTTCAGAATGACTTGTACTCGTGCCAACCCGGACGTTGGGGGTACTAGCCAAGGGGGAGAGACCTCCCAACAGCCTCCCAAGGACTCCTTGGGACAGCAGCAGCAACAGCAGCAACAGAAACAGCAAACACCGCCACCGCCACTGCCAACGGTTACATTGGCCGACATCGTCGCGGCAATGGCGGGTTGGCATCAGCAGCACACGGAGATGCTGCAGACTCTCATCGCGAATACGTCTCGCCCAGAGAGACGTCAAGACCGTGAGGAGCGTCAACAGAGCTCCTACTCCGACTTTCTGGCGACTCATCCGCCGGTATTCTCAAGGGAGGATGAACCTCTTGACGCGGACAACTGGCTCCGTGCAATAGAAATGAAGTTCGGGCTGCTCCAGATAAGCGAGCAGCGCAAGACTCAGTTCGCGGTCCAGCAGCTCCAAGGATCCGCGAGCGCGTGGTGAGAAAACTTTTGTGCTTCACAGCCCACCGACTGAGTTATGACCTGGACGGAGTTCCGGACGGCCTTCAGGGCCTATCACATACCGCCAGGTCTGATGAAACGGAAGATGCAGGAGTTCTTACACCTGCAACAAGGGAGCCGGAACACGCTGGAATACTTCAGGGCGTTCAATGATCTCGCGCTCTACGCGTCGTATCACGCAGATACCGACGAGAAGCGGCGGGACCACTTTTACCAGGGGCTTAACCCGCTCCTGAAGGACAAGTTGGCGATGTTCAATCACGGCAGCCTCAACGACATCATTGATGCTGCGATTGTTCAGGAGGACTCCGGCAAGGAGTTGGTGGCGGCGGAGAGAAAGCGAAGCGCGCCGCAAAGCAGCGGAGAAGGAGGCGGTCCTTCTCAGAAGTTTCGGATGGTGAATCGCCCACCATCAGGTCCCCGCTGGCAGTCACCCCAGAGGTTGATGCCGTTCCGCAGTCGACCGTACTCTTCACCGGCGTTCAGGCCGGCACCGCCAGTACCACCTCCACCACAACAGCAGCAGCAGGCGATGCCGCGTGCGTATGCACCTCAGCAGCGCATGCCAGGTTTTCGTCCCCAGAGCACCACACCAGCAGCGGCCACATGTTACAAGTGTGCTCATCCAGGACACTTCGCCAGCTGTTGTCCGGAGAGGCAAGGCGACGGAGTTGCACCACCGTTTCCGGGGTGGAATCAACCCCGGAACCCCACTAATGCGCGGCGGGCAAACCCTAGGCCCGGCACTGTCCACCAGCTTGCCATAGAGGACGTGCCGGAGGGTGAGCCAATCCTTGCGGGTATGTTCCAACTCCACCAGCATCCCGCTATACTACTATTTTATTCAGGCGCCACGCATAGCTTCATTAGCCAAGCTTTCATTAATAAATATAGCTTGCAAATACTACCCACCGATAGTCCTTATGTGATCTGTTCACCGGGTGGCAAAATTTCAGCAAGCATGATGGTCCCAAAAGCGCCATTATGCTTAGAGGGTAGAGTTTACCCTACGTCTCTCATAATCTTGGAGGGACAAAAGGTCGATGTCATCTTAGGGATGTCATGGTTAACCCGCCACTGCACTGTTTTAGACACCGTCCTCCGATTTGTGCACTTAAACTCAGAGGTGCACAAATCTCACTCCTTATTTCTGGACAGTCCAGAAATAAAACTTCCAAGTGTCTATCAAGCCACAACCATCAGATTGGAAGATATTCGAGTGGTCCGAGAGTTCCCTGACGTATTCCTGGACGATTTGCCGGGGATGCCGCCCGATAGAGAGGTGGAGTTCAAGATTGAACTTGCGCCGGGAACCATGCCAATATCCCGAAGGCCGTACAAGATGGCACCCAAGGAATTGGCTGAATTGAAGACCCAGCTAACGGACCTGCTGGAAAAGGGTTATTATGCCGAGCTCCTCGCCATGGGGCTGTTCGGCATTATTTGTGAAGAAGAAGGATGAGACGTTGCGGCTTTGCGTGGACTATCGTCCATTAAATGCCGTAACCATCAAGAACAAGTACCCGTTGCCATGGATCGACATGTTGTTTGATAAGTTGGTCGAGGCAAAGATCTTTTCCAAAATGGACTTAAGATCCGGGTACCATCAGATTAAGATACGGACTGAGGATATTCCGAAGACGGCTTTCTCGACGAGGTACGGGCTTTATGAGTACATGGTCATGTCCTTCGGCCTCACCAATGCTCCAGCTCACTTCGTGTATTTGATGAACTCGGTATTCATGCCGGAGCTGGACAAGTTTGTCGTGGTCTTCATCGACGACATCCTGGTATATTCCAAGTCTGAAGAAGATCACAAGAAGCATCGGCGTATAGTCTTGCAACGGCTGCGGGATCACAAGTTATACGTGAAATTCAGCAAATGCGAGTTTTGGATATCGCAAGTGCCTTTTCTCGGGCATATCATCTCAGCGGAGGGTATCACTGTAGACCCGAGCAAGATCACTCAAGTGCTGAATTGGAAATCCCCGAGAACTGTTCACGAGGTACGGAGTTTCCTCGGACTCGCGGGATATTATCGGAGGTTCATTCCGAACTTCTCAAAGATTGCCAAGCCTATGATGGAGCTGCTGAAGAAGGCTACCAAATATGTTTGCAGTCCAGCATGTGAAGCAGCATTCAAGGCTTTAGTCAAGCACCTGACATCAGCACCGGTTTTGGCGCGGCCAGACACAACAAAACCGTTCGATGTGTACTGCGATGCATCCGGCATTGGGCTTGGATGTGTGCTGATGCAAGACCGAAGAGTGGTCACGTATGGGTCACGGCATCTTAGAAACCATGAGCAAAATTATCTAACTCACGACTTGGAGCTCGCTGCCGTGGTACTCGCACTCAAAATGTGGAGGCACTACCTGCTCGGTAACCTCATACATTTATATACCGACCACAAGAGCCTCAAGTACATATTCACTCAGAAGGAGCTGAACATGAGGCAGCAAAGATGGTTAGAACTTATAAAGGATTACAAAATAGAGACCATTATAATCCGGGCAAGGCAAACGTAGTGGCAGATGCGCTGAGCCGCAATTCACACGTCAACAATCTGACCATCACACCGTTGGAAGAGAGCGAACCACCACTGCACATAATTCCACATGGAGCTCTCTACAACCAAGCTTTGATCCCCACCATCCGTGAAGAGATAGAGGCAGCTCAGAAACATGACAGGGCCATGTCGCATTTACGGAGACGTGTAGACAGTGAGGAGTTGAAATGTTTCCGGAAGGACGGAGACGGCGTCCTATGGTTCAAGGACCGGATCGTCGTACCCCGTAACCCAGAGTTACGGAAGAAAATTCTTGATGAGGCTCACTTATCAAAAATTTCTATTCACCCCGGCAGCAACAAAATGTATCAAGAACTCAGAAGCAAGTTTTGGTGGACATGGATGAAGCGGAAGATCGTAAAGTACGTGTCCGAGTGTGATACATGTCGAAGGGTGAAGGCAGATCATATGTGGAAACCGGGACTGCTACAACCACTGGGCTTTCCTTCCTGGAAGTGGGAGGATGTGAGCATGGATTTCATCGTCGGTTTACCCACCATCTTTCAGAAACATGATTCTGTGTGGGTGATTGTCGACCGGCTCTCCAAAGTTGCCCATTTCATCCCGATCAACACCAACTACAACGCCAAGAAGTACGCTGAACTGTACATGTCACGGATCTTATGCTTGTACGGCGTACCCCGTACCATCATATCGGACTGGGGCACTTTATTTGCATCCCGTTTTTGGGAGCAGCTACACGCTGCCTTGGGGACGAAGTTGATCCGTAGTTCAGCGTACCACCCGCAGACGGATGGGCAAACCGAGCGGGTAAATCAGATCTTAGAAGACATGCTACGAGCTTGCGCTATCCACCACGGCAAGAATTGGGATGATCACTTGCCGTTAGCCGAGTTCTCATACAACAATGGGTACCAAGCCAGCATAAAGATGGCGCCCTACGAGGCGCTATGCGGGCGGAAATGCCGCACACCACTGAATTGGTGTGAGTCTGGTGAACGGGTTACCTTCGGGATTGACCTTGTCAACAACGCGGAGGAGAAGGTTCGACTGATTCAAGCGAACCTGAAAGCCGCCCAATCCCGTCAGAAACAGTATGCCGACCGGAGAAGACACCCATTGCAGTTTGAAGTTGGGGATCATGTGTATTTACGTGTATCTAGGCCTGTGTGCTGTAGCTCCGCTTGTGTCGATTAAGGACCGAGCCGTGTGTGGGCCTGTTGAACAAGCTAGAACAGTACCGAAGACCTACCGGCTATATGGGAACCGGGAAACTGATGTAACTCGGGTAGCTGGGTGTTGAGGCATAGCTGGTCGTTCAGAAGGTAGGTTGAGAGCTCGAGGTGTAAATCGGCTGGCGGCACTGAGATGCGCGTGCAGAGACCTCTTGCTCGGGACGATTGGACTGGTTCAAAATTTGGCTAACGGGTGAAAGGTAGTTCCGTACGACGTCCGTGATGGTTGTTGTAGGCAACATCGAGTATGGGCGTACGTGACGGGTTGTTCGGGTAACCCCGCAGGTGTCAATCGATTATAATCGCCATCCCTCGCGGTCAGTGAGTAACACTTATTCACTGTACCGTGACGTAGAAAGAACTGGCTAGTTACATGTTAAAATGTTGCTGATTGAAAGATGGACTTTGATTGCTAATGATGTGTTGTAGTTTAGAGCTAACTAAAGTTTCTTGTTTGATTGCGGCTCTCTCATGTGCCTTAGCGTAAGGTTCTCCACAACCTGCTGCTAAAACTTGAAAGTAAGGTTCCAATAATTAGGCGAGTCCTTTGCAAAGTGTTTTATCTCATGTACCCATCACCCCTTATGTAGAAGTTCCATGTTTAGGAGAGACGGGTCAGTCTTGCTGAGCCTTCGTGCTCACTGCTTGTCTTTGAAGCTTTTGCAGGGTTCTATGAGGAAGGGACTCCCGAAGAGGAGACGGAACCCCAGGAGGGGAACCCAGTCGAGTGGGAGTCATGCACGCCGCCGTGTCAGTGTGCGTGGGTGCTAGCAAGGACATGTTCACGGGCTGAACGTGAACTTGATGCGTAGTCTACGCCCGTGAGTGTAGACTGGACCTATTTTGATGTAAAAATGTTCATAAACCACTTTATGTAATAAAAGTTTTGCTTCCGCATTGTACCTTTGATGTGTGTTATTTGGTGCTGTGCAATGCAGCACCCCTCAGCGTGATCCTGGCTCAACAAGACCGTGGGATCATGTCACTAAAAGTGTTCATCACACCCACACCTCAGCTCAATTGTGGTAAACTTATGAACACATTTGAAGAGCATGTAACCACCATAATAGATTTATTATGAGATGAGCTCATAAAATGCAAGAGTGGAAATTCCACATGCATCATATAGGGGCTGAGCATATGATTAACCCCTAAACTTTGTTATGAATGCTCATGCCAAATTTCACCCAAATCCACACCTCTTTGAGGTACTTTTGGGTACAATCATTAAAATGCTAGGTTGAACTTCAATTCAACTTCAAACTCCTTTCCTCCCATGAATTCAGAAGTGGATTCATATTCACACTCCACTTTTTTTATGAGCTCACACACCAATTTTCACTCCATTAGGAGTTGATCTTGACATGTGCTATATGTAGCAAATTCAAACTGAATTTGAAATTCAGTTTTCCATTTGAAGCAAATTTAGTAAAACCAACTTTCCACTTTGAATCATTCAAACTTCAAATGGACAATTTGTGGTTTCATCAATTTCAAGGGACAGTGTGATCACAATAATTAGAGCAGTAGGAAAATTCAATTTTGTGGGACAAATTTGAATTTTGGACCCACATGTCAGTGAGTCAGTTAGCCTTGCACCCGAAGTCACCGGTTCTCTCTGTTCTCTGTGTTTCACTCGAACCACCCGAGGAATCACCGAGCGCCACCGAGGCCGCCACCTCCTCCCTGTTGCATCGTGCTGGAGACCTTCCTGTGCCCTTCTCGGTTCACGAGCTGATCCTTTCATGCACAACACCGAAACACCGAGGCCGGTCTTTTACCTCACGCAATAACTGAACAAATACGTCGCCGCCACCTTTGGTTGATCGTGAGCCAGCGTTTCAGCGCGTGCAACTCTTTAAGAAGTAGCAAAATGGTCCCGGGGACCTTCACTCTACATCCTCGATGCGTCACCGAGCGAGTTCGGGACTTCCCACACCGAGAACGCCGTTGTCTTGCGGCGGCCGAAAACCTCCGCAGCTTCGGTCTTCCGTAGACAGAATAACTCAGCGATTTTCATGCCCGAGCAAGGACACCCACAGAAGCGCTAGGACCACGAGCTGCTCTCCTCCGAACCTCAGCCCGAGTTGTGGATCATCGAGGACAAAGTTTGAACTTTCCTTCCGGCCAGTGCAAAACGACCCGCAGGTAAGAAACCATCAAATTCTCGATCAATATTCAGTTTTGCTTCACGAAACTGAGCACACACATGCTATTCTAGGTAGCAAACTTTTCTTCATCAAAACCCGAGCAAGAAAACCTTTATAGGCCTCTTATTTCAAACTTTTCCATTGGCGACCATAGCAAACTGTCTTGGGCGCACAGTGAGATCACTTTTAGAGCCTCTCCCGAGCTATGGGGCATTTAGATCGAACTCCTCCATGATACACTGGTGCGGTAGATCTTGAGAACCAAGTGTTTGGTGGGCTAGAAGTGGCGGCGACGTCGTCGGAGTTGGTTTCTAGCCGCCGCTCGTCGTGAGCTAGGTGGGAGGCCTTGCCGGCTCAGGGAGACCACACTCAGGTGTTCCTTGCATTGAGTTGGGGCCTAGCGACAATTTCAGGCATGGGAGGTGGCCGGGAGAGCGTGCTCCAGCAAGCTCCGGCGAGGGGGCGGCGCGGGTGCGCGCGGGAGTGGGAGGAAGAAGATGACCCGCCCGGCCCTACCGTCAGCCACTCTTTTAAAGGGAGTCGGATTTTCTATGGCACCGGATCAAGTGTGGCTGTGTGCAGTTATCCTTGTAACCCCGTGTGTATTGCTTCCAAAATGCGCCATGTCACCCCGCACCAACCGTCGGGTTTTAAACATTTTCCCAATTTTCAGTTTTTGAGTTCAAACTTCAAATACATATAACTTTTGCTAGGAATGTCCAAATCAAGTGAACCAAATTTTGTCGGATTCAGCTGTCTGAGTACTTTCCAACAGAAAAAGTTTCACTCCTTGAAAACATTTAATTCTCCAGAATTAATTCCCTAAAATTTAAACAGTTAGGTATTATAACTGGAGATTTCTTTGATGAAAAATTCTGAAATTTTGCCAGGATGTTCCTTGTAATATCCCTGAATCACCATAACAATTTCAGATCCATCGGAGGTCATTTAGTGGACCTAATGGTGTGATTCAGGAAACTGGTCCATGGAGTCTCCAAATTAGATGAAACCAATTCCATTAAAACCCTCTGAAACTCTAGTTTCCAAAAAGTCATGGCTTGCAACATGAAAATCCCTAGAAAGCCATAAGAGATCTAAATATGTCCAAATACACATTTATTTGTGCAGGGCTCAAATTAGCTTTGCTTCAAATGAAATTTGGCCAACTCCATGTTTAGGTTATCACTAAACCTCAATAAAAATTTCAGAGGCAAAAGGACTGTCTAGCTTTACTTATAGTCTGTACATTATCAAACTAACTCAATTGCATTCAAATTTGACAAGCATTGTATTATCATTTTGTGTAGTCGCTATGATCAAAGAAGACCTGGAGGTTCTGGACTTTATTACTGTCGCGGACAATGCCCGGAGGACCTCGTCGGCTGGTGCCATGCAATGCGGCACCCAACAGCTCACGGGTCGAGGAGACGTCATATTACATGTAAAGCTGTTTTCGGAAGCGTACAAGAGTACTTCACAAATACTTATATCAAAATAATGATACAGCGGAAGACTACAACTCTCACGACTCATTTCTAGATTCGCATCAAAGAAACAGTCCAGACCGCGGATGTTTCTTACTAGCAACATGAAGAACAAACCGCAGTGGCAAGAATGCTCTTGAGTAACAACTCGGAGGTTTCCGAGTCTCATCGGCATTCCCTCTCATAAGCATAAAGTCAATACCTGCAAAAAAACTCGGATAGCATCCGTGAGCATAACGCTCAGCAAGGCTTAACCGTCCATCCTAGTCATGAAACTCTACATGAGGTAATAGACATAAAGTGGAATAGAAATAGGCATAATTAAACTCGCCTTAAAATGAATCCTTACTTTCAGGTATTACTTGCAGCAACTTTAAAAGTAACCTTGGGCACGCCACATTCGGAGTCCACAATCAAACAAGAAACGTTTTCCCCCGATGTAATTTGCTCACGGTGGAAACGAATCGAGTTTACTCTAACTATTCATCAAAGATACATCACAAAGATAGTATAAACTTCAAGCCAAAATGATTAGTTCCTTTCTCATGCAAGTTCTTACTACGTCACGACTGTGAGAACAAGTATGCTCGGTCCTTTCCGCGAGCAATAGTGATTTGAATCAATAACACCCGGACTACACAACACGTACGCCCGTACACGACGTTGCCTACAGCAACCATCACTGACGTCGTACGTGGCAGCCTTTCCCCTGTTTCACCCATGTTGAATCGATCAAATCACCCCGTACAGTAGCCACTCCCATGGTGCACCTACCGACATGAGATGTCATGAGAGTGTTACCCACATACTGCACACCGGCCTTCTTGCCTGAGGCGACCCGAAAAGGCTCAAAGCAAGCTTCCCACGGTACATCGGTTTATTGGGTCCCATATAGCCAGCATGAGTCCGGTACACAACTCAAAATTGCTCAAAAGGGCCACATACGGATCGGTCCTTGACCGACATGGACAGGTCTATAGCTCCTAGGGCCCTATGACCTGCTGCCCCTACAACCTGCCGGTCTCAACTTTAACTTGCTAACAATTTTCTGAACCAATCCCATATGCCCCGGTTGTTCCTGATCATGCGAGTAGCATCTCACCACTTGACTTCTACCGAACCTTACTTAAGCATGGCAGTTCTACACGGTGAAAAGACACCTACCCAATACTCCATGGGTTTATTTGGTCATGCAAGAGGAGTATCAAATCATCTAGACCTAATGCATAGTTCATATCATAACCGAAAGAGTGAATACAAAATAAAAACTTAAAAGCTGTTAAATGCAAACCGGAGCTTGCCTGTTTTGCATGGTAGTCGTATATAAGCAGTTAGTGATCCTTGCTGATCAACCCCTTCATCCTCTGCAGTTTGATCCACTTCAATGAATCACTCCTTCGAATCCACTTCAACGCACATATTTTATAATGTAATTCGGAGAATTAAAGACTTGATTTCTTAAGAACAGAGGCTGTGTGGAAATGCCAAGAATGGCTTGGTTTGCCTCTGTTGTGCAAAGAAATAGGAATGAACTAAATTTGTCTTAGTATTTTAGTTTGTAACTAACTAAGTTTCCTAATGATTATAAGAGATGAGCTGAAAAGATTTGAATGCAACTGAAGAACAAGAACTCCAATGGCTTCAAAACTTTTACAGCATGTTATACACTACCTAGGGACTTTGCTTGCCAAATTGCAGCTTAAGTGGGAAGAATATGTGTCTACCATAATTCCCATAATAGTCTTATGTATTTTCCTCACATACATAAGCATGGTAGAACAATACAGGAAGATCTGAGGCTCAACCTGAGCTGATAATTTGCATGTGAGTTCCTGGTCACATGGAAGAAATTTGATCCAAAATTAAGACCTTTTACTTGAGTAGTTCCCCCAGAATAATTTTCTTAAGCATTTCTACTAAAAGAATTAATTCAGGGGTAATGTGCATTTTCATGCCCAATAAAGTGAACCAAAGTGTCAAGTATGACTTATGGAGCATGCCTGAATTTTCTCATGATTTTTGGAGCTATGGATTGCCTAGAATGGATTTTACAAGTGGGCAACATTTTCTGAAAATGTTTCTGGACTATTAGGAACACGGCAGTTTGTATTTAGCAAATTCCAACACAAATGATCTTAACATGAGCTGACAATTTGCTAGAAGGTCAACAATATGCTAAAGAATATTCTGGAAAAATTTGAGGATTTTTTGATGGACCAAACTCCCTCAATAATTCTTTTTTAGAAAAAAATTCAAAGAATTTTCCAGAATTTAATATTGACTATAATAAAATTTGGGGTTCATATTTGGATAGATCTTTGCAATACGAATTCAACCCAATTTGAATCACTCAATTTGGAGGTTTCTACACAAAGATATGATTTTCCAGAGTTGAAACACAATCTGGAATTGTTTTTCCTATTGAAATTCAATTGGGCCCACGTGTTTAAACCCCAGCCACTGGAATTCAAGCCACACCGGGGCCACACGGTCCAGTGCACGCAGCCACAGCAGATCCGGTCCACAGCCGATCAACTATTTAAATTTTTTGGTTGCTGACAGCTGGGGCCCACGCCTTCTTCTTCCTCCCGCCGCCTCCTTTGCGCGCTCCGCCTCCCTCGCCCGACTGCAACCGGAACTCGCCGGACCGGCGTGTCTGGCCACCGCTCGACCGGAAACTCGCCGCCAGGGGGTTTGGGATGTCGGGGATCACGATGGTGGCACTTGCTTGGGCTGCCAAGGATCGGAAATCGGTCGGCGATGTGCGGCGGCTACGGGAATGGTTCAGCACCGTCAACCAAGGGTTCTAGCCCGCCAAAAGCTCGACCAAACCGCTCTACAGAACCAGTGAGTGATGGTTTAGCTCGGCATGGCCTCCAAATGGCTCGGGAAAGGTCACAAGGTAGTTGTCACCGTGCACCCGATTGGTTCCGCCGAAGAAGCGCTCGGAAAATGTCAAAATCCGCCGCTCCGAGGTGATTTCAAGCGACAGTTGCTAAAGGAAAGATGACCGCTGGCTAGTCCGGCCCATGTGTGCAAGATTTGACGAGCTAACAACAGATAGGGATGGAGAATTTGAGTATCCCATACCGGACACTTGGTTTGAAGCCGCCGGTAAAAAATTCCCGAATTCGCCGGCGAGAGCTCACGGCGTGGCTTGAGCTTCGGGTGGAAGAAGCGCGGTACCCGTGCGCTTACGTTGCCGCCCTTGCTCGGCTGTGAAAGCCCCGGTGGAGAGCTGTCAACATGAAGCCGATCTCCGGCTTGTGTTCGGTCGCCCCGGAGAAGCAGTTCGAGTGCTCGGAAAAAGCCGGAACTCGCTAGCTCTCGCGCTGAGGAGGTGAGGGACGAGTGCACTGTGCTGTTTCGCAGCTTGGAGGGGAAGGGGGCGCGAGTTTTGCGGCTTCCCTGGAGATAACCGAGGAGCGGGTGGTGTGGGGGGCTCTGTTCGTGTTTTGCTCGCGAGGAGGAGGAAGCAAAATCCATTTGCTCAGTCTATGAAGAGGTAGATCACGTCGAGAGCACACAGAAGCAACCAACCGGTCGCCGGCGCGAGGAAATTCAATGAGGAGGTAGCTCTATGGCAGCAGCTCGGTGTCACCCGGGAGAAGCTCCTCGTTTGAGTTGAAAACAGAGACCCGAGGAGAATGAGTTACTTTGGGTGCAAGTCACACATTTGGCTCAATGACATGTGGGCTCCACCCAAATTTCATCCCCAAAATATCTTCTCATGTTAATCTCTCAAATTCCAAAGTTTTGATGTTTAAATGTGAGCTAGCATTTGAATTCACGAAATTCGGTTTGAATTTGCATAGCAAATTTGAATTCGGTTTGAATCTGAAAATGCCTCTATTTAGTTCCTTTTTAGCCCTCCCTAGAGTTAGATCATTGCCATCCAAAACTTCCTCAATTCAAAACTATATGGCTGCAAAAGTATTCAAAGGTTTGGCCACACTTTGTGTGAATTTTGAATTGAAAATCTGATTTTTAAACTTCATGCAAATAAATGTTTAAGTCCATATTGGTTCAACACATTCAAATGAACATGTGAGCCTCTTTTTGGATGATCATCCACGTACCACTTTGCGTAAAGAAAATTTTTAGCAAGTCCCATTTTTCATGAATTTGCACACATAGACTTTCAAGCCAATGTTTATTCATATACATTTTTGGGATTTTTACAATTACCCCGGAAGAAAAATTAGTTAACGACAAGCAGCAAGTCAAGCTCCATTTTGCATTAACCTGTTTTAAAGTCTTATGTTTTGATCACTTACTTTATGTCTTTCCTACAAATGTGCATTAGAGTCTTGATTGGAAACCCAATTTCATAGCCAAGAGAACCAGGGGTTTTGGGCTTAGAATTTAAACCTCGAGTAGCCACTGCAATAACAATATGGTATAGGATTTGGTACAAGTCGAGTAGTTGGAACTACTTGCAAGAATAAGCTAGAGGCACACCACTCAGTTAGAAAGATAGACAATGAATCACATGGCAAGAAAAATGAGACCGAGCGGAGAGTAAGGGCAGCAGGACTTTGGGGCCTTGGTGCCGTAGCTCTGCTTGTGTCAATTGAGGACCGAGCCGTGTGCGGGCCTATTGAACAAGCTAGAACAGTACCGAAGACCTACCGGATATATGGGAACCGGGAAACCGATGTAATTCGGGTAGCGATATGTTGAGGCATTGTTTGTTGTCCAAAGGGTAGGTTTTGATAGCCGCCAGGTGTAAATCGGCTAGCTGGCACCGAGAATGCTCCGCGTAGAGACCTCCTGCTCGGGACGATAGGACCGGTTCAACACTTGGCTAACGGATGAAAGGTGGTTGCGTACGACGTCTGTGATGGTTGCTGTAGGCAACATCAAGTACGGGCTCACGTGACGGGTTATTCGGGTAACCCTGCAGGTGTAAATCGATTGTCACTGTGCCGCGACATAGAAAGAACAGGGTAGTTGTCATGCTAAAAGTTGCTAGTGAAAGCTTTATGTTGTTCGTTAATGAAATGCTTTAGTTTAGAGCAAATCAAAGTTCTTTTAAACCTTAGGCAAAGCACATAAAATAAATGCATTTCTTGTTTGAGTGCGGATTTCTTATGTGTCTTGGCACAAGGTTGCCCACTAACTTGCAGCTAAAACTTGAAAGTAAGAGTCAACTAATTAGGCGTGTCTTTTGCAACATGTTTTCCTATTATACATTGCAAACCAGCATGTAGAGTTTCATGTTTAGGTAAGACGGGTCAGTCTTTCGGAGCCATCGTGCTCACTGCTTGTGTTTGAAGCATTTAAAGGGTTCTGTGAGGAGGAGGCACTGGAGGAGACGGACCCCCAAGAGGGAAACACCGTCGAGTGGGAGTCGTGCACACCACCATGTTAGGTGTGGTTTGTGTGCTAGTGAGGACACGTTCATGGGCTGAACATGAACTCTCTTTGCTTAGTCTACACCCCTGAGTTTAGAATTACCGATATTTTGATGTAACTATGTTCATAAATCAGTTTATGTAATAAAATTTTTCTTCCGCCTATCGCCTTTTATATATGTTATCCGGTACTGTCTATCGCAGCAACCCTCAGCGAGATCCTGGATAGTCAGGACCATCGTGTCTGTGACACGTGGCATCAGAGCATCGTTGAGGTTTAACACACTTAAAAAGGTTAAGTTTTAAAAAACTCCGTGAGGAACGAGTTTTTAGACCATATAAGGATGTTATTAGTGTATAGAAAATGGCAATACTAACCTATTTGATATGTCAGAAAATCATGTATCTCGGGACTTCATATGTCTTGGGAGTGCATGTAAGCGCTGTCCACCAGTGCGCACAAGCTTAAAGGTGGATCCTCATGGGTGGCAGGTAAACCGGCCAGCTTTAATATCCTCTATGACTCTTCATGTTGTTTGTGGTATTCGAGCAACGCCAGTCCCCGGCGTGCTGCGGGCAAGTAGGTGGAGACCCTGTCACATGGTTAGTAACGTGAACACATAGATCAAGGCGTGTTTGGTTTGAGAACACCCGTGCGAATGACGACGGACGGGTGTATGGAACTGTATTGGGCCCGGGTTCAGTGTGCAGCGTAGCCCGATGATTGTGTGAGTTGGTTGCAGGTAGTCTAACCATGGATCGGTAGACGAGTAACATTCATGTGTGAGAGACGTTTAGTGCCACTGAATTAACGAAGCCGGCTAAGTCCGGTATAGGTTTTCTTTGTGAGGAACATAGTACCAGCATGATTCTGGTGACGCTTAGACGTCACACTACACTAAATGATCAACATCATTGTAAAACATGAAAATTTTGATTCAGAGCACTAAAATTTTGATTTAACTCCTTCCGTTAATCAGGATTTCCAAAGTAAGCAAGCTTTCAACTTATGTAAAACTAGGAACATAGTCCTCTGCTTTCAGCTGAAATAATTCTGAAGTTGTACAGAGGTTAGAGGTCGAGTCCGTTCGATGTTGGGGTCGTACGATACATTTATGGAAAGCTTTGGAAGATCTTTAAAGCTTTTCTATTGATGTCCAGAGATGTTTCATCCCTTAACTAGTCGATCAATGCAGTAGAGTTAAAACTGTCCAGAAAACAGGGCAGAGCAAATACTCTCTGAAACTCTCTATAAAATGAGTATAACATCCTAAATAAAACTAACAAAATAGCAAATGAGGCAGCTCTGAAAAGTTCATAAGATATGTTACAACTTTGTAACAGAAAGATTTGTCAAATTCGGGGTAGAATTAACTGGAAATCTTTGATCAAGTCAGTACCTCAAGCAGGCAGGTGCTGCCCAATTTTGTCCAGAAATTCTGTTAACTTTGACATTTCATAACTTTTGAACAAGGACAGATGTAAGGGAATGCAAATACATTCTGGAAAGCTATTGAAGTTAACTTTAACTTTGATGTTGAGCTCCAGAACTGATTTTGCACTTAATATGGTCTAAATCTGGGTAGAAAGGGTCAGTGCGGTCAGTTTTGGCAGCAGATCAGAAATCAAATTTGTTCTATGTTTGATTTATATTTCCAAGTTTTATGAGTTCAATGACATTTTTTATGTTATAACTCAATGATTTACTGTTGAAAGAAATATTTGACCATTTTCATGTATGTTTCTACAGATGGCAGAGGATAAACAATTGGAGAACGGATGGGTGGTATCCCATTGTTCTCAACGCAGCGGGTATCCGGATTTATTGAAGCTAATGCTTCAATATTGATATGTGGAGACGCCGCGATTCCTTGCCAAGGAAGAAGGCGAGGAGAGGAACAAGGCATGGACTGTTCTTGTCGATGTTCCAGCAGGACCTACGCCACCTGGTTGGTCACCGTTCACCGTCACGGTGAAAGGGAGACAACCGGAAGATATTTGGCAAGTGGCAGCCCGTGACACCATGTCGAGCTTCTGCCAACTACACGTGAGAGCAATGGAGTGTAAAAGTCCCAATACATGTACATGAATAAAAATAAGATTTGAATTCATATGTGTGGCAAAGGCAAGAAAAATGGGACTTTCTAAAACTTTTTTTCTTGCAAAGTGATACATGGATGATTATCCAAAATGAGGTTCACATCTTTATTTGAAAGTGTTGAACCAATAAGGATTTAATTACCCTTTGCATGCAAGTTTAAGAATTAGATTTTAAATTCAAAGTTCACACAAATGGTGGCCAAAACTTTGAATGATCATGCAGCCCTAGAGTTGGAAATTTGGGAAAAAGTGGATGACAAACTTTTCATTTTTAGGGTGGGCTCCAAAAAGGAATTATGGTAGCATTTTCATAACTCCAACCAAATTCAAATGTGTCATACAAATTGAAACTGAATTTGGAGGATTCAAATCCTAGCCCATCTTTCAAACTCAGAGTTTTGGAATTTGGGAGGATTAACTTGAGAAGATATTTTGGGAGGAAATTGTGGGGTGGGACCCACATGTCAGTGAGCAAATTTGACTTTCAAAGGAAGCAAACACTCTCTGTTCTCACACCCACGAGCAGCTTCTCACCGTGGCGCCACCGAAGGCTGGCTGAGCCACCTCCTGCTGCCTTCTCCCAAGCGCTGACGCCAGAGGCGGTTCCTTCGGCGTGATCATCCCCTCTGACCGAAGCAAAGTCCGTTTGCCTTCTCCTCCTCGCGAGCGACACCGAACAGAACCGGTTCTTCCATCCGCTACTCGGCTCGATCGGGAAATCGGCAGAATCTCGCGCCCCTCTCTTCCCCGAGCTGCTAAACAACACCCCGAGCTCAGGCTCCACCTCTCCGACCAAGAAACCACTGAGCTCCGGCCTCCTTTGCCCGAGAACAGCCTCCACAGCGGTGACCTAGCTGAAGCCGACGGTTGGGCGCTCGTGGACAGCTCTCCACAGGAGTTTTCACGGCCAAGCAAGAGCGGCAACGGAAGGTGAATTTCGAGATTTTGCTCCGGCGAGTTCCACCCGAGCATCTGGTACGAGTTCTTCAAATTCGCGCTCTCTGATCCTTCTTAGCTTGTCAAACTTGGCACATAGGTGCTGGACTAGCCGGCGATCAGAATCTCTTTAGCATCCATTGCATGAAACCAGCTAGGAATGATGGATTTTGAGCTTGATCAAGGGTGTTCATGGCAGACACGATAGTTCGCACGGTGATGACCAACTTGCGGCCGTTCCAGAGCCATTTTGAGGCCTCGTCGAGCTTCCTAGTCATGCCCTGGTTCTGTAGAGCTAAGTGGTTGAGCTTTTGGCAGGCTAGGAACCCCGGCCGACGGTGCTGAAGTTCACATGAGGCTGCCACACGTCGCCGGCCATCTTCCGGTCACCGGCAGACCCAAAACACCTCACCATCGTGTTTCTCGATGGCACAAACCCTCTGGTGGCGAACCTCGGCACGAGAAGTGGCCGGCAGCAGCAATCCAGCTTGCACCGGTTTACTCCGGCGAGGGCAGCCGGCGCGTGCGCGAGGAAACGGCGGGAGGTGGAAGAAGGGGCCGGGCCGGCTGTCAGCGGTGGAAAATTTTAAACTGGGATCAGCTGTGGCTCAGATCCGGTGTGCTGGCGCGCAAAAATCCTTTGAACCCAGTGTGGCTGCAATTCTACTGGCTGAGGTTTAAACACGTGGACCCAGCTGATTTTCTGTAGGAAAATATTTCCAGAGATAGCTCAAACTTTGGAAAATCATAGCTCTTTGTAGAAACCTCCAAATTGAGTGATTCCAATTGGGTTGGATTCATTTTTCAGAGGTCTATCCAAATATGAACTCAGATTTGTATGAAAGTCAATATATAATTCTGGAAAATTCTTAAAATTTTTCTGAAAAAACATTATTGAGGGAGTTTGGGTTATCCAAAAATCCTCAAATTTTGCCAGAATATTCTTTAGCATATTGTTGACCTTCTAGCAAATTTTCAGCTCCTTTGAGGACCAATTGTGTAGGAATTTGCTAAATACAATCTGATATGTTCATAAGAGTCCAGAAACATTTTCAGAAACTGTTTCCCACTTGTAAAATCTATTCTGGGCAATCCATAGCTACAACAAAATCATAGGAAAATTTAGGAAAGCTATCTGAGACATACTTGATATTGTAGTTCACTTAATTGGGCATGAAAATGCACGTTACTTCAGAATTAATTCTTTAGAGTAGAAATGCTTAAAGAATTGTCCTGGAGGAACTACCGAAGTAAAAGGTCTGAATTTTGGACCAAATTACTTTCATGTGACCAGGAACTCACATGTAAATTATCAGCTCAAGTTGAGCTTTAGAATTCCCTGTTCTTATTCTCCATACTTATGTATATGTGGAAATACATAAGAGACATTGTGAGAATTATGGAGAAGACAATTTGACTCCACATTAGCTGCAATTTGGCAAGCTAAATACCTAGGTAGTATAGAACCTCCTGTACAAGTTTTGAGGCCATTGGAGTTCTTGTTCTTAAGTTGCATTCAATTCTTTTCAGCTCATCTATTATGTTCACTAGGGAAAGTAGTTAGTGTATAGCTAAGACATTAAGATCAAGATAGATCATTTCTGTTTCTTTACACAACAGAGGCAAACCAAGCAATTCTTGGCTTTTCCACACAACCTCTGTTCCTAAGAAATCCATTCTATAATTCTTTCCATTGCATTCTATAAAACTTGTGCATATACATTCAATAGGAACCACGACGAATGGGATTCAAAGGAGCGATTCATTGAAGTGGATCAAGTTCTGGAGAATCAAGGGTTGATCAGAAGGGATCACTATCTGAATATATACGACTACCCTGCAAAACAGGCAAGCTCCGGTTTGCATTTAACAGCTGTTAAGTTTTTATTTTGTATTCACATTCGGTTAAGATATGAACCGTGCATTAGGTCTAGTGTTTGATACTCCTCTTGCATAACCAAATGAACCAATGGAGTATTGGGTAGGTGTCTTTCACGTGTAGAACTGCCATGCTTTAGTCAGATTTGGTAGAAGTCGAGTGGTGAGATGCTACTCGCATGTTCAGGAACAACAGGGGCATACGGGATTGGCTCATAAATGAATTAGCAAGTTAAAGTTGAGACCAGAAGGTTGTAGGGGCAGCAGGACATAGGGGCCTGGGTGCTATAGACCTGTCTGTGTCAGTCAAGGACCGATCCATATGTGGCCCTGTTGAACAAGTTTGAGTTGTGTATCGGACTCATGCTGGTATTATGGTTCCCAGTAAACTGATGTACCTCGGGAAGCTGTCGTTGAGCCTTTTTGGCTCGCCTCAGGCGAGACGGCCGGTGTGCAGTATGTGGGGAACATTCTCATGACATCTCATGTCGGCAGGTGCACCATGAGAGTGACTTGATCGATTCAACGGGGGTGAAACGGGGGAAAGACTGCCACGTAACATCAGTGATGGTTGCTGTAGGCAACATCGAGTACGGGCGTACGTGTCGTGTAGTCCGGGTGTTATTGATTCGAATCACCGTCGCTGGCAGAATGGATCAAGCATACTTGTTCTCATAGTCGTGACGTAGTAAGAACTTACATGAGAAAGGAACTTATCACATTGGTTTGAAATTTATAATACCTTGGTGCTGTATCTTTGATGCTTAGTTAGTGCGAACTCGATTCTTTTATGCCATGAGCATTTTACATCGGGAGAAAGGGTTCTTGTTTGATTGTGGACTCCCGATGTGGCGTGCCCAAGGTTACTTAAAATTGCTGTTTATAATACCTGAAAGTAAGGATTCACTTTTAGGCGAGTTTATTATGCATTATGTCATCCTACTTTAGGCTCATAACCTCACATAGAGTTTCATGTTTAGGATGACGGTTAAGTCTTGCTGAGCGTTGTGCTCACGGATGCTATCTGAGTTGTTTTGCAGGTTTGACTTCATGCTTATGAAGGGATGTTGATGAGACTCGGGAACCTCCGAGTGCTTACTCAAAGAGCATCCTCGCCGCTGCAGATTGTTCTTCGTGTTGCTAGTAAGAAACGTCCACGGGCTGGACTGTTTCTTTGTTGCTAAGTTAGAATTGAGTCGTGAGAGTTATAGTCTTCCGCTGTAGCTTATTTTGAGATGAGTATTTGTAAAACACTTCTGTTCGCTTCCGCAAATAATTTATGTAATGTGATGTGTTTCTTCACCCGTGTGCTGTTTGGTGCTGCATATCACGGCACCACCCGACGAGGTCTTGTATCGGCCCTCACAGTGTGGTATCAGAGCTGCGTTGGGAACAGAGCACGGGTTGAGCATCATATTACGTTAAAAACTTAGGATACGGTGAGATAACGGTACTAGGCCCACATAAGGACTACTATTAGCATATTATGAAGGTGGCAACCTAACCTATTTGTTATGTCAGAAAATCGTGCATCTCGGGACATCTATGTCTTGGGGGTGCAGTATGCGCTGTCCACCAGTGCGGACAAGCTGAAGGGTGGAGCCCCACGGGTGGCAGGTAACCCAACCCGCTTTAGTATCCTCTACGACTCTTCATGTCGTTTGGGGTATTCGAGCAACGTCTTTCCCTGGCGTGCTTTGGGCAAGTATGGGAGACCCCACTACGTGGTCATTAACATGGACACATAGCTCAAGGCGTGTTTGGCTTGAGAACACCTGGGCGAGTGATGACCGCCGGGTGTATGAACTGTACGGATACCGTGTACGGTGTGCAGCCGAACCTGATGATTGAGTGTGTTTTATGTAGATACTAACCACAAAAACCTTAGTGCGTGTAGAACACATCTGCGAGTGACCGTTTCAGTGCCACCTAAGGATACGTATATGCCGGTGTAAGCCGGTTAGGTTTTTCTTTTGTGAGGCAACGTAGTACCGTCATATGTCTTACGGTGCATCGTCACCGTACTACACTGGATAGTTTTATTTCCTATGAAGAAATCAGTCATGACTAACATTCGAACTAAAAAAATTTGATGTTGCAAAGCACATATTTAGTTACTGAGCTCTTCATTTGAACTAAGTTTCAAAGAAGAGAATTGCCAGGCTTCTTTTGATCCAAAAACAGAGTGCTCTGTTCTGGCAGAAATTATTACTGAAATTTGACAGAGCATAACTCTGTGTATGTTGACCCAATTAAGGTGTATGATACAGTTCTGGAAAGTTTTTTAAGTTCTCAACAACTTTTCTGTAGACCTCCGGAGCAAAATCAGAAGCCAACTTGGTTGAATGTCCAGATGAATGCAAACTGTTCAGAAAACAGAACAGCTGCAACCTTCTCTGGATGTTTCTGTATATTAGTCATAACTCCCCGTAGAAAAAATCCTAAGTGTCATATAATACACCGTTGGAAAGGTTACAAAATTTGCAAAATTTTCGTAGTTCATAGTTTGTTCAGAATTGGACTCCAATTGTATGTAAAACTGTGATGAAAACAGCCACATACAAAGGGGATGCTGGCAAATTTTGTCCAGAAATCCTGTCAACTTCGAAAAATCATAACTTTTGATCCATAAATGATCTAGGAGCATATGAGTACTTGTTGGAAAGATTCTCAAGTTAACGTTAACTTTGGTATTCAACTTGAGTTATGAAAATGCTTCTAACCGGATCAAAATCTGGGTTAAGTAAAGAAAGGTTGGTTCTGTACAGAATAGGGGACTGATTATCTTGGCTGTAGGAAGATGTGTAAACATGAAATGTTGTTATGCTTCCATAAAGTTTTAGCATGTTCATGTTTTACATACATTCAAATACTTCTGAGATCGAGTTTTGACTCCCCTCAAAATTATTATTTTGCAGTATGGTGCGTACTCATTCTTCGAGTAGGGCTGATGGTTCTCGCCGAGATGGTGATGACTCGACTCCACCATCCACCACGGGCACCGCCATCAACGGTATAGTCGAGTCAGGTCAAGAGAACACAAGACTACTCCAAGCCTTGTTACAACAAGGCTTACTCCAACGTGCACAACAGGACGTTCCACCTCAGAACGCCTATTTGGATTTCTTGGTGACTCAACCGCCAATTTTCATGGAAGCCAACAAACCCGTGGAAGCTGATCAGTGGCTTCGGGTTATGGAGTCCAAGTTTGGAGTGTTTGAGTGCCATGAATATCAGAAGACTTTGTTTGCAGCTCAACAGCTCCATGGAGCCGCCGGAAATTGGTGGTTCACTTATCTAGCCACCGTTCCGGAATGCCATCAAGTGGAATGGACGGAATTTCGTGAAGAATTCCGTGCTCGTCACATTTCTATGGGTTTTATCAAGGCCCAACAGCAAGAAATTAGGAACTTAAAGCAGGGGGACATGAGTGTCCTTTATTATGTCAAGCGGTTCAACCTTTTGACACAATATGCTCCTTCCTATGTGACGAGCGAAGCTGCAAGGTGTGACTACTTCTTCTATGGCCTGAGTGCCGTGTTAAAAGATAAGTTAGCTTTGTTCAATAAAGGCAATTACACCGAGTTGATCAGTGCTGCTATGATGCAGGAACAAGCGACACTTGAGTGTCAAGCAGAGAAGAGGGACCGAGATGATGTGCAAGAAGACACACCAGTTGTTCCTCGCAAATACCGCGTGGTGTATCACACACCATCCGATGAACTATGGCAAGCGCCAGTAAGATCAACTCAGTACAGATTTCCTACTCAATAATCATGTGTTGAAGCAACACAATTGTCGCAGCAACGAATGATACCTGTTGCATCATTGCTGCAGCCAAGTACATCAACTTTTCAACCATAGGTTAACGAAGAACCGGGAAAGCCTCGGTGTTCTTATTGCCACCGTTCTGGCCATTTTAGGCAAGAATGCCGGGAGAAGTTGTTGAACACCAGACAACCATCATCATCAGGTGGTATGCTGCCACCTGCTCAAGTCAATATAACAGCATTGCAATCCGGGAGTGTGCTATATCTTGCCATTGAGGATGTCCCAGAGGGAGCACCGGTGTTAGCGGGCATGTTTACTCTCAAAGACGTGCCCGTACTCATACTTTTGATTCTGATGCAACCCACAATTTTATCAGCAAATCATGCGTGGATCAGCACCAATTATCCACCAATACTCCTACAACGAGTTATCTTATACGCTCACTGGGAGGAAATATCTCTGCTAATCAGATTGTGTCCGGAGTAGCGTTGTGTTTGGGCGTTAAAATATACCCAACATCACTGATTATGTTGGATAGGCAGAAGATAGACGTAATATCAGGGATGTCTTGGTTAAATCGTCACGGTGCCGTTCTCAATATCGGTAACCGGACTGTCCAGATTGACTCGCCGATTCACGGACAGCACACGCTGTTTTTAGAAAGCGAAGACCCAGATATGATAGAGGCCTACCACACGGAACCGCTTAAACTTGAAGATATTCCGGTGGTACGTGATTATCCCGATGTATTTCCCGATGATTTACCGGGCATGCTGTCACAGCTCTGATACCACGCTGAGGGATAGGACCTCGTTGGGTGGTGCCGTGATATGCGGCACCCAACAGCACACGGGTCGAAGAAACACATCACATTACATAAATCATTTGTGGAAGCGTACAAAAGTGTTTTACAAATAATTATATCAAAGTAAGCTACAGCAGAAGACTATAACTCTCATGACTCCTTTCTAAACTAGCCACAAAGAAACAGTCCAGCCCGCGGACGTTTCTTACAAGCAACACGAAGAACAATCTGCAGCGGCGAGGATGCTCTTTGAGTAAACCCTCGGAGGTTCCCGACTCTCATCGGCATCCCTTCTCATAAGCATGAAGTCAAATACCTGCAAAACAACTCAGATAGCATCCGTGAGCATAACGCTCAGCGAGACTTAACCGTCACCCTAAACATGAAACTCTAGGTGAGGTTATGAACCTAAAATAGGATGGCATAAGCATAATTAAACTCGCCTAAAAGTGAATCATTACTTTCAGGTATTAATTGCAGCATTTTAAGTAACCTTGGGCACGCCACATCGGGAGTCCACAATCAAACAAGAAACGCTTTTCCCCTATGTAATTTGTTCATGGCGTAAAAGAATCGAGTTTGCACTAGCCTATTCATCAAGATCCAACACAACGCTAGTATGAAACTTCAAACCAATGTGATTAGTTCCTTTCTCATGCAAGTTCTTACTACATCACGACTGTGAGAAAAACTAAGCTCGGTCCATCCCGCGAGCGACGGTGATTCGAATCAATAACACCCGGACTACACGACACGTACGCCCGTACTCGACGTTGCCAACAGCAACCATCACTGACGTCGTATGCGGCAGACTTTCCCCCGTTTCACCCCCCGTTGAATCGATCAAGTTGCCCCATACAGTAGCCACTCTCATGGTGCACCTACCGACGTGAGGTGTCATGAGAATGTTCCCCACATACTGCACACCGGCAGTCCGCCTGAGGTGACCCGAAAAGTCCCAACGACAGCTTCCCGAGGTACATCGGTTTACTGGGTCCCATAATACCAGCATGAGTCCGGTACACGACTCAAACTTGTTCAACAGGGCAACATACGGATCGGTCCTTGACCGACACGGACAGGTCTACGGCACCCAGGCCCCTATGTTGTCACACCCGGTTTTTCCGAAGAACAACCAAGTGAATATCACATGTATGCCAGGATCATTTTCTCATACATGTGATGACAAATAGTGATGCACCATTTATTACAAGCCAGGTGTCGAATATAAATAAGTCTTACATAGCAAATGTCTCGATGGACAATAATAAGTTCATCACAAGTAAATAAACTAGCAGCGGAATATTATTCTCGAGGGCTCCTTCACAGGCGTTGCCCGGGGGTCTCCATGAACCTAGAAACCTTCTTCGGGTCCAAAGTCTTGGTCATTATACACCACCTCATTATCTTGACCTGAGCAGCAATATAAACCAACAAAATATGCAAGGTTGAGTACCGATGGTACTCAGCAAGCGTGGGAAAGTTATGTCATGCATGGCTAGAACAAGGGGAGGTTGAACTCATGGTTAAAGCACTATGCAATTAATACCTATCACCTTAGCTTATTAAGCACCTACATTACTACACAGGTGAAATGGTCCCAATCTCCCATCCCATCATCATAATCAAATAACCATAACATCATTTCCAATGTTAAGCTCCCCGCTTAACATCCACAACTTCCAAAACCCTCAATCCTCTAATCATGAATAAGTCCAAGCCGCTCTTGACCGTGAGCACGGCTGTCATGACAGTTTTGACTCTGCAGAGTTTGCACCACTGTAACCATATGTAGTGATTTCATCCCCCGTTGCCGGGTGGACTAAAAGAATCTCCATTATGCCAGTGGCTACGAACCACATTCACACTTCCCAGGTGTGTAGCCAGGAGATCACTACGAAGCCTTTACAAAGGGATTCCCGACGAGCGTGGGCCCACTGAGGTTTCACCCCTAACAGCATACAAGAGGCTCCAACCCCGCTGCAGTGGCCCCTCTTGAGCCTTGCGGTTCATATGGTAGTCCAGCTGACACCTACTCCCCGCACCATCCAACACACCCATACTACGCCGGGGATACACCTAATTAATTGGCCAAGCTGCCCCATCTCAGCATGTGGTTGGCACGGTAAAGCCAGGTTACATGCTCCATGAACCGGTCCTTAGGATCCAGGCAAGTACTAAACACAAACCCGAGTCTCGTGCACCCAACACCAACTAAAACATCCAACTTGCCTTGATCCCCACCTCTACATAACTCACAATATCTCATTCAAGAGTATGGTAAAATAAACTGATGATCTCATATCCCAAATATCCCATTCTAAGCATGGCTAAGCATATGCATAAAAATAAATGGCATGATAAAATGAATCCCAACCCAAGCTACAAGGAAACAAGGTAATGCATTTCTAGGGAAACATACTAGCATGGGTTTCATATTTTCATTTGACAATGCAAATAATTCTAGCTACACATCCTAGCATAGGATCAAAGTGGTCAAGGACACTTGCCTCCTTCCTGCTTCTCTTGAAATGGGTAGTCCCGATCTTGGAAAGGAATAACTTGCTCTTGAGCAGGTTCTACATCATACCATCACACAGAGCAAAAGAAAAACAACAATCCATAAGACATAGTTCACACTTCCACTTCATACAAACCACACATTCACATGTAACAAAGCCATTCACAACTTCTATGTGTTGTGTTTACTCTATGTGTGTTGACCTTTGGCTTACATGCACTTTTAATCATGTGTATATGATTCCTACTTTTGTATTCACATTTATGCTTGCATACTTTATATATGATTTTCCAATTTAAATAAATTCCTTATATTCAATTACTACACCTTTTAGCTACCAAGTATGCATGAAAGGTATTTTCCTTCTCCATATGTGTCTACAGAATTTCTACCAACCCTAAACTGAATTCTTTGGATTTTAAAAACTCCATTTATCATTTACTAGTTGCTATATCTTCAGATTTATTTCCTATGCCTAAATGTGAACTTTATTATGAAAATAACAAGACACATCATCTAATCAGAACAGGTTCTGATCTAAAATATTTAATAACATATTTCTGACCTTTTCCTCTGATGTAAACTATTTTACATTTATTTTCCTAATTTTCAGAACTATTCTCCACTTAAAAATGTGTCGCTATAACTAATCAATGTGAATAATAAATTAAACAGATTCATTTCAGCCAAAAATCTATTTTTATCTCACTCCAAAGTTTTCTAAGTACTGAGAAAGTTTTTAATTTAAATTTGACAATATGTTTGTCCCACTTTTTAAATTTTAAATACTAGCCACATATTCAATTTCCTAAATTTAATATCAAACAGGGTTAAAAAGGTAAACTCACCCCACTACAGGGTCTATAATATTATTTTAACAATTTTCAGGGGTCTAGCTACACATAACAGAGGAGTTCTTCCTAATTTTTATTAAGTACAGGGGCTAAAACTGATTTTTAAATGAATTTACATGATATTCTGAAGTTCCAGGGGCTAGATCAGAAGTTTCCGGGGCTAGCTCTTATTTCCCAAGAACCCCAGGGGGTAGCACGTAAGAATTCCAGTCTTTATAACACGGGGCTGACGTGGACCGCCCGATTTAAAACAGACGGCTGAGATTATAACGTCGAACCGGTACGCGGGGATTTAAACTCTACCGTGCGATTTAAAATAAACGGCGCTCAAGCGGCCACGTCGCTCTGATCGAGCGCGGGCGGCGCTGCCCGGCGGCGGGAGGCGGCGATCTCGCCGGAGAGTTTCGGATCTTCGTCAATTCTTGATAAAACTGTGATTTTATGGCATAGATCGGTGGAGGGGAGGTCGGGGATCTCACCTCGGGGTTTTTCTTGAACTCGGAGGTCCTGGAAGGCGGTCGGCGACGAGGTCCGAGGTGAATTCACGGCGAGGCTCGTCGGCGCTGTGTTTGAACCGCAAACCACCGAGTTTTCTGCACCTGCGAGGTTCCCCGGAGGCGGTGGATCAAGACCAGCGAGTTAGATCGGAATTTCCGAGCGTAGATCGGCCAGAATTCGCCGGAGGGGATCGGGTTCTCACCGGAGTAAAAATTGGCGGATCGCGTGGGAAAAACAGAACGAGGCCGGGGTTTTTATAGACGGGGGAGGGTGGTGGGTTTGTTTAGATCGAGTGGGAGTCCTCCGGAACCAGAATTCGGCCAGAAATCCGGTCGGTTGCGATCGCGCGCGCGCGGGTGAACAGTCCGAGTTTCGGACGATCGGGGGTTAGGGATGACAGGTGGGTCCCACCTGTCTGCGAGAGGGAGCGCGGGCGCGTGGCTGCGGGCTGGCGCGGGGGCAGGGTGGGGCGGCTGGTGGGTTTCGGCCCACTGGCCGGTTTTTTTTCTGTCTTCCTTTTTCTTTTTTCTATTTCTTTTCTATTTTGAGTTTAATTTGAATTCCAGTTTGAATTTGAATTTTTGCAACACATGCAACACATCCAAAAAATTTTAAACTCCCTCTGAACAGGATTTTGGGGTGTTACAGCTCTACCCCCCTTAAAAGAAATCTCGTCCTCGAGATTGGTGGTTCTAGGAAAACAATTCCGGAAACTGTGCCTTAAGCTCGTCTTCTCGCTCCCATGTGGCTTCCTCTTCCGAGTGATGCTTCTACTGCACCTTGCACATCCGGATTCTTTTATTTCTTGTGAGGCATTCCATTGTCTCCAAAATCTTGACCGGTTGCTCGGCATAAGACAGATCCTCTCGTACGTCAACCTCATTCATGGGTAACATCTCTTCAGGCGTCCTTAGACATTTCTTGAGCTGTGACACATGGAATACATCATGCACATCCGATAGGTGAGCCGGTAGTTCTAGTTGATATGCCACTTCGCCTTTCCTCTCTAGAATCTGAAAGGGTCCAATGTATCGAGGTGATAACTTCCCTTTCACCTTGAACCGACGAAGTCTTCGGATAGGGGACACCTTGAGGTAGACATAGTCTCCCACGTTGAAAACGAGCTCTCTTCTTCGTACATCGGCATAGCTCTTTTGGCGTGTCTGTGCTATCCTCAAGTTGTTGTGAATTTCCCTCACCTTCGCCTTGGCTTCTTGGAGTACTTCTGGACCAAACACTTTACTTTCCCCTGTTTGGTTCCAATATAGGGGAGTTCTGCACTTCCTCCCATGCAAAGCTTCAAACGGTGACATCTTCATACTAGCTTGATAGCTGTTGTTATAGGAGAATTCCGCATACGGTAAGTTCTTGTCCCAACTCCGATTGTTTTTGAGTGCACATGCCCTCAGCATATCTTCAAGGATCTGATTGGTTCTTTCCGCCTGCCCGTCAGTTTGGGGATGATAGGGAGAGCTGAAATTCAGATGGGTTCCCATGGTTTCATGCAATTTTTGCCAGAACCTTGAGGTGAACTGCGTCCCTCGATCTGACACAACCTTTTTTGGCACTCCATGGTAACACACGATCCTTGACATGTACAACTCTGCCAATTTGGATCCGCTGTAGCTTTCTTTCACGGGGATGAAATGAGCTACCTTGGTTATCCTGTCAATGATGACCCATATTGAATCATATCCTGATTGGGTCCTAGGCAATCCCACTATGAAATCCATACCGATTTCTTCCCATTTCCATTCAGGCACTTTGAGTGGTTGCAATAATCCCGCGGGTCGTTGATGTTCTGCTTTCACCAACTGGCATGTGTCACATAGGGCAACATGTTCCACGACATCTCGCTTCATGCCATACCACCAATACCTGCTCTTGAGGTCCTGGTACATCTTCGTACTCCCAGGATGAATAGAATAGTCGGACACGTGAGCCTCCTTCAAAATCAATTCACGGATCTTCTTTACTTCTGGCACACAGATTCTTTTCCCGTGCCACACCGTTCCCTGTTCATCCTCTCTGAAACCAGGGGCTTTATTTTCCTTGATGAGTTGCCTGATTTCTTGTATCTTCTCGTCATTCTTTTGACCATCACGTATGTCTTGCTCTAGTGTGGAGTCCACTTCCATGGCGATGGCTTCACCACTATTCACAAGGCATAGATTGAGCCTTATAACCTCGTCCTTCAATTCTGCAGGTATGTCCTTTGAGCTCAACTTATTGACTTGCACTTTCTGACTTAAAGCATCTGCCACGACGTTTGCTTTCCCAGGATGATAGTTGATGCCCACGTCAAAGTCATTGATTAGCTCTAACCATCTCCTTTGTCTGAGGTTGAGATCTGGCTGTGTGAAAATGTACTTCAGACTCTTATGATCCGTATATATCTCTGTCCTCTTCCCCATCAAATAGTGTCGCCAAATTTTCAACCCGTGTACCACTGTGGCTAGTTCTAGGTCATGTGTAGGATAGTTTTTCTCGTGCTTCCGGAGTTGTCGGGATGCATAAGCCACAACATGCCCTTCTTGCATGAGCACACATCCCAACCCGTTTCCAGAGGCATCGCAGTACACCGTGAAATTCTTCTGCATATCTGGCATAACCAACACTGGGGCTGTTGTCAATCTTTTCTTTAGCTCCTGAAAACTCGTCTCACACTGTGCCGTCTATGTGAATGTGATTCCCTTCTCCAACAGTTTGGTGAGGGATCTCGAGATCTTAGAGAATCCCTCAATAAACCGTCGATAGTATCCAGCCAATCCCAAAAAGCTTCGAACTTCCCCGACATTTTCAGGGGTCTTCCACTTCTGTATATCCTCGATTTTGGCAGGATCCATGGAGATTCCTCCCTCCGAGATTATATGTCCTAAGAAGGGAACTCTCTTCAGCCAAAACTCACACTTGCTCAACTTGGCATATAGTTGGTGTTTTCTCAGCCTTTGCAACACCAACCTTAGATGTTTCTCATGTTCTTCTTCATCTTTGGAGAAGACGAGAATGTCATCTATGAAAACCACCACAAGTTTGTCCAGATATTCCATGAATACCTTGTTCATGAGATACATAAAGTACGCCGGGGCATTAGTTAGCCCGAAAGGCATGACAGTGTATTCATACAATCCGTACCGAGATACGAAAGCTGTCTTGGGAATATCAGATTGCCTTATCTTGAGTTGGTGGTATCCCGACCTGAGATCAATTTTCGAGAACACATAAGCTCCCCTCAACTGATCAAACAAGTCTTCAATGCGGGGTAATGGGTACTTGTTCTTGATGGTTACCTCATTCAAGGCACGGTAATCCACGCATAACCTTTGGGTTCCGTCCTTTTTGGGCACAAATATCACCGGAGCTCCCCATGGTGAGGAACTAGGGCGAATATAACCCTTCTCCGTCAATTCTCTCAAATGATCCTTGAGTTCTACTAGCTGCTTGGAGTCCATCCGATAAGGTCTCTTGTATATCGGGGCTGTTCCAAGCACTGGCTCAATTGCGAATTCCACTTCATGATCGGGAGGCATACCTGGCAATTCCTCCGGAAAAACATCTGGATATTCCCTGATGGTCCTGATCTCCTCAACTTTCACTTCAACTTGATTTAATTTAATGTCCCTCCTAGGCTCGTGTATTGTTATGAACTTTACTCTTGTGCCACTAGGGTGAGTTAGTTCCACCGTTCTGGTCGAACAATGGATGATTCCTTTATGTTTGGTCAACCAATCCATACCCAAAATAATATCTATCCCTTGTGAATCTATCACTATGAGGTTAGCAGTAAATACTACCCCAATAATGTCTAGGTTCACTTTGGGACACACTTGTCTTGTCCTTATTTCTCCACCTGGAGAGTTTACGGCTAGCATATGGTCCATTTGTGTTGTTACTAGGTCATGCTTCTTAACAAATTCTTGAGCAATGAACGAGTGGGTAGCACCAGAAGTTGCAATGTGTAGATTGGCAGGAAACTTACCAACTACCACGTCGGGTGCCTCTTGTGCTTCCTGACGTGGTTCACCCGTCCTCTCATTACATTCTGCAGTTGTGGCTGCGTGGGCTTCTTCTTTGGGCACTTATGAGCGTAGTGCCCCACTTCACCACAGCTAAAACATTGCACCCCAACCTTAGGTGCCTGGCCTTTGTTGTCTTGGGGTTGGTTTGGAGGTCCTTGCACTGCTGGTCGAGGTGGATATGCGGGGCGAGGCTGCTGTACCAACTGACGTTGCGGCTGTGCTGTTGCTGCCGGAGGCCTGTAGTTCGGGTTGTACCCTCTTGGTGCTGAGTAGGGTACCGCAGCACGGTTCGTCTGCCCTGCAGGTTGCTGCATCAGACGTGGGCGGGTGTTGCTCCCTGAGGCTTGATGTGACCACCCGGCCTTCCTCTTATTCTCATTTTCCAAGGCCTTTAGCTTCCTTTCTACCACAAACGCTCTGTCCACCATCTTTTGGAAGCTTTCATACTCATTTGAGGACATTGCACACTGCATTTCTGCGGTAAGTCCTTCCACGAAACAATCTTGTTTCTGCTCATCAGTCTCTATGTCTCGTGTGGCATAACGGGATAGTTGAGTAAATTTAGTGAGGTATTCCCTCACCGTCATGTTTCCCTGCTGCAGTCCCAAGAACTCCTTCCTCTTGTTTTTGAGTTCACCTCTTGGGATGTAATGGTTGCGGAAGCTACGCTTGAACCCTTCCCAAGTGATGTTCTCAGGGTCATGATGGGCGGCCACATAGGCGGTCCACCAATCAGCAGCAGGTCCATGCAATTGATGAGAGGCAAACAGCACCCTCTTGTACCCTTGGCACTGTATGATCCTCATCTTGCTCTCAATGGTCTTGAGCCAATCATCTGCCTCCAGAGGTTCAGCAGCACTTGCAAACTTTGGAGGTTGAGTTCCTAGAAACTCACTCAACCTTGGTTGGCGTGGTGCAGCTTGTGGAGGTGGAACTTGATGCAAGTTGGCCACCACTTGAGTCAAGTTCTGGATGAGCTGATTTTGATTCTCCAGCATTTGGTGGAGGGGATCAACTCCTTCACGGCGACCACCCCTGTCCTGGCCTCCAGAAAGATGAGGGTTGGAGGCCTCATCGTTGTTGTTGGCGGGGTTGGCAGCACGTCCTTTTCCTCTTCCGGCCATCTGGCATGATCAACCAAGGTTAATTTAAAGCATTACGTATCATCTTACTACTTTCACTTGTTTGTACTCTGAAGTGTTGAGGCTTTGTTACACTTTTCTGAGGGTTCATATCTCACAAAAAAATAAATGCAATATTATTTCATGTGGGTTCACACACCAAGCAAAACAATCTGGAGACGAGGCGGTGGATAATTGCTCATGGCTTCCACAACTCACGTCACACACCAATCATTAACACACCATTAACTAAGATAACGACTCGACTACTCGACATCCTGCTAAACTAAGGGAAGGACTCGACACTACTCGTATTCACTGAGCTGGCTCCTCGGGGTCTTCCTCATCATTGCGGCTGCCTTCTGACTCTGCTTTGGGTGGGGAAGCTGCTGGTGGAGAAGTGCGACGACGCCTAATCGCCCGGCGATTTGGGGAGTCAGGAGTCCATGTATCATTCACGGTGACACACAGTTCATTCCCATCTCCTCTTTCTCTCGCCCTTAAGCAGGCTCGCAGCAACGCCTCCGTTTCCTTTACGGTGTCCCGAACATCCTGAAGTTCTTGCTGACACTCCTGCAGTCGAGTGCTAAGCATAGACGCATCCTCCAAGCACAAGTCCATGTGCTCATGGGAAGTCCCTTTCTGCACTGGCGGGTACTTATATTCCGTTGTACCAATCTCACGCTGGAGGACATACATGTACTCAGTCCTGTCCAGGTGGCGACGATAGATGTGACTCTGGTAGGTGATGGCCTCCCAGGTGACATCCTTCTCCGCATCGACCTGTGTTGCTCGACAAGCTGGAGAGCGGTGGATCTTAAGCAGCTGATTTTCATGGATAATCCTCATTTCTGAACTCCATTCTTCCCTCTTCTCCCAGATGGTCCGGGTGGAGCTATAGTGTATGATTAGCTTGCCCGTATTGCCGGCGGCTTCGAGCATACGTCGAAGACGGCGCAACAAGCCTCCTACTGCCAATCCGTAGGAAAGGTACATCACCGGACGGCTCTCCTCTCTTTCGGCAAGGGCAACTACGGGAACTCTCCCTCCTGTGGACTTGCGAGCGGTGCGAATCATGCGAACCATCTAAAACAAAAGGCATTTAAACTTAGGTTAGTTAAACTTTTAAACAAAAATCCTATTTTGAATGAAAGTTGGGGTAAGATGAAGAAAGTGACTCCATTAAATAACACTTTTCAACACACACCTTGTAAAAATAGTTTTTAAGAAAATAGGGCCCTTAAATACGTCCATTTCTACCTAGGTCCACGTTCCTACGGGCAACCTTGGCTCTGATAGCACTTCGGTCACACCCGGTTTTTTCCGAAGAACAACCAAGTGAATATCACATGTATGCCAGGATCATTTTCTCATACATGTTATGACAAATAGTGATGCATCATTTATTACAAGCCAGGTGTCAAATATAAATAAGTCTTACATAGCAAATGTCTCGATGGACAATAATAAGTTCATCACAAGTAAATAAACTAGCAGCGGAATATTATTCTCGAGGGCTCCTTCACAGGCGTTGCCCGGGGGTCTCCATGAACCTAGAAATCTTCTTCGGGTCCAAAGTCTTGGTCATTATACACCACCTCATTATCTTGACCTGAGCAGCAATATAAACCAACAAAATATGCAAGGTTGAGAACCGATGGTACTCAGCAAGTGTGGGAAAGTTATGTCATGCATGGCTAGAACAAGGAGAGGTTGAACTGATGGTTAAAGCACTACGCAATTAATACCTATCACCTTAGCTTATTAAACACCTACATTACTACACAGGTGAAATGGTCCCAATCTCCCCGCTTAACATCCACAACTTCCAAAACCCTCAATCCTCTAATCATGAATAAGTATAAGCTGCTCTTGACCGTGAGCACGGCTGTCATGACAGTTTTGACTCTGCAGAGTTTGCACCACTGTACCCACATGTAGTGATTTCATCCCCCGTTGCCGGGTGGACTAAAAGAACCTCCATTATGCCATTGGCTACGAACCACATTCACACTTCCCAGGTGTGTAGCCATGAGATCACTACGAAGCCTTTACAAAGGGATTCCCGACGAGCGTGGGCCCACTGAGGTTTCACCCCTAACAGCATACAAGAGGCTCCAACCCCGCTGCAGTGGCCCCCTCTTGAGCCTTGCGGTTCATATGGTAGTCCAGCTGACACCTACTCCCCGCACCATCCAACACACCCATACTATGCCGGGGATACACCTAATTAATTTGCCAAGCTGCCCCATCTCAGCATGTGGTTGGCACGGTAAAGCCAGGTTACATGCTCCATGAACCGGTCCTTAGGATCCAGGCAAGTACTAAACACAAACCCGAGTCTCATCCACCCAGCACCAACCAAAACATTGAACTTGCCTTGATCCCCACCTCTACATAACTCACAATATCTCATTCAAGAGTATGGTAAAATAAACTGATGATCTCATATCCCAAATATCATATTCTAAGCATGGCTAAGCATATGCATAATAATAAATGGCATGATAAAATGAATCCCAACCCAAGCTACAAGGAAACAAGGTAATGCAATTCTAGGGAAACATACTAGCATGGGTTTCATATTTTTATTTGACAATGCAAATAATTCTAGCTACACATTCTAGCATAGGATCAAAGTGGTCAAGGACGCTTGCCTCCTTCCTGCTGCTCTTGAAATGGGTAGTCCTGATCTTGGAAAGGAATAACTTGCTCTTGAGCAGGTTCTACATCATACCATCACACATAGCAAAAGAAAAACAACAATCCATAAGACATAGTTCACACTTCCACTTCATACAAACCACACATTCACATGTAACAAAGCCATTCACAACTTCTATGTGTTGTGTTTACTCTATGTGTGTTGACCTTTGGCTTACATGCACTTTGAATCATGTGTATATGATTCCTACTTTTGTATTCACATTTATGCTTGCATACTTAATATATGAGTTTCCAATTTAAATAAATTCCTTATATTCAATTACTACACCTTTTAGCTACCAAGTATGCATGAAAGGTATTTTCCTTCTCCATATGTGTCTACAGAATTTCTACCAACCCTAAACTGAATTCTTTGGATTTTAGAAACTCCATTTATCATTTACTAGTTGCTATATTTTCAGATTTATTTCCTATGCCTAAATGTGAACTTTATTATGAAAATAACAAGACACATCATCTAATCAGAACAGGTTCTGATCTAAAATATTTAATAACATATTTTTGACCTTTTCCTCTGATGTAAACTATTTTACATTTATTTTCCTAATTTTCAGAACTATTCTTCACTTAAAAATGTGTCCCTATAACTAATAAATGTGAATAATAAATTAAACAGTTTCATTTCAGCCAAAAATCTATATTTATCTCACTCCAAAGTTCTCTAAGTACTGAGAAAGTTTTTAATATAAATTTGACAATATGTTTGTCCCACTTTTTAAATTTTAAATACTAGCCACATATTCAATTTCCTAAATTTAATATCAAACAGGGTTAAAAAGGTAAACTCACCCCACTACAGGGTCTATAATATTATTTTAACAATTTTCAGGGGTCTAGCTACACATAACAGAGGAGTTTTTCCTAATTTTTATTAAGTCCAGGGGCTAAAACTGATTTTTAAATGAATTTACATGATTTTCTGAAGTTCCAGGGGCTAGATCAAAAGTTTTCGGGGCTAGCTCTTATTTCCCGAGAACCCCAGGGGGTAGCACGTGAGAATTCCAATTTTTATAACGTGGGGCTGACATGGACCGTCCGATTTAAAACAGACGGCTGAGATTATAATGTCGAACCGGTACGCGGGGATTTAAACTCTACCGTGCGATCTAAAATAAATGGTGCTCAAGCGGCCACGTCGCTCTGATCGAGCGCGGGCGGCGCTGCCCGGCGGCGCACGGTGGCGGGAGGCGGCGATCTCGCCGGAGAGTTTCGGATCTTCGTCAATTCTTCCTAAAACTGTGATTTTATGGCATAGATCGGTGGAGGGGAGGTCGGGGATCTCACTTCGGGGGTTTTCTTGAACTCGGAGGTCCTGGAAGGCGGTCGGCGACGAGGTCCGAGGTGAATTCACGGCGAGGCTCGTCGGCGCTGTGTTTGAACCGCAAACCACCGAGTTTTCTGCACCTGCGAGGTTCCCCGGAGGCGGTGGATCAAGACCAGCGAGTTAGATCGGAATTTCCGAGCGTAGATCGGCCAGAATTCGCCGGAGGGGATCGGGTTCTCACCGGAGTAAAAATTGAAGGATCGCGTGGGAAAAACAGAACGAGGCCAGGATTTTTATAGACGGGGGAGGGCGGTGGGTTTGTTTAGATCGAGTGGGAGTCCTCCGGGATCAGAATTCGGCCGGAAATCCGGTCGGTGGCGATCGCGCGCGCGCGCGGGTGAACAGTCCGAGTTTCGGACGATCGGGGGTTAGGGATGACAGGTGGGTCCCACCTGTCTGCGAGAGGCAGCGCGGGCGCGCGGCTGCGGGCTGGCGCGGGGGCAGGGTGGGCCGGCTGGTGGGTTTTGGCCCACTGGCCGGTATTTTCTGTTTTCCTTTTTCTTTTTCTATTTCTTTTCTGTTTTGAGTTTAATTTGAATTCCAGTTTGAATTTGAATTTTTGCAACACATGCAACACGTCCAAAAAATTTTAAACTCCCCTCTGAACAGGATTTTGGGGGGTTACATACGTCCTGCTGCCCCTACAACCTTCCGGTCTCAACTTTAACTTGCTAATTCATTTATGAACCAATCCAGTATGCCCCTGTTGTTCGTGAACGTGCGAGTAGCATCTCACCGCTCGACTACTACCGAACCCTACTTAAGCATGGCAGTTCTACACGGTGAAAGATACCTACCCAACACTCTATGGGTCATTTGGCTATGCAAGAGGAGTATCAAACACTAGACCTAATGCACAATTCATATCTTAACCGAAAGTGAATACAAAATAAAAACTTAACAGTTGTTAAATGCAAACCGGAGCTTGCCTGTTTTGCAGGGTAGTCGTATATAGTCAGTTAGTGTCCTTGTTGATCCACCCTTGATTCTCCGGAGCTTGATCCACTTCAATGAATCACTCCTTTGAATCCCATTTGTTGTGGTTCCTATTGAAATGCATATGCATATGTGCTATAGAATGTAATGAAAAGAAGTTATAGAATTACTTTCTTAGGAACAGAGGTTGTGTGGAAAAGCCAAGAATGGTTTGGTTTGCCTCTTTTGTGCAAAGGAACAGAAATGAACTAAATTGACCTTAGTGTTATAGCTATACAATAACTACCTTCCCTAATGAACATAATAGATGAGCTGAAAAGATTTGAATGCAACTGAAGAACAAGAACTCCAATAGTCTCAAAACTTTTACATCAGGTTCTATACTACCTAAGGATTTAGCTTGCTAAATTGCAGCTAATGTGGAGTTAAATTATGTTCTCCATACTTCTCATAATGTCCCTCATGTATTTCCACCTATACATAAGTATGGAGAACAAGCACAAGGAGTTACAGTGCTCAACTTGAGCTGATAATTTACATGTGAGTTCTTGGTCACATGAAAGTAATCTGGTCCAAAATTCAGACCTTTTACTTGAGTAGTTCTCCCAGCACAATTCTTCAAGCATTTGTACTTAAAGAAATTAATCCTGGAGTACTGTGCATCTTCATGCCCAATTAAGTGAACTACTATTTCAAGTATGTCTCAGAGAGCTTACCTAAATGTTCCTATGATTTCTGGAGCTATGGATTGCCCAGAATAGATTTTTAAGTGGGAAACATTTTCTGAAAATGTTTCTGGACCCTTATGAACACAGCATCTTGTATTTAGCAAATTCCTACTCAAATGATCTTCAAATGAACTGAAACTTTGCTAGAAGGTCAACACTATGCCAAAGAATATTCTGGCAAAATTTGGAGATTTTTGGATTATCCAAACTCCCTCAGTAATTCTTTTTCAGAAAACCTTCAAAGAAGTTTCCAGAATTATATATTGACTTTCATACCAATCTGAGTTCATATTTGGATATATCTATGAAAGATGAATTCAACCCAATTGGAATCACTCAATTTGGAGGTTTCTACAGAGAGCTATGAATTTCTAAAGTTTGAGCCATCACTGGAATTGTTTTCCTACTGAAAACTCCACTGGGCCCGCTTATTTAAATGCCAGCCAATCAGATTGAAGCCACACCAGGGTCACGGGGTTTTTGCGTGCCAGCACACTGGATTCCGGCCACAGCCGATCGGTGATTTAAATTCTGAGCTGCTGACAGCCGGGGCCCACCCCTTCGTCTTCCGCCTCCGGCTTCTTTCCCGCGCCCGTGTGTTCCTCCTCGCCGGAGCACGTCGGTGCTCGCCGGTTGGCCGTTCCCGGCCGCCGCCCAAGCTAAAACTCGCCGCCAGTGTGTGATTTTCATCGAGGAACACGGCTGTGGGGTTGTCTCGGGCTGCCGTTGATCGGAACATGGCCGGCGACGTGCAGCGGCCTCTGTTAAGGTTCGGCACTGTCGCCCGAGGTTCCCAACCCGCCAAAACCTGTACCGACGAGCTCTACAGCACCAGTGCACCTCTAGGAAGCTCGACAAGACCTCAAAGGTGTCAAAAAATGTCTGCAAGTTGGTTGGCACCGTGAGCCCGATTGGTTTTGCGAAGAACACGCTCGGGAGACTTCAAAATTCTCTGCTCCGAGGTGATTTCGTGCTAGGGATGCTGAAGGGAAAATGACCACCGGCTAGTCCAGCTCGTGTGTGCCATGTTTGAAGACCTAAGGAGGATTAGAGAGCGGGAATTCTAAGAAACCGTACCGGATGCTCGGGTTGAAGCCACCGGAGCAAAATCTTGGAATTCCTCGTCGATGCTTCACGGTTTGCTTCAAGAATTGGAGGAGAACAGCACGGTGGCCATGCGCTTCCGTTGTCCCTCTTGCTGGGCCGTGAAAGTTCCTGTGCAACGCTGTCCACGAGCGCCCGACCTTCGGCTGAAGCTAGGTCGCCGCTGGGGCGATCGTTCTCGGGCGAGGGAGGCCGGAACTCGGTGGTTTAGGCGTCGGGGAAGTGGAGGCTTAGCTCAGGTTGTTGTTTAGCCGCTCATGGAGGGAAGAGCGCGGTTGTTTCCTCGGTTTCCCGAGCAAGCCGAGGCAGCGGAGGTGGAGGAAGCGGTTCTGTGCGTGCACTCGCGAGGAGGACAAAGCAATCGTGTCTTTGCTCGGGCTGAGTAGAGGATCACGTTGAAGAAGCGAGTGGAAATGATCTGAGTGCCAGCGCGTGGAAAATTGAAGCAGCTGGTGGCGCTGCCGCTGCCCCTGGTGGCTCCACGGTAAAAACTCTCGGTGAGCTGAAAACAGAGCCAGTCAACAGTTTGCTTCATCTGCAAGTCTCCACTCTCATCTGAATGACATGTCGGTCCTACCCCACATTTCTTCCCCAAACATATCTCCTCAGGTTAATCCTCCCACATCCAAAATTCTGAGTTTTTAAGGTGGGTAGAATTCGAATTCTCCAAATTCAGTTTGAATTTGCATGACAAAATTTGAATCTGGTTAGAATTTGAAAATGCTTCTCTTTAACTCCCTTTTGAGCCCCCCCCCTACACATGAAAAGTTTGTGATACACTTTTTCCCACAATTTCCATCCATAGGGCTGCATGTTTATTCAATGTTTTGGCCACCATAGCATGAACTTTGAATTTTCAAATCTGATTTTTAAACTTGCATGCAAAGAGGCATTTAAATCCTTATTGGTTCAACACTTTCAAATAAAAATGTGAGCCTCATTTTTGGATGCTCGTCCATGTATTACTTTGCATGAAGAAAAGTTTTAGCAAGTCCCATTTTTCATGTCTTTGCCACACATATGAATTCCAACCTAGGTTTTATTCATACACATTTTTGGGACTTTTACATTCCTCCCCCCTTAAAAGAATCTTGTCCCGAGATTACAAAATAAGAACGAGACGGGAGAGGTAATTACAAACTGTACAACGCTAAAAGTTCTGGATAGTTGGTGCGGAGATAATCTTCAGTTTCCCACGTCGCCTCTTCCGCAGTATGATTACTCCACAGCACCTTAAAAAATCTGATCGTCTGGTTCCGTGTTACCCGGGTCATTTCATCTAAAATCTGATCCGGTCGCTCGGTGTAGGTAAGGTACGGTTTCAATTCATTGATTTCTTCGGTGCGAACAGCAGCGGTGAATTTGAGGCACTTCCGCAGCTGTGACACAAGAAATACATCATGGACACCCGCTAGATTTGCCAGTAATTCCAGCCGGTACGCTACGGGTCCGTACTTCTCCGTGATAGCAAAAGGACCAATAAAACAGGGAGCGAGTTTCCCCATTACACCGAACCAGTTAATTCCCTTCATCGGAGATACACGAAGATACACGTGCTCTCCGACGTCAAAATGCAACGGCCTACGCCTTTGGTCAGCGTAGCTCTTCTGTCGAGATTGCGCAGCCTTCAAGTTCTCTTGTATCAACCGAACTCGGTCTTCGGCTTCGTTGACAAGATCAACCCCAAACAACTCTTTCGCCGGACTGACACCAATTCAACCGCGTGCGACACTTCCGGCCGTACAGAGCTTCGGTGCCATTTTAATACTCGCTTGATAACCGTTGTTGTATAAAAACTCCACCAACGGTTGGTGATCATCCCAATTCCTACCGTGGTGGATGGCACACACTCTCAACATGTCCTCAAGAACTTGGTTCACCCTCTCAGTTTGTCCATCTTTTTAAGGGTGATATGCGGAGCTTCTAATCAGCTTGGTGCTCAATGAGGCATGCAGCTGCTCCCAAAAACGAGCAACAAACAGCACCCCTCGATCTGAAATGATGGTCTTCGGGACACCATGTGAGCAAATAATCCTGAAGATATATAGCTCCGCATATTGCCTGTCTTGAAAATGAGTGTTCACCGGTATGAAGTGAGCCGACTTCGTCAACCGGTCAACGATCACCCATATCGAGTCATGCTTCCGGGATGTGAGCGGTAGTCCAACGATGAAGTCCATACTCACATCCTCCCATTTCCATGCCGGTAAATTCAAAGGTTGTAGCGGTCCGGCTTTCCGCATATGATCAGCCTTGACCCGTCTACACGTATCACACTCGGATATGTACTTCGCAATTTCCCTCTTCATCCTCGTCCACCAAAATTTCTGTTTCAAATCTTGGTACATTTTGTTACTGCCGGGATGAATGGAAAACTTCGACAGGTGGGCTTCATCCAATACCTTCTTCCGGAGTTTCATATTACACGGTACCACTATACGGTCACTGAACCATATTTTACCGTCCTCATCCTTCCGGAAACATTTCACCTCTCTGTTGTCTAGTCTTCTCCGTATGTGAGACATACCTTTGTCTCTTCTTTGAGCCTCAACAATCTTTTCACGGATTGTTGGAATGAGCGTGAGATTATAAAGCGCGCCATACGGAATGACACAGAGACTTGGTTCTTCAGCTTCAAACTCAGCAGCCGCCAAGTTGTGAACGTGGGCTTTCCGACTAAGCACGTCGACAACCACATTTGCTTTTCCCAGATGATAGTGGATCTCAATTTCATAATATTTGATGATCTCCAACCATCTCCGTTGTCTCATATTCAGCTCCTTCTGCGTGAAGATATATTTCAAGCTTTTATGGTCGGTGTAGAGGTGGACAAGATTACCAAGCAGATAATGCCTCCACATCTTTAACGCCAACACCACTGCAGCAAGCTCGAGATCGTGAGTTGGATAATGCTGCTCGTGGTTTCGCTGTTGACGAGACCCATAGGCGACTACACGCCCTTCTTGGATAAGAACACAGCCGAGACCGATGCCGGATGCATCACAATATACATCAAATTGCTTCGTCGTGTCTAGCTGAGCAAGAACTGGAGCTGTTGTGAGATGTTTAACCAAAGTTTTGAATGCGGCTTCACATGCTGCACTCCACATGTATTTAGTGCCCTTCTTCAGCAGCTCCGTCATTGGTTTAGCAATTTTTGAGAAGCTCGGAATGAACCTCCGATAATATCCCGCTAAACCTAGGAAACTTCGGATCTCGTGGACTGATTTGGGAGATCCCCACTTCAGCACTTGTTCAATCTTGCTGGGGTCCACGGCAATACCTTCTGCTGAAATAATATGGCCTAGGAAAGGCACTTGATCAATCCAAAATTCGAACTTGCTGAACTTGGCATATAATTGGTGCTCCCGCAACCGTTGTAGCACGATGCACAGATGTTCAGCATGCTCATCTTCAAATTTGGAGTAAACCAATATGTCGTGAATGAATACCACGACGAACTTGTCTAACTCCGGCATGAACACAGAATTCATCAAGTACATGAAGTGTGCCGGTGCGTTGGTTAACCAAAATGACATGACGAGGTACTCAGAGAGTCCGTATCTTGTCGAGAAAGCTGTCTTCGGTATGTCCTCCGGTCGGATCTTGATTTGATGATACCCCGACCGAAGATCCATCTTCGAAAATACCTTTGCACCCACAAGTTGATCAAACAGGATGTCAATGCGGGGCAAGGGATACTTGTTCTTGATCATGACAGCATTTAGAGGATGGTAATCAACACATAGCCGCAGTGTTTCATCCTTCTTCTTAACGAACAGCGCAGAGCAACCCCAAGGTGAAGAACTTGGTCATATGAAACCCTTGCTCATGAGTTCATTTAGTTGCTCCTTCAACTCTTCTAGCTCGTTAGGTGCCATCTTGTAAGGCCTTCGTGAGATAGGCGTCGTTCCCGGCGCCAGTTCAATCTTGAACTCGACGTCCCGTTCGGGCGGCATGCGCGGTAAATCATCGGGAAATACGTCGGGATAATCACGCACCACCGGAATATCTTAAAGCTTAAGTGCTTCCGTGTGGTATCCCTCTACCAAATCTGGGTCTTCTCTGTCTAAAAACAGCGTGTGCTGTCCGTGAATCGGCGAGTCAATCTGGACAGTCCGGTTACCGATATTGAAAACGTCACCGTGATGATTTAACCAAGACATCCCCAATATAATGTCTATCTTATGCCTATCCAACATAATCAGCGATGTTGGGTATATTTTTCCGCCCAAACACAAAGCTGCTCGGAACACAATCTGATTGGCAGAGTATTTCCTCCCGGTGAATGTATAAGAAAACTCGTTGTGGGAGTATTGGTGGATAATTGGTGCTGATCCACGCATGCTTTACTGATAAAATTGTGGGTTGCACCGGAATCAAAAAGTACCAACACGGGCACGTCTTTGAGAGTAAACATGCCCACTAACACCGGTGCTGCCTCCGGGACATCCTCAATAGCAAGATTTTGCACACTCCCGGATTGCAATGCTGTTATATTGACTTGAACAGGTGGCAGCATACCACCTGATGATGATGGTTGTCTGGTGTTCAGCAACTTCTCCCGGCATTCTTGCCTAAAATGCCCACAACGGTGGCAATAAGAACACGGAGGCTTCCCCAGTTCTTCGTTGACTTGTGGTTGCGAAGTTGATGTACTTGGCTGCAGCAATGATGCAACAGGTGTTATTCGTTGCTGCGGCAAAGGTGTTGCTTCAAGACAAGATTCTTGAGCAGGAAATCTGTACGGAGTTGATCTCACTGGTGCTTGCCATATTTCATCGGATGGTGTGTGATACACCACACGGTATTTACGAGGAACAACTGGTGTGTCTTCTTGCACATAATCTCGGTCCCTCTTCTCTGCTTGACACTCAAGTGTCGCTTGTTCTTGCAGCAGAGCAGCACTGATCAACTCGGTGTAACTGCCTTGATTGAACAAAGCCAACTTATCTTTTAATATGGCACTCAAGCCATGGAAGAAATAGTCACACCTTGCAGCTTCACTCGTCGCATAAGCAGGAGCATATTGTGCCAAAAGGTTGAACCTTTTGACATAATCGAGAACACTCATGTCCCCTTGCTTCAAGTTTCTGAATTCCTGTTTCTGGGCCTTGATAAAACCCATAGGAATGTGACGAGCACGGAATGCTTCATGAAATTCCGTCCATTCCACCTGATGGCCATCCGAAACGGTGGCGAGATAAGCGAACCACCAATTTCCGGCGGCTCCATGGAGCTGTTGAGCGGCAAATAATGTCTTCTGATACTCATCGCACTCAAACACTCCAAACTTGGACTCCATAATCCGAAGCCACTTATCAGCTTCCACTGGTTCATTGGCTTCCGTGAACATTGGCGGTTGTGTCACCAAGAAATCCAGATAGGCGTTCCGAGGTGGAACGTCCTGTTGTGCATGTTGGAGTAAGCCTTGTTGTACCAAGGCTTGGAGTAGTCTTGTGTTCTCTTGATTTGAGTCGACCAGTTGAGCCATGACATCCGCCCATACCGTTGATGGCAGTGCCCGTGGTGGAGTCGAGTCATCACCGTCTCGGCGAGAACCTTCAGCCCTACTAAGAGAATGAGTACGCACCATACTGCAAAAGAATAATTTTGAGGGGGGTAAAACTTGATCTCAGCAGTATGTGAAAGTATGTACAACATGAACATGCTAAAACTTTATGGAAGCACAACAAAATTCCATGTTTACACATCTTCCTAAAGCCAACATAATCAGTCCCCTATTCTGTACAGAACCGACCTTTCTTCACTTAACCAAGATTTTGATCCAGTTACCTGCATTTTCATAACTCAAGTTGAATACCAAAGTTAAAGTTAACTTCAGTATAGTTCCAACAATTACTCACATGGCTCTGGATAATCTCTGGATCAAAAGTTACGATTGTTCAAAATTGACAGAATTTCTGGATAAAATTTGCCAGCATCTCCTTTGTATGTGGCTGTTTTCATCACAGTTGTACATAAGAATTGAGTACAATTCTGAACAAACTATGAACTACACAATCGTTGAAAATTTCATAACCTTTCCAACAATGTATTATCTGACCCCTAGAGATTTTTCTACAGAATGTTATGGCCAATTTACAGAAACATCCAGAGAGGTTTGCAGATGCTCTGTTTTCGGAACAGTTTGCATTCATCTGAACATTCAACCAAGTTGGCTTCTGATTCTGCTCTGGAGGTCTACAGAAAAGTTGTAGAGCACTGAAAAAACTTTCCATAACTGTATCATTCGCCTTCATTGGGTCAATCTACACAGAGTTATGCTCTGTCAAAGGCCAGCAAAATTTTCTGCCAGAACAGAGCACTCTGTTCTCTGATCAAAAGAAGCCTAGCAAATCTCTTCTTTGAAACTTAGTCCAAATGAAGAGCTCAGTAACTAATATGTGCTTTCCAACATACACTTTTAGTTTGAGAGTTAGTCATGAATGATTTATTCATAGGAGAGAAGACTATCTAGTGTAGTACGGTGGTGATGCACCGTAAGAGGTACGGTATTACGTTGCCTCACCAAAGAAAAACCTAACCGGGTTACACCGGCATATACGTATCCTTAGGTGGCAATAAAACGGTCACTTGAAAACATGTTCTACACGCAATAAGGTTTTCGTGGTTAGTACCTACATAAAACACACTCAATCTTCAGGTTAGGCTGCACAACGAACCCAGTATCCATACAGTTTGTACACCCGTCCGTCATCACTCGCACAAGTGTTCTAATGCCAAACATGCCTTGAGCTACGTGTTCACATTACTGACCATGTGACGGGGTCTCCCACACTTGCCCAAAGCACGCCAAGGAAGGGCGCTGCTCGAATACCCCAAACGACATGAAGAGTCGTAGAGGATACTAAAGCGGGTCAGGTTACCTGCCAGCCGTGGGGATCCACCCTTCAGATTGTGCGCACTGGTGGACAGCGCTTACGTGCACCCCCCAAGACATAAAACGTCCCGAGATGCACGATTTTCTGACATATCAAATAAGTTAGATTGCCACCTTCATAATATGCCGAACTCGGTCTTCGGCTTCGTTGACAAGATCAATCCCAAACAGAACTCTTTCGCCGGACTCACACCAATTCAATGGTGTGCTACACTTCCGGCCGTAGAGAGCTTCATATGGTGCCATTTTAATACTCGCCTGATAATCGTTGTTATATGAAAACTCCGCCAGCGGTAGGTGATCATCCCAATTCCTACCGTGGTGGATGGCACATGCTCTCAACATGTCCTCAAGTACTTGGTTCACCCTCTCGGTTTGTCCATCGATTTGAGGGTGATATGCGGAGCTTCTAATCAGCTTGGTGCCCAACGAGGCATGCAGCTGCTCCCAAAACCGAGCAACGAACAGCGCACCTCGATCTGAAATGATGGTCTTCGGGACACCATGTGAGCAAATAATTCTGGAGATGAATAACTCCGCATATTGCCTTGCTCGATAATGAGTGTTCACCGGTATGAAATGAGCTGACTTTGTCAACCGGTCGACGATCACCCATATCGAGTCATGCTTCCTGGATGTGAGCGGTAATCTGACGATGAAGTCCATACTCACATCCTCCCATTTCCACGCCGGAATCTTTAAAGGTTGTAGCGGTCCGGCTTTCCGCATATGATCAGCCTTGACCTGTCTACACGTATCGCATTCGGATAAGTATTTAGCAATCTCCCTCTTCATCCTCATCCACCAAAATTTCTGTTTCAAATCTTGGTACATCTTGTTACTTCCGGGATGAATGGAAAACTTCGACAGGTGGGCTTCATACAAGATTTTCTTCCGGAGTTTCATATTGCGCGGTACCACTATACGGTCGTTAAACCATATTGTACCGTTCTCATCCTTCCGGAAACATTTCACCTCTCCGTTGTCTAGTCTTCTCCGTATGTGAGACATACCTCTGTATCTTCTTTGAGCCTCAACAATCTCTTCATGGATTGTTGGAATGAGCGCGAGGTTATAAAGTGCGCCATACGGAATGACACGGAGGCTTGGTTCTTCCTCTTCCAACTCAGCAGCCGCTAAGTTGTGAACGTGGGCCTTCCAACTCACCGCGTCGGCAACCACGTTTGCTTTTCCTGGATGATAGTGGATCTCAATTTCATAATCTTTGATGAGCTCCAACCATCTCCGTTGTCTCATATTCAGCTCCTTCTGCGTGAAGATATACTTCAAGCTTTTGTGGTCGGTGTAGAGGTGAACAAGATTACCAAGCAGGTAATGCCTCCACATCTTCAACGCCAACACCACAGCCGCAAGCTCAAGATCGTGAGTTGGATAATGCTGCTCGTGGTTTCACAGTTGACGAGACCCATAGGCGACTACACACCCTTCTTGCATCAGAACGCAGCCGAGACCGATGCCGGATGCATCACAGTATACATCAAATGGCTTCGTTGTGTCCGGCTGAGCAAGAACTGGAGCTGTGGTGAGATGTTTCACCAAAGTTTTGAATGCGGCTTCACATGCTGCATTCCACATCTATTTAGTGCCCTTCTTCAGCAGCTCCGTCATTGGTTTAGCAATCTTTGATAAGCTCAAAATAAACCTCCGATAATACCCCGCTAAACCTAGGAAACTTCGGACCTCGTGGACTGATTTGGGAGATTCCCACTTCAGCACTTGTTCAATCTTGCTGGGGTCCACGGCAATCCCTTCTGCTGAAATAATATGGCCAAGGAAAGGCACTTGATCAATCCAAAATTCACACTTGCTGAACTTGGAATACAATTGGTGCTCCCGTAACCGTTGTAGCACAATACGCAGATGTTCAGCGTGCTCTTCTTCCGATTTGGAGTAAACCAATATGTCGTCGATGAATACCACGACGAACTTGTCTAACTCCGGCATGAACACAGAATTCATCAAATACATGAAGTGTGCCGGAGCGTTGGTTAATCCAAATGACATGACAAGGTACTCATAGAGTCCGTATCTCGTCGAGAAAGCTGTCTTCGGTATGTCCTCCGGTCGGATCATGATTTGATGATAGCCCGACCGAAGATCCATCTTCGAAAATACCTTTGCACCCACAAGTTGATCGAACAGGATGTCGATGCGAGGCAAAGGATACTTGTTCTTGATCGTGACAGCATTGAGAGGACGATAATCAACACATAGCCGTAGGGTTTCGTCCTTCTTCTTAACGAACAGCGCTGAGCAACCCCAAGGTGAAGAACTTGGTCGTATGAAACCCTTGCTCATGAGTTCATTCAGTTGCTCTTTCAACTCCGCTAGCTCGTTAGGTGCCATCTTGTAAGGCCTTCGTGAGATAGGCGTCGTTCCCGGCGCCAGTTCAATCTTGAACTCGACGTCCCGTTCAGGCGGCATGCCCGGTAAGTCATCGGGAAAAACATCGGGATAATCACGTACCACCGGAATATCTTCAAGCTTCAGCGCTTCCGTGTGGTAGGCCTCTACCATATCTGGGTCTTCGCTGTCTAAAAACAGCGTGTGCTGTCCGTGAATCGGCGAGTCAATCTGGACAGTCCGGTTACCGATATTGAGAACGGAACCGTGACGATTTAGCCAAGACATCCCCAATATGATGTCTATCTTCTGCCTATCCAACATAATCAGCGATGTTGGGTATATTTTTCCTCCCAAACACAAAGCTGCTCGGGACACAATCCGATTGGCAGAGATATTTCCTCCTGGTGAACGTATAAGAAAACTCGTCGTGGGAGTATTGGTGGATAATTCGTGCTGATCCACGCATGTTTTGCTGATAAAATTATGGGTTGCACCGGAATCAAAAAGTACGAGCACGGACACGTCTTTGAGAGTGAACATGCCCGCTAACACCGGTGCTCCCTCCGCGACATCCTCAATAGCAAGATGTTGCACACTCCCGGATTGCAATGCTGTTATATTGACTTGAGCAGGTGGCGGCATACCACCTGATGATGATGGCTGTCTGGTGTTTACCAACTTCTCCCGGCATTCCTGCCTAAAATGCCCAAAACGGTGGCAATAAGAACACGGAGGTTTCCCCGGTTCTTCGTTGACTTGTGGTTGAGAAGTTGAGGCACTTGGCTGCAGCAATGATGCAACAGATGTCATTCGTTGCTGAGGCAAAGGTGTTGCTTCAAGACATGATTCTTGAGCAGGAAATCTGTACGGAGTTGATCTCCCTGGTGCTTGCCATATCTCATCGGATGGTGTGTGATACACCACACGGTATTTACAAGGAATGATTGGTGTATCTTCTTGCACATCCTCCCGGTCCCTCTTCTCTGCTTGACACTCAAGTGTCTCTTGTTCTTGCAGCAGAGCAGCACTGATCAACTCGGTGTAACTGCCTTGATTGAACAAAGCTAACTTCTCTTTTAGTATGGCACTCAAGCCATAGAAAAAGTAGTCACACATTGCAGCTTCGCTCGTCGCATAAGTAGGTGCATATTGTGCCAGAAGGTTGAATCGCCTGACATAATCGAGGACACTCATGTCCCCCTGCTTTAAGTTCCTAAATTCCTGCTGTTGGGCCTTGATAAAACCCATAGGAATGTGACGAGCACGGAATGCTTCACGAAATTCCGTCCACTCCACTTGATGGCCATCCGGAACAGTGGCAAGATAAGCGAACCACCAATTGCCGGCGGCTCCATGGAGCTGTTGAGCTGCAAATAGTGTCTTCTGATATTCGTCGCACTCAAACACCCCAAACTTGGACTCCATAACTCGAAGCCACTGATCAGCTTCCACTGGTTCATGGGCTTCCGTGAAGATTGGCGGTTGTGTCGCCAAGAAATCCAAGTAGGCGTTCCAAGGTGGAACGTCCTGTTGTGCACGCTGGAGTAAGCCCTGTTGTACCAAGGCTTGGAGTAGTCTTGTGTTCTCTTGACTTGACTCGACCATCTGAGCCATGACATCCGCCCATACCATTGATGGCGGTGGCCGTGGTGGAGTCGAGTCATCATCGTCTTGACGAGAACTATCAACCCTACTCGGAGAATGAGTACGCACCGTACTGCACAAGGATAATTTTTTGAGGGGAGTCAAAACATGATCTCAGCAGTATGTGAAAGTATGTAAAAAATGAAAATGCTAAAACTTTATGAAGGCATAACAAAATTTCATGTTTACACATCTTTCTAAAGCCAACATATTCAGTCCCTCATTCTGTACAGAACAGACCCTTCTGTACTTAACCCAGAATTTGATCCAGTTACTAGCATTTTCATAACTCAAGTTGAATACCAAAGTTAAAGTTAACATCAGTATCTCTCCAACGAGTACTCACATGCCCCTGGATCATCTCTGGAACAAAAGTTAGGATTGTTCAAAGTTGACAGAATTTTCTGGCTAAATTTTTGTTTTGCCAGCACCTCCTTTGTATGTGGCTGTTTTCATCACAGTTTTACATACAACTGGGGTACAATTCTGAACAAACTATGCACTACAAAATCGTTGTAAGTTTCATAAGCTTTCCAACGGTGTATCATATGACCCTTAGAAATGTCTCTACAGATTGTGACGGCTAATTTACAGCAACATCCAGAGAAGTTTGCAGCCGCTCTGTTTTCTGAACAGTTTGCATTCAACTGGATATTCAACCAATTTGATGTCTGATTTGGCTCTGGAGTTCTACAGAAAAGTTGTAGAGCACTTTATAACCTTTCCAGAACTGTATCAAACACCTCCATTGGGTCAAGCTAATCAGAGTTACGCTCTGTTAAAGTCCGGCAAAACTTCTGCCAGAACAGAGCACTCTGTTTTTGAGATCAAAAGAAGCCTAGTAATTCTCTTCTTTGAAACTTAGTTCAAATGAAGAGTTCAGTAACTAATATGTGCTTTATCACATCCATTTTTAGAAAGTTAGTCATGAATGATTTCTTCATAGGTAAGAATACTATCCAGTGTAGTACGGTGACGATGCACCGTAAGACATATGACGGTACTACGTTGCCTCACCAAAGAAAAACCTAACCGGATTACACCGGCATACACGTATCATTAGGTGGCACTAAAACGATCACTCGCAAACGTGTTCTACACGTACTAAGGTTTTCGTGGTTAGTACCTACATAAAACACACTCAATCATCAGGTCCGGCTGCACACCGAACCCGGTATCCATAACAGTTTGTACACCCGGCCGTCATCACTCGCCCAGGTGTTCTCAAGCCAAACACGCCTTGAGCTACGTGTTCACGTTACTGACCACGTGACGGGGTCTCCCAAATTGCACCACGCACGCCAGGGAAGACGTTGCTCGAATACCCCAAACGACATGAAGAGTCGTAGAGGATACTAAAGCGAGTCGGGTTACCTGCCACCCGTGAGGCTCCACCCTTCAGCTTGTGCGCACTAGTGGACAGCGCATACGTGCACCCCCCAAGACATAGACGTCCCGAGATGCACGATTTTCCGACATAACACATAAGTTAGGTTGCCACCTTCATAATATGCTAATAGTAGTCCTTATGTGGGCCTAGTACCGTTATCTCACCGTATCCTTAGTTTTTGACATAATATGATGCTCAATCCGTGCTCTGTTCCCAACACAGCTCTGATACCATGTGTAACAGCTTTGCTACCACGCTGAGACGGCCCCACGGGACCTTGTTGGGTGGTGCCGTGTTATGCGGCACCCAACAGCACACGGGTCGATGAACACACATCATATTACATAAATAGTTTAGCGGAAGCGTACAATAATGTTTTACAAATAGTTATGTCAGTGTAAACTACAGCGGAAGACTATCACTCTCACGACTCATATCTAAACTAGCAACAAAGAAACGGTCCAGCCCGCGGACGTTTCTTACTAGCAACACGAAGTCAATCTGCAGCGGCGAGGATGCTCTTAGAGTAAGCACTCGGAGGTTCCCGAGTATCATCGGCACCCCTTCTCATATTCATCGAGTCAACTACCTGCAAAACAACTCGGATAGCATCCGTGAGCATAACGCTCAGCAAGACTTAACCGTCACCCTAAACATGAAACTCTAAGTGAGGTTATGAACCTAACATAGGATGGCATAAGCATAATTAAACTCGCCTAAAAGTGAATCCTTACTTTTAGATATTAAATGCAGCATTTTAAGTAACCCTGGGCATGCCATATCGGGGGTCCACAATCAAACAAGAAACGCTTTCCCCCGATGTAAATTGCTCATGGCATAAAAGAATCGAGTTTGCACTAGCCTATTCATCAAGTTCCAATACAAAGGTAGGATAATACTTCATATCAAAATGATTAGTTCCTTTCTTATGCAAGTTCTTACTACGTCACGACTGTGAGAACAAGTATGCTCGGTCCATTCCACGAGCGACGGTGATTCGAATCAATAACACCCGGACTACACGACACGTACGCCCGTACTCGACGTTGCCTACAACAACCATCACTGACGTCGTACGTGACAGCCTTTCCCCCGTTTCACCCCCGCTGAATCGATCAAGTCGCCCCGTACAGTAGCTACTCTCATGGTGCACCTTCCGACGTGAGATGTCATGAGAATATTCCCCACATACTGCACACCGGCCGTCCGCCTGAGGCGACCCGAAAAGTCCCAACGACAGCTTCCCGAGGTACATCGGTTTACTGGGTCCCATATAGCCAGCATGAGTCCGGTACACAACTCAAACTTGTTCAACAGGGCCGCATACGGATCGGTCCTTTACCGACACGGACAGGTCTACAGCACCCTGGCCCCTATGTCCTGCTGCCCCTACAGCCTTCCGGTCTCAATTTTAACTTGCTAAATCATTTACGAACCAATACCGTATGCCCCTGTTGTTCCTGAAACTGCGAGTAGCATCTCACCACTCGACTTCTACCGAACTGTACTTAAGCATGGCAGTTCTACGCGGTGAAAGACACCTACCCAATACTCCATGGGTCAATTGGGCTATGCAAGAGGAGTATCAAACACTAGACCTAATGCACAGTTCAAATCTTAACCAAAGGTGAATACAAAGTAAAAACTTAACAGCTGTTAAATGCAAACCGGAGCTTGCCTGTTTTGCAGGGTAGTCGTATATAACCAGTTAGTGTCCTTTCAGATCCACCCTTGACTCTCCGGAGCTTGATCCACTTCGATGAATCACTCCTTTGAGTCCCCTTCGTTGTGGTTCCTATTGAGATGCATATGCACATGTTTTATAGACTGTAATGGAAAGAAGTTATAGAATTAATCTCTTAGTAACAGAGGTTGTGTGGAAAAGCCAAGCATGGCTTGGTTTACCTCTGTTGTGCAAAGAACAAAATAAACTAATTTGTCCTAAAGGCTTTAGCTATAAATTAATCATGTTCCGTAATGAACATAATAGATAAGCTGAAAGGATTTGAGTGCAACTGAAGAACAAGAACTCCAATGGCCTCAAAACTTTTACAGCAGGTTCTATACTACCTAAGGATTTAGCTTGCCAAATTGCAGCAATGTGGAGTCATATTGTGTCCTCCATAATTCTCACAACATCTCTTATGTATTCCCCACATATACACCAGTATGGAGAATAAGAACAGGGAGTTCCAGGACTCGTCTTGGGCTGATAATTTACATGTGAGTTCTGGATCACATGAGAGTCATCTGGTCCAAAATTCAGCCCTTTTACTTCGGTAGTTCTCCCAGAACAATTCTTTAAGTATTTGTACTCGAAAGAATTAATTCTGTAGTAATGTGCACTTTCATGCCCAACTAAGTGAATTACAATTCCATGTATGTCCCAGAGAGCTTGCCTAAATTTTCCTATGATTTTTGGAGCTATGGATTGCTCAGAACAGATTTTTGGAAGTGGGAAACATTTTCTGAAAATGTTTCTGGACTCTTATGAACACAGCAGATTGTTTTTTAGCAAATTCCTACTCAAATGATCTTCAAGTGAGCTGAAAATTTGCTATGAGGTCACAAATATGCTAAAGAATATTCTGGCAAAATTTGGGTATTTTTGGATAAACCAAACTCACTCAATAATTCTTTTTCACAAAACCTTCCAAGAATTTTCCAGAACTAAATAATTCGTTTCATACAAATTGGGTTGTAGATTTGGACAGATCTATTCAATATGAATCCAACCCAATTTGAATCACTAAATTTGGGGATTCCTAGCAAGAGTCATGAGGTTCTAAAGTTTGGGGAAAAATTCTGAAATTGACCTCTGTTTATTTTCCCATTTTCAGAGACATAAGGAATTAACACCACATTTGGCCAAGCAAATGAGGTCCAATGCTTCTGAAAATTTTACTGGAGTTCAAGTATTTTTGGAAGACTCTCCTGCCCAAATTTGGGGATTTTCGAATACATAGAACTCCTGGAAAAATTCCCACAAGCTTTTCCTTCTATGAATTCATGAGCCAAAACCAGGAGTTTTCATAATTATTGGGTTGTACCTCTGGATAGTACTCTCTTAAAGGAATCCAACAAAATTTATCTCACTATTTTTGGAGCTTCCTACACCAAGTTATGCATTTTACAAGTTTGCACAACTCTCTGTTTGATTTTAAACAGCACAGTCGCGCGTGGGGCTCACGGGTCAGGTGCTTCTTCAACCTCCCGCCAGAGCCCGCGGGTGCACACAGGCAGAAAACTTGGCATGGCTCGTTCTCTCTCATTTCTCCACCAAATGAGCTCCGGTTTCGCCCTACATGCTCCTGGGAACGTGGCGCAGCTGCTTGACAAGGTTTCCCCGCGTGAAAACGGCTGTAGGTGGGTCGGCACCGGCGGGGCGGCTCGGGAGCTCGACATGGACGCGTTCCAGCGTGTCCAAGGCATCTCCCGGTGAGCTACGATGTCCTACAGCATCCCTATGGTTCTAGGAACATGGAACGGAGATCAAATCGTGCAGAAAGTGGCTGCAACCTAGTCCTCACCGTGGACCATGGCAGTTTTGGCCGCCGGCGACGATTTCGCGTCGCCCAGGGCGTAGGAGGGTCGGTTTCCTTTGGTTTTCGGCGTGGGAGGGCGCTAGGGCATCTAGTTGCTGTGGTTTGAATTGTAGGAGGTATGATCAATCGGTTTGGGAGAATTTCACGAATTAAACACAGGCTGTTCTATAGTGCGCCGGTGCCAAAAATCGAATTCCGGCGAGCCGGCGTCGGGGGAGAGCAGGAGGACGACGAGATGAGGATCAGTACCTCATGGCGCACCTCTGTGACCTCTTGAGCCTGCCGGAGAGGCGCTGGGCTGGCCGGGAGACAGGGAGCAGTGGAGCAGCGCCGGTGAAGGAAAAACAGCGCCCGGAGTGGCTGTTGATCGTGAGGAGAGGAAGCAACTGCGGTCGGCTTGGTCCGAGGAGGGAGAGATAACGTTGCTGAAGCGGTGAGAACCGACCCTGGGGCGCCAACGCGTGGAGACCGGCAGCAGGAGCTGGCGTTGCAAGCTGCTCGGTGGCGCTCGCGAGCTGTTCGGTAAAATTTCCCACCGAGAGCAAAACTTAGTGAGTAAGTTTCCTCTTTTAGCTCTATGACATGTGGGTCCCACTCCACATGTACCTCCCAAATATCTGTTCAAGCTGATCTTTTCAATCCCCAGAATGCTAAAATTTAAAAAGGTGGGCTAGAATTTGAATTCTTTAAATTCAGTTTGAATTTGCAAGACTAAATCTGAATTTGGTTTAGAATTTGCAATTTCTTTTTTTTAGCTCTCTTTTGAGCCCACCCTACAAATGGAAAGTTGGTGAGCAAACTTTTCCCTATAATTCCAACTGTAGGGCTGCATGTTTATTCAAAGTTTTTGGGTCACCATATGTGTGAACTTTGAATTTCAAATCTGAATTTTATACTTACATGCAAAGAGGTATTTAACTCCTTATTGGTTCAACACTTTTAAATAAAAAGGTGAGCCTCATTTTGGATGATCATCCTACGTATTACTTTGCATGAAGAAAAGTTTTAGCAAGTCCCATTTTTCCTGTCATTGCCACACATATGAACTCAAACCATAGTTTTTATTCATACACATTTTTGGGACTTTTACACGGCTTCCGCCGACCACGTGGCGGGTCCGGAGCTCCTCCTGAGGAGGCGGGAGCTCTGACCCCGCTGGACACATGGGGCCTTCGGGCCCCGTCCCTTTTGAAGGGGCGAAACCCGGACCTTCTGGTCCGGCGCTGGAGTAGTCGATGGCTCCTTGCACCCCACCTCATGTAGCCCCCGTAGCTATAACCTGGAGGTCCTGCACACAGGTAGAGGAAACGTGATTCTCCTAGGGGGGTCCTCCCTTTCCCGTCTCTTAGTCCTATTCGGCTTATGGTCCTAGTCCGGTATACGGGACTTGGGCAATTCTGTGCGCGAGGCACCGGGGCTCTGGCTCACTCTAAGGTCCGGGTACGATCGTCCGACCCCTAGTACCGGACCGTACGCCGGGGAAGCAGAGTGCACAGGCTTTGGATATGGAACCAGGCAAAGCGGCTGTACTCCCCTGGACCTTCGGAGAGCAGGGTACGCACGCTTTGGGTACAGAGCCGGCTAAGCGGGATACGCACCTTGGACCCCCAATGCATGGCGCCGGCCTTTCCTGGAGGTGACCAACTGGCACCGCAACACCTGACTGGGGGAGGCCCGAGAGGCCCCCCTGGCCATCGGCAGGTGCCTCAAGTGCAACCGCCTTCGGTAGGATAGCAAATGCTGACTATGGATGAGCGCGGGAAAAGGGGAGCTAAATGTACGGTGATCATACATAGAAAGTGCAGTCATAAAAACTGATACGTAATTTAAATGAGCACATGAGAGAGAGCGAAGTAGAGCAGGTTTCTGAGTAAATGCCCATAGGGGGAAGTCAGGCTGTACATGGAGGCAACGACCCGCCTCATTAAGAAGGGAAGCATGACTCTACGTGCTTAGGGTCAGAACCAGGCCAAGCTGGACGTAGTTCTGGACCATCCCCTGAGACTTAGCTGCCCCGAGCGCTGTTCCAAGACTCTATGGGATTTATTACAAAAGGGTATGGCCCTGTTCTACTAACGCTCAGGAGGTAGGACTTACAGTGTTGTTCCATGCCAAGGGTTTGAGAACGGATCCCATCCTTGGTTGAAAGGCATGTGTACCTGGGACGGCAACTTTCGTGACTCAGAAGGGACCTTCCCGGCTGGGGAGAGTTTATAGGTCCTTCACGGGAAAGTGTGTGCCGCGGCACCAGGTCGCCTTCTTGCAGGTCCCTGACACGCTTGGTCCTTTGGCGGTAGAGCTAGAGTACCAGCCGAGACCGTGCGTTGTGGGGTGTCACCTGCAGCCGGGCCTCGTCGACGAGGTCTTAATCTTCACGCTAGATCAGGTCCTGCGCGGCTTCTCCTGGGAGCCCCGGGGTACCCTCCCCTTATGGCTAAGGCCGTCAAGAGGTAGGGGTGCCCTGACCCTTCCTGGGAGACCCAAGGCGTCTTTCCCCTTCTAGCTAAGGCCGTCAAGAGGTTGACAGACCCTGGGAGGCCCCCAGGAGGTACGGCCGATGCACAGAGACGCGCACTCGGGTGAGGTCGTTATCTTCGCGCTGGAGCGGGTCCTGCACGGCTTCTCCTGGGAGCCCCGGGGTACCCTCCCCTTCTGGCTAAGGTCTTGAAGGGGTAGGAGAACCCGGACTCTTCTTGGGAGACCCAAGCCGTCTTTTCCCTTCTGGCTAAGGCCTTCAAGAGGTTGACAGACCCTGGGCGGCCCCCAGGAGGTACGGCCGAGGCACAGAGGCGTGCACTCGGGTGGAGCTGGCCCGGTTCTGCACCATCGGGGCTGGTGCTTGGGCTGCTGCAACTACTTGGAACTTCTCCAAGGTTGATATCGCAGCAGTGCAGTCTCCACGAACTTTCCGGGGCGGCCGTAGTTGGCTACTGCCCCGGCTCGTCATCACCGGAGCTGGAGTCCTCAGCGTTGTGCACCGTCTTTATGACGCGTTGAGGCTCCTGAAACTCCACCTGGTGGCCGACGCTGACTGAGGCGTCAACCTTCTGCTTGCCCTCCCTCTGAGGGAGGGGCGGAGCATCAGCTCTTAGTTGCCTCCCGTTGTGGAAGCGCTCTGCGAGTCTCTGGATGTCCCAGCACTCGGCAGCAGTATGATTGCTGGTGCCATGCACAGGGCATAGCTCGCCTTGGTCACCATCTGGGGCTGGTGACTGTCGCTTCCTTTTGTCGAGGCGCGGCCCCCGAGCCCCACTGGGTGCCGCTGCTGCGGCAACGGGAGCCGCAGCCGGTGACTTCATCTTGCCACCGCCCCGGTTCTTGGTCTTCTTGCCGCTTCCATAGGAAGCAGCGCCAGATCTGGGCTGTCCTCCTGACCCGGAGGCTGTCAGAGAGTGCCAGTTCCGCCCTTCTGCTGCTCTGGCGCACTTGTCCGCCAGGCTGAAGAGCTCTGAGACGTCGCGGACCTCTCTGGTCGCGAGCTTCTCAAGCATCTTCTCGTCCCGGACACCCTGCCGGAACGCCACCGCCACGGAAGCACTTTGAATGCGTGGGATGGTGTTCCATACCTGGGAGAACCGCTGGATGAAAGAGTGCAGCGACTCCCCAGTTTGTTGCTGGATGGCGTGGAGGTCGAGCTCCGTGCCAGGCCGGGTGTAGGAGCTGCCGAAGTTCGCGGTGAACTGCCGGCAGAGCTATCTCCAGGAAGTTATGGAACCCTAGGGGAGGTTCATGAGCCAAGACCGTGCTGGGCCGGTCAAGGCGACGGGGAAGTAGTTGGCCATGACGGCCTCGTCCCCTCCTGCGGCAAGGACGGCAGTGGAGTAGATCTGGAGGAACTCTGCCGGGTTGACGCTGCCGTCGTACTTCTCGGGCAGGTGCGGCCGAAAATTGCGCGGCCACCTCGCGAAGTGAAGGTGGGGCGCCAGGGCCACACATCCTGCTCCTGTTGCCGCAGGCGTTGGTGCCACCAACGCTTGGTTCGCTGCTGGCACTGTGTACCCCGGTATGGGCAAGGCTGCACCATAGACCGGGGGCGCTGTTTGCAGGGCATATGGCTGTGTCATATGCTGCGTGGCGTACGCCTGGGGCAGAGATCGCGTGGCCAAGGTCTGCGCCTCAGGCAGGGTCGAGGCTGACGTCATGCTGTCGCCGGCCTCTTGGTTGTGACGCCTTTCTCAACGTCGCTCGAGGAACACTCGGGCATCTTGGCCCAAGTGGCATCGTTCCAGCTCTGTCCTCAGGTCCGTCGATGGGGGCCTGGTAGAGCTGGAGTCTGCCGTCTGCCCATCAACCGTTGGCGTGCGCGTCAGCGACACAACCAGTTGGCCGGGGCATCGTCCCCGCCGAAGTCGAGGGTTTGCGGTGGCGACGACAAGACGGTCTACTTCACGAATCCACTGCTGGGTCACGGCCTGAGGCGCGTACCCAGCAGGTGGATTGTGCAGTAGCACTCTTGCTGCAGCTAGCGCGCCCCCGTGGGGAAAGCTCAGCGCTGCAGAAGATCTCACGCTAGCTGGAGCCTGCATTGCCGGAGTCGGCGTTGCCGGAGTCGGCTGCTGGCTTCCAGCTTGCGCCGACACACTCCGTTCTGAGTGTGTCGACACGTCGTGAACGCTGGGGAGGAGAGCTTGCCGCTGAAGGATGCTTCATCATCTTCGTCGGCAGAAACTCGTCGCGCAAGAGAAAAGCCCCCTACCTGGCGCGCCAAATGTCGAAGTGTGTGGTCGACACTTCCCCCGGACCTGCTCTGGGCAGCCCGCGGAGGTTCTTTTTCGGAGGGGCTAGTCGCTTGCGGAGAGCTTCAGCGTTAGGGACGAGTGAGGGAGAAGCTTGACATGGCGAGTTTTACGTGGTTCGGGCCGCCGGAGCGTAAAACCCTACGTCCACGGTGAGCAGAGGTGCTCGCTGTATTGCTTGTTGCTCAGAACCGGAGTCCTGAACTTGAGGGTGAGTGATGCCTAGGATGCGAGTTCACAGAGTTTGAACCCTTGCAAACGTTGCCTACCCGAGCCTTTTATAGTCCAAGGCTCGAGCGGCTTACAAGGGGGGCCCGGGACCTGACAGGTGTGTTTATTGGCTGGCAGGTTCTGACACTGCGCGCCAGTCTGCGATGCGCCTGGACGTAACGACACCTGACAGAGGTGTAAGGGCCTCAGTTTTAACAACCATTTGAAGTGTTCATCACCACACCACACACCTCATTTGAGCAAGAATGATGAACACAAATGAAGAGCAAGTAACAATTATCAACATGCTCATTAGAGAACAAACTCACACATTGCAAAAGTGGTATTTCCCACATGTGATGTAGATGGGCTGGACATATAAAAACTCCTACACTTTGCTAAGGATGTCCATGCCAAGTTTCACCCAAATTCAAAACCTTTTTGAGGTCATTTTGGGTATAGATAGGAAGAGGGCAGTTTGAAAACATATTCAAATTCAAACTGTTTTTATACCATGAAGTTGAAAGTGGAAGGCATATTCTTGCTCGGCACATCTTTGTGAGCTCACACACCAATTTTCACTCCATTTGGGGTTGATCTTGACATGAGCTAAGGGGGAGAAATTCAAACTTTATTTGAATTTCAAACTGAACTTGTGCTGAAATTCATTCAAACCAAACCTCATTTGAACTTTGATCAATTCAAATGGCTCTTGGGTGAATAATTTGAATGGCCAAGGGTAGAATAGGGTTCACTGTTTACCACAGCTGTTAGGAGTAAATTTCAGAGGTTAAAAGAGGAGTGGGACCCACATGTCAGCCTCTGCCTCAAGGCAAACCGACTGAAACAAAGTTCAGTCGGTTCCCGGCTGCTGTGCGCGCGCGCCACCGAAGGGGGCAGCCGGCGCCAGCTCCTGCTGCGCGCCCCAAGCCGGAGACCGGACCGCCGGGCTATTTATTCCCTTCCCGGCGTGCTTCAGTCGCCATTCCCCGAGCTGCCGACGTGCACGATCCATTTCTCCACTGCCATCACCACCGCTCGAGTTCCTGCTTGATCAAGCCGATCACAGCTTCTTCCTTCCACTCCAGGGTCCCAGAAAGGTTCTAGAGACCTTCCTCCATCCTTCCCATTGCTAGAAATCGATTGAAACCGAGTGATATCGGCTGTGCCGAAAGATCAAACTCGGAACTGGAAACCGCCGCACCTCGGGCTCTCGTGGACAGCCCAACCTGGGCGTTGTCACGCCCGAGCCAAGGCACCCTTGGACGCGCAGGTGACCGGTGCTGCTCATCCCCGAGCCACAGCTCGAGTGGTTGCTCACCGGCGGCGAATTTCCACTTTTCCCCTTTCTGTGTGCAGAACGACCTTCGGGTACGATTCTGTTTAATTCGTGCTCTAGAAAGGATTAGAGGGCCTCAGGCCACTCCCACACGAGCTAGACACGGTGACGCACAAGTTGCCTTCACAACTCTGGGCCGGAAAACCTCTGTGCCCGGCGTAATTCAAGGTCTACTAATGGCGGAACGCACGGGGGGTATCGGGCACACGGTGAGGACCTATTTCGGGCCTTCCCCGAGCTGCCTCGATCTCATGTCGACCTTCTCTGAGGTCCACTGATGCTCCCCGACCGATTTCCCAAGTAGCTGAGGTACTAGGAGAGTCAGCCGACATGGCCGAAGTCGTTCCGATATGGCGGCTCGTCGCCGACCATGCTCCATCCGTTGTCATGAGCAGCTGACCCTCGGATCCTGTTCCCCGAGTAAAAGTAGGCAGGGGCGGCCAGGATCGAGAAGTTTGGAGCTGTACAGCAGCCAGCGGCGAGCTCTCCGGCGAGCTCCCTCGGCGGCGGGGCGCGGGTGTCGCGAGGTTGAAGAAGGGGGTGGACCCCAGCTGTCAGCGGGAGATATTTTGAATCGGGATCCGGCTGCGGCCGGGATCGGGTGTGCTGGCGCGTAAAATCATTGTGGGCCGCGGTGTGCCGTCGCCTCGGCGTGCGACGCGTGTCCCCTGGGTCCACGCGCGAGTTTAAACTTTTCCCCGATTTTCAGATTTCCTTCAAACTTCAAATCCTTATAACTTTGGCTAGAAAGCTCCAAATTGAGTGAACCAAATTTTGCTGGATTCAGCTCTCTGAGTACTTTCCAGAAAATCAAGTTTCACTTCATGAAATTCCTTAATTCTCCAGAATTAATTCCTTAAAATTTAAATTGTTAGGAATTTTAACTGGAGAATCCTTTGGAGGAAAATCCTGAAATTTTGCTGAGATGTTCACCAAAATATCCTTGAACTACCATAAAAATTTCAGAACCATTTGAACTCATTTAGTCCACCTAATTGTGTGATTAGTAAAACTGTTCCAGAGAAAATAGAAAATGTTCAGAAACATTTTCAGAATTTTCTCTGAAATTGTTTAGCTCATATCTTTATTTAGAAACTTCCAAATTAAGTGAGACCAACTCCATTAGAACCCTCTGAAAATCTAGTTTTCAGAAAGTCATAGTTTGTCTCATGAAAATTCCTAGAACACCCTAAGAGTTCCAATTAAGGTCAAGGACATAATTATTTGTGGAGGGCTCAAGTGAGCTTCACTGCAACTAAAACTTGACCAAGTCTTTGTTTAGGTTGTAACCAAGCCACAGTAAAAGTTTCACAGTCATTAGGTCTGTCTAGCAAAGGTTATAGACTTCACAACTTCAAACTTAATACAAATGCATTAAATTAATACATGTATTGTTTCTATCATGTAGTCGCTAAGGTCGAGGAGGAACACGAAGTCCTAGACTTCGTTACTCCGGAGGAACAGCTAGCCTACGACCAAGAGCAGCAAGGCAAGCCCCGGTTTGCATTAACCTTTTTACAAATTTTTATTGTTTTGAGCACATACTTGTTTCCCTTTGTTCATTGCATTAGAGTCTTGATTGGAAACCCAACTGCACAGCCAAGAAAACCATGGGTTGGGTTTAGGATTGAAAACCTCGTTAGCCACTGCAATGCTAGGATAGAGTAGGGTTCGGTACAAGTCGAGTAGTTGGAACTACTCGCGAGAATAAGCTAGAGGCACATTGCTCGGGTAGAAATAGCACATGAAACACATGGCAAGAAAATGAGACCGAGCGGAGAGTAAGGGAAGCAGGACTTTGGGGCCTGTGTGCTGTAGCTCCGCTTGTGTCGATTGAGGACCGAGCCGTGTGCGGGCCTGTTGAACAAGCTAGAACAGTACCGAAGACCTACCGGCTATATGGGAACCGGGAAACTGATGTAACTCGGGTAGCTGGGTATTGAGGCATTGCCCGTCGTTCAGAGGGTAGGTTGAGAGCTCGAGGTGTAAATCAGCTGGCGGCACAGAGATGCGCGTGCAGGGACCTCTTGCTCGGGACGATGGGACCGGTTCAATATTTGGCTAACGGGTGAAAGGTAGTCGCGTACGGCGTCCGTGATGGTTGTTGTAGGCAACATCGAGTACGGGCGTACGTGACGGGTTGTTCGGGTAACCCTGCAGGTGTAAATCGATTATAATCGCCGTCCCTCGCGGTCAGTGAGTACCACTTGTTCACTGTACCGTGACGTAGAAAGAACAGGCTAGTTACATGTTAAAATGTTGCTGATTGAAAGCTGGACATTGATTGTTAATGATATGCTGTAGTTTAGTGCTAACTAAAGTTCTTTTCAACTTTGGGCAAAGTACATGAGAGAAATGCGTTTCTTGTTTGATTGCGGCTCTCTCATGTGCCTTAGCGTAAGGTTCTCCACACCTGCTGCTAAAACTTGAAAGTAAGATTCTACTAATTAGGCGAGTCCTTGCAAATGATTTTTACCTCATGTAACCCATTACCCTCATGTAGAAGTTCCATGTTTAGGTGAGACGGGTCAGACTTGCTGAGCCTTCGTGCTCACTGCTTGTGTTTGAAGCTTTTGCAGGGTTTTATGAGGAAGGGACTCCCGAAGAGGAGACGGAACCCCAGGAGGGGAACCCCGTCGAGTGGGAGTCGTGCACGCCGCAGAGTTAGTGTGCGTGTGTGCTAGCAAGGACACGTTCAAGGGCTGAACGTGTACTTGATGCTTAGTCTACGCCCGCGAGTGTGGACTAAACTTATTTTGATGTAAACATGTTCATAAACTTGTTTATGTAATAAAGCTTCCGCTTCCGCTTTGTACCTTTGACGTGTGTTATACGGTGCTGTGCAACGCAGCACCCCTCAGCGTGATCCTGGCTCGACAGGACCAGTGGGGTCGTGTCAGCGTGGTATCAGAGCTCGCTTGAGGTTTAACACAGTACAAAGGTCTTCTTTTTCAAAAATCCAGTGAGGAACGAGGTAGTAGCCCGTATAAGGATGTTATTAGTATATAGAAAGTGGCTTGTTAACCTATTTGTTATGTCGGAAAATCGTGCATCTCGGGACGTTCATGTCTTGGGGGGTGCACGTAAGCGCTGTCCACCAGTGCGCACAAGCTGAAGGGTGGAGCCCCACGGGTGGCAGGTAACCCGACCCGCTTTGATATCCTCTACGACTCTTCATGTCGTTTGGGGTATTCGAGCAACGTCTGTCCCTGGCGTGCGTGGTGCAACATGGGAGACCCCGTCACGTGGTCTGAAACGTGAACACGTAACTCAAGGCGTGTTTGGCTTGAGAACATCCGGGCGAGTGATGACGGCCGGGTGTACCAATTGTATGGATTCCGGGCTCGGTGTGCAGCCGAGCCAGATGATTGGTTGAATTTCTGCAGGTAGCCTTACCACGAAACGGTAGACGTGTAGCAGCCGTGTGCGAGTGACGAGTAGTGCCACTGAACTAACGAAGCCGGCTAAGTCCGGTATAGGTTTTTCTTTGTGAGGACGTAGTACCGACATAAGCTGGTGACGCATCGACGTCACACCCAACTAAATGAACAACTTCATTTAAAAACTTGAAGGTTTTGATCCAAAGTAGTAAAACTTGATGTAACTCCTTCCCTTATACAGGATATTCAAAATTAACAAGTTTTCAACTTATAGGATGTTAAGGACAGAGCACTCTGTTTTCAGCTGAATCAAGGCTGAAGTTAATCAGAGGTTAGAGGTTGAGTTCTTTCGAGGTTGGGGTCGTATGATACATTTCTGGAAAGCTTTGGAGGAGCTTTACAACTTTTCTGTTGAGTTCCAGAGGTGTTTCATCCCTTAACCACTCGAAAAATGCAGCAGAGTTGAAACTGTCCAGAAAACAGGACGGAGCAAAGACTCTCTGTAGACTCTCTGTAAATTAAGCATAACTCCCTGCTTAAAAATCCAAAAATAGGAAATGAGGTAGTTCTGGAAAGCTTATGAGATGGGTTACAACTTTGTAACAGAAAGTTTTGTCAGATTAGGAACAGAATTAACTGGGATTCTTGGATCAAATCAGTACCTAAAGCAGGGAGGTGCTGTCCAATTGTTTCCAGAAATTCTGGTAACTTTGATATCTCATAACTTTTGAACCAGGACAGATCTTAGGCCAACCAAATACTTGCTGGAAAGCTATTGAAGTTAACTTTAACTTTGATGTTGAGCTCCAGGACTGGTTTTGCGTTAACCTGGCCTAAATCAGATTGATATGGAAACTGGTCAGGGCTGTCATGGTGACAACAAATCAGCCGTCAAATTTGTTTAAAAAAATTTGAACTATGTTTCCAAGTGTGATGAGTTCAATGACATATCTTATGTTATAACTCAAGGGTTTACTGTTTAAATAAATATTTGACATTTCTCAAATATATGTTTACAGATGGCAGCAGACAAACGGTTGGAGAACGGGTGGGTAGTTTCCCACTGCTCTGACCGTAGCGGCTACCCGGAAGCATTGTGGCAAATGCTCCAATATTTCGGGTATAACCAGATGCCGCAATACTTCGCCAAGGAAGAAGGCGAAGAGGGGAACAAGACGTGGACAATCCATGTCGAAGTTTCTGCAGGGCCTACGCCACCCGGTTGGGTGCCATTCACCGTCACGGTGAGAGGAAGACAACCGGAAGGGATGTGGCAAGTGGCAGCCCGTGACACTATGTCACGTTTCTGCCAACTACACGTGCAGGCTATGGAGGGCACACCATACGCACTTGTTCCGGTGGAGGGACGAGCTCAGCATGTGTGGGGAGAGAGGTACCTGGAGGCAACAGACCCGACTTGCCCAAGGTACAACCCCGCGGAGGCAAATCTCAGTCTCCAAATGAGGGCGGGAAACGCTGTGATGAACAGCCAAGCTGTTCATACGGAGCATCTCGCCACCAAGCTCAAGGAGAGCACAAGCCGTGGAGATCATTTCGAGAGTGCTCACAGTGCACTCCGCAATGTGCTCCTTCCGACGATCAAGCGACTGAATGAACAACACAATCAGTTGCGTCGTCTGAAGAAGGCAAAGAAGAAGAGCCGTGTTGACATCGCGGCGTTGCAAGAGCTGGTGCAGACCCTAACCCAGCAGAATGCGGACCTTGCTCAAGAGCGGGACGATGCTATTGAGGAAGGACAAGGCTGGGAAGAGGACTACAACCAGGCTATGGACGAGGTGCATGCATTGCAGGACCTCGTGCCCCCGGTGTTAGGCATACCGGTAGTCTTGGGTCTTCCAGCAATGGGAGAACCCGGAATGGGAGAAGAGGTGGTAGATCCAGAGCCACCAGCAGAAGTACCGGAGGAGGACGACCCACAGGAGGTCGAGTTCTACTCCGAGTAGGGGGTTACGGTTGCCAAGTAGGGCAGCTAGGGTAGCGTAACCCAACTTTTGTAATAGGTGACATGTCGTGTAGACAGTAGCGTATGTATAGGTAGTGACGACATGAGCACGACTTCTCGGAGATCCGAGAATAATGTATCTTGTATAAAGTTTATGCTTTATCAATATATGTGAATGTTGTGCAAGAATAGTCATGCGTCGCTTCAATACTACCGCTGTTTATGGAATTTTGAGTAAGACATGTGCTAATTACTGCTGTGCTGAATTTCAGAATGACGCGTACTCGTGCCAACCCTGACGTTGGGGGTACCAGTCAAGGGGGAGAGACCTCCCAACCACCTCCCGAGGACTCCTCGGGACAGCAGCAGCAACAGCAACAGCAAACACCGCCACCGCCACTGCCAACGGTTACATTGGCTGACATTGTCGCGGCAATGGCGGGTTCACATCAGCAGCACACAGAGCTGCTGCAAACGTTGATTGCGAATACGTCTCGCCCAGAGAGACGTCAAGATCGTGAGGAGCGCCAACAGAGCTCCTACTCTGACTTCCTGGCGACTCATCCCCCTGTATTCTCAAGGGCGGATGAACCACTTGACGCGGACAACTGGCTCCGCGCCATAGAAATGAAGTTCGGGCTGCTCCAAATCAGCGAGCAACGCAAGACTCAGTTCGCGGTCCAGCAGCTCCAAGGATCCGCGAGCGCGTGGTGGGCCAACTTCTGTGCTTCACAGCCCACCGGCCGAGTGATGACCTGGGCGGAGTTCCGGACGGCCTTCAGAGCCTATCATATACCGCCCGGTTTGATGAAGAGGAAGACGCAGGAGTTCCTACACCTGCAACAAGGGAGCCGGAACGCGCTGGAATACTCCAGGGCGTTCAACGATCTCGCGCTCTACGCGTCGTATCACGCGGATACCGACGAGAAGAGGCGAGACCACTTCTACCAGGGGCTTAACCCGCTCCTGAAGGACAAGCTGGCGATGTTCAATCGCGGCAGCCTCAACGACATAATTGATGCTGCGATTGTTCAAGAGGACTCCGGCAAGGAGTTGGCGGCGGCAGAGCGAAAGCGAAGCGCGCCGCAGAGCAGTGGAGAAGGAGGTGGTCCTTCTCAGAAGTTTCGGATGGTGAATCGCCCACCATCAGGCCCACGCTGGCAACCACCACAGCGGTCGATGCCGTTCCGCAGTCGGCCGTACTCTTCACCGGCATTCCGGCCGGCACTGCCAGCACCACCGCAACAACAACAGCAGCAGCGGGCGATGCCGCGTGCGTTTGCACCTCCGCAACGCATGCCGGGCTTTCGTCCCCCGAGTATTCCACCAGCAGCGGCCACATGTTACAAGTGTGGTCGTCCAGGACACTTCGCGAGCAGTTGCCCGGAGAGGCAAGGCGGCGGAGTAGCACCACAGTTTCCGGGGAGGAATCAACCCCGGAACCCTACTAATGCGCGGCGGGCAAACCCTAGGCCCGGCACTGTCCACCAACTTGCAATTGAGGACGTGCCGGAGGGCGAGCCAATCCTTGCGGGTATGTTCCAACTCCACCAGCATCCCGCTATAGTACTATTTGATTCAGGCGCCACGCATAATTTTATTAGCCAAGCTTTCATTGCTAAACACAGCTTGCCAATACTCCCCACCGATAGTCCATATTTAATTTGTTCACCGGGTGGGAAGATTTCAGCAAGCGTAATGGTCTCCAAAGCACCATTATGCTTAGCGGGTAGAGTGTACCCCACGTCTCTCATTATCTTAGAGGGACAGAAGGTCGATGTCATCCTAGGGATGTCGTGGTTAACCCGCCACGGCGCTGTTTTAGACACCGTCCTTCGAGTCGTGCACTTAAACTCAGAGGTGCACGGTTCTCACTCATTATTTCTGGACAGTCCATAAATAAAACTTCCAAGTGTCTATCAAGCCACAACCATCAGATTGGAAGACATTCCAGTGGTCCGAGAGTTTCCGGATGTATTCCCGGACGATTTGCCGGGAATGCCACCCGATAGAGAGGTGGAGTTCAAGATTGAACTTGCACCGAGAACCATGCCAATATCCCGAAGGCCGTACAAGATGGCGCCCAAAGAGTTGGCTGAACTGAAGACTCAGCTCACGGACCTTCTGGAGAAGGGTTTTATTAGGCCGAGCTCCTCCCCATGGGGCTGTTCGGCGTTATTTGTCAAGAAAAAGGATGAAACGTTACGGCTTTGCGTGGACTACCGCCCCTTAAATGCCGTAACCATCAAAAACAAGTACCCGTTGCCACGGATCGACATGTTGTTTGATCAGTTGGTCGAAGCAAAGATCTTTTCCAAGATGGATTTAAGATCTGGGTACCATCAGATTAAGATAAGGGCAGAGGACATTCCGAAGACAGCTTTTTCGACAAGGTATGGACTTTATGAGTACCTGGTCATGTCCTTTGGCCTCACCAATGCTCCAGCTCACTTCATGTACTTAATGAACTCGGTGTTCATGCCGGAGCTGGACAAGTTTGTCGTCTTCTTCATCGACGACATCCTGGTATATTCCAAGTCGGAGGAAGATCACAAGAAACATCTGCGTATAGTCTTGCAACGGCTGCGGGATCACAAGTTATACGCAAAGTTCAGCAAATGCGAGTTTTGGATATCGCAAGTGCCTTTCCTTGGGCATATCATCTCAGCGGAGGGTATCGCTGTGGACCCGAGCAAGATAACGCAAGTGCTGAATTGGAAATCCCCGAGAACTGTTCATGAGGTACGGAGTTTCCTCGGACTCGCGGGATATTATCGGAGGTTCATCCCGAACTTCTCGAAGATTGCCAAGCCAATGACAGAGCTGCTGAAGAAGGCTACCAAATATGTTTGGAGTCCAGCATGTGAAGCAGCATTCAAGGCTTTAGTCAAGCACCTGACATCAGCACCAGTTTTGGCGCAGCCAGACACAACAAAACCGTTCGATGTGTACTGCGATGCATCCGGCATTGGGCTCGGATGTGTGCTGATGCAAGACCGAAGAGTGGTCGCGTATGGATCACGGCAGCTTAGGAACCATGAGCAAAATTATCCAACTCACGACTTGGAGCTCGCTGCCGTGGTACTTGCACTGAAGATGTGGAGGCACTACCTACTCGGTAACCTCGTACATTTATATACCGACCACAAAAGCCTCAAGTACATATTCACTCAGAAGGAGTTGAACATGAGGCAACGAAGATGGTTAGAACTGATAAAAGATTATGAAATAGAGATCCATTATCATCCGGGCAAGGCAAACGTTGTGGCAGATGCGCTAAGCCGCAAGTCACACGTCAATAATCTGACCATCACACCGTTGGAAGAGAGCGAACCACCACTACATGTGATTCCACACGGAGCTCTCTACAACCTAGCTTTGATCCCCACCATCCGTGAAGAGATAGCGGCAGCCCAGAAGAATGACAAGGGCATGTCACATTTGCGGAGACGTGTAGACAGTGGGGAGTTGAAATGTTTCCGGAAGGACGGAGACGGCGTCCTATGGTTCAAGGACCGAATCGTCGTACCCCGAAACCCGGAGTTACGGAAGAAAATCTTTGATGAGGCTCACTTATCAAAGTTTTCTATTCACCCCGGCAGCAACAAAATGTATCAAGAACTCAGAAGAAAGTTTTGGTGGACACGGATGAAGCGAGAGACTGCAAAATACGTGTCCGAGTGTGATACATGTCGAAGGGTGAAGGCAGACCACATGCGGAAACCGGGACTGCTGCAACCACTAGGCATCCCTGCCTGGAAGTGGGAGGACGTGAGCATGGATTTCGTCGTCGGTTTACCCACCACCTTACAGAAACATGATTCTGTGTGGGTAATCGTCGATCGGCTCACCAAAGTTGCCCATTTCATCCCGGTCAACACCAACTACAACGCCAAGAAGTACGCTGAACTGTACATCTCACGGATCCTATGCTTATACGGCGTACCCCGTACCATCATATCGGACCGAGGCACTTTATTTGTGTCCCGTTTTTGGGAGCAACTACACGCTGCCTTGGGGACGAAGCTGATCCGTAGTTCAGCCTACCACCCGCAGACGGATGGACAAACCGAGCGGGTAAATCAAATTCTAGAAGACATGCTACGAGCTTGCGCTATCGACCACGGCAAGAATTGGGATGATCACTTGCCGTTAGCCGAGTTCTCGTACAACAATGGGTACCAAGCCAGCATCAAGATGGCGCCCTATGAGGCGCTATACGGGAGAAAATGCCGCACACCATTGAACTGGTGTGAGTCTGGCGAAAGGGTTACCTTCGGGATTGACCTTGTCAACAACGCGGAAGAAAAGGTTCGACTGATTCAAGCGAACCTAAGAGCCGCTCAATCCCGTCAGAAACAGTATGCGGACCGGAGAAGGCGCCCATTACAATTCGAAGTTGGAGATCACGTATACCTACGAGTGTCTCCAATGAGGGGCGTAAACAGATTTGGGGTGAGAGGAAAGTTGGCACCCCGATTCATCGGTCCATTCCAGATTACCGAAAGATGTGGATCGGTGGCATACCGGCTGAAATTACCAGAAGCACTTTCCGGTGTGCACGACGTCTTTCACGTTTCCCAGCTGAGGAAGTGTCTCAAGCTATCAACTACCGTTCAGCTGGAAGACATTGAAGAACTGCAACCGGATTTCACCTATCGGGAGGAACCGGTGCAGATTATTGATGAAAAGGCCCGAACCACACGCAACCGTACGTTGTGGTTCTACAAGGTTCTGTGGAGTAATCACTCCATGGACGAAGCGACATGGGAGAGCGAAGAATTCCTTCGCACTAATTACCCCGACTTTTTCACGTCGCATATCCGGTAATCTTCCACCGTCCTCTCTCTCATTTTCACCTTATAATCTCGGGACGAGATTCTTTTAAGGGGGGAGGAATGTAAGGGCCTCAGTTTTAACAACCATTTGAAGTGTTCATCACCACACCACACACCTCATTTGAGCAAGAATGATGAACACAAATGAAGAGCAAGTAACAATTATCAACATGCTCATTAGAGAACAAACTCACACATTGCAAAAGTGGTATTTCCCACATGTGATGTAGATGGGCTGGACATATAAAAACTCCTACACTTTGCTAAGGATGTCCATGCCAAGTTTCACCCAAATTCAAAACCTTTTTGAGGTCATTTTGGGTATAGATAGGAAGAGGGCAGTTTGAAAACATATTCAAATTCAAACTGTTTTTATACCATGAAGTTGAAAGTGGAAGGCATATTCTTGCTCGGCACATCTTTGTGAGCTCACACACCAATTTTCACTCCATTTGGGGTTGATCTTGACATGAGCTAAGGGGGAGAAATTCAAACTTTATTTGAATTTCAAACTGAACTTGTGCTGAAATTCATTCAAACCAAACCTCATTTGAACTTTGATCAATTCAAATGGCTCTTGGGTGAATAATTTGAATGGCCAAGGGTAGAATAGGGTTCACTGTTTACCACAGCTGTTAGGAGTAAATTTCAGAGGTTAAAAGAGGAGTGGGACCCACATGTCAGCCTCTGCCTCAAGGCAAACCGACTGAAACACAGTTCAGTCGGTTCCCGGCTGCTGTGCGCGCGCGCCACCGAAGGGGGCAGCCGGCGCCAGCTCCTGCTGCGCGCCCCAAGCCGGAGACCGGACCGCCGGGCTATTTATTCCCTTCCCGGCGTGCTTCAGTCGCCATTCCCCGAGCTGCCGACGTGCACGATCCATTTCTCCACTGCCATCACCGCCGCTCGAGTTCCTGCTTGATCAAGCCGATCACAGCTTCTTCCTTCCACTCCAGGGTCCCAGAAAGGTACTAGAGACCTTCCTCCATCCTTCCCATTGCTAGAAATCGATTGAAACCGAGTGATATCGGCTGTGCCGAAAGATCAAACTCGGAACTGGAAACCGCCGCACCTCGGGCTCTCGTGGACAGCCCAACCTGGGCGTTGTCACGCCCGAGCCAAGGCACCCTTGGACGCGCAGGTGACCGGTGCTGCTCATCCCCGAGCCACAGCTCGAGTGGTTGCTCACCGGCGGCGAATTTCCACTTTTCCCCTTTCTGTGTGCAGAACGACCTTCGGGTACGATTCTGTTTAATTCGTGCTCTAGAAAGGATTAGAGGGCCTCAGGCCACTCCCACACGAGCTAGACACGGTGACGCACAAATTGCCTTCACAACTCTGGGCCGGAAAACCTCTGTGCCCGGCGTAATTCAAGGTCTACTAATGGCGGAACGCACGGGGGGTATCGGGCACACGGTGAGGACCTATTTCGGGCCTTCCCCGAGCTGCCTCGATCTCATGTCGACCTTCTCTGAGGTCCACTGATGCTCCCCGACCGATTTCCCAAGTAGCTGAGGTACTAGGAGAGTCAGCCGACATGGCCGAAGTCGTTCCGATATGGCGGCTCGTCGCCGACCATGCTCCGTCCGTTGTCATGAGCAGCTGACCCTCGGATCCTGTTCCCCGAGTAAAAGTAGGCAGGGGCTGCCAGGATCGAGAAGTTTGGAGCTGTACAGCAGCCAGCGGCGAGCTCTCCGGCGAGCTCCCTCGGCGGCGGGGCGCGGGTGTCGCGAGGTTGAAGAAGGGGGTGGACCCCAGCTGTCAGCGGGAGATATTTTGAATCGGGATCCGGCTGCGGCCGGGATCGGGTGTGCTGGCGCGTAAAATCATTGTGGGCCGCGGTGTGCCGTCGCCTCGGCGTGCGACGCGTGTCCCCTGGGTCCACGCGCGAGTTTAAACTTTTCCCCGATTTTCAGATTTCCTTCAAACTTCAAATCCTTATAACTTTGGCTAGAAAGCTCCAAATTGAGTGAACCAAATTTTGCTGGATTCAGCTCTCTGAGTACTTTCCAGAAAATCAAGTTTCACTTCATGAAATTCCTTAATGCTCCAGAATTAATTCCTTAAAGTTTAAACTGTTAGGAATTTTAACTGGAGAATCCTTTGGAGGAAAATCCTGAAATTTTGCTGAGATGTTCACCAAAATATCCTTGAACTACCATAAAAATTTCAGAACCATTTGAACTCATTTAGTCCACCTAATGGTGTGATTAGTAAAACTGTTCCAGAGAAAATAGAAAATGTTCAGAAACATTTTCAGAATTTTCTCTGAAATTGTTTAGCTCATATCTTTAGTTAGAAACTTCCAAATTAAGTGAGACCAACTCCATTAGAACCCTCTGAAAATCTAGTTTTCAGAAAGTCATAGTTTGTCTCATGAAAATTCCTAGAACACCCTAAGAGTTCCAATTAAGGTCAAGGACATAATTATTTGTGGAGGGCTCAAGTGAGCTTCACTGCAACTAAAACTTGACCAAGTCTTTGTTTAGGTTGTAACCAAGCCACAGTAAAAGTTTCACAGTCATTAGGTCTGTCTAGCAAAGGTTATAGACTTCACAACTTCAAACTTAATACAAATGCATTAAATTAATACATGTATTGTTTCTATCATGTAGTCGCTAAGGTCGAGGAGGAACCCGAAGTCCTAGACTTCGTTACTCCGGAGGAACAGCTAGCCTACGACCAAGAGCAGCAAGGCAAGCCCCGGTTTGCATTAACCTTTTTATAAATTTTTATTGTTTTGAGCACATACTTGTTTCCCTTTGTTCATTGCATTAGAGTCTTGATTGGAAACCCAACTGCACAGCCAAGAAAACCATGGGTTGGGTTTAGGATTGAAAACCTCGTTAGCCACTGCATTGCTAGGATAGAGTAGGGTTCGGTACAAGTCGAGTAGTTGGAACTACTCGCGAGAATAGGCTAGAGGCACATTGCTCGGGTAGAAATAGCACATGAAACACATGGCAAGAAAATGAGACCGAGCGGAAAGTAAGGGCAGCAGGACTTTGGGGCATGTGTGCTGTAGCTCCGCTTGTGTCGATTGAGGACCGAGCCGTGTGCGGGCCTGTTGAACAAGCTAGAACAGTACCGAAGACCTACCGGCTATATGGGAACCGGGAAACTGATGTAACTCGGGTAGCTGGGTATTGAGGCATTGCCCGTCGTTCAGAGGGTAGGTTGAGAGCTCGAGGTGTAAATCAGCTGGCGGCACAGAGATGCGCGTGCAGGGACCTCTTGCTCGGGACGATGGGACCGGTTCAATATTTGGCTAACGGGTGAAAGGTAGTCGCGTACGGCGTCCGTGATGGTTGTTGTAGGCAACATCGAGTACGGGCGTACGTGACGGGTTGTTCGGGTAACCCTGCAGGTGTAAATCGATTATAATCGCCGTCCCTCGCGGTCAGTGAGTACCACTTGTTCACTGTACCGTGACGTAGAAAGAACAGGCTAGTTACATGTTAAAATGTTGCTGATTGAAAGCTGGACATTGATTGTTAATGATATGCTGTAGTTTAGTGCTAACTAAAGTTCTTTTCAACTTTGGGCAAAGTACATGAGAGAAATGCGTTTCTTGTTTGATTGCGGCTCTCTCATGTGCCTTAGCGTAAGGTTCTCCACACCTGCTGCTAAAACTTGAAAGTAAGGTTCTACTAATTAGGCGAGTCCTTGCAAATGATTTTTACCTCATGTAACCCATTACCCTCATGTAGAAGTTCCATGTTTAGGTGAGACGGGTCAGACTTGCTGAGCCTTCGTGCTCACTGCTTGTGTTTGAAGCTTTTGCAGGGTTTTATGAGGAAGGGACTCCCGAAGAGGAGACGGAACCCCAGGAGGGGAACCCCGTCGAGTGGGAGTCGTGCACGCCGCAGAGTTAGTGTGCGTGTGTGCTAGCAAGGACACGTTCAAGGGCTGAACGTGTACTTGATGCTTAGTCTACGCCCGCGAGTGTGGACTAAACTTATTTTGATGTAAACATGTTCATAAACTTGTTTATGTAATAAAGCTTCCGCTTCCGCTTTGTACCTTTGACGTGTGTTATACGGTGCTGTGCAACGCAGCACCCCTCAGCGTGATCCTGGCTCGACAGGACCAGTGGGGTCGTGTCAAGAGGCGTGCTCCGCGTCTTCGCGTCTTGGGAAGGCGCGGGCCTTGAATACCTTGTACGGGCAAGGTATGGTGCGTCTTTACGCCTGCTGCCTACCACGTGGGTGCAGGCAGCGCCGTCCTGCTGGCCACGTGGCGGGGCCGGAGCTCTCCTATGAGGAGAGGGAGGTCCGGCCCCGCGGGACACGTGGAGCCTTCGGACCCCTCCCCACGGAGGGGGGAGGTCCGGCTTTTGTCGGCCATGCGGCGGGCCTGGAGCTCTCCTCCGAGGAGAGGGAGGTCCGGCCCCGCGGGACACATGGCACCTTGGAGCTCTCCCCGCGGAGGGGGGAGGTCCGGCTGCTGCTGGCCATGTGGTGGGCCCGGAGCTCTCCTCTGAGGAGAGGGAGGTCCGGCCCCGCTGGACACGTGGCACCTTCGGAGCTCTCCCTGCAGAGAAGGGCGAGATCCTTAGGCATTTTCCCCTGTGCGCGAGGGTACCCCATATCGAGGGTACCGACACTGATATATTCCAAGTCGGAGGAAAATCACAAGAAGCATCTGCGTATAGTCTTGCAACGGCTGCGGGATCACAAGCTATACGCGAAATTCAGAAAATGCGAATTCTGGATATCACAAGTGCCTTTTCTCAGGCATATCATCTCAGCGGAGGGCATCGCTGTAGACCCGAGCAAGATCACACAAGTGCTGAGTTGGAAATCCCCGAGAACTGTTTACGAGGTACGGAGTTTCCTCGGACTCGTGGGATATTATCAGATGTTCATTCCGAACTTCTCAAAGATTGCCAAGCCTATGACGGAGCTGCTGAAGAAGGCTACCAAATATGTTTGGAGTCCAGCATGTGAAACAGCATTCAAGGCTTTAGTGAAGCACCTGACATCAGCACCGGTTTTGGCGCAGCCAGACACAACAAAACCGTTCGATGTGTACTGCGACGCATCCGGCATTGGGCTCAGATGTGTGCTGATGCAAGACCGAAGGGTGGTCGCGTGTGGGTGATGGCAGCTTAGAAACCATGAGCAGAATTATCCAACTCACAACTTGGAGCTCGCTGCCATGGTACTCGCACTTAAAATGTGGAGGCACTACCTACTCGGTAACCTCGTACATTTATATACCGACCACAAAAGCCTCAAGTATATATTCACTCAGAAGGAGCTGAACATGAGGCAGCGAAGATGGTTAGAATTGATAAAGGATTACGAAATAGAGATCCATTATCACCCCGCAAAGCAAACATAGTGGCGGATGCACTGAGTCGCAAGTCACACATCAACAATCTGACCATCACACCGTTGGAAGAGAGCGAACCACCACTGCATGTGATTCCACATGGAGCTCTCTACAACTTAGCTTTGATCCCCACCGTCCGTGAAGAGGTAGCGGCAGCTCAGAAACATGACAAGGGTATGTCGCATTTGCGTAGACGTATAGACAGTGGGGAGATTAAATGTTTCCAGAAAGACGGAGACGGCTCCTATGGTTCAAGGACCGGATCGTCGTACCCCGTAACCCGGAGTTACGGAAGAAAATTTTTGATGAGGCTCACTTGCCAAAATTTTCGATTCACCCCGGGAGCAACAAAATGTATCAAGAACTCAAAAGCAAGTTTTGGTGGACATGGATGAAGCGAGAGATCGCAAAATACGTGTCCGAATGTGATACATGTCGAAGGGTGAAGGCAGATCATATGCGGAAACCGGGACTTCTACAACCACTGTTCGTTCCTACCTGGAAATAGGAGGATGTGAGCATGGGCTTCATCGCCGGTTTACCCACCACCTTTCAGAAATATGATTCTGTGTGGGTGATCGTCGACCGGCTCACCAAAGTTGCCCATTTCATCCCGGTCAACACCAACTACAATGCCAAGAAGTATGCTGAACTATACATCTCACGGATCCTATGCTTGAACGGTGTACCCCGTACCATCATATCGGATCGGGGCACTTTATTTGTGTCCCGTTTTTGGGAGCAGCTACACGCTGCGTTGGGGACGAAGCTGATCCGTAGTTCAGCATACCACCCGCAGACGGATGGGCAAACCGAGCGGGTAAATCAGATTCTAGAAGACATGCTACGAGCTTGCGCTATCAACTACGGCAAGAATTGGGATGATCACTTGCCGTTAGCCAAGTTCTCGTACAACAATGGGTACCAAGCCAGCATCAAGATGGCGCCTTACGAGGCGCTATATGGGAGGAAATGCCGCATACCACTAAATTGGTGTGAGTCTGGCGAAAGGGTCACCTTCGGGATTGACCTTGTCAACGACGCGGAGGAAAAGGTTCGGCTGATTCAAGCGAACCTAAAGGCCGCCCAATTCCGACAGAAACAATATGCGGATCGGAGAAGATGCCCACTACAATTCAAAGTCGGGGATCACGTATATCTACGTGTGTCTCCAATGAAGGGCGTAAACAGATTCGGGGTGAGGGGAAAGTTGGCACCCCGATTCGTCGGCCCATTTCAGATTACCGAAAGATGTGGGTCAGTAGCATACCGGCTGAATTTAACAGAAGCACTTTCCGGTGTGCACGACGTCTTTCACATTTCCCAGCTGAGGAAGTGTCTTAAGCTATCAACTACCATTCAGCTGGAGGATATTGAAGAACTGCAACCGGATCTCACATACCGGGAGGAACCGGTTCAGATTATAGATGAAAAGGCCCGGACCACACGCAACCGTACGTTGTGGTTCTACAAAGTTCTGTGGGGTAATCACTCCATGGACGAGGCGACATGGGAGAGCGAAGAATTTCTTCGCGCGAACTACCCCGACTTTTTCACGTCGCATATCCGGTAATTTTCCACCGTCCTTCCTCTCATTTTCACCTTATAATCTCGGGATGAGATTCTTTTAAGGGGAGAGGAATGTAAAGGCCTCAGTTTTTGACACATATTCAAAGTGTTCATCACCACACACACACATCATTTGAAGAAAGTTGATGAACACATTTGAAGAGCATGTAACCACCATCAACATGCTCATTAGAGAATAAACTCACAAAATGCAAAAGTGGCATTTCCCACTTGCATCATATAGGGGATGGACATTCGGAAAACTCCTACACCTTGCTAGGAATGTCCATGCCAAGTTTCACCCAAATTCAAAACCTTTTTGAGGTCCTTTTGGGTATAGCTAGAAGAGAGGGTGGTTTGAACTCAAATTCAAATTCAAACTGTTTTCATCCCATTAATTGAAAAGTGGGAGGCATATTCTTACTCAGCACATTTTTGTGAGCTCACACACCAATTTTCACTCCATTTGGAGTTGATCTTGACATGACCTAAATTTAGCAAATTCAAACTTTATTTGAATTACAAACTGAATATGTGTTAAAAATTTAGTCAAACCAAACCCAATTTGAATTCTAACCAATTCAAATGGCTCAGGGGTAGATAATTCAAATCACCATGGGCATTGTGGGGATTACTGTTTACAACAGTAATAGAGAGTTAAGTTCAGAGGATAAAAGAGAGATGGGACCCACATGTCAGCCACTGAAGCAAGTCAACGGACTGAAGTCATCGGGCTCGGTTACTCGCACCCGACCGAGCTGCGGCCACGGCGAGGAAACGGCGGGGACAGCAGCTGCTTGCCGCCCTCAGCCGCGGAACCGCCTCTCGGGGCCTTTATGTACGCTCCCGAGCTGTCTCCGGTGCTCCCCACCACGGTCCCGACGCGTTCTCGCCCAACAAACCGAAAGCCCTCGCCGCTCGGTGAAATCATCTGTCCCTCGTCGCCCGGCCAATGCTGAGGCTTCCACGGCGATCTGAGACCAGCACCAGGTGCGCCAAGCCATCCTTGACGCCCTCGCGCCGGTTCCAGGCCCGGAGCAGTCCTCCCCGAGCTCCACCGCGCCGATCTTTCCTTTGCCGGTTCAGCTCGAGCCGCCATTGCGGGAATGATCCGTCCAGCTACCACAGCCTGCCGTTCGCCGAGCCGTGAACAGCAAAAAGGTTTGCCTTCAGTCCCTCTTTCATTACCACAAGCTCCGGCGGCACGACATAGACTGCTCACGCCGGAATTTCATGATTTCGTGACGGTGTGCAAAAGGGGAGCCCGAACCGATCCGTGAAATTCGTAGTCCACACCGCACCACTCATCATCTCGTGGAGGCGATCACTTCTAGGTGCCCGTACGAGCCCATAGGAGCAGGAACAACGAAGAACTGTTGAGGGAAACCTCTGTTCTTCGAGTTTTAGAAGAATTCCCGATTTCCAGCCTAGGTCTCACGGTGAGAGCCCCACACAGCCCTTTCCGAGCTCCGTGGAGCTCATGTAGACCTTTCCTGGGGTCCACTGGTGCTCGACGACCTTTTGCTCGATCGGTTGAGGTGTTAGGAAGACCGGCCGACACGGCCGAAGTTCTTCCGAAGCTACCGCTCGTCGCCGACCAGGTGCCGGCCATTTTCATGACAAGCTGAGCCCAGAATCATGTTCCCGGAGTGGAGTTAGGCAGGGGCGGCCAGAATCATGAAGTTTGGAGCACCACAGAGGCCGCCGGCGAGCTCTCCGGCGAGGTATCGCGGCGGCAGAGCGCGGGAGGCGGGAGGAAGACGAAGGGGGTGGGCCCCGGCTGTCAGCGGCAGATATTTTAAAACCGGGATCTGCTGTGGCACGGATCGGGTGCGGCTGCGCGCGAAAGAATCTGTAGCCGTGTGTGTCGTCCGATGAGGAGCCGACATGTAGCCCGGGTCCCACGCACAGTGATTTGAACTTTTCCTGATTTTCAGAGTTCATTCAAACTTCAAATCCTCATAACTTTGGCTAGGGAACTCCAAATCGAGTGAACCAAATTGTGTTGGATTCAGCTCTCTGAGTACTTTCCAGAAAATCAAGTTTCACTTTATGAAAATCCTTATTTCTCCAGAATTAATTCTTCAAAATTTAAAATGTTTAGAATTTTAACTGGAGAGTCCTTTGGAGGAAAATTCTGAAATTTTGCTGGGATGTTCACCAAAATATCCCTGAAGTACCATAAAAGTTTCCGATCCATTTGACCTCATTTGCTCCACCTAATGGTGTGATTAATAAAACTGTTACAGAGAAAATAGGAAATGTCCAGAAACATTTTCAGAATTTCTCTGAAATTGTTTAGCTCATATCTTTAGCTAGGAACCTTCAAGTAGAGCGAGACCAACTCCATTAGAGCCCTCTGAAAATCTAGTTTTCATAAAGTCATGGCTTGCTCCATGAAAATTCCTAGAACACCCTAAGAGCTCCAAATTTAGGTCAAGTGCATAATTATTTGTGGAGAGCTCAATTGAGCTTTGCTGCAACTAAAGCTTGGCCAAGTCTCTGCTTAGGTTGTAACCAAACCACAGTAAAAATTTCAGAGTGATTGGGTCTGTCTAGTGAGACTTGAAAACTTCACAAGTTTCAATTTTAATCAAATGCATTTAAATTAATACATGTACTTGTAATCTCATGTAGTCGCTAAGATCGAGGAGGAACCCGAAGTAATAGACTTCGTTACTCCGGAATAGCAGCTAGCCTACGATCAAGAGCAGCAAGGCAAGCTCCGGTTTGCATTAACCTCTTTACAGACTTTTATTGTTTTGAGAACTTACTTCCAGTATCATTAAGTCTTGCATTAGAGTCTTGTTTGAAAACCCAAATGCATAGCCAAGAAAACCATGGGTTGGGGTTAGGATTGAAAACCTCGTTAGCTACTGCAATGCTAAGATAGGGTAGGATTCAGTACAAGTCGAGTAGTTGGAACTACTCACGAGGATAGGCTAGAGGCACTCGACTCGGGTAGAGATAGCACATGATACACATGGCAAGAAAAATGAGACCGAGCGGAGAGTAAGGGCAGCAGGACTTTGGGGCCTGTGTGCTATATCTCCGCTTGTGTCAATTGAGGACCGAGCCGTTTGCGGGCTTGTTGAACAAGCTAGAACAGTACCGAAGACCTACCGGCTATATGGGAACTGGGAAACCGATGTAACTCGGGTAGCTGGGTGTTGAGGCATAGCTGGTCGTTCAGAGGGTAGGTTGAGAGCTCGAGGTGTAAATCGGCTGGCGGCACTGAGATGCGCGTGCAGAGACTCTTGCTCGGGACGATTGGACCGGTTCAACATTTGGCTGACGGGTGAAAGGTGGTTGCGTACGGCGTCCGTGATGGTTGCTGTAGGCAACATCGAGTACGGGCGTACGTGACGGGTTATTCGGGTAACCCTGCAGGTGTCAATTGATTATAATAGCCGTCCCTCGCGGTCAGTGAGTACCACTTGTTCACTGTACCATGACGTAGAAAGAACAGGCTCGATACATGTTAAAATGCTGCTGTTTGAAAGATGGACTTTGATTGTTAATGATTTGTTGTAGTCTAGAGATAATTAAAGTTCTTTTCAACTTTAGGCAAAGTACATGAGAGAAATGTGTTTCTTGTTTGATTGCGGCTCTCTCATGTGCCTTAGCGTAAGGTTCTCCACAACCTGCTGCAAAAACTTGAAAGTAAGGTTCCACTAATTAGGCGAGTCCTTGCAACTTATTTTACCTCATGTACCTATCACCCCTCATGTAGAAGTTTCATGTTTAGGAGAGACGCGTCAGTCTTGCTGAGCCCGTTTGCTCTCTACCTATGACGAAGGGACTCCCGAGGAGGAGACGGAACCCCAGGAGGGGAACCCCGTCGAGTGGGAGTCGTGCATGCCGCCGTGTTAGTGTGCGTGTGTGCTAGCGGGGACATGTTCACGGGCTGAACGTGAACTCGATGCATAGTCTACGCCCGTGAGTGCTAGCCGGGTCGATCGTGTTTTGCCTCCTGCTCACGAACAGCGCCGCACCGAGCTCGGTTCTCCCCACCGGCGCCGCTCCTCGACTTTTTCCACCGCACCCCGGCAGCGTTCGGCCTTCGCTCGAACCATCAACACAAAAAGAAAGGGCATACAGGTGTAGGAGTTGTTTCCCTGCTCAGCGCCGGTGCTCGGTGTCTCTGCTGGCTGCAAACTGAACGTCGGCGAGAAGCACCGAGGTGCAACCGGTGGAACCGCAACCGGCGGAACCGCAACCGGCTCACTGTGGGCAGCGCTCTACAGCCGTTTTCACTGTTCCTCTCCTACACGAAAAAGGTGTGCCGTGCTCTCTAGATCGTGTAGCTGCAAGCCGTATAGCGGTTGATTCACTAGATGAAGAGAATTCCCAGTTCTTCCGAAACATAGTTTGTTCGGGTAGAGCGCGGTCTACCCAAAAATTCATGCTACTCGTTTAGCTATTGGCCGAGCCGGCTTGTCAGCACCTTACTCACTTCCTAGCGGCCCTCCTCAACCAAGAATCAAGCGATATGGTCCAGAATTGACCAGGTTCTTGCTGTTTTCCGGGCCGCCATGGAATAATAGCTCGGGTCACCGTGGAGCTCTAGGTTGCCGACCGTTTCATGGGGTTTGGCGGCCATTCTCGTCACCCTCAAGCTCCCACGGTGCTCTCCGATCATTTGCCGACCGTTTTGATGTGGTGTAGGCAATTTCCAAGCTCACCGGAATCCTAGCGACCACTGCCGCCGCCGCGCACCCATTTCCGGCGATCTACGGCCGCCGGCGACACCTCAGACGAGTTCAGCGCCACGAATTACGGGGGGGCGGCGAGGCTGAGGTCGGGAGGTGGCCGGGAAAGGGGTTCCTGCGATGCTCACCGGAGTGCGCCGCCGCGGGCCCCTGTTTGGCGCGAGGAAGGAGAAGACCTGCCGGGTGGGACCCACTGGCAGACATTTAAACAATTTGGAGTTTCCAGTTTGTAGTTTAAACTTTGGAGGGCCACAACTTGGGGTAGGAGAGTCCAAAAATTATGAAAAAAATTTTGTTGGATTCCTGTAACAGAGTACAATCCAAATATTCAACCCAATTTGTATGAAACCTAGTAGTTAATTCTGGAAAATTCTTTAAATATTTTCAGCAAAAGAATTTTAGAGGGAGTTTGGTTCATCCAAAAATCTCCAAATTTTGCCAGAATTTTCTTTAGTATGTTAGTGAACCCCTGTAAACGTTTCAGACCATTTGGAGTTGATTTGATCAGAGCACTTCAAATTTGAAGGTGCTGTGTTCATTTGAATACAGAAACATTTTCAGAGAATTTCCAAAACTTGGAAATTCAGTTCTGGACAAACCTTAGCTCCAAAAATGCTAGGAAAATTCATGCAAACTCTAGGAGATATAATTCAAATTGTAGTTCATTAAGTTGGGCATGAACAGGGGTGTTACCTCAGAATTAATTCTTCTTTGCTTATTTGCTAAGAGAATTATTCTGAGCAAACCACTCAATGAAAAGTGCTAATTTTTGGTCCAGAGGGTTTTCTTGTGACAAGGAACTCACACAAAAATTCTCAGCTCCATTGGAGCTCTGGATCACCCCTGTCTTGTTTAACCACTTGAGGGATTAATATGGAAAAGTGGAGAAACCACTTAGCACTTAACCATGTGCTTAGGTCTAAGCCCAAACCACTAACACCCAGTTTATCATTAAATTCTTAAACAGAGTTCCAGTTCTAGAGGCTGGTTATTAGAACTAATAGCAAAAGCATTACAATAAACTCATATGCATATTCATTAACATGTAGTATTACCTTAACGTGTAGTCGCTAAAGGCGAAGAAACTCCGGAAGTGCTGGACTTCCTTCTTCCGGACGAAGACTTAACCCCTGACCAGCAGCAACAAGGCAAGCCCCGGTTTGCATTAACTCTTTTATCAAGCTTTGCTTTGTTCACATATTTAGGGCGATGTATGAATGTGCATTAGGTGTAGGATGAATGGAACCCCACTTGCATGACCCGAATGTTTCCATAAGAGTGAGGGTAGTGTCTAAGATCTAGAGTAGATAGGCTATGCTTAATAATTCATAGGACTTCGGTACAAGTCGAGTAGTTGGAATCTACTCGCGAGTTAGGGTTGGGACACACGGGTTCGGTTGAGTGATGTGAGATCACTTTAGTAATGAAAATGAGACTAGGCAGGGGCTAGGGCGCAGCAAGAGGAAGTCTTGTGTGCGCATCCCTGCCCGTGTCGATTGAGGACCGATCCGTGTGCGGCCCTGCTGAACATGTATTGAACGTACCGAAGGCATATCGGATATATGGGCCCCGATCAACCGATGTAGCCTAAACCTCCGGGCGTCGAGGCATAGCACACCGATTTATAGGTGTAGGTTGATGGTCAACGGGCATAGAGAGATGCTCTATGTGGGGAACCTCCTGCTCATTTCGGTGCAACCGGTTCGACGTTTGGGCTGTTGGGTGAAAGGTTGTCCCGTACGACATCGAGTGAGCGTGCTGTGCAGCTCCACGCGTGGGCGTACGTGACGCGCTCTTTGGGTTTCCCTGCAGGTGTATATCGAGTCGATTCGCCGTCCCTCGCGGTTACGAGTACCGCTTGTTCACTGCATCGAAACATACATAAATTATGGAATGCTATGATTCAATATTGCTGTTATGACATAATTGGATTGTTACATGTGTGCCACCAAATACTGCATACTAAATTTCAGATTCATGAACTGTTAACTTGCTGCTAAAAGATGAACTAAGGATGAACCTGTAGGCGTGTCCATTTGCTGCAACATCACTATCCTATGTCATTGTACACCTCATGTAGAGTTCCATGCTTAGGTGAGTCGGTTAAGTCTTGTTGAGCCATCGTGCTCACGGTTGCTGCTTAAGTGTTTTTCAGGTGAGGAGCCACCCACGGACTCGGAGTATGAGTCCACCGGCGAGGGTTACCCTCCGTCGGGGACCACGGCTGAGTGGGAGCCGTACATGCCGCGCTGAGCTGAGGAGTGCAGCCAGTGTTGGTTGGCCTAGGGCTGGGCAACTGACTTTTGCTAGATAGGCGGGCGTGAGTTTTACAGAGTAGACTTCCGCTGTGTAAAAATAAATATTAGTTTGTAACTGAGGTTGTACCTTTTTGTACAGTTCAGTTTGTTTTTTCCCATGTAATATATTGTTTTCTTATGACGTGTGCTGTCGGGTGTCGCATCGTGCGGCACCACCCTCTACGATCCTGGATGAGCGGATCCCGGTCTGCCACAGCAAATTCTTTATTTGTATCACTTATGTCTAGGATGAATGCTTGCAATAGAGTTAGGGTGATTGAAACCCCACTTCCATAACCTTTTAAATACTATGGAGGGTTGGGTAGTTTACAGAATCGACGAATAGAGAATGCCGTGCTAATATGCTTAGGTTCTCGGTAGATGTCGAGTAGTTGGAATCTACTCGCGAGGTATGGTTTTATCACACGGTTTGGTCAGAATAGAAAATGGCTTAAGAGTGGAGAAAATGAGACCCAGCAGGGGGATAGGAAGCAGTGAGCGGAGGTCTCACGTGCGTAGCCCGGTTGGTGTCGATTGAGGACCGAGTCGTATGAGGGCCTGATGAACAAGTATCGAACAGTACCGGATGGCATACTGACATAAGCAGGAAACCAATGTAATTGGTTAACCTGGGTGCCGAGGCTTACCCAACCGTAAATATGCGTGGGTTGAGGGTAGCAAGGTGTAAATCTGACGGTGGGCACAGTCACACTTCACGCAGGGACCTCCTGCCCATTACGGATGGACCGGTTCGGTATTTGGGTTGCCTTTGAAAGGTTGATGCATACAACAGAGTAGGAAGGGGTGTGGAATCACGCTTCTGAAAGTGGGTGTATGCAACGTGTTGTCCGGGTGTCTCCTGTTTGCAATCATTGTCCCTCGCGGTTATTTGAGTACCACTTGTTCACTGTTCTGTGACGTAGTAAGAAGTGAAGTAAGCCAGATGAATGATAATATGCTGTGATGATATATTAATGTTTTGGAAACCATGTCTGCTGTAGATGTAGAGATAATTAAGTTTATTTTCTGCTTTGGACATCACCACATCGGAGTAAAGTGTTTCTTGATTGATTGTGGACTTCCGATGTGAGGGTCGCCTAAGGCATATGAATCTGTTTCTATAAAACTGAAAGTAAGGATCAACTTATAGGTGGGTCGTTATTGCAAAGTCCTTTCCTATCTTACACAGCCCTGCATGTAGAGTTATATGACTAGGTTGTCGGTTAAGCCTTGCTGAGCCATCATGCTCACGGTTGCAATATTTGAGCTGTATGCAGGTGAGAGCTATGAGGAGGGGTCCGAGGACGAGGCGATGCCCCCGTCGGGGTACACGGCCGAGCTGGAGCCATGCACGCCGTCGTGATCTCCGGTTACTTGCTGCTAGTGTGTAGCATCCCCGGGTTGGACGGCTGCACTTTTGCATAGTTAGGATGAGAGGCCATATATGTATGCTACTTCCGCTATTAATTAAGTTTTTGTAAAAGATTTCCGCTGTTTTATATCAAATGAAAGTTTGTATGTTGTTCTTTAATCTTTTCATGTGTGCTGTTGGGTGCCACTTCGCACGACACCACCCTCTGCGATCCTGGAGTGGGTGAACCACGGGGTGGTCCCTATAGGCGTAGTATCAGAGCCGCATTGGTAATAGCATGCTCGAAAAGAGCCTATGTTGAAAACTTAGAAGTAGTCGAGTGAGGATTAGTCACTATGCCCACATAAGGTCTATGATAGTATTAGTTACTATGGTGGAAATGCTAACATATTTGTTATACATTCTGTAACATGCTCCGACGTCAGGTAAGAGGTAAGGTACGCCACCGCAGGCGGATCAATTGCGGTAGCTCACCATACGAGCAATAGTATGGAATGGTATACCGCGGCTTGGCACGGTAGTTAATATGAGTCTCTGAACCTCTCCATGGTTCTGAGAGCATATGAAAATGCTGTTCTCCAGCGTGCTTTAGGCAAAAGTGAGAATACCCAATCGTGTGGTAAGCAACACGATGGTATGCAACTCTTGAACGTTCAATGTTCAAGGGCCATACGCAGCGCTCGCCATAGGCGTGCCTCAACGGTCATGAGGCAGTAGGTGGTATCCGTTGGGTTGATAAAATTCCCAACCGTGACGACCCATTCGCGCTCTACTCGGGTTCCTCGTCGTGTGGTGTGAAAACACGAACATGTACCTTGAGACGTGGCTTGACTCAAGGACGATCCGTATGGCAATGATACGGACTGTATGTTTTTATTATGATATGGAACTGCCTGCAATGTTAAAACCTTTGTGTGCACCATTATTGTGTGTTCTTCTGCTGGTACATTAACCACGTTAGTGCATGACGTTTAGAAACCATTTGTGAGTGACGTCCTTAGTTCCACCATTTCACATGTATATGCCGGAATACCGGCTTAGGATTTTTCTTTGGTGAGGAAACGTAGTACCGAGACTGCATAAAAGGCTATTTTTCAAAGAAAAGAATTAAAATGAAGCTTAGGATTCCATTTAGGGGTTAGTAAACTCCTGTATTGAACTGAGAGTCAATTGGGAGTGTAGATTCATTTCTAAAGACATAGGGACAACCTCCCCTGTTTTTGGCAGAAACTTTGCTGAACTTAAACATGGCATAACTTAGGATTGGTTGAAGCAATGGAGGTGTGGGATACCATTCTGCAAAGATTTTGAAGTTCTCTACAAATTTTCTGTAGAGCTCCAGAACAAAATCTCCCTCCAAAGGGATGAAAATCTCAGATGAGTAGGTACTGTCAAGAAACATGTAAGGACCTCAGTTTTTGACACATGCTTGAAGTGTTCATCACCACACACACACACACACCTCATTTGAAGCAAGTTGATGAACACATTTGAAGAGCAAGTAACCACCATCAACATACTCATTAGAGAACAAACTCACATATTGCAAAAGTGGTATTTCCCACATGTCATAGGGGCTGGGCATATGAAAAAACTCCTACACATTGCTAGGAATGTCCATGCCAAGTTTCACCCAAATTCAAAACCTTTTTGGGTCATTTTGGGCATAGCTAGAAAGAGGACAATTTGAAACTACATTCAAATTCAAACTGTTTTTATCCCATGAATTCAAAAGCGGGAGACATATTCTTACTCAGCACATTTTTGTGAGCACACACACCAATTTTCACTCCATTTGGAGTTAATCTTGACATGATCTAAGTGGGACAAATTCAAACTTTATTTGAATTTCAAACTGAACATGTGCTGAAATTCATTCAAACCATACCCAATTTGAATGCTAACCAATTCAAATGGTTCACGGGTAGAAAATTCAAATCATCAGGGGCTTTGTGGGAACTACTGTTTACAACAGTGAATAGGAGTTAATCTCAGAGGTTAAAAAATGAAAATGGACCCACATGTCAGCCACAGGGATGATTGAACCGACTGAGACTTTCTCACTCGGGTCCCCGAGCTGCAGCTGCGATCGCCATCGAGGGAGGCCGCCGCGCCAGCAGCTGCTTGGCCACGCGCGGGCACGAGTCGGTTCAGAGCCTTCTTAAGGCGTTCTTCCCCCTCCTCGGCCAAAGCCCTCGCCATTTTCTCCCCACAAGAACACAGCGCCGGGAAACATTCTTCCGCCGCCCAGAACCGATCGGAAAGCTTCGATCACAGCCTCCCCGTCTCCTTCAGAGCTACGGCAAGGTACTAGGAACCCTCCTCGTTCTTCCCCGTTGCTAGAACTCAGCTAAAACCTGTCGATCTCAGCTATACCGAGAGTTCAGTTCGGTGACCTAAAACCGCCGCACTTCGGGCTCCCGTGGACAGCGCAACCGGGAGGTTGTCACGCCCGAGCCAAGGCACCCTTGGACGCGCTGGTGACCTTTGGCCTAAGAACCCCTGTACCCGGCGTATTTCGATGATTGCTGACGGCGGAGCTTGCGGGAGGCATCGGGCGCACGGTGAGAGCCTACTTCGGGCCTCCCCCAAGCTGCTTCAAGCTCATGTCGACCTTCCCTAAGGTCTACTGATGCTCCCCGACCGGTTGCTCGAGTGATCGAGGTGCTAGGGAAGTCGGCCGACACGGCCGAAGTCTTTCCGAAGCCGCCGCTCGTCGCCGACCATGTGCCGGCCGTTTTCATGGCGAGCTGAGCCCAGAATCCTGTTCCCCGAGTGAAAGTAGGCAGGGGCGGCCAGAATCATGAAGTTTGGAGCTCCACAGAGGCTGTTGGCGAGCTCTCCGGCGAGGTACCCCGGTGGCAGAGCCCGGGCGGCGAGAGGTAGACGAAGGGGGTGGACCCCAGCTGTCAGCGGCAGATATTTTAAATCGGGATCGGGCTGCGGCCGGGATCTGATGTGCTGGCGCTCAAAAACCCTGTAGGCCTCAGTGTGCTGACGCCTCCGCGCCCAACACGTGTCCCCGCGGGCCTCGGCAGATTTAAACTTTTCCCCGATCTTCAGATTTCATTCAAACTTCAAATCCTCATAACTTTGGCTTGGGACCTCCAAATCGAGTGAACCTTATTTTGTTGGATTCAGCTCTCTGAGTACTTTCCAGCAAATCAAGTTTCACTTCATGAAAATCCTTATTTATCAAGAATTAATTTCTCAAATTTAAATTGTTTGGAATTTTAACTGGAGAATCCCTTGGAGGAAAATTCTGAAATTTTGCTGGGATGTTCAACAAAATATCCCTGAACTACCACAGAAATTTCAGATCCATTTGAGCTCATTTGATCCACCTAATGGTGTGATTAGTGAAACTGTTCCAGAGAAAATAGAAAATGTTCAGAAACATTTTCAGAATTTTCCCTGAAATTGTTTAGCTCATATCTTTAGCTAGAAACCTTCAAATTAAGTGAGACTAACTCCATTAGAACCCTCTGAAAATCTAGTTTTCAGAAAATCATAGTTTGTTTCATGAAAATTCTTAGAACACCCTAAAAGCCTTCAATTAGAGTCAAGTGCATAATTAATTGTGGAGGGTTCAAAAAGCTTTGCTGCAACTAAAACTTGACCAAGTCTCTGTTTAGGTTGTAACCAAGCCACAGTAGAAGTTTCAGTCATTGGGTCTGTCTAGGAAGACTTATAGACTTCACAAGTTTAAATTCAATCAAATGCATTAAAATTAATACATATACTTGTATATCATGTAGTCGCTAAGGTCGAGGAGGAACCCGAAGTCCTAGACTTCTTTACTCCAGAGGAGCAGCTAGCCTACAACCAAGAGCAGCAAGGCAAGCCCCGGTTTGCATTAACCTTTTTACAACGTTTTATTGTTTTGACTACTTACTTGAGTACCATTGTTTCTTGCACTAGAGTCTTGTTTGAAAATCCAAATGCACACCCAAGAAAGCCATGGGTTGGGATTACGATTGAAAACCCCGTTAGCTACTGCAATGCTAAAATAGAGTAGGATTCGGTACAAGTCGAGTAGTTGGAACTACTCGCGAGCATAAGCTAGAGGCACTAGACTCGGGTAGAGAATAGCACATGATACACATGGCAAGAAAAATGAGACCGAGCGGAGAGTAAGGGCAGCAGGACTTTGGGGCCTGTGTGCTATAGCTCCGTTTGTGTCGATTGAGAACCGAGCCGTGTGCGGGCCTATTGAACAAGCTAGAACAGTACCAAAGACCTACCGGTTATATGGGAACCGGGAAACTGATGTAACTCGGGTAGCTGGGTATTGAGGCATTGCCCGTCGTTCAGAGGGTAGGTTGAGAGCTTGAGGTGTAAATCGGCTGGCGGCACTGAGATGCGCGTGCAGAGACCTCTTGCTCGGGACGATGGGACCGGTTCAATATTTGGCTGACGGGCGAAAGATGGTTGCGTACTGCGTCCGTGATGGTTGTTGTAGGCCACATCGAGTACGGGCGTACGTGACGGGTTATTCGGGTAACCCTGCAGGTATAAATTGATTATAATCGCCGTCCCTCGCGGTCAGTGAGTACTACTTGTTCACTGTACCGTGACGTAGAAAGAATAGGCTAGTCACATGTTAAAATGTTGCTGATTGAAAGATGGATTGTGATTGTTAATGATTTGTCATAGTTTAGCGCTAACTAAAGTTCTTTTCAACTTTGGGCAAAGTACATGAGAGAAATGTATTTCTTGTTTGATTGCGGCTCTCTCATGTGCCTTAGCGTAAGGTTCTCCACAACGTGCTGCTAAAACTTGAAAGTAAGGTTCCACTAGTTAGGCGAGTCCTTGCAAATGATTTTTACCTCATGTAACCTATCAACCCTCATGTAGAAGTTCCATGTTTAGGAGAGACGGGTCAGTCTTGCTGAGCCTTCGTGTTCACTGCTTGTGTTTGAAGCTTTTGCAGGGTTCTATGAGGAAGGGACTCCCGAAGAGGAGACGGAACCCCAGGAGGGGAACCCCGTCGAGTGGGTGTCGTGCACGCCGCCGTGTTAGTGTGCGTGTGTGCTAGCAAGGACACGTTCACAGGTTGAACGTGAACTTGATGCGTAGTCTACGTCCGTGAGTGTAGACTGTACCTATTTTGATGTAAAAATGTTCATAAGCCACTTTATGTAATAAAAGTTTTGCTTCCGCTTTGTACCTTTGAAGTGTGGTATCCGATGCTGTGCAACACAGCACCCCTCAGCGTGATCCTGGCTCGACAAGACCGTGGGGTCGTGTCAGCGTTGGTATCAGAGCTCGCTTGAGGTTTAATGCACTACAAAGGTCATCTTTTTAAAAAATCCAGTGAGGAACGAGTTAGTAGCCCATATAAGGATGTTATTAGTGTATAGAAAGTGGCATACTAACCTATTTTCTTATGTCGGAAAATCGTGCATCTCAGGACGCTTTATGTCTTGGGGTGTGCACGTAAGTGCTGTCCACCAATTCGCACAAGCTGAAGGGTGGAGCCCCACGGGTGGCAGGTAACCCGACCCGCTTTGATATCCTCTACGACTCTTCATGTTTTTTGGGGTATTCGAGCAACGTCTGTCCCTGGCGTGCGTGGTGCAATTTGGGAGACCCCGTCACGTGGTCTGAAACGTGAACACGTAACTCAAGGCATGTTTGGCTTGAGAACATCCGGGCGAGTGATGACAGCTGGGTGTACAAACTGTATGGATACCGGGCTCGGTGTGCAGCCGAGTCTGACGATTGTGTGAGCTATTTGCAGGTAGTCTAACCACGAAACAGTACGTGTAGTATTCGTGTGCGTGTGACGTTTAGTGCCACTGAACTAACCAAGCCGGCTAAGTCCGGTATAGGATTTTCTTTTGAGGCAACGTAGTACCGTCATATGTCTTATGGTGCATCGCCACCGTACTACACTTTGTAACTTCTTACCTATGAAGAAATCATTCATGAATAGCTTTAAACTAAAAATGGAAGATGGAAAACACATGTTAGTAATGAACTCCTCATCTGAACTATGCTTCAAGGTGGAGGATGGATAGGTTTCTTTGTTTCTCAAAACGGAGTGCTCCATTCTGGCGGAAATTTTTGCTGGACTTTGAGGGAGCATAACTCTGAAAAGATTGAACCAATGGAGGTGTATGATACAGTTCTGGAAAGGTTATGAGATAAGCAACGTTAATGTAGTTCAAAGTTTGTTCAGATTCCTATTGTATGTGCAGATACAACTGTGATAAAACCAGCCACATACAAAGGAGATGCTGGCAAATTTTATCCAGGAATTCTTTCAATTTGAAAAATCATAACTCATAATCCAGAAGTGATATAGAAGCATGTGAATACTCGTTGGAAAGATATTGGAGTTAACTTTAACTTCAGTATACAACTTGAGTGATGAAAATGCTTCTAACTGGATCAAAGTGTAGATTTAGTGCATCAAGGTCGGTTCTGTACAAAGGAGGAAAAATGAGTGATATCGTGCAGGCTAGTACAAGTTATGTGCCCCAAAAGCACCTGTTGGTGTTCCGAACGCCATTCAGTCAAATGGAGGCCCCTGTATGATTAACTCCTTAGAGGTTGATTGCTGGTCAAGTATCACAACTTGCACCACCTCCAGAGCAGCAGCATCAGACGGTGGTTTGTACTCCATCGCTGCAGCTATATGTATCTAGCTCCAACCACAAGTTAGAGAAGAGCCGGAGAGACATCCGTGCTCTACTTGTGGTCGGATGGGCCATTATGCTAGGTACTGTACGGAGGAAATTCAAGGTTGCGGATCATCATACTTTCAATGATCAGATCCATAACTATATCTGCAGAAAAGAGGGCAGACAAGGGGCAACATTCACTACACAGTGAGTGATGATATTCCAGAAGGAGAAGCCGTGTTAGCAGATATGTTTCTCTGAATCGGCTACGGGTATTAATTCTCTTGGACTTAGGTGCCACACCTAGATTTGTTAGTCCATCTTTTGTGGCTCAACATCAGCTCCAAACCACTTTTACAAAGAGGTAATACCTCATATCTTCGTCGGGGCAGCATTACAAGAAGTGATGTTGTTTTCCGAGCACCTCTTTGTTTGCGGGTTAGACTATAACCCACGAACCTCCTTATTCTTTGGGTCTGAAGATCGACATTATTTTGGGGATGTCGTGGTTGAAGTACCACAAAACGGGTTACAACATCAGTTTTAAACCGTTAAGCTCAAACTCCCCTCGGCACGGTTTTCATACATTAGTTCTGGGTGCCAGTCGGCAACAGATTGCAATATTGAACCACTTGGAAACTGTTTAGATAGAGGGCAGTCCGGTGGTACGTAGATTTCAGGGGTGTTTCCCAATTGGTTACCGGGCATACCGCCCGAACAGGACATAGAGTTCAAGATTGAACTTGCACCAGGAACGCCACTGAGTTTACGGAGTCCGTACAAAATGGCACCCAATAGATAGGCAGAGTGGAAGACACTGCTAAATAACCCTATGAGCAAAGGTTTTATACAACTGGTCATTACCTTGGGGTTATTCAGCATTGTTTGCAAAGGAGAAGCACGAAACACCACAACTTTGCATACTGCTCGTCTGCTTAACACTGTGACCATCAAGAACTAGTACCCGTTATCACAGATTGACATATTGTTTGATCAGTTGTTCGAAGCAAAGATCTTTTCCAAGATGGACTTAAGATCTGGGTACCACCAGATTAAGATAAGTGCGGAGGACATTCCGAAGACGGCTTTCTCGACGAGGTACGGACTTTATGAGTACCTGGTCATGTCCTTCGGCCTCACCAATGCTCCAGCTCGCTTCATGTATTTGATGAACTCAGTATTCATGCCGGAGCTGGACAAGTTTGTCGTGGTCTTCATCAACGACATACTGATATATTCCAAGTCGGAGGAAGATCACACGAAGCATCTGCGTATAGTCTTGCAACGGCTGCGGGATCACATGCTATACGCGAAATTCAGCAAGTGCGAATTCTGGATATCACAAGTGCCTTTTCTCGGGCATATCATCTCAGCGGAGGGTATGGCTGTAGACCCGAGTAAGATCACTCAAGTGCTGAATTGGAAGTCCCTGAGAACTGTTCACGAGGTACGGAGTTTCCTCGGACTCGCGGGATATTATCGGAGGTTCATTCTGAACTTCTCGAACATTGCCAAGCCTATGACGGAGCTGCTGAAGAAGGCTACCAAATATGTTTGGAGTCCAACATGTGAAGCAGCATTCAAGGCTTTAGTCAAGCACCTAAATCAGCACTGGTTTTGGCGCAGCCAGACACAACAAAACCGTTCGATGTGTACTGTGATGCATCCGGCATTGGGCTCGGATGTGTGCTGATGCAAGACCGAAGAGTGGTCGCGTATGGATCACGGCAGCTTAGAAACCATGAGCAAAATTATCCAACTCACGACTTGGAGCTCGCTGCCGTGGCACTTGCACTGAAAATGTGGAGGCACTACCTACTCGGTAACCTCGTATATCTATATACCGACCACAAAAGCTTCAAGTACATATTCACTCAGAAGGAGTTAAACATGAGGCAGTGAAGATGGTTGGAACTGATAAAGGATTATGAAATAGAGATCCATTATCATCAGGGCAAGACAAACGTAGTGGCAGATGCGCTGAGCCGCAAGTCACACGTCAACAATCTGACCATCACACCGTTGGAAGAGGGCGAACCACCACTGCATGTAATTCCACATGGAGCTCTCTACAACCTAGCTTTGATCCCCACCGTCCGTGAAGAGATAGCGGCAGCTCAGAAACTGTCACACCCGGTTTTTCCGAAGAACAACCAAGTGAATATCACATGTATGCCAGGATCATTTTCTCATACATGTGATGACAAATAGTGAAGCATCATTTATTACAAGCCAGGTGTCGAATATAAGTAAGTCTTACATAATAAATGTCTCGATGGACAATAATAAGTTCATCACAAGTAAATAAACTAGCAGTGGAATATTATTCTTTAGGGCTCCATCACAGGCGTTGCCCGGGGGTCTTCATGAACCTAAAAAACCTTCCTCGGGTCCAAAATCTTGGTCATTATACACCACCTCATTATCTTGACCTGAGCAGCAATATAAACCAACAAATATGCAAGGTTGAGTACCAATGGTACTCAGCAAGTGTGGGAAAATTTTATCATGCATGGCTAGAACAAGAAGAGGTTGAACTCATGGTTAAAGCACTACGCAATTAATACCTATCACCTTAGCTTATTAAGCACCTACATTACTACACAGGTGAAACGGTCCCAATCTCCCATCCCATCATCATAATCCAATAACCATAACATTATTTCCAATGTTAAGCTCCTCGCTTAACTTCCAAAACCATCAATCCTCTAATCATGAATAAGTCCAGGCCGCTCTTGACCGTGAGCACGGCTGTCAAGACAGTTTTGACTCTGCAGAGTTTGTACCACTGTACCCACATGTAGTGATTTCATCCCCCGTTGCCGGGTGGACTAAAAGAACCTCCATTATGCCAGTGGCTACGATCCACATTCACACTTCCCAGGTGTGCAGCCAGGAGATCACTACGAAGCCTTTACAAAGGGATTCCCGACGAGCGTGGGCCCACTGAGGTTTCACCCCTAACAGCATACAAGAGGCTCCAACCCCGCTGCAGTGGCCCCCTCTTGAGCCTTGCGGTTCATATGGTAGTCCAGCTGACACCTACTCCCCGCACCATCCAACACACCCATACTACGCCGGGGATACACCTAATTAATTGGCCAAGCTGCCCCATCTCAGCATGTGGTTGGCACTGTAAAGCCTGGTTACATGCTCCATGAACCGGTCCTTAGGATCCAGGCAAGTACTAAACACAAACCCAAGTCTCGTGCACCCAGCACACAACCAAAACATCCAACTTGCCTTGATCCCTACCTCTACATAACTCACAATGTCTCATTCAAGAGTATGGTAATATAAACTGATGATCTCATGTCCCAAATATCCCATTCTAAGCATGGCTAAGCATATGCATGGAAATAAATGACATGGTAAAATAAATCCCAACCCAAGCTACAAGGAAACAAGGTAATGCAATTCTAGGGAAACTTTCCTAGCTTGGGTTTCATATTTCATTTGACAATGCAAATAATTCTATTTACACATCCTAGCATAGGATCAAAGTGGTCAAGGACACTTGCCTCCTTCTTGCTGCTCTTGAAATGGGTAGTCCTGATCTTGGAAAGAAATAACTTGCTCTTGAACAGGTTCTACTTCATACCATCACACATAGCAAAAGAAAAACAACAATTCATAAGACATAGTTCACACTTCTTACTTCATACAAACCACACATTCATATTTATGAAATTCATTCACCATTATATGGGTTGTGGTTACTTTGTGTGTTGATCTATGGCTTGCATACACTTTTATTTATATGTATATGATTCCTACTTTGGTGTTCATATTTATACTTACATACTATATATATATATGTGTGTGTGTGTTTCAGTTTTAAATAAATTCCTTATATTAAACTACCAAGTATATATGAAAAGTATTTTTCTTCTCCATATGTGCCTTCATATTTTCTATCAACCCTAAACTGAACTCTTTGGATTTTTTAAAAACTCCATTTATCATTTACTAGTTGCTATATTTACAGATTTATATTCCTATGCATAATTGTGTATTTTATTATGAAATTAGTAATACTCATCATCTAAACAGCATAGGTTTTGGTCCTAAATAATTGAATAACATATTTTGACCTTGGCCTCTGATGTAAACTATTTCATAATTATTTTCCCTATTTTTCTATAGCTATTCTTTACTTAAAAATGTGTCCCTATACTATTAAATGTGAATAATAAATGAAACAGATTCATTTCAGCCCAAAATATAGTTTTATCTCATTCCAAGGTTTTCTAAGTACTGAGAAAATTTTTGATTAATTTTGACAATTATGTTTGTCCCACTTTTTAATTTTTAAACACTAGTTACATATTCAATTTCCTAAATTAAATACTAAACAGGGCTAAAATAATGAACTCACCCCATTACAGGGTCTATAATATTATTTTCATAATTTCCAGGGGTCTAGCTACACTTATCAGAGGTGTTTTACCTAATTTTTATTAAGTCCAGGGGCTAAAACTGATTTTTAAATGAATTTACATGATTTTCTGGAGTTCCAGGGGCTAGATCAGAAGTTTCCGGGGCTAGCTCTTATTTCTCGAGAACCCCAGGGGGTAGCACGTAAGAATTCCAGTCTTTATAACGCGGGGCTGACGTGGACCGTCCGATTTTAAACCGACGGCTGAGATTATAACATCGAACCGGTACGCGGGGTTTTAAAGTCTACCGTGCGATTTAAAATAAACGGCGCACAAGCGGCCACGTCGCTCTGATCGAGCGCGGGCGGCGCTACTGGCGGCGCACGGCGGCGGGAAGCGGCGATCTCGCCGGAAAGTTTCGGATCCTCGAGAATTCTGCCTAGAACTGTGATCTTATGGCATAGATCGGTAGAGGGGAGGTCAGGGATCTCACCTCGGGGGTTTTCTTGAGCTCGGGGGTCCTGGAAAGTGATCGGCGGCGAGGTCCGAGGCAAAACCACGGCGAAGCTCGTCGGCGCTGTGTTTACACCGTAAGTCTCCGAGTTTTCTGCACCTGCAAGGTTCCCCGGAGGCGGTGGATCAAGACCAGCGAGTTAGATCAGAGTTTCCGAGCTTAGATCGGCTAGAATTCACCGGAGAATTCTCGGTGCTCACCGGAGTAAAAATCGGCGATCGCGTGGGAAAAACCGATCGGGGCTGGGGTTTTTTATAGCGGGGGGGGGGGGGGGGCGGTGGGTCAGTTGTGATCAAGTTTGAGTCTTCTGGGACCGGAATTCGGGCTGAGGGACGCGGTATTCCGATCGGTTAAGATCGTGCGCGCGCGGGAGAGTCCGGGGTCGCGGGGTTAGGGATGACAGGTGGGTCCCACCTGTCTGTGAGGGATAACGCGGGCGCGCGGCTGCGGGCTGGCGCGGGGAAAATTGGGCCGGCTGGCGGGTTTCGGCCCACTGGCCGGTTTTTTCCCGTTTTCTCTTTTTCTTTTTCCATTTCTTTTTTGTTTTGAGTCTAATTTGAATTCCAGTTTGAAATTGAATTTTTGCAAAACATGCAACACGTCCAAAAATTTTTAAATTCCCCTCTGAACATGGTTTAGGGTTTTGAATCAAAATTTGGGGTGTTACAGCTCTACCCCCCTTAAAAGAAATCTCGTCCTCGAGATTGGTGTTTCTAAGAAAACAATTCCGGAAATTGTGCCTTGAGCTCATCTTCCCGTTCCCAGGTGGCTTCCTCTTCTGAGTGATGCTTCCACTGCACCTTGTACATCCGGATTCTCTTATTTCTGGTGAGGCGTTCCATTGTCTCCAAAATCTTGTATGGTTGCTCGGCATAAGACAAATCCTCAGCTACATCCACTACATTCATGGGTAACACCTCTTCAGGCGTCCTCAGGCATTTCTTGAGTTGTGACACATGGAATACATCGTGCACATCCAATAGATGAACCGGTAACTCTAGTTGGTACGCCACTTCGCCTTTCCTTTCCAAAACCTGAAAGGGTCCGATGTATCGAGGTGACAACTTCCCTTTCACCTTGAACCGACGAAGTCCTCTGATAGGGGACACCTTGAGATAAACATAGTCTCTCACGTTGAAAACGAGCTCTCTTCTTCGTACATCGACATAGCTCTTCTGGCGTGTCTGTGCTATCCTCAAGTTGTTGAGAATCTCCCTCACCTTCGCCTCGGCTTCTTGTAGCACTTCTGGACCAAACACTTTACTTTCTCCTGTTTGGTTCCAAAATAGGGGAGTCCTACACTTCCTTCCATACAAAGCTTCAAACGGTGACATCTTCATACTAGCTTGATAACTGTTGTTATAGGAAAACTCCGCATACGGTAGGTTCTTGTCCCAACTTCTATTGTTTTTGAGTGCACATGCCCTTAACATATCTTCAAGGATCTGATTGGTTCTCTCCGTCTGCCCGTCAGTTTGGGGATGATAGGCAGAGCTGAATTTCAGATGGGTTCCCATGGTTTCATGCAACTTCTGCCAAAACCTCGAGGTGAATTGTGTCCCTCGGTCCGACACTATCTTCTTTGGCACTTCATGATAACACACGATCCTTGACATGTACAATTCTGCCAATTTGGATCCGCTGTAGCTTTCTTTCACAGGAATGAAATGAGCTACCTTGGTTAGCCTATCAATAATGACCCATATTGAATCATACCCGGATTGGGTCCTAGGCAATCCCACGACAAAATCCATGCTGATTTCTTCCCACTTCCATTCAGGCACTTTGAGTGGTTGCAGCAATCCCGCGGGTCGTTGATGTTCTGCTTTCACCAACTGACATGTGTCACATAGGGCAACATGTTCCGCGACATCTCGCTTCATGCCATACCACCAATACCTGCTCTTGAGGTCCTGGTACATCTTCGTACTCCTAGGATGAATGGAATAGTCGGAATCGTGAGCCTCCTTCAAAATTAATTCACGGATCTCCTTTACTTATGGCACATAGATCCTTTTCCCGTGCCACACCGTTCCTTGTTCATCCTCTCTAAAACCAGGAGCTTTATTTTCCTTAATGAGCTGTCTGATCTCTTGTATCTTCTCATCATTCTTCTGGCCCTCGCGTATGTCTCGCTCGAGTGTGGAGTCCACTTCCATGGCGATGGCTTCACCACTATTTACTAGACATAGATTGAGCCTTATAACCTCGTCCTTCAATTCTGCACGCATGTCCTTCAAGCTCAACTTATTGATCTGCACTTTCCGACTCAAAGCATCGGCCACGACGTTTGCTTTCCCGGGATGATAGTTGATGCCCACATCAAAGTCATTGATTAGCTCTAACCATCTCCTTTGTCTGAGGTTGAGATCTGGCTGTGTGAATATGTACTTCAAACTCTTATGATCCGTATATATCTCTGTCCTCTTCCCCATCAAATAGTGCCGCCAAATTTTCAACGCGTGTACCACTGCAGCTAGTTCTAGGTCATGTGTAGGATAGTTCTTCTCGTGCTTCCGAAGCTGCCGGGATGCATATGCCACGACATGTCCTTCTTGCATGAGAACACATCCCAACCCATTTCCAGAGGCATCGCAGTACACTGTGAAATTCTTCTGCATATCTGGCATAACCAACACTGGGGCTATTGTCAATCTCTTCTTTAGCTCCTGAAAGCTCGTATCGCACTGTGGCGTCCAGGTGAATGTGATTCCCTTTTCCAACAGTTTGGTGAGAGGTCTCGAAATCTTGGAGAACCCCTCAATAAACCGTCGATAGTATCCAGCCAATCCCAAAAAGCTTCGAACTTCCCCGACGTTTTCAAGGGTCTTCCACTTCTGGATATCCTCGATTTTGGCGGGATCGACGGAGATTCCTCCCTCCGAGATTATATGTCCTAAAAAGGGAACTCTCTTCAGCCAAAACTCACACTTGCTCAACTTGGCATATAGTTGGTGTTCTCTCAGCCTCTGTAACACCAACCTTAGATGTTTCTCATGTTCTTCTTCATCTTTGGAGAAGACGAGAATATCATCTATGAAAACCACCACAAATTTGTCCAGATATTCCATGAATACCTTGTTCATGAGGTACATGAAATATGCCGGGGCATTGGTTAGCCCGAAAGGCATGACAGTGTATTCATACAGTCCGTACCGAGATACGAAAGCTGTCTTGGGAATATCAGATTGCCTTATCTTGAGTTGGTGGTATCCCGACCTGAGATCAATTTTCGAGAACACACAAGCTCCCCTCAACTGATCAAACAAGTCTTCAATGCGGGGTAATGGGTACTTGTTCTTGACGGTTACCTCATTCAAGGCAAGGTAATCCACGCATAACCTTTGGGTTCCGTCTTTCTTGGGAACAAATATCACCGGAGCTCCCCATGGTGAGGAACTAGGGCGAATATACCCCTTCTCCGTCAATTCTCTCAAATGATCCTTGAGCTCTTCTAGCTGCTTGGAGTCCATTCGATAAGGTCTCTTGTATATCGGGGCTGTTCCCGGTACTAGCTCAATTGCGAATTCCACGTCACGGTCGGGAGGCATACCTGGCAACTCCTCCGGAAAAACATCTGGATATTCCCTGATAGTCCTGATTTCCTCAACTTTCACCTCCACTTGATTTAATTTAATGTCCCTCCTAGTCTCGTGTATTGTTATGAACTTTACTTTGGTGCCACTGGGGTGAGTTAGTTCCACCGTTCTGGTCGAACAATGGATGATTCCTTCATGTTTGGTCAACCAATCCATACCCAAAATAATATCTATCCCTTGTGAATCTATCACTATGAGGTTAGCCGTAAATACTACCCCATTAATGTCTAGGTTAACTTTGGGACACACTTGTCTTTTCCTTATTTCTCCTCCTGGAGAGTTTACCGCTAGCATATGGTTCATTTGTGTGGTTGCTAGGTCATGTTTCTTAACAAACCCTTGAGCAATGAACGAGTGGGTAGCACCAGAATCAAACAGCAGAGTGGCAAGGTGTAAATTGGCAGGAAACTTACCAACTACCACGTCGGGTGCCTCTTGTGCTTCCTCCATAGTGACGTGGTTCACCCGTCCTCTCATTACATTCTGCTGCTGTGGCTGCGTGGGCTTCTTCTTTGGGCACTTATGGGCGTAGTGCCCCACTTCACCACAGCTGAAACATTGCACCCCAATCTTAGATGCTTGGCCCTTGTTGTCTTGGGGTTGGTTTGGGGGTCCTTGCACTGCTGGTCGAGGTGGATATGCGGGGCGAGGCTGCTGCACAAACTGACGTTGCGGCTGCGCTGGTGCTGTGGGAGGCCTGTAGTTTGGGTTGTACCCTCTTGGTGCTGAATAGGGTACCGCAGCACGGCTCGTCTGCCCCGTAGGTTGCTGCATCATACGTGGGCGGGTGTTGCTCCCTGAGGCTTGATGTGACTACCCAGCCTTCCTCTTATTCTCATTTTCTAGGGCCTTTAGCTTCCTTTCCACCACAAATGCTCTGTCCACCATCTTTTGAAAGCTTTCATACTCATTTGAGGACATTGCACACTGCATCTCGGCGGTAAGTCCTTCCACGAAACAATCTTGTTTCTGCTCATCAGTCTCTATGTCTCATGGAGCATAACGGGATAGTTGAGTAAATTTAGTGAGGTATTCCCTCACCGTCATGTTTCCCTGCTGCAGCCCCAAAAACTCCTTCCTCTTGTTTTTGAGTTCACCTCTTGGGATGTAATGGTTGCGGAAGCTACGCTTGAACTCTTCCCAAGTGATGCTCTCAGGGTCATGATGGGCGGCCACGTAGGCGGTCCACCAATCAGCAGCAGGTCCATGCAATTGATGAGAGGCAAACAGCACCCTCTCATACCCTTGGCACTGTATGATCCTCATCTTACTTTCAATGGTCTTCAGCCAATCATCTGCCTCCAGAGGTTCAGCAGCACTTGCAAACTTTGGAGGTTGAGTTCCTAGAAACTCACTCAACCTTGGTTGGCGTGGTGCAGCTTGTGTAGGTGGAACTTGATGCAAGTTGGCCACCACTTGAGTCAAGTTCTGGATGAGCTGATTTTGATTCTCCAGCATTTGGTGGAGAGGATCAACTTCTTCACGGCGACCACCCCGGTCCTGGCCTCCAGAAAGATGAGGGTTGCATGCCTCATCATTGTTGTTGGCGGGGTTGGCAGCACGTCCTTTTCCTCTTCCGGCCATCTGGCAGAATCAACAAACGTTAATTTGATCCCATTTAGTATCGTCTTACTACTTTCATTTGCTGGTACTTTGAGGTGTTGAAGCTTTGTTAAAATTTTACGAGGGTTTATATCACACACCATACAAATGCACTATTATTTCCTGTGGGTTCACACACCAAAACAAAACAATCTGAAGACGAGGCTGTGGACAATTGCTCATGGCTTCCACAACTCACGTCACACACCAAGCATTATCACACCATTATCTACGTAACGACTCGACTACTCGACCTCCTGCTAGCTAGGGGAAAGACTCTACACTACTCGTCCTCTTGAGCTGGCTCCTCGGGATCTTCCTCCTCATTTCGGCTACCTTCCGACTCTGCTTTGGGTGGGGAGGCTGCTGGTGGAGAAGTGCGACGACGCCTGATCGCTCGGCGATCCGGGGAGTTGGGAGTCCATGGATCACTCACGGTGACACACAGTTCATTCCCATCTCCTCTTTCTCTCGCCTTTAAACAAGCTCGCAGCAACGCCTCTGTTTCCTTCAGGGTGTCTCGTACATCCTGAAGCTCTTGTTGACACTCCTGCAGTCGAGTGCTGAGCATAGCAGCATCCTCCAAGCACAAGTCCATGTGCTCATGGGAAGTCCCTTGCTGCACTGGTGGGTATTTGTACTCCGTGGTGCCACTCTCACGTTGGAGGACATACATGTACTCAGTTTTGTCCAAGTAGCGACGATAGATGTGACTCTGGCAGGTGATGGCCTCCTAGGTGACATCTTTCTCTGCGTCAACTTGTGTTGCTCGACAAGCTGGAGAGTGATGAATCTTAAGCAGCTGATTCTCGTGTATAATCCTTATCTCCGAACTCCATTCTTCCCTCTTCTCACGGATGGTCCTGGTGGAGTTATAGTGGATGATTAGCTTGCCCGTATTGCCGGCGGCTTCGAGCATACGCCGAAGACGGCGCAATAAGCCTCCTACTGCCAATCCGTAGGAAAGGTACGTCACCGGACGGCTTTCCTCTCTTTCGGCAAGGGCAACTACGGGAACTCTCCCTCCTGTGGACTTACGAGCGGTGCGAATCATGCGAACCATCTAAAACAAAAAGAATTTAAAATTAGGTTAGATAAATTCTCAAACAAAAATCCTATTTTGAATGAAAGTTGGGGTAAGATGAAGAAAATGACTCCTTAAATAACACTTTTCAACCCACACCTCGGAAAATAGTTTTTAAGAAAATAGGGCCCTTAAATACGTCCATTTCTACCTAGGTCCACGTTCCTACGGGCAACCTTGGCTCTGATACCACCTCTGTCACACCCGGTTTTTCCGAAGAACAACCAAGTGAATATCACATGTATGCCAGGATCATTTTCTCATACATGTGATGACAAATAGTGAAGCATCATTTATTACAAGCCAGGTGTCGAATATAAGTAAGTCTTACATAATAAATGTCTCGATGGACAATAATAAGTTCATCACAAGTAAATAAACTAGCAGCGGAATATTATTCTTTAGGGCTCCATCACAGGCGTTGTCCGGGGGTCTTCATGAACCTAAAAAACCTTCCTCGGGTCCAAAATCTTGGTCATTATACACCACCTCATTATCTTGACCTGAGCAGCAATATAAACCAATAAATATGCAAGGTTGAGTACCAATGGTACTCAGCAAGTGTGGGAAAATTTTATCATGCATGGCTAGAACAAGAAGATGTTGAACTCATGGTTAAAGCACTACGCAATTAATACCTATCACCTTAGCTTATTAAGCACCTACATTACTACACAGGTGAAACGGTCCCAATCTCCCATCCCATCATCATAATCCAATAACCATAACATTATTTCCAATGTTAAGCTCCTCGCTTAACTTCCAAAACCATCAATCCTCTAATCATGAATAAGTCCAGGCCGCTCTTGACCGTGAGCACGGCTGTCAAGACAGTTTTGACTCTGCAGAGTTTGTACCACTGTACCCACATGTAGTGATTTCATCCCCCGTTGCCGGGTGGACTAAAAGAACCTCCATTATGCCAGTGGCTACGATCCACATTCACACTTCCCAGGTGTGCAGCCAGGAGATCACTACGAAGCCTTTACAAAGGGATTCCCGACGAGCGTGGGCCCACAGAGGTTTCACCCCTAACAGCATACAAGAGGCTCCAACCCCGCTGCAGTGACCCCCTCTTGAGCCTTGCGGTTCATATGGTAGTCCAGCTGACACCTACTCCCCGCACCATCCAACACACCCATACTACGCCGGGGATACACCTAATTAATTGGCCAAGCTGGCCCATCTCAGCATGTGGTTGGCACTGTAAAGCCTGGTTACATGCTCCATGAACCGGTCCTTAGGATCCAGGCAAGTACTAAACACAAACCCAAGTCTCGTGCACCCAGCACACAACCAAAACATCCAACTTGCCTTGATCCCTACCTCTACATAACTCACAATGTCTCATTCAAGAGTATGGTAATATAAACTGATGATCTCATGTCCCAAATATCCCATTATAAGCATGGCTAAGCATATGCATGGAAATAAATGACATGGTAAAATAAATCCCAACCCAAGCTACAAGGAAACAAGGTAATGCAATTCTAGGGAAACTTTCCTAGCATGGATTTCATATTTCATTTGACAATGTAAATAATTCTATCTACACATCCTAGCATAGGATCAAAGTGGTCAAGGACACTTGCCTCCTTCTTGCTGCTCTTGAAATGGGTAGTCCTGATCTTGGAAAGAAATAACTTGCTCTTGAACAGGTTCTACTTCATACCATCACACATAGCAAAAGAAAAACAACAATTCATAAGACATAGTTCACACTTCTTACTTCATACAAACCACACATTCATATTTATGAAATTCATTCACCATTATATGGGTTGTGGTTACTTTGTGTGTTGATCTATGGCTTGCATACACTTTTATTTATATGTATATGATTCCTACTTTGGTGTTCATATTTATACTTACATACTATATATATATATATATATGTGTGTGTTTCAGTTTTAAATAAATTCCTTATATTAAACTACCAAGTATATATGAAAAGTATTTTTCTTCTCCATATGTGCCTTCATATTTTCTATCAACCCTAAACTGAACTCTTTGGATTTTTTAAAAACTCCATTTATCATTTACTAGTTGCTATATTTTCAGATTTTTATTCCTATGCATAATTGTGTATTTTATTATGAAATTAGTAATACTCATCATCTAAACAGCATAGGTTTTGGTCCTAAATAATTGAATAACATATTTTGACCTTGGCCTCTGATGTAAACTATTTCATAATTATTTTCCCTATTTTTCTATAGCTATTCTTTACTTAAAAATGTGTCCCTATACTATTAAATGTGAATAATAAATGAAACAGATTCATTTCAGCCCAAAATATAGTTTTATCTCATTCCAAGGTTTTCTAAGTACTGAGAAAATTTTTAATTAATTTTGACAATTATGTTTGTCCCACTTTTTAATTTTTAGACACTAGTTACATATTCAATTTCCTAAATTAAATACTAAACAGGGCTAAAATAATGAACTCACCCCATTACAGGGTCTATAATATTATTTTCATAATTTCCAGGGGTCTAGCTACACTTATCAGAGGTGTTTTACCTAATTTTTATTAAGTCCAGGGGCTAAAACTGATTTTTAAATGAATTTACATGATTTTCTGGAGTTCCAGGGGCTAGATCAGAAGTTTCCGGGGCTAGCTCTTATTTCCCGAGAACCCCAGGGGGTAGCACGTAAGAATTCCAGTCTTTATAACGCGGGGCTGACGTGGACCGTCCGATTTTAAACCGACGGCTGAGATTATAACATCGAACCGGTACGCGGGGTTTTAAAGTCTACCGTGCGATTTAAAATAAACGGCGCACAAGCGGCCACGTCGCTCTGATCGAGCGCGGGCGGTGCTACCGGCGGCGCACGGCGGCGGGAAGCGGCGATCTCGCCGGAAAGTTTCGGATCCTCGAGAATTCTTCCTAGAACTGTGATCTTATGGCATAGATCGGTAGAGGGGAGGTCAGGGATCTCACCTCGGGGGTTTTCTTGAGCTCGGGGGTCCTGGAAAGTGATCGGCGGCGAGGTCCGAGGCAAAACCACGGCGAAGCTCGTCGGCGCTGTGTTTACACCGTAAGTCTCCGAGTTTTCTGCACCTGCAAGGTTCCCAGGAGGCGGTGGATCAAGACCAGCGAGTTAGATCAGAGTTTCCGAGCTTAGATCGGCTAGAATTCACCGGAGAATTCTCGGTGCTCACCGGAGTAAAAATCGGCGATCGCGTGGGAAAAACCGGTCGGGGCTGGGGTTTTTATAGCCGGGGGAGGGCGGTGGGTCAGTTGTGATCGAGTTTGAGTCTTCTGGGACCGGAATTTGGGCTGAGGGACGCGGTATTCCGATCGGTTAAGATCGTGCGCGCGCGGGAGAGTCCGGGGTCGCGGGGTTAGGGATGACAGGTGGGTCCCACCTGTCTGTGAGGGATAACGCGGGCGCGCGGCTGCGGGCTGGCGCGGGGAAAATTGGGCCGGCTGGCGGGTTTCGGCCCACTGGCCGGTTTTTTCCCGTTTTCTCTTTTTCTTTTTCCATTTCTTTTCTGTTTTGAGTCTAATTTGAATTCCAGTTTGAATTTGAATTTTTGCAAAACATGCAACACGTCCAAAAAATTTTAAATTCCCCTCTGAACATGGTTTAGGGTTTTGAATCAAAATTTGGGGTGTTACAGAAACATGACAAGGGCATGTCGCATTTGCGGAGACGTGTAGACAGTGGGGAGCTTAAATGTTTCTGGAAAGACGGAGACGGCGTCCTATGGTTCAAGGACCGGATCGTCGTACCCCGTAACCCGGAGCTACGGAAGAAATTTTTTGATGAGGCTCACTTATCAAAATTTTCTATTCACCCCGGCAGCAACAAAATGTATCAAGAACTCAGATGCAAATTTTGGTGGACACGGATGAAGCGGGAGATCGCGAAGTACGTGTCAAAGTGTGATACATGCCGAAGGGTGAAAGCGGATCATATGCGGAAACCGGGACTGCAACAACCACTGGGCGTTCCTGCCTGGAAGTGGGAGGACGTGAGCATGGACTTCATTATCGGTTTACCCACCACCCTTCAGAAACATGACTTTGTGTGGGTAATCATCGACCGACTCACCAAAGTTGCCCATTCATCCCGGTCAACACCAACTACAATGCCAAGAAGTACGCTGAACTGTACATCTCACGGATCCTATGCTTGTACGGCGTACCCCGTACCATCATATCGGATCGGGGCACTTTATTTGTGTCCCGTTTTTGGGAGCAGCTACAGGCTGCATTAAGGACGAAACTGATCCGTAGTTCAGCGTACCACCCACAAACGGATGGGCAAACCGAGCGGGTAAATCAGATCTTAGAAGACATGCTACGAGCTTGCGCTATCAACCACGGCAAGAATTGGGATGATCACTTGCCGTTAGCCGAGTTCTCGTACAACAATGGGTATCAAGACAGCATCCAGATGGCGCCGTATGAGGCGCTATACGGAAGGAAATGCCGCACACCATTGAACTGGTGTGAGTCTGGCGAAAGGGTTACCTTCGGGATTGACATTGTCAACAACGCGGAAGAAAAGGTTCGACTGATTCAAGAGAACCTAAAAGCCGCCCAATCCTGTCAGAAACAGTACGCGGACCGGAGAAGACGCATATTACAGTTCAAAGTCGGGGATCACGTGTATCTACGTGTGTCTCCAATGAAGGTCGGAAACAGATTCGGGGTGAGAGGAAAGTTGGCACCCCGATTCATCGGTCCATTCCAGATTACCGAAAGATGTGGATCGGTAGCATACCGGCTGAAATTACCAGAAGCACTTTCCGGTGTGCACGACGTCTTTCACATTTTCCAGCTGAGGAAGTGTCTTAAGCTATATACTACCATTCAGCTGGAGGACATTGAAGAACTGCAACCGGATCTCACCTATCGGGAGGAACCGGTCCAGATCATTGATGAAAAGGCCCGAACCACACGCAACCACACGTTGTGGTTCTACAAAGTTCTATGGAGTATCACTCCGTGCATGAAGTGACATGGGAGAGCGAAGGATTTCTTCGCGCTAACTACCCCGACTTTTCACGTGGCATATCCGGTAATTTTCCACCGTCCTCTCTCTCATTTCTATCTTATAATCTCGGGACGAGATTCTTTTAAGGGGGGAGGAATGTAAGGGCCTCAGTTTTTGACACATGCTTGAAGTGTTCATCACCACACACACACACACCTCATTTGAAGCAAGTTGATGAACACATTTGAAGAGAAAGTAACCACCATCAACATACTCATTAGAGAACAAACTCACATATTGCAAAAGTGGCATTTCCCACATGTAATACATAGGGGCTGGGCATATGAAAAACTCCTACACATTGCTAGGAATGTCCATGCCAAGTTTCACCCAAATTCAAAACCTTTTTGGGTCATTTTGGGCATAGCTAGAAAGAGGGCAGTTTGAAACTACATTCAAATTCAAACTGTTTTTATCCCATGAATTCAAAAGAGGGAGACATATTCTTACTCAGCACATTTTTGTGAGCTCACACACCAATTTTCACTCCATTTGTAGTTAATCTTGACATGAGCTAAATGGGGCAAATTCAAACTTTATTTGAATTTTAAACTGAACATGTGCTGAAATTCATTCAAACCAAACCCAATTCGAATGCTAACCAATTCAAATGGTTCAAGGGTAGAAAATTCAAATCATCAGGAGCTTTGTGGGGAACTACTGTTTACAACAGTGAATAGGAGTTAATCTCAGAGGTTAAAAATGAAAATGGACCCACATGTCAGCCACAGGGATGATTCAACCGACTGAGACTTTCTCACTCGGGTCCCCAAGCTGCAGCTGCAATCGCCACCGAGGGAGGCCGCCGCGCCAGCAGCTGCATGGCCACGCGCGGGCACGAGTCGGTTCAGAGCCTTCTTAAGGCGTTCTCCCCCCTCCTCGGCCAAAGCCCTCGCCATTTTCTCCCCACAAGAACACAGCGCCAGGAAACTTTCTTCCGCGGCCCAGAACCAATCGGAAAGCTCCGATCACAGCCTCCCCGTCTCCTTCAGAGCTACAGAAAGGTACTAGGAACCCTCCTCGTTCTTCCCCGTTGCTAGAACTCAGCTAAACCTGTCGATCTCGGCTATACCGAGAGTTCAGTTTGGTGACCTAAAACCGCCGCACTTCGGGCTCCCGTGGACAGCCCAACCGGGAGTTTGTCACGCCCGAGCCAAGGCACCCTTGGACGCGCTGGTGATCGGTGCTGCTCACCCCCCGAGCCACAGCCCGAGCGCTTGCTCACCGGCGGCGAATTTCCAGTTTTCCCCTTTCTGGGTACAGACCGACCTTCGGGTACGGTTCTGTCGAATTCATACTCTAGAAAGGATTAGAGGGTCTCAATCCGCTCCCACACAAACTAGACCCGGTAGCGCACAAGTTGCCTTCACAACCTTTGGCCTAAAAACCCCTGTACCCGGCGTATTTCGATGATTGTTGACGGCGGAGCTTGCGGGAGGCATCGGGCGCACGGTGAGAGCCTACTTAGGGCCTCCCCCGAGCTGCTTCAATCTCATGTCGACCTTCCGTAAGGTCCACTGATGCTCCCGGACCGGTTGCGTGAGTGATCGAGGTGCTAGGGAAGTCGGCCGACACGGCCGAAGTCTTTCCGAAGCCGCCGCTCGTCGCCGACCATGTGCCGGCCGTTGTCATGGCGAGCTGAGCCCAGAATCCTGTTCCCCGAGTGAAAGTAGGCAGGGGCGGCCAGAATCGTGAAGTTTAGAGCTCCACAGAGGCTGCCGGCGAGCTCTCCGGCGAGGTACCCTGGCGGCAGAGCGCGGGCGGCGAGAGGTAGACGAAGGGGGTGGACCCCAGCTGTCAGCACAGATATTTTAAATCGGGATCGGGCTGCGGCCGGGATCTGATGTGCTGGCGTGCAAAAACCCTGTAGGCCTCAGTGTGCTGACGCCTCCGCGCCCAACACGTGTCGCCGCGGGCCCCGGCAGATTTAAACTTTTCCCCGATTTTCAGATTTCATTCAAACTTAAAATCCTAATAACATTGGCTAGGGAACTCCAAATAGAGTGAACAAAATTTTGTTGGATTCAGCTCTCTGTGTACTTTCCAGAAAATCAAGTTTCACTTCATGAAAATCCTTATTTCTCCAGAATTAATTCCTCAAAATTTAAACTGTTTAGAATTTTAACTGGAGAATCCCTTGGAGGAAAAGTCTGAAATTTTGCTGGGATGTTCTCCAAAATATCCCTGAACTACCATAAAAATTTCAGATCCATTTGAGCTCATTTGTTCCACCTAATTGTGTGATTAGTGAAACTGTTCCAGAGAAAATAGAAAATGTTCAGAAACATTTTCAGAATTTTCCCTGAAATTGTTTAGCTCATATCTTTAGCTAGAAACCTTCAAATTAAGTGAGACCAACTCCATTAGAACCCTCTGAAAATCTAGTTTTCAGAAAGTCATAGTTTGTTTATTGAAAATCCTTAGAACACCCTAAAAGCCTTCAATTAAGGTCAAGTGCATAATTAATTGTGGAGAGCTCAAACAAGCTTTGCTGCAACTAAAACTTGACCCTCTGTTTAGGTTGTAACCAAGCCACAGTAAAAGTTTCACAGTCATTGGGTCTGTCTAGTAAGAGTTATAGACTTCACAAATTTAAATTCAATCAAATACATTTAAATTAATACATATACTTGTATATCATGTAGTCGCTAAGGTCGAGGAGGAACCCGAAGTCCTAGACTTCGTTACTCCGGAGGAGCAGCTAGCCTACGACCAAGATCTGCAAGGCAAGCCCCGGTTTGCATTAACCTTTTTACAACGTTTTATTGTTTTGAGCACTTACTTGAGTACCATTGTTTCTTGCACTAGAGTCTTGTTTGAAAATCCAAATGCATACCCAAGAAAGCCATGGGTTCGGATTAGGATTGAAAACCCCATTAGCTACTGCAATGCTAAAATAGAGTAGGATTCGGTACAAGTCGAGTAGTTGGAACTACTCGCGAGCATAGGCTTGAGGCACTCGACTCGGGTAGAGAATAGCACATGATACACATGGCAAGAAAAATGAGACCGAGCGGAGAGTAAGGGCAGCAGGACTTTGGGGCCTGTGTGCTATACCTCCGTTTGTGTCGATTGAGGACCGAGCCATGTGCGGGCCTGTTGAACAAGCTAGAACTGTACCGAAGACCTACCGGCTATATGGGAACCGGGAAACTGATGTAACTCGGGTAGCTGGGTATTTAGGCATTGCCCGTCGTTCAGAGGGTAGGTTGAGAGCTTGAGGTGTAAATCGGCTGGCGGCACTGAGATGCGCGTGCAGAGACCTCTTGCTCGCGACGATGGGACCGGTTCAATATTTGGCTGACGGGCGAAAGGTGGTTGCGTACGGCGTCCGTGATGGTTGTTGTAGGCAACATCGAGTACGGGCGTACGTGACGGGTTATTCAGGTAACCCTGCAGGTGTAAATCGATTATAATTGCCGTCCCTCGCGGTCAGTGAGTACCACTTGTTCACTGTACCGTGACGTAGAAAGAACAGACTAGTCACATGTTAAAATGTTGCTGATTGAAAGATGGATTGTGATTGTTAATGATTTGTTGTAGTTTAGCGCTAACTAAAGTTCTTTTCAACTTTGGGCAAAGTACATGAGAGAAATGCGTTTCTTGTTTGACTGCGGCTCTCTCATGTGCCTTAGCGTAAGGTTCTCCACAACCTGCTGCTAAAACTTGAAAGTAAGGTTCCACTAATTAGGGGAGTCCTTGCAAATGATTTTTACCTCATGTAACCTATCAACATTCATGTAGAAGTTCCATGTTTAGGAGAGACGGGTCAGTCTTGCTGAGCCTTCGTGCTCACTGCTTGTGTTTGAAGCTTTTGCAGGGTTCTATGAGGAAGGGACTCCCGAAGAGGAGACGGAACCCCAGGAGGGGAACCCCGTTGAGTGGGAGCCGTGCACTCCGCCGTGTTAGTGTGCGTGTGTGCTAGCAAGGACACGTTCACGGGCTGAACGTGAACTTGATGCGTAGTCTATGCCCGTGAGTGTAGACTGGACCTATTTGATGTAAAAATGTTCATAAGCCACTTTATGTAATAAAAGTTTTGCTTCCGCTTTGTACCTTTGAAGTGTGTTATCCGGTGCTCTGCAACGCAGCACCCCTCAGCGTGATCCTGGCTCGACAAGACCGTGGGGTCGTGTCAAAACAGGACAGGCCAAAATGCTCTCTGGATTTTTCTGTATTTCGACCACAACTTTCTGTAGAAAATTTTCTAAGAGTCAAGTAAGACATTGTTGGAAAGCTTAGGAAATGTACTACTACTTTGTAGTTCAGTGTTTTCCAAGATTGAGGACAGAATTAGTTGGAATTTTGTGAACAAAACATCCACTTGCAAAGGAGGTGCTGTCAAATTTCCTAAGTAAATTCTGTCAACTTTTAGAAGTCATAACTCACAAAATAGGAAGGATATAGAGGCAAATAAATACAATCTGGGTTCCTTGTTAAGTCTACTATGACTTTGTTGTTGAACTCTAGTCAAGACTTTGCCTCCAAGGTGGCCAAAACAGTTGGATTATCCAGACTGGTCAGCGGGATCAGAAGCTGGATAGTGAACACCATGTTGAAGTGTTTCAACCAAAACACTTAGTTTCACAATTCGACGTCCAGAGGCTGTTGTAAAACAGCGAGTTGGAGTCGAAAAGTTTATGCATTTGACATATCACTTCGAGTTAGGACATGTTTGGGTCCAGTACAATAGTGAGGAATTACGCATGCTAACACACTTAACATCCCGTGGTGACCCACGATGGTGGAAAGGAACTTTTAACCCATAAAGTTCAATACTTTGGAACTCGATCGTGTGATATGGTCCAGGGATGTATATGTTGTATAAAGTTTATACTTTATCCATATGTGTGATTGTTATGCCCATTATTTATTCTATTCTCGCACTACTATTGCATAGACTGGATGAGCTAAACCAACAAGTGCTGATCGTTTGAATGATATGAATGCAGAATGATGCGTACACGGTCTACACAAGACGAGGGAGGTCCAAGTCAGGTTCGTGGTGATGACTCTCCACCTCCAGAGCAAACCAAGACGCAGCAGCAACCACCTCCTCCACCGCCAGAACTTCCAACAAACCTTGTGGAGGTTCTCGCCGCAGTGCTCGGCTCGCGCGACGAGCAAACCGAGTTGCTGCGGATGCTAGTCCAGCAGAATGCGTCCCATCAGCGAGGACACCAAGACAATGGGCAACGCCAGCCCCAACAAAGTTCATATTCAGACTTCCTGGTGACCCATCCACCGGTCTTTACAGAGGCCGAAGAGCCTTTGGAGGCGGACAGCTTTATCCGCACTCTGGAGGTGAAGTTCGGGCTGCTACGATGCACTGAACATCAGAAGGCGCTGTATGCAGCGCAACAGCTTCAAGGAGAAGCCGGTACCTGGTGGGCAAACTACACCGCCTCCTTACCGGCTGGCCATGCCGTCACATGGACGGAGTTCCAGGAGGCGTTCCGCGCCTATCACATACCTCCCGGGGTTATGGAAAGGAAGCTCCAGGAGTTCCAGGCACTACGACAAGGCGACAGGAGTGCTCATGAGTACTCCAGGTTAAGCGCAGTATGCGCCAGCATTTGTGGGGACGGAAGGTGACAAGCGAAATGCATTCTTCCGGGGCCTGAATTCCAAAATGAAGGTCCATCTCGCCCAAAGCAATCGCGACACATTCAACGACCTAGTTAATGCCGCGATTCTACAAGAGAATGCTCAGCACGAGAGTGGTTCTGATAAGAGGAAATGCAGTGCGCTGACGAGCAGCAGTGGTGCGATGCCACAAAAATACCGCGTGGTGTATCGCTCACCATCCGGTCAGAGATGGCATCCACTGGCGCGACCGCCTCAGTTCCGCGGTTGACAATATAATGCGCCAGGCTTCCGACCGACATATCCGCCACAGCAACAGCAGCAGCAAAGGATAGTCCCACGTGCACCTCAGTTTCAACAGCGTGCACCGGGATTCCGTCCTCAAGTCGGAGGGACCCCGACATCTTACACGTGCTTCACGTGTGGCCGTGTCGGGTATATTTCAAGGGACTGCCCCAAGCCGCGACAGGGCAGGGGTGCAGCACTGTATGAGGGTGCAAATCATCCCCGCAACCAGCCCAAGAAACCAGCACCAAAACCCGGCAACGTCCACCACTTAGCCATCGAAGATGTGCCGGAAGGCAAACCCATACTCGCGGGTACGTTTTCTTACTTAGATCATCCCGTAGTCACACTTTTTGACTCCGGTGCCACCCATAATTTCATAAGTCAGTCTTATGTTATTAAATATCAACTGCTTATCATTTCCACAAATAGTTCATACTTGATATGCTCTCCGGGTGGGAAAATAACAGCTGACAGAATGGTCTATAGAGCACCATTACAGTTGGGTGGGAATCTATATCCGACTTATCTAATTATGTTAGAGAGTCAAAAACTTGATGTCATTTTAGGAATGTCATGGCTACATCACCATGGTGCTGTTCTTGACATCATTCCACGTATGGTTCGCTTAAACTCTCCACTCCATTAACCACATGTTCCTATTCTTGACCGTTCGGTTCAAGAAGCTCCAGCCACATATAACACGGAAGCCATAAAACTTGAGGATATTCTTGTGGTCCGTGAATACCCGGATGTCTTTCCGGATGATTTTCCGGGCATGTCACCCGAAAGAGATGTCGAGTTCAAGATTGAACTTGTACCTGGGACGACACCGATCTCACGGAGACCGTACAAGATGGCTCCAAATGAGCTAGCTGAACTGAAGGAGCAGGTCGATGATTTAATAAAGAAGGGGTTCATTTGACCAAGTTCCTCACCATGGGGATGCTCGGTGCTGTTTGTGAAGAAGAAGGATGAAACCTTGAGGTTGTGTGTGGACTACCGACCTCTCAACGCCGTCACCATCAAGAATAAATATTCACTGACCCGCATAGATATCTTATTCGATTAACTTGTGGGGGCGAGTATATTTTCGAAGATGGATCTTCGCTCCGGATATCAACAAGTCAAGATCCGAGCGGAGGATATTCCAAAGATGGCCTTCTCGACGAGATATGGATTGTATGAATAGCTCATCATGTCCTTTGGTCTCACCAACGCCCCGGCACATTTCATGTATCTCATGAACTCAGTGTTCATGTCGAACTTGGAAAAGTTTGTGGTGGTGTTCATAGATGACATCTTGGTTTACTCCAAGTCTGAAGAAGAACACGCCAAACACTTGCATATCATGCTTCAACGATTGCGAGACCATAGGCTTTATACCAAGTTCAGCAAGTGCAAGTTTTGGATCAGCCAAGTGCCATTACTTGGTCACATTATTTCTGCAGAAGGCATTGCAGTTGATCCAAGCAAGATCGAACAAGTGCTGAAATGGAAGTCCCCCACATCAGTCCACGAAGTCAGGATTTTCCTCGGGTTAGCAGGATATTGTCGGAGATTCATACCGAACTCTCCAAGCTTGCTAAGCCGATGACTGAACTGTTGAAGAAGGGAATCAAATCTGTTTGGAGCTCAGCTTGTGAAGAAGCATTCCAAGCATTAGTGAAGCATCTTAAAACAGCCCCGGTGTTAGCTCAACCGGATACGACCAAGCCCTTCGACGTATATTGTGATGCGTCCGGAATCGGGCTTGGCTGTGTATTAATGCAAGGAGGAAGAGTGGTTGTCTATGGTTCACGCCAACTCCGTATCCACGAGCAGCACTATCCGACTCATGATCTTGAGCTCGCTGCTGTGGTGTTGGCCTTAAAATGTGGAGGCACTATTTTCTTGGGAACTTAGTGCACCTCTACACCGACCACAAAAGTTTGAAATATATATTCACGCGAAAGGAGTTGAATATGCGGCAATGGAGATAGCTAGATCGGATAAAAGACTGTGAGATCGAGATTCACTACCATCCCGGAAAGGCAAACGTGGTTGCCGATGCCTTAAGCCACAAATCTCATGTCAACAATCTGTCCATCAACCCACCTGAAGAGGAGGAGCCGAGTCTGTACTTGGTTCCATATGGGGCATTATATAATGTTGCTCTCGTCCCTACCATATGAGAGGAGATTATGGAAGCTCAGAAGGAAGACATGGGAATGTCGCACATTCGGAGAAGAATGAAGAATGGCGAAATGAAATGCTTCCGAAGAGATGATAACGACACTCTATGGTTTAAAGACCGGTACCCCGCGACATGAATCTTAGGAAGAAAATCTTGGACGAGGCTCATTTGTCCAAGTATTCTATTCATCCGGGCAGCAATAAGATGTACCAAGATCTGAAAACCAGGTTTTGGTGGACACGGATGAAAAGAGAAATCGCGAAATACGTATCTGAATGTGATACGTGTCGGCGTGTGAAATCCGACCATGTGCGTAAAGCCGGACATCTGCAACCATTGAACATTCTGGCGTGGAAGTGGGAGGATATCAGCATGGACTTCATTGTTGGTTTACCTCTCACATCTCACGAGCATGATTCGATTTGGGTGATAGTCGATCGACTGACCAAGTCGGCTCATTTTATCCCAGTACATACAAGTTATGTGGCCAAGCAATATGCGGAGCTGTATATTGCAAGGATCTTGTGTTTGCACGGTGTTCCCCGCTCCATTATTTCAGATCGCGGTGCGCTGTTCGTCGCTCGGTTTTGGGAACAGCTGCATGCGTCATTGGGGATCAAACTGATCTGAAGTTCCGTGTATCACCCTGAGACGGATGGTCAAACTGAACCGGTGAATCAAGTGCTTGAAGATATGCTACGCGCTTGTGCCATCCACCACGGCAAGAATTGGGATGATCATTCGCCATTGGTGGAGTTTTCTTAAAACAATGGCTATCAAGCTAGCATCAAGATGGCGCCGTATGGAGCTCTCTATGGCCGGAAATGCCGCACACCTCTCAACTGGTGCGAGTCCGGCGAGCAAGTTATCTACGGTATTGAACTTGTGAATGAGGCTGAAGAAGGAGTGCGAGTAATACAAGCCAATCTCGAGGCTGCTCAATCTCGTCAGAAGAGCTATGCGGATAAAAGATGCTGTCCTCTCCACTTCGACATCAGGGACCATGTTTATGTCCGTGTGTCTCCAATGAATGGAGTTCATCATTTCGGAGTGAAGGGTAAACTTGCGCCGCGGTTCATTGTTCCGTTCACCGTCATTGAAAAATGCGGACCCGTGGCCTATCGCTTGAATTTACCAGCGTCACTTGCAGGAATTCACAATGTCTTCCACATCTCTCAGCTAAGAAAGTGCCTCAAACACTCCTCTGAAATCCGCATAGAAGACATGGAAGTTCTTCAACCGGACCTCACGTACACGGAGTATCCAATCCGGATTATCGATGAAAAGACTCGCGCCACAAGAAACCGGGCCTTATGGTTCTACAAGGTCTTGTGGAGTAACCGTACCGCTGATGAGGCGACATGGGAAAGCGAGGAATATCTACGAACCAATTATCCGGACATGCTATCATCATATACCCAGAAAAGTATCCCCACTTTGCATTTCTTTTGGAATCTCGAGATGAGATTCTTTTTAAGGGGGGAGGGATGTAAAATCCACAAAAAGTGGTAGCAAGAATTTTCAGCTCATGTACACTTAGGAAAAATGAGGGGAATTAAAACTTTAAATTATAATGGTTTAGGTTTAAAGTGAGGATTCAAACTTCCAAAAACTTCCAAACATGGAGATATAAATTCATAACTTGGGTCTTCATATTTAAAATATTCAACCTTCCAAATTTCAGCTCATTTGGAGGGGTTTTAGTATTTATTTGGGATTAAAAGGAGAAGCCCTCTAATCTGAATTTCAAATTCAGTTTCTAATTCCAAATTCCTCAATTTGCAAATTTGGTTCCACAAACGTGTTCTCCACATTTGAATTAGCAGCCATGCCAAAAATCAGAAACTTTGGACTTGGTTTGCTATGCTTTTGGAGCAAGGCAAAAAGGAGAATTCAAATTCTATTTCAAATTCAAATGATCAAACACAATTTCAAACTTCACACCAGAATTCAAATCATTTGAATTCAACCTTTTCAAACCTTAACTTAGAGGCAAAGCATAGACTTAAATTTTGAGTAGCTGAGGGATAAATATCAGTGAAAAATCTGATTAAAAAAGGAGGAAGTGGGACACAGGGATCAGCCTCACAAAAGGGCTACCGCCTCTGCCGACTTCGGTCGAATAGCGAGAGGTCGACAGCTCCCGTTTGCAACCCGTGCCCGAGGAGCACCACGCCACCTCCTGATTTTCCCGGCTACATGATCATCCAACCACGCCATGGCAGCAGCACAATTTCCTTTGCCCTCTCGGTCTTCAACCGACGTGCCTCTCCGCTCTCTGCTCGAGCACACGAGCAAAACCACCGCGCTACGCTAGCCTGCTCAGGTTCCCGTTGTTGATCGTCTTCCGGTGACACCAGCTCCTAGCTGAGCCACCCGCCAGCTCCGCCGGAGCCTTCTCGATGTTTTCTATCAGTCCTCGGCCCGTGCTTGATCGTTTACACCGGCGCCGAGCTGTTCTGCTCTGAAGAAAACAGAGCACGACACCGCCTCCTTGGTTCCACGTCTTACGGCCGACTCCAGCCTCCACAGCGTGAGGAAAACCACCCAGAGGTGCGTCCTGGAGTCTAGTTTCTCACACTGATGTCCTTTTGTATTTTACCACCGCCGGCTAGCCGAAATTTGGAGATTTCCGACGGTGCACGCGGAGGACCGATCGAGACAACTCCAGGAAATTCTCCCCACACGTTGGATCATCGGGTTTCCGGTCTTAGACACAGCTACTAGAGCTCCTAGCGCCCTCCCATGCTGAAACACGAAGCAAATCACCTTTTCTACAACCCTAGCGACGGGAATCCGTCGCCGCCGGCTGAAACGGCTCGGTTCACCGTCGAGCTCCCATTTGCGGGCGTTTTCAGCTCTGGCTAGGGGTAGCATCATGTTCTACGTACTCCAGGGATGGTGTACGCCCCCTTAGATCACCGGTTGAGGCTTGGGACGTGCGGTTCATCGCCGGTGCCGCGCCACCGAGCCGCCTCGCCGTTGCCAGTGGATTTCCCGGCATTTTCATGCTTCAAAACCTTGCCCGGCTGCTAGGCCGTGATCCAAGGGGGATGTAGCACGAAACCATAGGAATAATGGTGGAGAAAGGGCGAGAACACGGCGCACCACCATCGGGTCCGGCGTGCGCACGCAGGAGCCTGTCGAGAGGTTGAAGAAACGCCTTACAGTGGGCCCCCCTTTGAATCTCTGTGTAAATTTCCAACAGAAAGTTATTCAAGTTTGAAAAATCCATAACTTTGTGTAGGGAACTCCAAAAAGGGTGAGACCAATTTTGATGGAATCCTCATGAGGAGTACTTCACAGAAAAACAAAACTTGCTATGAAAATGCCCAGAAATTTCCGTAGAATTGTTTTTAGTATATCCTTTAGAGATTTATTACAGGAGCAATTCTTTATGAAACATTCCAAATTTGGGCAGCTAATCCTTTTCATAGTTACTGATCACCAGTAAAAATTTGGGCTTCATTGGAGTTCATTTGCTAGGCTAAATTGCCTTCCAATGTTCAGCTTTTATTTGAAAATTCAAATTTAAACAGAAACTTTTCAGAACTCCTGTCCAACTTCAAAAATTCATATCTCTCTGTTGGTAGCTCCAAAAATGGTGAAACAAATTTTGTTAGAACAATGGAGACTTACCCTAATCAGATCTTACAGTGTTAGCCATGTCAAAGCTCCTGATTTGGGCTCAAAATTCAGAGAAGCCTTGTGCTTGTGGGAATTTTGGAGACCACCATGTGCAATAACATTTCTCCAAATTTTTCCTAGATCATCCTTAGAGAGTCTAGTCTCCACTGTAAATATCCCAAAGCCAATTAAGGATCCTAAATAGAAGTAGCTATGAATAGAAGTTTACTTCTTATAAGTCCGTAATACTCACACATATATGTTGTTACATTTCATAATAGTGACCGATGTTGTGGACGCACCGGAGCCCTTGGGCATCCTCCCACCAGAAGTTGACTTCCCATCTAACTCGCAACAAGGCAAGCCCCGGTTTGCATTTAAGTACTTTGGCAAAATATTTATTTGTATCACTTATGTCTAGGGTGAATACTTGCATCAGAGTTAGGGTGATTGAAACCCCACTTGCATAACCTTATAAATCCTATGGAGGGTTGGGTAGTTTACAGACTCGACGAGTAGAGAATGCCATGCTAATATGCTTAGGATCTCGATAGAAGTCGAGTAGTTGGAATCTACTTGCGAGGTAAGGTTTTATCACACGGTTTGGTCAGAATAGAAAATGGCTTAAGAGTGGAGAAAATGAGACCCAGCAGGGGGGGTAGGAAGCAGTGAGCGGAGGTCTCACGTGCGTAGCCCTGTTGGTGTCTATTGAGGACCGAGTCATGAGCGGGCCTGATAACAAGTATCGAACAGTACCGGATGACATACTGAAATAAGCAGGAAATCGATGTAATTGGTTAACATGGGTGCCGAGGCTTACCCAACCGTAAATAGGAGTGGGTTGAGGGGAGCAAGGTGTAAATCTACCGGTGGGCACTGTCACGCTCCATGCGGGGACCTCCAGCCCGTTACGGATGGACCGGTTCAGTATTTGGGTTGCCTTTGAAAGGTTGTTGCATACAACAGAGTAGGAAGGGGTGTGGGATCACTCTTCTGAAAGTGGGTGTATGCAACGTGTTGTCCGGGTGTCTCCTGATTGCAATCACTGTCCCTCGCGGTTATTTGAGTAACGCTTGTTCACTGTTCTGTGACGTAGTAAGAAGTGAAGTAAGCCAGATGAATGATAATATGCTGTGATGATATATTAATGTTTTGGAAACCATGTCTGCTGTAGATGTAGAGCTAATTAAGATTATTTTCCGCTTTGGGCATCAACACATCATAGGAAAGCTTTTCTTGTTTGATTGTGGACTTCCGATGTGAGGGCTGCCTAAGGCATATGAATCTGTTGCTATAAAACTGAAAGTAAGGATTGACTTATTGGCGTGTCGTTATTGCAAAGTCCTTTCCTATCTTACACAACCCTGCATGTAGAGTTCCATGACTAGGTTGTCGGTTAAGCCTTGCTGAGCCATCGTGCTCACGGTTGCAATATTTGAGCTGTATGCAGGTGAGAGCTATGAGGAGGGGTCCGAGGACGAGGCAATGCCCCCGTCGGGGTACACGGACGAGCTGGAGCCCTGCACGCCGCCGTGATCTCCGGTTACTTGCTGCTAGTGTGTAGCGTCCCCGGGCTGGCGGCTGCACTTTTGCATAGTTAGGATGAGAGGTCATATATGTATAATACTTCCGCTATTAATTATGTTTTCTTAAAAGACTTCCGTTATTTTATATCAAATAAAAAGTTTGTATGTTGTTCTTTAATCTTTTCGTGTGTGCTGTTGTGTGCCGCATCGCACGGCACCACCCTCTGTGATCCTGGAGTGGGTGAACCACAGGGTGGTCCCTACACGGGAACTCGGTTCTGGCTACCCTCACCGGAGACCGCGGCTGTCAGGTTTCGGTTTGGCGCGAGGTTGAACAAGCCGGACGCGCTAGACCCAGTGGCAGGATTTTAAACTTTTTCCCCGATTTCAGTTTTTAGTTCAAACTTCAAACACACACAACTTTTGCTAGTAATGTCCAAATTGAGTCAAACAAATTTTGTCGGATTCAGCTCTCTGATTACTTTCCAGCAAATTAAGTTTCACTCCATGAAAACCTATATTTCTCCAGAATTAATTCTCCAAAATTTAAAATATTTAGAATTTTAACTAGAGAACCCTTTAGTGGAAAATTCTGAAATTTGGCCAGGCTATTCCGTGTAATAACCCTGAGACACCATAAAACTTTTAGATCCATCTGAGCTCATTTGATCCACATAATGGTGTGATTAAGGAAACTGGTCCAGGGGAAAAAAGAAAAATGTCCAGAAACTTTTTTCAGATTTTCTCTGAACTTGTGTAGCTCATATCTTTTGCTAGGATACTTCAAATTAGATGAAACCAATTCCATTAGAACCCTATAAAAATCTAGTTTCCAGAAAGTCATGGCTTGTTCCATGAAAAACCCTAGAGCACCATAAGAGCTCTAATTTTGGCCAAACATACATTTATTTGTGCAGCGCTCAATTGAGCTTTGCTTCAAATGATATTTGGCCAAGTTCCTTTTTAGGTTGTCACCAAACCCCAGTAAAAATTTCAGAGTCAATAGGACTGTCTATCTACACTTATAGTCTTTAACATATCAAATTCAACTCAATTGCATTTAAATTGACACGCATCGAAATTCTTTTTTGTGTAGTCGCTAAGATCGAAGAAGGCCAGGAGGTTCTGAATTTTATCACTCTGGAAGAACAACTAGCTTACAACCAGCAGCAAGGCAAGCTCCGGTTTGCATTAGCCACTTCATAAAGTCTTATGTTTTGATCACTTACTTTATGTATTTGTTACAATTGTGCATTAGAGTCTTATTTGGAACCCAATTGCATTGCCAAGAGAACCAGGGTTTTGGGCTTAGGTTTTAAACCTCGAGTAGCAAATGCAATGCTAAATTAATGTAGGATTCGTTACAAGTCGAGTAGTTGGAACTACTCACGAGAATAGGGTAGAGGCACACTACTCGGTTAGAGATAGCCAATGAATCACGTGGCAAGAAAATGAGACCGAGTGGAGAGTAAGGGCAGCAGGACATTGGGGCTTGTGTTGATTGAGGACCGAGCCATGTGGGGGCCGGTTGAACAAGCTAGAACAGTACCGAAGACTTACCAGAGATATGGGAACCGGGAAACCGATGTAATTCGGGTAGCGATATGTTGAGGCATTGCCTGTCGTTCAGAGGGTAGGTTGAGAGCAGCGACGTGTAAATTGGCTGGCGCGCACTGTGGATGCTCCGCGCAGAGACCTCCTGCTCGGGATGATAGGAACGGTTCAACACTTGGCTAACGGATGAAAGGTGGTTGCATACGACGTCCTTGATGGTTGCTGTATGCAACATCGAGTATGGGCGTACATGACGGGTTATTCGAGTAACCCTGCTGGTGTAAACCGATTATAATCACTGTCCCTCACACTCACTGAGTACCACTTGTTTACTGTACCATGACATAGAAAGAATGGACTAGTTGTTATGATAAAATGTTGCTGATTGAAAGCTTTACCTTGTTTGTTAATGAGATTCTTTAGTTTAGAGCCAATTAAAGTTCTTTTCAACCTTAGGAAAAGCACATAAGAGAAATGTGTTTCTTGTTTGATTGCGGCTTTCTTATGTGCCTTAGCACGAGGTTCTCCAACAATTTGATGCTAAAACTTGAAAGTAAGATTCAACTAATTAGGAGTGTCTTTTGCAACATACTTTCCTACTATATACTGCAAACCCAGCATGTAGAGTTTCATGTGTAGGTAAGATGGGTCAGTCTTGCTAAGCCATCGTGCTCACTGCTTGTGTTTGTAGAGTTTGCAGGGTGCTATGAGGAGGAGGCTCCCGAGGAGGAGACGGATCCCAAAGAGGGAACCACCGTCGAGTGGGAGCCGTGCAGCGGCTGTGTTTGTGTGCGTGTGTGCTAGCGAGGACACGTTCATGGGATGAACGTGAACTTCTTTTGCTTAGTCTACGCTCGCGAGTGTATACATAACTTTATCTTGATGTAACTATGTCCATAAACCAGTTTATGTAATAAAAATTTGCTTCCGCTTTATGCCTTTTATGTGTGTTATCTGGTGCTGTGCAACACAGCACACCTCAGCGAGATCCTGGCTTGTTGAGACCGTCGGGTCCTTGCAGCATGGCATTAGAGCTCCGTTGAGGTTTAACTCACTTAAAAAGGTTAACTTCTCAAAAACTCGGTGAGGAATGAGTTTATTAGCCCATATAATAATGTTATTAGTATATAGAAAGTGGCAACACTAACCTATTTGCTTATGTTGGAAAATCATACATCTCGGGACTTCATATGTCTTGGGGATGCATGTAAGCGCTGTCCACCAGTGCGCACAAGTTTAAGGGTGGAGCCTCACTGGTGGCAGGTAACCAGCCAGCTTTAGTATCCTCTACGACTCTTCGTGTTGTCTGGGGTATTTGAGCAACGCCCTTCTGTGGCGTGCTACGGGCAAGTAGGGGAGACCCTGTCACATGGTTAGTAACGTGAACACATAGCTCAAGGCGTGATTGGCTTGAGAACAACCGTGCGAGTGACGACGGACAGTTTTATGGAACTGTATTGGAACTGGGTTCAGTGTGCAGCTGAACCTGATGATTGTGTGGTTTAATTGCAAGTAGTCTAACCATGGATCGGTAGACGAGTAGCATACGTGTGTGAGAGGTGTTTAGTGCCACTGAATTAACGAAGCCGGCTAAGTCTAGTATAGGTTTCCTTTGTGAGGAACGTAGTACCGGCATGAACTGGGTGACGCTTCAACGTCAGTCTATTAAATGATTAATATCATTGTAAAACTTGAAAGTTTTGATCCAGAGCACTAAAAATTGATTTAACTCCTTCCCTTAATATGGATTTTCAAAGTAAGCACGTTTTCAACTTATATGATATTAGGAACAGAGTCTCTTTTCAGTTGAAATAATGCTGAAGTTATACAGAGGTTAGAGGTCTAGTTCTTTCGATGATGGGGTCGTATGATACATTTGTGGAAATCTTTGGAAGATATTTACAACTTTTCTATTGATGTCCAGAGGTATTTTGTAAAAGTCCCAAAAATGTGTATGAATAAAAACTAAGGTTTGAGTTCGTATGTGTGGCAAAGACATGAAAAAAATGGGACTTGCTAAAACTTTTCTTCATGCAAAATAATACATGGATGATCATCCAAAATGAGGCTCACATTTTTATTTAAAAGTGTTGAACCAATAAGGAGTTAAATACCTCTTTGCATGTAAGTTTAAAAATCAGATTTGGGATTCAAAGTTCAGACATGTGGTGACCAAGAACTTTGAATGAACATGCAGCCATATAGTTGGATTTAGAGGGAAAAGTTTTATCACCAACTTTGCATGTGTAGGGTGGGCTCAAAAGGGAATTAAAGAGAAGCATTTGCAAATTCTAGCCAGATTCAAATGTGTCGCCAATTCAAACTGAATTTGGAAAGTTCAAACTCTAGCCACCCATTTAAACTCAGGATTTTGGGGATTGAGAGGGTCACTTTGAGAAGATATTTGGGGGGTAGAATGTGGGGTGCGACCCACATGGCAGTGAGCTGGAGGCTTAAACTTAACCATGAAGCAAATGAACTTTGCTTCTGTTCTGCTCGGGTGCCACCGAGGGGTTCCACCGCGCCCCCGGGGAACTGAAACCACCACCTCCTGCTGCCCTTCCCCCCCCCCCCACGCGCGGCCACCGAAGGCGTTTCCGCCGACGTTATCGTGCCCTCAGCCGAGCGAAGACCCAATTGTCCTCCTCCCCTCGCGAGAACGCCGCACAGCCACTCCCCCCTCGTCCGCTCTCGGTCGATCGGAAAACCGGCAGAAACCATCGCGCCCACTGCCTCCGAGCGGCTAAACACCGAGGCGCAACCGTTGCTCACTCCCTGACCCAAAAAACACCAAGTCCCGGCATTCCCGAGCCCTCAATCAACCATTTCGCGGGGACCTCAAAAGAACCGGAGGTCGGCTTCACGTGGACAGCTCTCCACAGAAGTTTCCAAGCCCGATCAAGAACGGCCACAGGAGCGTTCTGCTGTGTTACTGCTCTCACCCAAAACTTGCAGCAAATCGTGGAGCGTAGCCGGCGAATTCGAAGTTTTTGCTCCGGCGGCTTCAACCCGAGCATCCGGTACGGGAATCCAAAATTCTCCACTCCTATTCGTTCTTAGCGCGTCAAACTTTGCACGTAGGAGCTGGACTAGCCGGCGGTCATATCCTCTTTAGCATCCGTGGCATGAAATTAACTGGGAACCACGAATTTTGAGCTCTACCGAGCGTGATCACGGCGGAACCAGTCTGCCGCACGGTGACGTCCGGTTTGCGGCTGTTCCAGAGCCATTTGAGGGCCATGCCGAGCTTGGTGATCAACCACTGATGCTGTAGCACGTTTTTGTCGCTTGGTTGGAGGACTAGGAACCCTGGTCGACGGCGCCGAAAGGCAGCAAAGACCGCCGCATGTCGCCGGGGTGTTTCCGGTCACCGGCAGCCCTATATGACCCCGCAGATATGTTCCTCGACGTCATAAATGACCTGGCTGCAAACCTCAGCTCAGGTGGTGGCCGGAAACGGCAAGCCGGTGAGCTCCGGCGTCGGGCCGGCGAGGGGCAGCGCGGGCGCGGGAAAAACAGCGGGGGGAAGAAGAAGAGCAGGCGGGTCCAAGCTGTCAGTGTCTGAAGAGTTTAAAAAGAGGATCTGTTGTGGCTAGGATCTGTTGTGGCTACGCAGTACAATCCTGTGAACCGCTGTGGCCCCCAATCTGATTGGCTGGGGTTTAAAAAGCGGGCCTAGTGAGATTTTCTGTAGGAAAACAATTCCAGTGAGGGCCCAAACTTTGGAAATTCATAGCTCCTGGTAGAAACCTCCAATTTGAGTGATTCCACTTGGGGTGGATTCATCTCTCTAAGCTCTATCCAAATATGAACTCAGATTTGTATGAAAGTTAATATAAAATTCTTGGAAAGTTTTCTGAAAAAGAATTGTTGAGGGAGTTTGGTTTATCCAAAAATCCCCAAATTTTGCCAGAATATTCTTTAGCATATTGTTGACCTACTAGCAAATTGTCAGCTCATTTGAAGATCATTTGAGTAGGAATTTGCTAAATGCAAACTACTCTGTTCAAAAGAGTCCAGAAACATTTTCAGAAAATGTTTCCCACTTCTAAAATCTGTTCTGAGCAATCCATAGCTCCAAAAATCATAGGGAAATTTAGGCAATCTCTCTGAGACATACTTGGAAGTGTAGTTCACTTAATTGGGCATGAAAATGCACATTACTACAGAATCAATTCTTTTGAGTACAAATGCGTAAAGAATTGTTCTGGGAGAACTACTCAAGTAAAAGGCCTGAATTTTGGACCAGATTACTCTCATGTGATCAAGAACTCACATGTAAATTATCAGCCCAATATGAGTCCTTAGGTAGTATAGAACCTGCTGTAAAAGTTTTGAGGCCATTGGAGTTCTTGTTCTTCAGTTGCACGAAAATCCTTTCAGCTTATCTATTATGTTCATTCGGGAACATGATTAGTGTATAGCTAAAGCCTTTAGGAAAAATTAGTTTATTTCTGTTCTTTGCACAACAGAGGCAAACCAAGCCATGCTTAGCTTTTCCACACAACCTCTGTTTCTAAGAGATTAATTCTATAACTTCTTTCCATTACATTCTATAAAACATGTTCATATGCATTTCAATAGGAACCACAACGAAGGGGACTCAAAGGAGTGATTCATCGAAGTGGATCAAGCTCCGGAGAGTCAAGGGTGGATCAGCAAGGACACTAACTGTTATATATGACTACCGTACAAAACAGGCAAGCTCTGGTTTGCATTTAACAGCTGTTAAGTTTTGTTTTGTATTCACTTTCGGTCAGGATATGAATTATGCATTAGGTCTAGTGTTTGATACTCCTCTTGCATAGCCAAATGACCCATGGAGTATTGGGCAGGTGTCTTTCACCGTGTATAACTGCCATGCTTAAGTACGGTTCGGTAGAAGTCGAGTAATGAGATGCTACTCGCAGTTTCATGAACAACAGGGGTATACGGGATTGGTTCATGAATGAATTAGCAAGTCAAAGTTGAGAACTGAAGGTTGTAGGGGCAGCAGGACTTAGGGGCCTGGGTGCTATAGACCTGTCCGTGTCGGTCAAGGACCGATCCGTATGCGGCCCTGTTGAACAAGTTTAAGTTGTGTACCGGACTCATGCTGGCTATATGGGACCCAGTAAACCGATGTACCTCGGGAAGCTGTCGTTGGGACTTTTCGGGTTGCCTCAGGCAGACGGCCAGTGTGCAGTATGTGGGGAATATTCTCATGACATCTCATGTCGGTAGGTGCACCATGAGAGTAGCTACTGTACGGGGCGACTTGATCGATTCAGCGGGGGTGAAACGGGGGAAAGGCTGCCACGTACGACGTCAGTGATGGTAGTTGTAGGCAACGTCGAGTACGGGCATATGTGTCGTGTAGTCCGGGTGTTATTGATTCGAATAACCGTCACTCGCGGAATGGACCGAGCATACTTGTTCTCACAGTCGTGACGTAGTAAGAACTTGCATGAGAAAGGAACTAATCATATTGATATGAAGTATTATACTAGCTTTGTATTGGATCTTGATGAATAGGCTAGTGCAAACTCGATTCTTTTATGCCATGAGCAATTTACATCGGGGGAAAGCGTTTCTTGTTTGATTGTGGACTCCCGATTTGGCGTGCCCAGGGTTACTTAAAATGCAGCAATTAATACCTGAAAGTAAGGATTCACTTTTAGGCGAGTTTAATTATGCTTATGCCATCCTATGTTAGGTTCATAACCTCACTTAGAGTTTCATGTTTAGGGTGACGGTTAAGTCTTGCTGAGCGCTATGCTCACGGATGCTATCCGAGTTGTTTTGCAGGTAATTGACTCGATGCTTATGAGAAGGGATGCCGATGAGACTCGGGAACCTCCGAGTGCTTACTCAAAGAGCATCCTCGCCGCTGCAGATTGTCTTCGTGTTGCTAGTAAGAAACGTCCGCGGGCTGGACCGTTTCTTTGTTGCTAGTTTAGAATGAGTCGTGAGAGTGATAGTCTTCCGCTGTAGTTTACTCTTATATAACTATTTGTAAAACTTTCTTGTACGCTTCCACAAACTATTTATGTAATATGATGTGTTTCTGCAACCCGTGTGCTGTTGGGTGCCGCATATCACGGCACCACCCAACGAGGTCCTGTGGTCCCCCACATGTTTCATCCCTTAACTAGTCGAAAAATGCAATAGAGTTGAAACTGTCCAGAAAACAGGGCAGAGAAAATACTCTCTGTAACTCTCTGTAAATTGAGCATAACTTCCTGCATAAAAATCCAAAAATAGAAAACGAGGTAGTTCTGAAAATTTTATGAGAGTTTAAAACTTTGTGACAGAAAGTATTGTCAAATTCTAGGTAGAATTAACTGAAATTCTTGGATCAAGTCAGTACCCCAAGCAGGGAGGTGCTGTCCAATTTTTTCCAGAAATTCTGTCAACTTTGACATCACATAACTTTTGAACCAGGACAGATCTGAGGCAAAACAAATACATTATGGAAAGCTATTGAAGTTAACTTTAACTTTGATGTTGAGCTCCAGAACTGATTCTGCCCTTAACATTTAAATCTGGGTAGAAGGGAAACTGGTCAGTGCTGTCAGTTTGAGCAGCACACCAGAAATCAAATTTGTTATAAGTTTGATTCGTGTTTCCAGGTTTTTATGAGTTCAATGACATGTTTTATGTTATAACTCAATGAGTTAATGTTGAAATGAATATTTGACCTTTCTCAAATATGTTTCTACAGATGGCAGAGGTCAAACAACTGGAGAACGGATGGGTGGTATCCCACTGTTCTCAACGCAGAGGGTATCCGAAATTGTTAAAGCTGATGCTTCAATATTTCGGGTATGTGGAGAATACCGTGTTACCTCACCAAGGAAGAAGGATAGGAGGGGAACAAGACTTCGACTGTCCATGTCGATGTTCCAACAGGACCGACGCCACAGGGTTGGGTACCGTTCACTGTCACGGTGAAAGGGAGACAACCAGAAGATATGTGGCAAGTGGCAGCCCGCGACACCATGTCGCGCTTCTGCCAACTACACGTGAGAGGTATGGAGGGCACTCCATACGCGCTTGTCCCAGTGGAGGGGCAAGCTAACCATGTGTGGTGGGAACGGTACTATGCAGCGACTGATCGGAGTTGCCCAAGGTACAATCCAGCAGAGGCGAACCTCAGCCTCCATTTGACGGCAGGGAAGAACGTGATAGACAGCCAAGCTGTCCATACGGCTCAAATTGCCGTTCAGCTCAAGGAGAGCACCAGCCGCCATGACCATTTCGAGAGTGCTCACAGCACACTCCGTAATGTGCTCCTTCTGACGATTAAGCGATTGAATGAGCAGCACAATCAGTTGCGTCATGTGAAGAAGGCGAAGAAGAAAAGCCGTGTCGACATCACGGCTTTGCAGCAGCAGATTCAAGCCTTGACCCAGAAGAACTAGGTATTTACTCAAGAGCGTGATGACGCTATTGTGGAGGGGCAGAACTAGGAGGAAGATTATAACCACGCAATGGACGAGGTACATGCTTTGCAGGACCTCGTACCTCCAGTAGTGGTCCTACCGATGGTAGGTTCAGTACCCATAATTTTAGGTATCCCGGCGATGCCGGAATCTGAACCTGAAGAGGAGGTCATGGACCCTGAGCCACCAGCAGATATAGAGGAGGACGACCCGCAGGAGATCGAGTACTACACCGAGTAGTGAGTTTACCATTGCTAAGTAGGGCAGCGAGGGTGGTGTGTAATACCTTTTGTAACAGTGACATGTCGTGTAGATAGTAATGTGTGTATATGTAGAGACAACATGAGCATGACTTCTAAGTGATCAAAAAATAATGTATCTTGTATAATGTTTTTACTTCATCAATATATGTGAATGTTGTGCAATATTCTCAATGTGTCACTACAATACCTACTGTTTTCTCATGGATATTTAAGTATGACATGTGCTGACCGTTGCTGTTTTGAATTTCAGAATGACTCGTACTCGTGCCAACCCTGAGGTTGGAGGTTCAAGTCAGGGGGGAGAGGCCTCCCAACAGCCTCCTGAGACTTCCTCGGGACAGCAGCAGCAGCAACAGAAACCACAACCACCGCCACTGCCGACAGTCACGTTGGCAGATATTGTTGCGGCCATGGCGGGCTCGCATCAGCTGCACACGGAGTTGCTGCAGACCTTAATTGCAAATACGTCTCGACCGAAGAGGCCTCAAGGCCGAGAGGAACGCCAACAAAGTTCCTACTCAGATTTCCTTGCTACACATCCCCTGGTATTCTCAAGGGCGGATGAACCCATCGATGCGGACAACTGGCTACGCACAATGGAGATGAAATTTGGGCTGCTCCAAGTTAGTAAGCAGTGGAAGACTCAGTTCGCGGACCAATAACTTCAGTGGTCTGCGAGCACTTGGTGGGCGAACTTCTGCGCCTCTCAACCCACCGAGCGAGTGCAGACCTGGGTGGAGTTTCGGACGGCCTTCAGGGCCTATGACATACCGCCAGATCTCATGAAGAGGAAAATGCAGGAATTCCTCCACCTGCAGCAAGGCAACAGGAATGCGCTGGAGTATGCCAGAGCGTTCAATGATCTCGCGCTCTATGCTTCCTATCACGCTGATACGGATGAAAAGCGGCGAGACCACTTTAATCAGGGGAAAAATCCGCTCCTGAAGGACAAGCTGATGATGTTCAATCGTGGCAGCCTCAGTGACATGATTGATGCTGCGATTTTACAAGAGGACTCCGGCAAGGAGATGGCGGTAGCGAAGAAGAAGCAAAGCACACCGCAAAGCAGCGGAGAGAGAGGTGGTCCTCCCCAGAAATACCGGATGGTGTATTGCTCACCATCGGGTCAATGCTGGCAGCGACCAATGCAGTATCGCAATTGGCCGTATCCACACCTAGCGTTCCGACCGGCATTACCAGAACCTCCACAGCAACAACAGCAGCAGCGGGCGATGCCGCGTGCGTTTGCACCTCAGCAGCCCATGCCGGGCTTTCGTCCCCCAAGTACTGGCCAGCCATCGGCCACATGTTTCAAGTGTGGTCGTCAAGGACATTTCGCCAACAACTGCCCTGAGAGGCAAGGCAGCGGAATGGCACCACCGTTTCCGGGGAGGAATCATCCCCGGAATCCCATTAATGCGCCGCGGGCAAACCCTAAGCCCCCTACCGTCCACCAACTCACCATAGAGAACGTGCCGGAGGGAGAACCCATACTTGCTGGTATGTTCCAACTCCACAAACATCCTACCGTAGTTTTATTTGATTCAGGCGCCATGCATAATTTTATTAGCCAAGCTTATATTGCTGAGAACGGATTGTAAATACTACCCACCAAAAGTCCTTACTTAATTTGTTCACCGGGTGGGAAAATTTCAGCAAGCATGATTGTTCCAAAAGTGCCATTATGCTTAGGGGGTAGAATATACCCTACGTCTCTCATAGCTTTAGAGGGACAAAAGGTCGATGCCATTTTAGGGATTTCGTGGTTAACCCGCCACGGCGCTGTTTTAGACACCGTCCTACGAGTCGTGCATCTGCACCCAGAAGTGCACGAGTCTCATTCATTATTTCTGGACAGTCCAGAAATAAAACTTCCAACCGTATATCAATCCACCACCATCAGATTGGAAGATATTCCAGTAGTACATGAGTTCCCTGACGTGTTCCCGGATGATTTACCGGGGATGCCACCTGACCGAGAGGTGGAATTCAAGATTAAGCTTGCAACGGGAACAATGCCAATATCCCGAAGTCCGTACATGATGGCGCCAAAGGAGTTGGTAGAACTGAAAACGCAATTGACGGACCTGCTGGAGAAGGGGTTTTTTAGGCATAGCTCCTCGCCATGGGGCTGTTCGGCATTATTTGTGAAGAATAAGGATGAAATGTTGCGGCTTTGCATGGACTATCGTCCACTAAATGCCGTAACTATCAAGAACAAGTACCCGTTTCCACGGATTGACATGTTGTTTGATCAGTTGGTCAAAGCAAAGATCTTTTCCAAAATGGACTTAAGATCAAGGTACAATCAGATTAAGTTACAGGCTGAGGATACCCTAAAGATGGCTTTCTCGACGTGGTACGGGCTTTATGAGTACCTGGTCATGTCCTTCAGCCTCACCAACGCTCCAGCTCATTTCATGTACTTGATGAACTCGGTATTCATGCCGGAGCTGGACAACTTTGTCATTGTATTCATTGATGATATATTGGTATATTCCAAGTCGGGGGAAGAACAGGCGAAGCACCTGCGTATAGTCTTTCAACGGCTGCGAAATCACAAGCTATACGCGAAATCCAGCAAGTGAATTCTGGATATCGCAAGTACCTTTTCTTGGGCATATTATTTCAGTGGAGGGCATCGCTGTAGACCCGAGAAAGATTACACAAGTGCTGAATCGGAAGTCCCCGAGGTCTGTCCACGAGGTACGAAGTTTCCTCGGACTCGCGGTATATTATCAGAAGTTCATTCCAAACTTCTCGAAGATTGCCAAGCCTATGACCGAGCTGCTGAAGAAGGCTACCAAATATGTTTGGAGTCCGGCATGTGAAGTAGCTCTCAAGGCGTTAGTGAAGCACCTAACATCAGCACCGGTTTTGGCGAAGCCAGACACAACAAAACCGTCTGATGTGTACCATGATGAATCCGGCATTGGGCTCGTATGTGTGTTGATGCAAGACCGAAGGGTGGTCGCATATGGATCATGGCAGATCCGGAATCATGAGCAAAACTATCCAAATCATGACTTAGAACTCGCTGCCATGGTACTCACACTCAATATGTGGAGGCACTACCTACTCGGTAACCTCATACACTTATATACCAACCACAAAAGCCTCAAGTACATATTTACTCAGAAGGAGTTGAGCATGAGGCAGAGAATATGGTTAGAACTTACAATGAAATAGAAATTCATTATCACCCCGGCAAGGCAAACGTGGTGGTGGACGCGCTGAGTCGCAAGTCACATGTTCATAATCTGACCATCACCCTGTTGGAAGAGAGTGTTCCACCTTTGCATATGGTTCCACATGGAGCCCTCTAAAACTTAGCTTTTATACCCACCATCCGTGAAGAGATAGCGGTAGCCCAGAAACATGACAAGGGCATGTCGCATTTGCAGAGACGTGTAGACAGTGGGGAACTGAAATGTTTCCGGAAAGATAAAGATGGCGTGCTGTGGTTCAAGGACAGGATTGTCGTACCCCCGTAACCCAGAATTGAGGAAGAAAATTGTAAAAGCCCAAGAAAAGGGACTTGCAAAAATTTTTTATCACCTCACAACACCACAGCTTTTGTTGTGGATATCTTATGAATACTTGTGAAGAGCAAGTTACCACCATCAAAAGGGTGACTAGAGGAGAAAGCCCTAACTTTCAAAAAGTAGGATTTCTACACATGAACATGCCAGGTTGAGCTCACCCCTAGACCTTAATTAGTCTTGGGAAGGCTCAGGCCAAAGTTCATGCAAATCCAATACTTTTTGAGGCACTTTTGGAGGCATCTGAAAAAGAGGCCAATTTGAATATAAATTCAAATTGCAGCAATTTTCATCACTTAAATTCAAAAGTTGGCTTCATATTTAAACTCAGCATATTTTTCTGAGTTATCCCACCAATTTTCATCCCCATTGGAATTTATCTTGTCAGAAGCTAAATTTGCATTAATTCAAAACTGAATTTGAATTTCAGTTCAAATGTGAAGCAAATTTAGCCAAACCAATTTCAAATTTAGGAAAGCAAATTCAAACCAAGGCTTGGAGACTAAGTCTCACATTAAATTGTGAGTAGCTGGGATATTTTCACTGAAAACAGAGATGAAAAATTAGGAGAGAATTAGAGGGGAGGGACCCACTTGTCAGTAGCCTTCACACTGAGATTTTCTTCAGTTGATCTTTTCATCGGCCGAAGCTGCGCGCGCCAGCACTTCCGCACCGGCGCCCGACCGCCATAGCTGGTGCCACCTCATGCTCGGTAGAAGGCTAAGGACGCGAGGGAGACACCATGATCCAGTAACCACGCGACCACGTGCAGTCCTCACACTCTCTCTTCTCCCTCGCACGACTGAAACACTCCACCTCCGGTCGACCCCGCTGATCACCGGCGCCCGGGCGGCACAGGCGCTTTCGTGCTCGACAAGCTACACGAAAAAGGTCTGCTCCGAGGTGCTGATCACCACCGTACCGACCTCGCCCTCTCTCTTGCACAATCGGCAGAGAATTTGGTTGATTAGTGCGTCGGTGTGTTTAGAACCGAGCCATACGAAATCCGGGAATTCGGAGCAGGCAAGCCACTACTCCCTGGACCGAGCTATAGACATGGTCTAGACTCACCCACGCGTCTCTAGGACCAAAAACCATAGAGTTTCATCGAGTCTTGGTGATGTTCTTCGAGATTTTTGCATCGGCACCGATTTTCACCCTAGGTCGCCGATGAGCTCGTATTTGCAGCCTCAGTTGAGCTAATTTCAGTTCATGCCGGTGTTTAGGAGGTCACCACGGTGCTGTAGAGCGAAAGACCGAAGTGTTTGATCCCACTTAGCACGCGTGCGACATTGCCCGACTCAACCCGCCACTGCCGCCCGTCGCCCATGGGTTTCTGGTGACCGGGGTCCCCGGCCGACCACGGGGACGGGTTGCCCGTGGTCCAAATGGGGGAGGCGGCAAGTTTCCAGGCGGGAGAAGGACGGAAAGTCGGGTTCTGAGGAGCTCGCCGGGAAACACCGCCGCAACGGGCTGTTGGCGTGAGGAGGAAGAAGGCACTGTATTGTGGGACCCACATGCAGAGTTTAAACATTTCTGTGATTTTCCAGTTTTAGTTCAAACTTCATTTCCATATAACTTCGGCTAGGAAGCTTCAAATTCAGTGAACCGAATTTTGCTGAACTCCGAATTTTGAGTACTTTCCAGCAACACAAATTTCGGTTCATGAAACTCAATAGTTTTCCAGAATTAATTCCCTAAATTTAAACTGTTAGGAATTTAATCTGGAGAACTACTTTATGAAAAATTCTAAAATTTGGCTGGGAGGTTCATTGGAAAATCCTTGAGCCACAGTAAAATTTTCGGACCCATCCAAGTTCATTTATTCCCCCTAATGGTGTGATTAATTGAACTGCCCTGAGAAAATAGAAAAATGTACAGAAACATTTTTCAGATTTTCTCAAATCTTGTTTAGGGCATAACTTCCTCTAGAATTCTTCAAATGACATGAAACTAATTCCATTAGAACCATATTAAATTATAGTTTCCAGAAAGTAATGGTTGGAGCCATGAAAACCCCTGGAATTCCTTAGAGGCTACAATGTTTACCAAATAGGCTTTCATTTGTACAAGGCTCAAATGAACTTTGTTTCAAATGAAATTTGGTCAGTGCTCTGGTTAGGACCGTACCAAGTTAACATAAAAATTTCAGAACCAAAGGGGGGGTCTATCTATAGTTATAGTAATTGCTTATTCAATTCTAATCATTTCATTTGAATTGACAAGTAGTATCTCGTTTATGTGTAGTCGCTGAAGGCGAGGAAACTCCGGAAGTGCTCAACTTCCTCCTTCCGGACGAAGCCTTAACATCTTACCAGCAGCAACAAGGCAAGCCCCGGTCTGCGTTAACTCATTTTACAAGTTTTGCTTTGTTTACATACGTAGTATAAGGTACACTTATGTGCATTAGGTGTAGGATGGATGGAACCCCAAATGCGTGACCAGATGTTCCCTATAAGAGTGAGGGTAGTGTCCAAGGCCTCGAGTAGACAGGCTATGCTTAATGATTCATAGAACTTTGTTACAAGTCGAGTAGTTGGAATCTACTCGCGAGTTAGGCTTGGGACACACGGGATTGGCTCGAGTGATGTGAGATCACTTTAGAAATGAAAAATGAGACTAGGCAGGGGCTAGGGCGCAGCAAGAGGAAGTCTTGTGTGCGCTGTGGCGGACCGGAATCCGCTCATCCAGGATCGCAGAGGGTGGTGCCGCACGATGCGACACCCGACAGTATGCGTCATAAAGACATATTATATTACATGGGAAAAACAAACTGAACTGTACAAAAACGTGCAACTTAAGTTACAAACTAGTATTTATTTTACACAGCGGAAGTCTACTCTGTACAACTCACACCCGCCTATCTAGCAAAAGTTGGTTGCCCAGCCCGAGGGCAACCCACACTAGCCGCACGTCTCAGCTCAGCGCGGCGTGTACGGCTCCCATTCAGCCGTGGTCCCCGACGGAGGGTAACCCTCGCCGGTGGACTCGTACTCTGAGTCCGTGGGTGGCTCCTCACCTGAAAAACACTTAAGCAGCAACCGTGAGCACGATGGCTCAACAAGACTTAACCGACTCACCTAGGCATGAAACTCTACATGAGGTGTGCCTGAACATAGGATAGTAATATTGCAGCAAGGGACTCGCCTACAAGTTCATCCTTAGTTCATCTTTTAGCAGCAAGTGAACAGTTCATGAATCTGAAATTTAGTAAGCAGTATTTGGTGGCACACATGTAGCAATACAATTATATCATAACAGCAATATTGAATCATAGCATTTCATAAATTATCTACGTTACGACGCAGTGAACAAGTGGTACTCGTCACCGCGAGGGACGGTGAATTGACTCGATATACACCTGCAGGGAAACCCAAAGAGCACGTCACGTACGCCCACCCGTGGAGCTGCACAGCACGCTCACTCGATGTCGTACGGGACAACCTTTCACCCAACAGCCCAAACGTCGAACCGGTCGCACCGAAACGAGCAGGAGATTCCCCACACGGAGCATCTCTCTATGCCCGTTGGCAGATTTCCACCTTGCTGCCCTCAGCCTACACCTATAAATCGGTGCGTTATGCCTCGACGCCCGGAGGTTTAGGCTACATCAGTTTATCGGGGCCCATATATCCGATATGCCTTCGGTACGTTCAATACTTTTTCAGCAGGGCCGCAAACGGATCGGTCCTCAATCGACATGGACAGGGCTGCGAACACAAGACATCCTCTTGCTGCGCCCTAGCCCCTGCCTAGTCTATTTTTCATTACTAAAGTGATCTCACATCACTCGAACCAATCCCGTGTGTCCCAACCCTAACTCGCGAGTAGATTCCAACTACCCGACTTGTACCAAAGTCCTATGAATTATTAAGCATAGCCTGTCTACTCGAGATCTTAGACACTACCCTCACTCTTATGGAAAAATTCTGGTCATGCAGGTGGGGTGTTCATCCATCCTACACCTAATGCACATACACTCTTCACTCTATGTATGTAAACAAAGTAAAAACTTTATAAAAGGCTTAATGCAAACTGGGGCTTGCCTTGTTGCTGCTGGTCAGGGGTTAGTTCCTCTTCCGGAAGGAGGAAGTCAAGTACTTCCGGAGCCTCCTCGCCTTCAGTGACTAGACGTTAATAACATACTACATGTTAATGAATATGCACATGAGTTTATGGGAATGCTTCTGCTATTATTTCTAATAACCAGTTTCTAACAACTGGAACTCTGTTCAAGAATTTAAAATGGAACTGGGGGTTAGTGGTTTGGGTTTGGACCTATGCACATGATTAAGTGCTAAGTGGTTTTCCCCCTATTCCATATTAATCCCTTAAGTGGTTCCATAGAATAGGGGTGAACCAGAGCTCCAATGGAGCTGAGAATTTTTGTGTGAGTTCCTTGTCACAAGACAACTCTCTGGATCAAAATTTAGCACTTGTCATTGAGGGGTTTGTTCAGAATAATTCTTTTAGCAAACAAGCAAAGCAGAATTAATCCTGAGGTAACACCCTGTTCATGCCCAACTTAGTGAACTACAATTTCAATTATAGCTCATAGAGTTTGCATGAATTGTCCTAGCATTTTTGGAGCTAAGATTTGCCCAGAACTGAATTTCCAAGTTTTGGAAATTCTCTGAAAATGTTTCTGTATTCAAATGAACAAAGCACCTTCAAATTTGAATTGCTCTTATCAAATCAACACCAAATGGTCTGAAACTTTTACAGGGTTTCACTAACATCCTAAAGAACATTCTGGCAAAATTTGGGGAATTTTGGATGAACCAAACTCCCTATAAAATTCTTTTGCTGAGAAGCTTTAAAGAATTTTACAGAATTAAATAATAGTTTTCATACTAATTGGGTTTCATATTTGGATTGTACTCTGTTAGAGAATCCAACAAAATTTGTTTAGTAATTTTTGGACTCTCCTACCCAAAGTTGTGGCCCTCCAAAGTTTAAACTGAAAACTGGAAATTTCAAAATGTTCAAATGTCTACCAGTGGGTCCCACCTGGCATGTCTTCCCCTTCCTCGCGCCAAACAGGAGCCCGCGGCGGCGCCCTCCGGTGAGCGTCGCCGGAACCATTTTCCCGGCCATCCCCCGACCCCAGACTCGCCGCCCCGCCCTAACTCATGACGCTGAACTCAGCTCGGGGTTCGCCGGCGGCCGTAGCTCACTGGAACGGGGCGCCCGACGGTGACAGCGGCGGTTAGGGTTCCGGCGTGGTCGGGAATGCGTTACAACGCATCAAAACGATCGGCAAAGGGTCGGAGAGCATCGTGGAAGCTCGAGGGTGATGAAAATGGCCGCCAAACCCCATGAAAAGGTCGGCAACTTAGAGCTCCACGTTGACCTGAGCTTTTATTCTATGGCGGCCCAAAAAACAACCAGAACCCGGCCATTTCTGGGCCATATCCCGTGATTCTTGGTCGAGGAGGGCCGCTAGGGAGTGAGGAATGTGTGTGCAGGCTCACCCGAGCTTGGTTGGACGGTGCAGCAAGAATTTCGGGGTAGACCGACCCCTACCCGGGTGCACTAGTTCTCGGGATTCTTAGGAATTCTCCACGCTCGGTCTATCAATGGCTATGAGGGTTGCAGCTACACGATCTGGAGACTAAGGCGCACCTTTCTCGTGTAGAAGTCAGGTGGTGAAACTGGCCATGGCGTGCTGTCCACGGGGAGCAACCTCGGTTCTCTGCCGGGTGGCCTCGGTTCTCAGTGGCGATCGTCGACTTGTGGCTGAATGAGGCGCTAACGCCGCGAAGTAGCGGGGTGGTTAGCTAGAGCACGCACTGGTGCTCCTTTTTTGTGTTGGAGGCTCGGACCAAGGCTGAGCAGGCGCCGGCGTACGGGGGAAATCGGAGAAGCGGCGCCGGTGAGCGAAATAGAGCCGGGGCGGAGCTGTTTTGCAGAGAAGCAACGTGTACGGCTCGTTGTGTGGGGAGGGGGTCACGTAGAGGAGGGGGCGAGCTGTTTCCCGGCTGCCAGCGCGAGCGAAGGGAACCAGGAGGTGGCTGGCCGAGGCGGTCGAGCGCCGGTGTCGCCGTGTGCTGGCGCGCGGCTTCGGCCGAAAGAGAAAAGATCAGGGGTAAACTTCTCTGCTAACACTACTGACAGGTGGGACCTCCCCTCCAATTCTTTTTCCAAATTTTCTCAATTCTGTGGTGCCAAAATACTCCTCAGCTACTCACAATTTAATGTGAGACTCAGTCACCAAGTCTTGGTTTAAATTTGAATTCTCAAATTTGAACTGTGTTGGGCTAAATTTGCTGCATGTTTGAACTGAAATTCAAATTCAGTTTTGAATTCTTGCAAATCTAACATTTGACAAGATGAACTCCAATGAGGATGAAAATTGGGGGTCTTACTCAGAAAAATGTTCTGAGTTTGAATATGAAGCTAACTTTTGAATTTGAGTGATGAAAGTTGCTGCAATTTGAACTTACATTCAAATTGGCCTCTTTTTCAAATACCTCCAAAAGTGCCTCAAAAAGTGTTGGATTTACATGAAATTTGGCTTGAACCTTCCCAAGACTTTTCAAGTCCTAGGGGTGAGCTCAACCTCTCATGTTCATGTGTAAAATTCCCACTTTGTGAAAGTGTATGCTTTCCCCTCTAATCACTCTTTTGATGGAGGTTACTTGCTCTTCACACTTTTTCACAAACTATCCACAACAAAACTGTGGTGTTGTGAGGTGATAAAAAGTTTTTGCAAGTCCCTTTTCTTGGGCTTTTACATCCCTCCCCCCTTAAAAGAATCTCGTCCCGAGATTACAAAAGAAGAGATAGCGATGGAATAGGGACTTACCCGTGCTGAGATGCCATGAACTCCAGGTAATTTGAGCGAAGGAAATTCTCGCTCTCCCAAGTCGCTTCTTCGGCGGTGTGGTTGCTCCAGAGTATTTTATAGAACCACAACGTTCTGCTACGCGTGGTTCAGGCTTTCTCATCAAGAATTTCCATCGGATACTCATCATATGTCAAATCCGGTTTTAGCTCGCCGATGTCTTCAGTAGGAACAGCAGCTGTATGCTTTAAACATTTTCGCAGTTGCGAAACATGGAAAACATCATGGACACCAGCAAGGGATGCCGGTAGCTCCAGTCTATACGCCGCTGGCCCACACTTCTCGGTGATAGCATAGGGCCCAATGAAACGGAGAGCGAGCTTCCCCTTGACGCCGAACCGGTGCACGCCCTTCATCGGAGACACACGGAGGTACACGTGTTCACCGATGTCAAAGTGCACCGGTCTACGCCTCTTATCAGCGTAGCTCTTCTGCCAGGATTGAGCGGCCTTCAAATTAGCTTGGATCGTCCGAACGCGCTCTTCGGCGTCGTTCATCACATCAACCCCGAATGTGACCCTTTCACCGGACTCGCACCAGTTTAATAGGGTGCGGAATTTGCGACCGTAGAGAGCTTCGTAGGGTGCCATCTTGATACTCGCCTGATAGCCGTTGTTGTACGAGAACTCTGCCAATGGTAGGTGATCATCCCAGTTCCTACCATGGTGTATGGCACATGCTCTCAACATGTCTTCCAGAACTTGATTCACCCTCTCGGTCTGGCCATCGGTGTGAGGGTGATAGGCGGAGCTCCTGATCAGCTTAGTACCCAACGCAGCGTGTAGCTGCTCCCAAAAGCGAGATACAAATAATGCACCTCGAAACGATACAATGGTCTTGGGTACCCCATATAACCACAGAATCTTCGCTATGTACAGCTCTGCATATTTGCCGGCACTGTAACGTGTATTCACCGGGATGAAGTGAGCCGTCTTGGTTAACCGATCGACGATTACCCAAATGGAATCATGTTTGTTGGAAGTTAGGGGCAATCCCACAATGAAATCCATGCTCACATCTTCCCATTTCCATGCCGGGATCTTCAGGGGTTGTAACAGCCCTGATTTCTTCATGTGATCAGCTTTCACTCGTCTACACGTATCGCACTCGGATACGTACTTCGCTACCTCCCGCTTCATCCGCGTCCACCAAAATTTCTTTTTCAAATCTTGGTACATTTTGTTGCTGCCCGGATGAATGGATCATTTAGACAAGTGGGCCTCATCAAGGATCTTTTTCCTCAACTCCATATCCCGGGGTACGACTATGCGGTCATGGAACCATAGCGTCCCCCCATCATCCTTCCGGAAACATTTGATCTCCCCGTTATCTATCCGTCTCCGGAGATGTGCGATACCCTTATCAATCTCCTGAGCTGCAATGATGTACTCACTAATGGTAGGGATGAGGGCAAGGTTGTATAGCGATCCATAAGGAACCAAGTATAAACTCGGCTCTTCCTCCTCCACCGGGGTAATGGTGAGGTTATGAACATGTGACTTCCGACTTAACGCGTCGGCAACCACATTTGCCATGCCAGGGTGGTAATGGATCTCAATATCATAGTCCTTGATTAATTCTAATCACCTCTTTTGCCTCATATTCAGCTCCTTCTAGGTGAAGATGTACTTCAAGCTCTTGTGGTCGGTGTAGAGATGCACCAGATTCCCCAGGAGATAGTGCCTCCACATTTTTAGCGCCAACACCACGGCAGCAAGCTCAAGATCATGAGTCGGATAATGCTGCTCATGGTTCTGATGTTGGCGTGAGCCATATGCGACCACCCGTCCTTCCTGCATCAACACGCAGCCGAGCCCAATACCGGACTCGTCACAATACATGTCGAAGGGCTTTGTTGTATCCGGCTGAGCTAAGACCGGGGCTGTGGTGAGATGCTTCACCAATGCTTGGAATGCTCCTTCACACGCCGTGTTCCAAATATATTTTGTCCCTTTCTTCAGCAATTCTGTCACTGGCTTAGCGAGCTTGGAGAAGCATGGAATGAATCTCCGATAGTATCCCGCTAACCCGAGGAAGCTTCTGACTTCATGAACTGAAGTGGGAGCTTTCCATTTCAGCACTTGCTCTATTTTGCTTGGGTCAACGGAAATGCCTTCCGCTGAGATGATATGTCCCAAGAATGGCACTTGGCTGATCCAAAACTCACATTTACTGAACTTGGCGTAGAGCTTGTGGTCTCGCAATCGTTGAAGAACGATCCTCAAGTGTTCGGCATGTTCGGCTTCTGTCTTGGAGTAAACCAAGATATCATCGATGAACACTACCACGAACTTGTCCAGCTCCGGCATGAACACCGAGTTCATGAGATACATAAAATGGGCTGGAGCGTTTGTGAGACCAAAGGACATGACGAGATATTCATATAATCCGTATCTCGTCGAGAAAGCCGTCTTCGGGATATCCTCCGTCCGGATCATTATCTGGTGATATCCAGAGCGAAGGTCCATCTTGGAGAACACACTTACGCCCACAAGTTGATCAAACAATATGTCAATGCGGGGCAGTGGGTACTTATTCTTGATGGTGACGGCGTTGAGCGGCCAGTAATCCACACACAGCCTCAAGGTTTCATCCTTCTTCTTTACGAACAGCGCCGAGCATCCCCAAGGCGAGGAACTCGGCCTAATGAAACCCTTGCTCAACCGATCATTGAGCTGTTCTTTCAGTTCAGCAAGCTCATTTGGAGCCATTTTGTATGGCCTCCATGATATGGGCGTAGTCCCGGGTGCAAGTTCAATCTTGAACTCGACGTCCCGCTTCAGTATTGTTGATCGCTGAAACCTCTCGGACTGGATTATCTAATAGGAGGGACTGCGGACGGTGTAATGGGGATTTTAGGTGAACCGTCCGTGTTAAAGTTTCCAGGACAGCGCCATGGTAGCTTAGCCATGACATTCCCAAGATTGCATCAATCTTCTGCCCCTCAAGGATAATCATAGTGGTGGGATATATCTTCCCACCTAAGCACAATGGTGCTTTGGGAACCATCATAGTTGCTGAAATCCTTCCTCCCGGTGAACAGATCATATAAGAACACTCGGTTGGAAAAGCTTCCAGCTGATTCTTAACCACATATGATGCACTTATGAAGTTGTGGGTTGCACCAGAATCAAAAAGTATGATGATGGCTTGATGGATGAGAGTGAACGTACCCGCCAGCACGTTGTCTCCCTCTGGGGCGTCCTCATTGTGGAGGTTGCGGACGCCCCCAGTCCGCTGACCAACCTTCTTCACCGGAGGCCGGCCGCGAGCACCACCCTGGAACTGGGCTTGCCCGCTGCTCTGCTGCCCCTGGGGACAGTCCTTCGCGAAGTGGTCCGCCTGGCCACACGTGAAGCAAGTGAATCGGTGCGGTCCCCCGCTGATCGGTGGACGGAAACCCGGGGCGCGTTATGGCGGTGGAAACGCGGGGGGTGCCGTCTGCTGCTGTCTTGGTGGTGGCATCGGCAGATGGAACGGAGGTGACGGAAAATGACGTCCCCCGAACCGTTGATGTCACGCCGGTGGGTGCCACTGCTGCCCGGATGGCGTCCGATACACCATCCGGTACTTTTGGGGAGCGCCACCGCCACTGCTAGGTGGAGCGCTGCGCTTCTTCTGCTCAGCTTCCAACTCCCGCTGAGCGTCCTCTTGCATAATCGCGGCGTTGACTAGGTCATTGAAAGTGCCGCGATTCCACTGAACGAGATGTGTCTTCATTTCGGGGTGTAACCCCCGATAGAAATGTTCTCGTTTCTTCTATTCAGTGGAGATGTAGTCTGACGCATACTGCACCAGATGATTGAAGGCACCGGAGTAGTCATGGGCACTCCTCCCGCCCTGCTTCAGTTCCAAAAATTCTTGGAACTTCCTCTTCATGATCCCGGGAGGGATATGATAGGCGCGGAAGGCCTCCCGGAACTCTTCCCACTCCAAGGCATGGCCGGCCGGACGTGAGGCAACATAGTTCGCCCACCACGCGCCAGCGGCACCGTGAAGTTGCTGCGCTGCAAACAAAGTCTTTTGCCGCTCCGTGCATTGGAGCAGCCAGAACTTGGACTCGATGGTCCGCAGCCAGTTGTCGGCCTCCAGAGGTTCTTCGGCTTCTGTGAACACTGGCAGGTGCGTACTAATGAAATCCGAGTACGACACCTCGCGGGGCTCACAAGGCCCTCTTTCTTGACGCCCCCCTGCCTGGATGTATTCCGCACGATCATGCGGAGCAGGTCAGTCTGCTCCTCACGACCACCCACCAATGCCGCTATCACATCCGCTAGAGTAAGCGGAGGCGGCGGTGGTGGCTGCTGCTGCGGGGTGCTGTCGTAGGCCGGTGGCTGGGAGTCATCGCCTCCCTGCTGGCTAGAGCCACCAACCTCGTGTGTGGTCCTAGTATGAACCATCTGCAACCATACGATAATAAACATCAGTCCCGCAACATATTGCATGCAGTCCAATGAAAATAGGCGTAAAAACATAATGACAATAAAACATTCGATACATCTCGTGTGTAGATAATGTAATAACTTTGCACAAGATACACTATTACCAGACCAAATACAAGCTAATTTAATCAAACTTGATGAATCCCCTCTTTGGAAGCTCACCACAATTAGGTTTGGTCACTACGAGACATTACTATCGCGCTGTCATCACGTAAACCACCCTTTTATCTTCAATACGACACAAACATGGTCTCTAGTAAAAGACACTTGAGTGAGACCTACACTCCAAGATTTCACTAGTTGAAGACAAGCTCTCATGAGTATGTTCTACCCCATTGGCAGTACTTAAAGCACCTCTAGGGTACAACAATCTCTCCCATGAGTTCAACTGTCATTTCTCTGTCAGAATGACCAGTTTCTACATATTAAAGGTTTTGATCTGGTTTTGGGCAGTTTAATGACTCTATTTGAATACCAAAGTTAACGCTAACTTCAGTATATTTCTAATGAGTACTCATTTGCCCTCAGATCAGCTTTGGTTAAAAAGTTATGGTAATTCAAAGTCAGCAGAATTTCTGGAAGAATTTTAACAGCACCTCCCTGGGAAAGTTGCTGTTTTCAACTCTGGTTTCCACTGAAATCTGTGCTGAAATTTCCGAAACTTCGAATTGCAAAGATGTAACACATCTTCTACCCTTTCTAAAGATGTATCATATGACAATTTTAATTTTTTTTACTGGGAGTTATGTTTGAAAAACAGAACAGTCCAGGGAGTGTTTAACTCTGTCCTGGTTCTGGACAGTTTACATTCCTCTGGAATTTAAGCCATCTTAAGTTGAGTTTCAGCTATGGAAGTCTACAACAAAGTTGTAGAGCACTTAAATAACTTTCCATAACTATATACCACACATCCCGGGGCTAAAATACCTGTGAATTATGCCCTGTTGAAGACCAGCAAACTTGCTGCCCAAAACAGAGCACTCTGTTTTTCAGTCTTTTGGAACTACACTCATCGCCCTCCAATTTTTCTACCCAACCAGGGTCCTAAATGTTGAACCTAGTGATTTTAATTCCTTGTTATCATTATTTTTCATGCATATGCCTATGATTTCTCGGTACTACGTTCCTCACACAAGAAAATCCTAACCGGATTATACCGGCATATACGTCTCAAGTGTGGCACTAAACGGCCTCTCGCACACGTTTTCTACACGGATACATACGTCGTTAGTACCTGCAGAAGACCACACAATAGTGATGCACTCAAAGGTTTTGTTTCCATTTCAGGCAGTACCATATTTGAAAGTAAATACAAACGCCCGTATCATTGCCATACGGCCGTCCTTGAGTTAGGTCACGTCTCAAGGTACGTGATCGTGTTTCAACACCACACGACGGGGAACCCGAGTATGTCATGAACGGGTCGTCACGGTTGGGAACGTTATCAACCCAACAGATACCACCTACTGCCTGGCAGGGCACTCCGATGGCAAGCGCTGCGTATATCCTCCTGGGCTATTTCCAGACGAACACACTCTCGCGTTACTGACCACGCGATGGGGTCTCCACTTACTTGCCTAATGCACGCTAGGGATCAGCGTTTCATATGAACTCAGGAACATGAATAGTCCAAGAGTTTCATATTGACGTCTCACACCAAGCTGTGACACCTATCCCTGAACCACGTTCCTTGTGAGGAGAGCTAACCGAAATTGAACCGCTTTCTGTGGCGTTCCTTACCATTCTTACCATAGCGTAGGTGCGTCATTACATAATTAAAATTCAGAATTATAGCACATAGGTTAGTCTTTGCCACTTTAAGTAACTATGCTAATATATTCCTTACTTGGGCAAACTACCGATTCCTCACCGTAAACCTAAGTCTTCCCGTAATACAGTCCTTAAGTACTGTGCTATCCCCAATGCAGCTCTGATACCAGTCTGTGGCGGACCGGAATCCGCTCATCCAGGATCGCAGAGGGTGGTGCCGCACGATGCGACACCCGACAGCACGCGTCATAAGGACATATTATATTACATGGGAAAAACAAACTGAACTGTACAAGAAGGTACAACTTCAGTTACAAACTAGTATTTATTTTACACAGCGGAAGTCTACTCTGTACAACTCACGCCCGCCTATCTAGCAAAAGTTGGTTGCCCAGCCCGAGGGCAACCCACACTAGCCGCACGTCTCAGCTCAGCGCGGCGTGTACGGCTCCCACTCAGCCGTGGTCCCCAACGGAAGGTAACCCTCGCCGGTGGACTCGTACTCCGAGTCCGTGGGTGGCTCCTCACCTGAAAAACACTTAAGCAGCAACCGTGAGCACGATGGCTCAACAAGACTTAACCGACTCACCTAGGCATGAAACTCTACATGAGGTGTGCCTGAACATAGAATAGTAATATTGCAGCAAGGGACTCGCCTAAAAGTTCATCCTTAGTTCATCTTTTAGCAGCAAGTTAACCGTTCATGAATCTGAAATTTAGTAAGCAGTATTTGGTGGCACACATGTAGCAATACAATTATATCATAACAGCCATATTGAATCATAGCATTCCATAAATTATCTACATTACGACGCAGTGAACAAGCGGTACTCGTCACCGCGAGGGACGGCGAATCGACTCGATATACACCTGCAGGGAAACCCAAAGAGCACGTCACATACGCCCACCCGTGGAGCTGCACAGCATGCTCACTCGATGTCGTACGGGACAACCTTTCACCCAACAGCCCAAATGTCGAACCGGTCAAACCGAAACGAGCAGGAGGTTCCCCACATGGAGCATATCTCTATGCCCGTTGGCAGATTTCCACCTTGCTGCCCTCAGCCTACACCTATAAATCGGTGCGTTATGCCTCGACGCCCGGAGGTTTGGGCTACATCCGTTTATCGGGGCCCATATATCCGATATGCCTTCGGTACGTTCAATACTTGTTCAGCAGGACCGCAGACGGATCGGTCCTCAATCGACACGGACAGGGCTGCGCACACAAGACTTCCTCTTGCTGCGCCCTAGCCCCTGCCTAGTCTCATTTTCATTACTAAAATGATCTCACATCACTCGAACCAATCCCATGTGTCCCAATCCTAACTCGCGAGTAGATTCCAACTACTCGACTTGTACCGAAGTCCTATGAATTATTAAGCATAGCCTGTCTACTCGAGATCTTAGACACTACCCTCACTCTTATGGAAAAATTCTGGTCATGCAGGTGGGGTATTCATCCATCCTACACCTAATGCACATACACCCCTTACTCTACGTATGTAAACAAAGTAAAAACTTTATAAAAGGCTTAATGCAAATCGGGGCTTGCCTTGTTGCTGCTGGTCAGGGGTTAGTTCCTCTTCCAGAAGGAGGAAGTCAAGTACTTCCGGAGCCTCCTCGCCTTCAGTGACTACACGTTAATAACATACTACATGTTAATGAATATGCACATGAGTTTATGGGAATGCTTCTGCTATTAGTTCTAATAACCAGTTTCTAACAACTGGAACTCTCTTCAATAATTTAAAATGGAACTGGGGGTTAGTGGTTTGGGTTTGGGCCTATGCACATGATTAAGTGCTAAGTGGTTTTCCCCCTCTTCCATATTAATCCCTTAAGTGGTTCAATAGAATAGGGGTGATCCAGGGCTCCAATGGAGCTGAGAATTTTTGTGTGAGTTCCTTGTCACAAGACAACTCTCTGGATCAAAATTTAGCACTTGTCATTGAGGGGTTTGTTCAGAATAATTATTTTAGCAAATAAGAAAAGCAGAATTAATTCCGAGGTAACACCCCTGTTCATGCCCAACTTAGTGAACTACAATTTCAATTATAGCTCATAGAGTTTGCATGAATTTTCCTAGCATTTTTGGAGCTAAGATTTGCCCAGAACTGAATTTCCAAGTTTCGGAAATTCTCTGAAAATGTTTCTGTATTCAAATGAACATAGCACCTTCAAATTTGAATTGCTCTGATCAAATCAACTCCAAATGGTCTGAAACTTTTACAGGGTTTCACTAACATCCTAGAGAACATTCTGGCAAAACTTGGGGATTTTTGGATGAACCAAACTCCCTTTAAAATTCTTTTGCTGAGAAGTTTTAAAGAATTTTCCAGAATTAAATAATAGGTTTCATACAAATTGTGTTTCATATTTGGATTTTACCCAGTTAGGGGAATCCAACAAAATTCGTTTCATAATTTTTGAACTCTCCTACCCAAAGTTGTGGCCCTCCAAAGTTTAAACTGAAAACTGGAAATTTCAAAATGTTCAAATGTCTGCCAGTGTGTCCCACCCGGCAGGTCTTCCCCTTCCTCGCTCCAAACAGGGGCCTGCGGCAGCGCCCTCCGGCGAGCATCGCCGGAACCGTTTTCCCGGCCATCCCCCGACCCCAGACTCGCCGTCCCGCCCTAACTCATGACACTGAACTCAGCTCGGGGTTCGCCGGCGGCCGTAGCTCACCGGAACGGGGCGCCCGATGGTGACAGCGGCGGTTAGGGTTCTGGCGTGGTCGGGAATGCGTTACAACGCATCAAAACGATCGGCAAAGGGTCGGAGAGCACCGCAGAAGCTCGAGGGTGATGAAAATGGCCGCCAAACCCCATGAAAAGGTCGGCAACCTAGAGCTCCACGGTGACCCGAGCTATTATTCTATGGCGGCCCGAAAAACAACCAGAACCCAGCCATTTCTGAGCCATATCCCTTGATTCTTGGTCGAGGAGGGCCACTAGGGAGTGAGGAAGGTGTGTGCAGGCTCACCCGAGCTGGGTTAGACGGTGCAGCTAGAATTTTGGGGTAGACCGACCCCTACCCGGGTGCACTAGTTCTCAGGATTCTTAGGAATTCTCCGCGCTCGGTCTATTAATGGCTATGAGGGTTTAAGATACATGATCTGGAGATTAAGGCACACCTTTCTCGTGTAGAAGTCAGGCGGTGAAACTGGCCGTGGCGTGCTGTCCACGGGAAGCAACCTCGGTTCTCCGCCAGGTGGCCTCGGTTCTCAGTGGCGATCGTCGACTTGTTGCTGAATGAGGCGCTAACGCCACGAAATAGCGGGGTGGTTAGCTAAAGGACGCACTGGTGCTCCTCTTTTGTGTTGGAGGCTCGGACCAAGGCCGAGCAGGCGCCGGCGTACAGGGGAAATCGGAGAAGCGGCGCCGGTGAGCGAAACAGAGCCGGGGCGGAGCGGTTTTGCAGAGAAGCAACGCGTACGGCTCGTTGTGTGGAGAGGGGGTCACGTAGAGGAGGGGGCGAGCTGTTTCCCGGCTGCCAGCGCGAGCGAAGAGAATCAGGAGGTGGCTGGCCGAGGCGGTCGGGCGCTGGTGTCGCCGTGTGCTGGCGCGCGGCTTCGGCCGACGGAGAAAAGATCAGGGGTAAACTTCTCTGCTAAGACTACTGACAGGTGGGACCTCCCCTCCAATTCTTTTTCCAATTTTTCTCAATTCTGTGGTGCCAAAATATCCTCAGCTACTCACAATTTAATGTGAGACTTAGTCACCAAGTCTTGGTTTAAATTTGAATTCTCAAATTTGAACTGTGTTGGGCTAAATTTGCTGAATGTTTGAACTGAAATTCAAATTCAGTTTTGAATTCTTGCAAATCTAGCTCTTGACAAGATGATCTCCAATGAGGATGAAAATTGGGGGTCTTACTCAGAAAAATGTGCTGAGTTTGAATATGAAGCTAACTTTTGAATTTCAGTGATGAAAGTTGCTGCAATTTGAACTTACATTCAAATTGGCCTCTTTTTCAAATACCTCCAAAAGTGCCTAAAAAAGTGTTGGATTTACATGAAATTTGGCTTGAACCTTCCCAAGACTTTTCAAGTCCTAGGGGTGAGCTCAACATCTCATGTTCATGTGTAAAATTCCCACTTTGTGAAAGTGTAGGCTTTCCCCTCTAATCACTCTTTTGATGGAGGTTACTTGCTCTTCACACTTTTTCACAATCTATCCACAACAAAACTGTGGTGTTGTGAGGTGATAAAAAGTTTTTGCAAGTCCCTTTTCTTGGGCTTTTACATGCGCAGCCCTGTCAGTGTCGATTGAGGACCGATCCGTGTGCGGCCCTGCTGAACAAGTATTGAACGTACCGAAGGCATATCGGATATATGGGCCCCGATAAACCGATGTAACCTACGCCTCCGTGCGTCGAGGCATAGCACACCGATTTATAGGTGTAGGTTGAGGGCAGAAAAATGGAAATCTGCTAACGGGCATAGAGAGATGCTCTGTGTAGGGAACCTCCTGTCCGTTTCGGTGCGACCGGTTCGATGTTTGGGCTGTTGGGTGAAAAGTTGTCCCGTACGACATCGAGTGAGCATGCTGTGCAGCTCCACGGGTGGGCGTACGTGACGTGCTTTTCGGGTATCCCTGCAGGTGTATATCGAGTCGATTTGCCGTCCCTCGCAGTGATGAGTATCGCTTGCTCACTGCGTCGTAACGTAGATAAATCATGGAATGTTATGTGACGCCCGGTGATCGCAGTGGGTGGTGCAGTGCGATGCGGCACCCAACAGCATGCACGAAAATACGATAAGAACATAACGGAACCATTTTGTTACTCAAGATAATTTCTTTTACAACATAATGTACACACGCAGCGGAAATTAAAATTTGCTGGACAAACTACTCACTCTCGACCCAAACTACGCCGAAGAGAAGTCGTTCAGCCCGTGAACGCTTCCTACTAGCTTCACCAAAGAAAGGCAGCGGCTAGGTTTCCGATGAGTTGAACAAACCGTGAGGTTCATCGTCTCACCGAACAACCCTCTTCATAGCAGGCATCCTGCTACCTGCAAAAACAACTCAGAAGCAACCGTGAGCACTAAGGCTCAGCAAGACTTAACCGTCACTCCTAAACATGTAACTCTAAATGCAGGGGTAGTAAGATAGTAGGAACAGGAATTTGCAAAATGCAGCTTGACTAAACTTCATCCTTATATTCAGATTATTATAGCGTTCATTTTAGTGGTCCTCACGCCTCACAACATTGGAAGTCCACAATCAAACAAGAAACGCTTATCCCGATGTTGCTAGCCTAAGGTGGAAATGAAATTTAGTTGGCTCTATATCTACTTCAGTCAAGGTTCCAATACAGTGATTAATCCACAAACAGCAAGTTAAGAGACTTAGTTCATCTTCTTACTAAGTCACGGCGCAGTGGGCAAGTATGCTCAATCCTCTTCCGCGAGCGACGGTGATTCGAATCAATAACAACCCGGAATACACGACACATACACCCGCCTCGAAAGACTCTCTCAAGACCTCTTTCTTACGTTGTATGTAGCAACCTTTCACACGACACCCCGACATAGAAAAACGCTTCGCGCCGAGCAGGATGGTCCTCTACGCGGACACGTCGAAGTTGCCCGCTAAAGGATTTACACCTCCCGCCTTCTCAACGCCATTCCCACGCGAAGGATGAGTTTCTATATCACGGTCCATCGTGTTACATCGGTTTCATGGGTCCCATACCCCACTATATATCCGGTACAGCTCAATCTTGTCCAGCAGGGCCGCATACATACGGTCCTTAACCGACACGGACGGGGCTACAACCAACCTCCACATTTGCCTTACCATCCCGGTCCAGGCCAAATGTGGTCTCAAGCATTGTCACACCCATCGCAGGTCGAGACCAACCTTGAGCGCTCCATCCTACAGGAACATCCCCGTCCCTATCTCATATTCATGAGGGTGATCTTATCATTTATCTCTCGCGAGTAACTCCATTACTCGAACTTTCTCGCGAGTAGCTTTTTACTACTCGACTTCTACCGAGCTAGCTACAACATTAGCCTAGCATCTACAACGAGGCAAAGCCTACACTAAACCTTCTAATGAGGGATGTAATAGGGATGCAAGTGGGTTTCAATCATCCTAGACTTAATGCACTCAAGTCTAATAAACATGATGTGAAGTAAAAAAAATTTAAAATGGTAGCGATATGCAAACCGGGGCTTGCCTTGCTCAACGGTTTTGTTAGAAGCTAGGAGTTAGTCTTCCTCTGGAGAATCCGCCAACTCGTCACGAGATGGAGATCCTCGCTGCAGAGTCGAGTCCTCGTCGAACGTTGATGTCACGTGCTATTAAGATGATTTATGCACATGTATTCAAAAGCAATTTAGAAAATGATTCAAATCTGTTGTACAGTTAACTCATACATAAGAGACAAACAACAGCAAGGTTTCTGTTGCTGGATCTAAACCTTAGAGAAGATGAAAGCCAGGTGAAAAGGAGATACTAATAATCACCATGTGATTAAGTCCATTATATGAACACTTAAACCTAAAAGATGGTAGCTCAAGTTCGAGAGGTCCAATGAAGCTGAAAAAATAATCACAGCCTCTATGGAAGGTATTTAGGCAGTGTGCAAAAATTGAGCTCATGAAATGGCTTCATGTGAGCCCAACAAATCCTTATGTGGTTTTCACTAACCTGCCTTTACACCCTATATATTTAGCTTTCCTATGCTGCAAAGTAGACTTTTTGTGAAGTACAAAATGTCCTGAGTCCATAGGAATTGGTTTTACCATTTTTGGAGTATCCTACATGGAGATATGGATTTTACAAAGAATGGGAAAAAGCTGAAAATGTCTTTGTTTATTTTCCCATTTTTCAGAGACACAAGGAATGAACACATCATTTGTCCAATCAAATCGGGACCAATGCCTCTGAAATTTTTATTGAAGTTCAAGGATTTTTGGAAGAATGTTCTGTCCAAATTTGGGAATTTTCCAATAAACAGAACTCCTGTAAAAATTCATACAAGGTTTTAATTAAATGAATTAATGAGCCAAATCCAGGGATTTTCATAAACATTGGCATGCACCCCTGGATAGTACTCTTTGAGAGGAATTCAACAAAATTTGTTTCACAATTTTTGGACACTCCTACACAAAGTTATGGCCCTCCAAAGTTTGAACTAAAGTGGGAAACCCTGAAAAATGTTTAAATGCTGACAGTGGGTCCCACCTGTCATCCCTAACCTCCAAACTCGCGCCAAACACACCAGTGGCGGCCCCCTCCGGTGAGGTCGCCACAAAACCAGTTCCCAGCCACCTCCAGACCCCCTTCTGGCCGCCCCTCCCTTTTTCCCCACGCTGAACACGTTGGTGAGGTCGCCGGCGGCTGAAACTCGCCGGAAAACAGGGCGCACCGGTCACAGCAAACCCTAGAGCTCCGGCGAAGTCTTGCACGGTGAATTCTCCACCAAATGGTCGGTTCTTGGGCTCTACAGCACCATGGGATCATGTAGAAGACCGGCATGAGGTCTAAACCAGCTGGAGATGGCTCTAAACCTATCGGCACCGTGCACCCGATAGGGTCCAGCGGCATCCCCTCTAAAAGAGCTCGGATTGCTCACTCTACACTCAATTTCATGGTCTAAAATCGATGGAGGAGGTGTTCTAGGCAGTTAACAACCTGTTTGTGATGTTTGAGACCCAACAAACACGATTTGAGGACGAATTTTACAATTCCTTACCACAAGGTCCGTTTCTGCCGCCCGGGAGAAAAACTTGAAATTGTCCCTCTGTGATCAATGGCTGGGGCTGAGCTTTGGAGGTGAGCAACTAGACTTGTTGGTGCACAGATGGGGTGGCTTGCTTGGGCGTGATCCCTTCTGGTTTGGGCTGTCCACGGCGTCCAGTTCCGGTCCTTCAGTTTCAACTCGCGAGCAGCAGAAGCTTTGCTGTTTCTTGGCGCCAGCGAGCTCGGGACGGCGGAGTAAAGTTGACAGCCCGCTAGAGCACTCAGGGGCGAAGGTTTTCTCTGTGGGGAGCTCGAGCAAAGGGGCTTGGTTCAGTTGCTGGCTATCAGAGAAACAGAGGGGAGCTTCTGTTCTTCACTGTGTGCGGGGAGGGACGAGCAGAGGCTGAATCTTCAGTGATAAGGGCAAAGGAAGCAGCTTGCCAGCACAAATTGATCAAGGAGGAGGTGGCGTGGTGAGAAAACGGTGGCACCGGCGAGCAGCAGGTGTCCCTCGTGTGCTGCCCGAGTGAAAACAGAGACGCCTCCAGTTTGAGGTCTACTGACATGTGGGGTCCACAGCCACAATTCTCCCTCTTATCCCGCATTTCGATTTAAAATATCAAACGAGCTCCGAATTTGATCAAACTTGGAGGATAGGTCAAAAGAATTATGAGGAACTCAAATCTGAAATCAGATTTTGAAATTGAGTATGTTTGGTTCAAAATTCAAATTTAAGTTTGAATTTCAACGTGCCCTCATTTAATCCTCGGAATAAATAGTATATGAAACCTAAAATTCTCCAAATTGAAACTTAGGCTCTTGAATACATGAGAAATGCATCTATGCTCTCACATATGGGCCTTTGTACAATCTGAATAGGAATCCTTTCAAAAGAATTCAAATTGCATTTAAATTTCCTCCACTCTACTCATAGAGAAGGTGCACATGAGTTAGAGTTTTTGGGAGTCTAATTCTTTCCCCTAGGTTAACATGTGTTGAGCATGTGCTAGAGAAAATTTTTAACTCCCTCACATGTCCATATTTGTGTTCATCATTTCATGTGACACAATTATAGCCTTTGATTGCCTTAACTTTGTTTCATAAGTTGAAATCAAACAATTACAAAGGTTAGGGCTGTTACATCCCCCCCCTTAAAAGAATCTCGTCCCGAGATTACAAAAGAAAGAAGAGGGCAGAATTACTACTGGACATATTGTACAAACAAGTCGGAAAAATTTAAACGGAGAAATTCCTCGCTTTCCCACGTGGCTTCATCAGCAGTGTGGTTGCTCCACAAGACTTTGTAAAATCGCAATGTCCGATTTCTTGTGGTGCGAGTCTTCTCGTCAATAATCTGTATCGGATATTCAGAATAAGTGAGATCCGGTTGAAGATCCTCAATGTTCTCCATAGGAACTGCGGTTGGGTACTTAAGACATTTCCACAGTTGAGAGACGTGGAAAACATTGTGAATACCCAAAAGTGACGTCGGTAACTCCAGACGATAGGCCACGGGTCCGCATATCTCAATGACAGCAAACGGCCCGATGAATCGCGGAGCAAGCATTCCCTTCACTCCGAAACGATGAACTCCTTTCATCGGAGAGACACGAATATAAACGTGGTCCCCGATGTCAAAGTGAAGAGGTCGACGTCTTTTGTCTGCATAGCTCTTCTGCCGAGATTGAGCAGCCTTTAAGTTGGCTTGAATCACTCGCACTCGTTCCTCGGCTTCATTCACAAGATCAATCCCGTAGACCACTCTCTCGCCGGACTCACACCAATTCAGTGGTGTGCGGCACTTCCGGCCATAAAGAGCTTCATACGGGGCCATTTTGATGTTGGATTGATAACCGTTGTTATATGAGAATTATGCCAACGGTAGATGGTCATCCCAATTCTTCCCATGATTGATTACACATGCCCGTAGCATATCCTCCAGAATCTGATTTATCCTCTCTGTTTGACCATCAGTTTGCGGATGATACGCTGAACTCCGAATTAACTTGGTTCCTAAGGAAGCATGCAGTTGCTCCCAAAATCTGGATACGAATAACGCACCTCGATCAGAAACGATGGTGTGGGGAACCCCGTGTAAACACAAGATTCTTGAGATGAACAGCTCCGCATACTTCTTTGCCACATATTTGGTATGGACTGGAATAAAATGTGCTGTCTTGGTCAAACGATCGACGATTACCCAAATAGAATCATGCTTGTTGCTGGTCATGGGTAAACCAACGATGAAGTCCATACTTATGTCTTCCCACTTCCATGCTGGAACCTTCAGCGTTTGAAGTGGTCCGGGTTTCCTCATTTTGTCGGCTTTAACCCGCCGACACGTATCACACTCGGATACGTACTTCACAATCTCTCTTTTCATCCGTGTCCACCAGAACTTAGATTTCAAGTCCTGGTACATCTTATTGCTTCCCGGATGAATGGAGTACTTGGATAAATGCGCTTCATCCAATATCTTCCTCCGCAATTTCATGTTTTGGGGTACCACTATGCGGTTGTTAAACCATAGGGTACCCTCTTCATCCTTGCGAAACATCTTCAATTCACCGCTGTCCACTCTCCTCCGGATGTGAGACATACCTCTGTCTCTCTTCTGAGCCTCTACAATCTCATCTCAGATTGTAGGAATAAGAGCGAGGTTGAACAGTGATCCATAGGAAACTAAGCGCAGGCTTGGTTCTCCTTCTTTATCTGCAGCCATGGCTAAATGGTGAACGTGGGCTTTCCGACTAAGTGCGTCGGCAACCATATTCGCTTTGCCCGGATGGTAATGAATTTCAAGTTCATAGTCCTTGATCAATTCGAGCCATCTTCGTTGCCTCATATTCAGTTCATTCTGTGTGAATATGTACTTCAAGCTTTTGTGGTCAGTGTAGAGATGTACTAGATTGCCTAGTAGATAATGTCTCCACATTTTCAAAGCTAAGACTACCGCAGCTAGTTCAAGGTCGTGCGTCGGGTAATTCTGCTCATGACCCCTGAGTTGTCGGGATCCATACGCGACCACACGTCCTTCTTGCATCAACACACAACCCAAACCAATGCCGGATGCATCACAATAGACATCAAAAGGCTTCGTGGTGTCCGGCTGGGCCAAAACTGGAGCTGTCGTGAGATACTTCACTAAAGTTTGAAAAGCTTGTTCGCATGAATTGCTCCAATCATACTTGGTGCTTTTCTTCAACAGCTCCATCATAGATTTAACGACTTTGGAGAAGTTTGGAATAAATCTCCGGTAATAACCCGCTAAACCTAGGAAACTCCTCACTTCATGTACAGATGTTGGAGATTTCCAATTCAGCACTTGCTCGATTTTACTTGGGTCCACAGCGATGCCTTCCGCTGAAATAATATGCCCAAGAAACGGCACTTTGCTGATCCAAAACTCACATTTACTGAACTTTGCATAAAGCTTGTGATCCCTCAAGCGTTGGAGTACAATACGCAAATGTTCAGCGTGTTCTTCGTCTGACTTTGAATAGACCAAGATGTCGTCGATGAAAACCACGACGAACTTGTCTAACTCCGGCATGAACACAGAGTTCATGAGATACATAAAATGAGCCGGAGCATTGGTCAACCCAAAGGACATGACAAGATATTCATAAAGACCATATCTTGTCGAGAATGCCGTCTTAGGTACGTCTTCTGCCCGGATTTTTATCTGGTGATACCCGGACCAAAGATCCATCTTGGAAAATACCTTAGCACCCACTAGTTGATCGAACAAAATGTCAATGCGCGGTAGTGGATACTTATTCTTGATAGTGACAGCATTCAGTGGACGATAATCTATGCATAGTCTCAAAGTCTCGTCCTTCTTCTTCACGAAGAGTGCGGAACAGCCCCAAGGTGATGAACTTGGGCGTATAAAACCTTTGTCCATGAGGTCATTAAGCTGCTCCTTCAATACTGCGAGCTCCTTCGGTGCCATTTTATATGGTCGCCGAGAAATAGGTGTTGTTCCCGGTGCTAGTTCAATCTTGAACTCTACATCACGTTCGGGTGGCATGCCCGGCAAGTCTTCAGGAAACACATCTGGATATTCACATACCACTGGAATATTCTCAAGTTTAGGAGCTTCAATCTGATGCACTGCTGCAACTCGTTGTGATAGATCCACTAGATTTAATGTGTTGCAACCGTGTATTGGGGAGTTCAGTTGGACAGTCCGAGAGCTGATATCAAAGATAGCTCCATAATGTGTCAACCATGACATCCCCAAGATAATATCAAACCTTTGGCCTTTGATTATTATAAGGCTCGCAGGATAGATGTTTCTACCCAAACATAAAGGTACCCGAGAGACCATCTCATCTGTTGATATCTTGCCTCCTGGTGAGCTGATATGAAACGGATGCTTAACTGTTCTAAATGGAAGATTATTCTTTAGCACATAGTCTCTGCTAATAAAATTGTGGGTGGCCCCAGAATCAAACAAAATGAAAGTGCGCTGTTCATGTAACGTGAACATGCCCGCTAAAACTTGTTCGCCTTTAGCAATGTCCTCAATAGCAGTGTAATTAACCCTGCTAGCTTTTGAAAGATTCTTCTTTGAAGGTTCACGGTGCTGATCTGAGCATTGATGAGACAACACACGAGTGCGACTCTGCTCAGCACCACGACGGTTTCGTGTTGTAGAAATCCTCAGCTCTCTACTAACACGAGGTGGAGATAATTCGTGCGTAGCTGGTTGCGGTAGGGTTGCACGAATAATTTCTGACCGCTGCTGTTGAGGTGGAGGCTCAAAAGTGATCAACTCCAGCCGTGGTTTTGAGAGTTGCACCACTGGCTGAATTTGTTGCCTAACTGGCGAGTAATATCGCACTCGATAGTTCGGACGAACCTCGATATCGCTGTCTAGCGGTATACTTCTTTTCAGCTCCGCTTCACAATGAAGATGCATGTCTTCCTTAATGATAGCGGCATTTACCAACTCATTGTAAATACCGTTATTGAACAAGGCCGCTTGTTCTTTAAGATCGACATTCAAACCTCGGAAGAAATACTCGCATTTCAACGCTTCAGAGTCTACCATATGAGTGGCGTATTGCATCATGTCTTCAAACTCTTTGAAGTACTCGTACGCACTCCTTTCTCCTTGCTTTAACTCCCGAAAGTCTTGATACTTTGTTCGTAGAATTCCCGATCAAATGTGGCGTGCCCGGAAAACAGTCCGGAATTCATCCCACGTCACTCGATGACCTTCAGGAAGAGTAGCGATGTACTCCGCCCACCAAGCTCCAGCGGCTCCGTGCAGTTGTTGAGCGGCAAATAGAGTCTTCTGGTACTCATCGCATTCAAGCATATCAAACTTGGCTTCAATACATTGGAGCCAATGAGCCGACTCCAACGGTTCTTTCGCTTCCGAGAAAACCGGTGGTTGTCTTGCTAAGAAATCCAGATAAGCGCATGGCGGGGGATTTTGCTGTAGTGTCTCCTGTCGTATGCTTTGTCGCACCAACAGATCCAGAGACTCAGCCATCTTTGTCAAGATTTCCGCCAATCCGGTTGATGATATCGGCACTTCTTGTCGTGGCGAATTACTTTCGCCGTGACTCGACTCACCAACCTCACTCCTGGAAGGAGCACGATCCATGCTACAAGAGTGAGAAATTTACGGTTAAAATTCAAAGTTTAAACTCAACTTGAATTGAAGACATAACCGTAAAAGCATCACCTCAATATTGCAGCATTACACAAGCTAACTAGGGTTTCGACAATACTGAAATCTATCAAATGTGAACAAGTTTGTCCAAACCCTTAATTCCAACAGTAGTACAAACTGAAAAATAACTCAAGAACATGTTATGGAGCTTAGAGAAGTCTAAAACATCCCTGTCCACAACAAGTCCTAAGTTACATAGGCAATAAGCACTACTCTGTTCAGAATGACCAATTGGTCTTAACCCCAGAATTTGAATATGAAAATGGCAATTTCATGTCTCAAGTTGAATATCAAAGTTATGGTTAACTTCAATATCTTTCCAACGAGTATTCATTTGCCTTCATATCAGTTTTGGATCAAAATTTGTGATATCTCAAAGTTAACAGAAATCTGGAACAATTTTGACAGCACCTTCTTTGAAAGTGTCTGTTTTGTCCGCAAGATTTCATCACTTTAAGCTCCAAATCAGGAGAAACTTTGAACTACAAAGTCATAGCATATATCACAAGCTTTCCAACGGTGTATTACATGACCCTTAGAAATTTTTCTATAAAAAGTTATGGTCGAAATACAGAAATTTCCAGAGAGCAATTTGTGCCTGCCCTGTTTTTGGGCAGTTCACACTCCTCTGAGAATTTCATCCATTTGGAAAGTGATTCTGATCTGGAGTTCTACTGATGAGTTGTAGAAGACTTCAATAGCTTTCCATAAATTTATCACTCACCTCCATTGGTTCAACCAAACAAACGTTATGTCCTGTTCAACTTCAGCAAAATTCTGCCGAAAACAGGGGAGGTATCTCCTAAGTCTTTGTGAATAAATCTATACTCCCAATTGACTCTCAGTTCAATATAGGAGTTCATTAACCCCTAATAGAATCCTAGACTCCAAATTTACTCTTTTTCTTTTCAAACCTTCTTTTTCATGCAGTTCAAAACACATCACGGTACTACGTTTCCTCACCAAATTAAATCCTAACCGGCTTTATACCGGCATATACGTTTCAAATGGTGGCACTAAAACGATCACTCACAAACGTTGTCTACACGACATATACTAACGTGATTAAGGTACCTGCAGAAAACCACTCAATAATGTTGCACACATTGGTTTCTCATTTCAGGCAGGTCCATATCATAGTAAAAACATACGCCCCATATCATTGCCATACGGGCTGTCCTTTAGTCAAGCCACGTCTCAAGGTACATGATCGGGTTATTCACCACCCGACGGGGGCTCCACACCTTTGCAATAAAGCACACCGGTGGAATAGAGCTTTCGTATGCCTCATAGGACATGAAGAGTCCTAAAGAACACACTTCGTGTTACAAACCACAAGATGGGGTCTCCTCCTCTTGCCCCTGGGTTTGCGCACTAGAGGCTAGTGCATTTCATATGCCTCTAAGACATGAAGAGTATTAGAAAACATATTCACTTCCCGTCCATTGCTGAACGGAACATCCCACACTACTTTCCTCGTATGGGTGAGCTAACCAAAATTGATCCGCTTTCGGTGGCGTTCCTTACCATTCTTACCTCCACATAGGTGCGTCGTTACTGAATCTAAATACTGAAGAGTAACACACTGTTAGCTTGCCACCTTAAGTAACTATGCTAATAATACTCCTTATGTGGGCATACTATACGTTCCTCACTCGTATACTCCTAAGTTTTCGAAAATAGACCCTTTTCATGTGTGCTATTCCCAATGCGGCTCTGATACCACGCTGTGACGCCCGGTGATCGCAGTGGGTGGTGCCGTGCGATGCGGCACCCAACAGCATGCACGAAAAGACGATAAGAACATAACGGAACCATTTTGTTACTCAAGATAATTTCTTTTACAACATAATGTACACACGCAGCGGAAATTAAAATTTGCTGGACAAACTACTAACTCTCGACCCTAACTACGCCGAAGAGAAGTCGTTCAGCCCGTGAATGCTTCCTACTAGCTTCACCAAAGAAAGGCAGCGGCTAGGTTTCCGATGAGTTGAACAAACGGTGAGGTTCATCGTCTCACCGAACAACCCTCTTCATAGCAGGCATCCTGCTACCTGCAAAAACAACTCAGAAGCAACCGTGAGCACTAAGGCTCAGCAAGACTTAACCGTCACTCCTAAACATGTAACTCTAAATGCAGGGGTAGTAAGATAGTAGGAACAGGAATTTGCAAAATGCAGCTTGACTAAACTTGATCCTTATATTCAGATTATTATAGCCGTCATTTCAGTGGTCCTCACGCCTCACAACATCGGAAGTCCACAATCAAACAAGAAACGCTTATCCCGATGTTGCTAGCCTAAGGTGGAAATGAAATTTAGTTGGCTCTATATCTACTTCAGTCAAGGTTCCAATACATTGATTAATCCACAAACAGCAAGTTAAGAGACTTAGTTCATCTTCTTACTAAGTCACGGCGCAGTGGGCAAGTATGCTCAATCCTCTTCCGCGAGCGACGGTGATTCAAATCTATAACAACCCGGAATACACGACACAAACACCCGCCTTGAAAGACTCTCTCAAGAGCTCTTTCTTACGTTGTATGCAGAAACCTTTCACACGACACCCCGACATAGAAAAACACTTCGCGCCGAGCAGGATGGTCCTCTACGCGGACACGTCGAAGTTGCCTGCTAAAGGATTTACACCTCTCGCCTTCTCAACGCCATTCCCACGAGAAGGATGAGTTTCTATATCACGGTCCATCGTGTTACATCGATTTCATGGTTTCCATACCCCACTATATATCCGGTACAGCTCAATCTTGTCCAGCAGGGCCGCATACATACGGTCCTTAACCGACACGGATGGGGCTACAACCAACCTCCACATTTGCCTTACCATCCCGGTCCAGGCTAAATGTGGTCTCAAGCATTGTCACACCCATCACAGGTCGAGACCAACCTTGAGCGCCCCATCCTACAGGAACATCCCCGTCCCTATCTCATATTCATGAGGGTGCTCTTATCATTTATCTCTCGCGAGTAACTCCATTACTCGAACTTTCTCGCGAGTAGCTTTTTACTACTCGACTTCTACCGAGCTAGCTACAACATTAGCCTAGCATCTACAACGAGGCAAAGCCTACACTAAACCTTCTAATGAGGGATGTAAAAGGCATGCAAGTGGGTTTCAATCATCCTAGACATAATGCACTCAAGTCTAATAAACATGATGTGAAGTAAAGAAAAATTTAAAACGGTAACGATATGCAAACCGGGGCTCCCTTGCTCAACGGTTTTGTTAGAAGCTAGGAGTTAGTCTTCCTCCGGAGAATCCGCCAACTCGTCACGAGATGGAGATCCTCGCTGCAGAGTCGAGTCCTCGTCGAACGTCGATGTCGCGTGCTATTAAGATGATTTATGCACATGTATTCAAAAGCAATTTAGAAAATGATTCAAATCTGTTGTATAGTTAACTCATACATAAGAGACAAACAACAGCAAGGTTTCTGTTGCTGGATCTAAACCTTAGAGAAGATGAAATCTAGGTGAAAAGGAGATACTAGTAATCACCATGTGATTAAGTCCATTATATGAACACTTAAACCTAAAAGATGGTAGCTCAAGTTCCAGAGGTCCAATGAAGCTGAAATATTAATCACAGCCTCTATGGAAGGTATTTAGGCAGTGTGCAAAAATTGAGCTCATGGAATGGCTTCATGTGAGCCCAAGAAATCCTTATGTGGTTTTCACTAACCTGCCTTTACCCCCTAGATATTAAGCTTTCCTATGCTGCAAAGTAGACTTTTTGTGAAGTACAAAATTTCCTGAGTCCATAGAAATTGGTTTTACCATTTATGGAGATCCCTACATGGAGATATGGATTTTACAAAAAATGGGGAAAAGCTGAAAATGTCTCTGTTTATTTTCCTATCTTTCAGAGACATAAGGAATGAACACATCATTTATCCAATCAAATGGGGTCCAATGCCTCTGAAATTTTTATTGAAGTTCGAGGATGTTTGGAAGAATGTCCTGTCCAAATTTGGGAATTTTCCAAAAAACAGAACTCCTGTAAAAATTCATACAAGGTTTTATTTAAATGAATTAATGAGCCAAATCCAGGGATTTTCATAAACATTGCCCTGCACCCCGGGATAGTACTCTTTGAGAGGAATCCAACAAAATTTGTTTCACAATTTTTGGACACTCCTACACAAAGTTATGGCTCTCCAAAGTTTGAACTAAAGTGGGAAAACCTGGAAAATGTTGAAATGCTGACAGTGGGTCCCACCTGTCATCCCTAACCTCGAGACTCGCGCCAAACACACCAGTGGCGGCCCCCTCCAGTGAGGTCGCCGCAAAACCAGTTCCCAGCCACCTCCAGACCCCCTTCTGGCCGCCCCCCCCCATATTTCCCCACGCTGAACACGTTGGTGAGGTCGCCGGCGGCTGAAACTCGCTGGAAAACAGGGCGCACCGGTCACAGCAAACCCTAGAGCTCCGGCGAAGTCTTGCACGGTGAATTCTCCACCAAATGGTCGGTTCATGGGCTCTACAGCACCAGGGGATCATGTAGAAGACCGGCATGAGGTCTAAACCAGCTGGAGATGGCTCTAAACCTATCGGCACCGTGCACCCGATAGGGTCCAGCGGCATCCCCTCTAAAAGAGCTCGGATTGCTCACTCTACACTCAATTTCTTGGTCTAAAATCGATGGAGAAGGTGTGCTAGGCAGTTAACAACCTGTTTGTGAAGTTTGAGACCCAACAAACACGATTTGAGGACGAATTTTACCATTCCTTACGTCAAGGTCCAATTCTGCCGCCCGGGAGAAAAACTTGAAATTCTCACTCTGTGATCAATGGCTGGGGCTGAGCTTTGGAGGTGAGCAACTAGACTTGTTGGTGCACAGATGGGATGGCTTGCTTGGGCGTGATCCCTTCTGGTTTGGCTGTCCACGGCGTCCAGTTCCGGTCCTTCAGTTTCAACTCGCGAGCAGCAGAAGCTTTGCTGTTTCTGGGCGCCAGCGAGCTCGGGACGGCGAAGGAAAGTTGACAGCCGGCTAGAGCACTCAGGGGCGAAGGTTTTCTCTGTGGGGAGCTCGAGCAAAGGGTCTTGGTTCAGTTGCTGGCGATCAGAGAAACAGAGGGGAGCTTCTGTTCTTCACTGTGTGCGGGGAGGGACGAGCAGAGGCTGAATCTTCAGTGATAAGGGCAAAGGAAGCAGCTCGCCAGCACAAATTGATCAAGGAGGAGGTGGCGTGGTGAGAAAACGGTGGCACCGGCGAGCAGCAGGTGTCCCTCGTGTGCTGCCCGAGTGAAAACAGAGACGCCTCCAGTTTGAGGTATACTGACATGTGGGGTCCACAGCCACAATTCTCCCTCTTATCCCCCATTTCGATTTAAAATAGCAAACGAGCTCCGAATTTGATCAAACTTGGAGGATAGGTCAAAAGAATTATGAGGAACTCAAATCTGAAATCAGATTTTGAAATTGAGTATGTTTGGTTCAAAATTCAAATTTAAGTTTGAATTTAAACGTGCCCTCATTTAATCCTCCGAATAAAGAGTATATGAAACCTAAAATTCTCCAAATTTGAAACTGAGGCTCTTGAATACATGAGAAATGCATCTATGCTCTCACATATGGGCCTTTGTACAATCTGAATAGGAATCCTTTCAAAAGAATTCAAATTGCATTTAAATTTCCTCCACTCTACTCATAGAGAAGGTGCACATGAGTTAGAGTTTTTCGGAGTCTAATTCCTTCCCCTAGGTTAACATGTGTTGAGCATGTGCTAGAGAAATTTTTTAAATCACTCACATGTCCATATTTGTGTTCATCATTTCATGTGACACAATTATAGCCTTTGATTGCCTTAACTTTGTTTCATAAGTTGAAATCAAACTTTACAAAAGTTAGGGCTGTTACATGTTATGATTCAATTCTGCTGATATGTATAATTGTATTGCTACATGTGTGCCACCAAATATTGCTCACTAAATTTCTTATTCATGAACTGTTAACTTGTGGCTAAAAGATGAACTAAGGATGAACTTGTAGGCATGTCCATTTGCTGAAATTACTATCCCATGTTCGTGTAAACTGCATGTAGAGTTTCATGCCTAGGTGAGTCGGTTAAGTCTTGTTGAGCCATCGTGCTCATGGTTGCTACTTAAGTGTTTTTCAGGTGAGGAGCCATCCACGGACTCGGGTTACGAGTCCACCGGCGAGGGTTACCCTCCGTCGGGGACCACGGCTGAGTGGGAGCCGTACATGCCGCGCTAAGCTGAGGAGTGCAACTAGTGTGGGTTGTCCTAGGGCTGGGCAACCGACTTTTGCTAGATAGGCGGGCGTGAGTTGTACAAATTTAATTTCTGCTGTGTATATAAACACTAGTTTGTAACTAAGTAGTGTACTACTTTGTACATTTCAGTTGGTTTTCGATGTAATACAATGTATCCTTATGATATGTGCTGTCGGGTGTCGCATCGTGCGGCACCGCCCTCTGCGATCCTGGATGAGCGGGTTCCGGTCCGCCACAAGATGGTATCAGAGCGACATTGGGGACAGCACATTAATAAAGGACTCTATTACGGGAAAACTTAGGTTTACGGTGAGGATTCGGTAGTTTGACCAAGTAAGGACTATATTAGCATAGTTACTTAAAGTGGCAAGACTAACATATGTGTTATAATTCTGAATTTTAATTATGTAACGATGCACCTACGCTCTGATAAGAATGGTAAGGAACGCCACTGAAAGCGTTCAATTTCGGTTAGCTCCCCTGACAAGAGACGTGGTTCAGGGATAGGTCTCACAGCTTGGTGTGAGACGTCAATATGAAGCTCTTGGACTCTTCATGTTCCTGAGCTCATATGAAACGCTGATCCCTAGCGTGCATTAGGCAAGTAAGTGGAGACCCCATCGTGTGGTCAGTAACGCGATAGTGTGTTCGTCTGGAAATAGTCCAGGAGGACATACGCAGCACTTGCCATCGGCGTGCCCTGCAGGGCTGTAGGTGGTATCTGTTGGGGTGATAAAATTCCCAACCGTGACGACCCGTTCGCGCTCTACTCGGGTTCCCCGTCGTGTGGTGTTAAAACACGATCACGTACCTTGAGACGTGGCTTAACTCAAGGACGGCCGTATGGCAACGATACGGACGTTTGTATTTACTTTCAAATATGGACCTGCCTGGAATGAGAATAACCTTTAAGTGCATCATTATTGGGTGTTCTTCTGCAGGTACTAACCACGTATGTATCCCGTGTAGTAACCGTGTGTGAGAGGTCGTTTAGCTCCACTATTGAGATGTATATGCCGGTATAATCCGGTTAGGATTTTCCTTTTGTGAGGAACGTAGTACCGACATACCATAGGCATGTGCATGAAAGATAATGATAACAAGGAATTAAAATCACTAAGTTTCAACGTTTAGGACCCTGGTTGGGTAGAAAAATTTAATAGTTGATCAGTGTATTCAAAGGGATGGAAAAACAGAGTGCTCTGTTTTGAGCAGCAAGTTTGCTGAACTTTGACAGAGCATAACTCACAGATCAATTAGCCAATGGAGGTGTGGGATATATTTCTAGAAATCTGTTTAAGCACTCTATAACTTTGTTGTAGACTCCCAGAGCTGAATCATACCTTAAGATGGCTTAAATCCCAGAGGATTGTAAACTGTCCAGAACCAGGACAGATTTAAAACACTTTCTGGACTGTTCTGTTTTTCAAGCGTAACTTCTTGTAGAAAAATCTGAAATTATCATATGATACATCATTGGAAAGGGTAGGAGATGTGTTACATCTTTGTAATTCGAAGTTTCTGTATTTTCAGCAAGAAATTCAGTGGAAACCAGAGTTGAAAAGAGCAACTTCCAAGGGAGGTGCTGTTGAAATTCTTCCAGAAATTCTGTTGATTTGAATTACCATAACTTTTAAACCAGAGCTGGTCTGAGGGCAAATAAATACTAGTTGGAAATATACTGGAGTTTACTTTAACTTTGGTATTCAGCTTAAGTCATGAAAATGCCCAGAACCATATAAAAAACTGGGATACGTAGAAACTGGTCATTCTGACAGAGGGATGACAGCTGAACCCATTTGAGAGGTTGTTGTACCCTAAGGGGTTTAAGTAACTCCCAATGGGGTAGAACATACTCATGAGTGGTTATATTCAACTAGTGAAAGATTTGAGTATATGTCTTACTCAAGTTTCTTTTGCTAGAGACCATGTTTGTGTCGTATTGAAGATAAAAGGGTAGTATACGTGATGACAAAGCGATATTAACGTCTCGTAGTGACCAAACCTAGTTAAGATGAACTTTCAAAGAGGGAGTCCCTCAAATTGGATTTAACTAGCTTTTATTTGGTCTGGTAATGGTGTAGCTTGTGCAAAGTTATTACATTATCTACATACAAGATGTATCGCATGTTTTTGACAGTCATTATGTTTTACGCCTATTTTATTTGGACTGCATGAAGTATGCTGCGGGACTGATGTTCGCACTCGGACCACGCATGACATTGGTGGCTCTAGCCAGCAGGTGGGTGACGACTCCCAGCCACCTGCCTACGACAGCACCCCGCAGCAACAACCACCACCGCCGCCTCCGCTTACGCTAGCGGATGTGATTGCGGCACTGGTGGGTGGTCGTGAGGAGCAGACCGACCTGCTCCCCACGATCGTGCAGAATACATCCCAGGGAGGGGGGGCTTCAAGAGAGGGGGCCTCGTGAGCCCCGTGAGGTGACATACTCGGACTTCATGAGTACGCACCCTCCGGTGTTCACAGAAGCAGCAGAACCACTGGAGGCCGACAACTGGCTGCGGACAATTGAGTCCAAGTTCGGGCTGCTCCAATGCACGGAGCGGCAGAAGGCTCTGTTCGCGGCGCAGCAGCTTCACTGTGCCGCTGGTGCGTGGTGGGTGAATTATGTTGCCTCACGTCCGCCTAGCCACGCCGTGGAATGGGAAGAATTCCGGGAGGCGTTCCGTGCCTACCATATCCCTCCCGGGATAATGAATCGGAAGTTCCAAGAGTTCTTGGAGCTGAAGCTGGGCCGGAGGAGTGCCCATGACTATTCCTGTGCCTTCAACCATCTGGCGCAATATGCGTCGGATTACGTCTCCACCGAGGAGAAGAGATGGGAGCACTTCTATCATGGGTTACACCCCAAGATGAAGACACATCTCGTCCAATGCAATCGCGGCACCTTCAACGATCTCGTTAATGCCGCGATCATGCAAGAAGACGCTCAGCGAGAATTGGCGGCTGAGCAGCGGAAGGGCAGCACTCCACCCAGCAGTTGGGGTGGCGCTCCCCAGAAATACCATATGGTGTATCAGACACCATCCGGTCAGCAGTTGCATCAACCGGCGCGGCCTCAGCAGTTCGGGGGTCGTTATTTGCAGCCATCCCCATTCCAACCGCCGATGCCACCACCGTGACCGCAACAGCAGCAGCAGATGACACCCCGGGCGTTTCCACCGCCACAACGCTCCCTGGGTTTCCTTCCGCCAATCAGCGGAGGACCGCCTCGCTACACATGCTTTACGTGTGGCCAGGCGGGCCATTTCTCGAAGGACTGTCCCCAGGGGCAGCAGAGCAGCGGGCAAGCCCAGTTCCAGGGTGGTGCTCGAGGCCGACCTCCGGTTAAGAAGGTTGGTCAGCGGACTGTGGGTGTTCGCAACCTCGACAATGTGGACGCACCAGAGGGAGAAAACGTGCTGGCGGGTATGTTCACTCTCAACGACCAAACAATCATCATTTTATTCGATTCTGGTGCAACCCACAGTTTTATAAGTGCATCCTATGTGGCTAAGCATCAAATGCATGTCTTCCCAACCGACTGCACATATATGATCTGCTCACCAGGAGGGAGGATTTCAGCAAATATGATGGTTCCAAAAGCACCACTGTGCTTAGGTGGGAAGATATATCCCACCACCTTGATAATCCTTATGGGACAAAAGAATGATGCAATCTTAGGGAGGTCATGGTTAAGCTACCATGGCACTGTCCTGGACACTCGGACATGGACGGTTCATTTGAATTATCCATTCCACCGTCCGCATTCCATGGTGCTAGACAATCCAGTCTGGGAAGTTTCAGAAATTAATAATGCTGAAGCTCTCAAGTTAGATGACATCCCCGTAGTCCGGGAGTACTCCGACGTGTTTCCGGATGATCTTCCGGGCATGCCTCCTGAGTGAGATGTCGAGTTCAAGATTGAGCTTGCACCCAGGACTACACCCATATCACGGAGGCCATACAAAATGGCTCCAAACGAGCTCCCTGAACTAAAAGAACAGCTCAATGATCTGTTGAGCAAAGGTTTCATTAGGCCGCGTTCCTCGCCTTGGGGATGCTCGGTGCTGTTCGTGAAGAAGAAGGATGAAACCTTGAGGCTATGTGTGGTTTACCGGCCGCTCAACGCCGTCACCATCAAGAACAAATACCCACTGCCCCGCATCGACATCCTGTTTGATCAGCTTGTGGGTGCAAGTGTGTTCTCCAAGATGGACCTTCGCTCCGGATATCATCAAATAAAATTCCGGGCGGAGGACATCCCGAAGACGGCCTTCTCGACGAGATATGGCTTATATGAGTATCTAGTCATGTCTTTTGGTCTCACTAATGCTCTGGCACATTTCATGTATCTCATGAACTCGGTGTTCATGCCGGATCTGGACAAGTTCGTTGTGGTGTTCATCGATGATATCTTGGTTTACTCCAAGACAGAAGTAGAACATGCCCAACACTTGAGGATCGTTCTTCAACGATTGCGAGACCACAGGCTCTACGCCAAGTTCAGCAAATGTGAGTTTTGGATCATCCAAGTGCCATTTTTGGGACATATTATCTCAGCGGAAGGCATTGTGGTTGACCCAAGCAAAATCAAGCAAGTGCTGAAATGGAAAGCTCCCACTTCAGTCCATGAAGTCAGAAGCTTCTTCGGCTTAGCGGGATACTATCGGAGATTCATTCCAAGCTTCTCCAAGCTTGCTAAGCCGATGACAGAATTGCTGAAAAAGGGAACAAAATATGTTTGGAACACGACGTGTGAAGAAGCGTTCCATGCATTAGTGAAGCATCACACAACAGCCCCGGTCTTGGCTCAACCAGATACAACCAAGCCCTTCGACGTGTATTGTGATGCGTCTGATATTGGGCTCGGCTGCGTGTTGATGCAGGAAGGACGTGTGGTCGCATATGGCTCACGCCAATTGCGAAACCATGAGCAGCACTACCCAACTCATTATCTTGAGCTTGCTGCTGTGGTACTGGCGTTGAAGATGTGGAGGCACTATCTCCTAGGGAATTTGGTGCATCTCTACACCGACCACAAGAGCCTGAAATATATTTTCACCCAGAGGGAGCTGAATATGATGAAAAGGAGGTGGTTAGAACTAATCAAAGATTATGATATTGAGATTCATTACCACCCAGGCAAGGCGAATGTGGTTGCTGACGCGCTGAGTCGGAAATCACATGTCCATAACCTCACCATTACACCGGTGGAGGAGGAAGAGCCGAGTTTATACTTGGTTCCTTATGGATCACTCTATAATCTTGCCCTCATCCCTACCATTAGGGAGGACATCATTGCAACTCAGAAGGTTGATAAGGGAATGGCACATCTCCGGAGACGGATAGACAACGGGGAAATCAAATGTTTCCGGAAGGATGATGAGGGGACGCTGTGGTTCAATGGCCGCATAGTCGTACCCCGGGATATGGAACTGCGGAAGAAGATTCTTGATGAAGCTCACTTGTCTAAATACTCCATTCATCCCGGCAGCAACAAAATGTACCAAGATTTGAAAAAGAAGTTTTGGTGGACGCGGATGAAGTGGGAAATAGTGCAGTACGTATCCGAGTGTGATACGTGTAGACGAGTGAAAGCTGATCATATGAGAAAATCAGGGCTGCTGCAACACCTGAACATACCGGCATGGAAATGGGAAGATGTGAGCATGGATTTCATTGTGGGGTTACCCCTGACTTCCAACAAGCATTATTCCATTTGGGTAATCGTTGACCGGTTACCAAGTCGGCTCACTTCATTCCTGTGCATACACGTTACAACTCCGGCAAGTATGCGGAGCTGTACTGTAACACCCTCATTTCTGGTTTCTGCATATATTCATGTTTCATGAAGAGAGAACATTTTAAAAGAAATAGGAACAGAGAAAATTATCAAAAGATAGCCAGTAAGAGCCGAATCCAGTTTACCGAGAGCGCCGAAGACAACTTGCTGCGGCCCGCTGGCCACGTGGCGTGTTTGGAGCTGATCCCTGCGAAGGGGAGAGGTACGCCGCTAAACTGGCTACGTGGAAGGCTCGGGGCTCATCTCCGCAAAGGGGGAGAGGTCTGACCCTGTGGGACACGTGTTTCCCCGGAGCTAGCCTCTGCGGAAGAAGCAAAGGCATTTCCGCAGGACACATGTCACCTTCGGAGCTAGTCACCGCTGCAATCAGAGGACCAGTCCCGTGGGATACGTGTCGATCTCGGAGCTCACCTCCGAGAGGTCCGGTTCTATCGGACACGTGTCGCCACCGGAGCTTATCTCCGGCAGGTCCGTCACTGTTGGACACGTGTTAACCTCGGAGCTCGTCTCTGAGAAGAAAGGAATTCTGGCACTGGAGCTACCTCTGGAGAGAGGAAAGGTCCGGAACTGACACGTGGCGTGTGCGGAGCCACCTCCGAATAGAGAGGAGGTCCCGACCGCCAGGATACGTGGCGCACACGGAGCTCACCTCCGAAAGAGAAGGGGGTCTCGCTCGTTTGACACGCGGCACAACCGGAGCTCGTCCCTGCGGAAAAGGAGAGACCAGGCCCTGATGGACACGTGGAGCTTCCGGAGCTCATCACCGAGGAGGTAACCAGTTCTGGAATGGTTTTTGGATTCTGTATGCGTAGAAATATCGATACAGAGGAGAAACCGACTCGAATTCCACAATGTTACCGTACCAAATCAACTCGAGATAAGTTGTTAGGATTCAACGATGATCTGAATAGGACTCTTATTCGGAATCCAATCAGATTTGGACTCTTCTTCTCCCGATTATAAATAGAACCCAGAACCCTTGGCCGAAACCACGAACTTCTTTTCCAACTTCTAAACCGACGACTAAGAGCCCTAGCCCCAACTCGCCGAATAAGCCATAGTCGGAGGTCAGCGAGGGAGATCGCCGGAAGAGAGCCCCAACGAACTGTCTGATCAGAGGAGGACCTCGAGACCGAGAAGAACGTAAGGTAGGTCTCCAATACCACCTTACGACATCGTTGTGTTTTCTTTGCATCCGTTCTTCGATTCCTTTCGAACAGAAGCTTTCTCATGGACAGGTCACTTGTTAATCGGGTTGATCTAAAGACAAGGTCATCGTCACGTCCACATCTGATCCGAACACCTCTGTTCATCATAAAGCCATGCAAGAACACGTACAAAACCGATCTAATAAAACTGATCATAGGATAGCATGCATATGCATCATCGCATCTAGTTAAAGTTTGTGCATGATATTGATTGTTATGAATCTTGTATGTGCGCGATCCTGTATAGCAGGACAAGCTCAGGGAGCTGTTTATGACGAGCTGCAACAACAAGGTTTCGAGATCCAAGAGCCACCAGAACCGCAAGAACAAGGCAAGTGCTCCTTGACCATATTGATTCTATGTTTTGGGTAAAACTGTTTTGATTTGCGAAAAGGTGTGCGTGCTGAGTCAAACATGATGGGAAACCCTTATATAGGAGTTTGCTAGTTTTGGTTAAACCACCCTTGTCGCCAGGGAAGTTTATGAGTCGGGTATGGTTTTTTTACTTTTATGCTTCGCTGAGTCCATGGGATTGGGAAGCGAGATAGATGTGTCTAGCTAACTGCACTCGTAATGACAATAAGAAACTGATGTTGTTAATGGACATGGATCGGAGGGAGATCTAGGCAAGACTGGGTTTGTGAATGAGGTAGCATGAGATTGTGGTTTACTTGCCATAGATCTAAGGACCGGTTCATGCATCCACATGCCAGGATAACAGTGCCACCACAAGGCCAAGTATGGGTGCGGCTTAGCTGAGTAATTAGGTAAGTTGCTAGATTGTTATGGACTGTGGAAGACGTGGGGAATGGGAGTCGAGTGAGGACTGCCCTGGGAACTGCATGGCACAAGAGGGGGCCCGTGGGTTGGAGAATTGGACATTCTAGCCTACCGGTGAAACCTTAGTGAGTCCATACATCTAGTAGCCCCTTTGTAAAGGCTATTTTGTGATCTCTTGGCCATACACCGATGGTTGTGTACTGGTATAATGGAGGTTCTGCAGTCGCTGACGGGTGACGAAATCACAAACTTGTGGGTAAAGAGGTGCAAACTCTGCAGAGTTCCTAAAACTATCATGATAGCCGAGCTTACGGTCACGAGCGCCTGGCCAACTGCCATGATTAGTTGGGATGGTTATTGGGATGGTTACTGGTTATGGTTTTTGGATGGTTTGGTTTTGGGACTATTGAGTCCGGGTGATAAGATGGTTGCATGACTGTTGAGTCATGGCAACAAGGTTGGTCTCGATGGGAGACGAAGTTGTTTTATGAGATGAAATGGTAGCGGATACAGGATGGTATTCGTGAGATGGTAGCGAATATGAGGAGGTATTCGTGAGCGAGAATGTGGTTGATTGATGACTGGTTATGAACATAATGGAGGTATGATTGGTATTTTAATACATGTTGGGATTACATTCACTTAAAGATGAGTCGCTGTTTTACCATGGTTTGATAAATAACTTTGCTTTCTGCAATGAGCCTTTTTATACCTACCTTGTTATTAGCTACATATCATATTTTCCCGCACTTGCTGAGTACATCATTGTACTCAAACTTGCATTATTATTTTATAATCAGCAGCAGGAGAAGACTACTATGAAGACCAAATGGAGCATTAGGCGTGTGATCTGTTCTCAACCTTGCCTGTGGGAATGGAATAGAGATGGAGCCATTGCTTCCTAGAATTGCTTCCGCATTAGTTAAATTGCTTCCGCATTAGAATAAAGACTTCCGCTGCATAGAAATAAGACTTCCGCTGTGAGCATGGGTCCAAGACTCATGAAACATTGTAATAAACTCTGTTACTCGTGGATATATATATTCGGAATTCAGTTTGTGGAACATATGTGTAGGTGTGATGAACATCCTGGGCACACATATGCATTAGTTCTCGGTTTCATGGTTTTCCACATAATTGAGGGCGTCACAGATTGGTATCAGAGCCACGGTTGACAATGGGTTACACGCCTAAATAGGAAACACAGAGTGGTATCAAAAACCACAGATAGAGGTAGATTACACACCTAGATACAATCACAGATTGGTATCAGACACAGATTGATAGCTAAGCCACGCTGACCATAGGAAGCAACCTAGGATGCTTATATTGGCCTTGAAACTACCTTGACATAGGAAACCATCCTTGAATAGGAGTTGTGTGAGCCCTTGCAATGATTGTTTGTGATTGTGTGCTTAGTGTGAGTTGTGGGACCTCTCAAAACGTTGTCCATATCCACACGTAAGTAGAAAGAGGTGTGAGATGTTTCGGCACTTGATCACATCCTCATATGGGCTAATATATATATAGTCCAACTCACCTTGATGCATATAGTTGAGGGAATCTACCTAACGTTCTAACCTTCTATTCTATTTCGTTCTCTCCCACAGATGGTGAGAGGAAACGCCGGCCGAAGGAACGTCCGTGACAACCAAGAGGATGGTCACGAGGAAGTTCCTGTTAACCCCGGAGCTGGTGAGAACCGCCTGGAACGGTTGATGGCCATGCAAAACCAACTTATGCAAACCATGATCCAAACTTTGGGTCAGTTGCAGGCCAACAACAACAACACCGTTCCGGCACCACCGCCACCACCACCGCCGGCTCATAACAGGTTGGGAGAGTTCATTAGGACTCGACCACCCACCTTTGCTCAAGCCAACGACCCCATGGAGGCCGACGACTGGTTGAAATCCATGGAGAAGAAGCTTGCCATAGGGCAGTGCAATGACCGAGAGAAGGTTCTCTTTGCATCGCACCAACTTATGGAAGCTGCCGCTGACTGGTGGAATGCCCTATGTAACGCTCATGTCGACCCGGAGACAATTACTTGGACTGAGTTCAAGGAAAGTTTCCGCTCTCATTACATCCCTGCTGGTGTAATGATGCTCAAGAGGCAGGAGTTCGAAGGTCTCCGCCAAGGACAGAAAAGTGTGAGTGAGTATCTCAACAAGTAAACACAACTGTCCCGATCTGCCCTGAAGATGTCAACTCAGACCAGAGGAAGCAATACCTGTTCATGAGAGGGTTGAACAATGAGATCCAGGTTCAGCTCCTTAACAATGACTACGCAATCTTTTAGAAGCGGGTTGACAAGGCTATAGTGGTTGAAAACAAGATCCGAGAGATCGAGCGAGAGTGCAAGAGGAAGATGCCATACCAGCCTCAAGGGAGCAATGTATGATCTCGGTACATGCCCCCAGCTGCACCACAGTATGGATCGACCACTCCTGCATACCGCCCTAGTCAGCCACCACAGCAACGACCTGTTGCACCAGCACCCGGTGTGCCCGGACCTAACATGGGCACTCCTGTTCAAAACCCCCGTCCAAACGTACCTGCTGCCGTAGGCAACAGGGCATGCTTTGCATGCGGGGAAATAGGACACTTCGCGAACCAGTGCCCGAGGAGAGGCCCTGGACAGCAAGGCAATGTGCCCAAACAGAACCTACGACTGAACAGAGGATACAATCAAGGAAACCGGGGACAACAGAACTATGCTCGTGGCAACGTGAACCATGTCTCTGCTGAGGAAGCACAACAGGCTGAGGACCATCGTAATTGGTATGTTCCTTGCCAACTCCAACCCAGCCACCATCTTATTCGATTCTGGAGCATCACATTCCTTCATATCATCCAAGTATGTTGCCAAGCATAATCTACCCATATCCCACTTAAAATGTGCTATGTTAGTTAATTCTCCCGGTGGAGAAATAAGGACTAATATAGTATGTCCGAAAGTAAGCCTTAAAATAAGGGGGGTAGACTTCCTTGCCAACCTTATTGTCTTGGATTCCCAAGGTATTGACATAATACTCGGGATGGATTGGTTAAGCAAGCACAACAGGGTAATCCAATGTGCTAGAAGAAGCGTGCAGTTGACAAATGGGCACGGTATTCGTGTCGAGTTTGAGTCAGCCCAACAAACAACCGAAAAGGCAATCTTGAACCACGTCGAAGGAGCAACATTGGACAGCATGCCAGTGGTTCAAGAATTCTCGGACGTGTTTCCAGAGGAGCTTCCAGGTATGCCCCCTGATCGGGACATTGAGTTTGCCATTGATTTGGTACCTGGAACTGCACCCATAGCCAAGAGACCCTATAGGATTCCTGTCAATGAACTAGTAGAACTCAAGAAGCAAATTTAAGAGCAGCTGGAAGAGGGTTTTATACGTCCAAGCTCGTCACCATGGGGAGCCCCCATGCTCTTCATAGACAAGAAGGATGGAACCCAAAGGATGTGCGTGGACTATAGGTCTCTCAACGAGGTGACAATCAAGAACAAATACCCTCTGCCCCGTATAGAGGACCTATTCGACCAAATGAAAGGAGCCCGAGTGTTCTCCAAGATTGATCTTCGGTCAGGATATTTCCAGCTGAAGATTAAGCCCTCCGATATACCCAAGACTGCCTTTCGAACACAGTATGGTTCGTATGAATATACCGTCATGTCTTTTGGGTTAACAAATGCATCCGCATACTTCATGTACCTCATGAACAAGGTTTTCATGGAGTAATTGGATAAGTTTGTTGTGGTTTTCATCAATGACATTATGGTGTGTTCAAAAAGTGAGGAGGAGCATGAAGAACATTTGAAATTGACCTTGCAGAGAATGCGTGAGCATCGATTGTATGCGAAGCTAAACAAGTGTCAATTTTGGCTAAAGGAAATATCGTTCCTAGGCCACATTATCTCCGAAGAAGGGGTATCGGTTGATCCCGGAAAAGTGAGAGATGTTCTAAAGTGGGACCAGCCGCAAAACGTGAGGGATATTTGGAGTTTTCTTTGGATGGCGGGATACTACCGAAGATTCATCAAAGACTTCTCTAAGATAGCAAAGCCTATGACAGAGTTGCTAATGAAGGGGAAGGCCTTTCGATGGACACCAGCATGCCAAGAAAGTTTTGAGGAACTCAAGAAAAGGCTAACCACAGCGCTGGTTTTGGTATTGCCAGACGTAAGAATGAGCTTTGACATATATTGTGACGCATCCATACAGGGGCTCGGATGTGTGCTCATGCAAGAAGGACAAGTGGTAGCCTATGCCTCATGACAATTAAAGAAGCATGAGCTCAATTATCCTACACATGACTTGGAGCTAGCAGCAGTAGTGCATGCATTGAAGATTTGGAGACATTATATCCTTGGTCATCGATGTGAGATCTATACGGATCATAAAAGCCTCAAGTACATATTTACACAAACGAACTTGAATTTGAGGCAACGTCGATGGTTGGAACTCATCAAGGATTACGATGTTGGAATCAACTACCACCCCGGGAAGGCCAATGTAGTAGCTGATACATTGAGCCGAAAGGGAGCATGTCACCAACTCACGGTTCGGGAGCTACCACCCGAGCTACGTAAGGAGTTCGAGCGGTTGCACCTCGGATTCTTGAACAACATGGAAATGATGGAGATCCACTCTTCATTGGAGCAAGAGATAAGAGATGGACAAGCAACGGATGAGGAGGTCAAGGAGATCAAGGAAAGGATCCGACAAGGAATAGAGAAGGATTTCGAAGAAGATGAGAAGGGTACGCTTTGGCTAGGAAAAAGGATTTGTGTGCCTAACGTGAAGCACCTCCGCGACATGATATTGAAGGAGGCACATGATTCACCCTATTCCATACATCCGGGAAGTACCAAAATGTACAAGGACTTGAAAACTTGTTATTGGTGGGATGGTATGAAAAGGGACATAGCCGAATACGTTGCCCTATGCGATACATGCCAACGGGTGAAGGCCGAACATCAAAGACCCGCTGGATTGTTGCAACCTTTGAAGGTACCAGAGTGGAAGTGGGATGACATCAGTATGGATTTCATCGTTGGATTGCCACGTACTCAGTCGGGTTATGACTCCATCTGGGTTATCGTTGACCGATTGACGAAAAACGCGCATTTTCTCTCTATAAGGGCCAAGTACAAAGTTGCACAATTAGCTGAGTTGTACATGGAGAAGATCGTGTGCCGTCATGGAGTCCCGAGGAGGATAGTCTCAGATCAAGGTTCTCAGTTTACCTCTAGATTCTGGAGGAAGCTGCAGAAAGCTATCGGTACACGACTAGATTTTAGCTCCGCCTATCACCCACAAACCGATGGGCAAACCGAAAGGACAAACCAAATTTTGGAAGACATGTTGAGAGCTTGCTCCTTGAAACATGGGCGTAGTTGGGATAGGAGTTTACCGTACGCCGAATTCTCCTATAACAACAGCTATCAAGCTAGCTTGAAGATGTCGCCTTTCGAAGCATTGTACGGTAGACGGTGTAGAACACCGCTGTTCTAGAACGAGACCAGAGAGAACCAGGTGTTTGGACCCGAAGTGCTACAAGAGGCTGAAAAGCAAGTCCAAACGATACGGGAGAACATAAAGGCTGCTCAGTCATGACAGAAAGGCTATGCGGACAATAGGCGAAGGAAGTTGACCTTCGAAGTAGGAGACTTCGTATACCTTAAGGTATCGCCTATCCGTGGTCAACGACATTTCAACGTCAAAGGCAAGCTAGCACCTCGCTACATCGGACCATTTAAGATTTTGGACAAGCGAGGAGAAGTAGCCTATCAACTAGAGCTCCCAACATATCTCTCCGACGTACATGACGTGTTTCATGTATCCCAGCTCAAGAAGTGCTTGAGAGTACCAGAGGAACAAATACCAATGGAAGAGCTTGAACTTCAAGAAGACCTGACTTATGCGGAACACCCTGTCCGAATTTTGGACGTAAAGGAAAGGGTCACCAGGAACAAAGTGATCCGATGGTGCAAGGTACAATGGAGTCATCACACCGAAGCCGAAGCCACATGGGAGCGCGAAGAAGACATCAAGGCAGAATTTCCTCATCTATTCCCTACTAACGAATCTCGAGGGCGAGATTCAATTTAAGGGGGGTAAATTTGTAACACCCTCATTTCTGGTTTGTGCATATATTCATGTTTCATGAAGAGAGAATATTTTAAAAGAAATAGGAACAGATAAAATTATCAAAAGATAGCCAATAAGAGCCGAATCCAGTTCACCGAGAGCGCCAAAGACAACTTGCCGCAGCCTGCTGGCCACGTGGCGTGTTCGGAGCTCATCCATGCGAAGTGGGGAGAGATACGCCGCTAAACTGGCTACGTGGCAGGCTCGGGGCTCATCTCCGCTAAGGGGGAGAGGTCCGACCCTGTGGGACACGTGTTGCCCCGGAGCTAGCCTCTGCAGAAGAAGCAAAGGCATTTCCGCAGGACACATGTCACCTTCGGAGCTAGTCACCGCGGGAATCAGAGGACCAGTCCCGCGGGATACATGTCGATCTCGGAGCTCACCTCCGAGAGGTCCGGTTCTATCGGACACGTGTCACCACCTGAGCTTATCTCCGGGAGGTCCGTCACTGTTAGACACGTGTTAACCTCGGAGCTCGTCTCTGAGAAGAAAGGAAGTCTGGCGCTGGAGCTACCTCCGGAGAGAGGAAAGGTCCGGCACTGACACGTGGCGTGTGCGGAGCCACCTCCGAATAGAGAGGAGGTCCTGGCCGCCAGGATACGTGGCGCACGCGGAGCTCACCTCCGAAAGAGAAGGGGGTCTCGCTCGCTTGACACGCGGCACAACCGGAGCTCGTCCCTGCGGAAAAGGAGAGACCAGGCCCTAATGGACACGTGGAGCTTCCGAAACTCATCACCGAGGAGGTAACGAGTTCTGGAACGGTTTTTTGATTCTGTACGCGTAGAAATATCAGTACAGAGGAGAAACCGACCTGAATTTCACAATGTTACCGTACCAAATCAACTCGAGATAAATTGTTAGGGTTCAATGATGATCTGAATAGGACTCTTATTCAGAATCCAATCAGATTGGGACTCTTATTTTCCCGATTATAAATAGAACCCAGAACCCTTGGCCGAAACCACGAACTTCTTTTCCAACTCCTAAACCGACGACTTAGAGCCCTAGCCCCAACTCGCCGAGTAAGCCATCGTCGGAGATCAGTGAGGGAGATCGCCGGAAGAGAGCCCCAACGATCTGTCTGATCAGAGGAGGACCTCGAGACCGAGAAGAATGTAAGGTAGGTCCAATACCACCTTACATCATCGTTGTGTTTTCTTTGCATCTGTTCTTCGATTCCTTTCGAACAGAAGCCTTCTCGTGGACAGATCACTTGTTAATCGTGTTGATCTAAAAACAAGGTCATCGTCACGTCCACATCTGATCTGAACACCTCTGTTCATCATAAAGCCATGCAAGAACACGTACAAAACCGATCTAATAAAATTGATCATAGGATAGCATGCATATGCATCATCGCATCTAGTTAAAGTTTGTGCATGATATTGATTGTTATGAATCTTGTATGTGTGCGATCCTGTATAGCAGGACAATCTCAGGGAGCTGTTTACGACGAGCTACAAAAACAAGGTTTCGAGATCCAAGAGCCACCAGAACCGCAAGAACAAGGCAAGTGCTCCTTGACCATATTGATCCTATGTTTTGGGTAAAACTGTTTTGATTTGCGAAAAGGTGTTTGTGCTGAATCAAACGTGATGGGAAACCCTTTTATAGGAGTTTACTAGTTTTGGTTAAACCACCCTTGTCGCCAGGGAAGTTTATGAGTCGGGTATGGTTTTTTTTTACATTTATGCTTCGCTGAGTCCATGAGATTGGGAAGCGAGATAGATGTGTCTAGCTAACTGCACTCGTAATGACAATAAGAAACTGATGTTGTTAATGGACATGGATCGGAGGGAGATCTAGGTAAGACTGGGTTTGTGAATGAGGTAGCATGAGATGGTGGTTTACTTGCCGTAGATCTATGGACCGGTTCATGCATGCACATGCCAGGATAACAGTGCCACCACAAGGCCAAGTATGGGTGCGGCTTAGCTGAGTAATTAGGTAAGGTTCTAGATTGTTATGGACTGTGGAAGGCGCATGGAATGGGAGTCGAGTGAGGACTTCCCTGGGAACTGCATGGCACAAGAGGGGGCCCGTGGGTGGGAGAATTGGAGATTCTATCCTGCCGGTGAAACCTTAGTGAGTCCATACATCTAGTAGCCCCTTTGTAAAGGCTATTTTGTGATCTCTTGGCCATACACCGACGGTTGTGTACTGGTATAATGGAGGTTCTGCAGTTGCCGACGGGTGACGAAATCACAAGCTTGTCGGTAAAGAGGTGCAAACTCTGCAGAGTTCTTAAAACTATCATGATAGCCGATCTTACGGTCACGAGCGCCTGGCCAACTGCCATGATTAGTTGGGATGGTTACTGGTTATGGTTTTTGGATGGTTTGTGACACGACCCCACGGTCTTGTCGAGCCAAGATCACGCTGAGGGGTGCTGCGTTGCACAGCACCGGATAACACATATCAAAGGTACAAAGCGGAAGCAAAACTTTTATTACATAAAGTGGTTTATGAACATTTGTACATCAAATAGGTCCAGTTTACACTCACGGGTGCAGACTACACATCAAGTTCACGTTCAGCCCGTGAACGTGTCCTTGCTAGCACACACGCACACTAACACGGCGGCGTGCACGACTCCCACTCGACGGGGTTCCCCTCCTGGGGTTCCGCCTCCTCTTCGGGAGTCCCTTCCTCATAGAACCCTGCAAAAGCTTCAAACACAAGCAGTGAGCACGAAGGCTCAGCAGGACTGACCCATCTCTCCTAAACATGGAACTCCTACATGAGGGGTGATGGGTACATGAGATAAAAACAAGTTGCAAAGGACTCGCCTAATTAGTGGAACCTTACTTTCATGTTTTAGCAGCAGGTTGTGGAGAACCTTACGCTAAGGCACATGAGAGAGCCGCAATCAAACAAGAAAAGCATTTCTCTCATGTACTTTGCCCAAAGTTGAAAAGAACTTTAGTTAGCTCTAAACTACAACAAATCATTAACAATCAAAGTCCATCTTTCAATCAGCAACATTTTAACATGTAACTAGCCTGTTCTTTCTACGTCACGGTACAATGAACAAGTGGTACACACTGACCGCGAGAGACGGCGATTATAATCGATTTACACCTGCAGGGTTACCCGAACAACCCGTCACGTACGCCCGTACTCGATGTTACCTACAACAACCATCACGGACGCCGTACGCAACCACCTTTCGCCCGTCAGACGAATATTGAACCGGTCCCATCATCCAGAGCAAGAGGTCTCTGCACGCGCATCTCAGTGCCGCCAGCCGATTTGCACCTCAAGCTCTCAACCTACCCTCTGAACGACGGGCAATGCCTCAATACCCAGCTACCCGAGTTACATCAGTTTCCCGGTTCCCATATAGCCGGTAGGTCTTTGGTACTGTTCTAGTATGTTCAACAGGCCCGCACACGGCTCGGTCCTCAATCGACACAAGCGGCGCTATAGCACACAGGCCCCAAAGTCCTGCTGCCCTTACTCTCCGCTCGGTCTCATTTTTCTTGCCATGTGTATCATGTGCTATATCTACCCGAGTCGAGCGCCTCTAGCCTTTGCTCGCGAGTAGTTCCAACTACTCGACTTGTACCGAATCCTACCCTAACTTAGCTTTGCAGTAGATAACGGGGTTTGCAATCCTAAACCCAACCCATGGTTTTCTTGGCTATGCAATTGGGTTTTCAAACAAGACTCTAATGCAAGGAAATAAGTGATACTCAAAGAAAATGCTCAAAACAATAAAAATTTGTAAATAAGTTAATGCAAACCGGAGCTTGCCTTGCTGCTCTTGGTCGAAGGCTAGCTGCTCCTCCGGAGTAACAAAGTCTAGGACTTCAGGTTCCTCCTCGACCTTAGCGACTACATGATATAAGAAGTACATGTATTAATTAAATGCATTTGAATTGAGTTTTAACTTTGTGAACCTTCTAAGTCTTACTAGACAGACCCAAAGACTGTGAAACTTTTACTGTGGCTTGGTTACAACCTAAACAGAGACTTGGTCAAGTTGTAGTTGCATCAAAGCTCATTTGAGCCCTCCACAATTAATTATGTACTTGACCTTAATTGAAGGCTTTTAGGGTGTTTTAAGGATTTTCATGAAACAAGCTATGACTTTCTGAAAACTATATTTCCAGAGGGTTCTAATGGACTTGGTTTCACTTGATTTGAAGGTTCCTAACTAAAGATATGAGCTAAACAATTTCAGAGGAAATTTTGAAAATGTTTCTGAACATTTTCTATTTTCTCTGGAACAGTTTCACTAATTACACCATTAGGTGGAGCAAATGAGTTCAAATGGACCTTAAATTTTTATGATAGTTCAGGGATATTTAGTTGAACATCCCAGCAAAATTTCAGAATTTTCCTCCAAGGGATTCTCCAGTTAAAATTCCACAACAGTTTCAACTTTGAGGAATTAATTCCGGAGAAATAAGGATTTTCATGAAGTGAAACTTGATTTGCTGGAAAGTGCTCAGATAGCAGAATCCGACAAAATTTTGTTCACTCGATTTGGAGCTTCCTAGCCAATGTTATGAGGATTTGAAGTTTGAAGGAAATCTGAAAATCGGGGAAAAGTTTAAATCTGCTGGTGGGCCACGGGGACACGTGTTGGGTGCTGAGGCGTCGGCACACCGGGGCCTACGGGGTCTTCTCCGCGCCAGAACACTGGATCCGAGCTGCAGGCCGATCCCAATTTAAATTTTTGAGCCGCTGAAAGCCGGGGTCCACCCCCTTCGTCTACCTCCCGCCGCCTACGCTCTGCCGCCGGGGTACCTCGCCGGAGAGCTCGCCAGCAGCCTCTGTGGAGCTCCAAGCTTTATGATTCCGGTAGCCCCTGCCTATTTTCACTCGGGTAACACGATTCGGGGCTCAGCTCATCATGAAAATGGCCGGGACATGGTCGGCGACGAGCAGCAGCCTCGGGAGAACTTCGGCCGTGTTGCCCGTCCTCCCTAGCACCTCACCCGATCGAGCTAAGGGTCGTCGAGCATAAGTGGACCATAGGAAAGGTCGACATGAGCTCCACAGAGCTCGTGAAGGGCGATGTTGGGCTGTCACCGTGCGACCTAGGCCGGAAATCGGGATTTCTACTAAAACTCGAAGAACAGCGGTTTCCCTTCACGGTTCTTCGTGGTTCCTGCTCCTATGTACTCGTACGGGCACCTAGAAGTGATCCTCTCCACGAGAGGATGAGTGATGCCATGTGTCCTACGAATTTCTCTGATCGGTGCAGACTCCACTTTTGCACACCGTTGCAAAAACATGAAATTCCAGCCTGAGCAGTGTTTATCACGCCGCCGGAGCTTGCGGGAATGAAAGAGGGGCCGAAGGCGAACTTCTTTGCTATTCACAGCTCCTTGAACGGTGGGCTGTGGTGGCCGGAAGGATGATTCCCGCAGTGGCGGCTCGAGCTGAACCGGCAGAGGAAAGATCGCCTCGGTGGAGCTCGGGGAGGACTGCGCAGGGTATGGAACCGGCGTGAGGGTGTCGAAGATAGCTTGGCTCACCCGGTGCTGGTCTCAGATCGCCGGAAGGATCACTGGATCGGCCGGGCGATGAGGAACCGAATGTTCACTCGGGCGGCGAGGAGTTTCAGTCTGTTGGGCGAGAGCGCGTCGGGGTAGGGATGGGGAGCACCGGCGACTGCTCGGACGCCTAGATAAGGGCCCCAGAAGTCGGTTCAGCGGCCGTGGCGGCAAGCAGGTGGAGGCACGGCGGCCTCCCCTCGGTGGCGCTCTCGGGAGAAGCCCGGGGAACCGAGCACTGAAATTCCACTCGGTTAGATCTTCTCAGTGGCTGACATGTGGGTCCCAATTTTCTTTTAACCTCTGAAATTAACTCTAAATCACTGTTGTAAACAGTAAGCCCTAAACTGCCCATTGTGATTTGAATTATTCACCTCTGAGCCATTTGAATTGGTTAGAATTCAAATTGGGTTTGGTTTGAATAAATTTCAGCACATATTCAGTTTTGAAATTCAAATAAAGTTTGAATTTGTTCCACTTAGCTCATGTCAAGCTCAACTCCAAATGGAGTGAAAATTGGTGTGTGAGCTCACAAAAATGTGCTGAGTAAGAATATGCCTACCACTTTTGAATTTATGGGATAAGACAGTTTGAATTTGCATTTGAGTTCAAACTGCCCTCTTTCTAGCTATACACAAAATGACCTCAAAAAGGTTTTGAATTTGGGTGAAATTTGGCATGGACATTCCTAGCAATGTGTAGTAGTTTTCATATGCCCAGCCCCTACATATCACATGTGGGAAATACCACTATTGCAACATGTGAATTTGTTCTCTAATGAACATGTTGATGGTGGTTACTTGCTCTTCAAATGTCTTCATCCACTTGCTTCAAATGAGGTGTGTGTGTGGTGATGAACACTTTAAATATGTGTCTAAAAACTGAGGCCCTTACAGTTTGGTTATGGTTTGGTTTTGGGACTGTTGAGTCCGGGTGATAAGATGGTTGCATGACTGTTGTGTCATGGCAACAAGGTTGGTCTCGGTGGGAGGCGAAGTTGTTTTATGAGATGAAATGGTAGCGAATACAGGATGGTATTCGTGAGATGGTAGCGAATACGTGGAGGTATTCGTGAGCCAGAATGAGGTTAATTGATGACTGGTTATGAACATAATGGAGGTATGACTGGTATTTTAATACATGTTGGGATTACATTCACTTAAAGATGCGTAGCTGTTTTACCATGGTTTGATAAATAACTTTGCTTTCTGCAATGATCCTTTTTATACCTACCTTGTTATGAGGTACATATCATATTTTCCCGCACTTGCTGAGTACATCATTGTACTCAAACTTGCATTATTATTTCATCATCAGCAGCAGGAGAAGACTACTATGAAGACCAAATGGAGCATTAGGCGTGTGATCTGTTCTCAACCTTGCCTGTGGGAATGGAATAGAGATGGAGCCATTGCTGCCTAGAATTGCTTCCACATTAGTTAAATTGCATCTGCATTAGAATAAAGGCTTCTGCTGCATAGAAATAAGACTTCCGCTGTGAGCATGGGTACAAGACTCATGAAACATTGTAATAAATTCTGTTATTGGTGGATATATATATTCTGAATTCAGTTTGTGGAACATATGTGTATGTGTGATGAACATCCTGGGGACACATATGTGTTAGTTCTCGGTTCCGTGGTTTTCCACAGAATTGAGGGCGTCACATGTACATAGAGAGAAATCTATGTTTATATGGGGTACCCAAGACCATAGTCTCTGATCGAGGTGCGTTTTTGGTGTCTCGTTTTTGGGAGCAGCTGCACGCTGCATTGGGTACTAAGCTGTTTAGGAGCTCCGCCTATCACCCTCAGACAGATGGGCAAACAGAGAGGGTGAACCAAGTACTAGAGGACATGTTGAGGGCGTGTGCCATCCACAATGGTAGGAACTGGGATGATCACCTACCGTTGGCAGAATTCTCGTACAATAACGGCTATCAGGCGAGTATCAAGATGGCACCATATGAAGCTCTCTACGGTCGTAAATGCCGCACCCCATTGAACTGGTGCGAGTCCGGTGAAAGGGTCACATTCGGGGTTGATGTAGTGAACAACGCCAAAGAGCGCGTTCGGATGATTCAAGCCAACTTGAAGGCCGCTCAATCCCGGCAGAAAAGCTATGCTGATAAGAGGCGTAGGCCACTGCACTTTGACGTCGGAGAGCATGTGTACCACCGTGTATCTCCGATGAAGGGCGTGCACCGGTTTGGTGTGAAGGGGAAACTTGCTCCCCGATTCATTGGACCCTATGCTATCACCGAAAAGTATGGACCAGCGGCGTACAGACTAGAACTACCGGTATCTCTTGCCGGTGTTCACAACGTTTTCCATGTCTCACAACTGCGAAAATGTCTGAAGCATACGGCTGCTGTTTCCACTGAAGACGTCGGTGAGCTGCAACCGGATTTGACATATGATGAATATCCGGTGGCAATTATGGATGAGAAAGCTCGGACCACACGTAGCCGAACGATGTGGTTCTACATGATACTCTGGAGCAACCACACCGCCGAAGAAGCAACGTGGGAGAGCGAGGAATTCCTTCGCTCAAACTACCAGGAGTTCATGGCGTCTCAGCACGGGTGAGTTCCTATTACATCGCTGTCTCTTCTTTTGTAATCTCTGGACGGGATTCTTTTAAGGGGGGAGGGATGTAAAAGCCCAAGAAAAGGGACTTGCAAAAAATTTTTATCACCTCACAACACCACAGCTTTTGTTGTGGATATCTTGTGAATACTTGTGAAGAGCAAGTAACCACCATCAAAAGGGTGACTAGAGGGGAAAGCCCTAACTTTCAAAAAGTAGGATTTCTACACATGAACATGCCAGGTTGAGCTCACTCCTAGACCTTAATTAGTCTTGGGAAGGCTCAGGCCAAAGTTCATGCAAATCCAATACTTTTTGAGGCACTTTTGGAGGCATTTGAAAAAGAGGCCAATTTGAATACAAATTCAAATTGCAGCAACTTTCATCACTTAAATTCAAAAGTTGGCTTCATATTTAAACTCAGCATATTTTTCTGAGTTATACCACCAATTTTCATCCCCATTGGAATTTATCTTGTTGGAAGCTAAATTTGCATTAATTCAAAACTGAATTTGAATTTCAGTTCAAATATGAAGCAAATTTAGCCAAACCAATTTCAAATTTAGGAAAGCAAATTCAAACCAAGACTTGGAGGCTAAGTCTCACATTCAATTGTGAGTAGCTGGGATATTTTCAGTGGAAACAGAGATGAAAAATTAGGAGATAATTAGAGGGGAGGGACCCACTTGTCAGTAGCCTTCACACTGAAGTTTTCTTCAGTTGATCTTTTCACCGGCCGAAGCAGCGCGCGCCAGCACTTCCGCACCGGCGCCTGACCGCCACAGCTGGTGCCACCTCCTGCTCGGGGGAAGGCTAAGGACGCGAGGGAGACACCGTGATCCAGTAACCACGCGACCACGTGCAGTCCTCATGCTCTCTCTTCTCCCTCGCACGACCGAAACACTCCACCTCCGGTCGACCCCGCTAATCACCGGCGCCCGGGCAGCACAGGCGCTTTTCTGCTCGACAAGCTATACGAAAAAGGTCCGCTCCGAGGTGCTGATCACCACCGTACCGACCTCGCCATCTCTCTCGCACGATTGGCAGAGAATTTGGTTGATTAGTGCGTTGGTGTGTTTAGAACCGAGCCACACGAAATCCGGGAATTCAGAGCAAGCAAGCCACTACTCCCTGGACCGAGCTATAGACATGGTCTAGACTCACCCACACGTCTCTAGGATCAAAAACCATAGAGTCTCATCGAGTCTTGGTGATGTTCTTCGAGATTTTTGCATCGGCGCATAGGTCGCCGATGATCTCGTATTTGCAGCCTCGGTTGAGCTAATTTTAGTTCATGCCAGTGTTTAGGAGGTCACCATGGTGCTATAGGGAGAAAGACCGAAGTGTTTGAGCCCTCTTAGCACGCGTGCGATGTTGCCGGACTCAACCCGCCACTGCCGCCCGTCGCCGATGGGTTTTCGGTCACGGGGTTCCCCGGACGACCACGGGACGGGTTGCCCGTGGTCCAAAAGGGGGAGGCGGCAAGTTTCCAGGCGGTAGAAGGTCGGAAAGTCGGGTTCCGAGGAGCTCGCCGGGGAACACCGCCGCAGCGGGCTGTTGGCGCGAGGAGGAAGAAGGCACTGTATTGTGGGACCCTCATGCAGAGTTTAAACATTTCTGGGATTTTCCAGTTTTAGTTCAAACTTCATTTGCATATAACTTCGGCTAGGAAGCTCCAAATTTGGTGAACCAAATTTTTCTGAACTCAGAATTTTGAGTACTTTCCAGCAACACAAATTTCGGCTCATGAAACTTAATAGTTTTCCAGAATTAATTCCCTAAATTTAAACTGTTAGGAATTTTATCTGGAGAACTACTTTATGAAAAATTCTGAAATTTGGCTGGGAGGTTCATTGAAAATGTAAAAGCCCAAGAAAAGGGACTTGCAAAAACTTTTCATCACCTCACAACACCACAGTTTTTATTGTGGATATCTTAGGAAAAAATTGTGAAGAGCAAGTAACCTCCATCAAAAGAGTGATTAGAGGGGAAAGCCTTCACTTTCACAAAGTAGGATTTCTCCACATGAACCTGAGAGGTTGAGCTCACCCCTAGAACTTAAAAAGTCTTGGGAAGGTTCAGGCCAAGTTTCATGTAAATCCAACACTTTTTGAGGCACTTTTGGAGGTATCTGGAAAAGAGGCCAATTTGAATGTAAATTCAAATTGCAGCAACTTTCATCACTCAAATTCAAAAGTTAGCTTCATATTCAAACTCAGCACACTTTTCTGAGTAAGCCCACCAATTTTCACCCCCATTAGAGTTCATTTTGTCAAGAGCTAAATTTGCAAGAATTCAAAACTGAATTTGAATTTCAGTTCAAATAGGAGGCAAATTCAGCCAAGCAAAAATTCAAATGGGAGAACTCAAATTCAAACAAAAACTTGGGGGCTAAGTCTCACATTAAATTGTGAGTAGCTGGGGGGATATTCAGCAAAAACAGAAAAGAAAAATTGGAAAAAAGGGATTAAAGGGGAGGCCCACATGTCAGCTGCACATACGAGTGTTTCAGTCGGTTGCTGCAGCCGGCCTCTGCTTCGCGCGCAAGGCATAGGAGAGGCGGCGAGCCACCGAGGCATCGAACGGCCACCTCACGGTGCCAAAGTCGCGGCTCAAAGGCCAGCGCACACCCCACGCCGCCCTTTCTCCTGTTTTCCGAACGAGAACGACCACCACCCGAGCTCTTTCTTCGGTTCCGCGCAAGAACAGAGCGCCGACCTCCGTTGATCCCCGGCGTCCGAGAGCTAGAGCCCGTCTCGCGCCCGGCGAGCTATACGAAAAAGGTCTGCTACAAGGTGCGTGACACGCTAGTGCCGACCGTTCCTCCTCTCATACGTCGTCGGGTTAGTATTTGGCCGTTTATCCATTCGGTGTTCAAAATACCGAAGGTTGCAAAACGAGGAAATTCGGAGTAGATAGTTCACCACCAGGGATTCCGAGCTACACACACGCTCTGCACTGGTACACGACCACCTAGGATCAAAAACCAGCAAGAACCATGGGCTAGGGTTACGGTTCGTCGAAGTTTTCTGAGTACAGCCGATATCCGGCCTAGGTCGCCGGTGAGGTCGTAGTTGCAGCCGTTTTTACGGGGATCGGTGCCAATGTCCGCGATCAGCAGGCGTCAGCGGAGCTCCCTGAGCAAACCGCATCGAAAAAGGTGCAGGGGATGCCGAGTTCGACGTCGCCGGTGAGCTCCCGGCCGCTGTTACAGGCGGGAGCACTGTTCCCGCCGTTGTCAAGCTCTAGGTAGGGCACCACCGTGTTCCCCAGGCCGAGATAGGCACAGGCGGCGAGTTTCGTTGGAGGTCGGGCAGCAGAACGCCCGGCGGCGAGTATTCTGGCGAGGTGGGCGGCGGGAAGCCACGGGAGCGCGAGGTTGAAGAAGCCTTGCGGACCCCGCGTGTCGGTCTCTGCTGAGAGCACCCGGGATTTGCTGCAGCACCGGGATCCCGTGCGACTGCACGGGGGATTCTGCGGGCTCCTGTGTGGGTTAGCTGGGAAGCTGACACATAGCCCGGGGGATCCCACCCAACAGTTTAAACTTTATTCGAATTTCCAGATTTAGTTCAAACTTCAAATGGATAGAACTTTTGCTAGGAAACCCCAAATTCAGTGAACCAAATTTTGCTGAACTCAGAATTCTGAGTACTTTCCAGCAATACCAATTTCAGCTCATGAAAGTGAATAGTTCTCCAGAATTAAATCCCTAAATTTTAAAATATTGGGAATTTTATCTGGAGAACTACTTTATGAAAAATTCTGACATTTGACTGAGAGGTTCATTGGAAAATCCCGGAATCCCAGTAAAATTTTCAGACCCATCCAAGTTAATTTATCTACCCTAATGGGGTGATTAAGAGAACTGCCCTGAGAAAATAGAAAAATGTACAGAAACATTTTTCAGATTTTCTCAAATCTTAATTAGGGCATAACTTTCAGTAGAATTCTTCAAATGACATGAAACCAATTCCATGAGAACCATCTTAAATTCTAGTTTCCAGAAATAATGGTTGGAGGCATGAAAACCCCTGGAATTACTTAGAGGCTCAAATATTGACCAAATAGGCTTTTATTTGTACAAGGTTCAAATGAACTTTGTTTCAAATGAAACTTGGTCAAGACTCTGGTTAGGACCCTACCAGGCCACCATAAAAATTTCAGAACCAAACGGGAGGGCTAGCTAGAGTTACTAGTAATTATATATTCAAGTTTATACATTGCATTTAAATTGACAGGTAGTATTTCATTATCGTGTAGTCGCTGAAGGCGAGGAGACTCCGGAAGTTCTTGACTTCCTCCTTCCGGAAGAAGAACTAACCTCTGACCAGCAGCAACAAGGCAAGTCCCGGTTTGCATTAACCTTCTTTTAAAGTTTGTGCTTTGTTCACATGTCTAGAGTGAAGTGTGTATGTGCATTAGGTGTAGGATGGATGAATACCCCACTTGCATGACCAGAATTTTCCCTAAGAATGGGGGTAGTGTCTAAGACCTCGAGTAGACAGGCTATGCTTAATGCGTTATAGGACTTCGGTACAAGTCGAGTAGTTGGAATCTACTCGCGAGTTAGGGTTGGGACACACGGGTTTGGTTCGAGTGATGTGAGATCACTTTAGTAATGAAAATGAGACTAGGAAGGGGCTAGGGCGAAGCAAGAGGAAGTCTTGTGTGCGCAGCCCTGTCCGTGTTGATTTAGGACCGATCCATGTGCGACCCTACTGAACAAGTATTGAACGTACCGAAGGCATATCGGATATATGGGCCCCGATAAACCGATGTAGCATAAACCTCCGGGCGTCGAGGCATAACGCACCGATTTATAGGTGTAGGCTGAGGGCAGCAAGGTGGAAATCTGCCAACGGGCATAGAGAGATGCTCCGTGTGGGGAACCTCCTGCTCGTTTCGGTGCGACCAGTTCGATGTTTGGGGTGTTGGGTGAAAGATTGTCCCGTACGACATCGAGTGAGCGTGCTGTGCAGCTCCACGGGTGGGCGTACGTGACGTGCTCTTTGGGTTTCCCTGCAGGTGTATATCGAGTCGATTAGCCGTCCCTCGCGGTGACGAATACCGCTTGTTAACTGAATCGTGACGTAGACTAATGAATGAAATGTTATGATTCAATATTGCTGTTATGATATAATTGTATTGCTACATGTGTGCCACCAAATATTGCTTACTAAATTCCAGATTCCTGAACTGTTAACTTGTTGCTAAAAGATGAATTAAGGATGAACTTGTAGGCGTGTCCATTTGCTGCAATGTTACTATCCTATGTTCAGTGTACACCTCATGTAGAGTTTCATGCCTAGGTGAGTCGGTTGAGTCTTGTTGAGCCATCGTGCTCACGGTTGCTGCTTAAGTGTTTTTCAGGTGAGGAGCCACCCACGGACTCAGAGTATGAGTCCATCGGTGAGGGTTACCCTCCGTCGGGGACTACGGCTGAGTGGGAGCCGTACACGCCGCGCTGAGCTGAGACGTGCAGCTAGTGTGGGTTGCCCTAGGTTGGGGAAATCGACTTTTGCTAGATAGATGGGCGTGAGTTGTAGAAAAGTAGACTTCCGCTGTGTAATAAAGACCATAGTTTGTAACTGAGTATTGTACCGTTTGTACAGTTCAGTTGTTTTTCCCATGTAATATATTGTGTTCTTATGACGTGTGCTGTCGGGTGTCGCATCGCGCGGCACCACCCTCTGCGATCCTGGATGAGTGGATCCCGGTCCGCCACAGCCTGGTATCAGAGCTGCATTGGGGATAGCACAGTACTTAAGGACTGTATTACGGGAAAACTTAGGTTTACGGTGAGGAATCGGTAGTTTGCCCAAGTAAGGACTATATTAGCATAGTTACTTAAAGTGGAAAAGACTAACCTATGTGTTATAATTCTAAATTTTTAATTATGTAACGACGCACCTACGCTTTGGTAAGAATGGTAAGGAACGCCACCGAAAGCGGTTCAATTTCGGTTAGCTCCCCTGACGAGGAACGTGGTTAAGGGCTAGGTCTCACAGCTTGGTGTGAGACGTCAATATGAAACCCTTGGACTCTTCATGTTCCTGAGTTCATATGAAATGCTGATCCCTAGCGTGCATTAGGCAAGTAAGTGGAGACCCCATCGTGTGGTCAGTAACGCGAGAGTGTGTTCATCTGGAAGTAGCCCAGAAGGACATGCACAGCGCTTGCCAATGGTGTGCCCTGCAGGGCAGTAGGTGGTATCTTTTGGGTTGATAACATTCCCAACCATGACGAACCGTTCATGACATACTCGGGTTCCTCGTCGTGTGGTGTTGAAACACGATCACGTACCTTGAGACGTGACCTAACTCAAGGACGGCCGTATGGCAATGATACGGGCGTTTGTATTTAAATTTCAAATATGGTCCTGCCTGAAATGGAAACACAACCTTTGAGTGCATCACTATTGTTTGGTCTTCTGCAGGTACTAACCACGTATGTATCCGTGTAGTAAACGTGTGCGAGAGACCGTTTAGTGCCACACTTGAGACGTATATGCCGGTATAATCCGGTTAGGATTTTCTTTTGTGAGGAACGTAGTACCGAGATATCATAGGCATATGCATGAAAAATAATGATAACAAGGAATTAAAATCACTAGGTTCAATATTTAGGACCCTGGTTGGGTATAAGAATGCGATAGTGGAGTAGGATAGCCAAAGGGATGAAAAACGGAGTGCTCTGTTTTGGGCAGCAAGTTTGCTGATCTTCAACAAGGCATAACCAACAGGTCTGTTAGCCCAGGGAGGTGTGATATATAGTTCTGGAAAGCTATTTTAGTACTCTACGACTTTGTTGTAGCCTTCCAGAGCTGAAACACAACTTAAGAGGGCTTAAATCCCAGAGAAATGTAAATTGTCCAGAATCAGGACAGAGTAAAACATTCTCTGGACTGTTCTGTTTTTCAAACATAACTCCCGGTAGAAAATTAAAATTTCTCATATGATACATCTTTAGAAAGGGTAGAAGATGTGTTACATCTTTGCAATTCAATGTTTCTGAAATTTCAGCACAGAATTCAGTGGGAATCAGAGATGAAAACAGCAATTTCCCCAGGGAAGTGCTGTTAAAATTCTTCCAGAAATTCTGCTGATTTTGAATTACCATAACTTTTTAACCAGAGCTGATCTGAGGGAAAATAAGTACTCTTTGGAAATATACTGAAGTTAACTTTAACTTTGGTATTCAGCTTGAGTCATGAAAATGCCTAGAACCAGATCAAAATCTTGGATATGTAGAAACTGGTCATTCTTACAGAGGAATGACAGTTGAACTCATTGGAGAGCTTGTTGTACCCTAAGGGGGGGTTTAAGTACTCCCAATGGGGTAGAACATACTCATGAGAGGTTATCTTCAACTAGTGAAAGATTTTAGTATAGGTCTCACTCAAGTTTCTTTTACTAGAGACCATGTTTGTGTCGTATTGAAGATAAAAGGGTGGTTTACGTGATGACAACGCGATAGTAACATCTCGTAGTGACCAAATCTAGTTGTGGTGAGCTTCCAAAGAGGAGGTTCATCAAGTTGGATTAAACTAGCTTGTATTTGGTCTGGTAATGGTGTAGCATGTGCAAAGTTATTACATTATCTACATACGAGATGTATTGCATGTTTTATTGTCATTATGTTGTTACGCCTATTTCATTTGACTGCATGGAATTATGTTGCGGGACTGATGTTTATTGTCGTATGGTTGCAGATGGTTCGCACTAGGACCACGCACGAGGTTGGTGGCTCTAGTCAACAGGGAGGTGATGACTCCCAGCCACCAGCCTACGACAGCAACCCGCAGCAGCAGCCACCACCGCCACCTACGCTTACTCTAGCGGATGTCATAGCGGCACTGGTGGGGGGTCATGAGGAGCAGACCAACCTGCTCCGCAAGATCATGCAGAATACGTCCCAGGCAGAGGGACATCAAGAGAGGGGGCCCCGTGAGCCCCGTGAGGTGTCGTACTCAGATTTCATGAGTACGCACCCTCCAGTGTTCACTGAAGCTGAAGAACTACTGGAGGCTGACAACTGGCTGCGGACCATCGAGTCCAAGTTCGGGCTGCTCCAATGCACGGAGCGGCAAAAGACTTTGTTCGCAGCGCAGCAACTTCACGGTGCCGCTGGTGCATGGTGGGCGAACTATGTCGCCTCACGTCCGGCTGACCATACCGTGGAGTGGGAGGAATTCCGGGAGGCGTTCCGCGCCTATCATATCCCTACCGGGATCATTAAGAGGAAGTTCCAATAATTTTTGAAACTGAAGCAGGGCAGGAGGAGTGCCCATGGCTACTCCCGTGCCTTCAACCATCTGGCGCAATATGCGTCAGACTACATATCCAATGAAGAGAAGAAGCGGGAACATTTCTATCGGGGGATACACCCTGAAATGAAGACACATCTCGTTCAGTGGAGTCGCGGCACCTTCAACGACCTAGTCAACGCCGCGATTATGCAAGAGGACGCTCAGCGGGAGTTTGCAGCTGAGCAGAGGAAGCGCAGCGCTCCACCCAGCAGTGGGGGTGGCGCTCCCCAGAAGTACCGCAAGGTGTATCGCACACCATTCGGGCAGCAGTGGCATCCACCGGCGCGACCTCAATGGTTCGGGGAACGATCCTTTCAGTCACCTCCGTTCCGACCAACGATGCCACCACCGAGACAGCAGCAGCAGCAGCAGACGGCACCCCGGGCGTTTCCACCGCCACAACGCGCCCCAGGTTTCCGTCCACCGATCACTGGAGGACCGCCCCGTTTCACCTGCTTCACGTGTGGCCAGGTGGGCCACTTCGCGAAGGACTGTCCCCAGGGGAAGCAAAGCAGCGGGCAAGCCCAGTTCCAGGGCGGTCCTCGAGGCCGACCTCCAGTCAAGAAGGTTGGTCAGCGGACTGGGGGCGTTCGCCACCTCGACAATGAGGACGCCCCGGAGGGAGACAATGTGCTGGCGGGTATGTTCACTCTCAACAATCAAGCCATCATCATACTTTTTGATTCTGGTGCAACCCACAACTTCATAAGTGCATCATATGTGGTTAAGCATCAGCTGGAAGCCTTTCCAACCGAGTGTTCTTATATGATGTGCTCACCGGGAGGAAAGATTTCAGCAACGATGATGGTTCCAAAAGCACCATTGTGCTTAGGTGGGAAGATATATCCCACCACTGTGATTATCCTTGAGGGGCAGAAGATTGATGCAATTTTGGGAATGTCATGGCTAAGCTACCATGGCGCTGTCCTAGAAACTTTAATACGGACGGTTCACCTCAACTCCCCATTGCACCGTCTGCAGTCCCTCCTATTAGATAATCCAGTCCGGGAGGTTTTAGCAATCAACAATACTGAAGCTCTCAAGTTAGAGGACATCCCTGTAGTCCAGGAGTATCCTGACGTGTTCCCAGATGATCTTCCGGGCATGCCACCTGAGCGGAATGTCGAGTTCAAGATTGAACTTGCACCCGGGACTATGCCCATATCACGGAGACCATACAAGATGGCTCCGAACGAGCTGGCTGAATTAAAGGAACAGCTCAATGATCTGTTGAGCAAGGGTTTGATTAGGCCGAGTTCCTCGCCTTGGGGATGCCTGGCACTGTTCGTAAAGAAGAAGGATGAAACCTTGAGGTTGTGTGTGGATTACATCTCTAGCTAAGTTTCTAATGACATATAAGACGAGCTCTAATGATTTGGACATAACTAAAGATCCTGATCTCCAATGACTTTGAAATTTTTACAGGAAGGCATACATTACACAGGGACTTAGCTTGCCAAATTGCATCTGAAGTGGAAAGAAGTTGTGTCTCCCACAATTTCCACACCAACCCCCATGTTGTTCTTCACATACAATAGAATGGAGAACAAGGACAAGGAGATCCAAGGCTCAATTTGAGCTGAAAGTTTTCATGTGAATTCCTGGTAACATGAAAGTGTTCTGGACCAAAAATGAACACTTTTCATTGAGTGTTTTATTGAGAACAATTCCCTAAGCAATTAAGCAAAAAGAAATTAATTCTGAATTAACTCACATGTTCATGCCCAACTTAGTGAACTACAATTTCAATTGTAGTTCATAGAGTCTGCATGAATTTTCCTAGGATTTTTGGAGCTATGAATTGCCCATAAATGATTTTTCCAACTCTGGGACAAATTCTGAAAAGTCTCTGCATTCATTTGAACACAGTACATTAGAATCTGAATTCTCGCACACAATTCAACTCCAAGTGAGAGCTGAAATTTTTACAGGAGTTCAATAACATCCTAAGGATTATTCTGGCAAAATTTGAGGATTTTTGGATAAACCAAACTCCCTCAAAAATTCTTTTACTGATAATATTCAAAGAATTTTCCCGAATTGGTTATTGACTTTCATACAAATTGGGTTGCATATTTGGATAGAGCATTTCAATCTGAATCTAACCCAGTTTGAATCACTAAATTTGGAGCTTCCTACACAAAGATATGATCTTTACAAGAATTGGATAAAATCTGAAAATGAACTCTGTTCTATTTTTCCAATTTTCAGAGACATAAGGAATTAACACCACATTTGGCCAAACAAATGAGGTCCAATGCCTCTGAAAGTTTTACTAGAGTTCAATTGTTTTTGTAAGAATCTCCTGTCCAAATTTGGGAATTTTCCAATACACAGAACTCCTGGAAAAATTCCTACAAGATTTTCTTTATATGAATTAATGAGCAAATCCATGGATTTTCATAAATATTAGGCTACACCCCTGGATAGTACTCTGTGAGAGGAATCCAACAAAATTTGTTTCACAATTTTTGGACATTCCTACACAAAGTTATGGCTCTCCAAAGTTTGAACTGAAATGGGATATTCTGGAAATGTTTAAAAGCTGACTGTGGGTCCTGGCTACGTGTCACTTACTGAAACAAAGGCACACGGGGCCACACATTTCCATACGTGCAGTCGCACCGGATCCAACCGCCACAGAAGATCGGGTTTTTAATCTTTCTCTCACTGGCGGCTGGGCCCGCCGAACCCTTCTTCAACCTCAGGTCAGTTCCCGCGCCCGCGTGCCCGCGCTGCCCCCCTCGCCGGAGATCGCCGGGAACCGGTCTCCCGACCTTTTCCCGAGCCCCTGATTGCCGCCAGGGCCTAACCCGCCACGCTGAGCACGATGATGAGGTTTCCCCGAGCCGGCAAGGCCTCTACGGTGGCTAGCGACGGTGCGGTGGCTCGGTACACCATCGGCGACGTCGGCCGGCCGTCCTAGCGCGCCAACAGCTCGATAAAACGGTGCTACGGAACCAGTGAACTATGAGGGAGCTTGACCTAGCCTCGAAACTGCTCGGGAACGATGGCAAATAGGGTTTCACCGTGCGCCCGTGGTCCCCTGCCTCGGCTGCCGTTAGAAAACCGTGAAATACCCGATCTATGTGCAGTTTCAAGCTAGAAATGCGAAGAGCAAACGATCGCCAACTACTTTGGGTCCCTTGTGCAAGATTTGATGACCTAACAATGAGAATCGAGGTCGAATTTGAGATTACCGTGCCAGAAGGTCGGTTTGAGCATGCCGGAGGAAAATTTCCAAATTCTCTCTCAGCCATTCATGGCATGGCCTGAGCTTGGGAGGGGAGTAGCACGGTGCCTTGGCGCGTCCAAGGGCGCCGGTGCTTGGCCATGAAAAGCACCAGGTGGAGCTGTCTACGGGAGCCTCCTCGTCGGTTCTTGTTCGGCCTCAGCACGGATGCGATGTTCCCGGGGTAGGATGGCCAAATATCGGTCGGTGGCGCATCGAGGAGGGAGAGGGTGAGGCCCTGGTGCCGTTTTGCTACTCACTAGTCTCTGTTCGTGATTACTAGAGCCGGCTGCCGATCAAATGAAGGTGGCGGCGGTGGCTCTGTTCAGGATGCGAGGGAAGAAGAAAATAGAGCGGGTTTCTCGGGGTTGTGGCAAGAGAACATGGCTGAGGTGATAAGAAGGGGAAAGTAGCTCGCCAGGCGCCAACCGATCAAAGAGGAGGTGGCTCGGGAGCTGTCGCCGGCTTGCCTCAGTGTTAACCGGTGCTGCTCCCCTCCGTGTCGAGTGAACCGACTGAGGACCTCAAACAGAGACCGTGTACTCTGCACTCTACAGATCTTTTCCAATTCCACTCCCTCAATGACATTTGGGCCCCACCACAGCTCCTCCTCATCCTCTAAAATATCTCCCAAAGTTTGAATATGATGGAATTCAATTGTGGAAATTCAAATCTGATGTGCATTTGGACAATTGGGCAAGTTTCATCCAAATTCAAATGGGCATTTGAATTCTTTGCAATTTAAAGTTCATTTTGGAAAATGGGTTGCAAAATATTTAAAAAATCATGAAACTTTGCATACCCACTAATTTTTACCTACAGAATTCAAATATGAAATCTGATTTTTAATTTGACTGCTGCAAATGAGAATTTTAGCACGTTTGAATTTCATTGTGTTGCTCTCATTTGAATTTTGAGTTGAACAAATTTGTTCCAAATGTGATTTTAACCTTCTCACATATATGGGACTTTCCATCGTGGTTTTAGACCCCTCTTGGTTTCCATGTTTTCATATAAACATTTGAACTTGTGTGAAGAAAGCCCTGATGTGTGTTATCACATGTGGAAAAAATTAACAATTCCAATTTTTCATAACTTGAAACCAAATGGTGTTCAAACTTCAGTCCCTTTTTATTCAAAATATTGGGACCTTTACACAAAACATGAAAATACACCTTATATCTCTTAACCCAAGTCTTTGGCATATAGTGTGTACAGGTTTAGATATACTTGATGATGATGAAGAGCTAACCCTGGATCAAGAACAAGCTATTCATCGGAATGCTCAAGCTGCAGCAGTAATCACCTCATCATTGAGCGATACGAGTTCACCAAGGTGGATTGACTCGAAATTGCTAATGAAATATGGGACACTCTCAAAACCGCACATGAAGGTGATCGTCATGTGCGTGAAGCCAAGATCGAAATTATAGACGGTGAATTGGAAAGGTTTGCCATCGAAGAAGGAGAATCACCTCAAGAGATGTACAATAGACTGAAATCTCTCATCAATAAGGTCCGAGCCTATAGTAGCAAGAAGTGGACGGATCATGAGGTGGTCAAGTTAATTCTTAGAGCATTCATGCCTCGGAACTTGACACTCTGCTCCATGATCAGAGAAAGTCCCTGGTTTCATAAAATGACCCCGGACGAGATTCTTGGCAAGATCATCAATTTTGAAATGATGGAGAAGGAAGCCAAGCATGTCAAGGAACTTGCCGACCTCACCTCGGCAAAGAAGAGAGGAGTTGCACTAAAGGCAACATGCAAGCCAGCATCAAAAGAATCTCCAAAAGCTCTTGAGGACGATGATGGTGATGATGAAAGCACTGATATCGATGATGAAGACATGATCCTGTTCATCAAAAACTTCAAGAAAATGATGAGAAGAAGAAAGGGTGGCAACTCAAATGAATAAAGATACAAGGACAAACAAAGATCCAAGATGAGGTGTGCATGTTACAATTGTGGAAAATATGATCATTTCATGGTGGATTGTCCACATGAAGACGACAAGAGGAAGAGTAAAGACAACAAGCCTAAACAAAACAAAATATTCAAGAAAATGAAGCAATATGGCCAAGCACATCTAGGGAAGGAATGGGTCTCTAATGATGAGTCCTCATCGGAAGAAGAAGATGAGATGGCCACTATAGCTATAAAGAAGCCTACCATCAAGTCTACTCTCTTCCCAACCATGGGAGCATGGAAGGACACCAACCACACATGCCTAATGGCCAAGAAAGGAAAAAGAAAGGTCAAAACCAAATCTTCCTACTTGCATTCCTTTACTAGTGATATTGATAATTCTAGTGATGATGAAGACATTCTTAGAGGTTTAGATAAAAATACTATAGCTAAAATGAAAATTCTAATGGATGAGATTGTTGATAAGGAGGAGCTAGTCAATCGACAAGAAGATATGATCATTCTCCAAAAGGAGAAATATCTTGATATTGAAGGGCTTCTTGAGATTGAAAAGGAGCAAAGCAAATCACTTGAGCTTGAGTTAGATTCAAGAAAGGAGACTTGTTTGAAGCTAAAAGATTCAAACATTGCACTCAAGGATGAACTTGCTAACTTAACCAAGGTTAACAAGATTCTTGAGCTGCAAGTTGAGTCACCCAAGCAAAGTGGTTCTTCATCCTATTTAAGCTCACCTTCTCAACATGTTGAATCCAAAACTACATGTGCTAAAAATGACACCAACTTAAAAGAAAAGTCAAACTTGACAAAAGACAAGCATCCCTCTCAAAGTGGCATGTTTGACAAGGATAAGGTCAAGTATGCATGTAGTGCATACTTGGTCACAAGACCTCCTAATGTTAAACATGGCATTGGGTATTCTTATGGTGAAAGGCAAAACACTAGAAGCCACAAGGATGACAAGAAGAGCATTGTCTTTGTCAAGGGAAATTCCTCCCAAGTTGGAAAACATAATAATGTTTATAAAATTATCATTGAAAACTCATATGAACAACAAATCTTGTTTAGAACCTTTGATGCTTCATATGTGCTTATGAAAAACAGTCTTGGAAAAGTTCATGCCAAATATGTTAGGCCACGCCATGAGAACACCAAGTCTCATGTGTGGATGCCCAAGTCACTTGTCACTAACCTCGAAGGACCCGAGCAAGCTTGGGTACATAAGACCAAAGCATAGTTTCTTTCTTGTAGGCATATGCATCCGGTGGAGAAAAATGGGTGCTAGATAGTGGATGCACCAATCATATGACCGGAGAAACAAAAATGTTTGTAGAGTACGAACAAAATGAAGACTCAAGCGAAGGCATCTGTTTTGGTGATAACAGTCAAGGAAAGGTGCTAGGTAGCGGTAAAATAGCTATTTCATCACAACACACACTTTCTTATGTTTTACATGTTGATTCCTTAGATTATAACCTCTTGTCCATATCTCAACTATGTGACAATGGTTATAATTGTTTGTTCACTAATGAGGGTGTGACCGTCTCTAGAAGGAGTGATGACTCTATTGCTTTCAAGGGTGTATTAAAGGGAAAACTTTATCTAGTTGATTTCAACTAAGATAAAGCCGAACTTGACACATGCTTGATTGCAAAGACCAACATGGGTTGGTTGTGGCATAGACGGCTAGCACATGTTTGTATGAGGAATCTACAAAAACTTCTAAAGGGCGATCACATCCGAGGTTTGAAGGATGTTGCTTTTGAGAAAAACAGGCCTTGTAGAGTGTGCAAGCCGGGAAGCAAGTAGGAGCACCCCGTCCCGCGAAGAATGTCATGACTACAACAAGACCGCTCGAGCTTCTCCACATGGACCTATTTGGTCCAATTGCTTATATAAGCATCGGCGGTAATAAATATGGTTTAGTCATTGTCAATGATTTTTCACGATTCACGTGGGTTTTCTTTTTGCATGATAAGTCAGAAACTCAAGGAACACTCAAGAAGTTTCTCAGGCGAGCCCAAAATGAATTCTCATTGATGATCAAGAACATAAGGAGTGACAATGGAACAGAATTCAAGAATACACAAGTCGATGAATATCCAGATGAAGAAGGAATAAAGCATGAACTTTCGGCACCCTACTCCCCACAACAAAACGGGGTAGCCGAAAGGAAGAACCGAACGCTCATTGAGATGGAAAGGACAATGCTTGCCGAATACAAGACCTCTGACCGATTTTGGGCTGAAGCTATCAACAATGCTTGTCATGCAACAAATCGACTGTACCTTCATCGCCTACTCAAGAAAACCTCATATGTACTACTCACCGGTAACAAACCAAATATTTCATACTTTCGAGTTTTTGGTTCAAAATGTTATATTCTAAACAAGAAGCCTAGGACCTCGAAGTTGACTTCAAAGTGTGATGAGGGTTTCTTGCTCGGCTATGATTCGAACTCCTATGCTTATTGTGTCTTCGACAGGGTCTCCAGACTTGTTGAAGTAGCACGTGACATAGTGTTCGATGAAACTAATGGCTCCCAAACGGAGCAAGTTGATAAGTGTATGCTATATCAAGAAGAAGCCCCATATCAAGCATTGAGGAGAATGACACTTGGTGATATTCGACCTCAAGAACAATCACAAGAATCAAGTGCTCAAGATGAACCTCAACAGGAGAGTTATGATCAAGGGGGAGCCCATGCACGAAATCAAGATAATCAAGATCAACAAGATGATCAAAGCATTAATAAAGGCAACGATCCAAGGGGAGCCGAAGAAGATGATAATTATGAGAACACAACACTACAAGTGCCGCATCCAAGAGTACACCAAAGCATACAAAGAGATCACCCCGTCGACAACATAATTGGTGATATACAAAAGGGAGTGATAACTCGATCCCGCATATTCCTTTGTATCCTCTTTAGAACCATACAAGGTTGAAGATGCACTAAAAGATCCGGACCGGGTGATGGCAATGCAAGAAGAATTGAACAACTTCAAGAGGAACGAAGTATGGGATTTTCTTGAAAGACCAAAGTCCGACATCGTCGGCACTAAATGGGTCTTCCGTAACAAGCAAGACGTACACGAAGTGGTTACAAGAAACAAGGCACGACTTGTGGCTAAAGGTTACTCACAAGTCGAAGGTTTAGATTTCGACGAGCTTTTGCTCCCGTAGCTAGGCTTGAATCAATTTATATATTACTAGCATATGCTACTCACCATGATTTCAAGTTGTATCAAATGGACGTCAAAAGCGCCTTCCTCAATGGACCTATCAAGGATGAGGTGTACATGGAGCAACCCCCTGGGTTTGAAGATCAAGAGTACCCCGACCATGTGTTCAAACTGTGTAAGGCTCTCTATGGCCTCAATCAAGCTCCTAGAGCTTGCTATGAGTGCCTTAGAGATTTTTTAATTGAAAATGGCTTTAAAATTGGTAAAGCTGATTACACCCTGTTTACCAAGCACTTTTATGATGATCTATTTATTTGTCAAATCTATGTTGATGATATCATATTCGGTTCAACTAACAAATCTTTTTGTCAAGAGTTTAGTAAAATCACGACAGATAAATTCGAGATGTCCATGATGGTAGAACTGAGATACTTTTTGGGATTCCAATTGAGACAACTAAAGGAAGGAACATTCATAAGCCAAACAATGTACACCCAAGACATTCTCAAGAAATTTGGCATGGACAAAGCGAAGCCCATAAAGACTCCCATGGCAACAAATGGACATTTAGACCTTAATGAAGATGGACCTAACGTGGATCAAAAGGTATACCGTTCTATGATTGAATCTCTACTTTATCTTTGTGCATCTAGGCCTGACATCATGTTGAGTGTTTGTATGTGTGCCTGATTTCAAGCCAATCCTAAGGAATGTCATTTGACAGCCGTAAAGAGAATCTTGCAATATTAAGTCCATACACCCAACCTAGGTCGTTGGTATCCTAAAGGTTCAAAGTTTAATCTCATTGGATACTTCGATGCAGATTATGCCGAATGCAAAGTGGATAGAAAAAGTACCTCAGTGACTTGCCAATTCTTTGGTAGGTCCCTAGTTTCCTGGTCCTCCAAGAAGCAAAACTCCATTGACTTGTCCATAGCCAACGCGGAGTATGCTGCAGGTGGGAGTTGTTGTGCACAGCTCGATGCGACAAACTCTAAGGGACTATGGTTACAATATGAACCGTATTCCGCTCCTCTGTGACAATGAGAGTGCAATTAAGATTGCACATAACCCTATTGAGCACTCTAGGACCAAACACATTGATATTCGGCATTATTTTTTGAGAGACCATTCAATCAAAGAGACATAGCCATTTCCCATGTCAAAACCGAGAAACAAGTAGTTGATATCTTCACCAAGCCACTTGATGAAAAATGCTTTTGTGAGATTAGGAATGAAATAAATATACTTGACTCTCGGAATGTGGCTTGAAACACTGCATACCTGCTTGAATCCTCAAAATCTTACTTACTTTGCCAAAAACTCTCCCTTATCTCGATTATCTCCTGAAAACTATTTAAATTAGTGAATCTTGATGAATAATGACCATTGTCTGATTGTTGATTGCTTACTGGGCATGTTCATCAAGATTATTTGTGAAAATTATGTCCTTAGATCACTATTAGATCAAATTCCCAATATTTCCCTGATTTCTACTCTTATTTGTCCAGTTGATCCATACTAGTCCGGTGTCAATACCGGACTAGTCTGCTCCCTTAGACTAGTCCGGACAGATCTGCCATACCGGACTTGTCCGGTCCTCCCACCATACTAGTCCGTATGTCCAGGTTTAAAAGTCTATACCCGCGCCAACCAGTGCCCTTTTCACCTCACAAGCACTCTTTTGCTTCTCACTCCTCAAAACCTAGCCCCCGAGGTGATTTTCGACTTTGGCCAACGAAATCGAAGTCCTCTCCACGGGAAATCTTTTCCTCGACGCGTGGTCTCCTCTCCCCGTACTAATCCGGATCAGACTTCGCGCTTCAACTCAAATCCTCACTTTTTCGGTAAAATCCCTCTCAACTCAAGTTCTCATCTTTCCTATACTTTTGCTCAATTTTCCTGATTCCTAGGGCATACACTACTTTTCTAGATGCATTCCTAGTGTATCCCTCCATATTTTGCATTAATTTCCACTAGATTTATTGAAAATACGAAGTTAGGGTTCTTCAGCAGGACCGGACTAGTCCGGTCTCTGGTGCGGACAAGTCTGGTACTCCGGACAAGTCCGCACTCCAAAAATGGACAAGTCCGGTTACCTATCAATTGAACCTCTAACTTCTTATTTCCACATAATCTACAATCCATCTCGTCAATCGATCCTTGATTTTCCTGTCATGCACGATGTCGTCACACTCCGAGGCTATGAAGAAGAAACATGACCATGTTGCTCAACCCTCTTCTCCCGACGATTCTCTTCCTAAAAGGAGGAGAGTGGTTGGTAAGACAGCACAGAGCAAAGACATTGTTGGAAGCTCTACGGCTCCTATAAGAAGTGTCGGGAAGGGCAAAGGACTTGCTAGTGGTCCTATTGGTCCATTGAAAAAGAAGGCCCCCATTCACCGCAACAGGCAGCCATCAAGTGATGACTTTACTGGAATGGGGAGTGAACGAGCTGACAACTTCAGAAAAATCCAAGTCTATGAGCAGCCAAAGCAATGTGCAGACCCAAGATTCTGGAGCAACTTCCATGCTGGCTACTATGAGCATGCTTACATGAAGATGAACAATCCTGTTGTTGAGAGTCAGTGGCTCAACATTGACTACATGCAATCCAGGAAATGCCAGGCCTATCATGAGGTACTAGAGGCATTATAGAGGCATGGCTTGTGTAAAGGTCCAAAAAATGTGAATACAAAGAAACTCATTCATATGTATGAAATTTGGGACTTGTTAAAACTTTTGCACATGTGATAACCCACATGAGGGCTTTCTTCACACAAGTTCAATTGTTTGTTTGAAAACTTGGAACCCAGGAGGGGTATAAAACCAAGATGGGAAGTCCCATATGGGTGAGAAAGCTAAAGTCAGATTTGGAACAAATTTGTTCAACTCAAAATTCAAATGAGAGCAACACAATGAATTTCAAAACTGTTGTGCTAAAAATCTCATTTGCAGCAGCCAAATTAAAAATCAGATTTCATATTTGAATTCCTTACGTCCAAATTAGGGGGTATGCAAAGTTTCATGATTTATGGAAATGATTTGCAACCAATTTTTCAAAATGGACTTTATATAACAAAGAATTCAAATGCATATTTGAATTTGGATGAAACTTGCCCAATTATCAAATGCACCTCAGATTTGAACTCCCACAATTTGATTTCACCATTTGCAAATTTTGGGAGATAATTAGGAGAGAGATAAGGAGCGACTGGACTGTGGGTCCCACCTGTCATTGAGGGAGAGGAATTTGCAAAGATCTTCAGAAGAGCAGCTCTGTTTTGCTTCTCACGTATGATCGACAGCGAGTGACCGACGCCAGCGCCACCGCTCGGTCGACCGCCCCTCAACCGAACCGCCTCAGCTGAGGCTTTTATACCCTGACGTGCTCCCTTTCTCCCTCATCACCGAAGACTCAACGCTGCTCATCTTTCATCACACGAGAAACAGACCGAACGCTGCCACTGCCTTCCGATCGGTCAGCCGTACCGAAAGCTAGCGTGCGGAGCTTCGTCTGAGCAGCCAAAAAATACCACAAATCCTTCTCCAACATCCGCGAGCCATCACCGAGCGAGTTCATGCTCTCTGCACGGAGATAAACGAGTTTCGGCGGCGGCAACCATAGCACCGAGAGAAGGCGCTCTCGTGGACAGCCTTGCCCGAGGCTTGTCACGGCCCAGCTAAGCCACCGGTGGACACGCGAGATCTTCCTGCAGCTTCCATCCAAAGCTCAGCTCCAGCCGTTGCCTATCGACGACAAATTTCGGAAATCCTCTCCGGCCGGTGTAAACCGACCTTCGGGTATGACTCCATGAAATTCCCAATTGACTTTTGTTTAGACACCATGAAACTTCGCACACACGGGCTAGACTTGAGGGCACACCAATTTGCTTTTGAAACCTAGCATGACACACACTGTGCACGGTGTAATTCCGGTCTTTCCGACGGCGGCTATGGCGGGAAGGTTCGGGTGCATGATGAACCCTAGTTTAGAGCCATCTCCGAGCCGTTTCATTCCCATGTCGACGTTTCTTAGCGTCCGCCGGTGCTTTAGAACCTGGAAACCGGAGCTTGGAGGGCTTAGGGCGTCGGGGCGACGTCGCCGGACTTCATCCGGGCCGCTGCACCGGTGCAGGGTGGTTTAGGAACTTCGCCGGTCTGTGGAAGTCACACCAGCGTGTTCCTCGCACAAAATGAGGGCCTGGCGGCGAGCTTAGGCGTCGGAGGTGGCCGGACGACCGAATTCGAGGTAACTCCGGCGAGCCCCGGCGGCGCGGGCACGCAGGCGGCTGGAGGTTGAAGAAGGCTGCCGGCCCCACACGTCAGTCGCACAGAAACAGGAGCTGGATACTATGTGGCACCGGATCAACTGTGCCAGCGCGGGAAACAATCCTGTGACCCTGTGTGGCATTCGCTCGGCAGCAGACACGTGCTCCCTGGTCCCACCGTCAGTTTAAACTTTTTCCCCGGATTTATTCAAATTCCAGAATTTCCCCAAACTTTAGAAGAGCATAACTTTTGCTAGGAACCTCCAAATTTAGTGTTTCAAATTGGGTTAGATTCATATTGACAAACTCTATCCAAATATGCAACCCAATTTGTATGAAAGTCTTTATTTAATTATGGAAAATTCTTTAAAACTTTTCAGCAAAAGAATTTTAGAGGGAGTTTGGTTTATCCAAAAAAGCTCAAATTTTGCCAGAATATTCTTTAGGGTGGTATTAGACTCCTGTAAAGGTTTCAGCTCATTTGGAGTTGATTTGATCAGGAGAATTCAGATTGTAAGTTGCTGTCTTCAATTGAATACAGAGACATTTTCAGAGAATTTCCAAAACATGTAAATTCAGTTTTGGGCAATTCTTAGCTTCAAAAATCCTAGGAAAATTCATGTAATCTCTATGAACTATAATTGAAATTGTGGTTCCCTGAGATAGACATGATCGTAGGTGTTACCTCAGAATTAATTCCTCTTTGCTTAATTACTTAGAGAATTGTTCTGCATAAACCACTCAATGAAAAGTGCTAATTTTTGGTCCAGATGACTTTATTGTGACAAGGCACTCTCATGAAAATTCTCAGCCCCATTGGTGCTCTGGATGACCACTGTCATGTGTAACCTCTTAAGGTGATCAACACTTAAGTGGGAAAAGCACTTAACCTTTGATCATGGTCTTTAAACCCAACCCAAACCACTAGCAACAGTGTCATTTTAAATTCTTAAACAAAATTCCAGTTTTAAAACTATCATTAGATCTTATTAGAAAAAGCTTTTCAATTAAATACATATACATGATCATATCGTGTAGCATCTACGTGAAGAACGTGAGAAGGACATAAAGTGAAGATCCAGGAAGAAAGAAAGCAAGTGATCAAGCTCCAAGTGATCGTCACTAAAACTGATTGTAATCTTAGTCACCTGCAAAACAGGCAAGCCCCGGTTTGCATTTGAATAGTTTTATAAAACATTTCCATTTTTTTTAGAGATCATAGCTTTGCATCATTGATTGCATTAAGTATAGTTGATATTGAAAACCCCACTTGCATGATCAGAAATACCTAAGAGAGAAAGGGTAGAATAGAACATCCTCGAGTGGATTTGGCTACGATGAATGTTAGTAGGAAAGGTTTGGTAGAAGTCGAGTAGTTGGAAGCTACTCGCGAGTTTAGGGCAGGTCTACTCGCAATGGGTCCAAAATAGAAAGGATGAGCAAAGTTCACACATAAGAAATGGAGACCGGGCAGGGAGGTTTAGATGCAGCAGGTTGCGGACCGTGCGTTCATAGCCCAGCCTGTGTCAGTTAAGGCCCGTCCGTGCTTGGCCCTGTTGGACAAGTTTGAGTTGTATACCGGGTGCATACTGGCTATATGGGACCCAAGAAACCGATGTACCTTGGGAGATCCATAGTGGAACTTTTCCAACTGCCTTAGGCTTTCGGCGACTTAAGAACAAACCACTGCGGGTATGTACCTTGAGGGAGCTTTCATACTCGGGGCAGTTGGACTGCATCCAATGTGGAAGATCTTGGGAAAGGTGGTCGCGTACAACGTCAGTCGAGGTTGCTGCCGGCAACTCGGAGTACGGGTGTATGTGTCGTGTAGTCCGGGCGTGTACTGATTCAAATCACCGTCGCTCGCGGTCATATGAGCATACTTGCCCACTGCGTCTTGACGTAATAACAACTGAAATGGTTATCTTTTGAACCTGATAAGGATGTGATGTAAACTGTATTGCAACCATGATTGAATTAGAGATAGGCTCATTAAACTTTATTTTTTCCTTGTGCAAGGAGCATTGCAACAAAGCGTTTCTTGTTTGATTGTGGAGTTGTGATGCTTTTCAGCTAAAGGTCTGCACAATGAGGCTTAAAATCTGAAAGTTAAGGATCAACTTTAGGCGAGTCCCTTATGCAAATCTAGCTAACCCAATTGCAACCGTTGTGCATGTAGAGTTTCTTGTTTAGGAGAGACGGGTCAGTCTTGCTGAGCCTATGTGCTCACGTTTGCTATATAGGTGGTTTTGCAGGTTAACATCAATGCTAAGATGGAGGTTGTCCGGTGAGACTTGGAGACTTCCGAGTCAGGTAACACATGGACAACCAAGCCGCTGCTGCTTGTCTTCGTGTTGCTAGCGACAGGAGTCCGCGGGCTGGACTTCATCTCGAGTGCTCTTAGTTATTCGATGTGAGTTGTTATAGACTTCCGCTGTAGCTATTTCATGTACACTATTTACAAAGAAAAACTTGTAAGCTTCCTCTATTGTTTTATGTAATACATTGTTCCTTGTATGTGTGCTGTTGGGTGCCGCACAACACGGCACCACCCAATGCGATTCCCGGGCGAGTGCCCCGTCCCCGTGACTAAACGGGCGGCGTCGGGCCGTCTCATCGTGGTATCAGAACTGTGATAAGTAGTATCATTAGCTGAGCCCTGTCTCAGTCAGTACCCCGCCCGTCTCAGCTGGTATCAGAGCCGCATTGGTAATAGCGCATGGAATAAGGATCGTATTACAAAAAAAATTTAGGTTACGGTGAGGATACGGTACTAGGCCCACATAAGGATTTCTATTAGCTTATTATGAAGGTGGCAAACTAACTTATTTGTTATGTCAGAAAATCGTGCATCTCGGGACGATTTATGTCTTGGGGGGTGCACGTAAGCGCTGTCCACCAGTGCGCACAAGCTGAAGTGTGGAGCCCCATGGGTGGCATGTAACCCCACCCGCTTTGGTATCCTCTACGACTCTTCATGTCGTTTGGGGTACTCGAGCAACGCCCTTCCCTGGCGTGCTACGGGCAAGTTTGGGAAACCCCGTCACGTGGTTAGTAACGTGAACACGTAGCTCAAGGTGTGTTTGGCTTGAGAACACCTGTGCGAGTGATGACGGACGGGTGTAAGAACTGTATGGATACCGGGTTCGGTGTGCAGCCGGACTTGACGATTGAGTGTGACTTATGCAGGATTAACCACGAAAAACCATAATACGAATAGAACACATTTGCGAGTGACTGTTATAGTTCCACCTAAGATATGTTTATGCCGGTATAATCCGGTTAGGATTTTCTTTTGGTGAGGCTACGTAGTACCGACATGCTTGTTATGGTGCATCGACGCCGTACTAAACTTAATAACCCCTTTCCTTTGAAGAAATGACTCATGAGCTAACTTTCAACTAAAAGTGGAAGTTTGAAACAAATATTAGTTACTGAACTCTTATTTTGAGCTAAGATTCAAATGAGAGGAAGACTAGGCCTCAAAGATTTCAAAAACAGAGTGCTCTGTTTTCGACAGAAATTTTTGCTGGACTTTAACAGAGCTTAACTCTGAGTAGCTTGACCCAGTTAAGGTGTATGATACGGTTCTGGAAATAATTTCAAGTGATCTACATCTTCTTTGCAGACCTCCAGGGCAAAATAACACGCTAAATGGGTAGAAAGTTCAGAGGAAGGTAAACTGTACAGAACCAGGACAGCAGCAAAAACCTCTCTGGACCTTTCTGTTTTTAAGCCATAACCTTCCATAGAAAAACCCTTAAGAAGCCTATGATACACCATTGTAAAGGTTATGAATGGTGCAACGTTGTTATATTTTAATGTTGGTTCAGATTCTTATTGTATTTGCATATACAACCGTGATAAAATCAGCCACATACAAAGGAGATGCTGGCAAATTTTATCTAGGAATTCTGTCAACTTTGAAAAATCATAACTTTTAATCCAATAATGATCTGCAAGCATATGAGTACTCGTTCGAAAGATACTGAAGTTACTTTAACTTTGGTATTCAACTTGAGTTATGAAAATGCTCTTAACTAGATCAAAATCTGGAGATAGTGCATAAAGGTCTGTTCTGTACAGATAGGCTACATGGCCATGCCCACTAAGGAATTGTGTAAACATGGATTTTGTTACTGCTTTTAATGAAGTTTGACATATTCATGTTTCCATTAGTCTCACATACTACAGAGTTCTTTTTTAACTCATCTCAACTAAATTTTTGCAGTATGGTCGTACTCGCTCTAGGAGTAGGGCTGGAAGTTCTCGTCGAGGTGGTGATGCTTCTATTTCACCATCGGAACCACCATCCACGGGATGGGTGGATCTTATGACTCGAGTCATCGAGTCTAACCAAGAGAACACTAGGCTACTCGAAGAAGCAACGCAAGAACACACACGCTTACTCCAAGCTTTGGTACAGCAAGGCGTACTCCAGAACACGCAACAAGTCGTTCCACCTCGGAACGCTTATCTGGATTTCTTGGCGACTCAACCACCAATCTTTTCTGAAGCTACCGAACCTGTGGAAGCAGATCAGTGGCTTCATGTCATGGAGTCCAAATTTGGAGTATTCAAGTGTGATGACTACCAGAAAACTAAGTTTGCCGCTCAGCAACTCCATGGAGCTGCCGGAAAACTGGTGGGTTGATCATCTTGCAACCATTCCGGAGGACCATCAAGTGCCATGGAGTGAGTTTTGTGAAGCCTTACGTACTCATCACATACCACTAGGTATTGTCAAGGCAAAGCGGGAGGAATTTTTGGACTTGAAGCAAGGGGACATGAGTGTCCTCGAGTATGTCAGAAGGTTTAACCTTTTGGCCCAATATGCTCCCGAATATGTGGCGAAAGAAGAGGCACGGTGTGACCTATTCTTCCATGGCCTGAGTGCCATATTACAGGAGAAGTTGGCCGTACACAATAACGACAGTTACACTGACATGGTCTATGCGGCTTTGATCCAAGAGAAGCCGACACTTGAGTGGGAAGCTGAGAAGAGAAAGATGAGTGAGATCGAGCAGGCTAGCACAAGTTATGTGCCTCAAAAGTACAGTTTGGTGTATCGAACGCCATCCGGTGAAAGATGGAGGACACCTGTACGATCAACTCCTCAGAGGTTGATTGCTGGTCAAGTTCTACAACTTGCACCACCTCCACAGCCGCAGCATCAGACGGTGGTTTTTGCTCCATCGCTGCAGCCATGTGTACCTAGAATCCAGCCGCAAGTCAACGAAGAACCGGAGAGACATCCGTGTTTCACTTGTAGGAGTATGGGCCATTATGCTAGGCATTGTCCGGAGGGAACTAGAGGCTGCGGGTCATCATATTTACAACAATACGACCCGTACCTCACTCTGCAGACAGGAGGGCAGATAAGGGGCAACATTCACTGTACTGTGATTGATGATGTTCCGGAAGGAGAAGCCACTTTAGCAGGGATCTTTTCTCTGAATCAGCGACCGGTTTTAGTTCTCTTTGATTCCGGTGCCACACACAACTTCATTAGCCAGTCTTTTGTGGCTCAACATCAGCTCCAAACAGTTTATACAAAGAGGCAATACCTCATATTTTCGCCCCGGGGCAGCAGTACCGCAAGCGAGGTTGTCTCCGGAGCACCTCTTTGTTTGGGGGGGTAGAATATACCCTACGACTCTCATTATTTTTGAGAGTCTGAAGATCGACGTCATTTTGGGGATGTCGTGGTTGAATTACCACCAGGCGGTTCTTAACATCAGCTCTAGGACCGTTGAGCTCAACTCCCCACAGCACAGTCTTCATATATTAATTCTGGGCGCCAGACGGCAACAGATTGCAACAGTGAACCACACGGAAGCTGTTAAGATAGAGGACATTCCGGTTGTACGTGAGTATCCGGATGTGTTTCCCGATGATTTACCGGGCATGTCGCCTGAGCGATACGTTGAGTTCAAGATTGAACTTATACCGGGAACAACACCGATATCACGAAGTCCGTACAAAATGACACCCAATGAACTGGCAGAATTGAAGACACAACTGAATGACCTAATGAGCAAGGGCTTTATACAACCGAGTTCGTCACCTTGGGGTTGTTCAGCATTGTTTGTCAAGAAGAAGGACGAAACACTACGGCTTTGTGTTGATTATCGTCCTCTGAATGCCGTTACTATCAAGAACAAGTATCCACTACCTCGCATTGATATGCTCTTCGATCAATTAGTGGGTGTGAAGGTATTTTCGAAGATGAATCTTCAGTCCGGATATCATCAGATTAAAATCCGGGCAGAAGATATTCCGAAGACGGAATTCTCAACGAGATACGGGCTGTATGAGTATCTCATTATGTCTTTTGGTTTGACCAACGCCCCTGCACACTTTATGTACCTGATGAATTCAGTGTTCATGCCGGAGTTGGATAAATTCGTCGTTGTCTTCATCGACGATATCTTGGTGTACACCAAGTCAGAGGAAGAACATGCTGAACATCTGCATATTGTGCTACAATGATTGCAAGATCATCAGCTCTATGCAAAAATCAGCAAGTGTGAATTCTGGATTAATCAAGTACCTTTTCTCGGACACATCATTTCAGCGGAGAGCATCGCTGTAGATCCTTGTAAGATTATCCAAGTACAGAAATGGGAGTCACCAAAGTATGTACATGAAATCCGTAGCTTCCTCGGTTTAGCGGGTTATTACCGGAGGTTCATTCCGGGTTTCTCCAAGATCGCTAAACCGATGACGGAATTATTAAAGAAGAATACCAGATTTGTATGGGGTGCTGCGTGTGAACAAGCTTTCAAGACCCTAGTGAAGCATCTCACAACAGCCCCAGTTCTTGCTCAGCCGGATACGACGAAGCCATTTGACGTGTATTGCGATGCATCTGGCATCGGTCTTGGCTGCGTGCTGATGCAAATAGACGAGTGGTCGCTTATGGATCTCGTCAACTCAGAACTCACGAGCAGCATTATCCAACTCATGATCTTGAGTTAGCTGCCGTGGTCCTTGCTTTGAAGATTTGTAGGCATTACTTGCTCGGAAATCTTGTACACCTCTACACCGACCACAAGAGCTTGAAGTACATCTTCACTCAGAAAGAATTGAACATGAGGCATCGAAGATGGCTAGAGCTCATCAAAGACTATGAACTTGAGATTCATTATCATCCAGGAAAGGCGAATGTGGTCGCCGATGTGCTCAGTCGTAAGGCGCATATCCATCACCTAACTATTGCTGAAATGGATGATGAAGAACCAAGCCTCCGTGTCGTCCCGTACGGAGCTCTCTATAATCTCGCTCCCATTCCTACCACCCGAGAGGAGATCATTGAAGCTCAAAGGAAAGACAAGGGTATGTTTAACATACGGCGAAGGATAGACAACGGAGGTTTTTGAAGCTTCCTAATATGTTTAACATATGGTTGAAATTTTTACAGAATCTTCCTAATATCATAATAGTGTTATGGTTCAATTTTCAGAGGTTTTTGAAGAAGGAGTTGGCCACAAGAATTCTTGCAAAATCTAACTTAATTTTATTTACATGAATTATACCAAACTTTTACATAATCTGATATTCTAAGGAGTATGGTCCTAAGGTTTCTAGCAAAAATTGTTCCAAAATTTTCTAAGCCTTCTGCTGGCCAGAATGGAGGATTAAAGTTCAATTCTATTTTCTTGAATTAGTTTCTGCGATTTTTCAGCCCATTTAACTAAACCTGTGAAAACCTACTGATTAAGCCCCCTTAATCCTCTCCAAAAATCCTAAGATTTTTACTGGAGCTCATGAACAATGGGAAAGAGCTTCTAACCAAAAAATGGGAACATTTCATCAAAACCTATTCCTGGAATTACCCCCTAAAGGAATAAATAAAAGGAATTCTACAGAAATTCCTAGGCATTTTCATAGCTAGCAATTTATTTTCTTGCAAAGTACTCCTTCTAAGGAATCCAATAAAACTAGTCCCACTATTTTTGGAGCTTTCTACACAGAGTTATGAATTATCCAAGTTTGAACAACTCTATGTTTTTATTTTACACAGAGCAATTCAAATGTGGGCCCACAGGTCAGTTGATCTTTAACCTCCTGCCAGAGAGCGTGCGTGCACGCCGGCACCAATCGTGGCGCGCCCCGTTCTCACTCGATTCTCCACCATTCTATCTCAGGTTTCGCCCTACACGCTCCTCACACCGTGGCCTAGCAACCGGGCAAGGTCTCCCCGCCCGAAAACGGCCGGAGATTGTTCGGCATCGGTGGGGCGGCTCGGATGCGTGGCGCTGACGAGGAACACGGCCTTACCGAGCCTAAATTGGCTAGCAAAGTTGCTCTACAGCATCCTCAGAGCTTGTAGAACGTGAATCCACCCTTAACCCGAGCCGAAAACGGCGGCAACATGGATTTCACCGGTGAACCACCCCATTTTTTCCGGCAGCGGCGATTTCCCGTCGCCCGGGCGGAGGATGGCTGGGTTCTCATGGTTTTGGGCACAGGGAGTCGCTAGGGCCTCTGGATGCTAAGGCTTGAACCGAAGGACGGATGATCAATTCATGTGGGCGAATTTTCAGATTCTAACACACTCGGTTCTTTCCGTTCACCGACGCCAAAACGCAAATTCCAGCAATCCGACCATGGGGAGGAGCAAGGGGGTCCGAGATGATGATATAGACACCATGGCGCACCTTTAGGTCGCTTTGCTTGAGCCAGAGGGGTACGGGAGCGGCCGGGCGATGTGGAACCGAGAGGCGCGATGTGCTCTTTTTTTCCGGGGAAAATCGGCTCGGTCACGGCGGAGGAAGGCCGGGGACGAGGTGAGGAAGTCTTGAGTATGTCGAGGAGGCACCGGTGCTGTGGTTTGATGGCTCACCTTGGCGCCACACCCACGGTGAGGCGATCGGCGATGCACAACCAAGACGCGGGCGCGTTTTTCCTTCGGCTGGGCGCACGAGAGAGAGGTTCTGTAGATTTTTTCGTGTAAACAGAGGAAAAGGCATCTCGTTTGTGCACCCGTGAGAATTAGCAGGCAGCTGAGACTTGAAGGAACCACCTTCCAGGGAGGAAACACACAGCTCGGTGGAGCTCCTTCTCCCCCTCGGTGTCAAGCTCAAAGAGAAGCATGCTGTGGTCTCTGTTCCACTGACCTGCGGGTCCTGCCGAGTCTCCCCCTCCAAACATAGCTCCAAAAATGAATTCAAAAGTTGCAGCAAATTTCAACACATGAATTTGAGTACCGAAGTGGCTCATCCCTTGCGCTCAAATTTAAATTCAGTGATTAAATTCTTTTTTTGGCTAAATTCCTTTTGTAGCCTTTCCTATATCCCATGTAGCCAAATTTCAAATTCGGAACCCTATTACCCTGAATTTGACCCTGCGGATTTAAATGCGCCAGCAAATCTAGACCAGCTTAAAGTAGGGATTTTACAGTCCTCCCTCCTTAAAAGAATCTCATCTCGAGATTAGTGAAAGAACGAGATGGAAAGAAGAATGTTACCGGTTATTCCTCGATAATAGTTCTGGGCAACGCATTCAGAGAAAATCCTCGCTTTCCCATGTAGCCCCATCGTCGGTGTGGTTACTCCATAACACTTTGTAAAACCGCAATGATCGACACCTTGTTTCACGAGTCCTTTCATCGAGGATTTGTACCGGCCTCTCAATGTAGGTGAGATCCGGTTGTAATGTTTCCATGTCTCCTGAAAGAATCTCTGTCGGCTCCTTCAAACATTTTCTCAATTGTGAGATACGGAAGATGTTGTGGATGCCCGATAATGATGTTGGCAGCTTCAAACAGTAGGCTATCGGTCCACACCGTTCTGTAATAAGTAACAAACCAACAAAATAAAGAGCTAGCTTTCCCGTGACCCTGAATCGATGGATTCCTTTCATCGGGGATACTCAAAGATAGATGTGATCTATGACTTCAAAATACAAGGGTCAGCGTCGCTTGTCCGCATAACTCTTCTAGCTAAATTGAGCGGCTTTGAGATTTGCTTGAATAAGCTGGACCTGCTCTTCGGCGTCTTTCACAAAATCAATGCCGAATATCACCCTCTCACCGGATTCACACCAATCGAGTGGTTTGTGGCACTTTCTGCCATAGAGCGCTTCGTATGGTGCCATCTTAATGCTTGATTGATAACCATTATTGTAGGAGAATTCCGCTAATGGCAAATGGTCATCCCAATTCTTTCCATGATCTACGGCACATGCTCTTAACATATCTTCTAGAATCTGATTCACCCTTTCCGTCTGACCGTCCGTCTGAGGGTGGTATGCTGATCTTTGAAGTAATCTTGTTCCCGGAGACTCATGTAGTTGCTCTTAGAAACGAGCAACAAATATGGAACCTCGATCGGATATGATGGTTTTGGGAACTCCATGTAAGCACACGACTCTGGAGAGATACAGCTCTGGATATTGCTTAGTATGGAATCCTGTATTCACTGGGATGAAGTGGGCTGATTTTGTTAACCGATCAACAATCACCCAAATGGAGTCATCCTTTTTGAACGTGAGAGGCAGTCCGACAATAAAGTCCATACTGATGTCCTCCTACTTCCATGCCGGAATACTTAATGGTTGCGGCATTCCCACTTTCTTTATATGATCAGCTTTGACTCGTCGACATGTATCACACTCGGATACATACTTGGCAATTTCTCGCTTCATCCGAGTCCACCAAAATTTTGTTTTGAGGTCTTGATACATCTTATTGCTTCCTGGATGTATCGAGTACTTGGACATACGAGCTTCATCCAAGATTTTATTCCTTAGCTTCATGTTCCGGGGTACCACAATACGGTTGTTAAACCATAACACACCTTGATCATCTTCCCAGTAGAATTTCATTTTATCCTCTTTGATTCTTGCCCAGATATTCCGCATTCCCTTACCTCTCTTTTGAGCTCGTACAATGTCCTCTCTAATGGTAGGCACGAGAGCAAGATTATATAATGCCCCATACGGAATCACCCTCAAGCTTGGTTCCTCTTCCTCATCCGGAATAACTGAGAAGTTATTCACGTGTAACGACTGAGTGCATCAGCCACCACGTTAGCTTTGCCCGGTGACACGACCCCACGGTCTTGTCGAGCCAGGATCACGCTGAGGGATGCTGCGTTGCACAGCACCGGATAACACAAATCAAACGTACAAAGCGGAAGCAAAGTTTGTTACATAAAGAGGTTTATGAACATTTTTACATCAAAATAGGTTCAGTCTACACTCACGGGCGTAGACTACCCATCAAGTCCACGTTCAGCCTGTCAACGTGTCCTTTCTAGCACACACGCACACTAACACGGCGGCGTGCACGACTCCCACTCGACGGGTTTCCCCTCCTGGGGTTCCGTCTCCTCCTCGGGAGTCCCTTCCTCATAGAACCCTGCAAAAGCTTCAAACACAAGCAGTGAGCACGAAGGCTCAGCAAGACTGACCCGTCTCTCCTAAACATGGAACTTCTACATGAGGGGTGAGAGGTGCATGAGATAAAACAAATTGCAAAGGACTCGCCTAATTAGTGGAACCTTACTTTCAAGTTTTAGCAGCAGGTTGCGGAGCACCCTACGCTAAGGCACATGAGAGAGCCACAATCAAACAAGAAACTCATTTCTCTCATGTACTTTGCCCAAATTTGAAAGGAACTTTAGTTAGCTCTAAACTACAACAAATCATTAACAATCAAAGTCCATCTTTCAATCAGCAACATTTTAACATGTAACTAGCCCGCTCTTTCTATGTCACGGTACAGTGAACAAGTGGTACTCACTGACCGTGAGGGACGGCGATTATAATCGATTTACACCTGCAGGGTTACCTGAATAACCCGTCACGTACGCCCGTACTCGATGTTGCCTACAGCAACCATCACAGACGCCGTACGCAACCACCTTTCACCCGTCAGCCAAATATTGAACCGGTCCCATCATCCCGAGCAAGAGGTCTCTGCACGCGCATCTCAGTGCCGCCAGCCGATTTACACCTCAAGCTCTCAACCTACCCTCTGAATGACGGGCAATGCCTCAATACCCAGCTACCCGAGTTACATCGGTTTCCCGGTTCTCATATTGCTGGTAGGTCTTCGGTACTGTTCTAGCTTGTTCAACAGGCCCGCACACGGCTCGGTCCTCAATCGACACAAACGGAGCTATAGCACACAGGCCCCAAAGTCCTTCTGCCCTTACTCTCCGCTCGGTCTCATTTTTCTTGCCATTTGTATCATGTGCTATCTCTACCCGAGTCGAGTGCCTCTAGCCTATGCTCACGAGTAGTTTCCTACTACTCGACTTGTACCGAATCCTACTCTATCTTAGCATTGCAGTAGCTAACGGGGTTTTCAATCCTAATCCCAACCCATGACTTTCTTGGCTATGCACTTGGATTTTCAAACAAGACTCTAGTGCAAGAAATAATGATACTCAAGTAAGTGCTCAAAACAACAAAACTGTGTAAAAAGGTTAATGCAAACTGGGGCTTGCCTTGCTGCTCTTGGTCGTAGGCTAGCTGCTCCTCCGGAGTAACAAAGTCTAGGACTTTGGGTTCCTCCTCGACCTTAGCGACTACATGATATAAGAAGTACATGTATCAATTAAATACATTTGAATTGAGTTTTAAATTGTGAACCTTCTAAGTATCACTAGACCGACCCAAAGACTGTGAAACTTTTAATGTGGCTTGGTTACAACCTAAACAGAGACTTGGTCAAGTTTAAGTTGCAGCAAAGCTCATTTGAGCCCTCCACAATTAATTATATACTTGACCTTAATTGAAGGCTTTTAGGGTGTTCTAAGGATTTTCATGAAACAAGCTATTACTTTCTGAAAACTAGATTTTAAGAGGGTTCTAATGGAGTTGGTCTCACTTAATTTGAAGGTTCCTAGCTAAAGATATGAGCTAAACAATTTCAGAGAAAATTCTGAAAATGTTTCTGAACATTTTCTATTTTCTCTGGAACAGTTTCATTAATCACACCATTAGGTGGATTAAATGAGCTCAAATGGATCTGAAATTTTTATGGTAGTTTAGGGATATTATGGTGAACATCCAAGCAAAATTTCAAAATTTTCCTCCAAGGGATTCTCCAGTTAAAATTCCAAACAGATTAAATTTTGAGGAATTAATTCTGGATAATTAAGGATTTTCATGAAGTGAAACTTGCTTTTCTGGAATGTTCTCAGAGAGCTGAATCCAACAAAATTTGGTTCACTCAATTTGGAGTTTCCTAGCCCAAGTTATGAGGATTTGAAGTTTGAATGAAATCTGAAAATCGGGGAAAAGTTTAAATCTGCCTGTGGGCCACGGGGACACGTGTTGCGCGCTGAGGCGTCGGCACACCGTGGTCTGCGGAGTTTCTGCGCGCAGCACACCGGATCCGAGCCGCAGCTTGACCCTGATTTGAATTTTTAAGCCGCTGACAGCCGGGCCCCGCATCTTCTTCTTCCTCCCGCCCTCTGCTTCGCGCCCGCGCGCTCCCCCCTCGCCGGAGCAGACGGCTGCTCGCCGGACCGGCGTTCCCGGCCGCCACCCAGCCAGAGACTCGCCGCCAGAGGGTTTAGGGCATTGAGGAACACGTTGGTGGGCTCTGTTTGGGCTGCCGGTGACCGGAACCAGCTCCGCGACGTGCGGCGGCTACTGCTGTGGTTTGGCGCCGTTGTCCGAGGTCTCTAGCCCGCCACCACTTGCGCCGATGGGCTCTACATCACCAGCGCAGCTCTAGGAAGCTCGGCATGACCTCAGATCAGCTCAGGAGTTGACGCAAGTAGGGTTTCACCGTGCGACCGAATGGGTCCGCGGCGGCCACTCCTAGTAAAGCTTAAATCCCGCCATTCCGAGGCATTTTCATGCGATGGATGCTAAAGGAGAATTGATCGCTGGCTAATCCAGCATACATGTGCAAAATTTGATGACTCAAGGAGGAATGGAGAAGGAGAATTTTAAAGAACTGTACCAGAAGCTCGGGTTGAGTTCACGGCGTGGCTTGAGCTTCAGGTGGAAGCAGCGTGGAGTCCGTGCGCTCCTTTTTCCGCCGTTGCTTGGCCGTGGAAGTGGCTGTAGTGTGCTGCCCACGTGAGACCGGTCGCCGTTCTTCAGCTAAGTCACGGCGGTCGTCGTTGATCACGGGATCAGAAGCCGAAACCAGGTGGTTCAGGCGTTGGGAGAGTGGTGCTTGAGCTCAGCGTGCTGCCTAGCAACTCAGGGGAACGATGGCGTCGCTGTTACCTCCGTTCTTCTGATCGACCGAGAGCTCGGGGAGAAGGAATGCCGCTGCCCGCTGTCGCCCGCGAGGATAAGATGGCAGCCGGATCTTCGTTCGGCTGAGGCGGTGAGGGTCGCGTGGGGGCACGAGAAGGCCGCCCTGGTCGCCAGCGCGCGAAGGAGGAAGCAGCTGGTGGCGTCGGTTCCTCCTCGGTGGCACACCCGGCGGCGGCTCGGTGGAATTTCACACCGAGGCTGTGACTTTGTGTGCAAGTCACCCCCTCTTTGCTCTATGACATGTGGGTCCCACCCTCAATTTTAACCTCTGAACTTAACTCAAATTCACTGTTGTAAACAGTAGTTCCCACAAAGCCCCTGGTGATTTAAACTATCAACCTTTGAGCCATTTAAATTGGTTAGAATTCAAATTGGGTTTTGTTTGGATAAATTTCAGCACATATTCAGTTTGAAATTCAAATAAAGTTTGAATTTGCCCCACTTAGCTCATGTCAAGATCAACTCCAAATGGAGTGAAAATTGGTGTGTGAGCTCACAAAAATGTGCCGAGTAAGAATATGTCTCCCACTTTTGAATTCATGGGATAAAAACAGTTTGAATTTGAATGTAGTTTCAAACTGCCCTCTTTCTAGCTATGCCCAAAATGACCTCAAAATGTTTTGAATTTGGGTGAAACTTGGCATGGACATTCCTAGCAATGTGTAGGAGTTTTTCATATGCCCAGCCCCTATATATTACATGTGGGAAATACCACTTTTGCAATATGTGAGTTTATTCTCTAATGAGCATGTTGATGGTGGTTACTTGCTCTACAAATGTGTTCATCAATTTTCTTCAAATGAGGTGTGTGTGTGGTGATGAACAATTTAAATATGTGTCCAAAACTGAGGCCCTTACATTCTTCGCCCCTTAAAAGAATCTCGTCCCGAGATTATAAGGTGAAAATGAGAGAGAGGACGGTAGAAAATTACCGGATATGCGACGTGAAAAAGTCGGGGTAGTTAGCACGAAGAAATCCTTCGCTCTCCCATGTCGCTTCGTCCACGGAGTGATTACTCCATAGAACTTTGTAGAACCACAAAGTGCGGTTGCGTGTGGTTCGGGCCTTTTCGTCAATGATCTGAACCGGTTCCTCTCGATAGGTGAGATCCGGTTGCAATTCTTCAATGTCCTCCCGCTGAACGGTAGTTGATAGCTTAAGACACTTCCTCAGCTGGGAAATGTGAAAGACGTCGTGCACACTGGAAAGTGCTTCTGGTAATTTCAGCCGGTATGCTACCGATCCACATCTTTCGGTAATCTGAAATGGACCGATGAATAGGGGTGCCAACTTTCCTCTCACCCCGAATCTGTTTACGCCTTTCATTGGAGACACACGTAGATATACGTGATCCCCCACTTCGAATTGTAATGGGCGTCTTCTCCGGTCCGCATACTGTTTCTGTCGGGATTGGGCGGCTTTTAGGTTCGCTTGAATCAGTCGAACCTTCTCTTCCGGGTTGTTGACAAGGTCAATTCCGAAGGTAACCTATTCGCCAGACTCACACCAGTTTAATGGTGTGCGACATTTCCTTCCGTATAGCGCTTCGTAGGGCGCCATTTTTATGCTGGCTTGGTACCCATTGTTGTACGAGAACTCGGCTAACGGCAAGTGATCATCCCAATTCTTGCCGTGGTTGATAGCGCAAGCTCGTAGCATGTCTTCTAGGATCTGATTTACCCGCTCGGTTTGCCTATCCGTCTGTGGGTGGTATGCTGAACTACGGATCAGCTTCGTCCTCAATGCAGCATGTAGCTGCTCCCAAAAACGGGACACAAATAAAGTGCCCCGATCCGATATGATGGTACGGGGTACGCCGTACAAGCATAGGATCCGTGAGATGTACAGTTCAGCGTACTTCTTGGCGTTGTAGTTGGTGTTGACCGGGATGAAGTGGGCAACTTTGGTGAGCCGGTCGACGATCACCCACACAGAATCATGTTTTTGAAAGGTGGTGGGTAAACCGACGATGAAGTCCATGCTCACATCCTCCCACTTCCGGGCAGGAACGCCCAGTGGTTGTAGCAGTCCAGGTTTCCGCATATGATCTGCCTTCACCCTTCGACATGTATCGCACTCAGACACGTACTTTGCGATTTCCCGCTTCATCCGTGTCCACCAAAACTTTCTTCTGAGTTCTTGATACATTTTGTTGCTGCTGGGGTGAATAGAAAATTTTGATAAGTGAGCCTCATCAAAAATTTTCTTCCGTAACTCCGGGTTACGGGGTACAACGATCCGGTCCTTGAACCATAGGACGCCGTCTCCGTCCTTTCAGAAACATTTCAGCTCCCCACTGTCTACACGTATCTGCCAATGCGACATGCCCTTGTCATGTTTCTGAGCTGCCGCTATCTCTTCACGGATGGTGGGGATCAAAGCTAGGTTGTAGAGAGTTCCATGTGGGATCACATGCAGTGGTGGTTCGCTCTCTTCCAACGGTGTGATGGTCAGATTGTTGACGTGTGACTTGCGACTCAGCGCATCCGCCACTACGTTTGCCTTGCCGGGATGATAATGGATCTCTATTTCGTAATCCTTTATCAATTCTAACCATCTTTGCTGCCTCATATTCAACTCCTTCTGAGTGAATATGTACTTGAGGCTCTTGTGGTCGGTATATAAATGTACGAGGTTACCGAGTAGGTAGTGCCTCCAAATCTTGAGTGTGAGTACCACGGCAGCGAGCTCCAAGTCATGGGTTTGATAATTTTGCTCATGGTTTCTAAGCTGCCGTGATCCATACGCGACCACTTTTCGGTCTTGCATCAGCACACATCCGAGCCCGATGCCGGATGCATCGCAGTACACATCGAACGGTTTTGTTGTGTCTGGCTGCGCCAAAACCGGTGCTGATGTCAGGTGCTTGACTAAAGCCTTGAATGCTGCTTCACGTGCTGGACTCCAAATCTACTTGGTAGCCTTCTTCAGCAGCTCTATCATAGGCTTAGCAATCTTCCAGAAGTTCAGAATGAACCTCCGATAATATCCCGCGAGTCCGAGGAAACTCCGTACCTCGTGAACAGTCCTCGGGGATTTCCAATTCAGCACTTGAGTGATCTTGCTCGGGTCTACAGCGATACCCTCCGCTGAGATGATATGCCCAAGAAAAGGCACTTGCGATATCCAGAATTCGCACTTGCTGAATTTTGCGTATAGCTTGTGATCCCGCAGCCGTTGCAAGACTATACGCAGATGCTTCTTGTGATCTTCCTCCGACTTGGAATATACCAGTATGTCGTCGATGAAGACCACGACAAACTTGTCCAGCTCCGTCATGAATACCGAGTTCATTAGATACATTAAGTGAACTGGAGCGTTGGTGAGGCCAAAGGACATGACCAGGTACTCATAAATTCCGTACCTCGTCGAGAAAGCAGTATTCGGAATGTCCTCAGCCCTTATCTTAATATGATGGTACCCGGATCTTAAGTCCATCTTGGAAAAGATCTTTGCTTCGACCAACTGATCAAACAACATGTCGATCCGTGGCAACAGGTACTTGTTCTTGATGGTTACGGCATTTTATGGACAATAGTCCACGCAAAGCCGCAACGTCTCATCCTTCTTCTTCACGAATAATGCCGAACAGCCCCATGGCGAGGAGCTCGGCCTAATAAAACCCTTCTCCAGCAGGTCCGTTAGCTGAGTCTTCAGCTCAGCCAATTCCTTGGGCGCCATCCTGTACGGCCTTCGGGATATTGGCATGGTTCCCGGTGCAAGTTCAATCTTGAACTCCACCTCTCTATCGGGTGGCATTCCCGGTAAATCATCCGGGAACACGTCAGGGAGCTCTCGGACCACTGGAATATCTTCCAATCTGATGGTTGTGGACTGATAGACACTTGGAAGTTTTATTTCTGGACTGTCCAGAAATAAGGAGTGAGATCCGTGCACTTCTGAGTTTAAGTGCACGACTCGAAGGACGGTGTCTAAAACAGCGCCGTGGCGGGTTAACCACGACATCCCTAGGATGACATCGACCTTTTGTCCCTCTAAGATGATGAGAGACGTGGGGTACACTCTACCCGCTAAGCATAATGGTACTTTGGAAACCATTACGCGTGCTGAAGTACTCCCACCCGGTGAACAAATTAAATATGGACTATCGGTGGGTAGTATTTGCAAGCTGTGTTTAGCAATGAAAGCTTGGCTAATAAAATTATGCGTGGCGCCTGAATCAAACAATACTATGGCGGGATGCTGGTGGAGTTGGAACATACCCGCAAGGATTGGCTCACCCTCCGGCACGTCCCCTATGGCAAGCTGGTGGACAGTGCCGGGCCTAGGGTTTGCCCGCCGCGCATTAGTAGGGTTCCGGGGTTGATTCCTCCCCTGAAACTATGGTGCAACTCCGCCGCCTTGCCTCTCTGTACAACTGCTGGCAAAGTGTCCTGGACGACCACACTTGTAACATGTGGCCGCTGCTTGTGCGGTGCTCGGGGGACGAAAGCCCGGCATGCGCTGCTGAGGTGCATATGCATGCGTCATCGTCTGCTGCTGCTGTTGTTGTTGCGGAGGTGGTACTGGCAGTGTCGGCCTGAATGCCGGTGAAGAGTACGGCCGACTGCGGAACGGCATCGACCTCTGTGTTGGCTGCCAGCGTGGACCTGATGGTGGGTGATTCACCATCCGAAACTTCTGAGAAGGACCACCTCCTTCTCCGCTGCTTTGCGGCGCGCTTCGCTTTCTCTCCGCCGCTGCTAACTCTTTGCTGGAGTCCTCCTCGACAATCGCAGCATCAATGATGTCGTTGACACTGCCGCGATTGAACATCGCCAATTTGTCCTTCAGGAGCGGGTTAAGCCCCTGGTAAAAGTGGTCCCGCCTCTTCTCGTCAGTATCGGCATGGTATGACGCATAGAGCGCGAGATCGTTGAACACCCTGGAGTATTCCAGCGCGTTCCGGATCCCTTGTTGCAGGTGTAAGAATTCCTGCGTCTTCCTCTTCATCAGACCAGGAGGTATGTGATAGGCCCTGAAGGCCGTCCGGAACACCGCTCAAGTCATAACTCGGTCGGTGGGCTGTGAAGCACAGAAGTTTGCCCACCACGCGCTCGCGGATCCTTGGAGCTGCTGGACCGCGAACTGAGTCTTGCGCTGCTCGCTTATCTGGAGCAGCCCGAACTTCATCTCTGTTGTGCAGAGCCAGTTGTCCGCGTCGAGAGGTTCATCCGCCCTTGAGAATACCGGGGGATGAGTCGCTAGGAAGTCGGAGTAGGAGCTCTTTTGACGCTCCTCACGATATTGACGTCTCTCTGGGCGAGACGTATTGGCGATGAGAGTTTGCAGCAACTCCGTGTGCTGCTGATGAGAACCCGCCATTGCCGCGACAATGTCGGCCAATGTAACCGTTGGCAGTGGCGGTGGCGGTGTTTGCTGTTGCTGCTGCTGTCCCTAGGAGTCCTCGTGAGGTGGTTGAGAGGTCTCTCCCCCTTGGCTAGTACCCCCAACGTCCGGGTTGGCATGAGTACGAGTCATTCTGAAATTCAAAACAGCAGCGATTAGCACATGTCATACTTAAAATTCCATATGCAACAGTAGGTATTGAAGTGACACATGAATAATTTGCACAACATTCACATATATTGATAAAGCATAAACTTTATACAAGATACATTATTCTCGGGTCTCCAAAAAGTCATGCTCATGTCGTCAGTACCTATACATACGGTACTGCCTACACGACATGTCAGCGATTACAAAAGTTTGGGTTACCCTACCCTAGCTGCCCTACTTGGCAACTGAAACCTCCTACTCGGAGTAGAACTCGACCTCCTCCGGGTCGTCCTCCTCCGGTACCTCTGCTGGTGGCTCTGGATCTACCACCTCTTCTCCCATCTCGGGTTCTCCCATTGCTGGAAGGCCCAAGACCACCGGTATGCCCAATACCGGAGGTACGAGGTCCTGCAATGCATGCACCTCGTCCATGGCCTGGTTGTAGTCCTCTTCCCAGCCTTGCCCTTCCTCAATAGCGTCGTCCCGCTCTTGAGCAAGGTCCTCATTCTGCTGGGTTAGAGTCTGCACCAGCTCTTGCAATGCCGCGATGTCGACACGGCTTTTCTTCTTCGCCTTCTTCAGACGATGCAACTGATTATGCTGTTCATTCAGTCGCTTGATCGTCGGAAGGAGCACATTGCGGATTGCGCTGTGAGCACTCTCGAAATGGTCTCCACGGCTTGTGCTCTCCTTGAGCTTTGCGGCGAGATGCTCCGTATGAACAGCTTGGCTGTCCATCACGGCGTTTCCCGCCCTCATCTGGAGGCTAAGGTTTGCCTCCGCGGGGCTGTACCTTGGGCAACCCGGATCGGCTGCCTCCCGGTACCTCCCTTCCCACACATGATGAGCCCGTCCCTCCACCGGAACGAGCGCGTATGGAGTGCCCTCCATAGCCTTCACGTGTAGTTGGAAGAAACGTGACATGGTGTCACGGGCTGCCACTTGCCACATCCCTTCCGGTTGTCTACCTCTCACCATGATAGTGAACGGCACCAAACCGGGTGGAGTAGGTCCTGCAGGGACTTCGACATGGATTGTCCACGTCTTGTTCCCCTCCTCGCCTTCTTCCTTGGTGATGTACTGCGGCATCTGGTTGTACCCGAAATATTAAAGCATCTGCCTCAATGCTTCCGGATAGCCGCTGCGGTAAGAACAGTGGGACACCACCCACCCGTTCTCCAACTGTTTATCTGCTGTCATCTGTAAAAATATATTTGAGAAATGTCAAATATTTATTTAAACAGTAAACCATTGAGTTATAACATAAGACATGTCATTGAACCCATAAAACTTGGAAATATAGTTCAAATTTAAACAAATTTGACTGCTGATCTGCTGTCTGCATGACAGCCCTGACCAGTTTTCATTTCAACCCGATTTAGGCCATGTTAAAAGCAAAACCAATTCTGGGGCTCAACATCAAAGTTATATCTGTCTTCAATAGCTCTCAAGAAAGTATTTGCTTGGCCTAAGACCTGTCCTGGTTCAAAAGTTATGAGATGTCAAAGTTAACAGAATTTCTGCAGAAAATTGGACAGCACCTCCCTGCTTTAGGTACTGTTTTGATCCAAGAATTCCAGTTAATTCTGCTCCCAATCTGACAAAACTTTCTGTTACAAAGTTGTAACCCATCTCATAATCTTTCCAGAACTACCTAAGTTTCTATTTTTAGAATTTTATGCAGGAAGTTATACTCCATTTATAGAGAGTTTACAGAGAGTCTTTGCCCTGCCCTGTTTTCTGGACAGCTTCAACTCTACTGCATTTTTCGATTGGTTAAAGGTTGAAACACCTCTGGACATCAACAGAAAAGTTGTAAAGCTTTTCTGAAGCTTTCCAGAAATGTATAATATGACCCCAACCTCGAAAAAAAACTCAACCTCTAACCTCTGATTAACTTCAGCCTTAATTCAGCTGAAAACAGAGTGCTCTGTCCTTAGCAACCTATAAGTTGAAAACTTGTTAACTTTGAATATCCTGATTAAGGGAAGAGGTTACAGCAAAGTTTTAATACTCCAAATTAGAACTTTCATGTTTTACAATGAAGTTGTTCATTTAGTGGGGTGTGACGTCGATGCGTCACCAGATCATGTCGGTACTACGTCCTCACAAAGAAAAACCTATACCGGACTTAGCCGGCTTTGTTATTTCAGTGGCACTAAACGTCACTCACACATGGATGCTACACGTCTACCGTTTCGTGGTTAGACTACCTGCAGAAACTCAAACAATTATCAGACTCGGCTGCACACCGAGCCCGGTATCCATACAGTTCGTACACCCGGCCGTCATCACTCGCCCGGATGTTCTCAAGCCAAACACGCCTTGAGTTACGTGTTCACGTTTCAGACCACATGACGGGGTCTCCCAAATTGCACCACGCACGCCAGGGAGAGACGTTGCTCGAATACCCCAAACGACATGAAGAATCGTAGAGGATATCAAAGCGGGTCGGGTTACCTGCCACCCGTGGGGCTCCACCCTTCAGCTTGTGCGCACTGGTGGACAGCGCTTACGTGCACCCCCAAGACATACACGTCCCAAGATGCACGATTTTCCGACATAATCAAATAGGTTAGTATGCCACTTTCTATACGCTAATAACATCCTTATACGGGCTACTAACTCGTTCCTCACTGGATTTTTGAAAAAGATAACCTTTGTAGTGCGTTAAACCTCAAGCGAGCTCTGATACCACGCTGACACGACCCCACGGTCTTGTCGGACCAGGATCACGCTGAGGGGTGCTGCGTTGCACAGCACCGGATAACAAACATGAAAGGTACAAAGCAGAAGCAAAGTTTATTACATAAAGAGGTTTATGAACAATTTTACATCAAAATAGGTTCAGTCTACACTCACGGGCGTAGACTACGCATCAAGTCCACGTTCGGCCCGTGAACGTGTCCTTGCTAGCACACACGCACACTAACACGGCGGCGTGCACGACTCCCACTCGATGGGGTTCCCCTCCTGGGGTTCCGTCTCCTCCTCGGGAGTCCCTTCCTTATAGAACCCTGCAAAAGCTTCAAACACAAGCATCTAGCACGAAAGATCAGCAAGACTGACCCGTCTCTCCTAAACATGGAACTTCTACATGAGGGGTGATATGTGCATGAGATAAAACAAATTGCAAAGGACTCGCCTAATTAGTGGAACCTTACTTTCAAGTTTTAGCAGCAGGTTGTGGAGCACCTTACTCTAAGGCACATGAGAGAGCCGCAATCAAACAAGAAACGCATTTCTCTCATGTACTTTGCCCAAAGTTGAAAGGAACATTAGTTAGCTCTAAACTACAACAAATCATTAACAATCAAAGTCCATCTTTCAATCAGCAACATTTTAACATGTAACTAGCCTGCTCTTTCTACATCACGGTACAGTGAACAAGTGGTACTCACTGACCGCGAGGGACGGCGATTATAATCGATTTACACCTGCAGGTTTACCCGAATAACCCGTCACGTACGCCCGTACTCGATGTTGCCTACGGCAACCATCACAGACGCCGTACACAACCACCTTTCACCCGTCAGCCAAATATTGAACCGGTCCCATCGTCCCGAGCAAGAGGTCTCTGCACGTGCATCTCAGTGCCGCCAGCCTATTTACAGCTTAAGCTCTCAAGCTACCCTCTGAACGACGGGCAATGCCTCAATACCCAGCTACCCGAGTTACATCGGTTTCCTGGTTCCCATACAGCCGGTAGGTCTTCGGTACTGTTCTAGCTTGTTCAACAGGCCCGCACACGGCTTGGTCTTCAATCGACACAAGCGGAGCTATAGCACACAGGCCCCAAAGTCCTGCTGCCCTTACTCTCCGCTCGGTCTCATTTTTCTTGCCATGTGTATCATGTGCTATCTCTACCCGAGTCGAGTGCCTCTAGCCTATGCTCGCGAGTAGTTCAAACTACTCGACTTGTACCGAATCCTACTCTATCTTAGCATTGCAGTAGATAACAGGGTTTTCAATCCTAATCCCAACCCATGGCTTTCTTGGCTATGCACCTGGATTTTCAAACAAGACTCTAGTTTAAGAAATAATGATACTCAAGTAAGTGCTCAAAACAATAAAACTTTGTAAAAAGGTTAATGCAAACCGGGGCTTTCCTTGCTGCTCTTGGTCGTAGGCTAGCTGCTACTCCGGAGTAACGAAGTCTAGGACTTCGGGTTCCTCCTCGACCTTAGCGACTACGTGATATAAGAAGTACATGTATCAATTAAATGCATTTGAATTGAGTTTTAAATTGTGAACCTTCTAAGTCTCACTAGATCGACCCAAAGACTGAAACTTTTACTATGGCTTTGTTACAACCTAAACAGAGACTTGGTCAAGTTTTAGTTGCAGCAAAGCTCATTCCAGCCCTCCACAATTAATTATGTACTTGACCTTAATTGAAGGCTTTTAGGGTGTTCTAAGGATTTTAATGAAACAAGCTATGACTTTCTGAAAACTAGATTTTCAGAGGGTTCTAATGGAGTTGGTCTCACTTAATTTTAAGGTTCTTAGCTAAAGATATGAGCTAAACAATTTCAGAAAAAATTCTGAAAATGTTTCTGAACATTTTCTATTTTCTCTGGAACAGTTTCACTAATCACACCATTAGGTGGAATAAATGAGCTCAAATGGATCTAAAATTTGTATGGTAGTTCAGGGATATTTTGGTGAACATCCCAGAGAAATTTCAAAATTTTCCTTTAAGGGATTCTCCAGTTAAAATTCCAAACAGTTTAAATTTTGAGGAATTAATTCTGCAGAATTAAGGATTTTCATGAAGTGAAACTTGATTTGCTGGAAAGTGCTCAGAGAGCTGAATCCAAAAAAATTTGGTTCACTCAATTTAGAGTTTCCTAGCCCAAGTTATGAGGATTTGAAGTTTGAATGAAATCTGAAAATCGGGGAAAAGTTTAAATCTGCCGGTGGGCCACGGGGACACGTGTTGCGCGCTGAGGCGTCGGCACACCGTGGGCTGCGGAGTTTCTGCGCGCCAGCGCACTGGATCCGAGCCGCAGCTCGATCCCGATTTGAATTTTTAAGCCACTGACAGCCGGGCCCCACATCTTCTTCTTCCTCCCGCCCTCTGCTTCGCGCCCGCGCGCTCCCCCCTCGCCGGAGCAGAAGGCTGCTCGCCGGACCGGCGTTCCCGGCCGCCGTCCAGCCAGAAACTCGCCACCAGAGGGTTTAGGGCATCAAGGAACACGTTGGTGGGCTCTGTTTGGGCTGCCGGTGGCCGGAACCAGCTCCGCGACGTGCGGCGGCTACTGCTGTGGTTCGGCGCTGTTGTCCGAGGTCTCTAGCCCGCCACAACTTGCGCTGATGGGCTCTACATCACCAGCGCAGCTCTAGGAAGCTCGGCATGACCTCAGATCAGCTCGGGAGTTGCTTCAAATAGGGTTTCACCGTGCGACCGAATGGCTCCGCGGCGGCCAATCCTAGTAAAGCTTAAATCCCGCCGTTCCGAGGCGTTTTCATGCGATGGATACTAAAGGAGAATTGATCGCCGGCTAATCCAGCATACATGTGCAAAATTTGATGACTCAAGGAGGAATGGGGAAGGAGAATTTTAAAGAACTGTACCAGAAGCTCCGGTTGAGGTCGCCGGTGCAAATTCTTGGAATTCACCGGCGAGAGTTCACGGCGTGGCTTGAGCTTCAGGTGGAAGCAGCGTGGAGTCCGTGCGCTCCTTTTTCCGCCCTTGCTCGGCCGTGGAAGTGCCTGTAGTGTTCTGCCCACGTGAGACCGATCGCCGTTCTTCAGCTAAGTCGCGGCGGTCGTCGTTGATCATGGGAACAGGAGCCGAAACCCGGTGGTTCAGGCATTGTGAGAGTGGTGCTTGAGCTCAGCGTGCTGCCTAGCAACTCGGGGGAACGAGGGCGTGTCTGTTAGCTCCGTTCTTCCGATCGACTGAGAGCTCGGGGAGAAGGAATGCCGCTGCCCGCTTTCACCCGCGAGGATAAGAAGGCAGCCAGGTCTTCGTTCGGCTGAGGTGGTGAGGGTCGCGTGGGGGCACGAGAAGGCCGCCCTGGCTGCCAGCGCGCGAAGGAGGAAGCAGCTGGTGGCATCGGTTCCTCCTCGGTGGCACACCCGGCGGCTGCTCGGTGGAATTTCCCACCAAGGCTGTGACTTTGTGTGCAAGTCACCCCCTCTTTGCTCTATGACATGTGGGTCCCACCCTCAATTTTAACCTCTGAACTTAACTAAAATTCACTGTTGTAAACAGTAGTTCCCACAAAGCCCCTGGTGATTTAAATTATCAACCGTTGAGCCATTTGAATTGGTTAGATTCAAATTGGGTTTGGTTTGGATAAATTTCAGCACATGTTCAGTTTGAAATTAAAATAAAGTTTGAATTTGCCCCACTTAGCTCATGTCAAGATCAACTCCAAATGGAGTGAAAATTGGTGTGTGAGCTCACAAAAATGTGTTGAGTAAGAATATGTCTCCCACTTTTGAATTCATGGGATAAAAACAGTTTGAATTTGAATGTAGTTTCAAACTGCCCTCTTTCTAGCTATGCCCAAAATGACCTCAAAAGGTTTTGAATTTGGGTGAAACTTGGCATGGACATTCCTAGCAATGTGTAGGAGTTTTTCATATGCCCAGCCCCTATATATTACATGTGGGAAATACCACTTTTGCAATATGTGAGTTTATTCTCTAATGAGCATGTTGATGGTGGTTACTTGCTCTTCAAATGTGTTCATCAACTTTCTTCAAATGAGGTGTGTGTGTGTGGTGATGAACACTTTAAATATGTGTCCAAAAACTGAGGCCCTTACACCCGGATGGTAATGGATCTCAAGTTCATAATCTTTGATTAACTCCAACCATCTCTGCTGCCTCATATTGATATCCTTCTGAGTGAATATATACTTGAGGCTCTTATGGTCGGTGTAGAGGTGCACTAAATTTCCGAGTAAGTAGTGCCTCCACATTTTCAACGCGAGCACCACTGCAGCGAGTTCTAGGTCATGAGTAGGGTAGTGCTGCTCGTGGTTGCGGAGTAGACGAGATCCATATGCGATCACGCGTCTATCTTGCATTAAGACGCAACCAAGTCCAATGCCTGAGGCATCACAACAAACATCGAATGGCTTTGTTGTATCCGGTTGTGCTAGAACCGGTGCCTTTGTTAGATGTTTCTTTTAGATTGAAATGCCTATTCACAGGACTCTGTCCATATATATTTGCTACTTTTCTTCAATAATTATGTCATTGGCTTAGCCACCTTCGAGAAGCTGGGAATAAATCTCCGATAATAGCCCACTAGTCCTAGAAAACTGCGGATTTGATGAACGGATGTCGGAGACTCCCACTTCAAAACTTGCTCAACTTTGGTTGGATCTACGGCCACACCCTCCGTTGAAATAATATGGTCTAAGAATGGTACTTTGCTGATCCAAAATTGACACTTGCAATTTGGCATACAACTTATGTTCTCGCAATCGTTGGAGCACAATATGGAGATGTTTAGTGTGCTCTTCCTCTGATTTGCGAGTATACGAGAATGTCGTTGATGAATACCACGACGAACTGATCCAACTCTGGCATGAATACAGAATCCATGAGGTACATGAAATGACACGACCCCACGGTCTTGTCGAGCCAGGATCACGCTGAGGGGTGCTGCGTTGCACAGCACCGATTAACACACATCAAAGGTACAAAGCCGAAGCAAAGTTTTATTATATAAACAGGTTTATGAACATTTTTACAACAAAATATGTTCAGTCTACACTCACGGGCGTAGACTACGTATCGAGTTCACGTTCAGCACGTGAACGTGTCCCCGCTAGCATGCACACACACTAACACGGTGGCGTGCACGACTCCCACTCGACGGGGTTCCCCTCCTGGTGTTCCGTCTCCTCCTCGGGAGACCCTTTCTCATAGAACCCTGCAAAAGCTTCTAACACAAGCAGTGAGCACGAAGGCTCAGCAAGACTGACTGTCACACCCGGTTTCTCCGAAGAACAACCGAGTGAATATAACATGTATGCCAGGATCATTTTCTCATACATGTGACGACATATAGTGAAGCATCATCATATTACAAGCCAGGTGTTCGAATATAAATAAGTCTTACATACCATACGTCTCGATTGACGATAATAAGTTCATAACATGTAAATAAAACAACAACGGAATATAAATCTTGTGGGCTCCGTCACAGGCGTTGCCCGGGGGACTCCGTGAACCTAAAATCCTTCTTCGGGTCCAAAGTCTTGGTCATTGAAAACCACATCATCCCTTTGACCTGAGCAGCTATTAAACCAACAGAAAAGCAAGTTTGAGTACCATGGGTACTCAGCAAGTGTGGGAAAGTTATGTCATGCATGGCTAGAGCAAGGAGAGGTTGAACTCATGGTTTAAGCACTACGGAATTAATACCTATCACCTTAGCTTATTAAGCACCTACATTACTACACAGGTGAAATGGTCTCAAATTTCCCAACCCATCATCAATATCAAGTTAACATAGTCTCATCTCCAATGTTAAGCTCCCCACTTAACATTCACAACTTCCCAAGTCATCATCCTCTAATCATGAATAAGTGCAAGCCACTCTTAACCGTGAGCACGGCTGTCATGATAGTTTTGACTCTGCAGAGTTTGCACCACTATACCCACATGTAGTGATTGCATCCCCCGTTGCTAGGTGGACCAAAAGAACCTCAATTATGCCAGTGGCCGCGAACCACGTTCACACTTCCCAGGTGTGTAGCCAGGAGATCACTACAAAGCCTTTACAAAGGGATTCCCGACGAGCGTGGGCCCACTGAGGTTTCACCCCTAACAGCATACAAGAGGCTCCAACCCCGCTGCAGTGGCCCCCTCTTGAGCCTTGCGGTTCATATGGTAGTCCAGCTGACACCTATTCCCCGCACCATCCAAACACCCATACTACGCCAGGGATACACCTAATTAATTGGCCAAGCTGCCCCATTTCAGCATGTGGTTGGCACGGTAAAGCTGCCCCATCTCCATGAACCGGTCCTTAGGATCCATGCAAGTACTAAACACAAACCCGAGTCTCGTGCACCCAGCACCAACCAAATCATCCAACTTGCCTCGATCCCTACCTCTACATAACTCATAATGTCTCATTCAAGAGTAGGGTAAACAAGTTGATGATCTCATATCCCACTTATCCCATTCTTAGCATGGCTAAGCACAAGTAATATGAATGAATGACATAATAAAACAAATCTCAACCCAAGCTACAAGGAAACAAGATAATGCAATTCTAGGGAAACTTCCTAGCATGGGTTTCATATTTCAATTGACAATGCAAATAATTCTATCTACACATCCTAGTATAGGATCAAAGTGGTCAAGGACACTTGTCTTCTTCCTGCTGCTCTGGGAATGGAAAGTCTTGGTCTTGGAAGCGGAGAACTTGCTCTGGGGCAGGTTCTACTCATGCCAATACACATAGCAAAAGAAACCAACAATCCATAAGCCATAGTCCACACTTCCACTTCATGCAAAACACACATACATACATATGGAAGTCATTCACATTTCTAAGTGTTGTGGTTAACCTAGATGTGTTGATTTTTGGCCTACATGCACTTTTAAACATACATATATTATTTCTAATCTTCTGTATTCAGATTTCTATTTGCACACAATATATGAATTTCCAATTTGAACAAATTCTTTATATTTAATTATTGCACTTCTTAGCCACAAGTGTATATGAAAAATAATTTCCTACTTCAGATAGGTTTTCAGATCTTCTACCAAATCCTAAACTAAAGTTTTTGGATTTGGAGACCTCATTTATCCATACCTATTTTCCAATATTTTCAGATTTATTTTCTATGCCTAAAAGTGAATTTTAATATTAAAATAGAAAGGTATATCATCTAAACAGAATAGGTTCTGATCTAAAATATTAAATAATATATTTTTGAACTTCTTCTCTGATGTGAACAAATTTAAATTTATTTTATCAGTTTTCAGAATTATTTCCTAGCCCAAAAATATGTTTCTAAAAACAATAAAAATGAGCAACTCTTAGGCAGATCTCATTTCAGCCTAAAATAAATTTTTAACTCATTCTAAGGGTTTTCCAAGTGCTAGGAGAGTTTAAATTTGCATTTGCACATGTGTTTGCCTTATCCTTTAAATTTAAATCCTAGTCACATATTCAAATTTCTGAATTTAATATCCTATAGGGTCCAAAAGGCAAATCCACCCTACTGCAGGGTCTAATTTACTATTTCCTAAATTTCCAGGGGTCTAACTACACATAACAGAGGGGTTTTCCTAATTTTTATTAAGTCCAGGGGCTAAAACTGATTTTTAAATGAATTTACACGAATTTCTAAAGGTCCAGGGGCTAGATCAGAAGTTTCCAGGGCTAGCTCGTGTTTTCCGAGATCCCCAGGGGGTAGCGCGTAAGAATCCCAGCCTTTATAATACGGGGTCGACATGGACCGTCCGATTTAAAACAGACGGCTGAGATTATAACGCGAAGCGGTACGGGTTAGATCTAATAGGAACCACACGATTTAAAATGGACAAGCCTCAGAGGGCCACGTCGCCCTGGCCGTGCACGGGCGGCGCTGCCCGGCGGCGCGCGGCGGCGGGGGGCGGTGATCTCGCCGGAGATCTTCGGGTTTTCGTCTATACTACCTAAAACTTGGATTTCTTGGCATAGAACGGTAGAGGGGAGGTTGGGGATCTCACCTCAGGGTTTTTCTTGAGCTCGGAGTCCCTGGAAGGTGGTCAGCGGTGAGGTCCGAGATGAAACGCGGCGGTGATCATCAGAGCTGCGTCCAGAGCGCAAAACACCGGGTTTTCATCACCTGCGTGACTCCTTGGAGGCGGTGGAACATGATCAGCACGTTAGATCAGGAAGTCCGAGCAAGGATCGAAGGAAAACGGTGATCAAAGCTTCGGTTATCACCGGAGAGAAAAGTGGAGCGGCGATGGGGAATTCGGCGAGTTTCCTTGCGTGAATTGCACGAGGAGAGGCGGCGGAGGATCGGTTTGGTTATGTAGCAGCATCTGGGGCCGAAGATCGGGCTGGGGGCGCGGGTTTCCGGAGGTTGGTTTGGATTCGGGTGCGAGAGAGGGCGGTTGGTTGGGGCACGCGGGAGGAGAGGGATGACACGCGGGCCCTGCGTGTCAGTGAGAGGGAGAGAGGGGGGCGCGGGTTTGGGCTGGCGCGGTGGGTCTTGGGTCGGCTGGCGCGTTTCGGCCCACTGGCTGGTTGGGGTTTTCTTTTTCTTTTTTTTTTTCTTTTTCCTTTTTTTTTCTGTTTTGATTTGGATTTGAATTCCAGTTTGAATTTGAATTTCTGCACCACTTGCAATACGTCCAAAAAATTTTAAATTCCCCCCTTTAGCAGGTTTTGAGATGTTACAGCTCTACCCCCCTTAAAAGAAATCTCGTCCTCGAGATTGGTGGTTCTAGGAAAACAATTCCGGAAACTGTGCCTTAAGCTCGTCTTCTCGCTCCCATGTGCCTTCCTCTTCCGAGTGATGCTTCCACTGCACCTTGCACATCCGGATTCTTTTATTTCTTGTGAAACGTTCCATTGTCTCCAAAACCTTGACCGGTTGCTCGGCATAAGAAAGATCCTCTCGTACGTCAACCTCATTCATGGGTAACATCTCTTCAGTCGTCCTTAGACATTTCTTGAGCTGAGACACATGTAATACATCGTGCACATCCGATAAGTGAGCCAGTAGTTCTAGTTGATATGCCACTTCTCCTTTCCTCTCCAGAATCTGAAAGGGTCCGATGTATTGAGGTGATAACTTTCCTTTCACCTTGAACCGACGAAGTCCTCGGATAGGGGACACCTTGAGATAGACATAGTCCCCCACGTTGAAAACGAGCTCTCTTCCCCGTACATCGGCATAGCTCTTTTGTCGGGTCTGTGCTATCCTCAAGTTGTTGCGGATTTCCCTCACTTTTGCCTCGGCTTCTTGTAGTACTTCGGGCCCAAACACTTTACTTTCCCCTGTTTGGTTCCAAAATAGTGGAGTTCTGCACTTCCTCCCATACAAAGCCTCAAATGGTGACATCTTCATACTAGCCTGATAGCTGTTGTTATAGGAGAACTCCGCATACGGTAAGTTCTTATCCCAACTCCTATTGTTCTAGAGCGCACACGCTCTCAGCATATCCTCAAGGATTTGATTGGTTCTTTCCGTCTGCCCGTCAGTCTAGGGGTGATAGGCAGAACTAAAATTTAGATGAGTTCCCATGGTTTCATGTAACTTCTGCCAGAACCTTGAGGTGAACTGTGTCCCTCGATCCGACACTATCTTCTTTGGCACTCCATGAAAACATACGATTCTTGACATGTACAATTCTGCCAACTTGGATCCGCTGTAGCTTTCTTTCACGGGGATGAAATGAGCTACCTTGGTTAGCCTGTCGATGATGACCCATATCGAATCATATCCCGATTGGGTCATGGGTAGTCCCACTATGAAATCCATACCGATTTCTTCCCATTTCCATTCAGGTACTTTGAGTGGTTGCAATAGTCCCGCGGATCGTTGATGTTCTGCTTTCACCAACTGACATGTGTCACATAGGGCAACATGTTCCGTGACATCTCGCTTCATGCCATACCACCAATATATGCTTTTGAGGTCATGATACATCTTCGTACTTCCAGGATGAATGGAATAGTCGGAATCATGAGCCTCCTTCAAAATCAATTCACGGATCTCCTTTACCTCAGGCACACAGATTCTTTTCCCATGACACACTGTACCTTGTTCATCCTCTCTGAACCCAGGGGCTTTATTTTCTTAGATGAGTTCTCTAATCTCTTGTATCTTCTCGTCATTCTTATTACCGTTGTGTATGTCATGCTCCAATGTAGAGTCCACTTCCATTGCGATGGCCTCACCACTATTCACCAGACATAGATTGAGTTGTGCAATCTCTTCCTTCAATTCTGTAGGCATGTTCTTCAAGCTCAACATGTTGACCTGCACCTTCCGGCTTAAAGCATCAGCCACGACGTTTGCTTTCCTAGGATGATAGTTGATGCCCAAATCAAAGTCGTTGATTAGCTCTAACCATCTCCTTTGTCTAAGGTTGAGATCTGGCTGTGTGAAAATGTACTTTAAGCTCTTATGATCTGTATATATCTCTGTCCTTTTTCCCATCAAGTAATGCCGCCAAATCTTCAATGTGTGTACCACTGCGGCTAGCTCTAGGTCATGCGTAGGGTTGTTCTTCTCGTGTTTTCGGAGCTGCTGGGACGCGTAAGCCACGACATGCCCCTCTTGCATGAGAACACATCCCAACCCGTGTCCAGATGCATCGCAGTACACCGAAAAATTCTTCTGCATATCCGGCATAACTAGCACAGGGGCTGTTGTCAATCTTTTCTTCAATTCTTGAAAACTCGTCTCGCACTGCGGTGTCCATGTGAATGTGATTCCCTTCTCTAACAATTGGTGAGGTGTCTCGAGATCTTGGAGAAACCCTCAATAAACCGTCTATAATACCCAGCCAATCCTATGAAGCTTCGAACTTCCCCGACATTTTCAGGGGTCTTCCACTTCTGCACATCCTCGATTTTGGTGGGATCTACCGAGATTCATCCCTCCGAGATTATATGTCCTAAGAAGGGAACTCTCTTCAGCCAAAATTCACACTTGCTCAGCTTGGCATATAGTCGGTGTTCTCAATTTTTGCAACACCAATCTTAGGTGTCCCTCATGTTCTTCTTCATCTTTGGAGAAGACGAGAATGTCATCACTGAAAACCACCATAAATTTGTCCAGATATTCCATGAATACCTTGTTCATGAGATACATGAAATATGCCGGGCATTAGTTAGCCCGAATGGCATGACGGTGTATTCATACAGCCCGTAACAAGATACGAACGCTGTTTTTGGAATGTCAGTTTGCCTTATCTTCAGTTGGTGGTATCCCGACCTGAGGTCAATTTTTGAGAACACACAAGCTCCCCTCAGCTGATCTAATAAGTCTTCAATGCGGGGTAATGGGTACTTGTCCTTGATGGTTACTTCATTCAACGCACGGTAGTCTACGCATAACCTTTGGGTTCCGTCCTTCTTGGGCACAAATGTCACTGGAGCTCCCCATGGTGAGGAACTAGGACGAATATACCCCTTCTCTATCAATTCTCTTATATGCTCCTTGAGCTCTTCCAGCTGTTTGGAGTCCATCCAATAAGGCCTCTTGTATATTGGGGCTGTTCCAGATACTAGCTCAATCGCGAATTCTACTTCACGATCGGGAGGCATATGTGGCAGACCGGGATCCGCCCATCCAGGATTGCAGAGGGTGGTGTCGCGCGATGCGACACCCGACAGCACACGTCATAAGGACACAATATATTACATGGGAAAAACAAACTGAACTGTACAAAAAGGTACAACTTCAGTTACAAACTAGTATTTATTTTACACAGCGGAAGCCTACTCTGTACAACTCACGCCTGCCTATCTCGCAAAAGTCGGTTGCCCAGCCCTAGGGCAATCAACACTGGCTGCACTCCTCAGCTCAGCGCGGCGTGTACGGCTCCCACTCAGCCGTGGTCCCCGACGTAGGGTAACCCTCGCCGGTGGACTTATACTCTGAGTCCGTGGGTGGATCCTCACCTGAAAAACACTTAAGCAGCAACCGTGTGCACGAAGGCTCAGCAAGGCTTAAGCGACTCACCTAAACTTGAAACTCTACATGAGGTGTACAATGACATAGGATAGTGATATTGCAGCAAATCGACACGCCTACAAGTTCATCCTTAGTTCAGCTTTTAGCAACAAGTTAACAGTTCAGGAAGCTGAAATTTAGTAAGCAATATTTGGTGGCAAACATGTAGCAATACAATATTATATCATATCAGCAATATTGAATCAACATATTTCATACATTATTCTACGTCACGACTCAGTGACCAAGTGGTACTCTTCACCGCGAGGGACGGCGAATCGACTCGATATACACCTGCAGGGAAACCCAAAGAGCACGTCACATACGCCCATCCGTGGAGCTGCACAGCACGCTCACTCGATGTCGTACGGGACAACCTTTCACCCTACAGCCCAAACATCGAACCGGTCGCACCGAAACGAGCAGGAGGTTCCCCACACCGAGCATCTCTCTGCCTGTTGGCAGATTTCCACCTTGCTGACCTTAACCTACACCTATAAATCGGTGTGCTATGCCTCGACGCCCGGAGGTTTAGGCTACACCGGTTTATTGGGGCCCATATATTCGATATGCCTTCGGTACGTTCAAACTTGATCAGCGTGGGCCGCACACAGATCGGTCCTCAATCGACACGGACAGGGCTGCGCACACAAGACTTCCTCTTGTTGCGCCCTAGCCCCTGCCTAGTCTCATTTTCATTACTAAAGTGATCTCACATCACTCAACCGAACCCGTGTGTCGCAAGCCTATCTCGCGAGTAGATTCCAACTACTCGACTTGTACCAAAGTCCTATGAAACATTAATCATAGCTTGTCTACGCGAGGTCTTAGACACTACCCTCACCCTTATGGAACATTTCTTGTTATGCAAGTGGGGTTCCATTCATCCTACACCTAATGCACATTCATACCTCATATGACACATGTACACAGAGTAAAACTTATTAAAAAGGTTAATGCAAACCGGGGCTTGCCTTGTTGCTGCTGGTCAGAAGTTAGCTCTTCTTCCGGAAGGAGGAAGTCAAGTACTTCTGGAGCTTCCTCGCCTTTAGTGACTACACGTTAATAAAATACTACATGTTAATCAATATGCACATAAGTTTATTGTAATGCTTATGCTATTAGCTCTAATACCCAATTTCTAACCACTGGAACTCTGTTCAAGAATTTAAAATGGAACTGGGGGTTAGTGGTTTGGGCTTGGACCTAAGCATATGGTTAAGTGCTAAGTGGTCCCCCCCCTTCCATATCAATCCTATAATTGATTAAACAGGACAGGGGTGATCCAGAGCTTCAATGGGGCTGAGAATTTTTTGTGTGAGTCCCTTGTCATAAGACAACTCTCTGGATCAAAATTTAGCACTTGTCATTGAGTGGTTTGTTCAGAATAATTCTTTTAGCAAATAAGCAAAGAAGAATTAATTCTGAGGTAACACCCCTGTTCATGCCCAACTTAGTGAACCACAATTTCAATTATAGCTCATAGAGTTTGCATGAATTGTTCTAGCATTTTTGGAGCTAAGATTTGCCTAGAACTGAATTTCCAAGTTTTGGAAATTCTCTGAAAATGTTTCTGTATTCAAATGAACACAGCACCTTCAAATTTGAATTGCTCTGATCAAATCAACTCCCAATGGTCTGAAACTTTTACAGGGGTTCACTAAAATCCTAAAGAACATTCTAGCAAAATTTGAGGATTTTTGGATGAACCAAACTGCCTCTAAAATTCTTTTTCTGAAAATATTTAAAGAGTTTTCCAGAATTAAATAATGGGTTTCATACTAATTGGGTTTCATATTTGGATTGTGCTCTGTTAGAGGAATCCAACAAAATTTTTTTCACAAATTTTGGACTTTCCTACCCCAAGTTGTGGCCCTCCAAAGTTTATACTGAAAACTGGAAATTTCAAAATGTTCAAATGCCTGCCAGTGGATCCCACCCGGCAGGTCTTCTCCTTCCTCGCGCCAAACAGGGGCCTGCGGTGGCGCCCTCCGGCGAACATCACCGGACCCGCTTTCCTGGCCACCTCCTGACCCCAGACTCGCCGCCCCGCCCTAACTTGCGACGCTGAGCTCGGCTCGGGGACCGCCGGCGACCGTAGCAAACCGGAACAGTTCGCCCGACGGTGACCGCGGCGGTTTGGGTTCTAGCGTGGTCGTGAATGCGTTACTATGCATCAAAACACTCGGAAAAGGGTCGGAGAGCACTGCGGAAGCTCGAGGGTGATGAAAATGGCCGCAAACCCCATGAAAAGGTCGGCAACCTAGAGCTCCACGGAGACCTGAACTATTATTCTATGGCGGCCCGAAAAACAATCAGAACCCGGCCATTTCTGCACCATATCCCTTGATTCTTGGTCGAGGAGGGCCGCTAGGGAGTGAGGAAGGTGTGTGCAGGCTCACCCGAGCTGGGTTGGACGGTGCAGCTAGAATTTCGGGGTAGACCGACCCCTACCCGAATGCACTAGTTTTCGGGATTCTTCGGAATTCTCGGCGCTCGGTCTATCAATGGCCATGAGGGTTGCAGGTACACGATCTGGAGACTACGGCGCACCTTTTTCGTGTAGAAGTCAGGCGGTGAAAAGGGCCGTGGTGTGCTGTCCACGGGAAGCAACCTCGGCTTCCCGCCGTTGGCCTGAGTTCTCAGCGGCGATCATCGATTTGTGGCTGAATGAGGCGCTAACGCCGAGAGGTGGTGGGGTGGTTAGCTAGAGCACGCACTGGTGCTCCTCTTTTGTGTTGGAGGCTCGGGCTAAGGTCGAGCAAGCGCCGGCGTTCAGGGAAAATCGGAGGAGCGGCGCCGGTGGGTGAAACAGAGCCGGTGCGCTTGCTGTTTTGCAGAGAAGCACGCGTCTGGCTCGGTTGCATCGGGAGGGAGTCACGTAGAGGAGGGGGCGAGCTGTTTCTCGGCTGCCAGCGTGAGCGAAGAGAACCAGGAGGTGGCTGCTCGGCCGGTGGCGCGCGCGCGGCAGCTGGCTGCCTTCGGTTGACTGAGAAAACAGAGAGAAACTTGGGGGTTAAGTCTATTCCACCCAATGACATGTGGGCCCCACTGGTCAGTGCTCCCCCATCCCTCAAAAGATCTCAAAAAATTTGGCAAGTGAGTAATTCAAATGTTTGAAGTCTCAAACTGAGCTACATTTGTATGATTGGAGAAGTTTCCCTCAAATTTAAATGTATGTTTGAATTCTTTGCACATTTGGATCCTTTTTGGAAAAATGGGTAGCAAACCTTTTCAAAAATTATTGAAACTTTGCCTCCCCACAAAATTGGACCTAAGGAATCCAAATATGCACTTTGATCCTTGTGTTAGCTGCTGCAACCATGAGTTTGAATGCAACAGTTTTGAATCACCCTCTCATGTGTCATCATATGTGTAGAAAGTTTGAACTAATACCCTTTTTGATGGAGGTTACTTGCTCTTCACAATTCTTCACAAGATATTCATCACAAAACTGTGGTGTTCTGAGGTGGTGAAAATTTTTGCAAGTCCCTTTTCTTGGGCTTTTACATCCCTCCCCCCTTAAAAGAATCTCGTCCCGAGATTACGAAAGAAGAGATAGTGATGTAATAGGGACTTACCCGTGCTGAGAAGCCATAAACTCCAGGTAATTTGAGCGAAGGAATTCCTCGCTCTCCCACGTCGCTTCTTCGGCGGTGTGGTTGCTCCAGAGTATCTTGTAGAACCACAACGTTCTGCTACGCGTGGTTCGGGCTTTCTCATCAAGAATTGCCACCGGATATTCTTCGTACGTTAAATCCGGTTGCAGCTCGCCGATGTCTTCGGTAGGAACAGCAGCGGTATGCTTCAGACATTTTCTCAGTTGTGAGAAATGGAAAATGTCATGGACACCAGCAAGAGATGCCGGTAGCTCCAGTTTATACGCCGCTGGTCCACACTTCTCGGTGATAGCATAGGGTCCAATGAAACGGGGAGCGAGCTTCCCCTTGACACCGAACCGGTGCACGCCCTTCATCGGAGACACGCGGAGGTACACGTGTTCGCCAATGTCAAAGTGCAACAGTCTACGCCTCTTATCAGCGTAGCTCTTCTGTCGGGATTGAGCGGCCTTCACGTTAGCTTGAATCGCCCGAACGCGCTAATGTGACCCTTTCACCGGACTCGCACCATTTTAATGGGGTGCGGCATTTGCGGCCGTAGAGAGCTTCGTAGGGTGCCATCTTGATACTCGCCTGATAGCCGTTGTTGTACGAGAATTCCGCCAATGGTAGGTGATTATCCAAGTTCCTACCATGGTGGATGGCACATGCTCTCAACATGTCTTCCAGAACCTGATAAACCCTCTTTGTTTGGCCATCTGTCTGAGGGTGGTAGGCGTAGCTTCTAATCAGTTTAGTAACCAAAGCAGCATGCAACTTCTCCCAAAAGCGAGATACAAACAATGCACCTCGGTCTGAGGCTATAGTCTTGGGTACAACGTGCAAGCATAGAATCCTGGCAATATATAACTCCGCATATCTGTTGGCATGGAAATGTGTATGCACGGGGATGAAGTGTGCTGACTTGGTTAGTCGGTCAACGATTACCCAAATGGAATCATGTTTGTTGGAGGTTAAGGGTAATCCCACAATGAAATCCATGCTCACATCTTCCCATTTCCATGCTGGAATTTTCAGGGGTTGCAACAGCCCTGATTTCTTCATGTGATCAGCTTTCACTCATCGGCATGTATCGCACTCGGATACGTACTTTGCTACCTCCCGCTTCATCCGTGTCCACCAAAATTTCTTTTTCAAATCCGGGTACATTTTGTTGCTACCCAGATGAATGGAGTACTTAGACAAGTGAGCTTCATCGAGGATCTTCTTCCTCAGCTCCATATCCCGGGGTACGACTATGCGGTCATTGAATAATAGCGTCCCCTCCTCATCTTTCCGGAAACACTTGATCTCCCTGTGGTCTATCCGTCTCCGGAGATGTGCCAAGCGATCCATAAGGAACCAAGTATAATCTCGGCTCTTCCTACTCCACCGGGGTAGTGGTGAGGTTATGAACATGTGACTTCCGACTCAACGCGTCGGCACCCACATTTGCCTTGCCAAGGTGGTAATGGATATCAATCTCATAGTCCTTGATTAATTCTAACCACCTCCTTTGCCTCATGTTCAGCTCCTTCTGGGTGAAAATGTATTTCAAGCTCTTGTGGTCGGTGTAGAGGTGCACCAGATTCCCCAGGAGATAGTGCCTCCACATTTTCAGCGCCAAGACCACTGCAGCAAGCTCAAGATCATGAGTCGGATAATGCTGCTCATGGTTCCGAAGTTGGCGTGAGCCATATGCGACCACACGTCCTTCCTGCATCAACACGCAGCCGAGCCCAATACCGGACGCGTCACAATACACGTCGAAGGGCTTTGTTGTATCCGGCTGAGCTAAAACCGGGGCTGTGGTGAGATGCTTCACCAATGCTTGGAACGCTCCTTCACACGCCGTGTTCCAAACATATTTCGTCCCTTTCTTCAGCAATTCTATCATCGGCTTAGCGAGCTTGGAGAAACTTGGAATAAATCTCCGATAGTATCCCGCTAACCCAAGGAAGCTTCTGACTTCATGAACTGAAGTGGGAGCTTTCCATTTCAGCACTTGCTCTATTTTGCTTGGGTCAACCGCAATGCCTTCCGCTGAGATGATATGTCCCAAGAATGGCACTTGGCTGATCCAAAACTCGCATTTACTGAACTTGGCATAGAGCTTGTGGTCTCGCAATCGTTGAAGAACGATCCGCAAGTGTTCGGCATGTTCGGCTTCTGTCTTGGAGTAAACCAAGATATCGTCGATGAACACTACCACGAACTTGTCCATCTCCGGCATGAACACCGAGTTCATGAGATACATGAAATGGGCTGGAGCGTTTGTGAGACCAAAGGACATGACGAGATATTCATATAATCCATATCTCGTCGAGAAGGCCGTCTTCGGGATATCCTCGGCCCGTATCTTAATCTGGTGATATCCAGAGCAAAGGTCCATCTTGGAGAACACACTGGCACCCACAAGTTGATCAAACAATATGTCGATGCGGGGAAGTGGGTACTTATTCTTGATGGTGACGGCGTTGAGCGGCCGGTAGTCCACACACAGCCTCAAGGTTTCATCCTTCTTTTTAACAAACAGCGGCGAGCATCCCCAAGGCGAGGAGTTCGGCCTAATGAAACCCTTGCTCAACAGATCATTGAGCTGTGCTTTCAGTTCAGCCAGCTTATTTGGAGCCATTTTGTATGGCCTCCGTGATATGGGCGTAGTCCCGGGTGCAAGTTCAATCTTGAACTCGACGTCCCGCTCAGGTGGCATGCCCGGAAGATCATCCGGGAACACGTTGGGGTACTCCCGGACTACGGGGATATCTTCTAACTTGGGAGCTTCAGCATTATTAATTGCTGCAACTTCCCGGAATGGCGTGTCTAACACAATGGAATGCGCACGGTGGAATGGAGAGTTTAAATGAACCGTCCGTGTCCGAGTCTCTAGGACAGCGCCATGGTATTGTAGCCATGACATTCCCAAGATTGCATCAATCTTTTGCCCCATAAGAATTATCAAGGTGGTGGGATATAGTTTCCCACCTAAGCGCAGAGGTGCCTTTGGGATCATCATATTTGCTGAGATCTTCCCTCCCGGTGAGCAGATCATATAGGTGCAGTCGGTTGGGAAGACTTGCATTTGATGCTTAGCCACATAGGATGCACTTATAAAGCAGTGGGTTGCACCAGAATCAAACAATATGACGATGACTTGATTGTTGAGATTAAACGTACCCGCCAGCACATTGTCTCCCTCTGGGGCGTCCTCATTGTCGAGGTTGCGGACGCCCCCAGTCCGCTGACCAACCTTCTTGTCCGGAGGTCGGCCTCGAGCACCGCCCTGGAACTGGGCTTGCCCGCTGCTCTGCTGCCTCTGGGGACATTCCTTCGCGAAGTGGCCCGCCTGGCCGCACGTGAAACAAGTGAAACGGGGCGGTCCCCCCCCCCCCCCGATCGGTGGACGGAAACCCGGGGCGCGTTGTGGCGGTGGAAACGCCCGGGGTGCCATCTGCTACTGCTGCTGCTGCTGTCTTGGTGGTGGCATCGGCGGACGGAACGGAGGTGACTGAAAAGGACGTCCCCCAAACCGTTGAGGTCGCGCCGGTGGGTGCCACTGCTGCCCGGATGGCGTCCGATACACCATCCGGTACTTCTGGGGAGCGCCACTCCCACCGCTGGGTGGAGCGCTGCGCTTCCTCTGCTCAGCTTCCATCTTCCGCTGAGCGTCCTCTTGCATAATCGCGGCGTTGACTAGGTCATTGAAAGTGCCGCGATTCCACTGAACGAGATGTGTCTTCATTTCGGGGTGTAACCCCCAATAGAAATGTTCCTGTTTCTTCTCTTCAGTGGAGATGTAGTCTGACGCATACTGCGCCAGATGATTGAAGGCACGGGAGTAGTCATGGGCACTCCTCCCGCCCTGCTTCAGTTCCAAAAATTCTTGGAACTTCCTCTTCATGATCCCGGGAGGGATGTGATAGGCGCGGAACGCCTCACGGAACTCTTCCCACTCCACGGCATGGCCAGCCGGACGTGAGGCGACATAGTTCGCCCACCATGCACCAGCGGCACCGTGAAGTTGCTGCGCTGCGAACAGAGTCTTCTGCCGCTCCGTACATTGGAGCAGCCTGAACTTAGACTCGATGGTCCGCAGCCAGTTGTCCGCCTCCAGTGGTTCTTCAGCTTCGGTGAACACTGGATGGTGTGTACTCATGAAATCCGAGTACGACACCTCACGGGGCTCACGAGGCCCTCTGTCTTGACGTCCCCCTGCCTGGGACGTATTCTGCACGATCGTGCGGAGCAGGTCGGTCTGCTCCTCACGACCACCCACCAGTGCCGCTATCACATCCGCTAGAGTAAGCGGAGGCGGCGGTGGTGGCTGCTGCTGTGGGGTGCTGTCGTAGGCCGGTGGCTGGTAGTCATCGCCTCCCCCATGGCTAGAGCCACCCACCTCGTGCGTGGTCCTAGTGTGAACCATCTGCAACCATCCGACAATAATCATCAGTCCCGCAACATATTGCATGCAGTCCAAATGAAATAGGTGTACAATCATAATGACAATAAAAACATGCGATATATCTCGTAAGTAGATAATGTAATAACTTTGCACAAGCTACACCATTACCAGACCAAACACAATCTAGTTTAATCCAACTTGATGAACCTCCTATTTGGACGCTCACCATAACTAGGTTTGGTCACTACGAGACATCACTATCGCGTTGTCATCACGTATACCACCCTTTATCCTCAATACGACACAAACATGGTGTCTAGTAAAAGAAACTTGAGTGAAACCTACACTCAAATCTTTCACTAGTTGAAGACAATCTCTCATGAGCATGTTCTACCCCATTGGCAGTACTTAAACCACTTCTAGGGTGCAACAATCTCTCCTATGAGTTCAACTGTCATGCCTCTGCCAGGATGACCAGTTTCTACATATCCAAGATTTTGATCTGGTTCTAGGCAGTTTCATGACTCAAGTCGAATACCAAAGTTAAAGATAACTTCAGCATCTTTCCAACGAGTATTCATTTGCCCTCATATCAGATTTGGTTAAAAATTTATGGTAATTCAAAGTCTACAAAATTTCTGGAAGAATTTCAACAGCACCTCCTTTGGGAAGTTGCTGTTTTCAACTCTGATTTCCACTGAATTCTGTGCTGAAATTTCAGAAACTTTGAATTGCAAAGCTGTAACACATATTCCCTTTCTAAAAATGTATCATATGAAAATTTTAGATTTTCTACTAGGAGTTATGTTTGAAAAACAGAACAGTCCAGAGAATGTTTTAACTCTGCCCTGATTCTGGACAGCTTACATTTCTCTGCGATTTAAGCCATCTTAAGGTGTGTTTCAGCTCTGGAAGTCTAAAACAAAGTTGTAGAGTACTGAAATACCTTCCCAGAACTATATGCCACACCTCCCTCGGCTAAAAGACCTGTGAGTTGTGCTCTGTTGAAGTTCAGCAACGTTGCTGCCCAAAACAGAGCAGTCTGTTTTTCATCCCTTTGGCTATCCTGCTCCACTATCCCATTCTTATACCCAACCAGGGTCCTAAATATTGAACCTAGAGATTTAATTACTTGTTATCATTATTTTTCATGCATATGCCTATGATATCTCGGTACTACGTTCCTCACAAAAGAAAATCCTAACCGGATTATACCGGCATATACATCTCATGTGTGGCACTAAACGGTCTCTCGCACACGTTTTCTACACGGATACATACGTGGTTAGTATCTGCAGAAGACCACACAATAATGATGCACTCAAAGGTTTTGTTTCCATTTCAGGCAGTATCATATTTGAAATTAAATACAAACACCCGTATCATTACCATACGACCGTCCCTGAGTTAGGTCACGCCTCAAGGTACGTGATCGTGTTTCAACAACACACGACGGGGAACCCGAGTAGGTTATGAACGGGTCGCCACGGTTGGGAATGTTATCAACCCAACAGATACCACCTACTGCCCTGCAGGGCACGCCGATGGCAAGCGCTGCGTATGTCCTCCTGGGCTATTTCCAGACGAACACACTCTCGCGTTACTGACCACGCGATGGGGTCTCCACTTACTTGCCTAATGCACGCTAGGGATCAGCGTTTCATATGAACTCAGGAACATGAAGAGTCCAAGAGTTTCATATTGACGTCTCACACCAAGCTATGAGACCTATCCCTGAACCACGTTCCTCGTCAGGGGAGCTAACCGAAATTGAACCGCTTTTGGTGGCGTTCCTTACCATGCTTACCAAACGTAGGTGCGTCGTTACACAATGAAAATTCAGAATTACAACACATAAGTTAGCCTTGCCACTTTAAGTAACTATGCTAATATAGTCCTTACTTGGGCAACTACCGAATCCTCATCGTAAACCTAAGTTTTCCCATAATACAGTCCTTAAGTACTGTGCTATCCCCAATGGAGCTCTGATACCAGGCTGTGGCGGACCGGGATCCGCCCATCCAGGATCGCAGAGGGTGGTGCCGCGCGATGCGACACCCGACAGCACACGTCATAAGGACACAATATATTACATGGGAAAAACAAACTGAACTGTACAAAAAGGTACAACTTCAGTTACAAACTAGTATTTATTTTACACAGCGGAAGCCTACTCTGTACAACTCACGCCCGCCTATCTAGCAAAAGTCGGTTGCCCAGCCCTAGGGCAATCAACACTGGCTGCACTCCTCAGCTCAGCGCGGCGTGTACGGCTCCCACTCGGCCGTGGTCCTCAACGGAGGGTAACCCTCGCCGGTGGACTCGTACTCCGAGTCCGTGGATGGCTCCTCACCTGAAAAACACTTAAGCAGCAACCGTGAGCACGAAGGCTCAGCAAGGCTTAACCGACTCACCTAAACATGAAACTCTACATGAGGTGTACAATTACATAGGATAGAGATATTGTAGCAAATGGACACGTCTACAACTTCATCCTTAGTTCAGCTTTTAGCAACAAGTTAACAGTTCAGGAAGCTGAAATTTAGTAAGCAATATTTGGTGGCAAACATGTAGCAATACAATATTATATCATATCAGCAATATTGAATCAACATATTTCATACATTATTCTACGTCACGACTCAGTGACCAAGTGGTACTCTTCACCGCGAGGGACAGCGAATCGACTCGATATACAACTGCAGGGAAACCCAAAGAGCACGTCACGTACGCCCATCCGTGGAGCTGCACAGCACGCTCACTCGATGTCGTACGGGACAACCTTTCACCCAACAGCCCAAACGTCGAACCGGTCGCACCGAAACGAGCAGGAGGTTCCCCACACGGAGCATCTCTCTATGCCCGTTGGCAGATTTCCACCTTGCTGCCCTCAACCTACACCTATAAATCGTTGTGCTATGCCTCGACGCCCGGAGGTTTAGGCTACATCGGTTTATCGTGGCCCATATATCCGATATACCTTCGGTAAGTTCAAACTTGATCAGCGTGGACCGCACACGGATCGGTCCTCAATCAACACGGACAGGGCTGCGCACACAAGACTTCCTCTTGTTGCGCCCTAGCCCCTGCCTAGTCTCATTTTCATTACTAAAGTGATCTCACATCACTCAACGGACCCGTGTGTCCCAAGCCTATCTCGCGAGTAGATTCCAACTACTCGACTTGTACCGAAGTCCTATGAAACATTAAGCATAGCTTGTCTACGCGAGGTCTTAGACACTACCCTCACCCTTATGGAACATTTCTGGTTATGCAAGTGGGGTTCCATTCATCCTACACCTAATGCACATTCATACCTCATATGACACATGTAAACAAAGTAAAACTTATTAAAAAGGTTAATGCAAACCGGGGCTTGCCTTGTTGCTGCTGGTCAGTAGTTAGCTCTTCTTCCGGAAGGAGGAAGTCAAGTACTTCCGGAGCTTCCTCGCCTTCAGTGACTACACGTTAATAAAATACTACATGTTAATGAATATGCACATAAGTTTATTGTAATGCTTCTGCTATTAGCTCTAATACCCAGTTTCTAACCACTGGAACTCTGTTAAAGAATTTAAAATGGAACTGGGGGTTAGTGGTTTGGGCTTGGACCTAAGCATATGGTTAAGTGCTAAGTGGTTTTCCCCCCTTCCATATCAATCCTATAATTGATTAAACAGGACAGGGGTGATCGAGAGCTCCAATGGGGCTGAGAATTTTTTGTGTGAGTCCCTTGTCATAAGACAACCCTCTGGATCAAAATTTAGCACTTGTCATTGAGTGGTTTGTTCAGAATAATTCTTTTATCAAATAAGCAAAGAAGAATTAATTCTGAGGTAACACCCCTGTTCATGCCCAACTTAGTGAACTACAATTTCAATTATAGATCATAGAGTTTGCATGAATTTTTCTAGCATTTTTGGAGCTAAGATTTGACCAGAACTGAATTTCCAAGTTTTGGAAATTTTCTGAAAATGTTTCTGTATTCAAATGAACACAGCACCTTCAAATTTTAATTGCTCTGATCAAATCAACTCCAAATGGTCTGAAACTTTTACAGGGGTTCACTAAAATCCTAAAGAACATACTGGCAAAATTTGAGGATTTTTGGATGAACCAAACTCCCTCTACAATTCTTTTCTGAAAATTTTTAAAGAATTTTCCAGAGCTAAATAATGGGTTTCATACTAATTGGGTTTCGTATTTGGATTGTGCTCTGTTAGAGGAATCCAAAAAAATTTTGTTTCACAATTTTTGGACTTTCCTACCCCAAGTTGTGGCCCTCCAAAGTTTATACTGAAAACTGGAAATTTCAAAATGTTGAAATGCCTGCCAGTGGGTCCCACCCGGCAGGTCTTCTCCTTCCTCGCGCCAAACAGGGGCCCGCGGTGGCGCCCTCCGGCGAGCGTCGCCGGACCCGCTTTCCCGGCCACCTCCCGACCTCAGACTCGCCATTCCGCCCTAACTTGCGACGCTGAGCTCGGCTCGGGGACCGCCGGCGACCGTAGCTCACCGGAACAGTTCGCCCGACGGTGACAGCGGCGGTTAGGGTTCCGGCGTGGTCGGGAATGTGTTACAACGCATCAAAACACTCGGAAAAGGGTTGGAGAGCACCGCGGAAGCTCGAGGGTGATGAGAATGGCCGCCAAACCCATGAAAAGGTCGGCAACTTAGAGCTCCACGGCGACCCGAACTATTATTCTATGGCGGCCCGAAAAACAATCAGAACCCGGCCATTTCTGGACCATATCCCTTGATTCTTGGTCAAGAAGGGCCTCTAGGGAGTGAGGAAGGTATGTGCAGGCTCACCCGAGCTGGGTTGAACGGTGCAGCTTGAATTTCGGGGTAGACCGACCCTTACCCGAATGCACTAGTTTTCGGGATTCTTTGGAATTCTCGGCGCTCGGTCTATCAATGGCTATGAGGGTTGCAGCTACACGATCTGGAGACTACGGCGCACCTTTTTCGTGTAGAAGTCAGGCGGTGAAATGGGCCGTGGTGTGCTGTCCACAGGAAGCAACCTCGGCTTCCCGCCGGTGGCCTGAGTTCTCAGCGGCGATCATCGATTTGTTGCTGAATGAGGCGCTAACGCCGCGAGGTGGTAGGGTGGTTAGCTAGAGCACGCACTGGTGCTCCTCTTTTGCGTTGGAGGCTCAGGCTAAGGTCGAGCAGGCGCCGGCGTTCAGGGAAAATCGGAGGAGCGGCGCCAGTGGGCGAAACAGACCCGGTGCGCTTGCTGTTTTGCAGAGAAGCATGCGTCTGGCTCGGTTGCGTGGGGAGGGAGTCACGTAGAGGAGGGGGCGAGCTGTTTCTCGGCTGCCAGCGCGAGCGAAGAGAACCAGGAGGTGGCTGCTCGGCCGGTGGCGCGCGTGCGGCAGCAGGCTGCCTTCGGTTGACTGAGAAAACAGAGAGAAACTTGGGGGTTAAGTCTATTCCACCCAATGACATGTGGGCCCCACTGGTCAGTGCTCCCCCATCCCTCAAAATATCTCCAAAAATTTGGCAAGTGAGTAATTCAAATGTTTGAAGTCTCAAAGTGAGCTACATTTGTATGATTGGAGAAGTTTCACTCAAATTCAAATGTATATTTGAATTCTTTGCACATCTGGATCCTTTTTGGAAAAATGGGTAGCAAACCTTTTCAAAAATTATTGAAACTTTGCCTCCCCACAAATTTGGACCTAAGGAATCCAAATATGCACTTTGATCCTTGTGTTAGCTGCTGCAACAATGAGTTTGAATGCAACAGTTTTGAATCACCCTCTCATGTGTCATCATATGTGTAGAAAGTTTGAACTAATACCCTTTTTGATGGAGGTTACTTGTTCTTCACAATTCTTCACATGATATTCACCACAAAACTGTGGTGTTGTGAGGTGGTGAAAAGTTTTTGCAAGTCCCTTTTCTTGGGCTTTTACAGCATACCTGGCAGCCCCTCCGGAAAAACATCTGGATACTCCCAGATAATCCTTATCTCTTCCACTCCCACCTTAACTTGATTGAGTTTAAGGTCCCTCCTAGGTTCTTGTACGTTTGTGAACTTCACTTTTGTGCCACTAGGGTGAGTTAGTTCCACCGTTCTCGTTGAACAATGGATGATTCCTTTATGTTTGGTCAACCAATCCATACCCAAAATAATATCTATCCCTTGTGAGTCTATCATTATGAGGTTTGCAGTAAATACTACCCCATTAATGTCTAGATTCACCTTGGGACACACTTGTCTTGTCCTTATTTCTCCCCGTGGAGAGTTCACTGCTAACATATGGTTCATTTGTGTTGTTGCTAGACCGTGCTTCTTAACAAACCCTTGAGCAATGAACGAGTGGGTAGCACCAGAATCGAACAATAGGGTTGCAATGTGTAAATTGGCAGGAAACTTACCAATTACCAAGTCAGGTGCCTATTGCGCTTCCTCCATGGTCACGTGGTTCACAAGTCCTCACATCACATTCTGTTGTTGTGGCTGCATGGGCTTCTTCTTTGGGCACTTATGGGCGTAGTGCCCCACTTCACCATAGTTGAAGCATTGCACCCCAACTTTGGGTGCCTGGCCTTTGTTATCTTGGGGTTGGTTTGGTGGTCCTTGTCCTGCTGGTCGAGGTTGATATGTGGGGCGAGGCTGCTGTACAAACTGACGCTGCGGCTGTGCTTGTGCTGACGGAGGCCTGAAATTCGGGTTGTACCCTCTTGGTGCTGCGTATGGTACCACAGGGCGGCTCGTCTGCCCTGCGGGTTGCTGCATCAGACGTAGATGTGTGTTGCTACCTGAGGCTTGGTGTGACCATCCCGCCTTCCTCTTGTTTTCATTTTCTAAGGCCTTCAGCTTCCTCTCCATGACAAACGCTCTGTCTACCATCTTTTGGAAGCTTTCATACTCGTTGGAGGACATTGCACATTGCATTTCCATAGTAAGTCCTTCCAGAAAACAGTCCTGTTTTTGCTCATCAGTTTCGATGTCCCGTGGTGCATAACGGGATAGTTAGGTGAACTTAGTGAGATATTCCCTCACAGTCATGTTTCCTTGCTGCAGTCCCAAGAACTCCTTTCTCTTGTTTTTGAGTTCACCCCTTGGTATGTAATGGTTACGGAAACTGCGCTTGAACTCTTCCCAAGTGATGTTCTCGGGGTCATGATGGGCTGCCACGTAAGAGGTCCACCAATCAGCAGCAGGTCCATGCAATTGGTGAGAGGCAAACAGCACCCTCTCATACTTTGGCATTGTATGATCCTCATCTTGCTCTCAATGGTCTTTAGCCAATCATCTGCCTCCAGAGGTTCAGCAGCACTTGCAAACTTTGGGGGTTGACTTCCCAGAAACTGAGACGGCCCCACGGGACCTCGTCGGGTGGTGCCGTGTTATGCGGCACCCAACAGCACACGGGTCGATGAACATACATCATATTACATAAATAGTTTGCGGAAGTGTACAAGAATATTTTACAAATAAGTATATCAGAGTAAACTACAGCGGAAGACTATCACTCTCACGACTCATATCTAAACTAGCAACAAAGAAACGGTCCAGCCCGCGGACGTTTCTTACTAGCAACACAAAGACAATCTGCAGCGGCGAGGATGCTCTTAGAGTAAGCACTCGAAGGTTCCCGAGTCTCATCGGCACCCCTTCTCATAATCAGCGAGTCAATTACCTGCAAAACAACTCGGATAGCATCCGTGAGCATAACGCTCAGCAAGACTTAACCGTCACCCTAAACATGAAACTCTAAGTGAGGTTGTGAACCTAACATAGGATGGCATAAGCATAAGTAAACTCGCCTAAAAGTGAATCCTTACTTTCAGTATTAATTGCAGTATTTTAAGTAACCCTGGGCACGCCACATCGGGAGTCCACAATCAAACAAGAAACGCTTTCCCCCGATGTAAATTGCTCATGGCATAAAAGAATCGAGTTTGCACTAGCCTATTCATCAAGCTCCAATACAAGGTAGAATAATACTTCACATCAATATGATTAGTTCCTTTCTCATGCAAGTTCTTACTACGTCACGACTGTGAGAACAAGTATGCTCGGTCCATTCCGCGAGCGACGGTGATTCGAATCAATAACACCCGGACTACACGACACGTACGCCCGTACTCGATGTTGCCTACAACAACCATCACTGACGTCGTACGTGGCAGCCTTTCCCCCGTTTCACCCCCGCTGAATCGATCAAGTCGCCCCGTACAGTAGCTACTCTCATGGTGCACCTTCCGACGTGAGATGTCATGAGAATATTCCCCACATACTGCACACCGGCCGTCCGCCTGAGGCGACCCGAAAAGTCCCAACGACAGCTTCCCGAGGTACATCGGTTTACTGGGTCCCATATAGCCAGCATGAGTCCGGTACACAACTCAAACTTGTTCAACAGGGCCGCATACGGATCGGTCCTTGACCGACACGGACAGGTCTACAGCACCCAGGCCCCTATGTCCCGCTGCTCCTACAACCTTCCGGTCTCAACTTTTAACTTGCTAATTCAATTACGAACCAATCCCGTATGCCCCTGTTGTCCCTAAATCTGCGAGTAGCATCTCACCACTCGACTTCCACCGAACCGTACTTAAGCATGGCAGTTCTACACGGTGAAAGACACCTACCCAATACTCCATGGGTCATTTGGCTATGCAAGAGGAGTATCAAACACTAGACCTAATGCACAGTTCAAATCTTAACCAAAGGTGAATACAAAATAAAAACTTAACAGCTGTTAAATGCAAACCGGAGCTTGCCTGTTTTGCAGGGTAGTTGTATATAACAGTTAGTGTCCTTGCAGATCCACCCTTGACTCTCCGGAGCTTGATCCACTTTGATGAATCACTCCTTTGAGTCCCCTTCGTTGTGGTTCCTATTGAAATGCATATGCATATGTTTCATGGAATGTAATGGAAAGAAGTTATAGAATTACTTTCTTAAGAACAGAGGTTGTGTGGAAAAACCAAGCATGGCTTGGTTTGCCTCTGTCGTGCAATGAACAGAATTAAACTAATTTGACCTTAAGGCCCTTAGCTATACACTAACCCTTTTCTCTAATGAACATAATAGACAAACTGAAAGGATTTGAGTGCAACTGAAGAACAAGAACTCCAATGGCCTCAAAACTTTTACAGCAGGTTTTATACTACCTAAGGATTTAGCTTGCCAACTTGCAGCTAATGTGGAGTCAACTTGTGTCCTCCATAATTCTCACCATACCCCTTATGTATTTTTCCCTTATACATAAGTATGGAGAATAAGAACAGGGAGTTCCAGGACTTATATTGGGCTTATAATTTACATGTGAGTTTTTGATCACATGAGAGTCATCTGGTCCAAAATTCAGCCCTTTTACTTGGGTAGTTCTCCCAGAACAATTCTTTAAGCATTTGTACTCAATAGAATTAATTCTGTAGTAATGTGCATTTTCATGCCCAACTAAGTGAACTACAATTCCAAGTATGTCCCATAGAGCTTGCCTAAATTTTCCTATGATTTTTGGAGCTATGGATTGCTCAGAACAGATTTTTGAAGTGGGAAACATTTTCTGAAAATGTTTCTGGACTCTTATGAACACAGCAGATTGTTTTTAGCAAATCCCTACTCAAATGATCTTCAAATGAGCTGAAAATTTGCTATGAGGTCAACAATATGCTAAAGAATATTCTGGCAAAATTTGGGTATTTTTGGATAAACCAAACTCCCTCTATAATTCTTTTTCAGAAAACCTTCCAAGAATTTTCCAGAATTAAATAATTCGTTTCATACAAATTGGGTTGTACCTCTGGATAGTACTCCCTTTAAGGAATCCAACAAAATTTATCTCACTATTTTTGGAGCTTCCTACACCAAGTTATGCATTTTACAAGTTTGCACAACTCTCTGTTTGATTTTAAACAGCACAGTCGCGCGTGGGGCCCACGGGTCAGATGCTTCTTCAACCTCCCGCCAGAGCCCGCGGTGCACACCAGCAGAAACTTGGCATGGCTCGTTCTCCCTCATTTCTCCACCAAATGAGCTCCGGTTTCGCCCTACATGCTCCTGGGAACGTGGCGCAGCTGCCGGGCAAGGTTTTCCCGCATGAAAATGGCTGCAGGTGGGTCGGCACCGGTGGGGCGGCTCGGGAGCTCGACATGGACGCGTTCCCGCGTGTCCAAGGCATCTCCCGGCGAGCTATGATGTCCTACAGCATCCCTATGGTTCTAGGAACACGGAACGTGGATCAGATCATGCAGAAAGTGGCTGCAACCTAGTCCTCACCGTGGACCATGGCAGTTTTGGCCGCCGGCGACGATTTCTCGTCGCCCGGGGCACAGGAGGGTCGGTTTCCCTTGGTTTTCGGCGTGGGAGGGCGCTAGGGCATCTAGTTGCTGTGGTTTGAATTGTGGGAGGTGTGATCAATCGGTTTGGGAGAATTTCCCGAATTACACACATGCTGTTCTACACGTGCACTGGTGCCAAAACTGGAATTCCGGCGAGCCGGCGTCGGGGGAGGGCAAGAGGACGACGGGATGATGATCAGTACCTCCTGGCGCACCTCTGTGACTTCTTGAGCCTGCCGGAGAGGCGCTGGACTGGCCGGGAGACAGGGGCAATGGAGCAGCGCCGGTGAAGGAAAAACAGCGCCCTGCTGATCGTGAGGAGAGGAGCAACTGCTGTTGGCTTGGTCCGAGGAGGGGGAGATAACGTTGCTGAAGCGGTGAGAACCCGCCCTGGGGCGCCAACGCGTGGAGGCCGGCAGCAGGAGCTGTCACCGGCAAGCTGCTCGGTGGCGCTCGCAAGCTGCTCGGGAAAAGTTCCCACCGAGAGCAAAACTTAGTGATTAAGTTTCCTCTTTTAGCTCAATGACATGTGGGTCCCACTCCACATGTACCTCCCAAATATCTGTTTAAGCTGATCTTTTCACTCCCCAAAATGCTAAATTTTAAAAAGGTGGGCTAGAATTTGAATTCTTCAAATTCAGTTTGAATTTGCAAGACTAAATCTTGAATTTGGTTTAAGTTTGCAAATTATCCTCTTTAACTCCTTTTTGAGCCCACCCTACAATTGAAAAGTTGGTGATAACCTTTTCCCTAAAAACTTAACTATATGGCTGCATGTTAATTCAAAGTTTTTAGGTCACCATATGTGTGAACTTTGAATTTTCAAATCTGAATTTTAAACTCACATGCAAAGAGGTATTTGACTCCTTATTGGTCCAACACTTTTAAGTAAAAAGGTGAACCTCATGTTGGATGTTCATCCATGTATTACCTTGCATGAAGAAAAGTTTTAGCAAGTCCCATTTTTCATGTCTTTGCCACACATATGAACTCAAACTTTAGTTTTTATTCATACACGTTTTTGGGACTTTTACATTCCTCCCCCCTTAAAAGAATCTCGTCCCGAGATTACAAAAGAGGAACGAGACGGGAGAGGTAATTACAAACTGTACAAAGATAAAAGTTCCGAGTAGTTGGTGCGGAGATAATCTTCACTTTCCCACGTCGCCTCTTCCGCGGTGTGATTACTCCACAGCACCTTGAAGAATCTGATCGTCCGGTTCCGGGTTACCCGGGTCTTTTCATCCAAAATCTGGACCGGTCGCTCGGTGTAGGTCAGGTCCGGTTTCAATTCGTCGATGTCCTCAGTGCGCACAGCAGCGGTGAATTTGAGGCACTTCCGCAGCTGTGATACATGAAATACATCATGAATACCCGCTAGACTTGCTGGTAACTCCAGCCGGTAGGCTACGGGTCCGCACTTCTCCGTGATAGCAAAAGGACCAATAAAACGGGGAGCGAGCTTCCCCTTTACACCGAACCGGTGAATTCCCTTCATCGGGGATACACGAAGATAAACGGGTTCTCCGACGTCAAAATGTAATGGCCTACGCCTTTGATCGGCGTAGCTCTTCTGTCGGGATTGGGCAGCCTTTAAGTTCTCTTGTATCAACCGAACTCGGTCTTCGGCTTCGTTGACAAGATCAATCCCAAACAGAACTCTTTCGCCGGACTCACACCAATTCAGTGGTGTGCGACACTTCCGGCCATAGAGAGCTTCATACGGTGCCATTTTAATACTCGCTTGATAACCGTTGTTGTATGAAAACTCCGCCAGCGGTAGGTGATCGTCCCAATTCCTACCGTGGTGGATGGCACACGCTCTCAACATGTCCTCGAGCACTTGATTCACCCTCTCAGTTTGTCCATCAGTTTGAGGGTGATATGCGGAGCTCCTAATCAACTTGGTGCCCAACGAGGCATGCAGCTGCTCCCAAAATCGAGCAACAAACAGCGCACCTCGATCTGAAATGATGGTCTTTGGAACACCATGTGAACATATAATTCTGGAGATGAATAACTCCGCATATTGTCTTGCTCGATAATGAGTGTTCACCGGTATGAAATGAGCTGATTTCGTCAACCGGTCGACAATCACCCATATCGAGTCATGCTTCCTGGATGTGAGCGGTAATCCGACGATGAAGTCCATACTCACATCCTCCCATTTCCACGTCGGAATCTCCAAAGGTTGTAGCGGTCCGGCTTTCCGCATATGATCAGCCTTGACCCGTCTACACGTATCGCATTCGGATACGTATTTAGCAACCTCCCTCTTCATCCTCGTCCACCAAAATTTCTGTTTCAAATCTTGGTACATCTTGTTACTTCCGGGATGAATGGAAAACTTAGACAGGTGGGCTTCATCCAAGATCTTCTTCCGGAGTTTCATATTACGCGGTACCACTATACGGTCGTTAAACCATATCGTACCGTTCTCATCCTTCCGGAAACATTTCACCTCTCCGTTGTCCAGTCTTCTCCGTATGTGAGACATGCCTCTGTCTCTTCTTTGAGCCTCAACAATCTCTTCGCGGATTGTGGGAATGAGCGCGATATTATAAAGCGCACCATACGGAATGACACGGAGGCTTGGTTCTTCGTCTTCTAATTCAGCAGCCGCTAAGTTGTGAACATGGGCCTTCCGACTCAGCGCGTCGGCAACCACGTTTGCTTTTCCTGGATGATAGTGGATCTCAATTTCATAATCTTTGATGAGCTCCAACCATCTCCGTTGTCTCATATTTAGCTCCTTCTGCGTGAAGATATACTTCAGGCTTTTGTGGTCGGTGTAGAGGTGAACAAGATTACCCAGTAGGTAATGCCTCCACATCTTTAACGCCAACACCACAGCAGCAAGCTCAAGATCGTGAGTTGGATAATGCTGCTCGTGGTTTCGCAGTTGACGAGACCCATAGGCGACTACACGCCCTTCTTGCATCAGAACACAGCCGAGACCGATGCCGGATGCATCACAGTATACATCAAATGGCTTCGTCGTGTCTGGCTGAGCAAGAACTGGAGCCGTTGTGAGATGTTTCACCAGAGTTTTGAATGCGGCTTCACATGCTGCATTCCACATGTATTTAGTGCCCTTCTTCAGCAGCTCCGTCATTGGTTTAGCAATTTTTGAGAAGCTCGGAATGAACCTCCGATAATACCCTGCTAAACCTAGGAAACTTCGGACCTCGTGGACTGACTTGGGAGATTCCCACTTCAGCACTTGTTCAATTTTGCTGGGGTCCACGGCAATGCCCTCTGCTGAAATGATATGGCCTAGGAAAGGCACTCGATCAATCCAAAATTCGCACTTGCTGAACTTGGCATACAATTGGTGCTCCCGCAACCGTTGTAGCACAATGCGCAGATGTTCAGCATGCTCTTCTTCAGATTTGGAGTAAACCAATATGTCGTCGATGAATACCACGACGAACTTGTCTAGTTCCGGCATGAACACAGAATTCATCAAATACATAAAGTGTGCCGGAGCGTTGGTTAGCCCAAATGACATGACGAGGTACTCGTAGAGTCCGTATCTCGTCGAGAAAGCTGTCTTCGGTATGTCCTCCGGTCGGATCTTGATTTGATGATAGCCCGACCGAAGATCCATCTTCGAAAATACCTTTGCACCCACAAGTTGATCAAACAGAATGTCAATGCGGGGCAAAGGATACTTGTTCTTGATCGTGACCGCATTGAGGGGACGATAATCAACACATAGCCGTAGTGTTTCGTCCTTCTTCTTAACGAACAGCGCTGAGCAACCCCAAGGTGAAGAACTTGGTCGTATGAAACCCTTGCTCATGAGTTCATTCAGTTGCTCTTTCAACTCCGCTAGCTCGTTAGGTGCCATCTTGTAAGGCCTTCGTGAAATAGGCGTCGTTCCCGGTGCCAGTTCAATTTTGAACTCGACGTCCCGTTCGGGCGGCATGCCCGGTAAGTCATCGGGAAATACGTCGGGATAATCACGTACCACCGGAATATCTTCAATCTTCAGCGCTTCCGTGTGGTAGGCCTCTACCCTATCTGGATCTTCGCTGTCTAAAAACAGCGTGTGCTGTCCGTGAATCGGCGAGTCAATCTGGATAGTCCGGTTACCGATATTGAGAACGGCACCGTGACGATTTAACCAAGACATCCCCAATATAATGTCTATCTTCTGCCTATCCAACATAATCAGCGATGTTGGGTATATTTTTCCGCCCAAACACAAAGCTGCTCGGGACACAATCTGATTGGCAGAGATATTTCCTCCCGGTGAACGTATGAGAAAACTCGTTGTGGGAGTATTGGTGGATATTTGGTGCTGATCCACGCATGTTTTGCTGATAAAATTGTGGGTTGCACCTGAATCAAAAAGTACCAATACGGGCACGTCCTTGAGAGTAAACATGCCCGCTAACACCGGTGCTCCCTCCGGGACATCCTCAATCGCAAGATGTTGCACACTCCCGGATTGCAATGCTGTTATGTTGACTGGAGCAGGTGGCGGCATACCACCTGATGATGATGGCTGTCTGGTGTTTACCAACTTCTCCCGGCATTCCTGCCTAAAATGCCCAAAACGGTGGCAATAAGAACACGGAGGTTTCCCCGGTTCTTCGTTGACTTGTGGTTGAGAAGTTGAGGCACTTGGCTGCAGCAATGATGCAACAGGTATCATTCGTTGCTGCGGAAATGGCGCTGCTTCAAGATAAGATTCTTGAGCAGGAAATCTGTACGGAGTTGATCTCCCTGGTGCTTGCCATATCTCCTCGGATGGTGTGTGATACACCACACGGTATTTACGAGGAACGATTGGTGTGTCTTCTTGCACATCCTCCCGGTCCCTCTTCTCTGCTTGACACTCAAGTGTCGCTTGTTCTTGCAGCAGAGCAGCACTGATCAACTCGGTGTAACTGCCTTGATTGAACAAAGCTAACTTCTCTTTTAGTATGGCACTCAAGCCATAGAAAAAGTAGTCACACATTGCAGCTTCGCTCGTCGCATAAGCAGGAGCGTATTGTGCCAGAAGGTTGAATCTTCGGACATAATCAAGGACACTCATGTCCCCCTGCTTCAAGTTTCTGAATTCTTGCTGTTGGGCCTTGATAAAACCCATAGGAATGTGACGAGCACGAAATGCTTCACGAAATTCCGTCCATTCCACTTGATGGCCTTCCGGAACGGTGGCGAGATACGTAAACCACCAATTTCCGGCGGCTCCATGGAGCTGTTGAGCTGCAAATGATGCCTTCTGATATTCGTCGCACTCAAACACCCCAAACTTGGACTCCATAACTCGAAGCCACTGATCAGCTTCCACTGGTTCATGGGCTTCCGTGAAGATTGGCGGTTGTGTCGCCAAGAAATCCAAGTAGGCGTTCCGAGGTGGAACGTCCTGTTGTGCACGCTGGAGTAAGCCCTGTTGTACCAAGGCTTGGAGTAGTCTTGTGTTCTCTTGACTTGACTCGACCATCTGAGCCATGATATCCGCCCATACCGTTGATGGCGGTGCCCCTGGTGGAGTCGAGTCATCACCGTCTCGATGAGAACCTCCAGTCCTACTCGGAGAATGAGTTCGCACCATACTGCAAAAGCATAATTTTGAGGGGAGTCACCACTTGATCTAGCAGTATGTGAAAGTATGTAAAACATGAACATGCTAAAACTTTATGTAAGCATAACAAAATTTCATGTTTACACATCTTTCTAAAGCCAACATATCCAGTCCCTCATTCGGTACAAAACAGACCCTTCTGTACTTAACCCAGAATTTGATCCATTTATTAGCATTTTCATAACTCAAGTTGAATACCAAAGTTAAAGTTAACTTCAGTATATTTTCAACGAGTACTCACATGCCCCTAGATCATTTCTGAAACAGAAGTTAGGATTGTTCAAAGTTGACAGAATTTCTGGCTAAAATTTGCCAGCACCTCCTTTGTATGTGGCTGTTTTCATCACAGTTTTACATACAACTGGGGTACAATTCTGAACAAACTATGAACTACAAAATCGTTGCAAATTTCCTAACCTTTCCAACGGTGTATCATATGACCCTTAGAAATTTTCTACAGACTGTGACGGCTAATTTACAGCAACATCCAGAGAAGTCTGCAGCTGCTCTGTTTTCTGAACAGTTTGCATTCATCTGGACGTTCAACCAAGTTGGTGTCGGATTTGGCTCTGGAGTTCTACAGAAAAGTTGTAGAGCACTTAATAAACTTTCCAGAACTGTATCAAACACTTCCATTGGGTCAAACTAATCAGAGTTATGCTCTGTTAAAGTTCGGAAAAACTTCTGCCAGGACAGAGCACTCTGTTTTTGAGATCAAAAGAAGCCTCGTAATTCTCTTCTTTGAAACTTAGTTCAAATGAAGAGTTCAGTAACTAACATGTGCTTTATCACATCCATTTTTAGTTTGAAAGTTAGTCATGAATGATTTCTTCATAGGTAAGAATACTATCCAGTGTAGTACGGTGACGATGCACCGTAAGACATATGACGGTACTACGTTGCCTCACCAAAGAAAAACCTAACCGGATTACACCGGCATATACGTATCATTAGGTGGCACTAAAACGGTCACTCGCAAACGTGTTCTACACGCACTAAGGTTTTTCGTGGTTAGTACCTACATAAAACACACTCAATCATCAGGTTCGGCTGCACACCGAACCCGGTATTCATAACAGTTTGTACACCCGGCCGTCGTCACTCGCCCAGGTGTTCTCAAGCCAAGCACGCCTTGAGCTACGTGTTCACGTTACTGACCACGTGACGGGGTCTCCCAAATTGCACCACGCACGCCAGGGAAGACGTTGCTCGAATACCCCAAACGACATGAAGAGTCGTAGAGGATACTAGAGCGGGTCGGGTTACCTGCCACCCGTGGGGCTCCACCCTTCAGCTTGTGCGCACTGGTGGACAGCGCATACGTGCACCCCCCAAGACATAAACGTCCCGAGATGCACGATTTTCCGACATAACAATAGGTTAGCTTGCCACCTACATATTATGCTAATAGTAGTCCTTATGTGGGCCTAGTACCGTTATCTCACCGTATCCTAAGTTTTTGACATAATATGATGCTCAATCCGTGCTCTGTTCCCAACGAGGCTCTGATACCACGCTGAGACGGCCCCACGGGACCTCGTCGGGTGGTGCCGTGTTATGCGGCACCCAACAGCACACGGGTCGATGAACATACATCATATTACATAAATAGTTTGCGGAAGTGTACAAGAATATTTTACAAATAAGTATATCAGAGTAAACTACAGCGGAAGACTATCACTCTCACGACTCATATCTAAACTAGCAACAAAGAAACGGTCCAGCCCGCGGACGTTTCTTACTAGCAACACAAAGACAATCTGCAGCGGCGAGGATGCTCTTAGAGTAAGCACTCGAAGGTTCCCGAGTCTCATCGGCACCCCTTCTCATAATCAGCGAGTCAATTACCTGCAAAACAACTCGGATAGCATCCGTGAGCATAACGCTCAGCAAGACTTAACCGTCACCCTAAACATGAAACTCTAAGTGAGGTTGTGAACCTAACATAGGATGGCATAAGCATAAGTAAACTCGCCTAAAAGTGAATCCTTACTTTCAGTATTAATTGCAGTATTTTAAGTAACCCTGGGCACGCCACATCGGGAGTCCACAATCAAACAAGAAACGCTTTCCCCCGATGTAAATTGCTCATGGCATAAAAGAATCGAGTTTGCACTAGCCTATTCATCAAGCTCCAATACAAGGTAGAATAATACTTCACATCAATATGATTAGTTCCTTTCTCATGCAAGTTCTTACTACGTCACGACTGTGAGAACAAGTATGCTCGGTCCATTCCGCGAGCGACGGTGATTCGAATCAATAACACCCGGACTACACGACACGTACGCCCGTACTCGATGTTGCCTACAACAACCATCACTGACGTCGTACGTGGCAGCCTTTCCCCCGTTTCACCCCCGCTGAATCGATCAAGTCGCCCCGTACAGTAGCTACTCTCATGGTGCACCTTCCGACGTGAGATGTCATGAGAATATTCCCCACATACTGCACACCGGCCGTCCGCCTGAGGCGACCCGAAAAGTCCCAACGACAGCTTCCCGAGGTACATCGGTTTACTGGGTCCCATATAGCCAGCATGAGTCCGGTACACAACTCAAACTTGTTCAACAGGGCCGCATACGGATCGGTCCTTGACCGACACGGACAGGTCTACAGCACCCAGGCCCCTATGTCCCGCTGCTCCTACAACCTTCCGGTCTCAACTTTTAACTTGCTAATTCAATTACGAACCAATCCCGTATGCCCCTGTTGTCCCTAAATCTGCGAGTAGCATCTCACCACTCGACTTCCACCGAACCGTACTTAAGCATGGCAGTTCTACACGGTGAAAGACACCTACCCAATACTCCATGGGTCATTTGGCTATGCAAGAGGAGTATCAAACACTAGACCTAATGCACAGTTCAAATCTTAACCAAAGGTGAATACAAAATAAAAACTTAACAGCTGTTAAATGCAAACCGGAGCTTGCCTGTTTTGCAGGGTAGTTGTATATAACAGTTAGTGTCCTTGCAGATCCACCCTTGACTCTCCGGAGCTTGATCCACTTTGATGAATCACTCCTTTGAGTCCCCTTCGTTGTGGTTCCTATTGAAATGCATATGCATATGTTTCATGGAATGTAATGGAAAGAAGTTATAGAATTACTTTCTTAAGAACAGAGGTTGTGTGGAAAAACCAAGCATGGCTTGGTTTGCCTCTGTCGTGCAAAGAACAGAATTAAACTAATTTGACCTTAAGGCCCTTAGCTATACACTAACCCTTTTCTCTAATGAACATAATAGACAAACTGAAAGGATTTGAGTGCAACTGAAGAACAAGAACTCCAATGGCCTCAAAACTTTTACAGCAGGTTTTATACTACCTAAGGATTTAGCTTGCCAACTTGCAGCTAATGTGGAGTCAACTTGTGTCCTCCATAATTCTCACCATACCCCTTATGTATTTTTCCCTTATACATAAGTATGGAGAATAAGAACAGGGAGTTCCAGGACTTATATTGGGCTGATAATTTACATGTGAGTTTTTGATCACATGAGAGTCATCTGGTCCAAAATTCAGCCCTTTTACTTGGGTAGTTCTCCCAGAACAATTCTTTAAGCATTTGTACTCAATAGAATTAATTCTGTAGTAATGTGCATTTTCATGCCCAACTAAGTGAACTACAATTCCAAGTATGTCCCATAGAGCTTGCCTAAATTTTCCTATGATTTTTGGAGCTATGGATTGCTCAGAACAGATTTTTGAAGTGGGAAACATTTTCTGAAAATGTTTCTGGACTCTTATGAACACAGCAGATTGTTTTTAGCAAATCCCTACTCAAATGATCTTCAAATGAGCTGAAAATTTGCTATGAGGTCAACAATATGCTAAAGAATATTCTGGCAAAATTTGGGTATTTTTGGATAAACCAAACTCCCTCTATAATTCTTTTTCAGAAAACCTTCCAAGCATTTTCCAGAATTAAATAATTCGTTTCATACAAATTGGGTTGTACCTCTGGATAGTACTCCCTTTAAGGAATCCAACAAAATTTATCTCACTATTTTTGGAGCTTCCTACACCAAGTTATGCATTTTACAAGTTTGCACAACTCTCTGTTTGATTTTAAACAGCACAGTCGCGCGTGGGGCCCACGGGTCAGATGCTTCTTCAACCTCCCGCCAGAGCCCGCGGTGCACACCAGCAGAAACTTGGCATGGCTCGTTCTCCCTCATTTCTCCACCAAATGAGCTCCGGTTTCGCCCTACATGCTCCTGGGAACGTGGCGCAGCTGCCGGGCAAGGTTTTCCCGCATGAAAATGGCTGCAGGTGGGTCGGCACCGGTGGGGCGGCTCGGGAGCTCGACATGGACGCGTTCCCGCGTGTCCAAGGCATCTCCCGGCGAGCTATGATGTCCTACAGCATCCCTATGGTTCTAGGAACACGGAACGTGGATCAGATCATGCAGAAAGTGGCTGCAACCTAGTCCTCACCGTGGACCATGGCAGTTTTGGCCGCCGGCGACGATTTCTCGTCGCCCGGGGCACAGGAGGGTCGGTTTCCCTTGGTTTTCGGCGTGGGAGGGCGCTAGGGCATCTAGTTGCTGTGGTTTGAATTGTGGGAGGTGTGATCAATCGGTTTGGGAGAATTTCCCGAATTACACACATGCTGTTCTACACGTGCACTGGTGCCAAAACTGGAATTCCGGCGAGCCGGCGTCGGGGGAGGGCAAGAGGACGACGGGATGATGATCAGTACCTCCTGGCGCACCTCTGTGACTTCTTGAGCCTGCCGGAGAGGCGCTGGACTGGCCGGGAGACAGGGGCAATGGAGCAGCGCCGGTGAAGGAAAAACAGCGCCCTGCTGATCGTGAGGAGAGGAGCAACTGCTGTTGGCTTGGTCCGAGGAGGGGGAGATAACGTTGCTGAAGCGGTGAGAACCCGCCCTGGGGCGCCAACGCGTGGAGGCCGGCAGCAGGAGCTGTCACCGGCAAGCTGCTCGGTGGCGCTCGCAAGCTGCTCGGGAAAAGTTCCCACCGAGAGCAAAACTTAGTGATTAAGTTTCCTCTTTTAGCTCAATGACATGTGGGTCCCACTCCACATGTACCTCCCAAATATCTGTTTAAGCTGATCTTTTCACTCCCCAAAATGCTAAATTTTAAAAAGGTGGGCTAGAATTTGAATTCTTCAAATTCAGTTTGAATTTGCAAGACTAAATCTTGAATTTGGTTTAAGTTTGCAAATTATCCTCTTTAACTCCTTTTTGAGCCCACCCTACAATTGAAAAGTTGGTGATAACCTTTTCCCTAAAAACTTAACTATATGGCTGCATGTTAATTCAAAGTTTTTAGGTCACCATATGTGTGAACTTTGAATTTTCAAATCTGAATTTTAAACTCACATGCAAAGAGGTATTTGACTCCTTATTGGTCCAACACTTTTAAGTAAAAAGGTGAACCTCATGTTGGATGTTCATCCATGTATTACCTTGCATGAAGAAAAGTTTTAGCAAGTCCCATTTTTCATGTCTTTGCCACACATATGAACTCAAACTTTAGTTTTTATTCATACACGTTTTTGGGACTTTTACACACTCAACCTTGGTTGGCGTGGTGCAGCTTGTGGGGGTGGAGCTTGGTGCAAGTTGGCCACCACTTGAGTTAGACTCTGGATGAGCTGATTCTGATTTTCAAGCATTTGGTGGATAGGGTCAGCTCCTTCACGGCGACCACCCCTGTCTTGTCCTCCAGAAAAATGAGGGTTGCCGGCCTCATCGTTGTTGTTGGTGGGGTTGGCACCACGACCCTTTCCTCTTCCAGCCATCTATCATGATCAACCAAATGTTAATCCTAAAGCATTACGTATTAACTTCCCAAATTGCTTATTTAAACTTAAACTTTTGAGTCCTTAATATATTAAATATTTTCTGAAGGTTTCACGTAGATTTTTTTGGGAGTCACATCTCACGCGAAAATAAATGCACTATTAATTCATAGGGGTTCACACATCAAAGCAAAGCAACCTAGAGACGAGGTTGTGGACAAATGCCCATGGATTCCACAACTCACGTCACACACCAAACATTAACACACAAATAACTAAGGTATTGACTCGACTACTCGATAACCTGCTGAGATAAGGGAAAGGACTCTAAACGACTCGTATCACTGAGCTAGCTCTTCGGGGTCTTCCTCATTATTGCGGCTGCCCTCTGATTCCGCTTTGGGTGGGGAAGCTACTGGTGGAGAAGTGCGGCGGCGCCTGCTCGCCCGGCGGTCTGGGGAGTCAGGAGTCCATTTGTCTCTTACGGTGACACACAGTTCATTCCCATCTTCTCTTTCTCTCGCTCTCAAGCTAGCGTCAAGAGATGCCTCAGTCTCCTTCAGGGTATCACGAACATCCTGAATCTCCTGCTGGCACTCTTGCAGTCGAGTACTGAGCATAGCAGCATCCTCCAAGCACAGGTCCATGTGCTAATGGGAAGTCCCCTGCTGCACTGGCGGGTACTTGTACTCCGCTGTACCACTCTCACGCTGGAGGACATACATGTACTCAGTCCTGTCCAGGTGGCGACGGTTGATGTGACTCTGGCAGGTGATGGCCTCCCAGGTGACATCCTTCTCAGCATCGACCTGTGTCACTCCACAAGCTGGAGAGTGGTGGATCTTGAGCAGCTGATTTTCATGGATAATCTTCATTTCTGAACTCCATTCTTCTCGCTTCTCACGGATGGTCCGGGTGGAGCTGTAGTGTATGACTAGCTTGCCCGTATTGCTGGCAGCGTGGAGCATACGCCGAAGTCGGCGCAACAAGCCTCCTACTGCCAACCCGTAGGAGTGGTACGTCACCAGACGGTTCTCTTCTCTCAGGGCAAGGGCAACTACAGGAACTCTCCCTCCGGTGGACTTGCGAGCGGTGCGGATCATGTGAACCATCTAAAACATAAAGCATTTAAAATTAAGTTAGACAAGATTTAAATACAAATCATATTTTGAATAAAAGTTGGGGCAAGGTGAATAAAGTGACCCCATTAAATAACACTTTTCAACCCACACCTTTGTAAAATAGTTTTTAAGAGAATAGGGTCCTTAAATACGTCCATTTCTACCTAGGTTCACATATTCAGGCGCATACTGTGCCAATTTGTTGAACACCTGCGAATGTGAGTATGCATCCCTCCCTCCTTGTTTTAAGACTAGAAACTCCTCGAGTTTCTGTTGAATTATTCTGGAAGGAACATGATAAGCAAGAAATGCCTTCTGGAATTCCGTCCATGTGAAATGATGTCCAGTTCGTAGGGAGGCGAGTTGATTTGACCACCATGCACTGGCGGACCCGTGAAGTTGTTGCGCCGCATATAAAACTTTCTGATGTTCGGTGCATTGGAGCAACCCGAACTTAGATTCAATGGTACGGATCCAGCTATCCACCACCAGAGGATCCTCGGCCTAAATGAAAACTGGTGGTTGAGTGAGTCGCCAAGAACTCAACGTAAGAACTCATTTGAGGTTGGCGAAATTCTTCATCTAAGCATCCCCCTTGTCAGGATGTATTCATCACTAGGGTGCGGAGCAAGTTGGTTCGCTCATCGCTTGCACCAATCGTGGCAGAAAAAATGTCCGCCATTGTGACCGTAGGTGAAGGTCCTGGTGGCTGCTGCTGTTGCGGAGCTCACTGCTCCCGCTGTGGAGAGTTATCACCACCACCACCACTGGAGCCACCCACTTCACCTATGGAAGGAGTTCGCACCATTCTGGAATTGCAAGAGTTCATTATCAGCATAACACTATCACTTGATTTATTCCATGAGCAAAGTAGTGAAATACTGATAATTAGTCTTAACATGTAAGAAAAATGATTTATGCGCAAAATGATTCATCTAACAGCAAGGATTTGAAGAAGAACTGGAATAATCACAGTTATGGTCACTCTGTCTCAGATTGACCGGTCCTCAAACAACCATATTTCTGTTGTCCAAACAACAGTTTCATGGCTTGGGTTAAATACCAAAGTGGTAGATAACCTCTGTATATTTCAATAAAATAGCCATTTCCTCTAACTAAGCTCTAGGTCAGAAGTTATGAGCTTCCCAGATTGACAGAAATTCCGGAGGAATTTCAGAAGCACCTCCCTTGTACGTGCTCACTTTGAGTCAACTTTTCCATACAGTTAGAAATGTATATAGACAAAACTCATAATTACAAAGTTGGAGCACAATTTGTAAGATTTCCAGAATTGTTAGATTTCACATTTTGCAATCCTAATACAGGAAGTTATAAGCAAAATTCCAATCAGTACAGAAATTATGCACAGCCTTTGGGTACTCTGGACAGTTTCAATTGTACTGCGGATTTCAACCCTTTACATGAAGATTCTGCCCTGAGGTTGAACAGAATTATTTTAAAGAACTTCCCAAGATTTTCAAAATGTATTTATATGACCTATTTGCATTCTTGGATCAAAAGATATGATGGTTCAAAGTTAACAGAATTTCTGGCAGGATTTGACAGCACCTCCCCAGAGGTACCTAGTTTCAATCAACAATTCCAGTTAATTCTTCTCCAGTTTTGGCAAAAAATTGAAGTACAAAGTTGTAGCATATCTCATGCCCTTTCCAGAAATGTATCACAATACCCTTAGAGATTTTTCCACCGAGAGTTACGGTGGAATTACACAGACTCTGTTTCAGGTTGTACCCATTTGTAGCAGTTTTGGTTTCTAAGGTTTTTGACCAACCTTAGATATGTTTCTGTCCTGGAGGTTTATAGAAAAGTTTTAGAGAACTTCTCCAACTTTCCAAAACTGTATCACACACTACCATTGGTCTTTTATATAATGAGTAACACCCTGTACAAGTTTCAGCAGAGACACTGCCCAAAACAGGGGACTCTGTTTTTGGATCTCTCTATAGTTACATAGCCTTGAGTGGGTTTCTAACACATTTTAACCACTCCATTTGAACTGCCTTCAGTCAATTTTTTACAGAATATTCAAATTTAGGTGGTGAGCAAGGTATTGATGCAATCTTCATGACCATGCCGGTACTACGTTCCTCACAAGAGTAGAAAATTCTAACCGGTTTACATCTGGCATATACGTTATATTAGTGGCACTAGAATCGTTCACTTGCAAACGGCTTCTACTCGTAATACGTATACGTGGTTAGTGTACCTGCAGAAACCACTCAATAATGATGCACACGTAGGGTTGTCATTCCAGGCAGGTCCATATCATACTAAAAACATACGCCCAGTATCATTTCCATATGGGCAATCCTTAAGTCAGGTCACGTCTCAAGGTACATGGTCGCGTTTTAACTCCACACGACGGGGAACCCAAGTAGAGCGCGAACGGGTCGTCACGGTTGGAATTTTATAAACCCAACGGATACAACCTACTGTCCTGCAGGGCACGCTTATGGCGAGCGCTGTCTATGTCCTCCTAGGCTATTTCTAGAAGAACACACTATCGTGTTACCGACCACACGATGGGGTTTCCACTTTCTTGACTAATGCACGCCAGGAATCGGCATTTCATACGAGCTAAGGAACATGAAGGGTCCAAGAGTTTCATATTAACGTCTCACAACAAGCTATGAGACCTATACCCTTGAACCACTTTCTTCGTCGGGGGAGCTAACCGAAATTGATCCGCTTTCTGTGGCGTACCTTACCTCTTACCTGGTCGGCGGTGCGTCCTTACAGAAAATAGTAACAAGTATGTTAGTTAGCGACCTTACATTACTTAGGCTAATAATAAACCTTATGTGGGCATAGTACCGATTCCTCACTAGTAGACTCTAAGTTTTTGAAAATACGTATCTTTTCAGGTGCGCTATTACCAATGCGGCTTTGATACCACGCCTGTGGGGACGCCGCCCCAACAGTCCAGGAATCGCATTGGGTGGTGCCGTGCGATGTGGCACCCAACAGCACACGTCCAAAAAACACACATACACAATAATATATGTCTTTAATACATACTATTGTCACATTTTACAAATAATGTACCAGGGTGCATTGCAGCGGGAGATAAGAATACAACTCACGAACTACAGCCTACGGTAAGCAAAAGGGAGCCATCCTGTCCGCGGATGCTCCGCACTAGCATTACACCCAAACACAGCCGCGTGCAGGGTTCTAAATGAGACTCACACCCCTTATTGGGTGCTGCCCCACTCGGATCTCCCTTCCTCCCTAACGTTGCCTTATGGAACGTTACCTGCAAAACAATGGATCAACAAACCGTGAGCTTATGCTCAGCAAGACTTAACAGAAAACCAACACATGGAACTCTAAGTGCTGGAAATAGAGGGCTGAATAAAGAAGATTGCATAAAAGATTAACTGGAGCTAACGGAGAGTCCTTACTTCTAGTTTTAATCAACTTTTATAATCCTCGCACAACTTACATCCAGACTCCACAATCAAACAAGAAATTCTTCATCTTGATGCCACTTGCCCGAGAAGAAAGTAAATTTAGTGAGCTACCCTAGACTCATACATACCTTGCGCCACCAACTAGAGACTACACAATCAAACAACAAACGCTTTGTCTCGACGCTACTAGCCCAAGGTAGAAATTAAATTTAGTGAACGTGTTGATCATCCATCATCTCCAATATGAGGATTACTCACAAAGAACATTAACTTTTCCCTAGTTTATTACTACGTCACTCAGTGTACAAGTATTCTCACTACCATGAGCGACAGTGGTTCGAATCAAAAACACCCAGCTGACACGACACATACTCCCGCCCGAGACCGGTGATCAACCAATCCCCTCGACGTCGTATGTGGCAACCTTTCACATGACACCCAAATATCGAACCGGTCCCACAGACTTGGAGTAAGTCTCACTACGGCAAACCCTTGTAGAGCCGACTTATCTCTCCTTTCAGCATCTGCATAAGACAGTGGGAATTGCCTCGACACCCAGGTTAATATGTTACATCGGTTTCCTGGGTCCCATATAGCAAGTATGCATTCAGTACACAACTCAAACTTGTCCAGCGAGGCCGCACACGAGAACGGGCCTTAATCGACTCAGACAGAGACTAGGTTCACAGGACCACGTCCTTGAGCCTTCCATCCATACTGCCCGATCTCCATTCCCAATTAAGAGAATCAATTCCCAACTCTTCCGATTGATCCCCCTTAATCCCTGTTCACGAGTAGGAAATGGCCTACTTGAGTTATGCCTCTTTTAATCCACTTTTCTTAACTTGATCACATCAGTTCTAATTAACTGCCTACTCTAAATAAAACTCCAGGGATTTATTGGTCATGCATGTGGAGTGTCATACAAACCTAGCCATAATGCAAAACTAACATTCTAGACAATATAAAGTGTATACAAATAAAAACATGCAAATTTAGATGCAAACCGGGGCTTGCCTTAGTGTTGATCCTGACAACAGATTCTGTAAATAGGAGTAAGTCAGTGGCCTCCGAAGTCTTCGCGTGATGTATCGCTATCAAAATGATCAATTAAAGAAATGTGTCACATTACGAAATAATGCTTTATATCAAAATACAGTAGCAAAACCTAATAAGACAGAGGAATCTATGGTTGAAATTTTTACAGATGCTTCCTAATATCATGATACGGTTATGGTAAAATTTTCAGAGGTTTTTTAGGAAGGAGTTGGCCACAAGAATTCTTGGAAGATCTAACTTAATTTTATTTACAGGAACTGAAACAAACTTTTTTGACACGGCCCCACGGCCTCGTCGAGCCAGGATCATGCTGAGGGGTGCTGCGTTGCACAGCACCGGATAACGCACATAAAAGATACAAAGCGGAAGCAAAGTTTTATTACATAAACCAGTTTATGAACATTTTTACAAAAAAATAGTTCAGCCTACACTCACGGGCGTAGACTACGCATCGAGTTCACGTTCAGCCCGTGAACGTGTCCCCGCTAGCACGCACACACACTAACACGGCGGCGTGCACGACTCCCACTCAACGGGGTTCCCCTCCTTTGGTTCCGTCTCCTCCTCAGTAGTCCCTTCCTCATAAACCCCTGCAAAAGCTTAAAACACAAGCAGTGAGCACGATGGCTCAGCAAGACTGACCCGTCTCTCCTATACATGAAACTTCTACATGAATGATTTTAGGGTACATGAGGTAAAATAAGTTGCAAAGTACTCCCCTAATTAATGGAACCTTACTTTCAGGTTTTAGCAGCAGGTTGAGGAAAACCTTACGCTAAGGCACATGAGAGAGCCGCAATCAAACAAGAAACGCATTTCTCTCATGTACTTTGCCTAAAGTTGAACAGAACTTTAATTAGCTCTAAAGTACAACAACACATTAACAAGCAAAGTATGACATTTCAAATCAGTACCTATTGACATGGATCTAGCCTGTTCTTTCTACATTACGGTACAGTGAACAAGTGATACTCACTGACCGTGAGGGACTGCGATTATAATCGATTTACACCTGCAGGGTTACCCGAATAACCCGTTACGTACGCCCGTACTCGATGTTGCCTACAGCAACCATCACGGACGTCGTACGCAACCACCTTTCACCCGTTAGCTAAATGTTGAACCGGTCGAATCATCCCGAGCAAGAGGTCTCTGCGCGCGCATCCACAGTGCCGCCAGCCGATTTACACCTTGAGCTCTCAACCTACCCTCTGAACGACCAGCTATGCCTCAACACCCAGCTACCCGAGTTACATCGGTTTCCCGGTTCCCATATACCCGGTAGGTCTTCGTTACTGTTCTAGCTTGTTCAACAGGCCCGCATACGGCTCGGTCCTCAATCGACACAAGCGGAGCTATGGCACCTAGTCCCCAAAGTCCTGCTGCCCTTACTCTCCGCTCGGTCTCATTTTTATTGCCATGTGTTTCATTTGCTATCTTTACCCGAGCGATGTGCCTCTACCCTATTCTCGCGAGCAGTTCCAACTACTCGACTTGTACCGAATCCTACACTATCTTAGCATTGCAGTAGCTAACAAGGTTTTCAAACCTAATCCCAACCCATGGTTTTCTTGGCTATGCATTTGGGTTTCAAACAAGACTCTAATGCAAGAAGTAAGTGGGTGCTCAAAGTAAGTTCTCAAAACAGCAAAAATTTGTAAAAAGGTTAATGCAAACTAGAGCTTGCCTTGCTGGTCTTGGTCGTAAGCTAGCTTTTCTTCCGGAGTGACGAAGTCTAAGATTTCAGGTTCCTCCTCAACCTTAGCGACTACATGTGATAAACATAAATATGTGTCAAATTATATGCATTTGAATTGAAGTTAAAAATTGTGAGGACCATAAGCCTTACTAGACAGACCCAATGACTATGAAATTTTTACTATGGTTTGGATACAACCTAGACAGGGAGTTTGCCAATTTTCATCTGCAGCAAAGCTCATTTGAGCCCTCCACAAATAATTATGTACTTGGCCTTAATTGGAGCTCTTAGGGTGTTCTAGGGATTTTCATGGAGCACGCCATGACTTTCTGAAAACTAGATTTTCATAGGGTTCTAATAGAGTTTGTCACACTTAATTTGAAGATTCCTAGCTAAGGATATGAGCTAAACAATTTCAGAGAAATTCTGAAAAATGTTTCTGGACATTTTCTATTTTCTATGGAACAGTTATATTAATCACACCATTAGGTGGATCAAATAAGCTCAAATGGATATGAAATTTTTATGGTAGCTCAGGAATATTTTGGTAACATCCCAGCAAAATTTCAGAATTTTCCACCAAAGGGTTCTCCAGTTAAAATTCTAAACAGTTTAAATTTTGAAGAATTAATTCTGGAGAAATAAGGATTTTCATAGAGTGAAACTTGATTTGTTGGAAAGTACTCAGAGAGCTGAATCCATCTAAATTTGCTTTACTCGATTTGGAGTTTTCTAGCCAAAGTTATGTGGGTTTGAAGTTTGAACTATAACTGAAAATCGGGGAAATGTTTAAAACACTGTACGTGGGTCCCATGCACAGTGTCTTCATCTACCTCCCGCCAGCGCCCGCGCGCTACGCCCAGCGACGGTGCAGCGGTTTGTTCTTGGCCGCTACTGCCTAATTTTTGACACGGTTTCTTCCTATGTGATCGTTGGAGCACGGCGCACACGTCGGGCAACTTCTCAGACCTTGACATCGCTGGAAACCTAGTCGGCGGAGGCGGAAGATGAGCTCGGGTCCGACGGTGTTAGCTTGTCTCGGTGGTGAACACGATCAGCCAATGGATCACGAAGCACCACTGGGGCACGGGGAAGCTAACCCTGCCCTCCTCTTGGCCGGAGATCGTCAGGAAAGTAGACTTCACCGGCGACCCGAGCCGTTTTCACCGGCAGTGGCCAAACTCAGGTGCTCTGCTCACTGGGTCAATCATCACCGCTAGGATTTGTCTGAGGTGGCCGTGAGGTGCTACTATAGCTTCAGCTCGACCAGGATTACCAGTGATCAAGTGATCGAGATGAATTTTGAGTTTTGGTTCTCGGTGTTCTTTACGGTGATCATCGGAAAAATTGAAATTCTGGCTAACCGGCGCTAAGAGGGACCTAGGGAGTTCGGGGAGAGCTACTAGACTTTGATGATAACCTCAGAGACACGTTTTTCACGCTGGAGAAGCTTAGAGCTGCTCGGACGACAGCGTCGAGTTGGAGGAGCTCTCGGGTTGACAGAGCGGTGGAAGATCGGCTCGGACAAGCTCAACCGACACTGATAACGAGCAGCTGAGGGCTGTAACACGTCAAGCAAGGACCGGCGGTGCCATTTGTGGCCTCAGCTTGCGGTGGAAGGGGTTGCTTTGGTTGGTCGACGGCAAGGTGGTGAGGTGGAGCTGTGCGGCAATCGGCTCGAGTTTCTCAGCGCTGGGAACGTTGAGGCAGCGGAAAAATGAGCTGCTGCCGGCGGCAGCTCACAGCTAAATAGCTGGGGACATCGGTTCGTGGCTCTGATCGGCGACCAGGAGGTGGCAGCGGTCGGCATCGCCGTGGCGCTCGCATGGTCGCGCGCAAGAACCAAGCTGCGGCGATTTAAGTCGGTTAAAACACTAGTGAGGCTGACATGTGGGTCCCACTCCAGTTTTAACCCCTGAAATTGAATTTTCCCCACTGCTCTAAACAGTAGATACCCAAATAACCATGGTCATTTGAATTATCTACCATCTGGCCATTTGAATTCGATAGAATTCAAATTGGGGAGTGTTTGAATATATTTTCAGCACATATGCAGTTTGAAATTCAAATGGAGTTTCAATTTGCTAGACTTAGCTCATGTCAAGATCAACTCCAGATGGAGTGAAAATTTGTGTGTGAGCTCACAAAAATATGCTGAGTTAGAATATGCCTCCCACTTTTGAACTTATGGGATGGAATTGGTTTGAATTTGAATTTCGGTTCAAACCAACCCCTTTCTAGTTATACCCAAAAATACCTCAAAAACGTTTGGATTTGGGTGAATTTTGGCATGAGCATTCCTAGCAAGGTGTTGGAGTTTTTCAGATGCTCAGCCCCTAGATGATGCATGTGGGAAATGGCGCTTTTGCATTTTGTGAGTTTATTCTCTAATGAGCATGTTGATGGTGTTTACTTGCTTTTCAAATGTATTCATTAAGTTTCCTTAAATTAGGGTTGTGTGGTGTGATGACCACTTTGAATATGTGCCAAAACTTAGCCCCTTACATTCCTCCCCCCTTAAAAGAATCTCGTCCCGAGATTATAAGGTGAAAATAAGAGAGGATGGTAGAAAATTACCGCATATGCGACGTGAAAAAGTCGGGGTAGTTAGCGCGAAGAAATCCTTCGCTCTTCCATGTCGCTTCATCTACGGAGTGATTACTCCATAGAACTTTGTAGAAGCACAACGTACGGTGGCGTGTGGTTCGGGCCTTTTCATCAATGATCTGAACCGGTTCCTCCCGATACGTGAGATCCGGTTTCAATTCTTCAATATCCCCTAGCTGAATGGTAGTTGATAGCTTAAGACACTTCCTCAGCTGAGAAATGTGAAAGACGTCGTGCACACCGGAAAGTGTTTCTGGTAATTTCAGCCGGTATGCTACTGATCCACATCTTTCTGTAATCTGAAATGGACCGATGAATCGGGGTGCCAACTTTCCTCTCACCCCGAATCTGTTCACGCCCTTCATTGTGGACACACGTAGATATACGTGATCCCCGACTTCGAATTGTAATTGGCGTCTCCTCCGGTCCGCATACTGTTTTTGTCGGGATTGGGCGGCTTTTAAGTTCGCTTGAATCAGCCGAACTTTTCCTCCGCGTTGTTGACAAGATCATTCCCGAAGGTGACCCTTTCGCCAGACTCACACCAGTTTACTGGTGTGCGGCATTTTCTCCCGTATAGCGCCTCGTAAGGCGCCATCCTGATGCTGGTTTGGTATCCATTGTTGTACGAGAACTCGGCCAACGGTAAGTGATCATCCAAATTCTTACCGTGGTTGATAGCGCAAGCTCGTAGCATATCTTCCAAAATCTGATCTACCCGCTCGGTTTGTCCATCTGTCTGCGGGTGGTACTCTGAACTACGGATCAGCTTCGTCCCCACTGCAGCATGTATCTGCTCCCAAAAATGGGACACAAATAAAGTGCCCCGATCCGATATGATGGTACGGGGTACGCCGTACAAGCACATGATCCGTGAGATGTACAATTCAGCATACTTCTTGGCGTTATAGTTTGTGTTGACCGGGATGAAGTGGGCAACTTTGGTGAGCCGGTCGACAATCACCCACACAGAATCATGTTTCTGAAAAGTGGTGGGTAAACCGACGATGAAGTCCATGCTCACATCTTCCCACTTCCAGGCAGGAACGCCCAGTGGTTGTAGCAGTCCCGGTTTTCTCATGTGGTCTGCTTTCACCCTTCGACATGTACCACACTCGGACACGTACTTTGCGATCTTCCGCTTCATTCGTGTCCACCAAAACTTATTTCTGAGTTCTTGATACATTTTGTTGCTGCCGAGATGAATAGAAAATTTTGACAAGTGAGCCTCATCAAAGATTTTCTTCCTAACGTTGGGTTACGGGGTACGATGATCCGGTCCTTGAACCATAGGACGCCGTCTCCGTCTTTCCGGAAACATTTCAGCTCCCAACTGTCTATACGTCTCCGCAAATGCAACATGCCCTTCTCATGTTTCTGAGCTGCCGCTATTTCTTCATGGATGGAGGGGATTAAAGCTAAGTTGTAGAGAGCTCCATGCGGAATCACATGTAATGGTGGCTCGCTCTCTTCCAACGGTGTGATGGTTAGATTGTTGACGTGTGACTTACGACTCAGCGCATCCGCCACTACGTTTGCCTTGCCGGGGTGATAATGGATTTCCATTTTGTAATCCTTTATCAACTCTGACCATCTTCGTTGCATCATGTTCAGCTCCTTCTGATTGAATATGTACTTGAGGCTTTTGTGGTCGGTATATAAATGTACGAGGTTACCGAGTAGGTAGTGCCTCCACATTTTAAGTGCGAGTACCATGGCAGCAAGCTCCAAATCATGAGTTGGATAATTCTGCTCATTGTTTCTGAGCTGCCATGATCCATACGGGACCACTCTTCGGTCTTGCATCAGCACACATCCAAGCCCAATGCCGGATGCATCGCAGTATACATCGAATGGTGTTGTTGTGTCTGGCTGCGCCAAAACCGGTTCTGATGTTAGGTGCTTCACTAATGCCTAGAACGCTGCTTCACATGCTGGACCCCAAACATATTTGTAGCATTCTTCTGCAGCTCCGTCATAGGCTTGGCAATCTTCGAGAAGTTCGTGATGAAACTCCGATAATACCCCGCGAGTCCGAGGAAACTCTGTACCTCGTGAACAGTTCTCCGGGACTTCCAATTCAGCACTTGTGTGATCTTACTCGGGTCTACAGCGATGCCCTCCGCTGAGATGATATTCCCGAGAAAAGGCACTTGCGATATCCAGAATTCGCATTTGCTGAATTTCACGTATAGCTTTTGATCCCGCAGCCGTTGCAAGACTATACGCAGATGCTTCGTGTGTTCTTCCTCTGACTTGGAATATACCAATATGTTGTCGATGAAGACAACGACAAACTTGTCCATCTCCGGCATGAATACCGAATTCATCAAGTACATGAAATGAGCTGGAGCGTTGGTGAGGCCGAAGGACATGACTAGGTACTCATAAAGCCCGTACCTCATCGAGAAAGCCATCTTCGGAATATACTCAGCCCGTATATTAATCTGATGGTACCCGGATCTTAAGTCCATCTTGGAAAAGATCTTTGCTTTGACCAACTGATCAAACAACATGTCGATCTGTGGCAACGGGTACTTGTTCTTGATGGTTACGGCGTTTAGTGGACGATAGTCCACGCAAAGCCGCAACATATCGTCTTTCTTCTTCATGAATAATGCCGAACAGCCCCATGGCGAGGAGCTCGGCCTAATAAAACCCTTCTCCAGTAAGTCCGTTAACTGCGTCTTCAGTTCAGCCAATTCCTTGGGCGCCATCTTGTACGGCCTTCGGGATATTGGCATTGTTCCCGGTGCAAGTTCAATCTTGAACTCCACCTCTCTGTCAGACGGCATCCCCGGTTAATTATCCTGGAACACGTCAGGGAACTCACGGACTACTGGAATGTCTTCCAATCTGATGGTTGTGGATTGATATACACTTGGAAGTTTTATTTCTGGACTGTCCAGTAATAAAGAGTGAGACTCGTGCACTTCTGAGTTCAAATGCACGACTAGGAGGACGGTGTCTAAAACAGCGCCATGGCGGGTTAACCACGACATCCCTAAGATGACATCGACCTTCTGTCCCTCTAAGACTATAAAAGACGTAGGGTATACTCTACCCTCTAAGCATAATGGCGCTTCTGGAACCATCATGCTTGCTGAAATTTTCCCACCCGGTGAACAAATCAAGTATGGACTATCGGTGAATAGTATTTGCATGCTGTATTTGTAAAAGCCCAAGAATAGGGACTTATAAAAACTTTTCATCACCTCACAACACCACAGTTTTTGTTGTGAATATCTTGTCAAGAATTGTGAAAAGCAAGTAACTTCCATCAAAAGGATGATTAGAGGGGAAAGCCCTAACATTCACAAAATAGGATCTCTACACATGAACATGAGAGGTTGAGCTCACCCCTAGGACTTAAAAAGTCTTGGGAAGGTTCTGGCCAAATTTCATGCAAATCCAACACTTTTTGAGGCACTTTTGGAGGCATTTGAAAAAGGGGCAAATTTGAATGTAAATTCAAATTGCAGCAACTTTCATCACTCAAATTAAAAAGTTAGCTTCATATTCAAACTCAGCACATTTTTCTGAGTTAGTGCACCAATTTTCATCCCCATTGGACTTCATCTTGTCGGGAGCTAAATTTGCAATAATTCAAAACTGAATTTGAATTTCAGTTCAATCATGAAGCAAATTTAGCCAAAAAAAATTCAAACTTGAGGACTCAAATTCAAACCAAGACTTGGGGGCTAAGCCTCACATTCAATTGTGAGTAGCTGGGGATAATTGGGTACCAACAGAAATGAAAAATTGGAAAGGGGATTAGAGGGGAGGACCCACCTGTCAGTGGGGGAGTTGTTTCCCAGCCGAACGGGCTCAGTTTCTCGCCGAAGCAATTGCTCCCGGCACGCCACCGAGACGATCCTCCCGACGCCCCCGCGTGAGGCTACGCAGCCACCTCCTGCTTCCTCCCTCGCGCTGGCCAGCTGCTTCCGACTCGATCACCACGCGGAAACATCGCCAAACCGAGGCGCCGTATTCTATCGTCCGAGAAACGATCGAGTACACGCCGCCGCTTGCACTCAATCAAGAACCCGGCAAAACCACCGCGTACAGCGCCTTCCGAGCAGCAAAACCACCCCGGTCGCTCGTCCTCTACCTCCTCGACGCAAGAACGCTCGAGTTCAGACCTCCCCAACCCTAGCTCAGCGGCTCTTAGCAACAACCAAGGAAACTGCCGTAGCTCGGCTCACGGTGACAGCCCAACCGAGGGGCTTTCATGCCCGAGCTAGGACACTCAGAGGAGCGTCGGAGACCCCTGCTGCTCCTCGCCGAACCTCAACTCAAGCCGTGATCAGTCGAGCAGGAATTTGGCAATTTCCTCTCGGCCCGTGTAAGGTGACCCCGGGTGAGAAATCCTAAAAATTTCATTGCGATTCTTGTTTCTACGCTACCAAACCGTGCACACATGAACTAGACTGGCTAGCGGTCGATTTCCCTTCACAACCCTATCCTTAAACGCCATATAGGCCAAAAATTTCTAGTCCTCCCGAGCTCGATCGTCGTCACCACTCTCGGGCGCATGGTGAACTCATGGTAGCCGACGTTTCCGCGCTCGGTTGTGTCGTTGTCGGGTTTCCCTAGCATCCGAGGATGCTTTAGAGCCCACCCCTCTAGGTTTTGGCGGGCTAGGGCCACCAGCCGACGTCGCCGGACTCGATTCGAAGCCGCCGCCCCTCGCCCGACCTCTGGGGACCTCTCGAGCTCACACCGACCCCGGGAACGGTTTCCCCGACCCTCAAAACCCCTAGGCGGCGAAAGGTAGGGCGGGAGATGGCTTAGGAGGGAGGGGCCGAGGGGGCGGAGAAACGGCTGGCGAGGAGAGCGCGCGCGGGAAGAAGTGAGCGGGAGGTTGAAGACGAGGTGCCGGCCCCACCTGTCAGCCACTCGGCGGTTGAGCTGAGATCCTCTGTGGCTGCTGATCTTTTGTGGCTACACCGTGGGAACTCAGTAACCCCATGTGTTCTCGGTTTTCACTGGCTGAGATTTAATGTGTGGGCCCAGGTCCTTTTCCAATAGCAAAACAATTCCAGTTTAAGCCCAAACTTTAGGAATTCATAACTTTGTGTAGGATGCTCCAAATTCAGTGAACCAAATTTTGATGAACTCAAGATTGTGAGTACTTTCCAGCAATAGAAATTTCAGCTCATGAAAGTTTATAGTTTTCCATAATTAAATCCCTAAACTTTAAAATGTTGGGAATTTTATCTGGAGAATTGCGTCATGAAAAATTCTGAAATTTGGTTGAGAGGTTCATCAGAAAATCCTTAAGTCACAGTAAAATTTTCAAACTCATCCAAGTTCATTTAGTCCCCCTAATGGTGTGATTAAGTGAACTGCCCTGAGAAAATAGAGAAATGTACAGAAACATTTTTCAGATTTTCTCAAAACTTGTTTAGGGCATAACTTCCTCTAAAATTCCTCAAATGACATGAAACCAATTCCATTAGAACCATCTTAAATTCTAGTTTCCAGAAAGTAATGGTTGCAGCCATGAAAACCCCTGGAATTACGTAGAGTCTCAAATATTGACCAAATAGGATTTTATTTGTACAAAGCTCAAATGAACTTTGTTTCAAATGAAACTTGGTCAAGACTCTGGTTAGGACCCTACCAAGCTACCATAAAAATTTCAGAACCAAAGGGGAGGGTTAGCTAGAGTTATAGTAATTACTTATTCAAGTTTACACATTGCATTTAAATTGACATATAGCATATGGTTAACGTGTAGTCGCTGAAGGCGAGGTGATTCCGGAAGTGCTCGACTTCCTCCTTCCGGATGAAGACCTAACCCCTGACCAGCAGCAACAAGGCAAGCCCTGGTTTGCATTAACCCTTTTTATAAAGTTTTGCTTTGTTTACATGTCTAGTGTGAAGTATGTATGTGCATTAGGTGTAGGATGGATGAAACCCAATTGCATAACCAGAATTTTCCTATAAGAGTGAGGGTAGTGTCTAAGGCCTCGAGTAGACAGGCTATGCTTAATGATTTATAGGACTTCGGTACAAGTCGAGTAGTTGGAATCTACTCGCGAGATAGGGTTGGGACACACGGGTTCGGTTGAGTGATGTGAGATCACTTTAGTAATGAAAATGAGACTAGGCAGGGGCTAGGGCGCAGCAAGAGGAAGTCTTGTGTGCGCAGCCCTGTCCGTGTCGATTGAGGACCGATCCGTGTGCGGCCCTGCTGAGCAAGTATTGAACGTACCGAAGGCATATCGGACATATGGGCCCCGATAAACCGATATAACCTAAACCTCCGGACGTTGAGGCATAGCACACTGATTTATAGGTGTAGGTTGAGGGCAGCAAGGTGGAAATCCGCTAACGGGCATAGAGAGATGCTCCGTGTAGGGAACCTCTGGTCCGTTTCGTTGCAACCGGTTCGACGTTTGGGCTGTTGGGTGAAAGGTTGTCCCGTACGACATCGAGTGAGCGTGCTGTGCAGCTCCACGGGTGGGCGTATGTGACGTGCTCTTTGGGTTTCCCTGCAGGTGTATACCGAGTCGATTCGCCGTCCCTCATGGTGACGAGTACCGCTTGTTCACTGCGCCGTAACATAGATAATTTATGGAACGTTATGATTCAATTCTGCTGTATGATATAATTGTATTGTTACATGTGTGCTACCAAAATTGCTTATATTAAATTTCAGATTCGTGAACTGTTAACTGTGGCTAAAAGATGAACTAAGGATCAACTATAGGCGTGTCCATTTGCTGAAATTTTACCATCCCATGATCATGGCACCGTACATGTAGAGTTTCATGCCTAGGTGAGTCGGTTAAGTCTTGTTGAGCCACCCACATGTAGAGTTTCATCCCATGATCACGGTTGCTGCTTAAGTGTTTTTCAGGTGAGGAGCCACCCACGGACTCGGGTTACGAGTCCACCGGCGAGGGTTACCCTCCGTCGGGGACCACGGCTGAGTGGGAGCCGTACATGCCGCTCTGAGCTGAGGAGTGCAGCTAGTGTGGGTTGCCCTAGGGCTGGGCAACCGACTTTTGCTAGATAGGCGGGCGTGAGTTGTATAAATTAGGCTTCCGCTGTGTAATAAAGACACTAGTTTGTAACTGAGTATTGTACCAGTTTGTAGAGTTTCAGTTTGTTTTCCTATGTAATACAATGTATCCTTATGATGTGTGCTGTCGGGTGTCGCATCGCGCGGCACCACCCTCTGCGATCCTGGATGAGCGGATTCCGGTCCGCCACAGTATTTAGCAATAAAAGCTTGGCTAATGAAGCTATGCGTGGCGCCTGAATCAAATAACACTATAGCGGGATGCTGTTGGACTTGGAACATACCCGCAAGGATTGGCTCTCCCCCCGGCACGTCCTCTATGGCAAGTTGGTGGATGGTGCCGGGCCTAGGATTTGCCCGCCGCCCATTAGTGGGGTTCCGGGGCTGATTCCTCCACGGAAGCTGTGGTGCAACTCCGCCACCCTGCCTCTCAGGACAACTGTTGGCGAAGTGTCCGGGGCGACCACATTTGTAGCATGTGGCTGCTGCTTGGCAGGTGCTTGGGGGACGAAGGCCTGGCATGCTCTGCTGAGGTGCATACGCACGCGGCATCGCCCGCTGCTGCTTTTGTTGCTGCGGAGGTGGGACTGGCAGTGCCGGCCTGAATGCCGGTGGAGAATATGGCCGACTGCGGAATGGCATCGGCCGTTGTGCTGGCCGCAAGCGTGGACCCGATGGTGGGCGATTCACCATCCGATATTTTTTAGAAGGACCACCTCCTTCTCTACTGCTTTGCGGCGTGCTTAGCTTCCTCTCAGCCACTGCTAACTCCTTGCCGGAGCCCTCCTGAACAATCGCAGCATCAATAATATCATTGAGGCTACCGCGATTGAACATCGCCAGCTTGTCCTTCAGGAGCGGGTTAAGCCCCTGGTAGAAATGATCCCACCACTTCTCGTCGGTATCGGCGTGATACGAAGCGTAGAGTGCAAGATCATTGAACGCCTTGGAGTATTCCAGCGCGTTCCGGCTTCCATGCTGCAGGTGTAGAAACTCGTACGTCTTCCTCTTCATGAGACCCGGCGGTATATGATCGGCCTTGAAGGCCGTCCGGAACTCCGCCCAGGTCATAACTCGCTCGGTGGGTTGTGAAGCACAGTAGTTCGCCCACCAAGCGCTCGCGGATCCTTGAAGTTGTTGGACCGCAAACTGAGTTTTGCGCTGATCACTCACTTGGAGCAGCCCAAACTTCATCTCCATCGTGCGGAGCCAGTTGTCCTCATCGAGGGGTTCATCCGCCCTTGAGAATACCGGGGGATGAGTAGCTAGAAAGTCGGAGTAGGAGCTTTGTTGGCGCTCCTCGCGATCTCGACGCCTCTCTGGTCGAGACGTATTCGCAATAAGGGTTTGCAGCAACTCGGTGTGCTGCTGATGAGAACCCGCCATCGCTGCCACGATGTCAGCCAATGTAACCGTTGGCGGTGGTGGTGGTGGTTGTTGCTGCTGCTGTTGCTGCTGCGGCTGTTGCTCTCCCGAGGAATCCTCGGGAGGCTGTTGGAAGGTTTCTCCCCCCTTACTGGAACCCCCAACGTCCGGGTTGGCACGAGTACGAGTCATTCTGAAATTCAAAACAGCAGCGATCAGCACATGGCATACTTAAAATTCCATATGAAACAGCAGGTATTGAAGTGACACATGAATAATTTGCACAACATTCACATATATTAATAAAGCATAAACTTTATACAAGATACATTATTCTTGGTTCTCCGAGAAGTCATGCTCATGTCGTCACTACCTATACATACCCTACTGTCTGCATGACATGTCACCGATTACAAAAGTTTTTGTTACATCACCCTCGGTGCCCTACTCGGCAACGGTAACCTCATACTCGGAGTAGAACTCAACCTCCTGTGGGTCGTCCTCCTCCGCTACCTCTGCTGGTGGCTCTGGGTCCATGACCTCCTCTTCTGGTTCAGGTTGTCCCATTGCTGGAAGACCCAAAACCACAGGTACGGCATCCACCATTGGTATGCCCATTACCGGAGGTACGAGGTCCTGCAACGCGTGCCCCTCGTCGATGGCCTGGTGGTAGTACTCTTCCCAGCCTTGCCCCTCCTCAATAGCGTCAACCCTCTCTTGAATGAGGACCTCGTTCTGCTGGGTCAGGGCCCACACCTGTTATTGCAAAGCCGTGATGTCAACACGGCTTTTCCTCTTCGCCTTCTTTAGACGATGCAACTGATTATGTTGTTCGTTCAGTCGCTTGATCGTCAGAAGGAGAACATTGCGGAGTGCGCTGTGAGCACTCTCGAAGCGGTCTCCACGGCTTGTGCTCTCCTTGAGCTTTGTAGCAAGACAATCCGTATGAACAGCTTGGCTGTCCATCACGGCTTTCCCTGCCCTCAGCTGGAGGCTGAGGCTCGCATCCGCGAGGTTGTATCTTTGGCAATCCGGATCTGTTGCCTCCATGTACCTTTGCCCCCAGACATGATCAGCTCGTCCCTTCACTGGAACAAGTGCATATGGAGTGCCCTCCATAGAGCTCACGTGTAGTTGGCAGAAATGCGACATGGTGTCGCGGGCTGCCACTTGCCACATTTCCCCTGGCTGTCTACCTCTCACTGTGACGGTGAATGGCGCCCAACCGGGTGGCGTAGGTCCTGCAGAAACTTTGACATGGATCATCCATGTCTTGTTCCCCTCCTCGCCTTCTTCCTTGGCGAGGTACTGTGGCATCTCAACGTACCCGAAATATTGAAGCATTTGTTTCAACACTTCCAGATAACCGCTGCGGTGAGAACAGTGGGACACCACCCACCCGTTCTCCAACTGTCTATCCGCTGTCACCTGTAGAAACATATTCGAGGAATGTCAAATATTTATTTGAACAGTAAACCATTGAGTTTTAATATAAAACATGTCATTGATCTCATAAAACTTGGAAACATAATTAAAACTTAAACAAAATTTGACTGTTGATCTGCTATCCAATATGACAGCCCTGACTAGTTTCCATTTCAACCTTATTTAGACCATGCTAAAGCAAAACCAATTCTGGAGCTCAACATAAAATCTAAAGTTAACTTCAAAATCTTTCCAGAAAGTATTTGCTTGGCCGATGATCTGTCCTGGTTCAAAAGTTATGAGATTTCAAAGTTGACAGAATTTCTGGAGAAAATTGGACAGCACCTCCCTGCTTGAGGTACTGATTTGATTCCACACATGATCAGCTCGTCCCTCCACTGGAACAAGTGCATATGGAGTGCCCTCCATAGAGCTCACGTGTAGTTGGCAGAAATGCGACATGGTGTCGCGGGCTGCCACTTGCCACATTTCCCCTGGCTGTCTACCTCTCACCGTGACGGTGAACCGCGCCCAACCGGGTGGCGTAGGTCCTGCAGAAACTTTGACATGGATCATCCATGTCTTGTTCCCCTCCTCGCCTTCTTCCTTGGCGAGGTACTGCGGCATCTCAACGTACCCGAAATATTGAAGCATTTGTTTCAACACTTCCAGATAACCGCTGCGGTGAGAACAGTGGGACACCACCCACCCGTTCTCCAACTGTCTATCCGCTGTCACCCTTAGAAACATATTCGAGGAATGTCAAATATTTATTTGAACAGTAAACCATTGAGTTTTAATATAAAACATGTCATTGATCTCATAAAACTTGGAAACATAATTAAAACTTAAACAAAATTTGACTGTTGATCTTCTATCCAATATGACAGCCCTGACCAGTTTCCATTTCAACCTTATTTAGACCATGCTAAAGCAAAACCAATTCTGGAGCTCAACATAAATCTAAAGTTAACTTCAAAATCTTTCCAGAAAGTATTTGCTTGGCCGATGATCTGTCCTGGTTCAAAAGTTATGAGATTTCAAAGTTGACAGAATTTCTGGAGAAAATTGGACAGCACCTCCCTGCTTGAGGTACTGATTTGATTCAAGAATTCCAGTTAATTCTACACCAAATCTGACAAAACTTTATGTTACAAAGTTGTAAACCATCTCATGAACTTTCCATAACTACCTCATTTTATATCTTTGGATTTTTATGCAGGAAGTTATGCTCAATTTACAGAGAGTTACAGAGAGTGTTTGCTCTGCCCTGTTTTCTGGACAGTTTCAACTCTACTGCATTTTTCGTTTGGTTAGGGGATGAAACACCTCTGGACATCAACAGCAACGTTGTAAAAGCTCTTTCAAAGATTTACAGAAATGTATCATATGACCCCAACCTCGAAATAACTAAACCTCTAACCTCTGATTTACTTCAGCCTTATTTCAGCTGAAAACAGGGGACTCTATCCTTAGTACCCTATAAGTTGAAAACCTGTTAACTTTGAACATCATGGTTAAGGAAAGGAGTTACATCAAAGTTTTAGTGCTCTAGATTAAAACTTTTCAGTTTTACAATAAAGTTTCTCATTTAGTGGGGTGTGACATCGATGTGTCACCAGTTCATGTCGGTACTACGTTCCCCACAAAGAAAAACCTATACCAGACTTAGCCGGCTTCGTTAGTTCAGTGGCACTAAACGTCTCTCGCACAAGGATGCTACACGCTACCATTTAGTGGTTAGACTACCTGCAAATAACTCATACAATCGTCAGACTCAGTTGCACACCGAGCCCGGTATCCATACAGTTCAGACACCTGGCCGTCATTACTCACCCAGATGTTCTCAAGCCAAACACGCCTTGAGCTACGTGTTCACGTTATTGACCACGTGATAGGGTCTCCCAAATTTGCCCAAAGCACGCCAGGGAAAGACGTTGCTCGAATACCCCAAATGACATGAAGAGTCGTAGAGGATATTAAAGCGGGTCGGGTTACCTGCCAGCCGTGGGGCTCCACCCTTCAGCTTGTGCGCACTGGTGGACAGCGCTTACGTACACCCCCCAAGACATAAAGCGTCCCGAGATGCACGATTTTTCGACATAAGCAAATAGGTTAGTATGTCACTTTCTATACACTAATAACATCCTTATATGGGCTACTAACAAGTTCCTCACCGAATTTTTGAAAAAGATGACCTTTTTAGTGCGTTAAACCAAAAGCGAGCTCTGATAATACGCTGACGCGGCCCTACGGCCTCGTTGAGCCAGGATCACGCTGAGGGATGCTTCTTGCACAGCACCGGATAACGCACATCAAAGATACAAAGCGGAAGCAAAATTTTATTACATAAACTAGTTTATGAACATTTTTACAACAAAATAGTTCAGTCTATACTCGCGGGCGTAGACTACGCATCGAGTTCACGTTCAGCCCATGAACATGTCACTGCTAGCACGCACACACACTAACACGACGGCGTGCATGACTCCCACTCGACGGGGTTCCCCTCCTTGGGGTCCGTCTCCTCCTCGCGAGTCCCTTCCTCATAAACCCCTGCAAAAGCTTCAAACACAAGCAGTGAGCACGATGACTCAGCAAAACAGACCCGTCTCTCCTATACATGAAACTTCTACATGAATGGTTTTAGGGTACATGAGGTAAAATAAGTTGCAAAGGACTCCCCTAATTAATGGAACCTTACTTTCAGGTTTTAGCAGCAGGTTGAGGAAAACCTTACGCTAAGGCACATGAGAGAGCCGCAATCAAACAAGAAACGCATTTCTCTCATGTACTTTGCCTAAAGTTGAACAGAACTTTAATTAGCTCTAAACTACAACAACACATTAACAAGCAAAGTATGACATTTCAAATCAGTACCTATTGACATGGATCTAGCCTGTTCTTTCTACATTACGGTACAGTGAACAAGTGATACTCACTGACCGTGAGGGACTGCGATTATAATCGATTTACACCTGCAGGGTTACCCGAATAACCCGTTACGTACGCCCGTACTCGATGTTGCCTACAGCAACCATCACGGACGTCGTACGCAACCACCTTTCACCCGTTAGCTAAATGTTGAACCGGTCGAATCGTCCCGAGCAAGAGGTCTCTGCGCGCGCATCCACAGTGCCGCCAGCCGATTTACACCTTGAGCTCTCAACCTACCCTCTGAACGACCAGCTATGCCTCAACACCCAGCTACCCGAGTTACATCGGTTTCCCGGTTCCCATATACCCGGTAGGTCTTCGTTACTGATCTAGCTTGTTCAACAGGCCCGCATACGGCTCGGTCCTCAATCGACACAAGCGGAGCTATGGCACCTAGTCCCCAAAGTCCTACTGCCCTTACTCTCCGCTCGGTCTCATTTTTATTGCCATGTGTTTCATTTGCTATCTTTACCCGAGCGATGTGCCTCTAGCCTATTCTCGCGAGCAGTTCCAACTACTCGACTTGTACCTAATCCTACACTATATTAGCATTGCAGTAGCTAACGAGGTTTTCAAACCTAATCCCAACCCAGGGTTTTCTCGGCTATGCATTTGGGTTTCAAACAAGACTCTAATGCAAGAAGTAAGTGGGTGCTCAAAGTAAGTTCTCAAAACAGTAAAAATTTATAAAAAGGTTAATGCAAACCGGAGCTTGCCTTGCTGCTCTTATTCGTAGGCTAGCTGTTCTTCCAGAGTGACGAAGTCTAAGACTTCGGGTTCCTCCTCAACCTTAGCGACTACATGTGATAAACATAAATATGTGTCAAAATATATGCATTTGAATTGAAGTTAAAAATTGTGAGGACCATAAGTATTACAATACAGTCCCAATGACTCTGAAATTTTTACTATGGTTTGTATACAACCTAAACAGGGACTTGGCCAAGTTTCATCTGCAGCAAAGCTCATTTGAGCCCTCCACAAAAAATTATGTAGTTGGCCTTAATTGGAGCTCTTAGGGTGTTCTAGGGATTTTCATGGAGCAAGCATGACTTTCTGAAAACTAGATTTTCAGAGGGTTCTAATAGAGTTGGTCACACTTAATTTGAAGATTCCTAGCTAAGGATATGAGCTAAACAATTTCAGAGAAATTCTGAAAATGTTTCTGGACATTTTCTATTTTCTCTGGAATAGTTTTATTAATTACACCATTAGGTGGATCAAATGAGCTCAAATGTATCTGAAATTGTTATGGTAGCTCAGGAATATTTTGTTGAATATCGGGAAAATGTTTAAAACAATGCACATGGGTCCCATGCACAGTGTCTTCATCTACCTCCCGCCAGCGCCCGAGCACGCTACGCCCAGCGACGGTGGCGCGGTTCGTTCTCGGCCGCTACTGCCAAATTTTTGACACGGTTTCTTCCTACGTGATCCTTGGAGCACGACGCACACGCCGGGCAACTTCTCGGACCTTGACATCGCCGGAAACCTATTCTGCGACGGTGGAGGCGGAAGATGAGCTCGGGTCCGACGGCGCTAGCTCGTATCAGCGGTGAACACGATCAGCCAATGGGTCGCAAAGCACCACTGGGGCACGGGGAAGCTAACCCTGCCCTCCTCTTGGTCGGAGATCGCCGGGAAAGTAGACTTCACCGGCGACTCGAGCAGTTTTCACTGGCGGTGGCCAAACTCAGGTGCTCTGCTGACTGGGTCGATCATCACCACTAGGATTTGGCTGAGGTGACCGTGAGGTGCTACTCTAGCTTCAGCTCGACCAGGATTACCAGTGATCAAGTGATCGAGATGAATTTTGAGTTTTGGTTCTCGGTGTTCTACACGGTGATCATCGGGAAAATTGAAATTCTGGCTAACCGGCGCTAAGAGGGACCTACGGAGTTCGGGGAGAGCTACTAGACTTCGATGCTAACCTCAGAGACACGTTTTTCGCGCTGGAGAATCTTAGATCTGCTCAGACGACGGCGTCGAGTCGGAGGAGCTCTCGGGTCGACAGAGCGATGGAAGATCGGCTCGGACAAGCTCAACCGAAGCTCATCACGAGCAGCTGTGGACTGTAACACGTCGAGCAAGGACCGGCGGTGCCATTTGTGGCCTCAGCTTGCGGTGGAAAGGGTTGCTTTGGTCGGTCGAAGGCGAGGTGGTGAGGTGGAGCTGTGCGGCGATCGGCTCGGGTTTCTTAGCGCTGGAAACGTTGAAGCAGCAGAAAAATGAGCTGCTGCCGGTGGCAGCTTGTAGTTAAATAGCTGGGGACGTCGGTTCGTGGCTCTGATCGGCGACCTGGAGGTGTCAGCGGTCAGCATCGCCGTGGCGCTCGCGTGGTCGCGCGCAAGAACCGAGCTGCCGTGATTTGAGTCGGTTAAAACACTAGTGAGGCTGACATGTGGGTCCCACTCCGGTTTTAACCTCTAATATTTAATTTTCCCCACTGCTCTAAAAAGTAGAGACCCAAATAACCTTGGCCATTTGAATTTGATAGAATTCAAATTGGGGAGTGTTTGAATATAGTTTCAGCACATATGCAGTTTGAAATTCAAATGGAGTTTGAATTTGCTAGACTTAGCTCAAGTCAAGATCAACTCCAAATGGAGTGAAAATTGGTGTGTGACCTCACAAAAATGTGCTGAGTAAGAATATGCCTCCCACTTTTGAACTTATGGGATGGAATTGATTTGAATTTGAATTTGGGTTCAAACTAACCCCTTTCTAGTTATACCCAAAAATACCTCAAAAAGGTTTTGGATTTGGGTGAATTTTGGCATGAGCATTCCTAGCAAAGTCTTGGAGTTTTTCATATGCTCAGCCCCTAGATGATGCATGTGAGAAATGCCACTTTTGCATTTTGTGAGTTCATTCTATAATGAGCATGTTGATGGTGTTTACTGGCTCTTCAAATGTATTCATAAAGTTTCCTCAAATGAGGGTTATGTGGCGTGATGAACATTTTGCATATGTGCCAAAAACTTAGGCCCTTACATTTTTCATAGGAAGTAATCTGATGTTCTAAGAAGTCTGGTCCTAAGGTTTCTAGGAAAAATTGTTCCAAAATTTTCTAAGCCTTCTGCTGGCCAGAATGGAGGATTACAGTTCAATTATATTTTCTGGAATTAGTTTCTGCGATTTTTCAGCCCATTTAAATAAACATTAGAAAACCTACTGATTAAGCCCCCTTAATCCTCTCCAAAAATCCTAAGATTGTTAGTGGAGCTCAGGAACTATGAGAAAGAGCTTCTGACCAAAAATGGGAATATTTCATCAAACCATATTTCTGGAATTAACCCCTAAAGGAATAAATAAAAAGAATTCTACAGAAATTCCTAGCCATTTTCATAGCTAGCAATTTATTTCTATGCAAAGTACTCCTTCTAAGGAATGAAAAAACTGGTCTCACTATTATTGGAGCTTTCTACACAGAGTTATGGATTTTCCAAGTTTGAACAACTCTCTGTTTTTATTTTATGCAGAGCAATTCAATGTGGGGCCCACGGGTCAGTTGTGTCTTCAACCTCCCGCCAGAGAGCACGCGTGCATGCAGGCACCGATCGTGGCGCAGCCCGTTATCACTCGATTCTCCACCATTCTTGCTCCGGTTTCGTCCTACACGCTCCACATACGGTGGCCTAGCAGCCGGGCAAGGTCTCCCCGACCGAAAACGGTCGGAGATTGGTCGGCGTCGATGGGCGGCTCGGATGCGTGGTGCCGACGAGGAACATGTCCTTCCCGTGCCTTAATCGACTAGAAAAGTTGCCCTACAGAATCCTCAGAGCATGTAGAAAGTGAATCCACCCTTAACCCGAGCGGAAAACGGCAGCAACATGGCTTTCACTGGTGAACCGCCCCATTTTTGCTGGCGACGGCGATTTCCCGTCGTCCGGGGTGGAGGATGGCCGCGTTCTCATGGTTTTGGGCACAAGGAGTCAATAGGGCCTCTGGATGCTAATGCTTGAACCGAAGGACGGATGATCAATTGATGTGGGCGAATTTTCAGATTCTAACACACTCGGTTCTTTCCGTTCACCGGCGCCAAAATGCAAATTCTGGCGGTCCGGCTGTGGGGAGGAGCTAGGGGGTCCGAGATGATTATCTAGACACCATGGTGCATCTTTAAGTCGCTTTGCTTGAGCCGGAGGGGTACGGAAGCGGCCGGGCGACATGGAACCGAGAGGCGCGATGTGCTCTGTTTTTCCGGGGAAGATCGGCTCGGTCACAGCGGAGGAAGGTCAGGGATGAGATGAGGAAGTCTTGAGTATGCCGAGAAGGCACCGGCGCTGCAGTTTGATGGCTCAGCTTGGCGCCACACTCACGGGGAGGCGATCGGCGATGCACAACCGAGGCGCAGGCGCGTTTTTTCCTTCAGCTGGGCGCACGAGAGAGAGGTTCTATGGATTTAATCATGTAAACAGAGGAAAAGGCATCTCGTTTGTGCACCCGTGAGAATTAGCAGGCAGCTGAGACTTGAAGGAACCGCCTTCCAGGGAGCAAACACACAGCTCGGTGGAGCTCCTTTTCCCTCTCGGCGTCATGCTCACAGAGAAGCAAAAATTGCTGTGGTCTCTGTTCCACTGACCTGCGGGTCCCGCCATGTCTCCCCCTCCAAACATAGCTCAAAAAATTTAAATTCAAAAGTTGCAGCAAATTTCAACACATGAATATGAGTACTGAAGTGGCTCATCCCTTGCGCTCAAATTTAAATTCAGTGATTAAATTCCTTTTTTGCTAAATTCAATTTGTAGCCTTTCCTATAACCCATGTAGCCAAATTTCAAATTCGGAACCCTAATTACCCTGAATTTGACCCTGCGGATTTAAATGCGCCAGCAAATCTAAACCAGCTTAATGTAGCGATTTTACAGATAATTAGCAGTTAGTTGCCGATGACCTGAAGCTGAATCACTGCTCTTCTTGCTCTTTGATCCACGCTTCGCTTTCTTCCCACTTCTCCACCTTAAGCACTACACGTTATGAACATGCACATATATTTAATTGTAAATACTTCGTGATCAAGATCTAACTATATGTGGAGAACAAAACTCTGTTTAGAAGCTGGAATGGAGTGGATCCTACTAGATGAAGAATGGATTTAGCAAAGTGGGGTCAAGTGCTTAGTGTTCTTGTTAATTGTTGCATTTTCCCCTAAGAAAGGTATATATAAACATACTGATCCATAGATCAAATTAATATGAGAATTTTCCTGTGAGTTCCCTGTCACAAGAAAACATTCTGGACAAAAATTCAGAAATTTTCTATGAGTAGTTCATCCAGAACAATTCCCTAAGCATTTAGGCAAAAAGGAACTAATTCTGAATAAGTTTGCACTTTCATGCAAATTCAAGTAAACCACAATTTCAAACATATCACAGGGAGCATGCATGAATTGTCCTAGGATTTTTGGATCTAAGAATTGCCCAGCACTGATTTTCAAAGTGGGGATTTTCTCTGAAAAAGGTTTCTAGACTTTTTGAACACAACAACTTGTAATCTGAATTTTTATACACAAATCAATTCCAAATGAACTTAAAATTTAGAAGGAGTTGAAAAATATCCTAAGGATATGGCAATATTTGGGGATTTTTGGATGAACCAAACTCCCTCCAAAATTATTTTACTGAGAAGACTCAAATAATTTTCCAGACTTTATTATTGATTTTCATACTCCCCGGAAGTGCTGGACTTTCTCCCCAGAAGTTCTGGACTTTCTCCTTCCGGATGAAGCACTAACCACTGACCAGCAGCAACAAGGCAAGCCCCGGTTTGCATTAACAAAATTTTACAAAGTTTTGCTTTATGTATACTTAGCATGAGGTATGTATGTGCATTAGGTGTAGGGTGGATGAAACCCCAAGTGCTTAACCAAATTTTTCCTACAAGAGTGAGGGTAGTATCTAAGTCCTCGAGTAGTCAGGCTATGATTAATATTCATAGAACATCGGTACAAGTCGAGTAGTTGGAATCTACTCGCGAGTATAGGTGTCGGGAAACACAGGATTGGTTCGAGTGATGTGATATCACTTTAGTAAGAAAATGAGACTATGCAGGGGCTAGGGCGCAGCAAGAGAAAGTCTTGTGGGTGCAGCCATGTCTGTGTTGATTGAGGACCGATCCGTGTGCGGTCCCGCTGAACGAGTATTGAACGTACCGAAGGCATATCGGATATATGGGCCCCGATAAACTGATGTAACCTATACCTCCAGGCGTCGAGGCATAACGCACCGATTTATAGGTGTAGGTTGAGGGCAGCAAGGTGGAAATACGCTAACGGGCATAGAGAGATGCTCCGTGTAGGGAACCTCCTGTCCGTTTGGGTGCGACCGGTTCGACGTTTGGACTGTTTGGTGAAAGGTTGTCCTGTACGACATCGAGTGAGCATGCTGTGTGTGGGGACCACCCCGTGATTCACCCACTCCAGGATCTCATAGGGTGGTGCCGTGCGATGCGGCACCCAACAGCACACATGAAAAGAATTAAGAACAACATACAAACTTTTATTTGATATAAAACAGCAGAAGTCTTTTAGAAAACTTAATTATACATCGGAAGTATTATACATAACTACTCTCTAATCCTATCAACGCAAAACTGAAGCCGTCCAGCCTGGGGACGCAACACACTAGACGCATGGAAACGGAGATCACGCGGCGTGCAGGGCTCCAGCCCGGCCGTGTACCCCGACGGGGGCACTGCCTCGTCCTCGGACCCCTCCGCATAGCTCTCACCTGCATACAGCTCAAATATTGCAACCGTGAGCATGATGGCTCAGCAAGGCTTAACCGACAACCCTAGGCATGGAACTCTATATGTAAGGATATGTAAGATTGGAAACAGGACTATGCAATAAAGACACGCCTACATGTTGATCCTTACTTTCAGTTTTATAGCAACAGTTTAATGAGCCTTAGGCAGCCCTCACATCGGAAGTCCACAATCAAACAAGAAACGCTTTCCTCCGATGTGGTGATGCCAAAAGTGGAAGATAAACCTAATTAGCTCTACAACTACAGCAGACATGGTTTCCAAACATTATTAGTTCATCACAGCATCTTATCATTTATCTGGCTTTTTTCACTTCTTACTACGTCACAGAACAGCTAACAAGCGGTACTCAAATAACCGCGAGGGACGGTGATTGCAATCAGGAGACACCCGGACAACACGTTGCACACCCACTTTCAGAAGCGTGATTCCACACCCCTTCCTACACTGTTGTATGCAACAACCTTTCAAAGGCAACCCAACTACCGAACCGGTCCATCCGTAACGGGCAGGAGGTCCCCGCATGGAGCTTGACTGTGCCCACCGGCAGACTTACACCTTGCTACCCTCAACCCACTCCAATTTACGGTTGGGTAAGCCTCGGCACCCAGGTTAACCAATTACATCGGTTTCCTGCTTATGTCAGTATGTCATCCGGTACTGTTCGATACTTGTTCATCAGGCCCGCACACGACTCGGTCCTCAATCGACACCAACAGGGCTACACACGTGAGACCTACGCTCACTGCTTCCTATCCCCCCTGCTGGGTCTCATTTTCTCCACTCTTAAGCCATTTTCTATTCTGACCGAACCGTGTGATAAAACCTTACCTCGCGAGTAGATTCCAACTACTCGACTTCTACCGAGATCCTAAGCATATTAGCAGGGCCTTGTCTACTCGTCGGGTCTGTAAGATACCCAACCCTTCATAGGATTTAAAAGGTTATGCAAGTGGGGTTTCAATAACCCTAACTCTAATGCATACATTTCAACCTAGACATAAGTGATACAAATGAAAAACTTTATAAAAAGTACTTAAGTGCAAACCGGGGCTTGCCTGGTTGCGATTCAAAGGAGAAGTTAGCATCTGGTGGGAGGACGTCCAACGGCTCCGGTGCGTCCTCAACTTCGGTTACTAAATGAAATGTAGCAAAATATATGTATAAGTATTAAGGACTTATATGAAGTAAACTTCTATTCATAGCTACTGCTATTTAGGATCCTTAATTGGCTTTGGGATTTTTACAGTGAAGACTAGACCCTCTAGGGATGATCTGAGCAAAATTTGGAGAAATGTCATTGCACAATGTAGTCTCCAAAATTTCTACAATACAAGGCTTCTCTGAATTTTGAGCCCAAATCAGGAGCTTTGACATAGCTAAAAGTGGAAGATCTAATTAGGGTAAGTCTCCATGGCTCTAACATAATTTGTTTCACCATTTTTGGAGCTACCAACAGAGAGATATGAATTTTTGAAGTTGGACAGAGTTCTGAAAAGTTTCTGTTTAAATTTGAATTTTCAAATAAAGGCTGAGAAGGCAATTTAGCCTAGCAAATGAACTCCAATGAAGCTCAAATTTTTACTGGAGATCTGTTACTATGAGAAGGATTTGCTTCCCAAATTTGGGAATCTTTCATAAAGAATTGCTCCTGTAATAAATCTCTAAATAATTTACTAAAACCAATTCTACAGAAATTCCTGTGCATTTTCATAGCAAGCAATCTGTGAAGTACTCCTCATGAGGATTCCAACAAAATTTGTCTCACTAATTTTGGAGTTTTCTACCCAAAGTTATGGATTTTTCAAGTTTCACTAACTTTCTGTTTGAATTTTACAGAGCAATCAACGTGGGGCCCACTCATCAGGTCTTTCTTCAACCTTCCGCCAGAGAACGCGCGTGCACACCAGCACAGATCGTGGCGTGGCTCGTTCTCCCTCATTTCTCCACCAAATTAGCTCCGTTTTTGCCCTACACGATCCTTGGAACGTGGCGCAGCTGCCGGGCAAGGTTTCCCCGCATGAAAACGGCAGAAAACAGGTCAGCACCGGTGGGGCGGCTCGGGAGCTCGGCATCAACGCGTTCTGGCGTGTCCGAAGCTTCTCTCGGCGAGCTACGTTGCCCTAAAGAATCACCAGTGATCAGGGAGCATGGAACGCATGCCAAACCTTGCAGCAAACGGCCGGAAAATGGGGTTCACTGGAGGACCGACCCGTTTTTGCCGCCGGCGGCGATTTCTCATCGCCCAGGGCATGTGGTGGATGGTTTGCTGCGGTATTTGGCATGGTAGGGCACTAGGATGGTGTAATGCTATGGCTTGAACCGAATAACAAATGATCATACGTGTTGGACGAATTTCCAGTTTTTGTTTTGATCGGTTCTTCACGTGTACAGGCGCCAAAACCCAAATTCCGGTGAGCCGGCGACGGGGAAGGGCAAGGGGACTGCGGTAGCATGATCTACACACTTTGGTGCACATTAGGGAGGTATTGGTCGTGCGGGAGAGGCACTGGAAAGGCCGGAAGACGAGGAGCAGTGAGGTACGGCATGCTCTGTTTTCTCCCGGTGAATAGCAGCTCGGGGACTGTGAGGGGAGGCCGGGAACGAGCTGAGGAGTGGTGAAACACGTCCAGTGGAGGTCGGCGCACTCTCTGGTCAGCTCAGCTGGATACTAGAGTGGCCGGAGGCCGAGCAGCAACGATGACAGCCCAAGAAAAGGGGCTTACAAAAACTTTTCATCACCTCACAACACCACAGTTTTTGTTGTGGATATCTTGTGAAGATTTGTGAAAAGCAAGTAACCTCCATCAAAAGGATGATTAGAGGGGAAAGCCCTAACTTTCACAAAGCAGGGTTTCTACACATGAACATGGGAGGTTGAGCTCACCCCTAGAACTTAAAAAGTCTTGGGAAGGTTCACGCCAAATTTCATGCAAATCCAACACTTTTTGAGGCACTTTTGGAGGCATTAGAAAAAGAGGCCAATTTGAATGTAAATTCAAATTGCAGCAACTTTTATCACTTCAATTCAAAAGTTGGCTTCATATTGAAACTCAGCACATTTTTCTGGGTTAGCCCACCAATTTTCATCCCCATTGGAGTTCATTTTGTCAAGAGCTGAATTTGCAATAATTCAAACCTGAATTTGAATTTCAGTTCAAATGTGAAGCAAATTTAGCCAAACAAAGTTTAAATTTGAGAACTCAAATTCAAACCAAAACTTGGGGGCTAAGTCTCACATTCAATTGTGAGTAGCTGGGGATATTTTCAGCAAAACAGAGGTGAAAAATTAGAAAAATCATTGGAGGAGGAGGGCCCACTGGTCAGTGTCCCAGCTTCACAGAACCGACTCAACCCGAGGCCAGCGACCGCCAGGCGCTCGGAGAGCCGACAGAGCGATCGTTACCGCCACCTCACGGTGAAAAACGCGGCTACAAAGTCCAGCGCACGAGCTGCTTCGCCACTCCTTCGGTTTCCCGAGTGAAAACGAAAACGAGCAGAACCCGAGCTACTCTCCTGTGTCCGCGCAAGAACTCGATGCTGTCTCCTCTGAGCACCGGCGACCGGCCGATCCCGACGGTTTCACGCGCCGTCAACAGAGAAGAAAAGGTGTGCCTACCTGTGCTGAAGCCGTAGGAGGAAACCATGCGCCAGTTCCGGCGATGTAGAGCAAGAATTTCTGGTTTTCCTCCTCGGGGCGTGTTAGGGTTAGAATTCGGTCTACGGCAAAATTTGTTGCACAGGAGCAACCGCCGATCAAGCTATAGCTTACACACGCTCTAGAATACCTAGCGCACCTCCTCGATCTAGTAGCAGCGAGTTCCATGCACTAGGGCCTTAGTTCTGTCAAAGTATTGGCCCGGCGGCGGAGAACAGGGCACCTCGATGGTGAGGTCATAGTTGCGGCCGTTTTCACGAGGATCGGTGCCCATGTCCGTGATCAGCAGGTGTCAGCGGAGCTCCCTGAGCAAACCGCGTCGAAAAAGGTGTCGAGGACACCGAGTTCGACGTCGCCGATGAGCTCCCGGTCACTGTTACCGTCGGGAGCACTATTCTGGCCGTTGCCGAGCTCCGTTGAGGGCACCACTGTGTTCCACAGGCCGATATAGGAACAGGCGGTGAGTTCCGTCAGAGGTCGAGCATCAGGACGCCCGGCGGCGAGTATTCCGGCGAGATGGGCGGCGGGGAGCCGCGGGAGCGCGAGGTTGAAGAAGCCCCGCGGCCACCACGTGTCGGTCTCTGCTGAGAGCACCCCGGATTTGCTGCGGCACCGGGACCCTGTGCGGCTGTGCAGGTGATTCTGCGGGCTCCTGTGTGGGTTAGCTGGAAGGCTGACACGTAACCCGGGGACCCCACCCGATAGTTTAAACTTTATTTGAATTTTCAGATTCAGTTCAATCTTCAAATGCTCAGAACTTTTGCTAGGAAGCTCCAAATCCAGTGAACGAAATTTTGCTGAACTCAGAATTCTGAGTACTTTCCAGCAATACCAATTTCAGCCCATAAAACCTAATATTTTTCCAGAATTAATTCCCTAAAATTTAAAATGTTGGGAATTTTATCTGGAAAATTAATTTATTAAAAATGCTGAAATTTGGCTGAGAGGGTCATTGGAAAATCCTTGAGTCACAGTAAAATTTTCAGACTCATTCAAGTCCAGTCCCCCTAATGGGGTGATTAAGAGGACTGCCCTGAGAAAATAGAAAAATGAACAGAAACATGTTTCAGATTTTCTCAAAAATCTTGTTTAGGGCACAACTTCCTATAGGATTCTTCAAATAACATGAAACCAACTCCATTAGAACCATCTCAAATGCTAGTTTCTAGAAAGTAATGGTTGGAGCCATGAAAACCCTGGAATTACTTAGAGACTCTAATATTGACCAATTAGGCTTTTATTTGTACAAGGCTCAAATGAACCTTGTTTCAAATGAAACTTGGTCAAGACTCTGGTTAGGACCCTACCATGCCACCATAAAAATTTCAGAACCAAAGGGGAGGGTTAGCTAGAGTTATAGTAATTACTTATTCAAGTTTACACATTGCATTTGAATTGACATGTAGTATCTCATTAACGTGTAGTCGCTGAAGGCGAGGAGAATCCGGAAGTACTTGACTTCCTTCTTCCAGATGAAGACCTAACCACTGACCAACAGCAACAAGGCAAGCCCCGGTTTGCATTAACTTTTTATAAAGTTTTGCTTTGGTTACATGTCTAGTGTGGAGTATGAATGTGCATTAGGTGTAGGATGGATGGAACCCCACTTGCATAACCAGAATTTGCCCATAAGAGTGAGGGTAGTGTCTAAGACCTCGAGTAGACAGGCTATGCTTAATGATTCATGACTTCGGTACAAGTCGAGTAGTTGGAATATACTCGCGAGTTTAGTCTTGGGACACACGGGATTGGTTCGAGTGATGTGAGATCACTTTAGTAACAAAAATGGGACTAGGCAGGGGCTAGGGCGTAGCAAGAGGAAGTCTTGTGTGCGCAGCCCTGTCCGTGTCGATTGAGGACTGATCCATGTGCGGCCCTGCTGAACAAGTATTGAACGTACCGAAGGCATATCGGATATATGGGCCCCGATAAACCAATGTAACCTAAACATCCCGGCGTCGAGGCATAATGCACCGATTTCTAGGTGTAGACTGAGGGCAGCAAGGTGGAAATCTGCTAACGGGCATATAGAGATGCTCCGTGTAGGGAACCTCCTGCTCGTTTCGGTGCGACCGGTTTGACGTTTGGGCTGTTTGGTGAAAGGTTGTCCCGTACGACATCGAGTGAGCGTGCTGTGCAGCTCCACGGGTGAGCGTACGTGACGTGCTCTTTAGGTTTCCCTGCAGGTGTATATCGAGTCGATTCGCCGTCCCTCGCGGTGACGAGTACCGCTTGTTCACTACGTCGTAACGTAGATAATTTATGGAATGTTATGATTCAATTCTGCTGAATGATATAATTGTATTGTTACCTGTGTGCCACCAAAAATTGCTTATTAAATTTCAGATTCATGAACTTTTAACTGTGGCTAAAAGAGGAACTAACGATCAACTATAGGTGTGTCCATTTGCTGAAATTTTACCATCCCATGTTCATTGTACCCTACATGTAGAGTTTCATGCCTAGGTGAGTCGGTTAAGTCTTGTTGAGCCATCGTGCTCACGGTTGCTGCTTGAGTGTTTTTCAGGTGAGGAGCCACCCACGGACTCGGGGTATGAGTCCACCGGCGAGGGTTATCCTCCGTCGGGGACCACGGCTGAGTGGGAGCCGTACACGCCGCGCTGAGCTGAGGAGTGCAGCTAGTGTGGATTGTCCTAGGGCTGGGCAACCGACTTTTGCTTAATAGGCGGGCGTGAGTTGTACAAATTAAAACTTCCGCTGTGTAATGTATACCTTAGTTTGTAACTGAACAAGTGTACTACTTTGTACATCTCAGTTTATTTTCTATGTAATACAATGTATCCTTATGATGTGTGTTGTCGGGTGTCGCATCGTGCGGCACCACCCTCTGCGATCCTGGATGAGCGAATTCTGGTCCGCCACACAAATGATTTGAATTCTAGTGTGGAATTTGAACTGACTTTTGTTATTTGAATTTGAATTGGAATTTGAATCTTTCCTTTTGCATTGTTCCAAAAGCATAGCAAACAAACTAAAATAATTCTGAATTTTGGCATGGCTGCTAATTCAAATGTGAAGAACACATTTTTGGAACCAAATTTGCAAATTGAGGAAGTTTGGATTTGAAACTGAAATTTAAATTCATATTCGAGGGCTTCCTGTTTTAATCCCAAACAAATACTAAAACCCCTCCAAATGAGCTGAAATTTGGAAGGTTAAATATTTGGAATATGAAGATCCAAGTTATGAATTTAGATCTCAATGTTTGGAAGTTTTTGGGAAGTTTGAGTCACCACTTTGAACTCACACTGTTATAACTCAAAGCTTTAATTCCCCTCATTTTTCCTAAGTGTATATGAGCTGAAAATTTGTGCTACCACTTTTTGGGGATTTTACATCCCTCCCCCCTTAAAAAGAATCTCGTCCCGAGATTCTAAAAGAAATGCAAAGTGGGGAAAGTTTCCCGGGTATATGATGATAGATAGTCCGGATAATTCGCTTGTAGATAGTCCTCGCTTTCCCATGTCGCCTCATCAGCGGTATGGTTCCTCCACAAGACCTTGTAGAACCATAAGGTCCGGTTTCTTGTGGCGCGAGTCTTTTCATCGATAATCTGGATTGGATACTCCGTGTACGTGAGGTCCGGTTGAAGAATTTCTGTCTTCTGTGTGGATTTCAGCGGAGTGTTTGAGGCACTTCCTCAGCTGAGAGATATGGAACATATTGTGAATTCCTGCGAGCGACGCCGGTAGATCCAAGCGATAGGCCATGGGTCTGCATTTTTCAATGACGGCGAACAGACCAATGAATCGCGATGCAAGTTTACCCTTCACTCCGAAACGATGAACTCCCTTAATCGGAGACACACGGACATAAACATGGTCCCGAATGTCGAAGTGGAGAGGGCGGCGTCTTTTATCCGCATAGCTCTTCTGACGAGATTGAGCAGCCTTGACATTGGCTTGTATTACTCGCACTCGTTCTTCAGCCTCATTCACAAGTTCAATACCGTAGATAACTCGCTCGCCGGACTTGCACCAGTTTAGAGGTGTGCGACATTTCCGGCCGTAGAGATCTTCATACGGCGCCATCTTGATGCTAGCTTGATAACCATTGTCGTACGAAAACTCCGCCAACGGCAAATGATCATCTCAATTCTTGCCTTGGTGGATGGCACAAGCGCGTAGCATGTCTTCCAGAACTTGGTTCACCCGTTCAGTTTGACCATCCGTCTGTGGGTGATACGCGGAGCCTCGGATCAGTTTGGTCCCAAATGACGCGTGCAGCTGTTCCTGAAACTGAGCAACGAACAGCGCACCGCAATCTGAAACAATGGAGCGGGGAACACCGTGCAAGCACAAGATTCTTGCAATATAAAGCTCCACATATTTCTTGGCCAGGTAAACCATATGTACGGGAATAAAATGTGCCGACTTGGTTAGTCGATCGACTATCACCCAAATCGAATCATGGTTGTGGGAGGTGAGAGGTAACCCGACTATGAAGTCCATGCTGATATCCTCCCATTTCCTTGCCAGAATGTTCAATGGCTGCAGCTGTCCGGCTTTACGCATGTGGTCGGCTTTCACTCGTCGACACGTATTACATTCGGATACATATTTTGCGATTTCTCTTTTTATCCTTGTCCACCAAAATCTGGTTTTCAGATCTTGGTACATCTTGTTGCTGCCCGGATGAATAGAATACTTGGACAAATGAGCTTCGTCCAATATCTTCTTCCGAAGCTTCATGTCACGGGGTACCACTATACGGTCTTTAAACCATAGAGTACCGTGTTCGTCCCTTCGGAAGCATTTCATTTCACCATTCTTCATTCTTATCCGAATGTGCAACATTCCCATGTCTTTCTTCTGAGCTTCCATAATCTCCTCTCTTATGATAGGGATGAGAGCAAGATTATATAATGCCCCATGCGGAACTAAGTACAGACTCGGCTCCTCCTCTTCAAGTGGGGTGATGGTCAGATTGTTAACATGAGATATGCGGCTTAAGGCATCGGCAACCACGTTTTCTTTTCCGGGATGGTAGTGAATCTCGATCTCATAGTCTTTGATCAGTTCTAGCCATCTCCGTTGCCGCATATTCAACTCTATTTGAGTGAATATATACTTCAGACTCTTGTGGTCGGTGTAGAGGTGCACTAAGTTCCCGAGTAAATAATGCCTCCACATTTTCAAGGCCAACACCACAGCAGCAAGCTCAAGATCATGAGTCAGATAGTGCTGCTCATGGTTACGAAGTTGACCGAGCCATAGGCGACCACTCTTTCTCCTTGCATCAATACACAGCCAAGCCCGATGCCAGACGCATCACAATATACGTCGAAGGGCTTGGTTGTATCCGGTTGAGCTAACACCGGGGCTGTTGTAAGATGCTTCACTAATGCTTGGAAAGCTTATTCACAAGCTGAGCTCCAATCATATTTTATCCCCTTCTTCAACAGTTCAGTCATCGGCTTAGCAAGCTTGGAGAAGTTCAGTATGAATCTCTGATAATATCCTGCTAACCCGAGGAAACTCCTAACTTCGTGGACTGATGTTGGGGGCTTCCATTTCACCACTTGTTCGATTTTGCTTGGATCAACTGCAATGCCTTCTGCAGAAATAACGTGACCAAGGAATGGCACTTGGCTGATCGAAAACTCGCACTTGCTGAACTTGGCATAAAGCTTATGGTCTCGCAATCGTTGAAGCACGATATGCAGGTGTTTGGCGTGTTCCTCTTCAGAGTTGGAGTAAACCAAGATGCCGTCTATGAACACCACCACCAACTTGTCCAACTCCGGCATGAACACTGAGTTCATGAGATACAAGAAGTGTGTCGGGGCGTTGGTGAGACCAAAGGACATGATGAGGTATTCATACAACCCATATCTCGTCGAGAAGGCTGTCTTCGGAATATCCTCCGCTCGGATCTTGATTTGATGATATCCAGAGCGAATATCCATCTTTGAAAACACTGTTGCACCCACAAGTTGATTGAAGAGAATATCGATGCGGGGCAGTGGATATTTATTCTTGATGGTGACAGCATTGAGAGGTCGGTAGTCCACACACAAGCTCAAGGTTTCATCCTTCTTCTTCACAAACAGCGCCGAGCATCCCCATGGCGAGGAACTCGGTCGAATGAAACCCTTCTTCATTAAGTCATTGAGCTGCTCCTTCTGTTCAGCCAGCTCATTCGGAGCCATCTTGTACGGTCTCTGTGAGATCGGTGTCGTCCCAGGTACAAGTTCAATCTTGAACTCGACATCTCTTTCGGGTGGCATGCCCGGAACATCATCCGGAAAGGCATCCGCATATTCACGGACCACACGAATATCATCAAGTTCTATGGCTTCCACGTTATATGTGGCTGGAGCTTCTCGAACCGAACGGTCAAGAATAAGAACATGTGGTTCATGAAGTGGAGAGTTTAGACGAACCACACGTGGAATGATGTCAAGAACAGCACCATAGCGATGTAGCCATGACATTCCTAAAATGGCATCATGTTTATGACTCTCTAACATGATTAGAGAAGTCGGATATACATTCCCACCCAACTGTAATGGTGCTCTATAAACCATTCTATCAGCTGTTATTTTCCCACCCGGAGAACATATGAAGTATGAATTATTTGTGGGAATGATAGGCAGTTGGTATTTAATAACATAAGACTGACTTATGAAATTATGGGTGTCACCGGAGTCAAAAAGTATGACTATGGGATGACCTAAATAAGAGAACATACCCGCGAGGACAGGTTCGCCTTCCGGCACGTCTTCGATGGCTAAGTGGTGGACGTTGCTGGGTTTTGGTGCTGGATTCTTGGGCTGATTATGGGGCTGATTAACACCCTGATACGGTGCTGCCCTTTTGCCCTGTCGCGGCTCCGGGCAGTCCCTCGAAATATGCCCGACACGGCCACACGTGAAGCACGTGTAAGGTGTCGGGGTCCCTCCTACTTGAGGACGGAATCCCGGTGCACGCTGTTGAAACTGAGGCGCACGCGGGACCATCCTTTGCTGCTGCTGTTGCTGTGGTGGATACGTCGGTCGGAAGCCCGGCGCATTATATTGTCGACCACGGAACTGAGGCGGTCGCGCCGGTGGCTGCCATCTCTGACCGGATGGTGAGCGATACACCACACGGTATTTTTGTGGCGTCCCACCACTGCTTCTTGTCAGCATGCTGCGTTTCCACTTATCAGAACCGCACTCGCGCTGAGCATTCTCTTGTAAAATCGCGGCATTAACAAGGTCGTTGAATGTGCCGCAATTGCTTTGGGCGAGATGGACCTTCATCTTGGAATTCAGGCCCCGGAAGAATGCGTTCCGCTTATCTTCCTCTGTTCTCACAAATCCTGGCGCATACTGCGCCAGCCGGTTGAATGACCTGGAGTACTCATGAGAACTTCTCTCGCCTTGTCTCAGCACCAGGAACTCCTGGAGCTTCCTTTCCATAACACCGGGAGGTATGTGATAGGCGCGAAACGCCTCCCGAAACTCCATCCATGTGACGGCATGGCCAGCCGGTAATGAGGCGATGTAGTTCGCCCACCATGTAGCGGCTTCGCCTTGAATCTGTTGCGCTGCATACAGCGCCTTCTGGTGTTCAGTGCATCGTAGCAGCCCGAACTTCGCCTCAAGAACGCGGATAAAGCTGTCCGCCTCCAAAGGCTCTTCGGCCTCCGTGAAGACCGGTGGATGGGTCGCCAGGAAGTATGAATATGAACTTTGTTGGGGCTGGCGTTGCCCATTATTTTGGCATCCTCCCTGATGGGACGCATTCTGCTGGACTAGCATCCGCAGCAACTTGGTTTGCTCGTCGCGCGAGCCGAGCACTGCAGCGAGAACTTCCGCAAGATTTGTTGGAAGTTCTGGCGGTGGAGGAGGTGGTTGCTGCTGCGTCGTGGTTTGCTCCGGAGGTGAAGACTCATCACCACGAACCTGACTCGGACCTCCCTCCTCTTGCGTGGACCGCATACGCACCATTCTGCATTCATACCATTCAATTGATCAGCACATGTTGGTTTATTGCCTCCAGCCTAGACAATAATAGTGCGAGAATGGAATAAATAATGCGCATAACAATCACACATATGGATAAAGTATAAACTTCATACAACATATACATCCCTTGACCGTGTCACACGATCGAGTTCCAAAGTATTGAACTTTATGGGTTAAAAGTTCATTTCGACCATCGTGGGTCGCCACGGGATGTTAAGTGTGTTAGCATGCGTAATCTCTCGCTATTGTACTGGACCCAAACATGCACTCGCTCGAAGTGATATGTCGAATGCATAAACTTTTCGACTCCCTCGCTGTTTTACAACAGCCACTGGACGTCGAATTGTGAAACTAAGTGTTTTAGTTGAAACACTTCAACGTGGTGTTCACTGTCCAGCTTCTGGTCCAGCTGACCAGTCTGGATAATTCAACTGTTTTGGCCACATTGTATGCAAAACCTGGACTGGAGTTCAACCACAAAGTTGTAGTAGACTAAAAAAGGAATCCATATTGTATTTATTAGCCTCCATAGCCTCTCTAGTTTGCGAGTTATGATCCCTACAAGTTTACAGGATTTTCTCAGGAATTTTGACAGCACCTCCTTTGCAAGGGGCTGTATTGTTCACAAAATTCCATCATATTCTGCCCTTAATTTAGGAAGATACTGAACTACAAAGTTGTAGCACATTTCCGATACTTTCCAACAATGTCTTACTTGACCTTTAGAAATTTTTCTACAGAAAATTGTAGTCGAAATACAGAAAATTTCAGAGAGCATTTTGGTCTGCCCTGTTTCTGGACAGTGTAGATTCATCTGAGATTTTCATCCATTTGGAGGGAGATTATGTTCTGGAGCTCTACATAAAAGTTGTAGAGGACTTCAAAACCTTTCCATAATGGTATCCCACACCCCCATTGGTTCAACCAATCCTATGTTATACCCTGTTTAAGTTCAGCAAAGTTTCTGCCGAAACAGGGGAGGTTGTTCCTAAGTCTTTGAGATTGAATCTTTACTCCCAATTTACTCTTAGTTCAATATGGAAGTTCAATAACCCCTAAATGGAATCCTAGACTTCATTTTAACTCTTATCTTTGAAAAATATCTTTTTATGCAGTCTCGGTACTACGTTTCCTCACCAAAGAAAAATCCTAAACCGGTATTCCGGCATATACGTGTCAAATGGTGGAACTAAGAACGTCACTCACAAACGGTTGCTAAACGTCATGCACTAACGTGGTTAGTATACCAGCAGAAAAACACACAATAATGGTGCACACAAAGGTTTTAGCATTTCAGGCAGTTCCATATCATAATAAAAACATACGGCCCGTATCATTGTCATACGGATCGTCCTTGAGTCAAGCCACGTCTCAAGGTACATGGTCGTGTTTTCACACCACACGACGGGGAACCCGAGTAGAGCGCGAACGGGTCGTCACGGTTGGGAATTTTATCAACCCAACGGATACCACCTACTGCCTCATGACCGTTGAGACACGCCGATGGCGAGCGCTGCGTATGGCCCTTTGAACATTGAACGTTCAAGAGTTGCATACTATCGTGTTTCTTACCACACGATGGGGTATTCTCACTTTTGCCTGAAGCACGCTGGAGATCAGCGTTTTCATATGCTCTCAGAACCATAGAAAGGTTCAGAAACTCATATTCACTACCGTGCCAAGCCACGGTATATCCTTCCATACTATTACTCGCATGGTGAGTTACCGCAATTAATCTGCCTGCGCTGGCGTACCTTACCTCTTACCTGACGTCGGAGCGTCGTTACAGAATGTATAACATATAAGTTAGCTTTTTGCACCATCATATCTAGTACTATCATAGACCTTATGTGGGCTTAATGACTAATCCTCACTCGACTACTTCTAAATTTTCGAAATAGGCTCTTTTTGAGCGTGCTATTCCCAATGCGGCTCTGATACCATGTATGTGGGGACCACCCCGTGGTTCACCCGCTCCAGGATCACATAGGGTGGTGCCGTGTGATGTGGCACTCAATAGCACACGTGAAAAGAATTAAGAACAACATACAAACTTTTATTTGATATAAAACAGCGGAAGTCTTTTACAAAACATAATTATACAGCGGAAGTATTATACATAACTACTCTCTAATCCTATCTACGCAAAAGTGCAGCCGTCCAGCCCGGGGACGCTACACACTAGCAGCATGGAAACGGAGATCACGGCGGCGTGTAGGGCTCCAGCTCGGCCGTGTACCCCGACGGGGGCACTGCCTCGTCCTCGGACCCCTCCTCATAGCTCTCACATGCATACAGCTCAAATATTACAACCGTTAGCACGATGGCTAAGCAAGGCTTAACCGACAACCCTAGGCGTGGAACTCTATATGTAAGGATATGTAAGATAGGAAACATGACTTTGCAATAAAGACACGCCTACATGTTGATCCTTACTTTCAGTTTTATAGCAACAGTTTAATGAGCCTTAGGCAGCCCTCACATCGAAAGTCCACAATCAAACAAGAAACGCTTTCCTCCGATGTGGTGATGCCCAATATGGAAGATAAACTTAATTAGCTCTACAACTACAGCGGACATGGTTTCCAAACATTATTAGTTCATGACAGCATCTTATCATTCATCTGGCTTATTTCACTTCTTACTACGTCATAGAACAGTGAACAAGCGGTACTCAAATAACCGCGAGGGACGGTGATTGCAATCAGGAGACACCCGGACAACACGTTGCATACACCAACTTTCAGAAGCGTGATTCCACACCCCTTCCTACTCTGTTGTATGCTACAACCTTTCAAAGGCAACCCAACTACCGAACCAGTCCATCCGTAACGGGCAGGAGGTCCCCGCGTGGAGCGTGACTGTGCCCACCGGCAGACTTACACCTTGCTACCCTCAACCCACTCCTATTTACGGTTGGTAAGCCTCGGCACCCAGGTTAACCAATTACATCGGTTTCCTGCTTATGTCAGTATGCCATCCGGTACTGTTCGATACTTGTTCGTCAGGCCCGCACACGACTCGGTCCTCAATCGACACCAACAGGGCTACGCACGTGAGACCTCCGCTCACTGCTTCCTATCCCCCCTGCTGGGTCTTATTTTCTCCACTCTTAAGCCATTTTCTATTCTGACCAAACCATGTGATAAAACCTTACCTCGCGAGTAGATTACAACTACTCGACTTCTACCGAGATCCTAAGCATATTAGCAGGGCCTTGTCTACTCGTTGGGTCTGTAAGATACCCAACCCTTCATAGGATTTAAAAGGTTATGCAAGTGGGGTTTCAATAACCCTAACTCTAATGCATACATTTCAACCTAGACATAAGTGATACAAATGAAAAACTTTATAAAAAGTTCTTAAGTGCAAACCGGGGCTTGCCTGGTTGAGAGTCAAAGGAGAAGTTAGCGTCTGGTGGGAGGACGTCCAACGACTCCGGTGCGTCCTCAACTTCGGTCACTAAATGAAATGTAGCAAAATATCTGTACAAGTATTAAGGACTTATAAGAAGTAAACTTCTATTCATAGCTACTGCTATTTAGGATCCTTAATTGTCTTTGGGATTTTTACAGTGAAGACTAGACCCTCTAGGGATGATATGAGCAAAATTTGTAGAAATGTCATTGCACAATGTAGTCTCCAAAATTTCTACAAGTAAAAGGCTTCTCTGAATATTGAGCCCAAATCAGGAGCTTTTACATAGCTAACAGTGGATGATCTGATTAGGGTAAGTCTCCATGGCTCTAACAAAATTTGTTTCACCATTTTTGGAGCTACCAACAGAGAGATGTGAATTTTTGAAGTTGGACAGAAGTTCTGAAAAGTTTCTGTTTAAATTTGAATTTTCAAATAAAGGCTGAACTTAGGAAGGCAATTTAGCCTAGCAAATGAATTCCAATGAAGCTCGAATTTTTACTGGAGATCTGTTACTATGAGAACGATGTGCTGCGCAAATTTGGGAATGTTTCATAAAGAATTGCTCCTGTAATAAATATCTAAAGGATTTTAAAAACAATTCTACAGAAATTCCTGTGCATTTTCATAGCAAACAATTTGTTCCTCTGTGAAGTAATCCTCATGTGGATTGCAACAAAATTTGTCTCACTAATTTCGGAGCTTTCTACCCAAAGTTATGGATTTTTCAAGTTTTACTAACTTTCTGTTTGAATTTTACAAAGCACTGAACGTGGGGCCCACTCGTCAGGTCTTTCTTCAACCTCCCGCCAGAGAACGCGCGTGCACACCAGCACAGGTCATGGCATGGCTCGTTCTCCCCCATTTCTCCACCAAATTAGCTCCGGTTTCGCCCTACATGATCCTTGCAACGTGGCGCAGCTGCCGGGCAAGGTTTCCCTGCATGAAAACGGCAGAAAACAGGTCGGCACTGGCAGGGCGGCTCGGGAGCTCGGCATCAACGCGTTCTGGCGTGTCCGAAGCTTCTCCTGGCGAGCTATGTTGCCGTAAAGCATCACCAGTGATCGGGGAACATGGAACGCATGCCAAACCTTGCAGCAAACGGCCGGAAAATGGGGTTCACCGGAGGACCGACCTGTTTTTGCCGCCGCTGGCGATTTCTCGTCGCCCAGGTCGTGTGGTGGATGGTTTGCTGCGGTATTTGGCGTGGGAGGGCACTAGGATGGTGTGATGCTATGGCTTGAACCGAATAACAAATGATCATACGTGTTGGACGAATTTCCAGTTTTTGTTTTGATCGGTTCTTCACGTGTACCGGCGCCAAAACCCAAATTCCGGTGAGCCGGCGATGGAGAAGGGCAAGGGGACTGCAGTAGCATGATCTACACACCATGGCGCACCTTAGGGAGGTGTTGGTCGTGCGGGAGAGGCGCTGGAACGGCCGGAAGACGAGGAGTAGTGAGGTACGGCTTGCTCTGTTTTCTCCCGGTGAATAACAGCTCGGGCACTGCGAGGGGAAGCCGGGAACGAGCTGGGGAGTGGTGGAACACGTCCAGTGGAGGTTGGCGCACTCTCTGGTCAGCTCATCTGGGTACTAGAGTGACTGGAGGCCGAGCAGCAACAATGACATCACGGTGCCCTGTTTTCTCGAGTGAGCGCACGAGAGGCTGCTGTACTGAGGGGATTTGCTCGTGCGAGGAAGAAAAGGAACCGTGTTTGAGTTCGGCAGCTGCAGATTTTTACCGAGTAGCAATCCACGGCGCTCAAATCACCTCGTTGGGAAACAGGGGCACAGCTGCGTGGCTGCCCCGGTGTGCGCTTGGATAGAAGCAAATTCCTCCACTGTAGTTCATGTCTCACTGCCATGTGGGTCCCATCCCACCTAATAGCTCTGATATTTTTCTCCAAATTAAATCCTTTGCTTCCTCCCAAAGTCATGGTTTGAAATATTTTGATTCAAATGATTTGAATTCTTGTGTGGAATTTGAACTGACTTTGGTTATTTGAATTTGAATTGGAATTTGAATCTTCCCTTTTGCATTGTTCCAAAAGCATAGCAAACAAACCTAAATAATTCTGAATTTTGGCATGTCTGCTAATTTAAATGTGAAGAACACATTTGTGGAATCAAATTTGCGAATTGAGGAAGTTTGGATTTGAAACTGAAATTTAAATTCATATTCGAGGGCTTCCTCTTTTAATCCCAAACAAATACTAAAACCCATCCAAATGAGCTGAAATTTGGAAGGTTAAATATTTGGAATATGAAGATCCATGTTATGAATTTAGATCTCCATGTTTGGAAGTTTTTGGGAAGTCTGAATCACCACTTTGAACTCACACCGTTATAACTCAAAGTTTTAATTCCCCTCATTCTTCCTAAGTGTATATAAGCTGAAAATTTTTGCTACCACTTTCGGGGATTTTACACTTTGCAGCTCCACGGGTGGGCGTATGTGACGTGCTATTCGGGTATCCCTGCAGGTGTATATCGAGTTGATTCGCCGTCCCTCGTGGTGATGAGTACCACTTGTTCATTGCGTCGTGACGTAGATAAATTATGGAATGTTGTGATTCAATTCTGCTGGTATGTATAAATAGTATTGCTACATGTGTGCCACCAAATATCACTTAATTTCAGATTCATGAACTGTTAACATGTGGCTAAAAGATGAACTAAGGATGAACTTGTAGGCGTGTCCGTTTCCTGCAATTTACCATCCCATGTTCGTCGTGAACTGCATGTAGAGTTTCATGCATAGGAAGTCGGTTAAGTCTTGTTGAGCCATCGTGCTCACGGTTGCTGCTATAAGTGTTTTTCAGGTGATTACTACCTCACGGACTTGGGTTACAAGTCCACCGGCAAGGGCTACCCTCCGTCGGGGACCACGGCTTAGTGGGAGCCGTACACGCCGTGCTGAGCTGAGGAGTGCAGCTAGTGTGGGTTGTCCATAGGGCTGGGCAACCGACTTTTGCTAGATAGATGGGCGTGAGTTGTATAAACTTAGCTTCCGCTGTTGTAATCTCAATACTTAGTTTGTAACTGAAGTCTTGTACTATTCTATACATATTCAGTTGGTTTTCTATGTAATGCAATGTTTTCCTTATGATGTGTGCTGTCGGGTGTCGCATCGTGCGGCACCACCCTCTGAGATCCTGGGCGTGCGGATTTCAGTCTGTCACAATAGCATGCTCGAAAAGTGCCTATTTTGAAAACTTAGAAGTAGTCGAGTGAAGATTAGTCACTATGTCCACATAAGGTCTACTATAGTAGTAGTTACTAAGGTGGAAATGCTAACATACTTGTTATTAATTTGTAACGACGCTCCGACGTCAGGAAAGAGGTAAGGTACGCCACCGCAGGCAGATCAATTGTGGTAAGCTCGCCATACGAGCAATGGTATGGAATGGTTTACCGTGGCTTGGCACGGTAGTGAATATGAGTCTCTGAACCTTTCCATGGTTCTGAGAGCATAACGCTGATCTCCAGTGTGCTTTAGGCAAAAGTGAGAATACCCCATCGTGTGGTAAGCAACACAATAGTATGCAACTCTTGAACGTTCAATGTTCAAAGGGACATACGCAGCGCTCGCCATCGGCGTGCCTCAACAGTCATGAGGCAGTAGGTGGTATCTGTTGGGTTGATAAAATTGCCAACCGTGACAACCTATTCGCGCTCTACTCGGGTTCCCTGTCGTTTTGTGTGAAAACACGGCCATGTACCTTGAGACGTGGCTTGACTAAAGGACGATCCATATGGAAATGATATGGACCGTAAGTTTTTACTATGATATGGACCTGCCTGAAATGTCGAAACCTTTGTGTGCACCATTATTGTGTGGTCTTCTGCAGGTACCTTAACCACGTTAGAGCATGACGCTTAGAAATCGCTTGTGAGTGACGTTCTTAGTTCCATCATTTGTTACGTATATGCCGGAATACCGGCTTAGGATTTTTCTTTGGTGAGGAAACGTAGTACCGAGATGAGTATTAGTTGCATAAAAAGTATATTTTCAAATAAAAGAGTCAAAATGAAATTTAGGATTCCATTTAGGGGTTATTGAACTCCCATATTGAACTGAGAGTCGATTGGGAGTATAGATTTAATCTCAAAGACTTAAACAGGGTATAACTTAGGATTGGTTGAACCAATTGAGGTGTGGGATACCATTCTGGAAAGTGTTTGAAGTCTTCTACAACTTTCCTGTAGAACTCCAGAAAAAATCTTCCTCCAAATGGATGAAAATCTCAGATGAGTAGGCACTGTCCAGAAACAGGGCAGACCAAAAATGCTGTCTGGAATTTTATGTATTTCGACCACAACTTTCTGTAGAAAAATTTCTATGAGTCAAGTAAGATACCATTGGAAAGTGTAAGAAATGTGCTACCACTTTGTAGTTCAGTGTTTTCCTAGATTGAGGGCAGAAATAGATGGAATTTTGTGAACAAAACGCCACTTGCAAAGGAGGTGCTGTCAAAATTCCTAAGAAAATTCAGTCAACTTGTAAAAATCATAACTCATAAACTAAGAAGGATATGGAGGCATATAAATACAATATGGATTCCTTCTTGAGTCTACTACAACTTTGTGGTTGAACTCCAGTCCAGGTTTTGCCTACAATGTGGCCAAAACAGTTAAATTCTTCCAACTGGTCTGCTGGACCAGAAGCTGGACAGAAAAAATCATATGTGGAGTTTTCAATCAAAAGACTTGGTTTAACTTTTCGATATCCAGCGGCTGTTGTAAAACAGTGAAAGGAGTCGAAAAATTTTATGCATTCAAAATATCATTTTGAGCGAGGACATGTTTGGGTCCAGTACAATAGTGAGGAATTAAGCATGCTAACGCACTTAACATCCCGTGGCGACCCACAATGGTCGAAATGAACTTTTAATCCATAAAGTTCATTACTTTGGAACTCGATCGTGTGACATGATCCAGGGATGTATATGTTATATAAAGTTTATACTTTATCCCGATGTGTGAATGTTATTCGATTTAATTGTTCCATTCTCGCACTACTATTGTATAGACTGGATGAAGTAATCAAACATGTGCTTATTGTTTGAATGGTGGGAATCTATACATGACTTCTCTAATTATGTTAGAGAGTCAAAAACTTGAAGTCAGTTTAGGAACGTCATGGCTACATCACCATGGTGCTGTTCTTGACATCATTCCACGTGTGGTTCATTTAAACTCTCCACTTCATGAACCACATGTCCTTATTCTTGACCGTTCGGTTCAAGAAGCTCCAGCCATATATAACACGGAAGCCACAAAACTTGAGGATATTCGTGTGGTCTGTGAATATCCGGACGTATTTCCGGATGATCTCCCGGGCATGCCACCCAAAAGTGATGTGGAGTTCAAGATCGAACTTGTACCCGGGACGAGACCGATATCATGGAGACCGTACAAGATGGCTCCGAATGAGCTAGCTGAATTGAAGGAGCAGCTCACTGAAATGATGAATAAGGGTTTCATTTGACCGAGTTCCTCGCCATGGGGATGCTCGGCGCTGTTTGTAAAAAAGAAGGATGAAACCTTGAGGTTGTGTGTGGACTACCGACCTCTCAACGCCGTCACCATCAAGAATAAATATCTAGTGCCCCACATCGATATTCTCTTCAATCAACTTGTGGGTGCGAGTGTATTTTCAAAGATGGATCTTCGCTCCGGATATCACCAAATCAAGATTCGAGCGGAGGATATTCCGAAGACGGCCTTCTCGACGAGATATGGGCTGTATGAATACCTCTTCATGTCTTTTGGTCTCACCAACGCCTTGGCACATTTCATGTATCTCATGAATTCAGTGTTCATGCCAGAGTTGGACAAGTTCGTGGTGGTATTTATCGATGACATCTTGGTTTATTCCAAGTCTGAAGAAGAACACGCCGAACACATGCATATCATGCTTCAACGATTGTGAGAACATATGCTTTATGCCAAGTTCAGCAAGTGCGAGTTCTGGATTAGCCAAGTGCCATTTCTTGGTCATATTATTTCTGCGGAAGGCATTGCAGTTGATCCAAGCAAAATCGAACAAGTGCTGAAATGGAAGTCCCCCACCATCTGTCCATGAAGTCAGGAGCTTTCTCGGTTTAGCGGAATATTATCAGAGATTCATACCGAACTTTTCCAAGGTTGCTAAGCTGATGACTGAATTGTTGAAGAAGGAGATCAAGAAAGTTTGGAGCTCAGCATGTGAAGGATCTTTACGAGCATTAGTGAATCATCTTACAACAGCCCCAGTGTTAGCTCAACCGGATACGACCAAGCCCTTCGACGTATACTGTGATGCATCCGGCATCGGGCTTGGCTGTGTATTGATGCAAGGAGGAAGAGTGGTCACCTATGGCTCACGTCAACTTCGTAACCACGAGCAGCACTATCCGACTCATGATCCTGAGCTCGCTGCTATGGTGTTGGCATTGAAAATGTGGAGACAATATTTACTTGGGAACTTAGGGCACCTCTACACCGACCACAAGAGTCTTAAATATATATTCACTCAAAAGGAGTTGAATATGCGGCAACGGATATGGCTAGAACCGATCAAAGACTATGAGATCGAGATTCACTACCATCCCGGTAAGGCAAATGTGGTTGCTGATGCCTTAAGCCACAAATCTCATGTCAACAATCTGTCCATCACCCCACTTGAAGAGGAGGAGCCGAGTCTATACTTGGTTCCATATGGGGCGCTATATAATCTAGCTCTCGTCCCTACCATACGAGAGGAGATTATGGAAGCTCAGAAGAAAGACGTGGGAATGTCGCACATTCGGAGAAGGATGAAGAATGGCGAAATGAAATGCTTCCGAAGGGATGTGTGACGGACTGGAATCCGTACGGCCAGGATCTCAGAGGGTGGTGCCGCATGATGCAACACCCGACAGCACACACCATAAGGCACACGTGTATTACATAGAAAACAACTGAATATGTACAAAGTAGTAAAAACCTTCAGTTTACATTTATCTACAGAGTCTACAAAAGCGGAAGCTAAATTTTTACAACTCATGCCAACCTAACTAGCAAAAGTCAGTTGTCCAGCCCTATGGACAACCCACACTAGCTCCACTTCTCAGCTTAGCGCGGCGAGTACGGCTCCCACTCAGCCGTGGTCCCCAACGGAGGGTAGTCCTCACCGGTGGACTCGTACCCCTAGTCCATGGGGTATTCCTCACCTACAAACACTCAATAGCAGCAACAGTGAGCACAATGGCTCAGCAAGTCTTAACCAACGTGCCTACACATGAAACTCTACATGCAGGTCATAACGAAGATGGGATGGTAAATTGCAGCAAACGGACATGCCTAAAAGTTCACCCTTAGTTCATATTTTAGCAACAAATTAACGGTTCAGAAATTTGAAATTTAGTGAGCAATATTTTGTGGCACACATGGAGTAATACAAGTTAATTATAACAACAATATTGAATCACATCATTTCATATATTAACCTACGTCACGACTCAGTAACCAAGTGGTACTCATCACGGCGAGGGACAGCGAATCGACGGGATATACACCTGCAGGGATACCCGAAGAGCACGTCACATACGCCCACCCATGGAGCTGCACAACACGCTCACTCGATGTCGTATGGAACAACCTTTTACCAAACAGCCCAAACGTCGAACCGGTCGCACCCAAACGTACAGGAGGTTCCCTACACAGAGCATCTCTCTATGCCCGTTAGCGGATTTCCACCTTGCTTCCCTTAACCTACACCTACAAATCGGTGTGTTATGCCTCGACGCCCGGAGATATAGGTTAAATCAGTTTATCGGGGCCCATATATCCGATATGCCTTCGGTACGTTCAAACTTGACCAGCATGGGCCGCACACGGATCGATCCTCAATCGACACGGACAGGGCTGCGCCCACAAGACTTCCTCTTGCTGCGCCCTAGCCCCTGCCTAGTCTCATTTTCTTACTAAAGTGATGTAACATCACTCGAACCAATCCCTTGTGTCCCAAAGCCTATACTCGCGAGTAGATTCTAACTACTCGACTTGTACCGAAGTCTATACACATTAAGCAGAGCATATACTACTCGAGGACTTATACACTACCCTCACTCTTGTTGGAATAATCTGGCTATGCATTTGGGTTTCATCCATCCTACACCTAATGCACATAAATACCTCAAGCTAAATATGTATATAAAGCAAAACTTTATAAACTTTGTTAAATGCAAACTAGGGTTTGCCTTGTTGCTTCTTGTCAGATGTTAGCGTCTCGTCCGGAAGTAGGAAGTCCAACACTTTCGGGGTTTCCTCGCCTTCAGCGACTACACGTAAGCAATGTATGATATGTCAATTTAAATGCAACATTTTAAATTGAGTATATAAAGACCATAAATCTAGATAGCCCTCCTCTTTGGCTCTGAAATTTTTATGGTGGCTTGGTAGGATCCTAACCAGAGACTTGACCAAGTTTCATTTCAAACAAAGTTCATTTGTGCTCTGTACAAATAAAAGTCTATTTGGTCATTACTATAGCTTCTAACAAAAATCCAGGAATTTTCATGGCTCGAACCATTACATTATGGAAACTAGAGTTTGAGATGGTTCTAATGGAAATGGTTTCATGTCATTTGAAGAATTCTAGAGGAAGTTATGCCCTAAACAAGATTTGAGAGAATCTGAAAAATGTTTCTGTACATTTTTTTCCATTTTCTCAGGGCAGTTCACTTAATCACACCATTAGGGGAACAAAATGAAATTGGATGAATCTGAAATTTTTCCTGTGACTCAAGGATTTTCACATAAACATCCTAGCCAAATTTCAGAATTTTCCATAAAAGAAATCTCCAGATAAAATTCCCAACAGTTTAAACATTAGGGAATTAATTCTTGAAAAATATTAAGTTTCATGAGCTGAAACTTATATTCTGTATAGTACTCCAAAAGATGAATTTAACAAAATTTGGTTCACTTAATTTGGAGCTCCCTAGCAAAAGTTATGGCTAGTTGAAGTTTGAACTAAATTGTGAAATTCAAAAAAAAGTTTAAACCGACTGATGGGCCCCAGGGCTACGTGTCAGCTCTACAACAAAACCACATGGGGGTCCGCTTAATCTCCCGCATAGCCACACGAGATCCCGATGCCACTGCAGATCTGGCGCGGTATTAACAGAGACCGACATGTGGGTCCCTTGAGGCTTCGTCTTCCTCGCGCTCCCGTGGCGCACCGCCGCCCCCCCCCCCCCCCCACCGGAGCCCTCGCCGGAAGAGGGTTCCCGTGAAAGGAACTCGACCAAACTTGACGCCTCCACCTAAAATTGCTCGGGCAACCTGTTGCTGACCTTGTCGCCGGCCGGCGATCACCGGAAATGGTCGTGCGACGGCGACGGTCAATGGGCGAGTTCGGCGAGGTCGGTATGGCGCTGTAGTGCCTCAAAACCTCCTCTGTTGGCTCCTACAGCATCGCCATGACCTACCGAGCAACGGCCCAGCCCCTGATCTTGCTCAAGGTGGCGGCAAACAGGACTTCACCGTACGACCTAGGCCTAAATCCGATGAAGAACGAAAAAACCCGAGGAACTCAGTGGTTTCTCGACGGTTTCCCGTGATTCTTGATCCTAAGTGGCCGTGGTGACGTGTAGAACATGTGGGTAGCTTGGCATACACGGTGGTGGAGTAATCACTACAAATTTTTGAGTTTCGGCCGGCTCAGTTCTTTGAACACCGAAAGAATAACCGGGAAAATTCTCCCTCGGCGAGGCATGAGAGGAGGAGCGGTCGGCATGGGCGTGTTAAGCACCTTGGAGCGGACCTTTTTTTGTATATCTCATCGGGAACGAAAGGGCTTCTAGCTCTCGGGTTGAGGCGGCAAATGCTGGCACACTCGTGCGAACCACGGGTTGAGGCGGCAACGCTCTCGGCAGTAGACAAAAGGAAACAGATGGGGTTCTCTCCTCTTTCAGTCTCTGACCGGTGGCTCCCCCTCCCCTCTAGTTCCTTTTCTCTTTTTCATTCTTGTTTTCACTGAAAAGATCTCAGCTACTCACAATTGAATTAGATACTTAGTGTGAGGGGCCCGACGCCACCTGTTCAGTCACGGGGATGGGGCACCTCGCCCAGGAATCGCATTGGGTGATGCCGTGTTATGCGGCACCCAACAGCACACATATAAGGAAAACTGTCTTACATAAATCAAAAGCGGAACCTTGCAAATGTTCTTTGTAAATAATTTACATAAATTAACTACAGTGAAGTCTATAAAAAGCTCACGTCGAATAACTAAGAAGCACTCGAGAAGAGGTCCGGCCCGTGGACTCCTCTCGCTAGCAACACGAAGACATTGCAGCGGCTAGGTTCTCCATGTATTACCGACTCGGAAGTTTCTGAGTCTCACCAGACAACCTTCTTTATAACATCGTGTTAACCTGCAAAACCACTTATATAGCAAGAGTGAGCACAAAGGCTCAGCAAGACTTAACCGTCTCTCCTAAGCATGCAACTCTACATGAAAGTAACCTAAGACTTAAACATGTAAGTTGCAAGAAGACTCATCTAAGAGTTCCTCCTTATTTTTCAAATTTTAGCCATCATAGTAGTGCCCTTGCGCCCAGCAACATTGGAACTTCAGAATCAAACAAGAAATGCTTCATTCCAATATTACTTGTCCCATGGTGGAAAATAACTTTAATTCACTCTATCATTACTTCATACATGGTTTTCATGCAATTTCCAATTATCATAGCAGCATTTAAAACTTTGCAAACTGTTTCCACACAACTTGATTACTACGTCACAACACAGTGAGCAAGAGGTACTCAATAACCGCGAGGGACGGTGATTCGAATCAATCACTACCCGGATAACTCGACACATACGCCTGCCTCTGAAGACCCAAATTTGGCGTCCTTCATTATGTCGTATGTGGCAACCTTTCGCAGGACACTCGACTGTAAAACCGGTCGCATCATCTCGGGCTCATAGGTCTAACGAGACGATGTGGTATGCCTCTACAATCCAGTTAACCTGGTACATTGGTTTCCTGGTTCCCATATAGCAGTAAGCATCCGGTACACAACTTAATACTTGCTCATGAGTGCCGCACACGCATTGGTCCTTAACCGACACAGGCAGATCTACTCGACCAAGACCTCATCTTGTCGGTGCCTAACCCTCCTGCCCGGTCTCACTTTAGAAAAATAAACTTTAGTTTGCCTCCTAAATCAAGCCTGTGTGATCCCGACTAAACTCGCGAGTAGATTCCAACTACTCGACTTCTACCAGATGTCCTAAGCTATTTAGCGCGGCATTATTCTACAGCGGTGACCCTTTTCTACCCTTAACTCCAGGGTTCATTTGGTCATGCCTTTGGAATGTGAAGCACCCTTGACCTAATGCACATACAAACTCTATACCATAATTGTGAACAATGTAAAATCTTTATAAATAACCTAAATGCAAACCATAGCTTGCCTTGGTTTTGCAGGTGACTAAAGTCAGATAATTATGAGGTTAGTTGCTGATGAACTTGAAGCTTAATCACTGCCTTCTTGCTCCTTGATCCAAGCTTCACTTTTCCTCCACTCTTCCATGTTTAATCACTACACGTTATGAACATGCATATAGTTTTAATTGTAAAACTTTTGCTAACAAGTTCGGAAGACAAGTTCAAAACTGGAACTCTGTTTAAGAATTTAAAATGACATTGGTGCTAGTGGTTTGGGTTTGGGTTGAAGTACTATGATCAAGTGAGATGTCTGTTTCCTCACTTGTGTGTTGATCATCTAAGAGGTTGAACAGAATAGTACTGATACAGGGCTCGAATGGAGCTGAAACTTTTCATGTGAGTTCCTTGTCACAAGAAGGTCCTCTGGACAAAAATTTGGAATATTTCAATGAGTAGATCACTCTGAACAATTTCCTATGCATTTAGGCAAAAAGGAATTAATTCTGAATAAACTTGCACTTTGATACAAATTCAAGTGAACTACAATTTCAAACATAGCTCAGGGAGCATGCATGAATTTTCCTAGTATTTTTGGAGCTAGGAACTGCCCAGAACTGAATTTCCAAGTTTTTGAAATTCTCTGAAATTGTTTCTGTATTCATTTGAACCCAGAAACTTGAAATCAGAATTATCATAACTAAATCAACTCCAAATGAGCTGAAACTTTTACACGAGTTCCATAACATCCTAAAAATATTCTGGCAAAATTTGAGGATTTTTGGATGAACCAAACTCCCTCTAAAATTCTTTTTCTGAAAATCTTTAAAGAATTCTCCATAATTAAATAATGATTTTCCTACAAATTGGGTTGCATATTCTTCAGAGTTGTAGTTGCTGTGTTCAATTGAATACAGAAACATTTTCAGAGAATTTCCAAAACTTGGAAATTCAGTCCTGAGTAAATCATAGCCCCAAAAATGCTAGGAAAATTCATGCAAGCTCTATGAACTATAATTGAAATTGTAGTTCACTAAGTTTGGCATGAACATGGGTGTTATATCAGAATTAATTCTTGTTTGCTTAATTGCTTAGAAGATTGTTCTGAACAAACCATCAATGAAAAGTGCTAATTTTTGGTCCAGAGGACTTTCTTGTGACAAGGAACTCACATAAAATTCTCAGCTCCATCGGAGCTCTGGATCATCCCTGTTCTGTTTAAGCACTCAAGGTGATCAAAATGGAAGAAGGGGAAACCACTTAGCACAAATCATGTTCTTAGATCCAAACCTAAACCACTAGCACCAGTGTCATTTTAAATTCTTGAACAGAGTTCCAGTTTTGAAACTTGTTGTTAGAACTTGTAGCAAAGTTTTACAATTAAACATATATGCATATTCATTACGTGTAGCATCTACGTGAAGAACTTGAAGTCATCGGAGTAGAGATCTAAGGAGGGAGGCAAGAGATCAAGCCAAGTGATCTTCACTAACTGATTTATATATAAGTCCCCTGCAAAACAAAGGCATGCCCCGGTTTGCAACAAAACTTACAAGTTTTTATTTGTATTCACTTTATACGTCTAGCATTTTATTTATTGCATTAAGTGTAGGTGGTATGACACTCCAAATGAATGACCCAGAAAACCCTGGAGTATAATGTAGAGTAGGTTAACACTTGTTTATAACTGCTGATCTCAAGTCAGCAAAAGTGGATTAAAAGAAGCAAAACTTGAGTGGGCATTTTCCTACTCGTGAACCGGGATTAAGGGGGATCAATCGGAAGAGTTGGGAATTGATCCTCATAGTTGGAAATGGAGACCGGGCAGTGGATGGAAGGATCAAGGACATGGTCCTGTGAATCTAGTCTATGTCTGACTCGATTAAGGCCCGTTCTCGTGTGCGGCCCCGCTGGACAAGTTTGAGATGTGTACCGGATGCATACTGGCTATATGGGATCCAGGAAACTGATGTAACATGTTAACCTGGGTATCGAGGCATACCTCACCGTCTGATGCCGATGCTGAAAGGATAGAGAAGTCGTCTCTACGAGGGTTTGCCGTAGAGAGACTTAATCCCAGTCGGTGGGACCGGTTCGATATTTGGGTGTCGTGTGAAAGGTTTCCACGTACAACATCAGTGACGGTTGCTGTGTGCAACGTCGAGTACGGGCGTACGTGTCGTGTCAGCCGGGTATTTTTTATTGCAATCACCGTCGCTCGCGGTAGTGAGCATACTTGTACACTGAGTCGTGACGTAGTAATAAACTGGGAAACGTTTAATATGCTTTGTGAGTAATCCTCATAATGGAGATGAGGAATGATCAACACTTTCACTAAAGTTATTTTTCCACCTTGGGCTAGTAGCGTCGAGGCAAAGCGTTTCTTGTTTGATTGTGGAGTCTCAACGGTAACGGCGCAAGGTCTGTATGAGTCTAGGGTAGCTCACTAAAGTTACTTTCACCTCGGGCAAGTGACACCGAGATAAAGCATTTCTTGTTTGATTGTGGAGTCTCGGTGTAAATTGTGCGAGGGCTATAAAAGTTTCTTAAAACTTGAAGTAAGGACTCTCCTTTAGCTCAAGTTCATCATTTGTGCAAACTGCTATAATCAGCCCCCTATTTTCATCATGTAGAGTTTCATGACTAGGGTGCCGGGTCAGTCTTGCTGAGCTTCGTGCTCACAGATACGGCATAAGTTGTTTTGCAGGTAATAACTGTACGCTGCTAAGTACGGGTGTCTGATGAGACTCGGAGCTCTCCGAGTGGTGAACTCATTTCAACCCGTGCTGCTGCTATTGTGATAGTGTTGCCAGTGAGAAGGGTCCACGGGCTAGACACCTTCTCTGTTGCTTAGCATAGGTATGAGGCGTGAGCTGTACTAGTCTTCCGCTGTAGAGTATTTTGAGAAGTATTTGTAAAATGTACACTTTGTAAGCTTCCACATGATTTATGTAATATGATGCTTTATTATGTGTGCTGGTGGGTGCCGCATCGCACGGCACCACCCAATGCGATTCCCGGGCGAGGTGCCCCGTCCCCGTGAGTGATCGGGACGGCGGGTCCCCACAGCGTGGTATCAGAGCCGCGTTGGTAATAGCGCACGGAATAAGGATCATATTACGACAAAAACTTAGGATACGGTGAGGAAACGGCATTAAGCCCACATAAGGACTATAGTAGTATAGTTACTTAAAGTGACAGTACTAACATACTTCTATAATTCTAAATTTTTGATTATGTAACGACGCACCTACGCTCAGGTAAGAATGGTAAGGAACGCCACCGAAAGCGGTTCAATTTCGGTTAGCTCCCCTGACAAGGAATGTGGTTCAGGGCTAGGTCTCACAGCTTGGTGTGAGACGTTAATATGAACTCTTGGACTCTTCATGTTCCTGAGTTCATATGAAACGCTGATCCCTAGCGTGCATTAGGCAAGTAAGTGGAGACCCCATCGTGTAGTCAGTAACGCGATAGTGTGTTCGTCCGGAAATAGCCCAGGAAGACATACGCAGCGCTTGCCATCGGCGTGCCCTGCAGGGCAGTAGGTGGTATCCGTTGGGTTAATAACACTCCCAACCGTGACGACCCGTTCATGATATACTCGGGTTCCCCGTCGTGTGGTGTTGAAACACGATCACGTACCTTGAGACGTGGCTTAACTCAAGGACGGTCGTATGGCAAGGATACGGGCGTTTGTATTTACTTTCAAATATGGAACTGCCTGAAATTAAACAACCTTTGAGTGCACCACTATTGAGTGTTCTTCTGCAGGTACTAACCACGTACATATCCCGTGTAGTACACGTGTGCGAGAGACCGTCTTAGTGCCACTGATTAAACGGATATGCCGGTATAATCCGGTTTAGGATTTTCTTTTGGAGAGGCAACGTAGTACCGACATGTTTCTTACGGTGCATCGACACCGTACTACACTTAATAACCTCTTCCCTATGAAGAAATGACTCATGAGCTAACTTTCAACTAAAATTGGAAGTTTGAAACGAATTTTAGTTACTGAACTCTTATTTTGAACTAAGATTCTGATAAGAGAATGTCTAGGTATCAAAGATTTCAAAAACAGAGTGCTCTGTTCCTGGCAGAAATTCTTGCTGGACGTTGACAGAGCATAACTCTGAGTAGCTTTATCCAATTAAGGTGTATGATACAGTTATGGAAAGATTTTCAAGTTCACTACAACTTTTTTGGAGACCTCCAGAGCAAAATCACACGTTAAGTTGGTGAAAAGTCCAGTTGAAGGAAAACTGTTCAGAACCAGGACAGCAGCAAAACCTCTCTGAACCTTTCTGTTTTTAATTCATGACTTCCTATAGAAAAATCCCTAAGGCGCCTGTGGTACACCGTTGGAAAATTTATGAGGTATGCGACATAGTTGTAGTTCAAAGTTGGTTCAGATTTATATTGTATCTGTGTATACAACCGTGATAAGTCAGCCACATACATAGGAGATGCTGGCAAATTTTATCCAGAAATTCTGTTAACTATGGGCAATCATAACGTTTGATCCCGAAGTGATATGGAGGCATTTGAATACTCGTTGGAAAGATATTGAAGATAAATTTAACTTTGATATTCAACTTGAGTTATGAAAATGCTTCTACAAGGATCAAAATCTAGGTTAGGACAGAAGAGTCTGTTCTTCACAGCAAAGATAACGGTTGAAGGAGCAACTAAGTGAACTCATGAGTAAATGAGTTATACGACCAAGCTCATGATCTTGGTGTTGCTCTGCGCTGTGTAGTAGGAAGAAGGACGAAACACATCAGCTTAGTGCTAATTTCGTCCGCTTAACACTGTGACAATCAAGGACAAGTACCCGTTACCACAGATCGACATATTGTTTGATCAGTTGGTCAAAGCAAGTATCTTTTTCAGGATGGACTTAGGGTCAGGGTACCATCAGCTTGAGATAAGGGCTGAGGCTATTCTAAAGACAGTTTTTTGATGAGGTACGGAGTTATTGAGTACCTGTCATATTCCTTGGCCTTATCAGCACTCTATCTCAGTTCACGTACTTAAAGAACTCGGTATTCATGCCGGAGCTGGATGTGTTTGTCATGGTCTTCATCGACGACCTACTGGTTTATTCCAAGTTGGAGGAGGAACACGAGAAGCACCTGCGTATAGTCTTGCAACGGCTGCAGGATCACAAGCTATACGTGAAATTCAGCAAGTGCGAAATTCTAGATATCACGAGTACTTTGTCTCGGGCATATCATCTCAGTGAAGGGCATCGCTGTGAGCCCGAGTAATATCGCACAAGTGCTGCATTGGAAAGCCCCGGGAACTGCTCACGAGGTACGTGGTTTCCTCGGACTCGCGGGATATTATCGGAGGTTCATTCCGAACTTCTCGAAGATTGCCAAGCCTAGGACATAGCTGCTGAAGAAGGCTACCAAATAAGTTTGGCGTTCAGCATGTAAAGCAGCGTTCAAGGCATTAGTGAAGCACCTAACATCAGCACTGGTTTTGGCGCAGCCAAACACAACAAAACCGTTCGTTGTGTACTGCGATGCATCCGCCTTTGGGCTAGGATGTGTGCTGAAGCAAGATCGAAGTGTGGTCGTGTATGGATCCCAGCAACTCAGGAATCATGAGCAACACTACCTGACTCATGACTTAGAACTCACTGCCGTGGTACTCGCACTCAAAATGTGGAGACACTACCTACTCGGTAACCTCGTGCATTTATATATCGACCACAAGAGCCTCAAGTACATATTCACTCAGAAGGAGTGTAACATGAGGCAGAAAAGATGGTTGAAGTTGATAAAGGATTACAAAATAGAAATCCATTATCACCCCGGCAAGGCTAACGTGGACGAATGCGGGAGTCGCAAGTCACATGTTCGTAATCCAACCATCACCCCGTTGGAAGAGAGCGAGCCACCATTACGTATGGTTCACCCTAGAGCTCTCCACAATTTAGCTTTTATCCCCACCATCCGTGAAGAAAGGGTGGCAGCCCAGAAATGTGACAAAGGGCATGTCACCTTTGCGGAGACGTATAGACAGTGGGGAAACTGAAATATTTCCAGAAAGACGGAGACAACGTCCTGTGGTCTGAGGACAGAATCGTCGTACCCCATAACCGGAGTTGAGAAAGAGAAATTATGGACGAGGCTCACTTGTCAAAGTCTCTATTCATCTCGATTCATCGGTCCGTTCCAGATTATGGAAAGATGTGGATTAGTTGCATACCGGCGGGAATTCCCAGTGATATTCACCGGTGTGTACGACATCTTCCACATTTTCCAGCTGAGGAAGTGCCTCAAGTGTTTAACCACCATTCAGCTGGGAAATACCGGGGAATTGAAACCAGATCTCACACCTCAGGAGGGACTGGTTCATATTATTGACATAACGGACCGAACCACACACAACCATACGTTGTGGTTCTATAAAGTTTTAGGGAGTGATTACTCCAAGGTTGAAGCGACGTGGGAGAGCGAAGGATTTCTTCGCACCTTTTATCCTGACTTTAAACGTCGCACGTTAGTTAATTTTCCACCATCCTCCCTCTCATTTTTACCCTGTAATCTCAGGACGAGATTCTTTTAAGGGGGGATTGTAAAGGTCCCAAAATATGCATACAAAGAAACTCTTGCTTGTACAAATATGGTTTCATATGTATGAAAAATGGGACTTGTTAAAACTTTTTTCCACATGTGATAACACACATGAGAGCTTTCTCCGCACAAGTTCAAATATTTGTTTGAAGACTTGGAACCCAAGTGGGATCTAAAACCAAGTTGGGAAGCTCCCATACGTGGGAGGAAGCTAAAGTCAGATTTTGAGGACAAATTGTTCCACTCAAAAATTCAAATGAGAGTAACACAATGGTTTTCAAACTGTTGTATTAAAAGTCTCATTTGCAGCAGCCAAATAAAAGATCAGATGTCATATTTGGATTCCTTAGGTCCAAATCAGTGGGTAGGCAAAGTTTCATCAATTTTTGAAAAGTTTTGCTATCCATTTTCCCCAAATGGACTTAAATTTGCAATGAATTCAAATATACATTCGAATTTGGATAAAACTTGTCCAAATAACCACACACAATTCAGATTTGAATTCCCACCATGTGATTTCCCGCATTTGCCAAAAGGAGGAGATATTTGTGAGAAAATGAGAGTGGATAAGGGGGAAGGTGGGACTCACACAGCATTGGAACCGAGAACCCTCAGTTTTCCTTCTCTGCGAGCTCGGCACCGAGGCAGCCACCGAGCTGCTGCTCGTGCCTTGCTCCCGAAGGCAGGCAATTCCACGGCATTGTTGATCGTTAGCCACTGCAGCTACACAACTCAATTGCCGTTTCTCTGCTGACACAAACAACCGAAAACTTTCCCCCGTGCGACGTTATTTCCACAGTTTGAATTATCCACAGATTCAAATTAAAAATGCATTTGAATTTAGGAGCAACTGAGTGTGGGGAAAACTGCCGGTGGGCCCTACATGTCAGTGTGACAGAGACAAAGTTCACTCTTGCTTTTGCTGTGAGCGTGGCACCAAGGGTGAGGCAGCCACCGAGCTGCTTGTGACTTGCTCCTGAAGGCAGTCCGGTCGGTGTTGATCGATAAGGGTCTTCACTGGCCAACCGAAGTTTGTGTTCTCTGCTCATAAACCCGTTCCACACATTGAACCGAAGCAACAAGCGTGTCTCGCGAGCTCGCCCGAAGGAAAAACAGCGCAGCGCCTCTGCTCCCATCGCCGATCGGCTCCCAGCATGTTCGGCGCCTGGCTGGACCACCCAAGAGCTGCGCCGAAGCCTCCCCAACGTCCTCAACGTGTTGTCAGCTCGTCCCCGGCCTTTCCCCGCTGCTTCTGAGCCAGTTTTCTTCCGTTACAACAGAGCCATGCCGCCTCCACCTGCTCCTCGTCTCCCAGCCAGTCCAGCGCCTCTCCGGCGTGCTCAAGAGGCCACAGAGGTGCGCCATGAGGTATTGAACCTTCTCCTGTCGCCCTTTTGCTCCCCCCAACGCCGGCTCGCCGGAATTCGATTTTTGGCACCGGCGCACGTATAGAACAGACCTGTGGTAAATCTTGAAATTCACCCGAAACGCTTGAGCATCCCTCCTACAATTCAAACCACAGCAACTAGATGCCCTAGCACCCTCCCACGCCGAGAACCAAAGAAAACCGATCATCACAGGCCCCGGGCGACGAGAATTCGCCGCCGGCGGCAAAACGGGTCGGGTCTCCAGTGACCGCCCTATTCCCGTCAATTGCTGCACGAACTGAGGTGCGTTCCATGCTCCACGAGCTCTGGTGATGCTTTAGGGCAAGGTAGCTCGCCGGGAGAAGCTTCGTACGCGCCAGAACGCGTTGATGCCGAGCTCCCGAGCCGCCCCACCGGTGCCGACCTGTTTTCAGCCGTTTTCATGCGCGGAAACCTTGCCCGGCAGCTGTGCCATGTTCCAAGGAGCATGTAGGCTGAAACCGGAGCTCATTTGGTGGAGAAATGAGAGAGAACGAGCCGCGCCACGCTTTCTGCCGGTGTGCACCCGCGGGCTCTGGAGGGAGGTTGAAGAAGCACCTGACTTGTGGGCCCCAAGTGTGACTGTTCTGTTTAAAATCAAACAGAGAGCTGTTCAAACTTGGAAAATGCATAACTCCGTGTAGAAAGCTCCAAAAATAAGGAGATAAATTTTGTTGGATTCCTCTAAGAGAGTACTATCCAGGGGTACAGCCCAATAATTATGACAATCCCTGGTTTTGGCTCATTAATTCATAGAAGGAAAATCTTGTGGGAATTTTTCCAGGAGTTCTGTGTATTTGAAAATCCCCAAATTTTGGCAGGGGATTATTCCAAAAATACTGGGAGTCCAGTAAAAGTTTCAGAAACATTGGACCTAATTTGCTTGGCCAAATGTGGTGTTAATTTCTTATGTCTCTGAAAATTGGAAAATAGAACATAATTCAAATTCAGATTTCCCCCAAACTTTAGAACCTCATAACTTTTGCTAGGAAGCTCCAAATTTAGTGATTCAAATTGTATTGGATTAATATTGAATATTACTGTCCAAATATTAAACCCAATTTGTATGAAACTCATTATTTAATTCTGGAATATTCTTTAAAGGTTTTCAGCAAAAGAATTTAAGAGGGAGTTTGGTTTATCCAAAAATCCTAAAATTTTGCCACAATATTCTTTAGGATGTTAGTGGACTCCTGTAAACGTTTCAGCTCATTTGGAGTTTATTTGTTCAGGGCAATTCAGAGTTGAAGTTGCTGTGTTCAATTGAATACAGAAACATTTTCAGAGAATTTCCAAAACATGGAAATTCAGTCCTGGGTAAATCTTAGCCCCAAAAATGCTAGGAAAATTCATGAAATCTCTATAAACTATAATTGAAATTGTAGCTCACTAAGTTTGGCATTAACATGGGTGTTATATCAGAATTAATTTTTCTTTGCTTAATTGCTTAGAAGATTGTTCTGAACAAACCACTCAATGAAAAGTGCTAATTTTTGGTCCAGAGGACTTTCTTGTGACAAGGAACACACATGGAAATTCTCAGCTCCATTGGATCTCTGGATCATCCCTGTTCTGTTTAACCACTCAAGGTGATCAAAATGGAAGAAGGGGAAACCACTTAGCACAAATCATGTGCTTAGATCCAAACCCAAACCACTAGCACCAGTGTCATTTTAAATTCTTGAACAGAGTTCCAGATTTGAAACTTGTTGTTAGAACTTGTAGCAAAGTTTTACAATTAAAGATATATGCATATTCATTACGTGTAGCATCTACGTGAAGAACTTGAAGTCATCGGAGTAGAGATCAAAGGAGGGAGGCCAGAGATCAAGCCAAGTGATCTTGACTAACTGATTTATATATAAGTCCCCTGCAGAACAAAGGCAAGCCCCGGTTTGCATCAAAACTTACAAGTTTTTATTTGTATTAACTTTATACGTCTAGCATTTTTATTTATTGCATTAAGTCTAGGTGGTATGCTACTCCAAATGCATGACCCAGAAAACCCTGGAGTATAATGTAGAGTAGGTTAACACTTGTTTATAACTGCTGATCTCAAGTCAACGAAAGTGGATTAAAAGAAGCAAAACTCGAGTGGGTATTTTCCTACTCGTGAACCGGGATTAAGGGGGATCAATCGGAAGAGTTGGGAATTGATCCTCATAGTTGGGAATGGAGACCGGGCAGTCGATGGAAGGATCAAGGACGTGGTCCTGTGAACCTAGTCTATGTCTGAGTCAATTAAGGACCGTTCTCGTGTGCGGCCCCGCTGGACAAGTTTGAGATGTGTACCGGATGCATACTGGCTATATGGGACCCAGGAAACCGATGTAACATGTTAACCTGGGTGTCAAGGCACACCTCACCTTCTGATGCTGATGCTGAAAGGATAGAGAAGTCGGCTCTACGAAGGTTTGCTGTAGAGAGACTTAATCCCAGTCGGTGGAACTGGTTCGACATTTGGGTGTCGTGTGAAAGGTTGCCACGTACGACGTCAGTGACGGTTTCTGTGTGCAACATCGAGTACCGGCGTACGTGTCGTGTCAGCCGGGTGTTTTTGATTGCAATCGCCGTCGCTCGCGGTAGTGAGCATACTTGTACACTGAGTCGTGACGTAGTAATAAACTGGGAAACGTTTAATATGCTTTGTGAGTAATCCTCATAATGGAGATGATGAATGATCAACACTTTCACTACAGTTATTTTTCCACCTTGGGCTAGTAGCGTCGAGGCAAAGCGTTTTCTTGTTTGATTGTGGAGTCTCGACTGTAATGGCGCAAGGTCTGTATGACTCTACGGTAGCTCACTAAAGTTACTTTCACCTCGGGCAAGTGACATCGAGATAAAGCATTTCTTGTTTGATTGTGGAGTCTCGGTGTAAATTGTGCGAGGGCTATAAAAGTTGCTTAAAACTTGAAGTAAGGACTCTCCTTTAGCTCAAGTTCATCGTTTGTGCAAACTGCTATAATCAGCCCCCTATTTTCATCATGTAGAGTTTCATGACTAGGGTGACGGGTCAGTCTTGCTGAGCTTCGTGCTCACAGATACGGCATAAGTTGTTTTGCAGGTAATAACTGTACGCTGCTAAGTACGGGAGTCTGATGAGACTCAGAGCTCTCCGAGTGGTGAACTCATTTCAACCCATGCCGCTGCTATTGTGATAGTGTTGCCAGCGAGAAGGGTCCGCGGGCTAGACACCTTCTCTGTTGCTTAGCATAGTATGAGGCGTGAGCTGTACTAGTCTTCCGATGTAGAGTATTTTGAGAAGTATTTGTAAAATGTACACTTTGTAAGCTTCCGTATGATTTATGTAATATGATGCTTTATTATGTGTGCTGTTGGGTGCCGCATCGCACGACACCACCCTATTCGATTCCTGGGCGAGGTGCCCCGTCCCCGTGAGTGATCGGGACGGCAGGTCCCCACACCTGCCCAGTCTCCATTTATTATGCGTGAACTTTCCTCATCTTTTCTATTTTGGACCAGCTCCGAATAAACCAGCCCTAAACTCGCGAGTAGATTCCAACTACTCAACTTCTACTGGACCTTTCCTACTAACATTAGCGTAGCCAAATCCACTCGAGGAGGTGCTATTCTACCCTTTCTCTCTTAGGTATTTCTAGTTATGCAACTGGGGTTTTCAATATCAACTAGACTTAATGCAACAAACAATTCAAGCTATGATCTCTAGAAATGGAAATGTTTTATAAAACTGTTCAAATGCAAACCGGGGCTTGCCTGTTTTGCAGGTGACTAAGATTACAATCAGTTAGTGATGATTACTTGGAGCTTTATCACTTGCTTTCATTCCTCCTTGATCTTCACTTTAAGTCCTTCTCACGTTCTTCACGTAGATGCTACACAATATGATCATGCATATGTATTTAATTAAAAAGCTTTTGCTAATAAGATCTAATGACAGTTTTAAAACTGGAACTCTGTTTAAGAATTTAAAATGACACTGGTGCTAGTGGTTTGGGTTGGGTTTAAACACTATGATCAAATGTTGAGGGCTTCTCCCACTTAAGTGTTGATCCCCTTAAGAGGTTACACATAACAGTGGTGATCCAGAGCTCCAATGGAGCTGAAAATTTTCATGTGAGTTCCTTATCACAAGAAAGTTATCTGGACCAAAAATTAGCACTTTTCATTGAGTGGTTTATTCAGAACAATTTTCTAAGCAATTAAGCAAAGAAGAATTAATTCTGAGGTAACACCTATGTTCATGTCAAACTCAGTGAACCACAATTTCAATTATAATTCATAGAGCTTGCATGAATTTTCCTAGGATTTGTGGAGCTAAGAATTGCCTAGAACTGTTTACAAGTTTTGGAAATTCTCTGAAAATGTTTCTGTATTCAATTGAACACAGCAACTTACAATCTGAATTACCCTGATCAAATCAACTCCAAATGAGCTGAAACTTTTACAGGAGTCTAATCGCACCCTAAAGAATATTCTGGATAGATTTGAGGATTTTTGGATAAACCAAACTCCCTCTAAAATTCTATTGCTAAAAAGCTTTAAAGAATTTTAAAGAATTAAATAAAGACTTCCGTACAAATTGGGTTGCATATTTGGATAGAGTTTGTCAATATGAATCTAACACAATTTGAATCACTAAATTTGGAGATTCCTAGCAAAAGTTATGCTCTTCTAAAGTTTGGGGAAAATCTTGTGTTTGAATAAATCCGGGAAAAGTTTAAAACTGACTGTGGGTCCGGGGAGTACAAGTGTCACTCCCTGAATTAAGCCACACAGGGCCACAGAGCAGTTTCCCGCCTTGCCACAGTTAATCTGGCGCCAAAGAGGATCCGGCCACTGTTGCTGTGTGACTGACGCGTGGGGCTGGTACCACCTTCGTCTACCTCCCGCCCCCGCGCTCCCGCGCCGCCGGGCTCACCGGGGCTCGCCGGTTTTCGTTACTCCGGCCAAATCCTGTGCTGCTACTCGCTTCCAGGCCCTAATTTAACTCGACGAACACGATGGGACGAGTTCCATGGACCGGCGAAACACCTAAACCATCCCACACCGGTGCAGTGGCTCGGATGAAGTTCGGCGGTGCCATCCCGGTGAGCTAGCCCGCCAAAAGCTCCCTGGAAAGGCCCTACAGCACCAGTGAAGGTTGGAGAAGCTAGGCATGGCCGCACATGGGCTCGGGAATGGCTCCTACCTAGGGTTCATCGAGTGCCCGACGTGTGCTGCTAAAACTGCCGTCGGAAAGATTGAATTTACGCCTCACAGAGTGTGTTTCTTGCTAGGTTTCAAAAGGGAATTTGTTGCTAAGAAAGGATACTTCATGTGAGTGCAATTTGCAGTGCTCTAAACAATTATAGCATGAGAATTTGAGCAATCCTTACCCGCGGGACCGTTTAAACCGGCCGGAGAGGATTTCCGAAATTCGCCGGCGAGAGGCAACGGCTGGAGCTGGGCTTCGGGTGGAAGCTGTAGGGAGGTCTCGCACGTCCACTGGTGGCCTAGTTAGGCCGTGACAAGCCTCGGGTGAGGCTGTCCATGAGAGCCGTCGGTGGCGGTTTCTTCCGGCCGCTGCTGAAACTCGGTTTTCTCGGGTTGTGATGGCTAAACCCACACAGGGGTGGTGCGAGGGGTTTGTGGGAGGGCTCGTGGTGCCGTTTGGTTGCTTAGCTGAGGCCCGCATGCGAGCTAGGCGATGGCTGATCGATCGAGAGCTCGGCGGCTGTCTCGGTTTGTTTCTCGTGCAGGGAGGGAAACACAGCGTCAAGGCTTCGGTAAAGAGGGCGAGAGGGAGCGTGGCAGTAGTTAGCGACGTCCGGCAGCTCTCCAGCGCGAAGGAAATTCAGCAGGAGGTGGCTTCCGCTGATTCTCGGTGTCGCCCGGAGGGAAGTCGGCTCTGCCGATTGCTTCCCGTGGGAGTGGACAAACAGAGACCGTGTACTGAAGATCTTTTGCAATTCTCAGTTCCCTCAATGATGTGTGGGTCCCACAGCTCAGTCCCTCTCCAAAATATCTACCAAAATTTGCAAATTTTGAAATCAAATTGTGGGAGTTCAAATCTGAGGTGCATTTGGATAATTGGACAAGTTTCATCCAAATTCGAATATGCATTTGAATTCTTTGTTGCTTAAAGTCCATTTTGAAAAATGGGTTGCAAATCATTTCCATAAAATCATGAAACTTTGCATACCCCCTAATTTGGACCCAAGGAATTCAAATATGAAATCTGACTTTTAATTTGGCTGCTGCAAATGAGATTTGTAGCACAACAGTTTTGAAATTCATAGTGTTGCTCTCATTTGAATTTCGAGTTTGAACAAGTTTGTTCCACTTCTGATTTTAGTTTTCTCACACATATGGGAACTTCCCACCTTTGTTTTATACCCCTATTGGGTTCCAAGTTCTCAAACAAACATTTGAACGTGTGTGAAGAAAGCCCTCATGTGGGTTATCACATGTGGAAAAGTTTTTTAACAAGTCCCAAATTTCATACATATGAAACCAACTTTTGCAAACAAGAGTTTCTTTGTATTCACATTTTTGGGACCTTTACATTCATCCCCCCTTAAAAGGAATCTCGTCCCGAGATTACAAAAGAAGAACAGAAAGGGAGGTTAATTACAAAGTTTATGACAAAAGTTCTGGATAGTTCTTGTGGATGTAATCTTCAGTCTCCCACGTCGCTTCTTACGGGGTATGATTACTCCACAGGACTTTGTAAAATCTCAAAGTCCGATTTCGGGTGATCCGGGTATTTTCGTCGATAATCTGTATAGGTTGCTCGACATAGATGAGATTCGGCTTTAACTCGTCGATGTTTTCAGTGCGGATGGCAGCGGTAAACTTGATACATTTCCGCAGCTGGGACACGTGAAATATGTCGTGAATACCGGCAAGGCTTGCCGGTAGTTTCAGTCGGTAGGCTACAGTTCCGCACTTCTCCTTTATGGCAAACGGACCGATGAATCAGGGAGCAAGTTTCCCCTTGACACCGAACCGATGAATCCCTTTCATCGGAGGCACACGAAGATACACATGCTCTCCGACTTTGAAATGCAGCGGTCGACGTCTCTGGTCCGCGTAGCTCTTTTGACGAGATTGGGAAGCTTTGAGGTTCTCTTGTATTATCCGAACTCTCTATTCGGATTCCTTGACAAGATCAACCCCGAATGTTACTCGTTCACCGGACCCGCACCAATTCAATGGTGTACGGAACTTCCGGCCATATAGAGCTTCATATGGTGCCATTTTGATGCTCGTCTGATATCCGTTGTTGTACGAGAACTCCGCTAGCGGTAAGTGTTCATCCCAGCTCTTACCATGGTTGATGGCACATGCTCTTAGCATATCTTCCAGTACTTGATTCACCCTCTCAGCTTGCCCATCGGTTTGAGGGTGATACACAGAGCTTCTAATCAACTTTGTCCGCAAGGATGCGTGTAGCTGCTCCTAGAAACGGGCTACGAACAGCGATCCTCTATCGGACATAATGGTACGGGGAACTCCATGTAAGCACAAGATCCATGCTATATACAGCTCCGCATACTGCTTTGCGTTATATCTTGTATGCACAGGGATGAAATGTGCTGATTTGGTTAGCTGGTCCACGATTGCCCAAATCAAATCATGGTTGTGGGAGGTCATCGGCAACCCGACGATGAAGTCCATACTCAAGTCTTCCCACTTCCATGCCGGTACTTGCAGTGGTTGCAACAGGCCCGACTTCTTCACATGGTTGGCCTTAACTCTTCGACACGTATCGCATTCTGACACGTACATTGCAACTTCACGTTTCATACAGTCCACCAAAACTTCTTCCGGAGATCTTGGTACATTTTATTACTGCCCGGATGAATTGAAAACTTGGACAAATGAGCATCATCCAAGATTTTCTTCCGTAGTTCCATATCCTGGGGTACTACAATCCGGTCGTTAAACCATAAAGTACCTTCATCGTCCTTCCGGAAGCACTTCATTTCTCCGTTGTCTATCCTTCACCGTATGTGAAACATACCCTTGTCTTTTCGTTGAGCTTCAATGATCTCCTCTCGGATGGTAGGAATGAGAGCGAGATTATAGAGAGCTCCATACGGGATGACCCGGAGGCTTGGTTCGTCATCATCCATTTCAGCGATAGTTAGGTGATGGATATGCGCCTTACGACTGAGCGCATCGGCGACCACATTCGCCTTTCCTAGATAATAAAGAATCTCAAGTTCATAATCTTTAATGAGCTCCAGCCATCTTCGTTGTCTCATGTTCAATTCTTTCTGAGTGAAGATGTACTTCAAGCTCTTGTGGTCGGTGTAGAGGTGTACAAGATTTCCGAGCAAGTAATGCCTCCACATCTTCAAAGCGAGGACCATGGCAGCTAACTCAAGATCATGAGTGGGATAATGCTGCTCGTGATTTCTGAGTTGACAAGATCCATAAGCGACAACTTGTCTTTCTTGCATCAGCACGCAGCCAAGACCGATGCTAGATGCATCGCAATACACGTCGAAGGTCTTCGTCGTATCCGGCTGAGCAAGAACTGGGGCTGTTGTGAGACGCTTCACTAACGTCTTGAAACCTTGTTCACACGCAGCACCCAACACAAATCTGGTATTCTTCTTTAATAATTCCGTCATCGGTTTAGCAATCTTGGAGAAACCCGGAATGAACCTCCGGTAATAACCCGCTAAACCGAGGAAGCTTCGGATTTCATGCACTGACTTTGGTGACTCCCATTTCTGTACTTGGATAATCTTACTCGGATCTACAGCGATGCCCTCCGCTGAAATAATGTGTCTGAGAAAAGGTAGTTGACTAATCCAGAATTCACACTTGCTGAATTTTGCATAGAGCTGATGATCTCGCAATCTTTGTAGCACAATATTCAGATGTTCAGCATGTTCTTCCTCTGACTTGGAGTACACCAAGATATCATCGATGAAGACAACAATGAATTTATCCAACTCCGGCATGAACACTGAATTCATCAGGTACATAAAGTGTTCCGGGGCGTTGGTCAAACCAAAAGACATAACGAGATACTCATACAGCCCGTATCTCATTGAAAATGCCGTCTTCGGAATATCTTCTGCCCGGATTTTAATCTGATGATATCCGGACCGAAGATCCATCTTCGAAAATACCTTCGCACCAACTAATTGATCGAAGAGCATATCAATGCGAGGTAGTGGATACTTGTTCTTGATGGTAACGGCGTTCAAAGGACGATAATCAACACAAAGCCGTAGTGTTCCGTCCTTCTTCTTGACAAACAATGCTGAACAACCCCAAGGTGACGAACTCGGTCGTATAAAGGCCTTGCTCATTAGGTTATTCATCTGTGTCTTCAATTCTGCCAGTTCATTGGGTGCCATCTTGTACGGCCTTCGTGATATCGGTGTTGTTCCCGGTATGAGTTCAATCTTGAACTCAACGTCTCGGTCGGGCGGCATGCCTGGTAAATCATCGGGAAACACGTCCGGATACTCACGTACCACCGGAATGTCCTGTATCTTAACAGCTTCCGTGTGGTTCACTGTTGCAATCGGTCACCGTCTGGCGCCCAGAATTAATATATGAAGACCGTGCTGTGGGGAGTTGAGCTCAACGGTCCTGGAGCTGATGTTAAGAACCGCCTGGTGGTAATTCAACCACGACATCCCCAAAATGATGTCGATCTTTAGATCCTCAAGAATAATGAGAGTTGTAGGGTATATTCTACCCCCAAACAAAGAGGTGCTCGGGAGACAACCTCGCTTGCGGTACTGCTTCCCCCGGGCGAAGATATGAGGTATTGCCTCTTTGTATAAACTGTTTGGAGCTGATGTTGAGCCACAAAAGACTGGCTAATGAAATTGTGTGTGGCACTGGAATCAAAGAGAATCAAAACCGGTAGTTGATTCAGAGAAAATATCCCTGCTAAAGCGGCTTCTCCTTCTGGAACATCATCAATCACAGTATAGTGAATGTTGCCCCTTATCTGCCCTCCTGTCTGCAGATTGAGGTATGGGTCGTATTGTTGTAAATATGATGACCCGCATCCTCGAATTCCCTCCGAACAGTGCCTAGCATAATGGCCCATACGCCTACAAGTGAAACACGGATGCCTCTCCGGTTCTTCGTTGACTTGCGCTTGGATGCTTGGTACACATGGCTGCAGCGATGGAGCACAAACCACCGTCTGATGCTGTGGCTGTGGAGGTTGTGCAAGTTGTAGAACTTGACCAGCAATCAATCTCTGAGGAGTTGATCGTACAGGTGGCCTCCATCTTTCAACGGGTGGTGTTTGATACACCAAACGGTACTTCTGAGGCACATAACTTGTGTTGGCCTGCTCGATCTCACTCATCTTTCTCTTCTCAGCTTGCCACTCAAGTGTCGGCTTCTCTTGGATGAAAGCCGCATCTACCATATCGGTGTAACTGCCGTTATTGTGCATGGCCAACTTCTCCTGTAATATGGCACTCAGGCCATGGAAGAATAGGTCACACCGTGCCTCTTCTTTCGCCACATATTCGGGGGCATATTGGGCCAAAAGGTTAAACCTTCTGACATACTCGAGGACACTCATGTCCCCTTGCTTCAAGCCCAAAAATTCCTCCCACTTTGCCTTGATAATACCTAGTGGTATGTGACGAGTATGAAAGGCTTCAAAGAACTCGCTCCATGTTACTTGATGATCATCCGGAATGGTGGCAAGATGATCAACCCACCAGTTTCCGGCGGCTCCATGGAGTTGCTGAGCGGCAAACTTAGTCTTCTGGTATTCATCACACTCGAATACTCTGAATTTGGACTCCATGACATGAAGCCACTGATCTGCTTCCACAGGTTCGGTAGCTTCAGTAAAGATTGGTGGTTGAGTCGCCAAGAAATCCAGATAAGCGGTCCGAGGTGGAACGACTTGTTGCGTGTTCTGGAGCACACCTTGCTGTACCAAAGCTTGGAGTAAGCGTGTGTGTTCTTTCGTTGCTTCTTAGAGTAGCCTAGTGTTCTCTTGGTTAGACTCGACGACTCGAGTCATAAGATCCATCCATCCTGTGGATGGTGGTTCCGACGGTGGAATAGAAGCATCACCGCCTCGACGAGAACTCCCTGCCCTACTCCTAGAGCGGTTAAGAACCATACTGCAAAAATGTAGTTGAGAAGATTTAAACAAGAACTCCGAAGTATTTGAGACTAATGGAAACATGAATATGTCAAAACTTTATGAAAGCAGTAACAAAATCCATGTTTACACAACTCCTTAGTAGGCATTGCTATCCAGCCTATCTGTACAGAAGAGACCTTTATGCACTATCTCCAGATTTTGATCTAGTTAAGCGCATTTTCATAACTCAAGTTGAATACAAAAGTTAAAGTTAACTTCAATATCGTTCTAACGAGTACTCATATGCCCCCATATCATCTCTGGATTAAAAGTTATGATTTTCCAAATTTGACAGAATTCCTGGATAAAATTTGCCAGCATCTCCTTTGTATGTGGCTGATTGTATCACAGTTGTATATGCAAATACGATAAGAATCTGAATAAACTTTGAACTACAAAAATGTGGCACCATTCATAACCTTTCCAACGGTGTATCATAGGTTTCTTAAGGGTTTCTCTACAGAAAGTTATGGCTTAAAAACAGAAGGGTCCAGAGAGGTTTTGTTGCTGTTCTGATTCTGGACAGTTTACCTCCCCCCTGAACTCTCTACCCATTTAACGTATGATTTTGCTCTGGAGGTCTACAAAGAAGTTGTAGATCACTTGAAAATATTTCGATAACTGTATCATACACCTTAACTGGGTCAAGCTAGTCGGAGTTATGCTCTATTAAAGTCCAGCAAGAATTCCTGACTGAAAACAGAGCACTCTGTTTTTGAAATCTTTGAAGCCTAGTCCCCCTCTCATTTGAATCGTAGCTCAAAATAAGAGTTCAATAACTAATATTTGTTTCAAACATCCTTTTTTAGTTGAAAGTTAGTTCACGAGTCATTTCTTCAAAGGACAGGGGTTATTAAGTTTAGTACGGCGTCGAAGCACCGTAAGAAGCATGTCGGTACTACGTAGCCTCACAAAAAGGAAATCCTAACCGAATTATACCGGCATAACTTATCTTAGGTGGCACTAAAATGGTCACTCGCAAACGTGTTCTATTCGTACTACTGTTTCATGGTTAATCCTGCATATGTCACACTCAATCGTCAGGTCCGGCTGCACACCTAACCCGGTATCCATACAATTCTTACACCCGTCCATCATCACTCGCACAGGTGTTCTCAAGCCAAACACGCCTTGAGCTACATGTTCACGTTACTAACCATGTGACGGGGTTTGCCAAACTTGCCCGTAGCACGCCAGGGAAGGGCGTTGCTCGAGTACCCCAAACGACATGAAGAGTCGTAGAGGATACCAAAGCGGGTCGGGTGACCTGCCACCCGTGGGGCACCACCCTTCAGCTTGTGCACACTGGTGGACAGCGCTTACGTGCACCCCCCAAGACATAAATTGTCCCTAGATGCACGATTTCCGACATAACAAACAAGTTAGCTTGCCACCTTCATATTAAGCTAATAGTAATCCTCATGTGGGCCTAATACCGTTTCCTCGTCGTATCCTAATTTTTTGTCGTAATACGGTCCTTATTCTGTGTGCTATTATCAATGCGGCTCTGATACCAGCTGAGACGGGCGCAATACCAACTGAGAGAGGGCTCAGCTAATGATACCACTTGTCACAGTTCTGATACCACGATGGCCCGACGCCGCCCGTTTAGTCACGGGGACGGGGCACTCGCCCGGGAATCGCATTGGGTGGTGCCGTGTTGTGCGGCACCCAACAACACACATACAAGGAACAATGTATTACATAAAACAATAACGGAAGCTTACAAGTTTTTCTTTGTAAATAGTTTACATCAAATAGCTACAGCGGAAGTCTATAACAACTCACGTCGAATAACTAAGAGCACTCGAGATGAAGTCCAGCCCGCGGACTCCTCTCGCTAGCAACACGAAGACAAGCAGCATCGGCTGGGTTCTCCATGTGTTACCTGACTCGGAAGTCTCCGAGTCTCACTAGACAACCTCCATCTTAGCATCGATGTTAACCTGCAAAGTCACTTATATACCAAGCGTGAGCACATAAGCTCAGCAAGACTGATCCATCTCTCCTAAACAAGAAACTCTACATGCACGACGATTGCAATTGCGTTAGCTAGATTTGCATAAAGGACTCGCCTAAAGTTGATCCTTAACTTTCAAATTTTAGGCCTCATTTTACTGACCTTGAGCCAAAAAGCATCGCAACTCCACAATAAAACAAGAAACGATTTGTTGCGATGCTCCTTGCACAAAGTGAAAGTAAAGTTTAATGAGCCTATCTCTAATTCAATCATAGTTGCAATACAAGTTACAGCACTGTCTTACCAAGTTCAAAAGATAACCAGTTCTAGTTGTTACTACGTCAAGACGCAGTGGGCAAGTATGCTCATATGACCGCGAGCGACGGTGATTCGAATCAGTACACGCCCGGACTACACGACACATACACCCGTACTCCGAGTTGCCGGCAGCAACCTCGACTGACGTTGTACGCGGCCACCTTTCCCAAGATCTTCCACATTGGACGCAGTCTAACTGCCCCGAGTATGTAAGCTCCCTCAAGGTACATACCTGCAGTGGTATGTTCTTAAGCGAGTTACCTCCTGCTACCCTGATGCCGAAAGCCTAAGGCAGTTGGAAAAGTTCCACTATGGATCTCCAAAGGTACATCGGTTTCCTGGGTCCCATATAGCCAGTATGCACCCGGTACACAACTCAAACTTGTCCAACAGGGCCAAGCACGGAAGAGCCATAACCGACATAGGCAGGGCTATGCACGCACGGTCCTCAACCTGCTGCATCTAAACCTCCCTGCCCGGTCTCCATTTCTTATGTGTGAACTTTCCTCATCTTTTCTATTTTGGACCAGCACCGAATAAACCAGCCCTAAACTCGCGAGTAGATTCCAACTACTCGACTTCTACCGGACCTTTCCTACTAATATTAGCGTAGCCAAATCCACTCAAGGAGGTGCTATTCTACCCTTTCTCTCTTAGGTATTTCTGGTTATGCAACTGGGGTTTTCAATATCAACTAGACTTAATTCAACAAACAATTCAAGCTATGATCTCTAGAAATGGAAATGTTTTATAAAACTGTTCAAATGCAAACCGGGGCTTGCCTGTTTTGCAGGTGACTAATATTACAATCAGTTAGTGATGATCACTTGGAGCTTGATCACTTGCTTTCCTTCCTCCTTGATCTTCACTTTAAGTCCTTCTCACGTTCTTCACGTAGATGCTACACGATATGATCATGCATATGTATTTAATTAAAAAGCTTTTACTAATAAGATCTAATGACAGTTTTAAAACTGGAACTCTGTTTAAGAATTTAAAATGACACTGGTGCTAGTGGTTTGGGTCGGGTTTAAACACTATGATCAAATGTTGAGGGCTTCTCCCACTTAAGTGTTGATCCCCTTAAGAGGTTACACATAACAGTGGTGATCGAGAGCTCCAATGGAGCTGAAAATTTTCATGTGAGTTCCTTATCACAAGAAAGTTATCTGGACCTAAAATTAGCACTTTTCATTGAGTGGTTTATTCAGAACAATTTTCTAAGCAATTAAGCAAAGAAGAATTAATTCTGAGGTAACACCTATGTTCATGTCAAACTCAGTGAACCACAATTTCAATTATAGTTCATAAAGCTTGCATTAATTTTCCTAGGATTTTTGGAGCTAAGAATTGCCCAGAACTGAATTTACAATTTTGGAATTCTCTGAAAGTGTTTCTGTATTCAATTGAACTCAGCAACTTACAATCTGAATTACCCTGATCAAATCAACTCCAAATGAGCTGAAACTGTTACAGGAGTCTAATCACACCCTAAAGAATGTTCTGGTAAAATTTGAGGATTTTTAGATAAACCAAACTCCCTCTAAAATTCTTTTGCTGAAAAGCTTTAAAGAATTTTCCAGAATTAAATAAAGACTTTCATAGAAATTGGGTTCCATATTTTGATAGAGTTTGTCAATCTGAATCTAACCCAATTTGAATCACTAAATTTTGATGTTCCTAGCAAAAGTTATGCTCTTCTAAAGTTTGGGGAAAATCTGGGGTTTGAATAAATCCGGGAAAAGTTTAAAACTGACTGTGGGTCCGGGGAGCACACGTGTCACGCCCTGAATTAAGCCACACGGGGCCACAGAGCTGTTTCCCACGTTGCCACAGTTAATCCGGTGCACAAGAGGATCCGGCCACTGTTGCTGTGTGACTGACGCATGGGGCCCGTAGCACCTTCATCTATCTCCCGCCCCCGCGCCGCCGGGCTCGCCGGGGCTCGCCAGTTTTCATCGCTCCGGCGAAATCCCGAGCTGCTACTCGCCGCCAGGCCCTAATTTAACTCGAGGAACATGATGGCACAAGTTCCATGGACCGGCAAAGCCCTTAAACCATCCTGCACCGGTGCAGTGGCTCGGATGAAGTTCGGCGGTGCCATCCCGTTGAGCTAGCCCGCCAAAAGCTCCCTGGAAAATGCCCTAAAGCACCAGTGAAGGTTGAAGAAGCTAGGCATGGCCGCACATGGGCTCGGGAATGGCCCCTACCTAGGGTTCATCGAGTGCCCGACGTGTGCTGCTAAAACCACCGTCGGAAAGATTGAATTTAGGCCGCGCAGAGCGTGTTTCTTGCTAGGTTTCAAAAGGGATTTGTTGCTAAGCAAAGATACTTCATGTGAGTGCAATTTTCAGTGCTCTAAACAATTATAGCGTGAGAATTTGAGCGATCCTTACCCGCGGGTCCGTTTACACCGGCCGGAGAGGATTTCTGAAATTCGTCGGCGAGAGGCAACGGCTGGAGCTGGGCTTCGGGTGGAAGCTTTAGGGAGGTCTCGTGCGTCCACTGGTGGCCTAGTTCGGCCGTGACAAGCCTCGGGTGAGGCTGTCCACGAGAGCCGTCGGTGGCGGTTTCTTCCGGCCGCCGCTGAAACTCGGTTTTCTCGGGTTGTGATGGCTAAACTCACACAGGGGTGGTGTGAGGGGTTTGTGGGAGGGCTCGTGGTGCTGTTTGGTCGCTTAGCTGAGGCTCGCATGCGAGCTAGGTGATGGCTGCTCGATCGAGAGCTCGGCGTCTGTCTTGGTTGGTTTCTCGCGCGGGGAGGGAAAGACAGCGTCGAGGCTTCGGTAAAGAGGGCGAGAGGGAGTGCGGCAGTAGTTAGCAACGTCCAGCAGCTCTCCAGCGCGAAGGAAATTCAGCAGGAGGTGGCTTCCGTTGATTCTCGGTGTCGCCCGGAGGGAAGTCGGCTCTGACGATTGCTTCGCGTGGGAGTGGACAAACAGAGACCGTGTACTGAAGATCTTTTGCAATTCTTAGTTCCCTCAATGACGTGTGGGTCCCATAGCTCAGTCCCTCTTCAAAATATCTCCCAAATTTGCAAATTTGAAATCAAATTGTGGGAGTTCAAATATGAGGTGCGTTTGGATAATTGGACAAATTTCATCCAAATTCGAATATGCATTTGAATTCTTTGTTATTTAAAGTCCATTTTGAAAAATGGTTTGCAAATCATTTCCATAAATCATGAAACTTTGCATACCCCCTAATTTGGACCCAAGGAATTCAAATATGAAATCTGATTTTAATTTGGCTGCTGCAAATGAGATTTGTAGCACAACAGTTTTGAAATTCATAGTGTTGCTCTCATTTGAATTTCGAGTTTGAACAAGTTTGTTCCACTTCTGATTTTAGTTTTCTCAGGCATATGGGAACTTTTCTCCTTGGTTTTATACCCCTCTTGGGTTCCAAGTTCTCAAACAAACATTTGAAATTGTGTGAAGAAAGCCCTCATGTGGGTTATCACATGTGGAAAAGTTTTTAACAAGTCCCAAATTTCATACATATGAAACCAACTTTTGCAAACAAGAGTTTATTTGTATTCACATTTTTGGGACCTTTACAGGCGACGACCAGGAGATGGAGTTCCAAGATGCCAAGCGGGCGTCAAAGGTCCTATACGATCAGGAAGAGGACTCCGGCTCCGACCACAGCGAGCGTCGCAAGACACTCTACGCCTGACCAGGCGGTCCCTCTTCCGTTTAGAAGAGAGGGCGGCCTGGGGAAGGGCCGCCTGGTGCCTCGGTAGGGTTTTCTCAAGGAGGAGTGACAAGCCTATGCTCCGGCCGGCCCGAGCATGTCTCTCAGGTGCGTCCGTTTTGCTGTAAAGGGTAGGAACCTCTGCCCTGCCACAGGCCATAGGACACATTTGAAGGTCTAATTCAAAGTGGTGGTAGACTATTTTTTCTTTTTCTCTTTCTTGTAAGGGTAACATAGGGACCAGGGAAAGAGCTTAGAACAGCTAAAGTCCCGAAGGGTCCAGGCTCTCTCGGTACCCGGGAGGAACCACTGCCTTCAAGCATGACCTGTGGCCCCCTATTCCCCAAAGGAAGCCAGAAACAAGAAAAAGTGAGTCCTGACCTATGTGCCTCATTACAGCCTATGATTGACTCACAAATAGTAGTTATAAATGGCGTGTTTAAAGCCATCCTACACGCTAGTTCTATACGCTAGACCTACATATTTGAGGTGGAATTAGTTCCGTTTCCAAACCGTTTAAGGGGTCAAGACAACGGTGGCCCAAAACCAGAGCCCTGGTTTCCACCGGACCTCTCTAGACACTCTGCTGCGACAGCCCTCGCGCGAGTGAGGTGCCAAAGCGGGGGTCCTGCTCACCTCGCAGTTAGGAGAGCAGTCCAAGTACGTGGTGCATCTTGACTCCAAGGCTACCAATAGCATGGCAAAGTATGAAGCCTTGGCTTAAGTATTGCCCTTTCTCAAGAAGCGCAACATAAGCTGGTTAAAAGTAGACTCCAAACTCACCACCAAACAGGGCGAGCGAGAGTGTTCTTACGCTGATCCATATCCAGCAGCCTACTTTAGGAAAGCGATTTCATGCTTTGGAGTAGCGCCATGTCCCCTGCGCCAACAATGCGGTAGCAGATAACCTTTCAATAAAAGCCTCTGCATGGACTCCGGTCCCTGAAAGCACCTTTCAAAGGAAGCTACTGCGCCATACAGCCTGACCTGCTGAACCAGGCGAAAGGGGGCGAGCCCATCACCTCGAAGCTGGCAGTCCCGGCGGCCCTGCAACCACGGTGCCTGTTAAGGATCGTATGCGTCACCGGAGGCTTCGTGTGACACGGCGCCCAAGATCCAAAGAGCTCAAGTAGATCTGATGCAGGGATCACGGAGGTCCGGACCTTCTTGAAAGACAATATCATTCATGATGAACGTGTATCGGCTGAACTGATTGTTCGTATGGCTAGAAGATACATATTGGTAGACGGAAGTCTCTATCAATGTTGTGCTGACAGCGATCTATTGCGGTACATTACACAGGAGGAGGGCTGCAAGATATTCGCAGAGATCCATGAGGGTGAGTGTGGCAACTGCTGTGTTCCACACGCTGGCCAGAGAAATCTTCCGGCACAGGTTACTGGCTGAAAGCCCTCCTGGATGCCGTCGAGCTCGTCAAGAGATGCGTGGCATATCAGTTCCGTGCATACGCTGTAAATTGTCCTACCCTCATTACCGTTAAAATGCATGACGGCTGGGCACCTGGCACTGTATCTTAGCAGCATCGGGAAGCCAGGCGGCACATGCCCCTAGACAAAAGCGTCAACTAAGTCCTGGCCGACCACGTCGCCCAAGCCCGGGGTTGTCTCAATAGGTCCATGGTGACTCGGACCCCCTGAGGCCCTATGCTAATATCTTGCTTCATCTAGTCACTTGGTTGGTCCGCCCCCCTCACCAGGTGACCACACATACCAGGGGGCCATTCTGGTAAATCACGAGGGCTAGGCATCGAACCGCTCCAGCAGCGAGAAGAAAGTTCAGAATGCTGGCTACAACAAGACTGGAGACAAGGTCCGAACTCCCCGAGGGTCCCCATGTTGTCAAGGGCCCCAGAAAGAGAGATACCCATGCTGCTCAGGCGCCCCAGGTATTTACGTCGCTAAGTGACGGGAGGAGCAAGCTTGGAAATGTGCAAAGTACTGCTCGCACCAGCTAAGTCATTCTGGACCATTGTGCTCCCTTGTCAACACAGTTTCCCCTCCAAGCTTTTACATATATTATTGCATGCCCCTCGACGTGCATATAATTTCGTTTGTCTACCTCGCCCTTGGCTAAATTCCTGCTACAAGGAGGAAACACCTGAGGTACCTGTATTACCTTCGGACCCCCTAGTTACCTTCCAGCCAGGGTCCGGTAGTGCCAGAAGGAGGCCTCCTCTCTTCAGAGTGCCTAGTCAGCAGGAGGGCTAGGGTGTGCAGCCTGCTTAGATCGGGCCTGCGTCCTGAGCAGATGGGCCCTGGTCCTATAGGTGAGGCACCCGGAGTGCGGGGGTCTCGGACGGCACACTGCCCGGGAGGGACGATAACCGGGGTCTGGATGTCGATACACTAAATTTCCCAGGTCCCGTAGCTTAGCAGATGACCATAACCCATAATGAAGCCCTCGAGCAGAGGAAATGCAACTACACGGCACGGAGTATCCTTTACCCTTATTCTATGTGTAAGTCGCAAGGCTCCGGTCCATAGGGTCATAGCTCCAACCTTCCCAAACAAATCACTCTCAGACCCCCAAAAAACTGACGCTCTCCGAAGGCCCTGGAGTTGTGTCCTACGTTGGCACCCGTTGCTAGAGGGTCGTCACGGCTGGCCAAAATAAGCTAGATGTTTGGACCCAGGCAACCAATAAAAAGAAGCAGGTGCATATCTACGGCAAGCAACAAAGAAACGGCAACTGCTTAGGCAAGTTAAGGGACCACCCGTCTTGGCGGCATCGAGGATCAGGGGGCCTCATAGAAATTGAAGACGGCTCTACCTATCGGCCCAAGCACCAAGCACCTAATAGAAGGGAGATCAAAAGAATCACTTTTTCATTCATCAATACAGAAATAAAGGACAAGGCTATGAAAGACTTAGAGCAGAAACATTTTCATTAACACTGGGGTCCCGGCATAAAGGGGAGGATACAAGGCAACTAAGGAACTCACATTGAGTAGTCTTCTACTCCATGGACTGCTTGGTTGTCCCCCGAACAGGTCTCTAAGCAGTAGGACGGCCACCAGCTATTAGACCGAGGTCATCAGCAATGCACATTGGACGATGACAATGATGACATCCTTGTATTGTATCAGGCGATGCATGCTGGACCGCGTGGTAGTAACATCCAGTACAGGGTGGACAAAATCGTCGTCTATGACAGATTTTGTTGTCTACAACAGTACCAGGAGGAAAGCTTGATCACTCTCGACTTAGCCTTCCTCCGGTACTGGCAGACAGCCCTCTGGCGACAAAGCGCCTAGAGGACGTGCTCCACCTGGCACTGATGTCGAGGCTCACCGCGGGTCAAAGACTCTGTCCCCGATGGCCTTACCAGCCTTCGGCATGCCATCAGGATGGCTTGTGCTTCTATCTGGCCCGTCAGAGAGAGGGATGTACCAGAAAACCTCACCAAAGGCCGCACACATACGAACATCTCGCAGAGGTAGACGAAGATGACCACCAGTAAGGAGACATCTGGTGGCCGAGAGCGTCTGGAAGCAGAGGCTTCCAGTGCACAAGAGGAGGGCGAAGGTCGCATGGTGAGGAGGAGTGCCGTATTACAACCACAAGGCCCCCTTTTATAACCGTCCGCAGCATCACGCAGCACAACAGGCGCGGCGATTGAGTCACCATCGCTGCACATCATGGCTATTCACCTCCTCCAATAGAGAGCAGAACTCAGGACCACCCGCCAGCCCCTTGGGGTCGGGAAGATAACCCTTCGGGAATGACCGGCAGTTCCCGAGAGAAGCAGTGTGACCGGCACATCGGCTGGCACAAGAGAATATCCCAAGGTAACCCCTTGCGCACGTCGTCCTAGCCCGCGCCAATGACGGGTAAGGCCCAGGCCCACCAGTCAGGCACTAGAGGGACAGGCGAGTATAAACTCAGGAATGACCGACGATTCCCGAGGGAAGCGATGCAGTGCTCCAATGGTCACGAGCGGTCACAATAATAGCCCCGAGGCAACCCCTTGGGTGTCACACCATGACCAGTCAAGTCAGAGCGAACACGACGATGCGCTGCCGCTTTGACCGAGTGCGCCGACTACGACGAGGACGAACAACCTTTTCATATCCTAGGTACAGCTACTCGCCCACTGCACAAAAAATTTTGCGCCGCTTGATTCCCAGGAATTACAAGACCAAACCCATGACGAGGAGGAGGTATGGGCCCCACCTGCAGGCTCAAAGCCTCCCTCGAGATGGGCCCAGGGGCCACTGTCGGTACCCTGCGGACCGGGTACCCTCGCGTAGTGGGTAAAAAGCACCTGGGCCCCGCCTTCACAGCTTAGGTGGACTCCAGCATAGGCCATGCGCTCTATGCCCCATGGGCTGTCAAAGGGCTGCAACATGTCATCAAGCTCTGAGCCTAACTACCGGAGGATGGTGGCTCGGGGGCAACACGCGTGTAGTAGAGCCGGGCCCCATCCTCCACTAAGGAGGGCTCCGGCGCTACAACGTGTCCGATCCTCCAAGTCGCATCCCTCGGCTGGAGAGGGCTCCAGAGGAGCCACGCGTCCTGCAGCCACGAATCCGACCTCCATCATGGAGACCTCCGGTGCTGCCACGTGGGCAGCGACTCCGGGCGTACCTTCCCCCTGAGGGAAGGCTCCGGATGGGCCACGTGTCCCGCAGCCTCAGATCTGACCTCCAGCATGGGAGGGCTCCAGTGCTGCCACGTGTACAACAACTCCAGATCGCCCACTACTCCTCAAGACGGCACCGGTAGAGGCGCGTGTCTCGGGGGCCATCTGCCCAAACGTCACCTCAGCAGGCAAGTTACAGGTAGACCGGAAGTAATGAGGAAGGTGCGTTGTCAGGCCAAGCATTCATGGATCGTGCCTTCTCCAGAAGCATGGTGTGCGACGCACGCCTCCGTTCCCCGTATGCGCACCATTACGGTGAAAAACAGGGCGGCGAGGCGTGATGGTGCAACAGTACCGCCCAACGGTACAGAGCCACCTAACAGGGCAAGGAGACGCGGCGACAAGAGTGGGACTTCATCATCACCTGCAACCCGTGCAGAGGCGCCCGGTGGGACAGGCGGCGCACCGTAACTCCGTTGACAGTGGCAATGCATGTATTTGTAAATACCCATAATTTTTGTGTAGGAGACAGATAGCCGCGGGGCCACATGTCGGGCGCCTTGCCACCTTTTAACTGCCCCGGCCTTGAGCTATAAAAGGACCAGGGCAGCCTCCGGGCAAGGGGTTCGCAACCCAGCCTACTCATTCCAATATGCGAGCAAGAAATACACCAAGTACTCCCGTGGACGTAGGGTTTTACGCTCCGGCAGCCTGAACCACGTAAATCATCGTGTCTCTCTAGCCATTGTGCCAAATACTTCGAGTTCCTCTAGCCCCCACCGAGAAAAGAATCTCCGCGGGCTGCTTTCGAGCAGACCTGGTGAAGTGTCGAAGCAAACACATCGACAATACCATATGGTTCAAAGACCAGATAGTTGTACCCCGTGATATGAGACTGCGGAAGAAAATTTTGGATGAGGATCACCTTATCCAAATTTTCTATTCATCCGGGCAGCAACAAGATGTATCAAGAATTGGAAACTAAATTTTGGTGGACCCAGATGAAACGGGAGATTGCTAAATACGTATCAGAATGTGATACGTGTCGGCGAGTTAAAGCCGAACACATGAAGAAAGTGGGAACATTGCAATCACTAATCATTCCAGCATGTAAGTGGGAGGATATTAGTATGGATTTCATTGTTGGATTACCTCTCATGGCTCATAAGCATGACTCGATTTGGGTGATCGTTGATCCGTTAATGAAATCAGAAAATTTCATCCCGGTACATACGGGATTCCATGCCAAGAAGTATGCCGAGTTGTATATTGCTCGAATATTGTTCTTACATGGAGTTCTCCGTACGATCGTCTCCAATCGAGGCGCATTGTTCGTTGCTCGTTTCTAGGAGCACCTACATTCTTCGCCTGGGAACCAAATTGATTAGAAGCTCCACATATCACCCTCAAACCAATGGGCACACGGAGAGGGTGAACCAAGTTCTCAAAGATATGCTTCGAGCTTGTGCCATACACCACGGTAAAGGATGGGGCGATCATCTACTATTGGCAGACATTGCTTACAACAATGGTTATCAAGTGAGCATCAAGATGGCACCTTATGAAGCTCTCTATGGCCGGAAGTGCCGCACACCCTTGAACTGGTGTGAATCTGGTGAGAGTGTTATTTACAGGATTGATCTCGTAAATGAAGCTGAAGAGCGGGTAAGGCTTATTCAAGAAAATATTAAAGCCACTCAGTCCAGACAAAAGAACTATGCGGATAAGAGACGTCGTCCTCTGAACTTTCAAGTTGGAGACCACGTATATCTCCACGTATCTCCTATGAAAGGAATTCACCGATTCGGAGTGAAAGGAAAATTATCTCCGCGTTTTATCGGTCCCTTAGACATCATCAAAAGATGTGGACCCATGGCATACCATTTGAAGTTACCGGCAGCCTTAGCCGGAGTTCATAACGTCTTCCACATATCTCATTTGCAGAAGTGCATAAATGTTCCAATGGGAATTCTCACGGAAGATATAGCAGATTTGAAGACGGACCTTACTTATGTTGAGCATCCAACCCAGATAATTGATGAAAAGACTCACGAGACAAGAAACCGGATACTGTGGTTCTTCAAAGTGTTATGGGAGAATCACACGTCCGACGAAGCTACATGGGAAAGCGGGGAGTATTTACAATTCAACCATCCGGAGCTATTAGAGGCGTATGTCCGATAGTCGTCCTCCCCACATTATTCTTAAATGTAAATCTCGGGACGAGATTCTTTTTAAGGGTGGAGGAATGTAAAAGCCCAAAACTTGTAAATGCAAAACTTCAATTGTGAGTAAAGTTGGGTTTCGAATTCAAGAAAATGGGACATGCAAAAACTTTCTAAGACATGATGATACACATAGGTGTGCAACCAAATGGGCTAGTATATTCATTCGAATTGTTTTAAGCCAAGGTTGAATGAAACACCATGTGTAGATTTTACATGTGCAAGAGGATTTTAAATTCAGCTTTTGAACTAAATTGTTCACTTTAATGAAAAAGGTGGCCATTTAGAAAAGGGAGTTCAAACTGTTGTTTCAAAATTCCTATTTGCAGTGGCCAACTAAAAAATCAGATGGCATATTTAAATTCTTCTGGTTCGAATTAGTGGGATGCCAAAGTTTGAGCAAATATGGAGATACTCTGATTTGTATGTCATAGAGGCTTTGAATTTCATTGAAATTTGAATTCAAATTTGAAACTGAAGTACACCTTGTCAATTTTGCAAATGGATTTCAAATTTGAGCTCATCTTGACTGAAGTTTGCAATATGCCAAATTGGAGATATTTTGGGAAAGAAAAGTAGTGGGGCCCACATGTCATTGAGAAGTTAAAAAACTTGCACCCGAAGGCTCCTCTGTTTTGCACTCAAACATCCAAGAGTCAGGCGGCCGACACCGGGGGGGGGGGGGGGGGGGGGGAAGCAGCTGCCACCTCCCAGCTGCTTGAGCAGTGTTGGAGAGCAGCTCGGCTGTTTCGTAACCCCTCAACGTGTTCCTTTTGGCCACAAACCACAGTCTCGGTACACAGCCTTGCCCTAAAGCAAAAACTGACCCGAAACCCTGCCGCCATCTTCGGTCGATCGTGAGTTGACATATTCCAAGCGAACTGAGACCACTTGAGTAGAAAAACGGTCCTGGTTGTCCATCCTAGACCTCCTCGACGCACAGCTGCTCGAGTTCGAGCCTTTTCCACCTGAGAACGACCTCTTCGTGCGGCGACCTAAAACAACCAGAACCGAGGCTCCCATGGACAGCTCGCTCCAAAGCTTTTCACGGACGAGCGAGCATACTCAGAGATGCGCCGGAACATCACTCTGCTCCTCCCCAAATTTCAGCTCAATCCGTGAACCATGGCTCGAGAATTTCGAGTTTTTCCCACGGCTGGGGAAAACCTAACCGCGGATAAGAATTTTGGAAATTGATGCTCAAATTTCAGTTAGGGTTCATCATTTTGCCCACGCATGAGCTAGAGTGGTTACGGAACATTTTTCCTTCAGATACCTAGCTTAAAACCGGGTAGTTGCAGCAAATTTTGAGGTTTCCGATCGGCGTCCATGGCAGGAACGACCGGGCGTATGGTGAAACCCTAGTAGCCGCCGTTCCCGAGCTCGTTTTCGCACACGTCGATCTTCCTTAGGTGCCAATGATGCTGTAGAGCCAAAAATCCACTTGTTTGGAGAGCTACTGAGGGCGCTCGACGTCGCCGGAGCGAAACCCGAGCCTCCGCATGTCGCACGGTGGGTTGGAGCCGTCGCCGGCCTCTGGTGAGTGTGGGGACGAGTTCCTCACGTCGAGTTTGGGGCTAGCAGCAAGAATTAGGCCGGGAATCAAGTGGAGAACGGAGTACCGAGGAGCGCCGCCATGCCGGCGAGGAAGGAGATGCGCGCACGGGAAATGGTCTCGGGAGGAAGAAGAACTCGATGGCCCCACATGTCAATGACTGTTAGCTGTAACCGGGATCTGCTGTGGCTATTTGATTTGTTGTGGCTACAGCCGAAACACTTGTGAACAGCAGTGTGTCTGCCACGAGGATCCGTCACGTCACCCCGGACCCGGTTGTCAGAATTTGAACCTTTTCCGGTTTATTTGAATTCACAGATTTAGTTCAAACTTTAGAACCTCGTAACTTTTGCTAGGAAACTTCAAATTAGATGATTCAAATTGGGTTAGCTTCAGATTGAAAATATATATCTAAATTTTCAACTCAGTTTGTATGAAAATCAATAATGAATTCTTGAAAATTCTTTGAGTGTTTTCAGTAAAAGAATTTTGGAGGGAGTTTGCTTCATCCAAAAATCCCCTAATTTTTCCAGACTATTCCTTAGTACAATATTGAACTGCTGCTAAAGTTTCAGCTCATTTGGAATTGATTTGAGTATGAAAATGCATATTACAAGTTGCTTTGTTCAAAAAGTCCAGAAACCTGTTTCAGAGAAAATTCCCACATTGAAAAATCAGTGCTGGGCAATTCTTAGATCCAAAAATCTTGGAAAATTCATGCGTGCTCTCTGAGCTATGTTTGAAATTGTGGTTCACTCGAATTTGCATGAAAGTGCTAACTGATTCAGAATTAATTCCTTTTTGCCTAAATGCTTACGGAATTGTTCTGGATGAACTACTCAAAGAAAAATTCTGAATTTTGGTCCAAAATGTTTTCTTGTGACAGGGAACTCACAGAAAATTCTCAGTTTAATTTTGTCTCTGGATCAGTATGTTTCTATATGCCTTTCTTAGGGGAAAATGCAACAATTAACAAGAACACTTAGCACTTGACCCCACTTTGCTAAATCCATTCCTCATCAACTAGGATCCACTCCATTCAAGCTTCTAAACAGAGTTCTGTTCTCCACTTGTAGTTAGATCTTTATCACAAAGTATTTACAATTAAATATATGTGCATGTTCATAACGTGTAGTGCTTAACGTGGAGAAGTGGGAAGAAAGCGAAGCGTGGATCAATGAGCAAGAAGAGCAGTGATTCAGCTTCAAGTCATCAGCAACTAACTGCATAATTATCTGACTTTAGTCACCTGCAAAACAAATGCATGCTCCGGTTTTCATTTAAGTTGTTTTATGAAGTTTTTTACTTTGTTCACTATTATGGTGTAGAGTTTGTTTGTGCATTACGTCAGGAATGATTTATATACCAAATGCAAGACCAAAAGAAACCCTGGAGTCCAGGGTAGAAGAGATGTCCCCGCTATAGACTAATGCCATGCTAAATAGGTTATGACATCCGGTAGAAATCGAGTAGTTGGAATCTACTCGCGAGCTATAGTTCGGGATCACCCGGGTATGGTTAATAAGCAAACTAAAGTTTATGTTTCCAAATATGAGACTGGGCAGAGCGTGTAGGCAGCGACAAGACGAGGTCTTGGTCGAGTAGCTCTGCCTGTGTCGATTAAGGACCGTTCTCGTGTGCGGCCCCTCTGAGCAAGTATTGAGTTGTGTACCGGATGCTTACTGGTATATGGGACCCAGGAAACCGATGTACCAGGTTAACTGGATTGTAGAGGCATACCACATCGTCTCGTTAGACCTATGAGCCCGAGACGGCGCGACCGGTTCTACAGTCGGGTGTCCTGTGAAAGGTTGCCACATACGACGTAATGAAGGACGCCATATTTCAGTCTTCAGAGGCGGGCGTATGTGTCGAGTAAGCCGGGTAGTGTTTGATTCGAATCACTGTCCCTCGCGGATATTGTAAAAGTCCCAAAACTTGTAAATGGAAAACTTTAGTGATGAACAAAGTTGAGTGTAAATCCAAGAAATGGGACTTGCAAAAACATTTCTAAAACATGTGAAGATGGTCATGAGCAAGCACAAGCATTCAAGTTTCCTTTTAATTCAAATGATCATGTAAATGCAAAGGTGGTCATTTTAAATGAAGGATGCAAACTGTGGTTGGAAACCTTCTCTTGCAGCCACCAAATTAAAAGTTTGAATCCATATTTGAATTCTTTAGGTCCAAATTATGAGGAAGGCAAATTTTGAGAAAATTTGGAGGTGCTTTGATATGTATATGAAAAAGACTTGTGAATTTCATTGAAATTTGAATTTCAAATTTGAAACTGAGGTAAAACTTGTCAATTTGCCAAATGGGTTTCAAATTTGAGCTCCACTTGAGTGAAGTTTGCACTGTGCCAAAAATTGGGAGATCTTTTGGGAGGAACAGGGGTGGACCCCACATGTCATAGTGCCATTTAAACTTACACTCGAAGCAAATTCTCTGTTCAGACTCGAGCTGCCGAGGTGGCTGCAGGCGCCACCGAGACTTCATGGGGATGACACCTCCTGGTTCCAATCTCGTGCTGGCGACCGGCTCGGCGTTCCACTCGTTTCTCAGCGTGTTCAGTTTGCCCCCTTAATCGAGCTGCAGTGCCCTGCTTCTCCTCAAGCAACAGACGAACAGCATGTTGCCGCTGCATCTGTGCTCTGATCAAAAGCCGGCAGAAGCACGCACAGACCGCCTTCCCGAGCTGAAAAGCAGCAACGCCTGGTCGCCCTACACCTCCTCAGCGCGACAGACCACAGATCCCGGCATTCTCCACACTAGGACAGCTTCCCCGGGCGGCGACCTAAAACAACCGCGAACCGGTGTGCACGTGGACAGCCCCCACCGGGGACTTTCACGCCCGAGCAAGGACACCTCTGGATGCGCTGTTGGACCGTTATGCTCACCCCCAAACCTCAAGCAAAGCCGTGGACTACCGAGTGAGAATTCGGGAAACTCTTGCCGGCGGCCGCAAAGCGACGTTCCAGTATGAAACCTCAAAATTCCCACTCAATTCTAGACTTTAGTTCACTAAACTGTGCACAGATGATCTAGACTCGATGGCGACCGATTTTCCTTCACAACCCTAGCTTGAACCCGACGAGAGGCGACGTACTTTGAATATTCCCGAGCGCAAAACCGGCAATATCAATCGGGAGCATGGTGAGAACCCATTTGGAGGTGTTTTAATGCGCCGGTTACTGCTTGCCGAGCTTCACTAGCATCCAAGGATGCTCTAGAGCCGATCAACCGAGAGTTTGCCAGGCGAGGACCACCGGCCGACGGCGCCGAACCTCTCCCGAGGCCATCGCACGTTGCCGGCACGTTTCCGATCATCTAACACCCGTACCGAGCCCACAACCAAGTTCCCCGACCTCAAAAACCCCCGGGCGGCGAGTCTCCAGCCAGGAGACGGCCGCGAACGCCCCTCCGGTGAGGCACCGCCTCAGTCCGGCGAGGAGGCGGCGGCGCGCGCGAGAGCGCGGGCGGGAGGAAGAAGAAAAGGCCAGGCCAAGCCGTCAGTGACCGCGGATTCAAAAATTTGATCTGCTGTGGCTGGGGTTCCACTGTGGCTGTGCGCGGGAACCGTGTAGCTCCGTGTGTTCTCGGATTTCATTGGCTGAGAATTAAAACGTGGGCCCAAGTCCTTTGTCAATAGCAAAACAATTCCAGTTTCAGCTCCAACTTAGGAAATTCAAATTGGGTTGGATGCATTTTGCAAATATATATCCAAATAGGCAACCAATTTGTATAAAAATCATTATTTAATTCTTGAGAATTCTTTAAATATTTTCATCAAAAGAATTTTAGAGGGAGATTGGTTAATCAAAAAATCCAAAAATTTTGCCAGAATATTCTTTAGGATGTTATGGCACTACTGGAAACGTTTGAGCTCATTTGGAGTTGATTTAGTGAGGATAATTCTGATTTCAAGTTTCTGTGTTCAAATGAATACAGAAACTATTTCAGAGAATTTCCAAAACTTGGAAATTCAGTCCTGGGCAGTTCTTAGCTCCAAAAATCCTAGGAAAATTCATGCATGCTCCCTGAGCTATGTTTGAAATTGTAGTTCACTTGAATTTGCATGAAAGTGCAAATTTATTCAGCATTAATTCCTTTTTTCCTAAATGCTTAGGGAATTGTTCTGAGTGATCTACTCATTGAAAAATTCTGAATTTTGGTTCAGATGACTTTCTTGTGACAAGGAACTCACAAGAAAATTTTCAGCTCCATTGGAGCCCTGGATAAGTACTGTTCTGTTCAACCTCATTAGGTGATCAACACCCAAGTGATGAAACACACTTATCACTTGATCATAGTGCTTAAACCCAAACCTAAACCACTAGCACCAGGGTCATTTTAAATTCTTAAACAGAGTTCCAGTTTTAAACTTGTATTTAGAACTTGTTAGCAAAAGTTTTACAATTAAACTTATGTGCATATTCATAACGTGTAGTGTTTAAACGTGGAAAAATGAAGGAGAAGTTAAGCTTGGATCAAGGAGCAAGAAGGGCAGTGATTAAGCTCCAAGTCATCACCAACTAACTTCACTATTATCTGACTTTAGTCACCTGCAAAACCAAGGCAAGCTCCGGTTTGCATTTAAGTTGTTTTATAAAAGTTTTACTTTGTTCACAATTGTTATTAGAGTTTGTATGTGCATTAGGTCAAGTATGTTTTATACTCCACTTGCATAACCAAAATGAACCCTGGAGTCAAGGGTAGAAAAGTGTCACCGCTGTAGAATAAGGTCGTGCTAAATAGCTTAGGACATCCGTTAGAAGTCGAGTAGTTGGAATCTACTGGCGAGTTATAGTCGGGGTTACATGGGTGTAGTTGAAAAAGAGGCAAACTAAAGTTTATATTTTTAAAGATGAGACCGGGCAGGATGGTTAGGCAGAGACAAGACGAGGTCTTGGTCGAGTAGCTCTGCCTGTGTCGGTTAAGGACTGATGCGTGTGCGGCACCCATGAGCAAGTATTGAGTTGTGTACCGGATGCTTACTGCTATATGGGAACCAGGAAACCGATGTACCAGGTTAACTTGATTGTAGAGGCATACCACATCGTCTCGTTAGACCTATGAGCCCAAGGCGGTGCGACCGGTTCTACAGTTGAGTGTCCTGCGAAAGGTTGCCACTTACGACGTAATGAAGGACGCCAGATTTGGGTCTTCAGAGGCGGGCGTATGTGTCGAGTTATCCGGGTAGTGTTTGATTCGAATCACCGTCCCTCGCAGTTATTGAGTACTACTTGCTCACTGTGTTGTGACGTAGTAATCAAGTTGAGTGAGAACAGTTTGCTAAGTCTTAATTGCTGCTATGATTATCGTAAATTGCATGAAAACCCTGTTTGAAGTAGAGATAGAGCAAACTAAAGTTAATTTCCACCTTGGGACAAGTAACATTGGAATGAAGCGTTTCTTGTTTTATTGTGGAGTTCCAATGTTGCTGGACGCAAGGTCACTACTATGAAGGATAAAATCTGAAAGTTAAGGGTGAACTCGTAAGCGAGTCCTTTTTGCAAATTACATGTTTATGTCTTAAGTTACTTTCATGTAGAGTTGCATGCTTAGGAGAGACGGTTAAGTCTTGCTGAGCCTTTGCGCTCACTCTTGCTATATGAGTGGTTTTGCAGGTAACTTTGACGCTTATAAAGAGGGTTATCCGGTGAGACTCGGGGACTTACGAGTCATGTATCACATGGAGAACCCAGCCGCTGCAATGTCTTCGTGTTGCTAGCGAGAGGAGTCCGCAGGCTGGACCTCTTCTCGGTTGCTCACTAGTTATTCGACGTGAGCTGTTTATAGACTTCCGCTGTAGCTATTTTATGTAAAGTATTTACAAAGAACATTTGTAAGCTTCCGCTTTTGATTTATGTAATACAATTTTCCTTATATGTGTGCTGTTGGGTGCCGCATAACACGGCACCACACAATGCGATTCCCGGGCGAGGTGCCCCGTCCCCGTGACTGAACGGGCGGCGATCGGGGGCCCCATCAGATATGAGTACCGCTTGCTCACTGTGTTGTGACGTAGTAATCAAAGTTGTGTGATAACAGTTTGCATGTTTTATATGCTGTTACGATAATTTGAATTGCATGAAAACCATGTATGAAGTAGAGATAGAGCAAATTAAAGTTGTTTTACACATTGGGACAAGTAACATTGGAATGAAGTGTTTCTTGTTTGATTATGGATTTCAATGTTGCTCGGCTCAAGGTCATTACTATGATGGCCAAAATCTGAAAATTAAGGATAAACTTGTAGGCGAGTCTTTATGCAACTTACGTGTTTGTGTCTTAAGATACCTTCATGTAGAGTTGCATGCCCTAGGAGAGACGGTTAAGTCTTGCTGAGCCTTCATGCTCACTCTTGCAGAGTTGTTTTGTAGGTAATCCGCCGTATACCCTGAAGGGTTAAGCATGACAGCGCCATTCTTTGCTACATGGTAACAAGAAACCCTGCTCGCCGCCTAATACATTTCTTGCTGCTAGAAAGTGGTATCCTTGGGAAGGATATCTCCTTTGGTGCTTAGTTAGGTTTGTGAGAGTGATCATAGTTGTAATTCTGCTGCAACTCTTATTTTAATTCCGCTGCTGTACATTAAAGTGTACATTATTATCTGTAAAACAGTTTTGTTGTTTAATACACACTTGTGTATGTCTTGAATTCATTTCTGTGTGTGCTAGTCGGTGTCGCCTAACACGGCCCCACCCAATGCAATTCCTGGAGTGTCGGGGCGACCGACCCCCACACCTCAGACATATCATCTCAGCGGAGGGCATCGCTGTAGACCTGAGCAAATTTGTACAAGTGCTGCATTGGAAATCCCCGAGGTCTGTCCACGAGGTACGAAGTTTCCTCGGACTCACGGGATATTATTGGAGGTTAATTCTGAAAACTTCTCGAAGATTGTGAAGCCTATGACCAAATTGCTGAAGAAGACTACCAGATACGTTTAAAGTCCAGCGTGTGAAGCGGCATTCAAGGCTTTAGTGAAGCACCTAACATCAGCACCAGTTTTGGTGCAGCCAGACACAACAAAACCGTTTGATGTGTACTGCGATGCATCCGGCATTGGGCTCAGATGTGGGCTGATGCAAGAACTGTAGCATCGAAGAACATGTGAAAAGCTACCAGAGGGGGGGTGAATGGTAGATTTAAACTTTTTAGTGGAAGCAACAAAAACCCCCTCGGCAGAAAAAATGATCTGTTAAAGAAACCATGTATGCAACTGATCTAAATGTGTTCAACTGTGACAAAAGTGGTATATATTATAGAAAATCAAGTCACGAAGACACGACAATAAGAATCACATAAATCTGTCAAGAAAAACTCAAGTTATGATCGAAAGATCAAACGAGGGTCAATCTGTTCTACTTGAGTAAAAACCAGATCTGCAACACTTCAAAGAAACTCGTGTAGATCAGAAACTACAAACCCAATGACCGTGAAATTTTCACAGATCATATATAATCAAGTTGTGAAGACAACCCAAAAAGAATCACGTCAATTGGATCTGTAAAACTCAAGTTATGATCAAAACACCAAAGCACTGTCGTGCTGTTCAGAAACTCGATGAGAAAGACTTGACAAAAACAAGTCGGACGAACAAGGCACAAAAGATCCTCTAAATTACGAATTTTATTGATCAAAACATAAGAGGAACAGCCCATGGTCGTCTTGTCACGAGCTCTGGCCTCCCTTGCTTATATAACCAGCCCGGAGGCCAACCCAATTCAAACTAGGACTCCAATCCTACTCAGTTTCTGAATCGAAACTTTCCATAACAGGTCAAGACTCTTCTATACGCAGATAGAAGCAATTTTAAGACTTCCAAATACCTTAGTAACGTATCCTATATTACTAAAACAACTCAACTTTGTGTCCCACACGAAATCCTAACATAACCAACTCAAATCTTTCCATATTTGAGCCATAACCGACTCAGCTGCAGCCTGAGTCCATAATCCAGCCGGTTGGACCTTTCCTACCAATTCTTTACGTTCACATCTCTTCATCACGCCATGGAACCATGTTTTCATGTCCATGCACTCCTTGCACACGTGCAAACACCTTCCAACGACGTCCACGATACCTTCATATGCATTGTTCTTGATCCAAACATGCTGCGCGACCTCCCAATCAACTCAATCACAATTCCTCCCGAACATGGTTGTTGAACCTCATCTTCTCCCTAAGACTAGTTCAATGGATCCCGTCACCAGCCATATCTTGAACTCAAGCAACACCTGCACATGAATAATCAACCAATACTTTCGAGCACAAGTCCGCGATTTGACTCACGTTAGTTCTGAAAACCACAACACCTTACGTGAACACCTCACATAAGCATGTTGCAGACCATAGCAAAATATTAACCACCGTAAACAGCCATAACACTTCAGAAACTTAGTAAAAGAATACTAAGCAAACTTCCCATAGATGTAAAGCATGTTCGAAACATTTGCATGGTAAAACTAGAACCATTGTGATTTAGCTCCGGACCTTGCCAAAGCTAACCGGACCTTGAGCCGGAGCTTACCAAAGCTAGCAGAACCTAGCACCGGAACTTATCAAAGCTAGTCGGACCTACCGCCGGAGCTAACCAAACACATGTCGGACCTAGCCATAGCAAGTCGGACCTTACGTCGGATCTTGTCGGATCTCGGACCTAGAATCGAACAATGACAAAGAGTGTTTTGGCAGAATTCAAAACTTTTATTGTCATAGCCAATGTATTCAGCACACATAGGTCTCACAATCTCCCCCTTGATGAATGCATTGGCAACACCACTTAAAATCCGAACATTGGCTTAGTCACATGAAAAGTTTTGAAAACAATCAAATGAGAAAGAAATTTCGAAACAAAAATTTCTCCACATATATATATTTATCTCCCTTTGTAAATCAGAAATAAAATGAGAAGAAAAACAAAAATTCTCCCCCTTTGACAATGTATTCAGCAAGGTTCAAAAGATAAATTTTAATTGTTATGAGCATATTTATAACATATACATATAAAACAAAGCTCATCCAAGCCATACTATCAAGTAACTTAGACTATCACATCAATGATATACATAAAGTAGTGTAAGCCATGCTAGAGACCAAGTGTAATTTTCAATTTAAGCAATTCATGATCTCACAAACTTAACTATGTCAAGACCTGCAAGCATGACACTTATTGCTGCTTTTTAATTATTTTTCAAAGCACAAATTCAGATCATATGACATTTGCAAGAGATTATATGCCGCATCAGCCTTATTCTAACCAACCAAGCCAAGCCTATGTCATTTGACAATCAGAAGCTTAAGGGCATGGTTTTAGTCATACACAACTTCTTCCAAGTTCATATCTAAGTGCAATGATAAGCCATCTCAAAAGAAGAGGTGCGACGCATGCATATTCTCTTGATCTTTTTCTCAACTTTTCATTTGAACATAAAAGCTCAACATGTGAATAGTTGATTGATTATTTTTTCATTAGTAAAAGCATTTGTGAGCATGCAACAAGTTTAAAACAGCAAGAAAGTTCGATCATGACCAGATTTAGTGTAAATAATTATTCCAATTACTAGTCATGGTAAAAACTACAAAATGTATAACATGAGTAATGTAGCAATAACATTCAGCATATAAAAGGAATCACGAAGTCATATATGTATGAAATACTATTCTCATATTATTTTAAATTCAGATTCACACATAGACTTCCCAAGTTTCAAAACTCTCCCTCAATTTAAGCCATGATGATGCATAACCCCTATTTCACTACGAATGAAACAAAAACAAGTGAATCCAAAGGTTTTGTAAAAATGTCTGCCAATTGTTGTTTGGTATCTACATGGTGAAGCACAATGTTTCCTTTTTCAACATTATCACGGAGAAAGTGATACCTAATGTCAATGTGCTTGGTTCTCGAATGTTGCACGGGGCTTTAGCAATGGAAATGGCACTAGTGTTATCACAAAATAGCGGAAAACTATCTAGATCAACCACATAGTCCTTATGTGTTTGAACAATCCAAAGAATTTGTGAGCAAGCGCTAGCGGCAGCTACATATTCAGATTCAGCTGTGGATTGTGCAACTGAATTTTGTTTTTTAGAGGACCAAGCAAAAAGTGAATTACCAAGAAAATGACAAGCACCCGAAGTACTTTTCCTATCAATTCTACAACCCCCCAAAATCAGCATCCGGAAAAGCTTTCAAAGTTATGGTTGAGGAACAAGAAAGAAAAATCCCAAATTCTTGAGTTCCATGTAAGTACCGAAGAATTCTTTTGACGGCTTGACGATGTGAAGCACGTGGGAAAGCTTGAAATCGTGCACAAAGACATACGCTGAATTGTATGTCCGGTCTTGATGTCGTGAGGTAGAAAAGTGATCCAATCATACTTCTATATTCTTTTTATCCACGGGTTCACCATCTTCATCAAGTTCAAGTGTCATTGCTGTACCCATTGGTGTCCGAAGAGACTTGCTTTTGTCCTTGTTTAAGCGCTTAAGAATGTCTGCTGTATACTTTGATGCACAAAAGTACCTTCCTTGATTTGCAGCCCCAAAAAGTTTGTGAGTTATCCCATCATACTCATCTCAAATTCTGAACTCATCATAGCTGAAAACTTGGACACAAGATCATGAGAAGCACGACCAAGGATAATATCATCCACATACACTTGAACGAATAATGAGTCATTGCCATGCTTAAGAACAAAAAGAGTTTTATCAACCTTGCCCATGGTAAACCCCTTTTCAAGTAAGAATGTTTTTAACCTATCATACCATGCTCTAGGGGCTTGTTTGAGACAATACAAGGCTTTGGACAGTTGGTAAACATGATTAGGAAAATTTGGATTTTCAAAACCCGTTGGTTGCTTGACATAAACCTCCTCATCTATGTATCCATTAAGAAAAGCACTTTTAACATCCATTTGATATAACATGAAACCTTTAGATGCATCAAATGCTAACAAAATTCTTATGGCTTCTAATCTAGCAACAGGAGCAAAAGTTTCATCAAAATCAATTCCTTCGACTTCTGTGAAACCTTGAGCAACCAACCTAGCCTTATTCCTAACCACAACCCCATCCCCACTTTGTTTATTTTTAAACAGCCATTTACTTCCGATTAGAGTGTGACCTTCAGGTGGAGGTACAAGTTTCCAAACATTATTTCTTTCAAAATTTTCTAACTCTTCTTGCATGGCAATAATCAAAGATTCATTAGCGAGTGCGTGTGATATATCTTTTGGTTCAAAATAAGCAACAAATGCAGAATGAGCGTGAGAGTTTGGATCACAAAACCTAGACCGTGTAACTCGTTCGTGCAAGCTTCCAATCATTTGTTGTTGAGGATGACTTTTGAGGACCCAGATGAGAGTAGACAATTCATAAGATCCTTCTTATTCATGTTCATCACAAAATGAACAACTTGTAACTTGAGGACGATTTGGACCAGCAATGGTGGTCGTCGGTGCTAGTTGTGAATCAAAATCAAGAGCTGGAACAATGTCATTAGCTCCTGAATTTTTGGGTAGCAGCATCACTTCTTCATCTTCTTCGATGAAAATACTCTCTCCCTGTTGATATGGGTCTGGTCCTGCAATATTAGAGCTAGTACCTGGGCTAGCTTCATCAAAAGAAACCTCACAAGTCTCCACAATTTTGTTAGTGTCATGTAAAAGCCTACGGTAGCCTCTAGTATGAGATGGGTAACCAAGAAATATGCCATCAATGGATCTAGGTTCCGATTTATCAAGATTACCATGTTTATTAACAAAGCATTTGCAACTAAATAGTGTGTGACACTAGTCCTATGTCCAAACCGAAGTTCATATGGTGTTTTACCAAGCTTAGCACGCAAGAAAACACGATTTGAGACATAACAAGCAGTTGCAATTGCATTGTCCCAAAATTTTCTAGGAGTTTGATATTCATCAAGCATAGTCCTAGCCATCTCAACTAAATTATGTTCTTTCTCTCTACAACACCGTTTTGTTGAGGTACATATGGTGAAGAAAGTTGATGATCTATTCCATTTTCAGCACAAAAGTGATCAAACGATTGATTTTTAAATTCGGTTCCGTTATCACATCTAATTGCTTTTAAAGATCCTGGGTGATCAAATGATAATCTAAGAAATAAGTTTCTAAAGTGACTAAAAGTTCCATTCTTAGATGCCATAAAATAAAACCAAGAGTATCTAGAATAGTCATCAACAATCACAAGAACATACCATTTAGCTCCGAAGGATTGAACACATGAAGGTCCTACGGTGTCAAGGTGCAAAAGTTGACCCGGTTCAGTTGTCATAGTCATTGAGAGAGGAGCGTGTGAACCTGCAACCATCTTAGCATGTCTATAAGAAGAGCACACAATTTCTTTGTCCCCTTTAAGCTTAGGCAGCCCACGTATGCGATCAAGAGCACTAACATGTGAGAGATGATCAAAGCCTACGTGACCAAGTCTACGATGCCCAAAATATAAGTCTTTTGAATCATTAGCAACTAGACATCTATGCTTAAAAGATGACATATCAAAAACAGATTTAAAAACTCTTCCAAACAGAGACATATTAAAAATGAGCTCATTATTTGAATCTACAACCTTGCAACAATTTTTAGTGAAAGTAATTTCTAGATTTTCATCTAGCAATTGTGAAACAGAAAGCAAGTTGTATTTCAAATTTTTAACAAGTGCCACATCTTTTAAAGTGTAGTGATTATTTACTCTAACCGAACCCTTAGCAATTATAAAAGTTGAAGAATTATTGGCAAAAGTAACATTTTCTACATGTGACACAAAAGAGAGGGAGGAGAACCATTCTTTGTTACCGGTCATGTGGCGTGAGCATCCTAAATCCACAATCCAAATGTTCTCCTTCCTCAAGCGTGTAACCTACATAGAAGTACAATACGTCGATGACTCAATATTCGGGTTAGTCAAAAGGCATTTAGGGATCCAGTACCAAGTCACACGACGTCCAGCAGAAGTAACACGCAAAGGCTGAGATAAAACAGCAGGTTTATGAGCCAAAGTTTGAGGATTTTGTACCCAACTACTGACCTACGAGGTGTTACATGAGTAGCAGTAAAAGTAGTAGGTCCAGAAGAAAACTTTGCATGTTTCTGACTCATTACAGCAGGTTGCATATTCCTAACATTGGGTTCAGCACACGCAACAGGTTTTACACAGTTTTTATGTGATCTAGCAATCATTCTTTCCTTTTTCTGTTGCTTAGCTAGTCTATAATAAAAATCTGTGACATGGCCATCTCTACCACAGTAGGTACAATTAAATTTAACTTTATGTTCATGTCTAGATGAGAAGACAACATGTTTATTTGAAACCAAATGAGACAACACTCCTGCAAATTTAAAAACCACTTCTTTTTGTTTAGGAACTGTTTTAATCAAACCACTTATTAATGACTTCACAATTTTAGGTGGATGTGCTTTAGCATGAGCATGGGAATCAAAACCTAAACCAGTTTTATCACTGTAAGATTTAGAAAAATTCAACAGCAAGTTCAGATTCTTAGACAAGTCTAGGCAGTTTTGACATGAAGTTTTTCCTTTTAGTTTGCAATTGGAACAATACTTAACTTCATGTGAATATAAAGCATTGTTCAATATAGAAATTTCATTCATAGCATCTTGTAGTTTCTTATTAAGATCATCACAAGTAGAACAATGCAAATCAATTGTAGAACAACAAGCATCTTTCAAATTTTTATCATTAAGTGCAGCAAGCTCTTTGTTCTTTTCAATCTCTAACTCAAGTTTATCAAGTGTTGAGGTATGTGCACTTCTTAGAGAGGACAATTGTTCATATATTAAATCACATGAGGAACAAGAATCATTAATAGGAGTCAAAGATTTCAAACAATTAATTTCAGATTCTAGTGACTCAATTTTAACAGTATTGTCCCTAAGCTTTTTCTCCTTTTTTCTTAACTATAACAGTGACATGAGAAATAGCATCACACATTTCTTCGCAAGTAGGACATATCTCTTCATTGTCGCTGTTGCGTTTTGCCTCCTCCATACTTGAACTTGACTTGCCCGCCATGAAGCATAAGTTTGCCAAATCATCTTCATCTTCGTCACTTCCAATGTCCACATCGCTCGAGCCAAGTTCTTGAAGTGCGGTGATAAAACTATTTACCAATTGGCGTCCTATAAAACCCTTCTTGTTTTTCTTATCGTTTGCAGAGGAGTGCTTCATCCTAGTTTGCTTTTCATCACGGGAAGTAGGACCTGAAAGGTTAGGGCAATCCGTACGAAAATGTCCTGTTTTACCACATTCGAAGCATCGTTGAGGTCTGGCACTTCCTCTCCTTCTAGTTCTCACATTTTCCAATGCTTTTGAGAACCGAGTAGAGATGAGTGCATGTTCTTCCTCTAAAAACTCTTCAATATGTTCAAGGGTTAGAGAGGACAACAAAGAAAGTGTACCACAAGATGAAGATTGACTAGAGCTAGGCATGTCACGTTGTGAAACAAATGCAAGAGACTTGTTGGGGTTCTTACGTGATATTATGTAAATTTCATGAGTTTTTAACTTAGAATATAGCACATCTAATGTAAGTGTACTCATGACAGTAGGTTCACGAATAGATGTAACTTTTATCTCCCAAATTGACATGTCTAATGCACTTAGTAATTGCCTAGCATTTTCAGCATCTGAAAAATTAACATTGATAGTACGCAAGTTGCTGAGAATTTTATTAAAGCAAGCAAAGAGGTCATTGATTGACTCACCGGGTTGCATCTAGAAGCGCATGTATTCTTTCTTGAACATATCTTGTCTTACCTCCTTGATCATGTTGGATCCTTCGTGGTAGTCACAAAGTGCTTTCCACACATCGTATGCAGATCGGAGGTGTGCAACACGGTCGAAGTCACTTTGAGTTAATCCTTGTATGATCAAGTTCCGTGCTTTATTGTTGTTGTCGACATCTCTCATGTTCGTAGCTGTGACTTGATCATTTAGCGGCACGTCATAAGGCTTGTACACCTTTTCCCATATTGCGAAGCCTTGCGCCTGGATGAAAGCCTCCATTCGTGCCTTCCAAACCTAAAAATCAATGCCACTAAACACACAAGGTTTGGCGGAGTATTTCTCCATGATGATTAGTAAAAACACGTGCAAATCACAAGGATTAGAGCACCGTGGCTCTGATACCAATTGTAGGATCAAGGAGCACGTGAAAAGCTACCAGACGGGGGTGAATGGTAGATTTAAACTTTTAGCGGAAGCAACAAAAACCCCCTTGACAGAAAATCGATCTGTTAAAAAACCGTGTATGCAACTGATCTAAATGTGTTCAACCGTGACAAAAGTGGTATATATTATAGAGAATCAAGTCACGAATACATGACAACAAGATTCTCGGAAATCCGTCACGAAAAACTCAAGTTATAATTGAAAGATCAAACATGGGTCAATCTTTTCTACTCGAGTAAAACCAGATCTGCAACACTGCAAAGAAACTCGTGTATATAAGAAACTACAAATTCAATGACCGTGAAACTTTCACATATGATAGATAATCAAGTTGTGAAGACAACCCAAAAAGAATCACGTCAATTGGATCTTTAAAACTCGAGTTATGATCAAAACACCGAATGAAGCACTATCGTGCTGTCCAGAAACTCGACAAGAAAGACTTGACAAAAACAAGTCAGACGAGCAAGGCACAAAAGCTCCTCTAAATTATGAATCTTATTGATCAAAACGTAAGAGTAACAGCCCAAGGTCATCTTGCCATGAGCTCTGGCCTCTCTTGCTTATATAACCAGACCACAGGCCAACCCAATTCAAACTAGTACTCTAATCCTACTCAGTTTCTGAATCGAAACTTTCCATAACTGCTCAAGACTCTTCTATACGCAGATAGAAGCAATTTTAAGACTTCCAAACACCTTATGAACGTATCCTACATTCCTAAAACAACTCAACTTCATGTCCAACATGAAATCCTATCATAACCAACTCAAATTATTCCATATTTGAGCCATAACCGACTCAGCCGCAGCCTGAGTCCATAATCCAGCCGCTTGGACCTTTCCTACCAATTCTTTACATCCACATCTCTTCATCACGCCTTGGAACCATGTTTCCACATCCATGCACTCCTTGCACACGTGCAAACACGTTCCAACGACGTCCATGATACCTTCATATGCGTTGTTCTTGATCCAAACATGCTGCGCGACCTCCCGATCAACTCAACCACAATTCCTCCTGAACTTGGTTGTTGAACCTCATCTTCTCCCTAAGACTAGTTCAATGGATCCCTTAACCAGCCATATCTTGAACTCAAGCAACACCTGCGCATGAATAATCAACCAATACTTCAAGGACAAGTCCGCGACTTGACTCACGTTAGTTCCGAAAACCACAACACCTTACGTGAACACCTCACATAAGCATGTTGCAAACCATAGCAAAATGTTAATCACCGTAAAAAGCCATAACACTTAAAAAGCATAGTAAAAGAATTGTGACGGACCGAAATCTGTACGCCCAGGATATCAGAGGGTGGTGCCGCACGATGCAACGCCTGACAGCACACATCATAAGGCAAGCATTGTATTACTTAGAAAACAACTGAATATGTACAAAGTAGTACAAACCTTCAGTCTACATTTATCTACAGAGTCTACAACTCGGAAGCTAAATTTTTACAACTCACGCCCACCTAACTAACAAAAGTCGGTTGTCCAGCTCTACGGACAACCCACACTAGCTCCACTTCTCAGCTCAGCGTGGCGTGTACGGCTCCCACTCAGCCGTGGCCCCCGATGGAGGGTAGCCCTCGCCGGTGGACTCATACCCCAAGTCCGTGGGGTAGTCCTCACCTGCAAAAACTCATAGTAGCACCCGTGAGCACTCTAAATGTCGGTCGTAACGAAGATATGATGGTAAATTGAAGCAAACGGACACACCTACAAGTTCATCCTTAGTTCATCTTTTAGCCACAAATTAACAGTTCATGAATCTGAAATTTAGTAAGCAATATTTGGTGGCAGACATGTAGCAACACAAATTATTCATAACAATAATATTGAATCATAACATTCCATATATTAATCTACGTCACGACTCAGTGACCAAGTGGTACTCATCACCGTGAGGGATGGAAAATCGACTCGATATGCACCTGCAGAGATAACCGAAGAGCACGTCACGTACGCCCACCCGTGGAGCTGCACAGCACGCTCACTCGATGTCGTACGGGACAACCTTTCACCAAACAGCCCAAATGTCGAACCAGTCGCACCCAAATGGACAGGAGGTTCCCTAAACGGAGCATCTCTCTATGCCCGTTAGCGGATTTCCACCTTGCTGCCCTTAACCAACACCTATAAATCGGTGCGTTATGCCTCGACGCCCGGAGGTATAGGTTACATCAGTTTATCGGGGCCCATATATCCGATATGACTTCGGTACATTAAAACTTGATCAGCGTGGGCTGCACACGGATCAGTCCTCAATCGACACGGACAGGGCTGCGTCCACAAGACTTCCTCTTGCTGCGCCCTAGCCCCTGCCTAGTCTCATTTTCTTACTAAAGTGATCTCACATCACTCGAATGTAAGGGCCTCAGTCTTGGCACACATTTGAAGTGTTCATCACCACACCACACATCTCATTTGAGGAAAGATGATGAACACAAATGAAGAGCATGTAACCACCATCAACATGCTCATTAGAGAACAAACTCACATATTGCAAAAGTGGTATTTCCCACATGTGATATAGGTGGGCTGGACTTATGAAAACTCCTACACATTGCTAAGGATGTCCAGGCCAAGTTTCACCCAAATTCAAAACCTTTTGAGGTCATTTTGGGTATAGATAGAAAGAGGGCAGTTTGAAACCACATTCAAATTCAAACTGTTTTTGTCCCATGAATTTAAAAGTGGGAGGCATATTCTTATTCAGCACATTTTTGTGAGCTCACTCACCAATTTTCACTCCATTTGGAGTTTATATTGACATGAGCTAAGTGGGACGAATTCAAACTTTATTTGAATTCAAAACTGAACTTGTGCTGAAATTCACTCAAACCAAACCCAATTTGAATTCTATTCAATTCAAATGGCTCAGGGGTGAATAATTTGAATCACCAGGGGTAGTACGAGGCTCACTGTTTACAACAGTGATTAGGAGTAAATTTCAGAGGTTAAAACCCCGGGCGGGACCCACATGTCATAGGGGGAAGAAGGAGAAACTTGAACCCAAAGTCAGAGTCTCGGTGGGAAATTCCGCCGAGCAGCTGTCGGCTGTGCCACCGAGCAGCTACCGGCGCCACCAGCTGCTTCCCTCTCCGCGCGTTGGCGCCCAGGGCGGCTGGCTCGTGCCCCCACACGACCGGCACCGCCTCAGCCGAGCAGGGGTCGGCCGGCTTTATCTTCTCGCGGGCAAACCCGAGCAGCAGCATTGTTTCTCGCCGCAGCTCTCTGCTCAATCGGGAAAACCAGCAAAACCATCTCCTCCTTCATCCCTGAGCTGCTAGACAGCCACCTGAGCTCACACTCCACCTCTCCAACGCCAGAAACCTTGAGCTCCGACCTCCTTTGCCAAAGACGATCGCCACCCCGGCGACCTAGCCTCAGTCGAGAGTCAGGCGCCCGTGGGCAGCATTCCACAGGCGTTTTCACGGTCCAGCGAGAGGGGCAACAGGAGCACGCGACCACCGTGCTGCTCTCCTCCAAGTTTGGAAGCCAACCGTGAAGAATCCGCAGAGAATTTCCAGTTTTTGCTCTGGCGACCGTAAACCGAGCTTCCGGTACGGTTTCTTTAAATTCTCGCTCTATGATCTTTCGGAGGTCATCAAATCTTGCACATAAACGCTGGACTAGCCGGCGCTCAAGTTCTTTTCCGCATCCGTAGCGTGAAACTGTCTAGGAGTGACGAATTTCGAGCTCGATCGAGGGCGGTCATGGCGGGCACGATCAGTCACACCGTGCCGACCGACTTGCCGCCATCCCTGAACCCTTTTGACACCTTGTCGTGCTTCCCAGAGGTACACTGATGCTGTAGGGCCGTTTGTTCGAGGTGTTGGCGGGTTTAGAAACCACGGTCCATGGTGTCGAACCTCAACCGAGGCAGCGGCACGTCGCCGAGCTATTTTCGGTCACCCCAGCCCGACCTGACACCACCGATGTGTTCCTCGACGTCGACAACCCCGTGGCGGCGATTTTCAGACCATGGGAGGTCCGGCAGCGGCGAGCCGGCGAGCCCCGAGTCTGCTCCAGCGAGGTAGGCGGCGCGGGCGCGAGACAACGGCGGGAGGAAGACGAAGCCGGCTGGCCCATGTGTCAGCGGCTGAAGAATTTAAATCGGGATCGGGTCTGGCCGGGGGATCGGCTGTGCTGGCGCGCAAATACCCTGTGAGCTCCAGTGTGCCGGACACCTCCGCGCTCGACACGTGTGGTATCCCCGGTGTGCCGGACACCTCCGCGCTCGACACGTGTCTCTGCGGGCCCCGAGAGTTTAAACTTTTCCCCCGATTTTCAGAATTCTTCCAAACTTCAAATCCTCATAACTTTGGCTAGAAAGCTCCAAATCAGGTGAACCAAATTTTATTGGATTCAGCTCTCTGAGCACTTTCCAGCAATACCAAATTCAGCTCATGAAAGTGAATAGTTTTCCAGAATTAAATCCCTAAAATTTAAACTGTTGGGAATTTTATCTGGAGAACTACTTTATGAAAAATTCTGAAATTTGGCTGAAAGGTTCATTGGAAAATCCCTGAATCCCAGTAAAATTTTCAGACTCATCCAAGTTAATTTATTTACCATAATTGGGTGATTAAGGGAACTGCCCAGAGAAAATAGAAAAAATATACAGAAACATTTTTCAGATTTTCTCCAATCTTAATTAGGACATAACTTTCTGTAGAATTCTTCAAATGACATGAAACCAACTCCATTAGAACCATCCTAAATTCTAGTTTCCAGAAAGTAATGGTGGGAGCCATGAAAAACCCTGGAATTACTTAGAGGCTCAATTATTGACCAAAGAGGCTTTTATTTGTACTGGGTTGAATTGAACTTTGTTTCAAATATAACTTGGTCACAACTCTGGTTAGGACCCTACCAATTCACCATAAAAATTTCAGAACCAAAGGGGAGGGCTAGCTAGAGTTATTAACAATTATGTATTTAAGTTCACACATTGCATTTAAATTTACATGTAGTATTGTATTCAACGTGTAGCCATTGAAGAAGAGACCCCGGAAGTGCTGGATTTCCTTCTTCCGGACGAAGAACTAACTACTGACCAGCAGCAACAAGGCAAGCCCCGGTTTGCATTAACCCTTTCATCAGTTTTACTTTGTTTACATGCGCCATATGAAGTATGTTTGTGCATTAGGTATAGGATGGATGGAACACCACTTGCATAACCAGAATTTTTCCCTAAGAGTGAGGGTAGTGTCTAAGACCTCGAGTAGACAGGCTATGCTTAATAATTCATAGGGCTTCGGTACAAGTCGAGTAGTTGGAATCTACTCGCGAGATAGGCTTGGGACACACGGGTTCGGTTGAGTGACGTGAGATCACTTTAGTAATGAAAATGAGACTAGGCAGGGGCTAGGGCGCAGCAAGAGAGAGTCTTGTGTGCGCAGCCCTGCCCCTGTCGATTAAGGACCGATCCGTGTGCGGCCCTGCTGAACAAGTATTGAACGTACCGAAGGCATATCGGATATATGGGCCCCGATAAACCGATGTAGCCTAAACCTCCGGGCGTCGAGGCATAACGCACTGATTTATAGGTGTAGGCTGAGGGCAGCAAGGTGGAAATATGCCAACGGGCATAGAGAGATGCTCCGTGTGGGGAACCTCCTGCTCGTTTCGGTGCGACCGGTTTGACGTTTGGGCTGTTGGGTGAAAGGTTGTCTCGTACGACATCGAGTGAGCGTGCTGTGCAGCTCCACGGGTGGGCGTACGTGACGTGCTCTTTGGATTTCCCTGCAGGTGTATATCGAGTCGATTCGCCGTCCCTCGCGGTGATGAGTACCGCTTGTTCACTGCGTCGTAACGTAGACTAATGAATGAAATGTTATGATTCAATATTGCTGATATGATATAACTTTGTATTGCTACATGTTTGCCACCAAATATTGCTTACTAAATTTCAGCTTCATGAACTGTTAACTTGTTGCTAAAAGAGGAATTAAGGATGAACTTGTAGGCGTGTCCGTTTGCTGCAACAATGCCATCCTATGTCATTGTACACCTCATGTAGAGTTTCATGCTTAGGTGAGTCGGTTAAGCCTTGCTGAGCCTTTGTGCTCACGGTTGCTGCTTAAGTGTTTTTCAGGTGAGGAGCCACCCACGGACTCGGAGTACGACTCCACCGGCGAGGGCTACCCTCCGTCGGGGACCACGGATGAGTGGGAGCCGTACACGGCGCGCTGAGCTGAGACGTGCAGCTAGTGTGGGTTGCCCTAGGGCTGGGCAACCGACTTTTGCTAGATAGGCGGGCGTGAGTTGTACAAAAGAAACTTCCGCTGTGTAATAAAGACCATAGTTTGTAACTGAGAAATGTACTACTTTGTACATTCAATGTGTTTTCCCATGTAATATAATGTGTTCTTATGACGTGTGCTGTCGGGTGTCGCATCGCGCGGCACCACCCTCTGCGATCCTGGATGAGCAGATTCCGGTCAGCCACATCGAACCAATCCCGTGTGTCCCAAAGCCTATACTCACGAGTAGATTCAATCTACTCGACTTGTACCGAAGTCGATACAAATTAAGCAGAGCATATACTACTCGAGGACTTAGACACTACCCTCACTCTTGTGGGAATGATCTGGTTATGCATTTGGGTTTTATTAATCCTACACCTAATGCACATCAATACCTCAAGCTTAAGTATATATAAAGCAAACCTTTATAAACTTTGTTAAATGCAAACCGGGCTTGCCTTGTTGCTTCTGGTCGGATGTTAGTGCTTCATACGGAAGTCCAAAACATCCGGGGTCTCTAAGCCTTCAGCGACTACCCGTAAGCAATGTTCGATATGTCAATTTAAATGCAATGTTTTAAATTGGGTATGTAAATACCAGAACTCTAGCCAGACATCCCCTTTGGCTCTGAAATTTTTATGGTAGCTTGTTAAGGAGCTAACCAGAGACTTGACCAACTTTCATTTGAATCAAAGCCTATTTGAGCTCGCACAAATAAAAGTCTAAATGGCCATTACTAGAGCTTCAAAGGATTTCCATAGATTTTCATGGATCAAACCATTACTTTATGGAAACTAGAGTTTGAGATGGTTCTAATGGAGTTGGTCTCATGTAATTTGAAGTATCCTAGAGAGAGTTATGCCCGAATCAAGATTTGAGAAAATCTGAAAAATGTTTCTAGACATTTTTCTATTTTCTCAGGGAAGTTCACTTAATCACACCATTATGGGGACTAAATGAACTTGTATGGATTTCAAATTTTTCTTGTGACTCAAGGAGTTTCAAATGAACATCCTAGCCAAATTTCAGTATTTTCCATAAAATAATTCTCCAGATAAAATTCCCAACAGTTTAAACTTTAGCGAATTAATTCTGGAAAAAAAAATAAGTTTCATGAGTTGAAACTGGTTTTGCTGGATAGTACTTGAAGAGATGAATCCGAAAAAATTTGCTTCACTCAATATGGAGCTTACTAGTCAGAGATATGGATTTTACAAGTTGGGAGAAAATCTCTGAAAAAGGTCTCTGTTGTTTTTCCTATTTTTCAGAGACGTAGAGGATTGAAACAACCTTTGGCCACGAAAATGGAGTCCAATGCCTCTGAGATTTTTACTGGAATTCAAGGATTTTTGGAACAATGACCTGCCCAAATTTGGGAATTTTCCAAGACACAGAACCCCTGTAAAAATTCCTACAAAACTTTATTTAATTGAATTAATGAGCCAAATCTAGGGATTTTAATACCAATTGGGATGCACCCCTAGATAGTACATACTGAGAGGAATCCAATTGAATTTATTTCACAATTTTTATAGGGTCCTATCAAAAGTTATGAGCAATAGAAGTTGAACTAAACTGAAAAATGGAGGAAATATTTAAATTCTTGCGCGCAGGCCCCACTGCACAGTTCCTTCTTCCTCCTCGCGCCAACAGGCAAGCAGCGGCAGCGCTCTCCGGCGAGACCCACGGGAACTGCCGTCCTGGCCTTCCAATGCCCCCAAACGCGCCGCCTCCCCCTTTTGGACCACGGGCAACTCATCCCCGTGGTCGGCCAAGGACCCCGGTCACCGGAAACCCTTCGGCGATAGGCGGCAGCGGCGGTTTGACTTCGACGGCGTCGCACTCATGCTAGGAGGGTTCAAATTCTTTGTTTTTTCTTCCTAGAGCACCGTGGTGGATCCCTAGTCACCGGCACGAGCTCACATCAGCTCAAAAGAGGCTGCAAATACGAGCTCATCGGCGACCTAGGGCCAAAACCAGTACCGGTGCAAAATTCTCGAAGAACAGCGCCAAAACTCGATGAAATTTGATGGTTCTTGATCCTAGAGGAGCGTGGAGAGTCTAGATCATGTCTATAGCTCGGTACACGTGATGGTGGAAGGATCACCACGAATTTTGAAGATTGGTGAGGCTCGGTCCTACGAAAACCAAAGCAATAAACAGAGAAATTCTCCACCGACGACGCATGAGAGAAGGTGAGGTCGGCATGGTTGTGTTCAGCACCTTGCAGCGGACCTTTCTCGTGTAGCTCGTCAGGCATGAAAGGTCTTCTAGCTCTTGGACACCGGAGAGCAGAGAGCGTTGGTCATCGGGAGTTTCTAGGGTGTGTGCGAGAGCTGTGGAGGGCGCGAGAGGGAAGGGTTCACATGGACAAGCACACATTGATCACGGCAGCTGACGCTTCCACGGCATAGCACGAGGGTGTGCGGTGGCTTCTCTGCTCGGGTGCAGGAGCAGGAGGTGGCGCGGGGGGGGGGGGGGGGGGGGAGTTTGGCTGCCCAGGTGAAAACAGCGGGGATTGACTTCGGTCGTAAGTCTAATGACCAGTGGGCCCCCTTCTCCCTCTTCTTTTCTTTCCAATACCATTTCAACTAGCAAACAAACTCCAAATTTAATCAAACTTGGAGAATAAGACAAAAGGAATATGAGGAACACAATGGTGGTCTCAAATTTGAATTTCAGTGAAGTCAGAATTTGAAACTGAAGTTTGAATTGTCTCCCGTTTTAATTCCAACAAATAGGAAATCTTTTCCAAATGAGCTGAAAATTTGCCAGGCTACCCGTGGATGTGTGAAGAACCAAGTGGTAAATTTAGGTCTTCGTGTTTGGACATTGTTGCACATTTACTTTAGCATTTGGGGCTCACACCTTCCAATTCAAAAGTTTAAATTCCCTCTCATTTTCTCGGTATGAATTTCAGCTCCACTTGCTAGACTTTTGGGATTTGCTCCACAATATCTTGTAGAATCACAACATTTGATTATGCGTCGTACGGGCCTTCTCATCAATAATCGCCACCGGATATTCAGCATAAGTCAAATCCGGTTGTAGCTCGCCAATTTCTTTGGTGGGAACAGTGGCTGTACACTTCAGACATTTCCAGAATTGTGAAACATGGAAAACGTCGTGAACACCGGCGAGAGATGCTGGTAGTTCCAGTCGATACGACACTGGTCCACACTTCTCGGTGATAGCATATGGTCCAATGAATCGGGGAGCGAACTTCCCCTTCACACCGAATTGGTTTACGCCATTCATCGGTGACACACGGAGGTACACATGTTCCCCGACGTCGAAGTGCAGCACCTACGCCTCTTATCAGCGTAACTTTTCTATCGGGATTGGGCGGCCTTCAAGTTGGATTGAATAATCAGAACGCGCTCTTTGGCGTCATTCACCAAATAAATCCCGAACGTGACCCTTTCGTCGGACTTGCACCAGTTCAATGGGGTGTGGCATTTGCGACCGTAGAGAGCCTCATATGGTGCCATCTTGATACTCGCTTGATAGCCATTGTTGTACGAGAATTCTGCCAATGGTAGATGATCATCCCAGTTTCTACCGTGGTGGACGGCACATGCTCTCAACATGTCTTCTAACACTTGATTCACCGTCTCAGTTTGCCCATCTGTCTAAGGGTGATAACCGTAGCTTCTAATTAGCTTAGTACCCAAAGCAGCGTGCAACTGCTCCCAGAAACGAGCCACGAACAATGCCCCTCGGTCTGAGATTATGGTCTTGGGTAGCCCATGCAAGCATAAAATTCTTGCAATGTACAACTCGGCATACCTGCTGGCATGGAAATGTGTATGCACGGGAATGAAGTGAGCCGACTTGGTTAACCGGTCAACGATTACCCAGATGGAATCATGCTTGTTGGAAGTCAGGGGTAATCCCACAGTGAAATCCATGCTCACATCTTCCCACTTCCATGCTGGAATTTTCAGAGGTTGTAACAGTTCTGATTTTCTCATGTGATCCGCTTTGACTCGTCTACACGTATCACACTCGGATATGTATTTAGCCACTTCCTGCTTCATCAGTGTCCAACAAAATTTTCTTTTCAAATCTTGGTACATTTTGTTGCTGCCCGGATGAATGAAAAATTTAGACAAGTGAGTTTATCAAGGATCTTCTTCCTCAGCTCCATATTCTGGGGTACGACTATGTGGTCATTGAACCACAACGTCCCCTCATCATCTTTCCAGAAACATTTAATATCCCCATTGTCTATCCGTCTCTGGAGATGTGCCATGCCCTTGTCATCTTTCTGAGCTGCAATGATATCCTCCCTAATCGTAGGGATTAGAGCAAGGTTGTAGTGTGATCCATAAGGAACCAAGTATAAACTCGGCTCTTCCTCTTCCATCTGTGTAATGGTGAGGTTATGAAGATGTGATTTCAGACTCAGCGCGTCGGCAACCACATTCGCCTTGCCGGGGTGGTAATGAATCTCAATATCATAGTCTTTGATTAATTGTAACCACCTCCTTTGCCTCATATTCAGCTCCTTCTGGGTGAAGACATTTTAAGCTCTTGTGGTCGGTGTAGAGATGCACCAAATTCCCCAGGAGATGGTGCCTCCACATTTTCAGCGCCAATACCACATCAGCGAGCTCCAGATCATGAGTCGGATAGTGCTTCTCATGGTTTCGATGTTGGCGTGAGCCATACGCGACCTCTTGTCCTTCTTGCATCAACACGCAGATCAGCCCGATACCGTACGCATCACAATATACGCCAAAGGACTTGGTCGTATCCGGTTGAGCTAAGACCGGGGCTGTTATGAGATGCTTCATCAATGCTTGGAACGCTCCTTCACATGCTGAGTTCCAAACATATTTCCTCCCCTTCTTCAATAATTCTGTCATCGGCTTAGCAAGCTTCGAGAAGCTTGGAATGAATCTCCGGTAATATGTCGCTAAACCGAGGAAGCTTCTGACTTCATGGACAAAAGTGGGTGCTTTCATTTCAGCACTTGTTCAATTTTGCTTGGGTAAACCGCAGTGCCTTCCACTGAGATGATATGTCCCAAATATGGCACTTGGCTGATACAAAACTTGCATTTGCTGAACTTTGCATAGAGTTTATGGTCCCACAATCATTGAAGAGCGATTCGCAAGTGTTCGGCATGTTTTGCTTCTGACCTGGAGTAAACCAACATATCATCAATGAACACCACAACGAACTTGTCCAACTACGGAATGAATACCGAGTTCGTGAGGTACATGAAGTGTGCCAGAGCGTTGGGAGGGACTAGTTCAGATCATCGACATAAAGGACCGAACCACACGCAATTATACATTGTGGTTCTAGAAAGATTTATGGAGTGGTTACTCCAAGGTTGGAGCGACATGGGAGAGCGGAGGATTTCTTCGCGTCAATTATCCTGACTTTCGACGTCGCACATCCTATGATTTTTCCACCGTCCTCCCTCTCATTTTTATCTTATAATCTCGGGACGAGATTCTTTTAAGGGGGAGGAATGTAAAGGTCCCAAAATATGAACACAAAGAAACTTAGGTTTGCACAAAGTTAGTTCATATTTAGAAAAAATGGGACTTGTTTAAACTTTTTCACATGTGATAATACACATGAAAGCTCCCTCTACACAAGTTCAATGGTTATTTGAAAACATGGAACAAAAAGGAATTTGAAACCAAGTAGGGAAGTACCCCTATGTGGGAGAGAGCTAAATTCAGATTTTGGAGCAAGTTGGTTCCACTCAAAAATTCAAATGAGATTAACACCATGGTTTTTAAAACTGTCGTATTAAAAATCTCATTTGCAGCAGCCAAATCAAGGATCAGGTTTTATATTTGAATTCTTTAGGTCCAAATTAAGGCGTAGGCAAAGTCTCATGAATTTTTGAAGATATTTGCTACCCATTTTTTCCAAATAGACCTAAATGTGTAATGAATTCAAATACCTATTTGAATTTGGATGAATTGTGCCCAATTATTCAAATGCAGTTTAGTTTTCAACTCCACACAGTTGAATGTCATCAGTTGCAAATTTTGGGATATTTTGGGAAGATAAGGGGGAGATGGGGCCCACTTGTCATATGCACACAAATATCCTCACAGAAGCAACCGGTCTCTGTTTTGCTTCTACGGGAGATCGACAGCGAGGTGGAGTTGACGCCAGCGCTCGTGCGCTCGAGGATTCGACCGAGGACACGCTGAACCGACTCCACAGCGAGGATCAAGATCACCCGGCCTCCCCCAGCGCTCGGCAAAACGAACTGGCCGACACTCTCTCGCGCTCGCGTCTCTGAACCGAACCACCGCCGCCGCCGTCGTTTGCTCGATAGCCGGCTCAAACGGGCGCGAACAGCAGCTGGTCAGTAGCCAGATAGCACCAGCGCAGCTCCCTCTCCCTCCTCAACGCGTCCCTGACCGGTGGTCGGCTCTCCACCCCCGGGAGCAACGCGGCCGCGCGAAGGTCGAACATGACCCGGTGAGGAGGCTTCCGCAGGCAGCCCAACCGGGCGCTTGTCACGGCCAAGTACTGGCGCCCCTGGACGCGTCAAGGCACCGTGCTACTCTCCTCCCAAGATCAGCCCGTGCCATGCACCGCCGGGAGAGAATTTTGAAAAGTTGCTCCGGCGTACTCCATCTGACCTTCCGGCTCGGTAATCCCGAATTCCCCTTCAATTCTCAATATTTGTTCATCACAGTTTGCGCGAAGGGTCCAGAGTAGTAGGCGATCCTTTGCTCTTCACGTTTCTAGCCTCAAACTGCACCTAGAGCGAGTATTTCGGGGTTTTCTACCGGCAACCGAACCGGGGGGACCGCGGTCGCACGGTGAAAGCTTAATTGCCATAGTTCCCGAACGTTTTTGTGGCTAGGTCGAGCTTCCCCATCATTCACTGGTGCTGTAGCACCGTTTTACCAAGCTTTTAGCGTACTAGGATGGCCGGACGACGTCGCCGATGAGGTGTCGGGCTGCCGCAGCGTCGCTAGCTACCGTAGAGGCTTTGCCGGCTCGGAGAAACCTCACCATCGTGCTCAGCAGGGCAGGTTAGGCCCTGGCGGCGAGCAAGGGCTCGGACAGAGGCCGGGAGATCAGTTTCCGGCGATCTTCGTAGAGGGCGGCGGCGCGGGCACCCTGAGCGCGGGAACTGACCCGAGGTGGAAGAAGGGGTCGGCGGGCCAAGTCGTCAGTGCGAGAAAGTTTAAAACCCTGATCTTCTGTGGCTGTGGGATCTGGTGTGACTGCACAGAGGAATATGTGTGGCCCCGTGTGCCTTTGTTTCTGTGAGTGACACGTAGGCCGGACCCACCGTCAGCGTTTAAACATTTCTGGGATTTTCAGTTTCCAGTTCAATCTTTGAAGAGCCACAACTTTGTGTAGGAATTTCCAAAAATTGTGAAACAAATTTTGTTGGATTCCTCTCAAAGAGTACTATCCAGGGATGCAGACCAATATTTATGAAAATCTCTGGATTTGGCTCATTAACTCACATAAAGGAAATCTTGTGGGATTTATTCCAGGAGTTCTATGTGTTGGAAAATTCCCAAATTTGGGAAGGAGATTCTTTCAAAAACACTTGACACCCAATAAAAATTTCAGAGGCATTGGACCTCATTTGCTTGGTCAAATGTGGTGTTAATTCCTTATGTCTCTGAAAATTTGAAAATAGAACAGAGCTCATTTTCAGATTTTTCCCAATTCATGTGAAGCTCATAGCTTTGTGTAGAAACCTCCAAATCTAGTGATTCAAATTGGGTTAGATTCAGATTGACAAACTCTATCGAAATATGCAACCCAATTTGTATGAAAGTCCTTATTTAATTCTGGAAAATTCTTTAAAGCTTTTCAGCAAAAGAATTTTAGAGGGAGTTTGGTTTATCCAAAATCCTCAAATTTTGCCAGAATAATCATTAGGATGTTATTGAACTCCTGTAAAACTTTCAGCTCATTTGGAGTTGAATTATGTTGGAGAATTCAGATTGCAATGTACTGTATTCCAATTTATACAGAGACTTTTCTAAAATTGTCCCAGAGTTAGAAAATCATTTCTGGGCAATTCTTAGCTCTAAAAATCCTAGAAATATTTATGCAGACTCTATGAACTATAAGTGAAATTGTAGTTCATTAAGTTGGGCATGAACATGTGAGCTAATTCAGAATTAATTTCTTTGTGCTTAAGTGCTTAGGGAATTATTCTGAATAAAAACCTCAATGAAAAGTGTTCATTTTTGGTCCAGAGCACTTTCATGTGACCAGGAACTCACATGCAAATTTCCATCTCAAATTGAGTCTTGAGTCTCCCTGTCCTTGTCTTCCTTTCGATTGGATGTGCAGAACAACATGGGGGTTAGTGTGGAGATTGTAGGAGACACAATGTCCTTTCACTTTAGCTGCAATTTAGCAAGCTAAGTCCCTGTGTAATATATGACTTCCTGTAAAAATTTCGAAGTCATTAGAGATTAGGATCTTTAGTTATGTCCAATTCATTAGAGCTCATCCTATATGTCCCTAGACACTTGGTTAGAGATGTAATGAAACGTCTAAGGTAGATTTAGTTTCTTTAAGTTCTTTGCACAACAGAGGCAACAAATTCATTCTAGGATCTCTACACAACCTCTGTTCTTAAGAAGTTTTAATCTCTAAACCTTTAAATTATGTTATAAAATACTATGCATATACATGTCGATAGGGTTCACGATGAAGGACTTCGACGGAGCCATTCCTTGACGTGTGGATCAGTGGAGCAAGTTCAGAGAGGTCAAGGGATTGAAGATCACTAACTTCTACTACATACTAATACCCTACAAAGCAGGAAAGCCCCGGTTTGCATTAACCGTTTTTACAAATTTTTATTGTTTTGAGCACTTACTTGAGTATTATGGTTCTTTGCATTAGAGTCTTGTGTGGAAACCCAACTGCATAGCCAAGAAAACCCTGGATTGGGTTTAGGATTTACAAACCCCATTAGCCACGGCAATGCTAAGATAGAGTAGGATCCGGTACAAGTCGAGTAGTTGGAACTACTCGCGAGCATAGGCTAGAGGCAGTCGACTCGGGTAGAGATAGCACATGATACACATGGCAACAAAGATGAGACCGAGCGGAGAGTAAGGGCAGCAGGACTTTGGGGCTGTGTGCTGTAGCTCCGCTTGTGTCGATTGAGGACCGAGCCGTGTGCGGGCCTGTTGAACAAGCTAGAACAGTACCGAAAACCTACCGGCTATATGGGAACCGGGAAACTGATGTAACTCGGGTAGCCGGGTGTTGAGGCATAGCTGGTCGTTCAGAGGGTAGGTTGAGAGCTCAAGGTGTAAATCGGCTGGCGGCACTGAGATGCGCGTGCAGAGACCTCTTGCTCGGGACGATTGGACCGGTTCAACATTTGGCTAACTGGTGAAAGGTAGTTGCGTACGGCGTCCGTGATGGTTGTTGTAGGCAACATCGAGTACGGGCGTACGTGACGGGTTATTCGGGTAACCCTGCAGGTGTAAATCGATTATAATCGCCGTCCCTCGCGGTCAGTGAGTACCACTTGTTCACTGTACCGTGACGTAGAAAGAACAGGCTAGTCACATGTTAAAATGTTGTTGATTGAATGATGGACATTGATTGTTAAAAATATGCTGTAGTTTAGAGCTAACTAAAGTTCTTTTCAACTTTGGGCAAAGTACATGAGAGAAATGCGTTTCTTGTTTGATTGCGGCTCTCTCATGTGCCTTAGCATAAGGTTCTCGACAACCTGCTGCTAAAACTTGAAAGTAAGGTTCTACTAATTAGGCGAGTCCTTGCAAATGATTTTTACCTCATGTAACCCATCACCCCTCATGTAGAAGTTCCATGTTTAGGTGAGACGGGTCAGACATGCTGAGCCTTCGTGCTCACTGCTTGTGTTTGAAGCTTTTGCAGGGTTCTATGAGGAAGGGACTCCCGAGGAGGAGACGGAACGCCAGGAGGGGAATCCCGTCAAGTGGGAATCATGCACGCCGCAGAGTTAGTGTGCGTGTGTGCTAGCAAGGACACGTTCAGGGGCTGGACGTGGACTTGATGCGTAGTCTACGCCCGAGAGTGTGGACTGGAACTATTTTGATGTAAACATGTTCACAAACATGTTTATGTAATAAAATTTTGCTTCCGCTTTGTACCTTTGACGTGTGTTATACGGTACTGTGCAACGCAGCACCCCTCAGCGTGATCCTGGCTCGACAATACCGTGGGGTCGTGTCAACATAGGTCTCACAAGACCGAAGCATGGTCGCGTATGGATCACGGCAGCTCCGGAATCATGAGCAAAACTATCCAACTCATGACTTAGAACTCGCTGCCGTGGTACTCGCACTCAAGATTTGGAGGCATTACCACCACGGCATCCTAGTACATCTATATACCGATCACAAGAGCCTCAAGTACATATTCACTCAGAAGGAGTTGAACATGAGGCAGAGAAGATGGTTAAAGCTGATAAAGGATTATGATATAGAGATCCATTATCATCCTGCCAAGTAAAACGTGGTGGCGGATGTGCTGAGTCGCAAGTCACACGTTCATAATTAGATCGTCACACCGGTTGGAGCGAACCAAGCTTATATGTGGTTCCCCATGGAGCTCTCTACAACCTAGCTCTTATTCACACCATCTGTGAAGAGATAGCGGCAGCCCAGAAACATGACAAGGGTATGTCGCATTTATGGAGACGTGTAGGCAGTGGGGAGTTGAAATGTTTCCGTAAGGACGGAGACGGTGTCCTGTGGTTCAAAAACAGGATACTCGTACCCCGTAAACCAGAATTGAGGAAGAAAATTTTTGACGAGACTCACTTGTCAAAGTTTTCTCTTCACCCCGGCAGGAACAAGATGTATCAAGAGCTCAAGGGCAAATTTTGGTGGACACTGATGAAGAGGGAGATCGCTAAATACGTGTCTGAGTGTTATACATGCTGAAGGATGAAGGCTGATCACCTGAAGAAACCAGGATTATTACAACCGTTAGGCATCCCTGCCTGGAAGTGGGAGGACGTGAGCATGGACTTCATCGTCGGTTTACCCACCACATTTTAGAAACATGATTCAGTGTGGGTGATCGTCGACCGGCTCACGAAGTTTTCCCATTTTATCCCGGTCAATACCAATTACAAATCCAAGGATTATGCTGAATTGTATATCTCACGGATTCTATGTTTACACGGCGTACCCCGCACTATCATCTCAGATCAGGGCACTTTATTTGTGTTTCGTTTTGGGAGCAGTTACATGCTGCATTGGGTACAAAATTGATCCGTAGTTCAGCGTACCCGCAGACGGATGGGCAAACCGAGGGGGTAAATCAAATCCTGGAAGACATGTTCCGGGCTTGTGCTATAAACCACGGTAAGAATTGGGATGATCACTTACTGTTAGCCGAGTTCTCGTACAACAACGGGTACCAGGACAGCATCAATATGGTGCCCTACGAGGCGCTACAGGGAGAAAATGCCGTACACTGCTGAATTGGTGTGAGTCCAGCCAAAGGGTCACTTTCGGGATTGATCTTGTCAACAATGCGGAAGAGAAAGTTCAGCTTATTCAAGAGAACTTGAAAGCTGCCCAATCCCGACAAAAGCAATATGCGGATAGGAGAAGACGCCCTCTACAATTTGAGGTTGGGGATCACGTGTATCTACGCGTGTCTCTGATGAAGGGTGTTAACAGATTCAGGGTCAGAGAAAAGTTGGCACCCCGATTCATCGGTCCATTCAAGGTTTTGGAAAAATGTTGATCGGTTGCATACCAGCTGGAATTACCAGCGACAGTCTCCGGTGTGCACGACATCTTCCACATTTCTCAGCTGAGGAAATGCCTCAAGTTTTCAACCACCGTTCAGCTGAGGGATATCGAGGAACTGAAACTGGATCTCACGTATCGGGAGGAACCGGTTCAGATCATCGACGAAAAGGCCCAAACCACATGCAACCGAACGTTGTGGTTCTATAAAGTGTTATGGAGTTCACTCCGAGGATGAAGCGACATGGGAAGCGAAGGATTTTTTGCGCCAACTACCCGGAATTTTCAATGTCACACATCCGGTAATTTTCCACCGTCCTCTCTATCATTTTTACCTTATAATCTCGGGATGAGATTCTTTTAAAGGGGGAGGAATGTAAGGGCCCAAGTTTTTCACTTGCTAAAAGTGTTCATCACCCCACACATATCAGCTCAATTGTGGTAAACTTATGAACACATTTGAAGAGCAAGTAACCACCATCAATAGGTAATTAGAAGATGAACTCACAAAATGCAGAAGTGATATTTCTGGCATGCATCATATAGGGGCTGAGCACACTGTCAAATACTAATCATTGTTAGGAATGCTCATGCCAAATTTAATGCAAATCCAAACCCTTTTCAGGTACTTTTGGATACAATCATTAAAAGGCTAGTTTGAACTAAGATTCAAATTCAAACTCCTTTCATCACATGAATTCAAAAGAGGGATTCATATTCACACTGAGCACATTTTTATGAGCTCACACACCAATTTTCATTCCATTTGGAGTTGATCTTGACACGAGCTAGTTGGATCAAATTCAAACCAAATTTGAATTTCAACTTCACATGTGCTGCAAATTCATCCAAACCATTTCACACTTTGAATCATTCAACTTCAAATTGTGATTTCGTAGTTTGATCAAACATCAGAGGGCAGAGAAGTCTCAAGTTTTATACAACAGTGTCAAATTGAATTTGTGAGGACAAATTCAAAAGTTGGGGCCACTGTCCGCCACATAGGAGCTCGAACCAACTCCACCAAGCGCTGCTCGGTTTCTTGCACGCGTGTCCGAGAGCGCCACGGCACTGGAGCCTCGCCAGAAGCTGCTTCCAGCTCCTGACCATGAGCCGACGTTCCCCAGTGCCTTATCTTTAAGCCCCAAGTGCGACGAAACCATTTCGCCACTGCTTCAACGATCTCCTGCACAGAAAACGCGCCACACCTTACCGCACAACCGAGCTCTCTGCTCAACCATCGACCAGCCGAACCATAGCCTTGCACACTAATCTAAGGCCACAAACGAGTTTGCTGACCACCCTTCGACGTCCTCACACCGGTTCCAGCTCGTGATCGGCTTCCTCTGAGCCGTGCCACCGCCATCTTCTACCTCAACCCCGAGTGAAGTCGCCGACAGAAGTTTGCGTCATCGGCCCAAACCACACTTGTTCACACGAACAGTCAATCACAGTGGTTAGCCACCAAGCCTAGTTCCTTCTCCTAGATCCGTTCGATCTAGTTCAACGCCGGTGAGCCGGAATTTCACTTTTCCCGTCGGGCACCATGTAGAACCCCGAGAACCAAAATCAGAAATTCGTCTCGATAACTGGATCACCGGAGTTTCATGTTTAGCTAGAGTGAGAGTAGCATCTAATGATAACTTAGGCTGATTCTTAGCAAGGATGATGCATCCGGCGAGCTCAGCGCCGTGTTTTCGCCGCAGCCGGTGAAAATGCTTCGGATCACCGGTGAGGTCTACCTTCTCGGCGATCTCCGGCCAAGAGGAGGGCAGGGTTAGCTTCCTCGTGTCACGGCTGTGCTGTATGACCCGTTAGTTTGTCATGTTCTCTGCCGAGATGAGTTCTCACCATCAGACCCGAACAGAATTCCGCCGCCGTCTTCGCCGATTTGGTTGCCGGCGATGCCGAGGTGCATGGGGATGTCCAGCGTGTGTACCACAGTCTGAGGAAGATGTAGGAGGAATCCATTTGAGAAATAATCTGTTGTAAGCTGAGAACAGTGCACGCCACTGCCTCTGTTCGTTGCGCGCTCGGGCACCGGCGGGAGGTTGAAGACAACACTGTTCTGTGGGCTCTGGGTGTCAGCCGTTTAAACAATTCGAGTTGATTTTTCCGTTTTCCCTCCAAAACTTTAGAAGCCCATAACTTTGGCTAGGATTGTCAAAATCGAGTGAACCAAAAATTGTTGGATTCAGCTCTCTGAGTACTTTCCAGAAAAACAAGTTTCACTCCATGAAAATCATTATTTCTCCAGAATTAATTCTCCAAAATTTAAACTGTTGGGAATTTTAATTGTGGATTTATTTTATGAAACAATCTAAAAATTTTACAGGATGTTCATTTTAAAATCCCTGAGCCACGTGAAAACTTTCAGATCCATCCAAGCTCATTTAGTCCACCTAATGGTGTGATTAAGTAAACTGATCCAGAGAAAAAGAAAAATATCCAGAAACATTTTTCAGAATTTCTCTGAACTTCTTTAGCTCATATCTTTTGCTATGATTCTCAAAATTAGATGAAAACAATTCCATTAGGACCATGTTCAACTCTAGTTTCCAAAAAGTCATGGCTTTATCCATGAAAATCCCTAGAAAATCTTAGAATCTCTAATTATGGCAAAATACACATTTATTTGTGCAGGGCTCAAAGTAGCTTTGCTTCAAATGAAAATTGGCAAAGTCCCTTTTTATGTTGTCACCAAGCCACAGTACAAATTTCAGAGTCAAAAGACATGTCTAGCTAGAGTTATTGTAATTACATTATCACTTCAATCTCAAATGCATATAAATTTGACACGCATCGTATTTTCATCTCCGTGTAGTCGCTAAGGTCGAGAAGGAACCGGAGATACTAGATTGTATCCCTCCGGAAGAGAGTTTACTCGACGACCAGCATCAAGGCAAGCTCCGGTTTGCATTAACCTACTTTTAAAGTTTATTGTTTTGATCACTTACTTTATGCAAGTCTTATGATGTGCATTAGAGTTTTGAATTGAAACCCACTTGTATAGAAAAAAGAACCAGGGATTTTAAGTTTAGGATTGGAACCTTGAGTATCCACTGCAATGCTAAAATGGTATAGGATTCGGTATAAGTCGAGTAGTTGGAACTACCCGCTAGATTAGGCTTAGAGGGACAACACTCGGTGAGAGAGATAAACAATGAATCACATGGCAAGAAAATGAGACTGAGCGGAGAGTAAGGGCAGAAGGACTTTGGGGCCTGGGTGCCATAGATCTGCTTGTGTCGATTGAGGACCGAGACGTGTGCGGGCATGTTGAACAAGCTAGAACTGTACCAAAGACCTACCGGCTATAAGGGAACCGGGAATCCGATGTAATTCGGGTAGCGATATGTTGAGGCATTGCTTGTCATCCAGAGGGTAGGATGAGAGCAGCGAGATTTAAATAAGCTAGCGGGCACTGAGGATGCTCCACGCAGAGACCTCCTGCTCGGGACGATAGGAATGGTTCAACACTTGGCTAACGGACGAAAGGTCGTTGCGTACGACGTCCGTGATGGTTTCTGTAGGTAACATCGAGTACGGGCGTACGTGACGGGTTATTTGGGTAACCCTGCAGGTGTAAATCAATTATAATCACCGTCCCTCGCGGTCAGTGAGTACCACTTGTTCACTGTACCGTGACGTAGAAAGAACAGGCTAGTTGTCATGATAAAATGTTGCTGGTTGAAAGTATTACAATGTTTGTTGATGAAATGCTTTAGTTCAGAGCGAATCAAAGTTCTTTTCAACCTTAGGCAAGTCCCATAACAGGAATGTGTTTCTTGTTTGATTGTGGACTTCTTATGTGGCTTACCACAAGGTTTTCCAATAATCTGAGGCTAAAACCTGAAAGTAGGATCAACTACTTAGGCGAGTCCTTATGCAAAGAATTTCCTAATGTACACTTCAATTTCTGCAAATAGAGTTACATGTTAGGTGATACGGGTCAGTCTTGCTGAGCCATCGTTGTCACTGCTTGTTTGTTGAAGCATTTGCAGGGCCATCTGAGGAGGAGGCTCCCAAGGAGGAGACGGATCCCACAGAGGGAATCACTGTCGAGTGGGAGCCGTGCACACCGCCATGTTACTTTGGTTTGTGTGCTAGTGAGGACACGTTAACGGGCTGAACGTGAACTCTTTTTGCTTAGTCTACGGCCATGACTGTAGACTATAAATGATACTTGATGTAAATTATGGTTCTAAACCGTTTATATAATAAAATTTAGCTTTCGCTTATCGCCTTTCTCTGTGTGTTATCCGGTGTTGTCCATCGCAGCACCCCTCAGCGAGATCCTGGAACGTCGGGACCATCGGGTCCTCACACCCTTGCGCTTGTCTCCCGCTGCGTCCGTCTCTATGCTGACGAAGCATATCAGCACGGCTTCTCGAGGAGCTTCTCAACGTATTCGGTCGGCCATATGGCCGGTCTCTTGCCTTCGCAGCATTCTACGGGCGCGACGAGGTACGTGCCGCTGTTGGTCAGGAATGGGCGTCTGCCATTGTTCATTCGCGTCCTCTTGTCACCCTTATGGGGTGGCTCTTTGATCCCCCATGTCGAGGTTCTTTGGCCTTTGCTTGTCAAAGATGGCCCTGACTGCCTCCTCGCTGGAAGCGTGGTTCGTGGTGATGTCAAGGAGGTCCCTCGTGCTTCTTGGCTTGACACAGCCATGATTTTGTACGAGGGACTCGCAGGTTGTCCCTGATTTGAAGGCCACGATGACGTCCTCGTCGACCACGTCGGGAAGCTCATTGCACTTCTTTTAGAAGCACAGGATGTACTGTCGCAGTGTCTCGTCCGGCCTTTGCCAGCAACCCTTTAGGTCCCAGGAGTTGCCAGGACGTGTGTAGGTCCCCTGGAAGTTGCCGACAAATATTTCCCTGAGATCAGCCCAGTTTTGGTTGCTGTCGGGGTCAAGGTACTCGAGCCATGCACGTGCTGGCTCGGTCAAGCAGATGGGCAGGTATTGGATGATGAAGTCATCATCCTCTGCTCCGCTGGCTCGGCAGGCGAGGTGGTAGTCCTCCAACCATACGCCGGGGTTGGTTTCGCCATTGTATTTCTCGATGTTGGTTAGGGCCTGGAATATTTGTGGGAAGGGAGCGTTGCGTATCGCCTTCCCGAAGGCTTTGGGGCCCATGGTACCGGGGCTTAGGCTCCGTCCTCTCCCGTGGCCATGGTGGCTGGCCTGGCGATGCCTTTGGGCCAAGAGTTGGAAGGGGACCCCGAGGGGCCTTCCTGAGTTTGCCGCCTGGCTTCGAGAGTAAGGAGGAGGTCCGAAGCTCCCATACGCTCGTGTACCGAGTTACACGAGGTGGTTGACGACCTGGGTCTTTCGGGTTGGGTTGCTTGGCTTGGCGTGTGGATTCCGGTGCGGTTCGTCCCACATCGGTCGAACCTTCGGTTCTGGCTGGGGGATGACGAGCCTCGGGCTCGGGTGAGGGAGCTCTCAGCCTGCTGGGTGGAGGCTGAAGACAAGAGCGCCTTAAGATCTAAATGAGCCCTCCAAGTTTTGGGGTCGGTGGGCTCCGGTGTGCCGCATAGTATGGCGGCGGCGGCTGCCACGTCTTGGCTGCCCCATTGGAAGTGTGGAGCCTGGCGGTCATTGATGATGTCGGTCTGGACCTGTCGAGTGCCGAGGCGCGCCACGTCCGAACCCGACCTGAGACCAGGTCGTGCTTGGCGGGCTTTTGAGGCGGTGCGTTGCACTGCGATCTGGTCAGCCAACTCACGGTGTCATGCCTCCGATGACTCAGGTCACCCCAAGGGCTTGCGCTGGTCGGTGTTGCCAGCTGCGATGCATTGGCCGTTTCGGCGACGTGGCACTTGCGGGAGGGGTGCTTGACGCCTTCAGAGTCATCACTGGAGCTGGGGTCGAACTCCAGGATGTGGTGAAGGGACGTCGGGGGTGCTTGATCATTCCCACGGATATTGAAGCCAGAGCATCGTATGCGGCACCCGAGTTGGTGGAGAGTCGGAGGGTACCGAAGCTGTTGGTGAAGAAATCCAGGCTCCCGAAACTTAGGACCAGGTTGGTGAGGCGAAGCTGGGCGCTCCCTTGCCGCCTGCGGTGGCAGTGAACTCGAACTCGCCAAAGGACATCGTTGCCCCGGGTGCGAGAGTTCGTCGTAGGGTGGCCATCAAGGTGGTGGAAAAGAAACAGAATGCATGGTAGTCCCCTTACCTGGCGCGCCAACTGTGAGGAACCACTTCTGGGATCCACACTCCAGGATACAATTGGGTGGTGCCGTGCGATGCGGCACCCAACAGCATACACGAAAATAACCATAAAGTACAAAGTCTTTTACTTCTCAAGATAGTGTCATTACAAAATAATGTACCACGAAGGTACACGCAGCGGAATATACATACACACTAACTCCCGGTCCTAACTATGCAAAAGAGAAGACGTCTAGCCCGCGGACGCTTCTTACAAGCTTCCACAAAGATGAGTGCAGTGGCAGGGTTTCGGGTGAGTCTCCGATGGCTCACCGAACAACCATCCTCATAGCAAATTTCATAACCTGCAAAATACTAATAATGCAACCGCGAGCACGATGGCTCAGCAAGACTTCGGTACAAGTCGAGTAGTTGGAATCTACTCGCGAGATAGGCTTGGGACACACGGGTTCGGTTGAGTGACGTGAGATCACTTTAGTAATGAAAATGAGACTAGGCAGGGGCTAGGGCGCAGCAAGAGGAAGTCTTGTGTGCGCAGCCCTGCCCGTGTCGATTGAGGACTGATCCGTGTGCGGCCCTGCTGAACAAGTATTGAACGTACCGAAGGCATATCGGATATATGGGCCCCGATAAACTGATGTAGCCTAAACCTCCGGGCGTCGAGGCATAGCACACCGATTTATAGGTGTAGGTTGAGGGCAGCAAGGTGGAAATCTGCCAACGGGCATATAGAGATGCTCCGTGTGAGGAACATCCTGTCCGTTTCGGTGCGATCGGTTCGACGTTTGGGCTGTTGGGTGAAAGGTTGCCCCGTACGACATTGAGTGAGCGTGCTGTGCAGCTCCACGGGTGGGCGTACGTGACGTGCACTTTGGGTTTCCCTGCAGGTGTATATCGAGTCGATTCGCCGTCCCTTGCGGTGACAAGTACCGCTTGTTCACTGCGTCATAACGTAGATAATTTATGGAATGCTGTGATTCAATATTGCTGTCATGAGATAATTGCATTGCTACATGTGTGCCACCACATATTGCTTACTAAATTTCAGCTTCATGAACTGTTAACTTGTTGCTAAAAGGTGAACTAAGGATGAACTTGTAGGCGTGTCCATTTGCTGCAACATTGCTATCCTATGTCATGGTACACCTCATGTAGAGTTTCATTCTTAGGTGACTCGGTTAAGCCTTGCTGAGCCTTTGTGCTCACAGTTGCTGCTTAAGTGTTTTTCAGGTGAGGAGCCACCCACGGACTCGGAGTACGAGTCCACCGGCGAGGGTTACCCTCCGTCGGGGACCACGGCTGAGTGGGAGCCGTACACGCCGCGCTGAGCTGAGACGTGCAGCTAGTGTGGGTTGCCCTAGGGCTGGGCAACAAACTTTTTCTAGATAGGAGGCGTGAGTTGTACAAAAGAAACTTCCTCTATGTAATAAAGACCTTAGTTTGTAACTGAGTATTGTACTACTTTGTACATTCAGCTTGTTTTTCCCATGTAATATAATATGTCCTTATGAAGTGTGTTGTCGGATGTCGCATCGCGCGGCACCACCCTCTGCGATCCTGGATGAGCGGATTCCGGTCCGCCACAATGGTTTTCCATTTCAGGCAGATCCACATCATAGTAAAAAAATATGCCCCATATCATTGCCATACGGGCCGTCCTTGAGTCGAGCCACGTCTCAAGGTACATGATTGGGTTATTCACCTCCCGACGGGGGCTCCACACCTTTGCAATAAAGCACACCGTTGGAACAGCGCTTTCGTAAGCCTCATAGGACATGAAGAGTGCTAGAGAACCTACTTCATGTTACAAACCACACGATGGGGTCTCCTATTGTTGTCCCTGGGTTTGGGCACTGGAGGCTAGTGCCATTCATATGTCTCAAAGACATGAAGAGTCTTAGGAAACATATTCACTTCTCGTCCATTGCTGAACAGAACATCCCACACTACTGTCCTTGTATTGGGGAGCTAACCGAAATTGATCCTCTTTCGGTGGCGTTCCTTACCATTCTTACCTCCACGTAGGTGCATCGTTACAGAACTGAAATACTGAATATTAACACACTGTTAGCTTGCCACCTTAAGTAACTATGCTACTAATAGTCCTTATGTGGGCATACTGTATGTTCCTCACTCGTATACTTCTAAGTTTTTGAAAATACGCACTTTTCACGCGTGCTATTCCCAATGCGGCTCTGATACCACATCTGTGGGGAACCCCTTTGTAAAGGTCCCAAAAATATGAACACAAAGAAAATTATGTTTGCACAAAGTTAGTTCATATGTAGGAAAAATGGGACTTGTTTAAACTTTTTCACATGTGATAATACACATGAAAGCTCCCTCCACACAAGTTCAGTGGTTATTCGAAAACATGGAACGAAAAGGAATTTGAAACCAAGTAGGGAAGTATCCATATGTGTGAGAAAGCTAAATTCAGATTTTGGAGCAAGTTGGTTCCAATAAAAAATTCAAACGAGATTAACACAATAGTTTTCAAACTTTTATATCAAAAATCTCATTTGCAGCAGCCAAATCAAAGATCAGAGTTCATATTTGAATTCCTCAGGTCTAAAGTAGGGGAGTAGGCACAGTCTCATGAACTTTTGAAGATATTTGCTACCCATTCTTCCTAATGGACCTAAATGTACAATGAATTCAAATACCTATTTGAATTTGGATGAATTATGCCCCGTTATCCAAAGGCAGTTCAGTTTTTCACTCCACATAATAGCATTTTGTTATTTGCAAACTGTGGAGATAATTTGGGAGAGTTTGATTTCAACTTGTAAAACTAAGTTAAGGCATGGGAATTTCTTGATCATGTATCACATGAAATAATGAACCCCAAAAATGGTCATATGAGGGAGTTGAAAATCTTATTTAGCCCATGCTTAACACAAGTTGTCATGAGGAAAGAAATGCACTCCACCAGTCTCGTTCATGTGTACACCCTATATGAATAGAAGGTGAGGGAGATTTAAACACAAATTTGAATCATTTAAAAGGATTCATGCTCAGATTGTCTAAATGCATTCGAGTGAATTAACCAATGCATTCCTCAAGTGTTCAAGAGTTTAAGTTCCAAGTTTGGAGAATTTTGGAGCTCATCTACCATTTATTTGGAGGAATATTTGTGAGCACATTCAAATTCAAATTTGAATTTGGAAACTGAGCCAAATGTGCTCAATTTTGAAATCAGATTTCATATTAAAATTTCTCACATTATGTTTGGCCTCTCCTCCAAATTTGGTTAGATTTGGACAATGTTTAGGTGGGAATTTTAAAGCACAGTTAGGGAAAATTTTGGGAGATGTGGACCCCATCTGTCAGCCTCTCAACACAGGGCACCGCCTCTGTTCTCTCTCGGTCGAGCGCGCGCCCGACAGCGCGCCGGCGCCCCTCGTTTCCGCCTTTCCCCAGCGCCAGCTCCTGCTTGCCGCCTTTGCTCGACCTGATCAACTCCACCGCGGGTGCACCGAAGGAGTTTGCTTACTCTTCTCCCGTTCTCGCTTCGGCAGTTCTCGGTCTCCCGATCGCCAGCCGCCACCGCACCTCATCCGCTCAAGCTTCCAACACAGAAAAGGCGTGCAAGGGCATGCACAAGTTGTTCACCAGCGCACCTCAGAGTTGGGAGCTGCTATTCGGCGTGATTTTGAGATTTGGCGCCAAGGACCGAAGCTTACGGCGGAACCCCGACCGGCTCACCGTGGACACCGAGCTACAGACCATTTCACCGTCCCCCCTCTATACAAGAAAGGTGTGTCATCTTCCCTAGCTAGTGTAGCTGCAAACCGTACAACTATCCATCTGCCGAGTGAGGAGATTTTCCAGTTCTCCCGAAACGTAGTGTATCCGGGTAGAACTCGGTCTACCCCGGAATTCGAGTTGCTCGGGTAACTACTGCCCTAGCAAGCTTGCAAACATATTCCTCACATCCTAGCGCTCCCTCTCGACCAAGAATCGGGCTAAATAGTCCAAAAATGACCAAGTTCTTGCGGTTTTTCTGGCCGCCATGGAAGAACGCCTTGGGTCTCCGTGGAACCCTAGGTTGCCGGCCGTTTCACCGGTGTTAGAGTCCATGTCCAGATTCTACCAGTCCCCCTGATGCTCTAGAGCCCCAGAGATGGTCATTTGGTGAAGAAACAATGGAACCCGACCTCGCCGGAGTTCTAATCTTCTCTATGATCGGTGCGGGCTAGTTTCCGGTGAACCTCGGCTGCCGGCGACCCTCTAACTGAGTTCAGCACCAAAAGTTATGGGGGGGCAGCGAACTTGAGGTCGGGAGGCGACTCGAAACTGGATTCCGGCGAACATCGCCGGAGGACGCCGGCGCTCGGGCCTCTGGCGCGAGGTTGAAGAAGAAGTCTGATTGGTGGGACCCACTGTCAGCGTTTTAAACATTTTAGGGTTTTCAGTTTCCAGTTCAATCTTTGAAGAGCCATAACTTTGTGTAGGAATGTCCAAAAATTGTGAAACAAATCTTTTTGAATTCCTCTCAAAGAGTAATATCCATGGGTGCAGCCCAATATTTATGAAAATCCCTGGATTTGGCTCATTAATTAATGTAAGGAGAACCTTGTGGGAATTATTCCAGGAGTTCTATGTGTTGGAAAATTCCCAAATTTGGGCAGGAGGTTCTTCCAAAAATACTTGAACTCCAGTAAAAATTTCAGAGGCATTGGACCTCATTTTCATGGTCAGATGTGGTGTTAATTCCTTATGTCTCTGAAAATTGGAAAATAGAACAGAGCTCATTTTCAGATTGTCCCCAATTCTTGTGAAGCTCATATCCTTGTGTAGAAACCTCCAAAGTTAGTGATTCAAATTGGGTTACTCTATCCAAATATGCAACCCAATTTGTATGACAGTCCTTATTTAATTCTGGAAAATTCTTTAAAGCTTCTCAGAAAAAAAATTTTTGAAGGAGCTTGGTTTATCCAAAAATCCTCCAATTTTGCCAGAATATTCTTTAGGGTGTTACTATACCCCTCTAAAAGTTTCAGCTCATTTTCAGTTGATTTGATCAGGAAAAGTTCAGATTTTAAGTTGCTGTGTTCAAATGAATACAGAAACATTTCCAGAGAATTTCCAAAACTTGGAAATTCAATTCTGGGCAATCCTTAGCTCCAAAAATCCTAGGAAAATTCATGCAGACTCTATGAACTATAATGGAAATTTTAGTTCACTAAGTTGGGCATGAACAAATGAGTTAAGTCAGAATTAATTTCTTTTAGCTTAATTGCTTAGGAAATTGTTCTGAATAAAACACTCAATGAAAAGTGTTCATTTTTGGTCCAGGGCACGTTCAGGTGACCAAGAATTCACCTGAAAATTTGCAGCCCAAATTGATCCTTGAGTCTCCCTTTCCTTGTTCTCCATTCTATTGGATGTGAAGAACAACATAGGGTTGGGATGGAAATTGTGCGAGACACAATTTCTTTCCACTTTAGCTGCAATTTGGCAAGCTAAGTCCCTGAGTAGTTAATGACTTCCTGTAAAAATTTCGAAGTCATTGGAGGTCAGGATCTTTAGTTATGTCCAGATCATTAGAGCTCATCTTATATGGCATTAGAAACTTAGCTAGAGACGTAATGAAACATCTAAGTTAGATTCCGTCTCTTTGAGTTCTTTGCACAACAGAGGCTACTTCATCCTAGGATTTCTACACAACCTCTGTTCTTAAGAAGTTTTAATCTCTAAGCCTTGAATTAAATTATAAAATACTATGCATATACATGTCGATAGGGTTTACGACGAAGGACTTCAACGGAGCCATCCCTTGACGTGTGGATCAGTTGAGCAAGTTCAGAAAGATTAAAGGATTGAAGATCACTAACTTCTATTATATACTACTCCCTTATAAAGCAGGCAAGATACAGTTTGCATTAACCTTTTTACAAGTTTTTATTGTTTTGAGCACTTACTTGAGTACCATTATTCCTTGCATTAAAGTCTTGTTTGGAAACCCAATTGCATAGCCAAGAAAACCATGGGTTGGGTTTAGGATTGCAAAACCCCATTAGCTACTGCAAAGCTAAGATAGGGTAGGATTCGGTACAAGTCAAGTAGTTGGAACTACTCGCGAGCATAGACTAGAGGCACTCGACTCGGGTAGAGATAGCACATGATACACATGGCAAGAAAGATGAGACCGAGCGGAGAGTAAGGGCAGCAGGACTTTGGGGCCTGGGTGCTGTAGCTCCGCTTGTGTCGATTGAGGACCGAGCCGTGTGCGGGCCTGTTGAACAAGCTAGAACAGTACCGAAGACCTACCGGCTATATGGGAACCGGGAAACCGATGTAACTCGGGTAGCTGGGTGTTGAGGCATAGCTGGGCGTTCAGAGGGTAGGTTGAGAGCTTGAGGTGTAAATTGGCTGGCGGCACTGAGATGCGCGTGCAGAGACCTATTGCTCGGGACGATTGGACAAGTTCAACATTTGGCTAACGGGTGAAAGGTGGTTGCGTACGGCATCCGTGATGGTTGCTGTAGACAACATCGAGTACTGGCGTACGTGACGGGTTATTCGGGTAACCCTGCAGGTGTAAATCGATTATAATCGCCGTTCCTCGCGGTCAGTGAGTACCACTTGTTCACTGTACCGTGACGTAGAAAGAACATGCTAGTTACATGTAAAAATGTTGCTGATTGAAAAATGGACTTTGATTGTTAATGATTGCTGTAGTTTAGAGCTAACTAAAGTTCTTTTCAACTTTGGGCAAAGTACATGAGAGAAATGCTTTTCTTGTTTGATTGTGGCTCTCTCATGTGCCTTAGCGTAAGTTTCTCCACAACTTGCTGCTAAAACTTGAAAGTAAGGTTCCACTAATTAGGCAAGTCCTTGCAACTTCTTTTTATCTCCTGTACCTATCACCCCTCATGTAGAAGTTCCATGATTAGGAGAGACGGGTCAGTCTTGCTGAGCCTTCGTGCTCACTGTTTGTGTTTGAAGCTTTTGCAGGGTTATATGAGGAAGGGACTCCCAAAGAAGAGATGGAACCCCAGGAGGGGAACCCCGTTGAGTGGGAGTCGTGCACGCCGCCATGTTAGTGTGCGTGTGTGCTAGCAAGGAAATGTTCACGGGCTGAACGTGAACTTGATGCGTAGTCTACGCCCGTGAGTGTAGACTGGACATATTTTGATGTAAAAATATTCATAAACCACTTTATGTAATAAAAGTTTTGCTTCCACTTTGTACCTATGATGTGTGTTATTCGGTGCTGTGCAACGCAGCACCACTCAGCGTGATCCTGGCTCGACAAGACCGTGGGGTCGTGTCACCCTTCCGGGATCCAAACTCCAGGATACACATTGGGTGGTGTAGTGCGATGCGGCACCCAACAGCATACACGAAAAGAACCATAAAATACAAAGTCTTTTATTTCTCAAGATAGTGTCATTTACAAAATAATGTACCACGAAGGTACACGCAGCGGAATATACATCCACACTTACTATCAGTCCTAACTATGCAAAAGAGAAGACGTCTAGCCCGCGGACGCTTCTTACTAGCTTTTACAAAGATGAGTGCAGCGGCAGCGTTTCCAATGAGTCTCCGATGGCTCACCGAATCATAGCAAATTTTATAACCTGCAAAATACTAATAATGCAACCGTGAGCACGATGGCTCAGCAAGACTTTAACGACACTCCTAAACCATGAAACTCTACATGTAGGGATTAATAACATAGGAAAAGTAGGATGCAATAAAGACACACCTACAAGTTAATCCTTACTTTCAGTTTTATAGCAGCAGATTAATATTCCTTAGGCAGCCCTCACATCGGAAGTCCACAATCAAACAAGAAATGTTTCCTCCGATGTGGTGATGCCCGGAGCGGAATATAAACTTAGTGAGCTCTACAACTATAGCATACATGGTTGGCAATACAATGAATTTCAGAACATCACCTCAGCAATGATTCATCTCATTTCATTTGGAAATAATTACTACGTCACAACTCAGTGAACAAGTGGTACTCATATAACCGTGAGGGACGGTGATTCGAATCAGGACACACCGGAACACACGACACATACACCCGCCTCAAAAGACACACACAGGAGCTCTTTCTTACGTTGTATGCAGCAACCTTTCACCCGTCACTCTAAGGCTTAACCAGTTCTGCCGACCCATCAGAAGGGCCACTACCCGGAACATGTCAAAGTTGCTCCGCTAGCTGGTTTACACCTCTGACACCAACCCCCAAAATACGGCCGAATAAGTTTCGACACGAGATTACCCGAGTTACATCGGTTTCCTAGACCCCATAATTCTAGTATGCATCCGGTACTGTTCAAACTTGCTCAGTAGGGCGGCATACGCATCGGTCCTTAACCGACACAAACAGAGCTACGGCAACACAGGCCCAACGTCCTGCTGCTCCTACATTCTGCCTGGTCTCTTTTTCCATTCTAGTAATTCCATTCTCTAGAATCATACGCCGCTGAACCAACATCCTAAACTCGCGAGTAGCTTCCAACTACCCGACTTGTACCGGATCCTATACAACTTAAGCCTAGCAGAAAACTACATGAAGGTAACCTGTTCTACCCATTAACTCCAAGGATTTGTGGATCATGCATTTGGAGTATCAATCACCTTGGCCTAATGCACAATACATACTAGACCCATAAAAGTGATACAAAGTAAAATGTAAGTAAAAGTTGTTAAATGCAATCCGGGGCTTGCCTTATGTTTCTGCAGGTTTATTTCTACTTTTAAGTCAGTATCTTGTCGACGGTTAAATCCTCAACTTGCTGCTCCGAGTCAAGTTCCTTGTCGACCTCCTCCATCGTGTTTCCTACCGATATGAATATGCACAGTTTTATTTTGCAAGTAAAGACATTATAAAACAAAAGTGTTTTATGACTTAAGAAGGTTTCTGACTAACTAAGACTCGAGAATTGGGTTTGTCTATGTGCTAGAACCGAGAAAGGAACATTTTTAGTATTGAAGGTTTTTGGAACTAAAGTGCAAGGAACTATATAATGGACATAAGTATGAAGCTGGACATAATTGGCAGAAAACTGTAGGAGATGATCTCAACTTGATCTGAAATTTTTACAGTTGTCCATAGATCCTACAGAGGTATGGCTTGCAAAATTTCAGACAAAGTTGATGTAATATGTGGCCTAAAGAATTTCCTTAGATATTTGGCTTCTCTAAATTCCTATGGCAATTCTAGGGTCTTGGCATGCTCCAAATTTGGTTTTTCAGAAACTTGGGAGTTTCATGAGTCCATAGGAATTGGTTTCACTATTTTTGGAGCTTCCTACACAGAGATATGGAATTTAGAAGTTAGAGCTAAAAGCTGAAAAATCTTTCTGTTATTTTTCTTAATTTTCAGAGACATACAAGATTGAATCAACATTTGCCAAGCAAATTAAGTCCAATACCTCTGAAAGTTTTACTGGAGTTCAAGGATTTTTGGAAGAATGTCCTGCCCAAATTTGGGAATTTTCCAATAAATATAACTCCTGTAAAAATTCCTACAAGATTTTATTAAATGAATTAATGAGCCAAATCCAGGGAATTTCATAAATATTGGGATGCACCCTTGGATAGTACTCTTAGAGAAGAATCCAATGAAATTTATTTCACAATTTTTGGAGGTTTATACACAAAGTTATGACTCTCCAAAGTTTGAACTGAATTAGGGAAATTCTCGAAAAGTTTAAACACTGCCCCGTGGGCCCCACCTGTCATCCCTCATCTTCAACCTCGCGCTAGACAGGGTCAGTGGCGGCTCCCTCCGGCGAGGGTCGCCGGACCGGCCTTCCCGGCCACCTCCCGAACACCTGCTGCCCCCCCCCCCCCCCCACATTTTCCACCACCCTGACATGTTGGTGAGGTTGCCGGCGGCCGAATCTCACCGGAAACCATCGCGCACCGGCAACAGCAAGAACTAGGGCTCCGACGAGGTCGTGCACGGTGAATTCTCCACAAAATGATCGGGCTCTTGGCTCTAGAGCACCAGGCGATCGTGTAGAAGGGCACCGTGCGCCCGACGTGGTCCAGCGGTATTCCCTCGAAAAGAACTCGGATTACTCGCTCTACACTCAATTTCTCGGTCTAAAATCGATGGAGGAGGTGTGCTAGGCAGGTAAGAACTTGTGTGCGGAGTTTGGAACACATACAACACAAATTGAGGACCAATTTTGGAATATCTTACCTCGGGGTCAGTTTGTGCCTCCTGGGAGAAAATCTTGAAATTATCCTTCTGTGATCAATGGATAGGGCGGAGTTTTGGATTTGAGCCACTAGGCTCGTGGGTGCACCAAAGGTTTGGTTTTTTTGGGCTTGATCTTCCTCGGTTCGGGCTGTCCACGGCGACCTTGCTCGGTTTTTCGGTGTTCCACACTGGAGCTGCAGCAACTTTGCTGTTTTCCGGTGCAAACGAGCTCGGGACCGTGGGGAGGAGTTGCTATCTGGCTAAAGCACACGTTGGCGCTGCTCTTTGCTGTGGAGAGCTTGGGCAAAAGCAATTTTGTTTGTGGCTGTTGATCGGGAGAAGAACAGAGCGTGGTGGCTATTTGCTTCGGTGTGAGCGAGGCTGTGGAGGGGAAAGGGGTTGGCTCACGTGGTGTGTTGATCAGACCGGGTAAAGGAGCAAGCAAAGCAGGAGGTGGCGCCAAACTTGCCCCTGAAGTCATCTGCCATTGTGCTGTCGGGAGCTGGAGCGAGGGAGGAAAACAGAGGCGGTAGATACCTTGTGTGTATGACATGTGAGGTCAACCTCTCCTCTTATCCCCCCAATTCCTTTTAAAATAGCAAACGAGCTCCAAATCTGATCAAACTTGGACGATAGGCCAAAAGAAACGTGAGCAACACAACGGTGCACTCATTTGAATTTCTGTGAAGTCGGAATTTGAAACTGATATTAAATTTAAATTCAAAATTTCTCCCGTTTAAATTCCAACAAATAGGAAATCCTTTTCAAATGCTCCGAAGATTTGCCGGGCTACCCGTGGATGTGTGGAGAACCAAATGGTAGCTTTAGATCTCCATGTTCTGGAATTCTTTGCAAGTTCAAGTTTAGACTTGGAGCTCACACCTTTAGATTCAAAAGTTTAAATTCCCTCACATTTTATCTGTGTGTATTGCTGCTCCACTTGTTATAATTTTCGGATTTGACACCAACTGTCGGCGTTTCAGACTTCCAACTAATAATTGAATGTACCTTCTGTTCTACCTCGAGGTGGCCTAGCAAAGAACACAAGAAGGGTTATCCTTGTTCGGGCAAAAATACCCTACGTCCAGCCAGGGTGTCTCGCTTGTTCTGACTCAAGAATGGGGGTTGTTACTACAAGTGCGAGCGCCTGCCTCTTCGGGTTGATAGGTCCCTCTATTTATACTCTCTCTCTCTCTCTCTCTCTCTCTCTCTCTCTCTCTCTCTCTCTCTCTGTTTCCCTATCGCAGTGGGGAGATAAGTCGTGGACGCAGGAGTGGCTTGTTCTGTCGTACGCTCAACAGGGTACTCGATGGAGTCTCCGTATCTGTAGCCTGCTGCTGCACCTTCTCCCATCCCGTTGTCAAGGAGTAGTCTATACCGAGGCGCACGCACGCTCCGCGTTCCACTCCTCTTCGGTTCCGTCGGAGGTGACGGGCATTCAATGCCGGGGCCAAAAGGGTACTCGAGTACCCTTTCACCTGGCTGAGGCAGCGCCTGTTCCACATTGAAGGCCATCTGCTTCTCTCCTACCCGAGGTTGGATTCGGTTCCTCCCTTCGAGGCTCGGACTTCCTTCTAGCCTGCCTTGAGAATGGGTCTTGCGTCCTGCCCAGGGGTCTTCCCCGGGCTCCTCGTCCCGCTTCCTCCCGAGCTCGGACTCGGGCCTGCTCCGTCGTCGCTCTCAGGATGCCCTCGTGCTTCTTCCCCGGGGGACTGAGTGCAGAACCCCGTCAGAGAGCGAGATTATATAGAGCTCCATATGGAACCAAGTAAAGACTTGGTTCTTCTCCTTTTATCGGCGTGATTGTAAAGTTTTGAACATGAAATTTCCGGCTAAGCGCATCGGCAACCACATTTTCCTTGCCCGGATGATAATGAATTTCAACCTAATAGTCATTGATTAGATCTAACCATCTCCGTTGTTGCATATTTGACTCCTTTTGAGTGAATATATACTTGAAACTCTGGTGGTCGGTGTAGAGATGTACTAGGTTCCCTAGTAGGTAATGTATCCACATCTTCAAAGCAAGGACCACCGTAGCGAACTCAAGATCATGAGTTCGATAATGTTGCTCATGATTCCAGAGTTGTTGTGATCCGATGCGACCACACGTCCGTCTTGCATTAACACACAGCCAAGCCAATTGACGGCTGCATCACCATATACGTCGAAAGGCTTCATTATATCCAGTTGAGCCAAAATTGGGGCTGTTGTAATATGCTTCACCATTGTTTGGAAGGGTTCTTCACAAGCTGCATTCCAAACATATTTAATCCCCTTCTTCATCTGCAGACTTGGTTTAGCGATTTTTGAGAAACTCAGAATGAATCTCCAATAATATCCTGCTGAACCCAGAAAGCAGCAGACTTCGTGTAGGGACTTGGGGCATTTCCATTTCAGCACTTGCTCAATTTTGCTTGGATCAATAGCAACACCCTCTGCTGAGATAATGTGCCCAAGAAATGGCATTTGTTTGATCCAAAACTCTCACTTGCTGAACTTGGCACAAAACTTGTGGTCTCGCAATCATCGGAGTACAATATGCAAGTGTTCAGCATGTTCTTCCTCCGACTTGAAATATATCAGAATATCATCGATGAAGACCACAATGAACTGGTCCAGCTCTGGCATGAATACCAAATTCATGAGGTACATGAAGTGAGCTGGATCATTAGTGAGACCAAAATACATGACGAGAAACTCAAATAAGCCGTATCTCGTCAAGAATGCCGTCTTCAGTACAACTTCCGCCGGGATTTTAATATGATGAAATCAAGACCAAAGGTCCATCTTCGAGAACACCTTAGCGCCCACCAACTCATTGAATAAAACATCGATGCGAGGCAGTGGATACTTGTTCTTGATAGTAACGGCATTGAGAGGACGATAGTCTACACATAACCTCAATGTTTCGTCCTTCTTCTTTACGAACAGCACCAACCTCAATGTTTCGTCCTTCTTCTTTACGAACAGCACCGAGCATCCTCACAACGATGAACTTGGTTGAATGCAACCTTTCTTCTTTAGGTTGATCAGCTGTTTTTTAACTCTGCAAGCTCATTTCGAGCCATTTTATACGGCCTCTGAGAGATTGGGATAGTACCCGAAGCAAGTTCAATCTTGAATTCCACATCCCGCTCGGGTGGCATGCCCAGTAACTCATCATGAAATACATCCGAGGATCCACAGACCACTGGAATCTCTTCAAGTTTGATGGCTTCAACGTGATATGTCATTGCATCTTTCGAAACATTGGTTTCAAGAAACAATAGATGGGGGCCATAAATTGGAGAATTGGGCTGAATGGTTCGAAGACCAATGTTGAGGATGACATCATGGTGGTATAACCATGACATTCCTAAGATAACATATATCTTTTGATCCTCTTAGGTAATAAGAGAGGTGGGGTATATTTTGCCACTTAAATCATGTGGTGCTTTTGGTACCATAGTATGAGAGGCTATGATCCCTCCCGGCGAGAAAACCAAGTATGAACTTTTTGTAGGTAGCACTGGTATCTCATACTCACTAACATAAGATTTTCTTATGAAATTATGAGCAGCACCAGGATCAAACAATATGAATATGGGGTTGATGTGGAGAGTGAACGTACCTGCAAGTACAGGTTCACCTTCCGGCACATCTGTAAAGGTCCCAAAATTTTGAATACAAATGAACTGAAGTTTGAACACCATTTGGTTTCCATGTTATGAAAATTGGGACTTGTTTCAATTTTCCCACATGTGATAACACAAATGAGTGTCCCACCACTCTAGCCAAGGATCATTTGAGTGTTTGCGGGACAAAGCTAATTTAAAACCCATGTGTAAGCTCTACTGTGCAAGGGGGAGTAAAAAACAGATTTTGAACTTAAATTGTTCAACTCAAATTTCAAATGGGGTAGTACCATAGAAATGCAAACTGTTGTGTTACAAATCCCATTTGCAGCAGATAAATCAAAAATCAGGTTTCATATTTGAATTCCTTAGGTCCAAATTAGTGGGGATGCGAAGTTTCATAAATTTTGGAGGTACTTTGCTAGCTATTTAAAAGAGGATGTTAAATTGCATAGGAAATCAAATTTAAATTTGAATTTGGATGAAACTTGCCCAATTATCTGAATGCAGTTCAGATTTGAAGTTCCAACAATTGAATTTGGTTATTTGCCAAAAATTGAGATCTTTTAGAGGATAAGAGGGAGCTGACTTGTGGGACCCACATGTCATTGGGGGCAGTAGACTTGCAACTGAAGCTTCAGTCTTCAATCTCTGTTTTGCCACCGAGACAGACCGAGGGAGCACCGGCCGACACCGAGACACGACGTGAGCCACCTCCCAGCTGCTTCACTCGCACTGGCGAGCTGCTCCTGGGTTTCATTGGCTCCAAGCCGTGCTCAGCTTCGCCACAACCTCGAAGCAGTGCTCTGTTTCCTTTCTCCCTCGCGCACAAGGACAGAGGCACCGCCGCCACCCTTGGTCGATCGGGAGCCGGCATTTCATCGGGTGCAAGGACTCGCTGAAGATCAAAAGTTCAACCAAGCGGTGATCAGCCTCCCAACACCTAGAAAACTGTTTTTGTGTGGCGGTCGATAAGAACTGCGACGAGGATGCTCACAGGGACAGCCCGGCTGAGAGCTTCCCACGCCCGAGCAAAAGCATCCTCGGACGCGCCCAGACTACGTGCTTCTCACCTCCGAAGATCAAGCCGAACCAGTGATCGTCGACGGTGAATTTTGAAGTTTTCCTCCGATCGGTGTATACCGACCCGCGGGTAAGACACCCCAAAATTCCCGACCGTTATTCGTTTTTAGTGCACCAAATTGAACACACACGAGCTGGACTCGATAGTGAACAACATTGCTTCGCAACCCTAGCATAAAACCCCCTGTAGACAGAATATAATAAGTTTTTCTAACGGCGCCAATGGCGGAAGCCATCGGGTGCACGGTGCAACCCAAGTTAGGGACTTCACCAATGTAATTTGATTGCTTGACGATATTCTCTATCACCCACCGGTGCTCTAGGGATTGGAAACCGAAGGTTTGAGGGGTTAGGTCAACGGCTAGACGCGGCCGAAGTTACACCAAGCCGCCACACCGTCGCTAGCCATGGTGGGGTCGTTGCCTGTGTGGGGCGACCTTCCCTACGTGTTCCTCGTGTTGATTAAGGGGCTGGCGGCGAGCACGGGCTTGGGAGGAGGTCGGGAGACCGAGCTCCATTGAGCTCCAGCGAGCTCCAGGCGCGGGCGCGCGGGAATGGCGAGAGCTTGAAGAGGAAGGGGTCAGGCCCGCTGTCAGTGAGGGGAGAAATCCAATTGGGATCTTCTGTTGCACCGGATCCATTTTTGACTGTGTGACTATATCCCTGTAACTCCGTGTGTTCTCCCAGAACACGCCGCGTCACCCCGGACCCCACCGTCAGACTTTCAACTTTTCCCCTGATTTAATTTGAATTACAATTTTTAATCAAACTTTGGAAGGCCATATCTTTTGCTAGGAAACTCCAAATTTGGTGATTCAAACTGGATTAGATTCATATTGAAAAACTCTATCCAAATATGTAACCCGATTTGTATAAAGTCAATAATAAATTCTGGAAAATTCTTTGAAGCTTTTCAGTAAACAATTTTTAGAGAACATTTGTTTCCTCCAAAAATCCTCAAGTTTTTCCAGAATAATCCTTAGGATATTATTGAACACCTGTAATAGTTTCAGCTCATCTAGAGTTGATTTGATTAGGATAATTCAGATTGCAAAATACTGAATTCAAATGTATACAGAAACTTTTTCAGAAAATCCCCAAACTTGAAAATTCAGTTCTCGGCAACCCTTAGCTCCGAAACTCCTAGGAAAATTCACGCATGCTCTCTGAACTATAATTGAAATTGTAGTTCACTAAGTATGGCATGAACATGTGAGTTACTCCAGAATTAATTCCTTTTTCCTTAATTGCTTAGGGAATTGTTCTGAATAAACCACTCAGTTAAAAAATGCTAAATTTTGGTCCAGAATCTTTTCTTTTGACAAGGAACTCACATGAAAAATATCAGCCTCATTGGAGCTCTGTATAAGTACTTGGCAATACACTTTGCTTAGGTGGGAATACTCCAATTAGGAAGAACACTTAGCACTTGTTCCCAATGACTAAACTCAACTCCACCCACTGAACCCAGTCCAATTTTAAATTCTTAATCAGAGTTCCATATTTAAATTGTCATTAGATCTTGATCACAAAAACTTTACAATTACATATATGTGCATATACATAACGTGCAGCATTGACGTGGAAGATTGTGAAGTAATTGAAGTGGAGATCAAAAAGGAAGGAAAGCAAGTGATCAAGCCTCAAGTGATTAACACTAACTGAAATATATAATCTTAGTCACCTGCAAAACAGGCAAGATCCAGTTTAAATTAACCGTTTATAAAGTCTTATGTTTTGCTCACTTAAGTTATGCCTTTCCTACGATTGTGCATTAGAGTCTTGAATGGAAACCCAGATGCATAGCTAAGAGAACCAGGGGTTTTGGGCTTAGGAGTCAAACTTCGAGTAGCCACTGCAATGCTAAAATGGTATATGATTCGTACAAGTCGAGTAGTTGGAACTACTCACGAGAATAGGCTAGAGGCACATCACTCGGTTAGAAAGATAGAAAATGAATCACATGGAAAGAAAAATGAGACCGAGCGGAAAGTAAGGGCAGCAGGAATTTGGGGCATGGGTGCCATAGCTCTGCTTGTGTCGATTGAGGATTGAGTCGTCTGCAGTCTTGTTGAACAAGCTAGAACAGTACCAAAGACCTACCGGATATATGTGAACCGGAAAACCGATGTAATTCGGGTAGCAATCCGTTGAGGCATTGCTTGTCGTCCAGAGGGAAGGTTGAGGGCAACGAGGTGTAAATCGGCTAGCGGGCAGTGCGGATGCTCCACATAGAGACCTCCTGCTCGGAATAATAGGACTGGTTCAACACTTGGTTAACGGATGAAAGGTGGTTTCGTACGACGTCCATGGTGGTTGCTGTAGGCAACATCGTGTACGAGCGTACGTGATGGATTATTCCGGTAACCCAGCAGGTGTAAATCGATTACAATCGCCGTCCCTCGTGGTCAGTGAGTACTACTTGTTCACTGTACCGTGACATAGAAAGAACAGGCTAGTGTCATGATAAAACTTGCTGGTTGAAAGCATTACGTTGGTTGTTAATGAAATGTTTTAGTGTAGAGCAAATTAAAGTTTCTTTCAATTTTAGGCAAAGCACATAAGAGGAATTTGTTTCTTTTTTGATTGTGGACTTCTTATGTGCCTTAGCACAAGGTTTTCCAACAACTTGCTGCTAAAACTTGAAAGTAAGAGTCAACTAATTAGGCGAGTCTTATGCAAAGTAATTTCCTATTATACGCTGCAATTATAGCATGTAGAGTTACATGTTTAGGTGAGACGGGTCAGTCTTGCTGAGCCTATGTGCTCATGCTTGCTCTATGAGTGGTTTTGCAGGTTAACATTGATGCGTATGAGGAGGTTGTCCGGTGAGACTCGGAGACTTCCGAGTCGTTTAACACATGGAGAACCCGGCCGCTGCCGTATGACTTCGTGTTGCTAGCGAGAAGAGTCCGCGAGCTGGTCATCTCTCGAGTTCTTAGTAGATATTAAACATGAGATAAACTAGTCTTGTGCTGTAGTTATTTGATGCAAACAATTTACAAAGAATATTGGTAAGATTCCACATTTTATTTATGTGATACGTGTTCCTTATATGTGTGTTGTTGGGTGCCGCATCGCACGGCACCACTCAATGCGATTCCCGGGCGAGCGGATGGACCCCGTGATCAGGTCGGACCCTCACAGCTTGGTATTAGAGACACATTGGTAATAGCACATGGAATAAGGATTGTATTACGTCAAAAACTTAGGATACTGTGAGAAAACGGTACTAGACCCACATAAGGACTACTATATTAGCTTAATATGAAGGTGGCAACCTAACTTATGTGTTATGTAAAAAAATCATGCATCTCGGAATGTTTTATGTCTTGGGGGTGCATGTATGCGCTGTCCACCAGTGCGCACAAGCTTAAGGGTGGAGCCTCACGGGTGGCAGGTATCCTGACCAGCTTTAGTATCCTCTACGACTCTTTATGTTGTTTGGGGTATTCGAGTAACGCCTTTCCCTGGCGTGCTACGGGCAAGTAGGGGAGACCCCATCACGTGGTTAGTAACATGAACACGTAGCTCAAGGCGTGTTTGGCTTGAGAACACCTGTGCAAGTGATGACGGACGGGTGTATGAAACTGTTATCGAGCCGGGTTCGGTGTGCAGCCAAACCTGATGATTGTGTGTGACTTATGCAGGTATCCTAACGACGAAACCGTAGTATGAGTAGCAGATGTTTGCGAGTACCGTAGTGACTGTCTTAGTGCCACCGATATGGATATGCCGGTATAACGCCGGTTACGATTTCCTTTTGTGAGGTAACGTAGTACCGACATGTCTCCTATGGTGCATCGACAACGTACTAAACTTAATAATCTTTTCTTCTATGAAGAAATGACTCATGATCTAACTTTTAACTAAGAATGGAAGTTTGAAACAAATATTAGTTACTGAACTCTTATTTTGAGCAAAGATTCAAATGAGAGATTTACTAGGCTTCAAAAGTTTCAAAAACAGAGATGCTCTGTTCTGGCAGAATTTTTTGCTGGAATTTGATAGAGAATAACTCTCAGTAGCTTTACCCAATGGAGGCTTATGATACAGTTCTGGAGATATTCTTAAGTGCTCTACAACTTCTCTGTAGACCTCCAGAGCAAAATCACACGTCAAATTGGAGGAAAGTCCAGTTGAATGCAAACTGTCCAAAACCAGGACAGAAGCAAAAACTCTCTGGACATTTCTCTATTTCAGCCATAACTCCCTGTAGAATGTTCCCTAAGGGTCATATGATACACCATTGGAAAGGTTATGAAATGTGAAACAATTTTGCAATTCAATATTTGTTCAGATTCGTATTGTATATTCAGATACAACCGTGACAAAAAACAACCACGTACAAAGGAGATGCTGGCAAATTTTATCCAGGAATTCTGTCAACTTTGGAAAATCATAACTTTCCAGAAAAGATCTAGAGGCATATGAATACTCGTTGGAAATATATTGAAATTAAATTTAACTTTGGTATTCAACTTGAGTTATGAAAATGCTTTTAACTGGATCAAAATCTGGATTTATTGCATCAAGGTCTGTTCTGTACAGAGAAGAGGAAAATGAGTAATATCGTGCAGACCAGCACAAGTTATGTGCCCCAAAAGTACCGGTTGGTGTACCGAACGCCATCCGGTGAAATATGGAGGCCCCTGTACGAATAACTCCTCAGAGGTTGATTGCTGGTCAAGTACCAAAACTTGCACCACCTCCACAGCAGCAGCATCAGACGGTGGTTTGTGCTCCATCGCTGCAGCCATATGTACCTAGCTTCCAACCACAAGTTAGCGAAGAACTGGAGAGACATCCGTGCTTCATTTGTGGTCGGAGAGGCCATTATGCTAGGTATTGTCCGGAGGGAATTCAAGGTTGCGGGTCATCATATTTTCAATATTCAGACCCGTAGCTATATCTGCAGAAAAGAGGGCAAACAAGGGGCAACATTTACTACACAGTGATTGATGATTTTCCGGAAGGAGAAGCCACGTTACCAGGGATGTTTTCTCTGAATTAGTTACCGGTGTTAATTCTCTTCAACTCCCGTGCCACACATAATTTTATTAGCCAATCTTTTGTGGCTCAACATCAGCTCTAGACCACTTTTACAATGAGTCAATACCTCATATCTTCGGCCGGGGCAGCATTACATCAAGTGATGTTGTCTGCCGACCACCTTTTTGTTTGAGGGTTAGACTATAACCCACGACCCTCATTGTTCTCGGGGGTCTGAAGATCGACATTATTTTGGGGAGGTCGTGGTTGAATTACCACAATGCGGTTCACAACATCAGTTCTCGAACCGTTAAGCTCAAATCCCCACAGCACGGTCTTCATACGTTAGTTCAGGGTGCCAGTCAGCAACAGATTGCAACAATGAACCACTCGGAAACTTTTAAGATAGAGGACATTCCGGTGGTATGTGAATATCTGGATGTGTTTCCCGATGATTTAGCGGGAATGCCGCCTGAACTGGACATAGAGTTCAAGATTGAACTTGTGCCGGGAACACCACCGAGTTCAAGAAGGCCGTAAAAAATGGCACCCAATGAATGGGCAGAGTGGAAGACACCGCTGAATGACCTTATAAGCAAAGTCTTTATACGACCGAGTTCGTCACCTTGGGGTTGTTCAGCATTATTTGTAAACAAGAAGGACGAAACACTAGGGCTTTGTGTTGATTATCGTCCACTTAACGCTGTGACAATCAAGAACAAGTACCCATTGCCACGGATCGACATGTTGTTTGATCAGTTGGTCGAAGCAAAGATCTTCTCCGATATGGATTTAAGACCAGAGTACCATCAGATTAAGATACGACCTGAGGATATTCCAAAGAAAGCTTTCTCGATGAGGTACGGGCTTTATGAGTACCTTGTCATGTTCCTCAGCCTCACCAACGCTCCAACTCATTTCACGTACTTGATGAAGTCGGTATTCATGCCAGAGCTGGACAAGTTTGTCGTGGTCTTCATCGATGACATATTGGTATATTCCAAGTCGGATGAAGAACACGCGAAACACCTGTGTATAGTCTTGCAACAGCTGCGGGATTACAAGCTATACGTGAAATTCAGCAAGTGCGAATTCTGGATATCATAAGTACCTTTCCTTGGGCATATTATCTCAGTGGAGGGCATTGCTGTCGACCCGAGCAAGATTACACCAGTGCTGAATTGGAAATCCCTGAGGTCTGTCCGCGAGGTACGAAGTTTCCTCGGACTCGCGGGATATTATCGGAGGTTCATTCCAAACTTCTCGAAGATTGCCAAGCCTATGACTGAGCTTCTGAAGAAGGCTACCAAATATGTTTGGAGTCCAGCATGTGAAGCAGCATTCAAGGCTTTAGTGAAACACCTAACATCAGCACCGGTTTTGGCGCAGCCAGACACAACAAAACCGTTCGATTTGTAGTGCGATGCATCTGGCATTGGGCTTGGATGTGTGCTGATGCAAGACCGAAGGGTGGTCACGTATGGATCGCAGCAGCTCTCGAATCATGAGAAAAATTATCCAACTCATGACTTAGAACTCGCTGCCATGGTACTAGCACTCAAGATGTGGAGGCACTACCTACTCGGTAACCTCGTACATTTATATACCGACCAAAAAAGCCTTAAGTACATATTGACTCAGACAGAGTTGAACATGAGGCAGAGAATATGGTTAGAGCTGATATAGGATTATGAAATAGAGATCCATTATCATCCCAGCAAGGCAAACATGGTGGTGGATGCGCTGAGTGGTAAGTCACACGTACATAATCTGACCATCACCCTGTTGGAAGAGAGTGAACCACCTTTGTATTTGGTTCCCCATGGAGCTCTCTACAACTTAGCTCTCCTCCCCACCATCTGTGAAGAGATAGCGGCAGCCTAGAGACATTACAAGGGTATGTCACATTCGCGGAGACGTGTAGACAGTGAGGAACTGAAATGTTTCCGGAAAGACGGAGACGGCGTGCTGTGGTTCAAAGACAGGATCGTCGTACCCAGTAACCCGTAGTTACGGAAGAAAATCTTTGATGAGGCTCACTTGTCAAGGTTTTCTATTCACCCCGGCAGCAACAAGATGTATCAAGAACTCAGAGGTAAAGTTTGGTGGACACGGATGAAGCGGGAGATCGCAAAATACGTGTCCGAGTGTGATACATGCCGGAGGGTTAAGACTGACCGCATGAAGAAATCAGGATTGTTACAACCGCTAAGCATTCTTGCCTGGAAGTGGGAGGATGTGAGCATGGAGTTCATCGTTGGTTTACCCACTACATTTCAGAAACATGATTCGGTGTGGGTGATCGTCGACCAGCTCACAAAGGTTGCCCATTTTATCCCGGTCAATACAAACTACAACGCCCAGAAGTATGCTGAATTGTACATCTCACGGATTTTATGTTTATACGGCGTACCCCACACTATTATCTCGGATCGGGGCACTTTATTTGTGTCTAGTTTTTGGGAGCAGTTACATGCTGCATTGGGTACGAAGCGGACCCGTACTTCAGCGTACAACCCGCAGACGGATGGGCAAACCGAGCAGGTAAATTAAATCTTAGAAGACATGTTACGAGCTTGTGCTATCAACCATGGTAGGAATTGGGATGATCACTTACCGTTAGCCAAGTTTTCATACAATAATAGGTACCAGGTCAGTATCAAGATGGCACCCTATGAGGCGCTATATGGAAGAAAATGCCGCACACCGCTAAATTGGTGTCAATCCGGCGAAAGGGTCACCTTCGGGATTGATCTTGTCAACAATGCGGAAGAAAAAGTTTGTCTGATTTAAGCGAACTTAAAAGGTGCCCAATCCCGACAAAAGCAATATGCGGACCGGATAAGGCGTCCTCTACAATTTGAGGTCAGGGATCACGTATATCTACGTGTGTCTCCAATGAAGGGCATGAACAGATTCAGGGTGAGTGGAAAGTTGGCACCCCGATTCATCGGTCCATTCCAGGTTCTGGAAAGATGTGGATCTGTTGCATACCAGCTGGAATTACCAGCGACACTCTCCGGTGTGCACGACATCTTCCACATTTCTCAGTTGAAAAAGTGCCTCAAGTTTTCAACCACCATTCAGCTGGGAGATATCAAGGAACTAAAACCGGATCTCAAGTATCGAGAGGGACCAGTTCAGATCATCGACGAAAAGGACCGAACCACACGCAACCGAACGTTGTGGTTCTATAAAGTTTTATGGAGTAAGCACTCCAAGGATGAAACGACTTGGGAGAGCGAAAGATTTCTTCGCGCCAACTATCCGGACTTTTGACGTCGCACATCCGATATTTTTTCCACCATCCTCTCTCTCATTTTTACCTTATAATCTCGGGACGAGATTCTTTCAAGGGGGACGAATGTAAAGGTCCCACAATTTTGAATACAAATGAACTGAAGTTTGAACACCATTTTGTTTCCAGTTTACGAAAATTGGGACTTGTTTAAATTTTCCCAGGTGATAACACACATGAGTGTCCCACCACTCTAGCCAAGGATCATTTGAGTGTTTGGGGGACAAAGTTAATTTAAAACCCATGTGTAAGCTCTCATGTGCAAGGGGAAGTAAAAATCAGATTTTGAACTTAATTTGTTCAACTCAAATTCCAAATGGGGTAGCACCATAGAAATGCAAATTGTTGTGTTACAAATACCATTTGCAGCAGCTAAATAAAAAATCAGGTTTCATATTTTAATTCCTCAGGTCCAAATTAGTGGGGATGCAAAGTTTAAAAAAATTTGGAGGTACATTGCTAGCTATTTAAAAGAGGACTTTAAATTGCATAGGAAATCAAATTCAATTTTGAATTTGGATGAATCTTGCCCAATTATCCGAATGCAGTTCAGATTTGAAGTTCCAACAACTGAATTTGGTTATTTGCCAAAAATTGTGGTCTTTTAGAGGATAAGAGGGAGCTGACTTGTGGGACCCACATGTCATTGTGGGCAGTAGACTTGCAACTGATGCTTCAGTCTTCAATCTCTGTTTTGCCACCGAGACAGACCGAGGGAGTACCGGCCGATACCGAGACACGACGTGAGCCACCTCCCAGCTGCTCCACTTACGCCGTGAGCTGCTCGTGCGTTTTATTGGCTCCAAGCCGTGCTCAGCTTCGCCACAACCCCGAAGCAGTGCTCTGTTTCCTTTCTCCCTCTCGCACAAGGACAGAGACACCGCCGCCACCCTTGGTCGATCGGGAGCTGGCATTTCATCGCATGCAAGGCCTCGCTGAATAGCAAAAGGGCACCACAGATCATTCCTCGGCCTACTCGAACTTCAACCGAGTGGTGATCAGCCTCCCAACACCTAGAAACTGTTTTCGTGGGGCGGCCGAAAGGAACCGCGATGAGGAGGCTCACGTGGACAGCCCGACTGAGAGCTTCTCACGCCCGAGCAAGAGCATCCTTGGACGTGGCCAGACCACGTGCTTCTCACCTGCGAAGATCAAGCTGAACCAGTGATCGTCGACGGCAAATTTTGAAGTTTTCCTCTGATCGGTGCAAACCGACCCACGGGTAATGCACCCCAAAATTCCCGATCGTTATTCATTTGTAAAGCACCAAATTGAACACACACGAGCTAGACTTGATAGTGAACATCTTTTCTTTGGAACGCTAGCATAAAACCCTTGTAGACTGGCATATTCCGAGTTTTTCCAACGGCGCCAATGGTGGAAGCCATCGGGTGCACAGTGCAACCCTAGTTAGGGACTTCCCGAGGTAATTTGATTGCTTTACGATAATCTCTACCACCCACCGGTGCTCTAGGGCTTAGAAACCTAAGGTTTGAGGGGTTAGGTCATCGGGTAGACACGGCCGAAGTTACAACGAGCCGCCGCACCGTCGCTAGCCATGGTTGGGTCGTCGCCGGCGTGGGGAGACCTTCCCAACATGTTCCTCATGTTGATTAAGGGGCTGGCGGCAAGCATAGGCTCGTGAGGAGGTCAGGATACCAAGCTCCAGCGAGCTCAAGGCGCGGGCGCGCGGGAATGGCGAGGGCTTGAAGACGAAGGCGTCGGACCCGATGTCAGTGAGAGGAGAAATCCAATTGGGATCTTCTGTTGCACCGGATCCATTTGTGACTGTGTGATGATATCCCTGTAACCCCATGTGTTCTCCTCCCGGAGCATGCCACGTCACCCTGGACCCCACTGTCAGACTTTAAACTTTTCCCTAGATTTAATTTGAATTACAGTTTTGAATCAAACTTTAGAAGGCCATATCTTTTGCTAGCATACTCCAAATTTGGTGATTCACATTGGGTTAGATTCAGATTGAAAAACTCTATCCAAATATGCAACCCAATTTGTACTAAAGTAAATAATAATTTCTGGAAAATTCTTTGAACCTTTTCAGTAAAAGAATTTTAGAGGGAATTTGGTTCCCCCAGAAATCCTCAAATTTTGCCAGTATAATCCTTAGCATATTATTGAACTCCTGTAAAATTTTCAGCTCATTTAGAGTTGATTTGACTAGGAGAATTCAGATTGTAAAATACTGAATTCAAATGTATACATAACTTTTTCAGAAAAGCCCCAAACTTGAAAATTCAGTTCTGGGCAACCCTTAGCTCCAAAAATCCTAGAAAATTCATGCATGCTCTCTGAACTATAATTGAAATTGTAGTACTAAGTTTTGCATGAACATCTGAGTTACTCCAGAATTAATTCCTTTTTGCTTAATTGCTTAGGGGAATTGTTCTGAATAAACCACTCAGTAAAAAATGCTAAATTTTGGTCCAGAATCTTTTCTTGTGCAAGGAACTCACATGTAAAATTTCAGATCCATTGGATGTGAAAGCCCCAAATTTCAGCATGCATAGCTGCTTAGTAGAATGTAAATCCGCGGGGTCCAATCGAATTCTAATTAGGGTTTCAAATTGAAAATTCTGACTACATGCAATAAATGAAACTTAGCCCAAAGGAATTAAATTACAAGATTTAAAATTTGAGCACAAGAGAGAGAGAGTTATTCCACTTATTTCAAATTCAAATTTCGGAATTTGCTGATATCTCTGAATTGTAATTTGGGAGCTACTGTTATTCACGGGGAGACTTCGGCGGGGCCCACAGGTCAGTGGAACAGAGACCACATCAGTTTGCTTCTCTGAGAGCTTGCCACCGAGGGGTGCTGTGCTCGACAAAGCTGTGTGTGTCCCTGCTCCCATGAGGCGGTTCACTTCCTTGCTCTCGGCCGTTTGCTAAATATCACGGAGGCACGATCAAATTGTTTTTTCTCCTGCTTGCTAGCTCATGTTACACCAAAGAAAAAGACCAGCTCCTTCGGCCTCTCAAACTAAAGAAAGAACACACCGCGCACCGCTCCAGCGGCCTCGGCGCCGATCACGTTCCAGCCGAGTTAGAGCCAGTTAAACCACCTAGGAGCTGCGCCAGCGACTCCTCAACGTTTTCGAACCCTTCTCAGATCGTGCCCGTCCTTCCTCCGCCGTGACTGAGCCATGCTTCCCCGGAAAAACAGAGCAACGTCGCACCTCTCGGTTCCATGTCGCCCGGCCGCTCCCGCACCCCTCCGGCTCAATCAAAGTCATTTTATGGTGCTCTTCCCCGTCGCTGGGTATGCGGAATTCGTGTTTTACCGCCAGAGTACGTGAAGAACCGACACTATATAAATCTTGAAATTAGCCCAAACTACTTGATCAACGTTCATGCATTTCAATACACAGCAGCTAGCTGCCCTCCCATGCCGAAAAACGAAGAAAACCAGCCACCACACGCCGCGGGCGACGAGAATTCGCCGCCACTGGCCAAAACGACTCGGCTCACCGTCGAGCTCCCATTTGCGGACGTTTTTGCTCGGGTTAGGGGTAGCATCTTGTTCTATGTGCTCTAGTGATGGTGTATGGCAGTTTTGTTCATCAGAAAAGTTACGGGACACGCCCCCCCTCATCGGAGCCGCGACGCCAAGCACCGCCGCCGGTGCCGATGGTCTTCCCGGCGTTTTCATGCCGTAAGAACTTGCCCGGCTGCTAGGCCATGGTCCGAGGATAGTGTAGCACATAACCGTAGCCAATTTCGTTGAGAAACGGGGGAGAACAAGCCGCGCCACGAGCTGTGCCGGAGTGCGCGCGCGAGCTCGGCCCGAGGTTCAAGAAGAGCCTGACAGGGCAGGCCCACATTTCAATTGCTCTGTGTAAAATAAAAACAGAAGGTTGTTCAAACTTGGAAAATACATAACTCTGTGTAGGAAACTCCAAAAATAGTGAGACTAATTTTGTTGGAATCTTTATGAATAGTACATTGCAGAGAAACAAATTGCTAGCTATGAAAATTCCTAGGATTTTTTGTAGAATTGTTTTTAATAAAGCCATTAGGGATTAATTCTAGGAACAATTCTTCATGAAACATTCCCAATTTTGGAAAGAAAATCTTTGCCATAGTTCCTGAGCTGCAGTAAAAATCTTAGGATTTTTGGAGATGATTAAGGTGGCTTAATCAGTAGGTTTTCTCAGGGTTATTTAAATGGGCTGAAAAATTAACGAAACTAATTCCAGGAAATAGAATTGCATTTCAATCCTCCTTTCTGGCCAGCAGAAGACTTAGAAAAATTTGAAACAAATTTTCCTAGGAAACTTAGGTCCAGGCCTATTAGGATATCAAATTTCCTCATATGACCAAGTCTAATTAAATTCCTATAAAGCATTGAAGGTTAAAGGTTCCAAGAATTTTTGTGGTCATCTCCTTCCTCAAAAGCTTCTGAAATTTTACCATACTCCTGTCATGAGATTAAAAAGCTCCTGTAAAAATTTCAACCCTAGAGTCCTCTGTCTTCTTAGGTTTTGCTTTTGTAGTTTGTTTATAGCACATTATTTTATAATGTAAAGCATTTCTTTATTTGAACATGGCGATAGAAATAATTCTCCCGAAGACTTCGGAGGCCATTGACTTGAACTCTACTGATAGAAACATTAGTCGGGATCAACAATAAGGCAAGCCCCGGTTTGCATCAAAATTTACAAGCTTCTATTTGTATTCACTTTATAATGTCTAGCATTTTGATTATTGCACTAAGTCTAGTTTGTATGACACTCCACATGGATGACCCAATGAATCCCTGGAGTTTGATTTAGAGTAGGTTTTTGCTTAATTATAACTGCTGTGATCAAGTTAAGAAAAGTGGATTAAAAGAGGCATAACTCGAGTAGGCCGTTTGCTACTCGTGAACCGGGATTAAGGGGGATCAATCGGAAGAGTTAGGAATTGATCCTCTTAATTCAGAATGGAGACCGAGTAGTATGGATGGAAGGATCAAGGACGTGGTCCTGTGAACGTAGTCTCTGTCTCAGTCGATTAAGGCCCGTTCTCATGTGCGGCCTGCTGGACAAGTTTGAGTTGTGTACCATATGCATACTGGCTATATGGGACCCAAGAAACCGATGTAACATGTTAACCTGGGTGTCGTCACAATCCCCACCGTGTTATGCAGATTCTGAAAGGACAGAGAAGTCGGCTCTACGAGGGTTTTCTGTAGTGAGACTTACTTCAAGTCGGTGGGACCAGTTCGACATTTGGGTGTCGTGTGAAAGGTTTCCACATATGACGTTGAGGGGATTGGTTGATCACCGGTCTCGGACGGGCATATGTGTCATGTCAGCTGGGTGTTTTTGATTCGAATCACCGTCGCTCGCGGTACTGAGCATACTTGTTCTCTGTGTCGTGACGTAGTAATAAACTAGGGGAAAAGTTAATATGCTTCGTGAGTAATCCTCATATTGGAGATGAGGGAGGATCAACTCCTTCACTAAATTTACTTTCTACCTTGGGCTAGTAGCGTCGAGACAAAGCGTTTCTTGTTTGATTGTGGAGTCTCGACGTTGATGGTGCAAGATATGTATGGGTCTAGGGTAGCTCACTAAATTTACCTTCTCCTCGGTCAAGTGGCATCGAGATGAAGCGTTTCTTGTTTCATTGTGGAGTCTCGATGTAAATTGTGTGAGGGTTATAAAAGTTGCTTAAAACTTGAAGTAAGGACTCTCCATTGGCTCAGGTTCATCATTTGTGGAAAGTTCCCTATTCAGCCCTCTATTTTCAGCATGTAGAGTTCCATGTGTAGGTTTTCAGTTAAGTCTTGCTGAGCATAAGCTAACGGTTTGTTGATCCATTTCTTTGCAGGTAACTTTGCATTAGGGAGGAATAGAGAGCCGAGCGGGGCAGCAGCCATTAGGGGTGTGAGTCTCGCTTGGAACCCTGCACGCCGCCGGGTTTATGATGTGGTGCTAGTGTGAAGCATCCGCGGGCAGGATGGCTTCATTTTGCTTAGCGTAGGCTATAGTCCGTGAGTGTACTCTTATCTTCTGCTGCAATGTACATTGTACATTATTTGTAAAATGAGACAATTATATGTATGAAAGACATATATTTTTGTGTATGTGTGTTTTTTGGTGATGTGCTGTCGGGTGCCGCATCGCACGGCACCACCCAATGCGATTCATGGACTGTCGGGGCGGGGTCCCCATAGGCGTGGTATCCAAGCCGCATTGGGAATAGCGTAGCTGAAAAGAGACGTATTTTCAAAAAAATTAGAGTCTACGAGTGAGGAATCGATACTAGGCCCACATAAGGTCTATTAGTAGCATAAGTGATGTATGGTGGCAAACTAACATACTTTTTATTATATTTTGTAACGACGCACCGCCGACCAGGTAAGAAGTAAGGTACACCACCGAAAGCGGATCAATTTCGGTTAGCTCCCCTAACGAGGAAAGTGGTTCAGGGCAGAGGTATCACAGCCTGGTGTGAGACGTCAATAAGAAACTCTTCAAGTTCATGAGCTCATATGAAACGCTGGTCCCTGGCATGCATTACGCAAGAAAGTGGAAACCCCGTCGTGTTGTCCGTAACACGATAGTGTGTTCTTCTGAAAGTAGCCTAGGAGGACATAAGAAGCGCTCGCCATCAGTGTGCCCTGCAGGGCAGTAGGTGGTATCCATTGGGTTGATAAAATTTCCGACCGTGACGACCCGTTCGCGCTCTACTCGGGTTCCCCGTCATGTGGTGTGAAAACGCGACCATGTACCTTGGGATGTGACTTGACTCAAGGAGAGCCCGTATGGAAATGATACGGGGCGTATGTTTTTAGTATGATATGGACCTGCCTTAAATGAGAAAACCTATGTGTGCATCATTACTGAGTGGTTTTCTGTAGGTACACTAACCACACACCCGTATTATTAGTAGAAGATGTTTGCAAATGAACAATTTTAGTGCCACTAATAGAACGTATATCCCGGAGGTAATCCAGTTAGGGTTTTCTATTTGGTGAGGCATGTAGTACCGGCATTATCATGGAAATTGCATGAACTCCTCGCTCATATAATTAACTTGAATTTTCTGTAGAATTTTCATGGAGACAGATCAAAGTAATTGTTTATAACTTATTTAGAAACCAACTCAAGAATATGTGAGTATAGAGAGACCCAAAATCAGAGTCCCCTGTTTTGGCAGTATTTCTGCTGAAACTTGTACAAGGTGTTACTCATTGTATAAAAGATCAATGGTAGTGTGTGATACAGTTTTGTAAAGGTGGAGAAGTCCTCTAAAACTTTTCTATAAACCTCCAGGACAGAAACACATTAAACCTTGTCAAAAACCTTAGAAACCAAAAACTGCTACAAATGGGTAGAACCAAAACAGAGTCTCTGTAATTCCACCATAACTCTCGGTGGAAAAATATCTACGGGTATTGTGATACTTTTCTGGAAAGGGCATGAGATATGCTACAACTTTGTAATTCAAAGTTTCGCTAAAACTGGAGAAGAATTAACTGGGATTGTGGATTGAAACTAGGTACCTTTGGGGAGGTTACGTCAAAATCCTGCCAGAAATTCTGTTAACTTTGAACCATCATATCTTTTGGTCCAGGAATGCAAAGGGGCCATATAAATACATTTTCGAAACTTGGGAAGTTCTTTACAATGTTTCTGTTCAACCTCAGGGAAGAGACCTCCTTTAAAAGGGGTGAAATTCGCAGTACAAGTGAAACTGTCCAGAGTACCAAAGTCTGTACATAGTTTCTGTACTGATTGGAATTTTGCGGATAACTTCCTGTATAAGAGTTGTAAAATGGGAAATATTACAATTCTAGAAATATTATGAATTGTTCTTCAAATTTTTAATTATGAGTTTGGTCCATATACGTTTTTAACTGTATGGAAAGGTTGACCCAAAATGAGCACTTACAGGGGAGGTGCTGCTGAAATTTTTCAAGAATTTCTGTCAACTCCAAAAACTCTTAAATTTCGATCTGGAACTTAGTTGAAGGAAATTAAACACTCGTTGGAAAGATATGGAAGTATTATCCAAGTTTTCTGTTCATTCCCACAACAGATTCATAAGTTAAGGGTGCGTTTGGCAAGGAGAAACGTTTCAGATTCTAAGGTGAATCAGTTGAAACGGTACCAAACAACAAAGAAGTGAAACGTTTCAGCAGTGAATCCATGAGAAATGATTCACGTTTTTTGCCTACAAATCTGAAACATCTGAAAAGGTGTTCCACACCTGAATCACTTTATATTATTGTACCTCCCCTCCAGTTTTATAATTATTTACAGTGATTTGCCATCGTCTACCCTCATTCTCAACTCGCCGCTGCTGTTTTGGCGCAAACGATTTATCCATGCATGTGAATGATGACATTTATTTTGCAATGACACTTATAAATAACGTATATTATACGAATTTATTATATGTTATACTATGACAAAAATAATATAGTTTATCCAAGGATAAATAGGTCATCTCAATCCCGCTCCTCTCTATACTGAAACTGAAATCAGAAAACTAGACAAACGGTTTCTAAAGTGATTCTAATTTTTTTGAGAAACATTTCTACGTTGAAACTGAAATGTTTCTGATTCTCGGAGGATCTGGAACTGTACCAAACGGGGCCTAAATTAGGATTTTATACCATAGAATGGAAGCTGGTTCAGTTTCTGTACTTTTATGGTTTTGGACCATCACTTCCTGTCTACATTTTATCAAAGGTTGTGTGATACATTTCTGGAAATCTGGAGAGTTAGGCTACATCTTTGTAGTTGTGAGTTTTGACAAACTGGGTTCGGAACTATGAAAAAGTTGAATCAAAGTGGGTACCTCTCGGTGAGGTACTACTGAAATTCTCCCTGAATTTCTATCAACTTTCAAACTTCATATCTGTTGAACCTGAACTGATACGGGGTCACATAAATAACCATTGGAAGGATACTGAAGTGATCCAGAACTTTGGTATTCTCCTCTGGTCTTAATTCTGCTTCTATGGAATTTTAGTGCAGACCGGTCAGTTGTGAACCGAGTTGTCGGGAAGCTGATCGGTCAAGCACCGGGTGACTTGTTGTGAGTAGGAGTGTTTTTATACTCTCAGAATTTCATAACAGGCTACTAGTACTCTCCATAGCATCATTGTCGACTTCAATCACAGAAGGTGGTCCTTTACAAGGCCATCCCTTGAGATGAAGATAGACTACAGCATCACCCCTCTTGGCAATCAAAATTGGTGTAGTTTCTGCTCTAGGAGGCTAGGGTTGTGCATTACCTTCCCATAAGAATATTATGGATTAAGTTCTTGATATCCTACATTGGAACTTATGGAGGGAGGAGTGCATCCAAGTAAACCAAAGCATGGATCAACCATTTGCTATACAACAAAGTATGACATCACCAAAAAACAAGAGGGAATTACACCTTCAAGTAATCAAAGTTTAAGTACAATATTTGTCATCATCAAGAAAGATGGTAGTTTCAATGTCTTCACCACATAACACAAAGGCCCACCATAATCGCAAGAGTTAAGAGAAGAAGAAGATTTAGCAAGTCACAATTTGTGGCAACTCTAGAAATCTCAACACCAGTAGGGTGATGTCCTAACTAGTAGCTAGGACTAGTCATTCATTCTTCACACTGAAGGGTTAGATGTAGACTTAGGAGAACGGAGAAGGGAAGTCAATGGATAGTAGCTAAGTTTCCATGGAATATTTTCCAACCACCTTGTCAAACATTTGACATAATTCCATTGAACTTGGTCACAATTGAAAGTGGTAATCCTTGTTTAGCACCTTTTTCATGACCAAGTATTTATACTTTGCAATGGTTTAGATGATTCTTAATCATGTTTGAATTGTCGTACTAACTCTTGCTCAAAATATAAAAAGATGATGCAGCATACATATTGAGAAGCAGTGAGAAATGCGCAACCTATCGTGCGCAACACCTTGTATGCACCATACATATGCACCATTTTGCACCATACATACACATCATTTGCACCATACCATGTGCATATGCATTGCACCATATAATATATGAAATACCAAGGTACTGAGCAAGATTGAGTACAACTTTTCAACACATTAAGTAGTGTCTACTAACCTTGGTCTTATCACATCTTTGTGCTATTAATCAAGTTGCTTGATTCTATTTCCTTGAATAATACAAGGGAAACTAATTACTCAACATCCCTTGTATTTTTGTGGACTTTCATCCCTGACTAGTTAGCTCCGAGTACCGTTATTATCGGAACAAGAGAAATTTCTAATCGTGGGGCTTACCAATTGATTGCTCAACCTCGCGACAATCTTTAAATACAATCTTAAGAGATTATATGGTGACTTTGATACCCTTGTGGTTACCATAGGTAGTGGGTTTTTGCTATGTTGATAACATAGGTCAAAGTGACTTGTGACTTCTATTATGTTCAAGCAAAGAATTCGGTTTTTGACTAAATGGTTGAGATACCAATTCGAGATGAGATTACCGATTCATTGTTTAATTTCACCAAACATCTTGACCCATGTTTTTGGGAGTCCTACACTATGTTTTTAAAGACCCAGTTGATCTAGACAAGTATTGGTTATCCATGTCAAGATTAGGACAGTGAAGATTCAAGCCATCAACAAGCTGTCAAGAGGGATGTCAAGACGAAGGCTCTCGCCAACCTCAAATGAGCTCATACTTTGAGTCTTTGGCGACTCAACCACCGGTCATCATAGACACCGAGGACCCTCTGGTGGCGGATAACTAGATTCGTACCATAGAGTTTAAGTTTGAGTTGCTTCAATGCATCCAACATTAGAAAGTAATGTATGTGGCACAACAACTTCACAGTTCCGCCAGTACATAGTGAGCGAATCAGCTCGCATCCCTAGCAGCTGGACATCAGATCACGTGGACGTAATTCTGGAAGACATGCCTTGCTTAGCATGTTCTTTCTGGAATAATCCAGGGGATGCTTGAGGAGTTTCTAGTCTGGAAACCAGGAGGGAGGGATGCCACGAGCATTGGTACCATACGCGCCTGACTACATGAACCCGGAGGCACGAGCATGCAAATGGCACATTCGTAGCCTCCATGCTAAGTAAGGGGGAAACTGACTTTGGTAATTCGGAGTAACTTTAACGAGATAATGAGTTAATGCCGACCCTTGTATTATGGAAGTCGGAGATCAAGTCTGTCTCCAAGTATCCCCGGTGAAAGGAAATTCATCGACTCAGGGTCAAGGGAAAGTTAGCTTCTCGTGTTGTTGGTCCAGTTCCTCATTACGGTAAGATGTGAATCGGTAGCATACCGTTTGGAGCTACCCACATCATTGACGGGCATAAATAACTTTTTCCACGTCTCACAAATAAGGAAATGTTTGAAGGAGCCGACGTAGGTTCTTTCAGGAGGCATGGAAACCTTAAACCGGATCTCATCTACAGCGTGAAACCGATACAAATACTCGACGCAAAAACTCGTGCAACAAGGCGTCGATCGTTGTGGTTCTACAAGGTTCTGTGAAATAACCACAAAGACGATGAGGTTACCTAGGAAAGCGAGGATTTTCACCTTATGAATTGCCTAGAACTATTATCGAGCTATAACCGGTAACCTTCTTTCCATCTAGTTCTTTTACTAATCTCGGGATGAGATTCTTTTAATGAGGAGGATTGTGAAAGCCCCAAATTTCAGCATGCATAGCTCCTTAGTACAATGTAAATCCGTGGGGTCCAATCAAATTCTAATTAGGGTTTCAATTCAAAATTCCGACCACATGCAATAAAGGAAACATAGCCCAAAGGAATTAAACTACAACATTTAAAATTTGAGCACAAGTGAGAGAGTTATTCCACTGATTTCAAATTAAAATTTTGGAATTTGCTGAGATCTCCGAATTCAAATTTGGGAGCTACTGTTATTCGGTGGGAGACTTCGGTGGGGCCCGCAGGTCAGTGGGACAGAGACCACATCAGTTTGCTTCTCTGAGAGCTGTCTGTGTCCCTGCTCCCATGAGACGGTTCACTTCCTTGCTCTCGGCTGTTTGCTAAAAATCACGGAGGAACGATCAAATTGTTGTTTCTCCTGCTCGCTAGCTCATGTTACACCGAAGAAAAACACCAGCTCCCTCGGCTGCTCAAACCAAAGAAAGCACACACCGCGCGTCGCTCCCGCTGCCTCGGCACCGATCACGTTCCAGCCAAGTTAGCGCCCGGTTAAACCACCTAAGAGCTGCGCCAGTGACTCCTCGATGTTTTTGAACCCTTCTCAGCTCAGGCCCGGCCTTCCTCCGCCGTGACCGAGTCATGCTTCTCCGGAAAAATAGAGCAACATAGCGCCTCTCTGTTCCACGTCGCACCGCCGCTCCCGCACTCCTCCGGCTCAATCAAAGTCATTTTAAGGTGTGCCACCACGTCTAGCTACTCCTCCCGTAGTCCTTCTAATCTTTCCCGTCGCCAGGTAGCCAGAATTCGTGTTTTACCGCTAGAGTACTTGAAGAACCAACACTAGATAAATCTTGAAATTAGCCCAAACTACTTGATCAACGTTCATGCAATTCAAGCCACAGCAACTAGCTGCCCTCCCACGCCGAAAGACGAAGAAAACCGGCCACCACACGCCCCGGGCGACGAGAATTCGCCGCTGCTGGCCAAAACGACTCGGCTCACCGTCGAGCTCCCATTTGCGGATGTTTTCAGCTCGGATTAGGGGTAGCATCTTGTTCTACGTGCTCCAGTGATGGTGTATGGCAGTTTTGTTCATTGGAAAAGGTACGGGACATGTCCCCCTCGTTGGCGCCGCACCGTCAAGCGCCGCCGCCGGTGCCGATGATCTTCCCGGCGTTTTCATGCCGTAAGACCTTGCCCGGCTGCTAGGCCGTGGTCCGAGGGTAGTGTAGCACGAAACCGTAGCCAATTTAGTTGAGAAACGGGGGAGAACAAGCCGCGCCACGACCTGTGCCGGCGTGCGCGCGCAAGCTCAGCCCGAGGTTGAAGAAGAGCCTGACAGGGTGGGCCCACATTTGAATTGCTCTGTGTAAAATAAAAACAGAGAGGTTTTCAAACTTGGAAAATCCATAACTCTGTGTAGGAAACTCAAAAAATAGTGGGACTAATTTTGTTGGAATCCTTATGAAGAGTAATTTGAAGAGAAACAATTTGCTAGCTATGAAAATGACTAGAAATTTCTGTAGAATTGTTTCTAATAAATACTTTAGGTATTAATTCCAGGAACAATTCTCCATGAAACATTCCGAATTTTGGGCAGCAAATCTTTCTCATAGTTTTTGAGCTCCAGTAAAAATCTTAGGATTTTTGGAGATGATTAAGGTGGCTTAATCAGTAGGTTTTCTCAGGGTTATTTAAATGGGCTGAAAAATCACAGAAACTAATTCCAGGAAATAGAATTGCATTTTAATCCTCCATTCATGCCAGAAGACTTAGAAAATTTTGAAACAAATTTTCCGTGGAACCTTAGGTCCATGCCTATTAGGATATCAAATTTCTCCATATGACCAAGATTAATTAAATTCCCATAAATCATTGAAGGTTAAAGGTTCCAAGAAATTTTGTGACCATCTCCTTCCTCAAAAGCTTCTGAAATTTTACCATACTCCTGTCATGAGATTAAAAAGCTCCTGTAAAAATTTCAACCCTAGACTCCTCTGTCTTCTTAGGTTTTGCTTTTGTAGTTTTTTTATAGCACATTATTTTATAATGTAAAGCATTTCTTTATTTGATCATGGCGATAGAAATAATTCTCCCGAAGACTTCGGAGGCCATTGACTTGAACTCTAGTGATAGAAACATTAGTCGGGATCAACAATAAGGCAAGCACCGGTTTGCATCAAAATTCACAAGCTTCTATTTGCATTCACTTTATAATGTCTAGCATTTTGATTATTGCACTAAGTCTAGTTTTTCTGACACTCCACATGCATGACCCAATAAATCCCTGGAGTTTGATTTAGAGTAGGTTTTTACTTAATTATAACTGTTGTGATCAAGTTAAGAAAAGTGGATTAAAAGAGGCATAACTCGAGTAGACTGTTTTCTACTCGTGAACCGGGATTAAGGGGGATCAATCGGAAGAGTTGGGAATTGATCCTCTTAATTGAGAATGGAGACCGGGTAGCATGGATGGAAGGCTCAAGGACGTGGTCCTGTGGACGTAGTCTCTGTCTCAGTCGATTAAAGCCCGTTCTCGTGTGCGGCCCTGCTGGACAAGTTTGAGTTGTGTACCGTATGCATACTAGCTATATGGGACCCAGGAAACCAATGTAACATATTAACCTGGGTGTTGAGGCAATCCCCACCGTCTTATGCAGATGCTGTAGAGGATAGAGAAGTCGACTCTACGAGGGTTGGCCGTAGTAAGACTTACTCCAAGTCGGTGGGACCAGTTCGACATTTGTGTGTCGTGTGAAAGGTTGCCATATACGACGATGAGGGGATCGGTTGATCACCGGTCTCGGACGGGCGTTTGTGTCGTGTCAGCCGGGTGTCATTAGATCATAAATTGTCATTAGAGGTAAGGTACCGCCGACCAGGTAAGAGGTAAGGTACGCCACCGAAAGCGGATCAATTTCGGTTAGCTCCCCTGACGAGGAACATGGTTCAGGGTATCGGTCTCACAGCTTGGTGTGAGACGTCAATATGAAACTCTTGAACTCTTCATGATCCTGAGTTCATATGAAACGCTGGTCCCTGGCGTGCATTAGGCAAGAAAGTGGAAACCCCATCGTGTAGTCGGTAACGTGATAGTGCGTTCTTCTAGAAATAGCCTAGGAGGACATACGCAACGCTTGCCATCGGCGCGCCGTGCAGGGAAGTAGGTGGTATCCATTAGGTTGATGGAATTCTCAACCGTGACGACCCGTTCGTGCTCTACTCGGGTTCCCCGTCGTGTGGTATGAAAACGTGACCATGTACCTTACGACATGACTTGACTCAAGGATGGTCCTTATGAAAATGATACAGGGCGTATGTTTTTATTATGGCATGGACCTGCCTGAAATGAGAAACCTATGTTTGCATCATTATTGAGTGATTTTGTGCTGGTACACTAACCTCGTATCCATATTAAGAGTAGAACACGTTTGCAAGTGAACGATTCTAGTGCCACTAATAGAACGTATATGCCGGATGTAATCCGGTTAGGATTTTCTATTTTGTGAGGAACGTCATACCGGCATTATCATGGAAATTGCATGAACACCTCGCTTATCTCATAAACAAGAAGATTCTGTATAATTTGCATGAATACAGTTCAAAGTAATTACTTAAAACTCATTTAGGAATCCACTCAATAATATATGAGTGTAGAGAGACCAAAAAAACAGAGTCCCCTGTTTTGGCAGTCTTGCTGCTGAAACTTATACAGGGTGTTACTCATTGTAATGGTAGTGTGTGATACTGTTTTGTAAAGGTGAATTCCTCTAAAACTTTTCTATAAACCTCCAGGACAGAAACACACTTAATGGGTAGAAATTAAAAACTGCTACAAATGGGTAGAACTTAAACAGAGTCTTTATAATTCCACCATAACTCTTGGTGGAAAAATCTCTAAGGGTATTTTAATAAATTTCTGGAAATGGCATGAGATATGCTATAATTTTTTAATTCAATGTTTTGCCAAAACTTGAGAAGAATTATCTAGAATTGTGGATTGAAACTAGGTACCTCTGGGAGGTGCTGTCAAAATCCTGCCAGGAATTCTGTTAACTTTGAACCAACATATCTTTTGATCCAGAAATGAAAAGAGGTCATATAAATACATTTTGGAAATCTTGGGAAGTCCTTTATAATGTTTCTGTTCAACCTCAGGGCAGAATCCTCCTGTAAAGGGTTGAAATCCACAGTACAAATGAAACTGTCCAGAGTACCCAAAGGCTGTGCATAGTTTCTGTACTGATTGGAGTTTTTCTTATAACATCCTGTATAATAATTGTAAAATGTGAAATCTTACAATTTTAGAAATCTTACGAATCGTGCTCCAACTTTGTAATGATGAGTTTGGTCCATATAATTTTCTAACTGTATGGAAAAGTTGACTCAAAGTGAGCACGTACAAGGGAGGTGCTGCTGAAATTCCTCCAGAATTTCTGTCGACTGGGAAGCTCATAACTTCTGATCTAGAGCTTAGTTTGAGGCAAATGGCTAATTTCTGGAAAGGTACTGAGGTTATCTACAACTTTGGTATTTAACCCAAGCCATGAAACTGTTGTTTGGACAACAGAAATCTGGTTTTTTTGAGGACCGGTCAATCTAAGACAGAGTGACCATAACTGTGATTATTCCAGTTATTCTTTAAATCCTTGCTGTTAGTTGAATCAAGTTGCGCATAAATCATTTTGCTTACATGTTAAGACTTTATTAACAGTGTTTCACTACTTTATTCTTGGAATAAATCAAGTGATAGTGTTAAGCTGATAATGAACTCTTGCAATTGCAGAATGGTGTGAACTCCTTCCATGGGTGAAGTGGGTGGTTCCAGTGGTGGTGGTGGTGATAACTCTTCATAGCGGGAGCAGTGAGCTCCACAACAGCAGCAGCCACCAGGATCTTTGCCTACGGTGACAATGGCGGACATTCTGGCTGCCATGACGGGTGCAAGCGATGAGCGAACCGACTTGCTCCGCACCCTAGTGATGAATACATCCCGTCAAGGGGGATGTCCAGATGAAGACGTTCGCCAACTTCAAATGAGTTCCTACGTTGAGTTCTTGGCGACTCAACAACCGGTTTTCATTGAAGCCGAGGATCCTATGGTAGCGGATTGCTGGATCCATACCATTGAATCTAAGTTTGGGTTGCTCCAATGCATCGAACATCAGAAAGTCTTATACGCGGCGGAACAACTTCACGGGTCCGCCAGTGCATGGTGGGCAAATCAACTCGCCTCCCTACCAGCTGGACATCATTTCACATGGACGGAATTCCGGACGGCATTTCTTGCTTATCATGTTTCTTCCAGAATAATTCAACGGAAACTCGAGGAGTTTCTAGTCTTAAAACAAGGAGGGAGGGATGCATACTCACATTCGCGAGTGTTCAACAAACTGGCACAGTATGCGCCTGAATATATGAACACTGAGGCACAAAAGTGTGAATGTTTCTTTCGCAGCCTCAATCCCAAGTTAAAGGAAAGACTCGTCTTAGTAGATCGAAATAACTTCAACAAATTGATGAGTGCTGCCATCATGGATGAAGATGCTCCACGAGAAGTTCATGCTGAGAAAAGAAAGAACGGTATACCACCGGATAGTAGCAATATTGCTCCTCATAAATACCGGGTGGTAGACAGTACCTTGAACTGTCAGCTGATGCAGCCGGCTAGACGACTCCAACAATATTCGAGTCGTTCATCTCAATATTCTGAATTCAGACAGCTGCAACAACGGTATATGCAGCCGCAATATTCTGCTCCTCAAGCGTTCATGCCGCAACAGAATGCACCCAGTGTCCGTACTCAGAGTAACATAGAACCGGCTGAGAAACCGTGCTTCACGTGCGGTTATTTGGGTCACATCAGAAGGAGGTGTCCAGAAAGGATACGGCACAGGGGAAATACACCAGAGCAAGGTATAAATCAATCCCGTGCTCAGTTCCAAGGAACAACACCAAAGTTCGGATGCATCTATCATACATCTCTAGAGGATGTGCCGGAAGGTGCACCAGTGCTACCGGGAACGTTCATACTCAATGAACTTCCTGTAGTGACTTTATTTAACTATGGTGCCACACACAATTTCATCAGCAGATATTTGTGTGCAAAGCTGAGCTCTCCACCACTACACCGAAAGATCACTACCTTATGAGCTCACCCGGTGGAAATATAGCTGCTAATGAAGTAGTGATCAAAGCACCCCTGTACATAGGTGGAAAATTATACCCCACAACCCTCATTGTGTTAGAGGGGCAGAAGATCGATGTGATCTTGGGAATGGCGTGGATGAACTACCACAGTCTGTTCTTGACATCGATCCACAGATTGTTCGCTTGGACTCTCCGTTCTACGGTCTTCAAACACTCATACTTGAAGACATGGAGACTGAAACGTCAGTTGCGTACCCCAGTGTGACCATGAAACTGGAGGATATTCCAGTGGTCCGTGAGTACCCAGATGTGTTTCCCGATGACCTTCCAGGGATTCCACCTGAAAGAGATGTGGTATTCAAGATCGAGTTAGCACCGGGAACCACACCGATATCTCGGAGGCTGTACAAAATGTCTCCGAAGGAATTAGTTGAACTGAAGGAGCAGCTAAAGGACTTAATGGACAAAGGGTTCATCCGGCCAAGCTCATCACCATGGGGCTGTTCAGCCCTCTTTCTGAAGAAAAAGGATGAATCACTTCGGTTATGTGTGGATTATAGGCCACTGAATGCAGTTACGATCAAAAATAAATATCCACTGCCGCGGATCGATATATTATTTGATCAGTTTGTGGGTGCCAAAGTATTCTCCAAGATGAACTTGAGCTCCGGTTATCATCAAATAAATATCAGAGCGGAGGATATACTGAAGACAGCATTCTCGACTAGATACCGGCTCTATGAGTATCTAGTCATGTCTTTTGGTCTGACAAATGCACCCGCACATTTCATGTACCTAATGAATTCTGTATTCATGCCAGAGTTGGATCAATTCATCGTGGTATTCATCAACGACATTCTCGTATACTTCAAATCAGAGGAAGAGCACGCTAAACATCTCCACATTGTGCTCCAACGATTGCGAGAATATAAGCTGTATGTCAAATTCAGCAAGTGTGAATTTTGGATCAGCAAGGTACCATTCTCAGGCCACATTATTTCAGCAGAGGGTGTGTCCGTAGATCCAACCAAAGTTGAGCATGTCTTGAAGTGGGAGTCTCCGACATTTGTTCATCAAATCCGCAGTTTTCTAGGACTAGCGGGCTACTATCGGAGATTTATTCCCAGCTTTTCAAAGGTTGCTAAGCCCATGAGAGAATTATTGAAAAAGAGCAGCATGTATGTATGGACGGAGGCCTGTGAAGAGGCATTTCAAACTCTGAAGGAACATCTCACAACGGCACCGGTTCTAGCCCAACAAGATATGACAAAGCCATTCGATGTTTATTGTGATGCCTCAGGCATTGGACTTGGCTGCGTTTTAATGCAAGATATACGCATGATCACATATGGATCTCGTCAACTCCGCAACCACGAGCAGCACTACCCTACTCATGACCTAGAACTCGCTGCAGTGGTGCTCGCGTTGAAAATGTGGAGGCACTACTTACTTGGAAATTTAGTGCACCTCTACACCGACCATAAGAGCCTCAAGTATATATTCACCCAGAAGGATATCAATATGAGGCAGCGGAGATGGTTGGAGCTAATCAAAGATTGTGAACTTGAGATCCATTACCATCCGGGCAAAGCTAACGTGGTGGCTTATGCACTCAGTCGTAAGTCCCACGTGAATAACTTGTCAGTTATTTCGGATGAGGAAGAGGAACCAAGCTTGAGGGTGATTCCATACGGGCGTTGTATAATCTTGCTCTTGTGCCTACCATTAGAGAGGAGATTGTACGAGGTCAAAAGAGAGATAAGGGAATGCGGAATATCCGGGCAAGAATCAAAGAGGATAAAATGAAATGCTTCCGGTAAGATGATCAAGGTGTGTTATGGTTTAACTCGTATTGTGGTACCCCAGAACATGAAGCTAAGAAAGAAGATCTTGGATGAAGCTCATATGTCCAAGTACTCAAGGCCTCAAGGCAAAATTTTGGTGGACTCGGATGAAGCTAGAAATTGCCAAGTAAGTATCCGAGTGTGATACATGTCGGCGAGTCAAAGCTGGTCATATAAAGAAAGCAAGAATGCTGCAACCATTAAGTATGCCGGCATGGAGGTGGGAGGACATCAGCATGGACTTTATTGTCGGACTTCCTCTCATATTCAGAAAGCATGACTATATTTGGGTGATTGTTGTTCAGTTAACAAAATCAGCCCACTTCATACCGGTGAATACGAGATTTTCGTCTAAGCATTATGCCGAGTTGTATCTCTCAAGAATCGTGTGCTTACACGGAGTTCCTAAAGCCATTGTATCCGACCGAGGTTCCATATTCGTTGCTCGTTTCTAGGAGCAACTACATGAATCTCTGGGAACAAAGTTATGTAGAAGCTCAGCATACCATCCTCAGACCGACGATCAAACGGAGAGGGTGAATAAGATTCTAAAAGATATGCTGAGAGCATGTGCCATAGATCATGGAAAGAATTGGGATGACCATTTTGCCATTAGCGGAATTCTCCTACAATAATGGTTACCGATCCAGCATTAAAATGGCACCATACGAAGCACTATATGGTAGGAAGTGCCGCACGCCACTCAATTGGTGTGAATCTGGCGAGAGGGTGATTTTCGGCATTGATCTTGTGAAAGACGCCGAAGAGCAGGTCCAGCTTATTCAAGCAAACATCAAAGCCGCTCAATCCCGCCAGAAAAGTTATGCGGACAAGTGACGCCGACCATTGTATTTTGAGGTCGGAGATTACGTCTATCTCCGAGTATCCCCGATGAATGGAATTGATTGATTCGGGGTCAAGTGGAAGCTAGCGCCTCGTTTTGTTGGTCCATTCCTTATTACGGAACGGTGTGGACCAGTAGCCTACCGTTTGAGGCTGCCAACATCATTATCGGGCATCCACGACATCTTCCATGTCTCACAATTGAGAAAATGTTTGAAGGAGCCGAAAGAGGTTCTTTTGGGAGGCATGGAAACATTACAACCGGATCTCGCCTACATTGAGAAGCCGTACAAATCCTCGCCGAACAGACTTGTGAAACAAGGCGTCGATCGTTGCGGTTTTACAAAGTGTTATGGAGTAACCACACCGAGAACGAGGCTACCTAGGAAAGCGAGGATTTTCTACGAAGGAGTTGCCCAGAATTATTATCGAGCTAAAACCGGTAACATTCTTCTTCCATCTTATTCTTTTTACTAATCTTGGGACGAGATTCTTTTAAGGAGGGAGGATTGTGAAAGCCCCAAATTTCAGCATGCATAGCTCCTTAGTAGAATTTAAATCCGCGGGCTCAAATCGAATTTTAACTAGGGTTTTTCAAATTAAAACTTCAGCTACATGAAATAAAGAAAGGTTAGAAAAGGAATTTAGCCGAAAAGGAAATAAACCTGACAGTTCAAATGCGAGCACAAATGAGGGTTAATGCCACGGTATTCAAATTCAAACTATCGAAATTTGCTGCAACGTTTGAATTTGAAATTAGGAGCCACTGTGCTGGTGGGACCCACAGGTCAGTGAACACAGAGACACATGGGAGTTTTTCTTCCTCTATGAGAATGACACCGAGGGGAGAGAGCTCCACTGTGCTGCTACTGACTTATGTCTGAAGGCAGCTCGCAACACACGTGTGATCGATAGACTTTGAGGCTACACAACCAAAGTCCAGCTTCTCTGCTTGCAAAACCTCTTCACACATGAAACCGGAGAATCACGCTCTCACGCTTTCACTCGACAGAAGCGGTGCTGCTCCCTGCTGCCTCGGCGTCGATCGCTCTCCAGCCAAGTTAGCGTCCGGTTAAACCACCTAGGAGATGCCCCGGTGACTACTCGACATTTTCCAACCCTCCTCAGCTTATCTCTGGCCTCCCCCCGCCTCAACCGAGCCGTTCTCCTCCGGCAGAACAGAGCCACGCCGCCTCTACTGTTCCATGATGTTCGGCCGGTTCTGACCCTCTCCGGCACGACCAACACAACTCAAAGGTGCGCCATGGTTTCTAGATTATCATCTCGTACCCCCCTTGCTCCTCCCCACTGCCGATGCGCCGGAATTTGAGTTTTGACGCCGGTATGTGTGAGAAACAGATGCTGTCCAATTCTTCAAATTCGCCTAAACCGCTTGATCAACGTTCATGCAAATCAAACCACAGCTACTAGGTCTCCTAGCGCCCTCCCACGCCGAAGCACGAAGCAAACCACCCCTCCTCCGCCCCAGCGACGAGAAATCGTCGCCGGCCGCTAAAACCGCCGCGGTCCACGTTTACAACTAGTTTTCCGCTGTTTGCTGCGAGGGTTGAGCTCCGTTCCATGTTCTACGACCTCTAGGGGTGCTGTACGGAAGATTGGTCTGTTGAAATCGGCTTGGGACACGCCGGAACACGTAGATGCTGTGCCGCCGAGTGCCGCCTTCACTGCCAACCCATTTCCAGCCGTTTTGAAGCCGTGAGACCTTGCCCGGAAGCTGCGACACGTTCCAAGGGTCTTGTAGGGCGAAACCGGAGCTAATTTGATGGAGAATTGATGGAGAACAAGCCGTGCCACAATCTGTGTCGGTGTGCATGCGCACTCTGGCGAGAGGTTGAAGAAACACCTGACCCGTCGGCCCACTTTTGAATTGTTCTGTGTAGAATTCAATCGGAAATTTGTTCAAACTTGAAAAACCCATAACTCTGGGTAGAAAGCTGCAAAATTAGTCAGACAAATTTTGTTGGATTCCTCATAAGAAGTACTTTGCAGAGAAACAAAGTTCTTGCTATGAAAATGCTAGGGATTAATTCCAAGAATATGGCTTGATGAAATAATCCCATTTTGGTCAGAAGCTCTTTCGCATAGTTCCTGAGCTCCAGTAAAAGTTTCAGGATTTTTGGAGATGATTAAGAGGGCTTAATCAGTGGGTTTTCTCAGGTGTAATTTAAATGGGCTGAAAACTCACAGAATCAAATTCCAGAAAATGGAATTGAACTTCAATCCTCCATTCTGGCCAGCAGAAGACTTAGAAAAATTTTAAACAAATTTTCCTAGGAACCTTAGGTCTAGACCTATTAGGATATCAAATATCTCCATATGACCAAGTCTAATTAAATTCCTATAAATCATTGAATATTAAAAGTTCCAAGAATTCTTGTGGCCAAATCCTTCCTCAAAAAGCTCTGAAAATTTTACCATACTCCTATCATATGTTTAGAAAGGCCCTGTAAAAATTTTCAACGATACATTCCTCTGTCTTCATCTATTTTGCTTCGGTAGTGATATATCACATTAATTCCAATTATAAACATATTTCGTTTATTTGATCATTTCGATAGAAATATTGCTCGAGAAGACTTCGGAGGCCGCTGACTTGAATTCTATTGACAGAAACTTTAGTCGGGATCAACACTAAGGCAAGCCCCGGTTTTCATAAAAAATTTACAAGTTTCTATTTGTATTCACTTTATAATGTCTAGTATTTTGATTATTGCACTAAGTCTAGTTTGTATGACACTCCTCATGCATGACCCAATAAATCCCAGGAGTTTGATTTAGAGTAGGTTTCTACTTAATTATAACCACTGTTATCAAGTCAAGAAAAGTGGATTAAAAGAGGCATAACTCGAGTAGGCTGTTTCCTACTTGTGAACCGGGATTAAGGGGGATCAATCGGAAGAGTTGGGAATTGATCCTCTTAATTGGGAATGGAGACCGGGCTGTATGGATGGAAGTCTCAAGGACGTGGTCCTGTGAACCTAGTCTCTGTCTGAGTCGATTAAGGCCCGTTGTCATGTGTGGCCCTACAGGACAAGTTTGAGTTGTGTACCAGATGCATACTGACAATATGAGACCCAAGAAACCAATGTATCATGTTAACCTAGGTGTCAAGTAAATCCCCACCGTCTTATGCAGATGCTGAAAGGAGAGAGAAGTCGGTCCTATATAGGTTTGCCGTAGTAAGACTTACTCCAAGTCGGTGGGACCGGTTCTATATTTGGGTGTTGTGTGTAAGGTTGCCACATACGATGTTGAGGGGATCGGTTGATCAACGGTCTCGGACGGGCGTATGTGTCGTGTCAGCTGGGTGTTTTTGATTCAAATCACCGTCACTCACAGTAGTGAGCATACTTGTTCTCTGCGTCGTGATGTAGTAAGAAACTAGGGAAAAGTTAATATGCTTCGTGAGTAATCCTCATATTGGAGATGAGGGATGATCAACACCTTCACTAAATTTACTTTCTATCTTTGGCTAGTAGCGTCGAGACTAAGCGTTTCTTGTTTGATTGTGGAGTCTCGGCGTTGATGGCACAAGGTATGTATGGGTCTAGAGTAGCTCACTAAAGTTACTTTCTCCACAGGCAAGTAGAATCGAGATGAAGCGTTTCTTGTTTAATTATGGAGTCTCGAGGTAAACTGTGCGAGGATTATAAAAGTTGATTCAAACTGGAAGTAAGGACTTTCTGATAGCTCAAGTTCATCTTTTATGCAACTTTCTTAATTCAGCTCTCTATTTTCAGCATCTAGAATTCCATGTGTAGGTTTTTGGTTAACTCTTGATGAGCATAAGCTCACTGTTTATTGATCCATTGTTTTGCAGGTAACATTGCATAAGGCAACGTTACATGTTTTGCAAGTGGGAGGAGCCAAAAAACTCAAGGTGCAAACGACCTCGGTGAGAGAACCTACACGAGACCGAAGGATGACTTGTGGGAGGCAGTTTCACCTTGAAAACCAAATATGCAGGCGCCCGGGTGGGAGTCCAAACCGGGGAGACCAAGTTTACCTTGCGTTCGCAAGATAAACAAGCCAAACCGCAAGATGCAAAGGCTGGAGCAAGACTTAGGCATTCTCAGGTGGATTCAAACTTTGTAAATCTTTAGGTTTTTGTCATGTAAAAGTTTTAGAAGAGTGTGCACGACATTGTCCGTGTCTTAGAGATAAGATAAGGATTTAAAGTGTCTTAGTTTAAGCTTAGAATAAGATAGGGTCGTCAAGTTTGTACCTAGTCTATATAAAGGCAGCCTTCTACCGAGAAGTCAAGCAATACAATCCAATTCCGATCAACATCTTTCGTTTTTACTTGTTCTTCGTAGTTCTTAGGCTTAGTCGTAGTTCTTTGTTGCTTTGCTGAGTAAAGCATCCGGTTTTCTCCACGTAAGTGAGACTTAACATGTTCCTGCCTCAAGAACCTTGTATCTATCTATGTTTTGGTTGCTAATTTCGAGATTTATCACAAAACAGGTGATTCCATGATCTGTTCACCAACAAAATTGGAACCTCCGCTAGGGAGAGATGTCAACTGCATCAACCAAACGCATCTACTCGACGATCGGCGTGTTCTTCTACCGATCAAACCGTGAAGATCATGGCAGATGCATCTAGGAGGAAGGCCGACATCAAAGCCGTCAACGTGAGAAACGTCATCGACGTCCAGCTCAAAGATCTCTCGTCGGAAGACCGTGAACGCATCCAAGCTGGCGTGTTTAAAGAAGATGCGAGGAGGCATCGTCTAAAAGGCCGACACACACGAGGCAGAAACACGCAAGGTAAGTGCACCGATATCCCTCAAAGAACTTGTTCAACTTGTAGATGTATCGGTAGTTACCAAGTACAACGCGGACCTATAGCAGATGGAATCTTTGGTAGCAGATAGGCTCATGAATTCTTTTGACACATTCAAGGCCAACGTAGAACACACCAACACATGCAAGATGAGGTGGGGGGCAAACGTACAGACATGAACACGAGTAGTGCAGCAGCAAACTAGCAAGTTCCTTGTCACCTTGCATGCCGCAACCTTACATCTAGGCAGCCGATCATGAAGGTGCAGCAACCTTATTACAAAATGGTTGCATATGGATCTGCCATGCCACCCACATGGAGTGGTGTACCACTCGGGCCAGTACCTGACGCGTACTTTCCTCCAAGACCTCCACAAGTTGCAACTTGCTTTAACCTCCCATAGCACAGAACAATGCACCACACGATGAACTTAGATATCAAGTGTCCAGGACACTTAGAGAGCTCGGGGTAACAACCAGGGCAAACATTAGAAACTACCAAAAGCCTTACCCCGACCACTATGATAATGTCCCGTATCCTAGGGGTTTTAGGGTGCCGGATTTATCTATGTTTAGTGGGGAGGATTCAAAAACCACTCAAGAACACGTAGGCCAATTCTTGAACCAGTGTAATGACATACGGATAATAGATGTACAATGGATCAGATTGTTCCCCTTATCCCTAAGCAGCACGGCCTTTAGCTGGTTTACCTCGTTAGCTCCTAACTCTGTCCCCACTTGGCCGTGCTTGTAACAAAAGTTTCACGAGTACTTCTATAATGGTGAGACCAAACTAAGATTGTTTCATCTAACTGTGGTCAGGCAAAAGCACAATGAACTCGCGATTGAATACATGAAAAGGTTTAAGGAAACTAGGAACAAATGGTTTAGCCTAACCATAGGGGAAAAGGATTTGGCCGATCTAACGTTTGCAGGACTTTTACCATACCTAAGGGAGAAGATGGATGGCGTCGAGTTCGAGACCTCAACCAGGTCCTGCGGCGAGCTGTGGCACATGAGAACCGAGCCAGAGAAGCTAAGGCACACAGCCCGTTCAAGGAAATCAACCACAGGGACCGAGAGAAGAAACGTGTTAACCAGATCGGGGAACACGCAGCCAGCGATGACGAGATGGGTGTTTCTGTGGCCGAGTGGGTTGAAAACCACAAGCACAAAGCCCTAGCATGTACATTCTTGAAGCCCAGCCCAGGGAAGGAGGAGATCAAGTTCACCTTTGATGTAACGAATTGTGATAAGCTCTTCGATGTGCTCTTACAAAACCGGGTGATCAAGCTCAAGAACCGCCATATTATACCACCACCCGAGCAGCTAGCCAACAACCGCTATTGTAAGTGGCACGACTCTTACTCTCATTCAACTAACGAGTATAACTTCTTTCATCGTCAGGTGCAATCAGCTCTAAATGACGGCCTGTTAACATTCGGTGATTGCCACTGAATGAAGCTTGACACGGATCTCTTCCCTGTCAACATGGTGAAATTCGAAGGGAAGAAGATCCTTGTGAGGACTGATCAGGCATCCACAACAAAAGGGAAGAATGTGATCGTGTTTCATGATCTACTAAAGAAGATGATCAAGCATCGGAACCCCGAAGATGGCATATGGAAGCTCAACGAGCCAAGAAAAACCACACAGTTCAAGCCAACTTCAGAGTATTTGATCACCAAGTACCTCAGGAAGAAGCAAGCAACAACTGTCTTCCAAAGGATGGAAGATTGCAAGTGTAACGGGTCCCCGACCTTCACCAATGGAAGCCTTGGAAGCACTCTCAGAAGAACCATGTTTGGAAGTCATCGGCACCTTGAGAAACTGACGATTTTCCAAGATAAACGGGATCCCCAAGGGACTAGGGGGGCATGGCCCGGAGTCATCGGTACCTCGGGAAATCGGTGATTTTCCAAGGTAAAATGCCCTCCCTAGAGGCTCGGGAACCTCGGGTGCAGGAGCAACACCAAGGTAAGCAAGGAAGCAGTGCCACAGCCTGGAAATCGAAGCAAAACCTCTAGAAAGCGCGGATCCTTCCACTCCACCTCAAAAACATGTCAGGAAGACCCAAACCGAGGAAAACATGAGCTCGAGATACCATGTACTGATGATCGGATCGGTACCATATGTGATCCAAGGTGAACAGGCCCCTAGCAACATAGGGAGTGAAGGCCAGTTCACAAAGCAAGGCTTGGGTAAATGGTATGAAGTTGGCATCTCCAACATGAAGATGGGTGTTACTCCATGCAAAGCCGAGAGAACCAGAGCTGATGCAGGACCTCCTATCAAGCATGCTCGGCTGGTGTCTCCGGAGGGGAGATTCATCGTCGGGCCAGGCATAACACCAGCACCCAAACACAAGATACAAAGGTTGGTTGAACGTGCACGACCACAACATCAAGACATCAACCGGCGAGCCCAAGACAGCTCCAAGATGACTTATTAGCAGATGGGATGTGAAGCCAGAGGGGATGAAACAAGACATGACCAAGGCAGTAGCTCTGGGAATGAATCCATAAATCCAATGGTGTCCCACTGGGCTCGACAAGACTCGGAAGAGGCGTGTGCAATGGCTGAGGGCTCTGGAACTTGCTAAGAAGAGGAAGGAGGAGCAGAGGGATCATTGGTTCAATCAAGCACGACCAATGACCTCTAAGAAGACATGGAAAGAGAAGAGGATTTCCCAAGAGGAAAATGGAAACGATGAAGCAGAAGAAGACATCACGGGCAAGGATGAAAACCAGGTTGAAGTGAACATGGTGTTCCATCTACCGGCTGACTTTTGCATCCCGGAGGTTGAGTTAGCCGAGCTTGATCTAGAAGCCAAGAATGTAGTCTTTGAGAAGCCAGAACAGCTTGGCCAGCATATGAAGCCCCTCTACATCTGAGGACACGTTGATGGAACACCGGTTGGGTGCATGTTGGTCGATGGAGGAGCTGGGGTGAACATCATACCCGTGACCATGTTTGAGAGACTTGGGTACCGGGAGAATGATCTGAAACTATATATGCACTTAGACATATAAAGAGGAATATCTAAAGTTCAAGAGGTCCAATGAAGCAGAAAATTTAACAGTAGCTTCGAGGGAGGGTATGTAGGCAGTGTCCAAAGTTTGGGCTTAACACTACAAGAAACCGATCAATTTACAACGACCAGAAACCGTCGTAAATTAGAGAAAACCATCATAAATAAGTTATTTATGATGGTTTTCAGTTATTTACGACGGTTTTTGGCCATTTCCGCTAATTGGTCATAACTAAGTTTAGTGACCGTCGTAAATATCTTACTTACGACGACCGTTACCAGGCGTCGAAAACTATGGGCCGTCGCCATGGCCGTGCCACGTGGTGGGCTGGACACCTAACTTATGATGATCTGGACCCATGGCCATCGTAAGTTACGTAGGTTAACTTACGGAGGCCTAACTAAGGCCGTCATAAGTTAATTAGGTTAACTTACGATGACCCTGTATAGCTGGCCGTCGTAAATAAGGTTTTTAATTTTTTTAAAAAAACAGAAAACAGTTACCCTGACATGATGGCTAGCTCACAGAACAGTTTATATACACATCCAAAATATAAAAATCAAGGGGCTCCACTCGCTCCTCCACTCATGGATCTGAACGGGGGGCGTGCGTAGCGGCGGCGCCAACGAGTGCTTGGCATCCTCACCGGTCTGGTTCGCCTGCGTGCCCACCTCGACGGTTGTCATACTAATTACTGTCCTACTACTGTTCTTATTATACATGCTCTCATAACGGTGTATATAGATAATTAACCTCATAAAGCAAATAATTACACTCAATTTTGTAACAATTTTCAACTAAATAAGAAAATTAAACAAATAATTAACAAATGAACACACTAAGTAATAAATAAAGACAATTTACAACTAAATAATTAAATAACAAAACTAATTAATGAACTAAGTAATTTAACTAACAAATTAACCATACAACTAACTAAACAAATAAACAATCAGCAAGATTATTCATCTAAACTAATAAATAAACTAACTAAATACATAATAAACTAACTAAATACATAATAAACTAAATAAATACTAAACTAAATTAATTGTAACCAAAAATATAATTAAGAAACTAAATTAAGTAAAAATTAGATTACACGTACTTACCTCAAAATGGCGCAAAGCGCAGGGCGGGCTCGGGGCCAAGCGGCGGTGGTGGCGCGGGGGCTGGATGCACGCCGGGGTGGCTCGGCGCGGGCCGGGGAGGCCGGGTCGGCGCTGGTGCCTGGGAGTCCGGTCGGCACCGGTGCGGGGGAGGCAGAGATGAGGTGCCCAGGTGGCGCGCAGACGGTGGCGGAAGGGGATCCCGAGAGACGGCTCCCGGCGGAGGCCGGACGGGGCGCGTGCTGCGGCAGCGAAGCGGCACGGGTGGCGGCAGCGGGGGAGGCCTGGTGGTGCACGGGCGGCGGCTGGTGCGGCGGCGGCGGCAGTCAGGGTCGGCGCGAGCGTGAATGCCTGGGCCGACCCTGGCCAGGGCAGGTATAAACCCTTTATTTATGAGGCCATGTCAATTATGGTATTTATGAGGCCATATCAATTATGACGGCCTTAGGGTTGGCTGTCGTAAATAGAGACTAACTTACGACTACCGTCACCAGGCCATCGTAAGTTAGTGTTTATTTACGACGGCCACATTTGGCCGTCGTAATTAACGTTGTCTACGACGGCTATTCCTAAGGCCGTCGAAAATTAGTTTAGCCGTTGTAAATTGTGCTTTTTCCTGTAGTGTAAGTAATGGCTGAATGTGGGCACAAGAATTCTTTATGTGCTTTAAGTATTCTGGATTTTAATCCTAGTGCTGGAGCTTTAACATGCTGAAACATGGACTTGTTGTGAAGTACACATTTCTATGAGTCTATAGGAATTGGTTTCACCATTTTTGAAGCTTCTTAATTGGAGATATGGATTTTACAAGATTGGGCAAAATTCAGAAAAAGTTTCTGTTGTTTCTCCCATTTTTCAGAGAGCTAAAGTATTTAAACACCATTTTATCCAGTAAATGAAGTCAAATGATATTTAGATGAAGATTATTACCAAGTTTGGGAATTTTCCAATTAACGGAAATACTGGAATTAATTCCCCAATCTTTTTCTTAAAGGAATTAATGAGCGAAGTACAAGGACTTTCAAAAAAATTATGATGCACCAGGATAGTACGCATCAAGAGTATTCTACCAAAATTTATTCTAATGAAAGTTATGGCTGTTTGATGTTTGAATGAAAACTGAAAAGAATTAGAAAAATTTAAATGTGACACCTGATTCTGAGAATGAACCAAGTGAATGCACATGTGTGCCCAGGATGTTCATTACACATACACAAGTTTATCACAAACTGAATTCAGAATATAACCACGTACGAATGATGTTTAAGTACTTTATTACATTAACTCATTGTCTCACTCATGAATATCTAACTTATTCTTGCAGCGGAAGACTCTAAACGACAGCGGAAAATGGCTAAGACAGCAGGTTCCAACATCAACTCCACAGGCATGTCGACGGTAGTGCGCATGCCTAGTACTCCACTTCCTCTTCAATGTATTCTTCTCCTGTAGCTGAATTATTTGTGGGAATGCAAGGGTGAGTACATGTCGTACTCAGAAAGTGCGGGAAAAGTATGACATGTAGCTTACAACAAGGTAGGGAATAAAGAGATTCATTGCAGCAAGCAAATTTTATTTCACAAACATGGTAAAAACAACAACTATTTCTAGGTCAGTTGAATCCCAACATAACCAAGGAATTCATCAACATTCCTTCATTATAATTCACCATTTATCAAGCCTCAACCAGCCAATATTGTTTCTCAATTTCATATCATACTCATAAATACTCATAACCATCTCATTTTCATAGAACTGAAACCAAACTCATTGTCATGACCCAAAACAGTCCCAATGACCATACCATAACCATACCAAGTTTGCCTCTAACCATACCATAACCATACCCGAATAACCATACCATAACCATACCCGAATAACCATACCAAGCTTGTAACCGGAAGCACGACTGTCATGATAGTTTTACACTCTGCAGAGATGGCACCACTTTACCCAAAAGTTCTTGATTTCGTCACCCGTCCGCGACTAGAAAGAACCTCCATTACACTAGTACACAAAATCGGTGTATGGCCAAGAGATCACAAAATACCGTTGGATGTACGGACCCACTAAGGTTTCACCGGCAGGCTCGAATCTCCATTCTCCCACCCACGGGCCCCTCTTGTACTGCAGTTCCCAGGGTAGTCCTCCTCGATTCCCATTCCCCGCGCCATCCAATGGTCCATTACAATCTAGCAACACGCCTAATTAGTCAGCTAAGCCACACCCATATTTGGCCTTGTGGTGGCACTGTTTTCTTGGCATGTGCTCGCATGAACCGGTCCCTAGATCTACGGCAAGAAAACCACCGTTTAATTTAGCAACATCCACGAACCAAGCTTGCCTATATCTCTCCAATTCCATGCTCATTAACATCAACAAATTCTCATTATCTTTATTCTCATGAGTGCAGTAGCTAAATAAGTTTTATTTCAGCTTCCCGTATCCCGTAAGTTAAGCGAAGCAAAAAGGAAAAACGACCATACCCGACTCTGCACAACTTTCCTGGCGACAAGGATCGTTAACAAAACTAGTAAACTCCTATAAAAGGGTGTACCATCAAGTTGACACAAGCATATAAGTTTTCGCAAGCAAAACAGTTTCAAAAACATGGGTTCAACATGGTCAAGGGGCACTTGCCTTGATCCCGTGGTTCGTGTTGCTCAAGCGTCTCGAATCTTGGTGCTGTAGATTCTCGTAGACGGCCTCTTGAGTGTGTCCTTCTACTCACGACCATGCACATACAAAATTTACAGCAATCAATTATCATGAACAAACTTTACTCAAGATGCAATGAGGTGGATGAATGCAATTCCTATGGTGCAGTTTATAAAATCAGTTTGCACATGTTCTTGCAAGTTTTAGTTGGCTTCCATAGGGTTTTGATGAACAAGGCTGTTGGGATCAAGTGTGGACGTGGTTATGATCTTGACACAGTTTGTAGATCAATTCCACTGTAAATAATTGACCAAAACATGGTTGTAAAAGTCCCAAAACTTGTAAATAGAAAACTTGAGCTATGAATAAAGTTGAGTTTAATACAAGAAGTGGGACTTGCAAAAACTTTTGTATACTCATGAAAGTGTTGGCTTGTGCAATAAAACTTTGAATTCAGTTTGAAATAAAATGTTCACTTCAAAAAGATGAAGGCCACTAAGGAGAAATTCAAATGTTGTTTAAAAAGTTGTAATTGCAATGGCCAACTCAAATATCAGAGGACATATTTGAATTCCTCAGATCCAAATTATGAGGGAACCAAGTTTTGAGCAAATTTGGAGGAGCTTTGATAGGGATATCAAAGGAACTTGTAAATTTCATCCAAATTTGAATTTGAACTTGAAACTGTGGCACAACTTGTCAAATGGCCAAATGGCTTTTGAATTTGGATCCCTAATAGCTGAAGTTTACAATGTGCCAAAATTGGGATATTTAGGAGAGGAGATGAGTGGGACCCAATTGTAATTGAGGAGAGGGGGAAGACTTAGCACTTAAGCAACACTTTTCTCTGTTCAGACTCACTCAACCGGTTCTCTGTTTTTCGCTGGAAGGCGCTGAAGTGCCGGGCGCAGCACGCGCGCACCACCGGGGCAGCGCTGCCGCCAGCTCCCGAGCAGCTCCAGAGGCGGTTTTCCCTCGCCCTTATCGATCCCACCGAGTGAGTGTCGCCCCCACACAGCCACCCCCACCACTACCGACGCCATCTCGGGTTTTACATCGCCGGGTGGCTCCCGCGCGGAAGAAGTCGCGCAGTTCATCGACGCCTGGCCACCCCGACGAGGCACCCGCCGTGCTGAGCCCCTCCAAAGCATTGCCAGACCTCACTGAGCGTGGCCGACGCAAGAAACCGGAGCTAACCCCACGGAAACCCCGACAGCGAGCTCATTTCTCCTCCACAGCGACGAAGAGAGCCGCCGCGGTAAGATTACGTCGCCCGGCCACCACAGAGCATCTCCCATCGAGTTGCAAAAGCAAAAAGGTGCGCCAGCAACTCTTCAAGCTTCACAACAAAGCCGGCAGCATGTCATGGACCATGCTCGCCGGAATTTCAGTTTTGCCGATGACATACGATAATGGCCAAGGGGAGAAACTCGGTGAATTCGTCTCACACGTCGAACCACTACCCACACGATGTATCATACACCTTCTATACCCCCATGCGCGTTCATAGGAACAAGAACCACCGAGAACCATCGAGCAAAACCGCTGTTCATCAAGTTTTTCGAATTTCGCCGGATTTTGACCTAGCCCGACGGTGAGGTCATACTTCCGGCGAGATCCAGCGAGATCGGCGGTTGGGTCCGTGTTCTCCTCGGTGCGGTGGTGCTGTACGCGCAAACGGCTACGTGTTTGGTGTAGTATAACGCCCTAGCGACATCGCCGGACTGGCCACCGCCGCTGTCACCGTTGCACTTAAGTTTCCAGCCACCTTCGATCGGAGGTAAGGCCTGCAACGTGTTCCTCATGTGAAAATATGCAGTGGCGGCGAAAATCAACAAGTTCCGAGGACCGGAACCCCTTCCCGGCGAGGTCTCTGGCGAGCCCGGCGGCGGGGTCGCGCGGGAGCCGGAGGAAGACGAAGACGGGGGCTGGCCCATGCGTCAGACTCTGTTGCGAGGGAGTGGGATTTTCTGTGGCCTCGGATCGGTCTGTGACATCGCGGGGACAGGTCTGTGGCCCCGTGTGGCTTGAATTCAGCAGCTGACACGAGGGGGTGGGGCCACTGTCAGAGTTTAAACATTTCCCCGATTTAATTTGAATTCCAGATTTTGTTCAAACTTTAGAACGTCATAACTTTTGCTAGGGAGCTCAAAATTTAGTGATTAACATTGGGTTGGATTCAGGATGAAGAACTCTATCCAAATATGCAACCCAATAGAAAATTCTGGAGAATTCTTTAAAGCTTTTCAGCAAAAGAATTTTAGAGGGAGTTTGGTTCATCCAAAAATGCCCAAATTTTGCCAGGATATTCTTTAGGATGTTAGGAGACTCCTGTAAAAGATTCAGCTCATTTGCAGTTGAATTAGTTAGGGTAATTCTGAATTCATGTTTCTGTATTCAAATGAATACAGAAATATTTTTAGGAAATTTCCAAAACTTGGAAATTCAGTTCTGGCCATTCCTTAGCTCCAAAGATCCTAGGAAAATTCAGGCATACTCCCTGAGCTATGTATGAAATTATGGTTCACTTGGATTTGCACGAAAGTGCAAGTTTAATCAGAATTAATTCCTTTATGCCTAAATGCTTAGGGAATTGTTCTGGGTGACCTAATTAGTGAAACATTCTGAATTTTGGTCCAGAGGACTTTCTTGTGACAAGGAACTCACAAGAAAGTTTCCAGCTCCATTGGAGCCCTGGATCATTATGTCCTGTTCAACCTCATTAGTTGATCCCCACCCAAGTGATGAAGCCCCACTCATCACCTGATCCTAGTACTTAAACACCAGCCCAGACCACTAACACCAGTTTTATTTTAAATTCTTAAACAGGGTTCCAGTTTTAAAACTTGTCCTTAGCACTTATTAGCAAATGTTTTACAATTAACTATATATGCATGTTCATACCATATAGTGCTTAAACGTGGAAGAGTGGAGGATAGGTGAAGCTTGGATCAAGGAGCAGGAAGGCCAGTGATTAAGATTCCAGTCATCACCAAGTGCCATTTCTTGGACACATTATCTCAGCAGAAGGCATTGCTGTTGATCCAAGCAAGATTGAACAAGTGCTGAAGTGGAAGTCTCCAACATCAGTCCATGAAGTTCGTAGCTTCTTGGGTTTGGCTGGATATTACCGGAGGTTCATCCCGAGCTTCTCAAAAATCTCCAAACCTATGATGGAGCTACTGAAGAAAGGCATCAAGTATGATTGGAGCAAGCCATGTGAGGAAGCTTTTCAAGCGTTGGTGAAACACCTCACAACAGCCCCGGTTCTAGCTCAACCGGATACAACCAAGCCTTTTGATGTGTATTGTGATGCATCCGGCGTCGGGCTTGGTTGTGTACTCATGCAAGGAGGACGTGTGGTCGCATATGGATCACAGCAATTACGGAATCATGAGAAACATTATCCGACTCATGATCTCGAGCTTGCTGCCGTGGTACTAGCTTTGAAGATGTGGAGACATTACCTATTGGGAAATCTGGTTCATCTCTACACCGACCACAAAAGTTTGAAGTACATATTCACTCAAAAGGAGTTAAATATGCGGCAACGGCGATGGTTGGAGCTGATCAAGGACTATGAGATTGAAATTCATTATCATCCGGGCAAGGCAAATGTGGTTGCCGATGCACTCAGCCGGAAGTCTCATATTCATAGCCTAACCATCACGCCGATAGAAGAGGAAGAACCAAGTCTTTACTTGGTTCCATTTGGAGCTCTGCATAACCTAGCCCTCATACCCACAATAAAAGAAGAGGTTATGGCAGCTCAAAAGAAAGACAAGGGCATGGCTCATATCAGAAGGAGATTGAAGAACAGGGAAATGAAATGTTTCCGGTTAGATGATGAAGACACTCTATGGTTCAAGGACCGGATAGTCGTACCCCGTGATATGAGGCTGCGGAAGAAAATTTTGGATGAGGCTCACTTATCCAAATTTTCTATTCATCCGGGCAGCAACAAGATGTACCAAGAATTGAGGACTAAATTCTGGTGGACCCGGATGAAGAGAGAAGTTGCTAAATACGTATCAGAATGTGATACGTGCCGGCGAGTTAAAGCCGACCACATGAAGAAAGCGGGAACCTTACAACCGTTAAGCGTTCCGGCATGGAAGTGGGAGGATATTAGTATGGACTTCATCGTTGGACTACCTCTCACGGCTAATAAGCATGATTCGATTTGGGTAATCGTGGATCGGTTAACCAAATCAGCACGCTTCATTCCGGTGCGTACCAAATACAGCGCCAAAAAGTATGCGGAGTTGTACATAGCACGAATCTTTTGCTTGTATGGGGTTCCCCGTACCATTGTGTCCGACAGAGGATCGCTGTTTGTATCCCGTTTCTGGGAACAGCTGCACACATCCTTGGGAACTAAATTGATTCGAAGCTCCGCGTATCACCCTCAAACCGATGGGCAAACTGAGAGGGTGAATCAAATACTTGAAGATATGCTGAGAGCATGTGCCATTCATCACGGTAAGGGCTGGGATGATCACTTACCGTTGGTGGAGTTCTCATATAACAACGGGTATCAATCAAGTATCAAAATGGCGCCTTATGAAGCTCTCTACGGCCGGAAGTGCCGCACACCCTTGAACTGGTGTGAAGCCGGCGAGAGAGTTATTTACGGGATTGATCTCGTAAATGAAGCGGAAGAGTGGGTACGGCTTATTCAAGCAAATCTTAAAGCCGCTCAATCCAGACAAAAGAGCTATGCGGATAGGAGACGTCGTCCTCTGGATTTCCATGTTGGGGACCACGTATACCTCCGCGTATCTCCTATGAAGGGCATTCACCGATTCGGAGTGAAAGGAAAATTAACTCCGCGTTTCATCGGTCCCTTCGTCATCATTGAAAGATGTGGACCCGTGGCATACCGTTTGGAGCTGCCGGCAACCTTAGCCGGAGTTCATAACGTCTTCCACATATCTCAGTTGCGGAAGTGTTTAAAAGTTCCAACGGAGATTATCACGGGAGACATAGAAAATTTGAAGCCGGACCTCACATATGTTGAGCGACCAACCCGGATAATTGATGAAAAGACTCGCGAAACCAGGAATCGGACGCTGCGATTTTTCAATGTGCTATGGGAAAATCACAGGTCCGACGAAGCTACATGGGAAAGCGAGGAGTATTTGCAACGCAATCATCCGGAGTTGTTAGAGGCGTATGTTGAGTAACTGTCCTCTCCACCTTGTCCTTAATCATGAATCTCGGGACGAGATTCTTTTTAAGGGGGGAGGAATGTAAAAGTCCCAAAACTTGTAAATAGAAAACTTGAGCTATGAATAAAGTTGAGTTTATATGTAAGAAATGGGACTTACAAAAACTTTTGTGTACTCATGAAATTGTTGGCATGAGCAATAAAACTTTGGATTCAGTTTGAATTAAGAGGGTCACTTCCAAAAAGAGGAGGGGCCATCTCCAAAAAGGAAAATGCAAACTGATGTTTAAAAAGTTGTATTTGCAATGACCAACTCATAGATCAGAGGGCATATTCAAACTCCCCAGGTTCAAATTGTAGAGGGGGCAAATTTGGAGCAAATTTGGAGGTGCTTTGATATGAATATCAAAGGAACTTGCAAATTTCATCCAAATTTGAATTTAAAACTTAAATCTGAGGAACAACTTGTCAAATTGAAAAATAACTTTTGGATTTGAGTTCCTCAGAGCTGAGTTTGCACTAGGTCAGAAATTGAAGATCTTTTGGGGCAGAGGGGAGTGATGGGCCCCACTTGTCATTGAGAGGGGGGGAGTATTACTTACTGCTTAAGTCTGCTTCTGTGTATCGGCTCTCACCCGAGTGGCCGAGCGGGCTCGAGGCGCCACCGAGAAGTCGACGTGCAGCCCCCGTGGTCGATGTCTCCCGCGTGTAACACCTCAGCAGAGCAAGGCAAATGATACACTTCGGCCTCAACCTCGGTCCCTTCCCTATTTCCCCGAGAGGAGTACACACGGCCGAATTTCCTGCTGCTCGACCGATCCTCGGACTGAGCTTCGCCCGGTGCCGCTCATCCCTTGCGTGACCATTAGAGAGCGTGGGAACAGGCGCAAGAACCCCAGGGCACTCCCTGAGCGGGCTCAGCCGACCCAACAGCCTCTGTGAGCGGTGCACAGCCGAATTATTTTCATTGGAGATCACTGGGAGTCGCCGCCGCACCTCTTCGACGCCCCGGCGATACGGGCCGTGTCACAACCCGAGTTGAACAGCAAAAAGGTGCGTCATTTCCTCCTCTTCACACTGCCAAAGACCCTAGGCAATTCATCCACGGTAGCCCGGGAATTTCTAGAAAAACCGACGAGGTGTCCATAAGCCGTGGTGGGGGGATTTCTCAAAATTCATGATCAACAGCAGTTCTTTGCTCATTCTGATCACGGTATAGGCTAGAGACATCCTGGTGCGTCGCTGACATCAAAAATCCGAAAGAATAATAGAGCTTCGACGGTGTTCTTCGAGTTTTTGCGTCGGACACCCGTTTTTAAGCTAGGGCGAACGATGACTTGGTAGTTGGGGGCGTTTCCCAGCTCAGTTGCTTGCATGACGATCTCGGCCATGAGTCACTGGTCCTCTGGAGCAAGAAATCCGCGGATTTGGGTCAGTAGGGAGGCCGGCCGACGTCACCGGACAAGGGCCGAGGCAGCTGCCCGTCGCCCGACCCCTTGCGGTCCTCTACAGCCCACGCAAACCCCGGGAATGGCTTTCCCGCCCTCAAAAACCCCCAGGCGGCAGACTTCGGGCCGGTAGACGACCGGGGAACAGGGGGACCGGGTGGGGGATGTTCCTGCCGGCAAGGGAGCGCGGGCGCGGGAAAGAGGGAAGAGCCGGAGGTTGAAGAAGGGACCGGCCCCACATGTCAGTCACAGTGAAACCTAAATCGGATCAGCTGTGAGGCCGGATTTAGTGTGTCCACATGTAAATAGTCTGTGGCCCCGGTGTGGCTAGTCAGTGACTGGTCCATTTAAATCCCCGTGGGCCCAATTGTCAGCCACTGGTTGCAATTACAATTCAAAGGAAAATGTCCAGTTTCCATTACAACTTCAGAAATTCATAACTTTTGCTAAGAAGCTCCAAAATTAGTGATTCAAATTGGGTTGGATTCAGGAGGTAAAACTCTATCCAAATATGCAACCCAATTTGCATGAAAACCAATAGAAAATTCTGGAGAATTCTTTAAAGCTTTTCAGCAAAAGAATTTTAGAGGGAGTTTGGTTCATCCAAAATTTCCCAAATTTTGCCAGGATATTCTTTAGGGTATTAGGAGACCCCTGTAAAAGTTTCAGTTCATTTGGAGTTGATTTAGTTAGGGTAATTCTAATTCCAATTTTCTGTATTCAAATAAGTACAGAAACATTTTCAGAGAATTTCCAAAACTTGGAAATTCAGTTCTGGGCATTCCTTAACTCCAAAAATCCTAGGAAAATTCAGACATACTCTCTGAGCTATGTATGAAATTATAGTTCACTTGGAATTTGCATGAAAGTGCAAATTTAATCAGAATTAATTCTTTTTGATTAAATGCTTAGGGAATTGTTCTGGGAGATCCACTTAGTGAAATGTTCTGAATTTTGATCCAGAGGACTTTCTTGTGACAAGGAACTCCCAGGAAAATTCCAAGCTCCATTGGAGCCCTGGATCATTAGTGTCCTGTCCAACCATTATTAGTTGATTCCCACCCAAGTGATGGAACCCCACTCATCACTTGATGATAGTGCTTAAACACAAACCCAAACCACTAGCACCAGTTTCATTTTAAATTCTTAAACAAAGTTCCAGTTTCAAACTTGGCTATAGCATTTGTTAGCAAAAAGTTTTACAATTAAAGATATGCATGTTCATAACGTGTAGTGCTTAAACGTGGATAAGTGAAGATTTGATCAAGAAGCAAGAAGGCAGGGATTAAGCTTCAAGTCATCATCAGCAACTAACTTCATCTTATCTGACTTAAGTCACCTGCAAAACCAAGGCACGCCCCGGTTTGCACTTAAGTTGTTTTTTTAAAATTTTTCCTTTGTTCACTACTATTGGTCGAGGTTTGTATATGCATTAGGTCCAGGATGTTTGATACTCCACTTGCATAACCAAACATGAACCCTGAGGTCAAGGGTAGAGGTGTGTCATCGCTGTAGAATAAGGCCGTGCTAAATAGGCTAGGACAGCCGATAGAAGACGAGTAGTTGGAATCTACTCGCGAGCTTTGTTCCAGGACCACATAAGTGGGGATTGGAAAAGGTAGCAAACTAAAGTTTACGTTTCTAAAGATGAGACCGGGCAGAGGGGTTAGACAGCGACAAGACGAGGTCTTGGTCGAGTAGCTCTGCCCGTGTCGGTCAAGGACCGAAGCGTATGCGGCCCTGGGAGCAAGTATTGAGTTGTGTACCGGATGCTTACTGACATATGGGAATCAGGAAACCGATGTACCAGGTTCACTGGGTTGTAGAGGCATACCACATCGTCTCGTTAGACCTATGAGCCCGAGACGGCGCGACCGGTTCTACAGTCTAGTGTCCTGAGAAAGGTTGCCGCATACGACGTAATGAAGGACGCCAGAGTTGGGTCTTCAGAGGCGGGCGTATGTGTCGAGTTATCCGGGTAGTGTTTGATTCGAATCACCGTCCCTCGCGGTTATGAGTACCGCTTGCTCACTGCGCTGTGACGTAGTAATCAAGTTGTGTGGGAATAGTTTGCCAAAGTTTTAAATGTTGTTATGCTAATTATAAATTGCATGAAAACCATTGTTGAAGTAGGGATAGAGCAAACTAAAGTTATTTTTCACCTTGGGACAAGTAACATTGGAATGAAGCGTTTCTTGTTTGATTGTGGAGTTCCAATGTTGCTGGGCGCAAGGTCACTACTATTATGGCTAAAATCTGAAAGTTAAGGATGAACTCGTAGGCGAGTCTTTTCGCAAATTACAGGATAGGTCTTAGGTTACGTGCATGTAGAGTTTCATGCTTTAGGAGAGACGGTTAAGTCTTGCTGAGCCTTTGTGCTCACTCTTGCTATATAAGTGGTTTTGCAGGTAAACATCAACGCTATAAAGAAGGTTGTCCGGTGAGACTCGGAAACTTCCGAGTCATGTCACACTTGGAGAACCTAGCCGCTGCCATGTCTCCGTGTTGCTAGCGAGAGGAGTCCGCGGGCTGGATCTCTTCTCGAGTGCTTCTTAGATATTCATCGTGAGCTGTTTATAGACTTCCGCTGTAGCTATTTTATGTAAATTATTTACAAAGAATAATTGTAAGCTTCCGCTTTTGGTTTATGTAATACTGTGTTCCTTATATGTGTGCTGTTGGGTGCCGCATAACACGGCACCATCCAATGCGATTCCTCGGGTGAGGCGGCACGGCCCCGTGATGGAGGTCGGGCCCCCCTCATAGTGTGTTCATCTGGAAATAGCCCAGGAGGACATACGCAGCGCTGGCCATCGGCGTGCCCTGCCGGGCAGTAGGTGGTATCCGTTGGGTTGATAACATTTCCAACCGTGACGACCTGTTCATGACATACTCGGGTTCCCCGTCGTGTGGTGTTGAAACACGATCACGTACCTTGAGACGTGACTTAACTCAAGGACGGCCGTATGACAATGATACGGGCATTTGTATTTACATTCAAATATGGAACTGCCTGAAATGAAACAATCCTTTGAGTGCACCACTATTGCGTGTTCTTCTGCAGGTACTAACCACGTACGTATACCGTGTAGTATACGTGTGCGAGAGACCGTCTTAGTGCCACTGATAAAACGAATATGCCGGTATAATCCGGTTTAGGATTTTTCTTTTGGAGAGGCTACGTAGTACTGACAGGTTTCTTACGGTGCATCGACACCGTACTAAACTTAATATCATCTTCCCTATGAAGAAATGATTCATGAACTAACTTTCAACTAAAGGTGGAAGTTTGAAAAAAGTAGTAGCTACTGAACTCTTATTTTGAGCTAAGATTCAAATGAGAGTATAACTAGGTATAAAAGTTTTCAAAAACAGAGTGCTCTGTTTCTGGCAGAAATTCTTGCTGGGCTTTAACAGCGCATAACTCTGAGTAGATTTAACCAATTAAGGTGTATGATACAGTTCTGGAAATATTTTTAAGTGCTCTACAACTTCTTTGTAGACCTCCAGAGCAAAACCATACGTTAAGTTGGCGAAAAGCCCAGTTGAAGGCAAACTGTTCAAAACCAGGACAGTAGCAAAAACCTCTCGGGACCTTTCTGTTTTTAAGCCACAACTTCCTGTAGGAAAATGTTTAAGAAGCTTATAAGTACTTGTTGGAAAGCTACTGAAGTTAACTAAAACTTTGGTATTGAACTCAAGTCAATAATCTGTTGATAACTTGAGTAAAGTTTGGAGTTTGTGTGAACTGGTCAGGGTAGTCCTGCTGATTAGTTTAGCGTACCTAAGATTTGTTTAAACATGAATGTGGTTATGCCTTCATAACGTTCATGACATGTTCCTGTTTTGCTTATCTTTATTTACTACTGAGATAGAATTTTGATTGATTCAAAATTTTGTTTCATGCAGTATGGTACGCACACATCCTCAAATGGAGATTGGAGATTCAAGTCGAGGTGGGAATGACTCGACTTCATCACAAGAGCCATCGCCAACCAGATTGGCTGAAATTATGGCCAAGATGAATGAAACTATCCGAACTTTTGTTCAGCAGGGAATAAATAGAGAAGCCCAATGTCACATGCCAACCCAGAGCACGTACCTGGACTTCTTGGCGATACAACCGCCGGTATTCTTTGAGGCGGCTGACCATTGTGAAGCAAATCACTGGTTACGTGTCATCGAGTCCATGTTTGGGTTGATCCGATGTGATGACTTCTTGAAGATGCTATATGCCGCTCAGCAGCTTCACGGCTTTGCTGGAGCATGGTGGGCAGACTACCTTGCTGTCCAACCAGCAGGGCATCGTGTCACATGGGCGGAGTTCCAGGCTGCATTTCGTGCTCGTTTCATTCCTGCGGGCATAATGCAAACCAGTCTGGATGAATTCTGGAGTCTGAAGCAAGGGGACATGAGTGTTATGGAGTATGCGAAGGAATTCAATCGCTTAGCTCAATATGTCCCTGACTATGTGAAATCACCATCCATGAAGGGTTATCACTTTTACCGAGGGCTGACCGCTAGGCTGCGATGTGAATTGGATCAGTTTAGCCAAGAGAATTTTGATGAGTTCGTGAGCTGTGCTATCACTCAGGAATATTATTCCAATCTCTACCTCAAAGAAAAGAGGGAGAGGGACTCATCACAGGCTGAATACAATCATCTGCCTCAGAAGTATCGGTTGGTGATCCGTTCACCTTCCGGTCGGGAGATTCCACAAGAGGTGCAATCATTCTTTGAGTGTGACGACTCTTCTACTCCACAGAGGTCTTATTCACCTCCACCGCAGCAGCAACATGTTTCTCTTGCACCTCAGTATCAACGAAGTGCACTAGAATATTATTGTCCTCAAGAGGCTGAAGATGAACAAGGCGATTTCTCAGCTGAACCAAGTGCTGTCCCACTTCATGTTGGCAACGAGCTCAACGTCAATGAAGCAAATGAACCGAGCAGAAACATTATGTCTGCGGTTCCAGCACCAAATGGTGATCTTGGACAGCCAAGAAAAGCTATGTCCAAAGTGGGGACAGTTAATTATATGTCAGTCGATGATCTGCCAAAGGGAGGACCTGTTCTTGCCGGCAGGTTCACCTTAAATGACAAGCCGGTTGTCATTTTATTCGACTCTGGTGCAACACATAACTTAATTAGCCGGGCAACGGTGATCCGGGATCAGACCTCCACCACTATTACAAAAGGGTCTTATATTATTCATTCGCCAGGTGGAGTCATATCCACTAACGAAGTCGTCTCTCGAGCACCACTTTGTTTGGGTGGAAAAATTTATCCTACCACCCTCATCATTCTCGAAGACCAAGGAATCAATGCCATATTGGGAATATCATGATTGACCTTCCATAAGGCTGTTCTGGACATCGAGAACATGAGTATTCACTTGGACTCTCCACTTCACGGACGTCAAACATTGTATCTCGGTGAAGCGGTTTCCAAAGACCCGGAAGCATGTAATGCCGAGGCGTGCAAGTTAGAAGACATTTCGGTAGTCCGTGAATATCCGGACATGTTTCCCGAAGATCTTCTAGGCTTACCACCTGAGCGCGAGGTGGAATTCAAAATAGAGTTGATGTCGGGAACCACGCCGATCACTCGGAGACCATACAAAATGGCTCTGAGTGAGTTAGCAGAATTGAAGGAGCAACTGAAGGATCTGATGGACAAGGGGTTTATTCGTCCAAGTTCATCACGATCGGGTTGCTCAGCTTTATTTGTGAAGAAGAAGGATGAGACGCTGAGGCTATGCGTCGATTATCGTCCTTTGAATGCTGTGACGATAAAGAACAAGTATCCACTACCAAGAATTGATATCCTCTTCGATCAGCTAGTGGGTGCTAAAGTCTTCTCCAAGATGGACTTAAGGTCAGGATATCATCAAATCAAGATTCGAGCGGAAGATATCCCGAAGACAGCATTCTCGACAAGATATGGACTCTATGAGTATCTTGTCATGTCATTTGGGTTGACCAATGCTCCGGCTCACTTTATGTACCTTATGAACTCGGTATTCATGCCGGAGCTGGATCAGTTCGTCGTGGCATTCATTGACGACATCTTGGTCTATTCCAAATCTTAAGAGGAACACGCTAAACATTTGCATATTGTGCTTCAACGCTTGAGAGATCACAAGCTCTATGCAAAGTTTAGTAAATGTGAACTCAGGATCAACCAAGTGCGTTTCTTGGATATATTATTTCAGCGGAAGGCATTGCTGTTGATCCAAGCAAGATTGAACATGTGCTGAAGTGGAAGTCTCCAAAATCAGTCCATGAAGTTCGTAGCTTCTTGGGTTTGGCGGGATATTACCGGAGGTTCATCCCGAGCTTCTCAAAGATCTCCAAACCTATGACTGAGCTACTGAAAAAGGGCATCAAATATGATTGGAGCAAGCCATGTGAGGAAGCTTATCAAGCGTTGGTGAAACACCTCACAACAGCCCCTGTTCTAGCTCGACCGGATACAACCAAGCCCTTTGATGTTTATTGTGATGCATCCGGCGTCGGGCTTGGTTGTGTACTCATGCAAGGAGGACGTGTGGTCGCATATGGATCACGGCAATTACAGAATCATGAGCAACATTATCCAACTCATGATCTCGAGCTTGCTGCCGTGGTATTAGCTTTGAAGATGTGGAGACATTACATATTGGGAAATCTGGTTCATCTCTACACCGATCACAAAAGTTTGAAGTACATATTCACTCAGAAAGAGTTGAATATGCGGCAACGGCGATGGTTGGAGCTGATCAAGGACTATGAGATTGAAATTCATTATCATCCGGGCAAGGAAAACATGGCTGCCGATGCACTGAGCCGGAAGTCTCATATTCATAATCTGACCATTATGCCAATAGAAGAGGATATGGAGCTCTACATAACATAGCTCTCATACCCACAATAAAAGAGGAGGTTATGGAAGCTCAAAAGCGAGACAAGGGCATGGCTCATATCAGAAGGAGGTTGAAGAACGGGGAGATGAAATGCTTCCGGTTAGATGACGAAGACACCCTATGGTTCAAGGACCGGATAGTCATACCCGTGATATGAGGCTGCGGAAGAAAATTTTTGATGAGGCTCACTTATCCAAATTTTCTATTCATCCGGGCAGCAACAAGATGTACCAAGAATTGAGGACTAAATTCTGGTGGACTCAAATGAAGAGAGAGGTTGCTAAATACATATCAGAATGTGATACGTGTCGGCGAGTTAAAGCCGACCACATGAAGAAAACGGGAACCTTACAACCGTTTGGCGTTCCGGCATGGAAGTGGGAGGATATTAGTATGGACTTCATTGTTGGACTACCTCTCACGGCTAATAAGCATGATTCGATTTGGGAAATCGTGGATCGGTTAACCAAATCAGCACGCTTCATTCTGGTGCGTACCAAATACAGCGCCAAAAAGTATGCGGAGTTGTACATAGCACGAATCTTTTGCTTGTATGGAGTTCCCCGTACCATTGTCTCTGACAGAGGATCACTGTTCATGTCCCGCTTCTGGGAACAGCTACACACATCCTTGGGAACTAAATTGATTCGAAGCTCCGCGTATCACCCTCAAACCGATGGGCAAACTGAGAGGGTGAATCAAATACTTGAAGATATGCTGAGAGCATGTGCCATTCATCACGGTAAGAGCTGGGATGATCACTTACCGTTGGAAGAGTTCTCATATAACAACGGATACCAATCAAGTATCAACATGGCGCCTTATGAAGCTCTCTACGGCCGGAAGTGCCGCACACCCTTGAACTGGTGTGAATCTGGCGAGAGAGTGATTTATGGGATTGACCTCGTAAATGAAGCTGAAGAGCGGGTAAGGCTTATTCAAGCAAATCTGAAAGCCGCTCAGTCCAGACAAAAGAGCTATGCGGATAGGAGACGTCGTCCTCTAGACTTCCATGTTGGGGACCACGTATATCTCCGCGTATCTCCTATGAAGGGCATTCACCGATTCGGAGTTAAAGGGAAATTAGCTCCGCGCTTTATCGGTCCCTTCGTCATCATTGAAAGATGTGGACCCGTGGCATACCGTTTGGAGCTGCCGGCAACCTTAGCCGGAGTTCATAACGTTTTCCACATATCCCAGTTGCGGAAGTGTTTGAAAGTCCCAACGGAAATTCTCACGGGAGACATAGCAGATTTGAAGCCGTACCTCACTTATGTTGAGCATCCAACCCGGATAATTGATGAAAAGACTCGCGAAACCAGGAACCGGACGTTGTGATTTTTCAAGGTGCTATGGGAAAATCACACGTCCGACGAAGCTACATGGGAAAGCGAGGAATATTTACAGCACAATCATACGGAGTTGTTAGAGGCTTACATGTAGTAGTTGTCCTCTCCACTTTGTCCTTAATCATGAATCTCGGGACGATATTATTTTTATGGGGGGAGGAATGTAAAAGTCCCAAAACTTGTAAATAGAAAACTTGAGCTATGAATAAAGTTGAGTTTAATACAAGAAGCGGGACTTGCAAAAACTTTTGTATAGTCATGAAAGTGTTGGCTTGTGCAATAAAACTTTGAATTCAGTTTGAACTAAAAGGGTCACTTCAAAAAGATTAAGGCCACTTTCAAAAGGAGAAATTCAATCTGTTGTTTAAAAAGTTGTAATTGCAATGGCCAACTCAAATATCAGAGGACATATTTGAATTCCTCAGATCCAAATTATGAGGGAGCCAAGTTTTGATCAAATTTGGAGGAGCTTTGATAGGGATATCAAAGGAACTTGTAAATTTCATCCAAATTTGAATTTGAACTTGAAACTGTGGCACAACTTGTCAAATGGCCAAATGGCTTTTGAATTTGGATCCCTAATAGCTGAAGTTTACAATGTGCCAAAATTGGGATATTTAGGAGAAAAGATGACTGGGACCAAATTGTCATTGAGGAGAGGGGGAAGACTTAGCACTTAAGCAACACTTTTCCCTGTTCAGACTCACTCAACTGGTTCTCTGTTTCTCGCTCAAAGGCGCTGAAGAGCCGGGCGCAGCACGCGCGCGCCACCGGGGCAGCGCTGCCGCCAGCTCCCGAGCAGCTCCAGAGGCGGTTTTCCCTTGCCCTTATCGATCCCACCGAGTGAGTGTCGCCCCACACAGCCACCCCCACCACTACCGACGCCATCTCGGGTTTTACATCGCCGAGTGGCTCCCGCGCAGAAGAAGTCGCGCAGTTCATCATCGCCCCGCCACACCGACGAGGCACCCGCCGTGCTGAGCCTCTCCACAGCATCGCCAGACCTCACTGAGTGTGGCCGACGCAAGAAACCGGAGCTAACCCCACGGAAACCCCGACAGCGAGCTCATTTCTCCTCCACAGCGCCGAAGAGAGCCGCCGTGACAATATTACGTCACCCGGCCACCACAGAGCATCTCCCATCGAGTTGCAAAAGCAAAAAGGTGCGCCAGCAACTCTTCTCGCTTTACAACAACGCCGGCAGCCTGTCATGGACCGTGCTCGCCGGAATTTCAGTTTTGCCGACGACATACGATAATGGCCGAGGGGAGAAACTCGGTGAATTCGTCTCACACGTCGAATCACTCCCCACACGACGTAGCATACACCTTCTATACCCCCATGCGCGTTCATAGGATCAAGAACCACCGAGAACCATCGAGCAAAACCGCTGTTCATCAAGTTTTTCGAATTTCACCGGATTTTGACCTAGCCCGACGGTGAGGTCATACTTCCGGCGAGTTCCAGCAAGAACGGCGGTTGGGTCCGTGTTCTCCTCGGTGCGATGGTGCTGTACGCACAAACGGCTACGTGTTTGGTGTAGTATAACGCCCTAGCGACATCGCCGGAGTGGCCACCGCCGCTGTCGCCGTTGCACTTAAGTTTCTGGCCACCTTCGATCGGAGGTAAGGCCGGCAACGTGTTCCTCACGTGAAAATATGCAGTAGCGGCAAAAATCAACAAGTTCCGAGGACTGGAACCCCTTCCCGGCGAGGTCTCCAGCGAGCCCGGCGGCAGGGTCGCGCGGGAGCCGGAGGAAGACGAAGACGGGGGCTGCCCCACGTGTCAGTCTCTGTTGCGAGGGTGTGGGATTTTCTGTGGCCTCGGATCGGTCTGTGACAACGCGGGGACGGGTCTGTGGCCCCATGTGGCTTGAATTCAGCAGCTGACACGTGGGGATGGGGCCAATGTCAGAGTTTAAACATTTCCCCGATTTAATTTCAATTCCAGATTTAGTTCAATCTTTAGAACCTCATAACTATTGCTAGGGAGCTCCAAATTTAGTGATTCAAATTGGGTTGGATTAAGGATGAAGAACCCTATCCAAATATGCAACCCAATTGTCATGGAAACCAATAGAAAATTCTGGAGAATTCATTAAATCTTTTCAGCAAAAGAATTTTAGAGGGAGTTTGGTTCATCCGAAAATCCCCAAATTTTGCCAGGATATTCTTTAGGATGTTAGGAGACTCCTGTAAAAGTTTAAGCTCATTTGGAGTTGTATTAGTTAGGGTAATTCTAAATTCAAGTTTCTGTATTCAAATGAATACAGAAAATTTTTAAGGAAATTTCCAAAACTTGGAAATTCAGTTCTGGCCATTCCTTAGCTCTAAAAATCCTAGGAAAATTCAGGCATACTCCCTGAGCTATGTATGAAATTATGGTTCACTTGGATTTGCATGAAAGTGCAAATTTAATCAGAATTAATTCCTTTATGCCTAAATGCTTAGGGAATTGTTCTGGGTGACCTAATCAGTGAAACATTCTGAATTTTGGTCCAGAGGACTTTCTTGTGACAAGGAAATCACAAGAAAATTTACAGCTCCATTGTAGCCCTAGATCATTATGTCCTGTTCAACCTCATTAGTTGATCCCCACCCAAGTGATGAAGCCCCACTCATCACCTGATCCTAGTACTTAAAGACCATCCCAGACCACTAACACCAGTTTTATTTTAAATTCTTAAACAGGGTTCCAGTTTTAAAACTTGTCCTTAGCACTTGTTAGCAAATGTTTTACAATTAACTATATATGCATGTTCATAACGTATAGTGCTTAAACGTGGAAGAGTGGAGGATAGGTGAAGCTTGGATCAAGGAGCAGGAAGGCCAGTGATTAAGATTCAAGTCATCACCAGCAACTAACTTCATATTGTATGACTTTAGTCACCTGCAAAACCAAAGCAAGCCCCGGTTTGCACTTAAATTGTTTTTAAAGTTTTCCTTTGTTCACTACTATTGGTCAAAGTTTGTATGTGCATTAGGTCAAGGATGTTTTATACTCCACTTGCATAACCCAAAATGAACCCTGAGGTCAATGGTAGAAATGTATCACCGTTGTAGGATAATGCCGTGCTAAATAACTTAGGACATCCGGTAGAAGTCGAGTAGTTGGAATCTACTCGCGAGCTATAGTTCAGGTTACATCAGTGGGGTTGGAAAGAGAGGCAAACTAAAGTTTACATTTCTAAAGATGAGACCGGGCAGGAGAGTTAGGTAGCGACAAGACGAGGTCTTGGTCGAGTAGCTCTGCTCATGTCGGTCAAGGACCGAAGCGTATGCGACCCTGGGAGCAAGTATTGAGTTGTGTACGGATGCTTACTGATATATGGGAACCAGGAAACCGATGTACCAGATTCACTAGATTGTAGAGGCATACCACATCGTCTCGTTAGACCTATGAGCCCGAGACGGCGCGACTGGTTCTACAGTTTAGTGGCCTGAGAAAGATTGCCACATACGACGTAATGAGGGACGCCAGAGTTGGGTCTTCAGAGGTGGACATATGTGTTGAGTTATCCGGGTAGTGTTTGATTCGAATCACCGTCCCTCGCGGTTATGAGTACCGCTTTCTCACTGCGCTGTGACGTAGTAATCAAGTTGTGTGGGAATAGTTTGCAAAGTTTTAAATGCTGTTATGCTAATTATAAATTGCATGAAAATCCTGTTTGAAGTAGAGATAGAGCACACTAAAGTTATTTTTCCACCTTGGGACAAGTAACATTGGAATGAAGCGCTTCTTGTTTGATTGTGGAGTTCCAATGTTGCTGGGCACAAGGTCACTACTATTATGGCTAAAATCTGAAAGTTAAGGAGGAACTCGTACGCGAGTCTTTCCGCAAATTACAGGATTAGGTCTTAAGTTACCCTCATGTAGAGTTTCATGTCTTAGGAGAGACGGTAAAGTCTTGCTGAGCCTTTGTGCTCACTCTTGCTATATAAGTGGTTTTGCAGGTAAACTTCGACGCTATAGAGAAGGTTGTCCAGTGAGACTCGGGAACTTCAGAGTCATGTCACACTTGGAGAACCTAGCCGCTGCCATGTCTTCGTGTTGCTAACGAGAGGAGTCCACGGGCTGGACCTCTTCTCGAGTGCTTCTCAGATATTCGACGTGAGATGTCATAGACTTCCGCTGTAGCTATTTTATATAAATTATTTATAAAGAATAATTGTAAGCTTCCGCTTTTGATTTATGTAATACAGGGTTCCTTATATCTGTGCTGTGCGATGCCGCATAACACGGCACCACCCAATGCGATTGCGGGGCGAGGCGGCACGACCCCGTGATCGAGGTCGGGCCCTCTCAATGGTCTGTCTACATGCAGAAATTTCTGCTCGCGGGGGGGGGGGGGGGGGGGGGGGGAGGGGGTGGAGAAAACGGGTGCGTAGAAACAGCAGCGACGCGGTAAGAGGGGTAACGAAAACCTACCTCACTTCTTCCTCCTCGCTTCCTTGCGGCAGGGCCTTCTCCTTGCAATGGCAGCAGCTCGAGATTTTTCTTGGAGAATTATGAGGCTGCGGCTCGGGCAGAACGTCGGGGGCTTCTTTTCCAGCGACGGCAAGGCGTGGCAGAGCTTCGACGGCGGACAAAATCCAGCAAGGGGCAGCGACTTGAGCTTGGTAGCAGGGGGAGAGAGGGCGGCGACCAAAAATTGGGCTGGGGGTGTCGGCTAGCGGGGAGTTATTTATAAGGGTGATAAAACAGCTAGGGTGGCTAGGATTTTAGCAACTCATTTAACCAAGGGCTGAGATTTAATTTTAAAAGAGGTGGGAGTTAGGGGCTGTGATTTTATTATTTATTTTCCACCAATGGCTGAGATTATTTGGAAAAATAAAAGCCCACCAAAAAAACAAAGGGGAGCAGCTAGGGTTTCCCCCCTCCAATGGGTTGCGGCCAAGGGGGAAGGGCCCATTAGGGTTCCCCCCTAAGTGGTCGGCCAATTTTGAGGGAAATTTCCCCCCATATGTGGGGCAAAATTCCCTAGGAGAATTTTGGGGAAAATCAGGAAAATTGGAAAAAATTGGAGAAAATTAGGGGATAGGGGAATTTGGGGGAAATTTGGCGAAAAATTGGGGGTCGCCAAATTTGGCTATTTTATTTATTATTTTTTCTTTTCATTTTTATTTTTAATTATTTTATTTTTTATTTATTTTCATTATGTTATATTTTTTATTTATTTTTATTATTTTAATTGCTTCTATATCCCTCCCTTTATTTTCTTCTTCTTTTTAAATGCTTTTCTACATAAAAAATGTATGCAATGCATTGTAGAAATTTTGACGGTGTAACAAACAAACCCCCTTAAAATGAATCTCGCCCTCGAGATTCGATAGAGTGGAGAATAGATGAGGGAATTTCGTCTTGAGGTCTTCCTCACACTCGAATGTAGCTTCGGCTTCTGTGTGATGGTTCCATTGTACCTTGCATCAACGGAGTACTTTGTTCCTCGTGACCCTTTCTATTACGTCCAAGATATTGGTGGGGTGTTCCACGTAGGTCAGATCCTCCTAAAGTTCTAGCTCATCCACCAGTACTTGTTCTTCCGGCACTCTTAGGCACTTCTTGAGCTGAGATACGTGAAATACGTCGTGCACATCGGAGAGGTGCCTTGGCAGATCAAGTTGATAGGCTACCTCTCCTCGCTTGCCTGAAATCTTGAATGGCCCGATGTAGCGAGGTGCTAACTTGCCTATGACGTTGAACCGTCATTGGCCTCGGATGGGTGGCACCTTAATATACACAAAGTCTCCAACTTCTAAGGTCAAACTCCTTGCCTATTGTCCGCATAGGCCTTTTGACGTGACAGAGCAGCCTTCAAGTTCTCACATATCGTTTGTACTTGCCTTTTTGCGTCTTGCATCACTTCGGGTCCAAATACTTGGCTTTCTCTGGCCTCATTCCAGAACAGCAGTGTTCTACACCATCTACCATATAGTGCATTGAAAGGTGACATTTTCAAACTGGCTTGATAACTATTGTTGTATGAGAATTCAGCATACGACAAGCTCTTGTCCGAACTACGCCCATGATTCAAGGCGCAAGCTCTCAAAATGTCTTTAAAAATCTGATTTGTCCTCTCAGTTTGCCCATCGGTTTGTGGGTGATATGCGGAGCTGAAATTCAACCGCGTACCCGTATCTTCATGCAGCTTCTTCCAGAACCTCGAGGTAAATTGAGAAACTAGATCTGAATCTATCCTCTTCGGAACTACGTGACAACACACGATTTGCTCCATATACAGCTCAGCTAATTGTGTCACGGTGTACTTAGTCCTAACATAAATAAAGTGGAATGATTTCGTCAATTGGTCCATGATAACCCAAATAGATTCGTAGCCCGACTGAGTACGTGGCAATCCGACAATGAAATCCATGCTAGTGTCTTCCCACTTCCACTCGGGCACTTTCAATGGCTGCAATAATCCAGCGGGTCTTTGATGTTTGTTCTTCACTCGTTGGCACGTGTCGCATAAGGCAATATATTCAGCAATATCCCTTTTCATGCCATCCCACCAACAGCAAGTTTTCAGGTCCTTGTACATCTTTGTACAGCCAGGATGTATGGAATAAGGCGAGTCATGTGCCTCCTTTAGTATCGTGTCGCGGATGTGCTTCACGTTAGGCACACAAATCCTTTTCCCTAACCAAAGCGTGCCATTCCCGTCTTCCTTGAAATCCTCTTCTACCCCTTGTCGGATTCTTTCCATAATTTCCTTTATTTCATCATACGTTGCTTGGCCATATCGTATCTCTTGTTGCAGCGTTGAATTCAATTCTACCACCTTCATCTCGTTCAAGAACCCGAGATGTAATCATTCGAACTCCTTACGCAGCTCGTGTGGCAGATCCCGAACCATAAGTTGGTGACATGCTCCCTTTTGGTTCAATGCATCCGCTACTACATTGGTCTTCCTGGGGTGATAGTTGATTCCTACATCATAATCCTTGATGAGTTCCAACCATCAATGTTGCCTCAAACTCAATACGAGTACCGTGCTCACTCATCAACTTCATGATCCTTTGAGCAAGTTGAATTACTCCGTTGTGCTTGCTCAACCATTCCATTCCAAGTATTATATCAATCCCTTTGGAATCTAAGACGATAAGGTTGGCAAGAAAGTCTACCCAAGTAATTCAACATGCTCAAAGGATCATACAGTTGATGAGTGATCACGTTACTAGTATTGAGTTTGAGGCAACGTTGATGGTTGGAACTCATCAAGAATTATGATGTAGGATTCAACTATCACCCCGGGAAGGCCAATGTAGTAGCGGATGCATTGAACCGAAAGGAAGCATGTCACCAACTTACGGTTTGGGAGCTGCCACCGGAGCTGCGTAAGGAGTTCGAACGATTACATCTCGGGTTCTTGAACGATATGAAGGTGGTAGAATTGAACTCAACGCTGGAACAAGAGATACGAGATGGCCAAGCAACGGATGAGGAAATAAAGGAAATCAAGCAAAGAATCTGACAAGGGGTAGAAAAGGATTTCAAGGAAGACGGGAATGGCACGCTTTGGTTAGGGAAAAGGATTTGTGTGCCTAACGTGAAGCACATCCACTAACCATACTAAAGGAGGCATATGACTCACCTTATTCCATACATCCTGGCTGTACAAAGATGTACAAGGACCTAAAACTTGCTCTTGGTAGGATGGCATGAAAACGGATATCGCTGAATATATTGCCTTATGTGATACGTGCTAATGAGTGAGGGCCGAACATCAAAGACCCGCTGCATTATTGCAGGCATTAAAAGTGCCCGAGTGGAAGTGGGAAGAAATTACCATGGATTTCATTGTCGGATTCCCACGTACTCAGTCGGGCTATGACTCTATTTGGGCTATCGTGGACCGATTGACGAAATCAGCCCACTTTATTCCTGTTAGGACTAAGTATACTGTTTTTTTTATTCTGGAGCATCGCATTCATTCATTTCATCTAAGTATGTTGCCAATTATTACCTCTCCATATCCCACATGAAACAAAATATGTTGGTTCATTCTCCCGGTGGAGAGATGTGGACTAATTCCACCGTCGGGTGCCCTGTTCCGGTGAGCTACGGCCGCCAGCTACCCTCGGGCCGAGTTCAGCGTCATGAGTTAGGGTGGTGTGGCGAGTCTGGGGTCGGAGATGGACGGGAAAACGATTCCGGCGATGCTCGCCGGAGGGCACCTCCGCAGGCCCCTGTTTGGCGCGAGGAAGGAGAAGACCTGCCGGGTGGGGCCCCCTGGCAGACATTTAAACATTTTGGGATTTTCAGTTCTAGTTGAAACTTTAGAGAGCCACAAATTGGGGTAGGAGAATCCATAAATTACGAAACAAATTTTGTTGGATTCCACTAATAGAGTACAATCCAAATATGAAACCCAATTAGTATGAAACCCATTATTTAATTCTGGAAAATTCTTTAAAACTTTTCAGCAAAAGAATTTTAGAGGGAGTTTGGTTCATCCAAAAATCCTCAAATTTTCCAGAATATTCCTTAGGATGTTAGTGAAACCCTGTAAAAGTTTCAGACCATTTGGAGTTGATTTGACCAGGGCAATTCAGATTTGAAGGTGCTGTGTTCATTTGAATACAGAAACATTTTCAGAGAATTTCCAAAACTTGGAAATTCAGTTTTGGGCAGATATTAGCTCCAAAAATGCTAGGAAAATTCATGCAAACTCTAGGAGCTATAATTCAAATTGTAGTTCGTTAAGTTGGGCATGAACAGGGGTGTTACCTCAGAATTAATTCTTCTTTGGTTATTTCCTGAGAGAATTATTCTGAGCAAACCACTCAATGAAAAGGGCTAATTTTTGGTCCAGAGGGTTTTCTTGTGACAAGGAACTCACACAAAAATTCTCAGCTCCATTGGAGCTCTGGATCACCCCTGCTCTGGTTAACCACTTGAGGTGATCAATGTGGAAGAGGGGGATAACCACTTAGCACTTAATCAGGTGCTTAGATCCAAACCCAAACCACTAGCCCCAGTTTCATTTTAAATTCTTGAACAGAGTTCCAGTTGTTAAAAACTTGTTATTAGAACATGTAGCAGAAACATTACAATGAACTCATGTGCATATTCATTAACATGTAGTATTTTATTGACGTGTAGTCGCTGAAGGCGAGGAGGCTCCAGAGGTACTTGACTTCCTCCTTCCGGAAGAGGAACTAACCCCTGACCAGCAGCAACAAGGAAAGCCCCGGTTTGCATTAACCTTTTTATAAGTTTTACTTTGTTTACATGTGCCATATGAAGTATGAAGGTGCATTAGGTATAGGATGGATGGAACCCCACTTGCATAAACCAAAAGTTTCCTATAAGAGTGAGGGTAGTGTCTAAGACCTCGAATAGACAGGCTATGCTTAATGAGTCATAGGACTTCGGTACAAGTCGAGTAGTTGGAATCTACTCATGAGATAGGCTTGGGGACGCACGGGTTCGGTTGAGTGATGTGAGATCACTTTAGTAATGAAAATGAGACTAGGCAGGGGCTAGGGTGCAACAAGAGGAAGTCTTCTGTGCGCAGCCCTGTCTGTGTCGATTGAGGACCGATCCGTGTGCGGCCCACGCTGATCAAGTTTGAATGTACCGAAGGCATATCGGATATATGGGCCCCAATAAACCGATGTAGCCTAAACCTCCGGGCGTCGAGGCATAACGCACCGATTTATAGGTGTAGGCTGAGGGCAGCAAGGTGGAAATCCGTTAACGGGCATAGAGAGATGCTCCGTGTAGGGAACCTCCTGCTCGTTTCGGTGCGACCGGTTCGACGTTTGGGCTGTTGGGTGAAAGGTTGTCCCGTACGACACCGAGTGAGCTCCACGGGTGGGCGTACGTGACGTGCTCTTTGGGTTTCCTTGCAGCTGTATAACGAGTCGATTCGCCATCCCTCGCGGTGAAGAGTACCACTTGGTCACTGAGTCATGACGTAGACTAATGAATGAAATGTTATGATTCAATATTGCTGTTATGATATAATTGTATTGCTACACGTGTGCCACCAAATATTGCTTACTAAATTTCAGATTCCTGAACTATTAACTTGTGGCTAAAAGATGAACTAAGGATGAACTCGTAGTCGTGTCCATTTGTTGCAATATTACTATCCTATGTTCATTGTACACCTCATGTAGAGTTTCATGCCTAGGTGAGTCGGTTAAGTCTTGTTGTGCCCTCGTGCTCACGGTTGCTGCTTAAGTGTTTTCCAGGTGAGGAGCCACCCACGGACTCGTAGTATGAGTCCACCGGCGAGGGTTACCCTCCGTCGGGGACCACGGCTGAGTGGGAGCCGTACACGCCGCGCTGAGCTGAGGAGTGCAGCCAGTGTTGGTTGCCCTAGGGCTGGGCAGCCGACTTTTGCTAGATAGGCGGGCGTGAGTTGTATAGTGTAGACTTCCGCTGTGCAATATAAACAATAGTTTGTAACTGAAGTTTGTACCTGTTTGTACAGTTCAGTTTGTTTTCCCATGTAATATATTGTGTCCTTATGACGTGTGCTATCGGGTGTCGCATCGCGCGGCACCACCCTCTGCGATCCTGGATGAGCGGATCCCGGTCCGCCACAGGAATGTTGGGGCGAGGGTGGTTTTGAGCATAGGTGCCCATGTTGGGATGAGGCACAGGAGGCATAGGCATACGAGGTGCTTGAATAACAGGGCTTTGCTTCGGTGGCTAATTAGAGCGAGGTTGATTTGCTGGGCGGAAAGTAGTAGTGGACGAGCCATAGTGTGGTGCAGCTGGTGGCATGAAGCGGGGACGTACGTTACTTCCTTGTGGCTGTCCTTGATATGGCATCTTCATCTTGCCCTCTTGTTCAATCTCGCAGATCTTGCTCTCCACCACGATAGCTTTGTCAACAAGCTTTTGAAAGTTTGCATAATCATTGTTGTGCATCTGTACCTGAATTTCATTGTTCAATCCTCTCATGAACAAGTACTGCTTCCTGTGATTCTGTGAGACCTATGTGTGCTGAATACATTGGCTTTGATGATAAAAGTTTTGAATACTACTAAAATACCTTTTTAACATGGTCCAACTCTAGGTCCGAGCTCCTGCAAGGTCTGACGATAGGTCCGACTTGTTTTGGGTAGCTCCGGCAAGGTCCGACGTAAGGTCCGACTTGCTTTGTCTAGGTCTGACTTATTTTTGCTAAGTCAGACTTGTTTTTGCTAGCTCCGGTGCTAGGTCCGACTAGCTTTGGTATGTTCCGTGCTAGGTCCGACTAAGCTTTAGTAAGCTCTGGCGCTAGCTCCGACTAAGCTTTAGTAAGCTCTGGTGCTAGGTCCGACTAGATTTGGTAAGCTCCGGTTCAAGGTCCGGTTAGCTTTGGTAAGGTTCGGAGCTTGATTGCAATGGTTCTGCTTTTAACTTGCAATGTTTTGAACTTGCTTTACTCTTATGGAAAGGTTGCTTGGTATTATTTTACTAAGTTTTTGGTGTGTTTTGGTGGTTATGGCTGATATCATTTTGCTATGGTTTACAACATGCTTATGTGAGATGCTCACGTAAGATGTTGTAGTTTCGGAACTAACGAGAGTCATGTCGAGGACTTGTGCACGGAAGTATTGGTTGTTTATTGATGTGCAGGTGTTCCTTGAGTTCAAGACATGGCTGGTGATGGGATCCATTGAACTAGTCTTAGGGAGAAGATGAGGTCCAACAACCATGTTCGGGAGGAATTGTGGTTGAGTTGATCAGGAGGTTGCGCAGTATGTTTTAATCAAGAACAATGCATATGAAGGTACCTTGGACGTCGTTGGAATATGTTTGCACGTGTGCAAGGAGTGCATGGACGTGGCTGCATGGTTCCAAGGCGTGATGAAGAGATGTGGACTTAAAGAATTGGTCGGAAAGGTCCAACCGACTAGGTTATGAACTCAGGCTGCGGCTGAGTCCTATTTGACTCAAATATGGAAAGTTTTGAATTGGTTATGATAGGATTTCGTGTGGGTCACGAATTTGAGTTATTTTAGTAATGTGAGATACGTTCTTAAGGTGTTTGGGAGTCTTAAGATTGCTTCTATCTGCGTATAGAAGAGTCCTAAGCAGTATTGGAAAGTTACAGTTTGAATCCAAGTAGGAGTAGGAGTCCTAGTTTGAGTTGAGTTGGCCATAGAGCTGGTTATATAAGCAAGGGAGGCCAAGGCTCGTAGAGAGCCCGACTTTGGGGCTGTTCCTCTTGTGTTTTGATAAATAAAATTCGTATTCTAAAGGAACTTTTGTGCCTTGTTCGTCCGACTTGTTTCAGACAAGTTTTTCTCGTCGAGTTTCTGTTCAGCACTACCTTGCTTCGGTGGTTTTATCATAACTCGAGTTTTACAGATCCAATTGATGTGATTCTTTTTGGGTTGTCTTCAGAACTTGATTATATATCATCTGTGAAAATTTCACGGTCATTGACTTTGTGGTTTCTGATCTACACGAGTTTTATTGCAGTATTCCAGAACTGTTTTTCTCGCGTAGGACAGATTGACCTTTGTTCGATCTTTCGATCGTAACTTGAGTTTATCTCAACGGATTTTCATGATTCTTGTTGTGACATCTTCGTGACATAATTCTATACAATATATACTAGTTTTGTCACAGTTTAACACATTTAGATTAGTCGCACACACGGTTTCTTTAACAGATCCGTTTTCTGCTGAGGGGTGTTTTGTTGCTTCCGCTGAAAAGTTTTTATCTACCATTCACTCCCCCTCTGGTAACTTTACACGTGTACTTCGATCCTACAATTGGTATTAGAGCCAGGTTGCTCTAATATTTGTGATTTTTACATGTTTTGACTAATCATCATGGATAAATACTCCGCCCAACCTTGTGTGTTTAGTGGTATTGATTTTCAGGTTTGGAAGGCACGCATGGAAGCTTTCATCCAGGCGCAAGGCTTTGCAATATGGGAAAAGATGTACAAGCCTTACGATGTGCCTTCAAACGATCAAGTCACGGCTACAAACATGAGAGATGTCGACAACAACAACAAGGCTCGGAAATTGATCATACAAGCACTAACTCAGAGCGACTTTGACCGTGTTGCACACCTCCGATTGGCGTACGATGTGTGGAGAGCACTTTGTGACTACCACGAAGGATCCAACACGATCAAGGAGGTAAGACAGGATATGTTCAAGAAAGAATACATGCGCTTTGAGATGCAACCCGGTGAGTCCATTGATGACCTCTTTGCTCGCTTTAATAAAATTCTCAGCAAATTGCGTAGGGTCAATGTTCATTTTTCAGATGCTGAAAATGCTAGGAAATTACTAAGTGCATTAGACATGTCAATCTGGGAGATGAAAGAAACATCCATACGTGAATCCACTGTCATGAGTACTCTTACATTAGATGTGCTTTATTCTAAGCTAAAAACTCATGAAATTGACATTATATCACGTAAGAACACAAATTAGACTACTGCATTTGTCTCACAACATGATATGCCTAGCTACGACCAATCATCTAGCAATACACTTGCTTTGCTGTCTTCACTAACCCTGGAACAGATTGAGGAGTTTCCAGAGGAGGAGTTAGTACTTCATTCTACTAGGTTCTCAAAAGCATTGCAAAATATGAGAACTAGGAGAGGAAGCTCCGGACCACAACGATGCTTTGAATGTGGTAAGACAGGATACTTTCATACAGATTGCCCTAACCTTTCAGGTCCTTCTAACCGTGATGAAAAGCAGAATAAAGTCAAGTCCTCTTTTGGCAACACCAACAAAAAAAAGAAGGGTTTTACAAGACGCAAACTGATAAACAGTTTCATCACCGCACTTCAAGAACTTGGCTCGAGTGATGTAGACATTGGAAGTGATGAAGATGAAGATGATCTGGCAAACTTGTGCTTCATGGCAGGCAAATCAAAATCAAGTATGGAGGATGCAGAACACAACAGTGACAACGAAGAGGTATATCCTACTTGCGATGAAATGTGTGATGCTATTTCTCGTGCCACTATTATTTGTTAAGAAAAAGAACAAAAAGCTTAGGGACAATGCTGTTAAAATTGAGTCACTAGAATCTGAAATTAATCATTTAAAATCCTTGATTCCTAGTGATGATTCTTGTTCCTCATGTGATTTAATATATGAACAATTGTCCTCTCTAAGAAGTGCACACACCTCCACACTTGATAAACTTGAACTTGAAATCGAAAAGAACAAAAAGCTTGCTGCACTTAATGATAAAAACTTGAACGATGCTTGTTGTTCTACAATTGATTTGCATTGTTCTACTTGCGATGATCTTGATAAGAAACTACAAGATGCTATGAAAGAAATTTCTATATTGAACAATGCTTTACGTTCTCATGAAGTTAAATATTGTTCCAATTGCAAACTAAAAGGAAAAACTTCATGTGAAAATTGTCTTGATCTATCAAATAAACTTGATAACATGCATAGGACATTAGATCGGTTTTGTAATGGGAATAAGAACCTAAACTTGCTGCTGAATTCTTGCAAGTCTTGCAATGATAAAACTGGTTTAGGTTTTGATTCATATGATCATGCTAAGGAACATCCACCTAAAATTGTAAAATCATTAGGAAGTGGTTTCATTCAAACAGTTCCTAAACAAAAAGAAGTGGTTTTTAAATCTGCAGGAGTGTTGTCACATTCGGGTTCAAATAAGCATACTGCATGCTCATCTAGACATGAACACAAAGTTAAATTTCATTGTACCTATTGTGGTAGAGATGGCCATGTCATAGATTTTTGTTATAGACTAGCTAAACAACATAAAAAGAAAAGAATGCAAGCTAGATCTTATAACTCTAATGCAAAATTTGCTGCACATACTAAACCGAATGTCAGGAACATGCAACCTGCTGTTATGAGTCAGAAATATTGAAAGTTTACCTCCGGAGCTTCAGTTTTTGCCTTTGGAGCTTCAGTTTTTGCCTCCGGACCTTCTTTTTTTGCCTCCGGAGCTACTGATTTTCGTGCTACACAAGTAACACCTCATAGGTCAGTAGTTAAGAACAAAAAATCTCAAACTTTGACTCATAAACCTGCTGTTTTATCTCAGCTTTCGCATGTTATTCGTGCTGGACGTCGTGTGACTCAGTACTGGATTCCTAAATGCCTTTTAACTAACCCCAGTATTGAGTCATCAATCTATTGTGTTTCTATGTAGGTTACACGCTTGAGGAAGGAGAACATTTGGATTGTGGATTCAGGTTGCTCACGCCACATGACCGGTAACAAAGAATGGTTCCCCTCTCTCTCTTTTGTGTCACATGTAGAGAATGTTACTTTTGCCGATAATTCTTCAACTCATATAATTGCTAAGGGTTCGGTTAGAATAAATGATCACTACACTTTGAAGGATGTGGCACATGTCAAAATTTTGAAATACAACTTGCTTTTTGTTTCACAATTGCTAGATGAAAATCTGGAAATTATTTTCAATAAAAACTGCTGCAAAGTTGTAGGTTCAAATAGTGAGCTTATTTTTAACATGTCTCGGTTTGGAAGAGTTTTTAAAGCTGATTTTGATATGTCCTCCTCTAAGCATAGATGTCTAGTTGCAAATGATTCCAAGGATTTATATTTTTAGCATCGTAGACTTGGTCACGTAGGCTTTGATCATCTCACGCGTGTTAGTGCTCTTGGTCGCATATGTGGGCTGCCTAAGCTTAAAGGGGACAAAGAAATTGTGTGCTCTTCTTGTAGACATGCTAAGATGGTTTCAGGTTCACATGCTCCTCTCACAATGACATGACAACTGAACCGGGTCAACTTTTACACCTTGACACCGTAGGACCTTCACGTGTTCAATCCTTCGGAGGTAAATGGTATGTTCTTGTGTTTGTTGATGACTATTCAAGATACTCTTGGGTTTACTTTATGGCATCTAAGAATGAAGCTTTTAGTCACTTTAGAACTTTATTTCTTAGATTATCAATTGATCACCCAGGATCTTTAAGAGCAATTAGAAGTGATAATGGAAACGAATTTAAAAATCAATCGTTTGATCACTTTTGTGCTGAAAATGCAATAGATCATCAATTTTCTTCACCATATGTACCTCAACAAAACAGTGCTGTAGAGAGAAAGAACAGAATCTTAGTTGAGGTGGCTAGGACTATGCTTGATGAATATCAAACTCCTAGGAAATTTTGGGCTGATGCAATTGCAACCGCTTGTTATGTCTCAAATCGTGTTTTCTTGTGTGATAAGCTAGGTAAAACACCATATGAGCTCAGGTTTGGACATAGGCCTAGTGTCACACACTTTAGGGTCTTTGGTTGCAAATGCTTTGTTAAGAAACATGGTAATCTTGATAAATTTGAAGCTAGATCTGTCGATGGCATGTTTCTTGGTTATTCATCTCATACTAGAGGCTACCGTGTGCTTTTACTTGATACTAAAAAATTGTGGAGACATGTGAGGTTTCTTTTGATGAAGCTAGCCCACGTACTAGTTCAAATATTGCAGGTCCGGATCCATATCCGCAGGGGGAGAGTATTTTCGTTGAAGAAGAGGAAGAAGTGGTGCTGCTGCCCGAAAATTCAGCAGCTAATGACATTTTTCCAGCTCCTGATCTTGATTCACAGCCAGCACAGACGACCACCATTGCTGGTCCAGATCCTCCTCACGTCACAAGCTCATCTATTTGTGATGAACATGAAGAAGAAGAAGCTTGTGAAGTGTCCACTCCCATCCAGATTCTCAAAAGTCATCCTCCACAACAAATTATTGGAAGCTTGCATGAACGAGTTACAAGGTCCAGGTTTTTCGACCCCAATTCTCATGCTCATTCTGCTTTTGTTGCTTCTTTTGAACCCAAAGATATATCACACACACTCACTAATGAATCTTGTATTATTGTCATGCAAGAAGAGTTAGAAAATTTTGAAAGAAATAATGTTTGAAAACTTGTACCTCCACCTCAAGGTCACACTTTAATTGGAACTAAATGAGGGTTTAAAAATAAACAAAGTGAGGATGGGGTTGTGGTTAGTAATAAGGCTAGGTTGGTTGCTCAAGGTTTCACACAAGTTGAAGGTCTAGATTTTGATGAAACTTTTGCTCCTGTTGCTAGATTAGAAGCCATAAGAATTTTGTTAGCTTTTGCTGCATCTAAAGGTTTTAAGCTATATCAAATGGATGTTAAAATTGCTTTTCTTAATGGATACATAGATGAGGAGGTTTATGTCAAACAACCACCTGGTTTTGAAAATCTAAATTTTCCTAATCATGTTTACAAACTGTCCAAAGCCTTGTACGGTCTCAAACAAGCCCCTAGAGGATGGTATGATAGGTTAAAAACATTCTTACTTGAAAAGGGGTTTACCATGGGCAAGGTTGATAAAACTCTTTTTGTGCTTAAGCATGGCAATGACTCATTATTCGTTCAAGTGTATGTGGATGATATTATCTTTGGTTGTGCTTCTCATGATCTTGTGTCCAAGTTTTCAGCTATGATGAGTTCAGAATTTGAGATGAGTATGATGGGAGAACTCACGTATTTTTTTGGGCTGCAAATCAAGCAAACCAAGGAGGGTACCTTTGTGCATCAAACAAAGTATACAAAAGATCTCCTAAGGCGCTTCAACATGGACAAAAGCAAGCCTCTTCAGACACCAATGGGAACAGAAACAACACTTGAACTTGATGAAGATTGTGGTCCCGTTGATCAAAAAGAATATAGATGCATGATCGGATCACTTTTGTATCTCACGGCATCAAGACCGGACATACAATTCAGCGTATGTCTTTGTGCACGGTTTCAAGCCTCCCCACGTGCTTCACATCATCAAGCCGTCAAAAGGATTCTCATGTACTTACATGGAACTCAAGAATTTGGCATTTTTCTTCTTCTTCCTCAACCGTTACTTTGAAATCTTTTTTCCGATGCTGATTTTGGGGGTTGTAGGATTGATAGGAAAAGTACTTCTGGTGGTTGACATTTTCTTGGTAATTCACTTGTTGCCTGGTCCTCTAGAAAACAAAGTTCAGTTGCACAATCCAAAGTCGAATCTGAATATGTAGCTGCTGCTAGTGCTTGCTCACAAATTGTTTGGATTGTTTAAACACTTAAGGACTATGGGGTTGATATAGATAGTGTTCCACTGTTTTGTGATAACACTAGTGCCATTTGAATTGCTAAAAACCCCGTGCAACATTCGAGAACTAAGCACATTGACATTAGGTATCACTTTCTCCATGATAAAGTCGAAAAAGGGAACATTGTGCTTCACCATGTAGATACCGAACAACAATTAGCTGACATTTTCACAAAACCTTTGGATTTCACTCGTTTTTGTTACATTCATAGTGAAATAGGGGTTATGCATCCTCATGGCTTAAATTGAGTGAGAATTTTGAAACTTGGGAAGTCTATGTGTGAATCTAAAATTAAAATAATATGAGCATAGTATTTCATGCATATATGACTTTGTGATTCCTTTTTCATGTTGAAAGTTCTTACTACATTACTCGTGTTATACATTTTGTAGTTTTTACCATGTCTAGTAATTGGAATAATTACTTATACTAAATCTTGTCGTGGTCGAACTTTCATGCTGTTTTGAACTTGTTGCATGCTCACAAGTGCTTTTAATCATAAAGAATTAATCAAGTAATCAACTCACATGTTGAGTTTTTATGTTCAAATGACCTAGACAAAGCAAGTCGGACCTTACGTCGGACCTTGCCGGAGCTACCCAAAACAAGTCGGACCTTACAGGAGCTCGGACTTAGAGTCAGACCTTTTAAAAAGGTGTTTTGGTATTATTCAAAACTTTTATCGTCAAAGCCAATGTATTCAGCAAACATAGGTCTCACAATCTCCCACTTGATGAATGCATTGGCAACACCACTCAAAATTTGAACATTGGCTTATTCACATGAAAAGTTTTGAAAACAATTTCTCCCCCTTTGTAAATCAGAAATAAAATGAGAAGAAAAACAAAAATACCAAAAATTCTCCCCCTGAGAAGAATCGTGCCAAAACACTTGTGAATGTGTGCAATGTGTTATCAACTTCTCCCCCTTTGACAATGTATTCAGCAAGGTACAAAAGAGAAATTTTAATTTGTTATGAGCACATTATAACATATACATATAAAACAAAGCTCATCCAAATCATACTATCAAGTAACTTACACTAACACATCAATGAGATACATAAAGTAGTGTAAGCCATGCTAGAGATCAAGTGTAATTTTCAATTTAAGCAAGTCATGATCTCACAAACTTAACTATTTCAAGACCTGAAAACATGACACTTGTTACTGCATTTTATTTATCATTTGAAGCACAAATTTTGATCTTATGATTTTTGCAAGAGATTATATGCAGCATCAGCCTTATTCTAACCAACCAAGCCAAGCCTATGTCATTTGACAGTCAGAAGCTTAAGGACATAGTTTTAGTCATACACAACTCCTTTCAAGTTCATATCTAAGTGCAATGATAAGCTATCTCAAAAGAAGAAGTGTGATGCATGCATATTCTCTTGATCTTTTCTCTGTCCGACTAAGCTTTAGTAAGCTCCAGCGCTAGGTCCGACTAGCTTTGGTAAGCTCAGGTTCAAGGTCCAGTTAGCTTTGGTAAGGTTCGGAGCTTGATTGCAATGGTTCTGCTTTTAACTTGCAATGTTTGGAACTTGCTTTACTCTTATGGAAAGTTTTCTTAGTATTATTTTATTATGTTTTTGGTGTGTTTTGGTGGTTATGGCTGATATCATTTTGCTATGGTTTACAACATGCTTATGTGAGGTGCTCACGTAAGATGTTGTAGTTTCGGAACTAACGAGAGTCAAGTCGAGGACTTATGCTCGGAAGTATTAGTTGTTTATTCATGTGCAGGTGTTGATTGAGTTCAAGACATGGCTGGTGACGGGATCCATTGAACTATTCTTAAGGAGAAGATGAGGTTCAACAACCAAATTCGGGAGGAATTGTGGTTGACTTGATCGGGAGGTTGCGCAGTAGGTTTGAATCAAGAACAATGCATATGAAGGTATCTTGGACGTCGTTGGAAGATGTTTGCACGTGTGCAAGGAGTGCATGGACGTGGCTGCATAGTTTCAAGGCGTGATGAAGAGATGTGGACGTAAATAATTGGTCGGAAAGGTCCAACCGACTAGGTTATGAACTCAGGCTGCGGCTGAGTCGTGTTTGACTCAAATATGGAAAGTTTTGAGTTGGCAATGATAGGATTTCGTGTGGGTCACGAATTTGAGTTATTTTAGGAATGTGCGATACGTTTCTAAGCTGTTTGGAAGTCTTAAGATTGCTTCTATCTGCGTATAGAAGAGTTCTAAGCAGTATTGGAAAGTTACAGTTTGAATCCAAGTAGGAGTAGGAGTCCTAGTTTGAGTTGAGTTGGTCATAGAGCTGGTTATATAAGCAAGGGAGGCCAAGGCTCGTGGAGAGCACGACTTTGGGTCTGTTCCTCTTGTGTTTTGATAAATAAAATTCGTATTCTAAAGGAACTTTTGTGCCTTGTTCGTCCGACTTGTTTCAGACATGTTTTTCTCGTCGAGTTTCTGTTCAGCATTACCTTGCTTTGGTGGTTTTATCATAACTCGAGTTTTACAGATCCAATTCATGTGATTATTTTTGGGTTCTGTTCACAACTTGATTATCTATCATCTGTGAAAATTTCACGGTCATTGAATCTGTGGTTTATGATCTACATGAGTTTCTTTGCAGTATTCCAGAACTGTTTTTCTCGCGTAGGACAGATTGACCTTTGTTCGATCTTTCGATAGTAACTTGAGTTTCTCTCAACGGATTTTCATGATTCTTGTTGTGACATCTTCGTGAATTGATTCTCTACAATCTATACTAGTTTTGTCACAGTTGAACACGTTTAGATTAGTCGCACACATGGTTTCTTTAACAGATCCGTTTTCTGCTGAGGGGTGTTTTGTTGCTTCCGCTGAAAAATTTTTATCTACCACCCACCCACCTCTGATAGCTTTACACGTGTACTTCGATCCTACAGATTCGAGTTGACATCTTCGGGAGCATACCTTGACAGCTGTGTGAACTTGTTGAGGTACTCATTCATGCTCTTCCTCCCTTGAAAGAGATCTTCTTGCCTTTTAAAAGAGCAATGAGAGCGGAAACTCTCCTTGAATTCAGCCCAAGTGATAGTCTCCTGGTTGACATGAGCATTGAAAAGAGCATCCCACCAATCAGCGGCTGCTCCCATCAGATGGTGTGATGCAAAAAGAACTTTCTCCCGGTCATTGCATTGAACAATAGCAAGCTTATTTTACATATACTTCAGCCAATCATCAGCCTCCATAGGATCATTGGCTTGTGCAAAAGTAGGCGGCCTAGTCCTCATGAACTCTCCCAATCTGTTGTGAACCGGCGGTGGTGGCGGTGGCGGCGGTGGGGGTGCAGAAATGGGGTTATGGTTGTTGTTGTTGTAGTTGTTGGCCTGCAGCTGTCCCAACATTTGTATCATAGTTTGCATGAGCTGGTTCTGCATAGCCATCAACCGTTCAAGGTTGCTTGCATCAGCCCCGGGGTTGTCATTTTCAGGGACTTCCACATTACCATCCTCATGTGGTTCATTGTTACCACCATAGTTCCTTCATTGGTGGTTGGAATTTTCCTTCGCCATCTGTGAGAGAGTAGAGTAGGAAATAGAAATTTAGATTGATCCCCCAACTATATGCATCAAGGTGTATTAACTAAGCAACTTCTTTTATTAATTTCATCCTATATGAGGATGTGAACAAGTGCCGAAGCATCTCACATATCTTCACTATGTGTGGATGTGGACATTCACCGAAGCGTCCCACAACTCACACCAAGCACACAAGCAATCATCATGAAATTCAGCACACCCCTTTTATTTCAGCCTACTACGTCTACGCATTCCTATTACAACTTTATTCAATGGGAAACCTAAACTTAATCGTGAGAACCGGTGCTGTTTTCACCGTGATACGGGGGTGGTCCATACATGGGTACAAGCCATGGTGAGTCGGCAGTCCATGTAGGGATAGATGATGCTGGAGCTCCATTTGTTCCCGCATTGGCACGAGTCTCCTCTTGTTTTTCCAGCAAGTACAGCTTCTTGCGGAGGTAACGGATCTCTTCTTGTGCGCTTGCATAGAGGTTTCCTAACTCCATGATCAACCTCTGCGACTTGTCAGCAGCTTGTGGGATGGAAAGAGCTCCTCCATGGGATCCAATGATCTCCCTTGTACCACTCTTCCGACAGGGGTGCAGCTCAAAGGTAGTGTTCTCAAGCTGCTCACGGAAGGCGTAGCACAGTCCGGTGAGTGCATCCTATGCAGCATCATAAATAGCTTCTGCCCTTGTAGCTCTCCATTTGGGTGTGAAGTGTCGGGTGACAACCGTTAGATAGGATGGTTACCTCAGCCTTCCACTGTTCAAGTCCGAGACGATGGACTTTCTTGAGGAGGTACTCTGGGTAGAGGCTGCAGCAATCAAGGAACTCTCTATGCTCCATGGATATGTCCTCTCTCCATCCCGTCGGACCGGAATTCTTGAACTGAACGGTTGGCCCGTTCATCACCTTCATTCTCGTCCTAAACAGGGGGTGGCTCCTCTTCGGATTCCTCTCCTTCCGACATAGCTTCATGAGGCTCTGCTGGGTGTAAGGCCGCCTGGAATTCCTCCTGAGGTGCGTACCAATGCTGTTCTTCTTGTGAATCATCTTCCATGTCGTTTTTTATTGGTTCCACCTGTTCCGGATCCTATTCCTCATGCATAGTGCTACTGACTTCATCTTCATCATGAGGTTCCATCTTCACCCCCTCCCAATATGGTCCATCGGACACCTCAATGGGGTTAAGTGCACTCCCAAGTGGTGGTGGACGAGTTCTCATGCGTGCTGTGCTCCTAGTGACCGGCATCTATAAATAAGACATGAGAAGCTTTAGAGAAAAAAGAGATAACTCCAAAATTTCAGAAGCTAGGAAGCAATAAAACAAAAGAGTTGCTGTCCACAAGAAAAGAAAAAAGGGGGCTGAAAATAGCACTTTGCGGTGGCTGAGTTGACAATTAAAGTGTAGCAGAAAGCAATTATCAAAAATAACAGTTTAGAGGGGTATTCCTATGTGCTTTAGAGTGTCCATTCTACCTAGGCTTGTGTGCCCAGGATGTTCATCACACATACACAACTTTATCACAAACTGAATTCAGAATATAGCCATGTACGAATGATGTTTAAGTACTTTATTACATTGACTCATTTTCTCATTCATGAATATCTAACTTATTCTTGTAGCAGAAGACTCTAAATGACAGCGGAAAATGGCTAAGACAGCTGACTCCAACTTCAACTCCATAGACATGTTGACGGTAGTGCACATGCCTAGTACTCCACTTGCTCTTCGAAGTATTCTTCCCCTGTAGCTGAATTATTTATAGGAATGCAAGGGTGAGTACAGGCCATACTCAGCAAGTGAGAGAAAAGTATGACATGTAGCTTACAACAAGGTAGGGAATAAAGAGGTTCATTGCAGCAAGCAAATTTTATTTCACAAACATGGTAAAAACAGTAACTATTTCTAGGTGAGTTAAATCCCAACATAACCAAGTAAGTCATCAACATTCCTTCATCATAATTCACCATTTATCAAGCCTCAACCAGCCAATAATTTTTCCCAATTTCATCTCATACTCACAAAAAACTCATAACCATCTCATTTTCATAGAACCGAAACCAAACTCATTGTCATGACCCAAAATAGTCCCAATGACAATATCATAACTATACCTGAATAACCATACCATGTTTGCCTCTAATCATGGTAGTTGGCCAGGTGCTTGTAACCGGAAGCACGACTATCAAGATAGTTTTACACTCTACAGAGGTGGCACCACTTTACCCACAAGTTCGTGATTTCGTCACCCGTTGGCGACTATAAAGAACCTCCATTATACCAGTACACAACCGTCGGTGTATGGCCAAGAGATCACAAAATAGCCTTTACAAACGGGCTAATAGGATGTACGGATCCACTGAGGTTTCGCAGGCTGGCTCGAATCCCCATTCTCCCACCCACGGGCCTCCTCTTGTGCCATGCAGTTCCAAGGGTAGTCCTCCTCAACTCCCATTCCCTGCGCCATCCAATGATCCATAACAAGATAGCAACACACCTAATTAGTCAGCTATGCCGCACCAATATTTGGCCTTGTGGTGGCACTGTTTTCCTAGCATGTGCTCGCATGAACCGGTCCTTAGATCTATGCAAGCAAACCACCATCTCATTGAGCAATATCCGCTAACCAAGCTCTCCTAGATCTCCCTGATGCCATGCTCATTAACATCATCGAATTCTCATTATCTTTATTCTCATGAGTGCAGTAGCTAAACAAGTTTTATTTCAGCTTCCCATATTCTGTAAGTTTAGCGAAGCAAAAAGGAAAAACGACCATACCCGACTCTTCAACTTTCCCGGCGACAAGGATGGTTAACAAAACTAGTAAACTCCTATAAAAGGGTGTCCCATCAAGTTGACACAAGCATACAAGTTTTCGCAAGCAAAACAGTTTCAAAATCATGGGTTCAATATGGTCAAGGGGCACTTGCCTTGCTCCCGTGGTTCGTGTTGCTCAAGCATCTCGAAGTCTTGGGGCTGTAGTTCCTCGTAGACGACCTCTTGAGCATGTCCTTCTACTCACGACCACACACATACAAAATTTACAGCAATCAATTATCATGCACAAACTTTACTCAAGATGCAATGAGGTAGATGAATGCAATTCCTATGGTGCAGTTTATAAAAATCAGTTTGCACATGTTCTTGCAAGTTTTACTAGTCTTCCATGGGTTTTATGATGAACAAGGCTTCTGGGATCAAGTGTGGATGTGGTGATGATCTTGACACACTTTGTAGATCAATCTCATCGTCAAAAATCGACCAATAGATGGTCTGTCCACGCGGAGAATTTTCTGCTCGCCGGGGGTGAAGAAAACGGGTAAGCTGGCGGCGACATTGTAAGAGGGGTAACAGAAACCTACCTCACTTGTTCCTCCTCTCTTTCTGGTGGCAGAACCTCCTTCCTTGCAATGGCAGCAGCGGAAGATGTTCTATGGACAATTACTATGCTGCGGCTAGGGCAGAACGTCGGGGGCTTCTTCTCCAGCGATGGCGAGGCGTGGCGGAGCTTCTACGGCAGCCAAACACTAGCAAGGGGCAGCAATGTGGGGAAAAATAGGGGAATTTTGTGGAACTTGGGGAAAATCAGGAAAATTGGGCAAAATTGGGGAAATTAGGGGAGAGGGGAATTTGGAGGAAATTTTGGGAAAAATTGGGGGTGGCCAAATTTGGCTATTTTATTTATTATTTTTTCTTTTTCTTTTTATTTCTTTTTCTTTTCTATTTATTTTCATTATGTTCTATTTTTATTTCCTTTTATTATTTTATTTGCTTCTATATCCCTCTCTTTATTTTCTTCTTCTTTTTAAATGTTTTTCTACATGAAAAATGTATGCAATGCATGGTAGAAATTTTGAGGGTGTTACATTAAATGGCTGACAGTGGGCCCCACGCGGCGGGCGTCTTCTACCTCACGCCAGCGGCGCTTGGGCGGCGACGCGCGCCAGCGAGGGTCGCCGGAACTGGGTTCTCGGTCGCCTACCGAGCTGAAAGTCGACGCCTCTACGTTTTTGACCCCGAGCAACTCGACGGTAGGGTCGATTTGGACCAGATTTGGCTGGAAACATGCGTGCAATGGCGGCAGCGGCGACTAGGGTTCCAGCGACGGTGTTCTCTTGCTAGGGTGCACCAAATCGGCTGGGGTTTGGTCAGAGAGCATCGTGGAAACCTGAGGAAGCTGAAAATGGACACCAATCATGATGAAAAGGACGGAAACCTAGGCCTCCACGGTGACCCGAAGGTTTTTCGGTGGCAAAGAGGAAAACTGATATTCCGGCGCGGATACTTGATCAGGTTTTTATGCAGGTAGATGTTCGCCACGCATCTCAGTATCCATGCTCCGATGAAAATGGAGGAAGACCAAGCCGGGGGTTCGAATTTTTTAGTTTGCTACCGGCTGTGCTATGAACTAGGTTTCTGTAATTTGTGAAATTCGAGCTAACGGATTGATCAAATGCGAAATTGTTTTCGGCTACACCATGTAGGCATACAAGCGCACCCCTTTTGTGTAAGAAAGTGAAAACGAAGATGGCCTAGCGCCCTGTCGATGGTGAGCCGAAACGGGTTTCGCCGGTTTCACCTCGAGACCTCGGCGATGATCCTCAATTTGCGGGCACCACGAGCAAGGAACTTCGGAGTTGAGGTGGTCGACTGCTAGAGCACAACGTTGCACCTCTTTTCTGTGTTGGGAGCTCGAGCAACCGGAGTTCGGCCGGTGTGTGCGAGCAAGAGCAGAGGAGTGGTGCCGGCTTTGGTTGTTTGCCGCGGGAGAAGAACAGAGAGCGAGCTGGGGCAGAGAAGAACTTCGGCTGTGCTTTCTACGTGAGAGATGAGGGCGAGCAAAAGATTGTGGAAGTGATCTTAACGGCACCCGGGCAGGCAGCTTGCTGGCAGCCGCTGCCGCTCGGTGGTGCGCGCTGAGAGCTCGAGGGAGTCGGTTCCACTGGAGAGGCTGACATGTGGGGTCCACAGCCCTTCAATTTTTGTCCTCTCTGTGCTTTGAGATTTTTTACAAAACCTTTGTACAAATTTCACCAAAGTTGGAGGGTAGACCAAAAAGAATATGTTGAACTCAAATATGAAATCATATTTTTAAATTGACCAAGTTTGGTTCAGATTAAAATTCAAATTTGAATGCAATGGCTCTCTCAGTTATTCCTTTAAAATAAAGAGTATATGATCTCCAAACATTACCAATTTCGAAAAGAAGCTATTTGATACATGTAAAAGTCCCAAAAATGTATAACGAATAAAAACCGAGGTTTGAGTTCACATGTGTGGCAAAGACAAGAAAAATGGGACTTGCTAAAACTTTTCTTCATACAAAGTAATACATGGATGATCATCCAAAATGGGGCTCACATTTTTTTATTTGAAAGTGTTGAACCAATAACGATTTAAATACCTCTTTGCATGTATATTTAAAAATCAGATTTGAAATTCAAAGTTCACACAAATGGTGGCCAAAAATTTGAATAACCATGCAGCCCTAGAGTTGGAAATTTAGGAATAAGTGGATGACAAACTTTTTATTTGTAGGGTGGACTCAAAAAAGGAATTATGGAAGCATTTTCCAAACTCCAACCAAATTCAAATTTTCATGCAAATTCAAACTGAATTTGGAGAATTCAAATTCTAGCTCACCTTTTTGTAACTCAGAATTGTGGAATTTGGGAAGATCAACTTGAGGAGATCTTTTGGGGAGAATGTTGGGTGGAGCCCACATGTCATAGGCTGGAAATGGGAAAAACTTACACACTAAGGCTAGCTCTGTTTCAACCCCCACGAGCTGTTTTCACCGTGAGCCACCGAGAAGCTTGCCGCGCCACCTCCTGCTGCCTGCTCCCACGCACTGGCGCCAGAGGCTGTTCACTCGGAGCCTCGGCGTGATCACATCCCCTCAGCCCGAGCAAAGACTCAGTTGCTTTCTTCTCCTCGGGAGCGCACGAGCAGGACCGGTGCCTCACTGTCGTCTCTCGGTTTGATAAGGAAATCGGCAGCATCCATCACGCCCTCTCCTCCCCAAGCTGCTAAACAACACCCCAAGCTCAGCCTCCACCTCCCTGACCCAGAAACCACTGAGCTCCAGCTTTCTTTGCCCGAGAACAGCCTCCACAGCGACGACCTAGCTCGAGCCGAAGGTCGGGCGCTCGTGGACAGCGCTCCACAGGAGTTTTCACGGCTGAGCGATCACGGCTACGGGAGCGTGCTACTGTGGTTCTGCTCTCCTTCAAATCTTGGAGCAAACCATGGATCGTCGCCGGCCAATTTGAGAATTTTGTTCCGGCGGCTTCACACCGAACGACCGGTACGGTTTCTTCAAATTCCTCCTCTCTGATCCTCCATAGGTCGTCAAACTTGGCACATAGGTGCTGGACTAGCCGGCGATCAGAATCCCTTTAGCAGCCGTTGCATGAAACCGGCTAGGAACGACGGATTTTGAGCTCGATCAAGGGTGTTCATGGCGGGCACGATCGGTCGCACGGTGATGACCAACTTGCGGCCGTTCCAGAGCCATTTTGAGGCCTTTCCGAGCTTCGTAGTCGTGCCCTGATGCTGGAGAGCTAAGTGGTCGAGCATTTCGCGGGCTGAGAACCCCGGCCGATGATGCCGAAGCTCAACCGAGGCCGCTGCACGTCGCCGGCCATCTTCCGGTCACCGGCAGCCCCAAAACACTTCACCATCGTGTTCCCCGGCCTAACGCCCTGGCGGTGAGTTTTAGCTCGTGCGGTGGTCGGCAGCGGCGATCCGGCGAGTCCGGGTTTACTCCGGCGAGCTGAGTGTGCAGGCGCGGGAAGACAGCCGGAGGAAGAAGAAGCCCGGGTGGGTCCCGGCTGTCAGCGGTGGAAAATTTAAATCTGTGATCAGGTGTGGCCCGGATCGGGTGTGCTGGCGTGCTGGAGACCTGTGACTCGGTGTGGCTTCAATCCTATTGGCTGGGAATTAAACAGTGGGTCCAGCCGACTTTTCAGTAGGGAAAATAATTCCAGAGATGGCTAAAAATTTGGAAAATTCATATCTCTGTGTAGAAACCTCCAATTTGAGTGATTCCAATTGGGTTGGATTCATTCCTCGGAGTTCTATCAAAATATGAACTCAGATTTGTATGGAAGTAAATATATAATTCTGGAAAATTCTTTGAAGGTATTCTGAAAAATAATTTGAGGGAGTTTGGTTTATCCAATAATCCTCAAATTTTGCCAGAATATTCTTTAGCATATTGTTGACCTTCTAGCAAATTTTCAGCTCATTTGAAGATCATCTGTGTAGGAATTTGCTAAATACAAACTGCTGTGTTCATAAGAGTGCAGAAACATTTTCAGAAAATGTTTCCCACTTGTAAAATATATTCTGGGCAATCCATAGCTCCACAAATCATAGGAAAATTTAGGTCAGCTCTATGAGACAAACTTGAAATTGTGGTTCACTAAATTTGGCATGAAAATGCACAGTACTCCAGAATTAATTCTTTTAAGTAGGAATGCTTAAAGAATTGTTCTGGAATAACTACTCAAGTAAAATGGCTGAATTTTGGACCAAATTAGTTTCATATGACCAAGAACTCACATGTAAATTATCATCTCAAGTTGAGCCTTAGAACTCCCTGTTCTTATTCTCCATACTTATCTACATGGGAATATACATAAGAGACATTGTCAGAATTATGGAGAACACAACTTAACTCCACATTAGCTGCAAATTTGGCAAGCTAAATCCCTAGGTAGTATATAACCTGCTGTAAATGTTTCGAGGACAGTGGAGTTCTTGTTCTTCAGTTGCATTCAAATCTTTTTAGCTCATCTATTATGTTCATTAGGGAAAGTAGTTAGTGTATAGATACAACACTAAGATCAATTCAGTTCATTTCTGGTTCTTTGCACAATAGAGGCTAATCAAGTCATTCTTGGCCTTTCCACACCACCTCTGTCCCTAAGAAATCCATTCTATAATTCTTTCCATTTAATTCTATAAAAATTGTTCATATGCATTGCAATAGGAATCACGACGAAGGGGATTCAAAGGAGCGATTCATCGAAGTGGATCATACTCCAGAGATTCAAGGGTTGATCAACCAAGATTACTAACTGATTATATACGACTACCCTGCAAAACAGGCAAGCTCCCGTTTGCATTTAACAGCCTTTAAGTTTTTACTTTGTATTCACTTTCGGTTAAGACATGAAATGTGCATTAGGTCTAGTGTTTGATACTCCTCTTGCATGACCAAATGCATCCATGGAGTATTGGGTAGGTGTCTTTCACCGTGTAGAACTGCCATGCTTAAGTAAGATTCGGTAGAAGTCGGGTGGTGAGATGATACTCGCATGTTCAGGAACAACAGAGGCATATGGGATTGGTTCAAAAATGAATTAGCAAGTTAAAGTGGAGACAGGAAGGTTGTAGGGCAGCAGGACATAGGGACCTGTGTGCTGTAGAACTGTCAATGTCGGTCAAGGACCGATCCGTATGCGGCCCTGTTGAACAAGATTGAGTTGTGTACCGGACTCATGCTGGTATTATGGGATCCAGTAAACCGATGTACCTCGGGAAGCTGCCATTGGGCCTTTTCAGGTCGCCTCAGGCGGACGGCCGGTGCGCAGTATGTGGGGAACATTCTCATGACATCTCATGTCGGCAGGTGCACCATGAGAGTGGCTACTGTACGGGGTGACTTGATCGATTCAACGGGGGTGAAACGGGAAAAGGCTGCCATGTACGACGTTAGTGATGGTTGCTGTAGGCAACGTCGAGTACGGGCGTATGTGTCGTGTAGTCCGGGTGTTATTGATTCGTATCACCGTCGCTCGCGGAATGGACCGAGCATACTTGTTCTCACATTCGTGACGTAGTAAGAACTTGCATGAGAAAGGAACTAATCACCTTGGTTTGAAGTTTCGTACTAGCTTTGTATTGGATCTTGATGAATAGGCTAGTGCAAAACTTGATTCTTTTATCCCGTGAGCAAATTACATCGGGGGAAGCGTTTCTTGTTTGATTGTGGACTCTCGATGTGGCGTGCCCAAGGTTACTTAAAATTGCTGCAGATAATATGTGAAAGTAAGGATTCACTTTTTAGGCAAGTCTTATTATGCTTTTGGCTATCCTACTTTAGGTTCATAACCTCACATAGAGTTTCATGTTTAGGGTGACGGTTAAGTCTTGCTGAGCGTTATGCTCACGGATGCTATCCGAGTTGTTTTGCAAGTTTGACTTCATGCTTATGAAGGGATGCCGATGAGACTCGGGAACCTCCGAGTGGTTACTCAAGAGCATCCTTGCCGCTGCAGATTGTTCTTCGTGTTGCTAGTAAGAAAAGTCCGCAGGCTGGACTGTTTCTTTGTTGCTAGTTTAGAAGGGAGACGTGAGAGTTATAGTCTTCCGCTTTAGCTTATTTTGATATAGGTACTTGTAAAACAATTTTGTACACTTCAGCAAATGATTTATGTGATGTGTTTCTTCGACCGTGTGTTGTTGGGTGCCGCATATCACGGCACCACCCAACGAGGTCCTGTTCGGGGCATCATCCTGTCGGGCGGCCCTCACAGCGTGGTATCAGAGCTGCGTTGGGAATAGCACATGGATTGAGCACCATGTTACGTTAAAAATTCATGATACGGTGATGTCGATACCCTCAGTACCGGGTACCCCCGCGCACAGGAGAAAAACCGGCTAAGTACCTCACCTCCTCCGCAGGGGTGAGCTCCGAAGGTGCCACGTGCCAAGCAGGGCCGGGCCTTCCACCTCCTCAGAGGCGAGCCCTGGGCCTGCCACGTGGCCAGCAGTGCCGGAGCTCGCGCCCTCTGCAGGGGCGAGCTCAGAAGGCGCCACGTGTCCAGCGGGGCCAGGCCTCCCCTTTCCTCAGAGGCGAGGCCTGAGCCTGCCATGTGGCCAACAGTGTCGGACCTCGCCCCCTCTGCAGGGGTGAGCTCCGAAGGCGCCACGTATCCAGCGGGGACGGGCCTCCTCTCTCCTCAGAGGTGAGCCCCGGGCCTGCCACGTGGCCAGCAGTGCCGGATCTCACCCCCTCCGCTGGGGTGAGCTCCGAAGGCGCCACGTGTCGTGCTGCCCACCCCGGCTCAGTAGGCAGCAGGAGTAAAGGCACGCCATGCCATGTCCGATGAAGACATTCGAGACCCGTGCCTTCCCAAGACGTGGGGATGCGGCGCATGCCCCTGTCAGGTTGCACTGTGACCAGTAGCGTCACAGTTAAGACAGGCACGCCATGTCAGAAGCTGTTGACCAATAAATACTGTAACAAGACATTTCCTGCCATCCTTGCCATCATCAACAACTACGCCTAGCTTGCGGCACGGGCAGGACGGCAGAACGACGACTAAGAAGCCATTGCCAGAGACAACTACCAGCATTCACTGCAAGATATGGTAGATGGCAGGAAATCTCCCCGGGGCCCACCTTGTAAGCCGCCCGAGCCTTGAAGTATAAAAGACTCTGGTTGGCAACGTTGCATGGGGTTCGGCATTTTGGGCAACTCAGCTCACCCAGATCACCAAGCTTAGAACTCCGGTTCTAAGCTGCGAGCAATACAGCTCCCATGGACGTAGGGTGTTATGCTCCGGCGGCCCGAACCACGTAAAAATCCTTGTGTCAATCCTCTCTCAACCAACGTGACCTCCCGAGAGAACTAGCCCCTCTGAAAAAGAACCTCCATGGGTTGCTCCTAAAACAGGCCCGGGGGAAGTGTCGACGGCACACTCCGACATTTGGCGCGCTAGGTAGGGGGCTTTTCTCTCTCGAGACAGGTCTGCACCAACGAAGATGACCAAGCTTCCTTCAGCGGCTGGCTCTTCGCGCCCTCATTCCCGGCAAACGATGACCAGTGAGGGTCATATCTCGACACGCTCAGGGAGGAGTGTGTCGGGACAGGTTCGGAGCCCGCGTCGGACTCCAACGACGCGGACTCCTACAATCTCAAGATCTGCTGCGGCGTAGAGGGCTACTCAAGCAAGTGGACTAGCTGCCACACGAGCGCTCCTGCACAATCCGCCTGCTGTGGACGCTCCCCAGGGGGCCGCCCAGCAGTGGATCCGCGACGTCGACCACCTCGTCACTGCTGCCTTCAACCCTCCGCTGCGACGGGGACGACGCCCCGGTCGACCAGATGTGTCGCTGTCGCGCACACCAACGGTTGACATGCAGACGGCAGACTTCCGTTCTACCAGGCTCTCAACGGTGGACCTGAGGACAGAGCTGGAGCGACGTCGCTTGGGAGAAGATGGTCGCGTGACCATCGAGCAACAGCAGAAAAGGTGTCGCAACCACGAGGCCGACTACAGCATGTCGACTGCCTCGACTCAGCCTGGGCCTCAGACGTTCGCCATGCGAACTCTGCCCCAGGCGTACGCCACACAGCATATGCGGCAGCCATATGCCTTGCTGTCAGCGCCTCCAGTATATGGTGCACCATTTGTAAAAGTCCCAAAAACGTGAATGCAAAGGCACGGATGATTGAACGTCATCGTGTTTCTGGTTCATGAAAAATGGGACTTTCTTACATGGGATGGTATTCATGAGGTGCAACCACACGGGTTCAAGCATGTCTTTGAAGGTGTTGGACCAAGGTGAAGCTAAACTCATGTGTAATCATACATGTACATAAGAAAGAACAAAAATAAGGTCTTCAGTCTCAAATGCTCACCTCAATGTGCTGCCATATTTTTGAACACACATGGAACCTCACACAGTTGAAGGTGAGGAGAATTATGGTAGCAACTTTCTGATTGAGGGTAAGCTAAAAAGTAATGGACTATGATCATGTTGAGTTCATGCTGAATTCAAACATGTTAGGACAAGGGAATGACTTGAGTTATATCACATAAAATGGTAAACTCAAACATGGACATGTGGGAAGAGCTAAAATCTTCTTTAACTCCTGTTGAACACATGTTAACCCGGGGAAAGGATTTCACTCCCAAAAATCTAACTCATATGCACATTTCCTATGAGTAGAGGGGAGGGAAGTTTAAACCCCATTTTTGAACCCTTGCAAAGCATTCATGTTCAAATGGTCCAAAAGCATATATATGGGATGATCATTGCAGTCCTCAGGTATTGAAGAGCTTAAGTTCCAAAATGGGAGGGATATTAAGCTCATATACCATTTGTTCTAAGCATTGTTTGAGATCACCTTCAAATTCAAATTTGAGGGGCATGGTCAAACTGAACTTGTGAGGTTCAGCTTGGGACCAAGATTGATCAAGCATGGGCTAGGAGCAAACCAAAGTGTTCACCCAAATTCAGATGGGTCATCACCCAAGAGGACTTAAATATTCAGTTTGAATAAAATGGTTCGCTTCAAGGAAAAGGAAGCCACATCCAAAAGGAGGAAATTCAAACTGTGGTTTAAGAAGTTGTATTTGCAATGGCCAACTCAAGAATCAGAGGGCATATTTGGATTCCTCAGGTCCAAATTTTGAGGTAGGCAAATTTTGAGGAAAGGTTGAGGTACTTTGATATATATATCAAACGGACTTGTAAATTTAACGGAAATTTGAATTCAAATTTGAACTTGAGGCAAAACTGGTCAAATTGCCAAATGACTTTTGGATTTGAGTACCTCATGGCTGAATTTGTATGTGCCAAAAATTTGGAGATCTTTTGGGGGCAGAGAGGAGCTGTGGGCTCCACATGTCATGGACTGAAGATGGGGTAGCCCGAAGCGGACAGCCATGGCGCTCCACCGAGGCAGCAGTCACCGCCACCTCCCGAGCTGCTCAAGGGTCGATTTTTTGTTGCTCTTATCACCCCACCGAGAGCGCAACGATTCATCCGACCGCCTCACAGCCGCTGCTCACAGACTGCCGCGCGCCTCAGCGAGAAACTCGGCCGAACAGGGGAGAGCCGTCGGTTCACCGCCGCCCGGCTGCTCTACCCTGTTGCACGACGAGCTAAGCTGCCCCACAGCACCGCCGGACCTCCCTCAGCATGGCAGAAGCATGAACCGGGCGCTATCCCTGTCGGAACATCGGCATCGAGCTCGGTTCTCCTCCACAACACCGAAGGAAGTCACCGCGGCAAGATCACGTCGCCTGACCACCACGGAGCATCTCCCGTCGTGCGGCAAAAGCCAAAATGTGTGCCTGTAACCCTTCTTGCTCCACAGAAGTGCTGGTAGCTTGTCACCGGCCGTGCTCGCCAGAATTTGGTTTTCCCCTCGGACATGCAATATAAGCCGCCTGCAGAAAACCGAGAAATTAAGGCAACACGGTGCACCACTCATCACCAGACTTAGAAACCCAGCTGTAGACACCCGTGCGGACACGTGGGATCAAGAACTAGAGAGAACCGTCGAGGAAACCTTCGGTTCTTCGGGTTTTTCGAGTTTTCACCGAAATCCATGTAGGTCGCACGTTGAGCTCCTAGTTGCCGATGTTTCTCACGAGACCAGAACCCGGGACGTTGCTCCCTAGGTCGTGGCGATGCTGTAGGAGCTAACCGGAGCAAGGTTGTGGCAGCACAGCGCCCTAGCGACGTCGCTGAAGTTGCCGAAGCCACTGTCGCCGTCGCACCTAGGGTTCCGGCCATTCTCGATCGGAGATGAGGCCGGAAACGTGTTCCTATTGCGAGAATACATGGGGGCAGCGAAAATCAGCAAGTTCTGAGGACCGAAACCCTTCCCGGCGAGAGCTCCGGCAAGCTCGACGGCGGGATCGCGCGGGCGTCGGGAGGAGGAAGATGACTGGGGGCCCCACGTGTCAGTGGCGGGAAAATTAAATCCCCGATCAGCTGCAGTCCCGGGATCCAGTGTGGTGGCGCGGGAAAGGTCCTGTGGCCCCGTGTGGCATGATTCCAGCGGCTGACACGTGTAGAGTGGACCCACAGTCGGAGTTTGAATGTTTCTCGAATTAATTTGAATTCCAGATTAAGTTCAAACTTTGGAACCTCATAACATTTGCTAGGAAGCTCCAAATTTAGTGATTCAAATTGTCTTAGATTCAGGATGAAAAACTCTATCTAAATATGCAATCCAATTTGCATGAAAACCAATAGAAAATGCTGGAAAATTCTTTAAAGCTTTTCAGCAAAAGAATTTTAGAGGGAGTTTGGTTCATGCAAAAATTCCCAAATTTGGCCAGGACATTATTTTGGATATTAGGAGGCTCCTGTAAAAGGTTCAGCTCATTTGGAGTTGATTTAGTAAAGGTAATTCTGATTTCAAATTTCTGTATACAAATGAATACAGAAACATTTTCAGAGGATTTCCAAAACTTGGAAATTCAGTTCTGGGTATTCCTTAGCTCCAAAAATCCTAGACAAATTCAGGCATACTCCCTGAGCCATGTGTGAAATTATGGTTCACTTGGATTTGCATGAAAGTGCAAGTTTAATCAGAATTAATTCCTTTATGCCTAAATTCTTAGGGAATTGTTCTGTGTGATCTAATCAGTGAAACATTCTGAATTTTGGTCCTGAGGACTTTCTTGTGACAAGGAACTCACAAGAAAATTTCCAGCTCCATTAGAGCCCTGGATCAGTAGTGTTCTGTTCAACCAATTAGGTGATCACCACCCAAGTGGTGAACCTCACTTCTCACGTGAGGATAGTGCTTAAACACACACCCAAACCACCACCCCAGTGTCATTTTAAATTCTTAAACAGAGCTCCAGTTTTAAACTTGTCTTTAGAACTTGTTAGCAAATGTTTTACAATTAAACATATGTGCATGTTCATAACGTATAGTGATTAAACATGGAAGAGTGGAAGAGAAGTGAGGCTTGACTCAAGAAGCAAGAAGGCAGAGATTCAACTTCAAGTCATCAACAACTAAATTCAAACTTATCTGACTTTAGTCACCTGCAAAACCAAGGCAAGCCCCGGTTTGCATTTAAGTTGTTTTTAAAGTTTTCCTTTTGTTCACTATTATTGGTCAAATTTTGTATGTGCATTAGGTCAAGGATGTTTTATACTCCACTTGCAGAACCAAACATGAACCCTGAGGTCAAGGGTAGAATTGTGTCTTCGCTGTAGAATAAGGCCATGCTAAATAGACTAGGGCATCCGGTAGAAGATAAGTAGTTGGAATCTACTCGCGAGCTATAGTTCAGGATATCATAAGTATGGTTAGGAAAGGAAGCAAACTAAAGTTTACATTTCTAAAGATGAGACCGGGCAGAGGGGTTAGGAAGCGACAAGATGAGGTCTTGGTCACGTAGCTCTGCCTGTGTCGGTTAAGGACCGATGCGTGTGCCACGTCCAGGAGCAAGTATTGAGTTGTGTACCGGATGCTTACTGATATATGGGAACCAGGAAACCGATGTACCAGGTTCACTGGATTGTAGAGGCATACCACATCGTCTCTTTAGACCTATGAGCCCGAGACGGCGCGACCGGTTCTACAGTTTAGTGTCCTGAGAAAGGTTGCCACATACGACGTAATGAAGGACGCCAGAGTTGGGTCTTCAGTGGCGGGCGTATGTGTCGAGTCATCCAGGTAGTGTTTGATTCAAATCACCATCCCTCGCGGTTATTGAGTACCGCTTGCTCCCATGTTGTGACGTAGTAATCAACTTGTGTGGAAACAGTTTGCAAAATGTATAATTGCTGCTATGATTAGGTTAAGTTGCATGAAACCATGATTGAAGTAGAGATAGAGCAAACTAAAGTTATTTTCTACCTTGGGACAAGTAACATTGGAACGAAGCGTTTCTTGTTTGATTGTGTAGTTCCAATGTTGCTGGGCGCAAGGTCACTACTATTATGGCTAAAAATTTAAAAGTTAAGGATAAACTCGTAGGAGAGTCTTTTCGCAAATGACAGGCTTAAGTCTTAGGTTACATTCATTTAGAGTTTCATGTCATAGGAGAGACGGTTAAGTCTTGCTGAGCCTTTGTGCTCACTCTTGCTATATAAGTGGTTTTGCAGGTAAAACTTCGACGCTATAAAGGAGGTTGTCCGGTGAGACTCGGAAACTCCCGAGTCATGTCACACTTGGAGAACCTAGCCGCTGCCATGTCTTTGTGTTGCTAGCGAGAGGAGTCTGCGGGCTGGACCTCTTCTCGGGTGCTTCGTAGTTCTTCGACGTGAGCTGTTTATAGCCTTCTGCTGTAGCTATTTTATGTAAATTATTTATAAAGAACATTTGTAAGATTCCGCTTTGATTAATGTAATACATTGTTCCTTATATGTGTGCTGTTGGGTGCCGCATAACACGGCACCACCCAATGCGATCCCCGGGCGAGGCGGCACAGTCCCGTGATCGAGGTCGGGCCCTCTCAGCGTGGTATCAGAGCCGCATTGGTAATTGCGTAGGGAATAAGGATGGTATTACGACAAAAACATAGGACACGGTGTGGAAACGATATTAGGCCCACATAAGGACTATAGTAGTGTACTTACTTAAAGTGGCAAGACTAACATATGTGTTTTAATTCTGAATTTTTCATTATGTAACGACGCACCTACGTTCTGGTAAGCATGGTAAGGAATGCCACTGAAAGCGGTTCAATTTCGGTTAGCTCCGCTGACGAGGAAAGTGGTTCAGGGCTAGGTCTCACAGCTTGGTGTGAGACTTCAATATGAACTCTTGGACTCTCCATGTTCCTGAGTTCATATGAAACGCTGATCCCTAGCGTGCATTAGGCAAGTAAGTGGAGACCCCATCACGTGGTCAATAACGCGAGAGTGTGTTCGTCTGGAAATAGCCCAGGAGGACATACGCAGCGCTTGCCATCGGCGTGCCCTGCAGGGCAGTAGGTGGTATCCGTTGGGTTCATAACATTCCCAACCATGACGACCCGTTCATGACATACTCGGGTTCCATGTCGTGTGGTGTTGAAACACGATCACGTACCTTGAGACGTGACTTAACTCAAGGACGGCCGTATGGCAATGATACGGGCGTTTGTATTTACTCTCAAATATGGAACTGCCTGAAATGAAACAACCTTTGAGTGCACCACTATTGAGTGTTCTTCTGCAGGTACTAACCTTGTACGTATCCCGTGTAGTACACGTGTGCGAGAGACCGTCTTAGTGCCACTGATAATACGTATATGCCGGTATAATCCGGGTAGGATTTTCTTTTGGTGAGGTAACGTAGTACCGACATGCTTCTTACGCTGCATCGATACCGTACTAAACATCTGATCCTCTTCCCTATAAAGAAATGATTCATGAACTAACTTTCAACTAAAAATGGAATTTTGAAACAAATATTAGATACTGAACTCTTATTTTGAGCTAAGATTCAAATGAGAGTATAACTAGGCGTCAAAGTTTTCAAAAACAGAGTGCTCTGTTTCTGGCAGAAATTCTTTCTGGACTTTGACAGAGCATAACTCTGAGTATATTTAACCAATCAAGGTGTATGATACAGTTCTGGAAAGATTTTCAATTGCTCTACAACTTCTTTGTAGACCTCCAGAGCAAAGTCACATGTTAAGTTGGTGAGATGTCCAGTGGAAGGCAAACTGTTCAAAACCAGGACAGTAGCAAAAAGCTCTCTGGACCTTTCTGTTTTTAAGCCATAACATCCTGTAGAAAAATCCTTAAGGAGCCTATGATACGCCGTTGGAAAGTTTACGAAATGTGCAACATTGTTGTAGTTCAGAGTCTGCGCAGATTATTATTGTATTTTTATATACAACTGTGATAAAAGTAGCCACATACAAAGGTCATGCTGGCAGATTTTATCCAGGAATTCTGTCAATTTTGAGAAATCATAACTTTTGATCCAGATATGATCTGGAAGCATTTGAGTACTCGTTGGAAAGATACTGAAGTTAACTTTAACTTTGGTATCCGACTTGAGTTATGAAAATTCTGCTAAACTGGTCAAAATCTGGGTAAAGACAGAAGAATTCATTCTGTACAGAAAAGAGGACTGGATAGGCCTATCCCTCGAGAGTGATTAAACTCGAGGATAGTCCGGTGGGACGTGAATATCCAATGTGTTTCCGATGAGTTACCAGGAAATGCCGGCTAACGGGACGTCAAGTTCAAGATTGAACTGACGCCGGAAACAACACCGATTTCACGAAGGCTGTATAAGATGGCACCCAATGAACTAGCGAAGTGAAGGAGCAACTAAGTGAACTGATGAGCAAAGGTTTTATATGACTGAGCTCATCACCTTGGAGTTGCTCTGCGCTGTTCGTTAAGAAGAATGATGAGACACTAAGGTTAAGTGTTGATTGTCGTTCACTCAATGTCGTCACTATAAAGGACAATGAGTGTACTCTATGGTTTAAAGACCATATAGTGATACCTCGTAATATGAAGCTCTAGACTGCCGGAAATGTTGCACACCACTAAAGTGGTGTAAGTACGGCAGAAGGGTACTGATCGGGGTTGGTTAGTCAGCAAGGCTGATGACCGAGTTCGAACGATAGAAGCGAACTTGGAGGTTGTTCAATCCCAAAAGAAAAGTCATGATGGTCAAAGGCATAGACCGTTGCATTTCGACGGCTATCACGGAGATGTGTGGGATCGTGACTTACCGGCTGGAACTACCGGCAAACTTTGCTGGTATTCACGACATATTTCAGGTGTCGCAGCTACAGAAGTACTTTAAAGCTACCATTGCCGTACGCACCAAGAAATCGACGAGTTGGAGCCGGATCGTGCCTACACCGAGCGACCGGTTCAGACTATTGATAAAAAGATCAGGAACTTCTATCATCATGCAGATTGAAATTACCTCTCCCGCTTTGTTTTTCTTTGGAATCTCGGGACGAGATTCTTTTTAAGGGGGGGGGAATGTAAAAGTCCCAAAAATGTGAATGCAAAGGAACGGATGATTGAACGTCATCGTGTTTCTGGTTCATGAAAAATGGGACTTTCTTACATGGGATGGTATTCATGAGGTGCAACCACACGGGTTCAAGCATGCCTTTGAAGGTGTTGGACCAAGGTGAAGCTAAACTCATGTGTAATCATACATGTACATAAGAAAGAACAAAAATAAGGTCTTCAGTCTCAAATGCTCACCTCAAAGTGCTGCCATATTTTTGAACACACATGGAACCTCACACAGTTGAAGGTGAGGAGAATTATGGTAGCAACTTTCTGATTGAGGGTAAGCTAAAAAGTAATGGACTATGATCATGTTGAGTTCATGCTGAATTCAAACATGTTAGGACAAGGGAATGACTTGAGTTATATCACATAAAATGATAAACTCAAACATGGACATGTGGGAAGAGCTAAAATCTTCTTTAACTCCTGTTGAACACATGTTAACCCGGGGAAAGGATTTCACTCCCAAAAATCTAACTCATATGCACATTTCCTATGAGTAGAGGGGAGGGAAGTTTAAACCCCATTTTTGAACCCTTGCAAAGCATTCATGTTCAAATGGTCCAAAAGCATATATATGGGATGATCATTGCAGTCCTCAGGTATTGAAGAGCTTAAGTTCCAAAATGGGAGGGATTTTAAGCTCATATACCATTTGTTATAAGCATTATTTGAGATCACCTTCAAATTCAAATTTGAGGGGCATGGTCAAACTGAACTTGTGAGGTTCATCTTGGGACCAAGATTGATCAAGCATGGGCTAGGAGCAAACCAAAGTGTTCACCCAAATTCAGATGGGTCATCACCAAAGAGGACTTAAATATTCAGTTTGAATAAAATGGTTCACTTCAAGGAAAAGGAAGCCACGTCCAAAAGGAGGAAATTCAAACTGTGGTTTAAGAAGTTGTATTTGCAATAGCCAACTCAAGAATCAGAGGACATATTTGGATTCGTCAGGTCCAAATTATGAGGTAGGCAAATTTTGAGGAAAGGTGGAGGTACTTTGATATGTATATCAAAAGGAATTGTAAATTTCACCGAAATTTGAATTCAAATTTGAAACTGAGGCAAAACTGGTCAAATTGCCAAATGACTTTTGGATTTGAGTACCTCATGGCTGAATTTGCATGTGCCAAAAATTTGGAGATCTTTTGGGGGCAAAGAGGAGCTGTGGGCTCCACATGTCATGGACTGAAGATGGAGTAGACTTGCAACCGAAGCAAGCCTCTTGCTCTGTTCAGACTGAGGCCGAAGCGGACAGCCGTGGCGCTCCACCGAGGCAGCAGTCACCGCCACCTCCAGAGCTGCTCAGGGGTTGATTTTTCGTTGCTCTTATCACCCCACTGAGAGCGCAACGCTTCATCCGACCGCCTCACAGCCGCTGCTCAACAACTGCCGCGCGCCTCAGCGAGAAACTCGGCCGCATAGGGGAGAGCCGTCGGTTCACCACCGCCCGGCTGCTCCACCCTGTTGCACGACGAGCTAAGCTGCCCCACAGCACCGCCGGACCTCCCTTAGCATGGCAGAAGCAAGAACCGGGCGCTAGCCCTGTCGGAACGTCGGCGTCGAGCTCGGTTCTCCTCCACAACACCGAAGGAAGTCGCCGCGGCAAGATCACGTCGCCCGGCCACCATGGAGCATCTCCCTTCGTGCTGCAAAATCAAAAAGGTGCACCTGTAACCCTTCTTGATCCACAGAAGCGCTGGTAGCTTGTCAACGGCCGTGCTCGCTGGAATTTGGTTTTCCCCGCGGACATGCAATATGAGCCGCCTGCAGAAAACCGAGAAATTAAGGCAACACGGTGCACCACTCATCACCAGACTTAGAAACCCAGCTGTAGACACCCGTGCGGACACGTGGGATCAAGAACTAGAGAGAACCGTCGAGGAAACCTTCGGTTCTTTGGGTTTTTTGAGTTTTCACCGAAATCCACCTAGGTTGCACAGTGAGCTCCTAGTTGCCAATGTTTCTCACGAGATCAGAACCCGGGATGTTGCTCCCTAGGTCGTGGCGATGCTGTAGGAGCTAACCGAAGCAAGGTTGTGGCAGTACAGCGCCCTAGCGACGTCCCCAAAGTTACCAAAGCCACTGTCACTGTCGCACCTAGGGTTCCGGCCATTCTCGATCGGAGATGAGGCCGGAAACGTGTTCCTCGTGCGAGAATACGTGGAGGCGGCGAAAATCAGCAAGTTCCGAGGACAGGAAACCCTTCCCGGCGAGAGCTCCGGCGAGCTCGGCGGCGGGATCGCGCGGGCGTCGGGAGGAGGAAGACGACTGCGGGCCCCACGTGTCAGTGGCGGAAAAATTAAATCCCCGATCAGCTGTGGCCCCGGGATCCAGTGTGGTTGCGCGGGAAAGGTCCTGTGGCCCCGTGTGGCGTGATTCCAGCGGCTGACATGTGTCGAGTGGACCCACAGTCAGAGTTTGAATGTTTCTCGAATTAATTTGAATTGCAGATTAAGTTCAAACTTTGGAACCTCATAACTTTTGCTAGGAAGCTCCAAATTTAGTGATTCAAATTGGGTTAGATTCAGGATAAAAACTCTATCCAAATATGCAACCCAATTTGCATTTAAACCAATAGAAAATTCTGGAAAATTCTTTAAAGCTTTTCAGCAAAAGAATTTTAGAGGGAGTTTGGTTCATCCAAAAACTCCCAAATTTGACCAGAATATTATTTTGGATATTAGGAGACTCCTGTAATAATTTCATCTCATTTGGAGTTGATTTAGTGAGGGTAATTCTGATTTCAAGTTTCTGTATACAAATGAATACAGAAACATTTTCAGATGATTTCGAAACTTGGAAATTCAGTTCTGGTTATTCCTTAGATCCAAAAATCCTAGAAAAAATCAGGCATACTCCCTGAGACATGTGTGAAATTATGGTTAACTTGGATTTGCATGAAAGTGCAAGTTTAATCAGAATTAATTCCTTTATGCCTAAATGCTTAGGGAATTGTTCTGGGTGATCTAATCAGTGAAACATTCTGAATTTTGGTCCTGAGGACTTTCTTGTGACAAATAACTCACAAGAAAATTTCCAGCAACATTGGAGCCCTGGATCAGTAGTGCTCTGTTCAACCAATTAGGTAATCACCAACCAAGTTATGAACCTCACTTCTCACTTGAGGATAGTGCCTAAACACACACCCAAACCACCACCCCAGTGTCATTTTAAATTCTTAAACAGAGTTTCAGTTTTAAACTTGTCTTTAGAACTTGTTAGCAAAAGTATTACAATTAAACATATGTGCATGTTATAACGTGTAGTGATTAAACGTGGAAGAGTGGAAGAGAAGTGAGGCTTGAATCAAGAAGCAAGAAGGCAGGGATTCAACTTCAAGTCATCAACAACTAACTTCAAACTTATCTGACTTTAGTCACCTGCAAAACAAAGGCAAGCCCCGGTTTGCATTTAAGTTGTTTTTAAAGTTTTCCTTTTGTTCACTACTATTGGTCAAAGTTTGTATGTGCATTAGGTCAAGAATGTTTTATACTCCACTTGTATAACCAAACATGAACCCTGAGGTCAAGGGTAGAATTGCGTCTTCTCTGTAGAATAGGGCCATGCTAAATAGACTAGGGCATCCGGTAGAAGACGATTAGTTGGAATCTATTCGTGAGCTGTAGTTCAGGATATCATAAGTATGGTTAGGAAAGGAAGCAAACTAAAGTTTACATTTCTAAAGATGAGACCGGGCAGAGGGGTTAGGCAGCGACAAGATGGGGTCTTGGTCGCGTAGCTCTGCCTGTGTCGGTTAAGGACCGATGTGTGTGCCACGTCCTGGAGCAAGTATTGAGTTGTGTACCGGATGCTTACTGATATATGGGAACCAGGAAACCGATGTACCAGGTTCACTGGATTGTAGAGGCATACCACATCGTCTCTTTAGACCTATGAGCCCGAGACGGCGCGACCGGTTCTACAGTTTAGTGTCCTGAGAAAGGTTGCCACATACGATGTAATGAAGGACGCCAGAGTTGGGTCTTTAGAGGCGGGCGTATATGTCGAGTTATCCAGGTAGTGTTTGATTCGAATCACCGTCCCTCGCTGTTATTGAGTACCTCTTGCTCCCATGTTGTGACGTAGTAATCAACTTGTGTGGAAACAGTTTGCAAAATGTATAATTGCTGCTATGATTAGGTTAAGTTGCATGAAAACCATGATTGAAGTAGAGATAGAGCATACTAAAGTTATTTTCTACCTTGGGACAAGTAACATTGGAACGAAGCGTTTCTTGTTTGATTGTGGAGTTCCAATGTTGCTGGGCGCAAGGTCACTACTATTGTGGCTAAAAATTTGAAAGTTAAGGATAAACTCGTAGGCGAGTCTTTTCGCAAATGACATGCTTAAGTCTTTGGTTACTTTCATTTAGAGTTTCATGTCTTAGGAGAGACGGTTAAGTCTTGCTGAGCCTTTGTGCTCACTCTTGCTATTTAAACTTCAACGCTATAAAGGAGGTTGTCTGGTGAGACTCGGAAACTCCCGAGTCATGTCACACTTGGAGAACCTAGCCGCTGCCATGTCTTCGTGTTGGTAGCGAGAGGAGTCCGCGGGCTGGACCTCTTCTCGGGTGCTTCGTAGTTCTTCGATGTGAGCTGTTTATAGACTTCTACTGTAGCTATTTTATGTAAATTATTTATAAAGAACATTTGTAAGATTCCACTTTGATTTATGTAATACACTGTTCCTTATATGTGTGCTGTTGGGTGCCGCATAACACGGCACCACCCAATGCGATCCCCGGGCGAGGCGGCACGGCCCCGTGATCGAGGTCGGGCCCTCTCACCATTGCCCATGCCGGGGTACGCCGTACCAGCAGCGGACCAAGGGTTCGAGGCACCAGGATCTGCAGCAGCAGGGACGGGGTGTGCGGCCCTGGCGCCACACCTCCGCTTTGCAGTGTGGCCACACAAGTTCCGGCCACACCTGCCGGAGAAGTACGATGGAAGCGTCAACCCTGCAGAGTTTCTACAGATCTACTCTACTGTCATCCTCGCGACAGGAGGGGATGAGGCCATCATGGCCAACTACTTCCCCATCGTCTTGACTGGCCCGGCACAGTCATGGCTCATGAACCTGCCCTAGAGTTCCATAACTTCCTGGGGGGAGCTATGTCGACAGTTCAAGACGAACTTCGGCAGCTCCTATACGCGTCCCGGCACGGAGCTGGACCTCCAGGACGTGCGACAGCAACCGGGGGAATCACTGCACTCCTTCATCCAGCGATTCTCCCAGGTAGGGAATACCATCCCCCACATCCAAAATGCATCAGTTGTGGTTGCATTTCGACAGGGTGTTAGGGACAAGAAGATGCTCGAGAAGTTGGCCACCAGGGAGGTGTGCGACATCTCGGAGCTCTTCAGTCTGGCGGACAAGTGCGCCAGAGCAGTAGAAGGGCATAACTGGCACTCACAGCCAGCCTCCGAATTAGGAGGGCAGCCCGGAGCTAGTGCTGCGCCCCAAGGGCGAGCTGGACTTCCTACCACGTCATGCAGTCAAGAGCCAAGCACTGGCTGACTTCGTGGACGAGTGGACGCCATCACCAAATAACCCACGGGGCCCTGAAGGTGGAGAACCGGAGCCCCGGGCACCGGTCTTCCCCAAGCCTCACTGGACGCTCTACTTTGACGGCTCCCCACGGAAGCAGGGGGCCAGAGCCGGCGTACTGCTCCTCACGCTGACGGAGGAGAAGTTCAAGTACATGGACCTGTGCCATGTACCACGCGCCGACAATGCTGTCGCCAACGTCCTGTCAACGAAGGCCTCCACCGGAGCCCCGGTGCCCGAAGGAGCCTTTGAAAGGACGTTGCCGCGACCCACAGCCCGGCCTGCCGAACCGGGGGAAGTGGGCGAGACCAGCACCTCGAAGCTGGCGGTCCCGTCGACCCTGCAGCCATGGTGCTCGCCAAGTATCGTATGCGCCACTGGGGACTCCGTGCTACCCAGCGCCCAAGATCCAGAAGCTCAAGTTAGCCCCGATGCATGGACCACGGAGGTCCAGGACTACTTGAAAGACAACATCCTTCTTGATGAACATGCATCTGCTGAACGGGTTGTGTGGATGGCTAAGAGATACACACTGGTGTCTCTACCCGCGTGGCGCCAATGGCATCCTATTGCGGTGCATAACCCAGGGGGAAGGCTGCGACCTGCTCGCAGAAATCCACGGAGGCGAGTGCGGGAAACGCGCATCTTCCCGCACGCTGGTCGGTAAAGCCTTCCAGCATGGCTTCTACTGGCCGACAGCCTCCTGGACACCGTCAAGCTGGTTAAGAGATGCAAGACGTGCCAGTTCCATGCCAAGTAGATCCACACACCGGCGTAGACACTGCAGATGATCCCACCCTTGTGGCTGTTCGCGGTATGGGCATTGGACATCCTGGGGCCCTGCCCCAGAGCCAATGGGGGATACCGGTTCCTCAGTCGAACATCCCAGAGCCGGGCCACAGGGGAAACACTCTTCTTCACGGTATGAGGGGCCGAAGCCGTGCTTCCTGCGGAGATCACCATGGGGTCCCCCCGTGTCCGAGCTTATGACGAAGCCACGCAGTACCAGCTCCGGCGTGAGGACATCTACCTCATCAATGAGGCAAGATGGCAAGCAACGCTCCGAAACGCACGGTATCGGCAGGCGCTCCGGCCCTACCACTAGAGGTCCGTGCATGGGAGCTCAAGGAAGACAACCTGGTGCTGCGGCGCATACTTTCTCGAGAAGGGCCCAACAAACTCTCCCACAGCTGGGAAGGTCTCTTCCGAGTCACAAAAGTTTATCGCCCCTGGTGCGTGCGCCTTGCTACGGAGGGCGGGGACCCGCTCCCCAACCTTCGGAACATAGAACACCTATGTAAGTTCTACCCTTAGAGCAGTGGTAGGATAGGTTTCTTCTTTTTTCTATAACAGATCCCATAGAGCCCCGGAACAGCGCTCGGAGCAACTAAGCCCCAGGAGGTAGTCCAGGACTACGTCCGGCTTAGCTTGGTCCAGTACCCTAAGCGCGTAGTCCCTGCCCCCCCCCCTTCACAATGGGGCGGGTCATTGCCTCCATGTACGGCCTGTTCACTACAGGGATTCGAGAAACTTACGACGGCTAAGGCCATCGTAATTAAGTCATAAACCGTCATAAGTTAGCTACTTACGATGGTATTTCTTTAATTATGACTGTATACAGCCGAGGTAATTACCTGATCGTAAATAACGTAACTTACGACGGCTACCGTCGTAAATAACTTAACTTACGACGGCGTCGCGCATCCGTCGTAACTAACGTGCCTTAGGCCACCACGTGGCCTGGGCCGTTACTTACGATGGTTCTGGTGACCGTCGTAAGTAACAGAGGCTAACTTACGACGGTTCTGGTGACCGTCGTAAGTAACAGAGGCTAACTTACGACGGTTCTGGGCAGTAGCCATCGTAAGTTATATTTGTAATTTAAAAAAAAAACAGAAACGCACTAACCTGGCACAATGCCAGCTCACAGAACAAACAGTTATGAGCAAACAGTTATAAAATAGTTCATATGTATCACACACAACACAAATTACAAACTGGCTACACACTACCCTCTCGACTACCTCCGGAGCCGAAGATATCATCTCCACGCGTCTCTCTTGGAACCGGTAGCTTTGGCGATTGAGTAGAGGCCTCCGTCGCCGAACCCTACAAAACACATGCGTAGTTACAACGGTTTGGATTCAGATATCAATGCCTTTCTCTTTTTTCTCACTCTCTTCCTCTCTCTGTACTATTCATCCCCTCTTTATGTTATTCTCACTCACAACCTCTCTCGCACACTCTCTCTCCCTCTATTGCAACACTCGATCTCTCCATCTCACTCTCACTCTCTCTCGCACTCCCTCTCTCCCTTCTGTACCACTCGACATCTCCCTCTCTCCTTATGTTAGATGAAAAATACAATATTAAAGAGTTTATTACCTGTACCGGAGGCACCTGGGCTGCGGGCTCCTGTGATGGGGTCACCTGTGGCGGCTGCCACGCAGGAATCATGATTTGTTGGCCGTTCTGTCAAGCTAAGGCCTATAATTGAAATATATTAGAACATATGTATTACTGAAATGTTATGAAAGTAAACTACAGTAATTGAAATTACTTACCTCCACCGCTGCCTGCATCTGGGCCATGTAGTTAGCTTGGTACTCCTGAATGGCGCTCGTCCTGTCGAGCTCCTCCTGGGTCCGCGTCAACCTCTCCTGCATGGCATGGAACTCCATGTCCCTCCGAGAGAGACGGCCACTCGACGGACCAACCGACGAAGCCTGCGTCGATGAAGTGCCTCTCACAGGTCGCGCCGACCTCGAGTCGACAACTCCATCGAAAATGGCAAAACTAGAAAAGAAAAAAATAATAAGTAAAATAAGGAAGATTGGAAAACCTGAATCAAAGAAACCAACTCACCGGCCATGGGCCTTTCCGCCGCCGCTTGCATACACGGCTTGACGGTCGATTGGCGCGTTTTCCAATCGTACCCTTCACCGTGTATTTTGATGGCTTCCTGCCCGTACTTTTCCTAAAAACATAGAAATGGTGTTAGTGTGTCAATAATAATATTAGTTATAATTAAATTGATCGGTCGCGACCTGACTGCACTGCCCCCGCTGTGACGGGTCACTTCCCCTGTGACCTCTCTTCCAAACCTCGATCGCGCTAGGCTCCTGGCCGGTCTCTCGCTCCTGTAGATGCGTATTAGTAGGATAAATATGTTATGAACACATAAGCAAACCTATAATACACTTACCATGCGTTTAGCCAAACGCAAATGACCATCGGCGCCATAGGTGTGCTTCCCGTCGGACCCTCTGCATCCTCGAGTCCTCATGGACTTAGCTTTGAAGTCATCGCTAGCCTAATACCGACAGAGAGCTCGGTATGCATCGGGTTGACCCTCTAACCAGAAAATACTAAGCTGCACATATGTAGTATATCATTAACTGTTAACATAAGTAACTATTGAGTTTTTTTAACAATTAGAATTTACCTCTGTGTATTGATCCTCGGTCAAGTACGTGTCGGAGTCCCTTCTAAAGGGACCTTGTTCCTGCTGCTGCTGATGCCGTTTTCTAACCGAATTATACCGGCATATACGTCCCATGTGTGGCACTAAACGGTCTCTCGCACACGTTTTCTACACGGATACATACGTGGTTAGTACCTGCAGAAGACCACACAATAATGATGCACTCAAAGGTTTTGTTTCCATTTCAGGCAGGACCATATTTGAATTTAAATACAAACGCCCGTATCATTGTCATACGGCCGTCCTTGAATTAAGTCACGTCTCAAGGTACGTGATCGTGTTTCAACACCACACGACGGGGAACCCGAATACGTCATGAACGGGTCGTCACGGTTGGGAATGTTATCAACCCAACAGATGCCACCTACTGCCCTGCAGGGCACGCTGATGGCAAGCGCTGCGTATGTCCTCCTGGGCTATTTCCAGATGAACACACTCTCGCGTTACTCACCACGCGATGGGGTCTCCACTTACTTGCCTAATGCACGCTAGGGATCAGCGTTTCATATGAACTCATGAACATGAAGAGTCCAAGAGTTTCATATTGACGTCTCACACCAAGCTGTTAGACCTATCCCTGAACCACGTTCCTCGTCAGGGAGAGCTAACCGAAATTGAACCGCTTTCATTGGCGTTCCTTACCATTCTTTCCAGAGCGTAGGTGCGTCGTTGCATAATTAAAATTCAGAATTATAGCACATAGGTTAGGCTTTGCCACTTTAAGTAACTATGCTAATATAGTCCTTACTTGGGCAAACTACCGATTCCTCACCGTAAACCTAAGTTTTCCCATAATACAGTCCTTAAGTACTGTGCTATCCCCAATGCAGCTCTGATACCAGGCTGTGGCAGACCAGAATCCGCTCATCCAGGATCGCATAGGGTGGTGCCGCACGATGCGACACCCGACAGCACACGTCATAAGAACACAATATATTACATGGGAAAAACAAAACTGAACTCTACAAAAAGGTACAACTTCAGTTACAAACTAGTATTTATTTTACACAGCGGAAGTCTACTATGTACAACTCACGCCCGCCTATCTAGCAAAAGTCGGTTGCCCAGCCCTAGGGCAAACAACACTGGCTGCACTCCTCAGCTCAGCGGGGCGTGTACGGCTCCCACTCAGTCGTGGTCCCCGACGAAGGGTAACCCTCGCCGGTGGACTCGTACTCCGAGTCCGTGGGTGGCTCCTCACCTGAAAAACACTTAAGCAGCAACTGTGAGCACGAAGGCTCAGCAAGGCTTATCCGACTCACCTAAACATGAAACTCTACATGAGGTGTACAATGACATGGGATGGTGACAGGAAGCTGAAATTTAGTAAGCAATATTTGGTGGCAAACATGTAGCAATACAATATTATATCATATCAGCAATATTGAATCAACATATTTCATATATTATTCTACGTCACGACTCAGTGACCAAGTGGTACTCTTCACCACGAGGGACGGTGAATTGACTCGATATACACCTGCAGGGAAACCCAAAGAGCACGTCATGTACGCCCACCCGTGGAGCTGCACAGCACGCTCACTCGATGTCGTACGGGACAACCTTTCACCCAACAGCCCAAACGTCGAACCGGTCGCACCGAAACGAGCAGGAGGTTCCCCACACGGAGCATCTCTCTATGCCCATTGGCAGATTTCCACCTTGCTGCCCTCAACCTACACCTATAAATAGGTGTGCTATGCCTCGACACCCGGAGGTTTAGGCTACATCGGTTTATCGGGGCCCATATATCCGATATGTCTTCGGTACGTTCAAACATGATCAGCGTGGGCCACACACGGATCGGTCCTCAATCGACACGGACAGGGCCGCGCACACAAGACTTCCTCTTGTTGCGCCCTAGCCCCTGCCTAGTCTCATTTTCATTACTAAAGTGATCTCACATCACTCAACCGAACCCGTGTGTCCCAAGCCTAAACTCGCGAGTAGATTCCAACTACTCGACTTGTACCGAAGTCCTATGAAATATTAAGCATAGCCTATCTACTTGAGGTCTTAGACACTACCCTCACTCTTATCAAAAAATTCTGGTTATGCAAGTGGGGTTTTATTCATCCTACACCTAATGCACATCCATACTTCATACTAAGTGTTCATAAAGCAAAACTTGAAAAATAGTTTAATGCAAACCGGGGATTGCCTTGTTGCTACTGGTCAGGGATTAAGTCTTCGTCCAAAAGAAGGCAGTCCAGCACTCCCGGAGTCTCTTCGCCTTCAGCGACTACACGTTAATGTAATACTACATGTCAATTTAATTGCAAAGTGTAACTTAAATACTTACTTACTAATAACTCTAGCTAACCCTCCCCTTTGGTTCTGATATTTCTATGGTGGCTCGGTAGGGTTCTAACCAGAGTCTTGACCAAGTTTCATTTGAAACAAAGTTCATTTGAACTTTGTACAATTAAAAACCCATTTGGTCAATAATTGAGCCTTTAAGTTATTCCAGGGGTTTTCATGGCTCCAACCATTACTTTCTGGAAACTAGAATTTATGAGGGTTCTAATGAAATTGGTTTCATGTAATTTGGAGAATCCTAGAGAAAGTTATGCCCTAAACAAGATTTGAGAAAATTTGAAAATTGTTTCTGTACATTTTTGTATTTTCTCAGGGCAGTTCTCCTAATCACCCCATTAGGGGGACTAAATGAACTTGGATGAGTCTGAAAATTTTACGGTGACTCAGGGATTTTCAAGTAAACCTCTTAGCCAAATTTCAGAATTTTTCATAAAGTGGTTCTCAAGATAAAATTCCCCACAGTTTAAACTTTAGGGATTTAATTCTCGGAAACTATTCACTTTCATGAGCTGAAATTGGTATTGCTGGAAAGTACTCAGAATTCTGAGTTCAGCAAAATTTGTAGCATCGAATTTGGAGTTTCCTAGCAAAAGTTCTATCCATTGGAAGTTTGAACTAAAACAGGAAATCCCCAAAATGTTTAAATTCTGCGGGTGGGGCCCACTCCTCGAGCCGGCCCACTCAGAATGGGGCCACACCGCGGCCCACAGGGTTTTACCAGCGCTGCCGCACCGAATCCCAGCCGCAAACCGATCCCCGCGGGAGATCAGAGGCTGACCGGTGGACCCGGCCCCCCTTCGTCTACCTCGCGCTCTCCCGCAGCTCCCGCGGCGGCGCTTCGCCGCAGCGCTTTGCCGCCGGGCGTTTCACCGTCCGACCTTCGACGAAACTTGCCGCCTGTGCCTAACTCGACTCGGAGAACACGCTGGTGCCCTCACTGGAGCTCGGCAATGGCCGGAACTATGCCCGCAACGGTGACAGAACTTCCCTCTAATCTGGCGACGTCGCCCGGGCTACTCGGGGCCTTATTCTTCCAACGGTTTGCTCCTACAGCTCCGCTGTGGCATGCTGAGCCCGAATATGAGCTCGGTTGGCCATGGAAATGGCTGGAACTAGGACCTCACCATCGACCTAGGCCCGATACCGGCTGTTGCTCGAAAAACTCGGATAACCGCAACCCTAGCACATGATTCTTGCTGGTTTTCGATCCTAGGTGGTCGTGGTAGGGTGTAGATCATGTTTTTAGCTCGGTACGCCCGGTGATAAGCCAAAACCCGTGAATTTTTGAATTTGGTACAGCTCGGCCTTAAGAACGCAGAAACGTTCCTTGGGCAAATTCTCCCCCGACGGCGCATGAAATGCTGAATGGTAGGGACGAGCAGAACCAGCAGCTTATGGCGGTTGTTTCTTGTGTTGAGCGTCGGGCACGAAGAAGCCTGTGCTGTACGGGTGCCGGCGATCAGAGGGCAGCAACTCCGGGTACGCTGCTTCGGATGTGGGCAGGTGGAACCGAGCGAATGGGGAGGGAATTCACGCAGACCAGGGTGCAATCGCGTGTATTGTAGCCGGCGTCCTCATCCCCCGAGCAGGAGGTGGCGCGGTGGCCGCGTTGGGACGGGGTCGACCCCATGCGCTGTCACCTGTAGGGGTGTTCGACCGCGTGCCTGAGTCGGTTTGATCCCTTGGTGGCTGACCAGTGGGCCCTCTTCTCCCCTCTAATTCTTTCTCCCCCTTCTGCTGTAAATATCCCCAGATACTAAACATTGAATGAGAGACTTAGCCCCCATGTCTTGGTTTGAATTTGAGTTCTCAAATTTAAACTTTGTTTGGCTAATTTTGCTTCATATTTGAACTGAAATTCAAATTCAGTTTTGAATTCTTGCAAATTTAGCTCCCGACAAGATGAACTCCAATGGGGGTGAAAATTGGTGAGCTAACTCAGAAAAATGTGCTGAGTTTGAATATGAAGATAACTTTTGAATTTGAGAGATGAAAGTTGCTGCAATTTGAATTTACATACAAATTGACCTCTTTTTCAAATACCTCCAAAAGTGCCTCAAAAAGAGTTGGATTTACATGAAACTTGGACTGAACCTTCCCAAGACTTTTTAAGTTCTAGGGGTGAGCTCAACCTCTCATATTCATGTGTAGAAATCCTACTTTGTGAAGGTGAAGGTTTTCCCCTCTAATCACTCTTTTGATGGAGGTTACTTGCTCTTCACAATATTTCCTAAGATATCCACAACAAAAACTGTGGTGTTGTGAGGTGAAGAAAAGTTTTTGCAAGTCCCTTTTCATGGGCTTTTACATGAGGAACCCTCGTGTCCCCTTTTTCCCGCAACCCTTTGATGACGACATCCTGTTGCAAGGAATAATTGATAAATATTGCCGCTCCCCTTTGATGACGACAAAACTCTTGTTAAGTTAGTGAAGAAAACGTTACATCATCAATTTCAAAATTCGTCAATGTCATGATCATGTACCCTACTCCTTAAACCAGACCATCGATCTTCTTTCGTGTGCATCTGAACTAGATTTTGTTTCTGTTTACGCATATCAGAAGTCTCGACATCTTGAGCGTCTCCAACTAAGTCATCGAGTCCTACACCAGGCTCGATGATAAATGAGTCTGGTAACTCTTCTTCTTGGTAAACCTCGTCAACCTCATCGGTATCATGGTAACCATCATCTTCTGGAGTGTATAACCGCTCACGAGGATTAACCTTTTGTACAACCCACCAAGCTTTGAGTTTTTCGCATGGATAAGATAGATAATACACTTGCTCCACTTGGTGTGCAAGAACAAATGAATCGTATCCTCGTAGCCGTTCGTTGTGTTTGACTTCCACCATGCCAAATTGGTTCAGTCGAGTTCCATGATTGATATCAAACCAATCACAGTCAAAGAATACTACTCGAAGATCCTTATTCCCGGCAAAAGCAAATTCAAGGATTTTATTAATGATTCCATAATAATTAGTTTCACGTCTTTGAGAGTCGACTGCCCTCGTCACAACTCCGGTATTAGATGTTGCCGTGAGAGGACGAAGAGATTCAAATTGAGTTGTACGGAATCAGTAGCCATTGACGTCATATCGACCATAGCTCCTAACTTTAATCAATCCATAGGATAGTTGTCGCAAGTCTTCATGGACGTGGGCATCTTTCATGCACTGTTATAAGAACACTTTGTAAATACTCGTAAGTTATAAGGATACTTTCCTCCATGAGTAAGTCGAAAACAGTCCGTGTCAGAAGCACATATCGGACAAGTCAAACGACCGTTAGTGCTCCATCCAGAAAACATACCGTATGCCGGGAAATCATGGACGGACCACAAATAAGCAGCTCGAAGGTTGAATTTCTGCTTTTTGTAACAGTCGTATGCTTCGACTCCTGTCCACAACATTTTCAGTTCTTCGATCAGCGGTTTCAACATCACGTTGAGACGCGGCCATGGATGATCCGGCCCAGGTATAATGAGGCTAAGGAACATGAACTCGTACTTCATGCAAAGAGCTGGTGGTAGGTTGTACGGAATGACAAAGACAGGCCAACAGGAGTATGGTGTGGCGTCTGTACTGAACGGCGAGAATCCATCTGTCGCCAACCCGATGTGAACATTTCTCGCATCACGACTGAAGTCTGGATCGAACCGGTCAAGCGTCTTCCATGCCTCACCGTCGGCCGGGTGTATCATGACTGCATTGTTCTCACGTACACCTTCCTTGTGCCATCTCATGTGTCTGGCCGTTCTTTTTGATAGAAACAACCGCTTCAACCTAGGTGTCACGGGTAAGTAACGAAGTTTCTTACATGGGACTTCTGTCATCACATTATCACCATCGTTATTAACAACTTCGACAAACCTTGATTCACCACATTTTAAGCATTTCTTCTCTTTTGCATGCTCTTTCCAGAAAAGCATGCAATTATCTGGACACACATCAATCTTCTCATATTTCCATACCAAGACCGGAAAGCAATTTCTTCGTCTGATACATATCTTTAGGTAATTTATGAGGCCGTGGAAGGATGTCGCTGATCAATTTGATGAGGTCGTTGTAGCAGTTATTAGAAAAGAAGTACTTAGACTTAATTGCCATAAGCCTAGTCATGAAAGTGAGGAGTGTCACTTCAGTGTGTTCATGCAGCGGCTCTTCTGAAGCTTTGAGAAGCTTGAAGAACGCTTCAACCTCCGTTGTAGGAGGATCCTCCGTAAACTCTGGTTGTATAGCTTCAAGCATCTCATCCATCCTATCAACCCCCGTGTTATCATCTTTTTCCTCTTCCACTTCTTGTACAGTTTTAGAAGTTGTCTCGCCGTGGAAGGTCCAGACCTCATAATGTGGCGTGTAACCGTTTTGACACGAGTGTATCGAGACCGTCATTTGATCCAAAAACTTGGTATTCCGACATTTCGTACATGGGCACTGCACCTTATCGATCTTTGACAATGAAAAAGCTCGATCTACAAAAGCATCTGTCTTGGCGAACCACTCATCCGAGTGACCACCAGAACTGTTCTTCCAACCGGTATACATCCAACTACGGTCCTCACCCATGTTTGAATCTGTAGTTTAATGTCAAGGAAATTATAGTCACTTTATAATTTATTTATGTCACGGCCCTACATCTATTGGAAAGGATAGGTCCTAAACCCACCCAAGAGTGACTGAGCGGAGCGTGCTCATAACGAGACGCGTGGTCTGGATCCGAACGAAATTTCGGCAGCATAACCCCGCCGTTCTCCACTGCATGCCCGAAAATGGTGCAGCAGAGAACAACAGGGTTATGCCGCCGAAACCTCGTCTAGATCTAAACCCGCGTCTCATCACAAGCTACGCCCCCTCAGTCACTCCCAGGCTGTCCAAAAAGGGACAATTCTGGACCCCCACGCTTCACTTGCGTAACACATGTGAGACGGGCCGGTTCGAAATGGGTGACGCATGTTGTATAGGTTTACGTCAATCTTTCATTTTTGAGTCATTTAAGAGAGAGAGAGGAAAGAATGAGAGAGAAGGAAAGAACTAGAGAGAGACAAAGAAGTGGGTCAGCCGTCCTAAGTTATGCCCCGTTGGGTCCTGCCATTATCTTACGACGCCTTTAGTGTTAGCCATCGTACGTTATGCCCCGTCGTAAGTGGGTCAAAGATGAAACCGCCACGTCGGGGCCTGCCGTCCACGCGCCGGAGCTTGCCGTCTTCCGTGCCTGTCTCGACTAATACATTACCACTAAATGGGCCGTGACAGACCCTAAATGGGTCGTGTCAGGCCGGTCCGGGCCGAAACCCATTTATTTACATATAGTAACTAATCACGCAATCAATCAAAGTATTAATTCAACAATAATCAATTACAATACTAATTAAACAATTAATCAACTAAGATCAAATTAAACATGTAATCACACATGAACACGGTGTCAGGTCACACATACGACACAGCGTCGGGAGGCGGCACGGCGAGCAGGGGCCCGGCGGCGCGGCGAGCAGGAGCTCGGAGCGTGGCGAGCAGGGGCTTCAGGCGGCGCGACGACCAGGGGCTGGGCGAGGCGGGTCGGGCGGCGCAGCAGGGCGGGGCTCGAGGCGGGGTGGGGCGAGCGGCGGCGGCCGAGGAGCGTCCGGGGCTAGGCGCGACCACGGGCAGCCATGCGGGGCTTGGGGCGGGACGGCGGCGGCTGCGGCAGGGCGAGGCGCGGGCATGAGTGGGCCGCGCGCGTGGCCCGTGAGATGTAGAGTGGAGGTTGCGGCGGGGCGGCGATGGAGGTGGCGGCGGAGGTCAGCTCAGGGCAGGGCTGAGAGTCTGGCTCGGTCTCGGGCTGAGAGTCTAGCTCTCGGGCTTGGGCTGAGCAGCCCAAGTGCCCACCACCGTCGGATCTAATCCGACGATCCACGCGTTCTATAAGGGTCATGAAAAACGGCCCACAACCCTAATACACTCATTTTCATTCCACTCCCTCTCTCCTCTCCAGAGCACGGCGGGGGGCCGGCGGCGCATTGCAGCAACAGCGGCGGGCGGAGGCGGCGCCGGCATCGGCGACGCTCGGCCAGGCGAGGCGAGCCGCCCAGGCATCCCCCGCCACCGACTGGACGGCTAGGCGTTGGTACGCTGTCGGCGACGGCGGGGGCTGGTGGCAGCGGGGTCGGTGTTAAAGCAAAAACAATGTGCTTAAACAACTAATCAATCAATTAACTAAATTAAATAACTAAAATCAGAAACAGTTACTATTTAAACCAAATAATTAACAACTAAACTAATTATCTACTAAATACATACAAATTGATTAAGTAATAAACATTTTATCTAATCTAACTAACAACTGATTACAAAAACTAAAAATTACTTGATTCATAAGGTGCGACGAAGGCGGCGGCGACGGAGACAGCGGCTCGGTGGCTAGGGGCGGGGCCGGGGTGGCTCGGGCGGCGTTGGGTTGCGCCGGGGGGCTAGGGGGCGGCGCCCGGCAGCGTCTAGGCGGCGGCGGCGGCTCGGGGCGACGGCGGCGACGAAACAGCGGCGGGCAGCGGGTGGCGCTGCGTTGCTCGGGCTCGGGCTAATTAGCCCGAGCCCTCGTACGTAGGTGGGTTTAACCGCCGCCCCGGCCCGGGCTCGGGCTAATTAGCCCAAGCCTGGGCCGGGGCGGCGGTTAAACCCACCTACGTACGATGGCCAGGTAACTTACGACGGCTTAGGTCACGGCCGTCGTAAGTTACGCTTATTTTACGATGGTGGTGTAACTTACAACGGCTTAGGGTTGCGGCCGTTGTAAGTAACGGTTATCTTACGATGGCCAGTTAACTTACGACGGCCATGGGCCCGTAGCCGTCGTAAGTTAGTTTACTTACGACGGCCCAGGGCGACCGTCGTATGTTAGTTGACTTACGATGGCTAGCCGTCGTAAATTACAGTGGCTGTCGTAAGGTGCGTCGTTTCCTGTAGTGGTTTTCCTCCTATGGACTTATATGAAAGAAAAGAACCATGTCCTACCACGCTTACTTATGTGTTCATTTAAATTACGCATTAATTTTTATGATCACCTTCACATGCTCAAGACAGTGTACGTTCATGGTATACTCGGCTCTCCTTTCCCACTGTGGGGACCACCCCGTGGTTCACCCACTCCAGGATCGCATAGGGTGGTGCCGTGCGATGCGGCACCCAACAGCACACACAAAAAGAATAAAGAACAACATATAAACTTTTATTTGATATAAAATAGCGGAAGTCTTTTACAAAACCTAATTAACAGCGGAAGTTATATACATAGTTGCTCTCAAACCCTAACTAAGCAAAAGTGCAGCCGTCCAGCCCGGGGACGCTACACACTAGCAGCATGGAACCGGAGATCACGGCGGCGTGCATGGCTCCAGCTCGGCCGTGTACCCCGACGGGGGCATCGCCTCGTCCTCAGAACCTTCCTCATACCTCTCACCTGCACACAGCTCAAATATTGCAACCGTGAGCACGAAGGCTCAGCAAGTCTTAACCGTCAACCCTAGGCATGGAACTCTACGTGCAAGGGTATGTTAGATAGGAAAGGATTTTGCAATAAAGACACGCCTATAAGTTGGTGCTTACTTTCAGTTTTATAGCAGCAGATTCATGTGCCTTAGGCAGCCCTCACATCGGAAGTCCACAATCAAACAAGAAACGCTTTCCTCCGATGTGGTGATGCCCAAAGTGGAATATAAACTTAATTAGCTCTATATCTACAGCAATCAAGGTATTCAAGACATTAAGATCAATACAGCATTTTCAGTTGGCTTATTTCACTTCTTACTACGTCACAGCGCAGTGAACAAGCGGGTACTCAAATAACCGCGAGGGACGGCGATTGCAATCAGGACACACCCGGATAACACGTTACATACACCCACTTTCAGAAGCGTGATTCCACACCCCTTCCTACTCTGTTGTATGCAACAACCTTTCAAAGGCAACCCAAATGCCGAACCGGTCCATCCGTAATGGGTAGGAGGTCCCCGCGTGGAGCGTGACTGTGCCCACCAGAAGATTTACACCTTGCTACCCTCAACCCACTCCTATTTACGGTTGGGTAAGCCTCGACACCCAGGTTAACCAATTACATCGGTTTCCTGGTTCCCATATGCCAGTATGCATCCGGTACTGTTCGATACTTGTCCAGCCGGGCCGCACACGGACGGTCCTCAACCGACACCAACAGGGCTACGCACGTGAGACCTCTGCTCACTGCTTCCTATCCCCCCTGCTGGGTCTCATTTTCATACAACTCAAGCCATTATCTACCTCTTTTCTTTCCGGTGATAAGTACTATCTCGCGAGTAGCTTCCAACCACTCGACTTCTACCGAAAACTTAAACATTAGCATGGCATTCCTCTACTCGTCGAGTCTGTAAACTACCCAACCCTTATTAGGATTTAAAAGGCTATGCAATTGGGGCTTCCATCACCCTAACTCTAATGCAAGCATTCACCCTAGACATAAGTGATACAAATAAAAAGCTTTATAAAAGGTACTTAAGTGCAAACCGGGGCTTGCCTGGTTGCGAGTTAAACGGAAAGTCAGCTTCTGGTGGGAGGACGTCCAAGGGCTCCGGCGTATCCTCAACTTCGGTCACTATTATGAAATGTAATAAAATACATGTATAAGTATTAAGGATTTATAAGAATTGGACTTCTAGTCATAGCTACTGCTATTTAAAATCCTTAATTGGCTTTGGGATTTTTACAGTGGATACTACACTTTCTAAGGATGATTTGAGCCAAATTTGGAGACATGTCATTGCATAATGTAGTCTTTAAAATTCCTACAAGTACAATGCTTATCTGAATTTTTGAGCCCAAATCAGGAGCTTGACATAGCTAATGGTGGAAGATCTGATTAGGGTAAGTCTCCATGGTTCTAACAAAATTTGTTTCACCATTTTTGCAGCTACCATCAGAGAGATATGAATTTTTGAACTTAAACAGGAGTTCTGAAAAAGCTTCTGTTTAAATTTGAATTTTCAAATAAAGGCTGAACTTGAGAAGGTAATTTGACCTAGCAAATGACCTCCAATGAAGCCCAAATTTTTACTGGAGATCAGTCTCTAAGAAGAGGATTTGCTACCCAAATTTGGGGATATTTCATAAAGAATTGCTCCTGTAATAAATCCCTAAAGGATTTACTAAAAACAACTCTACAGAAATTCCTGGGCATTTTCATAGCCAAAAATTGGTCTCTCTGTGAAGTACTCCTCATGAGGAATCCAACAAAATTGGTCTCACTATTTTTGGAGTTTTCTACACAAAGTTATGGGCTTGCAAGGATCAGCTAAATTCTGGAATTATTTCTCTAAAAGAAACTTCAAATAATTGGGCTGGGCCCACTGTTTTAATTCGGACCAGTCAGATTTCGGCAATACCGGGGGCAACGGGGTTATTCCCGCGCAGCCGCACCAGATCCGGCGCCACAAACCGATCCTCGCACGAACCCGGAGGCTGACCGGTGGGACCGCCCCTCCTTCGTCTTCCTCGCGCTGCCCGCGCCTTCCGCGGCGGCGCACGCCGGCGAGGCTCGCCGGGACAGGGTTCCTGTGGTCCGAACTTCGTCAAACTCGCCGCCTGTGAGTTCTACACCGTGCTGAACACGATGGTGGGGTCGGGAGCCGATGACAACGGCCGGAAAGGTGCTTGCACCGGCGACCATGCCGAACCTTACTTCGGCGACCTCGCTCTCCCTCAACAGTGGGTCTTTCGGGCTAGGGTTGGCTCCAAAAGCACCAGTGTCCTATGGACATCCTCGACCCATAGCTCGCTCTCCCTGAAACCCACCGGAGAGGGGACCTCACCGGCGACCTGAGCCCGCAAAACTCCGGCGGCGACAAAAACTCGATACCCGGCATCTCTACTTGCTCATTTGAGCTGCTAGAACTTCGGGGAGATGCGCAAGCCTGTGCTGGAGCTACTGTAAGCTTATCTAGAGCGGAGCTACCCCGAGCACAACGAATTTCTTCGAAGAGTCCTCGGGTTCCTAAAGAACCGCCGGCGCCAAACTTCAAAATACTCGGTACCGAAGCTAAGAAAGCAGGAACTGGTGGAAAGGAAGGAGGAAGGGTTCCTCACGCACCTCAGGGACCTTTCTGTTGATCGGAAGAGGCCGCAAATCCGTCGGGCGACGGTGTGGCGTACAGGCGATCAACAACGGAGCTCCGAAGGGAATTCCAGCTCGTAGGCGCCAACCACCGGTGCTGGTGTTCACTTGAGGCTTCGGGGAGCAGGAGAGAGACCTGGCGCAACGATCCCGCGGCTCAGCCGTGCGAGAGGCACGCCGAGCTCGCCGGGCGTCGATGAGCCGAAGGTTTCTTCCGCCGGGCGGGGGTTTGGGTTCGCGAGGCTCGAACAGAGCGTGGAGGGGCTGCGGGGTAATGAGGATGAGGGCAGATACGGCACTCAGCTGCCGCTATAACCGGCCACGCGCGTGAACCGACGTCGGGGGAAGCAGCTCGGTGGACAACGTCGGGCGACGGGCTGCTCGGGAGCTGGCGCGCGGTGATCACCCGAGGAGGAAAAACAGTTGGTTGGTTTGCTTTGGGTGGCTGACAATTGGGCCCCACTATTTCTAATTCTTATCCAATTTTCTCTGATATTTTACCCCAGCAACTCAACATTAAAGACTTGACTTCACCCCAAAGTCATAGTTTGAATTTGCTGAATTCAAATGGTTTGAATTCTGGTGTAGGATTTGAATGGGGTTTGATCATTTGAATTTGAAAAGGAGTTTGAATTCTCCACTTTGTATTGCCTAAAAAATATAGCAAACCAGCTCCAAAATTTCCAATTTTTGGCATGGCTGCTCATTCAAAGGCGGAGAACACATTTGTGAAACCCAATTTTCAAATTGAGGGAATTGGAATTTGAATCTGAATTTGAAATTCAGATTAGAGGGCTTCTCCTTTTAATCCCAAACAAATATTAAAACTCCTCCAAATGAGCTGAAATTTGGAAGGTTGAATATTTGGACTATGAAGATCCAAGTTGTGCATTTAGATCTCCATGTTTGGAAGTTTTGGGAAGTCTAAACCCTCACTTTGAACTCACACTTATTATACTTCAAAGTTTTAATTCCCCTCATTTTTCATAAGTGTACATGAGCTGAATTTTCTTGCTACCACTTTTGGGGATTTTACATACCTCCCCCCTTAAAAAGAATCGCGTCCCGAGATTCCAAAGGAAAAGTAAAGTGGGGAAAAACTTTACCGGGTATATGATGATAGCAAGTCCGGATAATATGTTCATAAATAGTCCTCGCTTTCCCATGTCGCCTCATCAGCGGTATGGTTACTCCACAAGACCTTGTAGAACCATAAGGTCCGGTTTCTTGTGGCACGAGTCTTTTCATCGATAATCCAGATCGGATACTCCATGTACGTGAGGTCTGGTTGAAGAACTTCTATGTCTTCTGTACGGATTTCAGCTGAGGGCTTGAGGCACTTCCTCAGCTGAGAAATGTGGAAGACGTTGTGAATGCCTGCGAGCGACGCCGGTAAATCTAAGCGATAGGCCACGGGTCCGCATCTTTCAATGACGGCGAACGGACCAATGAACCGCGGCGCAAGTTTACCCTTCACTCCGAAACGATGAACTCCCTTCATCGGAGACACACGGACATAAACATGGTCTCCGATGTCGAAGTGGAGAGGGCGGCGCCTTTTATCCGCATAGCTCTTCTGACGAGATTGAGCAGCCTTAAGATTGGCCTGTATTACTCGCACTCGTTCTTCCGCTTCATTCACAAGTTCAATTCCGTAGATAACTCGCTCGCCGGACTCGCACCAGTTGAGAGGTGTACGACATTTCCGGCCGTAGAGAGCTTCATACGGCGCCATCTTGATGCTAGCTTGATAGCCATTGTTGTAAGAAAACTCCGCCAATGGCAAATGATCGTCCCAATTCTTGCCGTGGTGGATGGCACAAGCGCGTAGCATGTCTGCAAGAACTGGATTCACCCGTTCAGTTTGACCATCCGTTTGCGGGTGATACGCGGAGCATCGGATCAGTTTGGTTCCCAGTGATGCGTGCAGCTGTTCACAGAACCGAGAGACGAACAGTGCACCACGATCTAAAATGATGGAGCGGGGAACACCATGCAAACATAAGATCTTTGCAATGTACAGCTCCGCATATTGCTTGGCCACGCACTTTGTATGTACGGGGATAAAATGAGCCGACTTGGTTAGTCGATCGACTATCACCAAAATCGAGTCATGTTTGTGAGACGTGAGAGGTAAACCAACAATGAAGTCCATGCTGATATCCTCCCACTTCCACGCCGGAATGTTCAATGGTTGCAGCTGTCCGGCTTTACGCATATGGTCGGCTTTCACCCGCCGACACGTATCACATTCGGATACGTATTTGGCGATCTCTCTCTTCATCCGTGTCCACCAAAACCTGGTTTTCAGATCCTGGTACATCTTGTTGCTGCCCGGATGAGTAGAATACTTGGACAAATGAGCCTCGTCCAAGATTTTCTTCCGAAGCTTCATGTCACGGGGTACCACTATACGGTCTTTAAACCATAGATTGTCGTATTCATCTCTTCGGAAGCACTTCATTTCGTCATTCTCCATCCTTCTCCGAATGTGCGACATTCCCATGTCCTTCTTCTGAGCTTTCATAATCTCCTCTCTTATGGTTGGGATGAGAGCAAGATTATATAACGCCCCATACGGAGTCAAGTACAGACTTGGCTCCTCCTCTTCCAGTGGGGTGATGGACAGATTGTTGACATGGGATTTGCGGCTTAAGGCATCGGCAACCACGTTTGCCTTCCCGGGATGGTAGTGAATCTCGATCTCATAATCTTTGATCAGTTCTAGCCATCTCCGTTGCCGCATATTCAACTCCTTTTGAGTGAATATATATTTCAGACTTTTGTGGTCGGTGTAGAGGTGCACTAAGTTCCCAAGCAAATAGTGCCTCCACATCTTCAAGGCCAATACCACAGCAGCGAGCTCAAGATCATGAGTCGGATAGTGCTGCTCGTGGTTACGAAGTTGACGTGAGCCATAGGGGACCACTCTTCCTCCTTGCATCAGTACACAGCCAAGCCCGATACCGGACGCATCACAATATACGTCGAAGGGCTTGGTTGTATCCGGTTGAGCTAACACCGGGGCTGTTGTAAGATGCTTCACTAATGCTTGGAAAGCTTCTTCGCAAGCTGAGCTCCAAACATATTTGATCCCCTTCTTCAACAGTTCAGTCATCGGCTTAGCAAGCTTGGAGAAGTTTGGTATGAATCTCCGGTAATATCCTGCTAACCCGAGGAAACTTCTGACTTCATGGACTGATGTGGGGGACTCCCATTTCAGCACTTGTTCGATTTTGCTTGGATCAACTGCAATGCCTTCTGCAGAAATGATATGACCAAGGAATGGCACTTGGCTGATCCCAAACTCGCACTTGCTGAACTTGGCATAAAGCTTATGGTCTCTTAATCGTTGAAGCACGATATGCAAGTGCTTGGTGTGTTCCTCTTCAGACTTGGAGTAGACCAAGATGTCATCTATGAACACTACCACAAACTTGTCCAACTCCGGCATGAACACTGAGTTCATGAGATACATGAAGTGTGCCGGGGCGTTGGTGAGACCAAAGGACATGACGAGGTATTCATACAACCCATATCTCCTCGAGAAGGCCGTCTTTGGGATATCGTCCGCTCGGATCTTGATTTGATGATATCCGGAGCGAAGATCCATCTTGGAAAATACACTCGCACCCACAAGTTGATCGAAGAGAATATCGATGCGGGGCAGTGGATATTTATTCTTGATGGTGACGGCGTTGAGAGGCCGGTAGTCCACACACAACCTCAAGGTTTCATCCTTCTTCTTCACAAACAGCGCCGAGCATCCCCATGGCGAGGAACTCGGTCGAATGAAACCCTTCTTCATTAAATCATTGAGCTGCTCCTTCAATTCAGCCAGCTCATTCGAAGCCATCTTGTACGGTCTCCGTGAGATTGGTGTCGTCCCAGGTACAAGTTCAATCCTGAACTCGACATCTCTTTCGGGTGGCATACCCGGAAGATCATCCGGAAAGACATCCGGGTATTCACGGACCACACGAATATCCTCAAGTTTCGTGACTTCCGTGTTATATGTGGCTGGGGTTTCTTGAGCCGAATGGTCAAGAATAAGAACATGTGGTTCATGAAGTGGAGAGTTTAAACGAACCACACGTGGAATGATGTCAAGAACAGCACCATGGCGATGTAGCCATGACATTCCTAAAATGACATCGAGTTTTTGACTTTCTAACATGATTAGAGAAGTCGGATATAGATTTCCACCCAATTGTAATGGTGCTCTATAGACCATTCTATCAGCTGTTATTTTCCCACCCGGAGAACATATCAAATATGAATTATTTGTGGGAATGATAGGCAGTTGATATTTAATAACATAAGACTGAATTATGAAATTATGGGTGGCACCGGAGTCAAAAAGTATGACTACGGGATGATCTAGGTAAGAGAACGTACCCGCGAGGACGGGTTCGCCTTCCGGCACGTCTTCGAGGGCTAAGTGGTGGACGTTGCCGGGTTTTGGTGCTGCTTTCTTGGGCTGATTGCGGGGCTGATTAGCACCCTGATACGGTGCTGCATCCCTGCCCTGTCGCGCGGCTCGGGGCAGTCCCTCGAAATGTGCCCGACACGGCCACACGTATAGCACGTGTAAGGTGTCGGGGTCCTGCCGACTTGAGGATGGAATCCCGGTGCACGCTGTTGAAACTGAGGCGCACGCGGGACCATCCTTTGCTGCTGTTGTTGCTGTGGTGGATACGTCGGTCGAAAGCCAGGCGCATTATATTGCCGACCGCGAAACTGAGGCGGTCGCGCCGGTGGCTGCCATCTCTGACCGGATGGTGAGCGATACACCACGCGGTATTTCTGTGGCGTCCCACCACTGCTGCTCGTCAGTGCGCTGCGTTTCCTCTTGTCAGAACCGCGCTCACGCTGAGCATTTTCTTGTAGAATCGCGGCATTAACGAGGTCATTGAATGTGCCGCGATTGCTCTGGGCGAGATGGACCTTCATCTTTGAATTCAGGCCCCGGAAGAAAGCATTACGCTTGTTGTCTTCCGTCCCCACAAATCCTGGCGCATACTGCGCCAGCCGGTTGAATGACCTGGAGTACTCATGAGCACTCCTCTCGCCTTGTCGTAGCGCCAGGAACTCCTGGAGCTTCATTTCCATCACACCGGGAGGTATGTGATAGGCGCGGAACGTCTCCCGGAACTCCGTCCATGTGACGGCATGGCCAGCCGGTAAGGAGGCGGTATAGTTCGCCCACCAGGTACCGGCTTCTCCTTGAAGCTGTTGCGCTGCGTACAGCGCCTTCTGATGTTCGGTGCATCGTAGTAGCCCAAACTTTGCCTCTAGAGTGCGGATAAAGCTGTCCGCCTCCAAAGGTTCTTCGGCCTCGGTGAAGACCGGTGGATGGGTCGCCATGAATTCTGAATACGAGCTTTGTTGGGGCTGGCGTTGCCCATTGTCTTGGCGTCCTCCCTGATGGGACGCATTCTGCTGCACCAACATCTGCAGTAACTCGGTTTGCTCGTCGCGCGAGCCGAGCACTGCAGCGAGAACCTCCGCAAGATTCCTTGGAAGTTCTGGCGGTGGAGGAGGTGGTTGCTGCTGCTTCGTGGTCTGCTCCGGAGGTGGAGACTCATCACCACAAACTTGACTCGGACCTCCCTCCTCTTGCGTTGAACGTGTCCGCACCATTCTGCATTCATACCATTCAAACGATCAGCACATGTGGGTTTAGCTCATCCAGCCTATACAATAGTAATGCGAGAATGGGATAAACAATGCGCATAACAATCACACATATGGATAAAGTATATACTTTATGCACCATATACATCCCTGGACCGTGTCATATGATCGAGTTCCAAAGTATTGAACTTTATGGGTTAAAAGTTCATTTCGACCATCGGGTCACCACGGGATGTTAAGTGTGTTAGCACGCGTAATTCCTCGCTATTGTATTGCACCCAAACATGTACTAACTCGAAGTGATATGTCAAATACATAAACCCTTCGACTCCAACTCGCTGTTTTACAACAGCCACTGGACGTCAAACGGTGAAACTACGTGTTTTGGTTGAAATACAGAAAATTCCAGAGAGCATTTGGTCTGCCCTGTTTTTGGACAGTACCTACTGATCTGAGATTTTCATCCCTTTGGAGGGAGATTTTGTTCAGGAACTCTACAGAAAAATTGTAGAGGACTTCAAAACCTTTCCAGAATGGTATCACACACCTCCATTGGTTCAACCAATCTGAAGTTATGCCCTGTTGAAGTTCAGCAAAGTTTCTGCCAAAAACAGGGGAGATTGTTCCTAAGCTTTTGAGATTGAATCTATACTCCCAATTGACTCTTAGTTCAATATAGGAGTTTACTAACCCCTAAAATGAATTCCTATACTTCATTGTGACACTTTTCTTTGAACATAAACTTTTATGCAGTCGGTACTACGTTTCCTCACCAAAGAAAAAATCCTAAACCGGTATTCCGGCATATACGGGTCACATGGTGGAACTAAAGTCGTCACTCACAAACAGTTTCTACACGTCATGCACTAACGTGGTTAGTGTACCTGCAGAAAAACACACAATAATGATGCACACAAAGGTTTTAACATTGCAGGCAGTTCCATATCATAGTAAAAATATACGGTCCGTATCATTGCCATATGGATCGTCCTTGAGTCAAGCCACGTCTCAAGGTACATGGTCGTGTTTTCACACCACACGACGGGGAACCCGAGTAGAGCGTGAACGGGTCGTCACGGTTGGGAATTTTATCAACCCAACGGATACCACCTACTGCCTCATGACCATTGAGGCACGCCGAAGGCGAGCGCTGCGTATGGCCCATTGAACATTGAACGTTCAAGAGTTGCATACTATCGTGTTGCTTACCACACGATGGGGTATTCTCACTTTTGCCTAAAGCACGCTGGAGATCAGCGTTTTCATATGCTCTCAGAACCATTAAGAGGTTCAGAGACTCATATTCACTACCGTGCCAAGCCACGGTATATCATTCCATACTATTACTCGTATGGCGAGTTACCGCAATTGATCCGCCTGCGGTAGCGTACCTTACCTCTTACCTGATGTCGGAACGTCGTTACAAAATATATAACAAGTAAGTTAGCTTTTCCACCTTAGTAGCTACTACTATCATAGACCTTATGTGGGCTTAATGACTAATCCTCACTCGACTACTTCTAAGTTTTCAAAAATAGGCTCTTTTCGAGCGTGCTATTCCCAATGCGGCTCTGATACCACGGTTGTGGGGACCACCCCGTGGTTCACCCACTCCAGGATCGCATAGGGTGGTGCCGTGCGCTGCGGCACCCAACAGCACACACGAAAAGAATAAAGAACAACATATAAACTTTTATTTGATATAAAACAGTGGAAGTCTTTTACAAAACCTAATTAACAGCGGAAGTTATATACATAGTTGCTCTCAAACCCTAACTAAGAAAAAGTGCAGCCGTCCAGCCCGGGGACGCTATACACTAGCAGCATGGAACCGGAGATCACGGCGGCGTGCATGGCTCCAGCTCGGCCGTGTACCCCGACGGGGGCATCGCCTCGTCCTCAGAACCTTCCTCATACCTCTCACCTGCACAAAGCTCAAATATTGCAACAGTGAGCACGAAGGCTCAGCAAGTCTCAACCGTCAACACTAGGCATGGAACTCTACGTGCAAGGGTATGTTAGATAGAAAAGGATTTTGCAATAAAGACACGCCTATAAGTTGGTCCTTACTTTCAGTTTTATAGCAGCAGATTCATGTGCCTTAGGCAGCCCTCACATCGGAAGTCCACAATCAAACAAGAAACGCTTTCCTCCGATGTGGTGATGCCCAAAGTGGAATGTAAACTTAATTAGCTCTATATCTACAGCAATCAAGGTATTCAAGACATTAAGATCAATACAGCATTTTCAGTTGGCTTATTTCACTTCTTACTACGTCACAGCGCAGTGAACAAGCGGGTACTCAAATAACCGCGAGGGACGGTGATTGCAATCAAGACACACCCGGATAACACGTTACATACACCCACTTTCAGAAGCATGATTCCACACCCCTTCCTACTCTGTTGTATGCAACAACCTTTCAAAGGCAACCCAAATGCCGAACCGGTCCATCCGTAACGGGTAGGAGGTCCCCGCGTGGAGCGTGACTGTGCCCACCGGCAGATTTACACCTTGCTACCCTCAACCCACTCCTATTTACGGTTGGGTAAGCCTCGACACCCAGGTTAACCAATTACATCGGTTTCCTGGTTCCCATATGCCAGTATGCATCCGGTACTGTTCGATACTTGTCCAGCAGGGCCGCACACGGACGGTCCTCAACCGACACCAACAGGGCTACGCACGTGAGACCTCTGCTCACTGCTTCCTATCCCCCCTGCTGGGTCTCATTTTCATACAACTCAAGCCATTATCTACCTCTTTTCTTTCCGGTGATAAGTACTATCTCGCGAGTAGCTTCCAACCACTCGACTTCTACCGAAAACTTAAACATTAGCATGGCATTCCTCTACTCGTCGAGTCTGTAAACTACCCAACCCTTATTTGGATTTAAAAGGCTATGCAATTGGGGTTTCAATCACCCTAACTCTAATGCAAGCATTCACCCTAGACATAAGTGATACAAATAAAAAGCTTTATAAAAGGTACTTAAGTGCAAACCGGGGCTTGCCTGGTTGCGAGTTAAACGGAAAGTCAGCTTCTGGTGGGAGGACGTCCAAGGGCTCCGGCGTATCCTCAACTTCGGTCACTATTATGAAATGTAATAAAATACATGTATAAGTATTAAGGATTTATAAGAATTGGACTTCTACTCATAGCTACTGCTATTTAAAATCCTTAATTGGCTTTGGGATTTTTACAGTGGATACTAGACTTTCTAAGGATGATTTGAGCCAAATTTAGAGACATGTCATTGCATAATGTAGTCTTTAAAATTCCTACAAGTACAATGCTTATCTGAATTTTTGAGCCCAAATCAGGAGCTTGACATAGCTAATGGTGGAAGATCTGATTAGGGTAAGTCTCCATGGTTCTAACAAAATTTGTTTCACCATTTTTGGAGCTACCATCAGAGAGATATGAATTTTCGAACTTAAACAGGAGTTCTGAAAAAGCTTCTGTTTAAATTTGAATTTTCAAATAAAGGCTGAACTTGAGAAGGTAATTTGACCTAGCAAATGACCTCCAATGAAGCCCAAATTTTTACTGGAGATCAGTTTCTATGAAGAGGATTTGCTACCCAAATTTGGGGATATTTCATAAAGAGTTGCTCCTGTAATAAATCCCTAAAGGATTTACTAAAAACAACTCTACAGAAATTCCTGGGCATTTTCATAGCCAAAAATTGGTTTCTCTGTGAAGTACTCCTCATGAGGAATCCAACAAAATTGGTCTCACTATTTTTGGAGTTTTCTACACAAAGTTATGGGCTTGCAAGGATCAGCTAAATTCTGGAATTATTTCTCTAATAGAAACATCAAATAATTGGGCTGGGCCCACTGTTTTAATTCGGACCAGTCAGATTTCGGCAACACCGGGGGCAACGGGGTTATTCCCGCGCAGCCGCACCAGATCTGGCGCCACAAACCGATCCTCGCACGAACCCGGAGGCTGACCGGTGGGACCGGCCCTCCTTCGTCTTCCTCGCGCTGCCCGCTCCTTCCGCGGCGGCGCACGCCGGCGAGGCTCGCCGGGACAGGGTTCCTGTGGTCCGAACTTCGTCAAACTCGCCGCCTGTTAGTTCTACACCGTGCTGAACACGATGGTGGGGTCGGGAGCCGATGACAACGGCCGGAGAGGTGCTTGCACCGGCGACCATGCCGAACCTTACTTCGGCGACCTCGCTCTCCCTCAACAGTGGGTCTTTCGGGCTAGGGTTGGCTCCAAAAGCATCAGTGTCCTATGGACATCCTCGACCCATAGCACGCTCTCCCTGAAACCCACCGGAGAGGGGACCTCACCGGCGACCTGAGCCCGCAAAACTCCGGCGGTGACAAAAACTCGATACCCGGCATCTCTACTTTCTCATTTGAGCTGCTAGAACTTCGGGGAGATGCGCAAGCCTGTGCTGGAGCTACTGTAAGCTTATCTAGAGCGGAGCTACCCCGAGCACAACGAATTTCTTCGAAGAGTCCTCGGGTTCCTAAAGAACCGCCAGCGCCAAACTTCAAAATACTCGGTACCGAAGCTAAGAAAGCAGGAACTGGTGGAAAGGAAGGAGGAAGGGTTCCTCACGCACCTCAGGGACCTTTCTGTTGATCGGAAGAGGCCGCAAATCCGTCGGGCGACGGTGTGGCGTACAGGCGATCAACACCGGAGCTCCGAAGGGAATTCCAGCTCGTAGGCGCCAACCACCGGTGCTGGTGTTCACTTGAGGCTTCGGGGAGCAGGAGAGAGACCTGGCGCAACGATCCCGCGGCTCAGCCGCGCGAGAGGCACGCCGAGCTCGCCGGGCGTCGATGAGCCGAAGGTTTCTTCCGCCGTGCGGGGGTTTGGGTTCACGAGGCTCGAACAGAGCGTGGAGGGGCTGCGGGGTAATGAGGATGAGGGCAGATACGGCACTCAGCTGCCGCTATAACCGGCCACGCGAGTGAACCGACGTCGGGGGAAGCAGCTCGGTGGACAACATCGGGCGACGGGCTGCTCGGGAGCTGGCGCACGGTGATCACCCGAGGAGGAAAAACAGTCGGTTGGTTTGCTTTGGGTGGCTGACAATTGGGCCCCACTATTTCTAATTCTTATCCAATTTCCTCTGATATTTTACCCCAGCAACTCAACATTAAAGACTTGACTTCACCCCAAAGTCATAGTTTGAATTTGCTGAATTCAAATGGTTTGAATTCTGGTGTAGGATTTGAATGGGGTTTGATCATTTGAATTTGAAAAGGAGTTTGAATTCTCCACTTTGTATTGCCTCAAAAATATAGGAAACCAGCTCCAAAATTTCCAATTTTTGGCATGGCTGCTCATTCAAAGGTGGAGAACACATTTGTGAAACCCAATTTTCAAATTGAGGGAATTGGAATTTGAAACTGAATTTGAAATTCAGATTAGAGGGCTTCTCCTTTTAATCCCAAACAAATATTAAAACTCCTCCAAATGAGCTGAAATTTGGAAGGTTGAATATTTGGACTAAGAAGATCCAAGTTGTGCATTTAGATCTCCATGTTTGGAAGTTTTGGGAAGTCTAAACCCTCACTTTGAACTCACACTTATTATACTTCAAAGTTTTAATTCCCCTCATTTTTCATAAGTGTACATGAGCTGAATTTTCTTCCTACCACTTTTGGGGATTTTACACCCACTCACATGCCTAGTCGGCATTTGCCGTCCTGCCGAAGGCGGTTGTGCTTGAGGTACCTGCCAAAGGCCCGGGGGCCTCTCGGACCTCCCCCTGGTAGGGTACTGTGACACCAGTTGGTCTCCTCCAGGAAAGACCTATGCCAGAGCGGGAGTTCCAGTGTGTGCAGCCTGCTTTGCCTGGTCCTGCACCCAAAGCGTGCACACTCTGCCTCCCCAGCGCTACGGTCAAGTACTAGGGGCTGGACGGTATGCCCTGACCAAGGAGGGAGCCGGACCTCCGGTACCAAGTGCACTGAATTACCCAAGCCCCGTATACCGGCCTAGGATTGTAAGCCAAATAAGACTAAGAGATTGAGAAGGGAGGGCCTCTGAGAAGAATTACCATTTCCCTACTCTTGTGCAGGAGTGCCGGACCTCACCCCCTCTGCAGGGGTGAGCTCCGAAGGCGCCACGTGTCCAGCAGGGCCGGGCCTCCCCTCTCCTCAGAGGTGAGCCCCGGGCCTGCCATGTGGCCAACAGTGCCGGACCACACCCCCTCCGTAGGGGTGAGCTCCGAAGGCGCCACGTGTCCAGCAGGGACGGGCCTCCCCTCTCCTCAGAGGCGAGCCCCGGGCCTGCCACGTGGCCAGCAGTGCCGGACCTCACCCCCTCCTTAGGGGTGAGCTCCGATGCCGGACCTCACCCCCTCCGCAGGGGTGAGCTCCGAAGGCGCCACGTGTCCAGCAGGGCCGGGCCTCAACTCTCCTCAGAGGCGAGCCCCGGGCCTGCCATGGGGCCAGCAGCGCCAGACCTCACCCCCTACATAGGGGTAAGCTCCAATGCCGGACCTCACCCCCTCCGCAGGGGTGAGATCCAAAGGCGCCACGTGTTCAGCAGGGCCAGGCCTCCCCTCTCCTCAAAGGCGAGCCCCGGGCCTGCCACGTGGCCTGTAGTGCCGGACCTCACCCCATTCGCAGCAGTGAGCTCCGAAGGCGCCATGTGTCCAGCAGGGCCAGGCCTCCCCTCTCCTCAGAGGCGAGCCCCCGGCCTGCCACGTGGCCGGCAGTGCCGGACCTCACCCCCTCCGCAGAGGTGAGCTCCGCAGGCACCACGTGTCCAGCAAGGCCGGGTCTCCCCTCTCCTCAGAGGCAAGCCCCGGGCCAGCCACGTGGCCAGGAATGCCGGGAGCGCCTGGGCAATCTCTTGCGCCAGTGCCCCCGTCCTAACGGGGCTGAAGCCGAGAGGCTCTAGAGCAGACTCCGCCTGGCCAACGAAGTCCCAGATTTCCTGGGCCTCGAGGGTCCGCAAAGCCCGGAGCTGCTCCACCTCCTGACGAGCCGCCAGCAGGGGCCTAAAGGAGTTTCCAAGAAAGTGTATGGGATAGAAAAGGAGAAGGCCCCACCTGCGGGATCGTTATCTCCCCCGAGGTGGGCCCAGGGGCCACAGTTGGTACCCTCAGTACCAGGTACCCCCGTGCACAGGAGAAAAACTGCCTAAGGACCTCGCCTCCTCCGTAGGGGTGAGCTCCGAAGGCGCCACGTGCCCCACAGGACCGGGCCTCCCCTATCCTCAGAGGCGTGCCCCGGGCCTGCCACGTGGCCAGCAGTGACGGACCTCGCCCCCTCCGCAGGGGCAAGCTCCGAAGGCGCCACGTGTCCAACGGTGCCGGGCCTCCCCTTTCCTCAGAGGCGAGCCCAGGACCTGCCACGTGGCCAGCAGTGCCAGACCTCGCCCCCTCAGCAGGGGTGAGCTCCGAAGGCGCCACGTGTCCAGCGAGGACGGGCCTCCCCTCTCCTCAGAGGCAAGCCGCGCGCCAGCCATGTGGCCAGCAGTGCTTGGAGAGCCTGGGCCATCTCTTGCGCAGGTGCCCCCGTCCTGACGGGGCTGAAGCCGAGAGGCACTAGAGCAGACTCCGCCTAGCCAACGAAGTCCCAGACTCGCTGGGCCTCGACGGTCCGCAAAGCCCGGAGCTGCTCCACCTCCTGACGAGCCGCCAGCAGGGGCCTAAAGGAGTTTCCTAGATGTGCGCGGGATAGAAAAGGAGAAGGCCCCACCTGTGGAATCGTTATCTCCTCCGAGGTGGGCCTGGGGGCCACTATCGGTACCCTTAGTACCGGGTACCCCCGTGCACAGGAGAAAAACCGCCTAAGGACCTCACCCCTCCGCAGGGGTGAGCTCCGAAGGCGCCACGTGCCCAGCAGGGCTGGGCCTCCCCTCTCCTCAGAGGCGAGCCCCGGGCCTGCCATGTGGCCAGCAGTGCCGGACCTCGCCCCCTCCGCAGGGGCGAGCTCCGAAGGCGCCACGTGTCCAACGGGGCCGGGGCCTGGCCTCCCCTCTCCTCAGAGCCGAGCACCGGGCCTGCTACGTGGCCAGCTGTGTCGGACCTCACCCCCTCGGCAGGGGTGAGCTCCAAAGGCGCCACGTGCCCAGCACGGCCGGGCCTCTCCTCTCCTTAGAGGCGAGCCCCGGGCCTGCCACGTGCCCAGCAGTGCCGGACCTCACCCCCTCCGCAGAGGCGAGCTCCGAAGGCGCCACATGTCAAGCGGGGGCGGGCCTCCCCTCTCCTCAGAGGCGAGCCCCGGGCCTGCCACATGGCCATCAGTGCCGGACCTCACCCCCTCCGCAGGGTTGAGCTCCGAAGGCGCCACGTGTCCAGCGGGGCCGGGCCTCCCCTCTACTCAGTGGTGAGCCCCGGGCCTGCCACGTGGCCAGCAGTGCCGGACCTCACCGCCTCCGCAGGAGTGAGCTCCGAAGGCGCCACGTGCCATTCTGCCCACCCCGGCTCAGTAGGCAGCAGGAGTAAAGGCACGCCATGCCTTGTCCGATCAAGACATTCGAGACCCGCGCCTTCCCAAGACACGGGGACGTGGCGCACGCCCCTGTCAGGTGGCACTGTGACCAGTTGCGTCACAGTTAAGACAGGCACGCCATGTCAGAAGCTGTTGTCCAATAAATACGGCGATAAGACATTTCCTGCCGTCCCCGCCATCATCAACCACTACGCCTAGCTTGCGGCATGGGCAGGACGCAAAACAATGACTAAGAAGCCATTGCCAGAGACAACTACCAGCATTCACTGCAAGATTTGTTAGATGGCAGCAAATCTCCCCGGGGCCACCTGTCGGGCCCCGGAGCCCACCTTGTAAGCCGCCCCAGCCTTGAAGTATAAAAGACTCAGGTTGGCAACATTGCAAGGGGTCCGGCATTTTGGGCAACTCAGCTCACCTAGATCACCAAGCTTAGAACTCCGGTTCTAAGCTCCGAGCAATACAACTCCCGTGGACGTAGGGTGTTATGCTCCGGCGGCCCGAACCACGTAAAAATCCTTGTGTCAATCCTCTCTCAACCAACGTGACCACACGAGAGAACTAGCCCCTCTTAAAAAGAACCTCCGCGGGTTGCTCCTGAAGCAGGCCCGGGGGAAGTGTCGACGGCACACTTCGACAGGTGAGATAACGGTATTAGGCCCACATAAGGACTACTATTAGCATATTATGAAGGTGGCAATCTAAATTATTTGTTATTCAGAAAATCATGCATCTCGGGACTGTTTATGTATTGGGGGGTGTACATAAGCGCTGTCCAACAGTGCACACAAGCTAAAGGGTGGAGCCCCACGGGTGGCAGATAACCCGAACCGCTTTAGTATCCTCTACGACTCTTCATGTCGTTCGGGGTATTCGAGCAACGCCCTTCCCTGGCATGCTAGAGGCAAGTATGGGGGACCCCGTCACGTGGTCAGTAACGTGAACACGTAGCTCAAGGCGTGTTTGGCTTGAGAACATCCAGGCGAGTGATGACGGGCGGGTGTATGAACTGTATGGATAACGGGTTCGGTGTGCAGCCGAACCTGATGATTGAGTGTGTTGTATGTAGGTGCTAACCACGAAAACCTTAGTGTGTTTAGAACACGTTTGCGAGTGAATGTTTTAGTGCCACCTAAGAATACGTATATGCCGGTGCAAGCCGGTTAGGTTTTTCTTTTGTGAGGTAACGTAGTACTGTCATATGTCTTATGGTGCATTGCCACCGTACTACACTTGATAGTCTTCTTTCCTATGAAAAAATCATCCTTGACTAACTTTGAAACTAAAAATGGATGTTGGAAATCACATATTAGTTACTGAGCTCTTCGTTTGGACTAAGTTTCAAAGAAGAGAATTGCTAGGTTTCTTTTGATCTAAAAAAAAGTGTGCTCTGTTCTGGCAGAAATTTTGCTGGACTTTGACAGAGCATAACCCTGAGTATATTGACCCAATGGAGGTGTATGATACAGTTCTGGAAAGGTTTTTAAGTGCTCTACAACTTTTATGTAGACCTCCAGAGCAAAAATCAGACCCCAACTTTGTTGAATGTCCAGATGAATGCAAACTGTTCAGAAATCGGAACAGCTGCAACTTTCTCTGGATGTTTCTGTAAATTAGCCATAACATTCTGTAGCAAAATCCCTAAGGGTCATATGATACACCATTGGAAAGGTTATGAAATTTCAAACAATTTTTTAGTTCATAGTTTGTTCAGAATTGTACTCCTTTTTTATGTACAACTGCGATGAAAACAGCCACATACAAAGGAGATGCTGGCAAATTTTATCCAGAAATTCTGTAAACTGTAAACAATCATAACATTTGATCCATATATTGTATAGGGGCATATGAGTACTCGTTGAAAACATACTGAAGTTAACTTTAACTTTGGTATTCAACTTGAGTTATGAAAATGCAATTAACCGGATCAAAATCTGGGTTAAGTACAGAAAGGTCTGTTCAGTACAGAATAGGGGACTGATTATGTTGGCTTTAGGGAGAAGTGTAAACATGAAATTTTGTTATGCTTTCATAAAGTTTTAGCATGTTCATGTTTTAAATACTTTCACATACTGCTGAGATCAAGTTTTGACTCGCCTCAAAATTATTCCTTTGTAGTATGGTGCGTACACATTCTCCGAGTAGGGCTGAAGGTTCTCGCCGAGATGGCGATGACTCGACTCCACCACGGGCACCGCCATCAACGGTATGGGCGGATTTCATGGCTCAGATGGTCGAGTCAAGTCAGGAGAACATAAGACTACTCCAATACTTGGTACAACATGGCTTACTCCAACGTAGACAACAGGTCGTTCCCCCTCGGAACGCCTATTTGGACTTCTTGGCGACTCAACCACCAATTTTCACTGAATCCAACAAACCAGTGGAAGCTGATCAGTGGCTTCGGGTTATGGAGTCCAAGTTTGGAGTGTTTGAGTGCGATGAGTGTCAGAAGACCTTATTTGCAGCTCAACAGCTCCATGGAGCCGCCGGAAATTGGTGGTTCACTTATCTCGCCACCATTCCGGAAGGCCATCAAGCGGAATGGACAAAATTTCATGAAGCATTCCGTGCTCGTCACATTCCTATGGGTTTTATCAAGGCCCAGCAGCAAGAATTTAGGAACTTGAAGAAGGGGGACGAGTGTTCTCGATTATGTCAAACGGTTCAACCTTTTTGCACAATATGCTCCTGCTTATGCGACGAGCGAAGCTGCAAGGTGTGACTACTTTTTCTATGGCCTGAGTGCCGTATTAAAAGATAGGCTAGCCTTTTTCAATCAAGGCAATTACCCCGAGTTGATCAGTGCTGCTCTGCTGCAAGAACAAGCGACACTTGAGTGTCAAGTACAGAAGAGGGACCGGGATGATGTGCAAGAAGACACAGCAGTTGTTCCTCGTAAATACCGTGTGGTGTATCACACACCATCCGATAAACTATGGCAAGCACCAGTAAGAACAACTCAGTACACATTTCCTGCTCAAGAATCATGTCTTGAAGCGACACCATTGTCGCAGCAACGAATGATACCTGTTGCATCATTGCTGCAGACTAGTACATCAACTTCTCACCCACAAGTCAACGAAGAACCGGGGAAACCTCCGTGTTCTTATTGCCACCGTTCAGGGTATTTTAGGCAAGAATGCAGGGAGAAGTTGTTGAACACTAGACAACCATCATTATCAGGTGGTATGCCTCCACCTGCTCAAGTGAATATAACAGCATTGCAATCCGAAAGTTTGCTACATCTTGCTATTGAGGATGTCCTGGAGGGAGCACCGGTGTTAGCGGGCATGTTCACTCTCAAAGACGTGCCCGTGCTTGTACTTTTTGATTCCGGTGCAACCCACAATTTTATCAGCAAATCATGCGTGGATCAACACCAATTATCCACCAATACTCCCACAACGAGTTATCTTATCCAATCACCGGGAGGAAATATCTCTGCTAATCAGATTGTGTCCCGAGCAGCTTTGTGTTTGGGAGGAAAAATATACCCAATGTCGCTGATTATGTTGGATAGGCAGAAGATAGACATAATATTGGGGATGTCTTGGTTAAATCGTCATGGAGCCGTTCTCAATATCGGTAACCGGACTGTCCAGATTGACTCGCCGATTCATGGACAGCACACACTGTTTTTAGACAGCGAAGACCCAGATATGGTCGAGGCCTACCACACGGAAGCGCTTAAACTTGAAGATATTCTGGTGGTACGTGATTATCCCGACGTGTTTCCCGATGATTTGCCGGGCATGCAGCCCGAACAGGACGTCGAGTTCAAGATTTAATTGGCACCAGGAACGACGCCTATCTCACGAAGGCCTTCCAAGATGGCACCTAACGAGCTAGCAGAGTTGAAAGAGCAATTGAATAAACTCATAAGCAAGGGTTTCATACGACCAAGTTCTTCACCATGGGGTTGCTCTGCGCTGTTCGTTAAGAAGAAGGACGAAACACTATGTCTATGTGTTGATTACCATCCTCTAAATGCTGTCACGACAAAGAACAAGTATACTTTGCCCTGCATCGACATCTTGTTCGATCAACTTGTGGGTGCAAAGGTATTCTTGAAGATGGATCTTCGGTCGGGATATCATCAAATCAAAATCCGACCGGAGGACATACAGAAGACAGCTTTCTCGACGAGATACGGACTCTATGATGACAGGTCCCAACCCTGTTCCCGATTACGGGGCCGTGCCGCTCGCCCGGGAATCGCATTGGGTGGTGCCGTGTTATGCGGCACCCAACAGCACACATATAAGGAACACTGTATTACATAAATCAAAAGCGGAATCTTACAATTGTTCTTTGTAAATAATTTACATAAAATAGCTACAGCGGAAGTCTATAGACAGCTCACGTCGAATAACTACGAAGCACTCGAGAATAGGTCCAGCCCGCGGACTCCTCTCGCTAGCAACACGAATACATGGCAGAGGCTAGGTCCTCCATGTATTACCCGACTCGGACGTTTCCGAGTCTCACTGGACAACCTTCTTTATATGCGTCGATATTAACCTGCGAAAACACTCATATAGCAAGAGTGAGCACAAAGGCTTAGCAAGACTTAACCGTCTCTCCTAAGACATGCAACTCTACATGATAGTAACTTAAGACCTAAACATATAAGTTGCAAAAAGACTCGCCTACAAATTCATCCTTAACTTTCAGATTTTAGCCATAATAGTAGTGATCTTGCGTCCAGCAACATTGGAACTCCACAATCAAACAAGAAACGCTTCATTCCAATGTTACTTGTCCCAAGGTAGAAAATAACTTTAGTTTGCTCTATCTCTACTTCAAACAGGGTTTTCATGCAATTTACAATAATCATAGCAGCAATTAAAACTTTGCAACTGTTTCCACACAAGTTGATTACTACGTCACAGCGCAGTGAGCAAGCGGTACTCATAACCGCGAGGGAAGGTGATTCGAATCAAACACTACCCGGATAACTCAACACATATGCCCGCCTCTGAAGACCCAAATCTGGTGTCCTTCATTACATCGTATGTGGCAACCTTTCGCAGGACACTTAACTGTAGAACCTGTCGCGATGTCTCGGGCTCATAGCTCTAACGAGACATTGTGGTATGCCTCTACAATACAGTGAACCTGGTACATCAGTTTCCTGGTTCCCATATAGCATTAAGCATCCGGTACACAACTCAATACTTGCTCCCAGTGCCGCACACGCTTCGGGCCTTAACCGACACAGGCAGAGCTACTCGACCAAGACCTCGTCTTGTCGCTGCCTAACCCTCCTGCCCGGTCTCATCTTTAGAAATGTAAAGTTTAGTTTACCTCTTTCCAACCACACTTAAGTAATCCTAAACTATAGCTCGCGAGTAGATTCCAACTACTCGTCTTCTAACGGATGTCATAACCTATTTAGCACGGCAACCTTTTACAGGGGGAAACTATACTCTACCCTTGACTCCAGGGTTCATTTTTGGTTATGCAGGTGGAGTGTAAAACATCCTTGACCTAATGCACATGCAAACTTTGACCCCTAGTAGTGAACAAATGAAAAACTTTATAAAACAACTTAAATGCAAACCGGAGCTTGCGTTGGTTTTGCAGGTGACTAACGTCAGATAATTGTGAAGTTAGTTGCTGATGTCTTGAAGCTTAATCACTGCCTTCTTGCTCCTTGATCCAAGCTTCACTTTCCCTCCACTTTTCAACATTTAATCACTACACGTTATGGACATGCATATAGGTTTAATTGTAAAACTTTTGCTAACAAGTTCTAAAGACAAGTTTAAAACTGAAACTCTGTTTAAGAATTTAAAATGACACTGGTGCTAGTGGTTTGGGATTTGGGGCTAAGCACTATGATCAAGTGATAAGTATTTTTCATCACTTGTGTGTGTTGATCATCTATAGGTTAAACAGGACAGTATTGATCCAGGACTCCCATAGAGCTGAAATTTTTCATGTGAGTTCCTTGTCACAAGAAGTTCATTTGGACCAATATTTAGAATTTTTCACTGAGTAGATCACTTAGAACAATACCATAAGCATTTAGGCAAAAAGGAATTAATTCTGAATAAATTTGCACTTTCATGCAAATTCAAGTGAACTATAATTTCAAGCATAGCTCAGGGAGCATGCATGAATTTTCCTAGGATTGTTGGAGCTAAGAACTGCCCAGAACTGAATTTCCAAGTTTTTGAATTTCTCTGAAATTGTTTCTGTATTCATTTGAATACAGAAACTTGTAATCAGAATTATCCTAACTAATTCAATTCCGAATGAGTTGAAACTTTTAAAGGAATGTCCTAACATCCTAAAGAATATTCTGGCAAAATTTTGAGGATTTTTGGATAAACGAAACTCCCTCTAAAATTCTTTTGCTGAAAATATTTAAAGAATTTTCCAGAATTTTCTATTGATTTTCATACAAATTAGGTTGCATATCTGGATAGAGTTTTTCATCCTGAATCCAACCCAATTTGAATAACTAATTTTGGAGCTTCCTAGCAAAGGTTATGCGGTTCTAAAGTTTGAACTGAATCTGGGAACTCAAATAAATCGGGAAATGTTCAAACTCTGACCGTGGGTCCTCGTATATGTGTCAATCCCTTGATGCAGCCACACCGTGGTCCACAGCTACTCAGGCTGTAGCCACAACAGATCAACTGGCCACAGCAAATCCCAGTTTACTGCAACAGCCACTGACCGGTGGGGCCGGAAGCTTCTTCTTCCTCCCGCCCCCCCCCCTTTTTCCCACGCGCTTCGCCCCCCTCGCCGGCGCGGCGGTGACCTCGCTGGACCCGACTTATCAGCCACCTCACGGCCTGCTACTCGCTGTCCGGGGGTTTTCGGGGACGGGAAACTCATCTAGGGGGTCGGCACATGCTATAAGCGCTCGGAACTAGGTCGGCGGCGTGCAAAGGCTTTGGTGAAGCTTCAGCGCCGTGGTCCGAGCACCCTAGCCCGCCAAAGGTTCGGAGAATTTGCTCTAAAGCATCAGTGGAGGTCAGCATAGCTCGGCAAGGCTTCAACATGGCTCAGAAACAGAGGTAATCCTGTTGTCACCGTGCGCCCGTGCGTCCCCGCCATGGCCGCCGAACGGAAAGCTTGAAATGGGCCGTTAACACGGGGTTTCAAGCTAAGATTGTGAAGGGGGGTCGGGTCACCATTGAGTCTAGATCCTTTGTGCACAGTTTAGTGAACTAAAGACTAGAACTGAGAGGGAATTTTGAGATTTCATACCGGAACGTCATTTTGTGGCCACCGGCAAAGTTTTCCCGAATTCTCACTCGGTAGCACACGGCTTTGCTTGTGATTTGGAGGTGAGCAGCACGGTTCAAAAGCGCATCCGGGGGTCTCCTTGCTCAGGCGTGAAAGTCCCCGGTGGTGGCTGTCCACGCGCACACCGGTTCGCGGTTGCTTTAGGTCACCGCCGGGGAGCTGTCCAAGTGGGGAAAAACGCCGGGGACTGTGTTCTGTTGTGCTGAGGAGGTGTAAGGCGACCCAGCATTGCTGATTTTCAGCTCTGAAAGGCGGTCCGTGTGAGCTTCTGCCAGCGTTTGATCGGAGCAGAGAGGCGATGGCAAAAAACTGTCGGGGGGGGGGGGGGGGGCTCGGTGTGGCGGTTCGGTGAACGAACCGAGCGCTTCGTGAGCGGATGAGGGCGTGAGTGGAACGCCGGGCAGGTCGCCAGCGGGAGAAATTTTCACGAGGAGGTGGCTTCCATGGGTCTCGGTCGGCAGCGCGGTGGAGGCTTGCAATGGCTCGGTCCGAGCTCGTGTGTGAACCGAGAAACAGAGCTGAGACTTAGGCTGTAAGTCATCCCCCCTCTTAATGACAATGAGGCCCACTATTTTGCTCTCCCAAATATCTCCAATTTTTGGCACAGTGCAAACTTCAGCCCTGAAGAGCTCAAATTCAAAAGCTGTTTGGAATTTTGACATGGTGTACTTCAGTTCAAATTTGAATTTAAATTTCAAGGAAAATTCACAAGTCTCTTTGATACACATATCAAAGCACCTCCAAATTTTCTCAAAATTTGCCTTTCTCATAATTTGGACCTGAAGAATTTGAATATGCCATCTGATTCTTATGTTGGCCGCTGCAAATGAGAGTTTTGAACCAACAGTTTGGAACCATCATTTTGGAAATGGCCACCTTATGATTAAAGGGAACCATTTAGTTAAAAGACTATTTTAAACTCCTTTTGCACAGGACCATATTTACATGTTTATGAACGTTTTTGCATGTCCCAATTCTTGAAATTAAACTCAGCTTTATTCACAACTCACGTTTTGCATTTACAAGTTTTTAGGACTTTTACATTCCTCCCCCCTTAAAAAGAATCTCGTCCAGAGATTCATAATTAAGAATAACGTGGGGAGGACAACTATCAAACATAAGCCTCTAATAATTCCGTATGATTGCGTTGTAAATATTCCTCGCCTTCCCATGTAGCTTCGTCGGACGTGTGATTTTCCCATAGCACCTTGAAAAATCGCAGCGTCCGGTTTCTGGTCTCGTGAGTCTTTTCATCAATTATCCGGTTTGGACGCTCAACATAAGTAAGGTCTGGCTTCATATCTGCTATGCCCTCCATGAGAATCTCCGTTGGAACTTTCAAACACTTCCGCAGCTGAGATATGTGGAAGACGTTATGAATTCCGGCTAAGGCTGCCGGTAGCTCCAAACGGTTTGCCACGGGTCCATATCTTTCAATGATGACGAAGGGGCCGATAAAATGCGGAGCTAATTCCCCCCTCACTCCGAATCATTGAATGCCCTTCATAGGAGATACGCGGAGGTATACGTGGTCCCCAACATGGAAATCCAGAGGACGTCGTCTCCTATCCGCATAGCTCTTTTGTCTGGACTGAGTGGCTTTAAGATTTGCTTGAATAAGCCGTACCCGCTCTTCAGCTTCATTTACGAGATCAATCCCGTAAATCACTCTGTCGCCAGATTCACACCAGTTCAAGGGTGTGCGGCACTTCCGGCCGTAGAGAGCTTCACAAGGTGCCATTTTTATGCTTGTTTGATAACCGTTGTTATACGATAACTCCGCCAATGGTAAGTGATCATTACAGCTCTTACCGTGGTGGATGGAACACGCCCTTAGCATATCTTCAAGGATTTGATTCACCCTCTCAGTTTTCCCATCGGTTTGAGGGTGATATGCGGAGCTTCGAATCAATTTGTTTCCCAAGGATGCGTGTAGCTGTTCCCAGAAACTGGATACGAACAGCGATCCTCTGTCGGAGACAATGGTACGGGGAACTCCATGTAAGCACATGATTCGTGCTATGTACAACTCTGCATACTTTTTGGCGTTGTATTTGGTACGCACCGGAATGAAGCGTGCTGATTTGGTTAACCGATCAATGATTACCCAAATCGAATCATGCTTATTAGCCCTGAGAGGTAGTCCAACAATGAAGTCCATACTAATATCCTCCCACTTCCATGCCGGAACACTTAGTGGTTGTAAGGTTCCCGCTTTCGTCATGTGGTCGGCTTTAACTCGCCGACACATATCACATTCTGATACGTATTTAGCAACCTCTTGCTTCATCTGGGTCCACCAAAATTTAGTCTTCAATTCCTGATACATCTTGTTGCTGCCCGGATGAATAGAAAATTTGGATAAGTGAGCCTCATCCAAAATTTTCTTCTGCAGCCTCATATCACAGGGTACGACTATCCGGTCGTTGAACCATAAGGTATCTTCATCATCTAACTGGAAACATTTCATCTCCCCGTTCTTTAACCTCCTTTTGATATGAGCCATGCCCTTGTCTTGCTTTTGAGCTTTCATAACCTCCTCTCTTATTGTGGGTATGAGAGCCAGATTATGTAAAGCTCCATATGGAACCAAGTAGAGACTTGGTTCTTCCTCTTCTATTGGCGTAATGGTCAGATTATGAATATGAGACTTCCGGCTGAGTGCATCGGCAACAACATTTGCCTTGCCCGGATGATAATGAATTTCAATCTCATAGTCCCTGATCAGCTCCAACCATCGCCGTTGTCGCATATTCAACTCTTTCTGAGTGAATATGTACTTCAAACTTTTGTGGTCAGTGTAGAGATGAACCAGATTTCCCAATAGGGAATGTCTCCACATCTTCAAAGCTAATACCATGGCAGCAAGCTCGAGATCAAGAGTTGGATAATGTTGCTCATAATTCTGTAATTGCCGTGATCCATATGCGACCACACGTCCTCGTTGCATGAGTACACAACCAAGTCTGATGCCGGATGCATCACAATAAACATCAAAGAGCTTGGTTGTATCCGGTTGGGCTAAAACCGGGGCTGTTGTGAGGTGTTTTACAAATGCTTGAAAAGCTTCCTCACATGGCTTGCTCCAATCATATTTGATGCCCTTTTTCAGTAGCTCCGTCATAGGTTTGGAGATTTTTGAGAAGCCCGGGATGAACCTCCGATAATATCCCGCCAAACCCAAGAAACTACGAACTTCATGGACTGATGTTGGAGACTTCCATTGCAGCACTTGTTCAATCTTGCCTGGATCAACAGCAATGCCTTCTGCTGAAATAATATGTCCAAGAAACGGCACTTGGTTGATCCAGAATTCACATTTACTAAACTTTGCATAGAGCTTGTGATCTCTCAAGCGTTGGAGCGCAATATGCAAATATTTAGCGTGTTCCTCTTCCGATTTGGAATAGACCAAGATGTCGTCAATGAATACCACGATGAACTGATCCAGCTCCGGCATGAGCACCGAGTTCATAAGGTACATAAAGTGAGCCAGAGCATTGGTCAACCCAAATGACATAACAAGATACCCATAGAGCCCATATCTTGTCGAGAATGCTGTTTTCGGGACATCTTCCGCTCAAATCTTGATTTGATGATACCCCGACCTTAAGTCCATCTTGGAGAAGACTTTAGCACCCACTAGCTGATCGAAGAGAATATCAATTCTTGGTAGTGGATACTTGTTCTTTATTGTCACAGCATTTAAAGGACGATAATCGACCCATAGCCTCAGTGTCTCATCCTTCTTCTTCACAAATAAAGCCGAGCAACCCCATGGTGATGAACTTGGATGAATGAAGCCCTTGTCCATCAGATCTTTGAGTTGCTCCTTCAGTTCAACTAATTCATTCGGAGCCATTTTGTATGGTCTCCAAGAGATCGGCGTGGTTCCCGGCATCAACTCTATTTTGAATTCCACCTCGCGTTCAGGTGGTAAGCCTGGATGATCTTCGGAAAACATGTCCGGATATTCACGGACTACCGGAATGTCTTCTAGCTTACAAGCCTCGGCATTACATACTTCCAGGTCTTTGGAAACCGCTTTGCCGAGATACAATGTTTGACACCCGTGAAGCGGAGAGTCCAAGTGAACCCTCCTGTTCTCGATGTCCAGAACAGCCTTATGGAAGGTCAACCATGATATTCCAAATATGGCATTGATTCCTTGATCTTCGAGAATAATGAGGGTGGTAGGATAAATTTGTCCACCCAAACAAAGTGATGCTCGAGAAACGACTTCATTAGTCGATATGTCTCCACCTGGCGAATGAATAAGGTAAGAACCTTTTGTGATAGTTGTGGAGATCTGATCCCGGATCACCGTCGCCCTGATAATGAAATTATGTGTTGCACCAGAGTCGAATAAAATGACAAACGGCTTGTCATTTAAGGTGAACCTGCCGGCAAGAACAGATCCTCCCTTTGGCAGATCATCGACTGACACATAATTAACCGTTCCCACCATGGACATAGCTTTTCTTTGCTGTCCGAGATCACTCTTTGGAACTGGACCCACAGACATAATGTTGCTGCCTTGTGCAGTTGCTTCATTTACGTTGAGTTCATTGTCAATATGAAATGGGACAGCAGTCGGTTCAGGTGAGAAATCACCTTGATCATCCTCAACCTCTTGAGGGAAGTAACATTCTGGTGCCCCTTGTTGATATTGCGGTGCATGAGAAATAAGTTGCTGCTGCGGTGGAGGTGAATAAAACCTCTATGGAGTATACGAGTCGTTATACTCCAAGAATGATTGCACTTCTTGTGGAGCCTCTCGACCGAAAGGTGAACGGATTACCCACCTATACTTCTGAGGCAGATGATTGCATTCATCCTGTGATGAGTCCCTCTCCCACTTATCTTTAAGGTAGAGATTGGAATAATATTACGGAGTGATAGCACAACTAACAAACTCATCAAAATTCTCTTGGCTAACTTGAGCCAACTCATATCGCAGCCTAGCAGCCCTCGATAAAAATGATAACCCCTCATTGTTGGTGATTTCACATAATCAGGGACATATTGAGCTAAGCGATTGAATTCCTTCGCGTACTCAATAACACTCATTTCCCCTTGCTTTAGATTCCAGAATTCATCCATACTTGTTGGCATTACGGCCGCAGGAACGAAACGAGCACGAAATGCATCCTGGAACTCCGCCCATGTGACACGATGCCCTGCTGGTTGGATAGCAAGGTATTCTGCCCAACATGCTCCAGCAAAGCCGTGAAGCTGCTGAGCGGCAAATAGAGTCTTCTGGAATTCATCACATTGGATCAACCCAAACTTTGACTCAATGACACGTAACCAGTGATTTGCTTCACAATGGTCAGCCGCTTCAGAGAATACCGGCGGTTGTGTCGCCAAGAAATCCAGATAAGTGCTCGGGGTTGGCATGTGATGTTGAGCTTCTCTATTTATTCCTTGCTGAACTAGATTTTGGAGAGTTTCATTCATCTTTTCCATAATTTTAGCCAATCCGGTTGGCGATGGCTCTTGTGATGAAGTTGAGTCATTCCCACCTCGACTTGAACCTCCAATCTCCATTTGAGAGTGTGCACGTACCATACTGCACGAAATAAAATTTTGAGTCAATCAAAATTCTATCTCAGTAGTAAGTAAAGATAAGTAAAACATGAACATGTCATGAACTTTAGGAAAGCATAACCACATTCATGTTTAAACAAATCTTAAGTACGCTAGACTAATCAGCTGGACAACCCTGACCAGTTCACACAGACTCCAAAATTTACTCAAGTGGTCTAAAGATTCTTGACTTGAGTTCAATACCAGAGTTTTTGTAAACTTCTGTACTTTCCAATGAGTACTTATATGTATCCAGATTATCTCTGGATCAAAAGTTATGTTTGTTCAAAGTTGACAGAATTCCTGGATAAAATTTGCCAGCATCACCTTTGTATGTGGCTACTTTTATCACAGTTGTATATGAAAATACAATAAGAATCTGCGCAAACTCTGAACTACAACAATGTTGCACATTTCATAAACTTTCCAACGGTGTATCATAGGATCCTTAAGGATTTTTCTACAGGAAGTTATGGCTTAAAAACAGAAAGGTTCAGAAAGGTTTTTTGTACTGTCCTGGTTCTGAACAGTTTTCCTTCAACTGGACTTTTCACCGACTTAACTTGTGATTTTGCTCTGGAGGTCTACAAAGAAGTTGTAGAGCACTTGAAAATCTTTCCAGAACTGTATCATACATATTAATTGGTTAAATCTACTCAGAGTTATGCTCTGTCAAAGTCCAGCAATAATTCCTGCCCGAAAACAGAGCACTCTGTTTTTTAAATCATTGAAACCTACACCTTCTCTCATTTGAATCTTACCTCAAAATAAGAGTTCAGTAACTAATATTTGTTTCAAACTTCCATTTTTAATTGAAAGTTAGTTCATGAATCATTTCTTCATACGGAAGAGGTTATTAAGTGTAGTACGGTGTCGATGCACCGCAAGAAACATGTCGGTACTACGTAGCCTCACCAAAGAAAATCCTAAACCGGATTATACCGGCATATCTGTATTATCAGTAGCACTAAGACGGTCTCTCGCACACGTGTACTACACGGGATACGTACGTGGTTAGTACCTGCAGAAGAACACTCAATAGTGGTGCACTCAAAGGTTGTTTTCATTTCAGGCAGTTCCATATTTGAAAGTAAATACAAACGCCCATATCATTGCCATACGGCCGTCCTTGAGTTAAGCCACGTCTCTGACACGACCCCACGGTCTTGTCGAGCCAGGATCACGATGAGGGGTGCTGCGTTGTACAGCACCAGATAACACACATCAAAGGCACAAAGCGGAAGCAAAGTTTTATTACATAAACCAGTTTATGAATATTTTTACAACAAAATATTTCAGTCCACACTCACGGGCGTAGACTATGCATCGAGTTCACGTTCAGCCCATGAACGTGTCCCCGCTAGCACGCACACACACTAACACGGCGGCGTGCACGACTCCCACTCGACTGGGTTCCCCTCCTGGGGTTCCGTCTCCTCCTCGGGGGTCCCTTCCTCACAAAACCCTTCAAAAGCTTCAAACACAAGCAATGAGCACGATGGCTCAGCAATACTGACCCGTCTCTCCTATACATGAATCTTCTACATGAAGGTTGATAGGTTACATGAGGTAAAATAAGTTGCAAAGGACTCGCCTAATTAGTGGAACTTTACTTTCAAGTTTTAGCAGCAGGTTGTGGAGAACCTTACGCTAAGGCACATGAGAGAGCCGCAATCAAACAAGAAATGCATTTCTCTCATGTACTTTGCCCAAAGTTTAAAATAACTTTAATTAGCTCTAAGATACAACAAGGCATTAACAAACAGAGTATAATATTCAAATCAGCAAACTTTTAACATGTATCTAGCCTATTCTTTCTATATCATGGTACAGTGAACAAGTGGTACTCACTGACTGCGAGGGACGGCGATTATAATCGATTTACACCTGCAGGGTTACCCGAATAACCCATCACGTATGCCCGTACTCGATGTTTCCTACAGCAACCGTCACGGATGCTGTACGCAACCACCTTTCACCTGTCAGCCAAATGTTGAACTGGTCCAATCGTCCCGAGCAAGAGGTCTCTGCACACACATCCACAGTGCCACCAGACGATTTACACCTCGAGCTCTCAACCTACCCTCTGAATGACCAGCTATGCCTCAACACCCAGCTACCTGAGTTACATCGGTTTCCCGGTTCCCATATAGCCGGTAGGTCTTCGGTACTGTTCTAGCTTGTTCAACAGGCCCGCACATGGCTCGGTCCTCAATCGACACAAGCGGAGCTATAGCACCCAGGCCCGAAAGTCCTGCTGCCCTTACTCTCCGCTCGGTCTCATTTTTCTTGCCATGTGTTTCATTTGCTATTTCTACCCCAGTCGAGTGCCTCTAGCCTATCCTCGTGAGTAGTTCCAACTACTCGACTTGTACCGAATCCTACCCTACCCTAGGATTGCAGTATCTAAACGGGGTTTCAATCCTAATCCCAACCCATGGTTTTCTTGGCTATGCATTTGGGTTTTCAAACAAGAATCTAATGCAAGAAGTAATGGTACTCGAAGTAAGTGCTCAATACAGTAAAAATTTGAAAAAGGGTTAATGCAAACTGGGGTTTGCCTTACTGCTCTTGGTTGTAGGCTAGCTGCTCTTCTGGAGTTACGAAGTCTAAGACTTCGGGTTCCTTCTCAACCCTAGCGACTACATGATATAACAAGTATATGTGTTAATTAAATGCATTTGAATTGAATTTACACTTGTGACGATTATAAATCTCACTAGACAGACCCAAGGTCTCTGAAATTTTTACTGTTGTTTGGTTACAACCTAAACGGAGACTTGGCCAAGTTTTATTTGCAGTAAAGTTCATTGAGCTCTCCACAAATAATTATGTACTTGACCTTAATTGAAGCTCTTAGTGTTTTCTAGGAATTTTCATGGAGCAAGCCATGACTTTCTGAAAACTAGATTTTTTGAGGGTCCTAATGGAGTTCGTCTCACTTAATTTGAAGGTTCATAGCTAAACAATTTCAGAGAAATTTTTGAAAATGTTTCTGTACATTTTCTATTTTCTCTGGAACAGTTTTATTAATTACACCATTAGGTGGATCAAATGAGCTCAAATGGATCTGAAATTTTTATAGTAGCTCAGGGATATTTTGGTGAACATCCCAGCAAAATTTCATAATTTTCCTCCAAAGTGTTCTCAAGTTAAAATTCTAACCAGTTTGAACTTTGAAGAATTAATTCTGGAGAAAAAGGATTTTCGCGAAGTGAAACTTGATTTTCTGAAAAGTACTCGGAGAGCTGAATCCAACAAAATTTGGTTCGCTCGATTTGGAGTTTCCTAGCCAAAGTTATGTGGGTTTGAAGTTTGAACTAAATCTGAAAATCGGGGAAATGTTTAAATCTGACGGTGGGTCCACGGATACACGTGTCGGGCGCTGAGGCGACGGCACACCGGGCTACAGGTTTAATTCCCGTGCTGCCACAGTCGATCCGTGCCCACAGAAGATCAAACCGCCCGGTTTCCTCCCACTGACAGCGGGCCCGGCTCGGTCGTCTTCAACCTCGCGCCTCCCGCGCGGTAGCGCCGCCGGGGTCTCCGGAGCACCGCCGAACTCGACCATCTGGTCAGCTCCCAAGCTCCAACTCGCCGCTAGACCCGAATTTGGTGCACTGAACACGTTGGGAGGGTTTCCCCTCGTCGACGTTGGCTCTAACCGAGCTCGTGAAGGCGCAGCGACTCGGGAAGAGTCCGTTGATGTTATCCCGGCGTACTATCCTGCCAAACGCCTGGTGAAGCGGCTCTACAGACCAGTGGTGGCTCGGGAAGCTCGACATGGCGATGGGTAGGCTCGGGGAGGTCTCCCAAGTGGGTCTCACCGTGCACCCGATGCTGCCTGAATAAGCCGCCGTTGGCAAGCTCGGAATTTCGCCATGTACAAGGGTTCTTACGCTATGTGTTGTGAAGCCAACTTGTGCGCCCCTAAGTTTAGCTCCTGTGTGCGAAGTTTGGGGGATTTAAACGAGCATCAAACGGGAATTTCAACGTTTCTTACCAGAAGGTGACTTTGCATCAGCTGGAAGCAAACTGCAAAATTTGCCGTCGACGCTCAACCTCTTGGCTCAGGCTTTGGAGATGAGTTGCAGGAGGTGTTTGCGCGTCCGAAAACAGCTTGGCTTGATCGTGACAGGCCCGGGATGAGGCTGCCCATGAGAGCACCTCTTCTCGGCTTGGTGGCGACTGCCACGGATCAGTGTGATTCTCGGGGTAGAGAGCACGAGATCACTGGATGATGGTTTGAGGGGGTAGTGGAGGGTACTGTGGTGCCGTTTTGCTGCTCAGCTGAGGCTTGTGCGTGAGATTTGCGGGTGGCCGACGCTCGGAGGAGCAGCGGCTGCTCTGATCAGTTTCTTGCGCGAGGAGGCGAGGGACTGATCGGTTCTACCCCCGGCTGGCTCGGCTGCAGGGATAAGAAGACCGCGAGGCGGTTCAGCGGGTCGGGGCGGCAAGTAGCTGCTGTCCCGATCTTCTCTCTCGCCGTGGCGGCTGCTGGCTTGCGCGCGAGTAACCGAGCCCGGTGATTTCAGTCGGTTGAATTGCTATAGAGGCAGACATGTGGGTCCCACCCCCTTTTTAACCACTGAAATTAACTTCCTCTCACTGTTACAAAAAGTAATCCCTCTTATACCGTTGGTTATTTGAATTATCTACCCCTGGGCCATTTGAATTGGATAAATTCAAATTGGGTTTGGTTTGAATATATTTTCAGCACATATGCAGTTTGAAATTCAAACAAAGTTTGAATTGCTAAACTTGGCTCATGTCAAGATAAACTCCAATTGGAATGAAAATTGGTGTGTGAGCTCACAAAAATGTGCTGAGTAAGAATATGCCTCCCACTTTTGAATTCATGGGATGGAAACAGTTTGAATTTGAATTTGAGTTCAAACCACCCTCTTTCTATCTATACCCAAAAGGACTTCAAAAAGGTTTTGAATTTGGGTGAAACTTGGCATGGACATTTCTAACAAGGTGTAGGAGCTTTTCATATGCCCAGCCCCTATATGATGCATGTGGGAAATGCCACTTTTGCATGGTTTGAGTTTGTTCTCTAATGATCATGTTGATGGTGTTTACTTGCTCTTCAAATGTGTTCATCAAGTTTTTTCAAATGAAGTGTGTGTGTGGGGTGATGAACACTTGAATATGTACCAAAAACTTAGGACCTTACATTAATCCCCCTTAAAAGAATCTCATCCCGAGATTATAAGTGAAAATGAGAGAGAGGACGGTGGAAAATTACCGTATATGCGACGTGAAAGAGTCAGGGTAGTTAGTGCGAAGAAATCATTCGCTCTCCCATGTCGCTTCGTCCATGGAGTGATTACTCCATAGAACCTTGTAGAACCACAACGTACGGTTGCATGTGGTTCAGGCCTTTTCATCAATAATCTGAACCGGTTCCTCCCAATACGTGAGATCCGGTTTCAGTTCTTCTATATCTTCCAGCTGAGTGGTAGTTGATAGCTTAAGACACTTCCTCAGCTGGGAAATGTGAAAGACGTCATGCACACCGGAAAGTGCTTCTGGTAATTTCAGTCGGTATGCTACTGATCCACATTTTTCGGTAATCTGAAATGGACCGATGAATCGGGGTGCCAACTTTCTGTCACACCCGGTTTTTCCGAAGAACAACCAAGTGAATATCACATGTATGCCAGGATCATTCTCTCATACATGTGATGACAAATAGTGAAGCATCATTTATTACAAGCCAGGTGTCGAATGTAAATAAGTCTTACATAGCAAATGTCTCGATGGACAATAATAAGTTCATCACAAGTAAATAAACTAGCAGCGGAATATTATTCTTGAGGGCTCCGTCACAGGCGTTGCCCGGGGGTCTCCATGAACCTAGAAACCTTCTTCGGGTCCAAAGTCTTGGTCATTATACGCCACCTCATTATCTTGACCTGAGAAGCAATATAAACCAACAAATATGCAAGGTTGAGTACCGATGGTACTCAGCAAGTGTGGGAAAGTTATGTCATGCACGGCTAGAACAAGGGGAGGTTGAACTCATATTTAAAGCACTACACAATTAATACCTATCACCTTAGCTTATTAAGCACCTACATTACTACACGGGTGAAATGGTCCCACTCTCCCATCCCATCATCATAATCAAATAACCATAACATCATTTCGAATGTTAAGCTCCCCGCTTAACATCCAAAACTTCCAAAGCCACCATCCTCTAATCATGAATAAGTCCAAGCCGCTCTTGACCGTGAGCACGGCTGTCATGACAGTTTTGACTCTGCAGAGTTTGTACCACTGTACCCACATGTAGTGATTTCATCCCCCGTTGCCGGGTGGACTAAAAGAACCTCCATTATGCCAGTGGCTACGAACCACATTCACACTTCCCAGGTGTGTAGCCAGGAGATCACTACGAATCCTTTACAAAGGGATTCCCGACGAGCATGGGCCCACTGAGGTTTCACCCCTAACAGCATACAAGAGGCTCCAACCCCGCTGCAGTGGCCCCCTCTTGAGCCTTGCGGTTCATATGGTAGTCTAGCTGACACCTACTCCCCGCACCATCCAACACACCCATACTACGCCGGGGATACACCTAATTAATTGGCCAAGCTGCCCCATCTCAGCATGTGGTTGGCATTGTAAAGCCAGGTTACATGCTCCATGAACCGGTCCTTAGGATCCAGTCAAGTACTAAACACAAACCCGAGTCTCGTGCACCCAACACACAACCAAAACATCCAACTTTCCTTGATCCCTACCTCTACATAACTCACAATATCTCATTCAAGAGTATGGTAAAATAAACTGATGATCTCATACCCAAATATTCCATTCTAAGCATGGCTAAGCATATGCATAATAATAAATGACATGATAAAATAAATCCCAACCCAAGCTACAAGGAAACAAGGTAATGCAATTCTAGGGAAACTTCCTAGCATGGGTTTCATATTTCATTTGACAATGCAAATAATTCTATCTACACATCCTAGCATAGGATCAAAGTGGTCAAGGACACTTGCCTCCTTCCTGCTGCTCTTGAAATGGGTAGTCCTGATCTTGGAAAGGAAAAACTTGCTCTGGAGCAGGTTCTACATCATACCATCACACATAGCAAAAGAAAAACAACAATCCATAAGACAGTTCACACTTCCACTTCATACAAACCACACATTCACATTTATGAAAGTCATTCACAATTATATGTGTTGTGGTTATTCTATGTGTGTTGATTTGTGGCTTGCATGCACTTTTAATCATGTGTATATGATTCCTACTTTTGTGTTCACATTTATACTTACATACTATATATATGAGTTTCCAATTTAAATAAATTCCTTACATTCAATTACTACACCTTTTAGCTACCAAGTATGCATGAAAGGTATTTTCCTTCTCCATATGTGTCTTCAGAATTTCCACCAACCCTAAACTGAATTCTTTGGATTTTAGAACTCCATTTATCATTTACTAGTTGCTATATTTTCAGATTTATTTCCTATGCCTAAATGTGAACTTTATTATGAAAATAATAAGACACATCATCTAAACAGAATAGGTTCTGATCTAAAATATTTACTAATATATTTCTGACCTTTTTCCTCTGATGTAAACTATTTTACAATTATTTTCCCTATTTTCCAGAACTATTCTTTACTTAAAAATGTGTCCCTAAATGTGAATAATAAATTAAACAAGTTCATTTCAGCCCAAAATATATTTTTATCTCACTCCAAAGTTTTCTAAATACTGAGAAAGTTTTTAATTTAATTTTGACAATATGTTTGTCCCACTTTTTAAATTTTAAACACTAGCCACATATTCAATTTCCTAAATTAAACATTAAACAGGGCTAAAAAGGTAAACTCACCCCACTACAGGGTCTATAATATTATTTTAAAAATTTTCAGGGGTCTAGCTATACATAACAGAGGAGTTTTTCCTAATTTTTATTAAGTCCAGGGACTAAAACTGATTTTTAAATGAATTTACATGATTTTCTGAAGTTCCAGGGGCTAGATCAGAAGTTTCCGGGGCTAGCTCTTATTTCCCGAGAACCCCAGGGGGTAGCACATAAGATTTCTAGTCTTTATAACGCGGGGCTGACGTGGACCGTCCGATTTAAAACAAACGGCTGAGATTATAACGCCGAACCGGTACGCGGGGATTTAAAGTCTACCGTGTGATTTAAAATAAACGGCGCACAAGCGGCCACGTCGCTGTAACCGAGCGCAGGCGGGGCTGCCCGGCGGCGCACGACGGCGGGAGGCGGCGATCTCGCCGGAGAGTTTCGGATCTTCGGGAATTCTTCCTAGAACTGTGATTTTATGGCATAGATCGGTGGAGGGGAGGTCGGGGATCTCACATCGGGGGTTTTCTTGAGCTCGGAGGTCCTGGAAGGCGGTCGACGACGAGGTCCGAGGTGAATTCACGGCGAAGCTCGTCGGCGCTGTGTTTGAACCGCAAGACACCGAGTTTTCTGCACCTGCAGGGTTCCCCGGAGGCGGTGGATCAAGACCAGCGAGTTAGATCGGAATTTCCGAGCGTAGATCGGCCAGAATTCGCCAGAGAAGGCTCGGGTTCTCACCGGAGAAAAATCTGCGGATCGCGTGGGAAAAACAGAACGAGGCCGGGGTTTTTATAGACGGGGGAGGGCGGTGGGTTTGTTTAGACTGAGTGGGAGTCCTCCGGAACCAGAATCCGGCCGGAAATCCTGTCGGTTGCGATCGCGCGCGCGCGGGGGAATAGTCCGAGTTTCGGACGATCGGGGGTTAGAGATGACAGGTGGGTCCCACCTGTCTGAGAGAGAGAGCGCGGGCGCGCGGCTGCGGGCTGGCGCGGGGGCAGGGTGGGCCGGCTGGTGGGTTTTGGCCCACTGGCCGGTTTTTTTTTCTGTTTTCCTTTTTCTTTTTCTATTTCTTTTCTGTTTTGAGTTTAATTTGAATTCCAGTTTGAATTTAAATTGTTGCAAAACATGCAACACGTCCAAAAATTTTTAAATTCCCCTCTTTACATGATTTTGGGTCTTAACAAGATTCTGGGGTGTTACAGCTCTACCCCCATTTAAAAGAAATCTCGTCCTCGAGATTGGTGGTTCTAAGAAAACAATTCCGGAAATTGTGCCTTGAGCTCATCTTCCCGCTCCCAGGTGGCTTCCTCTTCTGAGTGATGATTCCACTGCACCTTGCACATCCGGATTCTTTTATTTCTGTTGAGGCGTTCCATTGTCTCCAAAATATTGTATGGTTGCTCGGCATAAGACAAATCCTCAGCTACGTCCACTTCATTCATGGGTAACACCTCTTCAGGCGTTCTCAGGCATTTCTTGAGTTGTGACACATGGAACACATCGTGCACATCCGATAGACGAGACGGTAACTCTAGTTGATACGCCACTTCGCCTTTCCTTTCCAGAACTTGAAAGGGTCCGATGTATCGAGGTGACAACTTCCCTTTCACCTTGAACCGACGAAGTCCTCTGATAGGGGACACCTTGAGATAGACATAGTCTCCCGCATTGAAAACGAGCTCTCTTCTTCGTACATCGGCATAGCTCTTTTGGCGTGTCTGTGCTATCCTCAAATTGTTGCGAATTTCCCTCACCTTCACCTCGGCTTCTTGTAGTACTTCTGGACCAAACACTTTAGTTTCCCCCGTTTGGTTCCAAAATAGGGGAGTTCTGCACTTCCTCCCGTACAAGGCTTCAAACGGTGACATCTTTATACTAGCTTGATAGCTGTTGTTATAGGAAAACTCCGCATACAGTAAGTTCTTGTCCCAACTCCGATTGTTTTTGAGTGCACATGCCCTCAGCATATCTTCAAGGATCTGATTGGTTCTCTCCGTCTGCCCGTCAGTTTGGGGGTGATAGGCAGAACTAAAGTTCAGATGGGTTCCCATGGTTTCGTGCAACTTCTACCAGAACCTTGAGGTGAACTGTGTCCCTCGATCCGACACAATCTTCTTTGGCACTCCATGGTAACACACGATCCTTGACATGTACAATTCTGCCAATTTGGATCCACTGTAGCTTTCTTTCACGGGAATGAAATGAGCTACCTTGGTTAGCCTATCGATGATGACCCATATTGAATCATATGCTGATTGGGTCCTAGGCAATCCCACTATGAAATCCATACCGATAAGGTCTCTTGTATATCGGGGCTGTTACAGGCACTAGCTCAATTGAGAATTCCACTTCACGATCGGGAGGCATACCTGGCAACTCATCCGGAAAAACATCTGGATATTCCCTGATGGTCCTGATCTCCTCAACTTTCACCTCAACTTGATTTAATTTAATGTCCTCCCTAGGCTCTTGTATTGTTATAAACTTTACTCTTGTGCCACTAGGGTGAGTTAGTTCCACCGTTCTGGTCGAACAATGGATGATTCCCTTATGTTTGGTCAACCAATCCATACCCAAAATAATATCTATCCCTTGTGAATCTATCACTATGAGGTTAGCAGTAAATACTACCCCATTAATGTATAGGTTCACTTTGGGACACACTTGTCTTGTCCTTATTTCTCCACCTGGAGAGTTTACGGCTAGCATATGGTTCATTTGTGTGGTTGCTAGGTCATGCTTCTTAACAAACCCTTGAGCAATGAACGAGTGGGTAGCACCAGAATCAAACAGCAGGGTTGCAAGGTGTAAATTGGCAGGAAACTTACCAACTACCACGTCGGGTGCCTCTTGCGCTTCCTCCATAGTGACGTGGTTCACCCGTCCTCGCATCACAGTCTTCTGTTGTGGCTGTGCGGGCTTCTTCTTTGGGCATTTATGGGCGTAGTGCCCCACTTCACCGCAGCTAAAACATTGCACCCCAACCTTAGGTGCCTGGCCTTTGCTGTCTTGGGGTTGATTTGGAGGTCCCTGTACTGCTGGTCGAGGTGGATATGCGGGGCGAGGCTGCTGTACAAACTGACGTTGTGGCTGCGCTGGTGCTGCAGGAGGCCTGTAGTTCGGGTTGTACCCTCTTGGTGCTGAGTAGGGTACCGCAGCACGGTTCATCTGCCCTGCAGGTTGCTATATCAGACGTGGGCGGGTGTTGCTCCGTGAGGCTTGATGTGACCACCCGACCTACCTCTTATTCTCATTTTCCAAGGCCTTCAGTTTCCTTTCCACCACAAACGCTCTGTCCACCATCTTTTGGAAGCTTTCATACTCATTTGAGGACATTGCACACTGCATTTCTGCGGTAAGTCCCTCCACGAAACAATCCTGTTTCTGCTCGTCAGTCTCTATGTCCTGTGGGGCATAACGGGATAGTTGAGTAAATTTAGTGAGGTATTCCCTCACCGTCATGTTTCCCTGCTGCAGTCCCAAAAACTCCTTCCTCTTGTTTTTGAGTTCACCTCTTGGGATGTAATGGTTGCGGAAGCTACGCTTGAACTCCTCCCAAGTGATGTTCTCAGGGTCATGATGGGCAGCCACGTAGGCGGTCCACCAATCAGCAGCAGGTCCATGCAATTGATGAGAGGCAAACAGCACCCTCTCATACCCTTGGCACTGTATGATCCTCATCTTGCTCTCAATGGTCTTTAGCCAATCATCTACCTCCAGAGGTTCAGCAGCACTTGCAAACTTTGGAGGTTGAGTTCCTAGAAACTCACTCAACCTTGGTCGGCGTGGTGCACCTTGTGGAGGTGGAACTTGATGCAAGTTGGCCACCACTTGAGTCAAGTTCTGGATGAGCTGATTTTGATTCTCCAGCATTTGGTGGAGAGGATCAACTTCTTCACGGCGACCACCCCTGTCCTGGCCTCCAGAAAGATGAGGGTTGCAGGCCTCATCGTTGTTGTTGGCAGGGTTGGCAGCACGTCCTTTTCCTCTTCCGGCCATCTGGCATGATCAACCAAATGTTAATTTAAAGTATTACGTATTATCTTACTACTTTCACTTGTTTGTACTTTAAAGTGTTGAAGCTTTGTTATACTTTTCTGAGGGTTCATTTCTCACACAAAAATAAATGCAATATTATTTCATGTGGGTTCACACACCAAAGCAAAACAATCTAAAGACCAGGCTGTGGACAATTGCTCATGGCTTCCACAACTCACGTCACACCCCAAGCATTAACACACCATTAACTTAACGTAACGACCCGACTATTCGACATCTTGCTAACTAAGGGAAGGACTCTACACTACTCGTTTTCTTGAGCTGGCTCCTCGGGATCTTCCTCATCATTTCGGCTGCCTTCTGACTCTGCTTTGGGTGGGGAGGCTGCTGGTGGAGAAGTGCGACGACGCCTGATCGCTCGGCGATCTGGGGTGTCAGGAGTCCATGTATCATTCACGGTGACACACAGTTCATTCCCATCTCCTCTTTCTCTCGCCCTCAAGCAGGCTCGCAGCAATGCCTCCGTTTCCTTCAGGGTGTGCCGAACATCCTGAAGTTCTTGCTGACACTCCTGCAGTCGAGTGCTGAGCATAGCAGCATCCTCCAAGCATAAGTCCATGTGCTCATGGGAAGTCCCTTGCTGCACTGGTGGGTACTTGTACTCCGTGGTACCATTCTCATGCTGGAGGACATACATGTACTCAGTCCTGTTCAAGTGTCGACGATAGATGTGACTCTAGCAGGTGATGGCCTCCCAGGTGACATCCTTCTCTGCATCAACCTGTGTCGCTCTGCAAGCTGGAGAGCGGTGGATCTTAAGCAGCTGATTTTCGTGTATAATCCTCATCTCTAAACTCCATTCTTCCCTTTTCTCACGGATGGTCCTGGTGGAGTTATAGTGGATGATTAGCTTGCCCGTATTGCCGGCGGCTTCGAGCATACGTCGAAGACGGCGCAACAAGCCTCCTACTGCCAATCCGTAGGAAAGGTACGTCACCGGACGGCTCTCCTCTTTTTCGGCAAGGACAACTATGGGAACTCTCCCTCCTGTGGACTTGCGAGCGGTGCGAATCATGCGAACCATCTAAAACAAAAAGCATTTAAACTTAGGTTAGATAAACTTTTTAAACAAAAATCCTATTTTGAATGAAAATTGGGGTAAGATGAAGAAAGTGACTCATTAAATAACACTTTTCAACACACACCTTGTAAAAATAGTTTTTAAGAAAATAAAGCCCTTAAATACGTCCATTTCTACCTAGGTCCATGTTCCTACGGGAAACCTTGGCTCTGATACCACTTCTGTCACACCCGGTTTTTTCGAAGAACAACCAAGTGAATATCACATGTATGCCAGGATCATTTTCTCATACATCTGATGACAAATAGTGAAGCATCATTTATTACAAGCCATGTGTCCAATATAATTAAGTCTTACATAGCAAATGTCTCGATGGACAATAATAAGTTCATCACAAGTAAATAAACTAGCAGCGGAACATTATTCTTGAGGGCTCCGTCACAGGCGTTGCCCGGGGGTCTCCATGAACCTAGAAACCTTCTTCGGGTCCAAAGTCTTGGTCATTATACGCCACCTCATTATCTTGACCTGAGCAGCAATATAAACCAACAAATATGCAAGGTTGAGTACCGATGGTACTCAGCATGTGTGGGAAAGTTATGTCATGCATGGCTAGAACAAGGGGAGGTTGAACTCATGGTTAAAGCACTACGCAATTAATACTTATCACCTTAGCTTATTAAGCACCTACATTACTACATAGGTGAAATGGTCCCACTCTCCCATCCCATCATGATAATCAAATAACCATAACATCATTTCCAATGTTAAGCTCCCTGCTTAACATCCACAACTTCCAAAGCCACCATCCTCTAATCATGAATAAGTCCAAGCTGGTCTTGACCGTGAGCACGGCTGTCATGACAGTTTTGACTCTACAGAGTTTGTACCACTGTACCCACATGTAGTGATTTCATCCCCCGTTGCCGGGTGGACTAAAAGAACCTCCATTATGCCAGTGGCTACGAACCACATTCACACTTCCCAGGTGTGTAGCCAGGAGATCACTACGAAGCCTTTACAAAGGGATTCCCGACGAGCGTGGGCCCACTGAGGTTTCACCCCTAACAGCATACAAGAGGCTCCAACCCCGCTGCAGTGGCCCCCTCTTGAGCCTTGCGGTTCATATGGTAGTCCAGCTGACACCTACTCCCCGCACCATCCAACACACCCATACTACGCCGGGGATACACCTAATTAATCGGCCAAGCTGCCCCATCTCAGCATGTGGTTGGCACTGTAAAGCCAGGTTACATGCTCCATGAACCGGTCCTTAGGATCTAGGCAAGTACTAAACACAAACCCGGGTCTCGTGCACCCAGCACACAACCAAAACATCCAACTTGCCTTGATCCCTACCTCTACATAACTCACCATATCTCATTCAAGAGTATGGTAAAATAAACTGATGATCTCATATCCCAAATATTCCATTCTAAGCATGGCTAAGCATATGCATAATAATAAATGACATGATAAAATAAATCCCAACCCAAGCTACAAGGAAACAAGGTAATGCAATTCTAGCGAAACTTCCTAGCATGGGTTTCATATTTCATTTGACAATGCAAATAATTCTATCTACACATCCTAGCATAGGATCAAAGTGGTCAAGGACACTTGCCTCCTTCCTGCTGCTCTTGAAATGGGTAGTCCTGATCTTGGAAAGGAAAAACTTGCTCTGTAGCAGGTTCTACATCATACCATCACACATAGCAAAAGAAAAACAACAATCCATAAGACATAGTTCACACTTCCACTTCATACAAACCACACATTCACATTTATGAAAGTCATTCACAATTATATGTGTTGTGGTTATTCTATGTGTGTTGATTTGTGGCTTGCATACACTTTTAATCATGTGTATATGATTCCTACTTTTGTGTTCACATTTATACTTACATAATATATATATGAGTTTCCAATTTAAATAAATTCCTTACATTCAATTACTACACCTTTTAGCTACCAAGTATGCATGAAAGGTATTTTCCTTCTCCATATGTGTCTTCAGAATTTCCACCAACCCTAAACTGAATTCTTTGGATTTTAGAACTCCATTTATCATTTACTAGTTGCTATATTTTCAGATTTATTTCCTATGCCTAAATGTGAACTTTATTATGAAAATAATAAGACACATCATCTAAACAGAATAGGTTCTGATCTAAAATATTTAGTAATATATTTTTGACCTTTTTCCTCTGATGTAAACTATTTTACAATTATTTTCCCTATTTTCCAGAACTATTCTTTACTTAAAAATGTGTCCCTAAATTGAATAATAAATTAAACAGATTCATTTCAGCCCAAAATATATTTTTATCTCACTCCAAAGTTTTCTAAATACTGAGAATGTTTTTAATTTAATTTTGACAATATGTTTGTCCCACTTTTTAAATTTTAAACACTAGCCACATATTCAATTTCCTAAATTAAACATTAAACAGGGCTAAAAAGGTAAACTCACCCCACTACAGGGTCTATAATATTATTTTAAAAATTTTCAGGGGTCTAGCTATACATAACAGAGGAGTTTTTCCTAATTTTGTATTAAGTCCAGGGACTAAAACTGAATTTTAAATGAATTTACATGATTTTCTGAAGTTCCAGGGGCTAGATCAGAAGTTTCCGGGGCTAGCTCTTATTTCCCGAGAACCCCAGGGGGTAGCACGTAAGATTTCTAGTCTTTATAACGCGGGGCTGACGTGGACCGTCCGATTTAAAACAAACGGCTGAGATTATAACGCCGAACCGGTACGCGGGGATTTAAAGTCTACCGTGCGATTTAAAATAAACGGCGCACAAGCGGCCACGTCGCTCTAACCGAGCGCAGGCGGCGCTGCCCGGCGGCGCACGGCGGCGGGAGGCGGCGATCTCGCCGGAGAGTTTCGGATCTTCGGGAATTCTTCCTAGAACTGTGATTTTATGGCATAGATCGGTGGAGGGGAGGTCGGGGATCTCACTCGGGGGTTTTCTTGAGCTCGGAGGTCCTGGAAGGCGGTCGGCGACGAGGTCCGAGGTGAATTCACGGCGAAGCTCGTCGGCGCTGTGTTTGAACCGCAAGTCACCGAGTTTTCTGCACCTGCAGGGTTCCCCGGAGGCGGTGGATCAAGACCAGCGAGTTAGATCGGAATATCCGAGCGTAGATTGGCCAGAATTCGTCGGAGAAGGCTCGGGTTCTCACCGGAGAAAAATCTGCGGATCGCGTGGGAAAAACAGAACGAGACCGGGGTTTTTATAGACGGGGGAGGGCGGTGGGTTTGTTTAGATCGAGTGGGAGTCCTCCGGAACCAGAATTTGGCCGGAAATCCGGTCGGTTGCGATCGCGCGCGCGCGGGTGAATAGTCCGAGTTTCGGACGATCGGGGGTTAGGGATGACAGGTGGGTCCCACCTGTCTGAGAGAGAGAGAGCGCGGGCGCACGGCTGCGGGCTGGCGCGGGGGCAGGGTGGGCCGGCTGGTGGGTTTCGGCCCACTGGCCGGTTTTTTTCTATTTTCCTTTTTCTTTTTTCTATTTCTTTTCTGTTTTGAGTTTAATTTGAATTCCAGTTTGAATTTAAATTGTTGCAAAACATGCAACATGTCCTAAAATTTTTAAATTCCCCTCTTAACATGATTTTGGGTCTTAACAAGATTTTGGGGTGTTACACTTTCCCCTCACCCCGAATCTGTTCATGCCCTTCATTGGAGACACACGTAGATATACGTGATCCCCGACTTCAAACTGTAATGGGCGTCTTCTCCGGTCCGCATATTGTTTCTGTCGGGATTGAGCGGCTTTTAGGTTTGCTTGAATCAGCCGAACCTTTTCCTCCACGTTGTTGACAAGATCAATCCCGAAGGTAACCCTTTCGCCAGAATCACACCAATTCAGTGGTGTGTGGCATTTTCTCCCGTATAGCGCCTCGTAAGGCGCCATCTTGATGCTGGCTTGGTACCCATTGTTGTACGAGAACTCGGCCAACGGCAAGTGATCATTCCAATTCTTGCCGTGGTTGATAGCGCAAGCTCGTAGCATATCTTCTAGAATTCGGTTTACCTGCTCAGTTTGTCCATCCGTTTGCGGGTGGTATGCTGAACTACAGATCAGCTTCGTCCCCAACGCAGCATGTAGCTGCTCCCAAAAATGGGACACAAATAAAGTGCCCCGATCCGATATGATGGTACGGGGTACGCCGTACAAGCATAGGATCCGTGAGATGTACAGTTCAGCATACTTCTTGGCGTTGTAGTTGGTGTTGACCGGGATGAAATGGGCAACTTTGGTGAGCCGGTCGACGATCACCCACACAGGATCATGCTTTTGAAAGGTGGTGGGTAAACCAACGATGAAGTCCATGCTCACAACCTCCCTTTTCCAGGCAGGAACGCCTAGTGGTTGCAGCAGTCCCGGTTTCCGCATATGATCTGCCTTCACCCTTCGACATGTATCACACTCGGACACGTACTTTGCGATCTCCCGCTTCATCCGTGTCCACCAAAATTTGCTTCTGAGTTCTTGATACATTTTGTTGCTGCCGGGGTGAATAGAAAACTTTGACAAGTGAGCCTCATCAAAGATTTTCTTCCGTAACTGCGGGTTACGGGGTACGACAATCCGGTCCTTGAACCATAGGACGCCATCTCCATCTTTCGGGAAACATTTCAGCTCCCCACTATCTATACGTCTCTGCAAATGCGACATGCCCTTGTCATGTTTCTGAGCTGCCGCTATCTCTTCATGGATGTTGGGGATCAAAGCTAAGTTGTAGAGAGCTCCATGTGGAATCACATCCAATGGTGGCTCGCTCTCTTCCAACGGTGTGATGGTCAGGTTGTTGACGTGTGACTTGCGGCTCAGCGCATCCGCCACTACGTTTTCCATGCCGGGGTGATAATGGATATCTATTTCGTAATCCTTTATCAACTCTAACCATCTTCACTGCCTCATGTTCAGCTCCTTCTGAGTGAATATGTACTTGAGGCTAATGTGGTCGGTATATAAATGTACGAGGTTACCGAGTAGGTAGTGCCTCCACATTTTAAGTGCGAGTACCACGGCCGCGAGATCCAAGTCATGAGTTGGATAATTCTGCTCATGGTTTCTGAGCTGCCGTGATCCATACGCGACCACCCTTCGGTCTTGCATCAGCACACATCCGAGCCCAATGCCGGATGCATCACAGTACACATCGAACGGTTTTGTTGTGTCTGGCTGTGCCAAAACCGGTGCTGATGTTAGGTGCTTAACTACAGCATTGAATGCTGCTTCACATGCTGGACTCCAAACATATTTGGTAGCCTTCTTCAGCAGCTCCATTATCGGCTTGGCAATCTTCGAGAAGTTCAGAATGAACCTCCGATAATATCCCGTGAGTCCGAGGAAACTCCGTACCTCGTGAACAGTTCTCCGGGATTTCTAATTCAGCACTTGTGTGATCTTACTCGGGTCTACAGCGATGCCCTCCGCTGAGATGATATGCCCGAGAAAAGGCACTTGCGATATCCAGAATTCGCACTTGCTGAATTTCGCGTTTGGCTTGTGATCCCGCAGCCGTTGCAAGACTATATGCAGATGCTTCTTGTGTTCTTCCTCTGACTTGGAATATACCAATATGTCGTCGACGAGGACCACGACAAACATGTCCAGCTCCGGCATGAATACCGAGTTCATCAAATACATGAAGTGAGCTGGAGCGTTGGTGAGGCGAAAGGACATGACCAGGGACTCATAAAGCCCGTACCTCGTTGAGAAAGCCGTCTTCGGAATATCCTCAGTCCGTATTTTAATCTGGTGGTACCTGGATCTTAAGTCCATCTTGGAAAAGATCTTTGCTTCGACCAACTGATCAAACAACATGTCGATCCGTGGCAATGGGTACTTGTTCTTGATAGTTACAGCATTTAATGGACGATAGTCCACGCAAAGCGGCAACATCTCTCATCCTTCTTCTTCACAAATAATGCCGAACAACCCCATGGCGAGGAGCTCGTCCTAATAAAACCCTTCTCCAGCAAGTCAGTTAGCTGAGTCTTCAGTTCAGCCAATTCCTCGGGTGCCATCTTGTACAGCCTTCGGGATATTGGCATGGTTCCCGGTGCAAGTTCAATCTTGAACTCCACCTCTCTGTCGGGCGGCATCCACGGTAAATCATCCGGGAACACGTCAGGGAACTCTTGGACTACTGGAATGTCTTCCAATCTGATTGTTGTGGATTGATAGATACTTGGAAGTTTTATTTCTGGACTGTCCAGAAATAAGGAATGAGATGCATGCACTTCTGAGTTCAAGTGCACAATTCGTAGGACGGTGTCTAAAACAGCGCCATGGCGGGTTAACCACGACATACCTATGATGACATCGACCTTCTGTCCCTCTAAGACTATGAGGGACGTAGGGTACACTCTACCTGCTAAGCATAATGGCGCTTTTGGAACCATCATGCTTGCTGAAATTTTCCCACCCTGTGAACAAATCAAGTATGGACTATCGGTGGGTAGTATTTGCAAGCTGTATTTAGCAATTAAAGCTTGGCTAATAAAACTATGCGTGGCGCCTGAATCAAATAGTACTATGGTGGGATGCTGGTGGAGTTGGAACATACCCGCAAGGATCGGCTCCCCCTCCAGCACGTCCTCTATGGCAAGTTGTTGGACGGTGCCGGTACTAGGATTTGCCCGCCGCGCATTAGTGGGGTTTAGGGGCTGATTCCTCCCCGGAAGTTGCGGTGCAACTCCGCCGCCTTGCCTCTTAGGGCAACTGCTGGCGAAGTGTCCTGGATTACCAAATTTGTAGCATGTGGCAGCTGCTTGGCCGGTGCTCGGGGGATGAAAGCCCGGCATGCGCTGCTGAGGTGCATACGCACGCGGCATCGCCCGCTATTGTAGTTGCTGCGGAGGTTGTAATGGCAGTGCCGGCCTGAATGCCGGTGGCGAATATGGCCGACTGCGGAATGGCATCGGCCGCTGTGGTGGCTGCCAGCGTGGACCCGATGGTGGGCGATTTCCCCATCCGGTATTTTTGAGAAGGACCACCTCCTTCTCCGCTGCTTTGCGGCGCGCTACGCTTCCTTTCCGCCGCCGCTAACTCCTTTCCGGAGTCTTCCTGAACAATCGCAGCATCAATTATATCGTTGAGGCTGCCGCGATTGAACATCGCCAGTTTGTCCTTCAGGAGCGGGTTAAGCCCCTGGCAGAAGTGATCCTGCCGCTTCTCGTCGGTATCGGCATGATACGACGCGTAGAGCGCAATATCATTGAATGTCCTGGAATATTCCAGAGCGTTTCTGCTCCCTTGTTGCAGGTGTAGGAACTCCTTCGTCTTCCTCTTCATGATACCCGGCGGTATGTGATAGGCCCTGAAGGCCGTCCTTAATTCCGTCCAGGTCATAACTCGGTCTGTGGGCTGCGAAGCACTGTAGTGCGCCCACCACGCGCTCGCGGATCCCTGGAGCTGTTGGACCGCGAACTGAGTCTTGCGCTGCTCACTCACATGGAGTAGCCTGAACTTCATCTCCATCATGCGGAGCCAGTTGTCCGCATCGATGGGTTCATCCGCCCTTGAGAATACCGGGGGATGAGTAGCTAGAAAATCGGAGTAGGATCTTTGTTGGCGCTCCTCATGATCTTGACGCCTCTCTGGTCGAGACGTATTTGCAATGAGATTTTGCAGCAACTCCGTGTGCTGCTGATGAGAAGCTGCCATTGCCGCAACGATGTCAGCCAATGTAACCATTGGTGGTGGCGGTTGTTGCTGTTGCTGTTGCTGCTGTCCCGAGGAGTCCTCGGGAGGCTGTTGGGAGGTCTCTCCCCCCTGACTGGAACCCCCAACGTCCGGGTTGGCACGAGTACGAGTCATTCTGAAATTCAAAACAGCAGCGATCAGCACATGTCATACTTAAAAATTCCATATGCAACAGTAGGCATTGAAGTGACGCATGAATAATTTGCACAACATTAACATATATTGATAAAGCATAAACTTTATACAATATACATTAGTCTCGGATCCCCGAGAAGTCGTGCTCATGTCATCACTATCTATAAATGCACTACTGTTTACACGACATGTCATCGATTACAAAAGTTTGGGTTACATCACCCTTGCTTCCCTGCTTGGCAACAGTAACCCCCCTACTCGGAGTAGAACTCGACCTCCTGCGGGTCTTCCTCCTCCGGTACCTCTGTTGGTGGCTCTGGGTCAAAAAACCTCCTCTTACTGCTCGGGTTCCCCCATTGCCGGAAGACCCAAGACCATGGGTACGGCACCTACCACCGGTATGCCCATTACCGGAGGTACGAGGTCCTGCAACGTATGCATCTCGTCCATGGCTTGGTTGTAGTCCTCTTACCAGCCTTGCCCCTCCTCAATAGCGTCATCCCGCTCTTGAGTAAGGACCTCGTTCTGCTGGGTCAGAGCCTCCACCTGCTGTTGCAAAGCCGTGATGTCGACACAGCTTTTCCTCTTCGCCTTCTTCAGATGATGCAAATGATTATATTGTTCGTTCAGTCGCTTGATCGTCGGAAGGAGCACATTGTGGAGTGCGCTGTGAGCACTCTCGAAATGGTCTCTACGGCTGTTGCTCTCCTCGAGCCTCATGGCGAGATTTTCCGTATGAACAGCTTGGCTGTCCATCACGGCCTTTCCCGCCCTTATCTGGAGACTGAGGTTTGCCTCCGCGGGGTTGTACCTTGGGCAACCGGATCTGTTGCCTCCATGTACCTCCCTCCCCACACGTGATTAGCCCGTCCCTCCACCGGAACAAGCGCGTATGGAGTGCCCTCCATAGCTCTCATGTGTAGCTGGCAGAAACGCGACATGATGTCATGGCCTGCCACTTGCCACATTCCCTCCGGTTGTCTACCCCACACCGTAACGGTGAACGGCGCCCAACAGGGTGGCATAGGCCCTGCAGGAACTTCAACATGGATCGTCCACGCCTTGTTCCCCTCCTCACCTTCTTCTTTGGCGAAGTACTGCGGCATCTTGCTGTACCCAAAATATTGAAGCATTTGCCTCAATGCTTCCGGATAGCCGCTGCGGTGAGAACAGTGGGACACCACCCACCCGTTCTCCAACTGTCTATCCACTGTCATCTGTAGAAACATATTTGAGAAATGTCAAATATTTATTTGAACAGTAAATCATTGAGTTATACATTAAAACATGTCATTCAACTCATAAAACTTGGAAACATAGTTCAAATTTATACAAATTTGACTACTGCTCTGCTGTTCAAGATGACAGCCCTGACCAGTTTCAATTTCAACATGATTTAGACCATGCTAAAGGCAAACCAATTCTGGAGCTCAACATCAAAGTTAAAGCTAACTTCAATAGCTTTCCAGAAAGTATTTGCTTAGCCTAGGATCTGTCTTGGTTCAAAAGTTATGAGATGTTGAAGTTGATAGAATTTCTGGAGAAAATTGGACAGCACCTCCTTGCTTTAGGTACTGATTTGATCCAAGAATTCCAGTTAATTCTTCTCCCAATATGACAAAACTTTCTGTTACACAGTTGTAAACCATCTCATGAAATTTTCAGAACTACCTCATTTTCTATTTTTGGATTTTTATGCAGGAAGTTATGCTCAATTTACAGAGAGTTACAGAGAGTGTTTGCTCTGCCCTGTTTTCTGGACAGTTTCAACTCTACTGCATTTTTCGATTTGTTAGAGGATGAAACACCTCTGGACCTCAACAGAGACGTTGTAAAGCTCTTCCAATTCTTTCTAGAAATGTATCATATGACCCCAACCTCGAAATAACTCAACCTCTATCCTCTGATTAACTTCAGCCTTAATTCAGCTGAAAACAGGGGACTTTGTCCTTAGTATCCTATAAGTTGAAAACTTGTTAACTTTGAATATCCTGATTAAGGGAAGGAGTTACATCAAGTTTTTAGTACTCTGTATTGAAACTTTCAAGTTTTTCAATGCAGTTGCTCATTCAGTGGGGTGTGACGTCGATGCGTCACCAGAGCATGTTGGTACTACGTCCTCACAAAGAAAAACCTATACCGGACTTGGCCAGCTTTGTTAGTTCAGTGGCACTAAGCATCACTCGCTTCGTTAGTTCAGTGGCCAGCTGTGGTGTTTTCCGAGCTTTAAACGCCTCATCCGCGGTGACCCACAGCCAGCCGACGACCGGGCGCATGCGGACAGCCTTCCACAAGGGTTGTCACGTCCGAGCAAGCCCGTCCACGGGAGCGCGCCACCGTGGTGCTGCTCTCCTCCAAAGCCTGGAGCAACTCGTGAAGGATCGGTGGCTAATTTGGAGAAATTGTCCCGGTGACTTCAAACTGAGCATCCGGTACTTGCCGCCAAAATTCTCGCTCTCTAATCCTCGGTAGCTTGTCAAATCTTGAATACACGAGCTGGGCTAGCCGGCGATCAATTGCCCTTTTTCAACCGACGCATGAAAACCACTGTGCACGGCGTATTTCTCATTCTTTCGACGGCGGTTATGGTGGGGCGGTTCGAGCTCCCAATGAGAGCTAGGTTAGAGCCATCTCCGGGCTGCTTCACCACCTGGACGATCCTCCTTGGCGTTCACTGGTGCTGTAGCGCCGTTCCACCGGTGTTTTGGCGGGCCAGGTTGGCCGGGCGACGGCGCCGAACTTGAACAGAGCCGCGGCACCGTGGCCGGCCAGGGTAGAGCCACCGCCGGCCGGGGGAGAGGGTCCCATCATGTTCAGCACATGAAATTAGGCACTAGCGGCAAGGGAGGGTTCAGGGGATGGCCGGGAGACCGGAATCCGTCAAACTCCGGCGAGCCCGGCGGCGCAGGGGCGCGGGTGGCCGGAGGTTGAAGATGACTGGCGGGTCCCGCTCGTCAGTGGTAGTAATTTAAATCTCTGATCGGCTGTGGCGCTGGGATCTCTTGTGGCTGCGCGGGAAAAATCCAGTAGCCCAGTGTGGCTCGTCCCAGCGAGTGACACCTGTCCCCTGGACCCACAGTCAGCATTTGAACATTTTGGGAATTTCAGATTTCAGTTCAAAGTTTAAATAGCCACAACTTTGTGTAGGAGAATCCAAAAATCATGAAACAAATTTTGTTGGATTCCTCTGATGGAGTACTATCCAAATATGAAACCCCATTTGTATGAAACCTTTTATTTAGTTCTGGAATATTCTTTAAAACTTTACAGAAAAAGAATTTTAGAGGGAGTTTCGCTAATCCAAAAATCCTCAAATTTTGCCATAGTAGTCTTTAGGGTGTTAGTGAACCCCTATAAAGTTTCAGCTCAATTGGAGTTGATTTGTTCAGGGCAATTCAGATTTGAAGATGCTGTGTTCAATTGAATACAGAAACATTTTCAGAGAATTTCCAAAACTTGGAAAAATCAGTTCTGGGAAAATCTTAGCTCCAAAAAAATGCTAGGAAAATTCACGCAAACTCTATCAGCTATAATTGAAATTGTAGTTCACTAAGTTTGGCATGAACATGGGTGTGATCTCAGAATTAATTCTTCTTTGCTTAATTGCTTAGAAAATTATTCTGAACAAACCACTCAATGAAAAGTGCTAATTTTTGGTCCAGAGGGTTTTCTTGTGATGAGGAACTCACATGAAAATTCTCAGCTCCATTGGAGCTCTGGATCACTCCAGTGCTGTTTAACCTCTTAAGGTGATCAATATAGAAGAGGGGGAAACCACTTAGCACTAATCATGTGTTTAGATCCAAACCTAAACCACAAGCACCAGTGTCATTTTAAATTCTTAAATAGAGTTCCAGTGTTTAAAATCTTGTTATTAGAACTTGTAGCAAAGTATTTACAATTAAACAATTGTGCATATGCATTACGTGTAGCATCTACGTGAAGAACTTGGAGTCCTCGGAGTAGAGATCAAGGAAGGAGGAAAGCAGTTGATCAAGTACCAAGTGGTCTTCACTAACTAAACTTTGTATATATATAAGTTCCCTGCAAAACAAAGGCAAGCCCCAGTTTGCATCAAATTTACAAGTTTTTATTTGTATTCACTACATACGTCTAGCCTTTTATTTATTGCATTACGTCTAGATGGTATGAAACTCCAAATGCATGACCCAGAAAACACTGGAGTATAATGTACAGTAGATTTACCAATTGATTATAACTGCTGATCTCAAGTTATTAAAAGTGGATTAAAAGAAGCCAAACTCAAGTGGGCAGTTTCCTACTCGTGAACCGGGTTTAAGGGGGATCAATCAGAAGAGTTGGGAATTGATCCTCATAGTTGGGAATGGAGACCGGGCAGTGGATGGAAGGTCAAGGACGTGGTCCTGTGAACCTAGTCTATGTCTGAGTCGATTAAGGCCCGTTCTCGTGTGTGGCCCTGTGAGACAAGTTTGAGATGTGTACCGGATGCATACTGGCAATATGGGACCCAGGAAACCGATGTAACATGTTAACCTTGGTGTCGAGGCATACCTCACCGTCTGATGCCGATGCTGAAAGGATAGAGAAGTCGGCTCTATGAGGGTTCGCCATAGAGAGACTTAATCCCAGTAGGTGGGACCGGTTCGACACTTGGGTGTCGTGTGAAAGGTTGCCACGTACGACGTCAGTGACGGTTGTTGTGTGCAACGTCGAGTACGGGCGTACATGTTGTGTCAGCCGGGTGTTTTTGATTGCAATCACCGTCGCCCGCGGTAGTGAGCATACTTGTACACTGAGTCGTGACGTAGTAATAAACAGGGATACATTTAATATGCTTCGTGAGTAATCCTCATAATGGAGATGAGGAACGATCAACACTTCACTAAATTTAATTTCCACCTTGGGCTAGTAGCGTCGAGGCGAAGCATTTCTTGTTTGATTGTGGAGTCTCGACGTTGATGGCGCAAGGTTCGTATGAGTCTAGGGTAGCTCTCTAAAGTTACTCCCCCCCCCCCCGGGCAAGTGACATCGAGATAAAACGTTTCTTGTTTGATTGTGGAGTCTAGATGTAAATTGCGCGAGGGCTATAAAAGTGCTTAAAACTGGAATTAAGGACTCTCCTTTAGCTCAAGTTCATCGTTGGTGAAAACTTCTATAATAAGCCCTCTATTTTCATCATGTAGAGTTTCATGACTAGGGTGACGGGTCAGTCTTGCTGAGCTTCGTGCTCACAGATACTGCGTAAGTTGTTTTGCAGGTAATAACTGTACGCCGATATGAACGGGTGTCCGATGAGACTCGGAGCTCTCCGAGTGGTGAACTCATGGCAACCCCTGCCGCTGCAATTGTGAGAGTGTTGCTAGCGAGAAGGGTCCGTGGGCTGGACACCTTCTCTGTCGCTTAGCATAGGTATGAGACGTGAGTTGTAATAGTCTTCCGCTGTAGATTATTTTGATAAGTACTTGTAAAATCAACACTTTGTAAGCATCCACTTGTTTTATGTAATATGATGCTTTATTATGTGTGCTGTTGGGTGCCGCATCGCACGGCACCACCCAATGCGATTCCCAGGCGAGGTGCCCCGTCCCCGTGAACCGGGACGGCGGGTTCTCACATCAAATTGGAATGAAAATTGGTGTGTGAGCTCACAAAAATGTGTTGAGTAAGAATATGCCTCCCACTTTTGAATCCATGGGATGGAAACAGTTTGAATTTGAATTTGAGTTCAAACCACCCTCTTTCTATCTATAACCAAAAGGACTTCAAAAAGGTTTTGAATTTGGGTGAAACTTGGCATGGACATTCCTAACAAGGCGTAGGAGCTTTTCATATGCCCAGCCCCTATATGGTGCATGCGGGAAATGCCACTTTTGCATGGTGTGAGTTTGTTCTCTAATGATCATGTTGATGGTGTTTACTTGCTCTTCAAATGTGTTCATCAAGTTTCTTCAAATGTAGTGTGTGTGTGGGGTGATGAACACTTGAATATGTACCAAAAACTTTGGCCCTTACAGTCTCAAGGTACGTGATCGTGTTTTTACACCACACGACAGGGAACCCGAGTATATCATGAACGGGTTGTCACGGTTGGGAATGTTATCAACCCAACAGATACCACCTACTGCCCTGCAGGGCACGCCGATGGCAAGCACAGCGTATGTCCTCCTGGGCTATTTCCAGATGAACACACTATCGCGTTACTAACCACACGATGGGGTCTCCACTTACATGCCTAATGCACGCTAGGGATCAGCGTTTCATATGAACTCAGGAACATGAAGAGTCCAAGAGTTTCATATTAACGTCTCACACCAAGCTGTGAGACCTTTCCCTGAACCACATTCCTCGTCAGGGGAGCTAACCGAAATTGAACCGCTTTCGGTGGTGTTCCTTACCATGTTTACCTGGACGTAGGTGCGTCGTTACATAATCAAAGTTCAGAATTATAACAAGTATGTTAGACATGCCACTTAAGTAACTCTACCACTATAGTCCTTATGTGGGCCTAATACCGTTTCCTCACCGTATCCTAAGTTTTTGTCGTAATACGATCCTTACTCCGTGTGCTATTACCAATGCGGCTCTGATACTTCTCAGACAGGGCCCGACCCCGGTCCCCATCACGGGGCCATGCCGCTCGCCCGGGAATCGCATTGCGTGGTGCCGTGTTATGCGGCACCAAACAGCACACATATAAGGAACACTGTATTACATAAATCAAAAGCGGAAGCTTACAATTGTTCTTTGGAAATAATTTAGATAAAATAGATACAGCAGAAGTCTATAAACAGCTCACGTCGAATAACTACGAAGCACTCGAGAAGAGGTCCAGCCCGCGGACTCCTCTCGCTAGCAACACGAAGACATGGCAGCGGCTAGGTCCTCCATGTATTACCCGACTCGGATGTTTCGGAGTCTCACTGGACAACCTTCTTTATATGCGTCGATATAAACCTGCAAAACCACTCATATAGCAAGACTGAACACAAAGGCTCAGAAAGACTTAACCGTCTCTGCTAAGACATGCAACTCTACATGAAAGTAACTTAAGACTTAACATATAAGTTGCAGAAAGACTCGCCTACGAGTTCATACATAACTTTCAGATTTTAGCCATAATAGTAGTGATCTTGCGGCCAGCAACATTGGAACTCCACAATCAAACAAGAAATGCTTCATTCCAATGTTACTTGTCCCAAGGTAGAAAATAACTTTAGTTTGCTCTATCTCTACTTAAAACAGGGTTTTCATGCAATTTACAATAATCATACAACAACAACAACAACAACAACCAAGCCTTTATCCCAAGCCTGTTGGGGTCGGCTAGACATGAAACCCAATATCAATGAAGTAAAAGAGAGAAAGAGTTATAAGAACAAGGAAAAAATAAAAAAAGGGAAAAAAAGAAAGAAAAAAAAAGAAAAAAAGGAAAAGAGAAAAGAGAAAAAAGAAAAAAGGAAAAAGAAAAGAAAAAAGAAAAAAGAAAAAAAACAAGACTACGATTCTGGCACATGGATTGCTACTTTCCATGCTGTCCTATCATGAGCTAAGTCTCTGGATACATTCCAATCTCTCAAATCTCGTTTTACCGCCTCCTCCCAGGTCAACCTTGGTCGTCCTCTACCCCTCCTAATATTTTCTCTACCTCTTAAAATCCCACTGTTAACCGGTGCTTCTGGAGGTCTCCGTTGGATATGTCCAAACCACCTAAGTCGATGTTGGACTAACTTTTCTTCAATCGGCGCCACCCCTACCTTATCTCGAATCACCTCATTCCTTATTCGGTCTCTTCTCGTGTGCCCGCACATCCACCGTAGCATGCGCATCTCTGCGACACTCATTTGTTGGACATGTTGCCGTTTAGTTGGCCAACATTCCGCCCCATAAAGCATCGCGGGTCTGATCACCGTCCTATAGAACTTCCCTTTTAGCTTTTGTGGGACTTTCCTATCACATAGGATTCCAGAGGCTTGTCGCCATTTCATCCACCCTACCTTGATCCTGTGGCAAACATCCTCATCAATATCGCCATTGCTTTTTAACATTGATCCTAAGTATCGGAAAGAGTCCCTTCTAGGTACTATTTGTCCTTGTAGACTAACATTTCCCTCTTCACGACCAACACCACTAAAGTCACACCTCATATACTCGGTTTTGGTCCTACTAAGTCTAAACCCCTTGGACTCTAAGGTTTGTCTCCACAACTCTAATTTCTTATCAACACCATCTCTAGTTCCATCTAACAGCACTACATCATCAGCAAAGAGCATGCACCAAGGGATATCCCCTTGTATATCCTTCGACACCTCATCCATCACCAAGGAAAAGATGTATGGGCTCAAAGCTGATCCTTGATGTAGTCCTACCGTGATAGGAAATGCATCAGTCTCACTATCACTTATGCGCACACTTGTCCTAACATTATTGTACATATCCTTGATAAGGGTAATGTACTTTGTTGGCACTTTATGTTTCTCTAGTGCCCACCACATGACTGACCTTGGTATCTTGTCGTACGCCTTCTCCAAGTCGATGACACTATATGCAAGTCCTTCTTCTGCTGCCTATATCTCTCCATAAGCTGACGAAGCAAGAAAATCGCCTCCATTGTAGACCTCCCAGGCATAAAACCAAACTGGTTTTTAGTGACATTGGTCACTTTCCTCAGGCGGTGTTCAATCACTCTCTCCCAAAGCTTCATAGTATGACTCATAAGCTTAATGCCTCGATAATTAGTACAACTTTGAATATCTCCTTTATTTTTGAAGATAGGTACTAATATACTTTTCCTCCATTCTTCAGGCATCTTGTTTGACCGAAAAATGTGGTTGAATAGCTTTGTAAGCCATACTATTGCCACGTCCCCAAGACATCTCCATACCTCAATAGGGACATCGTCAGGGCCGAGGGCCTTTCCTCCTTTCATCCTTTTTAAGGCCTCCTTAACCTCAAACTCTTGTATCCTCCGCACGAACCGCCTGTTGGAGTCATCAAAGGAGTCATCCAACTCAACCATAGTGCTCCCATTCCCATCATTGAATAGCCCATTAAAGTAATCACACCATCTATTCTTAATCTCTTCATCCTTCACTAGAATGCGGTCAGTCTCATCTTTGATGCATTTAACTTGATTGAGATCCCTCATCTTTCTCTCGCGGATTTTTGCTACCTTGTATATGTCCTTTTCACCTTCTTTTGTCTCTAGTCTCTCATATAACTTATCATAGGCCTGTCCTCTTGCCTTACTCACAGCCCGCTTTGCATTCTTCTTCGCCTCTTTGTACTTAAGCATGTTGCTTGCGCTTCTATCATTATGCCAACTCTTGTAACACTCCTTCTTCTCCTTAATGGACTTTTGTACATCCTCATTCCACCACCAAGTGTCTTTATCTACAATTTTCTTTCCCTTTGTCACACCGAACACCTCACTAGCTACCTTCCTGATGCAAGTTGCCATCTTCATCCACATACTATCTGCATCTCCATTTTCTGCCCAGGGTCCTTCTGTGATCACCCTATTTTTAAAGGATTCTTGTGATTCTCCTTCAACTTCCACCACTTTGTTCTTGTGATTTTGACACCTTTGTCCCGCAAAGAGCATGTACGGAAGCGAAAGTCAGCTACCACAAGCTTATGTTGTGTCACAACACACTCCCCCGGGATCACCTTACAATCAAGACACTCCCGTCCAGTCAGAGTTTGAATGTTTCTCGATTTAATTTAAATTCCAGATATAGTTCAAACTTTAGAACTGCATAACTTTTGTTAGGAAGCTCCAAAATTAGTGATTCAAATTTGGTTGGATTCAGGAGATAAAACTCTATCAAAATATGTCACCCAATTTGCATTAAAACCAATTGAAAATTGTGGAAAATTCTTTAAAGCTTTTCAGCAAAAGAATTTTTGAGGGAGTTTGGTTCATCCAAAAATCCCCAAATTTTGCCAGAATATTTTATAGTATATTAGGAGACTCCTGTGAAAGTTTCAGCTCATTTGGAGTTGATTTAGTTAGGGTAATTCTGATTTCAAGTTTCTGTATTCAAATGAATACAGAAACATTTTCAGAGAATTTCCAAAACTTGGAAATTCAGTACTAGGCATTCCTTAGCTCCAAAAATCCTAGGAACATTCATGCATATTCCCTGAGCTATGTATGGAATTTTAGATCACTTGAATTTGCATGAAAGTGCAAATTTATTCAGAATTAATTCCTCTTTTCTTAAATGCTTAGGGAATTGTTCTTGGTGATCCACTTAGTGAAATATTCTGAATTTTGGTCCAGAGGACTTTATTGTGATAAGGAACTCACAAGAAATTTTCCAGCTCCATTGGAGCCCTGGATCAGTAGTGTTCTGTCCAACCATTAGTTGATCCCCACCCAAGTGATGAAACCCCACTCGTCACTTGATCTTAGTACTTAAACACACACCCAAACCACCAGCACCAGTGTCATTTTAAATTCTTAAACAGAGTTCCAGTTTAAAACTTGTCTTTAGCACTTGTTAGCAAAAGTTTTAAAATTAAACATGTATGCATATTCATAACGTGTAGTGATTAAACGTAGATAAGTGAAGATTTGATCAAGGAGCTAGAAGGCAGTGATTGAACTTCAAGTCATCAACAACTAACTTCATATTATCTGACTTTAGTCACCTGCAAAACCAAGGCAAGCCTCGGTTTGCACTTAAGTTGTTTTTAAAAGTTTTTTCCTTTGTTCACTACTATTGGTCAAAGTTTGTATGTGCATTAGGTCAAGGATGTTTTATACTCCACTTGCATAACCAAACATGAACCCTGAGGTCAAGCGTAGAATTGGGTCATCGGTGTAGAATAATGCCGTGCTAAATAGCTTAGGACATCCGGTAGAAGTCGAGTAGATGGAATCTACTCGCGAGCTATAGACGGGACTACCTGGGTGTAGATGGAAAAAAAGAGGGCAAACTAAAGTTTACATTTCCAAAGATGAGACCAGGCAGGATGGTTAGGCAGCGACAAGACGAGGTCTTGGTCGAGTAGCTCTGCCTGTGTCGGTTAAGGACCGATGCGTGTGCGGCACCCAGGAGCAGGTATTGAGTTGTGTACCGGATGCTTACTGATATATGGGAACCAGGAAACCGATGTACCAGGTTCAATGGATTGTACAGGCATACCACATCGTCTCGTTAGACCTATGAGCCCGAGACGGCGCGACCGGTTCTACAGTTCAGTGTCCTGCGAAAGGTTGCCACATACGACGTAATGAAGGACGCCAGAGTTGGGTCTTCAGAGGAGGCGTATGCGTCGAGTTATCCGGGTAGTGTTTGATTCGAATCATCGTCCATCGCGGTTATTGATTACCGCTTGCTCCCTGCGTTGTGACGTAGTAATCAAGTTTTGTGGAAATAGTTTGCAAAGTTTTAAATGCTGTTATGATTATTGTAAATTGCAGGAAAACCATGTTTGAAGTAGAGATAGAGCAAACTAAAGTTATTTTTCCACCTTGGGACAAGTAACATTGGAATGAAGCGTTTCTTGTTTGATTGTGGAGTTCCAATGTTGCTGGGCACAAGGTCACTACTATTATGGCTAGAAATATGAAAGTTAAGGATGAACTTGTAGGCAAGTCTTTTCGCAAATGACAAGATTAAGTCTTAGGTTACGATCATGTAGAGTTTCATGCTTTAGGAGAGACGGATAAGTCTTGCTGAGCCTTTGTGCTCACTCTTGCTAAGTGGTTTTGCAGGTAAACTTCGACGCTATAAACAAGGTTGTCCGGTGAGACTTGGGAACTTCCGAGTCATGTATCGCATGGAGAACCTTGCCGCTGCCAAGTCTTCATGTTGCTAGCGAGAGGAGTCCGCGGGCTGGACCTCTTCCCGGTTGCTTCTTAGTTATTCGACGTGAGCTGTTTATAGACTTCCGCTGTAGCTATTTTATTTAAAGTAATTGCAAAGAACATTTGTAAGCTTCCGCTTTGATTTATGTAATACAGTTTTCCTTATAAGTGTGCTGTTGGGTGCCGCATAACACAGCACCACCCAATGCGATCCCCGGGCGAGACAGCACGGCCCCGTGATCAAGGTCGTGCCCTCTCAGTGTGAACCGTGAAACAGAGCTGAGACTTATGTGACGCCCTCAATTTTGTGGCAAAACCACGGAACCGAGAACTGATGCATATGTGTGCCCAAGAAGTTCATCACACATATACACATCATCCACAAACTGAATTTTAGAATATATATAACCATGAATAACAGAGTTTATTACAATATTTCATGAGTCTTGGACTCATGCTAACAGCGGAAGTCTTAATCTAACAGCGGAAATCTTTATTCTAGCAGCGGAAGTCTTCTAACTAATGCGGAAGTTATCTAAGCAGCAGCTATGGCACCATCTCTACTCCATCCCCACAGGCAAGGTTGAGGACAGATTACACGCCTAATGCTCCAATTGGTCTTCATAGTAATCTTCTCCTGTTGCTGCTGTTGAAATAATAATGCAAGTTTGAGTACAATGATGTACTCAGCAAGTGCGGGAAAATATGATATGTAGCTTACAACAAGGTAGGTATAAAAAGGCTCATTGCAGAAAGCAAAGTTTATTTACCAAACCACGATAAAACAGCAACGTAATCCCAACGTGTATTAAAATACCAACATACCTCCATTATGTTCATCACTTTCCATGTCCCAACCAGACATTAATCAACTTCATTCTTGCTAACGAATACCTTCTCGTATTCGCTACCATCTCACGAATACCATCTCTTATTCTCTACCATTTCATCTCATAAACAATTCCGTCTCACACCGAGACCAATCTTGTTGCCATGACTCAATAGTCATGCAACCAAAATCTTATCACCCGGACTCAACAGTCCCGAAAGACAAATAATAACCAAAAACCATAACCAGTAACCATCCCAACTAATCATGGATGTTGGCCAGGCGCTCGTGACCGTAAGCTCGGCTATCATGATAGTTTTAGACTCTACAGAGTTTGCACCTCTTTACCCACAAGTTTGTGATTTCGTCACCAGTCGGGCGACTGCAGAACCTCCATTATACCAGTACACAACCGTCGGTGTATGGCCAAGAGATCACAAAATAGCCTTTACAAAGGGGCTACTAGATGTATGGACTCACTAAGGTTTCACCGGCAGGCTAGAATCTCCAATTCTCCCACCCACGGGCCCCCTCTTGTGCCATGCAGTTTCCAGGGCAGTCCTCACTCGACTCCCATTCCCCATGCCTTCCACGGTCCATAACAATCTAGTAATTTACCTGATTAGTCAGCTAAGCCGCACCCATACTTGGCCTTGTGGTGGCACTGTTATCCTTGCATGTGCTCGCATGAACCGGTCCTTAGATCTATGGCAAGTAACCACCATCTCAGGCTACCTCATCGACCAACCCAGGCTTGCCTAGATCTCCCTCCGATCCATGTTCATTAACAACATCAGTTTCTTATTATCATTATTAGTGCAGTTAGCTGGACACATCTATTTCGCCTCCCAATCCTATGGACTTAGCGAAGCATAAAAGCAAAAACCATACCCAACTCATAAACTTCCCTGGCGACAAGGGTGGTTTAACCAAAACTAGTAAACTCCTATAAAAGGGTTTCCCGTCATGTTTGACTTAGCACCCACACCTTTTCGCAAACAAAACAGTTTTTCCAAAACAAAGGATCAATATGGTCAAGGGGCACTTGCCTTGTTCTGGTTGTTCCGGTTGCTCAAAATCTTGTTGTTGGAGTCCGTCGTAGGTAGCTCCCTGAGCTTGTCCTTCTATACACGATCACGCACATACAAGATTCACAACAATCAATATCATGCACAAACTTTAACTAGATGCGATGATGCATATGCATGCTATCCTATGATCAGTTTCTATTAGATCAGTTTGTATGTGTTCTTGCATGTTTTGCATGGGTTTTACGATGAACAGAGGTGTTTGGATCAAATGTGGACGTGGCAATGATCTTGACTCTAGATCAAACCGCTCAACACGTGATCTGTCCACGAAAAAAGCTTATGTTCGAAAGGAATCAAAGAACAGATGCAAAGAAAATGTGATGATGTCGTAAGGTAGTATTAGAGACCTACCTTACGTTCTTCTTAGTCTCGGGGTCCTTCTCCTATCAAGACAGATCGTTGGGGCTCTCTTCCGGTGATTTCCCTCGACAGAACTCTGGCGAAGGGTTTACTCGGCGAGCTAGGGCTAGGGCTCTAAGTTGTCGGCTCATGAGGTGAAAAGAAGTTCTTCGTTTCGGCCAAAGGTTCTGGGTTCCATTTATAATCAGGAGGAGAAGAGTCCTAATCTGATTGTATTTTGAATAAGAGTCCTATTCAAATTATCGTTGAATCTTAACAACTTATCTTTAGTTAATTTGGTGTGGTAACATTGTGGAATTCATATCGGTTTCCTCCCGTACCAGTAATCCCACGCGTATAGAAGCAAAAACCATTCCAGAACTCGTTACCTCCGCGGTGATGAGCTCCGGAAGCTCCACGTGTCCATCGGGGGCCTGGTCTCCCCTTTCCGCAAAGACGAGCTCCGGTTGTGCCGCGTGTCAAGCGAGCGAGACCTCCCTCTTTCTCAGAGGCGGCTCCGTGTGCACCACGTATCCTGGCGGGTCGGGACCTCCTATCTATTCAGAGATGTGCTCCTCGCACGCCACGTGTCAGTGCCGGACCTCCCCTCTCTTCAGAGGTGGCTCCGGGTGTGCCACGTGTCCTAACAGCGCCAGAATTCCTTTCTTCTCAGAGACGAGCTCCGAGGTTGACACGTGTCCAACAGTGACGGACCTCCCGGAGATAAGCTCCAGAGGTGACACGTGTCCAATAGGACCGGACCTGTCGGAGGTGAGCTCCGAGATCGACACATATCCTGCGCGACTAGTCCCCTGTTTTCCACGGTGACTAGCTCCGAAGGTGACACGTGTCCTGCGGGACTGGCCTCGCTTCTCCACAAAGGCTAGCTCCAGGGCAACACGTGTCCCACGGGGTCGGACCTTTCCCCATTTGCGGGGATGAGCTCCGGACACGCCACGTGGTCAACGGCCCGGGGAAAATGTCTATGGCGCTCTAGGCGAACTGGAATTGGCTCCTTTTGGCTATCTTTTGATTCTTCTCTGTTTCAATCTTATAAAAATATTTATGAAACATGAATATATGCAGAAATCGAATAACTAGAGTGTCACAAATCTACCCCCCTTAAATTGAATCTCACCCTCGAGATTTGAGAGTAGAGAATAAATGAGGAAATTCTGTCTTGAGGTCTTCTTCACGCTCCCATGTGGCTTCAGCTTCGTTGTGGTGGCTCCATCGTACATTGCACCATCGGATCACTTTGTTCCTCATGACCCTTTCCTTTACGTCCAAAATTCGGACAGGGTGCTCTGCGTAGGTCAGATCCTCTTGAAGTTCAAGTTTATTGTAACACCCCAAAATTTTGTTAAGACCATAAATCATGTTAAGAGGGGAATTTAAAAATTTTTGGACGTGTTGCATGTTTTGCAAAAATTCAAATTCAATCTGGAACTCAAATTAAACTCAAATCAGAAAAGATATAGAAAAAGAAAAAGAGAAAACAGAAAAAACCGGCCAGTGGGCCGCAACCCACCAGTCGGCCCACCCAGCAACCGCGCCAGCCCGCAGCCGCGCGCGCTCCTTCCTCCCACTGACAGGCGGTGCCCGCCAGCCCTTCTTCTACCTCGCGCCCACGCCGGACTCTCTCTCATCCGAATCGAAACCGATCAGGAATTCTCGCGTATCCCAGCCAAATTTCGTTCAGGGGAGACGCAAACTCGATCTGAACCACCCCGCCGCCCTCCCCGTCTATAAAAACCCCGGCCTCGTTATGTTTTTCCCACGCGACCCGTCGCTTTTACTCCGGTGAGAAACCGAGCCTTCTCCGGCGAATTCTGGCCGATCTAAGCTCGGAAATTCCGATCTAACTCGCTGGTCTTGATCCACCGCCTCTGGGGAACCCTGCAGGTGCAGAAAACTCGGTGACTTGCGGTTTAAACACAGCGCCGACGAGCCTCGCTGTGGTTTCAATTCGGACCTCGTCGCCGACCGCCCTCCAGGACCTCCGAGCTCAAGAAAACCCCCGAGGTGAGATCCCCGACCTCCCCTCCACCGATCTATGCCATAAAATCACAGTTCTTGGAAGAATTCTTGAAGATCCAAAAATCTCCGGCGAGATCCCCGCTTCCCGCCGCCGTGCGCCGTCGGCAGCGCCGCCCGCGCTCGATCAGAGCGACGTGGGCGCTTGTGCGCCGTTTATTTTAAATCGCACGACAGGGTTTAAATCCCCGCATACCGGTTCAACGTTATAATCTCAGCCGTCGGTTTAAAATCGGACGGTCCACGTCAGCCCCGCGTTATAAAGACTGGAAATCTTACGTGCTACCCCCTGGGGTTCTCGGGAAATAAGAGCTAGCCCCGGAAACTTCTGATCTAGCCCCTGGAACTTCAGAAAATCATGTAAATTCATTTAAAAATCAGTTTTAGCCCCTGGACTTAATAAAAATTAGGAAAAACTCCTCTGTTATGTATAGCTAGACCCCTGAAAATTGTTAAAATAATATTATAGACCCTGTAGTGGGGTGAGTTTACCTTTTTAGCCCTGTTTAATATTTAATTTAGGAAATTGAATATGTGGCTAGTGTTTAAAATTTAAAAAGTGGGACAAACATATTGTCAAAATTTAATTAAAAACTTTCTCAGTATTTAGACTTTGGAGTGAGATAAAAATATATTTTGGGCTGAAATGAATCTGTTTAATTTATTATTCACATTTAGGGACACATTTTTAAGTAAAGAATAGTTCTGGAAAATAGGGAAAATAATTGTAAAATAGTTTACATCAGAGGAAAAGGTCAAAAATATATTAGTAAATATTTTAGATCAGAACCTATTCTGTTTAGATGATGTGTCTTGTTATTTTCATAATAAAGTTCACATTTAGGCATAGGAAATAAATCTGAAAATATAGCAACTAGTAAATGATAAATGGAGTTCTAAAATCCAAAGAATTCAGTTTAGGGTTGGTAGAAATTCTGAAGACACATATGGAGAAGGAAAATACCTTTCATGCATACTTGGTAGCTAAAAGGTGTAGTAATTGAATATAAGGAATTTATTTAAATTGGAAACTCATATATATAGTATGTAAGTATAAATGTGAACACAAAAGTAGGAATCATATACACATGATTAAAAGTGCATGCAAGCCACAAATCAACACACAGAGTAACCACAACACATATAATGGGGAATGACTTTCATAAATTTGAATGTGTGGTTTGTATGAAGTGGAAGTGTGAACTATGTCTTATAGATTGTTGTTTTTCTTTTGCTATGTGTTATGGTATGATGTAGAACCTGCTCAAGAGCAAGTTATTCCTTTCCAAGATCAGGACTACCCATTTCAAGAGCAGCAGGAAGGAGGCAAGTGTCCTTGACCACTTTGATCCTATACTAGGATGTGTAGATAGAATTATTTGCATTGTCAAATGAAATATGAAACCCATGCTAGGAAGTTTCCATAGAATTGCATTACCTTGTTTCCTTGTAGCTTGGGTTGGGATTTATTTTATCATGTCATTTATTATTATGCATATGCTTAGCCATGCTTAGAATGGGATATTTGGGATATGAGATCATCATTTTATTTTACCATACTCTTGAATGAGATATTGTAAGTTATGTAGAGGTAGGGATCAAGGCAAGTTGGATGTTTTGGTTGTGTGCTGGGTGCACGAGACTCGGGTTTGTGTTTAGTACTTGCCTGGATCCTAAGGACCGGTTCATGGAGCATGTAACCTGGCTTTACAGTGCCAACCACATGCTGAGATGGGGCAGCTTGGCCAATTAATTAGGTGTATCCCCGGCGTAGTATGGGTGTGTTGGATGGTGCGGGGAATTGGTGTCAGCTGGACTACCATATGAACTGCAAGGCTCAAGAGGGGGCCACTGCAGCGGGGTTGGAGCCTCTTGTATGCTGTTAGGGGTGAAACCTCAGTGGGCCCACGCTCGTCAGGAATCCCTTTCTAAAGGCTTCGTAGTGATCTCCTGGCTACACACCTGGAGTCTGAATGTGGTTCGTAGCCACTGGCATAATGGAGGTTCTTTTAGTCCACCCAACAACGGGGGATGAAATCACTACATGTGGGTACAGTGGTACAAACTCTACAGAGTCAAAACTGTCATGACAGCCGTGCTCACGGTCAAGAGCGGCTTGGACTTATTCATGATTAGAGGATTGATTGTTTTGGAAGTTGTGTATGTTAAGCGGGGAGCTTAACATTGGAAATGATGTTATGGTTATTGGATTATGATGATGGGATGGGAGATTGGGACCATTTCACCTGTGTAGTAATGTAGGTGCTTAATAAGCTAAGGTGATAGGTATTAATTGCGTAGTGCTTTAACCATGAGTTCAACCTTTCCTTGATCTAGCCATGCATGATGTAATTTTCCCACACTTGCTGAGTACCATTGGTACTCAACCTTGCATATTTGTTGGTTTATATTGCTGCTCAAGTCAAGATAACGAGGTGGTGTATAATGACCAAGACTTTGGACCCGAAGAAGGTTTCTAGGTTCATGGAGACCCCCGGGCAACGCCTGTGACGGAGCCCACAAGAATAATTATTCTGCTGCTAGTTTATTTACTTGAGATGAACTTATTATTGTCCATCGAGACATTTGCTATGTAAAACTTATTTATATTCAACACATGGCTTGTAATAAATGATGCTTCACTAATTGTTATCACATGTATGAGAAAATGATCCTGGCATACATGTGACATTCACTCGGTGGTTCTTCGGAAAAACCGGGTGTGACAGAAGTGGTATCAGAGCCAAGGTTGCCCGTAGGAACGTGGACCTAGGTAGAAAGGGACGTATTTAAGGACCTTATTTTCATAAAAACTATTTTACAAGGTGTGTGTTGAAAAGTGTTGTTTAATAATGTCACTTTCTTCATCTTACCCCAACTTTCATTCAAAATAGGATTTTTGTTCAAAAAAGTTTATCTAACCTAAGTTTAAATGCTTTTTGTTTTAGATGGTTCGCATGATTCGCACCGCTCGCAAGTCCACAGGAGGGAGAGTTCCCGTAGTTGCCCTTGCCGAAAGAGAGGAGAGCCGTCCGGTGACGTACCTTTCCTACGGATTGGCAGTAGGAGGCTTGTTGCGCCGTCTTCGACGTATGCTCGAAGCCGCCGGCAATACGGGCAAGCTAATCATCCACTATAACTCCACCAGGACCATCCGTGAGAAGAGGGAAGAATGGAGTTCAGAGATGAGGATTATACACGAAAATTGGCTGCTTAAGATCCACCGCTCTCCAGCTTGTAGAGCAATACAGGTCGATGTGGAGAAGTATGTCACCTGGGAGGCCATCACCTGCCAGAGTCACATCTATCGTCGCCACCTTGACAGGACGGAGTACATGTATGTCCTCCAGTATGAGAGTGGTACCACAGAGTACAAGTACCCGCCAGTGCAGCAAGGGACTTCCCATGAGCACAAGGACTTGTGCTTGGAGGATGCTGCTATGCTCAGCACTCGACTGCAGGAGTGTCAGCAAGAGCTTCAGGATGTTCGGGACACCCTGAAGGAAACCGAGGCGTTGCTACGAGCCTGCTTGAGGGCGAGAAAAAGAGGAGATGGGAATGAACTGTGTGTCACCGTGAATGATACATGGACTCCTGACTCCCCAAATCGCCGAGCGATCAGGCGTCGTCGCACTTCTCCACCAGCAGCCTCCCCACCCAAAGCAGAGTCAGAAGGCAGCCGAAATGATGAGGAAGATCCCGAGGAGCCAGCTCAAGAAAACGAGTAGTGTAGAGTCCTTCCCTTAGTTAGCAAGATGTTGAATAGTCGAGTCGTTACGTTAAGTTAATGGTGTGTTAATGCTTGGTGTGTGACGTGAGTTGTGGAAGCCATGAGCAATTGTCCGCAGCCTCATCTTTAGATTGTTTTGCTTTGGTGTGTGAACCCGCATGAAATAATATTGCCTTTATTTTTGTGTGAGAAATGAACCCTCAGAAAAGTATAACAAAGCCTCAACACTTCAAAGTACAAACAAATGAAAGTAGTAAGATGATACTAAATGCTTTCAAATTAACATTGGTTGATTCTGCCAGATGGCCGGAAGAGGAAAAGGACGTGCTGCCAAGCCCGCCAACAACAACAATGAGGCATGCAACCCTCATCTTTCTAGAGGCCAGGACCGGGGTGGTCGCCGTGAAGGAGTTGATCCCCTCCACCAAATGCTGGAGAATCAAAATCAGCTCATCCAGAACTTGACTCAAGTGGTGGCCAACTTGCATCAAGTTCCACCTCCACAAGCTGCACCACGCCAACCAAGGTTGAGTGAGTTTTTAGGAACTCAACCTCCAAAGTTTGCAAGTGCTGCTGAACCTCTGGAGGCAGATGATTGGATGAATACCATTGAAAGCAAGATGAGGATCATACAGTGCCAAGGGTATGAGAGGGTGCTGTTTGCCTCTCATCAATTGCATGGACCTGCTGCTGATTGGTGGACCGCCTACGTGGCTGCCCATCATGACCCTGAGAACATCACTTGGGAAGAGTTCAAGCGTAGCTTCCGCAACCATTACATCCCAAGGGGTGAACTCAAAAACAAGAGAAAGGAGTTCTTGGGGCTGCAGCAAAGGAACATGACGGTGAGGGAATACCTCACTAAATTTACTCAACTATCCCGTTATGCTCCACGAGACATAGAGACTGATGAGCAGAAACAAGATTGTTTCGTGGAGGGACTAACCGCAGAGATGCAGTGTGCAATGTCCTCAAATGAGTATGAAAGCTTCCAAAAGATAGTGGACAGAGCGTTTGTGGTGGAAAGGAAACTGAAGGCCTTGGAAAATGAGAATAAGAGGAAGGCCGGGTGGTCACATCAAGCCTCAGGGAGCAACACCCGCCCACGTCTGATGCAGCAACCTGCAGGGCAGACGAACCGTGCTGCGGTACCCTACTCATCACCAAGAGGGTACAACCCGAACTACAGGCCTCCCGCGGCACCAGCACAGCCGCAACGTCAGTTTGTACAGCAGCCTCACCCCGCATATCCACCTCGACCAGCAGTGCAAGGACATCCAAACCAACCCCAAGACAATAAAGGCCAAGCACCTAAGGTGGGGGTGCAATGTTTTAGCTGTGGTGAAGTGGGGCACTATGAGCATAAGTGCCCAAAGAAGAAGCCCACGCAGCCTCAACAGCAGAATGTAATGAGAGGACGGGTGAACCACGTCACTATGGAGGAAGCACAAGAGGCACCCGACGTGGTAGTTGGTAAGTTTCCTACCAATTTACACATTGCAACCCTGCTGTTTGATTCTGGTTCTACCCACTCGTTCATTGCTCAAGGGTTTGTTAAGAAGCATGACCTAGCAACAACACAAATGAACTATATGCTAGCCGTAAACTCTCCAGGTGGAAAAATAAGGACAAGACAAGTGTGTCCCAAAGTGAACCTAGACATTAATGGGGTAGTATTTACTGCTAACCTCATAGTGATAGATTCACAAGGGATAGATATTATTTTGGGTATGGATTGGTTGACCAAACATAAAGGAATCATCCATTGTTCGACCAGAACGGTGGAACTAACTCACCCTAGTGGCACAAGAGTAAAGTTCATAACAATACATGAGCCTAGGAGAGACATTAAATTAAATCAAGTTGAGGTGAAAGTGGAGGAGATCAGGACCATCAGGGAATATCCAGATGTTTTTCCGGAGGAGTTGCCAGGTATGCCTCCCGATCGTGAAGTGGAATTCGCAATTGAGCTAGTACCTGGAATAGCCCCGATATACAAGAGACCTTATCGGATGGACTCCAAGCATCTAGAAGAACTCAAGGATCATTTGAGAGAATTGACGGAGAAGGGGTATATTCGTCCTAGTTCCTCACCATGGGGAGATCTGGTGATATTTGTGCCCAAGAAGGACGGAACCCAATGGTTATGCATGGATTACCGTGCCTTGAACGAGGTAACCATAAAGAACAAGTACCCATTACCCCGCATCGAAGACTTGTTTGATCAGTTGAGGCGCGCTTGTGTGTTCTCGAAAATTGATCTCAGGTCGGGATACCACCAACTCAAGATAAGGCAAACTGATATTCCCAAGACGGCTTTCGTATCATGGTACGGACTGTATGAATACACCGTCATGCCTTTCGGGCTAACTAATGCCCCGGCATACTTCATGTACCTCATGAACAAGGTATTCATGGAATATTTGGACAAATTTGTGGTGGTTTTCATAGATGACATTCTCGTCTTCTCCAAAGATGAAGAAGAACATGAGAAACATCTAAGGTTGGTGTTGCAGAGGCTGAGAGAACACCAACTATATGCCAAGTTGAGCAAGTGTGAGTTTTGGCTGAAGAGAGTTCCCTTCTTAGGACATATAATCTCGGAGGGAGGAATCTCCGTGGATCCTGCCAAAATCGAGGATATACAGAAGTGGAAGACCCCTGAAAATGTCGGGGAAGTTCGAAGCTTTTTGGGATTGGCTAGATACTATCAACGGTTTATGGAGGGATTCTCTAAGATCTCGAGACCCATTACCAAATTGTTGGAGAAGGGAATCACATTCACATGGACGCCACAGTGCGAAACGAGTTTTCAGGAGTTAAAGAAAAGACTGACAACAGCCCCAGTGCTGGTTATGCCAGATATGCAGAAGAACTTCACGGTGTACTGCGATGCCTCTGTAAACGGGTTGGGATGTGTTCTCATGCAAGAAGGGCATGTCGTGGCTTTTGCATCCCGGCAGCTTCGGAAGCACGAGAAAAAAACTATCCTACACATGACTTAGAACTAGCCGCAGTGGTCCACGCGTTGAAAATTTGGCGGCACTATTTGATGGGGAAGAGGACCGATATATATATGGATCATAAGAGTTTGAAGTATATTTTCACACAACCAGATCTCAACCTCAGACAAAGGAGATGATTAGAGCTAATCAATGACTTTGATGTGGGCATCAACTATCATCCCGGGAAAGCAAACGTCGTGGCCGATGCTTTGAGTCAGAAAGTGCAGGTCAATAAGTTGAGCTTGAAGGACATGCCTGCAGAATTGAAGGACGAGGTTATGAGGCTCAATCTATGCCTGGTAAATAGTGGTGAAGCCATCGCCATGGAAGTGGACTCCACACTAGAGCGAGACATACGCGAGGGTCAAAAGAATGATGAGAAGATACAAGAGATCAGACAACTCATCAAGGAAAATAAAGCTCCGGGTTTTCGAGAGGATGAACAAGGAACGGTGTGGCACGGGAAAAGAATCTGTGTGCCAGAAGTAAAGGAGATCCGTGAATTGATTTTGAAGGAGGCTCATGATTCTGACTATTCCATTCATCCTGGGAGTACGAAGATGTACCAGGACCTCAAAACCAGGTATTGGTGGTATGGCATGAAGCAAGATGTTGCGGAACATGTTTCCCTATGTGACACATGTCAGTTGGTGAAAGCAAAACATCAATGACCCGCGGGATTATTGCAACCACTCAATGTGCCTGAATGGAAATGGGAAGAAATCAGCATGGATTTCATCGTGGGATTGCCTAGGACCCAATCAGGATATGATTCGATATGGGTCATCATTGATAGGCTAACCAAGGTAGCTCATTTCATCCCCGTGAAAGAAAGCTACAGCGGATCCAAATTGGCAGAGTTGTACATGTCCAGGATCGTGTGTTACCATGGAGTGCCAAAGAAGATTGTGTCGGATCGAGGGACACAGTTCACCTCAAGGTTCTGGCAGAAGTTGCATGAAACCATGGGAACCCATCTGAACTTTAGTTCTGCCTATCATCCCCAAACTGACGGGCAGACGGAGAGAACCAATCAGATCCTTGAAGATATGCTGAGGGCATGTGCACTCAAAAACAATAGGAGTTAGGACAAGAACTTACTGTATGCGGAGTTTTCCTATAACAACAGCTATCAAGCTAGTATGAAGATGTCACCTTTTGAAGCTTTGTACGGGAGGAAGTGCAGAACTCCCCTATTTTGGAACCAAACAGGGGAAAGTAAAGTGTTTGGTCCAGAAGTACTACAAGAAGCCGAGGCGAAGGTGAGGGAAATTCGCAACAATTTGAGGATAGCACAGACACGCCAAAAGAGCTATGCCGATGTACGAAGAAGAGAGCTCGTTTTCAACGTGGGAGACTATGTCTATCTCAAGGTGTCCCCTATCAGAGGACTTCGTCGGTTCAAGGTGAAAGGGAAGTTGTCACCTCGATACATCAGACCCTTTCAAGTTTTGGAGAGGAAAGGCGAAGTGGCGTATCAACTAGAATTACCGGCTCCTCTATCGGATGTGCACGATGTATTCCATGTGTCACAACTCAAGAAATGCCTGAGGACGCCTGAAGAGGTGTTACCCATGAATGAAGTAAAGTAGCTGAGTATTTGTCTTATGCCGAGCAACCATACAAGATTTTGGAGACAATGGAACGCCTCACCAGAAATAAAAGAATCCGGATGTGCAAGGTGCAGTGGAAGCATCACTCAGAAGAGGAAGCCACCTGGGAGCGGGAAGATGAGCTAAAGGCACAATTTCCGGAATTGTTTTCTTAGAACCACCAATCTCGAGGACGAGATTTCTTTTAAGAGGGGTAGAGCTGTAACACCCCAAAATTTTGTTAAGACCCTAAATCATGTTAAGAGGGGAATTTAAATTTTTTTTGGACATGTTGCATGTTTTGCAAAAATTCAAATTCAAACTGGAATTCAAATTAAACTCAAATCAGAAAAGAGATAGAAAAAGGAAAAGAGAAAACAGAAAAAACCGGCCAGTGGGCCGCAACCCACCAGCCGGCCCACCCAGCAACCGCGCCAGCCCGCAGCCGCGCGCGCTCCTTCCTCCCACTGACAGCCGGGGCCCGACAGCCCTTCTTCTACCTCGCGCCCGCGCCGGACTCTCTCTCACCCGAATCGAAACCGATCGGGAATTCTCGCGTACCCTTCTCATCTTCCTTGAAATCCTTCTCTATTCCTTGTCGGATCCTTTCCTTGATTTCCTTGATCTCCTCAACCGTTGCTTGGCCACCTTTTATCTCTTGCTCCAATGAAGAGTGGAGTTCCATCACTTCCATCTTGTTCAAGAATCCGAGGTGTAACCGTTCGAACTCCTTGCGTAGTTCAGATGGTAGCTCCCGAACTGTGAGTTGGTGACATGCTCCCTTCCGGCTCAATGCATCAGCTACTACATTGGCCCTTCCAGGGTGGTAGTTGGTTCCAACATCGTAATCCTTGATGAGTTCGAACCATCGACATTGCCTCAAATTCAAGTCCGATTGTGTAAATATGTACTTGAGGCTTTTATGACCAGTATAGATCTCACATCAATGACCAAGGATATAATGTCTCCAAATCTTCAATTCATGCACTACTGCTGCTAGCTCCAAGTCATGTGTACGATAATTAAGCTCGTGCTTCTTTAATTGTCGTGAGGCATAGGCTACCACTTGTCTTTTTTGCATGAGCACACATCCGAGCCCTTGTGTTGATGCGTCACAATATATGTCAAAGCTCTTGCCTACGTCTAGCAATACCAAAACTGGCGCTGTGGTTAGCCTTTTCTTAAGTTCCTCAAAGCTCTCTTGGCACGCTGATGTCCACTGGAACGTTTTTCCCTTCATTAGCAACTCCGTCATAGGTTTTGCTGTCTTAGAGAAGTCCTTGATGAAGCGTCGGTAGTATCCAGCCATCCCAAGAAAACTCCCAATGTCCTTCACGTTTTGCGGTTGGTTCCACTTCATAACATCTCCCACTTTTCCGGGATAAACCGATACTCCTTCCTCGGAGATAATGTGGCCTAGGAACGATATATCCTTTAGCCAAAATTGACACTTGTTAAGCATGGCCTATAATTGATGCTCGCGCATTTTCTGCAAGGTCAATCTTAAATGTTCTTCATGCTCCTCCTCACTTTTTGAATACACCATAATGTCGTCGATGAAAATTACGACGGACTTATCCAAGTACTCCATGAAAACCTTGTTCATAAGGTACATGAAGTATGCGGGTGCATTTGTTAACCTAAAAGACATGATGGTATATTCATACGAACCATACCGTGTCCGAAGGCAGTCTTGGGTATATCGGAGGGCTTAATTTTAAGCTGGAAGTATCCTGACCAAAGATCAATCTTGGAGAACAATCGGGCTCCTTTCATTTGTTCGAATAGGTCTTCTATACGGGGCAGAGGGTATTTGTTCTTGATTGTCACCTCGTTGAGAGACCTATAGTCCATGCACATCCTTTGGATCCCATCCTTTTTGTCTATGAAGAGCACGGGGGCTCCCCATGGTGACGAGCTTGGACGTATAAAACCCTTCTCCAACTGCTCCTGAATTTACTTCTTGAGTTCCACTAGTTCATTGGTGGGCATCCTATAGGGTCTCTTTGCTATGGGTGCAGTTCCGGGTACCAAATCAATGGCAAACTCAATGTCCCGGTCTGGTGGCATACCTGGAAGCTCGTCTGGAAACGCGTCCGAGAATTCCTGAACCACTGGAATGCTGTCCAACGTTGCTCCTTCGACGTGGTTCAAACTTGCCTTATTGGTTATTTGTTGGGCTAACTTAAACTCGATACGAATACCGTGCTCGTTTGTCAACTGCATGTTCCCCTCAGCACATTGGATTAGTCCGTTATGCTTGCTTAACCAATCCATCCTGAGTATTATGTCAAGCCCCTGGGAATCCAAGACAATGAGGTTGTCAAGTAAGTCTACCCCCTTATTTTAAGGCTTACTTTCGGACATACCATATTAGTCCTCATCTCTCCACCGGGAGAATTAACTAACATAGCACATTTTAAGTGTGATATGGGTAGATTATGCTTGGCAACATACTTGGGTGATATGAAGGAATGTGATGCTCCAGAATCAAATAAAATGGTGGCTGGGTTGGAATTGGCAAGGAACATACCAATTACGATGTCCTCAGCCTGTTGTGCTTCCTCAGCAGAGACATGGTTCACGTTGCCGCGAGAATAGTACTGCTGTGCATGGTTTCCTTGATTGTCTCCTCTGTTCGGTGGCGGGATCTGCTTGGGCACGTTGCCTTGCTGTCCAGGACCTCTCCTCGGGCACTGGCTCGCGAAGTGTCTTGTTTCCCCGCATGCAAAGCATGCCCTGTTGCCCACGGCAGCAGGTACGTTGGGGTGGGGGTTTTGAACAGGAGCGCCCATGTTGGGTCGGGTCACAGGAGGCAAAGGCACACGAGGTGCTTGTGCAACGGGTCGTTGCTGTGGTGGCTGACTAGGGTGGTATGCAGGAGCGGTCGATTCATACTGCCGTGCAGATGGGGGCATGTACCGATGTCGTACGTTGCTCCCTTGTGGCTGGTATGGCATCTTCCTCTTGCCCTCTCGCTCGATCTCTCGGATCTTGCTTTCATCCACTATAACCTTGTCAACAAGCTTCTGGAAGCTCGCGTAGTCATTGTTGAGGAGCTGAACCTGGATCTCATTGTTCAACCCTCTCATGAACAGGTACTGCTTCTGTTGGTCCGAGTTTACATCTTCGGGGGCGTACCGGGACAGTTGCGTGAACTTGTTGAGATACTCATTCACGCTTCTCTGTCCTTGGCGGAGACCATCAAACTCCTATCTCTTGAGCATCATTTCACCAGCAGGGATGTGATGAGAGCGGAAACTCTCCTTGAACTCAGTACAAGTGATCGTCTCCTGGTCAACATGAGCGTTGCATAGGGCATCCCACCAGTCAGCGGCAGCTCCCATGAGTTGGTGAGACGCAAAAAGAATCTTCTCTCGGTCATTGCACTGCACTATGGCAAGCTTCTTCTCTATGGATTTCAACCAGTCATCGGCCTCCATGGGGTCGTTAGCTTGAGCAAAGGTGGGTGGTCGAGTCCTCATGAACTCTCTCAGTCTGTTATGAGCCGGCGGTGGTGGTGGCGGTGGTGCCGGAACGGGGTTGTTGTTGTTGGCCTACAACTGACCCAATGTTTGGATCATGGTTTGCATAAGTTGATTCTGCATGGCCATCAACCGTTCCAGGTTGTTCTCACCAGCTCCGGGGTTAACAGGAACTTCATCGTGGCCATCCTCTTGGTTGCCACGGACGTTCCTTCCTTGACGGCCGGCGTTTCCTCTCACCATCTGTGAGAGAGAACGAAATAGAATAGAGGTTAGAAGATTAGAAGGACCCCCCTAACTATATGAATGAAGGTGGATTGGACTATATGTATTAGCACATATGAGGATGTGAACAAGTGCCGAGACATCTCACACCTCCTTTCTACTTATGTGTGGGTACGGGCAACGCTTGAGACGCCCCATAACTCACACACAATCACAACAATCATCACAAGGGCTCACACAACTCCTATTCAAGGCCTTTATTCAATGGGAGTCCTATATGGCTTAGGGTGATGCCAATCTGTGATCCAACTATGGCTTCTCCTAGGTTTGTATCCTATATGAAGGTAGTTCCAATGCCAATCTATGCATTCTATGGTCAGCGTGGCTCAGTTACCAAATCTGTGACTAGGCATGGCAGTTTTAATATCAATCTGTGACCTATCTAGGTTGTGTGGTCTTCGATTAACCCGTTGCAGGTTGATACCAATCTGTGCCTGATACCAACTTGTGACTTCTATCTAAGCGTATAACCTACCGTCAACCCGTGGCTCTGATACCAATCTGTGACGCCCTCAATTTCGTGGAAAAACCATGGAACCGAGAACTGATGCATATGTGTGCGCAGGATGTTCATCACACATATACACATCATCCACAAACTGAATTTCAGAATATATATAACCAGGAATAACAGAGTTTATTACAATGTTTCATGAGTGTTGGACTCATGCTAACAGAGGAAGTCTTAATCTAACAGCGGAAATCTTTATTCCAGCAGCGAAAGTCTTCTAACTAATGCGGAAGCAATCTAAGCAGCAGCGACGGCTCCATCTCTACTCCATCCCCACAGGCAAGGTTGAGGACAGATTACACGCCTAATGCTCCAATTGGTCTTCATAGTAATCTTCTCCTGTTGCTGATGTTGAAATAATAATGCAAGTTTGAGTACAATGATGTACTCAATAAGTGCGGGAAAATATGATATGTAGCTCACAACAAGGTATGTAGAAAAAGGCTAATTGCAGAAAGCAAAGTTTATTTACCAAACCACGATAAAACAGCAACATAATCCCAACGTGTATTAAAATACCAACATACCTCCATTATGTTCATCACTTTCCATGTCCCAACCAGACATTAATCAACTTCATTCTTGCTCACGAATACCTTCTCGTATTCGCTACCATCTCACGAATACCATCTCGTATTCGCTACCATTTCATCTCATAAACAATTCCGTCTCACACCGAGACCAATCTCGTTGCGATGACTCAACAGTCATGCAACCAAAATCTTATCACCCGGACTCAACAGTCCTGAAAGACAAATCATAACCAAAAACCATAACCAGTAACCATCCCAACTAATCATGGAAGTGGGCCAGACGCTCGTGACCGCAAGCTCGGCTATCATGATAGTTTTAGACTCTGCAGAGTTTGCACCTCTTTACCAACAAGTTTTTGATTTCGTCACAGGTCAGCGACTGCAGAACCACCATTATACCAGTACACAGTCGTCGGTGTATGGCCAAGAGATCACAAAATAGCCTTTACAAAGGGGCTACTAGATGTATGGACTCACTAAGGTTTCACCGGCAGGCTAGAATCTCCAATTCTCCCACCCAAGGGCTCCCTCTTGTGCCATGCAGTTCCCAGGGCAGTCCTCACTCGACTCCCATTCCCCGCGCCTTCCACGGTCCATAACAATCTAGTAACTTACCTGATTTGTCAGCTAAGCCGCACCCATACTTGGCCTTGTGGTGGCACTGTTATCCTGGCATGTGCTCGCATGAACCGGTCCTTAGATCTATGGCAAGTAACCACCATCTCAGGCTACCTCATTCACCAACCCAGGCTTGCCTAGATCTCCCTCCGATCCATGTTCATTAACAACATCAGTTTCTTATTATCATTACGAGTGCAGTTAGCTGGACACATCTATTTCGCTTCCCAATCCTATGGACTTAGCGAAGCATAAAAGCAAAAACCATACCCAACTCATAAACTTCCCTGGCGACAAGGGTGGTTTAACCAAAACTAGTAAACTCCTATAAAAGGGTTTCCCATCATGTTTGACTCAGGACCCACACCTTTTCGCAAACAAAACAGTTTTTCCAAAACATAGGATCAATATGTTCAAGGGGCACTTGCCTTGTTCTGGCGGTTCCGGTTGCTCAAAATCTTGTTGTTGTAGTCCGTCGTAGGTAGCTCCCTGAGCTTGTCCTTCTATACACGATCACGCACATACAAGATTGACAACAATCAATATCATGCACAAACTTTAACTAGATGCGATGATGCATATGCATGCTATCCTATGATCAGTTTCTATTAGATCAGTTTGTACGTGTTCTTGCATGTTTTGCATGGGTTTTACGATGAACAGAGGTGTTCGGACAAATCGTTGGGGCTCTCTTCCGGCGATTTCCCTTGACCGAACTCTGGCGAAGGGTTTACTCGGCGAGCTGGGGCTAGGGCTCTAAGTTGTCGGCTCAGGGGGTGAAAAGAAGTTCTTCGTTTCGGCCAAAGGTTCTGGGTTCCATTTACAATCAGGAGGAGAAGAGTCCTAATCTGATTGTATTTCGAATAAGAGTCCTATTCAAATTGTCATTGAATCTTAACAACTTATCTTTAGTTGATTTGGTGCGGTAACATTGTGGAATTCATGTCGGTTTCCTCCCGTACCGGTATTCCCATGCGTACAGAAGCAAAAACCGTTCCAGAACTTGTTACCTCCGCGGTGATGAGCTCCGGAAGCTCCACGTATCCATCGGGGGCCTGGTCTCCCCTTTCCGCAAAGACGAGCTCTGGTTGTGCCGCGTGTCAAGCGAGCTAGATCTCCCTCTTTCGCAGAGGCGGCTCCACGCACGCCACATATCCTTGGCGTGTCGGGACCTCCTCTCTATTCAGAGATGTGCTCCTGGCACACCAGATGTCAGTGCCGGACCTCCCCTCTCTTCGGAGGTGGCTCCGGGTGTGCCACGTGTCCTAATAGCGCCATACTTCCTTTTCTTCTCAGAGACGAGCTCCGAGGTTGACACGTGTCCAACAGTGACGGACCTCCCGGAGATAAGCTCCGGAGGTGACACGTGTCCAATAGGACCGGACCTCTCGGAGGTGAGCTCCGAGATCGACTCGTATCCCGTGCGACTGGTCCTCTGTTTTCCGCGGTGACTAGCTCCGAAGGTGACACGTGTCCTGCGGGACTGGTCTCGCTTCTCCGCAAAGGCTAGCTCCAGGGCAACACGTGTCCCACGGGGTCGGACCTTTCTCCATTTGCGGGGATGAGCTCCGGACACGCCACGTGGCCAGTGGCCCGCAGAAAATGTCTACAGTGCTCTAGGCGAACTGGAATTTGCTTCTTTTGGCTATCTTTTGATTCTTTTCTGTTTCATTCTTATAAAAATGTTTATGAAACATGAATATATGCAGAAATCAAAGAATGAGGGTGTCACAACTTAGGCAGTAAGTCATCCCCCCTCTCAATGACAATGGGGCCCACTGTTTTGCTCTCCCAAATATCTCCAATTTTTGGCACAGTGCAAACTTCAGCCCTGAAGAGCTCAAATTCAAAAGCTGTTTGGAATTTTGACATGGTGTACTTCAGTTCAAATTTGAATTGAAATTTCAAGGAAAATTCACATGTGTCTTTGATATACATATCAAAGCACCTCCAAATTTTATCAAACATTGCCTTCCTCATAATTTGGACCTGAAGAATTTGAATATGCCATCTGATTCTTAAGTTGGCCCCTGCAAATGAGAGTTTTGAACCAACAGTTTGGAACCCTCATTTTGGAAATGGCCACCTTATGATTAAAGGGAACCGTTTAGTTCAAAGACTAATTTAAACTCCTTTTGCACAGGACCATATTTACATGTTTATGAAAGTTTTTGCAAGTCCCAATTCTTGAAATTAAACTCAACTTTATTCACAACTCAAGTTTTGCATTTACAAGTTTTTGGGACTTTTACATATGAGTACCTCGTCATGTAATTTGGGTTAACCAAACGCTCCGGCACACTTCATGTACTTCATGAATCCGGTGTTCATGCCGGAGTTAGATAAGTTCATCGTGGTATTCATTGGCGACATATTGGTTTACTCCAAATCTGAAGAAGAGCACGCTGAACATTTGCCTATCGTGCTACAACGGTTGAGGGAGCACCAATTATATGCCATGTTCAGCAAGCGCGAATTCTGGATTGATCAAGTGCCTTTCCTAGGCCACATTTTTTCAGCAGAGGGCATTGCCGTGGACCCCAGTAAAATTGAACAAGTGCTGAAGTGGGAATCTCCCAAATCAGTCCACGAGATCCGAAGTTTCCTAGGTTTAGCAGGGTATTATCACAGGTTCATTCCGAGCTTCTCAAAAATTGCTAAACCCATGACGGAACTGCTGAAGAAGAGCACTAAATACATGTGGAATGCAGCATGTGAAGCCGCATTCAAAACTCTGGTGAAACATCTCACAACAGCTCCAGTTCTTGCTCAGTCGGACACGACAAAGCCATTTGATGTATACTGTGATGCATCTGGCATTGATCTCGGTTGTGTTCTTATGCAAGAAGGGCGTGTAGTCACCTATGGTTCTTGTCAACTTTGAAACCACGAGCAGCATTATCCAACTCACGATCTTGAGCTTGCTGCAGTGGTGTTGTCGTTAAAGATGTGGAGGCATTACCTACTTGGTAATCTTGTTCACCTATACACCGACCATTGAAGTATATCTTCATGCAGAAGGAGCTGAATATGAGACAACGGAGATGGTTGGAGCTCATTAAAGATTATGAAATTGAGATCCACTATCATCCAGGCAAAGCAAACGTGGTTGCCGACGCGCTTAGTTGGAAAGCCCACGTTCACAACTTGGCGATTGCTGAGTCGGAAGATGAAGAACCAAGTCTCCGTGTCATTCCATATGGCGCGCTTTATAATCTCGCGCTCATTCCAATGATCCGTGAAGAGATTGTTGAGGCTCAAAGAAGAGACAGAGGTATGTCTCACATACGGAGAAGACTAGACAACGGAGATGTGAAATGTTTCCGGAAGGATGAGAACGGTACAATATGGTTTAACATCCATATAGTCAAAATATGAAACTCCGGAAGAAGATATTGGACGAAGCCCACCTGTCAAAGTTTTCCATTCATCCCGGAAGTAACAAGATGTACAAAGATTTGAAATAGAAATTTTGGTGGACGAGGATGAAGAGGGAAATCGCTAAGTACGTATCCGAATGTGATACGTGTAGACGGGTCAAGGCTGATCATATGCGGAAAGCCGGACCGCTACAACCTCTGAAAATACCGGCATGGAAATGGGAGAATGTGAGTATGGATTCCATCGTCGGATTACCGCTCACATCCTGGAAGCATGACTCGATATGGGTGATCGTCGACCGGTTGATGAAATCAGCTCATTTCATACTGGTGAACACTCACTTTCGAGCCAAGCAATATGCAGAATGATACATCTCCAGATTTATATGCCCACATGGTGTCCCGAAGACCATCGTTTCAGATCGAGGTGCGCTGTTCGTTGCTCAGTTTTGGGAGCAGCTGCACGCCTCGCTGTGCACCAAGCTGATTAGGAGCTCCGCGTATCACCCTCAAACTGATGGACAAACTGAGAGGGTGAATCAAGTGCTAGAAGATATGTTGAGAGCGTGTACCATCTACCACGGTATGAATTGGGATGATCACCTACTGTTGGCGGAGTTTTCATACAATAACGGGTATCAAGCGAGTATTAAAATGGCACCGTATGAAGCTCTCTACGGCCGTAAGTGTCGCACACCGCTGAATTGATGTGAGTCTGGCGAAAGAGTTCTGTTTAGGGTTGATCTTGTGAACGAAGCCGAAGAACGAGTTCAGTTGATACAAGAGAACTTGAAGGCTGCACAATCCCGACAGAAGAGCTACGCTGATCAAAGGCGTGGGCCATTGATTTTGACGTCGGAGAGCACGTTTATCTTCGTGTATCTCCGATGAAGGGAATTCACCGGTTCCGTGTAAAGGGGAAACTCCCAACCCGTTTTATAGGTCCTTTTGCTATCACGGAGAAGTGTGGACCTGTAGCCTACCGGCTAGAACTACCGGAAAGTGTTGCGGGTGTTCATGATGTATTTCATGTTTCACAGCTGCGGAAGTGCCTCAAATTCACCGCTGCTGTCCGCACCGAGGAAATCGACGAGTTGAAACCGGACCTTACCTACACCGAACGACCGGTTCAGATTTTGGATGAAAAGACCCGGGTAACCCGGAACAGGACGATCAGATTTTACAAGGTCCTGTGGAGTAATAACACCGCGGAAGAGGCGACATGGGAAAGTGAAGATTACCTCCGCACCAACTATCCGGAACTTTTAGCTTTGTACAGTTTGTAATTACCTCTCCCGTCTCGTTCTTCTTTTGTAATCTTGGGACAAGATTCTTTTAAGGGGGGAGGAATGTAAAAGTCCCAAAAATGTATATGAATAAAAACCGAGGTTTGAGTTCATATGTGTGGCAAAGACATGAAAAATGGGACTTGTTAAAACTTTTCTTCATGCAAAGTAATACATGGATGATCATCCAAAATGGGGCTCACATTTTTTATTTGAAAGTGTTGAACCAATAAGGATTTAAATACCTCTTTGCATGTAGGTTTAAAAATCAGATTTGAAATTCAAAGTTCACACAAATGGTGGCCAAAAATTTGAATATCCATGCAGCCCTAGAGTTGGAAATTTAGAAATAAGTTGATGACAAACTCTTCATTTGTAGGGTGGACTCCAAAAAGGAATTATGGAAGCATTTTCCAAACTCCAACCAAATTCAAAATTTCATGCAAATTCAAACTGAATTTGGAGAATTCAAATTCTAGCCCACCTTCCAAAACTCAGAATTGTGGAATTTGGGAAGATCAACGTGAGGAGATCTTTTGGGGAGAATGTTGGGTGGAGCCCACATGTCATAGGCTGGAAATGGGAAAAACTTACACACTAAGGCTAGCTCTGTTTCAACCCCCACGAGCTGTTTTCACCGTGAGCCACCGAGAAGCTTGCCGTGCCACCTCCTGCTGCCTGCTCCCACGCACTGGCACCAGAGGCTGTTCACTCGGTGCCTCTGCGTGATCACGTCCCCTCAGCCCGAGCAAAGACTCAGTTGCTTTCTTCTCCTTGCGAGTGCACGAGCAGGACCGGTGCCTCACTGCCATCTCTTGGTTTGATCAGGAAATCGGCAGCAACCATCGCGCCCTCTTCTCCCGGAGCTGCTAAACAACACCCCGATCTCAGCCTCCACCTCCCTGACCCAGAAACCACTGAGCTCCAGCTTTCATTGCCCGAGAACAGCCTCCACAGCAGCGACCTAGCTCGAGCGGAAGGTTGGGCACTCGTGGACAGCGCTCCACAGGAGTTTTCACGGCCGAGCGATCATGGCTACGGGAGCACACTAATGTGGTGCTGCTATCCTCCAAATCGTGGAGCAAACCGTGGATCGTCGCCGGCCAATTTGAGGATTTTGTTCCCGTGGCTTCACACCGAACGACCGGTACGGTTTCATCAAATTCCCCCTCTCTGATCCTCCATAGGTCGTCAAACTTGGCACATAGGTGCTGGACTAGCCGGCGATCAGAATCCCTTTAGCATTCGTTGCATGAAACCGGCTAGGAACGACGGATTTTGAGCTCGATAAGGGCGTTCATGGCGGACACGATCGGTCGCACGGTGATGACCAACTTGCGGCTGTTCCAGAGCCATTTTGAGGCCTTGTCGAGCTTCCTAGTCGTGCCCTGATGCTGGAGAGCTAAGTGGTCGAGCGTTTGGCGGGCTGGGAATCCCGGCCGACGATGCCGAAGCTCAACCGAGGCCGCTGCACGTCGCCGGCCATCTTCCGGTCACCGGCAGCCCCAAAACACTTCACCATCATGTTCCCCGGCCTCAATAACGCCCCGGTGGCGAGTTTTAGCTCATGCGGTGGTCGGTAGCAGCGATCCGGCGAGTCCCGGTTTACTCCGGCGAGCTGAGCGCACGGGCGCGGGAAGACAGCCGGAGGAAGAAGAAGCCCGGGTGGGTCCCAGCTGTCTGCGGTGGAAAATTTAAATCTGTGATCGTGCGTGGTCCGGATCGGGTGTGCTGGCATGCTGGAGACCCGTGAGCCAGTGTGGCTTCAATCCTATTGGCTGGAAATTAAACAGTGGGTCCAGCCGACTTTTCAGTAGGGAAAATAATTTCAGAGATGGCTACAACTTTGGAAATTCATATCTCTGTGTAGAAACCTCCAATTTGAGTGATTCCAATTGGGTTGGATTCACTTTTAAGAGTTCTATCCAAATATGAACTCCGATTTGTATGGAAGTCAAGATATAATTCTGGAAAATTCTTTGAATTTATTCTGAGAAAGAATTATTGAGGGAGTTTTGTTTATACAAAAATCCTCAAATTTTGCCAGAATATTATTGAGCATATTTTTGACCTTTTAGCAAATTTTCAGCTCATTTGAAGATCATCTGAGTAGGAATTTGCTAAATACAAACTGCTGTGTTCATAAGAGTCCAGAAATATTTTCAGAAAATGTTTCCCACTTGTAAAATATATTCTGGGCAATACATAGCTCCAAAAATCATAGGAAAATTTAGGTAAGCTCTCTGAGACATTATTGAAATATTGGTTCACTAAATTGGGCATGAAAATGTACAGTACTCCATAATTAATTCTTTTAAGTAGGAATGCTTAAAGGATTGTTCTGGAAGAACTACTCAAGTAAAAGGGCTGAATTTTGGTACAAGTTACTTTCATATGACAAATAACTCACATGTAAATTATCAGCTCAAGTTTAGCCTTAGAACTCCATGTTCTTATTCTCCATACTTATGTACATGGGAATATACATAAGAGACATTGTGAGAATTATGGAGAACACAACTTGACTCCACATTAGCTGCAAATTTGGAAAGCTAAATCCCTAGGTAGTATAGAACCTGATGTAAAAGTTTTTAGGGCAGTGGAGTTCTTGTTCTTCAGTTGCATTCAAATCTTTTCAGCTCATTTATTATGTTCATTAGGGAAAGTAGTTAGTGTATAGCTACAACACTAAGATCAATTCAGTTCATTTCTGGTTCTTTTCACAGCAGAGGCTAATCAAGTCATTCATGGCATTTTCACACCACCTATTTCCCTAAGAAATCCATTCTATAATTATTTCCATTTCATTCTATAAAAATTGTGCATATGCATTGCAATAGGAATCACGACGAAGGGGATTCAAAGGAGTGATTCATCGAAGTTGATCATACTCCGGAGAATCAAGGGTTGATCAACCAAGATCACTAACTTAGTATATACGACTACCCTGCAAAACAGGCAAGCTTCGGTTTGCATTTAACAGCCTTTAAGTTTTTGCTTTGTATTCACTTTCGGTTAAGACATGAAATGTGCATTAGGTCTAGTGTTTGATACTCCTCTTGCATGACCAAATGAACCCATGGAGTATTGGGTAGGTGTCTTTCACCGTGTAGAAATTCCATGCTTAAGTAAGGTTCGGTAGAAGTCGAGTGGTGAGATACTACTCGCATGTTCAGTAACAACAGGGGCATACGGAATTGGTTCAAAAATGAATTAGCAAGTTAAAGTTGAGACCGGAAGGTTGTAGTGGCAGCAGGACATAGGGGCCTGGGTGCTATAGACCTGTCTGTGTCGGTCAAGGACCGATCCGTATGCAGCCCTGTTGAACAAGTTTGAGTTGTGTACCGGACTCATGCTGGTATTATGGGACCCAGTAAACCGATGTACCTCAGGAAGCTGTAGTTGGGCCTTTTTGGGTCGCCTCAGGCGGATGGCCGGTGTGCAGTATGTGGGGAACATTCTCATGACATCTCATGTCGGCAGGTACACCATGAGAGTCGCTACTGTACGGGGTGATTTGATCGATTCAACGGGGGTGAAACAGGGGAAAGACTGCCACGTACAACGTCAGTGATGGTTGCTGTAGGCAACATCTAGTACGGGCATACGTGTGGTGTAGTCCGGGTGTTATTGATTCAAATCACCGTCGATCGCGCAATGGACCGAGCATACTTGTTCTCACAGTCGTGACGTAGTAAGAACTTGCATGAGAAAGGAACTAATCACCTTGGTTTGAAGTTTCATACTAGCTTTGTATTGGATCTTGATGAATAGGATAGTGCAAAACTTGATTCTTTTATCCCGTGAGCAAATTACATCGGGGGAAAGCGTTTCTTGTTTGATTGTGGACTACCGATGTGGCGTGCCCAAGGTTACTTAAAATTGCTGCAGATAATACCTGAAAGTAAGGATTCACTTTTTAGGCAAGTCTTATTATGCTTTTGTCTATCCTACTTTAGGTTCATAACCTCACATAGAGTTTCATGTTTAGGGTGACGGTTAAGTCTTGCTGAGCGTTATGCTCACGGATGCTATCCGAGTAGTTTTGCAGGTTTGACTTTATGCTTATGAAGGGATGCCGATGAGACTCAGGAACCTTTGAGTGTTTACTCAAGAGCATCCTCGCCACTGCAGATTGTTCTTGGTGTTGCTAGTAAGAAACGTCCGCGGGCTGGACTGTTTCTTTGTTGCTAGTTTAGAAAGGAGTCGTGAGAGTTATAGTCTTCCGCTGTAGCTTATTTTGATATAAGTACTTGTAAAACACTTTTGTATGCTTCCGCAAATGATTTATGTAATGTGATGTGTTTCTTCGACTGTGTGCTGTTGGGTGCCGCATATCACGGCACCACCCAACGAGGTCCTGTTCGGGGCGTCGTCCTGTCGGGTGGCCCTCACAATACATGTGAGATTCGTTGGTTGATTCCATTGTAGGCCTTGGTACAATTTGAGCATGATTCATTTTCAAATAGCTCCATTGAGGTTTAAATTTACCCACTCTATTCATAGAGGTTGTTTACATGAGTTTAAATCATGTAGTGAAGTCCACTCCTCATGTTAAGATGTGTTAAGCATGAGTTAGAGAAATTTTTTAACTCCCTCATATGTCCATGGTGTGTTCATTGTTTCATATGACACATAACTAGTCTTTCTTCTCCTTAACTTTTCTTCATAAATTAAAATACAACTTTACAAAAGTTAGAGCTGTTACATTCCCCCCCCCCCCTTAAAAGAATCTCGTCCCGAGATTACAAAAAGAAAGAGGAAGGAAGAAAGACTACTGGACATATGACGACAACAAGTCAGAAAAATTTGAACGGAGAAAATCATCGCTTTCCCATGTTGCTTCATTAGCAGTGTGATTGCTCCATGAGACTTCATAAAATTGCAACGTCCGATTTCTTATGGCGCGAGTCTTCTTGTCGATAATCTGGGTAGGATACTCAGAATAAGTGAGATCTGGTTTAAGATCTTCGATGTCCTCCGTGCAAACTTCAGCTGGGTACTTAAGACATTTCCGCACCTGAGGTACGTGGGAAACATTGTGAATCCCCGAGAGGGACATCGGTAACTCCAGACAATAAGCCATGGGTCCGCATAATTTGATGACGGTAAACCGCCCAATGAATCGCGGAGCAAGCTTTCCCTTCACTCCGAAGCGATGAATCCCTTTCATCGGAGAAACACGGAGATAAAAGTGGTCTCCGATCTCAAAGTGGAGAGGTCGACATCTTCTATCCGCATAGCTTTTCTGCCGAGATCGAGCAACCTTTAAGTTGGCTTGAATCACCCGCACTCATTCCTTGCCTTCATTCACAAGATCAATTCCGTAGATCACTCTCTCAACGGACCCACACCAATTCAGTGGTTCCTTCGTGCTGTCAATTCATGTTGTTATTGCTTCAAACTTTGCACAGTGGTTCCTCACAAGCTAGCGCACCTCCACCCTCGATTCTAGGCCGAGAAAGTAGACGTAGAGTGAGAATTCCGAGTTCTTGCCGAGAGAAAATCGCCGGACCCCGTCGGCCGCACAGTGCCGACATGGTTGGAGAGCTCCCCGGCCGGTTTTGTTGCCACTTCCATGTTCCTCACAACCCCTGGTGCTATAGAGCCCAAGAACCGATCATTTCGTGAAGAAATGCGCCTCCCCGACCTTGCTGGAACCCTAATCCGAGCTGTGACCGGTGTGCACGGTATTCCGGCGATCTTCGGCCGCCGGCGACCATCCAAATGAGTTCAGCGGCATGGATTAGGGGGGCGGCGAGTATGAGGCTGGGCGGCGTCTGGGAAGGCCCTTCGCCGGAGGGCGCCGCCGCTGTGTTCTGTTTGGCGCGAGGAAGAAGAAAAACTGTCATGTGGGGCCCGTCGGCATTGTTTAAACTTTTTCAGAATTTCCAGATTTCAGTTCAAACATTAAATAGCCACAACTTTGTGTAGGAGTGTCCAAAAATTGTCAAATAAATTTTTTGGATTCCGCCCAGAGAGTACTATCCAGGGGTGCATCCCAATATTTGTGAAAATCCCTCGATATGGCTCATTAATTCATTTAAATAAAATATTGTAGGATTTATTCCAGGAGTTCTGTTATTTGGAAAATTATGAATCTTGGGCAGGACATCCTTTCAAATATACTTGAACTCCAGTAAAAATTTCAGAGGGATGTGTTAATTCTTTATGTCTCTGAAAAATAGGAAACTGAACAGAGCCCATTTTTAGCCTTTCTCCAATCCTTGTAAAATCATATCTCCATGTATGAAGCTCCAAAAATTGTAAAACCAATTACTATGGACTCAGGACATTTTGTACTTCACGGCATATGAAAGCTTAATACCTAGGAGGTAAAGGCAGATTAGCTAAAACCACATAAGAAATTATTGTGGTCACATGGAGCTATTTCATGAGCTCAATTTTTGCATACTGCCTAAATACCTTTCCTTGAAGCCATGGTTAAATTTTCAGCTTCATTGGAGCCCTGGTTCTCGAGCTACCATAATTTAGGTCTAAGTGTTCATATAGTGGACTTAATCACATGGTGATTAATAGTACCTCCATTTCAATTAGCATCTTTTTCTCTAAGGTTGTAGATCCAACAACAGAAACCTTGCTGTTGTTTTCCCCTCTTAGTTGTACTTAACTTGTAATCCCACTTTAAAGCATTTTCTAAGTTCCTTTTGAAATCTATGTGCATCATCATCTCATTAGCACGTGACGTCGAGCTCGACAAGGAGATCAGGTCCAAGGCGAGGATCTCCCTCTCGTGACGGATTTGGCGGATTGTCTGGAGGAATATTAACTCATAGCTTCTAATACAACCATTGAGCAAGGCAAGCCCCGGTTTGCATATAATTACTGTTTTAAATTTTGCTTTACTTCACCTCATGTTTATTAGACTTGATATTGTGCATTATGTCTAGGATGCTTGAAACCCACTTTCATGGCTATTACATCCCTGAGTAGAAGGTTTAGTGTAGGTTTTGCCTCGTCGTAGATGCTAGGATAATGTTGTAGCTAGCTCGGTAGAAGTCGAGTAGTAAAAAGGTACTCGCGAGAAAGGTCGAGTAATGGAGTTTACTCGAGAGAGGTTGATGATAAGAGCACCATCATGAAAATGAGATAGGGACGGGAAAGTTACTGTAGTATGGAGTGCCCAAGGTTGTCTCGAGCAGCGATGGTTGTGACAATGCTTGAGACCACATTGGGCCTGGGCCGGGATGGTAAGGCAAATGTGGAGGTTGGTTTTAGCCCCGTCCGTGTCGGTTAAGGACCACGCGTATGCTGTCCTGCTGGACAAGATTGAGTTGTACCAGATATATATTTGGATATGGGACCCATGAAACCGATGTAACTAGATGAACCGTGATATAGAAACTCATCCTTCGTGTGGGAATGGCGTTGAGAAGGTGGGAGGTGTAAATCCTTTAGCGGGCAACTTCGACGTGTCCGTGTAGAGGACCATCCTGCTCGGCGCGAAACATTTTTCTACTTCGGGTGTCATGTGAAAGATTGCTGCATACAACATAAGAATGAGCTCTTGTGTGAGTCTTTCGAGGCGGGTGTATGTGTCATGTATCGGGGTTGTTATTGATTCAAATCACCATCGCTCGCGGAAGAGGATTGAGCATACTTGCCCACTGCGCCTTGACGTTGTAAGAAGAGGAACTAAGTCTCTTAACATGTTGTTTATAGCTTAATAATTGTATTGGAACCCTGACTGAATTAGATATAGTGCCAACTAAAGTTCTATTCCACCTTAGGCTAGCAACATCGGGATAAGCGTTTGTTGTTTGATTGTGGACTTCCGGTATTGTGAGCCGTGAGGACCACTAAAATGAAGGCTATAAGAATCTGAATATAAGGATCGAGTTTAGTCAAGCTTCATGTTGCAAATTCATGTTCCTACTTTCTTACTACCTTTGCATGTATAGTTACTTGTTTAGGATTGACGGTTAAGACTTGCTGAGCCTTAGTGCTCACGGTTGCTTCTTAGTTGTTTTTTATAGATAGCAGGATGCCTGCAATGAAGATGGTTGTTCGGTGAGATGTCAAACCTCACGGTTCGTTTAACTCACCGGAAACCTAGCCGCTGCCTTACTTTGGTGGAGCTAGTAGGAAGCGTTCACGGGCTGAACGACTTCTCTTCGGCATAGTTAGGGTCGAGAGTGAGTAGATGTCTAGCTTTTAACTTCCGCTGCGTGTGTACATTATGTTGTAAAAGGCATTATCTTGAGCAATAAAAGGGTTTCATATGTTCTTACCGTCTTTTTGTGCATGCTGTTGGGTGCCGCATCGCATGACACCACCCAGTGCGATTCCCAGGCGAGCGGCACAACCTCTTCGAGGGCCGGTACCCTCACAGCGTGGTGTCAGAACTGCATTGGGAATAGCATGCATGAAAAGAGTCTATTTTTGAAAATTTAGAAGTATACGAGTGCGGAATGTATAGTATGCCCATACAAGGACTAATATTAGTATAATTACTTAATGTGGCAAGCTGACGTGTGTTACTTTTCAGTATTTCAATTCTGTAACGACACACCTACGTGGAGGTAAGCATGGTAAGGAACGCTACCGAAAGCGGATATATTTCAGTTAGCTCCCCCATACGAGGAAAGTAGTGTGGGATGTTCCGTTCAGCAATGGACGGGAAGTGAGTATGTTTTCTAAGACTCTTCATGTCTTAGAGACATGTGAAATGCACTAGCCTCTAGTGCGCAAACCAAGGGGCAAGACGAGAAGACCCTATCCTGTGGTTTGTAACACGAAGTGTGTTCTCTAGGACTCTTCATGTCCTATGAGGCTTACGAAAGCGCTTTTCCACCGGTGTGCTTTATTGCAAAGGTGTGGAGTCCCCGTCGGGTGGTGAATAACCCGATCATGTACCTTGAGACGTGGCTTGACTCAAGGACGACCCGTATGGCAATGATACGGGGGGTATGTTTTTACAATGACATGGACCTGCCTGTAATGACAAACCATTCTATGCATCACTATTGAGTGATTTTCTGCAGGTACCTTAACCACGAGTAGAACTTTGCGTGTAGAAAACATTTGTCACTGACCGTATTAGTGCCACCACTTGAGACGTACATGCCGGTATAAAGCCGGTTAGGATTTTGATTTGGTGAGGAAACGTAGTACCGTGATATGTTTTGAACTGCATGAAAAAGGAGGTTTGCAAAGAAAAGAGTAAATTTTGAGTCTAGGATTCTATTAGGGGGTAATGAACCACTATATTGAACTAAGAGTCAACTGGGAGTATAGATTCATTCGAAAAGACTTAGGAATGACCTCCGCTGTTTCGGCAGAACTTTTGCTGAAATTGAACAGGACATAACTTTTGTTTGGTTGAACCAATGGATGTGTGTGATACATTTCTGGATTTTTTTCTTAATTCTTCTACAACTTTTATGTAGAACTCCAGATCAAAATCACCCTCCAAATGGATGAAATTCTCAGATGAGTGTGAACTGTCCAAAAACAGGGCAGACACAAAAATGCTCTCTGGAATTTTCTGTATTTCAACCATATCTTCCAGTAGAAAATTTCGATGGATCATGTAGGACACCGTTGGAAAGCTTGTGATATGTGCTATGATTTTGTAGTTCAAAGTTTCTCCAGATTGGGAGTTGAAATGATGAAATCTTGCGGACAAAACAGCCACTTTCAAAGGAGGTCCTGTCAAAATTGTTCCAGATTTCTCTCAACTTTGAAATATCACCACTTTTGATCCATAAAAGATATGAAGTCAAATAAATACTCTTTGGAAATATATTAATGTTATCTATAACTTTGATATTCAACATTAGACATGAAATTGCAATTTGCATATTCGAATTCTGGGATTAAGACCAATTGGTCATTCTGAACAGAGTATTGCTTATTGCCCATGTAACTTAGGACTTGTTGTGGACAGGAATGTTTTAGACTTCTCTAAGTTCCATAACATGTTCTGGAGTTATATTTCAGTTTTTCCAACTGTTGGAATTAAAGGTCTGGACAAACATGCTCAAGTTTGGTAGATTTCAAAATTGTCGAAACCCTGGTTAGATTGTGTAGTGCTGCAATATCTATGTGATACTTTTACGGTTATGTTTTCAATTCAAGTTGAGTTTGACTTTGAATTTTAACCGTAAATTGCTTACTCTTGCAGTATGGAACACACTCTTTCCAAAAGTGAGGTTGGTGAGTCGAGTCACGGCGGAAGTAATTCACCACGACAACAACTGCCGATATCATCAACCGGATTGGCGGAAGTTTTGAAAAAGATGGCTGAGTCTCTCGATTTGTTGGTGCAACAAAGCATACGACAAGAGACACTACAGCAAAATCCCCCGCCATGTACTTATCTGGATTTCTTAGCAAGACAACCACCGGTTTTCTCGGAAGCGAAAGAACCGTTGGGGTCGGCTCATTGGCTCCAATGTATTGAAGCCAAGTTTGATATGCTTGAGTGCGATGAATATCATAAGATTCTATTTGCCGCTCAACAACTCCACGGAGCTGCTGGAGCTTGGTGGGCGGAGTATATCGCCACTTTTCCGGAAGGTCATCAGGTTACGTGGGATGAATTCCGGAACGTTTTCCGGGCACGTCACATTTGTTCAGGAATTCTTCGAACAAAGTATCAAGACTTTCTGGAGTTGAAGCAAGGGGAAATGAGTGCGTACGAGTACTTCAAAGAGTTTGAAGACTTGATGCAATACGCCATTAATATGGTAGACTTGGAAGTGTTGAAGTGTGAGTATTTTGTCCGAGGTTTGAATGTCGATCTTAAAGAACAAGTGTCCTTGTTCAATAACGGTATTTACAATGAGTTGGTAAATGCCGCTATTATTAAATAAGACATGCATCTCCGTTGTGAAGCGGAGCTGAAGAGTAGTATACCGCCGAACAGCTATATCGATGTTCCTCCGAACTATCGAGTGCGGTATTACTCACCAGTCAGGCAATAAACTCAGCCTGTGGTGCAACTCTCACAACCACGGCTGGAGTTACTCACTTACGAGCCTCCACCTCAACAGCAGCTATCAGAAGTTGTTTGTGCAACCCTACCGCAACCAGCTATGCACGTATTATCTCCACCTCGTGTTAGTAGAGGGCTGAGGATTTCTGTAGCACGAGATCGTCGTGGAGCTGAGCAGAGCCACACTCGTGGAGCATCATGAACCTTCAAAGATGAATTTTTCAAAAGTTGGCAGGGTTAATTACACTGCTATTGAGGACATTGCGAAAGCCGAACCAGTTTTAGCCGTAATGTTCACTTTAAATGAACAGCCCACTTTTGTGTTGCTTGATTCCGGCGCCACCCACAATTTTATTAGCAGGGACTATGTGCTGAAGAATAATCTTCCTTAGCACGGTTAAACATCTGTTTCATATCAGCTCACCTGGAGGTAAGATATCAACAGATGAGATGGTCTCTCGGGCACCGTTATGTTTGGGTGAAAACATCTATCCTGCGAGCCTTATCATACTCAAAGGCCAAAGGATTGATATTATCTTGGGGATGTCACGGTTGACACATTATGGAGCTATTTTTGACATCAGCTCTCGGACTGTCCAACTAAATTCTCAAATACACGGTTGCAACACATTGAACCTTGTGGATCCATCACAACGAGTTGCAGCAGTGCATCAGATTGAAGCTCCTAAGCTTGTGGATATTCCAGTGGTATGTGAATATCCAGATGTGTTTCCTGTTGATTTACCAGGCATGCCTCCCGAACGTGATGTAGAGTTCAAGATTGAACTAGCACCGGGAACAACACCTATTTCTCAGCGACCATACAAAATGGCACCAAAGGAGCTAGCAGAATTGAAGTAGCAGCTTAATGACCTCATGGACAAAGGTTTTATACGCCCAAGCTCATCACCTTGGGGCTGTTCTGCACTCTTCGTGAATAAGAAGGACGAGACTTTGAGACTATGCATAGATTATCGTCCTTTGAATGCTGTCACTATCAAGAATAAGTATCCACTACCGCGCATCGATATTTTGTTTGATCAACTATTCGGTGCTAAGGTATTCTCCAATATCGATCTTCCGTCCAGGTATCACCAGATAAAAATCCGGGCAGAAGATGTACCGAAGACGGCGTTCTCGATAAGATATGGTCTTTATGAATATATTGTCATGTCCTTTGGGTTGACCAATGCTCCGGCTCACTTTATGTATCTCATGAACTCTGTGTTCATGCCGGAGTTAGACAAGTTTGTCGTGGTGTTCATCGACGACATCTTGGTCTATTCAAAATAAGAACAAGAACACACTGAACATTTGCGTATTGTGCTCCAACGCTTGAGAGATCACAAGATTTATTCAAAGTTCTAAAATGTGTGTTTCGGATAAGCAAAGTGCCGTTTCTTGGGCATATTATGTCAGCGGAAGGCATCTCTGTGGACCCAAGTAAAATCGAGCAAGTGCTGAATTGGAAATATGCAACATCTGTTCATGAAGTGAGGAGTTTCCTAGGTTTAGCAGGTTATTAACGGAGTTTCATTCCAATCATCTCCAAAGTCGCTAAACCTATGACGGAGCTGTTGAGGAAAAGCACCAAGTATGATTGGGGCCATTCATGTGAACAAGATTTTCAATCTTTAGTGTAGCATCTCACTATAGCTCCAGTTTTGGCCCAGCTAGATATGACAAAGCCGTTTGATGTTTATTGTGATGCATCCGGCATTGGTTTGGGTTGTGTGTTGATGCAAGAAGGACACGTTGTCGCGTATGGATCCCGACAACTCAGGGGTCATGAGCAGAATTACCTGACGCACGACCTTGAACTAGCTGCAGTGGTCCTTGGATTGAAAATGTGGAGACATTATTTACTAGGCAATCTAGTACATCTCTACACTGACCACAAAAGCTTGAAGTACATCTTCAGAAAGAAATAACTGAATATGAGGCAGCGAAGATGGCTCGAATTTATCAAGGACTATGAAGTTGAGATTCATTACCATCCGGGCAAGGCGAATATTGTTGCCTACGCACTTAGTCAGAAAGCCCACGTTCATTATCTAGCCATGGCTGCAGATGGAGGAGAACCAAGCCTGCACTTAGTTCCCTATGGTTCACTGTTCAACCTCGCTCTTATTCCTACAATCCGAGATGAGATTGTAGAGGCTCAAAAGAGAGACAGGGGTATGTCTCATATCCAGAGAAGAGTAGACAGCGGTGAATTGAAGATGTTCCACAAAGATGAAGAGGGTACTCTCTGGTTTAACAACCGCATAGTTGTACCCCAGAATATGAAATTGCAGAGAAAGACATTGGATGAAGCGCATTTATCCAAGTACTCCATTCATCCGGAAAGCAATAAGATGTACCCTGACTTGAAATCTAAGTTCTTGTGGTCACGATGAAAATCGAGATTGCAAAATACGTATCCGAGTGTGATAGGTGTCGGGAGGTTAAAGCCGACCATATGAGGAAAGCCGGACCACTTCAACCGCTGAAGGTTCCAGCATGGAAGTGGGAAGACATAAGTCTGGGTTTCATCAGCGGATTACCCATGACCAGCAACAAGCATGATTCTATTTGGGTAATCGTTGATCGTTTGACAATGACAGCTCATTTTATTCCAGTCCATACCAGATATGTGGCAAAGAAGTATGCGGAGCTGTTCATCTCAAGAATCATATGTTTACACGAGGTTCCTCCCACCATCGTTTCTGACCAAGGTGCATTATTCGTATCCAGATTTTGGGAGCAACTGCATGCTTCACTTGGAACCAAGTTAATTTAGAGTTCAGCGTATCATCTGCAAACTGATGGTCAAACGGAAAGGGTAAATCAGATTCTGGAGGATATGCTACGCGCATGTGTCATCAATCATGGGAAGAATTGGGATGACCACCTACCATTAGCAAAGTTCTCATATAATAATAACGGTTATCAATCCAGCATTAAGATGGCCACGTATGAAGCTCTTTATGGCCAGAAGTGCCGCACACCCCTTAATTGGTGTGAGTCCGGCGAGAGAGTGGTCTACGGGATTGATCTTGTGAATGAAGCTGAGGAACGAGTGCGAGTGATTCAAGCCAACTTAAAGGCTGTTCAATCTCAGTAGAAGAGCTATGCAGACAAACGACATCGACCTCTCCACTTCAACATCGGGAACCACGTGTATCTTCGTGTCTCTCCGATGAAAGGGGTTCATCACTTCATAGTGAAGGGAAAACTAGCTCCGCGATTCATCGAGTCATTTGCAGTCATCGAGATATGCGGACCCGTGGCCTATCGCTTGAAGTTACCGGCGTCACTTTTGGGTGTTCACAATGTTTTCCACATCTCTCAGCTGCTTAAATGTCTCAAGTACGCAGCTGCAGTTCATATGGAGAACATTGAGGATCTTTAACTGGATCTCACTTATTCTGAGTATCCGATACAGATTATCGACAAGAAGACTCGCGCAACAAGATATCAGATATTGCGATTTTACAAAGTCTTGTGGAGCAACCACACCGCTGATGAAGCCACGTGGGAAAGCGAGGATTTTCTCCGTTTAAATTTTCCCAACTTGTTTGTACCATATGTCAAGTAGTCATTCTCCCTCTTCTTTCATTTGTAATCTCGGGATGAGATTCTTTTAAGGGGGAGGAATGTAACAGCCCTAACTTTTGTAAAGTTGTATTTCACTTTATGAAGCAAAGTTAAGGAGAAGAAATGGGGCATTATGTATCACATGAAATAATGAATCCAAAAATGGACGTATGAGGGAGTTAAAAAATTTTCTTCAACTCATTATTAGCACATGTTAACATGAGCATGGAACTTCACTCCCTAATTTTGAATTGATGTCAACCCTCACTACAAAGAGGATGGGGAGAAATTTAAACACGATTTGAATTCTTTTGAAAGGATTCATGTTCAGATTGTCTAAATGCATCCGAGTGAATTCACAATGCATTCCCCATGTATCAATGAGCTCATAATTCAAATTTGGATATTTTTGGAGCTCGTCTACCATTTATTCAAAGGGAGATTTGAGAGCACCTTCAAATTCAAATTTGAATTTGAATTCTGAACCAAAATGATCAATTTCGAAATCTGATTTCAGATACAAATTCTTTACATTTTGTTTGGTCTACCATCCAATTTTGGTGGAATTCAGACAAAGGCGGTGCGGAAATTTTAAAGCACAGAGGGGAGATAAATTGTGGGGCTCAGGACCCCAGTAGTCAGTGGCACAACAATTTCAACCGCCTCTGTTTTTCTCCCGGTGCAACGCGCGCGGGACAGCTCCCGGCAGCCGACCTCGCCCGATACTCTTCGGTGCAACCTCCTGTTTCTTGGTTGTGCACTCGGCCTAATATTCCACACACCGAGTGCACCAAAGCCCTTTTGCTTTCTCCCACTCGCTCTTGCCCTCGGTGGCTTGCTCCCACGAAAAACACCCGACACCGCCGCCCTCGGTTCTTCCCAATCACCCGCCACCACCGAGCTTCTGTTGGCCGAGGTCTTCACACTGAAAAGCAGCGCACACGAGTGCTCTAGCCCGCTGAATTCTCTCCTCCACTGTCCCATTGAATTCAGTTGCACTGTTTGTGAACTAACGTCAAAGATAATTTGGTGATGTGTCAACCAAGCCATTCCCAAGATGATGTCAATCTTCAGGCCTTCTAGGATGATGAGAGTAGTAGGATATGTAAGGGCCCAAGTTTTTCAGTTGATCAAAGTGTTCATCACACAACACACACCTCATTTGAGGAAAGCTTATGAAAACATTTGAAGAGCAAATAAACACCATCAAGAAACTCATTAGGAGATAAACTCATAAAAAGCAAAAGGGGTATTTCACACATGCATCACATAGGGCTGAGCATATGAAAAACTCTTAAACTTTGCTAGGAATGCTCATGCCAAATTTCACCCAAATCCAAAACCTTTTTGAGGTATTTTTTGGTATAATTAAAAAGAGGCTAGTTTGAACTTAAATTTAAATTCAAACTCCTTTCACCCCATGAATTCAAAAGTGGGATTCATATTCATACTCAGCACATTTTTGTGAGCTCACACACCAATTGTCACTCCATTTGGAGTTGATCTTGACATGAGCTAATTTAAGCAAATTCAAATCCAATTTGAATTTCAAACTGCATATGTGCTGTAAATACATTTCAAACACTCCACAATTTGAACCATTCAAATCCAAATGGACATTTGGTGAATTATTCAAATAGACAAGGGCATTAGGGTCCCTACTGTTTTGAGCAGTGGAGAAATTCAAATTTGTGGGACAAAAATGGAAAAAATGGGACCCAGTGTCAGTGTGATAGCCAAGTGAACCGACTCCACTGCTGCTCACTCGGGTTCTTGCACGCGATCGAGTGGATGCCACAGCGAGGGTGGCTTGCCAGCAGCTGGTTGTCACCTCTGGCAACCGAGTCGCCCCTCTGCCCTCTTATCCTCACGCCCAAGCCTCCACAGACTTGTCTCAGCGGTGCTCCGACACTCTCCCGCACAGAAAACGCGACGCACGTCACCGCACAACTGAAATTCACCACATCGCCATTGACAAGCCAAAGCCCACCCTTCCATCTCGAGCTGGGGCCATAAACGGCACCTCCGACCTTCACTCAACGTGCTCCATCCCTCAGCTGCTCGTGATCAGCTCCTCTAGAGCTTTCCCGAGCCGGTTTTCCATTCCCCTGTTCACCCCGAAGCGCTTCCAACTTGACACCGTCGCCCGGTCAGCTGCAAGCTTCTCCGGAGCAGCCAACTGCTCTGTGAGGTTAGCATCGAGGTCTAGTAGTTTTCCCCCAAACTCCCTAGCTCCCTCTTAGCACCGGCTAGCCGGAACTTTAGGTTTTCCAAGGACGGCCGTATACAACCGAAGCCCACAAGAACTGAAAAATCCTTCCACATGGTTGATCATCCCACAAACTGGTCGAGCTAGAGAAACTAGGGTCCCTCACAACCACCCTGACCAAAAACCACGAAGAGACATCCATCAGACGGGCCGAGCAACACAAACTCGCTGCCGCTGGCCGAAATATCTCGGGTCGCCGTTGAGCTCATAGCTCCGGTCGTTTTCCTCGCAGTTTGAGTTCACCATCACCTTCCTCGAGCTCCAGTGGTGCTTTACGGCTGCTTCGGGCAACAATATAAGCAAGGGACGCATTGGTCATCATCGGCGCCACACCACCGATCGCCGCCGTCGATACCGACCGGTTTTCCGTCGATGGCATTGCTGCACAACCTTGTCTGGCCGCTAGGGCTTGGTCTGAGGAGCGTATAGCGCAAAAGATCACCAGAAATGGTCCACTGTAGCAGGAGAACGGACCGTGCCACGGTTTCTGTTCTTCGCGCGCTCGGGCGCCGGCAGGAGGTTGAAGACAACGCTGTGCGGTGGGCCCAGTTGTTGGCCGTTTAAAATTTTTTTCCGATTTTCAGATTTAGTTCAACTTCAAACCCACATAACATTGGCTAGAAAACTCCAAATAGAGTGAACCAAATTTTGTTGGATTAAGGTCTCTGAATACTTTCCAACAAATAAAGTTTCACTTCATGAAAACCTTTATTTGTCCAGAATTAATTCTTCAAAGTTTAAACTCTTTAGAATTTTACCTGGAGAACCCTTTAGTGGAAAATTCTGAAATTTTGCCAGGATGTTCATCATAATATCCCTGATCTACCATAAACTTTCAGATCCATTTGAGCTCATTTGATCCACCTAATGGTGTGATTAATAAAACTGTTCCAGAGAAAATGAAAAATGTCCAGCAACATTTTTCAGAATTTCTCTGAACTTGTATAGCTCATATCTCTTGCTAGGAATCTTCAAATTAGCTGAAACCAATTCCATTGGAACTCTCTGAAGATCTAGTTTCCAGAAAGTCATGGCTTGCTCCATGAAAATCCTTAGAACACCCTAAGAACTCCAATTAATGACAAATACACATTTATTTGTAAAGAGCTCAAATGAGCTTTGCTGCAAATGAAATTTGGCCAAGTGTCTGTTTAGGTTGTATACAAACCACAGTAAAAATTTCAGAGTAATTGAGCCTGTCTAGCAGTACTTATAACCTCAATAATATTAACTCCAAACTCATATGCATGTAAATTGGCATATGCATGTAATTGTCTTATGTAGTCGCTAAGGTTGAGGAGGAGCCAGAAGTTTTAGACTTCATAACTCCGGAGGAACAGCTAGTCTATGACCAACAGCAGCAAGGCAAGCTCCGGTTTGCATTAGCCTTTTATTGTTTTGAGAACTTACATTGAGTATCCACCTTACTTATGCATTAGAGTCTTGTTTGAAAACCCAAATGCATAGCCAAGAAAACACTGGTTCGGGCTTAGGTTTTTAAACCTCGATTAGCTACTGCAATGCTAAGATAGTGTAGGATTCGGTACAAGTCGAGTAGTTGGAACTTCTCATGAGAATAGGCTAGAGGCACACCACTCGGTTAGAGATAGCAAATGGAACACATGGCAAGAAAAATGAGACAAGAAAAAGCCCCATGTCAAGCATTTAGGAGAATGGTGCATGGTGATATTCGACCTCAAGAACAATCACAAGAATCAAGTGCTCAAGATGAACCTCAACAGGAGAGCTATGATCAAGGGGGAGCTCATGCACAAAATGATGATCATGAAGATCAACAAGATGATCAAAGCATCAATGACAGCAACAATCCAGAGGGGAGCCGAAGAAGATAATGATCATGAGAATTCAACACCACAAGTTCCATATCCAAGAGTACATCAAAGCAAACAAAGAGATCACCCCGTTGACAACATAATTGGTGATATCCAAAAGGGAGTGACAACTCGATCTCATATAGCTAATTTTTTGTCAATACTATTCTTTTGTATCCTCTTTAGAACCATACAGGGTTGAAGATGCACTAAGCGATCGGGACTGGGTGATGGCGATGCAAGAAGAATTGAACAACTTCAAGAGGAACGAAGTATATGAACTTGTTGAAAGACCAAAGTCCAACATCGTTGACACTAAATGGATCTTCCGCAACAAGCAAGGCGAACACGTAGTGGTAACAGGAAACAAGGCACGACTTGTGGCTAAATGTTACTCAAAAGTCGAAGGTTTGGATTTCGACGAGAACTTTGCTCCCGTAGCTAGGCTTGAATCAATTCGTATATTACTTGCATATGCTACTCACCATGATTTCAAGCTGTATCAAATGGACGTCAAAAGCGCCTTCCTCAATGGACCTATCAAGGAGGAGGTGTACGTGGAGAACCCCCTGTGTTTGAAGATCAAGAGTACCCCGACCATGTGTTCAAACTGCGTAAGGCTCTCTATGACCCCAAACAAGCTCCTAGAGCTTGGTATGAGTGCCTTGAGATTTTCTAATTGAAAATGGCTTCGAAATTGGTAAAGCTGATTACACCTTTTTTACCAAGCACTTTAATGATGATCTATTCACTTGTCAAATCTATGTTGATGATATCATATTCGGTTCAACTAACAAATCTTTTTGTCAAGAATTTAGTAAAATCATGACCGATAGATTCGAAATGTCCATGATGGGAGAGTTGACATACTTTTTGGGATAGTGAAACAACTAAAGGAAGGAACGTTCATAAGCCAAACAAAGTACACCCAAGACATTCTCAAGAAATTTGGCATGGAAAAAGCGAAGCCCATAAAGACTCCCATGGCAACAAATGGACATTAAGACCTTAATAAAGATGGACCTAACGTGGATCAAAAGGTATACCATTCCATGATTGGCTCTCTACTTTATCTTTGTGCATCTAGGCCTGATATTATGTTGGGTGTTTGTATGTGCGCAAGGTTTCAAGGCAATCCTAAGGAATGTCATTTGAAAGCCGTAAAGAGGATCTTGTGATATGTAGTTCATAAACCCAACCTAGGCCTTTGGTATCCTAAAGGTTAAAAGTTCAATGTCATTGGATACTCCGATGCAGATTATGCCGGATGCAAAGTGGATAGAAAAGAGTACCTCAGGGACTTGCCAGTTCTTCGGTAGGTCCCTAGTTTCTTGGTCCTCCAAGAAGCAAAACTCCATTGCCTTGTCCATAGCCGAAGCGGTGTATGTTGCAGCCAGGAGTTGTTGTGCACAGCTCCTTTGGACGTGACGAACTCTAAGGGACTATAGTTACAATATGAACTGTATTCCACTCCTTTGTGAGAATGAGAGTGCGATTAAGATTGCACATAACCCTATTGAGCACTATAGGACCAAATATATTGATATCCGACATCATTTTTTGAGAGACCGTTCAATCAAAGGAGACATAGCCATTTCCCATGTCAAAACTGAGAAACAACTAGCCGATATCTTCACCAAGCCACTTGATGGAAAACATTTTTTTGAGCTTAGGGATGAACTAAATATACTTGACTCTCAGAACGTGGCTTCAAACACTGCATACCTGCTTGAATCCTCAAAATCTTACTTACTTCACGAAAAACTATCACTTATCTTGATTTTCTCTTGAAAACTATTTAAATTTGTTTATCTTGATGAATAATGACCATTGTCTGATTGTTGATTGCTTACTGGGCATGTTCATCAAGATTATTTGTGAAAATTATGTTCTTAGATCACTACTAGATCAAATTCCGAATATTTCCCTGATTTCTACTCTTATCAGTCCAGTTGACCCGGACTAGTCCGGTGTCAACACCGGACTAGTCCGCTCCCTCAGACTAGTCCGGACAGATCTTCCATACGGGACTTGTCCGGTCCTACACCGGACTAGTCCGTATGTCAAGGTTTAAAAAGTCTATACCCGCGCCAACCAGTGCTCTCTTCCCCTCACAAGCACTTTTGGCTTCTCACTCCTCAAACCCTAGCCCCCAAGGTGATTTTCAATTTTGGACAACGAAATTGAAGTCCTCTCCACGGGAAATCTTCTCCTCGACGCGTGGATTCCTCTCTCCGGACTCATCCAGATCAAACTTTGCATTTCGACTCAAATCTTCACTTTTTCGGTAAAAATCTCTCTCGACTCAAGTTCTCATCAATAAATCCTTGATTTCTTTCAGGCACGATGTCGTCAGCCTCTAAGGTCATGAAGAAGAGACATCAAAGATACATGAAGGCCAATTTCAAAGCCATCTATGAGAAGCTATATATTGAGCCAGTTGGATCACCATATATTTTGGAAGACTCTAAAGAAAACTTCACTGAGATGGCTCCACTCACTGAACAAGATTTTAGTTCTTTTGGGCTTGAAGGTGTCTCCGCTCCTCCTCCTCAACATAGTCATGAAGACGAAGATGAAAATGAAGATAGTACCGAGAGTGAGGGAGGGAGTGGCGATGCGTGATTCCACTCAAGTTTTCCCTTTTTGGTCCCTTGATGCCAAAGGGGGAGAGATTGAGATTAGTCTTATTTGCTTTATCTTCTTGTGAGTCTTAAGGACTAGTGATCAAGGAGATGTATTTTAAGTTTCATGTACTATTTATTTCAAACTCCTTTGGATGTGTGATGCTTAATCGATATTGATGTGATGATTACATTTATTATTGATATGTCTTATCTTGTGGCATGTCACATTCTTTTATCACACACTCTTTAGGCATCCCACCATAAAGGGTGCATGTATGTGAGAAGTTCTTGTTACTCATTTGTCATTCTCATATATGCAAAATCAAAATTTATTATTAATTATGTAATCTCAGTTGGTTGTTATCAATCACCAAAAAGGGGGAGATTGAAAGTGCATCTAGGCATTCCCTTGTGGGTTTTGGATGATTGATGACAAACGAATTGAGATCCTAATGAACTTGTTGAAATGAATGCATATTAACTCATGTAAGGTAGGATTGGTGCACTCAAAAAGTGAAAAATGAAGTGATGAAGAAAGACGAAAAGGACTGATCCATGAACAAAGCTCAATGTAGACTTACTTGTATAGGATGTGTGTGAGAGACACATCTCGAGAGCTCAAAATCTTTGCATAGGGGTAAGGGCTTGAAACATATCCTAATCACTTACTGTGCACAAGATTAGTCCGCTCAGAAACCGGACTAGTCCGATCAACTCTCTGTTGCTTCACAACACCATGCATCGAACTAGTCCGCTCGTGGACCGGACTAGTCCGTTCAACTCTAGTGCACCAGACTAGTCCGCTCATGGACCGGACTAGTTCGTTCAACTCTCTGGAACCGTCTTAACACAAGGAGCCGGACTAGTCCGCTCACGCATTGGACTAGTCCGTTCATCTCTCTGGAACCGGCCATTTACCTTGCACCGAACTAGTCAGCTCGTGGACCGGACTAGTTCGCTCAACTTTCTGTAACCACTTTAAATTAGGGTTTTCACTGTGCCGCATGCCTCACGTGAATTGTACACAGCACACCGGACTAGTCCGGTCAACAGAGCGGACTAGTCCGGCCGCCAGGAAACCTTAACGGTTACTTTTGGAATCTTTGTATAAATAGAGGTGCATGGCCACACATTTCTAAAAACATGAATCCTAGCGCCGTCAGACGTTCCAAGAGCACAAAAACACTTCTCTCCACTCATTCTAAGCCTAAAAGATCAAATCTTTGAGGATTAGGGATTGGATCAAGGAGATAATCGTTGTTCTCGACATTGAGCTCTTGTTTGTTTTCTCTCACGCAACTGCTGATCATTGTTCTCTCTCTGTGTGTGGGAGATAGTGTTACTCATTGTAATCTTGTGGGAACACTCAAATTGTGAGAACGCCCCACGTACGATTATTTACCCCTGTGTGTGGTTAGTGGATTTGAATTGTCCTTTTTGGCGATTTATCGAGGGAAGGGATGGTGAAGACATGGTCCTTGGTGGACTCCTCAACGAGGACGTAGATTACTGGTTTGAATCGAACCTCAGGATAAAAACCTTGTCTCGTGTCTTCTTATTCTTCTTTCAATTATCAATTAGGGTTTGCTAGTACTCATTTGAGTTACATCGATATCTTGTGTTAAACTTGATAGTTGTTGTTTCTTACTTCATTATCATATTACACTCAAGTTGTCATTTACTTTCCGCTGCATAAATACTTGAAGTAAGAATAAGTCTAAATTTAACTTTTTAATTATGCTCATACCGGACTAGACCAGCCATACCAGACTAGTCCGGCCTACCTGGATTTGATCTGTTCGCTAAGTGTTTCAGGGAATCGTTAAAAAATTCATAGAGCCTATTCACCCCCCTCTAGGCTACATTAATCGGGCACGATAATTCTTTTGCTGCTTAGCTAGGTTCGTGAGAGTGATAACAGTTGTATTTCCGCTGCAACTATGATTGTATATTCCGCTGCTGTACATTAGATTGTACTCCATTATTTGTAACAACAGATCTGTCGATTAGTTCACATTTGTGTATGTCTTGGATTCATTTCTGTGTGTGCTGTTCTGTGTCGCCTAACACAGCATCACCCAATGCGATCCTGGAGTGTGCGGGAAATGGGTTTCCTGTCCCCCACATTGAGTGAGAACTTCATTCTTCTGGGTTAAATCATGGACTTGATGGTAAGCCGTGAGGTCAACGCGACTTTTTTCCTGCCTTCTTCAAATGACGCAACTGATGATCCTCCCTATTCAGTCTTCGCATCGTTGGCACGAGTACATCACGAAGTGCATTATGGAACTCTCGTAATGGTCGCTGCGGGTGATGCTCTCCTTGAGCTCCATGGCAAGACAAGCCGTATGGACAGCTTGGCTGTCCATCACGTTGCTTCCCGCCATGAGATAGAGGCTAAGATTGGCCTCTGCTGGGTTGTACCTTTGGCAGTTCTCATCACTTACTGCAAAGTACCGCTTCCACCACACGTGATTAGCCTGTCCCTCCACTGGGACAAGTGCATATGGAGTGCCCTCCATAGCTTGCACGTGTAGTTGGCAAAAGCGTGACATGGCATCGCAAGCTGCCAATTGCCACACGTCCTCCGAGTGTCTACCTTTCACCGTGGCGGTGAACGGTGCACAACCCGGTGGAGTCGGTCCTGCCGGAACATCGACATGTATGACCCATGCCATATTCTCCTCCTCGCCTTGTGACTTGGCAAGAATGCATGGCATCTCCGTATATTCAAAATATTGAAGCATAAGCTTCAACAGATCCGGACACCCGCGGCGTTGAGAACAGTGGGACACCACTCATCCATTCTCCAGTTGTTTATCGGCTTCCATCTATAGAAAAATATTTGAAAAGGTCAAATATTCATTTCAATAGTAAAACAGCGAGTTATAACATAAAACATGTCATTGAACTTAGAAAATTTGGAAACAAGAATCAAACTTATCAACAAGTTGATTTCTAACACACTGCCCAAAATTGAGAGTGCTGACCAGTTTCCATTCTACCCTGGTTTATACCATGCTAGGGACAAAATAATGCCTGGAGTTCCATACCAAAGTTAACGTTAACTTCAATAGCTTTCTAGAATGTATTTGTATGCCCTCAGATTGTAAGGGCCTTTGTTTTTGCACACATCGAAAGTGTTCATCACACCACACACACCTCATTTGAGGACAACTTATGAATACATTTGAAGAGCAAGTAACCACAATCAATATGGTCATTAGAGGATGAACTCACAAAATGCAAAAGTGGTATTTCCCACATGCATCATAGGGGCTGAGCATATGAAAAACTCCTACACCTTGCTAGGAATGCTCATGCCAAATTTACCTAAATCCAAAACCTTTTTGAGATATTTTTGGGTATAATTGGAAAGAGTCTAGTTTGAAAAATTCAAATTCAAACTCCTTCCATCCCATGAATAAAAAAGTGGGATTCATATTCACACTCAGCACATTTTTGTGAGCTCACACACCAATTTTCACTCCATTTGGAGTCGATCTTGACATGAGCCAATTTTAGAAAATTCAAATTCAATTTGAATTTCAAACTGCATATGTGCTGTAAATATATTGGAACACTTCACAATTTGAATTCTATCAAGTTCAAATGGGCATTTGGTAGATAATTCAAATTTTAGAGGGTATTAGTGGAACTACTGTTTAGAGCAGTGGGAGAAGGTTAATTTCAGAGGTGAAAATGGAAGGGGGTCCCACCTGTCAGCCTAACCAGAAATTCAACCGACTGAAGACTGACGGGCGCGGGTTCTCGGGCTGCAGCTGCGGTTGCCACCGAGCTGGACGCCGCTGCCAGCTCCTGATCGGCCTGCGCCATACTCAGCCGACGTCTCCTCCCTCTTATCCGCGAAGCCGAGCCGGTCAGAGGCAGAAACGCTCAGTCTTCGCTCCCTCGCGCAAGAAAACTTTTCCTCGCCGCCGTTCTCTTGGGTTTGATCGGAGAACCGGCAACCACAGCTCCCCCACTCCCTCCAAGATGCAAAACGGTACTAGAGACTCTCATCCTACTGTCCCGTAATAGGAACCAGCCGAGTTCGGTTGCTCTCGCCCCATACCGAAAGTTTTTCCGGTGACCTAAGCTCTTCCGCGCCTCGGGCTCCCATGGACAGCCTAAACGGTAAAGTGTCAAGCCCAAGCTAATGCATCCCGGGACGTGTTAGGGTCTTGTGTTGCTCACCTCCACACCACAGCCCGAGTGGTCGATCACCGGCGACGAATTTTGTTTTTCTCTCCCATTCGGCACAGACCGACCTTCGGGTGCGGATTCGCCAAATTCCCGTTCCATAGTCGTTTAGAGATCTTCAAACTGCACCTACACGAGCTAGACTTGGTAGCGAATAACTTTCATTCGCAGTCTTAGCAAGAAAACCTTGGTAGACCGCCCGTTTCGAGTTTAGATACTGGCGCTAATGACGGAAGCCCTCGGGCGCACGGTGAGAGCTCACCTAGGACCCTTTCCGGGCTGACTTGAGCCCATGACAATCTTCCCTAGGGTGCATTGATGCTCTACGACCGTTAGCTCGATCTTTTGGGTGCTAGGAAGTCCGTCCGACACGGTCAAAGTTCTTCCGAAGCCACCGCTCGTCGCCGGCTATGTTCCGGTGGTTGTCATGTTGAGCTGAGTCCAGCACCGTGTTCCCCGTGTGGGATTAGGCAGAGGCATCAAAAATGGTGGAGTTTGGCACACGGCAATGCCCCTCCGGTGAGCACTCCGGCGAGGGTGGGCGGCGGCCGAGCGAGGGAGGTCGGGAGGTTGACGAAGCCTCTAGTCCCACGTGTCAGCGGCCGGATATTTAAACCGGGGATCAGCTGTGGCACCAGATCTGAAGTGGCTGCGTGCGAAATACTCCATAACCCCGTGTGTCAGCCGCTGAGAAACTGACACGTAGCCCCGGTCCCACGCGCAGCGATTTAAACTTTTCCCCGATGTTCAGATTTAGTTCAAACTTCAAACCAACGTAACTTTTGCTAGGAAACTACAAATTGAGTGAACCAAATTTTGTTGGATTCAGCTCTATGAGTACTTTCGAGCAAATCAAGTTTCACTTTATGAAAATCCTTATTTCCCCAGAATTAATTCTTCAATGTTTAAACTGTTTATAATTTTAACTGGCGAACCCTTTGGTGGAAAATTCTGAAATTTGTCTAGGTGTTCATCATAATATCCCTGAGCTACCATAAAAATTTCAGATACATTTGAGCTTATTTGATCCACCTAATGTTGTGATAAATAAAACTGTTACAGAGAAAATGAAAAATGTCCAGAAACATTTTCAGAATTTCCCTGAAATTGTTTAGCTCATATATTTATCTAGGAACCTTCAAATTAAGTGAAACCAACTCCATTAGAACACTCTGAAAATATAGTTTTCAGAAAGTCATGGATTGCTCCATGAAAATCCCTAGAACACCCTAAGAGCTCCAATTAAGGCCAAGTACACAATTATTTGTGGAGGGCTCAAATGAGCTTTGCTGCAAATGAAACTTATTCAAGTCTCTCTTTAGGTTGTATCCAAACCACAGTAAAAATTTCAGAGTCATTGGTCCTGTGTAGCAAGGCTTATAGTCTTCACAATTTCAACTTCAAATTCAAATGCATTCAAATTGATACATATATGTATTATCTCATAGTGTCGCTAAGGTTGAGGAGGAGCCCGAAGTCTTAGACTTCATCACTCCAGAGGAACAGCTAGCTTATGACCAACAGCAGCAAGGCATGCTCCGGTTTGCTTTAGCCTTTTTATAAATTTTACTGTTTTGAGAACTTACTTTGATTACTCACTTAAATTATGCATTAGAGTCTTGTTTGAAAACCTAAATGCATAGCCAAGAAAACCTTGGGTTGGGCTTAGGTTTGTAAACTTCGATTATCTACTGCAATGCTAAGTTAGTGTAGGATTCGGTACAAGTCCAGTAGTTGGAACTGCTTGTGAGAATAGGCTAGAGGCACACTACTCGGGTAAAGGTAGCAAATGAAACACATGGCAAGAAAAATGAGACTCAGTGGAGGGTAAGGGCAGCAGGACGTTGGGGACTGGGTGCCATAGCTCTGCTTGTGTCGATTGAGGACCGAGCCGTGTGCGGGCCTGTTGAACAAGCTAGAACAGTACCGAAGACCTACCGGATATATATGAACCGGGAAACCGATGTAACTCGGGTAGCTGGGTGTTGAGGCATAGCTGGTCGTTCAGAGGGTAGGTTGAGATCTTGAGGTGTAAATCGGCTGGTGGCACTGCGGATGCGCGCGCAGACACCTCTTGCTCAGGACGACTGGACCGGCTCAACATTTGGCTGACGGGTGAAAGGTGGTCGCGTACGACGTCCGTGATGGTTGCTGTAGGCAACATCGGGTACGGGCATCGTGATGGGTTATTCAGGTAACTCTGCACGTGTAAATCGATTATAATCGTCGTCCCTCAGGGTCAGTGAGTACCACTTGTTCACTGTACCGTGACATAGAAAGAACAGGCTAGAGTCATGTAAAAGTTGCTGATTGAAATCTATACCTTGATTGTTAATTACTTGTTGTAGTTTAGAGCAAATTAAAGTTCTTTTAAACCTTGGGCAAAGTACATGAGAGAAATGCGTTTCTTGTTTGATTGCGGCTCTCTCATGTGCCTTAGCGTGAGGTTCTCCACAATTTGTTGCTAAAACTTGAAAGTAAGGTTCAAATAATTAGGCGAGTACTTTGCAACTTACTTTTCCCAAATACGCATGATCCAGCATGTAGAAGTTTCATGGATAGAAAAGATGGGTGAGACTTGCTGAGCCATCGTGCTCACTGCTTGTGTTTGAAGCTTTTGCAGGGTGTTATGAGGAAGGGACTCCAGAGGAGGAGACGGAACCCAAAGAGAGAAACCCCGTCGAGTGGGAGTGGTGCACGCCGCCGTGTTAGTGTGCGTGTGTGCTAGCGGGAACACGTTCACGGGCTGAACGTGAACTCGGTGCGTAGTCTACGCCCCTGAGGGTAGACTGAACATATTTTGTGGTAAAAATGTTCATAAACTCGTTTATGTAATAAAACTTTGCTTCAGCTTTGTACCTTTTATGTGTGTTATCTGGTGCTGTGCAATGCAGCACCACTCAGCGTGATCCTGTCTCGACGAGGCTGTGAGGCGCTCTCACCGTGGTATCAGAGCTCGCTTGAGGTTTAACGCATTAAAAAGGTCATCTTTTTCAAAAACTCGGTGAGGAACGAGTTTGTAGCCCATATACGGATGTTATTAGTGTATAGAAAGTGGCAATACTAACCTATTTGCTTATGTCAGAAACTCATTCATCTCGGGACGTTATATGTCTTTGGAGGTGCATGTAAGAGCTGTCCACTAGTGTGCACAAGCTGAAGGGTGGAGCCTCACGGGTGGCAGGTAACATGGCCCGCTTTATATCCTATACGACTCTTCATGTCGTTTGGGGTATTCGAGCAACGCCCTTCCCTGGCCTGCTATGGGCAAATTTGGGAGACCCCGTCACGTGGTTAGTAACGTGAACACGTAGCTCAAGGCGTGCTTGGCTTGAGAATACCCGTGCGAGTGATGACGGACGGGTGTATGAACTGTATTGGGACCGGGCTCGGTGTGCAGCTGAGCCTGATGATTGTGTGAGTTATTTGCAGTTAGTCTGACATCAAACCAGTAGACGAGTAGCATCCGTGTGCGAGAGACGCTTAGTGCCACTGAACTAATGAAGCCGGCTAAGTCGGGTATATGTTTTTCTTTGTGAGGAACGTAGTACCGACATGAACTGGTGACGCTTCGACGTCACACCCCACTAAATGAGCAACTTCATAGTAAAACTTGAAGGTTTGATCCAGAGCACTAAAACTTTTATGTAACTCCTTCCTTTAATCAGGATGTTCAAAGTAAATAAGTTTTCAACTTATAGGATACTAAGGGCATAGTCCCCTGTTTCCAGATGACATAAGGCTGAATTTAAACAGAGCTTAGAGGTTGAGTTATTTCGAGGATGGGATCATATGATACATTTCTGGAAAGCTTTGGAATATCTTTACAACTTTTCTATTGATGTCCAGAGGTGTTTCATCCCTTAACCAGTCGAAAAATGCAGTAGAGTTGAAACTGTCCAGAAAACAGGGCAGAGCAAACACTCTCTGTAACTCTCTGTAAATTGAGCATAACTTCCTGCACAAAAATCTAAAAATAGAAAATGAGTTAGTTCTGAAAAGTTCTTGAGATGGGTTACAACTTTGTAACAGAAAGTTTCGTCAAATGTAGTGTAGAATTTACTGGAATTCTTGGATCAAATCATTACCTCAAGCAGAATGGTGCTGTCCAATTTTCTCCAGAAATTCTGTCAACTTTGGCATCTCATAACTTTTGAACCAAGACAGATCTGAGGTAAAGCAAATACTTTCTGGAAAGCTATTGAAGTTAAATTTAACTTTAATGTTGAGCTTCAGAAGTGTTTTTGCATTTAGCATGGTCTAAATCAGGGTGAAGTGGAAACTGGTCAGGGCTGTCAGTTTGGGCAGCAGACCAGCAATCAAATTTGTTCTAAGTTTGAGTCGTGTTTCCATGTTTTATGAGTTCAATGACATGTTTTATGTTATAACTCAATGATTTACTGTTGAAATGAATATTTTACATTTTTCAAATATGTTTCTACAGATGACAGCAGATAGACAATTGGAGAACGGGTGGGTGGTATCTCACTGTTCTCACTGCAGCTGTTGTCCGGAAGTGTTGAGGCAGATGCTTCAATATTTCGGGTACGTGGAGATGCTGCAGTACCTCGCCAAGGAAGAAGGCGAGGAGGGGAACAAGACGTGGATAATCCATGTCAAAGTTTCTGCAGGACCTACGCCACCCGGTTGGGCGCCGTTCACCGTCACGGTGAGAGGTAGACAGCCGGGGGAAATGTGGCAAGTGGCAGCCCGCGACACCATGTCGCATTTCTTCCAACTGCATGTGAGAGCCATGGATGGTACTCCATATGCGCTCGTTCCGGTGGAGGGACGAGCTAATCACGTTTGGAGGGAAAGGTACTTGGAAGCAACAGACCCAGGTTGCCCAAGGTACAACCCCGCGGAGGCGAACCTCAGCCTCCAGTTAAGGGCAGGAAAACCCGTGATGGACAGCCAAGCTGTTCATACGGATTGTATTTCTGTGAAGCTCAAGGAGAGCACCAGCCGTGGAGATCGTTTCGAGAGTGCTCACAGTGCACTCCGCAATGTTCTCCTTCCAACGATAAAGCGATTGAACGAACAACATAATCAGTTGCATCGTCTGAAGAAGGCGAAGAAGAAAAGCCGCGTCGATATCACGGATTTGCAACAGCAAGTCCAGGCCCTGACCCAGCAGAATGAGGTCCTCACTCAAGAGCGTGATGACACTATTGAGGAGGGGCAAGTCTTGGAAGAGGACTACAACTAGGCCATGGATGAGGTGCATGCGTTGCAGGACCTCGTACCTCCGGTAATGGGCCTACCGCTGGTAGGTGCCGTACCCCTGGTTTTGGGTATCCCGCTGATGGGGGAACCTGAACCTGGAGAGGAGGTCATGGACCTGGAGCCACCGGCAGAGGTAGCGGAGGAGGACGACCCACAGGAGGTCAAGTTTTACTCTGAGTTGTGAGTTACCGTTGCCAAGTAGGGCAGCGAGCGTGGTGTAGGAAAAACTTTTGTAATCGGTGACATGTCGTGTAGACAGTAGTATATGTATAGGTAGTGACGACATGAGCACGACTTCTCAGAGACCCGAGAATAATGTATCTTGTATAAAGTTTATGCGTTATCAATATATGTGAATGGTGTGCAAGTTATTCATGTTTTACTTCAATACCTACTGTTTCATATGGAATTTTAAGTATGACATGTGCTAATCGCTGCTGTTTTGAATTTCAGAATGACTCGCACTCGTGCCAACCTAGATGTTGGGGGTTCTAGTCAGGGGGGAGAGGCATCCCAACAGCCTCCCGAGGATTCCTCGGGACAGCAACAGCAGCAACAGCAACAGCAACAACCGCCACCGCCAACAGTTACATTGGCCGACATCGTTGCGGCTATGGCGGGTTCTCATCAGCAGCACACGGAGTTGCTGCAGACGCTTATTGCAAATACATCTCGGCCAGAGAGACGTCAAGATCACGAGGAGCGCCAACAAAGATCCTACTCCGACTTTTTGGCTACTCATCCCCCGGTATTATCAGGGGTGGATGAACCCCTCGATGCGGACAACTGGCTTTGCACGATGGAGATGAAGTTCGGGCTGCTCCAAGTGAGTGAGCAGCGCGAGACTCAGTTCGCGGTACAACAGCTTCAAGGATCCACGAGCGCTTGGTGGGCGAACTACTGTGCCACACAACCCACCGAGCGAGTTATAACCTGGGAGGAGTTCCGGACGGCCTTCAGGGCCTATCACATACCGCCGGGTCTTATGAAGAGGAAGACGCAGGAGTTCCTTCGCCTGCAGCAATGAAGCAGGAACGCGCTGGAATACTCCAGGGCGTTCAATGATCTTGCACTCTATGCTTCCTATCACGCCGATACCGAGTAGAAGTGGCGGGATCATTTTTACCAGGGGCTTAACCCACTCCTGAAGGATAAGCTGGTGATGTTCAATCGCGGCAGCGTCAATGATATTATTGATGCTGCGATTGTGCAGGTGGACTCCGGCGAGGAGTTAGCGGCATCGGAGAAGAAGCGAAGCGCGCTCCAGAGCAGCGGAGAGGGAGGTGGTCCTTCTCAAAAATACCGGATGGTGTATCGATCACCATAGGGTCAGCGCTGGCAGCCACCACAGAGGCTGATGCCATTCTGCAGACGGCCATATGCTCCACTGGCATTCAGGCCGCCATTACCAGCACCACTGTGAAATCCCGAAAATTCTAGTAAATGGAGCTGAAATTCACACCGAGAAAAGGTGAGGGAATTTAAACTGTTGAATTTAAAGGTGTGAGCTCCAAGTCTAACCCTTGAACTTGCAAAAAAATTCCCGAACACGGAGATCTAAAGCTACCATTTAGTTCTCCACATATCCACGGGTAGCCCGACAAATTTTCAGCTCATTCGGAAAAGATTTCCTATTTGTTGGAATTTAAACGGGAGACAATTTGAATTTGAATTCAAACTTCAGTTTCAAATTCCAACTTCACTGAAATTCAAATTTGATAGCATCATTGTGTTCCTCATATTCCTTTCGACTTATCCTCCAAGTTTGATCAAATTTGGGGTTTGTTTGCTAGCTCAAATGGAAATGGAAAGAAATAAAGAAGAGGGGAAGGGGGCCCACTGGTCAGTAGACTTACACCCAAAGTCAATTCTCGCGGGTTTCACTCGGCAGCGGACTCTCACTGACGCGCCACGTCCTGCTCCCGCGCCCGAGCGAGGAGGACACCGCACTCCGGTGCTGTGCCGTGGAAGCACCGGTTGCAGTGATCAATGCACGCTCAGGCCACGTGAACTCTTTCACTCGCTCCCGTCTCCCTCGCACACCGATGCAAGGCACCATTGGCCGACCTCTCTGCTCACCGTCACCTGGGTGACACAGACGCTTTCGTGCCCGATTAGATACATGAAAAAGGTCTGCTCCAAGGTGCTGAACACGTCCATGCCGACCTCACCTTCTCTCGTGCGTCGTCGGTGGAGAATTTCTCCGTTTATTGCTTCGGTATGCTTAGAACTGAGCCACACAAAATTCGGAAATTCATTGTAATCAAGCCATCGTCACTTGTGCTGAGCTATAGACATGATCTAGACTCTTCCACACTCCTCTAGGATCAAGAACCATCGAGTTTCATCGAGTTTTGGCGTTGTTCTTCAAGATTTTTGCACCGGCACTGATTTTCACCCTAGGTCGCCGATGAGCTCGTATTTGCAGCCTCTTTTGAGCTGATGTGAGCTCGTGCCAGTGATAAGGGATCCACCGCGGTGCTCTAGGAGGAAAAACTGAAGGATTTGAGCCCTCCTAGCATGAGTGCGACATTGCCGAACTCCACACGCCGCTGCAGCCCGTCGCCGAAGGGTTTCCGGTGACCAGGGTCCCCGGCTGACCACGGGGATGAGTTGCCCGTGGTCCAAAATGGGGAGGCGGCAAGTTTCGGGGCAGGGAAAGGTCGGAAAGGCGTTTTCCGAGGGGCTCGCCGGAGAGCACTGCCGCAGCACGGCTGTTGGTGCAAGGAGGAAGAAAGTACTGTGCTGTGGGGCCCACGTGCAAGAGTTTAAACATTTCCAGATTTTCCCAAATTCGGTTTAACTTTGAAGAGCCATAACTTTGGGTAGGTATGTCCAAAAATTGTCAAACAAATTTTGTTGCATTCCTCTCATAATGTACTATCTAGTGGAGCATCCCAATTGGTATGAAAATCCCTAGATTTGGCTCATTAATTCAACTAAGGAAAATTTTGCAGAAATTTTTACAGAAGTTCCGTGTATGGGAAAATTCCCAAATTTGGGCAGGACATTCTTCCAAAAATACTTGATCTCCAGTAAAAGTTTCAGAGGCATTTGATAATATTTGCTGGCCAAATGTTGTTTCAATCCTCTATGTCTCTGAAAAATGGGAAAAATAACAGAGATCTTTTTCAGAGAATTTCTCCAAACTTGTAAAATCCATATCTCTGACTAGGAAGCTCCAAATTGAGTGAACCAAATTTTGTTGGATTCATCTCTTTGAGTACTATCCAGAAAAACAAGTTTTAGCTCATGAAGCTTAATCTTTTTCCAGAATTAATTCCCTCAAGTTTAAACTGTTGAAAATTTTATCTGGGGAATTCCTTTGTGAAAAATTCTGAATTTAGCTGGGATGTTCATTTGAAAATACTTGAGTCACAGTAAAAATTTCAGATCCATCCAAGTTCATTTAGTCCCCCTAATGATGTTATTAAGTGAACTGCCCTGAGAAAATGGAAAAATGCACAGAAACATTTTTCAGATTTTCTCAAATCTTGTTTAGGCCATAACTTCCTCTAGGATTCTTCAAATGACATGAAACCAATTCCATTAAAACCAATTCAAATTCTAGTTTCCAGAAAGTAATGGTTGGAGCCATGAAAATCCCTGGAAATCATTAGAAGCTCTAGTAATGACCAAATAAGGTTTTATTCGTACAGAGCTCAAATGAACTTTGTTTCAGATAAAACATGGTCAAGTCTCTGGTAGGATCCTACCAAGCCACCATAAAAATTTCAAAGCCAAAGGGGAGGGCTAGCTAGAGTTATAGTATTTACATCGTCCGTTCCAAACTTTGCATTTAAATTGACATATCGTTAATTGCTTACGTGTAGTCGCTGAAGGCGAGGAAACCCTGGAAGTGCTGGACTTCCTCCTTCCGTATGAAGCCCTAACCACTGACCCGCAGCAACAAGGCAAGCCCCGGTTTGCATTTAACAAAGTTTAGAAAGTTTTGCTTTATATACATACTTAGTTTGAGGTATTGATGTGCATTAGGTGTAGGATGTATGAAACCCAACTGCATAGCCAGATTATTCCAACAAGAGTGAGGGTAGTATTTAAGTCCTCGCGTAGCTCATGCTGTGCTTAAGGTTTATAGACTTCTATACAAGTCGAGTAGTTGGAATCTACTCGCGAGTATAGGCTTGGGACACAGGGGATTTGTTCGAGTGATGTGAGATCACTATAGTAAGAAAATCAGACTAGGCAGGGGCTAGGGTGCAGCAAGAGGAAGTCCTGTGGGCGCAGCCCTGTCCGTGTCGGTTGAGGACCGATCCGTGTGCAGCCTACACTGATCAAGTTTGAACGTACCGAAGGCATATCGGATATATGGGCCCCGATATCCGGGCGTCGAGGCATAACGCACCAATTTATAGGTGTATGTTGAGGGCAGCCAGGTGGAAATCCGCTAACAGGCATAGAGAGACGCTCCGTGTAGGGAAGCTCCTGTCCGTTTGGGTGCGACCGGTTCGACGTTTGGGCTGTTTGGTGAAAGGTTGTCCCGTACGACATTGAGTGAGTGTGTTGTGCAGCTCCACGGGTGGGCATACGTGACGTGCTCTTCGGGTATCCCTGCAGGTGTATATCGAGTAGATTCGCCATCCCTCGCGGTGATGAGTACCACTTGGTCACTGAGTCATGACGTAGGTTAATATATAAAATGGTATGATTCAGTATTGCTGTTATGATTAATTTGTATTGCTACATGTGTGCCACCAAATATTGCTCACTAAATTTCAGATTCATGAACTGTTAACTTGTGGCTAAAAGGTGAAGTAAGGATGAACTTGTAGGCGTGTCCGTTGCTGCAATGTACCATCGTATATTTGTTATGACCTGCATATAGAGTTTCGTGTGTAGGTGAGTCGGTTAAGTCTTATTGAGCCAATGTGCTCATGGTTGCTGCTATAAGTGTTTTTCAGGTGAGGAGTATCTCACGGACTCGGGGTACGACTCCACTGGCGAGGGCTACCCTACATCGGGGACCACGGTTGAGTGGGAGCCGTACACGCCGTGCTGAGCTGAGGAGTGAGGCTAGTGTGGGTTGTCCATAGGGCTGGACAACCGGCTTTTCCCAGTTAGGTGGGCGTGACATGTAAAAAGTTAGCTTCCGCGTGAATAAACTCTGTTCTTAGTTGTAAACTGAAGGTGTGTACCAATTTGAACATATTCAGTTGTTTTCTATGTAATACAATGTCATTCTTATGCTGTGTGCTGTCGGGTGTCGCATCGTGCGGCACCACCCTCTGAGATCCTGGGTGTACGGAATTCGGTCCGTCACAGGCTGGCATCAGAGCTGCTTAGGGGATAGAACACTAATTAAGGACTGTATTACGGGAAAACTGTAAAGGTTCCAAAATGTGAATACAGAGAAACTCTTGTTTGCAAAAGTTGGTTTCGTATGTATGAAAAATGGGACTTGTGAAAACTTTTTCCACATGTGATAACACACATGAGAGCTTTCTTCACACAAGTTCAAATATTTATTTGAAGACTTGGAACCCAAGAAGGATATAAAACCAAGGTGGGAAGTTCCCACAGGTGTGAGAAAGCTAAAGTCAGATTTGGAACAAATTTGTTCAATTCAAAATTCAAATGAGAGCAACACAATGAATTCAAACTGTTGTGCTAAAATTCTCGTTTGCAGCAGCCAAATTTAAAATCAGATTTCATGTTTGAATTCCTTAGGTCCAAATTAGTGGGTATGCAAAGTTTAATGAATTGTTGAAATGTTTTGCAACCCATTTCCAAAATGGACTTTAAATTGCAAATAATTCAAATAACCATTTGAATTTGGATGAAACTTGCCCAAATGTCCAAATGCACCTCAGATTTGAACTCCCACAATTTAATTTCACCATTTGAAAATTTTGGGAGATATTTTTGGAGAGGGATAAGAAGGGGCTGGGACCCACATGTCATTGAGGTGGTTAAATGGCAAAATATCTCAGTGATTGGTCTCTGTTTTCCCTCCTCCCCGCAATGCAACCGAGCCACCGTGGCCCTCGCCGTGTGACACCGAGCCATGCCTAGAACCGACTCCCCTCTACCGTATGTGCACTGGCGAGCTGTTCTCCCCGTTCTCATCACCTCAGCAGTGCTCTCGTTTGCCCCCGAGACCGAGAGCTCTCTCTGCCTTCTTCCTCGCGCAAGAAATCAACCGAGCCTTTGCCGCTGTTCTGTCGATGGCTCGGACAGCCCAGAAACTTGCCTGTGAGCCCAGGCTGAGCAGCAAAACGGCACCACACGACTCCCCACAACCTCCTCAAGCCATCACCGAGTGAGCTCTTGCTCCCTACACCGAGAAACAATCTCTCCCGCGGCGGCGGCAGACACAACACCGAGAGGAGGTGGTCTCGTGGACAGCCTCACCCAGGGCTTGTCACGGCCAAGCAAAGCCTCCTCTGGACATGCACGACATCCACGCAGCTCACCTCCAAAGCTCAGGTCCGACCGCAGATTGTCGACGGTGAATTTTGAGATTCTCTTCGATCGGTGCAAACCTACTTTCGGGTATGAATTCATGAAATTCCCGATTGATTCTTGTTTAGAGGCCACAAAACATCACACACGATAGCTATACCTGAGGGCGCACCAGTTTTCTTTGCAAACCTAGCATGAAACTACGTGTAGCCGGTGTAGTTTGAGCTTTTCCGATGGCGGCAATGTCAGGCAGCTTCGGGCGCATGGTGAGAGTATAGTTAGAGCTATTCCCGGTCTCTTTTGCCACCGTGCACAGCTTCTGCAGCCCTCACTGGTGCTGTAGGGTCTTTCCGGGGAGCCTTTGGCGGGCTAACACAGCGAGGCGACGTCACCGGAGTCGGATGAGTGCCGCCGCACGTCGCGAGGTACGTTGGAAGCTCTGCCGGCTCGGGTAGACCACACCATCGTGTTCCTCGCACGAAATTAGGGCCTAGCGGCGAGTTTGAGCATTAGGGATGGCCGGACGACTGATTTCAGAGGCACTCCGGCGAGCTCCGGCGGCGCGGGGCGCGGGAGTCGCGAGGTTCAAGAAGCCTCGCCGGGCCCGCGTGTCAGTGGCTCTGGAGGGGGAGGCCGGATCGTCTGTGGACTCAGATCAGCTGTGACAGCACAGGAATTAAACCTGTGGCCCCATGTGGCGCTTTCCCAGCACTAGACACGTGTCCCTTGGACCCACCGTCAGTGTTTGAACTTTTCTACGATTAATTCAAATCCCAGATTTTTCCTCAAACTTTAGAAGAGCACAACTTTTGATAAGAAACTCCAAATTTAGTGATTCAAATTGGGTTAGATTCAGATTGCCAAACTATATCCAAATATGTTACCCAATTTGTATGAAAGTCATTATTTAGTTCTGGAAAATTCTTTAATGATTTTCAGCAAAAGAATTTTGGGTGGAGGTTGGTTTACTAAAAAATCCTAAAATTTTGCCAGAATATCTTTTAGGGTGTTATTGAACTCCTGTAAAAATTTCAGCTCATTTGGAGTCGACTTGTTCAGGAGAATTCAGATTTTAAGTTGCTCTGTTCAAATGAATACAGAAACATTTTCAGAGAATTGTCAAAACTTGGAAATTCAGTTCTGAGCAATTCGTAGCTCCAAAAATCCTAGAAAAATTCATGCAGGCTCTATGAACTATAATTGAAATTGTAGTTCACTAAGTTTGACATGAACACGGGTGTTACCTCCGAAATAATTCCTCTTTGCTTAATTGCTTAGAGAATTATTCTGAATAAACCACTCAATGAAAAGTGCTAAATTTTTGTCCAGATGACTTTCTTGTGACAAGGAACTCACATGAAAATTTTCAACTCCATTGGAGCTCTGGATCACCACTATTCTGTTCAACCTCTTATGGTGATCAACACACAAGTGGAGAAAGCACTTACCACTTGATCATAGTGATTAAACCCAAACCCAAACCACTAGCACCAGTGTCATTTTAAATTCTTAAACAGAATTCCAGTTTTTAAAATTGTCATTAGAGCTTATTAGCAAAAGCTTTACAATTGAATACATATGCATATTCATATCGTGTAGCATCTACGTAAGAACGTCTGAAGGGATTGAAGTGAAGATCAAGGAGGGAGGAAAGCGAGTGATCAAGCCCCAAGTGATCTTCACTAACTGATTGTAATCTTAATCACATGCAAAATAGTCAAGCCCTGATTTGCATTTGAACAGTTTTATAAAGCATTTCCATTTTTAGAGATCATAGATTTGAATTGTTTGATTGCATTGTCTAGTTGATATTGAAAACCCCAGTTGCATGACCAGAAATGTCCTAAGAGAGAAAGGGTAGAATAGCACCTCCTCGAGTGGATTTGGCTACGCTGAATGTTAGTAGGAAAGGTTTGGTAGAAGACGAGTAGTTGTAATCTACTCGTGAGTTTAGGGCTGGTTTATTCGGAGCTGGTCAAGAATAGAAACAATGAGAAAAGTTCACACTTAAGAAATTGAGACCGGGCAGGGAGGTTTAGATGCAGCAGGCTGCGGACCGTGCATGCATGGCCCTGCCTATGTTAGTTAAGGCCCGTCCGTGTTTGGCCCTGTTGGACAAGTTTGAGTTGTGTACCGGACACATACTGGCTATATGGGACCCAGGAAACCGATGTACCTCGGGAGATCTACATTGGAACTTTTCTAACTGTCTTAGGCTTTCGGCGTCAGGGTAGCAGGAGGTAACTCTCTCAAGAACATACCACTGTGGGTATGTACCTTGAGGGAGCTTGCAGACTCAGGGCAGTTAGACCTGTGTGGAAGATCTTGGGGAAGGTGGTCACGTACAACGTCAGTCGAGGTTGCTGCCGGAAACTCGGAGTATGGGTGTACGTGTCATGTAGTCCGGGCGTGTACTGATTCGAATCACCGTCGCTCGCGGTTATATGAGCATAGTTGTCCACTGCGTCTTGACGTAGTAACAACTGAATGGTTTCTTTCAAACTTGATAAGGCTGTGATGTAACTTGTATTGCAACCATGATTGAATTAGAGATAGGCTCATTAAACTTTTGTAACACCCTCAATTTCACTTCCCTGCATGCATACATTTTCCATATAGAGAAACATTGTAAAAGAAGTAGCAATGAGAAAAAGATAGCTGAAAAGAGCCAATTCCAGTTTGCCGAGGTGCCCTGTCGACACTTTCCCGGGCCGCGGGACACGTGGCGCTTTCGGAGCTCACCCCTGCGGAAGGGATGAGGTCCGGCCTCGCCAGACATGTGTCAACTTCGGAACTCACCCTGTGGAAGAGATGAGGCCCGGCCCCGCAGGACACGTGTCGCTCTCGGAGCTCACCTCCGAGAGGTCCGACACCGCTGGACACGTGTCACTCTCGAAGCTCGCCCCCGAGACGTCCGGCCCGCTGGACATGTGTCACCCTCGGAGCTCGCCTCCGAGAGGTCCGACTCCGCTGGAAACATGTCACTCTCAGAGCTCGCCTCCTAGAGGTCCGGCCCGCTGGACACGTGTCACCCTCAGAGCTCGCCTCTAAGAGGTCTGGCCCCACTGGACACGTGTTGTCCTCGGAGCTCACCTCCGAGGAGAAGGGAGGTCCGACACTGCTGGACACGTGTCGTCCTCGGAGCTCACCTCCGAGGAGAAGGGAGGTCCGACGCTGTTGGACACCTGTCGCCACCGGAGCTCGCCTCTGTATAAAGGGGAGGCCCCGCCCCACCAGACACGTGGTGCACGCGGAGCTCGCCTCTGAAGAGAGGGGAGGTCCCGCCCGCCAGACACATGGCGCACGCGGAGCTCGCCTCTGAAGGGAGGGGAGGTCCCTCCCGCCAGACACGTGGTGCACGCGGAGCTCGCCTATGAGGAGAAGGGAGGTCCCGCCCGCCAGACACGTGGCGCACCCGGACCTCGCCTTTGAGGAAAAGGGAGGCCCGGCCCCCACTGGCCACGTGGCGCCTCCGGAGCTCACCCTGCGGAGGTGATGAGATCCTCAAGCAGTTTTTCTCCTGTGCACGCGGGAATACCCGGTACTGAGGAAACCGACACGATTTCCACGTTGCTACCGCACCAAATCAATTGGAGATAAGTAGTTGAGATCCAAAACAAATTGAATAGGACTCTTATTTGAAATCCAATCGGAGTAGGACTCTTCTTTTCCTTTTATAAATAGAACCCAAAAATCCCCTTGGCCATAACACCTTTCCCAAGTCGACAACTTAGAGGCCCTAGCCCCTAACTCGCCGAGTTGAACCCCCTGCCGGAGTTCAGTCGCCGGTGAGCCACATCGGTGAGCCCGCCGATGAGCGCCGTCGCGCCTCACCGTCGCTGCTGCCATTGCTAGGAGGAAGGCCCCGCCATCAAAGAGAAGTGAGGTAGGTCTTCGTACCCATCTTACGACCTTGTCGCGGTTTCTTCGCATCTGTTTTCTTCGTTCCCTTCGAACAGAAGCTGTTTCGTGTGGACAGATCACGTGTTGATCGGTTTTTGACGGGTGAATTGATCTAGATCTTGAGTCAAGATCATCACAACGTACACACTTGATCCTTACACCCTTGTTCACCATAAAACCCCATGCAAGCCCAGTAAAACATGCAAGAACAGGTACAAACTGGTCCAATAAAACAGCATCATAGGATTTGCACCATTGCATCTTGAGTAAAGTTTGTGCATGATGTTTGATTGCTATAATTTTGTATGTATGTGGTCGTGAATAGAAGGACAAGCTCAGCAAGCCATCTACGAAGAACTACAGCACCGAGACTTCGAGACACATGAGCAACAAGAGCCACAGGAGCAAGGAAAGTGCCCATTGACCATATTGATCCCATGTTTTCAAACTGTTTTGTTTGCGAAAACGTGTTTTCTTGAGTCAACTTGATGGGACGCCCTTTTATAGGAGTTTACGAATTTTGTTAACCATCCTTGTCGCCGGGAAAGTTGATGAGTCGGGTATGGTCGTTTTTGCTTTTTGCTTCGCTTAGCTTACGGGATACGGGAAGCTACTGCACTCATATGAATAATGATAATGATGTGAGACCTATGTGTGCTGAATACATTGGCTTTGACAATAAAAGTTTTGAATACTACCAAAACACCTTTTTTACAAGGTCCGACTCTAGGTTCGAGCTCCTGCAAGGTCCGACGATAGGTCCGACTTGTTTTGGGTAGCTCCGGCAAGTTCCGACGTAAGGTCCGACTTGCTTTGTCTAGGTCTGACTTATTTTGGCTAGCTCCGACTTGTTTTTGCTAGCTCCGGTTCAAGGTCCGATTAGCTTTGGTAAGGTTCAGAGCTTGATTGCAATGGTTCTGCTTTTAACTTGCAATGTTTCGAACTTGCTTTACTCTTATGGAAAGTTTGCTTAATATTATTTTACTAAGTTTTTGGTGTGTTTTGGTGGTTATGACTGATATCATTTTGCTATGGTTTCAACATGCTTATGTGAGGTGCAAACATAAGATGTTGTAGCTTCGGAACTAACGAGAGTCAAGTCGAGGACTTATGCTCGGAAGTATTGGTTGTTTATTCATGTGCAGGTGTTGCTTGAGTTCAAGACATGGCTGATGACGGGATCCATTGAACTAGTCTTAGGGAGAAGATGAGGTTCAACAACCAAGTTGGGGAGGAATTGTGGTTGAGTTGATCCGGAGGTTGCGCAGTATGTTTGAATCAAGAACAATGCATATGAAGGTATCTTGGACGTCGTTGGCAGATGTTTGCACGTGTGCAAGGAGTGCATGGACGTGGCTGCATGGTTCAAAGGCGTGATGAAGAGATGTCGACGTAAAGAATTGGTCGGAAAGGTCCAACCGACTAGGTTATGTACTCAGGCTGCGGCTGAGTCGTGTTTGACTCAAATATGGAAAGTTTTGAGTTGGTTATGATAGGATTTCGTGTGGGTCACGAATTTGAGTTATTTTAGGAATGTGGGATACGTTCTTAAGGTGTTTGGAAGTCTTAAGATTGCTTCTATCTACGTAGAGAAGAGTCCTAAGCAGTATTGGAAAGTTACAGTTTGAATCCAAGTAGGAGTAAGAGTCCTAGTTTGAGTTGAGTTGGCCTTCGGGCTGGTTATATAAGCAAGGGAGGCCAGAGCTCGTGGTGCACGACTTTGGGGCTGTTCCTCTTGTGTTTTGATAACTAAAATTTGTATTCTAAATGACCTTTTGTGCCTTGTTCGTCCGACTTGTTTCAGACAAGTTTTTCTCGTCAAGTTTCTGTTCAGCACTACCTTGCTTCGGTGGTTTTATCATAACTCGAGTTTTACAGATCCAATTGATATGATTCTTTTTGGGTTGTCTTCACAACTTGATTATCTATCATCTGTGAAAATTTCACGGTCATTGAGTTTGTGGTTTCTGATCTACACGAGTTTCTTTGCAGTATTCTAGAACTATTTTCTCGCGTAGGACAGATTGATCTTTGTTCGATCTTTCGATCGTAACTTGAGTTTCTCTCAACGGATTTTCATGATTCTTGTTGTGACGTCTTCGTGACTTTATTCTATACAATCTATACTAGTTTTGACACAGTTGAACACGTTTAAATTAGTCGCACACACGGTTTATTTAACAGATCGGTTTTCTACTGAGGGGTGTTTTATTGCTTCCGCTGAAAAGTTTTTATCTACCATTCACCCCCCTATGGTAGCTTTACACGTGTACTTTGATCCTACAATTGGTATCAGAGTCAGGTTGCTCTAATCTTTGTGATTTGCACGTGTTTTGACTAATCATCATGGAGAAATACTCCGCCAAACCTTGTGTGTTTAGTGGTATTGATTTTCAGGTTTGGAAGGCACGCATGGAAGCTTTCATCCAGGCGCAAGGCTTTGCAATATGGGAAAAGGTGTACAAGCCTTACGATGTGCCTTCAAACGATCAAGTCACGGCTACAAACATGAGAGATGTCGACAACAACAACAAGGCTCGGAACTTGATCATACAAGGACTAACTTAGAGCGACTTCGACCGTTTTGCACACCTCCGATCGGTGTACGATGTGTGGAGAGCACTTTGTGACTACCACGAAGGATCCAACATGATCAATGAGGTAAGACAGGATATGTTCAAGAAAGAATACATGCACTTTGAGATGCAACCCGGTGAGTCCATTGATGACCTCTTTGCACGCTTTAATAAAATTCTCAGCAACTTACGTAGCGTCAATGTTAATTTTTCAGATGCTGAAAATGCTAGGCAATTACTAAGTGCATTAGACATGTCAATTTGGGAGATGAAAGTAACATCCATACGTGAATCCATTGTCATGAGTACTCTTACATTAGATGTGCTTTATTCTAAGCTAAAAACTCATGAAATTGACATTATATCACGTAAGAACCCAAATAAGACTATTGCATTTGTCTCACGACGTGATATGCCTAGCTCCTGCCAATCATCTAGCAATACACTTGCTTTGGTGTCTTCACTAACCCTGGAACAGATTGAGGAGTTTCAAGAGCAGGAGCTAGTACTTATTTCTACTAGGTTCTCAAAAGCATTGCAAAATGTGAGAACTAGAAAGAGAGGAAGCTCCGGACCTCAACAATGCTTTGAATGTGGTAAGACAGGACACTTTCGTACAGATTGCCCTAACCTTTCAGGTCCTTCTAACAGTGATGAAAAGCAGAATAAAGTAAAGTCCTCTTTTGGCAACACCAACAAGAAAAAGAAGGTTTTATAGGACGCAAACTGATAAACAGTTTCATCACCACACTTCAAGAACTTGGCTCGAGTGATGTAGACATTGGAAGTGATGAAGATGATCTGGTAAACTTGTGCTTCGTGGCGGGCTAATCAAAATCAAGTATGGAGGATGCAGAACACAACAATGAAAACGAAGAGGTGTGTCCTACTTGCGATGAAATGTGTGATGCTATTTCTCGTGCCACTGTTATTGTTAAGAAAAAGGACAAAAAGCTTAGGGACAATGCTATTAAAATTGAGTCACTAGAATCTGAAATTAATCGTTTAAAATCCTGGATTCCTAGTTATGATTCTTGTTCCTCATGTGATTTAATATATGAACAATTGTCCTCTCTATGAAGTGCACACACCTCCACACTTTATAAACTTGAACTTGAAATCGAAAGGAACAAAAAGCTTGCTGCACTTAATGATAAAAACTTGAAAGATGCTTGTTGTTCTACAATTGATTTGTATTGTTCTACTTGCGATGATCTTGATAAGAAACTACAAGATGCTATGAAAGAAATTTCTATATTGAACAATGCTTTACGTTCTCATGAAGTTAAATATTGTTCCAATTGAAAACTAAAAGGAAAAACTTCATGTGAAAATTGCCTTGATCTATCAAATAAACTTGATAACATGGATAAGACATTAGATCGATTTTGTAATGGGAATAAGAACCTAAACTTGCTGCTGAATTCTTCCAAGTCTTGCAATGATAAAACTGGTTTATGTTTTGATTCACATGCTCATGCTAAGGAACATCCACCTAAAATTGTAAAATCATTAGGAAGTGGTTTGATTCAAACAGTTCCTAAACAAAAAGAAGTGGTTTTTAAATCTGCAGGAGTGTTGTCACATTCGGGTTCAAATAAGTATACTGCATGCTCATCTAGACATGAACACAAAGTTAAATTTCATTGTACCTATTGTGGTGCAGATGGTCATGTCATAGATTTTTGTTATAGACTAGCTAAGCAATAGAAAAAGGAAAGAATGCAAGCTAGATATTATAACTCTCATGCAAAATTTGCTGCACATACAAAACCGAATGTCAGGAACATGCAACCTGCTGTTATGAGTCAGAAGTATTCAAAGTTTACCTCCGGAGCTTTGGTTTTTGCCTCCGGAGCTTCAGTTTTTGCCTCCGGACCTTCTGTTTTTGCCTCTGGAGCTACTGATTTTCGTGCTACACAAGTAACACCTCATAGGTCAGTAGTTAAAAACAAAAAATCTCAAACTTTGACTCATAAACCTGCTGTTTTATCTCAGCTTTCGCATGTTATTCCTGTTGGACATCGTGTGACTCAGTAATGGATTCCTAAATGCCTTTTAACTAACCCCAGTATTGAGTCATCGACGTATTGTGCTTCTATGTAGGTTACACGCTTGAGAAAGGAGAACATTTGGATTGTGGATTCAGGTTGCTCACGCCACATGACTGGTAACAAGAATGGTTCTCCTCTCTCTCTTTTTGTTTCACGTGTAGAGAATGTTACTTTTGCCGATAATTCTTCAACTCCTATAATTGCTATAGGTTTGGTTAGAGTAAATGATCACTACACTTTGAAGGATGTGGCAGTTGTCAAAAATTTGAAATACAACTTGCTTTCTGTTTCACAATTGCTAGATGAAAATATGGAAATTATTTTCAATAAAAACTGCTGCAAAGTTGTAGGTTCAAATAGTGAGCTTATTTTTGACATGTCTTGGTTTGGAAGAGTTTTTAAAGCTGATTTTGATATGTCTTCCTCTAAGCATAGATGTCTAGTTGCAAATGATTCCAAAGATTTATATTTTTGGCATCGTAGACTTGGTCACGTAGGCTTTGGTCATCTCAGGCGTGTTAGTGCTCTTTATCGCATACTTGGGCTGCCTAAGCTTAAAGGGGACAAAGAAATTATGTGCTCTTATTGTAGACATGCTAAGATGGTTGCAGGTTCAAATGCTCCTCTCACAATGACCATGACAACTGAACCGGGTCAACTTTTACACCTTGACACCGTAGAACCTTCACGTGTTCAATCCTTCGGAGGTAAATGGTATGTTCTTGTGATTGTTGATGACTATTCTAGATACTATTGGGTTTACTTTATGGCGTCTAAGAATGGAGCTTATAGTCACTTTAGAACTTTATTTCTTAGATTATCAATTGATCACCTAGGATCTTTAAGAGCAATTAGAAGTGATAATGGAACCGAATTTAAAAATCAATCGTTTGATCACTTTTGTGCTGAAAATGCAATAGATCATCAATTTTCTTCACCATATGTACCTCAACAAAACGGTGTTGTAGAGAGAAAAAACAGAACCTTAGTTGAGATGTCTAGGACTATGCTTGATGAATATCAAACACCTAGGAAATTTTGGGCTGATGCAATTGCAACCGCTTGGTATGTCTCAAATCGTGTTTTCTTGCGTGCTAAGCTAGGTAAAACACCATATGAGCTCAGGTTTGGACATAGGCCTAGTGTCACACACTTTAGGGTCTTTGGTTGCAAATGCTTTGTTAAGAAATATGGTAATCTTGATAAATTTGAAGCTAGATCTGTTGATGGCGTGTTTCTTGGTTATCCATCTCATACTAGAGGCTACCATGTGCTTTTACTTGATACTAACAAAATTGTGGAGACTTGTGAGGTTTCTTTTGATGAAGCTAGCCCAGGTACTAGTTCAAATATTGCAGGTCCGGATCCATATCCGCAGGGGGAGAGTATTTTCGTTAAAGAGGAGGAAGAAGTGGTGCTGCTGCCCGAAAATTCAGCAGCTAATGACATTGTTCCAGCAACTGATCTTGATTCACAGCCAGCACCGACGACCACCATTGCTGGTCCAGATCCTCCTCACGTCTCAAGCTCATCTATTTGTAATTAACATGAAGAAGAAGAAGCTTGTGAAGTGTCCACTCCCCTCCGGATTCTCAAAAGTCATCCTCCACAACAAATTATTGGAAGATTGTATGAACGAGTTACAAGATCCAGGTTTTTCGACCCCAATTCTCATGCTCTTTCTGCTTTTGTTGCTTCTTTTGAACCCAAAGATATATCACACGCACTCACACTAATGAATCTTGGATTGTTGCCATGCAAGAAGAGTTAGAAAATTTTGAAAGAAATAATGTTTGGAAACTTGTACCTCCACCTCAAGGTCACACTTTAATTGCAAATAAATGGGTGTTTAAAAATAAACAAAGTGAGGATGGGGTTGTGGTTAGGAATATGGCTAGGTTGGTTGCTCAAGGTTTCACACAAGTTGAAGGTCTAGATTTTGATGAAACTTTTGCTCCTGTTGCTAGATTAGAAGCCATAAGAATTTTGTTAGCTTTTGCTGCATCTAAAGGTTTTAATCTATATCAAATGGACGTTAAAAGTGCTTTTCTTAATCGCTACATAGATGAGGAGGTTTATGTCAAACAACCACCCTGGTTTTGAAAATCCAAATTTTCCTAATCATGTTTACAAACTGTCCAAAGCCTTGTACGGTCTCAAACAAGCTCCTAGAGCATGGTATGATAGGTTAAAAACATTCTTATTTGAAAAGGGGTTTACCATGGGCAAGGTTGATAAAACTCTTTTTGTGCTTAAGCATGGCAATGACTCATTATTCGTTCAAGTGTATGTGGATGATATTATCTTTGGTTGTGCTTCTCATGATCTTGTGTCCAAGTTCTCAGCTATGATAAGTTCAGAATTTGAGATGAGTATGATGGTAGAACTCACGTACTTTTTGCGGCTGCAAATCAAGAAAACCAAGGAGGGTACCTTTGTGCATCAAACAAAGTATATAAAAGATCTCCTAAGACGCTTCAACATGGACAAAAGCAAGCCTCTTCGGACACCAATGGGAACAGCAACAACACTTGAACTTGATAAAGATTGTGATCCCGTTGATCAAAAAGAATATAGAAGCATGACCGGATCACTTTTGTATCTCACGGCATCAAGACCGGACATACAATTCAGCGTATGTCTTTGTGCACGGTTTCAAGCCTCCCCACGTGCTTCACATCGTCAATCTGTCAAAAAGATTCTCAGGTACTTACATGGAACTCAAGAATTTGGTATTTTTCTTCCTTCTTCCTCAACCGTTGCTTTGAAAGCTTTTTCCGATGCTGTTTTTGGGGGTTGTAGGATTGATAGGAAAAGTACTTCTGGTGCTCGTCATTTTCTTTGTAATTCACTTGTTGCCGGGTACTCTAGAAAACAAAGTTCAGTTGCACAATCCACGGCCAAATCTGAATATGTAGCTGCTGCTAGTGCTTGCTCACAAATTCTCTTTGGGTTGTTCAAACACTGAAGGACTATGGGGTCGATCTAGATAGTGTTCCACTGTTTTGTGATAACACTAGTGCCATTTGCATTGCTAAAACCCCGTGCAACATTCGAGAACTAAGGACATTGACATTAGATATCACTTTCTCCGTGATAATGTCGAAAAAGGGAACATTGTGCTTCACCATGTAGATACCGAACAACAATTGACTGACATTTTTACAAAACCTTTGGATTTCACTCGTTTTTGTTACATTCGTTGTGAAATAGGGGTTACGCATCCTCATAGCTTAAATTGAGGGAGTTTTGAAACTTTGGAAGTCTATGTGTGAATCTGAAATTAAAATAATATGAGGATAGTATTTCATGCATATATGACTTTGTGATTCCTTTTTCATGCTGAAAGTTCTTACTACATTACTCGTGTTATACATTTTTTAGTTTTTACCATGTCTAGTAATTGGAATAATTACTTACACTAAATCTGGTCATGGTCGAACTTTCTTGCTGTTTTAAACTTGTTGCATGCTCACAAGTGCTTTTAATCATAAAGAATTAATCAAGTAATCAACTCACATGTTGAGTTTTTATGTTCAAATAAAAAATGAGAAAAGATCAAGGGAATATGCATGCATCGCACTTCTTCTTTTGAGATAGCTTATCATTGCACTTAGATATGAAGTTGAAAGGAGTTGTGTATGACTAAAACCATGTCCTTAAGCTTCTGACTGTCAAATGACATATGCTTGGCTTGGTTGGTTAGAATAAGGCTAATGCTGCATATAATCTCTTGCAAATGTCATAAGATCAAAATTTGTGCTTTAAATGTTAAATAAAATGCAGCAACAAGTGTCATGCTTTCAGGTCTTGAAATAGTAAAGTTTGTGAGATCATGACTTGCTTAAATTGAAAATTACACTTGATCTCTAGCATGGCTTACACTACTTTATGTATCTCATTGATGTGTTAGTGTAAGTTACTTGATAGTATGATTTGGATGAGCTTTGTTTTATATGTGAATGTTATAATGTGCTCATAACAAATTAAAATTTCTATTTTGTACCTTGCTGAATACATTGTCAAAGGGGGAGAAATTGATCACACATTGCACACATTCACAAGTGTTTTGGCACGATTCTTCTCAGGGAGAGAATTTTTGGTATTTTTATTTTTCTTCTCATTTTATTTACGATTTACAAAGGGGGAGAAATTGTTTTCAAAACTTTTCATGTGAATAAGCCAATGTTCGGATTTTAAGTGGTGTTGCCAATGCATTCATCAAGGGGGAGATTGTGAGACCTATGTGTGCTGAATACATTGGCTTTGATGATAAAAGTTTTGAATACTACCAAAACACCTTTTTAACAAGGTCCGACTCTAGGTCCGAGGTCCTGCAAGGTCCGATGATAGGTCCAACTTGTTTTGGGTAGCTCCGGCAAGGTCCAACGTATGGTCCGACTTGCTTTGTCTAGGTCTGACTTATTTTGGCTAGCTCCGACTTGTTTTTGCTAGCTCCGGTTCAAGGTCCGATTAGCTTTGGTAAGCTTCAGAGCTTGATTGCAATGGTTCTGCTTTTAACTTGCAATGTTTCGAACTTGCTTTACTCTTATGGAAAGTTTGCTTAATATTATTTTACTAAGTATTTGGTGTGTTTTGGTGGTTATGGCTGATATCATTTTGCTACGGTTTCAACATGCTTATGTGAGGTGCTCACGTAAGATGTTGTAGTTTCGGAACTAACGAGAGTCAAGTCGAGGACTTGTGCTCGGAAGTATTGGTTATTTATTCATGTGCAGGTGTTGCATGAGTTCAAGACATGGCTGGTGACGGGATCCATTGAACTAGTCTTAGGGAGAAGATGAGGTTCAACAACCAAGTTCGGGAGGAACTGTGGTTGAGTTGATCGGGAGGTTGCGCAGTATGTTTGAATCAAGAACAATGCATATGAAGGTATCTTGGACGTCATTGGAAGATGTTTGCACGTGTGCAAGGAGTACATGGACGTGGCTGCATGGTTCCAAGGCGTGATGAAGAGATGTGGACGTAAAGAATTGGTTGGAAAGGTCCAACCGACTAGGTTATGGACTCAGGCTGTGGCTGAGTCGTGTTTGATTCAAATATGGAAAGTTTTGAGTTGGTTATGATAGGATTTTGTGCGGGTCACGAATTTGAGTTATTTGGGGATGTGGGATACGTTCCTAAGGTGTTTGGAAGTCTTAAGATTGCTTTTATCTACGTATAGAAGAGTCCTAAGCAGTATTGGAAAGTTACAGTTTGAATCCAAGTAGGAGTAGGATTCCTAGTTTGAGTTGAGTTGGCCTTCGTGCTGGTTATATAAGCAAGGGAGGCCAGAGCTCGTGGTGCACGACTTTGGGGCTGTTCCTCTTGTGTTTTGATAAATAAAATTCGTATTCTAAAGGAACTTTTGTGCCTTGTTCGTCCGAATTGTTTCAGACAAGTTTTTCTCGTCGAGTTTCTGTTCAGCACAACCTTGCTTCGGTGGTTTTATCATAACTCGAGTTTTAAAGATTCAATTGATGTGGTTCTTTTTGGGTTGTCTTTACAACTTGATTATCTATCGTCTGTGAAATTTTCATGGCCATTGAATTTGTGGTTTCTGATCTACATGAGTTTCTTTGCAGTATACCAGAACTGTTTTTCTCGCGTAGGACAGATTGACCTTTGTTTGATCTTTCGATCGTAACTTTAGTTTCTCTCAACGGATTTTCATGATTATCGTTGTGACATCTTCGTGACTTGATTCTCTACAATCTATACTAGTTTTGTCACAGTTGAACACGTTTATATTAGTCGCAGACACGGTTTCTTTAACAGATTGGTTTTCTGCTGAGGGGTGTTTTTGCTTCCACTGAAAAGTTTTTATCTACCATTCACCCCCCTCTGGTAGCTTTACACGTGTACTTCAATCCTACAAATGAGAACTTGATGATGATAATGAGCATAGAATCGGGGGAGATCTAGGCAATCTTTGTTCGTGGATGTGGTAGAATGAGATGGTGGTTTACTTGTCGTAGATCTAAGGACCGGTTCATGCCAGCACATGCCAGGAAAACAGTGCCACCACAAGGCTAAATATGGGTGCGACTTAGCTGACTAATTAGGTAAATTGCTAGATTGTTATGGACCATGGAAGGCACGGGGAATGGGAGTCGAGAGAGGACTGCCCTGGGAACTGCATGGCACAAGAGGGGGCCTGTAGGTGGGATAATGGTGATTCGATCCTACTGGTGAAACCTTAGTGAGTCCATACATCTAGTAGCCCCTTTGTAAAGGCTATTTTGTGATCTCTTGGCCATATACTGACGGTTGTGTACTGGTATAATGGAGGTTTTGCAGTCGTCGATGGGTGACGAAATCACAAACTGGTGGGTAAGTGGTGTCACCTCTGCAGAGTGTAAAACTATCATGATAGCTGTGCTTACGGTCACAAGCGCCTGGCCAACTCACATGATTAGAGGGAAATTTGGTATGGAAACTTGGGATGGTTATTCGGTTATGGTTATGGTATGGTTATTGGGATTGGTTTCTGGACTGTTGAGTCATGATAATGAGTTTGCTTAGTTTATCGGTCCATTTGCTATCACAGAGAAATGTGGACCTCTAGCCTACCGGCTTGAGCTACCGACAAATCTCGCTGGGGTGCATGACATATTTTACGTGTCCCAACTTCGGAAATGTCTCAAGAATACCACTGCTGTCCAGACTGAAGATCTCGAGACATTGCAACCGGATCTCTCCTATACCCAACATCAAATCCGGATTATTGATGAAAAGTTTCGGTCAATAAGGAACCGGATGCTTCTATTCTATAAGGTGTTATGGAGCAATCACACCGTAGAAGAAGCGACATGGGAGAGTGAAGAATACCTCCGTTTGAACTATCCAGACATGGTTTCTGCTTGTATCCTGTAACTCCTTTTCTATCGCTTTGTCTCTTCTTTTGGAATCTCGGGACAAGATTCCTTTTAAGGGGGGATGTGAAATCCCAAAATTCTAGCAAGTAGAGCTGCCAATCACACCTAGGAAAATGAGAGGGAGTTTAAACTTTTGATTACAAAGGTGTGAGCTCCATGTGCTAAATTAAACTTGCAAAATTTCCGAACGCGAAGATCTAAATCCACAATTTGGTTCTCCACACATCCATGGTATCCCGGAAAATTTTCAGATCATTTCGAAAGGATTTCCTATTTGTCGAAATTAAAACGGGATGCAATTCGAATTTGAATTTAAATTTCAGTTTCAAATTCTGACTTCACAGAAATCCAAATTTCAGTGCACCATTGAGTTCTTCATAATTCTTTTGGCCTATCCTCCAATTTTGATCAAATTTGGAGCTCAATTGCTATTTTAAACCGAATTGGGAGGATAAGAGGGAGAGGGGCCATGGACCCCACTGGTCAGAGACACAATTAAAGTTTACACGCCATGCTCTGTTTCTCGTCGACCGAACACGCGCCACCTCCTGACGTCAATGCCAACCGACTCCCGCGCGCGTCACCTCCTGCTCTGTGGCTGAGAACACCGAGTTAAGTGATCAGCGCGCTCCTGCCCACGTGAGCCCGCGCTCGCTTGTACCTGACCACTCCCTGTTCAGCCCTTGTGTTTGGCCGCCAGCCGACTGCCCTTGGTTCCCCGGTGCCCAGACGCTACAAGCCTCCTCGTGGCCAAAGATCTACACCAAAACTGACAGCCCGAAGGTTTTTGACATGCCCGTGCAAACCGTTCCTCTCTTACTGCCTCGCCGAGGGAGAATTTCTCCGTTTATTGTTTCGGCGTTCATAGAACCGAGACGGCCAAAAGTTCAAAATTCGCAGTGATCAATCCTTCACAGCGTATGCCGAGCTACACACATGTTCTATACCTTCCCACGCTCATCTAGGATCAAAAAACATCAAATTTAATCAAGTTTAGGCGCTGTTCTTTGAAAATTTTGAGCCGCCGCCGGTTTTTGCCCTAGGTCGCTGATAAACTCATGTTTGCAGCCCGTTTGGAGATGCTTTGAGCTCATGACGATGATTAGGGTTCCACCACGGTGCTCTAGGAAGAAGAACCGGAGCTCTTGATCCATCCTAGCGAGCGTTCAATGTCGCCGAAGTTGTGCTGCCGCCGCCGCTCGTTGCCGACACATTTCCGGTGGCTGGTAGCCTCGGCCGACCCCAAAAACAAGTTTCCCGTGGTCCAAAAGTAAGGAGCGGCGAGTTTTGGCCCTAGGCGCGACCGGAAACATCGGTCCAGTGAACCTCACCGGTGCCCACCGCCGAGCGCCGCCACCCGAGTGCTGCCGGCACGAAGAAGAAGAAAACTGTAGGGTGGGGCCCGCGTGCAGGGTTTTAAACATTTCCCTCATTTCTCAGTATTAGTTCAAATTCAAATGCTCCTAACTTTTAATAGGACCCTCCAAAAATTGTCAAACAAATTTCATTGGATTCCTATCAGTGAGTAATATCTAGGGGTGCATCCCAATATTTATGAAAATTCTTAGATTTGGCTCAATAATTCAATTAAATATAAATTTAGGGAATTAATTACAGGAGTTCTGTTTATTGGAAAATTCTCAATTTTGGGCAGAACCTTCCTATAAATATACTGGAACTCCAGGAAAAATTTCAGAGGCATTGGACCTCATTTGATAGGATAAATGATGATTCAATCTTGTATGTCTCTGAAAATTAGGAAAAATAACAGAAACATTTTCCAGCTTTTAGCCCAATCATGTAAATTCCATATCTTAATATAGGAAACTCCAAAAACATGAAACCAAGTCCTATAGACTCATAAGACTCACAAGTTTCTAAAAATCCAAAAGTGGAGTATGCCAAGACCCTATAATTGCCATAGGAATTCAGAGAAGCCAAATAGCTAAGAAAATTCTTTCAGCTACATCTTACATCAACTTTGTCTGAAATTTTGCAAGCCATACCTCTGTATAATCTATGGACCATTGTAAAAATTTCAGAGCAATTTTAGGTCATCTTCCTTAGTTCTCTGCTGGTTCTTTCCAATTTCTTCCTTATGTCCATTATATAGTTCTTTGAACTTCAGTCCAAAAACCTCCACTGCTCAAAAATGTTATTTTCTCTTTTATAGCACATACCCAGACCCAACTCTTAAGTGTTAGTTAATCTGAACCCTTCTGACGTCATAAAGCACTTTTGTTTTATAATTCCTTACTTACAATATAAATTTGTTCATATTCATATCGGTAGGAAACACGACGAAGGAGTTCAACGAGGAACTCTACTCGGAGCAGAAAGTTGAGGCTTTAATCGTCGCCAAGCTACTGACTTAAATTTAGAATCAAATATGCAGCAACCTAAGGCAAGTCCCGGTTTCCATTTAACAGCTTTTAGTTATATTTTTCTTTCTATCACTTTCATTGGTCTAGTATGTATTGTGCATTAGGTCAAGGATGATTGATACTACAAATGCATGACCGACAAACCCTTGGAGTTGAAGGGTACAACAGGTTACCTTCATGTAGTTTCTTCTAGGCTTAAGTTGCATAGGAATCGGTACAAGTCGGGTAGTTGGAAGCTACTCGCGAGGCTAGGATTTTGGTTCAACGGGGTATGATTCTAGAGAATGAAATAACTGGAATGGAAAATGAGACCGAGCAGACACTAGGAGCAGCAGGACGTTGGGCCTGTGTTTCCATAGCTCTGTTTGTGTCGGTTAAGGACCGATGTGTATGCCGCCCTGTCGAGCAAGTTTGAACAGTACCAGATGCATACTGGAATTATGGGGCCAGGAAACCGATGTAACTCGGGTACTCTCGTGTCGAAACTTATACTGCCGTCCTTTGGGGGTTGGTGTCAGAGGTGTAAACCCACTAGTGGCCCATCTGATGGGTCGGTAGAACTGGTTCCGCATTAGAGTGACGGGTGAAAGGTTGCTGCATACAACGTAAGAAAGAGCTCTTGTGTGAGTCTTTCGAGGTGGGTGTATGTGTTGTGTGTTCCGGGTGTGTCCTGATTCGAATCACCGTCCCTCGTGGTTATATGAGTACCACTTGTTCACTGAGTTGTGACGTAGTAATTACTTCCAGATGAAGTGAGATGAATCATTGCTGTTGTGAAGTTCTTATGTTCATTGTATTGCAAACCATGTATGCTATAGTTGTAGAGCTCACTAAGTTTATGTTCCACTTTGGGCATAACCACATCGGAGGAAAGCGTTTCTTGTTTGATTGTGGACTTCCGATGTGAGAGCTGCCTAAGGCATATTAATCTGCTGCTATAAAACTGAATGTAAGGATTAACATGTAGCCGTGTCTTTATTGCAACATACTTTTCCAATATTATAAATTCCTGCGTGTAGAGTTTCATGTTTAGGAGTGTCGGCTCAGTCTTGCTGAGCTTTCAAGCTCACGGTTGCATTTTAGTGTTTTACAGGTTATATAAAATTTGCTATGAAGATGGTTGTTCGGTGAGACATCGGAGACTCACCGGAAATCTTGCTGCTGCATTCACTTTTATTGAAGCTAGTAGGAAGCGTCCACGGGCTGGGCGTCTTCGCTTTTGCGTAGTTAGGACTGAGAGTACATGTGTAGGTATATTCCGCTGCGTGTACCTTCATGCTACATTATGTTGTAAATGACACTATCCTGAGAAATAAAAGACTTTGTATGTTTATTGTTTCTTTTCGTGTATGCTGTTGGGTGCCACATCGCACGGCACCACCCAATGTGCATCCAGAAGTGTGGATCCCGGAAGCGGTTCCCCACACCTCCCCTACGCTTCACCACCATTTGCTATAGTCTGAAGTCCACCTTGAGCCACACCACTGGCCTGTATGTATTTACTGCTGCTACCACGCCCAGAATCACGGCCACGCGTTGCACCCATGTATCTCCTAGGAAAACTGCCACGTGACCTGTTGTTGGTGTTGCGCGGCACAACAGGACAACCACGACCTCTACCCTAGCCTGCAGGTCTCCATGATCCTTTACCCTTTGCACCTGACATGGCAATGGATGAGGAGGGGAGGGCAGTTTTTGTGGAGGGGAGGCAGCTATTGTGGATGTGGGTGGGGGAGGCGAGGCTGCTCCAGGGATTTGGAGGAGGTGTGCGTCAGGGAGGAGGGAGAATGGTGCGGCTGCTGTGGAGGGTGGATGGGCAGCAGGATAACATGTAGGGGTGGCGGCTTCTGTAGGGTTTTGTGGATGTAAGCCCCCCCTGTGGTTTTTTGCAGAGGATTCTGTGTAGCAGGCTAGTCCTGGGTTATGGGCCTCCCAGGTAAGCCCCTGGCCCGATATGTCCAAATTATCCCTGGTACCTTGGGTATTTGATTTTTAATTTGAACTTGAACCCCCATCCCCTAATCTAACTCCATCTTGAAACTGTTGCACCACGGGACATTGATTGTCCGGTGAAACTCCAGTGAACTTCCGATGCAGAGCAATTCGCAACACATCACCAAAAGTAAGGGGATGTAGCCGAATCTTAGGGAGAGGACCTTTCATGGTTTCATCTTCCATGGGGTTCTAGTCTCTCTTTTGTGGTTGCTTTTTCCTGTCATGCTATTTTCTCCCCCGTGTTCTGCACCTGGTGGATGGACATCAACACAAACTGTTTTCCGTCGAGGCTCCGGTGAACTGAGCTTAACCTGACCCTCCGTGTCATTTTCTTCCTCGTCGCTGTCGACTTCAGTGGAGGATGCCCAGAATGGCTGCAAAATCCGTTTGGCCAGCTGAAAATCTTGTCCATATGTAGGCCATCGGAGTTCTTCTGTGATGCGATCTTCTAGCTCTCCGGGTATGAAAGTGAGTCTTCGGTTAACGTTTCCATTATCTGTCTCGTCCTCACCGGGCATCTCATTTGAACATGATTGTAATCGCTGCATGGCCCTGTTCACCTGCATGGCAATATGCATGAACCAGCTAAAAATCAAATGGAAATGTGTTTACCTGGGCTACTCTCATATATCTTCATAGTCTTATTGCTCCACCAGGAGATCACGATCTGGAATACAAAAATTTTTAATCTTCAACACTTAATCTGCGATGATCTGGACCCCCTAGATCTGGGTCTTCAGGCCTTCGAATCTTGATACAAATTCTTGGGAAGAATTTCCAGATGTGCCAGAGTAGGGGAAAGAATCATCTCAGGAAGTCATCCCAAGGAGGTGCGCAGGAGAGGAGAGGAGAGGGGAGGAGCCGAAGGGCAACACCTCTGTCATGGATGCCTAGTGAGCTGTATCTTTATTATATCCTATTTTCTTTGAAATTTAGTGTGAATCTGCAATATTAAAACATTGTGATTCCAATGTTGGAACAATCTTTAACATGTTACAGGACATTTTGAAATTATCATGAAACAAATTTCAATAATAGAACCAAGAATGAACAAAACCTGTTTTGATTTCACAACCCGTTTGAACAATCCACATTATAGCAGGCATTGTAATATAGCATAGGTACGGATAACGGTGGGGGGCTGGGGAATCATGAGCTGATATCAACCATGGCTCCCGCTCCTGCTCCTGTGCTCGCTCTTCCTCTCGTTCTTGCATCTGCCTTCGCTCCCATCCACATCCCTGACCTTTTATAGCTTGATTATCGCCACTGCTTCTTTGAGCTGATCTTTGGTTAAATGGACTGAAGACCTGGAAATCTTCTTGAGCTTTAAGAAAATGGTCAGCTTCATCACCTGGTTAGAAATTAAGACTTCTCAACAGGTAAACGCTTCCAGAACGAAGAATTCTGAAGATTTTGTTCTCCAGTTCATCACCCCTCATCTGATTCTCGTGGATCTTTCTTTCTTCTTGTAGTTTTTTTGGCGTTTCACCTTTCGCTTAACAGAGAAAAATATGTGTTTGGCTTTACATTGCTGCTTGGGGGGTTCTTCAGCGGATTTTCATGTTCAGGATCTTCACATTAAAATCTCAGTTTTCTCCAAACAGTTGGAGTTCTGATTTGCTCTTTGAAAAGGATTATTACCGAACATTTTTTTATATCTACTTCCACTCTGGAGAGATGGAGGTGACAGGTGGAGAATTGAAAAAATGGGAAAAGGAAGAAAAGGAAAGTTGGACAACAGTGTCTCGCAAGAGAAACTCAGTAAGAAGAAGAAGATCGTTTCTTTCTCTGAAAAATTGATATATAAATCTCCGAAGACTAAACCAAGATGACGGGAATTGGATTCTACTCGAATAATCAAATTGGGTGATTTTTATTTCCTTCGCCGAATTTCAGTCAAAGATATTTGGCTCCACGAATATTTTGAATATTCAAAATCATCACACGGAACTTAATGTGGGAGCCATTAAAAAGACACCTTGAAGACACTGCAGTATGTTAGAGATATAGGAGTTGATTGTATTTTCCCCATTGTATAAGTAGTTTTATGCATATTTATAATCTCCTGAACCTCTATATATTCAGGCCTCCTGCCCCCATAGTAATACAATTCTCTCATTCACAACATGGTAACAGAGCCATCTAATTAGAGTTATGTGAAACTCTAAAAATTCAACAAGTGTAGATCTCAACAAGGCTTGAGAAGAAAATGTTGAAAATTAAATATTTTGAATACAAAGGTGTGAGATCGAACTAAAAACTGAAAACATGAGCATAGCACTTAACAACACCATCTGACCGCACATTTCAATTCCTTAGGAGAAAACTAGGCAGGCTACCAAATTTCATAAAATTTGGAGCTAATTTGCTTTTATAAAAGATGAAGTAATGCATAAGTAGAGTTCCATATTCGAATTCTGAATTCTACAGTCAAACTTGTGTGAAGCCCACATGTTTACTTGCTAAAGTGTTGATCACATCACGCACACCACAGCTTATATTGTGGTAAAGTTATGAACACATCTGAAGAGCAAGTAACCACCATCAATAGACTGATTAAAGGAAAAACTCAAAAATCCAAAAGTATGATTTCCCACAGGTGAACATGAGAGGATGAGCTCACAATTAGGTCCTAAACATTCTTAGGAATGCTCATGCCAAGTTTCATGCAAATCCAAACCTTTTTGATGTAATTTTTGGGATACAATTGTAAAAGGGTTTGTTTGAATGCAATTTCAAATTTAAGCTACTTTCATCATCTGAATTCAAAAGGTGGATTCATATTCATACTCAGCACATTTTTCTGAGTTAGTCCACCAATTTTCATCCCCATTGGAGTTGATCTTGTCGGGAGCCTATATTTGAACTAATTCAAAACTGAATTTGAAATTCAAATTCAAGTGTGAATTAAATTTAGCCAAAGCAGCTCCAATCTGATGAATTTGAATTCCCAAACGTCCATTGTGGAATTCTAGTAAATTAGAGGGGCATTGGGGTCCGCAGAAATTAAGCAGATTCAGTGGATGAGTATTAGGGACAGAGGGAGCCACTGTTCAGCCTCTCAGGCGTGTTTACGTGCTTAGTGGGAGCGGGCGCCGTGCCTTTGTGTCAAAGTTCACCGAGAGGCGGCGGCCAACTCCTGCTTCGCCGTTGAAGGTGGCTCGACAGGTGTTGCACCCTCCACTGACACCTTTGGGCTATAAAACGGACGGTGTCAGCCGGCGAGCTCCTTTTCCGATCGTTCCCGCAACACACCGCCTAGCCACCCGGATTTTGACCCCGTGCAAACCGAGCTACAATCATTCTCCGATCTCGATGTACATGGCAAAGTGGTGCGCCAGCTTGTTCTTGAGCTCACAGCACAAACCGTTCTTAGGTTTGTCCCTCGTACGCAACAAATTTAACAATTTAGTAACGGGAGCTCATTTCGGGGCTCGATTAGGTCTAGGACGAATTCGGGAGAATCATCGTGTGGGAGCTCAAACTGGGTTTAGAAATCACATCTAGGAATCCTTGCGCCCCTCCTCGATCAAAAACCAGCGAGAAACACCCACCAGAACCCTAGTTTCATCGAGGAGCAGTTCGGCGAAAGAGCCCTTTTGGGTCCAAACCGAGGCCATGCCAAGTTCCGCGAGGTTGCCCTGGACGTGGTGACGCGATTAGCGCGTGGAGAGGGTGACCGGAACGACGGGAACATGTCACCGATAAGGTGCAGTGGCATAGCGCTCGTCGCCGGTGAGCTAGGATGGTTAGCCGTCGGTAGCGATGTGTCCATCGTGTTCAGCATCCAAAACTAGGTGGGGGCGGCGAGTTTCACCGTCGCCGGCGAGCTAGGTCGCCGGGAATGCCGACCTCGTTGAAGCTCCGGCGGCTCGGTGCGGCGGCGTCGCGAGGTAGAAGAAGACCCCAGCCCCACGTGTCAGTGACCCGGCAAAGCGCGCGAGGCGGTTTAAATTAAACTAAGCGCGTGGGGCCCGCTGTCAGCGACTGTTTAAGTGCGGGAAGGATTTAATGTAGGAAAATAAATCAGGAATCAGCCAAAACTTTAGAAATTCATAACTTTGTGTAGAATTGTCCAAATTTAGTAAACCAAATATTGTTGGATTCAACTCTCTGAGTACTTTCCAGCAAAATAGGTTTCATACTATGAAAGTCTTTAGTGTTTCAGAATTACTTCCATAAATTTTAAAATGTTGGGAATTTTCCCTGGAGGTCCACATTGTGGAAAATTCTAAAATTTGGCTAGGATGTTCATTTTAATACCCTTGAGTCTCATGCAACTTTCAGATCCATCCGAGTTCATTAATTCCACCTAATTGTGTGATTAAGTGAACGGCCCTGAGAAAATAGAAAAATGTACAGTTTTTCAGAATTTTCTCAAACTTGATTAGAGCATAACTTTCTCTAGGATTCTCAAAATTACATGAAACCAACTCCATTAGAACCATCTCAAGCTCTAGTTTCCAGTAAGTAATGGTTTGATCCATGAAAATCCATGGAAATCCTTAAAAGCTCTAGTAATGGCCATTTAGACATTTATTTGTGCAGGGCTCAAATGAGCTTTGTTTCAAATGAAATTTGGCCAAGTCTCTAGTTAGGTTCTCACCAAGCCACAGTAAATATTTCAGAGCTGAAATGGATGTCTAGCTAGAGTTAGGGTATTTTTAGTTATCAATTTAATATATTTGCATTATATTTGACACATACCGTTAATTTGATTACATATACTCATTGAAAGCAAGGAATCCTCGGAGATCTTGGACTTCAAACCTTCGGAGGAGAATCTACCACTGACCAGCAGCAACAAGGCAAGCCTCGATTTGCATTTAACAATTTTATCAGGTTTTTGGTTCATATTCACTTACCTTGAGGTATGCATGTGCATTAGGTGTAGTACGATTGAAACTCTAGTTGCATAACCAGATTATCCTAAAAGAGAGCGAGCGTAGTATCTAAGTCCTCGCGTAGCATATGCCTTTCTTAATGTCTTATAGGCTCCAGTAGTTGGAATCTACTCGCGAGTATAGGATTCGCCACATATGGGATTGGTTCGAGATGTGAGATAACTGTAGTAATAAAAATTAGGCAACGCAGGGGCGTAGGATGCAGCAAGAATAAGTCTTGTGCACGTAGCCTTGCCCATGTAGATGTAAACTGAAGGTTTGTACTACTTGTGTACAAATTTAGTAAGTTTGAATGTAATACTATATTTTCTTATAATATGTGTTGTCAGGTGTCGCATCGTGATCCTGGAAAGTACAGATTTTGGTCCATCACAGGCTGGCATCAGACTGCATTGAGGAAGCACACTAAATAAGGACAGTATTAAAGGAAAAATTAGGATTACGGTGAGGAATCGCTAGTATACCCAAATAATGACCATTTTAGTATAGTTACTTAAAGTGGCATGACTAACTTACTTGTCATAATTTTGTATTTGGATTATGTAACGACGCACCTACGCTCAGTAAGAGGTAAGATACGCTACTGAAAGCGGTCAATTTTGCTTAGCTCCCTCATGCGCGGAATGTAGCATGAGATGTTCTGCTCGGCAAAGAACAGAAAATGAATATTTTTTTCTAAGACTCTTTATGTCTTAGAGACATATGAACGGCACTAGCCTCCAGTGCGCAAACCTAGGGGCAAGAGGAGGAGACCCCATCGTGTAGTTTGTAACATAAAGTATGTGCTCTAGGACTTGTTATTTTCTATGGGGCATAGAAAAACGCTGGTCCACCGGTGTGCTTAATTGCAAAGGTGTGGAGCCCTCCGTCTAATGGTGAATAACCAGGCCATGTACCTTAAGACGTGGCTTCACTTAAGGACGGCGGTATGGCAATGATACGGGCGTATGTATTTAATTTCAAACATGGACCTGCCTGAAATTACAAACCATTTGTCTGAATATTTATCGAGTGTTCTTCTGCAGCTGCTAACTAGTATGTATCTCATGTAGCACACGCTTGCGAAAAAAGTTTTTGGTGCCACCATTGAGTTGTATATGCCGGTATAATATGGTTCGGATTTTCCATTTTGTGTGGAACGTAGTACCGGCATATAAAAATCATTATTGCATTAAAACAATTTTGAAAAGGAACTAATATAACCAATATCAGTTCTTAGGACCCTAGATTTGTGACGGATCGAAATCAATACATCCTAGGATCTCAGAGGGTGGTGCCGCATGCTGCGACACCCGACAGCACACATGATAAGAAACATAGTATTATATTGAAACATACTGAATTTGTACAAAAGTGGTACAAACCTTCAGTTTATATCTATTTACAGAGTCTACTACAGCGGAAGATAATTATACAACTCACGCCAACACCTAACTAGCAAAAGTTGGTTGACCGGCCCTACGGACAACCCACACTAGCTGCACTCAGCCTCAGTGCGGCATGTACGGCTCCGACTCAGTCGTAGTCCCCGATGGAGGGTAGCCCTTGCCGGTGGACTCATACTCCGAGTCCGTGGGGTACTCCTCACCTGCAAACACTCATAGCAGTAACCCTGAGCACGATGGCTCAGCAAGTCTTAACCGACTGTCCTACACATGAAACTCTACATGCAGGTCATAACAAAGATAGGATGACAATTTGCAGCAAAGGAAACACCTAAAAGTTCATCCTTAATTCATATTTTAGCCACAAGTTAACGGTTCATGAATCTGAAATTTAGTGAGCAATATTTGGTGGCACACATGTAACAATACAATTTATTCATAGCAGCAGTATTGTATCACAACATTACATAATTATACCTACGTCACGACACAGTGACCAAGTAGTACTGATCACCGTGAGGGATGGTGAATCGACTTGATATACACCTGCAGGGATACCCGAATAGCACGTCACGTACGCCGACCCGTGGAGCTGCACAGCACGCTCACTCGATGTCGTACGGGACAACCTTTCTCCAAACAGCCCAAACGTCGAACCGGTCGCACCCAAACGGACAGGAGGTTCCCTACACGGAGCATCTCTCTATGCCCGTTAGCAGATTTCCACCTTGCTGCTCTCAACCTACACCTATAAATCGGTGCGTTATGCCTCGACGCCCGGAGGTATAGGTTACATCAGTTTATCAGGGCCCATATATCCGATATGCCTTCGGTACGTTCAAACTTGATCAGCATGGGACATACACGGATCGGTCCTCAATTGACACGGACAGGGCTGCGCCCACAAGACTTCCGCTTGCTGCACCCTACACCCTGCCTAATCTCATTTTCTTTCTAAAGTGATCTCACGTCACTCGAACCAATCCCGTGTGTCCCGAAGCCTGTACTTGCGAGTAGATTCGAACTACTCGACTTGTACCGAAGTCTATACACATTAAGCAGAGCATAAACTACTCGAGGACTTAGAAACTACCCTCACTCTTGTTTGGATAGTCTGGTTATGCATTTGGGGTTTCATCCATCCTACACCTAATGCACATACATACCTCAAGCTAAATGTGTATATAAAGCGAAACTTTATAAACTTTGTTAAGTGCAAACCGGGGCTTGCCTTTTTGCTGCTGGTCGGATGTTAGTGTCTCTTCCGGAAGTAGGAAGTCCAAAACTTCTGGGATCTCTTCGCCTTCAGCGACTACACGTAGGTACATTAACGATATGTCAATTTAAATGCAACGTTTAAATTTAGTATGTAAAGACTGTAACTCTAGCTAGATATCCCATTTGGCTCTGAAATTTTTATGGTGTCTTTGTAAGGACCTAACCAGAGTCTTGACCAATTTTCATTTGAATCAAAACTCATTTGATCTCTGCACAAATAAAAGTCTAATTGGTCATTACTAGAGCTTCTAAGGATTTCTAGTGATTTTCATGGGTCAAACCCTTACTTTATGGAAACAAGAGTATGATATGGTTCTAATGGAGTTGGTCTCATGTAATTTCAAGAATCCTAGAGGAAGTTATGCCCTAATCAAGATTTGAGAAAATCTGAAAAATGTTTCTGTACATTTTTCTATTTTCTCAGGGCAGTTCACTCAATCACACCATTAAGGGGATTAAATGAACTTGGATGGATCTGAAATTTTTCCTGTAACTCAAGTATTTTCAAATTAACATCCTAGCCAAATTTCAGAATTTTCCATAAAAGAATTCTCCAGATAAAATTCCCAACAATTTAAACTTGAGGGAATTATTTCTGGAACAAAAAATAAGTTTCATGAGCTGAAACTTGTTTTTCTCTATAGTACATCCAGAGATAAATCCAACAAAGTTTGGTTCACTCAATTTGGAGCTTCCTAGTCAAAGATATGGATTTATAGAATTTGGGTAAAAGTCTGAAAATGGCTCTCGTTATTTTTCCTATTTTCAGAGACATAAAGGATTGACACCACATTTGGACAAGGAAATGAGGTCCAATGCCTCTGAAATTTTTACTGGAGTTCAATGATTTTTGGTAGAATGTCCTGCCCAAATTTCGGAATTTTCCAATAAATAGAACTCCTGTAATAATCCCTACAAAATTTTATTTTAATGAATTAATGAGCCAAATCTACGGATTTTCATAAAAATTGGGATGCACCCCTAGATATTACTCACTGAGAGGAATCCAATGGAATATATTTCACAATTTTTGGAGGTACCTATCGAATGTTATGGGCATATGAAGTTGAACTGAAACTGAAAATGAGGGAAAAAAAGTTTAAACTCTGGCGCGCGGGCCCCACACCACAGTATTCTTCTTCAACCTCGCGCCACACGGCCGAGCGGCGTCGACCTCCGGCAAGCTCCGCGGGAAACATTCTTGCGGCCTCCCCTAGGGCTCCCACTCGCTGCCCCTCCCTTTAGGAGCACGGGGACCTCATCCCCGGGGTCGGTCGAGGCCCCCGACCACCAGAAATGGGCCGGCGACGAGAGGCGGCGGCGGCTCGACTTCGGCGACATCGCACTCGCTCTAGAATGGCTCAAAGTCTTTGGTTTTTCTTTCTAGAGCACTGTGGTGGATCCCTAATCACCGGCATGACCTCAAATCAGCTCAAAGGTAGCTGCAAATAGGAGTTCATCGGCGACCTAGGACCAAACTCGGTGCCGGCTCATAATTCTCAAAGCACAGCGCCAAAACTCAACGAAATTTGATGGTTCTTGATCCTATAATAGCGTGGGAGTGTCTAGATCATGTTTGTAGCTCGGCCTAAGTGATGGTGGAATGATTACGATGAATTTCTAATGTTTGTGTGGCTCGGTTATATGAACGCTGAAGCACTAAACAACCAGAATCGTCCTCGGCAATGCATAAAACGTTGAGAGGGTTGCACGGTTGGGTTTAGCACCTTAGGGCAGATGTTTTTCATGTAGATCGTCGGCCACGAAGACGCTTGTGTTGCCCGGGCGCCGGTGAGCAGAGAGGGTCGGTCGGCGGCTGTGTTTGCGTCAGGTGTGAGCGAGGAGAGCTGGGGAGAGCGAGGGAGATGGCTCACGTGCGAAGGCAGCATGTTGATCATTCTTTACTCGGTGATCTGATCCGCGAGCAGAAGCTGGCGCTCAGTGCAACGTCGGTTGGCGCCGTGGTCGGGGGCTGGCGCGCGCTGCGTTCGGCTGCCCGAGTGAGAAACAGAGGAGACTTCGGGGGTAAGTCTACTGGCAAGTGGGCCCCATTTCCCCCTCTTCTTTTCTTTCCAATTCCTTTTTAATTAGTAAACGAGCCCCAAATTTGATAAAATTTGGAGGATAGGCCAAAATACATGTGAGGAACACAATGGTGCACTCATATTTAAATTTTGGTGAAGTTGGAATTTGAAACTGAAATTTAAATTCAAATTCAAATTGTCGCCCGTTTTAATTCCAACAAATAGGAAATACTTTCCAAATGAGCTGAAAATTTGCCGGGCTATTATCAGATGTGTGGAGAATCAAATGGTAGATTTAGGTCTCCGTGTTTGGACATTTTTGCATGTTTACTTTAGCATTTGGAGCTCACACCGTTGTATTCAGAAATTTAAATTCCATCTCATTTTCTCGGTGTGACTTGCAGCTCCACTTGCTAGAATTTTGGGATTTCACATCTCTCCCCCCTTAAAAAGAATCTCGTCCCGAGATTACAAAAGAAGAGACAAATATGTGAGAATTACCTGTGATGAGACACCATGAAATCCGGGTAGTTTGAGCAAAGGAATTCTTCGCTCTCCCACGTCACTTCCTCAGCGGTGTGGTTGCTCCACAATATCTTGTAGAATCACAGCATTCGATTACGCATGGTCCAGGCCTTCTCATCAATAATTGCCACCGGATATTCAGCTTAAGTCAAATCCGTTTTTAGCTCGCCAATGTCTTCGGTGGGAACAGTAGCTGTATACTTCAGACATTTCCGGAGTTGTGAAACATGGAAAACGTCGTGAACACCAGCGAGACACGCCAGTAGTTCTAGTCGATATGCTACTGGTCCACACTTCTCGGTGATAGCATAGGGTCCAATAAATTGGGGAGCGAGTTTCCCCTTCACGCCGAATTGATGCACGCCTTTCGTCGGAGATACCCGGAGATACACGTGTTCCCTGACGTCGAAGTGCAGCGGCCCACGCATCTTATAAGCGTAACTTTTCTGTCGGGATTGGGCGGCCTTCAAGTTGGCTTGATTAATACAAACGCGCTCTTTGGTGTCGCTCACCAAATCAACCCTGAACGTGACCCTTTCACCGGACTCGCACCAGTTCAATGGAATGCGGCATTTGCGACTGTAGAGAGCCTCATATGGTGCTATCTTGTAGCTCGCTTGATAGCCATTATTGTATGAGAATTCCGCCAAGGATAGATGATCAACCCACTTTCTACCATGGTGGATGGCACACGCTCTCAACATGTCTTCTAACATTTGATTTACGCTCTCAGTTTGCCCATCTGTTTGAGGGTGATAGGCGGAGCTTCTAATCAGCTTAGAACCCAAAGCAGCGTGCAACTGCTCCCAGAAACGAGTCACGAACAATGCCCCTCGGTCTGAGATTATGGTCTTGGGTACTCCATGCAAGCATAAGATTCTTGCAATGTATAGCTCCGCATACCTGCTTGCATGGAAATGTGTATGTAGGGGAATGAAGTGAGACGACTTGGTTAACCGGTCAACGATTACCCAAATTGAATCATGCTTGTTGGAAGTTAGGGGTAATCCCACAATGAAATCCATGCTCACATCTTCCCACTTCCATGATGGAATTTTCAGGGGTTGCAACAGCCCTGATTTCCTCATTTGATCCGCCTTCACTCGTCTACACGTACACACTCGGATATGTACTTTGCAACTTCCCGCTTCATCCGTGTCCACCAAAATTTTCTTTTGAAAGCTTGGTACATTTTTTGCTGCCCGGATGAATGGATAATTTAGACAAGTGAGCTTCATAAGGATCTTCTTTCTCAGCTCCATATTCCGGAGTACGACTATGCGGTCATTGAACCACAACGTCCCCTCATCATCTTTCCGGAAACATTTGATATCCCCACTGTCTATCCGTCTCCGGAGATGTGCCATGCCCTTGTCAACCTTTTGAGCTGCAATAATATCCTCCATAATAGTAGGGACGAGGGCAAGGTTGTAGAGTGATCCATAGGGAACCAAGTATAAACTCGGCTCTTCCTCTTCCATCGGTGTAATGGTAAGGTTATTGACATGTTATTTCTTACTCAGTGCGTCGGCAACCACATTTGCCTTGCCGGGATGGTAATGAATCTCAATATCATAGTCTTTGATTAATTCTAACCACCTCCTTTACCGCATATTCAGCTCCTTCTGCGTGAAGATATATTTTAAGCTCTTGTGGTCGGTGTAGAGATGCACCAAAGTCCCCAGGAGATAGTGCCTCCACATTTTCAGCGCCAAAACCACAGCAGCGAGCTCAAGAACATGAGTCGGATAGTGCTGCTCATGGTTTCGAAGTTGGCGTGAGCCATACGTGACCAAACGTCCTTCTTGCATCAACACGCAGCCGAGCCCGATACTAGACGGATCACAATACATTTCGAAGGGATTGGTCGTATCCGGTTGAGCTAAGACCGTGGCTGTTGTGAGATGCTTCACCAATGCTTGGAACGCTCCTTCACATGCTGGGTTCCAAACATATTTTGTTCTCTTCTTCAATAATTCTTTCATCGGCATAGTAAGCTTGAAGAAGCTTGGAATGAATCTCCGGTAATATCCCGCTAAACCGAGGAAGCTTCTGGCTTCATAGACAGAAGTGGGGGCTTTCAATTTCAGCAATTGTTCAATTTTGCTTGGGTCAACGGCAATGCCTTCCGCTGAGGAGATATGTTCGAAAAATGGCACTTGGCTGATCCAAAAGTCGCATTTGCTTAACTTGGCATAGAGCTTATGGTCTCACAACCGCAATTGTTCAGCATTTTCTGCTTCTGCCTTGGAGTAAACCAAGATATCATCAATGAACACCACAATGAACTTGTTCAGCTCCGGCATGAACACTGAGTTTATAAGATACATGAAATGTGCCGGAGTGTTGGTGAGACCGAAAGACATGACGAGATATTCATATAGTCCATATCTCGTCGAGAATGCCGTCTTCGGAATATCCTCCCCCCGGATCTTTATTTGATGATACCCGGAGCGAAGGTCCATCTTTGTAACACACTTGCACCCACAAGTCGATCGAATAGGATGTCAATGCGGGGCAGTGGATATTTGTTCTTGATGGTGACGGTGTTGAGCGGCCGGTAATCCACACACAGCCTCAAGGTTTCATCCTTCTTCTTGACGAACAGCGTCGAGCATCCCCAATGCGAGGAACTTGGTCTAATGAAACCCTTACTCAACAAATCATTGAGCTGTTCTTTCAACTCAGCCAGCTCGTTCGGAGCCATTTTATACGGTCTCCGTGATATGGGAGTAGTCCTGGGTGCAAGTTCAATCTTAAACTCCACATCCCGTTCAGGTGGCATGCCCGGAAAATCATCTGGGAACACGTCGGGGTACTCTCGGACAACGAGGATGTCCTCTAACTTGGGAGCTTCAGTATGATAGGCGGCTGAAACTTCCGGGACTGGATTGTCCAGTATGAGGGACTGCGGATGGTGGAGTGGAGAGTTGAGATAAACCGTCCATGCCAAAGTATCTAGGACAGCTCCATGGTAAATTAGCCATGACATACCTAAGATTGCATCAATCTTCTACCCCTCAAGAATAATCATAGTAGTGGGATATATCTTCCCACCTAAGCACAGTGGTGCTTTTGGAATCATCATATTTGCTGAAATCTTCCCTCCTGGTGAGCAGATAATATATGAGCACTCGGTTAGAAAGACTTGCATTTGATGCTTAACCACATATGATGCACTTATATAGTTGTGGGTTGCACCAGAATCAAATAAAATGATGATTGCTTGATTGTTGAGAGTGAACGTACCCGCCAGCATGTTTTCTCCTTCCGAGGCATCCTCATTGTCGATGTTGCGAACGCCCCTGGTTCGCTGACCTCCCTTCTTGACCGGGGGTCGGCCTCGAGCACCGCCCTGATACTGGGCTTGCCCGCTGCTTTGCTCCCCCTGAGGACAGTCATTCGAGAAATGACCCACCTGGCCACACGTGTAGCATGTGTAGCGAGGCGGTCCTCCGCTGACTGGCGGACGGAATCCCGGGGCGCGTTATGGTGGTGGGAACACCCGGGGTACCATCTACTGCTGTTGCTGTTGCAGTCACGGTAGTGGCATCGGCGGTCGGAACAGGGGTGGCTGAAAAGAACGACCCCCAAACTGCTGAGGTCGTGCCGGTGGATGCCATTCCTAACCATATGGTGTCCGATACACCATGCTTTATTTTTGAGGAGCTTGTCAGCTCCTCACGGCCTCGTCGAGCCAGATCACGCTGAGGGGTGCTGCGTTGCACAGCACTGAATAACGCACATAAAAGATACAAAGCGGAAGCAAAATTTTATTACATAAAAGAGTTTATGAACATGTTTACAACAAAATAAGTTCAGTCCACACTCACGGGAGTAGACTACGCACAGAGTTCACGTTCAGACCGTGAACGTGTCCCCTCTAGCACACACATGCACTAACACGGCGGCATGCACGACTCCCACTCGACGGGGTTTCCCTCTTGGGGGTCCATCTCCTCCTTGGGAGTCTCCTCCTCATAACATCCTGCAAAAGCTTCAAACACAAGCAGTGAGCATGATGACTCAGCAAGTATGATCCGTCTTTCCTATACATGAAACTTCTACATGCTGGGTTACAGTGTAAATGGGAAAGTAAGTTGCAAAGGACTCGCCTAAGTAGTTGAACCTTACTTTCATATTTTAGCAGCAAGTTGTGGAGAACCTCGCGCTAAGGCACATAAGAGAGCCGCAGTAAAACAAGAAACGCATTTCTCTCATGTGCTTTACCCAAGGTTGAAAAGAACTTTAATTTGCTCTAAACTACAACAAAGTCATTAACAATCAAGGTTAGCTTTCAATAAGCAACTCTTACATGACTCTAGCCTGTTCTTTCTACGTCACGGTACAGTGAACAAGTGGTACTCAATGACCGCGAGGGACAAAGATTATAATCGATTTACACCTGCAGGGTTACCTGAATAACCCGTCACGTACGCCCGTACTCGATGTTGCCTACAGAAACCATCACGGACGTCATACACAACCACCTTTCATCCGTCAGCCAAATGTTGAGCCGGTCCAATCATCCTGAGCAAGAGGTCTCTGCACGTGCACCCGCAGTGCCGCCAGCCGATTTACACCTCAATCTCTCAACCTACCCTCTGAACGACCAGCTATGTCTCAACACCCAGCTACACGGAATTACATCGGTTTCCCGGTTCCCATATATCCAGTAGGTCTTCGGTACTGTTCTAGCTTATTCAACAGGCCCGCACATGGCTCGGTCCTCAACCAACATAAGCGGAGCTACGGCACCCAGGACCCAAAGTCCTGCTGCCCTTATTCTCCACTCGGTCTCATTTTTCTTGCCATGTGTTCCATTTGATATTTTTGCCCGAGTAGTGTGCTTCTAGCCTATTCTCGCGAGCAGTTTCAACTACTCGACTTGTACCGAATCCTACACTATCTTAGCCTTGCAGTATCTAATTGAGGTTTACAAACCTAATCCCAACCCAGGGTTTTCTTGGCTATGCATTTGGGTTTTCAAAGAAGACTCTAATGCATAATTGAAGTGGGTGCTCAAAGTAAGTTCTCAAAACAATAAAAATTGTAAAATGGCTAATGCAAACTGGAGCTTGCCTTGCTGCTGTTGGTTGTAGACTAGCTGTTCCTCCGGAGTGATGAAGTCTAAGACTTCGGGCTCCTCCTCAACCTTAGCGACTACATGAGATAAATACATGTATGTATCAATTTGAATGCTTTTGAATTTGAAGTTGAATTTGTTAAGACTGTAAGTATTGCTAGACAGGCCCAATGACTCTGAAATTTTACTGTGGTTTGGATACAACCTAAAGAGAGACTTGGCCAAGTTTCATTTGCAGCAAAGCTCATCTGAGCCCTCCACAAATAATTGTGTGTTTGGCCTTAATTGGAGCTCTTACGGTGTTCTAGGGATTTCCGTAGAGTAAGCTCTGACTTTCTGAAAACTAGATTTTCAGAGGGTTCTAATGGAACTGGTTTCACTTAATTTTAAGACTCCTAGCCAAAGATATGACCTAAACAATTTTCAGAGAAAATCTGAAAATGTTTCTGGACATTTTCCATTTTCTCTGGAACAGTTTTATTAATCACAACATTAGGTGGATCAAAATAGCTCCAATGGACCTGAAATTTTTATGGTAGCTCAAGGATATTATGGTAAACATCCTGGCTAAATTTCAGAATCTTCCTCCAAAGGGTTCTCAAGTTAAAATTCTAATCATTTTAAATTTTGAAGAATTAATTGTGGAGAAATAAGGATTTTCATAAAGTGAAACTTGATTTGTTAGAAAGTACTCAGAGAGATGAATCCAAAAAATATTGTTCACTCAATTTGGAGTTTCCTATCCAGAGTTATGTGGGTTTGAAGTTTGAACTAGAATCTGAAAATAAAGAAAAGTTTAAATTGCTGCGCGTGGGAGCGGGGCTATGTGTCGACTCCTCAGCCGCTGACACACGGGGCTACTGAGTTTTTCGCTCGCAGCCACAGATGATACGGTGCCCCAGCTGATCCCCGGTTTAAATATCTGCTCGCTGACACGTGGGACAGGGGGCTTCTTCAACCTCTCGACCTCCCGCGCTCGGCCGCCCCCCCCCCCTTCGCCGGAGGGGCTCTGCCGTTCGCCGAACTCTGAGATTTTCGCCGCCTCTGCCTAATCCCACATGGGGAACAATGTGCTGGCCTTAGATCGACATGACAACTGCCGGAATATGGCCGGCGACGAGTGGCGGCTTCGGAAGAACTTCGGTCGTGTCGGTCGGGCTTCCTAGCACCCCAAATGATCGAGCAAACGGTCGTAGAGCATCAATGCACCATAGGGAAGGTCGTCATGAACTCAAAGGAGCTCGTAAATGACTGCAACTAGGATGTCACCGTGCGACCTACGTTGGAAATCTGAAATCCTAGTAAAACTCGAAGAACAGTGGCTACACCCGACGGTTCTCCAATGTTTTGGATCCTATAGACTCCCACGGACGTCTAGAAGTAGTTCTCTAAGTTAGGTGATGAGTGGTGCGGTGTGTAGCACAAATTTTGCGAAGTGGTCTGGCAGCCTCTTTTGTACACTGGCGCAAAACCGTGAAATTCTGGTGACTGCAGCTTATGTCACGCTGCCGGATCTTGCAGTAATGGAAAAGGGAACTATGACGAACCTCTTTGCAGTTCACAGCAAAGGGAAAGGTCGGCGGTGGTGGTCGGACAAGTGGTTCCAGTGGCAGCGGCTTGGTTTGGACTGATGAAGAAAGAACGGTGCTGTGGCGCTCGACGGAAGCCGATCACACGCGGCCACGGGCTGGAACACGTCGAGTGAGGGTCAGCGACCTCGTGTGCGACCTCAGTTCAGCGTGCAAGCCTTTGCTTTGGCCGGTTGATGGTGGCACCGTGAGTTTGGTTGAGCGGCGGTGTTCTTTCGTTTGGGAACGCAACGATCGAACTCTGAGCGGTGAAAATATCCGGGGAGGATAGGGCGTCAGGATAAGAGGCCAGCAACATCGCCCGGTTGCAAAGATTGCCGCGCAGGAGGTGGCAGCGGCGGCTGGCTCGGTGGCGACCGCAGCAATGGCCCGAGAAACCGAGTCCCGGTACTCTTCAGTCGGCTGATCAACTAGGAGGCTGACAGGAGAGTCCCACACCTAGTTTAACCTCTGAAATTTAATTTCTCCCACTGCTCTAAACTGTAGCTCCCCTAATACCCTTTGCAATTTGAATTATCCACCATATGCCCATTTGAAATTGGTAGAATTCAAATTGTCAAGGGTTTGACTATATTGATAGCACATATGCAGTTTGAAATTCAAATTGGATTTAAATTTGCTTAAATTGGCTCATGTCAAGATCAACTCCAAATGGAGTGAAAATTGGTGTGTGAGCTCACAAAAATGTTCTAAGTGTAAATATGAATCCCACTATTGAATTCATGGGGAAAGGACTTTGAATTTGAATTTAAGTTCAAACTAGCCTATTTCTAATTATACCCAAAAATATATCAAAAAGGTTTTGGATTTGGGTGAAATTTGGCATGAGCATTCCTAGCAAGGTGTATGAGTTTTTCCTATGCTCATCCCCTATAAGATGCATGTGGGAAATGCCACTTTTGCATTTTGTGAGTTTATCCTCTAATGACCATGTTGATGGTGTTTACTTGCTCTTCAAAGGGTTTCATAAGTGTTCCTCAAATGAGGTGTGTGTGGTGTGATGAACACTTTGAATGTGTGCAAAAACTTAGGCCCTTACATCCACCCCCGCTGCTTGGTGGAGCGCTTCGCTTTCGCTGCTCAGCCGCTAGTTCCCGCTGAGCATCCTCTTGCATAATCCCGAAGTTGAAAAGATCATTGAAAGTGCCGCGATTACATTGCACAAGATGCATCTTCATCTCGGGATTTAACCCCGATAGAATTGCTCTCGCTTCCTCTCGGTGAAGACTGTGAGACCTATGTGTGCTGAATACATTGGCTATAACGATAAAAGTTTTGAATTCTGCGAAAACACTCTTTTTGTCAAGGTCCGACTCTAGTTCCGAGCTCTGGAAAACCCGACGTAAGGTCTGACTTTCTATGGCTAGGTCCGACATGTGTTTGGTTAGCTCCGGTGGTAGGTCCGACTAGCTTTGGTAAGTTCCGGTGCTAGGTTCTGCTAGCTTTGGTAAGCTCCGGCTCAAGGTCCGGTTAGCTTTGGCATGGTCTGGAGCTAAATCGCAATGGTTCTGTTTCTACCATACAAATGTATCAAACTTGCTTTACATCTATGGAAAGTTTTCTTACTATTCTTTTACTAAGTTTTTGAAGTGTTATGACTGTTTACGGTGGTTAACATTTTGCTATGGTTTGCAACATGCTTATGTGAGATGTTCACGTAAGGTGTTGTGGTTTTCGGAACTAACGTGAGTCAAGTCACGGACTTGTGCTAGAAAGTATTGGTTGTTTATTCATGTGCAGGTGTTGCTTGAGTTCAAGATATTGCTGGTAACGAGATCCATTGAATTAGTCTTAGAGAGAAGATGAGGTTCAACAACCAAGTTCGGGAGGAATTGTGGCTGAGTTGATCGGGAGGTCGCGCAGCATGTTTAGATCAAGAACAATGCATATGAAGGTATTATGGACATCGTTGGAAGGTGTTTGCACGTGTGCAAGGAGTGCATGGATGTGGCAACATGGTTCCAAGGCGTGATGAAGAGATGTGGACGTAAAGAATTGGTAGGAAAGGTCCAACCGGCTGGATTATGGACTCAGGCTGCCTGAGTCGGTTATGGCTCAAATATGGAAAAATTTGAGTTGGTTATGATAGGATTTCATGTGGGACATGGAGTTGAGTTGTTTTAGGAATGTAGGATACGTTACTAAGGTGTTTTGAAGTCTTAAGATTGCTTCTATCTGCGTATAGAAGAGTCTTGAGCAGTTACGGAAAATTTTGATTCAGAACTGAGTAGGATTAGAATACTAGTTTGAATTGGGTTGGCCTCCGGGCTGGTTATATAAGCAAGGGAGGCCAGAGCTCGTGGTAAGAATACCTTGGGCTGTTCCTCTTATGTTTTGATCAATAAAATTCGTAATTTAGAGGAGCTTTTGTGCCTTGTTCCACTGACTTGTTTTTGTCAAGGCTTTCTCGTCGAGTTTCTGGACAGCACGACAGTGCTTTGGTGTTTTGATCATAACTTGACTTTTATAGATCCAATTGACGTTATTCTTTTTGGGTTGTCTTCAAAACTTAATTATATATCATCTTTGACAATTTCACGGTAATTGGATTTGTAGTTTCTGATCTACACAAGTTTCTTTCCAGTGTTCCAGATCTGGTTTTTACTCGAGTAGAACAGATTGACCCTCGTTTGATCTTTCGATCATAACTTGAGTTTTTCTTGACGGATTTCCGTGATTATTGTTGTTGTGTCTTCGTAACTTGATTCTATATAATACATACAACTTTTGTCACTGTTGAATACATTTATATCAGTCGCATACACGGTCTCTTTAACAGATCAATTTTCTGTCGAGGGTGTTTTTGTTGCTTCCGCTAAAAAGTTTAAATCTACCATTCACCCCCCTCTGGTAGGTTTTTACGTGCTCTTCCATCCTACAATTGGTATCAGAGCCACGGTGCTCTAACCTTTGTGATTTGCACGTGTTTTGACTAATCATCATGGAGAAATACTCCGCAAAACCTCTAACTTTTGGAAGGAACGTATGTAGGCTTTCATCTAGGCGCAAGGCTTCGCAATATGGGAAAAGGTGTACAAGCCTTATGAAGTGCCGCCAAACAATCAAGTCACAGCTACGAACATGAGAGATGTCAAAGACAACAACAAAGCATGGAACTTGATCATACACGGATTAACTCAAAGTGACTTTAACCGTGTTGCACACCTCCGATCTGCATACGATGTGTGGAAATGTGAGGGCTCGGACCCGATCACTGGGCCGTGCCACTCGCCAAGGAATCACATTGGGTGGTGCCGTGCGATGCGGCACCCAATAGCACACATAATAAAGCATCATATTACATAAATCAAGCGGAAGCTTACAATGTGTGAATTTTACAATTACTTCTCAAAATAATCTACAGCGGAAGACTAATACAACTCACATCTCATATCTATACTAAGCAATAGAGATGATGTCCAGCCCACAGACCCTTCTCGCTAGCAACACGATCACAATAGCAGCGGCAGGGGTTGCCCTGAGTTCACCACTCGGAGAGTTCCGAGTCTCATCGGACACCCGTACATATCAGCGTAGCGTTATTACCTGCAAAACAACTCATGCAGCATCCGTGAGCATGAAGCTCAGCAAGTCTTAACCGTCACCCTAGTCATGAAACTCTACATGTTGAAAATAGAGGGATGAATATAGAAGTTTGCACAAAATACAAACTTGAGCTAAAGGAGAGTCCTTACTTCAAGTTTTAAGCAACTTTTATAGCCCTCGCACAATTTACATCGAGACTCCACAATAAAACAAGCAACGCTTCATATCGATGTCACTTGCCCGAGGTGAAAGTAACTTTAGTGAGCTACCCTAGACCCATACAGACCTTGCGCCATCAATGTCAAGACTCCACAATCAAACAAGAAACACCTTGCTTTGACGCTACTAGCCCCAAGGTGAAAAATAAATTTAGTGAAAGTGTTGATCATTCCTCATCTCCATTATGAGGATTACTCACGAAGCATATTAAAATTTTCCCAGTTTGTTAATACATCACGACTCAGTGTACAAGTATGCTCACTACTGTGAGCGACGGTGATTGCAATAAAAAACACCCGGCTGACACGACACATACACCCGTACACGATGTTGCCTACAGCAACCATCATTGACATCGTATGTGGCAACCTTTCACACGACACCCAAATGTTAAACCGGTCCCACCGACTTGGATTAAGTCTCACTATGGCAAACCCTCGTAGAGCTGACTTCTCTATCCTTTCAGCATCTGCATAAGACAGTGGGGATTGCCTCGACACCCAGGTTAACATGTTACATCGGTTTACTGGGTCTCATATTGCCAGTATGCATCCGGTACACAACTCAAACTTGTCCAGCGGGGCCGCACACGAGAAATTGCCTTAATCGACTCAGACATAGACTAGGTTCACACGACCATGTCCTTGAGCTTTCCATCCACTGTCCGGTCTCCATTCCCAATTATGAAGATCAATTCCAACTCTTCCGATTGATCCCCCTTAATCCCGGTTCAAGAGTAGGAAGCTGCCTACTCGAGTTATGCCTCTTTTAATCCACTTTTGTTAACTTGAGATCAGCAGTTATAATCAATTGATAACCTACTCTACGTTAAACTCCAGGGTTTTCTGGGTAATGCATTTGGAGTTTCATACCATCTAGACTTAATGCAATAAACAAAATGCTAGGCCATGTAAAGTGAATACAAATGAAAACTTGTAAGTTTTGATGCAAACCGGGGCTTGCCTTTGTTTTGCAGGGGACTTATATATAAGGTTCAGTTAGTGAAGACCACTTGAGGCTTGATCATTCGCTTTCCTCCTTCCTTGAACTCCACTCCGGTTGTTTCAAAATCTCCACGTAGATGCTACACGTAATGAATATGCATATGGATTTAATTGTAAAGATTTTGCTAACAAGTTCTAATGACAAGTTTAAAAACTGGGACTCTGTTTAAGAATTTAAAATGACACTGGTGCTAAGGTTTGGGTTTGGGTTTAAGCAACATGATTAAGTGCTAAGTGTTTTCCCCCTCTTCTATGTTGATCACCTTAAAAGGTTAAACGGAACAGGGGTGATCCACAGATCCAATGGAGCTGAAAATTTTCATGTGAATTATTTGTCACAAGAAAGTAATCTGGACCAAAAATTAGCACTTTTCATTTAGTGGTTTGTTCAGAACAATTCTCTAAGCAATTAATCAAAAAGGAATAAATTCTGAAGTAATTCACATGTTCGTGCCCAACTTAGTGAACTACAATTTCAATTATAGTTCATAGGGCCTGCATGAATTTTCCAAGGATTTTTGGAGCTAAGAATTTCCCAGAAATTAATTTCTAAAATTTGGGAAATTCTCTGAAAATGTTTCTGTATCCAATTTAACACAGTAACTTCAAATCTGAATTCCCCTGATCAAATCAACTCCAAATCCGCTGAAATGTTTACAGGAGTTCACTAACATCCTAAAGAATATTCTGGCAAAAGTTGAGAATTTTTGGATGAACCAAACTCCCTCTATAATTCTTTTGCTGAAAGGTTTTAAAGAATTTTCCAGAATTAAACATTGAGTTTCATACAAATTGGGTTACATATTTGGATATAGTTCATCAACCTGAATCTAACCCAATTTGAATCACTAAATTTGGAGGTTCCTACACCAAGATATGACCTTTAAAAGGATTGGTGAGAAACTGAAAATGATTCTTCTAGTTTTTCATATTTTCAGAGACATAAGGAATTAACACCACATTTGGCCAAGCAAATAATGTCCAATGCCTCTGAAATTTTTACTGGAGTTCAAGTATTTTTGGAAGAATCTCCTGCCCAAATTTGGGAATTTTCAAATACACCTAACTCCTGGAAAAATTCCTATAAATTTATTTTATATGAATTAATGAGACAAATCCAGGTATTTTCATAAATATTGGGCTGTACCCCTGATAGTACTCTCCGAGAGGAATCCAAAAAATTTATTTGACAATTTTTGGACACTCCTACACAAAGTTGTGGCTCTCCAAAGTTTAAACTGAAAACTGGAAATTCTAGAAATGTTTAAACGCTGACTGTGGGTCCCACCCATCAGCTCATCTTCTTCCTCGCGCCAAACAGAGGGCAGCGTCGGCGCCCTCCGGCGAGCATCGCCGGAACGGCCTTCCCGGCCATCTCCCGACCCCCTGCTCACCGCCTAACCATAACATGGCCCGCTAAACACGTTGGGAGGGGCGCCGGCGGCCGTAGATCGCTGGAAAGTGGTTTGCGGCGGTGGCAGCGGCCACTAGGGTTCCGGCGTGGTCGGAAACCTTCTACACCGCATCAAAACGGTCGGGAATTTCTCGGAGAGCACCGTGGCAGCTTGAGGATGTCGAAAATGGACGCTAAACCTTGTGAAAAGGCCGGCAACATCGAGCTCCACGGTGACCCGAGATGATTTCTCCATAACGGGACGAAAAATGGCTAGAACTCGGTCGATCCTAGATGTTTTCGCTCGGTTCTTCTTCGAGGAGGGCCGCTAGGAAGTGAAGAAGTTGTGTGCAAGCTTGCCCGAGCTTTGGTGGACTGTGCCACTAGAAATTTGGGGTAGACCAAGCCCTACCCGAATGCACTAAGTTTTGGAAACATGGGAAATTCTCCACGCTCGGTTGATCATTTGCTATAAGGATTGCAGCTACACGATCTAGGGGATATGGCGCACCTTTTTTCGTGTGGAGAAGGGATGGTGAAGAGGGTTGTAGGTCGCTGTCCACGTGAGACCTCTCCGTCGGTTTTCGTTCGGCCGCAACGGAAACACGGGGTCCTCGGGTATAGGAGTTGAACACCGGTCAGTGGCACGTCGAGGAGGGAGAGGGAGAGGCCCTGGTGCCATTTTGCTACTCACTAGCTTCTGTTCGCGTTCATTTGAGCCGGCTGCCGATCGGTCGGGGATGGCGACGGTGAGAGCGGAGCTCTGTTCGGTGTGAGGGAGAGGGAGTCAAGGTGTTCTGTCCGTGAGCAAAGAGGAGCATGGCATGGCTGCTGATCACGTTGAACAATCCACCGAGGAGCTTAAGCTGCTGGGAGTTGTCCCGGTTGCCCCTCGGTGTCGCCCAGACTGGCTCGGTGCTACCTCGGCTTTGTCTCGGTGACCAGCGAGTGGAGAAATGCAGACTGAACACTGTGATCTTTTTGGGCATATGACAAGTAGGTCCCACCTTCCCCCTTATCCCCTCTCAACAGATCTCGAAGTTGGCAAATAATTCCATTTAATTGTGGGAAATTTGAACCGGAACATAATTTGAAGAATTGGACAAGTTTCATCTAAATCCATATTTGAATTTGGATTCCTATGCAATTTAAAGTCCATTTGAAAAAAATGGGTAGGAAACATTCCAAAAATTCATGAAACTTTGCCTACCCCCTAATTTGGACCTAAGGAATTCAAATATGAAATCTGATCTTTGATTTGGCTGCTGCAAATGAGATTTTTAACACAACAGTTTGAAAATCATTGTGTTACTTTTATTTGAATTTTTGAGTGGAACAAATTGGTTCCAAATTCTGAATTTAGCTTTCTCACACATATGGGAACTTCCCACCTTGGCTTCAAATCCCTTTTGGTTCCAAGTTTTCAAATAATATTTGAACTTGTGCGAAGAGAACTCTCATGTGTATTATTACATGTGAAAAAGTTTAAACGAGCCCCATTTTTCATACATATGAAGCTAACTTTGTACAAACATGAGTTTCTTTGTATTCATATTTTTGGGACCTTTACATTCCCCCCCTTAAAATAATCTTGTCCCGAGATTACAGGGTAAAAATGAGAGGGAGGATGGTGGAAAATTACCTAAGGTGCGACGTCTAAAGTTGGGATAATTGGTGCAAAGAAATCCTTCGCTCTCCCATGTCGCTTCAACCTTGGAGTGACCACTCCATAAAACTCTATAGAACCACAACGTACGGTCGCGTGTGGTTCGGCCCGTTATGTCGATGATCTGAACCGGTCCCTCCTGATATATGAGATCCAGTTTAAGTTTCTCGATATTCCCCAGCTGAATGGTGGTTGAAAACTTGATGCACTCCTTCAGCTGAGAAATGTGGAAGATGTCGGACACACTGAAGAGTGTCGCTGGTAGTTTCAGCCAGTATGCAACGGATCCACAACTTTCCATAACCTGGATTGGACCAATGAATCGAGATGAATAGAAACTTTGACAAGTGAGCCTCGTCAAAAAATTTTCTTCCTCAACTCCGGGTTATGGGGTACGACGATTTTGTCCTTAAACCACAGGACACTGTCTCCATCTTTCCAGAAATACTTCAGTTCCCCACTGTCTATACATCTCTGTAAATGTGATATGCCCTTATCATATTTCTGGGCTGCCACCCTTTCTTCAAGGATGGTGGGGATAAAGGCTAAATTGTAGAGAGCTCTAGGTGGGACGGCATGTAATGGTGGTTCACTCTCTTCCAACGTAGTGATGGTCAGATTATGAACGCGTGACTTGCGACTCAGCGCATCCGCCACTACGTTTGCCTTGCCTAGATGATAATGGATCTTTATTTCGTAATCCTTTATCAACTCCAACCATATTCGTTGCCTCATGTTCAGCTCCTTCTCAGTGAATATGTATTTGAGGCTCTTGTGGTCAGAATATAAGTGTACGAGGTTACCTAGTAGGTAATGCCTCCACACCTTGAATGCAAGTACCACGGCAGCGATCTCTAAGTCATGAGTCAGATAGTGTTGCTCATGATTCTAGAATTGCCGTGATCCATACACGACCATCCTTCGGTCTTGCATCAGCACACATCCTAGCCCAAAGGCGGATGCATCGCAGTACACAACGAACAGTCTTGTTGTGTCTGGCTGTGCCAAAACCGGTGCTGATGTTAAGGGTTTTATCAATGCCTTGAACGTTGCTTCACATGCTGGGCTCCAAACATATTTGGTAGCCTTCTTCAGCATCTATGTCCTAGGCTTGGCAATCCTCGTGAAGTTCAAAATGAACCTCCGATAATATCCTGCGAGTCCGATGAAACTCCATACCTCGTTAATAGACCGCGTGGACTTTCAATGCAGCACTTGTGCGATCTTGCTCGGGTCTACAGCGATGCCCTCCGCTGAGATAGTATGCCCGAGAAAACGCACTTGTGATATCTAGAATTTGCGCTTGCTGAATTTTTGCGTATAGCTTGTGATCCCGCAGCCGTTGGAAGACAATACGCAAGTGCTTCTCGTGTTCTTCCTCTGACTTGGAATAAACCAGTAGGTCGTCGATGAAGACCATGACAAACATGTCCAGCTCCGGCATGAATACCGAGTTCATCAAGCACATCAACTGAGCTGGAGCGTCGGGGAGGCCAAGGAAACATGGTAAGGTACTCATAAGCCCCGTACCTCGTCGAAAAGCTGTCTTTGGAATAGCCTCATCCCGTATCTCAATCTGATGGTACCCAGATCTTAAGTCCATTTTGAAAAGATCTTTGCATTGACCAACTGATCAAACAATATGCCGATCTGTGGTAACGGTTACTTGTTCTTGATTGTCACAATGGTCAGCGGACGAGAATCAACACTAAGCTGTAGTGTTTCGTCCTTCTTCCTACTACACAGCGCAGAGCAACCCCAAGGTCATGAGCTCGGTCGTATAACACACTTGCTCATGGGTTCACTTAGTTGCTCCTTCAACCGTTCTCTTTACTGTGCAGAACGGACTTTTCTCTCCTAACCCAGATTTTGATCCGTTTGGAAGTATTTTCATAACTCAAGTTGAATACAAAAATTAAAGTTAAATTCAGTATCTTTCCAGCGAGTACTCATATGCCTCTAGATCATCTCTGCATCCAAACTTACGATATTCCAAAATTGACAGAAATCCTGGATAAAATTTGCCAGCATCTCCTTTGTATGTGGCTGATTTCATCACCATTGTATATACAAATACAATATGAATCTGCACCAACTTTGAACTACAAGAATGTTTCATATCTCATAACCTTTCCAATTGTGTATAATATGCTCCTTAGGGAATTTTCTACAGAAAGTTATGGCTTAAAAACAGAAAGGTCCAGAGAGGTTTTTCTGCTGTCCTGGTTCTGAACAGTTTGCCTTCAACTGGACTTTTCACCAACTTAACATGTTATTTTGCTCTGGAGATCTACAAATAAGTTGTAGAGCACTTGAAAATCTTTCCGGAACTGTATCATACACCTTTATTGGTTAAATCTACTCAGAGTTATGCTCTGTTAATTTCCAGCAAGAATTCCTGCCAGAAACAGAGCACTCTGTTTTTGAAACCTTTGAAACCTAGACATTTTCTCATTTGAATCTTAGATCAAAATAAGAGTTCAGTAACTAATATTTGTTTCAAACTTATATTTTTAGTTGAAAGTTAGTTCATGAATCATTTCTTCATAGGGAATAGGTTATTAAGTTTAGTACGGCGTCGAGGCACCGTAAGAACAATGTCAGTACTACGTTCTTCACAAAAAGGAAAATCCTAACCAGATTATACCGGTATATACGTATCAATTGTGGCACTAACGGTCTCTCTCACACGTGTACTACATGGGATACATACGTAGTTAGTACCTGCAGAAGAACACTCAATGATGATGCACACATAGGTTTTTCTCATTTCAGGCAGTTCCATATCATACGAAAAACATACGCCCCGTATCATTTCCATACGGGCCGTCCTTGAGTCAAGCCACATCTAAAGGTACGTGATCGTGTTTTTATACCACACGACGGGGAACCCGAGTAAAGTGCGAACGGGTCGTCATGGTTGGGAATTTTATCACCCCAACAGATACCACCTACTGCCCTGCAGGGCACACCGATGTCAAGCGCTGCGTATGCCCTTCTAGGCTATTTCCAGAAGAACACACTATCGCGTTACTGACCACACAATGGGGTCTCCACTTGCTTGCCTAATGCACGCTAGGGATCATCATTTCATATGAACTCAGGAACATGAAGAGTACAAGAGTTTCATATTGACGGCTCACACCAAGCTGTGAGACCTATCCCTGAACCACTTTCCTCGTCAGGGGAGCTAACCAAAATTGAAACGCTTTCTGTGGCGTTCCATACCCTGCTTACCTGAGCGTAGGTGCGTCGTTACATAATCAAAATTCAAAATTATAACAAGTATGTTAGTCATGCCACTTTAAGTAACTATACTACTATAGTCCTTAAGTGTGCCTAATACCGTTTCCTCACCGTATTCTATGTTTTTGTCATAATACGATCCTTATTCCGTGTGCTATTACCAATGCGGCTCTGATACCACGCTGTGAGGGCCTGGACCCGATCACGGAGCCATGCCACTCACCCGGGAATCGCATTGGGTGGTGCCGTGCGATGTGGCACCCAATAGCACACATAATAAAGCATCATATTACATAAATCAAGCGGAAGCTTACAAAGTGTGAATTTTACAAATACATCTCAAAATAATCTACATGAGAAGACTAATACAACTCACGTCTCATATCTATACTAACCAATAGAGAAGATGTCCAGCCCGCGGACCCTTCTTGCTAGCAACACGATCACAATAGCAGCGCCAGGGGTTGCCATGAGTTCACCACTCGGAGAGTTCCGAGCCTCATCGGACACCTGTACATATCAGCGTATCGTTATTACCTGCAAAAACAACTCATGCAGCATCCCTGAGCATGAAGCTCAGCAAGGCTTAACCGTCACCATAGTCATGAAATTCTACATGCTGAAATTAGAGGGCTGAATATAGAAGTTTGCACAAAATACGAACTTGACCTAAAAGAGAGTTCTTACTTCAAGTTTTATGCAACTTTTATAGCCCTTGCACAATTTACATCGAGACTCCACAATCAAACAAGAAACGCTTCATCTCAGTGTCACTTGCCCGAGGTGAAAGTAACTTTAGTGATCTACCCTAGACCCATACAGACCTTGCGCCATCAACGTCGAGACTCCACAACCAAACAAGAAACGCTTTGCCTTGACGCTAATAGCCCCAAGGTGGAAAATAAATTTAGTGAAAGTGTTGATCATTTCTCATCTCCATTATGATTATTACTCACGAAGCATATTAATTTTTTCCAGTTTATCACTACGTCACGACTCAGTGTACAATTATGTTCACTACCACGAGCGACGGTTATTACAATAAAAACACCCAGCTGACACGACACATACGCCCGTACTCGACGTTGCCTACAGCAACCATCACTGACGTCGTATGTGGCAACCTTTCACACGACACCCAAATGTCGAACCGGTCCCACCGACTTGGATTAAGTCTCACTACGGCAAACCCATGTAGAGCCGACTTCTATATCCTTTCACCATCTGCATAAGACGGTGGGGATTGCCTCGACATCCAGGTTAACATGTTCCATCGGTTTCCTGGGTCCATATTACCAGTATGCATCCGATACACAACTCAAACTTGTCTTGCGGGGCCGCACACGAGAACAGGCCTTAATCGACTCAGGCATAGACAAGGTTAACAGGACCACATCCTTGAGCCTTCCATCCACTGCCCGGTCTCCATTCCCAACTATTAGGATCAATTCCCAACTCTTCCGATTGATCCCACTTAATCCCGGTTCACGAGTAGGAAGCTGCCTACTCGAGTTATGCCTCTTTTATTCCACTTTTGTTAACTTGAGATCAGCAGTTATAATCAATTGATAACCTACTCTACATTAAACTCCAGGGTTTTCTGGGTCATGCATTTGGAGTTTCATACCATCTAGACTTAATGCAATAAATAAAATGCTAGACCATATAAAGTGAATACAAATGAAAACTTGTAAGTTTTGATGCAAACCGGCTCTTGCCTTTGTTTTGCAGGGGACATATATATAAGGTTCAGTTAGTGAAGACCACTTGAGGCTTGATCACTCGCTTTCCTCCTTCCTTGAACTCCACTCCGGTTGTTTCAAAATCTCCACGTAGATGCTACACGTAATGAATATGCATATGGATTTAATTGTAAAGATTTTGCTAACAAGTTCTAATGACAAGTTTAAAAACTGGGACTCTGTTTAGGAATTTAAAATGACACTGGTGCTAAGGTTTGGGTTTGGGTTTAAGCAACATGATTAAGTGCTAAGTGTTTTCCCCCTCTTCTATGTTGATCACTTTAAAAGGTTAAACAGAACAGGGGTGATCTAGAGCTCCAATGGAGCTGAAAATTTTCATGTGAGTTCCTTGTCACAAGAAAATTGTTTGGACATAAAATTAGCACTTTTCATTGAGTGGTTTGTTCAGAACAATTCTCTAAGCAATTAAGCAAAAAGGAATAAATTCTGAAGTAACTCACACGTTCATGCCCAACTTATTGAACTACAATTTCAATTATAGTTCATAGGGCCTTCATGAATTTTCCTAGGATTTTTGGACCTAAGAATTTCCCAGAATTGAATTTCTAAATTTTGGGAAATTCTCTGAAAATGTTTCTGTATCCAATTGAACACAGCAACTTCAAATCTGAATTCTCCTAATCAAATCAGCCAAATGAGCTGAAATTTTTACAGGAGTTCACTAACATCCTAAATAATATTCTGGCAAAATTTGAGGATTTTTGGATGAACCAAACTCCCTCTAAAATTCTTTATCTGAAAAGTTTAAAGAATTTTCCAGAAATAAACATTGAGTTCACATAAATTGGGTTGCATATTTGCATATAGTTCTTCATCCTGAATCCAACCCAATTTGAATCACTAGATTTGGAGGTTCCTACACCAAGATATGACCTTTACAAGGATTGGTGAGAAACTGAAAATGATTCTTCTAGTTTTTCCAATTTTCAGAGACATAAGGAATTAAGACCACATTTGGCCAAGCAAATTAGGTCCAATGCCTCTTAAGTTTTTACTGGAGTTCAAGTATTTTTGGAAGAATCTGGTGCCCAAATTTCGGAATTTCCCAATATACCTAACTCCTGGAAATATTCCAACAAAATTAAACTTATATGAATTAATGAGCCAAATCCAGGTATTTTCATAAATATTGGGCTGTACCCCTTGATAGTACTCTCCGAGAGGAATCAAACAAAATTTGGTTTGACAATTTTTGGACACTCCTATCAAAGTTGTGGCTCTTTAAAGTTCAAACTGAAAACAGGAAATTCTAGAAATGTTTAAACGCTGTCAGTGGATCCCACCCGTCAGCTCATCTTCTTCCTCGCACCAAACAGAGGGCAGCGGCAGCGCCCTCCGGCGAGCATCACTGGAACGGCCTTCACGGCCATCTCCCGACCCCTTGCTCGCTGCCCCACCGTAACTTGGCCCGCTAAACACGTTGGGAGGGTCGCCGGCAGCCGTAGATCACCGGAAAGTGGTGCGCGGCAGCTGCAGCGGCCGCTAGGGTTCCGGCGTGGTTGGAAACCTTCTACACCACATCAAAACGGTCGGGAATTGCTCGGAGAGCACCATGGCAGCTTGAGGATGTCAAAATTAGACGCCAAACCTCTTGAAAAGGCCGGCAACTTCGAGCTCCACGGTGACCCGAGAAGATTTCTCTATGACAGCACGGAAAATGGCTAGAACTCGGTTGATCCTAGATATTTTCGCTCGGTTCTTCTTTGAGGAGGGCCGCTAGGAAGTGAAGAAGTTGTGTGCAAGCTCGCCTGAGCTTTGGTGGACTGTGCCACTAGAATTTTGGGGTAGACCGAGCCCTACCCGAATGCACTAAGTTTCGGAAACATGGGAAATTCTCCACGCTCAGTCGATCATTTGCTATAAGGATTGCAGCTACACGATGTAGGGGACACGGCACACCTTTTTCGTGTGGGGAAGGGACGGTGAAGAGTGCCATAGCTCGCTGTCCGCTTGAGACCTCTCCGTCGGTTCTCGTTCAGCCGCCACGGAAACACGGGGTCCTCGGGTATAGGAGTTGAACACCGGTCAGTGGCACGTCGAGGAGGGAGAGGGAGAAGCCCTGGTGCCATTTTGCTACTCACTAGCTTCTGTTCACGTTCATTTGAGCCGGCTGCCGATCGATCGGGGATGGCGATGGTGAGAGCGGAGCTCTGTTCGGTGTGAGGGAGAGGGAGTCTAGGTGTTCTGTCCGTGAGCAAAGAGGAGGACGTCATAGCTGCTGATCACGTTGAACAATCCACGGAGGAGCTTAAGCTGCTGTGGAGGTGTCCCAGTTGCCCCTCGGTGTCAGCCGGAGCTGGCTCGGCGCTGCCTCGGCTCTGTCTCGGTGATCAGCGAGTGGAGAAATGCAGACTGAACACTGAGATCTTTTTTGGCATATGACAAGTGGGTCCCACCTTCCCCCTTATCCCCTCTCAACAGCTCTCAAAGTTGGCAAATAACTCCATTTAATTGTGGGAAATTTGAATCTGAACAGAATTTGAAGAATTGGACAAGTTTCATCAAAATCCACATTTGAATTTGGATTCCTATGCAATTTAAAGTCCATTTGAAAAATGGGTAGTAAACATTCCCAAAATTCATGAAACTTTGCCTACCCCCTAATTTGGACCTAAGGAATTCAAATATGAAATATGATCTTTGATTTGTCTGCTGCAAATGATATTTTTAACACAACAGTTTGAAAATCATTGTGTTACTTTCATTTGAATTTTTGAGTTGAACAAATTTGTTCCATAATCTGAATTTAGCTTTCTCACACATATGGGAACTTCCCACCTTGGCTTCAAATCCCTTTTGGTTCCAAGTTTTCAAATAAATATTTGAACTTGTGCGAAGAGAGCTCTCATGTGTATTATCGCATGGGAAAAAGTTTAAACGAGTCCCATTTTTCATATATATGAAACCAACTTTGTACAAACATGAGTTTCTTTGTATTCATATTTTTGGGACCTTTACAGGAAAGCACTCTATGACTACCACGAAGGATCCAACACTATCAAGGAGGTAAGACAATATTTGTTCAATAAAGAATACATGCGCTTCGAGATGCAACCCTGTGAGTTAATCGATGACCTCTTTGCTCGCTTCAATAAGATTCTCAGCAACTTGCATAGTGTCAACGTTAATTTTTCAGATGAAAATGCTAGGCAATTACTAAGTGCATTAGACATGTCAATTTGGGAGATGAAAGTTACATCTATTCATGAATCTACTGTCATGAGTACACTTACATTAGATGTGCTATAGTCTAAGTTAAAAACTCATGAAATTGACATAATATCACGTAAGAACCCCAACAAGTCTCTTGCATTTGTTTCACAATGTGACATGCCTAGCTCTAGTAAATCTTCATCTTGTGGTACACTTTATTTGTTGTCCTCTCTAACCCTTGAACAGAATGAAGAGTTTCCATAGGAAGAACTTGCACTCATCTTTACTCGGTTTTCAAAAGCATTGCAAAATGTGAGAACTAGAAGGAGAGGAAGTGTCAGACCTCAATGATGCTTCGAATGTGGTAAGACAGGACATTTTCGTATGGATTGCCCTAACCTTTCAGGTCCTACTTCCCGTGGTGAAAAGCAAACTAGGACGAAGCACTCCTCTGCAAACGATAAGAAAAAGAAGAAGGGTTTTATTGGACGCCAATTGGTAAATAGTTTTATCTCGCACTTCAAGAACTTGGCTCGAGCGATGTGGACATCGGAAGTGACGAAGATGAATATGATTTGGCAAACTTATGCTTCATGGCGGGCAAGTCAAGTTCAAGTATGGAGGAGGCAGAACACAACAGCGACAATGAAGAGGTATGTCCTACTTGCGAAGAAATGTGTGATGATATTTCTCGTGCCACTGTTATAGTTAAGAAAAAAGGACAAAAAGCTTAGGGACAATGCTGTTAAAATTGAGTCACTAGAATCTGAAATTAATCATTTGAAATCTTTGATTCCTAGTGATGATTCTTGTTCCTCATGTGATTTAATATATGAACAATTGTCCTCTCTAAGAAGTGCACATACCTCCACACTTGATAAACTTGAGTTAGAGATTGAAAAGAACAGAGAGCTTGCTGCACTTAATGATAAAAACTTGAAAGATGCTTGTTGTTCTACAATTGATTTGAATTGTTCTACTTGTGATGATCTTAATAAGATACTACAATATGCTATGAATGAAATTTCTATATTGAACAATGCTTTACGTTCTCATGAAGTTAAGTATTGTTCCAATTGCAAACTACAAGGAAAAACTTCATGTCAAAACTGCCAAGACTTGTCTAAAAAACATGATGACATGAATAGGACACTAGAGCGGTTTTATAATGGGAATAAGAATCTGATCTTTCTGTTGAATTTTTCTAAATCTTGCAATGATAAAACTGGTTCTGGTTTTGATTCCCATGCTCATGCTAAACCATATCCACCTAAAATTGTAAAGTCATTAGGAAGTTGTTTGATTAAAACAGTTCCTAAACAAAAAGAAGTGGTTTTTAAATCTGCAGGAGTGTTTTCTCATTCGGTTTCAAATAAACATGTGGTCTGCTCATCTAGACATGAACATAAAGTTAAATTTAATTGTACCTACTGTGGTAGAGATGGTCATGTCATAGATTTTTGTTATAGACTAGCTAAGCAACAGAAAAAGGAAACAATGATTGCTACATCATATAACAACTATGCAAAACCTGTTGCGTGTGCTGAACCGAATGTTAGGAATATGCAACCTGCTGTAATGAGTCAAAAACATGCAAAGTTTGCTTCCGGACCTACTGTTTTCAGTGCTACTCATGTAACACCTCGTAGGTCAGTAGTTGGGTACAAAAATTCTCAAATTTTGGCTCATAAACCTGCTGTTTTATCTCAGCCTTTGCGTGTCACTTCTGCTGGACGTCGTGTGACTCAGTACTGGATTTCTAAATGCCTTTTGACTAACCGTAGTATTGAGTCATCGATGTATTGTACTTCTATGAAGGTTACACGCTTGAGGAAGGAGAAAATCTGGATTGTGGATTCAGGATCTCCGCCACATGACCGATAACAAAGAATGGTTCTCCTCCCTCTATTTTGTGTCACATGTAGAAAATGTTACTTTTGCTGATAATTCTTCAACTCCTATAATTGCTAAGGGTTCGGTTAGAGTAAATAATCACTACACTTTAAAAGATGTGGCACTTGTTAAAAATTATAAATACAACTTGCTTTCTGTTTCACAATTGCTAGATGAAAATCTGGAAACTATTTTCACTAAAAATTGTTGCAAAGTTGTAGTTTCCAATAGTGAGCTCATTTTTAATATGTATCGGTTAGGAACAGTTTTTAAAGCTGATTTTGATATGTCATCCTCTAAGCATAGATGTCTAGTTGCTAATGATTCAAAAGACTTATATTTTTGGCATCGTAGACTTGGACACGTAGGCTTTGATCATCTCACACATGTTAGTGCTCATGATCGCATACGTTGGCTGCCCAAGCTGAATGGGGACAAAGAAATTGTGTGCTCTTCTTGTAGACATGCTAAGATGGTTGCAGGTTCGCATGTTCCTCTCACAATGACCATGACAACTGAACCGGGTCAATTTTTGCACCTTGACACCGTAGGACCTTCACGTGTTCAATCCTTCGGAGCTAAATGGTACGTTCTTATGATTGTTGATGACTATTCTAGATACTCTTGGGTTTATTTTATGGCATCTAAGAATGAAACTTTTAGTCACTTTAGAACCTTATTTCTTAGATTATCAATTGATCACCCAGGACCTTTAAAAGCAATTAGAAGTGATAATGGAACCGAATTTAAAAATCAATCGTTTGATCACTTTTGTGCTGAAAATGGAATAGATCATCAATTTTCTTCACCATATATACCTCAACAAAATGGTGTTGTAGAGAGAATGAATAGAACCTTAGCTGAGATAGCTAGGACTATGCTTGATGAATATCAAGCGACTAGAAAATTTTGGGTTGATGCAATTGCAACTGCTTGTTATGTCTCAAATCATGTTTTGTTGCGTCCTAAGCTAGGTAAAACACCATATAAACTTCGGTTTGGACATAGGCCTAGTGTCACACACTTTCGGGTCTTTGGTTGCAAATGCTTTGTTAAGAAACATGGTAATCTTGATAAATTTGAACCTAGATCCGTTGATGACATGTTTCTTGGTTACCCATCTCATACTAGAGACTCCCGTGTGCTTTTACATGACACCAACAAAATTGTGGAGACTTCTGAGGTTTCTTTTGATGAAGTTAGCCCAGGTACTAGCTCTACCCATATCCGCGTGAGGGGGGGGGGAGTATTTTCATCGAAGAAGACCTTGGGCTTTTCCTCTTATGTTTTGATCAATAAAGTTCATAATTTAGAGGAGCTTTTGTGCCTTGTTCGTCCAACTTGTTTTTGTCAAGTCTTTCTCGTCAAGTTTCTGGACAGCACGACAGCGCTTCGGTATTTTGATCATAACTCCAGTTTTACAGATCCAATTATTGTGATTCTTTTTGGGTTGTCTTCACAACTTGATTATCTATCATCTTGAAAATTTCACGGTCATTGGATTTGTAGTTTCTGATCTACATGATTTCCTTTGCAGTGTTGCAGATCTGGTTTGTACTCGAGTAAGATTGACCCTCGTTTGATCTTTCGATCATAACTCGAGTTTTTCTTGACGGATTTCCGTGATTCTTGTCTTCATGTCTTTGTGACTTGATTCTATATAATCTATACCACTTTTGTCACGGTTGAACACTTTTAGATCAGTTGCATACACGGTTTCTTTAACAGATCGATTTTCTGCTGAGGGGGTTTTTGTTGCTTCCGCTAAAAAGTTTAAATCTACCATTCACCCCCTCCGGTAGCTTTTCACGTGCTTTTCGATCCTACAGAGACATAATCTGATGCGTACTGTGCTAGATGGTTGAATGCATGGGAGTAGTCATGGGCACTCCTCCCGCCTTGCTTCAGCTCCAAGAATTCTTGGAACTTCCTCTTCATTATCCTGGGACGGATATGATAGGCGTGGAACGCCTCCCGGAATTCTGCAAATTCCACGGCGTGACCACCAGGTAGTGAGGTGACATAGTTCACCTACCACGCACCAGCGGCACCATGAAGCTGCTGCACCGTTAAGAGAGTCTTCTGCCGCTCTTTGCATTGGAGCAGTCCGAAGTTGGACTCAATCGTCTGCAGCCAGTTGTCGGCCTTCAGTGCTTCCGCTGGTTCGGTGAACACCGGAGGATGCGTACTCATGAAATTCGAGTACGTTGTGATGTGGGGCTTACAAGGCCCCCTCTCTTGACGGCCCCCCGCCTGGGACATATTCTTCACGATTGTGCGGAGCAAGTCGGTCTGCTCCTCACAAGAACCCACCAACGCCGAGATCACATCCGCTAGTGTAAGCGGAGGCGGCGGTGGTGGTTGTTACTGCAGGGTGTTGTCGTAGGCAGGTGGCTGGGATTCATCACCCCCTGCTGACTAGAGCCCCTGACCTCATGCGTGGCCCGAGTACGAACCATCTGCAACCATACGACAATAAAATCAGTCCCACAGCATACTCCATGCAGTCCAATAAAATAGTTGTAAAACATAATGACTGTAAACATGCGATACATCTCATACATGGATATTGTAATAACTTTGCACAAGCTACACCATTACCAGACCAAATATACATTAGTGAGATCCAAATTGACAGACTTCCTTTTTGGAAGTTTATCTCAACTAGATTTGGTCACTACGAGACGTTAATATCGCTTTGTCATCATGTATACTACCCTTTATCTTCAATACGACACATACATGGTCTCTAGCAAAAGAAACTTGAGTAGGAAATATACTCAAACCTTTCACTAGTTAAAGATAACAACTCATGAGTATGTTCTACCCCATTCGAGGTAATCAAACCTCCTAGGGTACAACAATCACTCACATGAGTTCAACTGTCCATCCCTCTGCCCAGAATCATTAGTTTCTACATATCCCAGATTTTGACCTGGTACTTGGCACTTTCATGACTCAAGTTGAATACCAAAGTTAGAATTTACTTCAGAGTCTTTCCAACGAGTATTTATCTGCCCTCAGATCAGCTCTGGTTAAAAATTTATGATAATTCAAAAGAATATCTGGAATAATTTCAACAGCAACAACTTCGGAAGTTGCTGTTTTCAACTCTAAATTCCACTGAATTCCGTGCTTCAATTGCAGAAACTTTGAATTACAAATATGTAGCACATATCCTACCCTTTCCAAAAATGTATCATATGATAAATTTAGATTTTTCTACAGGAAGTTATGCTTGAAAAACAGAACAGTCCAGATAGTTTTTGAATCTGTCCTGGTTCTGGACAGTTTACAATCATCTGGAATTTCAACCAGTTTAAGATGTGATCCTGCTCTGGAAGTCTACAACAAAGATGTAGATCACTTAAACTCCTTTCCAGAACTATATCCCACACCGCCATTGGCTAAGGAACCTGTGAGTTATGCTCTGTTAAAGTTCAGCAACCTTGCTGCCAAAATAGAGCACACTGTTTTTCAATCCCTTTGAGCTAAACTAATCAGCTGTTTAATTTTTCTACCCAACCAATGTCGTAAATATTGAAACTTAGTTATCTTAGTTCCTTGTTACCATTATATTTAATGCAAATGCTTATTACATGTCGGTACTACGTTCCTCACAAAAAGCAAAATCCTAACCGGATTATACTGGCATATACGTCTCAATTGTGGCACGAAACGGTCTCTCGCATACGTGTAATACACGGGATACATACGTGGTTAGTACCTGCAGAAGAACACACAATAGTGATGCATTCAAAGGTTTTTGTCATTTCAAGCAGCTCCATAATTGAAAGTAAATACATACACCTGTATCATTGCCATACGGCCGTCCTTGAGTTAAGCAACGTCTCAAGGTACACGATCGTGTTCTCACACCACACGACAGGGAACCCGAGTAGAGCGCGAAGGGTCGTCATTCAAGAACATGAAGAGTTCAAGAGTTTCATATTGACGTCTCACACCAAGCTGTGAGACCTATCCATGAACCACTTTCCTCGTAAGGGGAGCTAACCGAAATTGAACCGCTTTCGGTGGCGTTCCTTACCATTTTTACCTGAGCGTAGGTGCGTCTTTACATAATCAAAATTCAGAATTATAACAAGTATGTTATTCATGCCACTTTAAGTAACTATACTACTATAGTCCTTATTTGGGCATACTAGCGATTCCTCACCGTAGTCCTAAGTTTTCCCGTAATACGGTCCTTATTCAGTGTGCTATCCACTAAGCAGCTCTGATACCAGCCTGAGATGGACCGAAATCCATACGCCCTGGATCTCAAAGGGTGGTGCCGCTCGATGCGACATCCGACAGCACACACCATAAGGAAACCATAGCATTACATTGAAAACAAAATGAATATGTACAAAAGGTAGTACACACCTTCAGTTTTACAACTCAGTACAGAGTTCTACAGCGGAAGATAATTTTTTTACAACTCACGCCCACCTAACTAGCAAAAGTCGGTTGTCCAGCCCTACAGACAACCCACACTAGCAGCACTTATCTTCAGCGCGGCGTGTACGGCTCCCACTAAGCCGTGGTCCCCGACGGAGGGTGGTCCTTGCCGGTGGACTCGTACCCCGAGTCTGTGAGGTAGTCCTCACCTGCAAAACTATCATAGCAGCAACCATGAGCACGATGGCTCAGCAAGTCTTAACTGACTCACCTCTACAGGAAACAATATATGCAAATCATAACGAAGATAGGATGGTAAATTGCAGCAAACGGACATGCCTACAAGTTCATCCTTAGTTCATCTTTTAGCCACAAATTAACGGTTCAGGAATCAGAAGTTTAGTGAGCAATATTTGGTGGCACACATGTAGCAATACAAGTTATTCATATCAGCAATATTGTAAGAAATCATTTCATATGTCAATCTACGCCACGACTCAGTGACCAAGTGGTACTCATCACCGCGAGGGATGACGAATCGACTCAATATACACCTGCAGGGATACCCAAATAGCACGTCAAGTACACCAACCCGTGGAGCTGCACAGCACGCTCGCTCGATGTCGTACGGGACAAATTTTCACCAAACAGCCCAAACGTCAAACCGGTTGCACCCAAACGGACAGGAGGTTCCCTACATGGAGCATCTCTCTATACCCCTTAGTGGATTTCCACCTTGTTTCCCTCAACCTACACCTATAAATCGGTGTGTTATGCCTCGATGCCTGGAGGTATAGGTTACATCAGTTTATCGGTGCCCATATATCCGATATGCCTTCAGTACGTTCAAACTTGATCAGCATGGGCCACACACGGATCGGTCCTCAATCGACACGGACAGGGCTACGCCCACAAGACTTCCTCTTGCTGCGCCCTAGCCCCTGCCTAGTCTAATTTTCTTACTAAAGTGATCTCACATCACTCGAACCAATCCCGTGTGTCCCGAAGCCTATACTCGCGAGTAGATTACAACTACTCGACTTGTACCGAAGTCTATACTAATTAAGCAGGGTATAAACTACTCGAGGACTTAGACACTACCCTCACTCTTGTTGGAATAGTCTGGTTATGCATTTGTGGTTTCATCCATCCTACACCTAATGCACATACATACCTCAATCTAAATGTGTATATAAAGCAAAACTTTATAAACATTGTTAAGTGCAAACCGGGGCTTGCCTTGTTGCAGCTGGTCGGATGTTAGTGTCTCGTCCGAAAGTAGGAAGTCCAAAACTTCCGGGATCTCTTCGCCTTCAGCGACTACACGTAGGTACATTAACGATATGTAAATTTAAATGCAACGTTTAAATTTATTATGTAAAGACTGTAATTCTAGCTAGACATACCATATGGCTCTGAAATTTTTATGGTGGCTTGGTAAGGACCTAACCAGAGACTTGACCAAATTGCATTATAATCAAAACTCATTTGAGCTCTGCACAAATAGAAGTCTAATTGGTCATTACTAGAGCTTCTAAGGATTTCCAGGGATTTTCATGGGTCAAACCATTACTTTCTGGAAACCAGAGTTTGATATGGTTCTAATGGAGTTGGAATCATGTAATTTGAAGAATCCTAGAGGAAGTTATGACCTAATCAAGATTTGAGAAAAATTGAAAAATGATTCTGTACATTTTTCTATTTTCTCAGGGCAGTTCACTTAATCACACAATTAAGGAGACAAAATTAACTTGGATGGATCTGAAATTTTTCCTGTAAATCAAGTATTTCAAATGAACATCCTAGCTAAATTTTAGAATTTTCCATAAAAGAATTCTCCATATAAAATTCCCAACAGTTTAAACTTGAGGGAATTAATTCTGGAGAACGAATAAGTTTCATGAGCTGAAACTTGTTTTTCTGGATAGTACATCCATATATAAATCCAACAAAATTTGGTTCGCTCAATTTGGAGCTTCCTAGTCAGAGATATGGATTTATTAAGTTTGGGTAAAAGTCTGAAATGGCTCTGTTTATTTTTCCTATTTTCACAGACATAAAGGATTGACACCACATTTGGCCAAGCAAATCAGGTACAATGCCTCTGAAAATTTTACTGGAGTTCAAGGATTTTCAGAAGAATGTACTGCCCAAATTTGGGAATTTTCCAATAAATAGAACTCCTGTAATAATCCCTACAAAATTGTCCTTAAATGAATTAATGAGACAAATCTAGTGATTTTCATAAAAATTTAAATGCACCCCTAGATAGTACTCACTGAGTGGAATCCAATGGAATTTATTTCACAATTTTTTGAGGTTCCTATCAAAAGTTATGATAGTTTAAACTGAAAATGAGGGAAAAGTTTAACCTCTGGCGCACGGGCCCCACACCACAGTATTCTTCTTCAACCTCGAGCCACACGGCCGAGTGGTGGCTACCTCCTGCGAACTCCGCGGGAAACGTTCTAGAATGGGGAATGGGGAACTCATCCTAGGGTCGGTCGAGGCCATCGACCACCGGAAATGGGCCAGCGACGAGCGGCGGCGTCTCGACTTCGGCGACGTCGCACTCGCTCTAGAATGGCTCAAAGTCTTCGGTTTTTCTTCCTAGAGCACCGTGATGGATATCTCATCACCGGAATGAGCTCAAATCAGCTCAAAAGTAGCTGCAAATAGGAGTTCATCAGCGACCTAGGGCCAAACTCGGTGCCGGCCCAAAATTCTCGAAGAACACCGCCAAAACTCGATGAAATTCGATGGTTCTTGATCCTAGAGGAGCGTGGGAGTGTCTGGATCATGTTTGTAGCTCGGCCTAAGTGATGGTGGAATGATTACGATGAATTTTTGATGTTTGTGTGGCTCGGTTTTATGAACGCCGAAGAACTAAACGACCAAATTCATCCTCGGCAATGCATGAAACGTTAAGAGGGTTGCACGGTCGGGTTTAGCACCTTAGGACGGATGTTTTTCATGCAGATCGTCAACCACGAAGACGCTTGTGTCGCCCAGGCGCCGGTGAGCAGAGAGGGTCTGTCTGCGGCAGTGTTTGCGTCCGGTGTGAGCGAGGAGAGCCGGGGAGAGCGAGGGAGATGGCTCACGTGGGAAGGCAGCGTGTTGATCACTCTTTACTCGGTGATCTGATCCGCGAGCAGGAGCTGGACGTCGGTTGGCGCCATGGTCGGGAGCTGGCACGCGCAGCGTTCGGCTGCCCGAGTGAGAAACAGAGGAGACTTCGGGGGTAAGTCTACTGACAAGTGGGCCCCATTTCCCCCTCTTCTTTTCTTTCCAATTCCATTTGAATTAGCAAACGAGTCCCAAATTTGATAAAAATTGCAGGATAGGCCAAAAGACATATGAGGAACACAATGGTGCGCTCAAATTTGAATTTCGGTGAAGTTGGAATTTGAAACTGAAATTTAAATTCAAATTCAAATTGTCACCCATTTTAATTCCAACAAATAGGAAATAATTTCCAAATGAGCTGAAAATTTGCCGGGCTATTATCAGATGTGTGGAGAATCAAATGGTAGATTTAGATCTCCGTGTTTGGACATTTTTGCACGTTTACTTTATCATTTGGAGCTCCCACCGTTGTATTCAAAAATTTAAATTCTCTCTCATTTTCTCGGTGTGACTTGCAGCTCCACTTGCTAGAATTTTGGGATTTCACAGCAGCTGCAAAAACTTTGAATTACAAAGATGTAAAAATTCTCCTAAGATTTCCAAAAATGTGTCATATGCAAATTTTAGATTTCTCTAAAAGAAGTTATGCTTTAAAAACAGAACAGTCCAGAGAGTGTTTTAAATCTGTCCTGGTTCTGGACAGTTTACAATCATCCGGAATTTCAACCAGTTTAATATGTGATTCTATTCTGGGAGTCTACAACAAAGTTGTAGACTACTTAAACCTATTTCCATAACTATATCCCACACTTGCATTGGATAAGTAACCTGTAAGTTATGCTTTGTTAAAGTTCAGCAAACTTGCTGCCAAAACAGAGCACTCTGTTATTCAAGTCTTTTGAGCTGAACTAATCCACTTTTGAATTCATCTACAAAACCAGAGTCCTAAAGATTAACACTTGGTTATCTTAGTTCCTTTTTCACATTTTTATTAGTGCAATCATGATTATTACATCTTGGTACTACGTTCCTCACAAAAGGGAAAATCCTAGCCGGATTATACTGGCATATACGTCTCAATTGTGGCACTAAAGACGGTCTCTCGCAAACGGGTACTACACGGTATAAGTACGTGGTTAGCACCTACATAAGAACAATCAATAGTGATGCACTCAAAGGTTGTTGTCATTTCAGGCAGGTCCATATTTGAAAGTAAATACATACGCCCGTATTATTGCCATACGGCCGTCCTTGAGTGAAGCCACATCTCAAGGTACGTGATCGTGTTTTCACACCACACGATGGGGAACCCGAGTAGAACGTGAATGGGTCATCAAGGTTGGGAATTTTATCAAGCCAACAGATACCACCTACTTCCCTGCAGGGCACGCCGATGGCAAGCACTGCGTATGTCCTCCTAGGCTATTTCCATAAGAATACACTATCGCGTTACCGACCAAACGATGGGGTTTCACTTTCTTGCCTACTGCACGCTAGGGACCAGCGTTTCATATGAACTCAGGAACATGAAGAGTTCAAGAGTTTCATATTAACGTCTCACACCAAGCTGTGATACCTATACCCTGAACCACATTCCTCATCATGGGAGCTAACCGAAATTGAACCGCTTTCAGTAGCATTCCTTGCCATGCTTACCTGAGCGTAGGTGCGTTGTTACATAATGAAAATTCAGAATTATAACAATTAGGTTAGTCATGCCACTTTAAGTAACTATACTAATAACTTAATTGGGCATACTAGTGATTCCTCACCATAATCTGTACATCCCAGGATCTCAGAGGTTGGTGCCGCACGCTGCGACATCCGACAGCACACATCATAAGAAACATAGTATTACATTGAAACATACTGAATTATTACAAAAGCGGTACAAACCTTCAGTTTACATTATTTACATAGTCTACTACAGCAGAAGATAATTATACAACTCACGCCAACACCTAACTAGCGAAACTTGGTTGTCTGGCCCTGCGGACAACCCACACTAGCTGTACTCAGCCTAAGCGCGGCGTGTACGGCTCCCACTCAGCCGTAGTCCCCGACGGAGGGTAGCCCTCACCGGTGGACTCGTACTCCGGTTCGTGGGGTACTGCTCACCTGCAAACACTCATAGCAGCAAGCGTGAGCACGATGGCTCAACAAGTCTTAACCGACTCTCCTACACATGAAACTATACATGCAGGTCATACAAAGATAGCATGGAAATTTGCAGCAAAGGACACACCTACAAGTTCATCCTTAATTCATCTTTTAGCCACAAGTTAACGGTTCATGAATCTGAAATTTAGTGAGCAATATTTGGTGGCACACATGCAATAAAATTTGTTCATAGCAGGATTATTGTATCACAACATTCCATAATTATACCTACATCACGACACAGTGAACAAACGGTACTCATAACCGTGAGGGACGGCGAATCGACTCGATATACACCTGCAGGGATACCCGAATAGCACGTCACACATGCCCATCTGTGGAGCTGCACAGAACACTCACTCGATGTCGTATGGAACAACTTTCACCAAACAGCACAAGCGTCGAACCGGTCGCACCCAAACGGACAGGAGGTTCCCTACACGGAGCATCTCTTTATGTCCGTTAGCGGATTTCCACCTTGCTGCCCTCAACCTACACCTATAAATTGGTGCGTTATGCCTCGACGCCCGGAGGTATAGGTTAAATCAGTTTATCAGACCCCATATATTTGATATTCCTTCGGTACATTCAAACTTGTTCAGCGGGGCCGCACACGGATCGGTCCTCAATCGACACGCCAGGGCTACACCCACAAGACTTCCTCTTGCTTCATACTAGCCCCTGCCTAGTCTCATTTTCTTAATAAAGTGATCTCACATCACTCGAACTAATCCCGTATGTCCAACCCTATACTCATGAGTAGATTCCAACTACTCGACTTATACCAAAGCCTATTAACATTAGGCAAAGCATGATATACTCGATGACCTAGACACTACCCTCACTCCTTTTGGAACCATCTTGTTATGCATTTGGGGTTTCATCCATTCCTACACCTAATGCATACACATACTCCAAGCTAAGTGAATATAAAGCAAAACTTGATAAACTTTGTTAAATGCAAACCGGGGCTTGCCTTGTTGCTGCTGGTCAGGGGTTAAGGTCTCTTTCAGAGGTATGAAGTCAAGGATCTCCAGGGTCTCCTCGCGTTCAGTGACTACATGTAAGCAATTTAACGATATATCAATTTAAATGCAAATGTGTTGAATTTAGTATATAAAGACCATAACTCTAGCTAGACATCCCAATTGGCTCTACGAAAATAAAAGTCTAAATGGTCATTACTAGAGCTTCTATGGATTTCCAGTGATTTTCATGGATCAAACCATTACTTTCTGGAAACTAGAGTTTTAGATGGTTCCAATGGAGTTGGTTTCATGTAATTTGAAGAATCCTAGAGAAAGTTATGCCCTAATCAAGATTTGAGATAATTCTGAAAAATGTTTCTATAGCTTTTTCTATTTTCTCAGGGCAGTTAAATTAATCACACCATTAGGGGGACTAAATTAACTTGGATGGACCCGAAATTTTTCCTATGACTCAAGGATTTTCATATGAACATCCTAGAGAAATTTCAGAATTTTCCATAAATGAAATCTCCAGATAAAATTCCCAACAGTTTAAATTTTAGGAAATTAATTTTGAAAAATGAATAAGTTTCATGAGATGAAACTTGTTTAGCTGGATAGTACTCAAAGAGCTAGATCCAACAAAATTTGGTTCACTAAATTTGGACAATTCAACACAAAGTTATGGCCTTCCAAAGTTTGGGGAAATTCTGGAAAATAAACTCTAAATTCAAAAGGTTTAAACCGGGCTGGTGGGCCCCAGGGATGGAAAATAAACTCTAAATTCAACTCTAAACTCGCTGCCTGTGCCTAACTACACATGAGGAATATGTTGGTGCACTCACCGGAGCTCGGCGATGGCCGGAACAGTGCTCGTGACGGTGACAGCGGCCGGGAGCTCATCGGCGACGTCGAACTCGTTGTGCTCTACACCTTTTTTGATACCGTTTCTTCAGAGAGCTCCGCTGAGACTTGCTGATCACGAACATGAGCCCTTATCCTCGTGAAAACGGACGCAACTAGGACCTCACCGGCGAGATACTCTGTTTTCAGCCGCCGGCACGAAAATTTCACGAAACTAGGGTCCTAGTGCATGGAACTGGTTGCTTCTTGATTGAGGAGGTGCGCTAGGTGTTATATATCCTTCTAGTGTGCAGCTCGAGCGGCAGTTGCCTCTGTGCAATGAATTTCTCCATCTACCGAGGTCTAACCCTGACACACTCCGAGGGAAGAAACTACAAATTCTCGCTCTACACCGCATGAAATTGAGCATGGCTTTCTCCTACAGATTCAACACAAGAAAGCACACCTTATCTTCTCTGGTGACGCTGCGTGAATCAGCCGGGATCAGCCTGTCACCGGTGATCAGTGAGGGGCAGAAAAAGACTTGGGAGCGGGAGCAACACACGCGTGGTGTGAGCTGGTTTCACTCGGTGACGAAGAGAACGGGCTGAGCATCTCATGTGCTGGACTTTGAGCTGAGATTTTCACTGTGAGGTGGCGCTAACCGGGCACGCTGGTGGTATCTGCGATCAGTCTTCCGTCGCCCGCAGGCTGCTCTCAGTTTGAGTCAGTTCTGTGAGCTGAAATCTCTGCCATGTGGGTCCACCTCCCCTCTATTTCTTCTCTTTTGTTTATGCTGCATAGATCTCAGCTACTCCCCATTTAATTGTAGACTTCACCCCCAAGTCATGAGTGGAATTTGATTTCCTCAGATTGAAGTTAGTTTGGCTAAATTTGGTTCACATTTGAACTTGAATTTCAAATTCAGTTTGAGTTAATGTAAATTTAGCTCCCGACAAGGTGAACTCCAATGAGGATGAGAATTGGTGGATTAACTCAGAAAAATGTGCTGAGTTTGAATATGAAGTTAACTTTTGAATCAAAGTGATGAAAGTGGCTGAAATTTGAATTTGCATTCAAATAGTCCTTTTTGCAATTGTATCCAAAAGTGCCTCAAAATAATTTGAACTTGCTTGAAACTTGACATGAGCAATCCTAAGAATGTTTAGGGCCTAATGGTAAGCTCAGCCTCTCATGTTTATGTGTGTGAGCTCTTACTTTTTGGAGTTGTGAGTTCTTCCTCTAATCACCTCTTGATGGTGTTTACTTGCTTTTCACAAGTGTTCATGAGTTATCCACAACATGAGCTGTGGTGTGGGGATGTGATGAACACTCTAGCAAGTGAATTCTTGGGCTTTTACAGGTTTTTGATGAGAAACTCAAAAATTGAGTAGTTCAGCCCAAGGGACTTGAAAAACAGAGTGCTCTGTTTGTGCCGGAAATTTTGCTGGACTTTAACAGAGCATAACTCACAGTTTATTTAGCCAATGGAGGTGTGGGATATAGTTCTGGAAAGATGAGGAAGTGCTATATGACTTTTTTGTAGGCTTCTGGAACATAATCACGCACCAAACTGGTTGAAATTCCAGATGAGTGTAAACTGTCCTGAATCAGGACAGACTCAAAACTCTCTCTGGACTGTTCTGTTTTTCAATCATAACTTCTTGTAGAAAAAACTAAAATAGTTATAGGATACATTTTTGGAATGTTTAGGAGATGTGTTACAACTCTGTAATTCAAAGTTTGTACAGCTGCAGTACAGATTTCAGTTGAATTTTTAGTCGAAAACAGCAACTTTCGAAGGAGGTGCTGTTGAAATTCTTCCAGTTATTCTGTAAACTTTGAGTTATCATAACTTTTTAACTAGAGTTAATATGGGGAAAAATAAATACTCATTAAAAATATACTGAAGTTAACTTCAACTTTGGTATTCATCTTGAGTTATGAAAATGCCAAGTACCAGTTCAAAATATGCGATAAGTAGAAACTGGTCATTCTGGGCGGAGGGATAAACAGTTGAACTCATTTGAGGGATTGATGTACCTATTGGAGTTTTATTACACCCAATGGGGTACGACATACTCATGAATTGTTATCTTCAACTAGTGAAGGATTTGAGTATATTACCTACTAAAGTTCTTTTTACTAGAGACCATGTTTGTGTCATATTGGAGATAAAAGGGTAGTATACGTGATGACAAAGTGATATTGATGTCTTATAGTGACCAAATCTAGTTGAGATTGTAAGGGCCTAAGTTTTTGGCACATGTTCAAAGTGTTCATCACCACACACACTCTTCATTTGAAAAAACATGATGAACACATTTGAAGAGCAACTAACCACCATCAACATGCTCATTAGAGAATAAACTCACAAAATGCAAAAGTGGCATTTCCCACATGCATCATCTAGGGGCTGAGCATATGAAAAACTCCAACACCTTGCTAGGAAGGCTCATGCAATAATTCAACGAAATCCAAAACCTTTTGAGGTCTTTTTGGGTATAACTAGAAAGAGGGTGGTTTGAACTCAAATTCAAACTATTTTCATCCCATGAATTCAAAAGTGGGAGGCATATTATTACTCAGCATATTTTTGTGAGCTCACACACCAATTTTCACTCCATTTGGAGTTGATCTTGACATGAGCTAAGTTTAGCAAATTCAAACCGTATTTGAATTTCAAACTGTATATGTGCTGAAATTTAGTCAAACACTCCACAATTTGAATTCTATCAATTCCAAATGGGCATGTGGTAGATAATTCAAATCCTAGAGGGTATTAGGGGGATTACTGTTTGGAGCAGTAGAGGAAAGTTAATTTCAGAGGTTAAAACTTGGGTGGGACCCACATGTCAGCTGCACAATTCAAAGAACCGACTGAGGACACCGAGTACTGGGGTCTCGGGACCTCGCCGCGGTCGCCACCGCGCCAGGCTGCCGAGGCCAGCAGCTGCTTGCCGCCCACGCCGCTGAACCGCCTCCCTGGGCTCTATATAGGCGCCCGAGCCATCCCCGGTGGTTCTCACCGCAGCCCCAGCATGCTCTCACCCAGTAAAACCGAAACACCTCGCCGCTCGGCTGAGATCTCGGTCCCTCGTCGCCCGGCTGATCTTGTAGTTTGCACGGCGATCTGAGATCATCACCGTGTGCGCCGAGTCTTCCTTGACGCCCTAGCACCAGTTCCAGACACTGATCAACCCTTCCCGAGCTCCACCACAACGTTCTTTCATTTCCCGGTTCAGCTCGAGTCACCGTCACGGGGATGACCCGTCCGGCCGCCACAGCCCGCCGTTCTCCGAGCTGTGGATAGCAAAAAGGTTCACCTTCAGTCCCTCTTCCATTACCGCAAGCCCCGGCGGCGTGACATAAACTCCTCACGCCGGAATTTCACGATTCTGCGACGGTATACAAAAGGGATGCCAGGACCGATCTGCAAAATTCGTAGTACACACCGCACCACTCATCCTCTCACGGGGGGAACACTTCTAGGTGCCTGTACGAGTCCATAGGAGCAGAAACCACGAAGAACCATTGGGGGAAACCACTGTTCTTCGAGTTTTAGGAGAATTCCCGATTTCCGGCCTAGGTCGCACGGTGACAGCCCAGTACAGCCATTTCCATGCTCCGTGGAACGCATGTCGATCCTTCCTAGGGTCCACTGATGCTCGACGACCTTTTGCTCAATCGTTTGGGATGCTAGGAGGGCCGGCCAACACGGCCGAAGTTCTTCTAAAGCCGCCGCTCGTCGATGACCATATGCCAGTGATTTCATGACGAGCTGAGCCCAGCATCATGTTCCCCGGATCGATTTAGGTAGAGGCGGAAAAAATCATAGAGTTTGGTGGCCGAGCGAGCTCTCCGGCCAGGGGTAGTGGCGGCCGAGCGCGGGAGGCCGGAGGTAGACGAAGCCCCCGGTCCCACGTGTCAGCGGCGGATATTTTAAAATCGGGATTCGCTGTGGCACCGGATCGGGTGCTGCTGCGTGTGAAGGATTACGTAGCCCCGTGTGTCGACCGCTGAGAAGTTGACACGTAGCCCCGGTCCCACGCGCAGCGGTTTAAACTTTTTCCCGATTTTCAGATTTAGTTCAAACTTCAAACACACATTACTTTGGCTAGGAAACTCCAAAACGAGTGAAACAAATGTTGTTGGATTCAGCTCTCTGAGTACTTTCCAGAAAATCAAGTTTCACCCTATGAAAATCTTTATTTCTCCAGAATTAATTCTGCAAAGTTTAAAATGTTTAGAATTTTATCTGGAGAATCCTTTGGAGGAAAATTCTGAACTTTTGCTGGGATATTCAACAAAATTTCCCTGAGGTACCATAAAAATTTCAGATCCCTAATGGTGTGATTACTAAAACTGTTCAAGAGAAAATAGAAAATGTCCAGAAACATTTTCAGAGTTTATCTGAAATTGTTTACCTCATATCTTTAGCTAGGAACCTTCAAATTAAGGGAGACCAACTCCATTAGAACCCTCTGAAAATCTAGCTTTCAGAAAGTCATGGCTTGCTCCATGAAAGTTCCTAGAACACCCTAGAAGCTCTAATTAAGGTCAAGTACATAATTATTTGTGCAGAGCTCAAATGAGCTTTGCTGCAAATGAAACTTGGCCAAGTCCCTGTTTAGGTTGTAACCAAACTACAGTAAAAAATTTAGAGTCATGGGGTCTGTCTAGTAAGACTTATAGTCTTCACAAGTTTAAGTTCAATTCAAATACATTTAAATTGATACATTACATGTTATCTCATGTAGTCGCTAAGGTTGAGGAGGAACCCGAAACCTTAGACTTCGTCACTCCGAAAGAGCAGCTAGCTTACGACCAAGAGCAGCAAGGCAAGCTCCGGTTTGCATTAACCTCTTTACAAATTCATATTGTTTTGAGCACTTCCTTTGAGTACCACTTATCTCTTGCATTAGAGTCTTGTTTGAGACCCCAAATCCATAGCCAAGAAAACCATGGATTGGGATTAGGATTGAAAACCTAATGCAATGCTAAGATAGAGTAGGATTCGGTATAAGTCGAGTAGTTGGAACAACTCGTGAGAATAGGCTAGAGGCACTTCGCTCGGGTAAAATATGCAAATGAAACACATGGCAAGAAAAAAATGAGACCGAGCGGAGAGTAAGGGCGCAGGACTTTGGGGCCTGGGTGCTATAGCTCCACTTGTGTCGATTGAGGACCGAGCCGTGTGCGGGCCTGTTGAACAAGCTAGAACAGTACCAAAGACCTACCGGCTATATGGGAACCGGGAAACCGATGTAACTCTGGTAGCTGGCTATTGAGGCATTGCCTGTCGTTCAGAGGGTAGGTTGAGAGCTCGAGGTGTAAATCGGCCGGCCGCACTGTGGATGCGCGCACAGAGACCTCTTGCTCGAGACAATAGGACCAGTTCAATATTTGGCTGACGGGTGAAAGGTGGTTGCGTACGACATCCATGATGGTTGCTGTAGGCAACATCGAGTACGGGCATACGTGACGGGTTATTCGGGTAACCCTGCCGGTGTAAATCGATTATAATCACCGTCCCTCATGGTCAGTGAGTGCCACTTGTTCACTGTACTGTGACGTAGAAAGAACGGGCTAGATTCATGTTAAAAGTTTGCTGATTTGAAAGATATACCTTGCTTGTGAATGTCTTGTTGTAGTTTAGAGCTAATTAAAGTTTGTTTCAACTTTGGTCAAAGTACATGAGAGAAATGCGTTTCTTGTTTGATTGCGACTCTCTCAGGTGCCTTAGTGTAAGGTTCTCCACAACCTGTTGCTAGAACATTGAAAGTAAGGTTCAAATAATTAGGCGAGTCCTTTGCAAATTATTTACCTCATGTATCCTGTATCCATCATATAGAAGTTCCATGTTTAGGAGAGACGGGTCAGTCTTGCTGAGCCATCGTGCTCACTGTAACACCCCAAAACCTGCTAAAGAGGGGAATTTAAAAATTTTTGGATGTAATGCATGTGATAAAGCAATTCAAATTCAAATTGGAATTCAAATTCAAATCAAAACAGAAAAAGAAAAGGAAAAAGAAAAAAAAGAAAACCGAAACCGGCCAGTGGGCCGAAACGCGACAGCCGGCCCAAGACCCCGCGCCCCTCCCCCTCTCTCCCTCTCACTGACACGCGGGGCCCGCGTGTCATCCCTCTCCTCGCGCGCGCCCCAACCGCTCCGGTTCCTTCGTGCCGATCACACCCGACGCTCCCGGATTCCTCGCGCTCGACCCAACCCCGAATCCCCCGCGCCGTCCTGCTCGATCGCAACAAACCCCCGCGCCCCCAGCCCTTATAAAAACAGATGTCCCCGCCGCCCACCCCTCGCACGAGCAGTTTCTCTCCCGGTGAACGCCGCCGCCGTTGAGTTTAGAAATTCACGAGGGCATCGCCGCTTCCCTCTGTCCAACCCTATCTAGTGACCCCGCACCACCGCGTACAAGCTGTAGGCGCCAATCCCGGAAGGAAACACCGCCAAGAACGACCAACCCGACACTCGCCGGTGCGTACCGCCGCCGCCCGCCGGTGAAACCTTCGAATTACACGGTATCGACCCACCCTAATCATCGGCGTGCCATCTCTAGACCCCAGTGGGGGCGTTACAACCTGAGAGCTCGAAGGGATCACCGCCCTAACTGCTAATTCGACGTGCACCAAAGACCATCACCGTTGAAGCTCGCCGCCGACCCCATCTAGCCACGTAGGGATCAAGAAAATCACTGAGGTGAGGCCCCCTCCCCCCCCCTCTGCCGTTTGCTACCAAAAAAGGCGAATGTTAATGTCTGTAGATGAATATCCGCGACCTCACCGGCGAGATCGCGCCTCTGCCGCCGTGCGCTGCCGCGCGCGCGGGCGGATTCCGGCCAGGGCGACGTGGCCCCTTGAGGGCCGTCTATTTTAAGTCGCACGGTAGAAATTAAATGGATGCGTATCGCTTCGGCAATCTAATCTGAGCCGTCTGTTTTAAACCCAACGGCCCATATCAGTCCCGCGTTATAAAGGCCGGAATTCTTACGCGCTACCCCCTGGGGATCTCGGAAAACACGAGCTAGCCCCGGAAACTTCTGATCTAGCCCCTGGACCTTCAGAAATTCATGTAAATTCATCTAAAAATCAGTTTTAACCCCTGGACTTAATAAAAATTAGGAAAACCCCTCTGTTATGTGTAGTTAGGCCCCTGAAAATTTAGGAAATAGTAAATTAAACCCTGCAGTAGGGTGGATTTGCCTTTTAGACCCTATAGGATATTAAATTCAGAAATTTGAATATGTGACTAGGATTTAAATTTAAAAGGTGAGGCAAACACATGTGCAAATGCAAATTTAAACTCTCCTAGCACTTGGAAAACTTTAGAATGAGTCAAAAATAGATTTTAGGCTGAAATGAAATCTTCCTAAGTGATTGCTCATTTTTATTATCTCTAGAGACACATTTTAGGCTAGGAAATAATTCTAAAAACTAGTAAAATAGATTTAAATTGTTTCACATCAGAGAGGAAGTTCAAAAATATTTTATTGAACATTTTAGATCAGAACCTATTCTGTTTAAGTGATATGTCTAACTATTTTAATATTAAAATTCACTTTTAGGTATAGAAATTAAATCTGAAAATATAGGAAAATAAGTATGCATGATTTGAAGATGTTAAATCAGGTCTTTATTTTCAAAAACTTCAAATTAAGATTTTGTAGAAGATCTGAAAATCTATTTGGAGTAGGAAATTCATATATAGTGTGCAAATAGAAATCTAAATATAAAAGTTAAAAATAATATATATATATATATATGTTTAAAAGTGCATGTAGGCCTAAAATCAACACATCTAGGGTAATCACAACACTTAGAAATGTGAATGACTTTCATATGTATGTATGTGTGGTTTGCATGGAGTGAAAGTGTGGACTATGGATTATGGATTGTTGTTTTCTTTTGCTATGTGTATTGGCATGAGTAGAACCTGCCCCAGAGCAAGTTCTCCCCTTCCAAGACCAAGAGACTTTCCATTCCCAGAGCAGCAAGAAGAAGGCAAGTGTCCTTGGCCACTTTGATCCTATGCTAGGATGTGTAGTTAGAATTTAATTGCATGGTCAATTTGGAATATGACACCCATGCTAGGAAGCTTCCCTACAATTGCATTATCTTGTTTCCTTGTAGCTTGGGTTGGGATTTATTTTACTATGTCATTCATCCATATTACTTATGCTTAGCCATTCGTAGAATGGGATAAGTGGGATATGAGATCATCAACTTATTCACCTTACTCTTGAATGAGATATTATGAGTTATGTAGAGGTAGGGTCGAGGCAAGTTGGATGATTTGGTTAGTGCTGTGTGCACGAGACTCGGGTTTGTGTTTAGTACTTGCCTGGATTCTAAGAACCGGTTCATGGAGCATGTAACCAGGCTTTACCGTGCCAACCACATGCTGAGATGGGGCAGCTTGGCCAATTAATTAGGTGCATCCCCGGCGTAGTATGGGTGTTTTGGATGGTGCGGGAATAGGTGTCACTGGACTACCATATGAACCGCAAGGCTCAAGAGGGGGCCACTGCAGCGGGGTTGGAGCCTCTTGTATGCTGTTAGGGGTGAATCCTCAGTGGGCCCACGCTCGTCGGGAATCCCTTTGTAAAGGCCTCGTAGTGATCTCCTTAGTGTGAACGTGGTTCGCGGCCACTGGAATAACGGAGGTTCTTTTAGTCCACCCGGCAACAGGGGATGAAATCACTACATGTGGGTACAGTGGTGCAAACTCTGCAGAGTCAAAACTGTCATGACAGCTGTGCTCACGGTCAAGAGCGGCTTGGACTTATTCATGATTACAGGATGATGAATTTGGAAGTCGAGAATGTTAAACGGGGAGCTTAACATGGGAAATGATGATATGGTTACTTTATTTTGATGATGGGTTGGGAGATTGGGACCATTTCACCTGTGTAGTAATGTAGGTGCTTAATAAGCTAAGGTGATAGGTATTATTTGTGTAGTGCTTGAACCATGAGTTCAACCTCTCCTTGCTCTAGCCATGCATGACAAAACTTTCCCACACTTGCTGAGTACCAACGGTACTAAAACTTGCATATTTGTTGGTTTAAATTGCTGCCCAGGTCTAGGGGATGATGTGGTGTTCAATGACCAAGACTTCGGACCCGAATAAGGATTCTAGGTTCATGGAGTCCCCGGGGCAACGCCTGTGATGGAGCCCACAAGATTTATATTCCGCTGCTCTTTTATTTACATATTATGAACTTATTGTTGTCCATCGAGACGTATGCAATGTAAGACTTATTTATATTCGAACACCTGGCTTGTAATACGATGATGCTTCACTATTTGTCATCACACGTATGAGAAAATGATCCTGGCATACATGTGATATTCACTCGGTTGTTTTTCGGAGAAAACGGGTGTGACACTCACTGCTTGTGTTTGAAGCTTTTGCAGGGGTCTACGAGGAAGGGACTCCCGAGGAAGAGACAGAACCCCAGGAGGGGAACCCCATCGAGTGGGAGTCGTGCACACCGCCGTGTTAGTGTGTGTGCGTGCTAGCAAGGGACACGTTCACGGGCTGAACGTGAACTCGATGCGTAGTCTACGCCCGTGAGTTTGGACTGGACTATTTTGTTGTAAAAATGTTCATAAACTGGTCTATGTAATAAAACTTTGCTTCCACTTTGTATCTTTGACGTGCGTTATCCAGTGCTGTGCAACGCAGCACCCCTCAGCGTGATCCTGGCTCGACAAGACCGTGGGTCGTGTCAGCGTGGTATCAAAGCCCGCTTGAGGTTTAACGCACTATAAAGGTCATCTTTTTCAAAAAAATCCAGTGAGTAACGAGTTAGTAGCCCATATAAGGATGTTATTAGTGTATAGAAAGTGGCATACTAACCTATTTGCTTATGTCGTAAAATCGTGCATCTCGGGACGCTTTATGTCTTGGGGGGTGCACGTAAGCGCTGTCCACCAGTGTGCACAAGCTGAAGGGTGGAGCCCCACAGGTGGCAGGTAACACGACCCACTTTAATATCCTCTATGACTCTTCATGTCGTTTGGGGTATTCGAGCAACGTCTCCCCCTGGCATGCTTTGGGGAATATGGGAGACCCCGTCACGTGGTCAGTAACATGAACACGTAGCTCAAGGCGTGTTTGGCTTGAGAACATCCGTGCGAGTGATGACGGACGGGTGTACGAACTGTTTGGATACCGGGCTCGGTGTGCAGCCGAGTCTGAGGATTGTGTGAGTTATCTGCAGGTAGTCTAACCACGAAACAGTAGACGTGTAGCATCCGTGCTCGAGTGACACTTAGTGCCACTGAGTTAACGAAGCCTGCTAAGTCTGGTATAGGTTTTTCTTTGTGAGGACGTAGGACCGACATGATCTGGTGACGCATCGACGTCACACCCCAAAAAATGAGCAACTGCATTATAAAACTTGAAAGTTTTAATCCAGAGCACTAAAATTTGATGCAACTCTTTCCCTTAATCAGGATATTCAAAGTTAACAAGTTTTCAACTTATAGGATACTAAGGACAGAGTCCCCTGTTTTCAGCTGAAATAAGGATGAAGTCAATCAGAGGTTAGAGGTTGAGTTATTTCGAGGTTTGGGTCATATGATACATTTCTGGAAAGCTTTGGAAGAGCTTTACAACTTTTCTGTTAAAGTCCATAGGTGTTTTCTCACACCCGGTTTCTCCGAAGAACAACCGAGTGAATATCACATGTATGCCAGGATCATTTTCTCATACATGTGATGACAAATAGTGAAGCATTATTTATTACAAGTCAGGTGTCGAATATAAATAAGTCTTACACAGCATATGTCATGATGGACGATAATAAGTTCATAACATGTAAATAAAATAGCAGCGGAATATTATTCTTGTGGGCTCCGTCACAGGCGTTGCCCGGGGGACTGCATGAACCTAGAATCCTTCTTCGGGTCCGAAGTCTTGGTCATTGAACACCACATCATCCCCTTGACCTGATCAGCAATTTAAACCAACAAATATGCAAGTTTGATTACCGTTGGTACTCATCAAGTGTGGGAAAGTTATGTCATGCATGGCTAGAGCAAGGAGAAATTGAACTCATGGTTAAAGCACTATGCAATTAATACCTATCACCTTAGTTATTAAGCACCTACATTACTACATAGGTGAAATGGTCCCAATCTCCCAACCCATCATCAAAATCAAATAACCATAACATCATTTCCAATGTTAAGCTCTCCGCTTAACATCCACAACTTCCAAAGTCATCATCCTCTAATCATGAATAAGTCCAAGCCGCTCTTGACCGTGAGCACGGCTGTCATGACAGTTTTGACTCTGCAGAGTTTGCACCACTGTACCCACACGTAGTGATTTCATCCCCCGTTGCCGGGTGGACTTAAAAAACCTCCATTATGCCAGTGGCCACGAACCACATTCACACTTCCCAGGTGTGTAGCCAGGAGATCACTACGAAGCCTTTACAAAAGGATTCCCGACGAGCGTGGGCTCACTGAGGTATCACCCCTAACAGCATACAAGAGGCTCCAACCCCGCTGCAGTGGCCCCCTCTTGAGCCTTGCGGTTCATATGGTAGTCCAGCTGACACCTACTCCCCGCACCATCCAACACACCCATACTACGCCGGGGATACACCTAATTAATTGGCCAAGCTGCCCCATCTCAGCATGTGGTTGGTACGGTAAAGCCAGGTTACATGCTCCATGAACCGGTCCTTAGGATCCAGGCAAGTACTAAACACAAACCCGAGTCTCATGCACTGAGCACCAACCAAATCATCCAACTTGCCTCAATTCCTACCTCTACATAACTCATGATATCTCAATTCAAGAGTAAGGTAAATAAATTGATGATCTCATATCCCAATTATCCCATTCTAAGCATGGCTAAGCATAAGCATATAAGTAAATGACATGATAAAATAAATCCCAACCCAAGCTACAAGGAAACAAGGTAATGCAATTCTAGGGAAACTTCCTAGCATGGGTTTCATATTTCAATTGACAATGCAAATAATTCTATCTACACATCCTAGCATAGGATCAAAGTGGTCAAGGACACTTGCCTTCTTCCTGCTGCTCTGGGAATGGATAGTCCTGATCTTGGAAGGGGAGAACTTGCTCTGGGGCAGGTTCTACTCTTGTCAACACACATAGCAAAAGAAAACAACCATCCATAAGACATAGTTCACACTTTCACTCCACACATACATACATATGATAATCATTCACATTTCTATGTGTTGTGTTTACTCTACATGTGTTGATTTTTGGTCTACATGCACTTTTAAACATATGTATATGATTTCTAACTTTTGTATTCAGATTTTCTGTTTGCACACTATATATGAATTTCCAATTTAAACAACTCCTTTAATACACACTTTAGCCACCAAGTTTGCATGGAAGGTAACTTCCCACTTCAAATGGGTTTTCAGATCTTCTACCAATCCTAAACTGAAGTCTTTGGGTTTAGAGACTTCATTTATAATTTTCTAGTCATGCACACCTATTTTCCTATATTTTCCAGTTTTATTTTCTATGACTAAAAGTAAATTTTAATATTTACATAGTAGGGCATATCATCCTAAACAGAATAGGTTCTGATCAAAAACATTAAATAATATATTTTGGAACTTCTCTTCTGATGTGAACTAATTTAAATTTATTTTACCAATTTTCAGAATTATTTATTAACCTAAAAATGTGTTCCTAGAACTAATAAACATGAACACACCCAAACAGATTTCATTTCAGCCAAAAATTTATTTTTAGTTCATTATAAAGTTTTACAAGTGTTAGTAGAGTTTAAACTTGAATTTACAATGTGTTTGTCTCACCTTTTAAATTTTAAATCCTAATCACATATTCAAATTCCTAAATTTAATATCATATAGGGTTAAAAAGGTAAACTCACCCCACTACAGGGTCTATTTTATTATTTTAAGAATTTCCAGGGGCCTAACTATGCATAACAGAGGGGTTTTCCTAATTTTTATTAAGTCCAGGGGCTAAAACTGATTTTTAATTGAATTTACATGAATTTCTGAAGTTCTAGGGGCTAGATCAGAAGTTTCCGGGGCTAGCTCGTATTTTCAGAGATCCCCAGGGGGTAGCGCGTAAGAATCCCGGTCTTTATAATGCAGGGCTGCGTGGACCGTTCGATTTAAAACAGACGGCTGAGATTATGACGTCGAACCGGTATGCAGGGATTTCAATTCTACCGTGTGATTTAAAATAGACGGCGCACAAGCGGCCACGTCGCTCTGACCGTGCGCGGGCGGCGCTGCCCGGCGGCGCGCGACGGCGGGAGGCGGCGATCTCGCCGGAAAACTTTGGATCTTCGTCTATTCTTCCTAAAACTGGGATTTCATGGCATAGATCGGTAGAGGAGAGGTCGGGGATCTCACCTCGGTGTTTTTCTTAAGCTCGGAGGTCCTGGAAGGCGGTCAGCGACGAGGTCCAAGATGAAATCGCTGCGGTGCTCGTCGGAGCTGTGCCTAGAGCGCAAACCACCGAGTTTTCTGCACCTGCGCGATTCCCCGGAGGCGGTGGAACACGATTGGCGCGTTAGATCGGAAAATCTGAGCAGGGATCGAGAGAAAACGGCCGGAGAAGCTCTGGTTCTCACCATGATGAAAAACAGGCGATCGGGTGGGGAAAAAGGGACGATGCCGGCGTTTTTATAGACGAGGGAGGGCGGAGTGTCTGTTTAGATCGAGTTTGAGTCGTCCGGGACCGGGAGTCGGGCTGGGGGACGCGGATTTCCGGGTTAGTTGCGATCGGGCGCGTGCGGAAGAGTCCGGCGGTTGGCGCGAGCGGGAGGTCGGGGATGACAGGCGGGCCCCGCGTGTCAGTGAGAGAGAGTGAGAGGGGCGCGCGGCTGCGGGCTGGCGCGGGGGCGGGTGGGCCGGCTGGTGGGTTTCGGCCCACTGGCCGGGGGTTTTGTTTTTTTCTTTTTCTTTTTCTTTTCTGTTTTGAGTTGAATTTAAATTCCAATTTGAATTTGAATTTCTGCACCACATGCAATACGTCCAAAAATTTTTAAATTCCCCTCTAACAGGTTTTGGGGTGTTACAGCTCTACCCCCCTTAAAAGAAATCTCGTCCTCGAGATTGGTGGTTCTAGGAAAACAATTCCGGAAACTGTGCCTTAAGCTCGTCTTCTCGCTCCCATGTTGCTTCCTCTTCCGAGTGAGGCTTCCACTGCACCTTGCACATCCGAATTCTTTTATTTCTTGTGAGACGTTCCATTGTCTCCAAAATCTTGAATGGTTGCTCGGCATAAGACAGATCCTCAGCTACGTCAACCTCATTCATGGGTAACATCTCTTCAGGCGTCCTTAGACATTTCTTGAGCTGTGACACATGGAATACGTCATGCACATCTGATAGGCGAGCCGGTAGTTGTAGTTGATATGCCACTTCGCCTTTCCTCTCCAGAACTTGAAAGGGTCCGATGTATCGGGGTGATAACTTCCCTTTCACCTTGAACCGACGAAGTCATCGGATAGGGGACAGCTTGAGATAGACATAGTCTCCCACGTTGAAAACGAGCTCTCTTCTCCGTACATCGACATAGCTCTTTTGTCGTGTTTGTGCTATCCTCAAGTTGTTGCGGATTTCCCTCACTTTCGCCTCGGCTTCTTGTAGTACTTCGGGCCCAAACACTTTTCTTTCCCATGTTTGGTTCCAAAATAGGAGAGTTCTGCACTTCCTCCCATACAAAGCCTCAAATCGTGACATCTTCATACTAGCCTGATAGCTGTTGTTATAGGAGAACTCCGCATACGGTAAGTTCTTATCCCAACTCCGATTGTTTTTGAGTGCACACGCTCTCAGCATATCCTCAAGGATCTGATTGGTTCTTTCCGTCTACCTGTCAGTTTGGGGATGATAGGCATAACTAAAATTTAGATGAGTTCCCATGGTTTCATGCAACTTCTGCCAGAACCTTGAGGTGAACTGTGTCCCTAGATCTGACACTATCTTCTTTGGCACTCCATGGAAACACACGATCCTTGACATGTATAATTCTGCCAATTTGGATCCGCTGTAGCTTTCTTTCACGGAGATGAAATGAGCTACCTTGGTTAGCTTGTCGATGATGACCCATATCGAATCATATCCTGATTGGGTCCTAGGCAATCCCACTATGAAATCCATACCGATTTCTTCCCATTTCCATTCAGGCACTTTGAGTGGTTGCAATAATCCCGCGGGTCGTTGATGTTCCGCTTTCACCAACTGACATGTCTCACATAGGGCAACATGTTCCGCGACATCTCGCTTCATTCCATACCACCAATACCTGCTCTTGAGGTCATGGTACATCTTCGTACTCCCAGGATGAATGGAATAGTCGGAATCATGAGCCTCCTTCAAAATCAATTCACGGATCTCCTTCACTTCAGGCACACAGATTCTTTTCCCGTGCCACACCGTACCTTGTTTATCCTCTCTGAAACCAGGGGCTTTATTTTCCTTGATGAGTTCTCTAATCTCTTGTATCTTCTCGTCATTCTTCTGACCATTTTGTATGTCTTTCTCTAATGTGGAGTCCACTTCCATGGCGATGGCTTCACCACTGTTCACCAGGCATAGGTTGAGTCTTATAACCTCTTCCTTCAATCCTGTAGGCATGTTCTTCAAACTCAACCTATTGTCCTGCACCTTCCGGCTTAGAGCATCCGCCACGACGTTCGCTTTCCCAGGATGATAGTTGATGCCCACATCAAAGTCGTTGATTAGCTCTAACCATCTCCTTTGTCTGAGGTTGAGATCTGGCTGTGTGAAAATGTACTTTAAGCTCTTATGATCCGTATATATCTCTGTCCTCTTCCCCATCAAGTAGTGCCGCCAAATTTTCAACGCCTGTACACTGCGGCTAGTTCGATGTCATGTGTAGGATAGTTCATCTCGTGTTTCCGGAGCTGCCGGGATGCATAAGCCACGGCATGCCCCTCTTGTATGAGAACACATCCCAACCCATTTCCAGAGGCATCGCAGTACACCAAAAAGTTCTTCTGCATATCTGGCATAACTAGCACTGGGGCTGTTGTCAATCTTTTCTTCAGTTCTTGGAAACTCGTCTCGCACTGCGGCGTCCATGTGAATGTGATTCCCTTCTCCAACAGTTTTGTGAGGGGTCTCGAGATCTTGGAGAATCCCTCAATAAACCGTCGATAGTATCCAGCCAATCCTAAGAAGCTACGAACTTCCCCGACATTCTCATGGGTCTTCCACTTCTGTACATCCTCGATCTTGGCGGGATCTACGGAGATTTCTCCCTCCGAGATTATGTCCTAAGAAGGGAACTCTCTTCAGCCAAAACTCACACTTGCTCAACTTGGCATATAGTTGGTGTTCTCTCAGCTTTTGCAACACCAACCTTAGATGTTCCTCATGTTCTTCTTCATCTTTGGAGAAGACGAGAATGTCATCAATGAAAACCACCACAAATTTGTCCAGATATTCCATGAATACCTTGTTCATGAGGTACATGAAGTATGTCGGGGCATTAGTTAGCCCGAAAGGCATGACGGTGTATTCATACAGTCCGTACCGAGATACGAAAGCTGTCTTTGGAATATCGGCTTGCCTTATCTTAAGTTGGTGGTACCCCGACCTGAGATCAATTTTCGAGAACACACAAGCTCCCCTCAACTGATCAAACAAGTCTTCAATGCGGGGTAATGGGTACATCTTCTTGATGGTTACTTCATTCAAGGCACGGTAGTCTACACATAACCTTTTGGTTCCGTCCTTCTTGGGCACAAATATCACTGGAGCTCCCCATGGTGAGGAACTAGGACAAATGTACCCCTTCCCTATCAATTCTCTTAAATGATCCTTGAGTTCTCCCAGCTTCTTGGAGTCCATCCGATAAGGTCTCTTGTATATCGGAGCTGTTCCAGGCACTAGCTCAATCGTGAATTCCACTTCACGATCAGGAGGCATACCTGGCAACTCCTCCGGAAAAACGTCTGGATATCCCCTGATAATCCTGATCTCCTCCACTTTCACCTCAACTTGATTTAATTTAATGTCGCTCCTAGGCTCTTGTATTGTTATGAACTTTACTCTTGTGCCACTAGGATGAGTTAGTTCCACCGTTGTGGTCGAACAACGGATGATTCCCTTATGTTTGGTCAACCAATCCATGCCCAAAATAATATCTATCCCTTGTGAATCTATCACTATGAGGTTGGCAGTAAATACTACCCCATTAATGTCTAGATTCACCTTGGGACACACTTGTCTTGTCCTTATTTCTCCACCTGGAGAGTTTACTGCTAGCATATGGTTCATTTGTGTTGTTGCTAGATCATGCTTGTTAACAAACCCTTGGGCAATGAACGAGAGGGTAGCACCAGAATCGAACAACAGTGTTGCAATGTGTAAATTGGCAGGAAACTTACCAACTACCACGTCGGGTGCCTCTTGCGCTTCCTCCATGGTCACGTGGTTCACCCATCCTCGCATCACATTCTGCTGTTGCGGCTGCACGGGCTTCTTCTTTGGGCACTTATGGGCGTAGTGCCCCACTTCGCCACAATTGAAGCATTGCACCCCAACCTTAGGTGCCCGGCCTTTGTTGTCTTGGGGTTGGTTTGGGGGTCCTTGTACTGCTGGTCGAGGTTGATATGTGGGGCGAGGCTGCTGTACAAACTGACGTTGTGGCTGTGTTGGTGCTGACGGAGGCCTGAAGTTCGGGTTGTACCCTCTTGGTGCGGAGTAGGGTACCGCAGCACGGCTCGTCTGCGCGGCGGGTTGCTGCATCAGACGTGGGCGTGTGTTGCTACCCGAGGCTTGGTGTGACCATCCTGCCTTCCTCTTGTTTTCGTTTTCCAAGGCCTTCAGCTTCCTTTCTACAACAAATGCTCTGTCCACCATCTTTTGGAAGCTTTCATACTCGTTGGAGGACATTGCACACTGCATTTCTGCTGTAAGTCCTTCCACGAAGCAATCCTGTTTCTGCTCATCAGTCTCTATGTCCCGTGGGGCATAACGGGATAGTTGGGTGAATTTAGTGAGGTATTCCCTCACAGTCATGTTTCCTTGCTGCAGCCCCAAGAACTCCTTTCTCTTGTTTTTGAGTTCACCCCTTGGTATGTAATGGTTGCGGACGCTACGCTTGAACTCTTCCCAAGTGATGTTCTTAGGGTCATGATGGGCGGCCACGTAAGCGGTCCACCAATCAGCAGCAGGTCCTTGCAATTGGTGAGAGGCAAACAACACCCTCTCATACCCTTGGCATTGTATGATCCTCATCTTACTCTCAATGGTCTTTAGCCAGTCATCTGCCTCCAAAGGTTCTGCAGCACTTGCAAACATTGGAGGTTGAGTCCCTAGAAACTCACTCAACCTTGGTTGGCGTGGTGCAGCTTGTGGAGGTGGAGCTTGGTGCAAGTTGGCCACCACTTGAGTCAGCCTCTGGATGAGCTGATTCTGATTTTCAAGCATCTTGTGGATGGGATCAACTCCTTCACGGCGACCACCCCTGTCTCGTCCCCAGAAAGATGAGGGTTGCCGGCCTCATCATTGTTGTTGGCGGGGTTGGCACCACGACCCTTTCCTCTTTCGGCCATCTATCATGATCAACCAAGTGTCAATTTAAAGCATTACGTATTATCTTACCAATTTTACTTGTTTACACTTTGAAATGTTGAGGCCTTGTTGTATTTATATTTTCTGAGGGTTCATGTCTCACGCAAAAATAAATTCACTATTAATTTCATAGGGGTTCACACATCAAAGCAAAGCAACCTGAAGACGAGGTTGTGGACAATTCCTCATGGCTTCCACAACTCACGTCACACACCACACATTAACACACCATTAACTAAGGTATTGACTCGCCTACTCGATAACCTGCTGAACTATGGGGAAGGACTCTACACGGTTCGTATCACTGAGCTAGCTCCTCGGGATCTTCCTCATTATTGAGGCTTTCTTCTGACTCCGCTTTGGGTGGGGAGGCTGCTGGTGGAGAAGTACGGCGACGCCTACTCGCTCGGCGACCTGGGGAGTCAGGAGTTCATGTGTCATTCACGGTGACACACAGTTCATTCCCATCTCCTCTTTCTCTCGCCCTCAAGCTGGCTCGAAGCAACGCCTCAGTGTCCTTCAGGGTGTCACGTACATCCTGAAGCTCCTGTTGACACTCCTGCAGTCGACTACTGAGCATAGCAGCATCCTCCAAGCACAAGTCCATGTGCTCATGGGAAGTCCCCTGCTGCACTGGCGGGTACTTGTACACCGTTGTACCGCTCTCGCGTTGGAGGACATACATGTACTCAGTCCTGTCCAGGTGGCAACGATAGATGTGACTCTGACAGGTGATTGCCTCCCAGGTGACATCCTTCTCCGCATCAACCTGTGTCGCTCGACAAGCTGGAGAGCGGTGGATCTTGAGCAGCTGATTTTCGTGGATAATCCTCATTTCTGAACTCCATTCTTCCCGCTTCTCACGGATGGTAGGGGTGGAGCTGTAGTGTATGATTAGCTTGCCCGTATTGCCGGCGGCTTGGAGCATGCGTCGAAGACGGCACAACAAGCCTCCTACTGCCAATCCGTAGGAGAGGTACGTCACCGGACGGTTCTCCTCTCTCAGGGCAAGGGAAACTACGGGAACTCTCCCTCCGGTGGACTTGCGAGCGGTGCGGATCATGCAGACCATCTAAAACATAAAGCTTTTAAACTTAAGTTAGATAAGATTTTAAACAAAAACCCTATTTTGAATAAAAGTTGGGTAAGATGAATAAAGTGACCCCATTAAATAACACTTTTCAACCCACACTTTTGTAAAATGGTTTTTAAGAAAACAGGGTCCTTAAATACGTCCATTTCTACCTAGGTCCACGTTCCTACGGGCAACCTTGGCTCTGATACCACTTCTGTCACACCCGGTTTCTCTGAAGAACAACCGAGTGAATATCACATGTATACCAAGATCATTTTCTCATACATGTGATGACAAATAGTGAAGCATCATTTATTACAAGCCAGGTGTCGAATATAAATAAGTCTTACATAGCATATGTCCCGATGGACGATAATAAGTTCATAACAAGTATATAAAATAGCAGCGAAATATTATTCTTGTGGGCTCCATCACAGGCGTTGCCCGGGGGACTCCATGAACCTAGAATCCTTCTTCGGGTCCTAAGTCTTGGTCATTGAACACCACATCATCCCCTTGACCTGAGCAGCAATTTAAACCAACAAATATGCAAGTTTGAGTACCGTTGGTACTCATCATGTGTGGGAAAGTTATGTCATGCATGGCTAGAGCAAGGAGAGGTTGAACTCATGGTTAAAGCACTATGCAATTAATACCTATCACCTATCACCAAAGTCATCATCCTCTAATCATGAATAAGTCCAAGCCGCACTTGACCGTGAGCACGGCTGTCATGACAGTTTTGACTCTGCAGAGTTTGCACCACTGTACCCACACGTAGTGATTTCATCCCCCGTTGCCGGGTGGACTAAAAGAACCTCCATTATGCCAGTGGCCACGAACCACATTCACACTTCCCAGGTGTGTAGCCAGGAGATCCCTACGAAGCCTTTACAAAGGGATTCCCGACGAGCGTGGGCCCACTGAGGTTTCACCCCTAACAGCATACAAGAGGCTCCAACCCCGCTGTAGTGGCCCCCTCTTGAGCCTTGTGGTTCATATGGTAGTCCAGCTGACACCTACTCCCCACACCATCCAACACACCCATACTACGCCGGGGATACACCTAATTAATTGGCCAAGCTGCCCCATCTCAGCATGTGGTTGGCACGGTAAAGCTAGGTTACATGCTCCATGAACCGGTCCTTAGGATCCAGGCAAGTACTAAACACAAACCCGAGTCTCATGCAACTTGCCTCGATCCCTACCTCTACATAACTCATGATATCTCAATTCAAGAGTAAGGTAAATAAATTGATGATCTCATATCCCAATTATCCCATTCTAAGAATGGCTAAGCATAAGCATATAAGTAAATGACATGATAAAATAAACCCCAACCCAAGCTACAAGGAAACAAGGTAATGCAATTCTAGGGAAACTTCCTAGCATGGGTTTCATATTTCAATTGACAATGCAAATAATTCTATCTACACATCCTAGCATAGGATCAAAGTGGTCAAGGATACTTGCCTTCTTCCTGCTGCTCTGGGAATGGATAGTCCTGATCTTGGAAGGGGAGAACTTGCTCTGGGGCAGGTTCTACTCATGTCAACACACATATCAAAAGAAAACAACCATCCATAAGACATAGTCCACACTTTCACTCCACACATACATACATATGATAATCATTCACATTTCTATGTGTTGTGTTTACTCTACATGTGTTGATTTTTGGTCTACATGCACTTTTAAACATATGTATATGATTTCTAACTTTTGTATTCAGATTTTCTGTTTGCACACTATATATGAATTTCAAATTTAAACAACTCCTTTAATACACACTTTAGCCACCAAGTTTGCATGGAAGGTAACTTCCCACTTCAAATGGGTTTTCAGATCTTCTACCAATCCTAAACTGAAGTCTTTGGGTTTAGAGACTTCATTTATAATTTTCTAGTCATGCACACCTATTTTCCTATATTTTCCAGTTTTATTTTCTATGGCTAAAAGTAAATTTTAATATTTAAATATTTGGGCATATCATCCTAAACAGAATAGGTTCTGATCAAAAATATTAAATAATATATTTTAGAACTTCTCCTCTGATGTGAACTAATTAAAATTTATTTTACCAATTTTCAGAATTATTTATTAACCTAAAAATGTGTTCCTAGAACTAATAAACATGAACACACCCAAACAGATTTCATTTCAGCCAAAAATTTATTTTTAGTTCATTCTAAAGTTTTCCAAGTGTTAGTAGAGTTTAAACTTGAATTTATAATGTGTTTGTCTGACCTTTTAAATTTTAAATCCTAATCACATATTCAAATTCCTAAATTTAATATCATATAGGGTTAAAAAGGTAAACTCACCCCACTACAGGGTCTATTTTAGTTTTTTAAGAATTTCCAGGGGCCTAACTATGCATAACAGAGGGGTTTTACTAATTTTTATTAAGTTCAGGGGCTAAAACTGATTTTTAATTAAATTTACATGAATTTCTGAAGTTCCAGGGGCTAGATCAGAAGTTTCCGGGGCTAGCTCGTATTTTCCGAGATCCCCAGGGGGTAGCGCGTAAGAATTCCGGTCTTTATAACGCGGGGCTGACGTGGACCGTCCGATTTAAAACAGACGGCTGAGATTATAACGTCGAACCGGTACGCGGGGATTTCAATTCTACCGTGCGATTTAAAATAGACGGCGCACAAGCGGCCACGTCGCTCTGACCGTGCGCGGGCGGCGCTGCCCGGCGGCGCGTGGCGGCGGGAGGCGGCGATCTCGCCGGAAAACTTCGGATCTTCGTCTATTCTTCCTAAAACTGGGATTTCATGGCATAGATCGGTACAGGAGAGGTCGGGGATCTCACCTCGGGGTTTTTCTTAAGCTCGAAGGTCCTGGAAGGCGGTCGGCGACGAGGTCCGAGATGAAATCGCTGCGGTGCTCGTCGGAGCTGTGCCTAGAGTTCAAACCACCGAGTTTTCTGCACCTGCGCGATTCCCCGGAGGCGGTGGAACACGATCGGCGCGTTAGATCGGAAAATCTGAGCAAGGATCGAGAGAAAACGGCCGGAGAAGCTCTAGTTCTCACCGGGATGAAAAACAGGCGATCGGGTGGGGAGAAAGGGACGATGCCGGCGTTTTTATAGACGAGGGAGGGCGGCGTGTCTGTTTAGATCGAGTTTGAGTCGTCAGGGACCGGGAGTCGGGCCGGGGGACGCGGATTTCCGGGTTAGTTGCGATCGGGCGTGCGCGGAAGAGTCCGGCGGTTGGCGCGAGCGGGAGGTCGGGGATGACAGGTGGGCCCCGCGTGTGAGTGAGAGAGGGTGAGAGGGGCGCGCGGCTGCGGGCTGGCGCAGAGGCGAGTGGGCCAGCTGGTGGGTTTCGGCCCACTGGCCGGGGGTTTTGTTTTTTTTTTCTTTTCTGTTTTGAGTTGAATTTAAATTCCAATTTGAATTTGAATTTCTGCACCACATGCAATACGTCCAAAAATTTTTAAATTCCCCTCTTAACAGGTTTTGGGGTGTTACATGTTTCATCCCTTAACCAACCGAAAAATGCAGTAGAGTTGAAACTGTCCATAAAACAGGGCAGATCAAACACTCTCTGTAACTCTCTGTAAAATGAGCATAACTTGCTGCATAATAATCCAAAAATAGAAAATGAGGTAGTTCTTAAAATTTTAAGAGATGAGTTACAACTTTGTAACAGAACGTTTTGTCAGATTGGGAGTAGAATTAACTGGAATTCTTGGATCAAATCAGTACCTAAAGCAGGGAGGTGCTGTCCAATTTTCTACAGAAATTCTGCCAACTTTGAAATCTCATAACTTTGGAACCAGGACAGATCTTAGGACAAGCAAATACTTTATGGAAAGCTTTTGAAGTTAACATTAACTTTGATGTTGAGCTCCAGAATTGGTTTTGCCTTTAGCATGGTCTAAATCAGGTTGAAAAGGAAACTGGTCAGGGCTGTCATAGTGGACAGCAGATCAGTAGTCAAATTTGTTTAAGTTTGAACTATGTTTCCAAGTCCTATGAGTTTAATGACATGCTTTATGTTATAACTCATTGGGTTACTGTTCAAATAAATATTTGACATTTCTCAAATAAGTTTGTACAGATGACAGCGGATAAACAGTTAGAGAACGTGTGGGTGGTGTCCCACTGTTCTCACCACAGCGGCTATCTGGAAGCATTGAGGCAAATGCTTCAATATTTCGGATGCAACAAGATGCTGCAGTACTTCGCCAAGGAAGAAGGCGAGGAGGGGAACAAGACGTGGATGATCCATGTCGAAGTTCCTGCAGGACCTATGCCACCCGGTTGGGCGCTGTTCATCGTTACGGTGAGAGGTAGACAGCCAGAGGGGATGTGGCAAGTGGCAGCCCGTGACACCATGTCGCATTTCTGCCAGCTACATGTGAGAGCTATGGAGGGTACTCCATACGCGCTTGTTCCGGTGGAGGGACGAGCTAATCATGTGTGGGAAGGGAGGTACATGGAGACAACAGATCTGGGTTACCCAAGGAACAGTCCCGCGGAGGCAAACCTCAGTCTCTAATTGAGGGCAGGAAAAGCCGTGATGGACAGCCAAGCTGTTCATACGGATTGTCTTGCTGCAAAGCTCAAGGAGAGCACAAGCCGTGAAGACCATTTCGAGAGTGCTCACAGCGCACTCCGCAATCTGCTCCTTCCGACGATAAACCGACTGAACGAACAACACAATCAGTTGCATCGTCTGAAGAAGGCGAAGAAGAAAAGCCGTGTCGACATCACGGCTTTGCAACAACAGGTGCAGGTTCTGACCAAGCAGAACGAGGTCCTTACCCAAGAGCGGGATGACACTATTGAGGAGGGGTGACATGACCCCATGGTCTTGTTGAGCCAGGATCACGCCGAGGGGTGCTGCGTTGCACAGCACAGGATAACACACATCAAAGGTACAAAGCGGAAGCAAAGTTTTATTACATAAACCAGTGTATGAACATTTTTACAACAAAATAGGTCCAGTCTACACTCATGGGCGTAAACTATGCATCAAGTTCACGTTCAGCCCGTGAACGTGTCCCCTCTAGCACGCACCCACACTAACACGGCGGCATGCACGACTCCCACTCGACGGGGTTCCCCTCCTGCGGTTCCATCTCCTCCTCGGGAGTCCCTTCCTCATAGAACCCTGCAAAATCTTCAAACACAAGCAGTGAGCACGAAGGCTCATCAAGACTTACCCGTCTCTCCTAAACATGAAACTTCTACATGGAAGGTTATAGGTTACATGAGGTAAAATAAGTTGCAAGGACTCGCCTAATTAGTGGAACCTTACTTTCAAGTTTTAGTAGCAGGTTGTGGAGAACCTTACGCTAAGTCACATGAGAGAGCCGCAATCAAACAAGAAATGCATTTCTCTCATGTACTTTGCCCAAAGTTGAAAGAAAATTTAGTTAGCTATGGACTACAGCAAATCATTAACAATCAAGTCCATCTTTCAATCAGCAACATTTTAACATGTATCTAGCCTGTTCTTTCTACGTCATGGTACAGTGAACAAGTGGTACTCACTGACCGCGAGGGACGGCGATTATAATTGATTTACACCTGCAGGGTTACCCGAATAATCCGTCACGTACGCCCGTACTCGATGTTGCCTACAACAACCATCATGGACGCCGTACGCAACCACCGTTCGCCCGTTAGCCAAATATTGAACTGGTCCTATCGTCCTGAGCAAGAGGTCTCTGTGCGCGGATCCACAGTGCCGCCAGCCGATTTACACCTCGAGCTCTCAACCTACCCTCTGAACGACAGGCAATGCCTCAATACCCAGCTACCCGAGTTACATCGGTTTCCCGGTTCCCATATAGCCGGTAGGTCTTTGGTACTGTTCTAGCTTGTTCAACAGGCCCGCACACGGCTCAGTCCTCAATCGGCACAAGCAAAGCTATAGCACACAGGCCCCAAAGTCCTGCTGCCCTTACTCTCCGCTCGGTCTCATTTTTCTTGCCATGTGTATCATGTGCTATCTCTACCCGAGTCGAGTGCCTCTAGCCTATCCTCGCGAGTAGTTCCAACTACTCGACTTGTACCGAATCCTACACTATCTTAGCATTGCAGTAGCTAACGGGGTTTTCAATCTTAACCCCAACCCATGGTTTTCTTGGCTATGCATTTGGGGTTTCAATCAAGACTAATGCAAGAAGTAATGGTACTCAATGTAAGTTCTTAAAACAATAAAAATTTATTTAAAAGGTTAATGCAAACCGGAGCTTGCCTTGCTGCTCTTGATTGTAGGCTAGCTGCTCTTCGGGAGTAACGAAGTCTAAGACTTCGGGTTCCTCCTCGACCTTAGCGACTACATGAGATAACAAGTACATGTATTAATTTACATGTATTTGAATTGAATTTAAACTTGTGAAGTTTATAAGTCTTATTAGACAGAACCAATGACTCTGAAATTTTTACTGTGGTTTTGTTACAACCTAAACAGAGACTTGGCCAAGTTTTAGTTGCAGCAAAGCTCATTTGAGCCCTCCACAAATAATTATGTACTTGACTGTACTTGGAGCTCTTAGGGTTTTCTAGGAGCTTTCATGGAGTGAGCCATGACTTTCTGAAAACTAGATTTTCAGAATCTAATGGAGTTGGTCTCACTTAATTTGAAGGTACCTAGCTAAAGATATGAGCTAAACAATTTCAGAGAAATTCTGAAAATGTTTCTGAACATTTTCCATTTTCTCTGGAACAGTTTCATTAATCACCCCATTAGGTGGATCAAATGAGCTCAAATGGATCTGAAATTTTTATGTTTGCTCAGGGATTTTTTGGTGAATATCCCAGCAAATTTCAGAATTATCCTCCAAAGGGTTCTCCAGTTAAAATTCTAAACATTTTCAAATTTGAAGAATGAATTCTGGAGAAATAGGGCTTTTCATGAAGTGAAACTTGATTTGCTGGAAAGTACTCAGAGAGCTGAATCCAACAAAATTTGGTTCAATTGATTTGGAGTTTCCTAGCCAAAGTTATGAGGATTTGAAGTTTGAATGAAATCTGAAAATCGGGAAAAGTTCAAACTGCTGCGTGTTGGACCCGGGGCTACGTGTCAACTTCTCAGCGGTCGACACACAGGCCACATAATCTTTAGCGTGCAGCCGCACCGGATCCGTGCCACAGCAGATCCTGGTTTTAAAATATCTGCCGCTGACAGCCAGGACCCACCCCCTTCGTCTTCCTCCCGCCTCCCGCGCTCTGCCGCCGCGATACCTTGCCGGAGAGCTCGCTGGCGGCCTCGTTGGTGCTCCAAACTTCATGATTCTGGCCACCCCTGCCTAAATCCACTCGGGGAACATGATTCTGGGCTCAGCTTGTCATGAAAATTGCTGGCACATGGTCGGCGACGAGCGGTAGCTTCGGAAGAACTTCGGCCGTGTCGGCCGGTCTTCCTAACACCTCAACCGATCGAACAAAAGGTCGTCGAGCACCAGTGGACCCTAGGAAAGGTCGTCATGAGCTCCACGGAGCTCGGAAAGGGCTGTGTTGGGCTGTCACCGTGCGACCTAGGTCGGAAATCGGGAATTCTTCTAAAACTCGAAGAACAGCGGTTTCCCTCAACGGTTCTTCGTTGTTCCTGCTCCTATGGACTCGTACGGGCACCTAGATGTGATCCCCTCCACGAGAGGATGAGTGGTGCGGTGTGGACTACAAATTTCGCGAATCGGTTCGGGCTCCCCTTTTGTACACCGTCGAGAAATCATGAAATTCCAGCGTGAGCAGCCTATGTCATGCCGCCGGAGCTTGCGGTAATGAAAGAGGGACTGAAGGCGAACCTTTTTGCTGTTCTTGGCTTGGTGAAAGGCAGGCTGTGGTGGCCAGACGGATCGTCCCCGTGACGGCGGCTCGAGCTGAACCGGACAAGGAAAGATCGTTGCGGTGGAGCTTGGGGAGGATTGCTCCGGCCCTGGAATCGGTGCGAGGGCGTCAAGGAGTACATGGCGCACCCGGTGGTAGTCTCAGATCGCCGTGGAAGCCACAGGATCGGCCGGGCGATGAGGGACCGAGGATTTCACCGAGCGGCGAGGGCTTTTGGTTTGTTGGGCGAGAACGCGTCGGGACAGTGGTGGGGAGCACTGGAGACAGCTCGGGCGCGTAGATAAAGGCACCGAGAGGCGGTTCAGCGGCTGAGGGCGGCAAGCAGCTGGTGGCGTGGCGGCCTCCCCTCGGTGGCGCCCTCGGTGGCAGCTCGGGGACCCGAGTACTGAAGTCCCAGTCGGTTGAATTGTTTCAGTGGCTGACATGTGGGTCCCATCTCCCTTTTAACCTCTGAACTGAACTCCCTCTTACTGTTGTAAACAGTAATCCCTTTTATGCCCATGGTGATTTGAATTATCTACCTTTGAGCCATTTAAATTGGTTAGAATTTAAATTTGGTTTGGTTTGACTAGATTTCAGCACATATTCAGTTTGAAATTCAAATAAAGTTTGAATTTGCTAAACTAAGCTCATGACAAGACCAACTCCAAATGGAGTGAAAATTGGTGAGTGAGTTCACAAAAATGTGCTGAGTAAGAATATGCCTCCCACTTTTGAATTCATGGGATGAAAACAGTTTGAATTTGAATTTGAGTTCAAACCACCCTCTTTCTAGCTATACCGAAAAGGACCTCAAAAAGGTTTTTAATTTGGGTGAAACTTGGCATTTACATTACTAGCAAGGTGTAGGAGTTTTTCATATGCCCAGCCCCTAGATGATGCATGTGAGAAATGCCAATTTTGCATTGTGTGAGTTTGTTCTCTAATCAATCTGTAAGTGGTGCAAGTCTACCCACTAGCCCACTTAACCCGTCCCACTACAAATACGCTACCGATACTAGCGATGGCCCGCATGTTTTCTCGCGGCGTGAGGTGGACTTGTCGCTCGACCCACTGGGCATTGCGATAGCGCCGCACAGACCCACATAGTCTGCATACATCCGCTTGTGACTGCTCCCGATGTTCGGGATCTTACTGCAAACCACATTGCTCGTGAGTCGCCAAGTGCCGGAATAGCCTGTTCAAGAAGGCATATGAGCTCCCTGTCGCTCCATCCTCTGCAATGTTGAGGTTGCGCTCATCCTTTTCTCCCACGTCAGTCGCCTCTACTGGTTCTCATCCTCGAGGAGAAGACGCGATTGGGTTCCCGGTAGTGTGTTGGTCAAAGGAGGGTGCTAGAGGCTCCATCTCGACGAGAAGCTAGATCACTTCTACTGCGTTTGTGACCACTGGTTCTGACTGAAATATAGCCGACGATGAGCGGCGGTTAGGGATGTTTGGCAACGACTGCTTATTTAAGGTCGACATGGGTTTTTTTGGCGGTGGAGAATCTAAGACAATGGTGCTGACGGCAGGTCCTTGGCAGTAAGGAAATCCCCAAATCCGGTGTGGTCCGTGATTAAACCATGTAAATAACACAAAAACAAGCTGAGTCGTTGATCTAGCTGGTCAAGAATACAAGGAAGAGAGAAAATATCACAAGATCGAGATTATTTCACGGTGGCGTGGTTGACGTTCGATGACCGGCCGCAATGTTGTGGATGCGTTTGTGGGCCGCCAATATGGTCAGCGTGGAGCCCACAAAGCCCACAACTAGGCCGGCCATGCCCTGCAGCCTCACCAGAAGGAGATTTTCTAGAAGATTTCATTAGATAAGGAAGGATTTAAAAGAATAAAGGAGTTATAGATTTAGTTTAGTTTAGATAGAAGGTAATAGATTAAAGAAAGAAATAAAGGATTAGAAAAGGAGTCCTGATCGGTTGGGGGATTGTCCCCAACCGACCAGAAGGAAGGCGCGCGGCCAAGGGGGGTCCTGTTCCCCCTATATAAGCAGCCCCCTCCCTCTTGTATTCAGCGTTCAGGAAATAAGAATTACCCTTTTGGGGGCTGTTCTTCTCCTTGGATCACGGTGGCTTCGAACCCTAACCCTAGCCATCGTGATCCTCTGCCTCTTCCCCCACGTTACGTGCTGCGCAGCTGCCCCCACGCCTCCTCGCTGCTGGTTTCCTCCTTGCGCAGCCCTAGGCGCAGCCAAGGGGCCTCCTCCCTCTCTGTTCTTCAGCATGCAAAGAAGAAAGGTGATTGATCTCGTCACTTGATGTGGGAAGGATTTAAGGTGTGCAGTTTTGGAAATCCGGGGTAATTAGTCACAAAATTTTCTCTAATTATCTCCTCCTTTTTATTGATTTATTCTCAATAGAGGGGGGCTATATATATAGACCCAAATTACAGAGTTCTAATCTAATACTACCTACACTCCTCTTATTTGACTTGGATTCTATATTTAGCTCTAGTTTAATCTAGAAAACAGGATTATTTCTAACATGCAGGAGCTAGAATACTTCATCTCTGGTGTGACGGCGGCAGGCCACGGATCGTTGGATCATCTGGTGTGTCACCATCCTCCTGCTCCGGTTGATGGTGATGAGGTAGAGGCAGACGTGCTCCTCCTGCTGCGCCTCAGGATGGCCTCGCACTCAGTATCCATCCTGATCACCCCCTGCAACATCAGCAGGTTGCCGTGCCTGCTTACCGTGATGTGCGCCATGTGGCGGCCATGCTACAGTTCGTTGTACGTGCGCAACACCATGCGGCTCACAGTATCCAGGTCCCGCCCCATGATGTACGCGCGCTGCTGCATTCACCGTCACGTCCGAATCCACGTAGTTTCGCTCACTCTACTTCTCCACAGCCCACCGCACGGGGCTGGTGCCCATGGCCACGCTGATGCCCACCACGGCGTGCACTCTGAAGACGACCAGCAGGTCTAGGTTGCGGGAGCTTGTGACGGCCGCAAACGATTAAACAAACTACCGCTAGGCCCACCAGCCTTAAGTGGACAATTGCTATTGATTAAGCAGGACCCGCAGAGCCTGCTGAATAACTATAGTGGGCAATACGGTGGTGTGTGGGCTGCCCACAGCCCGCCACACTTGCAGGTTGATTCTCTAATGATCATGTTCATGGTGGTTACTTGCTCTTCAAATGTGTTCATCAACTTTCTTCAAATGAAGTGTGGGTGTGGTGTGATGAGAACCTTGAGTATGTGCCAAAAACTGAGGCCCTTACAAGGGGCAAGGCTGGGAAGAGGACAATAACCAAGCCATGGATGAGGTGCACGCGTTGCAGGACCTCGTACCTCCGGTAATGGGCATACTGGTGGTAGGTGTCGTACCCGTGGTCTTGGGTCTTCCGACAATGGGGGAACCCGAGCCGGAAGAGGAGGTTTTGGACCCAGAGCCACCAGAAGAGGTACCGGAGGAGGACGAACCGCAGGAGGTCGAGTTCTACTCTGAGTAGGGGGTTACTGTTGCCAAGTAGGGCAGCAAGGGGATGTAACCCAAACTTTTGTAATCGGTGACATGTCGTGTAGACAGTAGTGCATGTATAGGTAGTGACGACATGAGCACGACTTCTCGGAGACCCGAGACTAATATATCTTGTATGAAGTTTATGCTTTATCAATATATGTGAATGTTGTGCAAATTATACATGCATCACTTCAATACCTACTGTTTCATATGGAATTTTAAGTATGACATGTGCTGATCGCAGCTGTTTTGAATTTCAGAATGACTCGTACTCGTGCCAACCCGAACATTGGGGATTCCAGTCAGGGGGGAGAGACCTCCCAACAGCCTCCCGAGGACTCCTCGGGACAGCAACAGCAGCAACAGCAACAACCACCACCGCCACCGCCGATGGTTACTTTGGCTGATATTGTGGCAGCAATGGCGGTCTCTCATCAGCAGCACAAGGATTTGCTGCAAACCCTCATTGCGAATACGTCTCGACCAGAGAGGCGTCAAGATCATGAGGAGCACCAACAGAGCTCCTACTCCGACTTTCTGGCTACTCATCCCCCAGTATTCTCAAGGGCGGATGAACCCCTCGATGCGGACAATTGGCTCCGACGATGGAGAAGAAATTCAGGCTGCTCCAAGTGAGTGAGCAGTGCAAGACCCAGTTCGCGGTCCAACAGCTCCATGGATCCGCGAGCGCGTGGTGGGTAAACTACTGTGCTTCGCAGCCCACCGAGCGAGTTATGACCTGGGCGGAATTCTGGACGGCCTTTAGGGCCTATCACATACCGCCGGGTCTCATGAAGAGGAAGACGCAGGAGTTCTTACGCCTGCAACAAGGGAGCCGAAACGCGCTGGAATACTCCAGGGCGTTCAATGATCTCGCGCTCTATGCTTCGTATCACGCTGATACCGACGAGAAGCGGCAGGATCATTTCTACCAGGGGCTCAACCCGCTCCTGAAGGACAAACTGGCGATGTTCAATCGCGGCAGCCTCAATGACATTATTGATACTGCGATTGTTGAAGAGAACTCCGGCAAGGAGTTAGCGGTGGCGGAAAGGAAACGAAGCGCGTCACAAAGCAGCGGAGAGGGAGATGGTCCTTCTCAAAAATATCGGATGGTGAATCGCTCACCATCGGGTCCACGCTGGCAGCCACCACAGAGGCCGACGCCATTCCGCAGTCGGCCATATTCTCCACCGGCATTCAGGCCGGCACTGCCAGTCCCACCTATGCAGCAACAACAGCAGCAGCGGGCGGTGCCGCATGCGTATGCACCTCAGCAGCGCATGACGGGCTTTCATCCCCCAAGCACCGGACAAACAGCAGCCACATGCTACAAGTGTGGTCGTCCAGGACACTTCGCCAGCAGTTATCCTTAGAGGCAAGGCGGCGGAGTTGCACCGCAGTTCCCAGGGAGGAATCAGCCCCAGAACCTCATTAATGGGCGGCGGGCAAACCCTAGGCCCAGCACTGTCCACCAACTTGCCATAGAGGACGTGCCGGAGGGTGAACCCATCCTTGCGGGTATGTTCCAACTCCACCAGCATCCCGCCATAGTATTATTTCATTCAGGCGCCACGCACAATTTCACTATCCAAGCTTTCATTGCTAAATACAGCTTGCAAATACTACCCACCAATAGTCCATATTTGATTTGTTCACCGGGTGGGAAAATTTCAGCAAGCATGATGGTTCCAAAAGCACCATTATGCTTAGCGGGTAGAGTGTACCATACGTCTCTCTTAATTTTAGATGGACAGAAGGTCAATGTCATCCTAGGGATGTTGTGGTTAACCCGCCAAGGCGCTGTTTTAGACACCGTCCTCTGAGTTGTGCATCTACACTCAGAAATGCACGAGTCACACTCCTTATTTCTGGACAGTCCAGAAATAAAACTTCCAAGTGTGTATCAATCCACAACCATCAGATTGGAAGACATTCCAGTGGTCCGGGAGTTCCCTGACGTGTTCCTGGATGATTTACCGGGGATGCCACACGACAGGGAGGTGGAGTTCAAGATTGAACTTGCACCCGGAACCATGCCAATGTCCCGAAGGCCGTACAAGATGGCGCCCAAGGAACTGGCTGAACTGAAGACTCAGCTAACGGACGTGTTGGAGAAGGGTTTTATTAGGCCGAGCTCCTCGCCATGGGTCTGTTCGGCATTGTTCATGAAGAAGATAGACGAGACGTTGCGGCTTTGTGTGGACTATCGTCCACTAAATGCCGTAACCATCAAGAACATGTACCCGTTGCCATGGATCGACATGTTGTTTGATCAGTTGGTCGAAGCAAAGATCTTCTCCAAGATGGACTAAAAATCCGGGTACCATCAGATTAAGATACGGGCTGAGGATATTCCGAAGACAGCTTTCTCGACGAGGTACGGACTTTAAGAGTACCTGGTCATGTCCTTCGGCCTCACCAATGCTCCAGCTCATTTCATGTATTTGATGAACTTGGTATTCATGCCGGAGCTGGACAAGTTTGTCGTGGTCTTTATCGATGAACATGGTATTCATGCCGGAACTTGGTATATTCCAAGTCGGAGGAAAAGCACAAGAAGCATCTGTGTATAGTTTTGCAACGGCTGCGGGATCACAAGCTATACGCGAAATTCAGCAAGTGCGAGTTCTGGATATCACATGTGCCTTTTCTCGGGCATATCATCTCAGCGGAGGGTGAGTAAGATCACACAAGTGCTGAATTGGAAATCCCTGAGGATTGTTCACGAGGTACGGAGCTTGCTCGGACTCGCGGGATATTATCGGAGGTTCATTCCGAACTTCTCAAAGATTGACAAGCCTATGACGGAGCTGCTGAAGAAGGCTACCAAATATGTTTGGAGTCCAGCATGTGAAGCAGCATTCAAGGCATTAGTGAAGCACCTGACATCAGCACCGGTTTTGGCGCAGCCAGACACAACTAAACCGTTCGACGTGTACTGCGATGATTCCGGCATTAGTCTCGGATGTGTGCTGATGCAAGACCGAAGAGTGGTCGCGTATGGATCACAGCAGCTCAGAAACCATGAGCAGAATTATCCAATTCACGACTTGGAGCTCGCTGCCGTGGTACTTGCACTTAAAATGTGGAGGCACTATCTACTCGGTAACCTCGTACATTTATATACCAACCACAAAAGCCTCAAGTACATATTCACTCAGAAGGAGCTGAACATGAGGCAGTGAAGATGGTTAGAGTTGATAAAGGATTACGAAATAGAGATCCATTATCAACCCAGCAAGGCAAACATAGTGGCGGATGCGCTGAGCCGCAAGTCACACGTCAACAATCTGACCTTCACACCGTTGGAAGAGAGCGAATCACCACTGCATGTAATTCCACATGGAGCTCTCTACAACTTAGCTTTGATCCCCACCATCCGTGAAGAGATAGCGGCAGCCCAGAAAAATGACAAGGGCATGTCTCATTTGCGGAGACGTATAGACAGCGGGGGGCTGAAATGTTTCCGGAAAGACGGAGACGGCGTCCTATGGTTCAAGGACCGGATCGTCGTACCCCATAACCCGGAGTTACGGAAAAAAATCTTTGATGAGGCTCACTTGTCAAAGTTTTCTATTCACCCCGGCAGCAACAAATGTATCAAGAACTCAGAAGCAAGATTTGGTGGTCACGAATGAAGCGGGAGATCGCAACGTACGTGTCCGAGTGTGATACATGTCAAAGGGTGAAGGCAGACCATATGAGGAAACCGGGACTGCTACAACCACTGGGCGTTCCAACCTGGAAGTGGGAGGATGTGAGCATGGACTTCATCGTCGGTTTACCCACCACTTTTCAGAAACATGTTCTGTGTGGGAGGTCATCGACCAGCTCACCAAAGTTGCCCATTTCATACCGGTCACACACCAACTACAACGCCAAGAAGTATGCTGAACTATACATCTCACGGATCCTATGCTTGTATGGCGTACCCCGTACCATCATATCGGATCGGGGCACTTTATTTGTGTCCCCTTTTTGGGAGCAGCTACATGCCACGTTGGGGACGAAGCTGATCCGTAGTTCAGCGTACCACCCGCAGACGGATGGGCAAACCGAGTGGATGAATCAAATTTTAGAAGATATGCTACGAGCTTGCGCTATTAACCACGGCAAGAATTGGGATGATCGCTTGCCGTTGGCCGAGTTCTCGTACAACAATGGGTACCAAGCCAGCATCAAGATGGCGCCTTATGAGGCGCCATAAGGGAGAAAATGTTGCACACCACTGAATTAGTGTGAGTCTGGCGAAACGGTTACCTTCGGGATTGATCTTGTCAACAACGCGGAGGAAAAGGTTCGGCTAATTCAAGCGAACCTAAAAGCCTCACAATCCCGACAGAAACAATATGCGGACTGGAGAAGATGCCCATGACAGTTCGAAGTCGGGGATCACGTATACCTACATGTGTCCCAATGAAGGACTTAAACAGAATCGTGGTGAGAGGAAAGTTGGCACCCCGATTCATCGGTCCGTTTCAGATTACGGAAAGATATGGATCAGTAGCATACCGGTTGAAATTACCAGAAGCACTGTCCGGTGTGCACGACATCTTTCACATCTCCCAGCTGAGGAAGTGTCTTAAGATATCAACTACCATTCAGCTGGAAGATATAGAAGAACTGAAACCGGATCTCACGTATCGGGAGGAACCGGTTCAGATTATAGATGAAAAGGCCCGAACCACACACAACCGTACGTTGTGGTTCTACAAAGTTCTATGGAGTAATCACTCCGTAGACGAAGCGACATGGGAGAGCAAAGGATTTCTTCGCGCTAACTACCCTGACTTTTTCACGTCGCATATACGGTAATTTTCCACCGTCCTCTCTCTCATTTTCACCTTATAATCTCGGGACGAGATTCTTTTAAATGGGGAGGAATGTAAGGGCCTATGTTTTTGGCACATGTTCAAAGTGTTCATCACCACACACACTCTTCATTTCAAGAAACATGATGAACACATTTCAAGAGCAAGTAACCACCATCAACATGCTCATTAGAGAATAAACTTACAAAATGCAAAAGTGGCATTTCCCACATGCATCATCTAGGGGCTGAGCATATGAAAAACTCCAACACATTGCTAGGAAGGCTCATGCCAAAATTCACCGAAATCCAAAACCTTTTGGGGTATTTTTGGGTATAACTAGAAAGAGGGTGGTTTGAACTCAAATTCAAATTCAAACTATTTCCATCCCATGAATTCAAAAGTGGGAGGCATATTATTACTCAGCACATTTTTGTGAGCTCATACACCAATTTTCACTCCATTTGGAGTTGATCTTGACATGAGCTAAATTTAGCAAATTCAAACCTTATTTGAATTTCAAACTGCATATGTGCTGAAATTTAGTCAAACACTCTACAATTTGAATTCTACCAATTTCTAATGTGCATGTGGTAGATAATTCAAATCCTAGAGGGTATTAGGGGGATTACTGTTTGGAGCAGTAGAGGAAAGTTAATTTCAAATGTTAAAACTCGGGTGGGACCGACATGTCAGCTGCACAGTTCAAAGAACCGACTGAGGACACAGAGTACTGGGGTCTCGGGATCTCGCCGCTGTCGCCACCGCGCCAGGCCGCCGAGGCCAATAGCTGCTTGCCGCCCATGCCGCTGAACCGCCTCCCTGGGCCCTATATAGGCACCCGAGCCATCCCCGGTGTTTCTCACTGCAGCCCCAAAGCGCTCCCACCCAGTAAAACCGAAAAACCTCGCCGCTCGGCTGAGCTCTCGGTCCCTCGTCGCCCGGCCGATCCTGTGGTTTGCACGGCGATCTGAGATCATCACCGGGTGTGCCGAGTGTTCCTTGGCGCCCTAGAACCAGTTCCAGACCCTGATCAACCCTTCCCGAGCTCCACCACAACGTTCTTTCATTTCCCGGTTCAGCTCGAGCCGCCGTCATAGGTATGACCCGTCCAGCCGCCTGTAACACCCCAAAATCTGTTAAGAGGGGAATTTAAAATTTTTTGGATGTACTGCATGTGGTGCAGAAATTCAAATTCAAATTGGAATTCAAATTCAAATCAAAACAGAAAACAAAAGGAAAAAGAAAAAAACCCAACCGGCCAGTGGGCCGAAACCCGCCAGCCGGCCCACTATTCCCTTGCGCCAGCCCACAACCGCGCGCCCTCTCTTCCTCTCACTGACACGCGGGGCCTGCGTGTCATCTCCTATCTCCCGCTCGTGCCAACCGACCGGATCCCCCCCCCTCGCGCCCAATCGTAACCAACTCCGGAAACCGCGTCCCCATCCCGAGTCCCGGTCCCGGACGACTCCAATTCGATCCCAACAGACCACCGCCCCCCTCGCCTATATAAACGTCGACATCGCCCTGTTTTCCCCCACGATCGGCTGTTTTTCCTAATGGTGAGAACCGAAGCTTCTCCCGCCATTTTCCTTCGATCCTAGCTCGGATTTCCTGATCTAACGCGCTGATCATGTTCCACCGCCTCCGGGAAATCTCGCAGGTGAAGGAAATCCGGTGTTTTGCGCTCTAGACACAGCTCCGACGAGCACCGCCGTGTTTTCACCTCGGACCTCGCCGTCGACCGCCTTCCAGGGCCTCCGTGCTCAAGAAAAACCCCGAGGTGAGATCCCCGACCTCCCCTCTACCGTTCTATGCCATGAAATCCAAGTTTTATGAAGTATAGACGAAAATTCGAAGATCTTCGGCGAGATCGCTGCCTCCCGCTGCCGTGCGCCGCCGGGCAGCGCGGGCTGGCTCCGGCCAGGGCGACGTGGCCCCTTGTGCACCGTCTATTTTAAATCGCACGGTAGAATCAAAACCCGCGCGTACCGGTTCGGCGATCTAATCTGAGCCGTCTATTTTAAATCGGACAGTTCACATCAGCCCCGCGTTATAAAGGCCGGGATTCTTACGCGCTACCCCCTGGGGATCTCGGAAAACACGAGCTAGCCCCGGAAACTTCCTGATCTAGCCCCTGGAACTTCAGAAATTCGTGTAAATTCATTTAAAAATCAGTTTTAGCCCCTGGTCTTAATAAAAATTAGGAAAACCTCTCTGTTATGTGTAGTTAGACCCATGGAAATTTATGAAATAATAAATTAGACCCTGTAGTAGGGTGGATGTACCTTTTTGACCCTATATGATATTAAATTCAGAAATTTGAATATGTAATTAGGATTTAAATTTAAAAAGGTGAGGCAAACACATTGTAAATTCAAATTTAAACTCTCCTAACACTTGGAAAACTTTAGAATGAGTAAAAAATATATTTTAAGCTGAAATGAATCTGGCTAATTGATTGTTCACATTTATTAGTTATAGGGACACATTTTTAGGTTAGGAAATAATTCTGAAAAATGGTAAAATAAATTTAAATTTGTTCACATCAGAGGAGAAGTTCAAAAATATATTATTTAATATTTTAGATCAGAACATATTCTGTTTAGTTGATATGCCCTACTATTTAATATTAAAACTCACTTTTAGGCATAGAAAATAAATCTGGAAAATATAGGAAAATAGGTATGCATAACTAGAAAATGATAAATGAAGTCTCCAAATCCAAAGACTTCAGTTTAGGATTTGGTAGAAGATCTGAAAACGCATTTGGAGTAGAAAATTACCTTCCATGCGAACTTGGTAGCTAAAGAGTGTATTAAAGAATTTGTTTAAATTGGAAATTCATATATAGTGTGCAAACAGAAATCTGAATACAAAAGTTAGAAATCATATACATATGTTTAAAAGTGCATGTAGGCCAAAAATCAACACATCTAGGATAACCACAACACTTAGTAATGTGAATGACTTTTCATAGGTATGTATGTGTGGTTTGTATGAAGTGAAAGTGTGAACTATGTCTTATGGATTGTTGTTTTCTTTTGCTATGTGTATTGGCATGAGTAGAACCTGCCCCAGAGCAAGTTCTTCCCTTCCAAGACCAAGACATTCCATTCTCAGAGCAGCAGGAAGAAGGCAAGTGTCCTTGACCACTTTGATCCTATACTAGGATGTGTAGATAGAATTATTTGCATTGTCAATTGAAATATGAAACCCATGCTAGGAAGTTTCCCTAGAATTGCATTACTTGTTTCCTTGTAGCTTGGGTTGGGATTTATTTTATCATGACATTATTTATATGCTTATGCTTAGCCATGCTTAGAATGGGATAATTGGGATATGAGATCATCAATTTATTTACCTTACTCTTGAATGAGATATTATGAGTTATGTAGAGGTAGGGATCGAGGCAAGTTTGATGATTTGGTTGGTGCTAGGTGCACGAGACTCGGGTTTGTGTTTAGTACTTGCCTGGATCCTTAGGACCGGTTCATGGAGCATGTAACCTGGCTTTACCGTGCCAACCACATGCTGAGATGGGGAAGCTTGGCCAATTAATTAGGTGTATCCCCGGCGTAGTATGGGTTTGTTGGATGGTGCGGGGAATAGGTGTCAGCTGGACTACCATATGAACCGCAAGGCTCAAGAGGGGGCCACTGCAGCGGGGTTGGAGCCTCTTGTATGCTGTTAGGAGTGAAACCTCAGTGGGCCCATGCTCGTCGGGAATCCCTTTGTAAAGGCTTCGTAGTGATCTTCTGGCTACACACCTGGGAAGTGTGAATGTGGTTCGTGGCCACTGGCATAATGGAGGTTCTTTTAGTCCACCCGACAACGGGGGATGACATCACTACATGTGGGTACAGTGGTGCAAACTCTGCAGAGTCAAAACTGTCATGACAGCCGTGCTCACGGTCGAGAGCGGCTTGGACTTATTCATGATTAGAGGATGATGGATGGGGAAGTTGAGGATGTTAAGCGGGAAGCTTAACATTTGATTTGAGACTATGTGTACTTGATATTGATGATGGGTTGAGGGTTTGGGATCAACTCACCTGTGTAGTAATGTAGGTGCTTAATAAGCTAAGGTGTTAGGTATTAATTGCGTAGTGCATTAACCATGAGTTCAACCTGTCCTTGTTGTAGCCATGCATGACATAACTTTCCCACACTTGCTGAGTACCCACGGTACTCAAACTTGCTTTTCTATTGGTTTATATTGCTGCTCAGGTCAAGAGAATGATGTGGTGTTTAATGACCAAGACTTTGGTCCCGAGGAAGGATTCTAGGTTCACGGAGTCCCCCGGGCAACGCCTGTGATGGAGCCCACAAGATTTATATTCCGTTTCTGTTTTATTTATCTATTATGAACTTATTATTGTCCATCGAGACGTATGCTATGTAACACTTATTTATATTCGACACATGGCTTGTAATATGATGATGCTTCACTATTTGTCCTCACATGTATGAGAAAATGATCCTGGCATACATGTGATATTCACTCGGTTGTTCTTCGGAGAAATCGGGTGTGACACCGCCACAGCCCGCCGTTCTCCGAGCTGTGAATAGCAAAAAGGTTCGCCTTCAGTCCCTCTTCCATTACCGCAAGCCCCAGCGGCGTGACATAAACTCCTCAGTCCGGAATTTCACGATTTTGCGACGGTATACAAAAGTGATGCCCGTACCGATCTGCAAAATTCATAGTACACACCGCACCACTCATCCTCTCATGTGGGGAAACACTTCTAGGTGTCCGTACGAGTCCATAGGAGCAGAAACCACGAAGAACCATTGGGGGAACCACTGTTCTTTGAGTTTTAGGTGAATTCCCGATTTCCGGCGTAGGTCGCACGGTGACAGCCCAGTACAGCCATTTCCAAGCTCCGTGGAACGCATGTCGATCCTTACTAGGGTCCACTGATGCTCGACGACCTTTTGCTCAATCGTTTGGGATGCTAGGAGGGCCGGCCGACACGGCCGATGTTCTTCCGAAACCGTCGCTCGTCGCCGACCATGTGCCGGTGATGAACATGACGAGCTGAGCCCAGCATCGTGTTCTCCTGATGGATTTAGGTAGAGGCGGCCAAAATCATAGAGTTTGGTGCACGACAGAGGCCACCGGCGAGCACTCTGGCGACCATAAAAATTCTGAAATTTTGCTAGGATGTTCACCAATATATCCCTGAGCGACCATATAAATTTCAGATCCATTTGAGCTAATACGATCCACCTAATGGTGTGATTACTAAAACTGTTCCAGAGAAAATAGAAAATGTCCAGAAACATTTTCAGAATTTCTCTGAAATTGTTTAGCTCATATCTTTAGCTAGGAACCTTCAAATTAACTGAGACCAACTCCATTAGAACCCTCTGAAAATCTAGTTTTCAGAAAGTCATGGCTTGCTCCATGAAAGTACCTAGAACACCCTAGAAGCTCCAATTAAGGTCAAGTACATAATTATTTGTTTAGAGCTCAAATGAGCTTTGCTGCAAATGAAACTTGGCCAAGTCCCTGTATAGGTTGTAACCAAACCACAGTAAAATTTTCAGAGTCATTGGGTCTGTCTTGTAAGACTTACAGTCTTCACAAGTTCAAGTTCAATTCAAATGCATTTAAATTGATACATTACATGTTATCTCATGTAGTCGCTAAGGTTGAGGAGGAACCCGAAGTCTTAGACTTCGTCACTCCGGAAGAGCAGCTAGCCTACGATCAAGAGCAGCCGGGAAAGCTCCGGTTTGCATTAACCTCTATACCAAATTTTATTGTTTTGAGCACTTCCGTTGAGTACCACTTATCTCTTGCATTAGAGTCTTGTTTGAAACCCCAAATGCATAGCCAAGAAAACCATGGGTTGGGATTAGGATTGAAAACCTCGTTAGCCAATGCAATGCTAAGATAGAGTAGGATTCGTTACAAGTCGAGTAGTTGGAACTACTCGCGAGAATAGGCTAGAGGCACATCGATCGGGTAAAATATGCAAATGAAACACATGACAAGAAAAAAATGAGACCGAGCGGAGAGTAAGGGCAGCAGGACTTTGGGGCCTGGGTGCTATAGCTCTGTTTGTGTCGGTTGAGGACCGAGCCGTGTGCGGGCCTGTTGAACAAGCTAGAACAGTACCGAAGACCTACCGGCTATATGGGAACCGGGAAACCGATGTAACTCCGGTAGTTGGGTATTGAGGCATTGCCTGTCGTTCAGAGGGTAGGTTGAGAGCTCGAGGTGTAAATCGGCTGGCGGCACGGTGGATGCGCGCGCAGAGACCTCTTGCTCGGGACGATAGGACCGGTTCAATATTTGGCTGACGGGTGAAAGGTGGTTGTGTATGACGTCCGTGATGGTTGCTGTAGGTAACATCGAGTACGGGCGTACGCGACGGGTTATTCGGGTAACCCTGCAGGTGTAAATCGATTATAATCGCCGTCCCTCACGGTCTGTGAGTACCACTTGTTCACTGTACCGTGACGTAGAAAGAACAGGCTAGATTCATGTTAAAAGTTTGCTGATTTGAAAGATATACCCTGATTGTTAATGTCTTGTTGTAGTTTAGAGCTAATTAAAGTTCGTTTCAACTTTGGGCAAAGTACATGAGAGAAATGTGTTTCTTGTTTGATTGCGGCTCTCTCATGTGCCTTAGCGTAAGGTTCTACACAACCTGTTGCTAAAACATTGAAAGTAAGGCTCAAATAATTAGGCGAGTCCTTTGCAAATTATTTACCTCATATACCCTGTATCAATCATATAGAAGTTCCATGTATAGGAGAGACGGCTCAGTCTTGCTGAGCCATCATGCTCACTGCTTGTGTTTGAAGCTTTTGCAGGGGCTATGAGGAAGGGACTCCCGAGGAGGAGACGCAACCCCAGGAGGGGAACCCTATCGAGTGGGAGTCGTGCACGCCGCCGTGTTAGTGTGTGTGCGTGCTAGCGGGGACACGTTCACGGGCTGAACGTGAACTCGATGAGTAGTCTACGCCCGTGAGTGTGGACTGGACTATTTTGTTGTAAAAATGTTCATAAACTGGTTTATGTAAAAAACTTTGCTTCCGCTTTGTATCTTTGAGGTGCGTTATCCAGTGCTGTGCAACGCAGCACCCCTCAGCATGATCTGTAGGGGCCTCAGTTTTTGACACATGATTGAAGTGTTCATCCCCACACCAGACACCTCATTTGAGGAAAGATGATGAACACAAATGAAGAGCAAGTAACCACCATCAACATGCTCATTAGAGAACCAACTCACACATTGCAAAAGTAGTATTTTCCACATGTGATATAGAAAGGCTGGGCATATGAAAACTCCTACACATTGCTAAGGATGTCCATGCCAAGTTTCACCCAAATTCAAAACCTTTTTGAGGTCATTTTAGGTATAGCTAGGAAGAATTCAAACTGTTTTATCCCATGAATTCAAAAGTGGGAGGCATATTCTTACTCAGCACATTTTTGTGAGCCCACACACCAATTTTCACTCCATTTGGGGTTGATCTTGACATGAGCTAAGTGGGACAAATTCAAACTTTATTTGAATTCAAAACTGAACATGTGCTGAAATTCATTCAAACCAAACCCAATTTGAACTTTGATCAATTCAAATGGCTCATGGGTGGATAACTTGAATTACCAGGGGTATTATAGGGCTCACTGTTTACAACAGTGATTAGGAGTAAAATTCAGAGGTTAAAATGGGAAGTGGGACCCACATGTCAGCCTCTACTTCAAATCAAACCGACTGAGACTTTCTCACTGGGTTAACCGCGCCGCCGCTGCGATCGCCACCGAGGGAAGCCGCCGCGCCAGCAGCTGCTTGGTCACGAGCGGGCGTGAGGCGGTGCAGAGCCTTCTTAAGGCACCATTCCCCCTCCTCGGCCGAGGCATTGCCTGTTTCTTCCCCGCAAGAACTCAACGCCGGCAGAAACTTTCCGCAGCTCAGAATCGATCGGAGAGCGCCGATAACAGCTTCCTCCGTCCCCTCCAGGGCCATGGCAAGGTACTAGAGACCTTCCTCCGTCTTCGTCGCTGCTAGATTTCAGTTGAAACCGATTGATATCGGCTGTGCCGAAAGATCAGTTCGGTGACTTAGAACCACCGCACCTCGGGCTCCCGTGGACAGCCCAGCCAGGGCGTTGTCACGCCCGAACCAAGGCATCCTTGGACGCGCTGGTGACCGGTGCTGCTCACCCCCGAGCCACAGCCCGAGTGTTTGCTCACCGGCGGCGAATTTCCAGTTTTCCCCTTTCTGTGTGCAGAACGACCCTCGGGTGCGATTCCGTCAAATTCGTGCTCTAGAAAGGATTAGAGGGCCTCAATCCGCTCTCACACAAACTAGACACGGTAACGCACAAGTTGCTTTCACATCCCTTGGTCGGAGAACCTCTGTACCCGTTATAATTCGAGGTTTACCAACGGCGGAACAAACGGGAGGCATCGGGCGCACGATGAGGACCTACTTCGGGCCTTCCCTGAGCTGCCTCGAGCTCATGTCGACCTTCCCTGAGGTCCACTGATGCTTCCCGACCGGTTCCTCGAGTAGTTGAGGTGCTAGGGAAGTCAGCCGACATGGCCGAAGTCTTTCTGAGGTGGCGGCTCGTCGCCGACCGTGCACCGGCCATTGTCATGAGCAGCTGACCCCAGAATCCTGTTCCCCGAGTGAAAGTAGGCAGGGGTGGCCAAAATCGTGAAGTTTGGAGCTGTACAGAAGCCGGCGGTGAGCTCTCCGGTGAGGTGCCTCGGCGGTGGAGCGCGGGCGTCGCGAGGTTGAAGAAAGGGGTGGACCCCAGCTGTCAGCGGCCGATATTTTGAATCGGGATCGGGCTGCGGCCGGGATCAGGTGTGCTGATGTGCAAAATCCTTGTGGGACGCGGTGTGCTGTCGCCTCGGCGTGCGACGGGTGTCCCCGGGGCCCACGCGCGAGTTTAAACTTTTCCCCGATTTTCAGATTTCCTTCAAACTTCAAATCCTCATAACTTTGGCTAGAAAGCTCCAAATCGTGTGAACCAAATTTTTCTGGATTCAGATCTCTGAGTACTTTCCAGCAAATCAAGTTTCACTTCATGAAATTCCTTATTTCTCCAGAATTAATTCCTCAAAGTTTAAACTGGTTGGAATTTTAACTGGAGAATCCTTTGGAGGCAAATCCTGAAATTTTGCTGGGATGTTCACCAAAATATCCCTGAACTACCATAAAAATGTAAGATCCATTTGAGCTCATTTGATCCACCTAATGGTGTGATTAGTGAAACTGTTCTAGAGAAAATAGAAAATGTTCAGAAACATTTTCAGAATTTTCTCCGAAATTGTTTAGCTCACATCTTTAGTTAGGAACCTTCAAATTAAGTGAGACCAACTCCATTAGAACCCTCTGAAAATCTAGTTTTCAGAAAGTCATAGTTTGTTTCATGAAAACCCTTAGAACACCCTAAAAGCCTTCAATAAAGGTCAAGTACATGATTATTTGTGGAGGGCTCAAATGAGCTTTACTGCAACTAAAACTTGACGAAGTCTGTGCCTAGGTTGTAACCAAGACACAGTAAAAGTTTCACAGTCATTGGGTCTGTCTAGTGAGAGTTATAGACTTCACAACATCAAAATCAATACAAATGCATTTAAATTTATACATATGTTTCTTCTATCATGTAGTCGCTAAGGTCGAGGAGAAACCCGAAGTCCTAGACTTTGTTACTCCGGAGGAGCAGCTAGCCTACGACCAAGAGCAGCAAGGCAAGCTCCAGTTTGCATTAACCTTTTACAAGTTTTTATTGTTTTGAGCACATACTTGATTACTTTATTCTTTGCATTAGAGTCTTGTTTGGAAACCCAACTGCATAGCCAAGAAAACCATGGGTTGGATTTAGGATTGCAAAACCCCGTTAGCTACTGCAATGCTAAGATAGTGTAGGATTCGGTACAAGTCGAGTAGTTGGAACTACTCGCGAGCATAGGCTAGAGGCACTAGACTCGGGTAGAGATAGCACATGATTCATATGGCAAGAAAGATGAGACTGAGCGGAGATTAAGGGCAGCAGGACTTTGGGGCCTGTGTGCTATAGCTCCGCTTGTGTCGATTGAGGACCGAGCCGTGTGCGGGCCTGTTGAACAAGCTAGAATAGTACCGAAGACCTACCGGCTATATGGGAACCGCGAAACTGATGTAACTCGGGTAGCTGGGTATTGAGGCATTGCCCGTCGTTCAGAGGGTAGGTTGAGAGCTTGAGGTGTAAATCGGCTGGCGGCACGGAGATGCGCGTGCAGAGACCTCTTGCTCGGGACGATGGGACTGGTTCAATATTTGGCTGAAGGGCGAAAGGTGGTCGCGTACGGCGTCCGTGATGGTTGTTGTAGGCAACATCGAGTACGGGTGTACGTGACGGGTTGTTCGGGTAACCCTGCAGGTGTAAATCGATTATAATCGCCGTCCCTCGTGGTCAGTGAGTACCACTTGTTCACTGTACCGTGACGTAGAAAGAACAGGCTAGTTACATGTTAAAATGTTGTTGATTGAAAGATGGACTTGATTGCTAATGAATTTCTGTAGTTTAGAGCTAACTAAAGTTCTTTTCAACTTTGGGCAAAGTACATGAGAGAAATGTGTTTCTTGTTTGATTGCGGCTCTCTCATGTGCCTTAGCGTAAGGTGCACACAACCTGCTGCTAAAACTTTAAAGTAATGTTCTACTAATTAGGCGAGTCCTTGCAAATGATTTTTACCTCATGTAACCCATTACCCCTCATGTAGAAGTTCCATGTTTAGGTGAGACAGGTCAGACTTGCTGAGCCTTCGTGCTCACTGCTTGTGTTTGAAGCTTTTGCAGGGTTCTATGAGGAAGGGACTCCCAAAGAGGAGACGGAACCCCAGGAGGGGAACCCCGTCGAGTGGGAGTCGTGCACGCCGCAGGGTTAGTGTGCATGTGTGCTAGCAAGGACACGTTCAAGGGCTGAACATGGACGTGATGCGTAGTCTACGCCCGTGAGTGTAGACTGGACTTATTTTGATGTAAACATGTTCATAAACTTGTTTATGTAATAAAATTTCGCTTCCGCTTTGTACCTTTGACGTGTGTTATCCGGTGCTGTGCAACGCAGCACCCCTCAGCGTGATCCTGGCTCGACAAGACCGTGGGGTCGTGTCAGCGTTGGTATCAGAGCTCGCTTGAGGTTTAACGCACTACAAAGGTCATCTTTTTCAAAATCCAGTGAGGAACGAGTTAGTAACCCATACAAGGATGTTATTAGTGTATAGAAAGTTGCATATTAACCTATTTGATTATGTCGGAAAATCGTGCATCTCGGGACGTTCATGTCTTGGGGGGTGCACGTAAGCGCTGTCCACCAGTGCGCACAAGCTGAAGGGTGGAGCCCCATGGGTGGCAGGTAACCCGACCCGCTTTAGTATCCTCTACGACTCTTCATGTCGTTTGCGGTATTTGAGCAACGTCTATCCCTGGCGTACGTGGTGCAACTTGGGAGACCCTGTCACGTGGTCTGAAACGTGAACACGTAACTCAAGGCGTGTTTGGCTTGACAACATCCGGGCGAGTGATGACGGCCGGGTGTACGAACTGTATGGATTCCGGGCTCGGTGTGCAGCCGAGTCTGACGATTGCTTGAGTTTCTGCAGGTAGCCTGACCACGAAACGGTAGACGTGTAGCATCCGTGTGCGAGTGACGTTTAGTGCCACTGAATTAACGAAGCCGGCTAAGTCCGGTATAGGTTTTTCTTTGTGAGGACGTAGTACCGACATAATCTGGTGACGCGTCGACGTCACACCCCATTAAATGAACAACTTCATTTAAAACTTGAAGGTTTTGATCTAAAGTATTAAAACATGATGTAACTCCTTCCCTTGAACAAGATATTCAAAGTTAACAAGTTTTCAACTTATAGGTTGTTAAGGACAGAGCACTCTGTTTTCAGCTGAATCAAGGCTGAAATTGATCAGAGGTTAGAGGTTGAGTTCTTTCGAGGTTGGGGTCATATGATACATTTCTGGAAATCTTTGGAAGTGCTTTACAACTTTTCTGTTGAGGTCCAGAGGTGTTTCATCCTATAACCAATCGAAAAATGCAGTAGAGTTGAAACTGTCCAGAAAACAGGGCAGAGCAAAGACTCTCTGTAAACTCTCTGTAAATTGAGTATAACTTCCTGCATAAAAATCCAAAAATAGAAAATGAGGTAGTTCTGCAAAGATTAGGAGATGGGTTACAACTTCATAACAGAAAGTTTTGTCAGATTAGGAACAGAATTAACTGGAATTCTTGGATCAAATCACTACCTATAGCAGGGAGGTGGTGTCCAATTGTTTCCAGAAATTCTATTAACTTTGACATCTCATAACTTTTGAACCAAGACCGATCTTAGGCCAAGCAAATACTTTTTGGAAAGCTATTAAAGTTAGATTTAACTTTGATGTTGAGCTCCAGAATTGGTTTTGCCTTCAACATGTCCTAAATCAGGTTGAAATGGAAACTGATCAGGGCTGTCATGGGAACAGCAGATCAGCAGTCAAATTTGTTTAAAATTTGAACTATGTTTCCAAGTTTTATGGGTTCAATGACATGTCTTATGTTATAACTCAAGGGTTTACTGTTTAAATAAATATTTGACATTTCTCAAATATATTTTTACAGATGACAGCAGATCAGCAGTTAGAGAACGGGTGGGTGATGTCCCACTGTTCTCACCGCAACGGCTATCCGGAAGCATTGAGGCATATGCTTTAATATTTCGGATACCACCAGATGCCGCAATACTTCGCCAAGGAAGAAGGCGAAGAGGGGAACAAGAAGTGGACGATCCATGTCGAAGTCCCTGCAGGACCTAAGCCACCCGGTTGGGTGCCGTTCACCGTCACGGTGAGAGGTAGACAGCCGGAAGGGATGTGGCAAGTGGAAGCCCGTGACACTATGTCACGTCTCTGCCAACTACACGTGCAAGCTATGGAGGGCACTCCATACGCACTTGTTCCGGTGGAGGGATGAGATCAGCATGTGTGGGAAGAGAGGTACCTAGAGGCAACGGACCCGAGTTGCCCAAGGTACAACCCCGCGGAGGCAAATCTCAGCCTCCAGATGAGGGCGGGAAACGCCGTGATGGACAGCCAAGCTGTTCATACGGAGCATCTCGCCGCAAAGCTCAAGGAGAGCACGAGCCGTGGAGACCATTTCGAGAGTGTTCACAGCGCACTCCGCAATGTGCTCCTTCCGACGATCAAGCGACTGAATGAACAACACAATCAGTTGCATCGTCTGAAGAAGGCGAAGAAGAAGAGCCGTGTCGACATCGCGGCGTTACAGGAACTGGTACAGAATCTGACCCAGCAGAACGAGGACCTTGCTCAAGAGCGAGACGACGCTATTGAGGAAGGGAAAGGCTGGGAGGATGATTACAACCAGGCCATGGACGAGGTGCATGCTTTGCAGGACCTCGTACCTCCGGTATTGGGCATACCGGTGGTCTTGGGTCTTCCAGCAATGGGAGAACCCGGGATGGGAGAAGGGGTGGTAGATCCAGAGCCACCAGCAGAGGTACCTGAGGAGGACGACCCGCAGGAGGTTGAGTTCTACTCCGAGTAGGGGGTTACAGTTGCCATGTAGGGCAGCTTGGGTAGTGTAGCCCAAATTTTGTAATCGTTGACATGTCGTGTGGACAGTAGCGTATGTATAGGTAGTGACGACATGAGCACGACTTCTCGGAGACACGAGAATAATGTATCTTGTATAAAGTTTATGCTTTATCAATATATGTGAATGTTGTGCTAATTATTCATGTGTCACTTCAATACCTACTGTTGCATATGGAAATTTTAAGTAAGACATGTGCTAATTGCTGCTGTTTTCAGTTTCAGAATGACGCGTACTCGTGCCAACCCTGACGTTGGGGGTACCAGTCAAGGGGGAGAGACCACCCAACAGCCTCCCGAGGACTCCTCAGGACAACAGCAACAGCAACAGCAACAGCAAACACCGCCACCGCCACTACCGACAGTTACATTGGCCGACATCGTCACGGCAATGGCGGGTTAACATCAGCAGCACATGGAGTTGCTGCAGACTCTCATCGCCAATACGTCTCGCCCAGAGAGACGTCAAGACCGTGAGGAGCGACAACAGAGCTCCTACTCCCTGTATTCTCAAGGGCGGATGAACCTCTTGACGCGGACAACTGGCTCCGCGCAATAGAGATGAAGTTCGGGCTGCTCCAGATAAGCGAGCAGCGCAAGACTCAGTTCGCGGTCCAGCAGCTCCAAGGATCCGCGAGCGCGTGGTGGGCCAACTTCTGTGCTTCACAGCCCACCGACCGAGTGATGACCTGGATGGAGTTCCGGACGGCCTTCAGGGCCTATCACATACCGCCAGGTCTGATGAAAAGAAAGACGCAAGAATTCTTACACCTGCAACAAGGGGGCCGAAACACGCTGGAATACTGCAGGGCATTCAACGATCTCGCGCTATATGCGTCGTATCATGCCGATACCGACGAGAAGCGGCGGAACCACCTCTACCAGGGGCTTAACCCGCTCCTGAAGGACAAGTTGGCGATGTTCAATCGCGGCAGCCTCAACGACATCATTGATGCTTCGATTGTTCAGGAGGAATCCGGCAAGGAGTTGGCGGCGGCGGAGAGGAAGCGAAGCACGCCGCAAAGAAGCGGAGAAGGAAGCGGTCGTTCTCAGAAGTTTCGAATGGTGAATCGCCCACCATCAGGTCCACGCTAGCAGCCACCACAGCGGTCGATGCTGTTCCGCAGTCAGCCGTACTCTTCACCGGCATTCCGGCCGGCACTGCCAGTACCACCTTCACAACAACAACAGCAGCAGCGGGCGATGCCGCATGCGTATGCACCTCAGCAGTGCATGCCGGGCTTTCGTCCCCCGAGCACTACACCAGCAGCGGCCACATGTTACAAGAGTGGTCGTCCAGGACACTTCGTGAGCAGTTGCCCGGAGAGGCAAGGCGGCGGAGTGGCACCGCATTTTCCGGGGAGGAATCAACCCCGGAACCCTACTAATGCACGGCGGGCAAACCCTAGGCCCGGCACCGTCCACCAGCTTGCCATAGAGGACGTGCCGGAGGGCGAGCCAATCCTTGCGGGTATGTTCCAACTCCACCAGCATCCCGCTATAGAACTGTTTGATTCAGGCGCCACGCATAATTTTATTAGCCAAGCTTTCATTGCTAAACACAGCTTGCCAATACTACCCACCGATAGTCCATATTTAATTTGTTCACCGGGTGGGAAGATTTCAGCAAGCGTAATGGTTTCCAAAGCACCATTATGCTTAGCGGGTAGAGTGTACCCCACGTCTCTCATTATCTTAGAGGGACAGAAGGTCGATGTCATCCTAGGGATGTCGTGGTTAACCCGCCACGGCGCTGTTTTAGACACCGTCCTTCAAGTCGTGCACTTAAACTCAGAAGTGCACGGGTCTCACTCATTATTTCTGGACAGTCCAGAAATAAAACTTCCAAGTGTCTATCAGTCCACAACTATCAGATTGGAAGATATTCCAGTGGTCCGAGAGTTCCCTGATGTATTCCCGGAGGATTTACCAGGAATGCCGCCTGATAGAGAGGTGGAGTTCAAGATTGAACTTGCACCGGGAACCATGCCAATATCACGAAGGCCGTACAAGATGGCGCCCAAGGAGTTGGCTGAACTGAAGACTCAGCTCACGGACCTTCTGGAGAAGGGCTTTATTAGGCCGAGCTCCTTGCCATGGGGCTGTTCGGCATTATTTGTCAAGAAGAAGGATGAAACGTTGCGGCTTTGTGTGGACTATCGTCCATTAAATGCCGTAACCATCAAGAATAAGTACCCGTTGCCACGGATCGACATGTTGTTTGATCAGTTGGTCGAAGCAAAGATCTTTTCCAAGATGGATTTAAGATCCGGGTACCATCAGATTAAGATAAGGGCGGAGGACATTCCAAAGATGGCTTTCTCGACGAGGTACGGACTTTATGAGTACCTGGTCATGTCCTTCGGCCTCACCAATGCTCCATCTCACTTCATGTACTTGATGAACTCGGTATTCATGCCGGAGCTGGACAAGTTTGTCGTGGTCTTCATTGACGACATCCTGGTATATTCCAAGTCGGAGAAAGATCACAAGAAGCATCTGCGTATAGTCTTGCAACGGCTGCGGGACCACAAGTTATACGCGAAATTCAGCAAATGCGAGTTTTGGATATCGCAAGTACCTTTTCTCGGGCATATCATCTCAGCGGAGGGTATCGCTGTGGACCCGAGCAAGATCACTCAAGTGCTGAATTGGAAATCCCCGAGAACTGTTCACAAGGTACAGAGTTTCCTCGGACTCGCGGGATATTAGCGGAGGTTCATTCCAAACTTCTCGAAGATTGCCAAGCCTATGACAGAGCTGCTGAAGAAGGCTACCAAATATGTTTGGAGTCAAGCATGTGAAGCAGCATTCAAGGCTTTAGTCAAGCACCTGACATCTGCACCGGTTTTGGCGCAGCCAGACACCACAAAACCGTTCGATGTGTACTGCGATGCATCCGGCATTGGGCTCGGATGTGTGCTGATGCAAGACCGAAGAGTGGTCGCATATGGATCACGGCAGCTTAGAAACCATGAGCAAAATTATCCAACTCACGACTTGAAGCTCGCTGCCGTGGTAGTTGCACTGAAAATGTGGAGGCACTACCTACTCGGTAACCTCGTACATTTATATACCGACCACAAAAGCCTCAAGTACATATTCACTCAGAAGGAGCTGAACATGAGGCAACGAAGATGGTTAGAACTGATAAAGGATTACGAAATAGAGATCCATTATTATCCGGGCAAGGCAAACGTAGTGGCAGATGCGCTGAGCCGCAAGTCACACGTCAACAATCTGGCCATCACACCGTTGGAAGAGAGCGAACCACCACTACATGTGATTCCACACGGAGCTCTCTACAGCCTAGCTTTGATCCCCACCATCCGTGAAGAGATAGCGGCTGCTCAGAAACATGACAAGGGCATGTCGCATTTGCGGAGACGTGTAGATAGTGGGGAGCTGAAATGTTTCCGGAAGGACGGAGACGGCGTCCTATGGTTCAAGGACCGGATCGTCGTACCCCGTAACCCGGAATTACGGAAGAAAATCTTTGATGAGGCTCACTTATCAAAATTCCCTATTCACCCCGGCAGCAACAAGATGTATCAAGAACTCAGAAGCAAGTTTTGGTGGACACGGATGAAACGGGAGACTGCAAAATACGTGTCCGAGTGTGATACATGTCGAAGGGTGAAGGCAGACCACATGCGGAAACCGGGACTGCTGCAACCACTGCGCATTCCTGCCTGGAAGTGGGAGGACGTGAGCATGGATTTCATCGTCGGTTTACCCACCACTTTTCAGAAGCATGATTCTGTGTGGGTGATCGTCGATCGGCTCACCAAAGTTGCCCATTTCATCCCGGTTAACAAAAACTACAACGCCAAGAAGTACGCTGAACTGTACATCTCACGGATCCTATGCTTGTACGGCGTGCCCCGTACCATCATATCGGATCGGGGGACTCTATTTGTGTCCCGTTTTTGGGAGCAGCTGCACGCTGCATTGGGGACGAAGCCGATCCGTAGTTCAGCCTACCACCCGCAGATGGATGGGCAGACGGAGCGGGTAAATCAGATCTTAGAAGACATGCTACGAGCTTGCGCTATCAACCACGGCAGGAATTGGGATGATCACTTGCCGTTAGCCGAGTTCTCGTACAACAATGGGTACCAAGCCAGCACCAAGATGGCGCCCTACGAGGCGCTATACGGGCGGAAATGCCGCACACCACTGAATTGGTGTGAATCTGGCGAAAGGGTTACCTTCGGGATTGACCTTGTCAACAACGCAGAAGAAAAGGTTCGACTGATTCAAGCGAACCTAAAAGCCGCTCAATCCCGACAGAAACAGTATGCGGACAGGAGAAAGCGCCCATTACAATTCGATGTGGGAGATCACGTATACCTACGGGTGTCTCCAATGAAGGGCGTAAACAGATTTGGGGTGAGAGGAAAGTTGGCACCCCGATTCATCGGTCCATTCCAGATTACCGAAAGATGTGGATCAGTGGCATACCGGCTGAAATTACCAGAAGCACTTTCCGGTGTGCACAACGTCTTTCACATTTCCCAGCTGAGGAAGTGTCTTAAGATATCAACTACCGTTCAGCTGGAAGACATTGAAGTACTGCAACCGGATCTCACCTATTGGGAGGAACCGGTGCAGATTATTGATGAAAAGGCCCGAACCACACGCAACCGTACGTTGTGGTTCTACAAGATTCTATGGAGTAATCACTCCATGGACGAAGCGACATGGATGAGCGAAGGATTTCTTCGCGCTAACTACCCTGACTTTTTCATGTCGCAGATCCGGTAATTTCCACCGTCCTCTCTATCTTTTCACCTTATAATCTCGGGACGAGATTCTTTTAAGGGGGGAGGAATGTAAGGGCCTCAGTTTTTGACACATGATTGAAGTGTTCATCCCCACACCACACACCTCATTTGAGGAAAGATGATGAACACAAATGAAGAGCAAGTAACCACCATCAACATGCTCATTAGAGAACCAACTCACACATTGCAAAAGTGGTATTTTCCACATGTGATATAGAAAGGCTGGACATATGAAAACTCCTACACATTGCTAAGGATGTCCATGCCAAGTTTCACCCAAATTCAAAACCTTTTTGAGGTCATTTTGGGTATAGCTAGGAAGAGGGCAGTTTGAAACCATATTCAAATTCAAACTGTTTTTATCCCATGAATTCAAAAGTGGGAGGCATATTCTTACTCAGCACATTTTTGTGAGCCCACACACCAATTTTCACTCCATTTGGGGTTGATCTTGACATGAGCTAAGTGGGACAAATTCAAACTTTATTTGAATTCAAAACTGAACTTGTGCTGAAATTCATTCAAACCAAACCCAGTTTGAACTTTGATCAATTCAAATGGCTCATGGGTGGATAACTTGAATTACCAGGGGTATTATAGGGCTCACTGTTTACAACAGTGATTAGGAGTAAATTTCAGAGGTTAAAATGGGAAGTGGGACCCACATGTCAGCCTCTACTTCAAATCAAACCGACTGAGACTTTTTCACTCGGTTAACCGCACCGCCGCTGCGATCGCCACCGAGGGAAGCCGCCGCGCCAGCAGCTGCTTGGTCACGCGCGGGCGTGAGGCGGTGCAGAGCCTTCTTAAGGCACCTTTCCCCCTCCTCGGCCGAGGCATCGCCCATTTCTTCCCCGCAAGAACTCAGCGCCGGCAGAAACTTTCCGCAGCTCGGAATCGATCGGAGAGCGCCGATCACAGCTTCCCCCGTCCCCTCCAGAGCCACGGCAAGGTACTAGAGACATTCCTCCGTCTTCCCCGCTGCTAGATTTCAGTTGAAACCGATTGATATCGGCTGTGCTGAAAGATCAATTTGGTGACTTAGAACCACCGCACCTCGGGCTCCCATGGACAGCCCAGCCAGGGCGTTGTCACGCCCAAACCAAGGCACCCTTGGACGCGCTGGTGACTTGTGCTGCTCACCCCCGAGCCACAGCCCGAGTGTTTGCTCACCGGCGGCGAATTTCCAGTTTTCCCCTTTCTGTGTGCAGAACGACCCTCGGGTGTGATTCCGTCGAATTCGTGCTCTAGAAAGGATTAGAGGGCCTCAATCCGCTCTCACACAAACTAGACACGGTAACGCACAAGTTGCTTTCACAACCCTTGGCCGGAGAACCTCTGTACCCGGCATAATTCGAGGTTTACCAACGGCGGAACAAACGGTTGGCATCGGGCGCACGGTGAGGACCTACTTCGGGCCTTCCCCCGAGCTGCCTCGAGCTCATGTCGACCTTCACTGAGGTCCACTGATGCTTCCCGACCGGTTCCTCGAGTAGTTGAGGTGCTAGGGAAGTCAGCCGACATGGCCGAAGTCTTTCTGAGGTGGCGGCTCGTCGCCGACTGTGCACCGGCCATTGTCATGAGCAGCTGACCCCAGAATCCTGTTCCCTGAGTGAAAGTAGGCAGGGGCAGCCAAAATCGTGAAGTTTGGAGCTGTACAGAAGCCGGCTGCGAGCTCTCCGGCGAGGTCCCTCGGCGGTGGAGCGCGGGCGTCGCGAGGTTGAAGAAAGGGTTGGACCCCAGCTGTCAGCGGCCGATATTTTGAATCGGGATCGGGCTTTGGCCGGGATCGGGTGTGCTGGCGTGCAAAATCCTTGTGGGACGCGGTGTGCTGTCGCCTCGGCGTGCGACGCGTGTCCCCGGGGCCTACGCGCGAGTTTAAACTTTTCCCCGATTTTCAGATTTCCTTCAAACTTCAAATCCTCATAACTTTGGCTAGAAAGCTCCAAATCGAGTGAACCAAATTTTGCTTGATTCAGCTCTCTGAGTAGTTTCCAGAAAATCAAGTTTCACTTCATGAAATTACTTATTTCTCCAGAATTAATTCCTCAAATTTAAACTGGTTGGAATTTTAACTGGAGAATCCTTTTGAGGAAAATCCTGAAATTTTGCTGGGATGTTCACCAAAATATTTTTGAACTACCATAAAAATTTCAGATCCATTTGAGCTCATTTGATCCACCTAATGGTGTGATTAGTGAAACTGTTCTAGAGAAAATAGAAAATGTTCAGAAACATTTTCAGAATTTTCTCTGAAATTGTTTAGCTCATATCTTTAGTTAGGAACCTTCAAATTAAGTGAGACCAACTCCATTAGAACCCTCTGAAAATCTAGTTTTCAGAAAGTCATAGTTTGTTTCATGAAAACCCTTAGAACACCCTAAAAGCCTTCAATAAAGGTCAAGTACATGATTATTTGTGGAGGGCTCAAATGAGCTTTACTGCAACTAAAACCAAGTCTGTGCCTAGATTGTAACCAAGACACAGTAAAAGTTTCACAGTCATTGGGTCTGTCTAGTGAGAGTTATAGACTTCACAACTTCAAACTCAATACAAATGAATTTAAATTTATACATATGTTTCTTCTATCATGTAGTCGCTAAGGTCGAGGAGGAACCCGAAGTCCTAGACTTCGTTACTCCGGAGGAGCAGCTAGCCTACGACCAAGAGCAGCAAGGCAAGCTCCGGTTTGCATTAACCTTTTACAAGTTTTTATTGTTTTGAGCACATACTTGATTACTTTATTCTTTGCATTAGAGTCTTGTTTGGAAACCCAACTGCATAGCCAAGAAAACCATGGGTTGGGTTTAGGATTGCAAAACCCCGTTAGCTACTGCAATGCTAAGATAGTGTAGGATTCGGTACAAGTCGAGTAGTTGGAACTACTCGCAAGCATAGGCTAGAGGCACTCAACTCGGGTAGAGATAGCACATGATTCATATGGCAAGAAAGATGAGACCGAGCGGAGATTAAGGGCAGCAGGACTTTGGGGCCTGTGTGATATAGCTCCGCTTGTGTCGATTGAGGACCGAGCCGTGTGCGGGCCTGTTGAACAAGCTAGAACAGTACCGAAGACCTACCGGCTATATGGGAACCGGGAAACTGATGTAACTGGGGTAGCTGGGTATTGAGGCATTGCCCGTCGTTCAGAGGGTAGGTTGAGAGCTTGAGGTGTAAATCGGCTGGCGGCACGGAGATGCGCGTGCAGAGACCTCTTGCTCGGGACAATGGGACCGGTTCAATATTTGGCTGACGGGCGAAAGGTGGTTGCGTACGGCGTCCGTGATGGTTGTTGTAGGCAACATCGAGTACGGGTGTACGTGACGGGTTGTTCGTGTAACCCTGCAGGTGTAAATCGATTATAATCGCCATCCCTCGCGGTCAGTGAGTACCACTTGTTCACTGTACCGTGACGTAGAAAGAACAGGCTAGTTACATGTTAAAATGTTGTTGATTGAAATATGGACTTGATTGCTAATGAATTACTGTAGTTTAGAGCTAACTAAAGTTCTTTTCAACTTTGGGCAAAGTACATGAGAGAAATGCGTTTCTTGTTTGATTGCGGCTCTCTCATGTGCCTTAGCGTAAGGTGCTCCACAACCTGCTGCTAAAACTTGAAAGTAAGGTTCTACTAATTAGGCGAGTCCTTGCAAATGATTTTTACCTCATGTAACCCATTACCCCTCATGTAGAAGTTCCATGTTTAGGTGAGACGGGTCAGACTTGCTGAGCCTTTGTGCTCACTGCTTGTGTTTGAAGCTTCTGCAGGGTTCTATGAGGAAGGGACTCCTGAAGAGGAGACGGAACCCCAGGAGGGGAACCCCATCGAGTGCGAGTCGTGCACGCCGCAGGGTTAGTGTGCGTGTGTGCTAGTAAGGACACGTTCAAGGGCTGAACGTGGACTTGATGCGTAGTCTACGCCCGTGAGTGTAGACTGGACTTATTTTGATGTAAACATGTTCATAAACTTGTTTATGTAATAAAATTTCGCTTCCGCTTTGTACCTTTGACGTGTGTTATCCGGTGCTGTGCAACGCAGCACCCCTCAGTGTGATCCTGGCTCGACAAGACCGTGGGGTCGTGTCATGATCCTGGCTCGATAAAACCGTGGGGTCGTGTCAGAGATGAACTTCGAAAGAGGAAGTCCATCAATTTGGATCTCACTATTATGTGTTTGCTCTGGTAATGGTGTATCTTGTGCAAAGTTATTACATTATCGATGTACGAGATGTATCGCATTTTTACCGTCATTATGCTTTACTACCAATTTATGGACTGCATGGAGTATGCTGTGTGGCTGATTTGATTGTCGTCATTGTTGCAGGATGGTTCGTACTCGGGCCACGCACGAGGTAGAGGGCTCGAGTCAACAAGGGGGTGATGACTCCCAGCCACCTGCCTACGACAACATCCGGCAGCAACAACCACCTCCTCCGCCTCCATATACGTTAGTGGATGTGATATCGGCGCTGTTGGCTCTCGTGAGGAGCAGACCGACCTGCTCTGCACGATTGTCCAGAGTACGTCCTAGGCGAGTACGCATCAAGAAAGGGGGCCTCGTGGGCCGCACGTCAACATGAACTCGGATTTCATGAGTACGCATCCTCCAGTGTTCACCGAAGCGGCGGAACCACTGGAGGCCAACAACTGGCTGCGGACTATCGAGCCTATGTTTGGACTGCTCCACTGCACGGAGCGGCAGAAGACAATTGCCTCACTACCTGCTGGCCACGCCGTTGAATGGAAAGAGTTCCGGTAGGTGTTCCACGCCTATCACATACCTCCCAGTATGATGAAGAGGAAGTTCCACAACACCGTCTCTGTGCGGCCCAGGAAGCCCCAGACCTTCTCCGCCTCAACAGCACGGAAAGCCCGGAGCTCCTCCACTGTCTTGCAGGTGACGGCCAGCTCCCGGACCAAGTCTTGGTTCGCCAGCTCCCTCACCCTGGGAGCAAGCTCCTCAGGTCGGCGCTCCAGTGAGGCATCCATTGACGAGGTACGAGCTCATGCTCCTGGACGTCCTAGAGCTGCTTCCCCATGCACTCCCGCTCCGCCTCCTGAGCTACATCACCGAGGTCGAGGTCCCTCTCCCTCTCCTGCAGATCCCACTCCAGCCGGACAAGGCTCTCCAGCCCCTCCGAGAGAGCGTTGGCACGAGTGTTGGCTTTGGCATGAAGCCTTCTGGCTTCATCCAGGAGGTCCCGAGCCATCCTGTCGAGCCTCCCGATCACGGCCCGCTCCAGGTCAATCGCCTCCTGCATGACCTCGAGCTACTCCATCTTCACCCTCACCTTCTCCTTGGTGGCCTGGGTCCGCTGCTTTAGCAGGTCGCCCCAGTACCTGAGGCACTCCCACTCTGCCTTTAGCTTGTCCAACTCCCGGCCAAGCACCTCTTGCACCTGATCCAAGCCAGAGAGCGCAACCTTCATGGCCTTGGGGAGGGGGACCACTTCCGGCATCTGCATGAGAGGACACCCCACGGCCTCCACGGGCTCATTGTCCTCCAACGGAGCTACCACTACACCCGCCTACGGAGAAGAAGGGGGCGGTCCTGCAGGTTACCTCGGAGCGGCCGCATCACCACCATGGACGTTCGCGTCCGTCGGCCAGCCGGTCTCGGGGGCCCAAGAGTCGGTGTCCCGGGCTGGTCCAGGTACTGGCCCCGGCTGTGACACCCGCTTCTGAAAAAGAACCAAGTGAATTCATATGTGTGCCCAGGATGTTCATCACACATGCGCATGTACTCCACAAACTGAAATTCAGAATATAACCACGTACAAATAGTGTTTAAGAACTTTATTACATTGACTCACTGTCTCACTCATGAATATCTAACTTATTCTTGCAGCGGAAGACTCTAACGACAGAGGAAAATGACTGAGACAGCAGGCTCCAACTTCAACTCCACAGGCATGTTGACGGTAGTGCGCACGCCTAGTACTCCACCTGTTCCTCAAAGTACTCTTCTCCTGTAGCTGAATTGTTTGTGGGAATGCAAGGGTGAGTACATGTCGTACTCAGCAAGTGCCAGAAAACTATGACATGTAGCTTACAACAAGGTAGGGAATAAAAAGGTTCATTGCAGCAGGCAAATTTTATTTCACAAATGTGGTAAAAACAGCAACTATTTCTAGGTGAGTTTAACCCATCATAACCAAGTAATTCATCAAAATTCCTTAATCATAATTCAACATTTGTCAAGCCTCAACCAACCAATAATCTTTCTCAAGTTCATCTCATAATCATAATTATTCATAACTATCTCATTTTCATATAACCGAAACCAAACTCATTGTGATGACCCAAAACAGTTCCAAAACCAGTCCCAATAACCATACCCAAATAAACATCCAAAGTTTTTGCCTCTAATCATGGATGTTGGCCAGGTGCTTGCAACCGGAAGCATGGCTATCATGATAGTTTTACACTCTGCAGAGGTGGCACCACTTTACCCACAAGTTCGTGATTTCATCACCCGTCGGTGACTAGAGAGAACCTCCATTATACCAGTACACAACTGTCGGTGTATGGCCAAGAGATCATAAAATAGCCTTTACAAAGGGGCTACTAGGATGTATGGACCCACTGTGGTTTCACCGGCAGGCTCAAATCTCAATTATCCCACCCACGGTTCCCTCCTTGTGCCGTGCAGTTCCCAGGGCAGTCCTCATCGACTCCCATTCCTCGCGCCATCCAATGGTCCATAACAAGCTAGCAACACACCTAATTAGTCAGCTAAGCCACACCCATTTTTGGTCTAGTGGTGCCACTGTTTTCCTGGCATGTGCTCACATGAACCGGTCCTTAGATCTATGGCACGCAAGCCACCATCTCATTCAGAAACATCCACGAACCAAGCTTGTCTAGATCTCCCTGATTCCATGATCATCAACATCATCAAGTTCTCATCTTATTTAATCTCATGAGTGCAGTAGCTAACAAGTTTTATTTCAGCTTCCCATATCCCGTAAATTAAGCAAAGCAAAAAGGAAAAATGACCATACCTGACTCTTCAACTTTCCCAGTGACAAGGATGATTAACAAAACTAGTAAACTCCTATAAAAGGGTGTCACATCAAGTTGACACAAGCATACGAGTTTTCGCAAGCAAAACAGTTTCAAAAATATGGGATCAATATGGTCAAGGGGCACTTGCCTTGCTCCCACGGTTCGTGTTGCTCAAGCGTCTCGAAGTCTTGATGCTGTAGTTCCTCGTAGACGGCCTCTTGAGCGTGTCCTTCTACTCATGACGACGCACATAAAAAGTTTACAGCAATCAATTTTCATGCACCAAGTTTAGTCAAGATGCAATGAGATGGATGAATGCAATTCCTATGGTGCAGCTTATAAAAATCAGTTTGTATGTGTTCATGCATGTTTTAGTAGGTTTCCACGGGGTTTTATGATGAACAAGGCTGCTGGAATCAAGTGTGGATGTGGTTATGATCTTGACACACTTTGTAGATCAATTCCACCGTCAAAAATAAACGTGGTCTGTCCACACGCAGAATTTTCTGCTCGCAGGGGGTGAAGAAAACTGGTGCGTAGAAAAAGCAGCAACGTGGTAACAGGGGTAACGAAGACCTACCTCACTTCTTCCTCCTCTCTTTCTTGCGGCAGAACCTCCTCCCTTGCAATGGCAGCAGTGGAAGATTTTCTACGGAGAATTATGAGGCTGCGGCTACGGCAGAACGTCGGGGGCTTCTTTTCCTGCGACGGCGAGGCGTGACGGAGCTCCGACGGCGTCGACCAAGCCTTGGCAGCAGGGGAGAGGGGAGCGGTGAATGTAGCCTAGAGGGGGGGTTAATAGGCTTTTCGACGCTTTGTTGATCCCTGAAACACTTAGAAGGTTTATCGAATACAGGGAAATCGGACTAGTCCGGTAGAGTGCGGACTAGTCCGTTTTCTACTCAGAGAAAAATCAGACTAGTCCGGTGCTGTTTGGACTAGTCCGGTATGCGTGGACTAGAAAGATCAATATTGATCAATGTTCACTTCTAGTATTCTATGCAGCGGAAATTAATTGATGACTTAGATGTATTGCAACAGTGATACAATGAATGACAAGAATCAACTTTGATTTTAATGTTTGAACGTGAATTTCAAAGGATTGATTAAACACTACAATATGATGAACGATTAATGAACAAGAGTAGGAGACAAGTGTTTATCCAAAGATTCGATTCCACGAAGGAAATCTACGTCCCCATTGAGGAGTCCACTAAGGAACGGGTCTTCTCCAACCCTACCCTCGTCGAATCGCCACAAAGGCCGATTGTCTTCCACTAATCACAAAGGGGAATAAATTGTTCAAGGGGCCTTCTCACAAGTTGAGGGCTCCCCAAAAGTTACAATGAATGAACACAACCAAACACACTCAACAGATGAACAATTAACAAACAAGAGTGTGCGAGAGATCAAACCCAAGAGCTCAAGATGTGTAGAACAAGTCTCTCCTGTGATCATTTTCTAATCCCTAAAGAATTGATCCTTTTTGGGTTAGAATGTGTGGAGAGATGTGAATTTTGGGCTCTTGGGAAGTATGACGGCGCAGGGGGTCGAAGAGTTATGGTGGTATGGCCGTACACCTCTTTTTATAGTAGGGTCTCCAATGGTTACGTTAGGATTTGCGATGTCCGGACTAGTCCGTGGTTGACTCCGGACTAGTCCGGTGTGCGGTGTGTAGAAAATGACAGGGTCCGACGTCCCGGTTCACGGGGACGGGGAACCTCGCCCATGAATCGCATTGGTTGGTGCCGTGTTATGCGGCACCCAACAACACACATATAGGAACACTGTATTACATAAATCAAAAGCGGAAGCTTACAATTGTTCTTGGCAAATAATTTACATAAATTAACTACAGCGGAAGTCTATAAACAGCTCACGTCGAGTAACTAAGAAGCACCCGAGAAGAGGTCCAGCCCGCGGACTCTCCTCGCTAGCAACATGACGACATGGCAGCGGCTAGGTTCTCCATGTGATACATGACTCGGAAGTTCCCGAGTCTCACCGGACATCCTTCTTTATAACGTCGACGTTTACCTGCAAAACCACTCATATAGCAAGAGTGAGCACAAAGGCTCAGCAAGACTTAACCGTCTTTCCTAAAGCATGCAACTCTACATGAGGGTAACCTAAGACCTAGTCCTGTAATTTGCGAAAAGACTCGCCTACGAGTTCATCCTTAACTTTCAGATTTTAGCCATAATAGTAGTGACCTTGCACCCAACAACATTGGAACTCCACAATCAAACAAGAAACGCTTTATTCCAATGTTACTTGTCCCAAGGAGGAAAAATAAATTTAGTTTGCTCTATCTCTACTTCAAACAGGGTTTTCATGCAACTTATAATGATCATAGCAGCAATTAAACTTTTGCAAACTATTTCCACGCAACTTGATTACTACGTCACAGTGCAGTGAGCAAGTGGTACTCATAACCGCGAGGGACGGTGATTCGAATCAAACACTACCCGGATAACTCGACACATACGCCCGTCTCTGAAGACCTAAATCTGGCGTCCTTCATTACATCGTATGTGGCAACCTTTCGCAGGACGCTAAACTGTAGAACCGGTCGCGCCATCTCGGACTCATAGGTCTAACGAGACGATGTGGTATGCCTCTACAATCCAGTGAACCTGTACATCGGTTTCCTGGTTCCCATATATCAGTAAGCATCCGGTACACAACTCAATACTTGCTCCCAGGGCCGCACACGCTTCGGTCCTTAACCGACACAGGCAGAGCTACTCGACCAAGACCTCGTCTTGTCGCTGCCTAACCCTCCTGCCCGGTCTCATCTTTAGAAATGTAAACTTTAGTTTGCCTCTCTTTCCAACCACACTTATGTGACCCTGAAACAAAGCTCGCGAGTAGATTCCACCTACTTGTCTTCTACCGGATGTCCTAGCTTATTTAGCATGGCCTTATGCTACAGCGATGACACCATTCTACCCTTGACCTCAGGGTTCATTTTTGGTTATGCAAGTGGATTATAAAACATCCTTTACCTAATGCATATACAAACTTTGACCCATAGTAGTGAACAAAGGAAAAACTTTATAAAACCACTTAATTGCAAACCGGAGCTTGCCTTGGTTTTGCAGGTGACTAAAGTCAGATGATTATAAAGTTAGTTGCAGATGACTTGAATCTTAATCACTGCCTTCTTGCTTCTCGATCCAAGCTTCACTCTTCCTTCACTTTTCCACGTTTAATCACTACACGTTATGAATATGCATACATGTTCAATTATAAAACTTTTGCTAACAAGTGCTAAAGACAAGTTTAAAACTGGAACTCTGTTTAAGAATTTAAAATGTCACTGGTGCTAGTGGTTTAGGTTTGGGTTAAAGTACTATGATCAAGTGATAAGTGGGGTTCATCACTTGGGTGGTGATTACCTAATGAGGTTGAACAGAACACTACTGATCCAGGGCTCCAATGGAGCTGGAAATCTCATGTGGGTTCCTTGTCACAAGAAAGTCATCTGGACCAAAATTCAGAATATTTCACTAAGTAGATCACTCAGAACAATTCCCTAAGCATTTAGGCAAAAAGAAATTAATTCTGAATAAATTTGCACTTTCATGCAAATTCAAGTGAACTACCATTTCACACATAGATCAGGGAGCCTGCATAAATTTTTTCTAGAATTTTTGGAGCTAAGGAATGCCCAGAACTGGATTTCTACGTTTTGGAAATTCCCTGAAAATATTTCTGTATTCATTTGAATACAGACACTTGAAATCAGAATTACCCTGACTAAATCAACCCCAAACGAGCTGAAACATTTACAGGAGTTTACTAATAGCCTATAGAATATTATGGCAACATTTAGGGATTTTTGGATGAACCAAACTCCCTCTAAAATTCTTTTGCTGAAAAGCTTTAATGAGTTTTCCAGAATTTTCTATTGGTTTTCATGCAAATTGGGTTGCCGATTTGGATAGAGTTTTTCATCCTGAATCTAACCCAATTTGAATAACTAAATTTGGAGCTTCCTAGCAAAAGTTGTGAGGTCCTAAAGTTTGAACTGAATTTGGAATTCAAATTGAATCAGGAAATGCTTAAACTCTGACCGGCACACGTGTCAATCCCTTGCTGCAGCCACACCGTGGTCCACAGCTGCTCAGGCTGCAGCCGCAGCAGATCACGTGGCCACAGCAAATCCCAATCGACCGCCACAGCCACTGACCGGTGGGGCCAGCGGCTTCTTCTTCCTCCCGCCCCCCTTTTTTCCCGCGCGCTCCACCCCCCTCGCCGGCACGGCGGTGACCTCGCCGGACCTGACTTCCCGGCCATTTCATGGCCTGCTACTCGCCGTCCGGGTGTTTTCAGGGACGGGCAACTCATCTAGGGGGTCGGCACAAGCTAACGATGCTCAGAACTAGGTCGGCGACGTGCGCAGACCTCGGTGAAGCTTCGGCGCCGTGGTCCGAGCACCCTAGCCCGCCAAAGGTTCGGAGAATTTGCTCTAAACCATCAGTGGGTCAAGGGGGTGCTCGGTGTGCCCAGAGGTTCCCGCCTTGATCGCCGCTCGGAAAACTCGAAATTAGTTGCAACCACTCGGTCCTAGGCTAGGTTTTCAAAGGAAATGGAGTCGCTAGCCAGTCTAGCTCCCGTGTGCAAGATTTGGTGAGCTACAAACACGACTTGCAACTGAATTTAATTACCTCGCACCGGAAGGTCGAATTGCGTCCTCCGAAAGAAAATTCCCGAATTGGCTCTCGGTGATTCACAGCTCGACTTGAGGCCCGGGGGTGAGCAGCACGGTTCACCAGCGCGTCCGGGGTGTCCTTGCTTGGGCGTGAAAGTGCCTGGTGTAGGCTGTCCACGAGCACCCCAAACCGCTGTGAGGTTAGGTTGCCGCGGCGAAGAGCCAATCTCGAGTCGGGAAGGCAGCAACTCGCTGGATTCTCTGCTTAGGAGGTGGAGGACGAGCTCACAGTGGGGTTCTTCGGCTGGATTGGCCTCTGCACGCTCGGTTTTTCCCCGGCTCCCGGTCGATAGCCCGAGGCGGCAGCGTCCTTGGTTCTTTTGTCGTGCGAGGGAATGAATGGGCCGAGTGGGGGTCGGCTGGGGGCAAAAGATCCCGCTGAAGCTCGCAAGCAGGTCACCAGCGTGACTCCGGGAGCTGGAGGTGGCGTCGACCGCAGCCCTCAGTGGCGCCTGGAGCTCGTTCGGCAGCTCGGGTGAGAGCCGATACACAGAGGCTGAAACTTAGGCAGTAAGTTATTTCCCCCCTCTCAATCACAATTGGGGCCCACAGCTCCTCTCTGCCCGAAAGATCTCCAATTTTTGGCCTAGTCCAAATTCAGCCATGAGGAACTCAAATTCAAAAGTCATTTGGCAATTTCACAAGTTGTGCCTCAGTTTCAAATTTGAATTCAAATTTAGATGAAATTTACAAGTCCCTTTGATACACATATCAAAGCACCTCCAAATTTGCTCAAAATTTGCCTTCCTCATAATTTGGACCTGATGAATTCAAATATGCCATCTGATCCTTGAGTTGGCCCCTGCAAATGAGGTTTTGAACCAACAGTTTGGAAACTCTCATTTTGGAAATGGCCACCTTTGGAGTCACATGATCATTTGAAATAAAAAGGAAACTTGAAGGCCTAGGCTTGCTCAGGACCATCTTCACATGTTTTACAAAAGTTTTTGCAAGTCCCATTTCTTGGGTTTCAACTGAACTTTATTCATCACTAAAGTTTTCCCTTTACAAGTTTTGGGACTTTTACATTCCTCCCCCCTTAAAAAGAATCTCGTCCTGAGATTCATGATTAAGAACAATGCGGGGAGGATGACTACAGAACACAAGCCTCTAATAACTCCGGATGATTGCGTTGCAAATACTCCTCGCCTTCCCACGTAGCTTCGTCGGACGTGTGATTTTCCCATAGCACCTTGAAAAATTGCAGCGTCCGGTTTCTGGTCTCGCGAGTCTTTTCATCAATTATCTGGGTTGGATGCTCAACATACGTGAGGTACGGCTTCAAATCTGCTATGTCTCCCATGAGAATCTCCGTTGGAACTTTCAAACACTTCCGCAACTGAGATATGTGGAAGACGTTATGCACTCCGGCTAAGGCTGCCGGTAGCTCCAAACGGTATGCCATGGGTCCACACGTTTCGATGATGATGAAGGGACCGATAAAACGTGAAGCTAATTTTCCTTTCACTCCGAATCGGTGAATGCCCTTCATAGGAGATACGCGGAGATATACGTGGTCTCCAACTTGAAAGTTCAGAGGACGACGTCTCTTATCCGCATAGCTCTTTTGTCTGGACTGAGCGGCTTTAAGATTTGCTTGAATAGGCCTTACTCGCTCTTCTGCTTCATTTACAAGATCAATCCCATAAATAACCCTATCGCCGGATTCGCACCAGTTCAATGGTCTGCGGCACTTCCGGCCGTAGAGAGCTTCATAAGGTGCCATTTCTATGCTCGTTTGATAACCGTTGTTATACGAGAACTCCGCCAACGGTAAGTGATCATCCCAGCTCTTACCGTGGTTTATGGCACACGCCCTTAGCATATCTTCAAGGATTTGATTCACCCTCTCAGTTTGCCCATCGGTTTGAGGGTGATACGCAGAGCTTCGAATCAATTTAGTTCCCAAGGATGCGTGTAGCTGTTCCCAGTAGCGGGACACGAACAGCGATCCTCTGTCGGAGACAATGGTACGGGGAACTCCATGCAAGCAAAAGGTTCGTGCTATGTATAACTCCGCGTACTTTTTGGCGTTGTATTTGGTACGCATCGGGATGAAGCGTGCTGATTTGGTTAACCGATCCACGATTACCCAAATCGAATCATTCTTATTAGCCGTGAGAGGTAGTCCAACAATGAAGTCCATACTAATATCCTCCCACTTCCACGCCAGAACGCTTAGCGGTTGTAAGGTTCCCGCTTTCTTCATGTGGTCGGCTTTAACTCGCCGACACATATCACATTCTGATACGTATTTAGCAACCTCTCTCTTCATCCGGGTCCACCAAATTTAGTCTTCAATTCTTGGTACATCTTGTTTATGCCCGGATGAATAGAAAATTTGGATAAGTGAGCCTTATCCAAAATTTTCTTCCGCAGCCTCATATCATAGGGTACGACTATCCGGTCCTTGAACCATAAGGTATCTTCATCATCTAACCGGAAACATTTCATCTCCCCGTTCTTCAACCTCCTTTTGATATGAGCCATGCCCTTGTCTTGCTTTTGAGCTTCCATGACCTCCTCTCTTATTGTGGGTATGAGAGCCAAATTATGTAAAGCTCCATATGGAACCAAGTAGAGACTTGGTTCTTCCTCTTCTATCGGCGTAATGGTCAGGTTATGAATATGAGACTTCCGGCTGAGTGCATCGGCAACCACATTTTCCTTGCCCGGATGATAATGAATTTCAATCTCATAGTCCTTGATCAGCTCCAACCATCGCCGTTGTCGCATATTCAACTCCTTCTGAGTGAATATGTACTTCAAGCTTTTGTGGTCGGTGTAGAGATGAACCAGATTTTCCAATAGGTAATGTCTACACATCTTCAAAGGTAATACCATGGCAGAAAACTCGAGATCATGAGTTGGATAATGTTGCTCATGATTCCGTAACTGCCGTGATCCATATGCGACCACTCGTCCTCCTTGCATGAGTGCACAACCAAGTCCGATGCCGGATGCATCACAATAAACATCGAAGGACTTGGTTGTGTCCGGTTGAGCTAAAAGCGGGGCTATTGTGAGGTGTTTCACCAACGCTTGAAAATCTTCCTCACATGGCTTGCTCCAATCATATTTGATGCCCTTTTTCGGTAGCTCTGTCATAGGTTTGGATATTTTTGAGAAGCCCGGGATGAACCTCCGATAATATACAACCAAACCCAAGATGCTACAAACTTCATGGACTGATGTTGGAGACTTCTATTGCAGCACTTGTTCGATCTTGCTCGGGTGACAGCAATGCATTCTGCTGAAATAATATGTCCAAGAAACGGCACTTGGTTGATCCAGAATTCACATTTACTAAACTTTGCATAGAGCTTGTGATCACTCAAGCGTTGGAGCACAATATGCAAATGTTTAGCGTGTTCCTCTTCTAATTTGGAATAGACCAAGATGTCGTCGATGAATACCACGAAGAACTGATCCAGCTCCGGCATGAATACCGAGTTCATAAGGTACATAAAATGAGCCGGAGCACTGGTCAACCCAAATGACATGTCAAGATACTCATAGAGCCCATACCTTGTCGAGAATGCTGTCTTCGGGATATCTTCCGCTAGAATCTTGATTTGATGATATCCCGACCTTAAGTCCATCTTGGAGAAGACTTTAGCACCCACTAGCTGATTGAAGAGAATATCAATTCTTGGTAGTGGATACTTGTTCTTTATTGTCACAGCATTCAAAGGACGATAATCGACGCATAGCCTCAGCGTCTCATCCTTCTTCTTCACAAATAAATCTGAGCATCCCCATGGTGATGAACTTGGACGAATGAACCCCTTGTCCATCAGATCTTTGAGTTGCTCCTTCAGTTCTGCTAGTTCATTCGGAGCCATTTTATATGGTCTCCGAGAGATCGGCGTGGTTCCCGATATCAACTCTATTTTGAATTCCACCTCGCACCCAGGTGGTAAGCCTGGAAGATCTTCGGGAAACACGTCAGGATATTCACGGACTACCGGAATGTCCTCTAACTTGCAAGTCTCAGCATTACATACTGATGGGTCTTTGGAAACCGCTTTGCCGAGATACAATGTTTGACGCCCGTGAAGTGGAGGGTCCAAGTGAACACTCCTGTTCTCGATGTCCAGAACAGCCTTATGGAAGGTCAACCATGATATTCCCAATATGGCATTGATTCCTTGGTCTTCGAGAATAATGAGGGTGGTGGGATAAATTTTTCCACCCAAACAAAGTGGTGCTCGAGAAACAACTTCATTAGTCGATATGTCTCCACCTGGCGAATGAATAAGGTAGGAACCTTTTGTGATGGTTGTGGAGATATGATACCGGATCACCGTCGCCCTGCTAATGAAGTTATGTGTTGCCCCAGAGTCGAATAATATGACAACCGGCTTGTCATTTAAGGTGAACCTGCCGGCAAGAACAGGTCCTCCCTTTGGCAGATCATCGACTGACACATAATTCACTGTTCCCACTTTGGACATGGCTTTTCTTTGCTGTCCAAGATCACTCTTTGGAACTGGACCCGCAGACATAATGTTTCTGCTCGGTTCAGTTGCTTCATTGACGTTGAGTTCATGGTCAATATGAAGTGGGACACTACTCGGTTCAGCTGAGAAATCACCGTGATCATCTTCAACCTCTTGAGGGAAATAACATTCTGGTGCACCTTGTTGATACTGAGGTGCAAGAGAAATAAGTTGCTACTGTGGTGGAGGTGAATAAGACCTCTGTGGAGTATACGATTCGTCATACTCCAAGAATTACTGCACTTTTTGTGGAACCTCTCGACCGGAAGGTGAGCGGATTACCCACCGATACTTCTGAGGTAGATGATTGCATTCATCCTGTGATGAGTCCCTCTCCATCTTTTCTTTAAGGTAGAGATTGGAATAATATTCCTGAGTGATAGCATAGCTCACAAACTCATCAAAATTCTCTTGGCTAACTTGAGCCAACTCACATCGCAGCCTAGCGGTCAGCCCTCGGTAAAAATGATAACCCTTCAAGGATGGTGATTTCACATAGTCAGGGACATATTGAGCCAAGCGATTGAATTCTTTTGCATACTCAATAACACTCTTTTCCCCTTTCTTTAGATTCCATAATTCCTCATGACTTGTTTGCATTATGCCCGCAGGAATGAAACGAGCACGAAATGCATCCTGGAACTCCGCCCATGTGACACAATGCCCTGCTGGTTGGGCAGCAAGGTCTTCTGCCCACCAGGCTCCAGCAAAGCCGTGAAGCTGCTAAGGGGCATATAAAGTCTTCGAGAATTCATCACATAGGATCAACCCAAACTTGGACTCAATGACACGTAACCAGTGATTTGCTTCACAATGGTCAGCCGCCTCAGAGAATACCGGCGGTTGTGTCGCCAAGAAATCCAGATAAGTGCTCTGGGTTGGTATGTGATGTTGAGCTTCTCTATTTATTCCTTGCTGAACTAGAGTTTGGAGAGTTTCATTCATTCTTGCCATAATTTCAGCCAATCCGGTTGGCGATGGCTCTTGTGATGAAGTCGAGTCATTCCTACCTCGACTCGAACCTCCAAGCTCCATTTGAGAGTGTGCGCGTACCATACTGCACCAAACAAAATTTTGAGTCAATCAGAATTCTATCTAAGTAGTGAGTAAGGATAAGTAAAACATGAACATGTCATGAACTTTATGAAAGCATAACCACATTCATGTTTAAAAAAATCTTAAGTACGCTAAACTAATCAGCTGGACTATCCTGACCAGTTCACACAAACTCCAAAATTTACTCAAGTTATCTACAGATTCTTGACTTGAGTTCAATACCAAAGGTTTATTAAACTTCTGTATCTTTCCAATGAGTACTTACATGCCTCTATATCATCTCTGGATCAAAAGTTATGATTGCTCAAAGTTGACAGAATTCCTGGATAAAATTTTCCAGCATGTCCTTTGTATGTGGCTACTTTATCACCGTTTTATATGAAAATACAATAAGAATATGAGGAAACTCTGAATTACAACAATGTTGCACATTTCCTAACCTTTCGAACGGTGTATCATAGGTTCCTTAAGGATTTTTCTACAGGAAGTTATGGCTTAAAAACAGAAAGGTCCAGAAAGGTTTTGGTACTGTCCTGGTTCTGAACAGTTTGCCTTTAACTAGACTTTTCACCAATTTAACGTGTGATTTTGCTCTGGAGGTCTACCAAGAAGTTTTAGAGAAATTAAAAATATTTCAATAACTTTATCATACACATTAGTTGGGTCAAGCTACTCAGAGTTATGCTCCGTTAAAGTCCAGCAAGAATTCCTGCCAGAAACAGAGCACTCTGTTTTTGAAATCTTTGAAGACTAGTAATTCTCTCATTTGAATCTTAGCTCAAAATAAGAGTTCATAAACTAATATTTGTTTCAAACTTCCATTTTGAGTTGAAATTTAGTTTATGAATCATTTCTTAATAGGGAAGAGGTTATTAAGTGTAGTACGGTGTCGATGCACCGTAAGAAACATGTCGGTACTACGTTGCCTCACCAAAGAAAATCCTAAACCGGATTATACCGGCATATACGTTTTATCAGTGGCACTAAGACGGTCTATCGCACACGTGTTCTACAAGGGATACGTACATGGTTAGTGCCTGCAGAAGAACACTCAATAGTGGTGCACTCAAAGGTTGTTTTCATTTCAGGCAGTTCCATATTTGAAAGTAGATACAAACGCCCGTATCATTGCCATACGGCCGTCCTTGAGTTAAGCCACGTCTCAAGGTGCGTGATCGTGTTTTTACACCACATGACGGGGAACCCGAGTATATCATGAACGGGCCGTCACGGTTGGGAATGTTATCAACCCAACGGATACTACCTACTGCCCTGCAGGGCACGCCGATGGCAAGTGCTGCGTATGTCCTCCTGGATGGAACACACTATCGCGTTACTGACCACACGATGGGGTCTCCACTTACTTTCCTAATGCATGCTAGGGATCACCGTTTCAAATGAACTCAGGAACATGAAGTGTACAAGAGTTTCATATTAACGTCTCACACCAAGCTGTGAGACCTTTCCCTGAGCCACATTCCTCGTCAGGGGAGCTAACCGAAATTGAACCACTTTCGGTGGCGTTCCTTACCATGTTTACCTGAGCGTAGGTGCGTCGTTACATAATCAAAATTCAGAATTAACACATATGTTAGTCATGCCACTTTAAGTAACTATACCACTATAGTCCTTATGCGGGCCTAATATCGATTCCTCACCGTATCCTAAGTTTTTGTCGTAATACGATCCTTATTCCGTGTGCTATTACCAATACGGCTCTGATACCACACTGATGGGGGGCCCGACGTCCCGGTTCACAGGGACGGGGCACCTCGCCCAGGAATCACATTGGTTGGTGCCGTGTTATGCAGCACACTACAGCAAACATATAGGAACACTGTATTACATAAATCAAAAGCGGAAGCTTACAATTGTTCTTTGCAAATAATTTACATAAATTAACTACAGCGGAAGTCTATAAACAGCTCATGTCGAGTAACTAAGAAGCACCCGAGAAGAGGTCCAGCCCGCGGACTCTCCTCGCTAGCAACATGACGACATGGCAGCGGCTAGGTTCTCCATGTGATACATGACACAGAAGTTCTCGAGTCTCACCGGATAACCTTCTTTATAGCGTCGACGTTTACCTGCAAAACCACTCATATAGCAAGAGTGAGCACAAAGGCTCAGCAAGACTTAACCGTCTCTCCTAAAGCATGCAACTCTACACGAGGGTAACCTAAGACCAAGTCCTGTAATTTGCGAAAAGACTCGCCTACGAGTTCATCCTTAACTTTCAGGTTTTAGTCATAATAGTAGTGACCTTGCGCCCAGCAATATTGGAACTCAACAATCAAACAAGAAACACTTCATTCCAATGTTACTTGTCCCAAGGCAGAAAAATAACTTTAGTTTGCTCTATCTCTACTTCAAACAGGGTTTTCATGCAACTTACAATGATCATAGCAGCAATTAAACTTTTGCAAACTATTTCGACGTAACTTGATTACTACGTCACAGCGCAGTGAGCAAGCGGTACTCATAACCACGAGGGACGGTGATTCGAATCAAACACTACCCGGATAACTCGACACATACGCCCGCCTCTGAAGACCCAAATCTGTTGTCCTTCATTACGTCGTATGTGGCAACCTTTTGCAGGACACTAGACTGTGGAACCGGTCATGCCATCTCGGGCTCACAGGTCTAACGAGACGATGTGGTATGCCTCTACAATCCAGTGAACCTGGTACATCGGTTTCCTGGTTCCCATATATCAGTAAGCATCCGGTACACAACTCAATACTTGCTCCCAGGGCCTCACATGCTTCGGTCCTTAACCGACACAGGCAGAGCTACTCGAGCAAGACCTCGTCTTGTCGCTGCCTAACCCTCCAGCTCGGTCTCATCTTTAGAAATGTAAATTTTAGTTTGCCTCTCTTTCCAACCACACTTATGTGATCCTGAAACAAAGCTCGCGAGTAGATTCCAACTACTCGTCTTCTACTGGATGTCCTAGCCTATTTAGCATGGCCTTATGCTACAGCGATGACACCATTCTACCCTTGACCTCAGGGTTCATTTTTTGTTATGCAAGTGGATTATAAAACATCCTTGACCTAATGCATATACAAACTTTGACCCATAGTAGTGAACAAAGGAAAAACATTATAAAACCACTTAATTGCAAACCGGAGCTTGCCTTGGTTTTGCAGGTGACTAAAGTCAGATGATTATGAAGTTAGTTGCCCATGACTTGAAGCTTAATCACTGCCTTCTTTCTTCTCGATCCAAGCTTCACTCTTCCTTTACTTTTCCACATTTAATCACTACACGTTATGAATATGCATACATGTTCAATTATAAAACTTTTGCTAACAAGTGCTAAAGACAAGCTTAAAACTGGAACTCTGTTTAAGAATTTAAAATGACACTGGTGCTAGTGGTTTGGGTTTGGGTTAAAGTACTATGTTCAAGTGATAAGTGGGGTTCATCACTTGGGTGGTGATTACCTAATGAGGTTGAACAGAATACTACTGATCCAGGGCTCCAATGGAGCTGGAAATTTTCTTTTGAGTTCCTTGTCACAAGAAAGTCATCTGGACCAAAATTCAGAATATTTCACTAAGTAGATCACTCAGAACAATTCCCTAAGCATTTAGGTAAAAGAAATTAATTCTGAATAAATTTGCACTTTCATGCAAATTCAAGTGAAGTACCATTTCACACATAGCTTAGGGAGCCTGCATAAATTTTCCTAGAATTTTTGGAGCTAAGGAATGCCCAGAACTGGATTTCTAATTTTTGGAAATTCCCTGAAAATGTTTCTGTATTCATTTGAATACAGACACTTCAAATCAGAATTACCCAGATTTAATCAACTCCAAATGAGCTGAAACTTTTACAGGAGTTTACTAATAGCCTATAGAATGTTCTGGCAAAATTTGGGGATTTTTGGATGAACCAAACTCCCTCTAAAATTCTTTTGCTGAAAAGATTTAAAGAATTTTCCAGAATTTTCTGTTGGATTTCATGCAAATTGGGTTGCATATTTGGATAGAGTTTTTTTATCCTGAATCCAACCCAATTTGAATCACTAAATTTGGAGCTTCCTAGCAAAAGTTATGAGGTCCTAAAGTTTGAACTGAATTTGGAATTCAAATTGAATCGGGAAATGTTTAAACTCTGACCGGCACACGTGTCAATCCCTTGCTGCGGCCACACCGTGGTCCACAGCTGCTCAGGCTGCAGCCGCAGCAGATAAAGTGGCCACAGTAAATCCCAATCGACCGCCACAGCCACTGACCGGTGGGGCCAGCGGCTTCTTCTTCCTCCCGCTCCCCTTTTTTTCCCGCTCGCTCCACCCCCTCGCCGGCGCGGCGGTGACCTCACCGGACCTGACTTCCCGGCCATCTCACGGCCTGCTACTCGCCGCCCGGGGGTTTTCAGGGACGGCAACTCATCTAGGGGGTCGGCACAAGCTAACGACGCTCGGAACTAAGTTTGCGACGTGCGCAGACCTCGGTGAAGCTTCGGCGCCGTGGTCTGAGCACCCTAGCCCGCCAAAGGTTCGGAGAATTCGCTCTAAAGCATTAGTGGGTCAAGGGGGTGCTCGGCTTTGGATCAAACTGGATCGGCAACGGCCCAAGATGGGGTGTCACCATGTGCCCGGCTGTTCCCGCCATGATCGCCGCTCGGAAAACTCGAAACTAGTTGCAACCAATCGGTCCTAGGCTAGGTTTTCGAAGGAAATGGGGTCGCTAACCAGTCTAGCTCCCGTGTGCAAGATTTGGTGAGCTACAAACACGAATTGCAACTGAATTTAATCACCTCGTACCGGAAGGTCGAATTGCGTCCTCCGAAAGAAAATTCCCGAATTGGCTCTCGGTGATTCACAGCTCGACTTGAGGCCTGGGGGTGAGCAGCACGGTTCACCAGCGCGTCCGGGGATGTCCTTGCTTGGGCGTGAAAGTGCCTGGTGTAGGATGTCCACGAGCACCCCAAACCGCTGTGAGGTTAGGTCGCCACGGCGACGAGCCAATCTCGAGTCGGGAAGGCAGCAACTCGCTGGATTCTGTGCTTAGGAGGTGGAGGACGAGCTCACAGTTGGGTTCTTCGGCTGGACTGGCCTCTGTACGCTCGGTTTTTCCCCAGCTCCCGGTCGATAGGCCGAGGCGGCAGCATCCTTGGTTCTTTTGTCGTGCGAGGGAATGAATGGGCCGAGTGGGGGTCGGTTGGGGGCAAAAGATCCCGCTGAAGCTCGCAAGCAGGTCGCCAGCGTGACACCGGGAGAACCGCAGCCCTCGGTGGCGCCTGGAGCTTGCTCGGCAGCTCGGGTGAGAGCCGATACACAGAGGCTGAAACTTAGGCAGTAAGTTGTTTCCCCCCTCTCAGTGACAATTGGGGCCCACAGCTCCTCGTTGCCCAAAAGATCTCCAATTTTTGGCCTAGTGCAAATTCAGCCATGAGGAACTCAAATTCAAAAGTCTTTTGGCAATTTGACAAGTTGTGCCTCAGTTTTAAATTTGAATTCAAATTTAGATGAAATTTACAAGTCCCTTTGATATACATATCGAAGCACCTCAAAATTTGCTCAAAATTTTCCTTCCTTATAATTTGGACCTGATGAATTCAAATATGCCATCTGATCCTTGAGTTGGCCCCTGCAAATGAGGTTTTGAACCAACAGTTTGGAAACTCTCATTTTGGAAATGGCCACCTTTGGAGTCACATGATCATTTGAAATAAAAAGGAAACTTGAAGGCCTAGGCTTGCTCAGGACCATCTTCACATGTTTTACAAAAGTTTTTGCAAGTCCCATTTCTTGGGTTTCAACTGAACTTTATTCATCACTAAAGTTTTCCCTTTACAAGTTTTGGGACTTTTACATTCCTCCCCCCTTAAAAAGAATCTCATCCCGAGATTCATGATTAAGAACAATGCGGGGAGGATGACTACAGAACAAAAGCCTCTAATAACTCCGGATGATTTCGTTGCAAAAACTCCTCGCTTTCCCATGTAGCTTCGTCAGACGTGTGATTTTCCCATAGCACCTTGAAACATCGCAGCATCTGGTTTCTGGTCTCGCGAGTGTTTTTATCAATTATCCGGGTTGGATGCTCAACATACGTGAGGTCCGGCTTCAAATCTGCTATGTCTCCCGTGAGAATCTCCGTTGGAACTTTCAAACACTTCCGCAACTGAGATATGTGGAAGATGTTATGCGCTCCGGCTAAGGCTGCCGGTAGCTCCAAATGGTATGCCACGGGATCATTGGAGTCACGTGATCATTTGAAATAAAAAGGAAACTTGAAGGCCTATGCTTGCTCAGGACCATCTTCACATGTTTTACAAAAGTTTTTGCAAGTCCCATTTCTTGGGTTTCAACTGAACTTTATTCATCACTGAAGTGTTGTGAGATATCGGACTTGTCCGTAGTTGTGCGGACTAGTCCGATGTCTATCCAGAGACAAAATCGGACTTGTCTGGATGATATCGGACTAGTCCATTTTCTGGTAATAAAGAAAATAGGACTAGTCCGGTTGATATCGGACTAGTCTGCACATGCTAAAGTTGTGCAGTTAGTTTGATTTCTTCCACTTGAGCTCTTGGGGTGTGTTTCTACAACACACTCTATACTATGTATTTTAATATTTTCAGCTCCTGAGCTCTTATCAATTTGGATCCTCGTTCTCCTTTCTTTTTGCGCTTTCTTCCTGATTTCTTTTAAGAACCTGCGCTCATCTCAACAATTTTGTTAGGGTCTCATTTGTTTGTCATAAATGAACCATAACCCACAAAGGGATGCCTAGATGCACTTTCACTCTCCCCCTTTTTGGTGATTGATGACAACCAATTGAAATCTCAAAAATATGACAATAAGAATTTAGATTTTCATAAAGTGTGCACATATGAGCTTTGGACAAAATAGGCAAAGTAGACATAAGACATATGTGCACTCTTTATGGTGGGGTGTAGAACTATGTGTGTGAGCAATAATTTTGATGTGAATAACATAATGAGCATAATCATCAAGAGTCTCAAACATACATAACAGTTTTAAACATACACCATTAATCATAAGCATAACATAGTCATCTCACAGAAAGCATAATGATAACATAAGTCTTACAAATGCATAATGGTAGCATAAGTCTTACACAAGATCATTTCTTAAGCTAGGACACAAAAGTAAAGACCTACGACCTAAGACTCCCCCTCAATCTCCCCCCCTTTGGCATCAAGGTACAAAAAGAAGGAGAGGAGGGATCTACTTGTCGTTGTCAGCTCACTCCTCGATGTCAGTCCTTTCTTCATCTTCATCATCAGCCTGAGGAAAAGGAGGAGAGGAACCACTCGTTGTGCCAAAGTAGGCACGCTCTGATTGAGAGAGAGGAGGAAGCTCTGTAAAATCAGATACAGAGTCCTCTGAGATGACTGGAGATCCATTTGGCTCAATCTCCAGTTTCTGGCATATTGCTTTGACATTGGCCTTCATGTACCTCATTTCTTCTTTTCTTGCCTTGTTCAACTTATGAAGCTTCACCTCAGTTTTGCGGCAAGAACTGAAAATTGCAGCCAAGAACTTCATAACTCCACTAGAGGAACCTTTGTGTGGAGAGGCCCTAGTCTTGGATGAAGGCCTTGTATCGTCTTGAACTCTCTCTAGATGTTCTTCAGGTGATCCAGGTGATGAGGCAGCTGGGAGGGAGGCCTGAAGAGGCTTCTGAGGCCTTACAGCAGTGTGCTCTACATCCTTCACAAACTCAATTCCTATGACTTTCTTAATCATTAACATCAAGTAAGGTGCATAGCCACAGGAATTGTTTGGTGTGCAGGATATGTTTACCATGTCATTCCAGATGTAATTGAAGATATTAAATCTTCTACTCCTACTGATTACTTTCATCAAGGTTCTCAAATAACCTTGGACGCTCCCGGCATCTCCATCCTTTGGAGCAATGGTCTTCCGGAGCACTCTGTTGAGAACAATGAAGAAGGGCTTCATGTTCTTGGTTGAGGGAGGGTTGAATGGAAGTCGAGTATCATAGAGAAACTCCATCTTGTCCTTCTCCACAACTCCCAGATTGTGAATCACAATCTCATCACCTCAAGATGCAGCAGTCTGGCAAACTCATTATAAGAAATTGTGTACTTGGATCCATGTGTCATCCAAGTCACTTTGTCTTCTCCATCATGAGCAAAGTCGCAAGTTGAATAAAACTGGGCAATGATCTCATTATTCTAGTTGTACTTGAAGGAGAGCAGGTCCTTGAGTCCATGTCTCCCTGCAGCCTCTATGACCTCCTCAAAAGCTTCATAGCTCTTCCTTTCAAAGTATGTCCAATCGATCCATTGACTTCGGACCACTGGAGTCTTCATTTGGAGGTACACCGAACTGTAGTAGTCCGAGTGAAAGTTGCTCCAAAATCTCTTGTCGGCTGACTTTTTGCCGGATCTATAGGCATCAACCTTCCTCAGATTCCATGCCACATCACTCCCCTTGCCATTGAACTTCTGCTCCGAGGGATACCTATTTTCTTGCCTTGGAGCTGTCATCTTGAGGGGACCAATTGGGCCGGAAGCAAGCCCCTTTCCCTTGCCCTTGGTTTGGCGTTGAGCCTCTGAGCTAGAAACAGCCGCATTTGCTTTTGAAGCTGGTCTCTTGATTGTAACCTTTTGACTCACCCTAGGTGGGGTGAACGAAGGCTTGGCAGCACACTCTTTTCTCTTGTTGGAGAGAGACTCCGGAGGATGAGACATCACATCTTGATCCATCTCGGCCTCAAAAATGGAGAGACTCTCATTTAATCCCGACATGATTTCTGACAAGGAAGATATAATTGGTATGAGTAATCAAGGATGACAAAGGATTGCATTGAATTGACATAAGCTAGGATTCCCTGACAAAATCCCTGAATCAGGTCATACCGGACTAGTCCGGTGTTCAAGGCCAGACTAGTCCGGGGTACTGGACTTGTCCGCCCTATGAACGACTAGTCCGTTATGAGGCTGCTCAAGCCCTAACTTGTCGAAATTTGAGGTTAGTCAATGCAAATATGTTCTAGGGTACATGGAATGCATCCATAAAGCATGCATTGAGTAAAGGAGCTAAGCTATTTGAGCAAAAACAAGGAAAATCAAAGGTTCTAAGGTTTGGAGCAAAGTTTACCAAATCCTTTGATTCGAAGCACTGAAGGAGTTCTTGATCCGGACTAGTCCGTGGTCTTTGATCCCTTTGCAGTGGGGATCGATTCTCACGGAAATTTGAGAGGTTTTGATGGAGAACTTGCAAATTCGCCTTGGGAGCACTTGAGTGTGGAGAGAGAGTGGGGAGGGCTGTGAGGATGAAGAAGATTAGGTTTGAGGCGGCCATAGGGTTATGGAGTCGAAATATCGGACTAGTCTGGACCATATCGGACTAGTCCGTTTTCTGGTCAGAGAGAAAATCAGAATAGTCCATGGTTGTCCAGACTAGTCCAGAATAACGGACTAAGTGCGGACTAGTCCGGAGTGACCACGGATTAGTCCGTGGTCCCTTGTACAGAAGTGTATAACACAAATATATATATATATATATATATATATATATATATATATATATATATATATATTTAAAAGTTCCTATTAAGGAGTAAGGGACAAAGGCACACATGAATTCTTGATGAATATGATCAGTAAACATACACCAATCAAGCTATGACCATGATTCACCAAGATCAAGTAACTAACATAGTTTTTAGGAGAAAAAAATAGAGAGAGATGATTTTTTAACATAATTAACATGATTTTGAGGATGGCATACAGATATGCAAGTTTTCAAGCCATGTTTCGAGCATCAAGGAGATTTAGTTCATTTCGGAGCTCACAAAAGCGTTTTTCATCAAGTGGCTTGGTAAAGATATTTGCTAGTTTTTTTTCAGTGTTGATATGGGAAATGGCTATGTCTCCTTTCATTGAGTGATGTCTCAAAAAATGATGTCGGATATCTATGTGTTTGGTTCTAGAGTGCTCAACAGGGTTATGGGCAATTTTAATAGCACTCTCATTGTCACAAAGGAGTGGAATACGGCTCATATTGTAACCGTAAACCCTTAGAGTTTGTCGCATCCAAAGGAGTTGTGCACAACAACTCCCGGCTGCAACATACTCTGCTTCGGCTCTGGATAGAGCAACTGAATTGTTGTTTCTTGGAGGACCAAGAGACTAGGGATCTACCTAGGAATTGGCAAGTACCAGAAGTACTTTTTCTATATACCTTTCATCCGGCATAATCTGCATCGGAGTATCCAATGAGATTGCATTTTGAACCTTTGGGATACCTGTCACACACGGTTTTTCCGAAGAACAACCAAGTGAATATCACATGTATGCCAGGATCATTTTCTCATACATGTGATGACAAATAGTGAAGCATCATTTATTACAAGCCAGATGTCGAATATAAATAAGTCTTACATGGCAAATGTCTCGATGGACAATAATAAGTTCATCACAAATAAATAAACTAGCAGCGGAATATTATTCTTGAGGGCTCCGTCATAGGCGTTGCCCGGGGTCTCCATGAACCTAGAAACCTTCTTCGGGTCCAAAGTCTTGGTCATTATACACCACCTCATTATCTTGACCTGAGCAGCAATATAAACCAACAAATATGCAAGGTTGAGTACCAATGGTACTCAGCAAGTGTGGGAAAATTATATCATGCATGGCTAGAACAAGGAGAGGTTGAACTCATGGTTAAAGCACTACGCAATTAATACCTATCACCTTAGCTTATTAAGCACCTACATTACTACACAAGTGAAATGGTCCCAATCTCCCATTCCATCATCATAATCCAATAATCATAACATCATTTCCAATGTTAAGCTTCCCACTTAACATCCACAACTTCCAAAAACCATCAATCCTCTAATCATGAATAAGTCCAAGCCGCTCTTGACCGTGAGCACGGCTTTCATGACAGTTTTGACTCTGCAGAGTTTGTACCACTGTACCCACATGTAGTGATTTCATCCCCCGTTGCCGGGTGGACTAAAAGAACCTCCATTATGCCAGTGGCTACGAACCACATTCACACTTCCCAGGTGTGTAGCCCGGAGATCACTACGAAGCCTTTACAAAGGGATTCCCGACGAGCGTGGGCCCACTAAGGTTTCACCCCTAACAGCATACAAGAGGCTCCAACCCCGCTGCAGTGGTCCCCTCTTGAGCCTTGCGGTTCATATGGTAGTCCAGCTGACACCTACTCCCCGCACCATCCAACACACCCATACTACGCCGGGGATACACCTAATTAATTGGCCAAGCTGCCCCATCTCAGCATGTGGTTGGCACTGTAAAGCCAAGTTACATGCTCCATGAACGGTCCTTAGGATCCAGGCAAGTACTAAACACAAACCCGAGTCTCGTGCACCCAGCACACAACCAAAACATCCAACTTGCCTTGATCCCTACCTCTACATAACTCACAATATCTCATTCAAGAGTATGGTAAAATAAACTGATGATCTCATATCCCAAACATCCCATTCTAAGCATGGCTAAGCATATGCATAATAATAAATGACATGATAAAATGAATACCAACCCAAGCTACAAGGAAACAAGATAATGCAATTCTAGGGAAACTTCCTAGCATGGGTTTCATATTTCATTTGACAATGCAAATAATTCTATCTACACATCCTAGCATAGGATCAAAGTGGTCAAGGACACTTGCCTCCTTCCTGCTGCTCTTGGAATGGGTAGTCCTGATCTTGGAAAGGGATAACTTGCTCTTGAGCAGGTTCTACATCATACCATCACACATAGCACAAGAAAAACAACAATCCATAAGACATAGTTCACACTTCCACTTCATACAAACCACACATTCATAGTTATGAAAGTCATTCACCATTATATGTGTTGTGGTTACTCTATGTGTGTTGATTTGTGGCTTGCATGCACTTTAATCATGTGTATATGATTCCTACTTTTGTGTCCACATTTATAATTACCTACTATATATATGTGAGTTTCCAATTTAAATAAATTCCTTATATTCAACTACAACACCTTTTTTCTACCAAGTATGTAGTAAAGGTATTTTTCTTCTCCATATGTGCCTTCAGAATTTCTACCAACCCTAAACTGAATTCTTTGGATTTTAGACACTCCATTTATCATTTACTAGTTGCTATATTTTCAGATTTATTTTCCTATGCATAAATGTGTACTTTATTATGAAAATAGTAATACACATCATCTAAACAGAATAGGTTCTGGTCCTAAATAATTTAATAACATATTTTGACCTTTGCCTCAGATGTAAACTATTTCACAATTATTTTCCCTATTTTCTAGAACTATTCTTTACTTAAAAATGTGTCCCTAAATGTGAATAATAAATTAAACAGATTCATTTCAGCCCAAAACATATTTTTATATCACTCCAAAGTTTTCTAAATACTGAGAAAGTTTTTAATTTAATTTTGACAATATGTTTGTCCCACTTTTTAAATTTTAAATACTAGCCACATATTCAATTTCCTAAATTAAATACTAAACAGGGCTAAAAAGGTAAACCCACCCCACTACAGGGTTTATAATATTATTTTCAGAATTTCCAGGGGTATAGCTACACTTATCAGAGGGGTTTTTCCTAATTTTAATTATGTCCAGGGGCTAAAACTGATTTTTAAATGAATTTACATGATTTTCTGAAGTTCCAGGGGCTAGATCAGAAGTTTCCGGGGCTAGCTCTTATTTCCCGAGAACCCCAGGGGGTAGCACGTAAGATTTCCAGTCTTTATAACGCGGGGCTGACGTGGACCGTCCGATTTTAAACCGACGGCCGAGATTATAACATCGAACCGGTACGCGGGGATTTAAACCCTACCGTGCGATTTAAAATAAACAGCGCACAAGCGGCCACGTCGCTCTGATCGAGCGTGGGCGGCGCTGCCGGCGGCGCACGGCGGCGGGAAGCGGCGATCTCGCCGGAGACTTTCGGATCTTCGAGAATTCTTCCTAGAACTGTGATCTTATGGCATAGATCGGTGGAGGAGAGGTCGGGGATCTCACCTCGGGGGTTTTCTTGAGCTCGGAGGTCCTGGAAGGTGATCGACGACGAGGTCCGAGGTGAATTCACGGCGAGGCTCGTCGGCGCTGTGTTTACACCGCAAGTCAATGAGTTTTCTGCACCTGCAAGGTTCCCCGGAGGCGGTGGATCAAGACCAGCGAGTTAGATCGGAATTTCCGAGCTTAGATCAGCCAGAATTCGCCGGAGAAGTCTCGGTTCTCACCGGAGGAAAATCGGCGGATCGCGGGGGAAAAACAGAACGAGGCCGGGGTTTTTATAGACAGGGGAGGGCGGCGGGGTGGTTTAGATCATGTCCGCGTCGCCTACGAAAAGAATTCAGCGGGGATACGCAGAAATCCCGATCGGTTTTGATTCGGGTGAGAGGGAGTCCGGCGCGGGCGCGAGGTAGACGACGATCTGGTGGGTCCCACCTGTCAGCGGAAGGAAGCGGCGCGCGCGGCTGCGGGCTTGCGCGGGCGCTGGCTGGGCCGGCTGGTGGGTTTCGGCCCACTGGCCGGTTTTTTTCTGTTTTCTCTTTTTCTTTTTCTATTTCTTTTTTTATTTGAGTTTAATTTGAATTCCATTTTGAATTTGAATTTTTGCAAAACATGCAACACGTCCAAAAATTTTTAAATTCCCCTCTAATCATGATTTAGGGTTTTGAATCAAAATTTTGGGGTGTTACAATACCAAAGGCCTAGGTTGGGTGTATGAACTAAATATCTCAAGATCCTTTTAACGGATGTCATATGACATTCCTTAGGATTGACTTGAAACCTTGCACACAAACATACACTCAACATGATATCAGGCCTAGATGCACATAAATAGAGTAGGGAGCCAATCATGGAACGATATACCTTTTGATCCACATTTGGTCCGTCTTCATTTAGATCCAAGTGTCCATTTGTCGCCATGGGAGTCTTTATGGGCTTTTCTTTGTCCATTCCAAACTTTTTGAGAATGTCTTGAGTGTACTTTATTTGGCTTATGAACGTCCCGTCCTTTTGTTGCTTCACTTGGAATCCCAAGAAGTACCTCAACTCTCCCATCATGGACATTTCAAATCTATCTGTCATAATCTTGCTAAATTCTTGACAAAAGGATTTGTTAGTTGAACCAAATATAATATCATCAACATAGATTTGGCAAATGAAGAGATCATAATCAAAGTGTTTAGTAAATAAGGTGTAATCAGCTTTTCTGATCTTGAAGTCATTTTCAATCAAAAAATCTCTAAGGCACTCATACCAAGCTCTAGGAGCTTGTTTGAGGCCATAGAGAGCCTTACATAGTTTGAACACATAGTCGGGGTGCTCTTGATCTTCAAAACCGGGTGGTTGCTCCACGTACACCTCCTCCTTGATCGGTCCATTGAGAAAGGCACTTTTCACGTCCATTTGATAAAGCTTGAAATCATGGTGAGTATAATATGCAAGTAATATACGAATCGATTCAAGCCTAGCTACGTGAGCAAAAGTCTCATTGAAATCCAAACCTTCCACTTGTGAGTACCCTTTTGCCACAAGTCGTGCCTTGTTCCTTGTTACCACTCCATGTTCGTCTTGCTTGTTGCGGAATACCCATTTGGTGCCAATGACGTTGGACTTGGGTCTTTCAACAAGGTCCCACACTTCGTTCCTTTTGAAGTTGTTCAATTCTTCTTGCATCGCCATCACCTAGTCCGGATATTTTAATGCATCCACAACCCTTTATTGTTCCAAAGAAGATATAAAGAAATAGTGTTCACAAAAATTAGCTATGTGAGATCGAGTTATTACTCTCTTTCGGATGTCACCGATTATGTTGTCAACGGGGTGATTTCTTTGGATGCTTTGGTGTAGTCTTGGATGTGGCACTTGTGGTCTTGAATCTTCATTATCATCTTCTTCTCCCCCTGGATAGTTGCCCTCATTGATGTTTTGGCCTTCTTGATTTTCTTGAGGTTGATCTTGTATGGAAGCTCCCCCTTGATCATTTTCCTCCATCTGTGGTTCATTTTCTTCATTCGCATTTGAAGGTGGCACTTGTGGTCGAACATCGCCCAACACCATTCTTCTCAATGTATGACATGAAGCTTCTTCTTGATCTAGCACACACTGGTCAACTTGCTCTTCTTGAGAGCCGTTAGTTTCATCGAACACTACGTCACATGCTACTTCAACAAGTCCGGAGGTTTTGTTGAAGACACGATAAGCGTAGGAGATCGAATCATAGCCAAGTAAGAAACCTTCATCGGACTTCAAAGCAAACTTCAAGGCTCTTGGCTTCTTATATAAAATATAACATTTTGAACCAAAAACTCGAAAATACGAAATATTTGGCTTGTTACCCGTGAGTAGTTCGTAAGAGGTTTTCTTGAGCAACTGATGAAGATATAGTCGATTTATGGCGTGACAAGCGGTGTTAACAGCTACATCCCAAGACCTGTCCGAAGTCTTGTATTCATCGAGCATTGTCCTTGACATCTCAATGAGAGTTTTGTTCTTCCTTTCGGCTACTCCATTTTGTTGAGGAGTATATGCTGCTGAAAATTCATGCTTTATCCCTTCTTCGTCTAGATACTCCTCAACTTGGGTGTTCTTGAATTCTGTGCCATTGTCACTTCGTATGTTCTTGATATTCAATGAGAATTCATTTTGGGCACGCTTGATGATCTTCTTGAGGGTTACTTGAGTTTCTGTCTTATCATGCAAAAAGAAAACCCATGTGAAGCGTGAAAAATCATCGACAATGACTAGACCGTATTTATTACCGCCGATGCTTATGTAGGCAATTGGACAGAATAGATTCATGTGAAGGAAATCAAGCGATCTTGTTTTGGTCATGACATTCTTCGCGGGATGGGGTGCTCCTACTTGCTTCCCTTCTTGGCACGCTCCACACGGCCTGTCTTTTTCCAAAACAACATCCTTTAAACCTCGGATGTGATCGCCTTTGAGGAGTTTTTGAAGATTCCTCATACCAACATGTGCTAGCCGTCTATGCCACAGCCAACCCATGTTGGTCTTACCAATCAAGCATGTGTCAAGTTCGGCTTTATCTTTGTTGTAGTCAACTAGATAAAGTTTTCCCTTCAACACACCCTTGAATGCAATTGAGTTATCACTCCTTCTAAAGACAGTCACACCCTCATTAGTGAAAAAGCAATTATAACCCTTGTCACATAATTGAGATATGGACAAAAGATTATAATCCAGGGAGTCAACATGCAAAACATAAGTGAAAGTATGTTGTAATGAAATTGCAATTTTACTGGTACCAAGCACTTTTCCTTGACTATTATCCCAAAATAAATGCCTTCGTTTGGGTCTTCATTTTCTTCATATTCCATAAACATTCTTCTTTCTCCGGTCATGTGATTTGTGCATCCACTATCTAGCACCCATTTTGCTCCACCGGATGAGTAAGTCTTCAAAAACAATTTATGCCTTGGTCTTAGGTACCCAAGCTTGCTTGGGTCCTTTGAGGTTAGTCACAAGTGATTTGGGCACCCACACATGAGACTTGGTGTTCCCATGGCGTGGCCCAACATATTTAGCATAAACTCTTCCAAGATTACTTTTCATAAGTGCATATGAAGCATCAAAGGTTTTAAATAGAAGTTGTTGTTCATATGTGTTCACATTGTTAAATTTATCAACATTACTAAGCTTTGTAGCTTGAGAAGAGTTTCCCTTGACAAAGGCAATACAACCCTTGTTATTCTTGTGGCTTCTAGCGTTGTGCTTTTCACCATTAGAATATCCAATGCCATATTTGACATTAGGTCTTGTGACCGAGCATGCACTGCGTGCATACTTGATCTTCTCCTTGTCAAATATGCCACTTTGAGAAGATTGCTTGTCCTTTGTCAAGTTTGGCTTTTTCTTCATGTTAGTATCACATTTGGCACAGGTGCACGTAATACTAGTTTCAGACTTTATATGTTGAGAAGTTGAGCTAGAAGTTGATGAAGAACCACTTTGCTTGAGTGACTCAACTTGTCCCTCAAGGATCTTGTTAACATTGGTTAAGTTAGCAAGTTCATCCTTGATGGTGGTGTTTGAGTCTTTTAACTTCAAGCAAGCTTCCTTGCTTGAAGCTAATTCAATCTCTAGTGATTTATTTTGTTCCTTTTCAAGTTCAAGAAGCTTTTCAATCTCAAGATATTCCTCCTTTTGGGAGATGATCATATCTTCCTAACGATTGACTAACTTCTCCATATCAACAAGCTTATCAAGTAGAAATTTCATTTTAGCACTTGTCTTTTTGTCTAAACCCCTAAGCATATATTCATCTTCATCACTGCTATAATCCTCACTATAATTATCACTATCACTAGTAAAAGAATGCGAGAAGGAAGATTTAGTTGGCACCTTTCGTTTACCTTCCTTTGCCATTAGACAAATGTTGTCGGTATCCTTCCATGCGCCCATGGTTGGGAAGAGAGTGGATTTCTTGGTAGTCTTCTTTATGGCTATGGTGGCCGTCTCCTCTTCTTCTTCGGATGAAGATTCATCATTGGAGTCCCACTCCTTCCCTAGATGCGCTTGACCATATTGCTTCTTCTTCTTGAACATTTTCTTTGGTTGAGGCTTGTTGTCTTTTGTCTTCTTCTTGTTTTCATCATATGGACAATCTACTATGAAGTGATCGTATTTTCCGCAGTTATAGCATGCCCGTCTCATCTTGGGTCTTTGTTTGTCCCTTTGTCTTCCTTCATTTGAGCTGCTACCCTTTCTTCTTCTCATCATTTTCTTGAACTTCTTCATGGACTAGATCATGTCTTCTTCATAGATATCACTACTTCCATCATCGCTGTCCTCTTCTCCATAAGCTTCTCGAGCTTCTTTTGATACGGGTTTACAAGTTGACTTCAAAGAAACTCCTTTCTTCTTTGCCAAGGTGAGATCGGCAATTTCCTTAACATGCTTGGCTTGCTTCTCCATCATCTCAAAGTTGATGATCTTGCCAAGAAGTTGGTCTGGGGTCATTTTCCGGTACTCGGGGCTTTCTCTAATCATAAAGCAAAGAGTCACATTGCGAGGCATGAATGCTCTGAGAATGAACTTCACGACCTCATGATCATTCCACTTCTTGATGCCATAAGCTCAGACTTTGTTGATAAGATTCTTTAGTCGATTGTACATATCTTGTGGTGATTCATCTTTTTCTATCGCGAATCTTCCCCATTCACCTTTAATCATTTCTATCTTGGCTTCGCGTATGTGACGGTCACCTTCATGTGCAGTTTGTAGTGTGTTCCATATCTCCTTGGCAATTTCGAGTCCATCCACCTTGGTGAACTCGTCTCAGCTTAGTGATGACATGATCACAGCCGCAGCTTGAGCATTCCGATGAATGGCTTGTTCTTATCTTGGGGTCAGCTCTTCATCATCATCCGGGATATCTATCCCTGTACACACTATGTGCCACAAACTTGGGTTAAGAGATATAAGGTGCATTTTCATGTTTTGTCTCCACATTGAATAATCATTGCCATCAAAGTAAGGTGCTTTCCCCAGGGGTATTGATAAGTAATGATTATTGTTAGAATTCAAACGCTCATAATCAAAAGGATATCGGGAGTAGTGTGTGTAACTACCCCCTTTCTTCTTCTTTTCATCATCGGTATTCTTCCCTTTTGGGGAGATTGCCTTCTTCCGTAGAAGGGCCTTGAGTTGAAGCACCTCCTCATTATCGTCCTCACTGTCTTGAATGGCATCGAGTAGCTTATTTAGCTTTTGAATCCTTTCATCATTACTCTTTTCGTCATCGATCTTCTTGTGTACATCCTTGACGTCCATATCGTCTCTTCGAGCGGTGAGTCTCTTTTGAAGAGTTTGGCTCTGATACCAATTGAATGTAGCCTAGAGGGGGGTGAATAGGCTTTTCGATGCTTTGTTGATCCCTGAAACACTTAGTAGATTTATCAAATACAGGGAAATCGGACTAGTCCGGTAGAGTGCGGACTAGTCCGTTTTCTACATAGAAAAAAATCGGACTAGTCCGGTGCTGTGCGGACTAGTCCGGTATGCGTAGACTAGAACGATCAAGATTGATCAATGTTCACTTCTAGTACTCTATGCAGCGGAAATTAATTGATGACTTAGATGTATTGCAACAGTGATACAATGAATGACAAGAATCAACTTTGATTTTAATGTTTGAACATGAATTTTAAAGGATTGATTAAACACTAGAATATGATGAACGATTAATGAACAAGAGTAGGAGACAAGTACTTATCCTGAGGTTCAATTCCATGAAGGAAATCTACGTCCCCGTTGAGGAGTCCACTAAGGACCGGGTCTTCTCCAACCCTACCCTCGTCGAATCACCACAAAGGCCGATTCTCTTCCACTAATCACAAAGGGGAATAAATTGTTCAAGGGGCCTTCTCACAAGTTGAGGGCTCCCCAAAAGTTACAATGAAGGAACACAACCAAACACACTCAACAGATGAACAATTAACAAACAATAGTGTGCGAGATATCAAACCCAAGAGCTCAAGATGTGTAGAACAAGTCTCTCCTTTGATCAATTGCTAATCCCTAAAGAATTGATCCTTTTTGGGTTAGAATGTCTGGAGAGATGTGAATTTTGGGCTCTTGTGAGGTGTGACTGTGCAGGGGGTCGAAGCGTTATTGTGGTATGGCCGTACACCTCTTTTTATAGTAGGGTTTCCAATGGTTACGTTAGGGTTTGCAATGTCCGGACTAGTCCGTGGTTGACTCCGGACTAGTCCGGTGTGCGGTGTGTAGAAAACCCTAAGTGTTGTGAGATATCGGACTTGTCCGTAGTTGTGCGGACTAGTCCGATGTCTATCAAGAGACAAAATCGGACTTGTCCGGATGATATCGGACTAGTCCGTTTTCTGATCAGAAAGGAAATCGGACTAGTCCGGTTGATATCGGACTAGTCCGCACATGCTGAAGTTGTGCAGTTAGTTTGATTTCTTTCACTTGAGATCTTGGGGTGTGTTTCTCCAACACACTCTATACTAAGTATTTTAATATTTTCAGCTCGTGAGCTCTTATCAATTTGGATCCTCCTTCTCCTTTCTTTTTGCACTTTCTTCCTGATTTCTTTTAGGAACCTGTGCTCATCTCAACAATTTTGTTAGGGTCTCATTTGTTTGTCATAAATCAACCAAAACCAACAAGGGATGCCTAGATGCACTTTCACGTGGCGACCAAAAAAGGGGCTAAGGTGGCGGCTAGGGGGGTTTATTTATAATGGGGGGAAGAGCTAGGGTGGCCAAGATTTTAGCAACCCAATTATCCAAGTGCTGAAATTTAATTTTAAAAGAGGTGGGAGTTAGGGGCTGGGATTTTATTATTTATTTTCCACCAATGACTGAGATTAATTGAGAAATAAAAGCCCACAAAAAAGCAAAAAAGGGGGGGGGGCTAGGGTTTCCCCCCTAATGGGCTGCGGCCAAGGTGGTAGGGCCCATTAGGGTTCCCCCCTATGTGGGGCGGCCGAGATTGGGGCTAATTTCCCACCAAATGTGGGGAAAATTCCCTAGGGGAATTTTAGGGAATTTGGGGGAAATCAGGAAAATTGGGGGAAATTAGGGGAGAATGGAATTTGGGGGAAAAAATTAGGAGTGGCCAAATTTGGCTATTTTATCTTTTTCTTTTTCATTTCTTTTTCTTTTCTATTTATTTTCATTATTTCTATTTTTATTCCCTTTTATTATTTTATTTGCTTCATTATTCTTCTCTTTATTTCCTTGTTCTTCTTAAATGCTTCTCTACATGATGCATGGTAGTAATTTTGAGGATGTTGCACCGGCGCTGGTGCCGGTGTTGGAACTCTGGAACTTCCAGCGGCAAAAGGGCTCGGGCCCATGCTCTGCTGCGAGGAAGGTGCCGCGCCCTGCCGCGAGGAAGGTACCGTGCTATACGGTGATGCTCCGCGAGAAAGGAGCCGAAATCAATCACACAAACAGAACAGCGGTAAAAATACAGCTTACCCTAATACCAGTGTCATACCTGGGTGCCTGGCAATTCTAGGTGGCGCGAAGCTTCTTGCGCGGGGGGCTGGAGCCACTCGCCCCTGTCGGCTTCGGAGCCGGTGGCACGTCAAGAGTGCTCTTCCTCTTTTGGCTTCGGGGCCAAAGGCGCGTCAGGAGTCTTCTTTGCTGTCTTCCTCACACCCGCCGGAACTGCCCCAACTGAAGCACTGCTTAGGCCACTGCCGGCGCCGCCCATCGGGGCCGATGCAAAGCCGCGTGCAGCTTGAGGCCCCTACGCTCTGGGCATCGAGACGGAGCTCCTGTCACTGCAAACCAACCTCCACTTCGGCTGCTTGCTTACTTTGCGGCATCATTTGGTGTGGGTCCACCAACCGGCACCCACTCCTTCCCCTTGTCGAGAAATGGGTCTAGCACGGGCCCCGCCTGAGTGCTGGCGCCGCCTCCATCGGAGATCTCCATGCTCCGGGAAGCGTCCCTGACCTGACGCACAGGAACGTCAATGTCGTCCAGCGTCGGCAACTCCATCAGCAGCCTCGACCTTGCCGCCTGGTTCAGGAAGACCAGCAAGCAACTCGCCGGTGGGTTGACGAAGCCGTCCGAGATTGGGTCAGGGGACAGATTTTACAGCATGGCCTCCAGCATCACCATGTCCGAGGTCGTATCGGGGCCACACTCCAGCGGAGTGAGGTTGTTCTCCACGGTATACAACCAGGCAGCGCGGGTGTGCTGCTAAGGGGAGCGAGGCAGCACGACAAGATGTCAGCCAAGACCATCAATGAAGTCAAGCCCTGCTGTGCCTGGAACCCGATCCTCGCCAACACGAGCTTGTAGGCTTCCTGAAGGTCAGAGACCTCATCCCCGACGGGATTCTCGCTGACCGGGGAGCTGCTCGGCAAGTCCAGGGGGTCGTGGATATCTGTCTGGACAATCATCCAGTCCTCTCTCTAGTGCTCCCACTTGCCGTGGAAAAGGGTGCGATGTATGGCGTGGAGTTCTTGCCACGGTGCTGGAAGTAGTAAGCCACCAGGTTGCTTGACCTTCTCCCCGAGGCCCACAGGACAATGAACACTCAGAATGCGAGAACCCGATTGTCCTGACATTCCAGGATCTCACTGAGGGGTGATGCGATAGACAGCACCATATAACACACCGAAAAGACGATAAGAGGAAGCTAAGTTTTATTACATCAACTCTTTTATGAATATAGTTACATCAAAATATCGTTATAGTCTACACTCACGGGCGTAGACTATGTAAAAAGGTTCACGTTCAGCCCGTGAACCAGTTCCTACTAGAACACACGCATCCAATAAAACGATGGCGTGCACGGCTCCCACTCGACAGTGGTTCCCTCTAGGGGATCCGTCTCCTCCTCGGGAGTCTCCTGCTCATAAGTCCCTGCAAACGCTTCAACAACAAGCAGTGAGCACAAAGCCTCAGCAAGACTAACCCGTCTCATCTACACATGCAACTCTACATGCGGGAACTTAAGGTACAATAGGAAAGTACTTTGCGTAAGGACTTGCCTAATTAGTGGACTCTTACTTTCAAGTTTTAGCTTCAAATTAGTGGAAAACCTTGTGCTAAGTCACATAGGAAGTCCTCAATCAAACAAGAAATGCATTTTGTTTATGTGGCCAGCCTAAGATTGAAAAGAACTTTGATTTGCTCTAATCTAAAGCACTTCATTAACAATCTACGTAAGACTTTCAAACAACAACTTTTATTCATGACATCTAGCCTGTTCTTTCTACGTCACAGTACAGTGAACAAGTGGTACTCACTGACCGCGAGGGACGGCGATTATAATCGATTTACACCTGCAGGGTCACCCGAATAACACGTCACGTACGCCCGTGCTCGATGTTGCCTACAGCAACATCCCGGAAGTTCTACGCAACAACCTTTCACTCCCTTGACAAGTGTTGAACCAGTTCTATCGCCCCGAGCAGGAGGTCTCTACGCGGAGCAACCTACGTTCCCCGCTAGCCGATTTACCCATCGCTGCTCTCAACCAACCTATTTGGATGACAAGCAATGCCTCAACATATCGCTACCCGAAGTACATCGGTTTCCCAGTTCCCATATAGCCGGTATGTCTTTGGTACAGTTATAGCTTGTTCAACAGGCCCGCACACGGCTCGGTCCTCAACCGACACAAGCAGAGCTATGGAACACTGGCCCCAATGTCCTGCTGCCCTTACTCTCTGCTCGGTCTCATTTTTATGCCATGTGATTCATTGTCTATCTCTATAACCGAGTAGTGTACCTCTAAGCCTATTCTCGCGAGTGGTTCCAACTACTCGACTTGTACTGAATCCTATACCATTTGAGCATTGCAGTGGCTACTCCAGATTCAAATCTTAGACCCAAACCCCTTGGTTCTCTTGGCTATGCAATTGGGTTTCAAATCAAGACTCTAATGCACATAATATGAAATTCATAATGGAAGTGACAAAACAATAAACTTTGTAAACAGGTTAATGCAAACTGGAGTTTGCCTTGCTGCTGATCGTCGACTACAGGTTTTTCTGGTGGAATAAAATCCAATATCTCCAGGTATTCCTCGACCTTAGTGACTACACGAAAAAGGAATAACAAATGTATGTCAATTTAAATGCACATGTGTTGAATGGAGATTGTGAAGACTATAGGTACAGCTAGACAGCCCTTTTGACTCTAAAATTTTTACCGTGGTTTGGTGACAACCTTAATAGAGACTTGGCCAAATTTCATCTGAAGCAAAGCTCACTTGAGCCCTGCACAAATAAATATTTACTTGTCCACAATTACAGCTTCTAAGGTTTTCTAGGGATTTTCATGGAGCAAGCCATTACTTTCTGGAATCTAGAGTTTATTATGGATCTAATGGAATTGGTTTCATATAATTTGGAGAATACTAGAGAAAGTTGTGGGCTAATGAAGTTCAGAGAAATTCTGAAAATATTTCTGAACATTTTTCTTTTTCACTGGGTCAGTTCACTTAATCACACCATTAGGGGGACGTAATGAACTCAGATGGATCTGAAATTTTTCATGTGACATAATAATATTCAAATGAACATCTAGTGAAATTTATGAATTTTCCATAAAGGAAATCTCTTGTTAAAATTCCCAACAGTTTTGAATTTGGGAAATTAATTCGGGAGAAATATTGTCTTTCATGGGGTGAAACTCATTTTTCTGGAAAGTACTCAGAGAGGTGAATCCAAAAATATTTGGTTCACTCGATTAAGACAAACCTAGCCAAAGTTATGGGCAGCTAAATTTGGAAAAATTCAGGAAAAAGAAAAGCCCGCACACAAACTGCCAGTGGGGCCCACTGATCAGGGTTGTTTTCAACCTCGCGCCAGGGCCATGCACGCACCGGACAGGGAGATGGCGCACGTATATCCCTGGTTACGGTAGACCATCCTCGATGATCTTCCATCCTACACGCTCCTTAGCACTCGGCCTAGCATACGGGCAAGGTGGTGCAGCATGAAAACGACGTGAACCCGGTCGGCATCGACGGCGGTGATCGGTGGCGCGGCGCCGATGGTGAACACCGTGTCCCTAGCCTTTCCCGATTACCTGAGCGGCCGTAAAGAATCACTAGGGTTCATGGAAGGTGATGGTGCACTCAAACCTCGCTGCAAACGGCTGGAAGTAGGAGCTCGACGGTGACCCCAGCTCTTTTTGCTAGCGGCGGCGAAATTCCGGCACATAGCTCATCGGATGGATGGTTCTTCGTGGTTTTGAGCCAGGGTGATCGTGAGATGTCCTAGGTGCTATGGCTAGACCAGAATCGGAGATGATCAAACACGTGGAACGAATTTCCCGTTTTTGTTTGCTTCGGTTCTACACGGTGATCATTGGAAAACTTGAAATTCCGGCTAGCCAGCATTATGAGGGAGCTAGGAGGTTCGGGAGAAGCAACTAGACTTCATGGCTAACCTATGGGTGCAGTTGGTCTCTCCGGAGGAGCTCGGAGCTGGCCGGGCGATGGTGATCAGTAGAGGTGCGGCGGTGGTGAACAGGGGAGGTCAAAAAGGTGTAGCCCGGAGGAATCTGATCACGAGCTGGAAACAGTGTGAGGATGTCGAGGTGTGGTCAGAAATCTTGTTTGCGGCCTCAGCTCGGTGTGAAAGCCTCTGGTTCGGCCGGTTGACGGTGGAGCATAGAGTTCGGGTGAGCAGCAAAGTTTGCGCGTGCGTTCAGTGTGAGCGAGCAACGATCGGTGGAGAAATGGTCTTTGAACGCCGGTTGCTCGGTGATAAGCAGCTGCAGATGTCGCCCCGGCTGCAGGAAACAACGAGCAGGTGGTGGCACCGGCTCCAGCGCTGTGGCGTCCACAGGTGAGGGCGCAAGAACCCGAGCAAGCAGCTGCGGTGTCGGTTCTTTTGACTGTGAGGCTGACAGTGTAGTAAATTTTTGAGACTCTCCTGCCCCTAGAATTTGATCAACTACCAAATTGGGATTTTGTTTTTTGAAGAAATCATTTTGTAGAATTGGTTTGGTTGGATTTGCAGCAAATGTGAAGTTTGAAATTCAAATTCAGTTTTGAATTTGCTACACTAGCTCATGTCAAGATCAATCCCAAATTGAATGAAAATTGGTGGACGAGCTCATAAAAATATGCTGAGTGTGAATATGAATCCTTCTTTTGAATTCATGTGATGAAAGGAGTTTGAATTTGAATTTAAGTTTAAACTAGCCTTTTAATGATTGTATCCAAAAGTAGCTCAAAGAGGTTTGGATTTTTGTGAAAATTAGCATGAGTATTCCTAGCAATGTATAGGAGGTAATTGTATGCTCAGCCTCTAAATAGTTCATGTGGGAAATACCCCTTTTGGATTAGGTGAGTTCATCTCCTAATCACTCTATTGACAGTGGTTACTTTCTCTTCAAATGTGTTCATGTGTTTACCACAATTGAGCTGTGGTGTGTGGGGTGATGAACAGTTTTAGCAAGTGATAAAACATGGGCCCTTACATTCCTCCCCCTTAAAATAATCTCATCCCGAGATTATAAGGTGAAAATGATAGTGGATGGTGGAAAACTACCGGATGTGCAACGTAAAGAATTCCGGATATGAAGGTTATGAACATGGGATTTCCGACTAAGTGCGCCAGCAACCACAGTCGCCTTTCCACGATGGTAATGAATCTCTATTTCATAGTATTTAATTAACTCTAACCATCTTCGCTGTCTCATATTTAATTTCTTTTGTGTGAAGATTTACTTTAAACTCTTGTGGTCAGTGTAGAGGTGGACTAAGTTTCCAAGTAGATAGTGCCTCCACATTTTTAGAGCAAGGACCACAGCAGCTAGCTCGAAGTCATGTGTCAGATAATACTGCTCATGATTCCGAAGTTGCCGGGATCCATATGCGACCACTCTCCCTTCTTGCATAAGCACACAGCCAAGGCCGATGCAGGATGCATCTCAATAAACATCAAAAGCCTTAGTCGTAACGGGCTGCGCCAACACTGGGGCTGTTGTGAGGTGCTTTACAAATGCTTTGAACACCTCCTCACATGCTTCACTCCACACATATTTCTTGCCTTTCTTCAGAAGTTCCATCATCGGTTTAGAAACTTTGTAGAAATTCGGAATGAATCTCCAGTAGTAACCCGCTAAACTGAGAAAATTACGGTCTTCGTGGACTGATTTTGGCGAACTCCAATTCAGCACTTGGACAATTTTGTTTGGATCAACCGCAATGCTCACCGCAGAAATAATGTCCCCAAGAAAAGGCACTTGGTTGATCCAAAACTCACACTTGCTGAATTTTGCATATAGTTCGTGATCCCATAGGCGTTGGAGCACAATATGCAAATACTTGGCGTGTTCTTCCTCTGATTTAGAATATACCAAGATATCGTTGATGAAGACCACGACGAACTTGTCCAACTCTGGCATGAAGACTGAATTCATCAAATATATAAAATGGGCTGGAGCATTGGTGAGTCCGAATGACATGACGAGATACTCATATAACCTGTATCTCGTCGAGAATGCTGTCTTTTGTATGTCTTCCGCCCGGATTTTGATCTGATGTTATCCGGACCGAAGATGCATCTTTGAGAAAACCTTAGCACCCACTAGTTGATGGAATAGCATATTGATACGTGGTAGTGGATACTTGTTCTTGATAGTTACTGCATTTAGCGGACGATAGTCCACACATAGCCTCAAAGTCTCGTCCTTTTTCTTGATGAACAGCACGGAACATCCCCAAGGTGATGAACTTGGTTGAATAAAGCCTTTGCTTAACAAGTCATTCAGCTGCTCTTTCAGCTCCGCGAGTTCCTTCGGTGCCATTTTATACGGCCTCCGAGAGATGGGTGTGGTTCTCGGTGCTAGTTCAATTTTGAACTCCACCACAAGTTTGGGCGGCATGCCTGGTAGATCATCGGGAAACACGTCCAGATATTCCTGGACCACTGGAATGTCCTCCAGTTACTTAGCTTCAACGGTTTGTACAGCAATAACTTCAGGTGCAACATTTCTCAGAATCAACGTGTGTTGCCCGTGCCTCTTTGAATTCGGCTGCACCTTTCATGAACTAATATCAAAGATAGCTTGGTGATGTGTCAACCAAGCCATTCCCAAATGATGTCAATCCGCAAGCCTTCCAGGATGATAAGAGTAGTAGGATATATCCGCCCATCCAAACATATAGGCGCTCGAGCAACAATTCTGCCCGTTGTCCTACTACCTCCCGGTGAATTAATTTGATACGATGCGGCCAAGGTGGTTGATGGTATTTGTGCTTAACCACATAATTTTTGCTGATAAAATCATGTGTGGCACCTGAGTCGAACAACACGAACGTGGGCTGATCACGTAGGCTGAACATATCCACAAACACGGGTTCTCCCACGGGGAAATCTTCAACTGCCATATAGTTTACATTTCCCACTTTTAGTGCTGTCCTCCTTGGCTGACCATAGAATTTCTTTGCAGCTTGAGATGACATGTCCACATAAGCGGAAGCATATTGTACTAAACGGTTAAATTCCATAAAGTACTCCATAACACTCATCCCTCCTTTCTTGAGTAAATAGAACTCTTCAACTCTAGTTTGGACGATGCCCTCACAGATATGACATGCACGGAAAGCATCACGGAACTCCGTCCACGTCACACGATGGCCTTCAGCGATCTTAGGAAGATATTCAGACCACCAAGCCCCAGCGGATCTATGGAGTTCCTGAGCGGCAAATAAAGCCTTGTCATATTCATCACACTGGAGCATGTCCAATTTAGATTCAATCACTCGGAGCCAATAATCTGGCTCCAAGGCTTCTTTAGCTTCCGAGAATACCGGTGGTTGTCTTGCTAGAAAATCAAGATAACTATTTAGTGTGGGATTACGATGTAAGGTCTCCTGTCAGATGCCTTGCTGCACCAACATCTCAATAAACACAGCCATTCTTCCCAATGCCTCCACCAGTCCGGTTGATAATGGCGGCGACCGTCGCTGCGACAAATAATTTCCATCATGGCTGAAACCACCAACCGCAACCCGGAATGAGTATGATCCAGACTGCAAGAGCGAGCAATTTATGGTTAATATCCAAGGTTGTACTCAACTTCAACTTATCATTATTAACAGCAAAAGCATCCCATCAACAGTGCAGCATACATGGAAGAAACAAGGTTTTTGAAAATTCTGAATTACAACCAATGATTGGTCAAGTTTGTCAAACACTTAAACCAACAACAAGGAATGATGAAAGATAAATAATGAATATGTCATGAAACTTAGAGAAGTATAAAAACCTTCATGTCCACACAAGTCTCAATTTACATGGGCAATGAGCAATGCTCTGTTCAGAATGACCATTCGGCCTTAATCCAAAATTTTGAATATGAAAATGGCGATTTCGTGTCTCAAGTTGAATATAAAAGTTTTATATAACTTCAATATATTTCCAACGAGTATTTATTTACCTTCATATCAAACCTGGATCAGGAGTTATGATATTTCAAAATTGACAGAAATCTGGAACAATTTTGACAGCACCTCCTCTTAAAGTGGCTGTTTTGTCCGCAAGATTTCCTAAAGTTCTACCCCAAATCTGTAGAAACTTTGAACTACAAAGTCATAGAACATATCACAAACTTTCCAACGGTGTCTTACGTGACCCTAAGACATTTTTCTACAAGAAGTCATGGTTGATATACCGAAAATTCCAGAGAGCATTTTTGGTCTGCCCTGTTTTGGATAGTTAACACTCATCTGAGATTTTCATCCAGATGGAGGGAGATTCTGTTCTGGAGTTCGAAAGAAAAGTTGTAGAAAACTTCAAAAACTTTCAAGAAATGTATCCCTCACCTCCATTGGTTCAACCAATCAAAAGTTATGTCCTGTTCAAGTTCAGCAAAAATTCTTCCGAAAACAGGGGAGAAAATTTCTAAATGTTTGAGATGAAAACTATACTCCCAATTGACTCTTAGTTCAATATAGGAGTTCATTAACTACTATGAAATCGTAGACTACAAAATTACTATTTTCTTCAAAAACTTCATTTTTCATGCAATTGAAAACATATCACGGTACTATGTTTCCTCACCAAATCAAAAATCCTAACCTGCGTTGCACGGGGATATATGTCTCAAGGGGTGGCACTAAAACGATCACTCACACACGTCTTTTACACGCAATGTTCTAATCGTGGATAAGGTACCTGCAGAAAACAATCAGTAATGATGCACACAAAGGTTTATCATTTCAGGCAGGTCCATTCATAGTAAAAACATGTGCCCCGTATCATTGTCATACGGGCCGTCCTTGAGTCAAGTCGCGTCTCAAGGTACATGGTCGCGTTTTCACACCACACTATGGGGAACCCGAGTATAGCGCGAAGGAGTCGTCATGGTTGGGAATTTTATCAATCCAACGGATACCACCTACTGCCCTGTAGGGCACGCCGATGGCAAACGCTGTGTATGTCCTCCTATGCTATTTCCAGAAGAACACACTATCGCGTTACCGACCACATGATGGGGTTTCCATTTTCTTGCCTAAATCACGCCAGAGACCAGCGTTTCATATGAACTCAGAAACATGAAGAGTTCAAGGATTTCATATTGACGTCTCACACCAAGCTGTGAGACCTATACCCTGAACCACTTTCCTTGTCAGGGGAGCTAACCGAAATTGATCCGCTTTCGGTGGCGTTCCTTACCATTCTTACATCCACGTAGGTGCGTCAATACAGAATTGAATTACTATAATAACACACTGTTAGCTTGCCACCTTAAGTAACTGTGCTATTAATAGTCCTTATGCGGGCATAGTATACGTTACTCACTCGTATACTTCTAAGTTTTCAAAAATATGCTCTTTTCATGCGTGCTATTCCCAATGCGGCTCTGATACCACGCCTATGGGGAACCCCTTCCGGGGTCCACATTCCAGTATTCACATTGGCTGGTGCCGTGCGATGCAGCACCCAACAGCATACACGAAAAGAAACCAACATATACAAAGTCTTTTATTTATCAATATAGTGTTATTTACAACATAATGTACCATGAAGGTACACACAGAGGAATATACATACACACGTACTCTCGGTCCTAACTATGCAAAAAAGAAGACGTCCAGCCCGCGGATGCTTCTTACTAGCTTCAACAAAGATGAGTGCAACGGCAGGGTTTCCGGTGAGTCTCTGATGGCTCACCAAACAACCATCTTCATAGAAAATTTTATTTAACCTGCAAAACACTAATAATGCAACCGTGAGCTCGAAAGCTCAGCAAGACTGAACCGTCACTCCTAAATATGAAACTCTACATGCAGGTATTATTAACATAGGAAAAATATGTTGCAATAAAGACACGCCTACATGTTAATCCTTAGTTTCAGTTTTATAGCAGTAGATTAATATGCCTTAGGCAGCCCTCACATCGGAAGTCCACAATCAAACAAGAAACGCTTTCCTCTGATGTGGTTATGCCCAAAGTGGAAGATAAACATAGTGAGCTCTACAACTATAGCAAACATGGTTTGCAATACAATGAACTTAAGAACTTCACAACAGAAATAATTCATCTCCCTTGTAAGGGCCTAAGTTTTTGGCACATATACAAAGTGTTCATCACCACACACACACCTCATTGAGGAAACTTTGTGAACACATTTGAAGAGCAAGTAAACACCAGCAACATGGTTATTAGAGAATAAACTCACAAAATGCAAAAGTGGCATTTCTCACATACATCATCTAGTGGCTGAGCATATGAAAAACTCCAACACCTTGCTAGGAATGCTCATGCCAAAATTCACCCAAATCCAAAACCTTTTGGGGGTATTTTTGGGTATAACTTGATAGGGTTGGTTTGAACCCAAATTTAAATTCAAACCACTTCCATCCCATCAGTTCAAAAGTGGGAGGCATATTCTTAATCAGCGCATTTTTGTGAGCTCACACACCAATTTTCACTCCATTTGGAGTTGATCTTGACATGAGCTAAGTTTAGCAAATTCAAACTCCATCTTAATTTTCAAACTGCATATGTGCTGAAAATTAATTCAAACATTTCACAAATTGAATTCTATCAACTCCAAATGGGCATTTGGTAGATAATTCAAATTCTAGAGGGTATTAGAGGGATTACTGTTTGGAGCAGTAGAGGAGAGTTAATTTCAGAGGTTAAAACTTTGGTGGGACCCACATGTCAGCCTCACTATCAAATTCAACCGACAGAAGGCAGGGAACTCGTTTTCTCGGGCTTCCTCCGAGAGCGCCACCGATCTGATCGCTGGGACAGCTCCTGCTCGGTATGAGCTGCTTCAACCGATGTCGCCCCTCCCTCTTATCCTCACAGCCTAGCCGGTCGAAGGCAGAACCGCTTCATCTTTGCTCCCTCGTGCATGAAATTGATCAGAGCAGCCGCTGCTCCTCCGATCTTCGTCCACCCGCCAAACTCGCGTGTGAGCCTCGGCTGGGCAGCAAAACGGCACCACAGGACTCTCCACTACCCCCTCAAACCATCATCAAGTGAGCTCGTGCTCCATACACCGAGAACCACACTGTTCCGCAGTGGTCGCTACAAAGCTGAGAAGAGGTGCTCTCATGGGAAGCCTCACTACGGGCTTGTCACGGCCGAGCAAGGCTGTTTCCGAACACGCAAGGACCCCCTGCAGCTCACCACCGAAGCTTGAGCTGAGAGGTTGAGCGTCGACAGGGAATTTTGCAGTTTACGTCCAGCCAGTGCAAAGTCACCTTCGGGTAAGAAACTTTGAAATTCCTGTTTGGTTCTCGTTTAAATCCAACAAAACTTCAGACATAGGAACTAGACTCAGTGGCGCACAAGTTGGCTTCACAACACCTAGCATGAAAACCCCTGTATATGGCGTATTTCCAAGCTTGCCAACAACGGCTTATTCGTGAAGCATCGGGCGCACGGTGGGAGCTTACTTAGGACCTCTCCCGAGCTGCCTTGAGCCCATTCCAAGCTTCCCTAGGGTCCACTGATGCTCTACGGCCTTTTGCTCGATCGTTTGAGAGGCTCAAAAGCCCGGTTGATGCGGCAGAAGTTCTTCCGAAGCTGCCGCTCATCGCCGGCCGTGTTCCGGTGATTGTCACGACGAGCTGAGCCCAGCATCATGTTCCCCAGGTGGAATCAGGCAGAGGCGGCCAAGATCATGGAGTTTTGCACATGGCAGAGGCCACCGGCGAGCACTCCGGCGAGGGTTCACGGCGGTCGAGCGCTGGAGGGCGGATGTAGACGAAGCCCCCGGTCCCACGTGTCAGCAGCCGATATTTTAAAACCTGGGATTAGATGTGGAACCGGATCGGGTGCGGCTGCGCGCGAAAGACTCCGTAGCCCCGTGTGTCGACCGCTGAGAAGTTGACACGTAGCCCGGTCCCACGCACAGCAATTTAAACATTTACCCAATTTTCAGATTTAGTTCAAACTTCAAAACCACATAACTTTTGCTAGGAAACTCCAAATCAAATGAACCAAACATTGTTGGATTCAGATCTCTGAGTACTTTCCAACAAATCAAATTTCACCCTATGAAAATCCTTATTTCCCCAGAATTAATTCTTTAAAATGTAAATTGTTTAGAATTTTAACGGGAGAGCCCTTTGGAGGAAAATTCTGAAATTTTGCTAGGATGTTCACCAAAATATCCCTGAGCTACCATAAAAATTTCAGATCCATTTGAGCTCATTTAATCCTCCTAATGGTGTGATTAATAAAACTGTTCCAGAGAAAATGAAAAATGTCCAGAATCATTTTTCAGAAATTCTCTGAAATTGTTTAGCTCCTATCTTTAGCTAGAAACCTTCAAATTAAGTGAGACCAACTCTATTTGAACCCTCTGAAAATCTAGTTTTCAGAAAGTCATGGCTTGATCCATGAAAATCCTTATAACACACTAGGAGCTCCAATTAAGGCCATGTACATAATTATTTGTGGAGGGCTCAAATGAGCATTGCTGCAAATGAAACTTGGCCAAGTCCCTGTTTAGGTTGTATCCAAACCACTGTAAAAATTTAAGTCATTGGGTCTGTCTAGCAAGACTTATAACTCTCACAAGTTTAACTTCAATACAAATGCATTTAAATTGATACATATTTGTATTTATCATATGTAGTCGCTAAGGTTGAGGAGGAACCCGAAGTCTTAGACTTCGTCACTCCAGAGGAGCAGCTAGCCTACAACCAAGAGCAGCAAGGCAAGCTCCGGTTTGCATTAACCATTTTACCATTTTTTACTGTTTTGAGAACTTACTTTGAGCACCCACTTAATTTTTGCATTAGAGTCTTGTTGAAACCCAAATGCAGCGAAGAAAACCCTGGGTTCGGATTAGGTTTGAAAACCTCGTTAGCTACTGCAATGCTAAGATAGTGTAGGATTCTGTACAAGTCGAGTAGTCAGAACTACTCGCGAGAATAGGCTAGAGGCACATTACTCGGGTAAAGATAGCAAATGAAACACATGGCAAGAAAAATGAAACCAAGCGGAGAGTAAGGGCAGCAGGACTTTGGGGCCTGGGTGCCATAGCTCCGCTTGTGTCGATTGAGGACTGAGCTGTGTGTGGGCCTGTTGAATAAGCTAGAACAGTACCGAAGACCTACCGGCTATATGGGAACCGGGAAATCGATGTAACTCGAGTAGCTGAGTATTGAGGCATTGCCTGTCATTCAGAGGGTAGGTTGAGAGCTTGAGGTGTAAATCGTCTGGCGGCACTGCAGATGTGCGCGCAGAGACCTCTTGCTCGGGACGATAGGACCGGTTCAATATTTGGCTGACGGGTGAAAGGTGGTTGCGTACGACAACCGTGATGGTTGCTGTAGGCAACATCGAGTACGGGCGTACGTGACGGGTTATTCAGGTAACCCTGCAGGTGTAAATCGATTATAATCACTGTCACTCGCGGTCAGTGAGTACCACTTGTTCACTGTACCATGACGTAGAAAGAACAGGCTAGATACATGTTGAATGTTTGCTGATTTGAAAGCTATACATTGATTGTTAATGACTTGCTGTAGTTTAGAGCTAATTAAAGTTTCCTTTTAACTTTGGGCAAAGTACTTGAGAGAAATGTGTTTCTTGTTTGATTGCGGCTCTCTCATGTGCCTTAGCGTAACGTTTTCCACACCTGCTGCTAAAACTTGAAAATAACGTTCAAATAATTAGGCATGTCCTTTACAAATTATTTACCTCATGTACCCTAAACCCTTCATGTAGAAGTTTCATGTATAGGAGAGACGAGTCAGTCTTGCTGAGCCATCGTGCTCACTGCTTGTGTTTGAAGCTTTTGCAGGGGTTTATGAGGACGGGACTCACGAGGAAGAGACGGAACCCCAAGAGGGAAACCCTGGCGAGTGGGAGTCGTGCACGCCGCCGTGTTAGTGTGTGTGCATGCTAGCGGGGACACGTTCACGGGCTGAACGTGAACTCGATGCGTAGTCTACGCACGTGAGTGTAGACCGAACTATTTTGTTGTAAAAATGTTCATAATCTGGTTTATGTAATAAAACTTTGCTCCCGCTTTGTATCTTTGATGTGCGTTATCCGGTGCTATGCAACACAGCACCCCTCAGCGTGATCCTGGCTCGACAAGGCCGTGGGGCCGTGTCAGCGTAGTATCAGAGCTCGCTTGAGGTTTAACGCACTACAAAGGTCATCTTTTTCAAAGATTCGGTGAGGAACGAGTTAGTAGCCCATATAAGGATGTTATTAGTGTATAGAATGTGGCATACTAACCTATTTGCTTATGTAGGAAAATCGTGCATCTCGGGACGTTTTATGTCTTGGGGGGTGCACGTAAGCGATGTCCACCAGTGCGCACAAGCTGAAGGGTGGAGCCCCACGGTTGGCAGGTAACCCGACCCGTTTTGATATCCTCTACGACTCTCCATGTTGTTTGAGGTATTCGAGCAAAACCATTCCCTGGCGTGCTTTGGGCAAGTTTGGGAGACCCCGTCACGTGGTCAGTAACGTGAACACGTAGCTCAAGGCGTGTTTGGCTTGAGAACATCCGGGCGAGTGATGACGGCCGGGTGTATGAACTGTATGGATACCGGGCTCGTTGTGCAGACGAGTCTGACGATTGTATGAGTTATTTGCAGGTAGTATAATCACGAAACGGTAGACGTGTAGCATCCGTGTGAGAGAGACGCTTAGTGCCACTGAACTAACGAAGCCGGCTAAGTCCGGCATAGGTTTTTCTTTGTGAGGACACAGTACTGACATGAACTGGTGACGCATCGAAGTCACACCCCACTAAATGAGAAACTTCATTGTAAAACTTGAAGTTTTAATCTATAGCACTAAAACATTGAGATAACTCCTTCCCTTAATCAGGATATTCAAGGTTAACAAGTTTTCAACTTATAGGATACTAAGGGCAGAGTCCCCTGTTTTCAGCTGAAATAAGGCTGAAGTTAATCACAGGTTAGAGGTTGAGTTCTTTCGAGGTTTGGGTCATATGATACATTTATGGAAATATTTCGAAGAGCTTTACAACTTTTCTGTTGATGTCCAGAGGTGTTTCATCATTTAACCAGTCGAAAAATGCAATAGAGTTGAAACTGTCCAGAAAACAGGGCAGAGCAAACACTCTCTGTAACTCAATATAAATTGAGCACAACTTCCGGCATAAAAATCCAAAAATAGAAAATGAGATAGTTCTGAAAATTTTATTAGATGGGTTACAACTTTGTGACAGATAGTTTTGTCTAATTTGGTGTATAATTAACTGGAATTCTTGGATCAAATCAGTACCTCAAGCAGGGAGGTGCTGTCCAATTTTCTCGAGAAATTCTGTCAACTTCGACATCTCATAACTTTTGAACCAGGACATATATTTGGCCAAGCAAATACTTTTGGAAAGCTATTGAAGTTAGCTTTAACGTTTATTTTGAGCTGCAGAATTGGTTTTGCAGTTAGAATGGTCTAAATCAGGTTGGAGTGGAAACTGGTCAGGGCTGTCATCTTGGACAGCAGATCAGTAGTCAAATTTGTTTGAGTTAGAACTATGTTTTCAGTTTTTGTCAGTTCAATGACATTTTATGTTATAACTCAATGGTTTACTGTTCAAATAAATATTTGACATTTCTCAAATATATTTCTACAGATGACAGCGGATAAACAATTGGAGAACAGGTGGGTTGTATCCCACTGTTCTCACCGCAGCGGTTATCCGGAAACGTTGAGGCAAATGCTTCAATATTTCGGGTACAGCGAGATGCCGCAGTTCTTCACCAAGGAAGAAGGTGAGGAGGGGAACAAGACATGGACAATACATGTCGAACTTCCTGCAGGACCCATGCCACCCGGTTGGGCGCCATTCACCGTCACGGCGAGAGGTAGACAGCCGGATGGAATGTGGCAAGTGGCAGCTCGCGACACCATGTTGCGTTTCTGCCAACTACACGTGAGAGCAATGGACGGCACTCCATACGCGCTCGTTCCAGTGGAGGGATGAGATAATCATATGTGGGGGGAAAGGTACATGGAGGCAACAGATCCGGGTTGCCTAAGGTACAACCCCGCGGAGGCGAACCTCAGTCTCCAATTGAGGGCAGGAAAAGCCGTAATGGACAGCCAAGCTGTTCATACGGATTGTCTTGCCGTGAAGCTCAAGGAGAGCAACAGCCGTGGAGATCATTTCGAGAGTGCTCACAGCACACTCCGCAATGTTCTCCTTCCGACGATAAAGCGACTGAACGAACAACATAATCAGTTGCATCACCTGAAGAAGGCGAAGAAGAAAAGCCGCGTCGACATCACGGCTTTACAACAGCAAGTGCAAGCCTTGACCCAGCAGAATGAGGTCCTCACTCAAGAGCGGGATGACGCTATTGAGGAGGGGCAAGGATGGGAAGAGGACTACAACCAGGCCATGGACGAGGTGCACGCGTTGCAGGACCTCGTACCTCCGGTATTCGGCATACCAATGCTGGGTGTCGTACCTGTGGTTTTGGGTCTTCCAGTTATGGGAAAACCTGAACCGGAAGAGGAGGTCATGGACCCGGAGCCAACAGCAGAGGTAGCGGAAGAGTACGACCCACAGGAGGTCAAGTTCTACTCTGAGTAGTGGGTTACCGTTGCCAAGTAGGGCAGCGAGGGTGGTGTAAGAGAAAAATTTTGTATTCAGTGACATGTCGTGTAGACAGTAGTATATGTATAGGTAGTGACGACATGAGCACGACTTCTCAGAGACCCGAGAATAATGTATCTTGTATAAAGTTTATGTTTTATCAATATATGTGAATGTTGTGCAAATTATTCATGTGTCACTTCAATACCCGATGTTCCTATGGAATTTTAAGTATGACATGTGCTGATCGCTGCTGTTTTCAATTTCAGAATGACTCGCACTCGTGCCAACCCAGATGTTGGTGATTCCAGTCAGGGGGGAGAGACCTCCCAACAGACTCCCGAGGATTCCTCGGGACAGCAACAGCAGCAACAGCAACAACCGCCACCGCCACCACCAACAGTTACTTTGGCCGACATCGTTGTGGCGATGGCGGGTTCTCATCAGCAGTAAACGGAGTTGCTACAGACACTAATTGCCAATACGTCTCGGCCGGAGAGACATTAAGATCGCGAGGAGCGCCAAAAAAGCTCCTACTCCGACTTTCTGGCTACTCATCCCCCGGTATTCTCAAGGGCAGATGAACCCCTCGATGCGGACAACTGGCTCCACACCATGGAGATGAAGTTCGGGCTGCTCCAAGTCAGTGAGCAGCGCAAGACTCAGTTCACAGTCCAACAACTTGAAGGATCCACGAGCGCTTGGTGGTCGAACTACTGTGCTTCGCAACCCACCGAGCGAGTTATGACCTAGGCGGAATTCCGGACGGCCTTCAGGGCCTATCACATACCGCCAGGTCTTATGAAGAGGAAGACGTAGGAGTTCCTTAGCCGTCAGCAAGGAAGCAGGAACGCGCTGGAATACTCCAGGGCGTTCAATGATCTTGCACTGTACGCTTCGTATCACGCCGATACCGACGAGAAGCGACGGGATCATTTCTACCAGGGGCTTAACCCGCTCCTGAAGGACAAGCTGGCGATGTTCAGTCGTGGCAGCCTCAATGATATTATTGATGCTGCGATTATGTTCAGGAGGACTCCGGAAACGAGTTAGTGGCGGTGGAGAGGAAGCGAAGCGCGCCACAAAGCAGTGGAGAAGGAGGTGGTCCTTCTCAAAAATACCGGATGGTGAATCGCTCACCATCGGGTCTACGCTGGCAGCCACCACAGAGGCCAATGCCACTCCGCAGTAGGCCATATTCTCCACCGGCATTCAGGCTGGCACTGCCAGCACCACCTCCGCAACAACAACAGCAGCAGCGGGTGATGCCTCGTGCGTATGCACCTCAGCAGTGCATGACGGGCTTTCGTCCCCCAAGCACCGGCCAGGCAGCAGCCACATGCTACAAATGTGGTCGCCTAGGACACTTCGCCAACAATTGTCCTGAGAAGCAAGGAGGCAGAGTTGTACCGCAGTTTCCGGGTTGGAATCAGCCCCGGAACCCTACTAATGCGCGGCGGGCAAATCCTAGGCCCGGCACCGTCCACCAACTTGCCATAGAGGACGTGCCGGAGGGAGAGCCCATCCTTGCGGGTATGTTCCAACTGCACCAGCATCCTGCCATAGTATTATTTGATTCAGGCGCCATGCATAATTTTATTAGCCAAGCCTTTATTGCTAAACACAGCTTGCAAATACTACCCACCGAAAGCCCATATTTGATTTGTTCACCGGGTGGGAAGATTTCAGCAAGCATGATGGTTTCTAAAGTACAATTATGCTTAGTGGGTAGAGTGTACCCTACGCCTCTCTTAGTTTTAGAGGGACATAAGGTCGATGTCATCTTAGAGATGTCGTGGCTAACCTGCCACGACACTGTTTTAGACACCGTCCTTCGAGTCGTGCATCAACACCCAGAAATGCACGAGTCACACTCGTTATTTCTGGACAGTCCAAAAATAAAACTCTCAAGTGTATATCAATCCACAACCATCAGATTGGAAGACATTCCAGTAGTCCGTGAGTTCCATGACGTGTTACCGGATGATTTACTGGGGATGCCGCCCGACAGAGAGGTGCAGTTCAAGATCGAACTTGCACCGGGAATCATGCCAATATCCCGAAGGCCGTACAAGATGGAGCCCAAGGAATTGGCTGAACTGAAGATGCAGTTGACGGACATGCTGGAGAAGGGTTTTATTAGGCTGAGCTCCTCGCCATGGGGCTGTTCGGCATTATTCGTGAAGAAGAAAGACGAGACGTTGCGGCTTTGCGTGGACTATCGTCCACTAAATGCCGTAACCATCAAGAACAAGTACCCGTTGCCACGGATCGACATGTTGTTGATCAGTTGATCGAAGCAAAGATCTTTTCCAAAATGGACTTAAGAACCGGGTACCACCAGATTAAGATACGGGCTGAGGATATTCCGAAGACGGCTTTCTTGACGAGGTACGGACTTTATGAGTACCTGGTCATGTCCTTCGGCCTCACCAACGCTCCAGCTCATTTCATGTACTTGATGAACTTGGTATTCATGTCGGAGCTGCACAAGTTTGTCGTGGTCTTCATTGACGACATATCGGTATATTCCAAGTCGGAGGAGGAACACACGAAACATCTGCGTATAATCTTGCAACGGCTGCGGGATCACAAGCTATACGTGAAATTCAGCAAGTGCGAATTCTTGATATCGCAAGTGTCTTTTCTCGGGCATATTATCTCAGCGGAGGGCATCGCTGTAGACCCGAGTAAGATCATACATGTGCTGAATTGGAAGTCCCCGAGGTCTGTTCACGAGGTACGGAGTTTTCTTGGACTAGCGGAATATTATCGGAGGTTCATTCTGAACTTCTCGAAGATTGCCAAGCCTATGACAGAGCTGCTGAAGAAGGCTACCAAATACGTTTGGAGTCCAGCATGTGAAGCATCGTTCAAGGCATTAGTAAAGCACCTAACATCAGCACCGGTTTTGGCGCAGCCAGACACAACAAAACCGTTCGATGTGTACTGCAACGCATCCGGCATTGGGCTCGGATGTGTGCTGATGCAAGACCGAAGGGTGGTCGCGTATGGATCATGACAGCTCAGAAACCATGAGCAGAATTATCGAACTCATGACTTGGAGCTCGCTGCCATGGTGCTCGCACTTAAAATGTGGAGGCACTACCTACTCGGTAACCTCATGCATTTATATACCGAGCACAAAAGCCTCAAGTACATATTCACTCATAAAGAGCTGAACCTGAGGCAGCGAAGATGGTTGTAGTTGATAAAGGATTACGAAATAGAGATCCATTATCACCCCGGCAAGGCAAACGTAGTGGCAGATGCGCTGAGTCGCAAGTCACACGTCCACAATCTGACCATGACCCCGTTGGAAGAGAGCGAGCCACCATTGCATGTGATTCCACATGGAGCTCTCTACAACTTAGCTTTAATCCCCACCATCCGTGAAGAGATAGCGGCAGCGCAGAAACATGACAAGGGCATGTCGCACTTACGGAGACGTGTATACAGTGGGAAGCTGAAATGTTTCCGGAAAGACGGAGACAGCGTCCTATGGTTCAAGGACCAGATCGTCGTACCCTGTAACCCGGAGTTACAGAAGAAAATCTTTGATGAGGCTCACTTGTCAAAGTTTTCTATTCACCCCGGCAGCAACAAAATGTATCAAGAACTCAGAAGCAAGTTTTGGTGGACACGGATTAAGGGGGAGATCGCAAAGTACGTGTCCGAAAGTGATACATGTCGAAGGGTGAAGGCAGACCGTATGAGGAAACCGGGACTACTACAACCACTGAGCGTTCCTGCCTGGAAGTGGGAGGATGTGAGCATGGACTTCATCGTCGGTTTACCCACCACTTTTCAGAAGCATGATTCTGTGTAAGTGATCGTCGACCGGCTCACCAAAGTTTGTACGCCAAGAAGTATGCTGAATTGTACATCTCACGGATCCTATGCTTGTACGGCGTACCCCGCACCATCATATCAGATCGGGGCACTTTATTTGTGTCCCATTTTTGGGAGCAGCTACATGCTTTGTTGGGGACGAAGATGATACGTAGTTCAGCATACCACCCGCAGACGGATGGACAAACCGAGTGGGTAAATCATATTTTAGAAGATATGCTACAAGCTTGCGCTTTCAACCACGGTAAGAATTGGGATGATCACTTACCATTGGCCGAGTTCTCGTACAACAATGGGTACCAAGCCAGCATCAAGATGGCGCCTTACGAGGCGCTATACGGGAGAAAATGCCGCACACCGCTGAATTGGTGTGAGTCTGGCGAGAGGGTCACCTTCGGGATTGATCTTGTCAACAACGCGGAGGAAAAGGATTGACTAATTCAAGCAAACCTAAAAGCCGCTCAATCCCGACAAAAACAGTATACGGACCGGAGAAGATGCCCATTACAATTCAAAGTCGGGGATCACGTATATCTACGTGTGTCTCCAATGAAGGGCGTAAACAGATTCGGGGTGAGAGGAAAGTTGGCACCCTGATTCATCGGTCCATTTCAGATTACAGAAAGTTGTGGATCAGTAGCATACCAGCTGAAATGAGCAGAAACACTCTCTGGTGTGCACGACGTCTTTCACATTTCCCAGCTGAGGAAGTGTCTTAAGCTATCAACTACCATTCAGCTGAAGGATATAGAAGAACTGAAACCGGATCTCACATATCGGGAGGAACCGGTTCACATAATTGATGAAAAGGCCCGAACCACACACAACCGTACATTTTCGTTCTACAAAGTTCTATGGAGTAATCACTCCGTTGATGAAGCGACATGGGAGAGCGAAGGATTTCTTCGTGCTAACTACCCCGACTTTTTCACGTCGCATATACGGTAATTTTTCCACCGTCCCCTCTATTATTTTCACCTTATAATCTCGGGACAAGATTCTTTTAAGGGGGGGGGGGGAATGTAAGGGCCTAAGTTTTTGGCACATATTCAAAGTGTTCATCACCACACATACACCTCATTGAGGAAACTTTGTGAACACATTTGAAGAGCATGTAAACACCATCAACATGGTTATTAGAGAATAAACTCACAAAATGCAAAAGTGACATTTCTCACATACATCATCTAGGGGCTTAGCATATGAAAAACTCCAACACCTTGCTAGCAATGCTCATGCCAAAATTCACCCAAATCTAAAACCTTTTTAGGTATTTTTGGGTATAACTAGAAAGGGGTTAGTTTGAACCCAAATTCATATTCAAACCACTTCCATCCCATAAGTTCAAAAGTGGGAGGCATATTCTTAATTAGCACATTTTTGTGAGCTCACACACCAATTTTCACTCCATTTGGAGTTTATCTTGACATGAGCTAAGTATAGCAAATTCAAACTCCATCTGAATTTTCAAACTGCATATGTGCTGAAAATTAATTCAAACATTTCACAATTTGAATTCTATCAACTCCAAATGGGCATTTGGTAGATAATTCAAATTCTAGAGGGTATTAGAGAGATTACTGTTTGGAGCAGTAGAGGAGAGTTAATTTCAGAGGTTAAAACTTGGGTGGGGCCACATGTCATCCTCACTATGAAATTCAACCGAATGAAGGCAGGGCACTCGGTTTCTCGGGCTTCCTCCGAGAGCGCCACCGAGCTGATCTCCGGGGCAGATCCTGCTCGGTCTGAGCTGCTTCAACCAACGTCACCCATCCCTCTTATCCCTGCAGCCGAGCCGGTCGAAGGCAGAACCGCTCCATCTTTGCTCCCTCACGCAAGAAATTGATCAGAGCAGACGCTGCTCCTCCGATCTTCGGCCACCTGCAAAACTCGCGTGTGAGCCTCGGCTGGGAAGCAAAACGGCACCACAGGACTCTCCACTACCCCCTCAAACCATCATCGAGTGAGCTCGTGCTCCATACACCAAGAACCACACCATTCCGCAGCAGTCGCTACAAAGCCGAGAAGAGGTGCTCTCGTGGGCAGCCTCAACCCAGGCTTGTCACGGCCGAGCAAGGCTGTTTCTGAATGCGCAAGGACCCCCTGCTGCTCACCTCCGATGCTTGAGCTGAGAGGTTGAGCGTCAACAGGGAATTTTGCAGTTTACGTCCAGCCGGTACAAAGTCACCTTCGGGTAAGAAACTTTGAAATTCCCATTTTGTTCTCGTTTAAATCCCACAAAACTTCACACATAGGAACTACACTCAGTGGCGCAGAAGTTGGCTTCACAACACCTAGCATGAAAACCCCTGTACATGGCGTATTTCCAAGCTTGCCAACGGCGGCTTATTCGGGAAGCATCGGGCGCACGGTGAGAGCTTACTTAGGACCTCTCCCGAGCTGCCTTGAGCCCATGCCAAGCTTCCCTAGGGTCCACTGATGCTCTACAGCCTTTTGCTTGATTGTTTGAGAGACTCAGAAGCCCGGTCGATGCGGCCAAAGTTCTTCCGAAGCTGCCGCTCGTCGCCGGCCGTGTTCCGGTGATTATCACGACGAGCTGAGCCAAGCATCGTGTTCCCCGGGTGGAATCAGGCAGAGGCGGCCAGGATCATGGAGATTGGCACATGGCAGAGGCCACCGGCGACCACTCCAGCAAGGGTTCGCAGCAGTCGAGCACGGGACGCCGGAGGTAGACGAAGCCCCGGTCCCACATGTTAGAGGCCGATATTTTAAAACCTGTGATTAGCCAAGGCACCGGATCGGATTCGGCTGTGTGCGAAATACTCCGTAGCCCCGTCTGGACCGCATAGAACTTGACACGTAGCCCGGTCCCACACGCAGCAATTTAAACATTTCCCCGATTTTCAGATTTAGTTCAAACGTCAAACCCACATAACTTTGGTAGGAAACTCCAAATCGAGTGAAACAAATTTTGTTGGATTCAGCTCTCTGAGTACTTTCCAACAAATCAAGTTTTCACTCTATGAAAATCCTTATTTATCCAGAATTAATTCTTCAAATTTAAACTGTTTAGAATTTTAACTGGAGAACCCTTTGGAGCAAAATTATGAAATTTTGCTAGGATGTTCACCAAAATATACCTGAGATACCATCAAAATTTTAGATCCATTTCAGCTCATTTGATCCGCCTAATGGTGTGATTAATAAAACTGTTCCAGAGAAAATGAAAAATGTCCGGAAACATTTTTCAGAAATTCTCTGAAATTGTTTAGCTCCTATCTTTATCTAGGAACCTTCAAATTAAGTGAGACCAACTCTATTAGAACCCCATCAAAATCTAGTTTTCAGAAAATCATGGCTTGGTCCATGAAAATACTTGTAACACCCTAGGAGCTCCAATTAAGGCCAGGTACATAATTATTTGTGGAGATCTGAAATGAGCATTGCTGCAAATGAAACTTGGCCAAGTCCGTGTTTAGGTTGTATCCAAACCACAGTAAAAATTTCAGAGTCGTTGGGTCTGTCTAGCAAGAGTTATAACTCTCACAATTTTAACTTCAATACAAATGCAGTTAAATTGATACATATTTGTATTTATCATATGTAATCGCTAAGGTTGAGGAGGAACCCGAAGTCTTAGACTTCATCACTCTAGAGGAGCAGCTAGCCTACAACCAAGAGCAGCAAGGCAAGCTCCGGTTTGCATTAACCCTTTTACAAATTTTTACTGTTTTGAGAACTTTGAGCACCCACTTAATTCTTGCATTAGAGTCTTGTTGAAACCCAAATGCATAGCCAAGAAAACCCTGGGATGGGATTAGGTTTGAAAACCTTGTTAGCTACTGCAATGCTAAGATAGAGTAGGACTCGGTACAAGTCGAGTACTCGGAACTACTCGCGAGAATAGGCTTGAGGCACATTACTCGGGTAAAGATAGCAAATGAAACCCATGGCAAGAAAAATGACACCAAGCGGAGAGTAAGGGCAGCAGGACTTTGGGGCCTGGGTGCCATAGCTCCGCTTGTTACGATTGAGGACCGAGCCGTGTGTGGGCCTGTTGAACAAGCTAGAAAAGTACCGAAGACCTACCGGCTATATGGGAACCGGGAAAGCGATGTAACTCGGGTAGCTGGGTATTGAGGCATTGCCTGTCGTTCAGAGGGTAGGTTGAGAGCTTGAGGTGTAAATCAGCTGGCGGCACCGCGGATGCGCGCGCAGAGACCTTTTGCTCGGGACGATAGGACCGGTTCAATATTTGGCTGACGGGTGAAAGGTGGTTGCGTACGACGTCCGTGATGGTTGCTGTAGGCAACATCGAGTACGGGCGTACGTGACGGGTCATTCGGGTAACCCTGCAGCTGTAAATCGATTATAATCACCGTCCCTCACGGTCAGTGAGTACCACTTGTTCACTGTAATGTGACGTAGAAAGAACAGTCTAGATACATGTTAAAAGTTTGCTGATTTGAAAGCTATACATTGATTGTTAATGACTTGCTATAGTTTAGAGCTAATTAACGTTTCCTTTTAACTTTGGGCAAAGTACATGAGAGAAATGCGTTTCTTGTTTGATTGCGGCTCTCTCATGTGTCTTAGTGTAAGGTTTTCAACAACCTGCTGCTAAAACTTGAAAGTAAGATTCAAATAATTAGGCGAGTTCTTTGCAAATTATTTACCTCATGTACCCTAAACCCTTCATGTAGAAGTTTCATGTATAGGAGAGACGGGATAGTCTTGCTGAGCCATCGTGCTCACTGCTTGTGTTTAAAGCTTTTGCAGGGGTTTATGAGGAAGGGACTCCCGAGGAAGAGATGGAACCCCAAGAGGAAAGCCCCGTCGAGTGGCAGTCGTGCACCCCGCCGTGTTAGTGTGTGTGCGTGCTAGCAGGGACACGTTCACGGGCTGAACGTGAACTCAATGCGTAGTCTACGCCCATGAGTGTAGGCCGAACTACTTTGTTGTAAAAATGTTCATAATATGGTTTATGTAATAAAACTTTGATTCCGCTTTGTATCTTTGATGTGCGTTATCCGGTGCTGTGCAACGCAGCACCCCTCAGCATGATCCTGACTCGAGAAGGCCGTGGGGCATGTCTTCCCTTCATCTGGAAGTAATTACTATGTCACAACTCAGTGAACAAGTGTACTCATATAACCGCGAGGGACGGTGATTCGAATCAGGACACGCCCGGAACACACAATACATACACCCGCCTCGAAAGACTCACACAAGAGCTCTTTCTTACGTTGTATGCAGCAACCTTTCACACGTCACTCCAATGCCGAACCAGTTCTACCGACCCATTAGAAGGGCCACTACCCGGAACACGTCGAAGTTGCTAAGCTAGTGGGTTTACACCTCTGACACCAACCCCCAAAGGACAACAGTATAAGTTTTGACACAAGAGTACCCAAGTTACATCGGTTTCCTGGACCCCATAATTCCAGTATGCATTCGGTACTGTTCAAACTTGCTCAACAGGGCGGCATACGCATCGGTCCTTAACCGACACAAACAGAGCTACGGCAACACGGGCCCAACGTCCTGCTGCTCATAATCTCTGCTCGGTCTCATTTTCCATTCCAGGAATTTCATTCTCTAGAATCATAACCCGTTGAACCAAACTCCTAGCCTCACGAATAGCTTCCGACTACCCGACTTGTACCGATTCCTATACAACTTAAGCCTAGCAAAAACTACACGAAGGTAACCTGTTCTACCCTTCAACTCCAAGGGTTTGTGGGTCATGCATTTGGAGTATCAATCACCCTTGACCACAATACATACTAGACCAATGAAAGTGTTACAAAGTAAAATATAACTAAAAGCTGTTAAATGCAAACCGGGGCTTGCCTTATGTTGCTGGAGGTTTAATCCTACTTTAAATTCAGTATCTTGGCGACGATTTAAGCCTCAACTTGCTGCTCCGAGTCAAGTTCCTCGTCGACCTCCTTCGTCGTGTTTCCTACCGATATGGATATGAACATTTTTATATTGCAAGTAAAGACATTATAAAACAAAAGTGTTTTATGAATTAATAATGGTTTAGACCAACTTGTAAGTGAGTGATGAGATCTGTTATGTACAGAACCAGAGGAAAAATTTAGTTGGGCATTGGATATGGTGGAAGAAAAAGTCAAAGAGCTATCTAATGGACATAAGGATGAAGCTAGAAAAAAATAGTAGAAAACTGGAGAATATGACTTCAACCTGCTCTGAAATTTTTACAGGGGTTCATATTTCCTACATAGGTATGTCTTGCAAAATTTCAGACAAGTTTGATGTAAGATGTGACCTAAGGAATATTTTTAGCTATTTGGCTTCTCTGAATTCCTATAGCAGATCTAGGGTCTTGGCATGCTCAAACTTTGGTTTTTCAGAATCTTGGGAGACTTATGAGTCCATAGGATTTGGTTTCACAATTTGTAGAGCTTCCTACACAGAGATATGGAATTTACAAGATTGGCTAAAAGCTGGAAAAATGTTTCTGTTATTTTTCCTAATTTTCAGAGACATTCAATATTAAATCATCATTTGGCCTAGCAAATGACGTCCAATGCCTCCGAAATTTTACTGGAGTTCAAGTATATTTGGAATAATGTTCTGCCCAAAATTGGGATTTTTTCAATAAACTGAACTCCTGTAATTAATTCTGTAGGGTTTTGCTTAATTGAATTAATGAGCCAAATCCAGGGATTTTCATAAAAATTGGGATGCACCCATGGATATTAATCACTGAGAGGAATCCAATGAAATTTATTTGACAATTTTTGGATGTTCCTACTAAACGTTATGAGCATTTGAATTTTGATGGAAATCTGAACCAAAATTGAGAAAAGTTTAAACTGCTGACAGTGGGTCCCACCCCCTTTTCTTCAATCTCGCGGCAGCAGGGGCTCGGGTGGCGGCGCACGGCAGTGGTCGCCAGTAAGATTCACCGGACCGAGGCTCCCGGCCATCCCTAGGGCCCAATGTCGCCGCCTCTAACTTTAGGGACATGTGGAACTCATTTTTGGGGTCGGCCGAGGCTACCGGCAACCGGAAACCTATCGGTGATGGCCGGCGGCGGCACAACTTAGGCAATGTTGAAATTCCTCCACAGTGGCTCAATTGCTTCGGTTTTTCTTCCTAGAGCACCACAGTGGCACCCTCATCACCGTCGTGTGCTCAAATCAGCTCAACAGGGGCTGCAACCATGAGCTCATCGACGACCTAGGGCCAAAACCGGCGGCAGCTCGGAATTTTCGAATAACATCCCCAAAACTCTATGAAATTCAATGGTTTTTGATCCTAGAGGATCATGGGAAGGTCCAGAACTTGTTTGTAGCTCGGCACAAGCTTTAGGTAAGTGATCGCTATGAATTTCGGATGTTTGTGCGGCTCGGTTCTATGAACACCGAAGCAATAAAATGCCAAATTTGTTTTCGGTATTGCACGAGAGGAGAAGATGTTTGCATGGTCGTGTTTAGCACCTGAGGGTGGTCCTTTTTTGTGTACATCGTCGGGCATGAGGAATCTTGTAGCGCTCGGGCACCGGGGAACCGAAGGCGTCGAGCGGCGGCCAAACGTGAGGCTGAGCGAGGGAGTGGGTGAACGTCACGAGAGAGATGGTTCACGTGGGCTGGTTTCTCACTTATCCTTTGGCCGCAGGACGAGCCTAGAAGGAGGTGGCGCTCGGTACATTGGTTAAGACCGGACGCCGGGAGGGTGGCGTGCTCACGGTTGATGAGAAACAGAGAACGGCGTGTAAATTCAATTGTGTCTCTGTGCAGTGGGGTCCACGACACCACTCTCTCTCATCTTCTCGCTTCGGATTTAAATAGCAAATGAGCTCCAAATTTGATAAAAATCGGAGGATAGGCCAAAAGGACTATGACGAACACAATGGTGCACTAAAATTTGGATTTTGGGTGAAGTTGGAATTTAAAACTGAAGTTAAAATTCAAATTCAAATTGTCTCCCGTTATAATTCCAACAAATAGGAAATCCTTTCCACATGCTCTGAAAATTTGCCGGGCTACCCATGGATGTGTGGAGAACCAAATTGTGGATTTAGATCTCCGTGTTGGTAAATTTTTGCAAGTTTAATTTAGACTTGGAGCTCACACCTTTATATTCAAAAGTTTAAATTCCCTCTCATTTTCTCAGTGTGATTTCCATCTCCACTTGCTAGAATTTTGGTATTTCACAAATATCTTGTAGAACTACAACGTACGGTTGCGTGTGGTTCGGGCCTTTTTGTTGATGATCTGAATCGGTTCCTCCCGATACCTAAGATCCGGTTTCAGTTCCTCGATATCTCCCAGCTGAACGGTGGTTGAAAACTTGAGGCACTTTCTCAGCTCAGAGATGTGGAAGATGTCATGTACACTGGAGAGTGTCACTTGTAATTCCAGCCGGTATGCAACGGATCCACACCTTTCCAAAACCTTGAATGGACCGATGAATCGGGGTGCCAACTTTCCTCTGACCTCGAATCTGTTTACCCCCTTCATCCGAGACACAAGTAGGTACACATGATCCCCGACCTCAAATTGTAGAGGGCGCCCTTCTGCGGTCTGCATATTGCTTTTGCTGGTATTGAGCGGCTTTCAAGTTTTACTGAATAGTCCAAACTTTCTCTTCCGAATTGTTTACAAGATCAATCCCAAAGGTGACCCTCTCACCGGACTCACACCAATTCAGTGGTGTGCGGCATTTTCTCCCTTATAGCGCCTCATAGGGTTCCATTTTGATGCTGGCCTGATACCCGTTGTTGTACGAGAACTCGGCTAACGGTAAGTGATGATCCCAATTCTTACCGTGATTTATAGCACAAGCTCGTAGCATGTCTTGCAGGATTTGGTTTAGCAACTCGGTTTGACCATCTGTCTGCGGGTGGTATGCTGAACTACGGATCAGTTTGGTACCCAACGCAGCATGTAACTGCTCCCAAAAACGAGACACAAATAAAGTGCCCCGATCCGATATGATGGTGCGGGGTACGCCATGTAAACATAAGATCCTTGAGATGTACAATTCAGCATAATTATTTGCATTGTAATTTTTGTTGACCGGGATAAAATGGGCATATTTCGTTTGCCGGTCGACTATTACCCACACTAAGTCATGTTTCTGAAATGTGCTTTGTAAACCGATGATGAAATCCATGGTCACATCCTCCCACTTGCAGGCAGGAATGCCTAATGGTTGCAACAATCCCGATTTCTTCATATGATCAGCCTTCACCCTCCGGCATGTATCACATTCGGACACGTATTTAGCGATATCCCGCTTCATCCGAATCCACCAAAATTTGCTCTTGAGTTCCTGGTACATCTTGCTGCTGCCGGGTGAATAGAAAACCTGACAAGTGCGCCTCATCAAATATTTTCTTCCGTAGCTCTGGGTTACGGGGTACGACTATCCTGTTCTTGAATCACAGAATACCGTCTCCGTCCTTCCGGAAACAATTCAGCTCCCCACTGTCTACTCGTCTCCGCAAATGCGACATACCCTTGTCATTTTTCTGGGCTGCCGCTATCTCTTCATGGATGGTGGGGATAAGAGCTAGGTTGTAGAGAGCTCCATGTGGAACCACATACATGGGGTAATGGTCAGGTTATGAATATGTGACTTGTGAGTTGGTGCATCCGCCACCATGTTTGCCTTGCCGGGATGATAATGGATCTCTATTTCATAATCCTTTATCAATTTCAACCATCTTCTTTGCCTCATGTTCAACTCCTTCTGACTGAAGATATATTTGAGGCTCTTGTGGTCTGTATATAGATGCACGAGGTTACCAAGTAGGTAATGCCTCCACATCTTAAGTGCAAGTACCATGGCAGCGAGTTCTAAGTCATGAGTTGGATAATTTTTCTCATGATTCCGGAGCTGCCGGGATCCATACGCTACCACTCTCCTGTCTTGCATCAGCACACATCCGAGCCCAATGCCGGATGCATCGCAGTACACATCGAACGGTTTTGTTGTATCTGGCTGCACCAAAACCGGTGTTGATGTTAGGTGCTTCACCAAATACTTGAATGCCGCTTCACATGCTGGACTCCAAACATAATTGGTAGCCTTCTTCAGCAGTTCGGTTATTGGCCTTGCAATCTTTGAGAAGTTGGGAGTCAACCTCCGATAATATCCAGCGAGTCCGAGGAAACTCCATACCTCGTGGACAGACCTCGGGTCTACAGCGATGCCCTGCGCTGAGATGATATGCCCAAGGAAGGGTACTTGCAATATCCAGAATTCGCACCTGCTGAATTTCGCGTATAGTTTGTGATCACGCAGCCGTTGCAAGACTATACGCAGATGCTTCGCGTGTTCTTCCTCCGACTTGGAATATAACAATTTGTCGTTGATGCAGACCACGACAAACTTGTCCAGCTCCGGCATGAATACCGAGTTCATCAAGTACAATAAATGAGCTGGAGCGCTGGTGAGGCCGAAGGACATGACAAGGTACTCATAGAGCCCGTACCTCATTGAGGAAGCCGTCTTCGAGATGTCCTCAGCCCGTATCTTAATCTAGTGGTACCCTGATCTTATGTACATCTTGGAAAAGATCTTTGCTTCAACCAACTGATCAAACAAAATGTTGATCCGTGGCAATGGGTACTTGTTCTTGATCGTAACGGCGTTTAGTGGATGGTAGTCCACACAAAACCGCAATATCTTCCAGGCTGATGGTGGTGGATTGGAATACGACTGGAAGATTTATTTCTGGACTTTCCAAAAGCAAATAATGAGACTCGAGCATCTCTGGGTGCAAATGCATGACTCGAAGGACGGTGTCTAAAACAGCAACGTGGCGGTATAGCCACGACATTTCTAGGATGACATTGACCTTTTGTCCCTCCAAAACTATGAGTGATGTAGGGTATTCTTTTCCCCCTAGGCACAATGGTGCTTTTGGAACCATCATGCTTGTTGAAATTCTCCCACCCAGTGAACAAATCAAGTATGGACTCTCAGTGGTAGTATTTGCAAACTATGCTTAGCAACATACTCTTGGCTAATGAAATTATGTGTGGCACCTGAATCAAATAAAACTATGGCGTGGTGTTTGTGGAGTTGGAACATACCCACAAGGATGCGTTCTGCCTCATGCATGTCCTCTAGGGAGAGTTGGTGGACATTGCCGGGCTTGGAGTTTGCCTGCCGTACAGTGTTAGGATTCCGGGGCTGATTTCACCCCGGAAATGCTGGTGCCTCTCAGTAGCCTTGCTTCTCGGGGCAATTGTTTGCAAAGTGCCCCTGGCGACCGCACGTGAAGCATGCATAGGGTGGCTGGCCGGTGCTTGGGGACGAAAGTCAGGCATCTGCTGCTGAGGTGCAAACACACGCGGCATCACCCGCTGCTGCTGTTGTTGCTGCGGAGGTGCTGGTAATGCCGGTCGAAACGCCGGCTGTTGTAAGAGCCCAAGGTTTTACTTGCTAGAGTGTTCATCACATCACCACAACCAAGCTCATTTTGGGGAGATCTCATGACCTCATGTGAAGAGCAAGTAGCCACCATCAATGGGTTGATTAGAGGAAGAACTCACAAATCCAAAAGTAGGATTTCACACATATAAACATGAGAGGCTGAGCTCACCATGAAGCCCTAAATATTCTTAGGAGTGCTCATGCCAATTGTCATGCAAGTTCAAACTCTTTTGATGCACTTTTGGATACAATTGCAAAAACGGCTAATTTGAATGCAAATTCAAATTTCAGCTACTTTCATCACTTGGATTCAAAAGGTGAATTCACATTCAGACTCAGCACATTTTTCTGAGTTAGTCCACCAATTTTCATCCTCATTGGAGTTCATCTTGTCGGGAGCTATATTTGAATTAATTCAATACTGAATTTGAAATTCAAATTCATGTGTGAATCGAATTTAGCTAACCCAGCTCAAATTTGAGGAATTTAAATTCAACTCAAGACTTGGTGACTAAGTCTACAAATTAATGTGGGGTATCTGAGAAAATATCAGTGATAAAAAATTGGAAAGAATTACTGGAGATGGGACCCACTGGTCAGTGACTGAATTTACACTGAACCTACTAAAACAGCGAGAAGCTCTCGCTGGCGACCGCCAATCGATCGCGTGCAGCCAGCTCACTCGAGGAACACCACCTCACAGTGAAAACTTCGGCTCAAAGTCCAGCACACCATTTGCCGTCTCATGTGGTGTAGAGCGAGTATTTGTCAATTCTCTCCATGGTGTGTATTAGGGTTAGGGATCGGTCGACGGCAAAATTCGTTGCACAGAGGCAACCGCCGCTTGATCTGCAGCCCACACACGTTCTAAAGTTCCTTGTGGTTCTCCTTGATCAAGAACCGGCGAGAAAGACCCACCGGAAGCCTAGTTTAACCGAGGAACAGTTCGGCGGAAGAGGGGGTCGCCGATGAGGTCTGGTTTGCCGGCTGTTTGGGTCGAAACCGAAGTGATGCCGAGCTTCCCAAGGCTGCCCTGAACGTGGTGACGCGATTCGCGCGCGAAGGGGGTGGTCGGAATGACAGGAACACATTGCCGATGAGGCACAGTAGCATAGAACTCGTCGCCGGTGCGCTACGGCGGTAAGCCGGTGATAGCGAGGTGTCCATCGTGTTCAGCATCCAAAGTTAGGTGGTGGCCGCGAGTTTCACCGTCGCTGGTGAGCTAGGTCGCCGGGAAAGCCGACCTCGCCTGAGCGATGGCGGCTCGTGGTGGCGGCGTCGTGAGGTAGACTAAAGCCCTGGTCCCATGCGTCAGTCACAGAGCTAAGCGCATGGGTTAGTTTAAATTAAACGCGCAGGGCCCACTGTCAGTCTCTGTTTAGGCGCGGGAAGGGATTTTCTTTAGAAAAATAAATCAGTAATCAGCCCAAACTTCAGAAATTCATAACTTTGTGTAGACTTGTCCATATTTAGTGAACCAGATTTTGTTGGATTCAGCTCCCTGAGTACTTTCGAGCAAAACACGTTGCATTCTTTGAAGGTCTTTAGTTTTCCAGAATTAATTCCCTAAAATTTAAACTGTTGGGAATTTTCCCTGGAGATCCAATTTGTGAAAAATTTTCAAATTTGGCTAGGATGTTCATTGTAATATCCTTGAGTCTAATGCTAAATTTCAGATCCATCCGAGTTAATTTAGTCCACCTAATGGTGTGATTAAGTGAACTGCCCTGAGAAAATAGAAAAATGTACAGAAATATTTTTCAGGATTTTCTCAAATCTTGATTAGGGCATAACTTCCTCTAGGATTCTCGAAATTACATGAGACCAACTCCATTAGAACCATCTCAAACTGTAGTTTCCAGAAAGTAATGGTTTGATCCATGAAAATCAATGCAAATACATAGGAGCTCTAGTAAAGGCCATCTAACTATTTATTTATGCAGGGCTGAAATTAGCTTAGTTTCAGTTGAAATTTTGTCAAGCCTCTGGTTAGGTTCTTACCAAGCCACACTAAAAATTTCGGAGCCAAAAAGGATTTCTAGCTAGAGTCATGGTCTTTATATGCTAAATTAAACACATTTGGATTTAATTTGACATATCGTTAAATTGATTACGTATAGTCGCTGAAAGCGAGGAAACCCCGGAGATACTGGACTTCATACCTCCGGAGGAGACACTAAACCATGACCAGAACCAACAAGGCAAGCCCCGGTTTGCACTTAACAAATGTTATTGAGTTTTTGCTTTATATTCACTTAGCTTGAAGTATGTATGTGCATTAGGTGTAGGATGATTGAAACTCCAAATGCCTAACCAGATTATTCCAAAGGGAGGAGGATAGTGTCTATGACCTCGAGTAGATCATGATTTGCTTAATGTTTATAGACTTTGGTACAAGTCGAGTAGTTGGAATCTACTCGCAAGTATAGGATTCACCACACACGGGTTTCGTTCGAGATGTGAGACAACTTTAGAAAGAAAAATGAGACTAGCAGGGGCTAGGATGCAGCAAGATGAAGTCTTGTGTGCGTAGCCCTGTCCGTGTCAATTGAGGACCGATCCCTGTGCGGCATATCGGATATATGAGGTCCGATAAACTGATGTAACCTATACCCTCCTGGGTTGATGCATAATGCACCGATTTATAGGTGTAGGTTGAGGGAAGCAAGGTGGAAATCCGCTAACGGGCATAGAGAAATGCTCCATGTTGGGAACCACCTGTCCGTTTCGGTGCGACCGGTTTGATTTCAGGGCTGTTTTGTGAAAGGTTGTTCTGTACGACATCGAGGGAGTGTGCTGTGCAGCTCCGAGGATGGGCGTACGTGATGTGCTATTCAGGTATTTCTGCAGGTGTATATCGAGTCGATTTGCCGTCCCTCGCGGCAATGAGTACCACTTGGTCACTGAGTTGTGACGTAGGTAAAAATATGGAATGTTTGTGTTCATTACTGCTGTCATGAATAACTTGTATTGCTACATGTGTGCCACTAAATATTGCTCACTAATTTTCAGATTTAAGAACCGTTAACTTGTGGCAAAAAAATAAATTAAGGATGAACTTGTAGGCATGTCCTTTTGCTGCAAACTTTCATCCTATATTCGAGTATGACTTGCATGACGGGGTCCCACGCCGCCCGTTTTGTCATCGGGACGTGCCACTCACCCGGGAATCGCATTGGGTGGTGCCGTGTTGTGCGGCACCCAACAGTGGAACAATGTATTACATAAAACAATAGCGTAAGCTTACAAGTTTTTCTTTACAAATAGTTTACATCAAGTAGCTACAGCGGAAGTCTATAAACAGCTCACATCGAATAACTAAAGAGCACTCAGGGTGAGGTCCAGCCCTCGGACTCCTCTCGCTAGCAACACGAAGACAATAGCAGCGGCTGGGTTCTCCATGTGTTAAACAACTCGGGAGTCTCAGAGTCTCACCGGATAACCTTCTTCTTAGCATCGATGTTAACCTGCAAAACCACTCATATAGCAAGCGTAAGCACATAGGCTCAGCAAGACTGATCCATATCTCCTAAACAAGAAACTCTAAATGCACGACGTTTGCAATTGGGTTAGCTAGATTTGCATAAAGGACTCGCCTAATGTTGATCCTTAACTTTCAGATTTTTAAGACACATTGTACAGACCTTGAGCCGAACAGCATCGAAACTCCACAATCAAACAAGAAATGCTTTGTTGTGATGCTCCTTGGACAAAGTGAAAGTAAAGTTTAATGAGCCTATCTCTAATTCAATCATGGTTGCAATACAAGTTACATCACAGACTTATCAAGTTCAAAAGAAACCATTCAGTTGTTACTACGTCAAGACGCAGTGGGCAAGTATGCTCATATAACAGCGGGCGACGGTGATTCGAATAAGTACACGCCCGGACTACAAGACACGTACACCCGTACTCCGAGTTGCCGGCAGCAACCTCGGCTGACGTTGTACGCGGCCACCTTTCCCAAGACCTTCCACACAGGACGCGGTCTAACTGCCCTGAGTCCGCAAGCTCCCTCAAGATACATACCCGCAGTGGTATGTTCTTGAGCGAGTTACCTCCTGCTACCCTGACGCCGAAAGCCTAAGACAGTTAGAAAAGTTCCAATGTGGATCTCCCAAGGTACATCGGTTTTCTGGGTCCCATATAGCCAGTATGTGCCCGGTACACAACTCAAACATGTCCAACAGGGCCAAGCACGGACGGGCCTTAACCGATACAGACAGGGCTATGCACGCTCGGTCCGCAGGCTGCTGCATCTAAACCTCCCTGCCCGGTCATTATTTCTTAAGTGTGAACTTTTCTCATTGTTTCTATTCTTGACCCGCTCCGGATAAACCAGCCTTAAACTCGTGAGTAGATTCCAACTACTCGACTTCTATCGGACCTTTCCTACTAACATTTAGCGTAGCCAAATCCACTCGAGGAGGTGCTATTCTACCCTTTCTCTCTTAGGAAATTCTGGTCATGCAACTGGGGTTTTCAATATCAACTAGACTTAATGCAATCAAACAATTGAAAGCTATGATCTCTAGAAATGGAAATGCTTTATAAAACTGTTCAAATGCAAACCGGGGCTTGCCTGTTTTGCAGGTGCCTAAGATTACAATCAGTTAGTGAAGATCACTTGGGGCTTGATCACTCGCTTTCCTCCCTCCTTGATCTTCACTTCAATCCCTTCACACGTTCTCACGTAGATGCTACAAGATATGAATATGCATACGTATTTAATTGTAAAGCTTTTCCTAATAAGCTCTAATGACAAGTTTAAAAACTGGAACTATGTTTAAGAATTTAAAATGACACTGGTGCTAGTGGTTTGGGTTTAAGCACTATGATCAAGTGGTAAGTGCTTTCTCCACTTGTGTGTTGATCACCATAAGAGGTTCAACAGAACAGTGGTGATCCAGGGCTCCAATGGAGCTGAAAATTTTCATGTGAGTTCCTTTTCACAATAAAGTCATCTGGACCAAAAATTAGCACTTTTCATTAGTGGTTTATTCAGAACAATTCTCTAAGCAATTAAGCAAAAAGGATTCTGAGGTAGCACCCATGTTCATGTCAAACTTAGTGAACTAAAATTTCAATTATAGTTCATAGAGCCTGCATGAATTTTCCTAGGATTTTTAGGGCTAAGAATTGACCAGAACTGACTTTCAAAGTTTTTGAAATTCTCTGAAAATGTTTCTGTATTCATTTGAACATAGCAACTTAAAATCTGAATTATCCTGGTCAAATCAACTCCAAATGATTTGAAATTTTTACAGGAGTTCAATAAAATCCTATAGGATATCCTGGCAAAATTTGAGGATTTTTGGATAAACCAAACTCCCTCTAAAATTCTTTTGCTGAAAAGGTTTAAAGAATTTTCCAGAATTAAATAATGACTTTCATACACATTAGGTTGCATATGTGGATAGAGTTTGGCAATCTGAATCTAACCCAATTTGAATCACTAAATTTGGAATTTCCTAGAAAAAGTTATGCTCTTCTAAAGTTTGGGGAAAATCTGGGATTTGAATTAATCGTGGAAAAGTTCAAACACTGACGGGGTCCAGGGGACACGTGTCTATTGTCGGGACAGCGCCACACAGGGCCACAGGTTTAATTCCCATGCTGTCACAGCTGATCCGAGTCCACAGACGATCCGGCCTCCCGGTTTCCTCTCACTGACAGCGGACCCGGCCCCGGTCATCGTCTACGTCGCGCCTTCCGCGCGGTAGCGCCGCCGAGCTCTCCAGTTTCCAACTTCCCAGCCCTCTCTCAAGCTGCCACTCGCCGCTATGCCCTAAAAATATGCAAGGAACATGACGGGGTGACTTCCCCGGACCGGCGAAGCCCCTAAACTACCTCGCAACGGTGCAGCGGCTCGGAGGAAGTCCGGCGACGCCGCCTCGACGCCCTAAGCCCTCCAAGCTTCGGTTTCCAAGCTCTAAATCACCGGTGGATGCTTAGGAAGGTCGACATGGGGGTGAAACAGCTCGGAAACGGCTCCAAACTAGGGTTCATTGTGCGCCCGAATCTTCCTGCCATAGCCGCCGTCGGGAAGATTGGAAATACACCGTGCACCGTGTGTTTCATGCTAGGTTTCCAAAGAGGAATTGTTGCTAAGCATGTCTTGGTCATGTGAGTGCAATTTGCAGAGCTCTAAACAAGTATCGATCATGAATTTAAAACTTTCTTACCCGCGGGTCCGTTTACAGCGGCCGGAAGAAACTTGCAAAATTTGCCATCGACGATCCACCTTTTGGCTCAAGCCTCGGAGGTGAGCTGTAGGGAGTTCTTGTGCGTCCAACGGTGGCCTCGCTCGGCCGTGACACGCCCTGGGTGAGGCTGTCCACGAGAGCCGTCCATGGCGGTGTCTTCAGGCTGCCGCGGGAACTTGGCATTCTCGGTTTTTGGAGGCTGAGCTCACGTGGAAATGGTGTGAGGAGGCCGAGGGGGTTGCTAGGATGCCGTTTTGCTGCTCAGTCGCAGCTTGCACGCGAGCTTGGCGGTGGCCGAGCAGTCGAACAAGCGGTGACAGCTCTGTCCGGTTTCTTGCGCGAGGAGAAAGGAGCAGTGAGATTTTCTCGGTGTTGTGAGCAAAAGATCACGGCTGAGACGATGAGAACGGGGAGAAGCAGCTAGCCAGCACAAACCGATCAAGGAGGAGGTGGCTCGGTCTGTCCCGGTGGCGCACGGCGAGGAGCCTCGGTGACTCGGTTGCTTCGCGTGGAGGATAAAAAACAGAGACCGAGCACTGCAAAAGTTAAGATCTTTTGCACACTAAACTTACCCAATGACATGTGGGTCCTAGCCCCTTCTTATCCCTCTTCAAAATATCTCCCAAAGTTTGAATATATTGGAATTCAATTGTTGGAATTCAAATCTGAGGTGCATTTGGATAATTGGGCAAGTATCATGCAAATTCAAATGGGTATTTGAATTCTTTTCTATTTAAAGTCCATTTTGGAAAATGAGTTACAAAACATTTCAACAAATCATGAAACTTTGCATATCCACTATTTTGGACCTAAGGAATTCAATTGTGAAATCTGATTTTAAATTTGGCTGCTCCAAATGAGAATTTTAGCACAACAGCTTGAATTCATTGTGTTGCTCTCATTTGAATTTTGAATTGAACAAATTTGTTCCAAAATCTGACTTTAGCTTTCTCGCACATATGGGAACTTCCCACCTTGGCTTTAGATCCCTCCTGGGTTCCATGTCTTCAAATAAATATTTGAACTTGTGTGAAGAGAGCTCTCATGTGTATCATCACATGTGAAAAGGTTTAAACAAGTCCCATTTTTCATACATATGAAACCAACTTTGTGCAAACATGAGTTTCTTTGTATTCATATTTTGGGACCTTTACATTCCTCCCCCCTTAAAAGGAATCTCGTCCCGAGATTACAAAAGGAGAATGAGACGGGAGGGTGATTACAAAGTTTATGATAAAAGTTCCGAATAGTTCTTGTGGATGTAACCTTCGCTTTCCCACGTCGCCTCTTCCGGTGTATGATTACTCCACAGGACTTTGTAAAATTTCAAAGTCCGGTTTTGGGTGATCCGGGTCTTCTCGTCGATAATCTGAATAGGCTGCTCGGTGTATGTGAGATCCGGCTTCAACTTGTCGATGTCTTCAGTGCGGACAGCAGCGGTATACTCGAGACACTTTCGCAGCTGGGACACGTGAAATATGTCGTGAATACCGGCAAGGCTTGCCGGTAGTTCCAGCTGGTTGGCTACAGTCCCGCACTTCTATGTGATAGCAAATGGACCTATGAATCGGGGAGCATGTTTCCCCTTGACACCGAACCAATGAATCCTTTTCATCGGAGACACACGAAGATACATGTGCTCTCCGATGTCGAAATGCAGCGGTTGACGCCTCTGATCCGCGTAGCTTTTCTGACGAGATTGGGCAGCTTTGAGGTTCTCTTATATTATCTGAACTCTCTCTTTGGCTTCATTGAAAAGATCAACCCCAAATGTTACTCGTTCACCGGACTCGCACCAATTCAATGGTGTACGGCACTTCCAGCCGTATAGAGCTTCATATGGTGCCATCTTTATACTCGTCTGATAGCCGTTGTTGTACGAGAACTCTGCCAATGATAAGTGATCATCCCAGCTCTTACCGTGGTGGATGGCACACACTCTTAGCATATTTTCCAGTATTCGATTCACCTTCTCAGTTTGCCCATCGGTTTGAGGGTGATACGCGGAGCTTTGAATCATTTTGGTTCCCAAGGATGCGTGTAGATGCTCCCAGAAACGGGCTACGAACAGCGATCCTCTGTCGGACACAATGGTATGGGGAACTCCATGTATGCCTGATATCCGTGCTATGTACAGCTCCGCATACTGCTTTGCATTGTGTCTGGTATGCACAGGGATGAAGTGTGCTGATTTGGTTAACCGATAAACGATTACCCAAATTGAATCATGGTTGTGGGAGTTCATTGGCAACGCGACGATGAAATTCATACTTAATTCTTCCCACTTCCATGCCGGTACATGCAATGGCTGCAAAAGGCCTGACTTCTTCACATGGTCGGCCTTGACTCTCGACACGTATCACATTCTGAAACGTACTTTGCGACTTCACGTTTCATACGTGTCCACCAAAACTTCTTCTGGAGATCTTGGTACATTTTATTACTGCCCGAATGAATGGAAAACTTGGATAAATGAGCTTCATCCAAAATTTTGTTCCGTAGTCCCATATCCCGGGGTACTACAATCCAGTCGTTAAACCACAAAGTACCTTCATCATCTTTCCGGAAGCATTTCATTTCTCCGTTGTCTATTCTTCGCCGTATGTGAGACATACCCTTGTCTTTTCATTGAGCTTCAATGATCTTCTCTCCGATAGTAGGAATGAGAGTGAGATTATAGAGAGCTCCATACGGGATGACACGAAGGCTTGGTTCTTCATCATCCATTTCAGCAATAGTCAGGTGATAGATATGCTCCTTATGACTGAGCGCATCGGCGACCACATTTGCCTTTCCTGGATGATAATGAATCTCAAGTTCATAGTCCTTAATAAGCTCTGGCCATCTTCGTTGCCTCATGTTCAATTTTTTCTGAGTGAAGATGTACTTCAAGCTCTTTTGGTCGGTATATAGGTGTACAAGATTTCCGAGCAAGTAATGCCTCCACATATTCAAAGAAAGGACCACGGCAGCTAACTCAAGAACATGAGTGGGATATTTCTGCTCTTGATTTCTGAGTTGACGGGATCCATAAGCGACCACTCGTCCTCCTTGCATCAGCACGCAGCCATGACTGATGCCAGATGCATCGCAATAAACGTCGAATGGCTTCTTCGTATCCGGCTGAGCAAGAACTGGGGCTGTTGTGAGATGCTTCACTAGAGTCTTGAAGGCTTGTTCACATGCAGCACCCCACACAAATCTGTTATTCTTCTTTAATGATTCCGTCATCGGTTTAGCAATCTCGGAGAAGCCCGGAGTGAACCTCCGGTAATAACCCGCTAAACCGAGGAAGCTACGGATTTCATGCACAGACTTTGGTGACTCCCATTTCTGTACTTGGATAATCTTACTCGGATCTACAGCGATGCCCTCCGCTGAAATAATGTGTCCAGGAAAAGGTACAAGATTAATCCAGAATTCACACTTGCTGAATTTTGCATAGAGCTGATGATCTCGCAATCTTTGTAGCACAATATGCAGATGCTCAGCATGTTCTTCATTTGACTTGGAGTACACCAAGATATCGTCGATGAAGACCACGACGAATTTATCCAACTTCGGCATGAACACTGAATTCATCAGGTACATAAAGTGTGCCGGGGCGTTGATCAAACCAAAAGACATAACGAGATACTCATACAGCCCGTATCTCGTTGAGAATGCCGTATTCGGAATATCTTCTACCCGGATTTTAATCTGATGATATCTGGACTGAAGATCCATCTTCAAGAATACTTTAGCACCCACTAATTGATCGAAGAGCATATAAATGTGAGGTAGTGGATACTTGTTCTTTATAGTAATGGCGTTCAAAGGACGATAATCAACACAAAGCCATAGTGTTTCGTCCTTCTTCTTGACAAACAATGCTGAACAACCCCAAGGTGGCGGACGCGGTCGTATAAATTCCTTGCTCATTAGGTCATTCAGCCGTGTCTTCAATTTTGCCAGTTCATCGGGTGCCATCTTATACGGCCTTTATGATATCGGTGTTGTTCCCGGTATAAGTTCAATTTTGAACTCAATGTCTTGCTCGGGCGGCATGCCCTGTAAATCATCGGGAAACACATCCGGATTCTCACATACTACCGGAATGTCCTCTATCTTCACAGCTTCTGTGTGGTTCACTGTTGCAATCTGTTGCCGTTTGACGCCCAGAATTAATATATGAGGACCGTGCTGTGGGGAGTTGAGCTCAACGGTCCTAGAGCTGATGTTAAGAACCGCCTTGTGGTAATTCAACCATGACATCCCCAAAATAATGTCGATCATCAGACCCTCAAGAATAATGAGAGTCGTAGGGTATATTCTACACCCCAAACAAAGAGGTGTTCGGGAGACAACCTTGCTTGCTGTACTGCTGCCCCCGGGCGAAGATATGAGGTATTGCCTCTTTGTATAAGCTGTTTGGAGCTGATGTTTTGCCACGAAAGATTGGCTAATGAAGTTGTGTGTGGCACCAGAATCAAAGAGAATCAAAACCGGTAGCTGATTCAGAGAAAACATCCCTGCTAAAGCGGCTTCTCCTTCCGGAACATCATCTATCACTGTATAGTGAATGTTGCCCCTTATCTGCCCCCTTTCTGAAGATTGAGGTACGGGTCGTATTGTTATAAATATAGTGACCCGCAGCCTTCAGTTCCCTCCGGATAATACCTAGCATAATGGCCCATACGCCGACAAGTGAAACACGGATGTCTCTCCGGTTCTTCGTTGACTTGCTGTTGGATGCTGGGTACTCGTGGCTGCAGCGATGGAGCACAAACCACTGTCTGATGCTGCTGCTGTGGAGGTGGTGCACGTTGTAGAACTTGACCAGCAATCAACCTCTGAGGAGTGGATCGTACAGGTGGCCTCCATCTTTCACCGGATGGCGTTTGATACACCAAATGGTATTTTTGAGGCACATAACTTGTGCTGGCCTGCTCGATCTCACTCATTTTTCTTTTCTCGGCTTGCCACTCAAGTGTCGGCTTCTCTTGTATGAGAGCTGCATCGACCATGTCGGTGTAACTGCCGTTATTTTGCACGGCCAACTTCTCCTGTAATATGGCACTCAGGCCATGGAAGAATAAGTCACACCGTGCCTCTTCTTTCGCCACATATTTGGGAGCATATTGGGCCAAAAGGTTAAACCTTCTGACATACTCGAGGATACTCATGTCCCCTTGCTTCAAGCCAAAAAATTCTTCCTGCTTTGCCTTGACAATACCTAGTGGTATGTGACCAGTACGAAAGGCTTCACAAAACTCACTCCATGGCACTTGATGGTCATCCGGAATGGTGGCAAGATGTTCAACCCACCAGTTTCCGGGGGCTCCATGGAGTTGCTGAGTGGCAAACCTTATCTTTTGCACTTCCATCACACTCGAATACTCCGAATTCTGACTCCATGACACGGAGCCACTGATCTGCTTCCACAGGCTCGGTAGCTTCAGTAAAGATTGGCGGTCGGGTCGCCAAGAAGTCTAGATAAGCGTTCCGAGGTGGAAGGACTTGTTGCGTGTTCTGGAGTACGCCCTGCTGTACCAAGGCTTGGAGTAAGCGTGTGTTCTCTTGAGTTGCTTCTTGGAGTAGCCTTGTGTTATCTTGGTTATACAAAACAACATGAGTCATAAGATCCATCCATCCCGTGGATGGTGGTTCTGACGGTGGAATAGAAGCATCACCTCCTCGGCGAGAACTCCCGGCCTTACTCCTAGAGCGAGTATGAACCATACTGCAAAAATGTATTCGAGATGAGTTAAACATGAACTCGGCAGTATGTGAGACTAATGAAAACATGAATATGTCAAAACTTTGTGAAAGCAGTAACAAAATCCATGTTTACACAACTCCTTAGAGTAAGCATAGCTAACCAGTCTATCTGTAGAGAATAGGCCTTTATGCACTATCTCCAGATTTTGATATAGTTAATGGCATTTACATAACTCAAGTTGAATACTAAAGTTGAATTTAACTTCAGTATCTTTCCAACGAGTATTCATATGCCTTCAGATCATCTCTGGATTAAAAGTTATGATTTTCCAAAGTTGACAGAATTCCTGGATAAAATTTGCCAACATCTCCTTTGTATGTGGCTATTTTTATCACAGTTGTATATGTAGATACAATAAGAATCTGAACAAACTTTGAACTATAAAAATGTTGCACAATTCATAACCTTTCCAACGGTATATCATAGGCTCCTTAGGGATTTTTTCTAAAGAAAGTTATGGCTTAAAAACAGAAAGGTCCAGAGAGGTTTTGCTGCTGTCCTGGTTCTGGACAGTTTACCTTCCTCTGAACTTTCTACCCATTTAGCTTGTGATTTTTCTATGAAAGTCCACAAATAAGATGTAGAGCACTTGAAAATATTTCCAGAACTGTATCATACACCTTAATTGGGTCAAGCTACTCAGAGTTATCCTCTGTCCGATTCCAGCAAGAATTCCTGCTGAAAACAGAGCACTCTGTCTTTGAGATTTTTGAAGCCTAGTCATCCTCTCATTTGAATCTTAGCTCCAAATAAGGGTTCAGTAAATAATTTTTGTTTCAAACTTCCCTTTTTAGTCGAAAGTTAAATCATGAGTCAATTCTTTGTAGGGAAGAGGTTATTGAGTTTAGTACGGCGTCGAGGCACCGTAAGAAACATGTCAGTACTACGTAATCTCACCAAAAGAAAAATCCTAACTGGATTATACCGGCATAATGTATCATAGGTGGCACTAATACGGTCACTCGCAAACGTGTTCTCGTACTACGGTTTCGTGGTATATCCTGCATAAGTCACACTCAATCGTGATGCACTCAAAGGTTGTTTTCATTTCAGGCAGGTCCATATTTGAAGGTAAATACATACATTCGTATCATTGCCATTCGAACGTCCTTGAGTTAAGCCACGTCTCAAGGTACGTGATCGTGTTTTCACACCACACGACGGAGAACCTGAGTAGAGTGCGAACGAGTTGTCATGGTTGGGAATTTTATCAACCCAACAGATACCACCTACTGCCCTGCAGGGCACGCCGATGGCAAGCGCTGCGTATGTCCTTCTAGGCTATTTCCAGAAGAATACACTATCGTGTTACCGACCACACGATGGGGTTTCCACTCTCTTGCCTAATGCACGCCAGGGACCAGTGTTTCATATGAACTCAGGAACATGAAGAGTTCAGGAGTTTCATATTAACGTCTCACACCAAGCTGTGAGACCTATCTCTGAACCACATTCCTCGTCAGGGGAGCTAACCGAAATTGAACCGCTTCCTGTGGCGTTCCTTACCATGCTTACCTGAGCGTAGGTGTGTCGTAACATAATCAAAATTCAGAATTATAATCACATAGGTTAGTCATGCCACTTTAAGTAACTATACTACTAGAGTCCTTATGTGGGCCTAATACCGTATCCTCACCATAACCTAGATTTTTGTCATAATATGATCCTTATTCCATGCACTATTACCAATGCTGCTCTGATACCACGCTGACGGGGTCCCACGCCGCCCGCTCAGTCACGGGGACGTGTCACTCGCCCAGGAATCGCATTGGGTGGTGCCGTGTTGTGCGGCACCCAACAGCACACATATAAGGAACAATGTATTACAAAAAATAATAGCAGAAGCTTACAAGTTTTTCTTTACAAATAGATTACATCAAGTAGCTACAGCAGAAGTCTATAAACAGCTCACGTCGAATAACTAAAGAGCACTCGAGGAGAGGTCCAGCCCGCGGACTCCTCTCGCTAGCAACACGAAGACAACAGCAGCGGCTGGGTTCTCCATGTGTTAAACGACTCGGGAGTCTCAGAGTCTCACTGGATAACCTTCTTCTTAGCATCGAAGTTAACCTGCAAAACCACTCATATAGAAAGCGTGAGGACATAGGCTCAGCAAGACTGATCCGTTCTCCTAAACAAGAAACTGTACATGCACGACGGTTGCAATTGGGTTAGCTAGATTTGCGTAAAGGACTCGCCTAATGTTGATCCTTAACTTTCAGATTTTTAAGCCTCATTATACAGACCTTGAGCCGAAAAGCATCGCAACTCCACAATCAAACAAGAAACACTTTGTTGCGATGCTCCTTGCACAAAGTGAAAGTAAAGTTTAATGAGCCAATCTCTAATTCAATCATGGTTGCAATACAAGTTACATCACAGCCTTATCAAGTTCAAAAGAAACCATTCAGTTGTTACTACGTCAAGACGCAGTGGGTAAGTATGCTCATATAACCGCGAGCGACGGTGATTCGAATCAGTACACGTCCGAACTACACAATACGTACACCCGTACTCCGAGATGCCGGCAGCAACCTCGACTGACGTTGTATGTGGCCACCTTTCCCAATATCTTCCACACAGGACACGGTCTAACTGCCCCGAGTCCGCAAGCTCCCTCAAGGTACATCCCCACAGTGGTATGTTCTTGAGCGAGTTACCTCCTGCTACCCTGACGCCGAAAGCCTAAGACAGTTAGAAAAGTTCCACTGTGGATCTCCCGAGGTACATCGGTTTTCTGGGTCCCATATAGCCAGTATGTGCCCGGTACACTACTAAAACTTGTCCAACAGGGCCAAGCACGGACGGGCCTTAACCGACACAGGCAGGGCTATGCACGCACGGTCCTCAGCCTGCTGCATCTAAACCTCCCTGCCCGGTCTCCATTTCTTAAGTGCGAACTTTTCTCATTGTTTCTACTCTTGACCCGCTCCAGATAAACTAGCCCTAAACTCGCGAGTTGATTCCAACTACTAGACTTCTACCGGACCTTTCGGACTAACATTTAGCGTAGCCAAATCCACTCGAGGAGGTGTTATTCTACCCTTTCTCTCTTAGGAAATTCTGGTCATGCAACTGGGGTTTTCAATATCATCTAGACTTAAAGCAATCAAACAATTCAAAGCTATGATCTATAGAAATGGAAATCCTTTATAAAACTGTTCAAATGCAAACCGGGGCTTGCCTGTTTTGCAGGTGACTAAGATTACAATCAGTTAGTGAAAATCACTTGGGGCTTGATCACTCATTTTCCTCCCTCCTTGATCTTCACTTCAATCCCTTCATACGATCTCACGTAGATGCTACATGATATGAGTATGCATATGTATTTAATTGTAAAGATTTTGCTAATAAGCTCTAATGACAAGTTTAAAAACTGGAACTCTGTTTAAGAATTTAAAATGGCACTGGTGCTAGTGGTTTGGGTTTAAGCACTATGATCAAGTGGTAAGTGCTTTCTCCACTTGTGTATTGATCACCTTAATAGGTTGAACAGAACAGTGGTGATCCAGGGCTCCAATGGAGCTGAAAATTTTCATGTGAGTTCCTTGTCACAAGAAAGTCATGTGGACCAAAAATCACCACTTCTCATTTAGCGGTTTATTCAGAACAATTCTCTAAGCAATTAAGCAAAAAGTAATTAATTCTGAGGTAACCCCCATGTTCATGTCAAACTTAGTGAAACAAAATTTCAATTATAGTTCATAGATCCTGCATGAATGTTCCTAGGATTTTTGGCACTAAGAATTGCCCAGAACTTAATTTCCATGTTTTGGAAATTCTCTGAAAATGATTCTGTATTCATTTGAACACAGCAACTTAAAATCTGAATTCTCCTAATCAAATAAACTCCAAATGAGCTGAAATTTTTCAGGAGTTCAGTAACACCCTAAGAGATATCCTGGCAAAATTTGAGGATTTTTGGATAAACCAAACTCCCTCTAAAATTCTTTTGCTGAAAAGATTTAATGATTTTCCATAATTAAATAATGACTTTCATACAAATTGGGTTGCATATTTGTATAGAGTTTGGCAATCGGAATCTAACCAAATTTGAATCACTAAATTTGGAGTTTCCTAGCAAAAGTTATGCTCTTCTAAAATTTGGGGAAAATTTTGGGATTTGAATTAATCGTGGAAAAGTTCAAACACTGACGGTGGGTCCAGGGGACACCTGTCTAGTGTCGGGACAGCGCCACAGGGGCCACAGGTTTAATTCCCGTGCTGTCACAGCTGATCCGAGTCCACAGACGATCCGGCCTCCCGGTTTCCTCTCACTGACAGCGGGCCCGGCCCCGGTCATCGTCTACCTCGCGCCTCCCACGCGGTAGTGCCGCCGAGCTCTCCGGAGCTCGCCGGTTTCCGACTTCCCGGCCCTCTATAGAGCAGCCACTCGCCGCTAGGACCTAAAAACATGCAAGGAACATGATGGGGTGACTTCCCCGGACCGGCGAAGCCCCTAAACTACCTCGGAATGGTGCAGCGGCTCGGAGGAAGTTCGGCGACGTCGCCTCGGCGCACTAAGCCCTACAAGCTTCGGTTTCCAAGCTCTAAAGCACCGGTGGATGCTCGGGAAGGTCGAAATGGGGGTGAAACGGCTCGGAAATGGCTCCAAACTAGGGTTCATTGTGCGCCCGAATCTTCCCGTCATAGCCGCCGTCGGGAAGATTGGAAATACGCCGTGCATTGTGTGTTTCATGGTAGGTTTCCAAAGAGGAATTGTTGCTAAGCATGTCTAGGTCATGTGAGTGCAATTTACAGAGCTCTAAACAAGTATCGATCACGAATTTAAAACTTTATTACCTGCGGGTCCGTTTACACCGGCTGGAAGAAACTTGCAAAATTCGCCGTTGACGATCCACCTTTTGGCTCAAGCCTCGGAGGTGAGCTGTAGGTAGTTCTTGCGCGTCCAACAGTGGTCTTGCTCGGCCGTGACACACCCTGGGTGAGGCTGTCCATGAGAGCCGTCCATGGCGGTGTCTTCCGGCCACCGCGGGAACTCGGCGTTCTCGGTTTTTGGAGGCTGGGCTCACGTGGAAACAGTGTGAGGAGGTCGTGGGGGTTGCTAGGGTGCGGCTTTGCTGCTCAGTCGAAGCTTGCACGCGAGCTTGGCAGTGGCCGAGCAATCGAACGAGCGGTGACAGCTCTGTCCGGTTTCTTGCGCGAGGAGAAAGGAGCAGCAAGGTTTTCTCGGTGTTGTGAGCAAAAGATCACTCTTTTGGGTATGAGAACAGGGAGAAGCAGCTCGCCAGCACAAACCGACCAAGGAGGAGCTGGCTCGGTCTGTCCTGCTGGCGCACAGCGATTAGCCACAGTGACTTGGTTGCTTCGCGTGGAGGATGAAAAACAGAGACCGAGCACTGCAAAAGTGAAGATCTTTTGCACACTAAACTTCCCCAATGACATGTGGGTCCTAGCCCGTTCTTATTCCTCTTATAAAGATCTCCCAAAGTTTTAATATAATGGAATTCAATTGTGGGAATTCAAACCTGAGGTGCATTTGGATAATTGGGCAAGTTTCATCCTAATTCAAATGGGTATTTCAATTTTTACAATTTAAAGTCCATTTTGGAAAATGAGTTACAAAACATTTGAACAAATCATGAAACTTTGCATATCCACTATTTTGGACCTAAGGAATTCAAACATGAAATCTGATTCAAACTTGGCTGCTGCAAATGAGAATTTTAGCACAACAGCTTGAATTCATTGTGTTGCTCTCATTTGAATTTTGAATTGAACAAATTTGTTCCAAAATCTGACTTTAGCTTTCTCACAAATATGGGAACTTCCCACCTTGGTTTTAGATCCCTCTTGGGTTCCAAGTCTTCAAATAAATATTTGAACTTGTGCGAAGAGAGCTCTCATGTGTATCATCACACGTGAAAAAGTTTAAACAAGTCCCATTTTTCATACATATGAAACCAACTTTGTGCAAACATGAGTTTCTTTGTATTCATATTTTGGGACCTTTACATTGCATGTAGCGTTTCATCTGTAGGAGAGTTGGTTAAGACTTGCTGAGTCATCGTGCTCATGGTTGCTGCTATGAGTGTTTGCAGGTGAGGAGTACCCCACGGACTCGGAGTACGAGTCCACCGGTGAGAGCTACCCTCCGTCGGGGACTACGGCTGTGTGGGAGCCCTACACGCCACGGTGATGCTGAGTGGAGCTAGTGTGGGTTGTCCGTAGGGCCGGACAACAAACTTTTGCTAGTTAGTATTGGCTTGAGTTGTACAAATACTTTCCGCTGCAGTAGACTCTGTACAGAAGTTATAAACTGAAGGTTGTACTATTTTTGTACAAATTAAGCATGTTTCAATGTAATACTATGTTTCCTTATTGTGTGTGCTGTCGGGTGTCACATCGTGTGGCACCACCCTCTGTGATCCTGGATCGTACTTATTTCGGTCCGTCCTACGCTGGCATCAGAGCTGCTTAGGGATAGCACACTAAGGACGGTACTACGGGAAAACTTAGGATTATGGAGAGGAATCGCTAGTATGCCCAAATAATGACTATATTAGTATAGTTACTTAAAGTGGCATGACTAACCTACTTGTTATAATTCTGAATTTTGATTATGTAGTGACGCACCTACGCTCAGATAAGACTGGTATGGAACGGCACCGAAAGCGGTTCAATTTTGGTTAGCTCACTCATGCGAGGGACGATGGGGCATGAGATGTTCCGTTTGGCAACGGACAGAAAGTGAATATGTTCTCTAAGACTCCTCATGTTTTAGAGACATGTGAACGGCACTAGCCTCCAGTGCGCAAACCTAGGGGCCAGAGGAGGAGACCCCATCGTGTGGTTTGTAACACGAAGTATGTACTTTAGGACTTTTATGTTTTATGGGGCATACGAAAATGCTGGTCCACCGGTGTGCTTAATTGCAAAGGTGTGGAGCCTGTAAAAGTCCCACAAATGTATGTGAATAAACTAAGGTTTGAATTCATTTGTGTGGCAAAGGCATGAAAAACGGGACTTGCTAACATTTTTCTTCATGCAAAGTGATAGATGGATGATCATCCAAAAATGAGGCTCACACTTTTATTTGAAGGTGTTGAACCAATAAGGATTTAAATACCTCTTTGCATGGTGGGCTCCAAAAAGGAATTATGGTAACATTTTTGAAACTCCAACCAAATTCAAATTACTATGCAAATTCAAACTGAATTTGGCGAATTCAAATTCTAGCCCTCCTTTCAAACTCAGAGTTTTGGAATTTGGGAGGATTAACTTTAGAAGATATTTTTGAGAGGAGAGTGGTGGGGGACCCACATGTCATTGGGCTGAGGATTTAGACTTGCACATGAAGCAAACATTGCACTGTCTCTGTTCTGTTCTCCAACCGACTGAGAGCTGCTTGTGTGCCACCGAGAGAAGCAACGGCGCCACCTCCTGCTCCCTGCTTCCACGCACTGGAGACCGAGTAAAGGCCCCTGATCGTGCGCACGGCGTGATCATCTCCTCAGACAGAGCGAAGTCCCTTATGTTTCTTCCTCCTCGCGAGAACACCGAGCAGAGCTTTCTCCCCACTGCTCCTCGGCTTGATCGGGAAACCGGCAGAAACTCGCACCCCTCTCCTCCATGAGCTGTTACACAGCGCCAAAAACTCAGTTCTCAACTCCCCGACCCAAAAGCGATAGACCTCCGGCGTTCCCGAGCCTTCAAACAAACACTCCGTGGCGACCTAACTGAAACCAACAATCAGGCGCTCGTGGACAGCTCTCCACAGGAACATTCACGGCCGAGCAAGAGCGGCAACGGAAGTGCACGGCCACCATGCTGCTCTCACCCAAATCTCAAGCCAAACCGTGAAGCATTGATGATGAATTTCGGGATTTTTCTCCGGCGGGTGCAAACCGAACGTCCGGTACGAAATCTTCTAATTCCCGCTCTCCAATCCTTAGGTTGTCAAAATTGGCACATGGCTGCTGAACTAGCACCTTTTTTGTAAAAGCCCAAGAAAAGGGACTTGCAAAAACTTTTCATCACCTCACAACACCACAGTTTTTGTTGTGAATATCTTGTGAAGAATTGTGAAGATCAAGTAACCTCCATCAAAAGGGGATTGGTTCAAACTTTCTACACATACGATAACACATGAGGGGTTGTTCTAGAACCAATTTAGAGTCATTTGCATGTTTGGACCCTAGTTGGATTAAGACCACCGAGTTGAAGTACTCAAGTGCAATGGGAGGGTTTGAAAATCAGAATTTGAACTAAATGTCCAACTCAAAATTTAAATGAGGGGAGGACATAATGGTGATTCAAAACTGTTATGTTCAAACTCTTGGTTGCAGCAGCTAACACAAGAATCAAATTGCATATTTGGATTCCTTAGGTCCAAATTAGTGGGTAGGCAAAGTTTCAGTAATTTTTGAAAAGGTTTGCTACCCATTTTTCTAAAAAGCATTCAAATGTGCAAAGAATTCACATACACATTTGAATTTGGGGGAAATTTGTCCAACTATACAAATGTAGCTCAGATTTAGACTCCAAACATTTGAATTGATCACTTGCCAAGTTTTGGAGATCTTTTGTGGGAGGAGGAGAGGCTGCCTGGTGGGACCCACATGTCATTGGGGAGGTTAAAAATTGCATAAAGATCAGCAGCCTTCGGGGTGAAGTTTTCTACTCGAGCAGAGCCGAGAACTCCACGGGCGCCACCGAGACACCCACCGCAGCGCCTCCCGGAGTCGGTTTCCTCACGCTGGCGAGCTACTCGTGGGTGGCTTGCACTCCCAGACGTGAACTGTTTCGCCACAACGCCGAAGGCACGTGTTCTACTCCTCTCTCGCGCAAGAACGGCACAGAGAAGCCGCCGCCTTCGTCAATCGTTCAGGAGCTGTTGTCCCTCGCGTGCAAACACCCAGGCGGTAGCAAAACGCCCTGGCAGTCTTCTCCACCGCCTCGTCGGGCCACAACCGAGAGCTTTTGGCCCTCACAACCCCGGCTTCACCGAGTCTTCACGGCGGCCGAAAAGAACCGAGCGGAGGTGCTCTCGTGGACAGCTCGACAGAGAACATGTCACGGCCGATCAAGAGTGGTTTTGGACATGCCAAGACTCCACGCTGCTCGACCCCAAAGCTTGGACCAAGTGACTGATCGTCGCCGGCGTATTTCGCAATTTACTCTCGGCCGGTGCCGAACCACCCTCGGGTACGAAATCTACAAATCCCCGACTTCTATTTGCTTAGAGCCCATCAAACTGCACTCACAGGAGCTAGACTTGACGGTGCCCAAGTTTACTTCTCAACCCTAGCTTGATTGTGGCTGTAGCTGGCGTATTTTCCGTTTTTTCCAGCCGTGGTTATGGCGGGAAGGATCGGGCTCACGGTGACAGCTAGGTTAGAGCTTTTCCCGAGCCTTTGCATGGCCATGTCGACGTTCCCTGGGATCCCCCGGTGCTGTAGAGCCCTTTCACTGAGGTTTTGGCGGGCTAGGTTGCCGGACGACATCGCCAAACTCGTACCGAGCCGCTGCACCGTCGCCGGCTAGGTTAGAGCCACGGCAGGTCGGGGGAGAGGATTCCAGTGTGTTCAGCATGTGGAACTAGGCCCTGACGGCGAGGTAGAGCGCGGGAGCTGGCCGGACGGCAAAAATTAGCGAGGCTCCGGCGAGCCCAGCGGCGCGCGGGAGCGGGAGCGCGAGGAGGAAGACGAGTTGGCCGGGCCCGCTCGTCAGTCGCTCAGTAAATAGTGTGGGGATCTTCTGTTGCATCAGATGATCTGTGACAATGCAGAGAACAGTTCTGTGGCCCCGAGTGGTGTAGCCGAAGGGGTGACACGTGTGGGCCGGACCCGCTGTCAGGGATTTGTACTTTTCCCGGTTAATTCAAATTCCAGAATTTCCCCAAACTTTAGAACCTCATAACTTTTGCTAGGAAGCTCCAAATTTTGTGATTCAAGTTGGGTTTGATTCATCTTATATAGGTCTATCCCAATATGCAACCCAATTTGTATGAAACCCATTATTTAATCCTGGAAAACTCTTTAAAGCTTTTCAGCAATAGAATTATAGAGGGAGTTTGGTTAATCCAAAAGTCCTGAAATTTTTCCAGAACATTCTCTAGAATGTTAGTGAACACCTGTAAAAGTTTCAGATCATTTGAAGTTGATTTGATCAGAGCAATTCAGATTTGAAAATGCTATATTCACTTAAATACAGAAACATTTTCAGAGAATTTCCAAAACTTGGAAATTCAGTTCTGGGCAAATCTTAGCTACAAAACTTCTAGGAAAATTCATGCAAACTCTATGAGCTATAACGGAAATTGTAGTTCACTAAGTTTGGCATGAACATGGGTGTTATCCCAGAATTAATTCTTCTTTGCTTAATTGCTTAGAAAATTATTCTGAATAAACCACTCATTGAAAAGTGCTAATCTTTGGTCCAAAGGGTTTTCTTGTGACAAGGAACTCACATGAAAATTCTCAGCTCCATTGGAGCTCTGAATCACCTCTGTTCTGTTTAACCACTTATGGTGATCAATATAGAAGAGGGGGAAAACCACTTAGCACTTAATCATGTGCTTAGGTTCAAACCCAAACCACTAGCACCAGTTTCATTTTAAATTCTTAAAGAAGGTTCCAGTTTTTGAAAACTTGTTAGTAGAACTTGTAGCAGAATCTTTACAATTAAACTTATGTGCATATTCATTAACGTGTAGTCGCTGAAGGCGAGGAGACTCCGGAAGTGCTTGACTTCCTCCTTCCGGACGAAGACCTAACCACTGACAAGCAGCAACAAGGCAAGCCCTGGTTTGCATTAAGCCTTTTATAAAGTTTTACTTTGTTTACATGCGTAGTGTGGAGTATGTATGTGCATTAGGTGTAGGATGGATGAAAACCCAACTGCATAACCAGAATTTTTCCCCCAAGAGTGAGGGTAGTGTCTAGGGCCTCGAATAGACAGGCTATGCTTAATGATTCATAGGACTTCGGTATAAGTCGAGTAGTTGGAATCTACTCGCAAGTTAGGCTTGGGACACACGGGATTGGTTCGAGTGATGTGAGATCACCTTAGTAATAAAAATGAGACTTGGCAGGGGCTAGGGCGCAGCAATAGGAAGTCTTGTGTGTGCAGCCCTGTCCGTGTCGATTGAGGACCGATCTGTGTGCGGCCCAGGCTGATCAAGTTTGAATGTACCGAAGACATATCGGATATATGGGCTCCGATAAACCGATGTATCCTAAACCTCCGGGCGTCGAGGCATAACACACCGATTTATAGGTGTAGGCTGACGGCAGCAAGGTGGAAATCTGCTAACGGGCATAGAGAGATGCTCCGTGTAGGGAACCTCCAGCTCGTTTCGGTGCGACCGGTTCGACGTTTGGGCTGTTGGGTGAAAGGTTGTCCCGTACGACATCGAGTGAACGTGCTGTGCAGCTCCACGGGTGGGCATACGTGACGTGCTCTTTGGGTGTCCCTGCAGGTGTATATCGAGTCGATTCGCCGTCCCTCGCGGTGAAGAGTACCACTTGGTCACTGAGTCGTGACGTAGGCTAATGTATAAAATGTGATGATTCAATATTGCTGTTATGATATAACTGTATTGCTACATGTGTGCCACCAAATATTGCTTACTAAATTTTCAGATTCCCGAACTGTTAACTTGTTGCTTAAAGATGAATTAAGGATGAACTTGTAGGCGTGTCCATTTGCTGCAATGTTACTATCCTATGTTCATTGTACACCTCATGTAGAGTTTCATGCCTAGGTGAGTCGGTTACGTCTTGTTGAGCCCTCGTGCTCACGGTTGCTCCTTAAGTGTTTTTCAGGTGAGGAGCCACCCACGGACTCGGAATACGAGTCCACCGGCGAGGGTTACCCTCCGTCGGGGACCACGGCTGAGTGGGAGCCGTACACGCCACGCTGAGCTGAGGAGTGCAGCTAGTGTGGGTTTCCCTAGGTCTGGGCAACCGACTTTTGCTAGATAGGCGGGCGTGAGTTGTATAAATTAGACTTCCGCTGTGTAATAAAGATACTAGTTTGTAACTGAGTATTGTACCAGTTTGTACAGTTCCAGTTGGTTTTTCCCATGTAATATATTGTGTCCTTATGACGTGTGCTGTCGAGTGTCGCATCGCGCGGCACCACCCTCTTCGATCCTGGATGAGCGGATTCCGGTCTGCCACAGCCTGGTATCAGAGCTGCATTGGGGATAGCACAGTACTTAAGGACTGTATTATGGGAAAACTTAGGCTTACGGTGAGGATCCTGTAGTTTGCCCATGTAAGGACTATATTAGCATAGTTACTTAAAGTGGCAAGACTAACTTATGTGTTATAATTCTGAATTTCAATTATGTAACGATGCACCTACGTTCTGGTAAGAATGGTAAGGAACGCCACCGAAAGCGGTTCAATTTCGGTTAGCTCCCCTGACGAGGAACGTGGTTCAGGGATAGGTCTCACAGCTTGGTGTGAGACGCCAAAATGAAACTCTTGGACTCTTCATGTTCCTGAGTTCATATAAAACGCTGATCCCTAGCGTGCATTAGGCAAGTAAGTGGAGACCCCATCGCGTGGTCAGTAACGCGAGAGTGTGTTTGCCTGGAAATAGCCCATGAGGACATACGCAGCGCTTGCCATCGGCTTGCCCTGCAGGGCAGTAGGTGGTATATGTTGGGTTGATAACATTCCCAACCGTGATGACCCGTTCAAGATCTACTCGGGTTCCTTGTCGTGTGGTGTTGAAACACGATCACGTACCTTGAGACGTGACTTAACTCAAGGACGGCCGTATGACAATGATACGGGCATTTGTATTTACTTTTAAATATGGTCCTGCCTGAAGTGGAAACAACCATTGAGTGCATCATTATTGTGTGGTCTTCTGCAGGTACTAACCACGTATGTATCCGTGTAGACAACGTGTGTGAGAGACCGTTTAGTGCCACACTTGAGACGTATATGCCGGTATAATCCGGTTAGGATTTTCTTTTTGTGAGGAACGTAGTACCGACATATCATAGGCATGTGCATGAAAGATACTGATAACAAGGAATTAAAATCACTAAGTTTCAACATTTAGGACCCTGGTTGGGTAGAAAAATTTTATAGTTGATCAGTGTAGTCCCAAATGATTGAAAAACAGAGTGCTCTGTTTTGGGCAGCAAGTCTGCTGAATTTTGACAGAGCATAACTCACAAATTAATTAGCCAATGGAGGTGTGGGATATAGTTCTGGAAAGGTGATTAAGTACTCTACAACTTTGTTGTAGACTTCCAGAGCTCAATCACACTTAAGATGGATTAAATTCCAGAGGAATGTAAACTGTCCAGAACCAGGACAGATTCAAAACACTCTCTGGACTGTTCTGTTTTTCAAGCATAACATGCAGTAGAAAAATAAAAAAAATTCGTATCATCCATCTTTAGAAAGGGAAGGAGATGTGTGACATCTTTGTAATTCAAAGTTTCTGTATTTTCAGTACGGAATTTAGTGGAAACCAAGGTTGAAAACAGCAACTTCCAAGGGAGGTGCTGTGGAAATCCTTCCAGAAATTCTGTTGACTTTGAATTACCATAACTTCTAAGCCAGAGCTGATCTGAGGGCAAATAAGTACTCGTTGCAAAGATACTGAAGTTAACTTTAACTGTGGTATTCAACTTGAGTCATGAAACTACCCAGAACCAGATCAAAACCTGGAATAGCTAGCAACTGGTCATTCTGATAGAGGAGTGACAATTGAACTCATTTGAGAGATTGTTGTACCATAAGAGGTTTAAGTACTTCCAATGGGTAGAACATACTCATGAGAGATTTGAGGTGGCCCGGCCTCCATCACGAGGCCGTGCCTCCTTGCCCGAGGAATTGCATTGGGTGGTGCCGTGTTATGCGGCACCCAACAGCAGACATATAAGGAACAATGTATTACATAAATCAAAAGCGGAAGCTTACAAATTTTTCTTTGCAAATAATTTACATAAAATAACTACAGCGGAAGTCTATAACCAGCTCACGTTGAATAACTACGAAGCACTCGAGAAGAGATCTAGCCCGCGGACTCCTCTCGCTAGCAACACGAAGACACGGCAGCGGCTAGGTTCTCCAAGTGTGACATGACTCGGAAGTTCCCGAGTCTCACCGGACAACCTTCTTTGTAGCGTTGAGGTTTACCTGCAAAACCACTTATATAGCAAGAGTGAGCACAAAGGCTCAGCAATACTTAACCGTCTCTCCTAAAGCATGCAACTCTACATGAGGGTAACTTAAGACCTAATCCTGTAATTTGCGAAAAGACTCACCTACGAGTTCATCCTTAACTTTCAGATTTTAGCCATAATAGTAGTGACCTTGCGCCCAGCAACATTGGAATTCCACAATCAAACAAGAAACGCTTCATTCCAATGTCACTTGTCCCAAGGTGGAAAATTAACTTTAGTTTGCTCTATTCTCTACTTCAAACAAGGTTTTCATGCAACTTTAACATAATCATAGCAGCAATTATACTTTCGCAAACTGTTTCCACACAAGTTGATTACTACGTCACAACATGGGAGCAAGCGGTACTCAATAACCGCGAGGCACGGTGATTCGAATCAAACACTACCCGGATAACTCGACACATACGCCCGCCTCTGAAGACCCAACTCTGGCGTCCTTCATTACGTCGTATGTGGCAACCTTTCTCAGGACACTAAACTGTAGAACCGGTCGCGCCGTCTTGGGCTCATAGGTCTAACGAGACGATGTGGTATGCCTCTACAGTCCAGTGAACCTGGTACATCGGTTTCCTGGTTCCCATATATCAGTAAGCATCCGGCACACAACTCAATACTTGCTCCTGGACACGGCATACGCATCGGTCCTTAACCGACACAGGCAGAGCTACTCGACCAAGACCTCGTCTTGTCGCAGCCTAACCCCTCTGCCCGGTCTCATCTTTAAAAATGTAAAGTTTAGTTTGCTCCCTATCCCAACCACACTTAGGATATTCTGAACTATAGCTCGCGAGTAGTTTCCAACTACTCGTCTTCTACCGGATGTCCTAGCCTATTTAGCACGGCCTTATTCTACAGCGATGATACAATGCTACCCTCGACCCCAGAGATTCATGTTTGGTTATGCAAGTGGAGTATCAACATCCTTGACCTAATGCACATACAAACCTTGACCAAATGTAGTGAACAAAGGGAAAACTTAAAAAAAAACAATTTAAGTGCAAACCGGGGCTTGCCTTGGTTTTGCAGGTGACTAAAGTCAGTTGAGATGAAGTTAGTTGCTGATGATGACTTGAAGCTTAACCCCTGCCTTCTTGCTCCTTGATCAAATCTTCACTTACCCCCGTTTAACCACTACATGTTATGAATATGTATACATGTTTAATTATAAAACTTTTTGCTAGCAAGTGCTAAAGACAAGTTTAAAACTGGAACTCTGTTCAAGAATTTAAATTGACACTGGGGTGGTGGTTTAAGTGTGTGTTTGAGCACTATCATCAAGTGAGAAGTGAGGTTCATCACTTGGGTGGGTGATCAACTAATGGTTGAACAGAACACTAATGATCCATGCTCCAATGGAGCTTGGAATTTTCTTGGGAGTTCCTTGTCACAAGAAAGTCCTCTGGACCAAAATTCAGAACATTTCACTAAGTGGATCTCCCAGAACAGTTCCCTAAGCATTTAAGCAAAAAGGAATTAATTCTAATTAAATTTGCTCTTTCATGCAAATTCAAGTGAACTATAATTTCATACATAGCTCAGAGAGTGTGCCTGAATTTTCGTAGGATTTTTGGAGCTAAGGAATGGCTAGAACTGAATTTCCAAGTTTTGGAAATCCTCTGAAAATGTTTCTGTACTTATTTGAATACAGATATTTGGAATTAGAATTACCCTAACTAAATCAACTCCAAATGAGCTGAAACTTTTACAGAAGTCTCCTAATATCCTAAAGAATATTCAGGCAAAATTTGGGAAATTTTGGATGAACCAAATTCCCTCTAAAATTCTTTTGCTAAAAAGCTTTAAAGAATTTCCAGAATTTTCTATTGGTTTTCATGCAAATTGGGTTGCATAATTGGATAGAGCATTTCATCCTGAATCCAACCCAATTTGAATCACTAAATTTGGAGCTTCCTAGCAAAAGTTATGAGGTTCTAAAGTTTGAACTAAATCTGGAATTCAAATTAATTCGGGAAATATTTAAATTCTGACGGTGGGTCCACCCTACACTTGTCGGTCGCCGGAGCTAAGCCACACGGGGCCACAGACCTTTTCCCGAGCCACCACACTGGATCACACCCACAACCGATCCGGATTTTTAATCTTCAGCTGCTGACACGTGGGCCCGTTGGGAGTCTTCTTCTTCCTTCCGCTCCCGCGCCTCCCCCTCGCCGGCGCTCCACTGGAGCTCGCCGGACCCGGCTTCCTGGCCGCCCCTCGGCCGGAGACTCGCCGCCTGGGGGTTTTCAGGGTCGGGGAACATGTCTACGGGGTTGGCTCGGGCTGCCGGTGGCTGGAAGTAGGCCGGCGACGAGCCGCGGCCATCGGTGACGATCGGCGCCGTCGCCCGACCCTTGTAGCCCGCTAACAGCTCAACCGAACCTCCCAAAAGCACCAGCAGAGGATGGGCTAGCTCAGCATAGCCTCAACGTGGCTTGGAAACAACGGCAAGTTGAGGTTCACCGTGCGCCCGAATGGTGTTGCGACGTCCGAGCTCGGGAACGCAAGAAATAGCCCGCCCAGTGTCGATTTCTAGCTAGGGTTTTGAAGGGAACTTAACCGCTAGCCAGTCTAGTGCTCATGTGCACGATTTGGTGGCCTAAAAACAACAATTACGATTGAATTTTGAGGATGTCTTACCCGAGGTCTCTTTGCACGTGCCAAGAGCAAATCGCCAAATTCTTGCTCAGGAGGTCATGGCTCGAGTGGAGGTTTGGCGAGGAGCAGCTGGGAACTCCGGTGCTCCTCTGGGTGTCCCAGCTCGGCCATGAAAGCCTCTTGGTGGCGCTGTCCACGTGAGTCCTCTTCGTCGGTCCTCGTCGGCCGCCGCGCCAACACGGCTTTCCCGGGGTAGGGAGGCCAGACAACGGCCGATGACATGTCGGGGTGGAGAGGGAGATGCCCTGGTGCCATTTTGGCATGCTGCCGAGGCTCGCACGCGATGGAACGATGGCGGCACGATGGAGCGGTGGTGGCGGCAGCGAGCGGCGTTGTTATCGGGTGTGGGCACGAAGCAAGGCCACGGGGTTTCAGCTGGTGCACGAGAGGATCAGGCCGGGCTCAAGAAGCGCCTGAGCGACTCGCCAGCACGATGAATCATCCGGGGGTGGCTGCTGCGTGGAGAGCTCGGTGGCGCCCGGGTGCTGCTGCTGTCACGCGCTCGGGAGAGGAAAAACAGAGACCGGTTTCCCTCTCACAGACAGCTGGGCCCCAGTGAACAGGCAGAGAAACTTAAGGAGCAAGTTTATTTGACTCCATGGCAAGTGGGTCCACCCCTGCTCCTCCCATAAGATCTTCCAAAATTTGGCACAAAGCAAATTTAACTTCTGAAGATCTCTGATTCAAAAGCTAATTGACAATTTGACAAGTTGTGCCACAGTTTCAAATTTAAATTCAAATTTAGAGGAAATTTACAAGTCCCCTTGATATACATATCAAAGCACCTCCAAATTTGAATTTGAAGGTTATCTCAAACAATGCTTTGAACAAATGGTATATGAGCTCAAACATTCTCCAATTTTGGAACCTAAGCTCTTTAATACCTGAGGACTGCAATGTTCATCTCATATATATGCTTTTGGACCATCTGATCATGAATGCTTTGCAAGGGTTCAAAAATGGGGTTTAAACTTCCCTCCCCTCTACTCATAGAGAATGTGCATATGAGTTAGGTGTTTGGGAGTGAAATTCTTTCCCGGGTTAACCTGTGTTCAACAAGAGTTAAAAAAAATTTTAGCTCTTCCCACATGTCCATGTTTGAGTTTATCATTTTATGTGACATAACTCAAATCATTCCCTTGTCTAACAGGTTTGAATTCAGCATGAACTCAACATGATCATAGTCCATTCCCTTTTTGGCTCACCCTCAAATCAGAAAGTTGCCACCACATTCTCCTCAATTCAAAGGTATGAGGCTCCATGTGTATCCAAAAGTTTGGCAGCAATTTGAGTTGAGCCTTTGAGACTAAAGACCTTACTGTTGTTCTTTCTCGTGTACATGTATGATTAAACATGAGTTAAACTCCACCCTGGTCCACACATTCAAAGGCATGCTTGAACCCATGTGGTTGCACCTCATGTACACCATTCTATGTAAGAAAATTTTTGTAAGTCCCATTTTTCATGAACTAGAAACACAATGATGTTCAATCATCCGTTTCTTTGCATTCACGTTTTTGGGACTTTTACAAGATTATCTTCAACTAGTGAAAGATTTTAATATAGGTCTCACTCAAGTTTCTTTTACTAGAGACCATGTTTGTGTCGTATTGAAGGTAAAAGGGTGGTATACGTGATGACAAAGCGATAGTAACGTCTCATAGTGACCAAACCTAGTTGTGATGAACTTCCAAAGAGGAAGTCCATCAATTGGGATGTAAACTAGCTTGTATTTGGTCTGGTAATGGTGTAGATTGTGCAAAGTTATTACATTATCTGTATACGAGATGTATCGCATGAATTTATTGTCATCATGTTTTTACACCTATTTCATTTGACTGCATGAAATATGTTGCGGGACTCATGGTTATTGTCGTATGGTTGCAGATGATTCACACTAGGACCATGCACGAGGTTGGTGGCTCTAGCAAGCAGGGAGGCGATGACTCCCAGCCACCTGCCTACGACAGCACCCCGCAGCAGCAACCACCACCGCCGCCTCCGCTTACTCTAGCGGCTGTGATAGCCGCACTGGTGGGGGGTCGTGAGGAGCAGACCGATCCGCTCCGCACGATCGTGCAGAATACGTCCCAGGCGGGGGGGGGGGGGGGCGTCAAGAGAGGGGGCCTCGTGAGCCCCGTGAAGTGTCGTACTCGGACTTCATGAGTACGCACCCTCCAGTGTTCACTGAAGCAGAAGAACCACTAGAGGCCGACAACTGGCTGCGGACCATCGAGTCCAAGTTCGGGCTGCTCCAATGCACGGAGCGGCAAAAGACTCTGTTCGCAGCGCAGCAGCTTCACGGTGCCGCTGGTGCATGGTGGGCGAACTATGTCGCCTCATGTCCGGCTGGCCATGCCGTGGAGTGGGAAGAGTTCGGGGAGGTGTTCCGCGCCTATCATATCCCTCCCAATATAATGAAGAGCAAGTTCCAAGAATTTTTGGAACTGAAGCAGGGCGGGAGGAGTGCCCATAACTACTCCCGTGCCTTCAACCATCTGGCGCAATATGCCTCAGACTACGTCTCCACCGAGGAGAAGAAGCGGGAGCATTTCTATCGGGGGTTACACCCCGAGATGAAGACGCATCTCATTCAGTGGAATCACAGCACCTTCAACAACCTCGTCAATGCTGCGATTATGCAAGAGGACGCTCAGCGGGAGTTGGCAGCTGAGCAGCGGAAGCGCAGTGCTCCACCCAACAGTGGGGGTGGCGCTCCCCAGAAGTACCGCATGGTGTACCGGACACCATCCGGACAGCAGTGGCATCCACCGGCACGACCTCAGTGGTTCGGGGGACGTTCTTTTCAGTCACCTCCGTTCCGACCGCCGATGCCACCACCGGGACCGCAACAACAGCAGCAGCAGATGGCGCCCCAGGCGTTTCCACCGCCACAACACGCCCTGGGTTTCCGTCCGCCGATCAGCGGAGGACCGACCCGCTTCACTTGTTTCACGTGTGGCCAGGCGGGCCATTTCGCGAAGGACTGTCCCCAGGGGCAGCAGAGCAGCGGGCAAGCCCAGTTCCAGGGCGGTGCTCGAGGCCGACCTCCGGTCAAGAAGGTTGGTCAATGGACTGGGGGCGTTCGCCACCTCGACAATGAGGACGCCCAAGACGGAGACAAAGTGCTGGCGGGTACGTTTACTCTCAACGACCAAGCCATCATTCTATTATTTGATTCTGGTGCAACCCACAATTTCATAAGTGCATCATATGTGGTTAAGCATCAGCTGGAAGCCTTTCCAACTGAGTGTTCTTATATGATCTGCTCACCGGGAGGAAAGATTTCAGCAACTATGATGATTCCGAAAGCACCCCTGTGCTTAGGTGGGAAGGTATACCCCACCACTATGATTATTCTTGAGGGGCAGAAGATTGATGCAATCTTAGGAATGTCATGGCTAAGCTACCATGGCGCTGTCCTGGAAACTTTAACGTGGACGGTTCATCTCAACTCCCCACTACACCATCCGCAGTCCCTCCTATTAGATAATCCAGTCCGGGAGGTTTCAGCGATTAATAATACTGAAGCTCTCAAGTTAGAGGACATTCCCGTAGTCCGGGAGTACCTCGACGTGTTTCCGGATGACCTTCCGGGCATGCCAACTTAGCGGGATGTCGAGTTCAAGATCGAGCTTGCACCCGGGACTACTCCTATCTCCCAGAGACCATACAAAATGGCTCCGAACGAGCTGGCTGAACTGAAGGAACAGCTCAATGATCTGTTGAGCAAGGGTTTCATTAGGCCGAGTTCCTCGCCTTGGGGATGCTCGGCGCTGTTCGTGAAGAAGAACGATGAAACCTTGAGGCTGTGTGTGGACTACCGGCCGCTCAACGCTGTCACCATCAAGAATAAGTACCCACTGCCCCGCATCGACATATTATTTGATCAACTTGTGGGTGCAAGTGTGTTCTCCAAGATGGACCTTCGCTCTGGATATCATCAGATAAAGATCCGGGCGGAGGATATCCCGAAGACGGCTTTCTCGAAGAGATATGGATTATATGAATATCTCGTCATGTCATTTGGTCTCACAAATGCTCCTGCCCATTTCATGTATCTCATGAACTCGGTGTTCATGCCGGAGCTGGACAAGTTTGTGGTGGTGTTCATCGATGACATCTTGGTTTACTCCAAGACAGAAGCAGAACATGCTGACCACTTGAGGATCATTCTCCAACGATTGCGAGACCACAAGCTCTACGCCAAGTTCAGCAAATGCGAGTTTTGGATCAGCCAAGTGCCATTCTTGGGACATATCATCTAAGCAGGAGGCATTGCGGTTGACCCAAATAAAATTGAGCAAGTGCTGAAATGGAAAGCTCCCACTTCAGTTCATGAAGTCAGAAGGTTCCTCGGTTTAGCGGGATACTATCGTAGATTCATTCCAAGCTTCTCCAAGCTCGCTAAGCCAATGACATATTTGCTGAAGAAAGGAACGAAATATGTTTGGAACACGGCGTGTGAAGGAGCGTTCCAGCATTAGTGAAGCATCTCACAACAGCCCCGGTCTTAGCTCAACCGGATACGACCAAGCCCTTCGACGTATATTGTGACGCGTCTGGTATTGGGCTCGGCTGCGTGTTGATGCAGGAAGGACGTGTGGTCGCATATGGCTCACGCCAACTTCGGAACCATGAGCAGCACTATCCGACTCATGATCTTGAGCTCGCTGCTGTGGTCCTGGCGTTCAAAATCCGGAGGCACTATCTCCTTGGGAATTTGGTGCACCTCTAGACCGACCACAAGAGCTTGAAATACATTTTCACCCAGAAGGAGCTGAACATGAGGCAAAGGAGGTGGTTAGAACTGATCAAAGATTTTGAGATTGAGATTCACTACCACCCCAGCAAGCCGAATGTGGTCGCCGACGCGGTGAGTCAGAAATCACATGTCCATAACCTCACCATTACACCGGTGGAGGAGGAAGAGCCAAGTTTATACTTGGTTCCTTATGGATCGCTCTACAACCTGGCCCTCATCCCAACTATCAGGGAGGACATCATTGCAGCTTAGAAGATTGATAAGGGCATGGCACATCTCCGTAGACGGATAGTCAATGGGGAGATCAAGTGTCTCCGGAAAGATGATGAGGGGACTCTATGGTTCAATGACCGCATAGTCGTACCCCGAGATATGGAGCTGAGGAGAAAGATCCTCGATGAAGCTCACTTGTCTAAATACTCCATTCATCTGGGCAGCAAAAAATGAACCAAGATTTGAAAAAGAAATTTTGGTGGACGCAGATGAAGCGGGAGGTAGCGCAGTACGTATCTGAGTGTGATACGTGTAGACGAGTGAAGGCTGATCATATGAGAAAATCAGGGCTGTTGCAACCCCTGAAGATCCCGGCATGGAAATGGAAAGATGTGAGCATGGATTTCATTGTGGGATTACACCTAACATCCAACAAGCATGATTCCATTTGGGTGATCGTTGACCGACTAACCAAGTCGGCTCACTTCATTCCCGTGCATACACATTTCCATGCCAACAGATATGCGGAGTTATATATTGCCAGGATCCTATGCTTGCATGGCGTACCCAAGACCATAGTGTCAGACCGAGGTGCATTGTTTGTATCTCGCTTTTGGGAGCAGTTGCACGCTGCTTTGGGTACTAAACTGATTAGAAGCTCCGCCTACCACCCTCAGACAGATGGCCAAACAGAGAGGGTGAATCAGGTTCTGGAAGACATGTTGAGAGCATGTGCCATCCACCATGGTAGGAACTGGGATGATCACCTACCGTTGGCGGAATTCTCGTACAACAACGGCTATCAGGCGAGTATCAAGATGGCACCCTATGAAGCTCTCTACGGTCGCAAATGCCGTACCTCATTAAACTGGTGCGAGTCCGGTGAAAGGGTCACATTCGGGGTTGATGTGGTGGAACGACGCCGAAGAGCGCGTTCGGACGATTCAAGCTAATTTGAAGGCCGCTCAATCGCGGCAAAAGAGCTACGCTGATAAGAGGCGTAGACCGCTGCACTTTGATGTCGGGGAACACGTGTACCTCCGCGTGTCTCTGATGAAGGCCGTGCACCGGTTCGGTGTGAAGGGGAAACTCGCTCCCCGTTTCATTGGACCCTATGCTATCACCGAGAAGTGTGGACCAGCGGCGTATAGACTGGAGCTACCGGCATCTCTTGCTGGTGTCCATGACGTTTTCCATGTTTCACAACTGAGAAAGTGTCTGAAGCATACCGCTGCTGTTCCTACCGAAGACATCTGCGAGCTGCAACTGGATTTAACGTATGATGAATATCTGGTGCCGATTATTGATGAGAAAGCCCGAACCACGCGTAGCTGAACGTTGTGGTTCTACAAAATACTCTGGAGCAACCACACTGCAGAAGAAGCAACGTCGGAGAGCGAGGAATTCCTTCGCTCAAATTACCCGGACTTCATGGCGTCTCAGCACGAGTAAGTCCCTATTACATCGCTGTCTCTTCCTTTGTAATCTCGGGACGAGATTCTTTTAAGGGTGGAGGGATGTAAAAGCCCAAGAAAAGGGACTTGCAAAAACTTTTCATCACCTCACAACACCACAGTTTTAGTTGTGAATATCTTGTGAAGAATTGTGAAGATCAAGTAACCTCCATCAAAAGGGGATTGGTTCAAACTTTCTACACATATGATAACACATGAGGGGTTGTTCTAGAACTAATTTAGAGTCATTTGCATGTTTGAACCCTAGTTGGATTAAGACCACCGAGTTGAAGTACTCAAGTGCAATGGGAGGGTTTGAAAATCAGAATTTGAACTAAATGTCCAACTCAAAATTTAAATGAGGGGAGGACATAATGGTGATTCAAAACTGTTATGTTCAAACTCTTGGTTGCAACAGCTAACACAAGAATCAAATTGCATATTTGGATTCCTTAGGTCCAAAATAGTGGGTAGGCAAAGTTTCAGTAATTTTTGAAAAGGTTTGCTACCCATTTTTCTAAAAAGGATTGAAATGTGCAAATAATTCACATACACATTTGAATTTGGGGGAAATTTGTCCAACTATCCAAATGTAGATCAGTTTTAGACTCCAAACATTTGAATTGATCACTTGCCAAGTTTTGGAGATCTTTTGTGGGAGGAGGAGAGGCTTCCTGGTGGGACCCACATGTCATTGGGGAGGTTAAAAATTGCATAAAGATCAGCAGCCTTCGGGGTGAAGTTTTCTACTCAAGCAGAGCCGAGGACTCCATGGGCGCCACTGAGACACCCACCGCAGTGCCTCCCGGGGTCGGTTTCCTCATGCTGGCGAGCTACTCATGGGTGGCTTTCACTCCTAGACGTGAACCGTTTCGCCACAACACTGAAGGCACGGGTTCTACTCCTCTCGCGCGCAAGAACGGCACAGAGAAGCCGCCGCCATCGTCAATCGCTCGGGAACTGTTGTACCTCGCGTGGAAACACCCAGGCGGTAGCAAAACGCCCTGGCAGTCTTCTCCACCGCCTCGTCGGGCCACAACCGAGAGCTTTTGGCCCTCACAACCCCGGCTTCACCGAGTCTTCGCGGCGGCCGAAAAGAACCGAGCGGAGGTGCTCTCGTGGACAGCTCGATAGAGAACTTGTCACGGCCGAGCAAGAGGGGTTTTGGATGCGCCAAGACTCCACGCTGCTCGACCCCAAAGCTTGGACCAAGTGACTGATCGTCGTCGGCGTATTTCGCAATTTACTCTCGGCCGGTGCCGAACCACCCTCGGGTACGAAATCTGCAAATCCCCGACTTCTATTTGCTTAGAGCCCATCAAACTGCACTCACAGGAGCTAGACTTGACGGCGCCCAAGTTTACTTCTCAACCCTAGCTTGATCGTGGCTATAGCCGGCGTATTTTCCGTTTTTCCAACCGTGGTTATGGCGGGGAGGATCGGGCTCATGGTGACAGCTAGGTTAGAGCTTTTCCCGAGCCTTTGCATGGCCATGTCGACGTTCCCTGGGATCCCCCGGTGCTGTAGAGCCTTTCACTGAGGTTTTGGCGGGCTAGGTTGGCCCGGCGACATCGCCGAACTCGTACCGAGCCTCTGCACCGTCGCCGGCTAGGTTAGAGCCACCGCCGGTCGGGGGAGAGGATTCCAGCGTGTTCAGCATGTGGAACTAGGCCCAAATGGAGAGGGAGAGCGCGGGAGCTGGCTGGATGGCAAAAATCAGCGCGGCTCTGGCGAGCCCAGCGGCGCACGGGCGCGGGAGCGCGAGGAGGAAGACGAGTTGGCTGGGCCCGCTCGTCAGTCGCTCAGTAAATAGTGTGGGGATCTTCTGTTGCACAGGATCATCTATGACAATGCGGAGAACAGTTCCGCGGCCCCGTGTGGTGTAGCCGAGGGGGTGACACGTGTGGGCCGGACCTGCTGTCAGGGATTTGAACTTTTCCCGGTTAATTCAAATTCCAGAATTTCCCCAAACTTTAGAACCTCATAACTTTTGCTAGGAAGCTACAAATTTAGTGATTCAAGTTGGGTTGGATTCATATTGAATAGCTCTATCCAAATATGCAACCCAATTTGTACGAAACCCATTATTTAACTCTGGAAAATTATTTAAAGCTTTTCAGCAAAAGAATTTTAGAGGGAGTTTGGTTAATCCAAAAATCCTCAAATTTTGCCAGAATATTCTCTGGGATGTTAGTGAACTCCTGTAAAAGTTTCAGATCATTTGAAGTTGAGTTGATCAGGGCAATTCAGATTTGAAAATGCTGTATTCACTTAAATACAGAAACATTTTCAGAGAATTTCCAAAACTTGGAAACCAAAAATGCTAGGAAAATTCATGCAAACTCTATGAGCTATAATAAAAATTTTAGTTCACTAAGTTCGGCATGAACATGGGTGTTATCCCAGAATTAATTCTTCTTTGCTTAATTGCTTAGAAAATTATTCTGAACAAACCACTTAATGAAAAGTTCTAATCTTTGGTCCAGAGGGTTTTCTTGTGACAAGGAACTCACACGAAAATTATCAGCTCCATTGGAGCTATGAATCACCTCTGTTCTATTTAACCACTTATGGTGATCAATATAGAAGAGGGGGAAAACCACTTAGCACTTATCATGTGCTTAGGTCCAACCCAAACCACTAGCACCATTTTCATTTTAAATTCTTAAACAAGGTTCCAGTTTTTGAAAACTTGTTAGTAGAACTTGTACCAGAATCTTTACAATTAAACTTATGTGCATATTCCTTAACGTGTAGTCGCTGAAGGCGAGGAGACTCCGGAAGTGTTTGACTTCCTCCTTCCGGACGAAGACCTAACAACTGACCAGCAGCAACAAGGCAAGCCCCGGTTTGCATTAAGCCTTTTATAAAGTTTTACTTTGTTTACATGCGTAGTGTGGGGTATGTATGTGCATTAGGTGTAGGATGGATGAAAACCCAACTGCATAACCAGAATTTTTCCCCCAAGAGTGAGGGTAGTGTCTAGGGCCTCGAATAGACAGGCTATGCTTAATGATTCATTGGACTTCGGTACAAGTTGAGTAGTTGGAATCTACTCGCGAGTTAGGCTTGGGACACACGGGATTGGTTCGAGTGATGTGAGATCACCTTAGTAATAAAAATGAGACTTGGCAGGGGCTAGGGCGCAGCAAGAGGAAGTCTTGTGTGCGCAGCCCTGTCCGTGTCGATTGAGGACCGATCCGTGTGCGACCCACGCTGATCAAGTTTGAACGTACCGAAGGCATATCGGATATATGGGCCCCGATAAACCGATGTATCCTAAACCTCCAGGCGTCGAGGCATAACGCAACGATTTATAGGTGTAGGCTGAGGGCAGCAAGGTGGAAATCTGCTAACGGGCATAGAGAGATGCTCCGTGTAGGGAACCTCCTGCTCGTTTCGGTGCGACCGGTTCGACGTTTGGGCTGTTGGGTGAAAGGTTGTCCCGTACGACATCGAGTGAGCGTGCTGTGCAGCTCCACGGGTGGGTGTATGTGACGTGCTCTTTGGGTGTCCCTGCAGGTGTATATCGAGTCGATTCACCGTCCCTTGCGGTGAAGAGTACCACTTGGTCACTGAGTCGTGACGTAGGCTAATGTATGAAATGTGAGGATTCAATATTGCTGTTATGATATAATTGTACTGCTACATGAGTGCCACAAAATATTGCTTACTAAATTTTCAGATTACCGAACTGTTAACTTGTTGCTAAAAGATGAATTAAGGATGAACGTGTAGGCGTGTCCATTTGTTGTGATGTTACTATCCTATGTTCATTGTACACCTCATGTAGAGTTTCATGCCTAGGTGAGTCGGTTAAGTATTGTTGAGCCCTCGTGCTCACGGTTTCTGCTTAAGTGTATTTCAGGTGAGGAGCCACCCACGGACTCGGAATATGAGTCCACCGGCGAGGGTTACCATCCATCGGAGACCACGGCTGAGTGGGAGCCGTACACGCCGCGCTGAGCTGAGGAGTGCAGCTAGTGTGGGTTGCCCTAGGGCTGGGCAACCGACTTTTGCTAGATAGGCGGGCGTGAGTTGTATAAATTAGACTTCCGCTGTGTAATAAAGACACTAGTTTGTAACAGAGTATTGTACCAGTTTGTACAGTTCCAGTTGGTTTTTCCCATGTAATATATTGTGTCCTTATGACGTGTGCTGTCGGGTGTCGCATCGCGCGGCACCACCCTCTGCGATCCTGGATGAGCGGATTCCGGTCCGCCACATTTTTGTTGCTTGATTGGAGGGTTAGAACCAACGGACGACGGCGTTGAACTTCAACCAAGGCCGCCGCACGTCGCCGAGGCATCTCCGGTCACCGGCAGCCCAAGATAACCTCACAGTCATGTTCCTCGACGTCTATAACGCTCTGGCGGCAAGCCCCATCTTGGATGGTAGCCGGAAACGGTCGGCCGGCGAGCACCGGTTTACTCTGGCGAGCTGAGCGCGCGGGCGCGGGAAGACAGCCGGAGGAAGAAGAAGCCCGGGTGGGTCCCGGCTTTCAGCGGATGAAAGGTTTAAATTTGTGATCTGTTGTGGCCGGATCCGGTGTGCTAGCGCGCTGGACCCTGTGAACCCCGTGTGGGTTCAATTCTATTGGCTGGGATTTAAATAGCGGGCCCAGTCAAATTTCAGTAGGGAAAATAATTCCAGAGATTGCCACAAGTTTGGAAATTCATATCTCTGTGTAGAAACCTCCAAATTGAGTAATTCCAATTGGGTTGGATTCATTTTCAGAGGTCTATCCAAATATGAACTCAGATTTGTATGACAGTCAATATATAATTCTGGAAAATTCTTTGAAGTTTTCTGAAAAAGAATTATTGAGGGAGTTTGGTTTATCCAAAAATCCTCAAATTTTGCTAGAATATTCTTTAGCATATTGTTCACCTTATAGCAAATTTTCAGATCATTTGAAGATCATTTGAGTAGAAATTTGCTAAATACAAACTGCTACGTTCATAAGAGTCCAGAAACATTTTCAGAAAATGTTTCCCACTTGTAAAATCTATTCTTGGCAATCCATAGCTCCAAAAATCATAGGAAAATTTATGCAAGCTCTCTGAGACATAATTGAAATTTCAATTCACTAAATTGGGCATGAAAATGCACAGTACTTTATAATTAATTCTTTTGATTAGAAATGCTTAAGGAATTGTTCTGGGGGAACTACTCAAGTAAAAGGTCCAAATTTTTGATCAAATTACTTTCATGTGACCAGGAACTCACATGTAATTTATTATCTCAAGTTGAGCATTAGAACTCCCTGTTCTTATTCTCCATACTTATGTGTATGTGGATAAATACATAAGAGCATTATGGGAATTATGGAGAACACATTTGTACTCCACATTAGCTGCAATTTGGCAAGATAAATCTCTAGGTAGTATAGAACCTGCTGTAAAAGTTTTGAGACAATTGAAGTTCTTGTTCTTCAGTTGTATTCAACTCTTTTCAGCTCATCTCTTATGGTCATTAGGAAAGTTAGTATATAGCTAAGACACTAAGACCAAGTAAGTTCATTTCTGTTTCTTTGCACAACAGAGGCAAACCAAGCCATTCTTGGATTTTCCACACAACCTCTGTTACTAAGAAATCAAGTCTTAATTTCTTTTCAATTCATTCTATAAAAATTGTGCATATACATTTCAATAGGAATCACGACGAAGGGGATTCAAACGAGCGATTCATTGAAGTGGATCAGGCTCCGTAGAATCAAGGGTTGATCAACCAAGATCACTAAATGATTATATACGACTACCCTGCAAAACAGGCAAGATCCGGTTTGCATTTAACAGCTTAAAGTTTTTACTTTGTTTTCACTTTCGGTTAAGATATGAAATGTGCATTAGGTCTAGTTGTTTGACACTCCTTTTGCATGACCAAATGAACCCATGGAGTATCGGGTAGGTGTCTTTCACCGTGTAGAACTGCCATGCTTAAGTAAGGTTCTGTGGAAGTCGAGTGGTGAGATGCTACTCGCATGATCAGGAACAACAGGGGCATACGGGATTGGTTCAAAAATAAATTAGCAAGTTAAAGTTGAGACTGAAAGGTTGTAGGGGCAGCAGGACATAAGGGCCTGGGTGCTATAGACCTGTCCGTGTCGGTCAAGGACCGATCCGTATGCGGCCCTGTTGAACATGTTTGAGTTGTGTACTGGACACATGCTGGATATATGGGACCCAGTAAACCGATATACCTCGGGAATCTTGCGTTGAGCCTTTTCGGGTCGCCTCAGGCGAGACGGCCAGTGTGCAGTATGTGGGTAATATTCTCATGACATCTCATGTCGGTAGGTGCACCATGAGAGTGGCTACTGTACGGGGCGACTTGATCGATTCAACGGGGGTGAAATGGGAGAAAGGCTGTCACGTACAACGTCAGTGATGGTTGCTATAGGCATCGTCGAGTACGGGCGTACGTGTCATGTAGTGCGGGTGTTATTGATTAGAATCACCGTCGCTCGCGGAATGGACCGAGCATACATGTTCTCACAGTCGTGACGTAGTAAGAACTTGCATAAGAAAGGAACTAATCACATTGGTTGAAGTTTATACTATCTTTGTGATGCATCTTTGATGAATAGTTAGTGCAAACTCGATTCTTTTATGCCGTGAGCAAATTACATCGGGGGAAAGCGTTTCTTGTTTGATTGTGGACTCGCGATGTGGCGTGCCCAAGGTTACTTTAAATTGCTGCACATAATACCTGAAAGTAAGGATTCACTTTTAGGCGTGTTTATTATGCATTATGCCAACCTACTTTAGGTTCATAACCTCACATAGAGTTTCATGACTAGGATGACGGTTAAGTCTTGCTGAGCGTTATGCTCGTGGATGCTATCCGAGTTATTTTGCAGGATTGACTTCATGCTTATGAGAAGGGATGCCAATGAGACTCGGGAACCTCCGAGTGATTACTCAAGAGCATCCTCACCACCGTGGTTTCTCTTCGTGTTGCTAGTAAGAAACTGACACGACCCCACGGTCTTGTAGAGCCAGGATCACGCTGAGGGATGCTGCGTTGCACAGCACCGGATAACACACGTGAAAGGTACAAAGCGGAAGCAAAATTTTATTACATAAACTGGTTTATGAACATGTTTACATCAAAATAAGTTCAGTGTACACTCACGGGCGTAGACTAAGCATCAAGTGCACGTTCAGCCCTTGAACGTGTCCTTGATAGCACACACGCACACTAACTCTGCGGCGTGCACGACTCCCACTCGACGGGGTTCCCCTCCTGGGGTTCCGTATCCTCTTCGGGAGTCCCTTCCTCATAGAACCCTGCAAAAGCTTCAAACACAAGCAGTGAGCACGAAGGCTCAGCAAGTCTGAGCCGTCTCACCTATACATGGAACTTCTACATGAGGGGTGATGGGTACATGAGGTAAAATCATTTGCAAAGGACTCGCCTAATTAGTGGAACCTTATTTTCATGTTTTAGCAGCAGGTTGTGGGAACCTTACGCTAAGGCACATGAGAGAGCCGCAATCAAACAAGAAACGCATTTCTCTCATGTACTTTGCCCAATGTTGAAGAGAACTTTAGTTAGCTCTACACTACAGCAAATCATTAGCAATCAAGTCCATCATTCAATCAGCAACATTTTAACATGCAACTAGCCTGTTCTTTCTACGTCACGGTACAGTGAACAAGTGGTACTCACTGACCGCGAGGGACGGCGATTATAATCGATTTACACCTGCAGGGTTACCCGGACAACCCGTCACGTACGCCCGTACTCGATGTTGCCTACAACAATCATCACGGACGCCGTACGCAACTACCTTTCACCCGTTAGCCAAATATTGAACCGGTCCCATCGTCCTGAGCAAGAGGTCTCTGCACGCGCATCTCTGTGCCGCCAGCCGATTTACACCTCAAGCTCTCAACCTACCCTCTGAACGACGGGCAATGCCTCAATACCCAGCTACTCGAGTTACATCAGTTTCCCGGTTCCCATATAGCCGGTAGGTCTTCGGTACTGTTCTAGCTTGTTCAACAGGCCCGCACACGGCTTGGTCCTCAATCGACCCAAGCGGAGCTACAGCACACAGGCCCCGAAGTCCTGCTGCCCTTACCCTCCGCTTGGTCTCATTTTCTTGCCATGTGTTTCATGTGCCATCACTACCCGAGTCGAGTGCCTCTAGCCTATGCTCGCGAGTAGTTCCAACTACTCGACTTGTACCGAATCCTACACTATCTTAGCATTGCAGTAGCTAACGGGGTTTGCAATCCTAAACCCAACCCATGGTTTTCTTGGCTATGCAGTTGGTTTCCAAACAAGACTCTAATGCAAAGAATAAAGTAATCAAGTATGTGCTCAAAACAATAAAAACTTGTAAAAAGGTTAATGCAAACTGGAGCTTGCCTTGCTGCTCTTGGTCGTAGGCTAGCTGCTCCTCCGGAGTAACAAAGTCTAGGACTTCGGGTTCCTCCTCGACCTTAGCGACTACATGATATAAGATATACACGTATTAATTTGAATGCGTTTATATTAAGTTTGAACTTGTGAAGCTTATAAGCCCCACTAGACAGACTCAATGACTGTGAAACTTTTACTGTGGCTTGGTTACAACCTAAACAGAGACTTGGTCATGTTTTAGTTGCAGCAAAGCTCATTTGAGCCCTCCACAATTAATTATGTACTTCACCTTAACTGAAGGCTTTTAGGGTGTTCTAAGGATTTTCAGGAAACAAACTATGACTTTCTGAAAACTAGATTTTCAGAGGGTTCTAATGGAGTTGGTCTCACTTAATTTGAAGGTTCCTAGCTAAAGATATGAGCTAAACAATTTCAGAGAAAATTCTGAAAATATTTCTGAACATTTTCTATTTTCTTTGGAACAGTTTCACTAATCAGACCATTAGGTGGATCAAATGAGCTCAAATGGATCTGAAGTTTTTATGGTAGTTCGGGGATATTTTGGTGAACAACCCAGCAAAATTTCAGGATTTTCCTCCAAAGGATTCTCCAGTTAAAATTCCGAACAGTTTAAACTTGGAGGAATTAATTCTGGAGAATTAAGTATTTTCAGGAAGTGAAACTTGATTTGCTGGAAAGTGCTCAGAGAGCCGAATCCAACGAAATTTGGTTCACTCAATTTGGAGCTTTCTAGCCAAAGTTATGAGGATTTGAAATTTGGAAGAATTCTGAAAATCGGGGAAAAAGTTTAAACTCTCGGGGGCCCGCGGGGACACGTGTTGAGCGCGGAGGTGTCCGGCACACTGAGGCCCACAGGGTATTTGCGCGCCAGCACAGCCGATCCCGTCGACACCCAATCCTGGTTTAAATCCTTCAGCCGCTGACACGTGGGCCAGCCGGCTTCGTCTTCCTCCCGCCGTTCTCTCACGCCCGCGTCGCCGACCTCGCCGGAGCAGACTCGAAGCCCGCCGGCTCGCCGCTGCCAGACCTCCCATTGTCTGAAACTCGCCGCTAGGGGGTTGACGGCATCGAGGAACACGTCAGTGGTGTCAGGTCAGGCTGGGGGTGACCGGAAATAGCCCGGCGACGTGCCGCGGCCTCGGTTGAGTTTCGGCGCCGTCGACCGTGGGTTCCAACATGCCAACACCTCGAACAAACGTTCCTACAGCATCAGTGTACCTCTAGGAAGCTCGACAAGGTGTCAAAAGGGTTCAGGAATGGCGGCAAGTCGGTTGGCACCGTGTGACCGATCGTGCCCGCCATGACCGCCCTTGATCGAGCTCGAAATTCATCACTCCTAGACAGTTTCACGCCACGGATGCAGAAAAGAACTTGATCGCCGGCTAGTCCAGCGTCTATGTGCAAGATTTGATAAGCACCGAAAGATCATAGAGCGAGAATTTGAAGAATCCGTACCGGAAGCTCGGTTTATGGTCGCCGGAGCAAAAACTGGAAATTCTCTGTGGATTCTTCACGGTTTGCTTCCAAACTTGGAGGAGAGCAGCACGGTGATCGCGCACTCCTGTTGCCTCTCTTGCTGGACCGTGAAAACGTCTGTGGAACGCTGTCCACGGGCGCCTGACTCTCGGCTGAGGCTAGGTCGCCGTGGTGGCGATCGTTTTCGCGCAAAGGAGGTCGGAGCTCTGGGTTTCTGGCGTTGGGGAGGTGGAGTGCGACTTCAGGTTGCTGTCTAGCAGCTCAGGAACGAAGGAGGAGATTGTTTTGCTGGTTTTCCCGATTGAGCAGAGAGCTGCGGCGAAAAACAATGCCGCTGCTCGGGTTTGCCCGCGAGAAGATAAAGCCGGCCGACTCCTGCTCGGCTGAGGCGGTGCCGGTCGCGTGGGGGCGCGAGCAAGCCGCCCTGGGCGCCAGCGCGCGTAGAGGGGAAGCAGCTGGTGGCGCCGGTGGCTGCTCGGTGGCACAGCCGACAGCTGCTCGGTGGAATTTCCCACCGAGGCTGTGACTTTGTGTGCAAGTTTTGCCTCCTTCTCTCTATGACATGTGGGTCCCACCCAGGGTTTTAACCTCTGAAATTTACTCCTAATCACTGTTGTAAACAGTGAGCCCCATAATACGCCTGGTGATTCAAATTATTCACCCATGAGCCATTTGAATTGATTAGAATTCAAATTGGGTTTGGTTTGAATGAATTTCAGCACAAGTTCAGTTTTGAATTCAAATAAAGTTTGAATTTGTCCCACTTAGCTCATGTCAAGATCAACTCCAAATGGAGTGAAAATTGGTGTGTGAGCTCACAAAAATGTGCTGAGTAAGAATATGCCTCCCACTTTTAAATTCATGGGATAAAAACAGTTTGATTTTGAATATGGTTTCAAACTGCCCTCTTTCTAGCTATACCCAAAATGACCTCAAAAAGGTTTTGAATTTGGGTGAAACTTGGCAAGGACAACCTTAGCAATGTGTAGGAGTTTTCATATGTCCAGCCCTTCTACATCACATGTGGAAAATGCCACTTTTGCAATATGTGATTTTGTTCTCTAATGAGCATGTTGATGGTGGTTACTTGCTCTTAATTTGTGTTCATCATCTTTCCTCAAATGAGGTGTGTGTGTATGGTGATGAATACTTCAACCATGTGTTAAAACTGAGGCCCTTACAGAAACGTCCGCGGGCTGGACTATTTCTTTGTTGCTAAGTTAGAAATGAGTCGTGAGAGTTATAGTCTTTCGCTGTAGCTTATTTTGAGATAAGTATTTGTAAAACACTTTCATACGCTTCCGCAAATGATTTATGTAATGTGATGTGTTTTTCTCGACCTGTGTGCTGTTGGGTGCCGCATATCACAGCACCACCTGATGAGGTCCTGGCGGGGCGTCGCTCGGCGGCGGGTCCCCGGCTGCGTGGTGTCAGAGCTGCATTGGAGATAGTGCATCGATTGAGCATCATATTACATTAAAAACTTAGGATACAGTGAGATAACGGTATTAGGCCCACATAAGGACTACTATATTAGCATATTATGAAGGTGGCAAACTAACCTATTTGTTATGACGGAAAATCAAGAATTTCGGGACGTTCTATGTCTTGGGGGTGCACGTATGCGCTGTCCACCAGTGCGCACAAGCTGAAGGGTGGAGCCCCACGGGTGGCAGGTAACCCGACCCACTTCAGTATCCTCTACGACTCTTCATGTCGTTTCGGGTATTCGAGCAACGCTCATCTCTGGCGTGCTTCAGGCGAGTATGGGAGACCCCGTCACATGTTCAGTAACGTGAACACGTAGCTCAAGGCGTGTTTGGCTTGAGAACACCCGTGCGAGTGATGACGGACGGGTGTACAAACTGTATTGATACCGGGTTCGGTGTGCAGCCGAACCTGATGATTGAGTGTGTTTTATGTAGGTACTAACCACGAAAACCTTAGTGCGTGTAGAACACGTTTGCGAGTGACCGTTTTAGTGCCACCTAAGGATACGTATGCCGGTGTAATCCGGTTAGGTTTTTCTTTGGTGAGGCAACATAGTACCGTCATATGTCTTACGGTGCATCGCCACCGTACTACACTTGATGGTCTTCTTTCCTATGAAGAAATCATTCATGACTAACTTTCAAACTAAAATTGATGTTGGAAAGCACATACTAGTTACTGAGCTCTTCATTTGAACTAAGCTTCAAAGAAGAGACTTGCTAGGCTTCTTTTGATCCAAAAACAGAGAGCTCTGTTCTGGCAGAAATTTTGCTGGAATTTGACAGAGCATAACTCTAAGTAGATTGATCCAATGGAGGTGTATGATACATTTATGTAAATGTTTTTAAGTGCTCCACAACTTTTATGTAGACCTTAAGAGCAAAATCAAAGGCCAACTTGGTTGAATGTCCAGATGAATGCAAACTGTTCAGAAAACCGAACAGCTGCAACCTCTCTGGATGTTTCTGTAAATTAGCCATAAGAAACTGTAGAAAAATCCCTAAGGGTCCTATGTTACACCGTTGGAAAGGTTATGAAAATTGCAACAATTTCGTAGTTCAGAGATTGTTCAGAATTCTATTGTATTTTATGTAGAACTGTGATGAAAGCAGCCACATACAAAGGAGATGCTGGCAAATTTTATCCAGAAATTTTGTCAATTTTGAACAATCATGACTTTTGGTCCAGAAATGGTCTAGGGGCATATGAGTACTAGTTGAAAATATACTGAAGTTAACTTTAACTTTGGTATTCAACTTGAGTTATGAAAATGCTGTTAACCGGATCAAAATCTGGGTTAAGTACAGAAGGTCGGTTTCTGTACAGAATAGGGGATTAATTATGTTGGCTTTGGGAAGATGTGTAAACATGAGATTTTGTTATGCTTTCATAAAGTCTTAGCATGTTCATGTTTTACATACTTTCACATACTTCTGATATCATGTTTTGACTCCCCTCAAAATTATTCTTTTGCAGTATGGTGCGTACTCATTCTCCGAGTAGGGCTGAAGGTTCTCACCGAGACGGTGATGACTCGACTCCACCACGGGCACCGCCATCAATGGTAAGGGCGGATGTAATGGCTCAGATGGTCAAGTCAAGTCAAGAGAACACAAGACTACTCCAAGCCTTGGTACAACAGGGCTTACTCCAACGTACACAACAGGTCGTCCCACCTCGGAACGCCTATTTGGACTTCTTGGAGACACAACCGCCAATTTTCACGGAAGTCAACAAACCAGTGGAAGCGGATCAGTGGCTACAGGTTATGGAGTCCAATTTTGTAGTGTTTGAGTGCGATGAATATTAGAAGACATTATTTACAGCTCAACAGCTCCATGGAGCCGCCAGAAATTGGTGGTTCGCTTATCTCGCCACCGTTCCGGAAGGCCATCAAGTGGAATGGACGGAATTTCGGGAAACATTCCGTGCTCGTCACATTCCTATGGGTTTTATCAAGGCTAGCTGGAGTTCAGGAACTTGAAGCAGGGGGACATGCGTGTCTTCGATTATGTCAAATGGTTCAACCTTTTGGCACAATATGCTCCTTCTTATGCGACAAGCGAAGCTGCAAGGTGTGACTACTTCTTCTATGGCCTGAGTGTTGTATTAAAAGATAATTTAGCTTTGTTCAATCAAGGCAATTACACCGAGTTGATCAATGCTTCTCTGCTGCAAGAACAAGCAACACTTGAGTGTCAAGCAGAGAAGAGGGACCGAGATGATGTGCAAGAAGACACACCAGTTGTTCCTCGTAAATACCGTGTGGTGTATCATACACCATCCGATGAACTATGGCGAGCACCAGTAAGATCAACTCAGTACAGATTTTCTGCTCAATAATCATGTCTTGAAGCAACACCATTGCCGCAGCAACGAATGATACCTGTTGCATCAGCAACCTTTTCTTTTACTGAGTCAAGTTCGTGCTTTTTCTGCAGCCAAGTACATCAACTTCTCAACCACAAGTCAACGAAGAACCGGGGAAACACCTGTGTTCTTATTGCCACCGTTCTGGGCATTTTAGGAAAGAATGCCGGGACAAGTTGTTGAACACCAGACAACCATCATTATCAGGTGGTATGCCGCCACCTGCTCAAGTGAATATAACAGCATTGCAATCTGGGAGTGTGCTACATCTTGCTATTGAGGATGTCCCGGAGGGAGCACCGGTGTTAGCGGGCATGTTCATTCTCAAAGACGTGCCCGTGCTTGTACTTTTTGATTCCGGTGCAACCCACAATTTCATCAGCAAAACATACGTGGATTAGCACCAACTATCCACCAATACTCCCATAACGAGTTATCTTATACGTTCACCGGGAGGAAATATCTCGGCTAATCAGATTGTGTCCCGAGCAGCTTTGTGTTTGGGAGGAAAAATATACCCAAAATCGCTGATTATGTTGGATAGGCAGACGATAGATGTAATATTGGGGATGTCTTGGTTAAATCATCACGGTGCCGTTCTCAACATCGGTAACCGGTTTGTCCAGATTGACTCGCCGATTCACGGACAGCACACACTTTTTTTAGACAGCGAAGACCCAGATATGGTAGAGGCCTACCACACGGAAGCGCTTAAGCTTGAAGATATTCCAGTGGTACGTGATTATCCCGATGTGTTTCCCGATGACTTACCGGGCATGCTGCCCGAACGGGACATCAAGTTCAAGATTGAACTGGTGCCGAGAACAACACCTATCTCACGAAGGCCTTACAAGATAGCACCTAACGAGCTAGCGGAGTTCAAGGAGCAACTGAATGACCTCATGAGCAAGGGTTTCATACGACCAAGTTCTTCACCTTGGGGTTGCTCTGCGCTGTTCGTTAAGAAGAAGGACAAAACACTGCAGCTATGTGTTGATTACCGTCCTCTAAATGCTGTCACGATAAAGAACAAGTATCCTTTGCCCCGCATCGACATCATGTTTGATCAACTTGTGGGTGCAAAGGTATTTTCGAAGATGGATCTTCGGTCGGGCTATCATCAAATCAAGATCTGACCGGAGGACATACCGGAGACAGCTTTCTCGACGAGATACGGACTCTATGAGTATCTCATCATGTCATTTGGGTTATCCAACGCTCGGGAACACTTCATGTACTTGATGAATTCGGTGCTCATGCCGAAGTTAGACAAGTTCGTTGTGGTATTCATCGACGACATATTGGTTTACTCCAAATCTGAAGAAGAGCATGCTGAACATTTGTGTATCGTGCTACAACGGCTGAGCGAGCACAAGTTATATGCCAAGTTCAGCAAGTGCGAGTTCTGGATTGATCAAGTGCCTTTCCTAGGCCATATTATTTCAGCAGAGGGCATCGCCATGGACCCCAGCAAAATTGAACAAGTGCTGAAGTGGGAATCTCCCAAATCAGTCCACGAGGTCCAAAGTTTCCTAGGTTTAGCGGGGTATTATCGAAGGTTCATTCCGAGCTTCTCAAAAATTGCTAAAACAATGACGGAGCTGCTGAAGAAGGGCACTAAATACATGTGGAATGCAGCATGTGAAGCCACATTCAAAACCCTGGTGAAACATCTCACAACAGCTCCAGTTCTTGCTCAGCCGGACAAGACGAAGCCATTTGATGTATATTATGATGCATTCAACATCGGTCTCGGCTGTGTTCTGATGCAAGAAGGGCGTGTAGTCGCCTATGGGTCTCGTCAACTTTGAAACCACGAGCAGCATTATCCAACTCACGATCTCGAGCTTGCTGCGGTGGTGTTGGCGTTAAAGATGTGGAGGCATTATCTACTGGGTAATCTTGTTCACCTCTACACTGACCATAAATCTTCACCTCGAAGGAGCTGAATATGAGACAATGGAGGTGGTTTGAGCTCATAAAAGATTATGAAATAGAGATCCACTACCATCCAGGAAAAGCAAACGTGGTTGCCGACGCGCTTAGTCGGAAAGCCCATGTTCACAACTTGGCGGCTGCTGAGTTGGAAGATGAGGAACCAAGTCTCCGTGTCATTCTGTATGGCGTGCTTTATAATCTCGCACTTATTCCAACGATCCGTGAAGAGATTGTTCAGGCTCAAAGAAGAGACAGGGGTATGTCCCACATAAGAAGAAACTAGACAACGGAGAGGTGAAATGTTTCCAGAAGGATGAGAACGGTACAATATGGTTCAACGACCGTATACTGGTACGGTACCGCACAATATGAAACTCTGGAAGAAGATCTTGGATGAAGCCCACCTGTCTAAGTTTTCCATTCATCCCGGAAGTAACAAGATGTACCGAGATTTGAAACAGAAATTTGGTGGACGAGGATGAAGAGGGAAATTGCGAAGTACGTATACGAGTGTGATACGTGTAGACAGGTCAAGGCTGATCACATGCGGAATGCCAGACCGCTACAACCTCTGAAGATACCGGCATGGAAATGGGAGGATGTGAGTATGGATTTCATCGTCGGATTACCGCTCACATCCCGGAAGCATGACTCGATATGGGTGATCATCGACCGATTGACGAAATCAGCTCATTTCATACCGGTGAACACTCATTATCGAGCAAGGCAATATGCAGAGCTATATATTTCAATGATTATATGCTCACATGGTGTTCCGAAGACCATCGTTTCAGATCGAGGTGCGCTGTTTGTTGCTTGGTTTTGGGAGCAGCTGCACGCCTCATTGGGCACCAAGCTGATTAGGAGCTCCGCATATCACCCTCAAACCGATGGACAAACTAAGAGGGTGAACCAAGTGCTTGAGGACATGTTGAGAGCGTGTGCCATCCACCACAGTAGGAATTGGGATGATCACCTACCGTTGGCGTAGTTTTCATACAACAACGGGTATCAAGCGAGTATTAAAATGGCACCGTATGAAGCTCTCTACGGCCGGAAATGTCACACACCGTTGAGTTAGTTTGAGTCCAGTGAAAGAGTTCTGTTTGGGATTGATCTTGTGAACAAAGCCGAAGATTGAGTTCGGTTGATACAAGAGAACTTGAAGGCTGCACAATCCCGACAGAAGAGGTACGCTGATCAAAGGCGTAGGCCATTGCATTTTGACGTCGGAGAGCACGTTTATCTTCGTGTATCTCCGATGAAGGAATTCACTGGTTCGGTGTAAAGGGGAAACTCGCTCCCCGTTTTATAGGTCCTTTTGATATCACGGAGAAGTGGGGACCTGTAGCCTACCGGCTGGAGTTACCGGCAAGTCTTGCGGGTGTCCATGATGTGTTTCATGTGTCACAGCTGCGGAAGTGCCTCAAATTCAACGCTGCTGTCCGCACCGAGGAAATCGACGAATTGAAACCGGACCTTACCTATACCGAGCGACTGGTTCAGATTTTGGATGAAAAGACCCGGGTAACCCGGAACCGGATGATCAAATTTTTCAAGGTGCTGTGGAGTAATCATACCGCGGAAGAGGCTATGTGGGAAAGTGAGGATTACTCTGCACCAACTATCCGGAACTTTTAGCTTTGTATAGCTTGTAAATTACCTCTCCCGTCTCGTTCTTCTTTTGTAATACCGGGACGAGATTCTTTTAAGGGGGAAGGAATGTAAAAGTCCCACAAATGTATGTGAATAAACTAAGGTTTGAATTCATATGTGTGGCAAAGGCATGAAAAATGAGACTTGCTAAAAATTTTCTTCATGCAAAGTGATACATGGATGATCATCCAAAAATGAGGCTCACACTTTTATTTGAAGGTGTTGAGCGAATAAGGATTTAAATACCTCTTTGCATGGTGGTCTCCAAAAAGGAATTATGGTAGCATTTTCAAAACTCCAACCAAATTCAAATTACTATGCAAATTCAAACTGAATTTGGTGAATTCAAATTCTAGCCCACCTTTCAAACTCAGAGTTTTGGAATTTGGGAGGATTAACTTGAGAAGATCTTTTGGAGAGGAGAGTAGTGGGGGACCCACATGTAATTGGGCTCAGGATTTAGACTTGCACATGAAGCAAACATTGCACTGTCTCTGTTCTGTTCTCCAAGCGACTGAGAGCTGCTCGTGTGCCACTGAGAGAAGCAACGGCGCCACCTCCTGCTTCCCGCTTCCACGCACTGGAGACCGAGTAAAGGACCCCCTCGTGCGCACGGCGTGATCATCTCCTCGGACCGAGCAAAGTCCCTTTTGTTTCCTCCTTCTCGCGAGAACACCGAGCAGAGCTTTCTCCCCTCCGTTCCTCGGCTTGATCGGGAAACTGGCAGAAACTCGCGCCCCTCTCCTCCCCGAGCTGTTAGACAGCACCACAGGCTCAGTTCTCACCACCCCGACCCAAATGTGAGAGAGCTCCGGCGTTCCCGAGCCGTCAAACAAACACTCCACGGCAACCTAACTTAAACCGATGATCGGGCGCTCGTGGACAGCTCTCCACAGGAACGGAAGCGCACAGCCATCGTGCTGCCCTTACCCAAATCTCAAGCCAGACCATGAAGCATCAACGACGAATTTCGGGATTTTGCTCCGGCGGGTGCAAACCTAACGTACGGTATGAAATCTTCAAATTCCCGCTCTCCAATCCTTCTTAGGTTGTCAAAACTGGCACATAGGTGCTGGACTAGCTGGCGATCATCTTTGCTTTAGCAACCATAGCATGAAAACACCTTGGAGCGACGGATTTTCAGGTCTACCAAACACTTTTTCGGCGGGACCGATCGGGCACACGGTGCCAACCTATTTGCCGCCATTTCCGAGCCAGTTCAAGGCCTTGCCGAGCTTTGTGATCACACACTGGTGCTGTACCACGTTTTTGTTGCTTGATTGGAGGGTTAGAACCCACGGACAACAGCGCCGAACTTCAACCAAGGCCGCCACATGTCGCCGAGGCATCTCCGGTCACCGGCATCCTTAGATAACCCCACAGTCGTGTTCCTCGACGTCTATAACGCTCTGGCGGCAAGCCCCCTTGGATGGTGGCCATAAACGGTCGGCCGGCGAGTACCGGTTTTCTCCGGCGAGCTGAGCGTGCGGGCGCGGGAAGACAACCGGAGGAAGAAGAAGCTCGGGTGGGTCCTGGCTGTCAGCGGCTGAAAGATTTAAATTCGTGATCTGTTGTTGCCGGATCCGGTGTGCTGGCGCGCTGAACCCTGTGAACCCCGTGTGGCTTCAATTCTAATGGCTGGGATTTAAATAGCGGGCCCAGTCGAATTTCAGTAGGGAAAATAATTCCAGAGATCGCCACAAGTTTGGAAATTCATATCTCTGTGTAGAAACCTCCAAATTGAGTGATTCCAATCGGGTTAGATTCATTTTTTAAGAGGTATATCCAAATATGAACTGAGATTTGTATGAAAGTCAATATATAATTCTGGAAAATTCTTTGAAATTTTTCAGAAAAGGAATTATTGATGGAGTTTGGTTTATCCAAAAATCCTTAAGTTTTGCCAGAATATTCTTTATCATATTGTTGACCTTGTAGCAAATTTTCAACTCATTTGAAGATAATTTGTGTAGGAATTTGCTAAATACAAACTGCTGTGTTCATAAGAGTCCAGAAACATTTTCAGAAAATGTTTCCCACTTGTAAAATCTAATCTGCGCAATCCATAGCTCCAAAAATCATAGGAAAATTTAGGCAAGCTCTCTGAGACATACTTGAAATTTTAGTTCACTAAATTGGAACTACTCAAGTAAAAGGTCCAAATTTTGGATCAAATTACTTTCATGTGACCAGGAACTCACATGTAAATTATCAGCTCAAGTTGAGCATTAGAACTCCCTGTTCTTATTCTCCATACTTATGTGTATGTGGATAAATACATAAGAGCATTATGGGAATTATGGAGAACACATTTGTACTCCACATTAGCTGCAATTTGGCAAGCTAAATCGCTAGGTAGTATAGAACCTGCTTTAAAAGTTTTGAGGCCATTGAAGTTCTTGTTCTTCAGTTGCATTCAACTCTTTTCAGCTCATCTCTTATGGTCATTAGGAAAGTTAGTTAGTATATAGCTAAGACACTAAGACCAAGTGAGTTCATTTGTGTTTCTTTGCACAACAGAGGCAAACCAAGCCATTCTTGGCTTTTCCACACAACTTATGTTCCTAAGAAATCAAATCCTAACTTCTTTTCAATTCATTCTATAAAAATTGTGCATATACTTTTCAATAGGAATCATGACGAAGGGGATTCAAAGGAGCGATTCATTGAAGTAGATCAAGCTCTGGAGAATCAAGGGTTGATCAACCAAGATCACTAACTGATTATATACAACTACCCTGCAAAACAGGCAAGCTCCGGTTTGCATTTAACAGTTTAAGTTTTTACTTTGTTTTCACTTTCAGTTAAGATATGAATAGTGCATTAGGTCTAGTTGTTTGACACTCCTCTTGCATTACCAAATGAACCCATGGAGTATTCGGTAGGTGTCTTTCACCGTGTAGAACTGCCATGCTTAAGTAAGGTTCGGTATAAGTCGAGTGGTGAGATGCTACTCGCATGATCAGGAACAACATGGGCATACGGGATTAATTCAAAAATAAATTAGCATGTTAAAGTTGAGACCGGAAGATTGTAGGGGCAGCAGGACATAGGGGCCTGGGTGTTATAGACCTGTCCATGTCGGTCAAGGACCGATCCGTATACGGCCCTGTTGAACAAGTTTGAGTTGTGTACCGGACTCATGCTGGATATATGGGACCCAGTAAACCGATGTACCTCGGGAAGCTTGTGTTGAGCCTTTCCGGGTCGCCTCAGGCGATACGGCCGGTGTGCAGTATGTGGATAACATTCTAATGACATCTCATGTCGGTAGGTACACCTTGAGAGTGGCTACTGTACGGGGCGACTTGATCGATTCAACGGGGGTGAAACGGGAGAAAGGCTGCCACGTACGACGTCAGTGATGGTTGCTGTAGGCAACGTCGAGTACGGGCATACGTGTCGTGTAGTCCGTGTGTCATTGATTCGAATCACCGTCGCTCGCGGAATGGACTGAGCATACTTGTTCTCACAGCCGTGACGTAGTGAGAACTTGCATGAGAAAGGAACTAATCACATTGGTTGAAGTTTATACTATCTTTGTGATGCATGTTTGATGAATAGTTAGTGCAAACCCGATTCTTTTATGCCGTGAGCAAATTACATCGGGCTGGACTGTTTCTTTGTTGCTAAGTTAGAAATGAGTCGTGAGAGTTATAGTCTTCCGCTGTAGCTTATTTTGAGATAAGTATTTGTAAAACACTTTTGTACGCTTCCGCAAATGATTTATGTAATGTGATGTGTTTTTCTCGACCCGTGTGCTGTTGGATGCCACATATCACGGCACCACCCGATGAGGTCCGGGCGGGGCGTCGCTCGGCGGCGGATCCCTGGCAGAGCCCTCCGTCGGGTGGTGAATAACCCGGCCATGTACCTTGAGACGTGGCTTCACTCAAGGACAGCCATATGGCAATGATACGGGTGTATGTATTTACTTTCAAATATGGACCTGCCTGAAATGACAAAAACCTTTGAGTGAGTCATTATTGAGTGTTGTTCTGCAGGTGCTAACCACGTACGTATCCTGTGTAGTGCACGTTTGTGAGAGACCGTGGTAGTGCCATAGTTGAGTTGTATATGCCAGTATAATCCGGTAAGGATTTTCCATTTTGTGAGGAACGTAGTACTGACATGTAATAATCATTGTTGCATTAAAAACAAATTTGAAAAGGAACTAATATAACCAAGTTTACTTCTTAGGATTCTGGTTTGAAGAGAAAGTCCAATAATTTAGTAGTGCAGTTTAAGGAACTTGGAAAACAGAGTGCTCTGTTTTTGGCAGTAAGTTTGCTGAACTTTAACAGACCATAACTCACAGCTTACTTAGCCAATGGAGGTGTGAGATATAGTTACGAAAATAGGTTTAAGTTCTCTACGACTTTGTTGTAACTTCCAGAACAGAATCACACATCAAACTGGTTGAAATTTCAGATGATTGTAAACTGTCCAGAACCAGGACAGATTCAAAACTCTCTGGACTGTCCTGTTTTTCTAGCATAACTTCCTGTAGAGAAATCTAAAATAATCATAGGATACATTTTCGGAAAGGATAGGAGATGTGTTACATCTTTGTAATTCAAAGTTTTTGCAGTTGCAGTACGTAATTCAGTGGAACTTTTGTTGAAAACAGCAACTTTCATAGGAGGTGCTGTTGAAATTCGTCCAGAAATTCTGTTGATTTTGAATTATCATAACTTTTTCACCAGAGCTGATCTTGGGGCAAATAAATACTAGTTGGAAAGATACTGAAGTTAAATATAACTTTGGTATTCAACTTGAGTTATGAAAAATGCTAAGTATCAGTTCAAAATCTGGGATAAGTATAAACTGCTCATTCTGGGCAGAGGAATGAACAGTTGAACTCATATGAGGGATTGTTGTACCTATTGGGATTTTATTACACCCAATTGTATAGGACATACTCATGAGTTGATTATATTCAACTAGTGAAGTATTTGAGTATATTACCTAGTCAATCTCTTTTTACTAGAGACCATGTTTGTGCCGTATTGAAGATAAAAGGGTAGTATACGTGATGACAAAACAATATTAACATCTCGTAGTGACCAAATCTAGTTGAGATGAACTTCCAAAGAGAAAGTCCATCAATTTGGATTTCAATATTATGGGTTTGGTCTGGTAATGGTGTAGCTTGTGCAAAGTTATTACATTATCCACGTACGAGATGTATCGCATGTTTATCGTCATTATGCTTTACTACTAAATTCTGAACTGCATGGACAATGCTGTTTGGCTGATGTTCTTGTCATTATGGTTCCAGATGGTTCGTACCCGGGCCACGCACGAGGTCGGGGGCTCAAGTAAGCAAGGGGGTGATGACTCCCAGCCACCTGCTTACGACAACACACCGCAGCAACAACCACCGCGACTGCCTCCGCTTACGTTAGCGGTTGTGATCTCGGAGCTGGTTGGCTCTCATGAGGAGCAGGCCGACCTGCTCCGCACGATAGTGCAGAATACGTCCCAGGCAGGGACGCGTCGAGAAAGGGGGCCTCGTGAGCCTCACATCACTACGTACTCACATTTCATGAGTACGCATCCTCCGGTGGAACCACTGGAGGCCATCAACTGGCTGCGGACAACTGAGTCCATGTTCGGGCTGCTCCAATGCGCGGAGCGGCAGAAGACTCCCTTCACGGCGCAGCAGCTTCACGGTGCCGCTGGTGCATGGTGGGAAAACTATCTTGCCTCATTACCTGCTGGCCACGCTGTGGAATGGGCAGAATTCCGGGAGGCGTTCCGTGCCTATCACATACCTCCCGGGATGATGAAGAGGAAGTTCCAAGAATTCTTGGAACTGAAGCAACGCGGGAGGAGTGCCCATGACTACGCCCGCGTGTTCAACCATCTGGTGCAGTACGCGTTGGACTACTTCTCCACCAAGGAGAGGAAGCGCGAGCAGTTCTATCACGGTTTAAATCCCGAGATGAAGACTCACTTCGCGCAATGCAATCGCGGCACCTTCAACGACCTCTTCAATGCCGTGATTCTGCAAGAGGATGCTCAGCGGGAATTTGCGGCTGAGCTGGGGAAGTGTAGCGCTCCACCAGGCAGCAGGGGCGGAGCACCTAAAAAATACTGAATGGTGTATCGGACACCATCCCGTCAGCAGTGGCATCCACTGGCATGACCTCAACAGTTTAGGGGTCGTCCTTATCAACCAGATCCTTTCTGACCGCCGATGCCACCACCGCGACCGCAAAAGCAGCAGATGGTACCCCGGGCGTTTCCACAGCCACAACGCACCCCGGGATTCCATCCACCGGTCAGTATAGGACCACCTTGCTACACATGCTAACGTGTGGCAAGGCCGGTCATTTCTAGAAGGACAGCCCACAGGGGCAGCAAAGCAGCAGGCAAGCCCAATATCAGGGCGGTGCTCGTGGCCGACCACCGTCTAAGGGAGCTCAGCAACCCGGGAGCTTTCGTTATCTCGACAATGAGGACACCGCGGAAGGAGAGAACGTGCTGGCGGGTACGTTCACTCTCAACGATCGTGCAATCATCATTTTATTTGATTCTGGTGCAACCCACAACTTCATAAGTGCATCATATGTGGTTAAGAATAAACTACAAGTCTTTCTACCCGAGTGCTCCTATATGATTTGCTCAGCAAATGTGATGACTCCAAAGGCACCGCTGTGCTTGGGTGGGAGAATATATCCCACTACTATGATTATTCTTGAGAGGCAGAAGATTGATGCAATCTTAGGAATGTCATGGCTAAGTTACCATGGCGCTGTCCTGGAAACTTTATCACGGAAGGTTCACCACAACACTCCACTCCACCATCCGCATTCACTCGTATTAGACAACCCTGTCCCGAAAGTTTCAGAAGCTTATCAAACTGAAGCTCCCAAGTTAGAGGACATCCCCATAGTCCAAGAATACCCCGATGTGTTCCCGGATGATCTTCCGGGTATGCCACCTGAACGGGATGTTGAGTTCAAGATTGAACTGGCACTCGGGACAACACCAATATGGCAGATACCGTATAAGATGACTCTGAATGAACTGGCTGAGTTGAAGGAACAGCTCAATGACTTATTGAGCAAGGGTTTCATTAGACCGGGTTCCTTGTCATGGGGATGCTTGGCGCTGTTCGTCAAGAACAAAGATGAAACCTTGAGGTTGTGTGTGGATTATCGACCGCTCAACGCCATCACCATCAAGAACAAATATCCACTGCCCGGCATTGATATCCTGTTTGATCAACTTGTTGGTGCACGTGTGTTTTCAAAGATGGACCTTCGCTCCGGGTATCATCAAATAAAGATCCGGGCAGAGGATATCCGGAAGATGGCATTCTCGACGAGATATAGACTATATGAATATCTCGTCATGTCCTTTGGTCTCACTAACGCCCCGACACATTTCACCTTATGTGGCCTACTAACTCATTCCTCACCGAGTTTTTGAAAACTTAACCTTTTTAAGTGCGTTAAACCTCAATGAAGCTCTGATACCACGCTGCTTGGACCCGACGGTCTCGACTAGCCCGGATCACGCTGAGGGGTGCAGCGTTGCACAGCACCAGATAACACGCATAAAAGGGTACAAAGCGGAAGCAAAAGTTTTATTACATAAAAGTATTTATGAACATGTTTACAAAAAAATGCATCAAGTCTACATTCATGGGCGTAGACTAAGCAAAAGAGTTCACGTTCAGCCCGTGAACATGTTCCCACTAGAACACACGCACACTAACACGGCGACGTGCATGGCTCCCACTCGACGGTGCCTCCCCCTTGGGGGTCTGTCTCCTCTTCAGGATCCTCCTCCTCATAGCATCGTGCAAACTCTTCAAACACAAGCAGTGAGCATGATGACTCAGCAAGACTAACCCGTTGTACCTACACATCGAACTCTACATGCTGGGTTTGCAGTATAAAGTAGGAATGTGTATTGCAAAAGACATGCCTAATTAGTTGGACCTTACTTTCAAGTTTTAGCAACAAGTTGTTGGAGAACCTCGGGCTAAGACACATAAGAGAGCCGCGATCAAACAAGAAATGCCTTTCTCTCATGTGTTTTGCCCAATGTTGAAATGAACTTTAATTAGCCCTAAACTACAGCAAATCATTAACAAGCAAAGTACAGCTTTCAATCAACAATCTTTTTGCATGACACTAGCCTGTTCTTTCTACGTCACGGTACAGTGAACAAGTGGTACTCACTGACAGCGAGGGACAGCGATTATAACAGTTTTACACCTGCAGGGTTACCCGAATAACCCGTCACGTACGCCCGTGCTCGATGTTGCCTACAGAAACCACCATGGACATCGTACGCAACCACCTTTCATCCGTCAGCCAAGTGTTTAACCGGTCCTTTCGTCCCGAGCAGGAGGTATCTGCGCGGTGCATCCACAGTGCCTGCCAGCCGATTTACACCTCGCTGCTCTCAACCTACCATCTGGACGACAAGCAATGCCTCAACAGATCGCTACCCGAATTACATCGGTTTCCTGGTTCCCATATATCCGATAGGTCTTCGGTACTGTTCTAGCTTGTTCAATAGTCCTGTACACGGCTCGGTCCTCAATTGACTCAAGCGGAGCTATGGCACCCAGGCCCCAAAGTCCTGCTGCCCTTACTCCCCGCTCGGTCTCATTTTTCTTGACATGTGATTCATTTGCTATCTCTAACCGAGTTGTGTGCCTGTATCCTATTCTCACGAGTAGTTCCAACTACTCGACTTGTACGGAATCCTACACAAATTTAGCATTGCAGTGGCTACTCAAGGTTTAAAATATAAGCCCAAAACCCTGGTTCTATTGGCTATGCATTTGGGTTTTCAAACAAGACTCTAATGCACAATTGTAAGAAGTACTCAATGTAAATTCTCGATACATTAAAATTTATGAAACGGCTAATGCAAACCGGAGCTTGCCTTGCTGCTGGTCGTATGCTAGTTGTTCTTCCGGAGTTATGAAGTCTAATACCTCCGGCTCCTCTTCATGGCTAAGTTACCATGGCGCTGTCCTGGAAACTTTATCACGGAAGGTTCACCTCAACACTCCACTCCACCATCCGCATTCACTCGTTTTAGACAACCCTGTCCCGAAAGTTTCAGAAGCTTATCAAACTGAAGCTCCCAAGTTAGAGGACATCCCCATAGTCCAAGAATACCCCGATGTGTTCCCGGATGATCTTCCGGGTATGCCACCTGAACGGGATGTTGAGTTCAAGATTGAACTGGCACTCGGGACAACACCAATATGGCAGAGACCGTATAAGATGACTCTGAATGAACTGGCTGAGTTGAAGGAACAGCTCAATGACTTGTTGAGCAAGGGTTTCATTAGACCGGGTTCCTTGTCATGGGGATCCTTGGCGCTGTTCGTCAAGAACAAAGATGAAACCTTGAGGTTGTGTGAGGATTATCGACCGCTCAACGCCATCACCATCAAGAACAAATATCCACTGCCCGGCATTGATATCCTGTTTGATCAACTTGTTGGTGCACGTGTGTTTTCAAAGATGGACCTTCGCTCCGGGTATCATCAAATAAAATCCGGGCGGAGGATATCCGGAAGATGGCATTCTCGACGAGATATAGACTATATGAATATCTCGTCATGTCCTTTGGTCTCACTAACGCCCCGGCACATTTCACCTTATGTGGGCTACTAACTCATTCCTCACCGAGTTTTGGAAAACTTAACCTTTTTAAGTGCGTTAAACCTCAACGAAGCTCTGATACCACGCTGTGAGGACCCGACGGTCTCGACTAGCCCGGATCACGCTGAGGGGTGCAGCGTTGCACAGCACCAGATAACACACATAAAAGGGTACAAAGCGGAAGCAAAAGTTTTATTACATAAAAGTATTTATGAACATGTTTACAAAAAAATGCATCAAGTCTACATTCATGGGCGTAGACTAAGCAAAAGAGTTCACTTTCAGCCCGTGAACATGTTCCCACTAGAACACACACACACTAACACGGCGACGTGCATGGCTCCCACTCGACGGTGTTTCCCCCTTGGGGGTCTGTCTCCTCTTCAGGAGCCTCCTCCTCATAGCATCGTGCAAACTCTTCAAACACAAGCAGTGAGCATGATGACTCAGCAAGACTAACCCGTTGTACCTACACATGGAACTCTACATGCTGGGTTTGCAGTATAAAGTAGGAATGTGTATTGCAAAAGACATGCCTAATTAGTTGGACCTTACTTTCAAGTTTTAGCAACAAGTTGTTGGAGAACCTCGGGCTAAGACACATAAGAGAGCCGCAATCAAACAAGAAACGCCTTTCTCTCATGTGTTTTGCCCAATGTTTAAATGAACTTTAATTAGCTCTAAACTACAGCAAATCATTGACAAGCAAAGTACAGCTTTCAATCAACAATCTTTTTGCATGACACTAGCCTGTTCTTTCTACGTCATGGTACAGTGAACAAGTGGTACTCACTGACAGCGAGGGACAGCGATTATAATAGTTTTACACCTGCAGGGTTACCCGAATAACCCATCATGTACGCCCGTACTCGATGTTGCCTACAGAAACCACCATGGACATCGTACGCAACCACCTTTCATCCGTCAGCCAAGTGTTGAACCGGTCCTTTCGTCCCGAGCAGGAGGTATCTGCGCGGTGCATCCACAGTGCCAGCCAGCCGATTTACACCTCGCTGCTCTCAACCTACCCTCTGGACGACAAGCAATGCCTCAACAGATCGCTACCCGAATTACATCGGTTTCCCGGTTCCCATATATCCGGTAGCTCTTCGGTACTGTTCTAGCTTGTTCAATAGTCCTGCACACGGCTCGGTCCTCAATTGACTCAAGCGGAGCTATGGCACCCAGGCCCCATAGTCCTGCTGCCCTTACTCCCCGCTCGGTCTCATTTTTCTTGACATGTGATTCATTTGCTATCTCTAACCGAGTTGTGTGCCTGTAGCCTATTCTCACGAGTAGTTCCAACTACTCAACTTGTACGGAATCCTATACAAATTTAGCATTGCAGTGGCTACTCGAGGTTTAAAATATAAGCCCAAAACCCTGGTTCTATTGGCTATGCATTTGGGTTTTCAAACAAGACTCTAATGCATAATTGTAAGAAGTACTCAATGTAAATTCTCGATACATTAAAATTTATGAAACGGCTAATGCAAACCGGAGTTTGCCTTGCTGCTGGTCGTATGGTAGTTGTTCTTCCGGAGTTATGAACTCTAATACCTCCGGCTCCTCTTCGACCTTAGCGACTACACAAAAGAAACATATAATGTGTGTCAATTTAAATGTATTTGAATTTGAAGTTGATATTGTGAAGTCTATAAGTATAGTTAGACAGGCCTAATGACACTGAAATTTTTACTGTGGTTTGGATACAACCTAAACAGAGACTTGGCCAAATTTCATTTGAATCAAATCTCTTACGGTGTATTTGGCCCTAATTAGAGCTCTTACGGTGTTCTAAGGATTTTCATAGAGCAATCCATGACTTTCTGGAAACTAGATTTTCAGAGGGTTCTAATGGAATTGGTTTCATCTAATTTGAAGATTCCTAGCAAAAGATATGAGCTAAACAATTTTAGAGAAAATCTGAAAAATGTTTCTGGACATTTTTCATTTTCTCTAGAACAGTTCCATTAATGACACCATTTGGTGGATCAAATAAGCTCGAACGGATATGAAATTTTTATGGTAGCTCAGGGAAATTTTTCCACTAAAGTGTTCTCAAGTTAAAATTCTAAATAGGTTAAATTTTGAATAATTAATTCTGGAGAAATAAAGATTTTCCTGGAGTGAAACTTGATTTGTGGGAAAGAACTCAGAGAGCTGAATCCAACAAATTTTGGTTCAGTCGATTTGGAGTTTCCTAGCCAAAGTTATGTGAGTTTGAAGTTTGGACTAGAATCTGAAATTCGGGAAATGTTTAAATTCCTGCACGTGGGAATGGGGCTACGTGGCGCTGTTTGCGAGGAAGACACACAGGTTCACAGAGTTGCAACGCACAGCCGCACTCTGATCCGGGGTCACAGAAGATCCTGTCCGGCTTGAAACTGTGGCTGACATGTGGGACCCGCACCCATCTTCTTCCTCCCCTTGCTCCCGTGGACACCCGCGCCGCCCCTCGCCGAAGTTCGACGAAACCTGCTTCTCTGGCCACCTCCTGCGCTCTAGCTCGCCGCTATGCTCTAAACTAACACGAGGAGCACTTCATTGAAGTTTCCCGGCGCCAGAAATACCCCTACTTAGCTTTTGACGACACAGCGGCTACACCGACTCCGGCGACGTCGCCCGCCACCTCTAGCCCACTAAACCCTGAGTTTTCAAGCTGTACAGCACCGGTGTGACATGTACATGCTTGACTTGAACTCAGTTTAGCTCGGGAGAGGCTCTATGTGAGCTCGCACCGTGCGCCCGAGGCGGTTTGTTACGGCCGCCAACGAAAGATCACGAAATAAGCCGGCTACCGAGACTTTCACTCCAGGGTTCCGAAGAGCAATCGTTCACCACCTAGTCTAGCTCCCATACGCAAGAATTGGTAACCTAAAAACAATTAAGGAGTGAGAATTCAATCACTTCGTACCCGATCGTCGGTTTGTGCACGCCGGAGCGAAAATCCAAAATTAAAGCTCGGTCGTCCACGACTTGACCAACGGCTGAGAGAGAAGCAGCGCTGGTCGCCGACGCGTCGTCGGGTGTGCTTGCTCGGGCGTGAAAACCACCCAATCGGGCTGTCCACGAGAGCACCTCGTGGCGGTAACTTTCGGTCGCCGCAAGCACTGTCGGTTCTAGGGTCAGGAAGCTCGAAAATGGATCGCTTGTGTGCTGTGGAAGTGGAAGACAATTAACCGGTGCGGTTTTACAGCTCGGGGACGTTCGGTGCACGGTTGTTTTGCCGGTGCCTGATCGCACGACAGCAGCGGTGGTGGCGGCTCGGTTCGTGCGCAAGAGGAGAAGCAAAGCCGGTTTGGTTCTGTTCATGAGCAAACGGAGCATGCCGAAGAGGGATAAGATGTCGGGCAGATGGTCTCCAGCACGAGGAAACAAAGCAGGAGCTGGCCGGCATTTTGGCTCGGTGGCGCGCGCTGCCTCAGCCTGAGAAACAGGGCAACGGTGCCTCAGTCGGTTCTCCTCAAATTTAGTTTGAATTTTCCCCACTAGCTCATGTCAAGATCAATCCCAAATGAGATGAAACTTGGTGGAGTAGTTTATAAAAATAGAGTGTGAATATGAATCCCACTTTTGAATTCACGGGATAAAAGGAGTTTGAATTTGAATTTAAGTTCAAACTAGCCTTTTACTAATTGTATCAAAAATACCTCAAAAGGTTTTGGATTTGGGTGAAATTTGGCGTGTGCATTCCTAAAAAAGCTTTGGAGTTAAACATATGCTCAGCCCCTATATGATGCATGTGGGAAATACCACTTTTGCATTTTGTGAGTTTATCTCCTAATGAACCTCTTGATGGCGGTTACTTGCTCATCAAATGTGTTCATATGATTTCCATAAATGGGGTGAGGTGTGGTGTGATGAACACTTTTAGCAAATGAAAAAGTTGGGCCCTTACATTCCTTCCCCCTCAAAAGAATCTCGTCCTGAGATTATAAGGTAAAAATGAGACAGAGGACGGTGGAGAATTACCAGATGTGCGACATTACAAAGTCAGAGTAGTTGGCGCGAAGAAAGCCTTCGCTCTCCCAAGTCGCTTCATCCACAGATTGATTACTCCATAGAACTTTATAGAACCACAACGTACAGTTGCGTGTGGTTCGGGCCTTTTCATCAATAATCTTAACCGGTTCCTCCCGATAAGTGAGATCCGGTTCAGTTCTTCGATATCTCCCATATGAATGGTGGTTGAAAGCTTGAGGCACTTACTCAGCTGAGAAATGTGAAATATGTTGTGCACACCGGAGAGTGTCGCATGTAATTCCAGCCGGTATGCAACTGATCCACATCTTTCCACAATCTGGAATGGACCGATGAATCGGGGGGGGGGGGGGGGGGGAACTTTCCTCTGACCCCAAATCTGTTGACGCCCTTCATTGGAGGCACACGTAGATACACGTGATCCCCGACTTTGAATTGGAGAGGACGTCTTCTCCGGTCCGCATACTGTTTTTGTCGGGATTGGGCGGCTTTTAAGTTCGCTTGAATCAGCCGAACTATTTCTTCCGCATTGTTGACTAGATCAATTCCGAAGGTGACCCTTTCGCCAGACTCACACCAATTCAGCGGTGTGCGACATTTTCTCCCGTATAGCGCCTCGTAAGGCGCCATTTTGATGCTGGCTTGGTACCCCTTATTGTACGAGAAGTCGGCTAACGGTAAGTGATCATCCCAATTCTTACCGTGGTTGATAGCGCAAGCTCGTAATATGTCTTCTAAAATTTGATTTACCCGCTCAGTTTGCCCATCCGTCTTTGGGTGGCGCGCTGAACTATGGATCAGCTTCATCCCCAACGCAGCATGTAACTGCTCCAAAAAATGAGACACAAATAAAGTGCCCCGATCCGAGATGATGGTGTGGGGTACGCCGTATAAGCACGGGAATCATGAGATGTACAATTCAGCATACTTCTTGGCGTTGTAGTTGGTGTTAACCGGGATAAAATGAGCAACTTTTGTAAGCCGGTTGACGATCACCCACACTGAATCATGTTTCTGAAAGGTGGGTAAACCAACTATGAAGTCCATGCTCACATCCTCCCACTTCCAGGCAGGAATGCCAAGTGGTTGCAAAAGTCCCGATTTCTTCATATGGTCAGCCTTAACCCTTAGACATGTATCACACTCGGACACGTATTTTGCGATCTCTCGCTTCATCTGCGTCCACCAAAACTTGCTTCTGAGTTCTTGATACATCTTGTAGCTGCCGGGGTGAATAGAAAACTTTGACAAGTGAGCCCCGTCAAAAATTTTCTTCCCCAATTCCAGGTTACGGAATACGATGATCCTGTCCTTGAACCACAGGACGCCATCTCCGTCTTTCCGAAAACACTTCAACTCTCCATTGTCGACACATCTCCGCAAATGCGACATGCCCTTGTCATGTTTCTGAACTGCCGCTATCTCTTCACGGATGGTGGGGATAAGAGCTAGGTTGTAGATAGTTCCATGGGGAACCACATACAACGGTGGTTCACTCTCTTCCAACGAGGTGATGGTCAGATTATGCACGTGTGCCTTGCGACTTTGCACATGTGCCACCACGTTTGCCTTGTCGGGGTGATAATGGATCTCTATTTCATAATCCTTTATCTACTCCAACCATCTTCGCTGCCTCATGTTCAACTCCTTTTGAGTGAATATGTACTTGAGGCTCTTGTGGTCGGTATATAAATGTACAAGGTTACCGAGTAGGTAGTGCCTCCACATTTTGAGTGTCAGTACCATGGCAGCAAGCTCTAAGTCATGAGTTGGGTAGTTTTGCTCATGATTCCTGAGCTGCCGTGATCCATACGCGACCACCCTTCGGTCTTGCATCAGCACACATCCGAGCCCAATGCCGGATGCATCGCAGTACACATCGAATGGTTTTGTTGTGTCCGGCTGTGCCAAAACCGGTGCTGATGTTAGGTGCTTCACTAATGCCTTGAATGCTGCTTCACATGCTGGACTCCAAACATATTTGGTAGCCTTCTTCAGCAGCTCTGTCATAGGCTTGGCAATCTTTGAGAAGTTCGGGATGAACCTCCGATAATATCCCGCGAGTCCGAGGAAACTCTGTACCTCGTGAACAAACCTTGGGGACATCCAATTCAGCACTTTTGTGATCTTGCTCGGGTCTACAGCGATGCCCTCCACTGAAATAATATGCCCGAGGAAAGGTACCTGCGACATCCGGAATTCACACTTGCTGAATTTCGTTTATAGTTTGTGATCCCGCAGCCTTTGCAAGACTATATGTAGGTGCTTCGCTTGTTCTTCCTCCGACTTGGAATATACCAATATGTCATCGATGAAGACCACGGCAAACTTGTCCAGCTCCGGCATGAATACCGAGTTCATCAAGTACATGAAATGAGCTGGAGCGTTGGTGAGGCCGAAGGACATAACCAGGTACTCATAAAGTCCGTACCTCGTCGAGAAAGCCGTCTTCGGAATTCCCTCCGCCCGTATTTTAATCTGGTGGTACCCTGATCTTATGTCCTTCTTGGTAATGATCTTTGCTTCGACCAAATCATCAAACAACATGTCGATCCGTGGCAACGGGTACTTATTCTTGATAGTCACGGCGTTTAGTGGACGATAGTCCACACAAAGCTGCAATGTCTCATCTTTCTTCTTCACAAATAATGCCGAACAGCCCCATGGCGAGGAGCCCAGCCTAATTGTGACGCCCTCAATTCTGTGGAAAACCACGGAACCAAGAACTAATGCATATGTGTGCCCAGGATGTTCATCACACATACACATATGTTCCACAAACTGAATTCAGATTATATATTACCACGAATAACAGAGTTTATTACAATATCTCATGAGTCTTGGACTCATGCTCACAGCGGAAGTCTTTATTTCTATGAAGCGGATGTCTTTATTCTAATGCGGAAGCAATTTAACTAATGCGGAAGCAAATATAAGCAGTAAGGTCTTCATCTCTATCTCATCCCCACAGGCAAGGTTGAGAACAGATCACACGCCTAATGCTCCATTTGGTCTTCATAGTAGTCTTCTCCTGCTGCTGATGATGAAATAATAATGCAAGTTTGAGTACAATGATGTACTCAGCAAGTGTGGGAAAATATGATATGAAGCTCATAGCAAGGTAGGTATAAAAAGGCTCATTTGCAGAAAAGCAAAGTTATTTATCAAAAGCACGATAAAACAGCGACTTATCTTTCAGTGAATGTAATCCCAACATGTATTAAAATACCAATCATACCTCCGTCATGTTCACAATCAGTAATCGATCAACCTCATTCTCACTCACGAATACCTCCTCGTATTCGCTACCATCTCATGAATACCATCCTGTATTCGCTACCATTTCACCTTATAAAACAACTTCGTCTCACACCGAGACCAATCTCGTTGCCATGACTCAACAGTCATGCAACCATCTTGTCACCAGGACTCAACAGTCCCAAAACCAAACCATAACCATAATCAATAACCATAACCAAGAACCAACCCAATAACCATCCCAACTAATCATAGCAGTTGGCCAGACGCTCATGACCGTAAGCTCGGCTATCATGATAGTTTTAAGAACCCTGCAGAGTTTGCACCTCTTTACCCACAAGTTTGTGATTTCGTCACCCGTCAGCGACTGCAGAACCTCCATTATACCAGTACACAACCGTCGGTGTATGGTCAAGAGATCACAAAATAGCCTTTACAAAGGGGTTACTAGATGTATGGACTCACTAAGGTTTCACCGGCAGGCTAGAATCCCCAATTCCCCCACCCACGGGCCCCCTCTTGTGCCATGCAGTTCCCAGGGCAGTCCTCACTCGACTCCCATTCCCCGCGCCTTCCACAGTCCATAACACTCTAGCAACTTACCTAATTACTCAGCTAAGCCGCACCCATACTTGGCCTTGTGGTGGCACTGTTATCCTGGCATGTGCATGCATGAACCGGTCCTTAGATCTACAGCAAGTAAACCACCATCTCATGCTACCTCATTCACAAACCCAGGCTTGCCTAGATCTCCCTATGATCCATGTTCATTAACCTCATCAGTTTCTCATTATCATTGCGAGTGCAGTTAGCTAGACACATCTATCTCGCTTCCCAATCCCATGGACTCAGCGAAGCATAAAAGCAAAAACCATACCCGACTCATAAACTTCCTAGGCTACAAGGGTGGTTTATTCAAAACTAGTAAACTCCTATAAAAAGGGTTTCCCATCATGTTTGACTCAGCACGCACACCTTTTCGCAAAACAAAATAGTTTCACCCAATACATAGGATCAATATGGTCAAGGAGCACTTGCCTTGTTCTTGTGGTTCCGGTTGTTCTTGGATCTTAAAACCTTGTTGCTGCAGTTCATCGTAGACAGCTCCGTGAGCTTGTCCTGCTATGTAGGATCACGTGCATACAAGATTCACAGCAATCAATATCATACACAAACCTTAAACTAGATGCGATGTTGCATATGCATGCTATCCTATGATTAGTTTTATTAGATGGGTTTATACGTGTTCTTGCATGGCTTGCATGGATTTTATGATGAACAGAGGTGTTCGGATCAAAGGTGGACGTGGTGATGATCTTGTCTTTAGATCAACCTGATCATCAAGTGATCTGTCCACGAGAAGGCTTCTGTTCGAAAGGAATCAAAGAACATATGCAAAGAAAACACAACGATGTCGTAAGGTGGTATTGGAGACCTACCTTACGTTCTTCTCGGTCTCGAGGTCCTCCTCAGATCGTTGGGCTTTCCTCCGGCGATCTTCCTTGCTGCACTCCGGCGATGGTTTGCTCGGCGGTTTGGGACTAGGGCTCTAAGTCGTCGGCTCAGGAGTTGCAAAAGAAGTTTGTGGTTTCGGCCAGATGTTCTAGGTTATATTTATAATCGGGAAGAGAAGATTCCTAATCTGTTTGTATCCCGAATAAGAGTCCTATTCAAATTTGTCGTTGAATCCTACAACTTATCTTTAGTTGATTTGGTGCGGTATCATTGTAGAATTCAGGTCGGTTTCTGTTCCGGTATTTCTACGCGTAAAGAATCCTAAAACCGTTCCTAGAACTCGTTACCTCCTCGGTGATGAGCTTCGGAAGCTCCACGTGTCCACTGGGTCCTGGTCTCTCCCACTCCGCAGGGACGAGCTCTGGTTGTGCCGCGTGTCAAGTGAGCAAGACTTCCCTCTCCTTCGGAGGTGAGCTCCGCGTGCGCCACGTATCCTGGCGGTCGGGACCTCCTCTCTTATTTGGAGGTGGCTCCGCACACGCCACGTGTCAGTGCCGGACCTTTCCTCTCTTCTCAGAGACGAGCTCCAAGGTTAACACGTGTCCAACAGCGACGGACCTCCTGGAGATAAGCTCCAGTGGCGACACGCGTCCGATAGAACCGGACCTCTCAGAGTTGAGCTCCGAGATCGACACGTATCCCGCGCGACGGGTCCTCTGATTTCCGCGGTGACTACCTCCAAAGGTGACATGTGTCCTGTGGAAATGCCTTTGCTTCTTCCGCAGAGGCTAGCTCCGGGCAACACGTGTCCCACAGGGTCGGACCTCTCTCCCTTTTGTGGAGATGAGCCCCGAGCCTGCCACGTAGCCAGTTTAGCGGTGGACCTCTCCCCATTTTGCAGGGATGAGCTCCGAACATGCCACGTGGCTAGCGGGCCGCGGAAGTTATCTTCAGCATTCTCCGGAAACTGGATTCGGCTCTTTATTGGCTATCTTTTCAATATTTTCTCTGTTCCCTCTTATTTTAAAATGTTTCTCTACATGAGATATGAATACATGCCGAAATCAGGGATGAGGGTGTCACAAATCTACCCCCCTTAAATTGAATCTCGCCCTCGAGATTCGTTAGTAGAGAACAGATGGGGGAAATTCTTCCTTGATGTCTTCTTCACGCTCCCATGTGGCTCCGGCTTCGGTGTGATGGCTCCATTGTACCTTGCACCATCGGATCACTTTGTTCCTGGTGACCCTTTCCTTTACGTCCAAAATTCGGACAGGGTGTTCCGCATAAGTCAGGTCTTCTTGAAGTTCAAGCTCTTCCATTGAAATTTGCTCCTCTGGTACTCTCAAGCACTTCTTGAGCTGGGATACATGAAACATGTCATGTACGTCGGAGAGATATGTTGGGAGCTCTAGTTGATAGGCTACTTCTCCTCGCTTGTCCAAAATCTTAAAGGGTCCGATGTAGCGAGGTGCTAACTTGCCTTTGACGTTGAAACGTCGTTGGCCTCGGATAGGCGACACCTTATGATATACAAAGTCTCCTACTTCGAAGCTCAACTTTCTTCGCCTATTATCCTCATAGCCTTTCTGTCGTGACTGAGCAGCCTTTAAGTTCTCCCGTATTGTTTGGACTTGTTTTTCAGCTTCTTGTAGCACTTCGGGTCCAAACACTTGGTTCTCTCCGGTTTTGTTCCAGAACAGCGGCGTTCTACACCGTCTACAGTATAATGCTTCGAAGGGCGACATCTTCAAGCTAGCTTGATAGCTGTTGTTATAGGAGAATTCGGCGTATGGTAAACTCCTATCCCAACTACGCCCATGTTTCAAGACGCAAGCTCTCAACATGTCCTCCAAAATCTGGTTTGTCCTTTCGGTTTGCCCATCGGTTTGTGAGTGATAGGCGGAGCTAAAATCTAGTTGTGTACCCATGGCTTTCTGCAGCTTCCTCCAGAATCTAGAGGTAAACTGAGAACCTCGATCTGAGACTATCCTCCTCGGAACTCCGTGACGGCACATGATCTGCTCCATGTACAACTCGGCTATATGTGCAACGTTGTAATTGGCCCTTACAGGGAGAAAATGGGCGGTTTTCGTCAATCGGTCCATGATAACCCAGATGGAGTCGTAACCCAACTGAGTACGTGGCAATCCGATGATGAAATCCACACTGATGTCCTACCACTTCCACTCTGGTACGTTCAAGGGTTGCAACAATCCAGCGGGTCTTTGATGTTCGGCCTTCACCCGTTGGCATGTGTCGCATAGGGCAACGTATTCAGCTATATCCCCTTTCATACCATCCCACCAATAACAAGTCTTCAAATCCTTGTACATTTTGGTTCTTCCGGGATGTATAGAATAGGGTGAATCTTGTGCCTCCTTCAATATCATGTCGCGGAGGTGTTTCACGTTAGGCACACAAATCCTTTTTCCTAGCCAAAGCGTACCCTTCTCATCTTCTTTGAGATCCTTTTATATTCCTTGTCGGATTCTTCCCATGATCTCCTTGATCTCCTCATCCGTTGCTTGGCCATCTCTTATCTCTTGCTCCAATGAGGAGTGGATCTCCATCATTCCCATGTTGTTCAAGAATCCGAGGTGCAACCGTTCGAACTCCTTACGTAGTTCGGGTTGTAGCTCCCGGACCGTGAGTTGGTGACATGCTCCCTTTCGGCTCAATGCATCAGCTACTACATTGGCCTTCCTAGGGTGATAGTTGATTCCAACATCGTAATCCTTGATGAGTTCCAACCATCGACGTTGCCTTCAAGTCCGTTTGGGTAAATATGTACTTGAGGCTGTTATGATCCGTATAGATCTCACATCGATGACCAAGGATATAATGTCTCCAAATCTTCAATGCATGCACTACTGCTGCTAGCTCCAAGTCATGTGTAGGATAATTGAGCTTTTGTTTCTTTAATTGTCGTGAGGCATAGGCTACCACTTGTCCCTTTTGCATGAGCGCACATCCGAGCCCCTGTCTGGATGCGTCACAATATATGCCAAAGCTCTTACTTACGTCCGGCAATACCAGAACCGGTGCTGTGGTTAGCCTTTTCTTGAGTTCCTCAAAACTTCCTTGGCATGCTGGTGTCCATTGGAAGACTTTTCCCTTTGTTAGCAACTCCGTCATAGACTTTGCTATCTTAGAGAAGTGTTTAATGAAGCGTCGATAGTATCCAGCCATCCCAAGAAAACTCCGAATATCCCTCACGCTCTGCGGTTGGTCCCACTTCAGAACATCTCTCACTTTTATGGGATCAACCGATACCCCTTCCTTTGGAGATAATGTGGCCTAGGAATGATATTTCCTTTATCCAAAATTGACACTTGTTAAGCTTGGCATACAATTGATGCTCACGCAATTTCTGCAAGGTCAATTTCAAATGTTCTTCATGCTCCTCCTCACTTTTTGAATACACCATAATGTCGTCGATGAAAACCACGACGAACTTATCCAGGTACTCCATGAAAACCTTGTTCATGAGGTACATGAAGTATGCGGGTGCATTTGTTAACCTAAAAGACAGGACGGTATATTCATACGAACAATACCGTGTTCGAAAGGCAGTCTTGGGTATATCGGAGGGCTTAATCTTCAGCTGGAAATATCCCGACCGAAGATCAATCTTGGATAACACTCGGGCTCCTTTCATTCGGTCGAACAGGTCCTCTATACGGGGCAGAGGGTATTTGTTCTTGATTGTTACCTCATTGAGAGACCTATAGTCCACGCACATCCTTTGGGTTCCATCCTTCTTGTCTACGAAGAGCACAGGAGCTCCCCATGGTGACGAGCTTGGACGTATAAAACCCTTCTCCAACTGCTCTTGAATTCGCTTCTTGAGTTCCACTAGTTCATTGACAGACATCCTATAGGGTCTCTTGGCTATGGGTGCAGTTCCGGGTACCAAATCAATGGCAAACTCAATGTCCCGATCAGGGGGCATACCTGGAAGCTCTTCCGGGAACACGTCCGAAAATTCCTGAACCACCGGAATGCTGTCCAATGTTGCTCCTTCAACGTGGTTCAAATTTGCCTTTTCAGTGGTTTGCTGGGCTGACTCGAACTCGACACGGATGCCGTGCTCATTTGTCAACTGCACGCTTCTTTCAGCACATTGGATTACCCCGCTGTGCTTGCATAACCAATCCATCCCAAGTATAATGTCAATCCCTTGGGAATTCAAGACAATAAGGTTGGCAAGGAAGTCTACCCCCCTTATTTTAAGGCTTACTTTCGGACATACTACATTAGTCCTCATCTCTCCACCGGCATAATTAACTATCATAGCACATTTTAGGTGTGATATGGGTAGGTTATGCTTGGCAACAAACTTGGATGATATGAAGGAATGCGATGCTCCAGAATCAAATAAGATGGTGGCTGGGTTGGAGTTGGCAAGGAACATACCAATTACGACGTCCTCAGCCTGTTGTGCTTCCACAGCAGAGACATGGTTCACATTGCAGCGAACATAGTTCTGCTGTCCCCGGTTTCCTTGATTGTCCCCTCCGTTCGGTCACGGGTTCTGCTTGGACACGTTACCTTGCTGTCCGGGGCCTCTCCTCGGGCACTGGTTCGCTAAGTGTCCTATTCCCCCACATTCAAAGTATGCCCTGTTGCCTACGGCAGCAGGTACGTTGGGGCGGGGGTTTTGAACAGGAGCGCCATTGTTAGGTCGGGGCGCATGAGGCATGGGCACGCGAGGTGCTGGTGCAACGAATTGTTGCTGTGGTGGCTGACCAGAGCAGTATGCAGGAGTGGTTGATACATACTGCGGTGCAGCTGGGGGCATGTACCGAGGTCGTACGTTGCTCCCTTGGGGCTGGTATGGCATCTTCCTCTTGCCCTCTCGCTCGATCTCTTTAATCTTGTTTTCGACCACTATAGCCTTGTCAACCAGCTTCTGGAAGCTTACGTAGTCATTGTTGAGGAGCTGAACCTGAATCTCGTTGTTCAGCCCTCTCAGAAACAGGTACTGCTTCCTCTGTTCTGAGTTGACATCCTCGGGGGCATACCGGGACAGTTGTGTGAACTTGTTGAGGACTCATTCACACTTCTCTGTCCTTGGCGGGGACCTTCAAATTCCTGTCTCTTGAGCATCATTACACCAGCAGGGATGTAATGAGAGCGGAAACTTCCCTTTAACTCAGTCCAAGTGATTGTCTCCGGGTCGACATGGGCGTTGCATAGGGCATCCCACCAGTCAGCGGCAGCTCCCTTAAGTTGGTGCGACGCAAAGAGAACCTTCTCTCGGTCATTGCACTGAACAATGGCAAGCTTCTTCTCCATGGATTTCAACCAATCATTGGCCTCCATGGGATCACTAGCTTGAGCAAAGGTGGGTGGTCGAGTCCTCATAAACTCTCCCAGTCTGTTGTGAGCCGGCGGTGGTGGTGGCGGTGTGTGACACCCTCACCTCGGGTGTCAGCATATGTTCATATTCTATGAAGAGGAAACATTTTAATGAAAAATAGGAACAGAGAGAATTATCAAAGAATAGCCAATAAAGCCCTCCGAGAGCGTTGAAGACAACTTCCGCGGCCAGCAGGCCACGCGGCGTGTTCGGAGCTCGTTCCCGAGAAGTTGGGAGAGTCCCGCCGCTAAATTGTCTACGTGGCAGGCTCAGGGGTCAGCTCCGCATTTGAAAAGGGGTCCGACCCTGTGGGACACGTGTTGCCCACGGAGCTAGCCTCTGCAGAAGAAGCAAAGGCATTTCCGCAAGACACGTGTCATCCTAGGAGCTAGTCCTCGCGAAAATCAGAGGACCAGTCGCGCGGGGTACATGTCGATCTCGAAGCCCGTCTCAGAGAAGTCCGGATCTATCGAACACGTGTCACCACCGGAGCTTATCTCCGGGAGGTCTGTCGTTGCCGGACACGTGTCGACCTCAGGGCATGTTCCTGAGGAAGGAAGAGAGGGAAGACCGGCGCCGACACGTGGCGTGCGTGGAGCTCACCTCCAAAGAAGAGGGAAGTCTCGCTCGTGACACGTGGCACAACCGGAGCTCGTATCTGCGGACGAGGAGATACCAGGCCCCGAAGGACACGTAGACCTTCCGGAGCTCATCATCACGGAGGTAACAAGTTCTGGAGCAAGTTTTACGCGTAAAGATACCGGTACGCAACAGAAACCGATCTAAATTCCACGATGTTACTAAAGATAAGATGTTAGGATCCAACAAAGATCTGAATAAGACTCTTATTCAAGTACAATCAGATTAGGACTCTTCTCTTCCCGATTATAAATAGAACCCAAAACCTCTGGCCGAAACCACAAACTTCTCTTTTGACTCCTGAGCCGACGACTTAGAGCCCTAGCCCTAACTCGCCGAGCAAACCATCGCTGAAGCGCAACAAGGGAGATCATCGAAGGAGAACCGAGCGGTCTGAGGGGGACCTCGAAGTCAAGAAGAACGTGAGGTAGGACTTCAATATCATTGTGTTCATCTCTTTGCATCTGTTCATCAATTCCTTTCGAACAGAAGCCTTCTCATGGGCAGATCACTTGATGATCAGTTTGATCTAAGACAAGATCATCGCCACGTCCACCTTTGATCCAAACACCTCTGTCCATACAAGGCCACGCAAGAACACGTACAGATCAATCTAATAAAACTAATCATGAGATAGCATGCATATGCATCATCACATCTAGTTTAAGGTTTGTGCATAAATATTGATTGCTGTGAATCCTGTATGCACGTGATCCTACCTGGCAGGACAAGCTCAGGGAGCTGTCTACGACGAACTGCAGCAACCAGGTTTTGAGATCCAAGAACAACCGGAACCGCAAGAACAAGGAAAGTGCTCCTTGACCATATTGATCCTATGTTTTGGGTAAAACTGTTTTGTTTTGCAAAAAGGTGTGTGTGCTGAGTCAAACATGATGGGAAACCCTTTTATAGGAGTTTACTAGTATTGGTTAAACCACCCTTGTCGCTTGGGAAGTTGTCGGGTATGGTTTTTGCTTTATGCTTCGCTGAGTCTATGGGATTGGGGAACAAGATAGATGTGTCTAGCTAACTGCACTCGTAATGATAATGAGAAACTGATGATGTTAAGGAACATGGGTCAGAGGGAGATCTAGGCAAGTTTGGGTTTGTGAATGAGGTAGTATGAGATGGTGGTTTCACTTGTCGTAGATCTACGGACCGGTTCATGCATGCACATGCCAGGATAATAGTGCCACCACAAGGCCAAGTATGGGTGCGGCTTAGCTGAGTAATTAGGTAAGTTGCTAGGGTGTTATGGACTGTGGAAGGCGCGGGGAATGGGAGTCGAGTAAGGACTTCCCTGGGAACTGCATGGCACAAGAGGGGGCCCGTGGGTGGGAGAATTGGAGATTCTAGCCTGCTGGTGAAACCTTAGTGAGTCCATACATCTAGTAACCCCTTTGTAAAGGCTATTTTGTGATCTCTTGACCATACACCGACGGATGTGTACTGGTATAATGGAGGTTCTGCAGTCGCCGACGGGTGACGAAATCACAAACTTGTGTGTAAAGAGGTGCAAACTCTGCAGAGTTATTAAAACTATCATGATAGCCGAGCTTACGGTCATGAGCACCTGGCTAAACTGCCATGATTAGTTGGGATGGTTATAGGGAAGACTCATGGTTATGGATTTGGTTATGGTTTGGTTGTTGGGACTGTTGAGTTGAGATGGTTGCATGACTGTTGGGACATGACATGAGATTGGTCTCGGTGTGAGACGAGGTTGAATTACAAGGTGAGGTGGTAGCGAATACAAGGAGGTATTCGTGAGTATGAATAAAGGATTGGTTAATGTTCGGATGGAACACGAGAAGTGATGGAGGTATGTTGGTAATTTAATACATGTTGAGATTACATCTAAAGTTAAGTTGTTGTTTTATCATGATTCTACAAATCTGCTTTCCTGCAAATAAGCCTTTTATACCTACCTTGTTTACACTACAGGAAACAGGGCAACATACGACAGCCAGTATAACATACGACGGCTAGCTGTCGTATATAAACTTACATACGACGGTCAGCTGAGGCTGTCATATATAAGTTTATAAACGACAGTACATCCGTCGTTTAGTATGTGGCTGTCCTATATAAGTGTTATATACGATAGCCAACCCTAGGCTGTCGTGTATAGCAGTTATATACGACAGCCAACCCTAGGCTGTCGTATATAGCAGTTATATATGACAGCCACACCGAGGCTGTCGTAAATAAGGCTTATTTACGACGGCCCGTGGTGTGGCCGTCGTAAATAAAGCTTATATACCCGCGGGGGCTCGGGTCGGCGCGGGCATTCACGCCCATGCCGACCCGAGCCCGAGCAGCCCGAAGCGCCCTGGCCGCCGCCCGCCGCCGCCCGCCCGCCGCCGCCAGCCGCCGCTCGCCCGCCGCCACCGGCCGCCGCCCCGGCCGCCGCCCCGGCCGCCCCCGCAAGCCGGAGCCTCGGCCGCCGCCCGCCAGGCGCCACCCGGCCGCCGCACCGGCCGCCCCCGCGGCCGCCACCCCGGCCGCCCCCCTGGCCGCCCCCCCCGGCCGTCGCCCCGGCAGCCCCCGCGGCCGCCCCAGCGGCCGCAGCCCCGGCCGCCGCCCCCCGCCCGCCAGCCGGCGCCCCGGCCGCCACGCGCCGCCCGCCCGCCGCCGCCAGCCGCCGCCCCCGCCAGCCGGCGCCCCGGCTGCCACCCGCCCGACAGCCGCCGCCGCTGCCCCGGAGGTCCCCGCCCCAGCCTCCACCCCGCGTTGTGCGCCGCCGCACCGTGCCGGTCTGCCTCCACACGCGGTCAGCCGCACCGTGCCGCGCCGCCTCCACCGTGAGGTAAGTCGCCCGCCTCCCTCCCCATCTAGATAGTTTGGTTTTTTAATTACCAATTGTTTATATTATGCTTGTTTGTTTTTTATTGTTTAGTGGATAATTTCTTAGATTTAGATGAATTGATATGCTTAGGTTTAATTATTGCCCAGGTTTATTTGAATTGCTAGCTAGGTGATTTTTTAATTGCTTAGAATTGATAAGCTTGTTAACTACGGTAATTATGTTTGTTTAGATGAGTTGTTAATTGCTTAGATGATTAATGCATATGAGTTAATAGTTTAATTGATTATTGTTTCGATTGTTTGAGTGTTTAAAAGTACTATATGTACATAAATGGGCTTAGGGTCCGATACGACCCATTTAGTGGTAACGTATACGTCTACAAAAGCACGATGTGAACAACCTAGGCCGCCTCGCCCTACCCCCCACCCCCTCCACCCCTACGGCGTTCAGCTTCCGATCCCCCATCCCCCTCCCCCCCCCCCCCCCCGCGGCTTAGCCAGCGCTCGGCCTCCGACACTCTGCCGCGGAACTGCCAATCCTTCGGCGCTCGGCCTCCTCCGCCGCGGGACTGTCGATCTGCCGGCACTCATCGGCCTCCATTGACCGGCTGCCGCGAATCTGCCAGCGCTCAACCTCATACAAACGCAAGATCCTGCGCGCGGGTGCCACCACCGCCTCCCTTGTGTGCAAGCGCCACCGCCGTATTCACCTGCCTTACGCCGGGATCTAAGGCGATGGGACGCCTTACGATCCCCAGGCGCCTTCTCAGCCGGAGCAGTGTAGTCAGTACGCAGCGGAGCGCCTGGTAAGTTTCATGACCTCTGAAATTATTTGACACTATATATGTTGTTGAACTTACACAATTTCATTGTTTTTCAGACTTGGTATGGGCAACAAGATGTGAGGATACACGGCGAAGGGTTCGATTGGGAAAACTCCCCGAACATCGACCGTCAAGCCGCGTATGCAAGCGGAGGTGGAAAAGCACACGGAAGGTGAATTTATTTACTTTAATTGTTTTCAATTCAAGATTATTTAATTTTACCTTGAATTGATTCGTTTTTTTAGTCTTGCCATATTCTCTGTAGTCGTCAACTCTAGGGAGGCACGACTTGCGAGAGGCAGCTCTTCGCAGTCTTCGGCTGCAGGCTCCTCCAGCCGCCATGTCACCGAGAGAGATCTCGAAGTTATGGCGCTTCGGGAGAGCTTGGCTCGGCAGGAGGAGGCCTTGGCGAGAGAGCGATTGAACAACAGGGCTGCCATGGCGTACCATGTGTCCTATATGGCACAGATGCAAGCGGCAATAGAAGTAAGAAACATACAATTATAGTTTAATTACATTGCATTTCAATTAGTTTTGTAAATTGTAATGTTTGAAATGGCAAGCGCTAGCTCGACAGCAAGGGCAGCAAATCCAGATACCGTTGTGGCAGCCACCTCCGTTCATGCTGGAGCCGTCGCCACCACAGGAGCAGTTTCCTGGAATACAGGTATAAAAAGAAAGTTACATTAAGTGGAAGCCCCAACCGCTAAGAATCCTAATGAACCTAGAAAAACAATTGTAAACTTGTACATATGTCACTTTGTTTCGCAGGGATCAGGGACGGAGGCTCAGACTCCATCGCCACAGCTAAGGGCGCCAGGTTCGCCGCGGCAGGATGACTTCTTCGCTCCCGGAGGTAGTGGAGGGGCTAGTAATCAATAGATTTGTGATTTTGTTTTTATTTGTGTGGATGTCAGACTTTGTGATTGTCGATGTGTACTATTGCACTTTGTTGTGAATTTATATATCAAACTGTTTTGTTGTTGTCTTTGGATGTGTAGCTGGCCATCGAGCCAGGTTAGCCATTTTCTATTTTTTTAAAAAAAATGGAGAAGCTTATATACGACGGCCTGTATAGTTTATATACAACGGCCGCTATACAGGGCCGTCGTATATAAGCCTAAATTATATACGACAGCTGGGCCAGGCTGTCGTATATAAGGGCTTATATACGACAGCCACGGTCGAGCGGCTGTCGTATATAAGCCCTTATATACGACAGCCAGGGCCCAGCGGCTGTCGTATATAAGGCCTTATATACGACAGCCAGGGCCCAGCCGTCGTATATAAAGGCCCTGGCCCACTGGGCCAAGTCCACGAAACGGGCCGTTGTATATAAGCGGTCGTCTTATATATACTGTTATATACGACGGTGCCGTCGTATATAACTATATATACGACAAAATATATACGACGGCAACAAACCGTCGTATATAAACTATATACGACAGCTTCTGCTTTAAATACGACGGTTTTAGCCGTCGTATATTGACGGGAATCCTGTAGTGTTATGAGCTGCATATCATGTGTTTTCCCTCACTTGCTGAGTACATCATTGTACTCAAACTTGCACTATTATTTCGTCATCAACAGCAAGAGAAGGCTATTATGAAGACCAAGTGGAGCACTATGGCCTGTGATCTGTTCTCAACCTTGCCTATGGAAGGAGTAGAGATGGAGCCACTTCTGCTTAGTTTTGCTTCCGCATTAAAATAAGACTTCCGCTGCATAGAAATAAGACTTCCGCTGCATAGAAATAACACTTCCGCTGTGAGCATGAGTTCAAGACTCATGAGGTATTGTAAAAAAATTCTGTTATTCGTGGCGATATATAATTTGAATTCAGTTTGTGGAACGTATGTGTATGTGTGATGAACATCCTGGCCACACATATGCATTAGTTCTCGGTTCCGTGGTTTTGCCACAGAATTGAGGGCGTCACAGATTGGTATCAGAGCCACGGGTTGACAGTAGGTTACACGCCTAGATAGAAAACCTAGATTGATATTAGAGCCACGGGTTAACAGCAAGTTATACCCCCAAACAGAAGTTACGGGTAGCTAAGCCACGCTGACCAAAGGAAGCATCCTAGGGTGAATAGCTTAGATTGGCCTTCAAACCACCTTGGTATAGGAAACCATCCTTGAATAGGAGCTGTATGAGCCCTTGCAATGATTGTGTGTGATTATGTGCTTAATGTGAGTTGTGGGACGTCTCAAAGACGTTGTCCATATCCATACGTAAGAAGAAAGAGGTGTGAAACGCTTCGGCACTTGATCACATCCTCATATGGGCTAATATATATAGTCTAACTCACCTTGATGCATATAGTTAAAGGGACCTACCTAACCATCTAACCTTCTATTCAATTTCGTTCTCTCTCACAGATGGTGAGAGGAAACGCCAGCCGGAGGAACGTCCAGGAGGATGACCACGAGGGAGTTCCTGCTAACCTCGGAGCTGGTGAAAACCATTTGGAAAGGTTGATGGCCATGCAAAACAAGCTTACGCAAACCATGATCCAAACTTTGGGTCAGTTGCAGGCCAACCAAAACCTCGTTCCGGCACCCCCGCCACCACCACCGCCGGCTCATAACAGGTTGGGAGAGTTCATGAGGACTCGACCACCCACCTTTTCTCAAGCAAGCGATCTCATGGAGGCCGATGATTGGTTGAAATCCATGGAGAAGAAGCTCGCCATTGTTCAGTGCAATGACCGAGAGAAGGTTCTCTTCGCATCGCACCAACTTACGGGAGCCGCTGCTGACTGGTGGGATGCCTTGAGCAACGCCCATGCCAACCCGGAGACAATCACTAGGACTGAGTTCAAGGAAAGTTTCCGCTCTCACTACATCCCTGCTGGTATAATGATGCTCAAGAGGCAGGAGTTTGAAGGTCTCCGCCAAGGACAGAAGAGTGTGAATGAGTATCTCAACAAGTTCATACAACTGTCCCGGTACGCCCCCGAAGATGTCAACTCAGACCAGAGGAAGCAGTACCTGTTCATGAGAGGGTTGAACAATGAGATCCAGGTTCAGCTCCTCAACAATGACTACGTAAGCTTCCAGAAGCTGGTTGACAAGGCTATTGTGGTTGAAAACAAGATCCGAGAGATCGAGCGAGAGTGCAAGAGGAAGATGCCATACCAGCCTAAAGGGAGCAACGTACGACCTAGGTACATGCCCCCTGCCCCGCAGTATGGATCGACCACTCCTGCGTACCACCCTGGTCAGCCACCACGGCAACAATTCGTTGCACCGGCACCTCGTGTGCCCATGCCTCCAGCGCCCCGACCTAACAATGGCGCCCCTGTTCAAAACCCCCGCCCCAACATGCCTGCTGCCGTAGGCAACAGGGCATGCTTTGCATGCGGGGAAGTAGGCCACTTCGCTAACCAGTGCCTGAGGAGAGGCCCTGGACAGCAAGGAAACTTGCCCAAGCAGAACCCGCAACAAAACGGAGGGGACAACCAAGGGAAACGTGGACCACAGAACTATGCTCGTGGCCACGTGAACCATGTCACTGCTGAAGAAGCACAACAGGCTGAGGACGTCGCAATTGGTATGTTCCTTGCCAACTCTAACCCAACCACCATTCTATTTGATTCTGGAGCATCGCATTCCTTCATATCATCCAAATATGTTGCCAAACATCAACTACCCGTATCCCACTTAGAATATGCTATGTTAGTTAATTCTCCCAGAGGAGAAATGAGGACTAATATAGTATGTCCTAAGGTAAGCCTTAAAATAAGGGGGGTAGACTTCCTTGCCAACCTTATTGTCTTGGACTCCCACGGGATTGACATCATACTCAGAATGAATTGGTTAAGCAAGCACAATGGAGTAATCCAATGTGCTGAAAGGAGCGTACAGTTGACAAACGAACACGGTATTCGTGTCGAGTTTGAGTCAGACCAGCAAACAACCGAACGGGCAAATTTGAACCACGTCGAAGGAACAACATTGGAAAGCATTCCAGTGGTTCAGGAATTTTCAGACGTGTTCCCGAAAGAGCTTCCAGGAATGCCCCCTGATCGGGACATCGAGTTTGCCATAGATTTGGTACCCCGAACTGCACCCATAGCTAAGAGACCATATAGGATGCCCGTTAACGAGCTAGTTGAACTCAAGAAGCAAATTCAAGAACAGTTGGAGAAGGGTTTTATCCGTCCAAGCTCGTCACCATGGGGAGCTCCGGTACTCTTCGTGGACAAGAAGGATGGAACCCAAAGAATGTGCGTGGACTACAGGTCTCTCAACGAGGTGACAATCAAGACTAAATACCCTCTGCCCCGTATAGAGGACCTGTTCGATCAAATGAAAGGAGCCCGAGTATTCTCCAAGATTGATCTTTGGTCGGGATACTTCCAGCTGAAGATTAAGCCCTCTGATATACCTAAGACAGCCTTTCGGACACGGTATGGTTCATATGAATATACCGTTATGTCTTTTGGATTGACGAATGCACCCGCATACTTCATGTACCTTATGAACAAGGTTTTCATGGAGTACTTGGACAAGTTCGTCGTGGTTTTCATCAACGACATTCTGGTGTATTCAAAAGGTGAGGAGGAGCATGAAGAACATCTGAGATTGACCCTGCAGAAGCTGCGTGAGCATCAATTGTATGCCAAGCTCAACAAGTGTCAATTTTGGCTAAAGGAAATATCTTTTCTAGGCCACATTATCTCCAAGGAAGGGGTATCGGTTGATCCTGGAAAGGTGAGAGATGTTCTGTAGTGGGACCAACCGAAGAGCGTGAGGGATATTCGGAGTTTCCTTGGGATGGCAGGATACTATCGGCGCTTCATTAAAGACTTCTCTAAGATAGCAAAACCTATGACGGAGTTGCTAATGAAGGGAAAAATCTTTCAATGGACACAAGCCTGCCAAGAAAGTTTTGAGGAACTCAAGAAAAGGCTAACCACAGCACCAGTTCTGGTATTGTCAGACGTAAGCAAGAGCTTTGACATATATTGTGACGCATCCAGACAAGGGCTCGGGTGTGTACTCATGCAGGAAGGACAAGTGGTAGCCTATGCCTCACGACAATTAAAGAAGCACGAGCTTAACTATCCTACGCATGACTTGGAATTAGCAGCAGTGGTGCATGCATTGAAGATCTGGAGACATTATATCCTTGGACATCGATGTGAGATCTATACGGATCATAAAAGCCTCAAGTACATATTTACACAAACAGACTTGAATTTGAGGCAACGTCGATGGTTAGAACTCATCAAGGATTATGATGTGGGAATCAACTACCACCCCGGGAGGGCCAATGTAGTAACGGATGCATTGAGCAGAAAGGGAGCATGTCACCAACTCACGGTTCGGGAGCTACCTCCCGAACTACGGAAGGAGTTTGAACGGTCACACCTCGGATTCTTGAATAACGTGGAGATAATGGAGATCTGGTCCCCATTGGAGCAAGAAATAAGAAAAGGCCAAGCAATGGACGAGGAGATCAAGGAGATCAAGGAAAGAATCCGACAAGGAATAGAGAAGGATTTAAAGGAGGATGAAAAGGGTACGCTCTGGGTAGGGAAAAGGATTTGTGTGCCGAACATAAGACACCTCCGCGACATGATATTGAAGGAGGCACATGATTCACCCTATTCCATACATCCAGGAAGCACCAAAATGTACAGGGACCTGAAAACTTGTTATTGGTGGGATGGTATGAAGAGGGATATAGCCGAACACGTTGCCCTATGCGACACATGCCAACGGGTGAAGACCGAACATCAAAAACCCGCTGGGTTGTTGCAACCTTTGAGAATACCCGAATGGAAATGGGAGGACATCAGTATGGACTTCATCGTTGGATTACCACGTACTCAGTCGGGATGCGACTCCATCTGGGTCATTGTGGACCGATTGACGAAAACTGCCCATTTTCTTCTGGTAAAAACCAGTTATAACGTTTCACAATTGGCAGAGTTGTACATGGAGCAGATCGTGTGCCGACACGGAGTTCCGAAGAGGATAGTATCAGATCGAGGTTCTCAGTTTACCTCTAGATTCTGGAGGAAGCTGCAGAAAACCATGGGTACACGACTGGATTTCAGTTCCGCCTACCACCCACAAACAGATGGACAAACCGAAAGGACGAACCAAATTTTGGAGGACATGTTGAGAGCTTGCGCCTTGAAACGTGGGCGTAGTTGGGATAGGAGTTTACCGTATGCCGAGTTCTGCTATAACAACAGCTATCAAGCTAGCTTAAAGATGTCGCCCTTCGAAGCCTTATATGGTAGACGGTGTAGAACGCTACTATTCTAGAAAAGACTGGAGAGAACCAGGTGTTTGGACCCGAAGTACTACAAGAAGCCGAAAAGCAGGTCCAAACGATACGGGAGAACTTAAAGGCTGCCCAGTCACGACAGAAAGGCTATGCGGACAATAGGCATAGGAAGTTGACCTTTGAAGTAGGAGACTTCGTATACCTTAAGGTATCGTCTATCCGAGGCCAACGACGTTTCAACATCAAAGGCAAGCTAGCACCTCTCTACATCGGACCATTTAAGATTTTGGACAAGCGAGGAGAAGTAGCCTACCAACTAGAGCTCCCAAACCACCTCTCCGACGTACATGAAGTGTTTCATGTATCCCAGCTCAAGAAGTGCTTGAGAGTGTCAGAGGAACGAGTGTCAATGGAGGAACTTGAACTTCAAGAGGACCTGACTTACGCAGAAGACCCTGTCCGAATCTTGGATGTAAAGGAAAGGGTCACCCGAAACAAGGTGAATCGATGGTGCAAGGTACAATGGAGCCATCACACCGAAGCTGAGGCCACATGGGAGCGTGAAGAGGATATCAAGGCGGAATTTCCCCATCTATTTCCTACTAACGAATCTCGAGGGCGAGATTCAATTTAAGGGGGGTAGATTTGTGACACCCTCACCTCGGGTGTCAGCATATGTTCATGTTCTATGAAGAGGAAACATTTTAATGAAAAATAGGAACAGAGAGAATTATCAAAGAATAGCCAATAAAGCCCTCCGAGAGCACCGAAGACAACTTCTGCGGCCAGCAGGCCACGTGGCGTGTTCGGAGCTCGTTCCCGAGAAGTTGGGAGAGTCCCGCCGCTAAATTGTCTACGTGGCAGGCTCGGGGTTCAGCTCCGCAATTGAAAAGGGGTCCGACCCTGTGGGACACGTGTTGCCCACGGAGCTAGCCTCTGCAGAAGAAGCAAAGGCATTTCCGCAAGACACGTGTCGTCCTCGGAGCTAGTCCTCGCGAAAATCAGAGGTCCAGTCGCGCGGGGTACGTGTCGATCTCGGAGCCCATCTCAGAGAAGTCCGGATCTATCGAACACGTGTCGCCACCGGAGCTTATCTCCGGGAGGTCTGTCGTTGCCGGACACGTGTCGACCTCGGGGCATGTTCCTGAGGAAGTAAGAGAGTGAAGACCGGCGCCGACACATGGCGTGCGTGGAGCTCACCTCCAAAGAAGGGGGAAGTCTCGCTCGTGACACATGGCACAACCAGTGCTCGTCTCTGCGGACGAGGAGATACCAGGCCCCGGAGGACACGTAGAGCTTCGGGAGCTCATCATCACGGATGTAACGAGTTCTGGAGCAATTTTTACGCGTAAAGATACCGGTACGCAACAGAAACCGATCTAAATTCCACGATGTTACTAAAGATAAGATGTTAGGATCCAACAAAGATCTGAATAAGACTCTTATTCGAGATACAATCAGATTAGGACTCTTCTCTTCCCGATTATAAATAGAACCCAAAAACTCTGGCCGAAACCACAAACTTCTCTTTCGACTCCTGAGCCGACGACTTAGAGCCCTAGCCCTAACTCGCCGAGCAAACCATCGCTGAAGCGCAACAAGGGAGATCATCGAAGGAGAACCGAGCGGTCTGAGGGGTACCTCGAAGTCAAGAAGAACGTGAGGTAGGACTTCAATATCATTGTGTTCATCTCTTTGCATCTGTTCATCAATTCCTTTCGAACAGAAGCCTTCTCATGGGCAGATCACTTGATGATCAGTTTGATCTAAGACAAGATCATCGCCACGTCCACCTTTGATCCGAACACCTCTGTCCATACAAGGCCACGCAAGAACACGTACAGATCAATCTAATAAAACTAATCATGAGATAGCATGCATATGCATCATCACATCTAGTTTAAGGTTTGTGCATAAATATTGATTGCTGTGAATTCTGTATGCACGTGATCCTACCTGGCAGTACAAGCTCAGGGAGCTGTCTACGACGAACTGCAGCAACCAGGTTTTGAGATCTAAGAACATCCGGAACCGCAAGAACAAGGCAAGTTCTCCTTGACCATATTGATCCTATGTTTTGGATAACACTGTTTTGTTTTGCAAAAAGGTGTGTGCGCTGAGTCAAACATGATGGGAAACCCTTTTATAGGAGTTTACTAGTATTGGTTAAACCACCCTTGTCGCCTGGGAAGTTTAGTCGGGTATGGTTTTTGCTTTATGCTTCGCTGAGTCTATGGGATTGGGGAGCAAGATAGATGTGTCTAGCTAACTGCACTCGTAATGATAATGAGAAACTGATGATGTTAAGGAACATGGGTCGGAGGGAGATCTAGGCAAGTTTGGGTTTGTGAATGAGGTAGCATGAGATGATGGTTTCACTTGCCGTAGATCTAAGGACCGGTTCATGCATGCCCATGCTAGGATAACAGTGCCACCACAAGGCCAAGTATGGGTGCGGCTTAGCTGAGTAATTAGGTAAGTTGCTAGAGTGTTATGGAATGTGGAAGGCGCGGGGAATGGGAGTCGAGTAAGGACTGCCCTGGGAACTGCATGGCACAAGAGGGGGCCCGTGGGTGGGAGAATCGGAGATTCTAGCCTGCCGGTGAAACCTTAGTGAGTCCATACATCTAGTAACCCCTTTGTAAAGGCTATTTTGTGATCTCTTGACCATACACCGACGGATGTGTACTGGTATAATGGAGGTTCTGCAGTCGCCGACAGGTGACGAAATCACAAACTTGTGGGTAAAGAGGTGCAAACTCTGAAGAGTTATTAAAACTATCATGATAGCCGAGCTTACGGTCATGAGCACCTAGCTAAACTGCCATGATTAGTTGGGATGATTATAGGGAGGGGTCATGGTTATGGATTTGTTTATGGATTTGGTTATGGTTTGGTTGTTGGGACTGTTGAGTTGAGATGGTTGCATGACTGTTGGGACATGACATGAGATTGGTCTCGGTGTGAGACGAGGTTGAATTACGAGGTGAGGTGGTAGCGAATACGAGGAGGTATTCGTGAGTATGAATAAAGGATTGGTTAATGTTCGGATGGAACACGGGAAGTGATGGAGGTATGTTGGTAATTTAATACATGTTGAGATTACATCTAAAGTTAAGTTGTTGTTTTATCATGATTCTACAAATCTGCTTTCCTGCAAATAAGCCTTTTATACCTACCTTGTTTATGAGCTGCATATCATGTCTTTTCCCGCACTTGCTGAGTACATCATTGTACTCAAACTTGCACTATTATTTCGTCATCAACAGCAAGAGAAGGCTATTATGAAGACCAAGTGGAGCACTATGGCGTGTGATCTGTTCTCAACCTTGCCTGTGGAAGGAGTAGAGATGGAGCCACTTCTGCTTAGTTTTGCTTCCGCATTAGCTTTTGCTTCCGCATTAAAATAAGACTTCCGCTGCATAGAAATAAGACTTCCGCTGTGAGCATGAGTTCAAGACTCATGAGGTATTGTAAAAAAATTCTGTTATTCGTGGCGATATATAATCTGAATTCAGTTTGTTGAACGTATGTGTATGTGTGATGAACATCCTGGGCACACATATGCATTAATTCTCGGTTCCGTGGTTTTCCCACAGAATTGAGGGCGTCACACGGTGGTGCAGGAACATGGTTGTTGTTGTTGGCCTACAATTGACCCAATGTTTGGATCATAGTTTGCATAAGTTGGTTCTGCATGGCCATCAACCGTTCCAGATGGTTCTCGCCAGCTCCGGGGTTAACAGGAACTTCATCGTGACCATCCTCTTGGTTGTCACGGGCGTTCCTTCGGCCGGCGTTTCCTCTAACCATCTATGAGAGAGATTGCAATAGAATAGTAGGTTACAAAGTTAGGTAGTTTTCCTTAACTATATGCATCAAGGTGAGTTGGACTATATATATATATATACTAGCCCATATGAGGATGTGAACAAGTGCCGAAACATCTCACACCTCTTTCTACTTACGTGTGGATATGGACAACGTTTTGAGACGTCCAACAACTCACACTAAGCATATAATCACAAACAATCATCACAAGGGCTCACACAAACTCCTATTCAAGGATGGTTTTCTATGTCAATGTAGTTTTCAAGGCCAATCTAAGCGTCCTAGGGTGCTTCCTATGGTCAGCATGGCTTAGCTACCAATCTGTGTCTGATACCAAGCTGTGATTCCTATTTAGGTGTGTAACCTACTGCCAACCCGTGGCTCTAATATCAATCTATGATTTCTATCTAGGCGTGTAACCTACTGTCAACCCGTGGCTCTGATACCAATCTGTGACGCCCTCAATTCTGTGGAAAACCACGGAACCAAGAACTAATGCATATGTGTGCCGAGGATGTTCATCACACATACACATATGTTCCACAAACTGAATTCAGATTATATGTTACCAGGAATAACAGAGTTTATTACAATATCTCATTAGTCTTGTACTCATGCTCACAGTGGAAGTCTTTATTTCTGTGCAGCGGAAGTCTTTATTCTAATGCGGAAGCAAATCTAAGCAGTAAGGTCTTCATCTCTATCTCATCCCCACAGGCAAGGTTGAGAACAGATCACACGCCTAATGGTCTATTTGGTCTTCATAGTAGTCTTCTCCTGCTGCTGATGATGAAATAATAATGCAAGTTTGAGTACAATGATGTACTCAGCAAGTGCGGGAAAATATGATATGAAGCTCATAGCAAGGTAGGTATAAAAAGGCTCATTTGCAGAAAAGTAAATTTATTTATCAAAAGCACGATAAAAAAGCGACTTATTTTAAGTGAATGTAATCCCAACATGTATTAAAATACCAATCATACCTCCGTCATGTTCATAACCAGTAATCAATCAACCTCATTCTTGCTCATGAATACCTCCTCGTATTCGCTACCATCTCACGAATACCATCCTGTATTCGCTACCATTTCACCTTATAAACAACTTCCTCTCACATCGAGACCAATCTCATTGCCATGACTCAACAGTCATGCTACCATCTTGTCACCCGGACTCAACAGTCCCAAAACCAAACCATAACCATAATCAATAACCATAACCAAGAACCATCCCAATAACCATCCCAACTAATCATGGCAGTTGGCCAGGCGCTCGTGACCGTAAGCTCGGCTATCATGATAGTTTTAAGAACCCTGCAGAGTTTACACCTCTTTACCCACAAGTTTGTTATTTCGTCACCCGTCGGCGACTGCAGAACCTTCATTATACCAGTACACAACCGTCGGTGTATGGTCAAGAGATCACAAAATAGCCTTTACAAGGGGGTTACTAGATGTATGGACTCACTAAGGTTTCACCGGCAGGCTAGAATCTCCAATTCTCCCACCCACGGGCCCCCTCTTGTGCCATGCAGTTCCCAGGGCAGTCCTCACTCGAATCCCATTCCCTGCGCATTCCACAGTCCATAACACTCTAGCAACTTACCTAATTACTCAACTAAGCCGCACCCATACTTGGCCTTGTGGTGGCACTGTTATCCTGGCATGTGCATGCATGAACCGGTCCTTAGATCTACGGCAAGTAAACCACCATCTCATGCTACCTCATTCACAAACCCAGGCTTGCCTGGATCTCCCTCCGATCCATGTTCATTAACCTCGTCAGTTTCTCATTATCATTGCGAGTGCAGTTAGCTAGACACATCTATCTCGCTTCCCAATCCCATGGACTCAGCGAAGCATAAAAGCAAAAACCATACCCGACTCATAAACTTCCCAGGCTACAAGGGTAGTTTATTCAAAACTAGTAAACTCCTATAAAAAGGATCTCCCATCATGTTTGACTCAGCACGCACACCTTTTTACAAAACAAAATAGTTTCACCCAAAACATAGGATCAATATGGTCAAGGAGCACTCCTTGTTCTTGCGGTTCCGGTTGTTCTTGGATCTCAAAACCTTGTTGCTGCAGTTCGCCGTAGACAGCTCCCTGAGCTTGTCCTGCTATGTAGGATCACGTGCATAAAAGATTCACATCAATCAATATCATACACAAACCTTAAACTAGATGCGATGATGCATATTCATGCTATCCTATGATTAGTTTTATTAGATGGGTTTGTATGTGTTCTTTCATGACTTGCATGGATTTTATGATGAACAGAGATGTTCGGATCAAAGGTGGACGTGGCGATGATCTTGTCTTTAGATCAACCTGATCATCAAGTGATCTGTCCACGAGAAGGCTTCTGTTCGAAAGGAATCAAAGAACAGATGCAAAGAAAATACAACGATGTCGTAAAGTGGTATTAGAGACCTACCTTACGTTCTTCTCGGTCTCGAGGCCCTACTCAGATCATTGGGCTTTCCTCTGGCGATCTTCCTTGCTGCACTCCGGCGATGGTTTGCTTGGCGGTTTGGGACTAGGGCTCTAAGTCGTTGGTTCAGGAGTTGGAAAAGAAGTTTGTGGTTTCGGCCAGAGGTTCTGGGTTCTATTTATAATCGGGAAGAGAAGAGTCCTAATCTGTTTGTATCACGAATAAGAGTCCTGTTCAAATTTGTCGTCGAATCCTACAACTTATCTTTAGTTGATTTGGTGCGGTATCATTGTGGAATTCAGGTCGGTTTCTGTTCCGGTATTTCTATGCGTACAGAATCCAAAAACCGTTCCTAGAACTCGTTACATCCTCGGTGATGAGCTCCGGAACCTCCACGTGTCCACTGGGTCCTGGTCTCTCCCTCTCCGCAGGGACGAGCTCCGGTTGTGCCGCGTGTCAAATGAGCAAGACTTCCCTCTCCTTCGGAGGTGAGCTCCGCGTGCGCCACGTATCCTGGCGGTCGGGACCTCCTCTCCTATTTTGAGGTGGCTCCGCACACACCACGTGTCAGTGCCGGACCTTTCCTCTCTCTCAGAGACGAGCTCCGAGGTTAACACGTGTCCAACAGCGACGGACCTCCTGGAGATAAGCTCCGGTGGAGACACGCGTCCGATAGAACCGGACCTCTCGGAGTTGAGCTCCGAGATCGACACGTATCCTGCGCGACGGGTCCTCTGATTTCCGCGGTGACTAGCTCCGAAGGTGACATGTGTCCTGCGGAAATGCCTTTGCTTCTTCCGCAGAGGCTAGCTCCGGACAACACATATCCCACAGGGTCTCCCCCTTTTGTGCAGATGAGCCCCGAGCCTGCCACGTAGCCAGTTTAGCATTGGACCTCTCCCCATTTTGCAGGGATGAGCTCCGAACACGACACGTGGCCAGCGGGCCGCGAAAGTTGTCTTCGGTGTTCTCTGGAAACTGGATTCGGCTCTTTATTGGCTATCTTTTCGATATTTTCTCTGTTCCCTCTTCTTTTAAAATGTTTCTCTACATGAGATATGAATATATGCAGAAATCAGGGATGAGGGTGTCACACTAATAAAACCCTTTTCCAGGAGATCTGTCAACTGAATTTTTAATTCTGCCAACTCCTTTGGCGCCATCTTGTATGGCCTTCGGGATATTGGCATGGTCCCTGGTGCAGGTTCAATCTTGAGCTCCACCTCTCGGTCGGGTGGCATCCCCGGTAAATCATCCGGGAACACATCTGGGAACTCGCGGACTACTGAAATGTCTTCCAATCTGATGGTGGTGGATTGGTATACACTTGGAAGTTTTATTTCTGGACTGTCCAGAAATAATGAATGAGACTCGTGCATTTCTGGGTGTAGATGCACGACTCAGAGGACGGTGTCTAAACAAGGGCCAGGGCGGGTTAACCACGACATCCCTAAGATGACATCGACCTTTTGTCCCTCTAAAGCCATGAGAGACATAGGGTATATTCTACCTCGTAATCATAATGGCCCTCTTGGAGCCATCATGCTTGCTGAAATTTTCCGACCCGGTGAACAAATCAAGTAAGGACTTTTGGTGGGTAGTATTTGCAAGCTGTATTTAGCAATAAAAGCTTGGCTAATGAAATTGGCCCCTGAATCACAAAAAACTATGGCGGGATGCTTGTGGCGTTGGAACATACCCGCAAGGATGGGTTCTTCCTCTGGCATGTCCTCTATGGCAAGTTGGTGGATGGTGCTGGGCTTAGGGTTTGCCCGCCGTGCATTAATTGGATTCCAAGGCTGATTCCTCCCCGGAAACTGTGGTGCCACTCCGCTGCCTTGCCTCTTTGGGCAGTTGTTGGCGAAATGTCCTTCACGACCGCATTTGAAGCATGCGGTCAATGGCTGGCCCCTGCCTGGAGGATGAAAGCCTGGCATGAGATGCTGAAATGCAAACACACGTGGCATCGCCTGCTGCTCCTGTTGTTGCTGCGGAGGTGCTGGTAAGTCCGGTCGGAAGGCCGGTGGTGAATACGGCCGATTGCGAAATTGCATCAGTCGCTACGGTGGCTGCCAGTGTTGTCCCGATGGTGAGCCATACACCATCCGATATTTTCGATAAGGACCACCTCCCTCTCCTCTGCTCTGCGGCGCGCTTCGCTTCTTCTTCACTGCCGCTAACTCCTTGCCGGAGTCCTCTTGTACAATCGCAGCATCAATTATGTCATTGAGGCTGCCGCGATTCAGCCCCTGGTAAAAGTGGTCTCGCCGCATCTCATCCGTGTTTGCATGATAGGAAGTGTAGAGCGCGAGATCATTGAACGCACTGGAGTATTCTAGTGTGTTTCTGTTGCCTTGCTGCAGGTGAAGGAACTCCTGCGCCTTCCTCTTCATAAGACCTGGCGGTATATGATAGGCCCTGAAGGCCGTCCGGAACTCTGCCCAGGTCAGCACTCGCTCGGTGGGTTGCAAGGCACAAAAGTTTGCCCACCAAGCGCTCGCGGACCGCTGAAGTTGTTGGGCCGTGAACTGCGTCTTCCGCTGCTCAATAACTTGGAGCAGCCCGAACTTCATCTCCATCATGTAGAGCCAGTTGTCCGCATCGAGGGGTTCATCTGCCCTTTGAAATACCGGGGGATGAGTAGCCAGAAAATCTGAGTAGGAACTTTGTTGACGTTCCTCTAGGTCTTGACGCCTCTCTGGTAAAGACGTATTAGCAATCAGCGTTTGCAGCAGTTCGGTGTGCTTCTGGTGCAAGCCCGCCATGGTCGCAACAATATCAGCCAACGTGACCATTGACGGTGGTGGTGGCAGTTGTTGCTGTTGCTGCTGTTGCTGTCCCGACGAAGTCTCGAGAGGCGGTTGGGAGACCTCTCCCCCCTGACTTGAACCCCGAACCTCTGAGTTGGCATGAGTGCGAGTCATTCTGAAATGCAAAACAGCAACAATTAGCACATGTCATTCTTAAAACTCCATGGAAAACAGTAGGTATTGTAGTGACACATGAATAAAATTGCACAACACTCACATATATTGATAAAGCATAAACTTTATACAAGATACATTATTCTCGGATCCCCGAGAAGTCGTGCTCATGTTGTCACTACCTATACACATGCGACTGTCTACCGGACATGTCACTTGTTACAAAAGTTTCTACACACCACCCTCGCTGCCCTACTTGGCAACGGTAAACTCACTAATCGGAGTAGAACTCGACCTTCTGTGGGTCTTCCTCCTCTGCTATCTCTGCTGGTGACTCAGGGTCCATGACCTCCTCTTCGGGTTCAGGTTCCGGCATCGCCAGGATACCCAAAACCATTGGTACTGCACCTACCATCGGTAGGCCTACTACCGGAGGCACGAGGTCTTGCAAAGCATGCACCTCGTCCTTGTTCTGCTGGGTCAAGGCTTGAATCATCTGCTGCAAAGCCGTGATGTCAACACGGCTTTTCTTCTTCGCCTTCTTCAGATGACGCAACTGATTGTGTTGCTCATTCAGTCACTTGATTGTCAGAAGGAGCACATTACGGAGTGTGCTGTGAGAAATCTCGAAATGTTCTCGGCAGCTGGTGCTCTCCTTGAGCTCCACGGCAAGTCGAGCTGTATGGACAGCTTGGCTGTCCATCACGGTCTTCCCTGCCATCAAATGGAGGCTGAGGTTCGCCTCCGCTGGAGTGTACCTTGGGAAACTCGGATCAGTTGCCGCAAAGTACCTCTCTCTCCACACATGATTATCTCGTCCCTCCAGTGGGACAAGCTTTGCTTTCACGTGTAACTGGCAGAAATGCGACATGGTGTTGCGGGCTGCCAACTACCACATCTTCTCCGGTTGTCTACCTTTCACCGTGACGGTGAACAGTACCCAGTCCGGTGGCATAGGTACTGTTGGAACTTCGACATGGAAAGTCCATTTCTTGTTCCCCTCCTCACCTTCTTCATAGGCGAGGTAACACAGCGTCTCCACATACCCGAAATATTGAAGCATCAGCTTCAACAATTCCGGATAGCCGCTGCGTTGAGAACAGTGGGATACCACCCACCATTTCTCCAGTTGTTTATCCTCTGCCATCTGTATAAACATATATGAAAAAGGTCAAATATTCATTTCAATAGTAAATCATTGAGTTATAACCTAAAACATGTCATTGAACTCATAAAACATGGAAACACAATTCAAACTTAGAACAAATTTGATTGCTGGTCTGCTGCCCAAACTGACAGCCCTTACCAGTTTCCCTTTTAACCTGATTTAGACATGCTAAATGCAAAACCAGTTCTGGAGCTCAACATCAAAGTTAAATTTCACTTCAATAGCTTTCCAGAATGTATTTGTTTGCCCTCAGATCTGTCCTGGTCCAAAAGTTATGTGATGTCAAAGTTGACAAATTTCTGGAGAAAATTCGACAGCACCTCCCTGCTTGAGGTACTGAATTGATCTAAGAACCCCAGTTAATTCTACATTGAATTTGACAAAACTTCCTGTTACAAAGTTGTAACCTATCTCATGAAATTTTCATAACTTCCTCATTTACTATTTTTGGATTTTTACGCAGGAAGTTATGCTCAATTTAGGGAGAGTTACAGAGAGTATTTGTTCTGCCCTGTTTTCTGGACAGTTTCAACTCTACTGCATTTTTCCACTAGTTAAGGGATGAAACACCTCTGGACATCAATATAAAATTCGTAAAGCTCTCCTAACAATTTCCATAAATGTATCATATGACCCCAACCTTGAAAGAACTCGACCTATAACCTCTGTATAACTTCAGCATTATTTCAGTTGAAAACAGAGGACTCTGTTATTAATATCTTATAAGTTGAAAACTTGCTTACTTTGAACATCCTGATTAAAGGAAAGAGTTAAATTAAAGTTTTAGTGATCTGGATTAAAACTTTCAAGTTTTACAATGGTGTTGATCATTTAGTGGACTGTGACGTCGAAGCATCACCCAATTCATGCCGGTACTACGTTCTTCACAAAGAAAACCTGTACCAGATTTAGCCGGCCTCGTTCGTTCAGTGGCACTAAAAGTCTCTCGCACACATGTTCTACTTGTCTACCTATCCGTGCTTAGAGTACCTGCAATTAAACCACACAATCGTAAGGTTCCACTGCACACCGAACCCGGTCCCAATACAGTCCATACAACCGTCCGTCATCACTCCCACTGTTGTTCTCAAGCCAATCACACCTTGAGCTACGTGTTCACGTTACTAACCACGTGACGGGGTATCCCATACTTGCCCGTAGCACGCCAGGGAAGGGTGTTGCTCGAATACCCCAAACAACATGAAGAGTCGTAGAGGATACTAAAGCTGGCCAGTGTGAGAGCCGTCAACAGGACCACGTTTGGTGGTGCCGTGATATGCGGCACCCAACAGCACACGGGTGAAGAAACACATCACATTCCATAAATCATTTGCAGAAGCGTACAAAAGTGTTTTACAAGTACTTATATCAAAATAAGCTACAGCGGAAGACTATAACTCTCACGACTCATTTCTAATTTAGCAACAAAGAAACAGTCCAGCCCGCGGACGTTTCTTACTAGCAACACGAAGACAAACCACAGCGGCGAGGATGCCCTTTGAGTAATCACTCTAAGGTTCCCGAGTCTCATCGGCATCCCTTCATAAGCATGAAGTCAAACCTGCAAAACAACTCAGATTGCATCCGTGAGCACAACGCTCAGAAAGACTTAACCGTCACCCTAAACATGAAACTCTACGTGAGGTTATGAACCTAAAGTAGGATGGCATAATGCATAATAACTCGCCTAAAAGTGAATCCTTACATTCAGGTATTATTTGCTGCAATTTTAAGTAACATTGGGCATGCCACATCTGGAGTCCACAATCAAACAAGAAACGCTTTCCCCCGATGTAAATTGCTCATGGCATAAAAGAATCGAGTTTGCACTAACTAAGCATGAAACATACAGAACCAAGGTAGTATAAATTTCAAACTAATTTGATTAGTTCCTTTCTCATGCAAGCTCTTACTACGTCACAACTGTGAGAACAAGTATGCTCGGTCCATTCCGCGAGCGACGGTGATTCAAAGCAATAACACTCGGACTACACGACATGTACGCCCGTACTCGATGTTGCCTACAGCAACCATCACTGACATCGTACGTGGCAGCCTTTCCCCCGTTTCACCCCCGTTGAATCGATCAAGTCACCCCATACAGTAGCCACACTCATGGTGCACCTGCCGACATGAGATGTCATGAGAATGTTCCCCACATACTGCACACCGGCCGTCTCGCCTGAGGCGACCCGGAAAGGCTCAACGACAGCTTCCTGAGGTACATCGGTTTACTGAGTCCCATAATACCAGTATGAGTCCGGTACACAACTCAAACTTGTTCAACAGGGCCGCATACAGATCGGTCCTTGAACAACACGGACAGGTCTATAGTACCCAGGCCCCTATGTCCTGCTGCCCCTACAACCTTTCGGTCTCAACTTCAACTTGCTAATTCATTTATGAACCAATCCCGTACGCCCCTGTTGTTCCTGAACGTGCGAGTATCATCTCAGCACTCGACTTCTACCAAACCTTACTTAAGCATGGAAGTTCTACACGGTGAAAGACACCTACCCAATACTCCATGGGTCATTTGGTTATGCAAGAGGAGTATCGGACACTAGACCTAATGCACAGTTCATATCTTAACCGAAAGTGAACACAAAAAGAAAACTTAACAGTTGTTAAATGCAAACCGGAGCTTGCCTGTTTTGCAGGGTAGTCGTATATAAGCAGTTAGTGATCTTGCTGATCAACCCTTGATTCTCCGGAGTATGATCCACTTCAATGAATCGCTCCTTTGAATCACCTTCGTTGTGAATCCTAATGAAATGTATATGCAAAATTTTTATGGAAAGTGATGGAAAGAATTATAGAATGGAGTTATTAGGAACAGAGGTTGTGTGGAAAAGCCAAGAAACAGAAATTAACTACATTGATCTTAGTGTTGTAGCTATACACTAACTACTTCCCCTAATGAACATAATAGATGAGCTGAAGAGAAATGAATGCAACTAAAGAACAAGAACTCCAATGGCCTCAAATCTTTTATAGCAGGTTCTACACTACCTAGGGCTTTAGCTTGCCAAATGTCAGCTAATGTGGAGTCAAATTGTGTTCTCCATAATTCTCACAATATCTCTTATGTATTTCCACATATACATAAGTATGGAGAACAAGAACAGGGAGTTCTAAGGCTCAAATTGAGCTGATAATTTGCATGTGAGTTCCTGGTCACATTAAAGTAATCTGGTCCAAAATTCAGACCTTTTACTTGGTAGTTCCACCAGAACAATTCTTTAAGCATTTCTACTCTAAAGAATTAGTTCTGAAGTAATGTGCACTTTCATGACCAATTAAGTGAACCACAATTTCACGTATGTCCCAGGGAGCTTGCCTAAATTTTTTTATGATTTTTGGAGCTATGGATTGCCCAGAATAGAATTTACAAGTGGGAAACATTTTCTGAAAATGTTTCTGGACTCTTATGAACACAGCATCTTTTATTTAGCAAATTGCTACTCAAATGATATTCAAATGAGCTGAAACTTTAATAGAAGGTCAACAATATTCCAAAGAATATTCTGGCAAACACAAACTCCCTCTATAATTCTTTTTCATAAAAACTTCAAAGAATTTTCCAGAATTATATATTGACTTACATACAAATCTGAGTTCATATTTGGATAGAGCTTTGAACAAGGAATCCAATCCAACTTGAATAACTAAATTTGGATATTCCTACACAAAGATATGATTTTCCAAAATTTGAGCAATCTCTGGAATTGTTTTCTACTGCAAATTCTACTGGGCCCGCTATTTAAATGCCAGCCACTCAGAAGTCAGCCACACCGGGCTCACAGGATTTTTGCGCGCCAGCACACCGGATCCGAGCCACAGCTGATCCCAGTTTAAATTTTCCACCGCTGACAGCCGGGCCCAGCCCCTTCTTCCACCTCCCGCCGTTTCCTCCCGCGCGCGCCGACTGCCCTCGCCGAAGTAAACCAGTGCTCACTGGATTGCCGCTGCCGGACACCGTTCGAGCCGAGGTTTGCCGCCAGAGGGTTTTGGAAGCCGAGGAACACACTGGTGAAGTGTTTTGGGACTGCCGGTCACCGGAAACACCCCGGCGATGTGCGGCGGCCTCGGTTGAGCTTCGGCATCGTCGGCCCGGGGTTGCTAGCCCGTCAAAAGCTTTACCATTTAGCTCTACAGCACCAGGGCACGACTAGGAAACTCAACATGGCCTCAAAATGGCTCTGGAACAGCCGCAAGTTGGTCATCACCGTGCGACCGATCGTGTCCGCCATGAACGCCCTTGATCGAGCTCAAAATCCGTCGTTCCTAGCCGGTTTCATGAGACGGGCCGGGTACCGACTGAGACAGGGCTCAGCTCATGATACCACTTGCCACAGCTCTGTTACCAACTGAGACAGGCCACTCGACCGGGAATCGCATTGGGTGGTGCCGTGTTGTGCGGCACCCAACAGCACACATACAAGGAACAATGTATTACATAAAACAATAGCGGAAGCTTACAAATTTTTCTTTGTAAATAATTTACATCAAATAGCTATAGCGGAAGTCTATAACCACTCACGTCGAATAACTAAGAGCACTCGAGATGAAGTCCAGCCCGCGGACTCCTCTCGCTAGCAACACGAAGACAAGCAGCAGCGGCTTGGTTCTCCATGTGTTACCTGACTCGGAAGTCTCCGAGTCTCACCGGACAACCTCCATCTTAGCATCGATGTTAACCTGCAAAACCACTTATATAGCAAGCGTGAGCACATAGGCTCCGCAAGACTGATCCGTCTCTCCTAAACAAGAAACTCTACATGCACGACGGTTGCAATTGGGTTAGCTAAATTTGCATAAAGGACTCGCCTAAAGTTGATCCATAACTTTCAGATTTTAAGTCTCATTGTGCAGACCTTGAGCCCAAAAGCATCGCAACTCCACAATCAAACAAGAAACGCTTTGTTGCGATGCTCCTTGCACAAAGTGAAAGTAAAGTTTAATGAGCCTGTCTCTAATTCAAGCATGGTTGAAATACAAGTTACAGCACAGCCTTATCAAGTTCAAAATATAACCAGTTCCAGTTGTTACTATGTCAAGACGCAGTGGGCAAGTATGCTCATGTGACCGCGAGCGATGGTGATTCGAATCAGTACACGCCCATACTACACGACACGTACACCCGTACTCCGAGTTGCCGGCAGCAACCTCGACTGACGTTGTACCCGGCCACCTTTCCCAAGATCTTCCACATTGGACGCAGTCCAACTGCCCCGAGTACGCAAGCTCCCTCAAGGTACATACCCACAGTGGTATGTTCTTAAGCGAGTTACCTCCTGCTACCCTGACTCTGAAAGCCTAAGGCAGTTGGAAAAGTTCCACTATGGATTTCCCAAGGTACATCAGTTTCCTGGGTCCCATATAGCCAGTATGTGCCCGGTACACAACTCAAACTTGTCCAACAGGGCCAAGCACGGACGGGCCTTAACCAACACAGGCAGGACTATGCACGCATAGTCCGTGTGACACCCTCATTTTTGGTTTCTGCATATATTCATGTTTCATGAAGAGAAAACATTTTAAAAGAAGTAGGAACAGAGAAAAATATCAAAAAGATAGCCAATAAGAGCTGAATCCAGATCACTGAGAGCGCCGAAGGCAACTTCCGCGGTCCTCTGGCCACGTGGCATGTTTGGAGCTCATCCCTGCGAAATAGGGAGAGGTCCGCTGCTAAAATGGCTACGTGGCAGGCTCGGGGCTCATCTGCGCAAAGGGGGAGAGGTCCGACCCTGTTGGACACGTGTTGCCCCCGGAGCTAGCGTCTGCGGAAGAAGCAAAGGCAGTTCCACAGGACGCATGTCACCTTCCGGGCTAGTCACCGTGGAAATCAGAGGACCAGTAGCGTGGGATACGTGTTGATGTCGGAGCTCACCTCCGAGAGGTCCAGTCCTATTGGACACGTGTCATCACCTGAGCTTATCTCCGGGAGGTCTGTCACTGTTGGACACATGTTTACTTCGGAGCTCGGATCTGAAAAGAAAGGAAGTATGGCGCTACTTGACGCGTGGCATTCACGGAGCTTACCTCCGGAGAGAGGGAAGGTCCGGCACCAACACATGGCGTGCGCACCTCCGAATAGAGAGGAGGTCCCGACCGCCAAGATACGTGGCGCACGCGGAGCTCACCTACGAAGGAGAAGGGAGGTCTCGCTCGCTTGACACGCGGCACAACCGGAGCTCGTCTCTGCGGAAAGGAGGAGACCAGGCCCCGGTGGACACGTTGAGCTTCCGAAGCCCATCACCGAGGAGGTAACGAGTTCTGGAACGGTTTTAGGTTCTGTACGCGTAGAAATACCGGTACAGAGGAGAAACCGACCTGAATTCCACAATGATACCGCACCAAATCGACTAAAGATAGGTTGTTAAGATTCAATCTGAATAGGACTCTTATTCAAAGTCCAATCAGATTAGGACTTTTCTTCTCCCGATTATAAATAGAACCCAGAACCCTTGGCCGAAAACACGAACTTCTTTTTCAACTCCTAAGCTGACGACTTAGAGCCCTAGCCCCAACTCGCCAAGTAAGCCATCGCCGGAGTTCAGCATGGAAGATCACTGGAAGAAAGCCACAACGATCTGTCTGATCAGAGAAGGACCCCGAGACCGAGAAGAACGTAAGGTAGGGCTCCAATACCACCTTACGACATCGTTGTGTTTTCCTTGCATCTGTTCTTCGATTCCTTTCGAACAGAAGCTTTCTCGTGGACAGATCACTTGTTGATCGGGTTGATCTAAAGACAAAGTCATCGCCACATCCACATTTGAACCCAAACACCTCTGTTCATCATAAAATCCATGCAAGCCATGCAAGAACACGTACAAACCGACCTAATAAAACTAAACTGCATTATAGGATAGCATGCATATGCATCATCACATCTAGTTAAAGTTTGTGCATGATATTGATTGCTATGAATCTTGTATGTGCGTGATCCTGTATAGAAGGGCAAGCTCAGGGAGCTATCTACGACGAGTTGCAACAACAAGGTTTCGAGATCCAAGAGCAACCAGAACCGCAAGAACAAGGCAAGTGCTCCTTGACCATATTGATCCTATATTTTGGCAAAACTTTTTTGTTTTGCGAAAAGGCGTGTGTGCTGAGTCAAACATGATGGGAAACCCTTTTATAGGAGTTTATTAGTTTTGGTTAAACCACCCTTGTCGCCTGGGATGTTTATGAGTCATGTATGGTTTTTTACTTTTATGCTTCGCTGAGTCCATGGGAATTGGGAAGCGAGATAGATGTGTCTAGCTAACTGCACTCGTAATGATAATGAGAAACCGACGTTGTTAATGAACATGGATCGGAGGGAGATCTAGGCAAGACTGGGTTTGTGAATGAGGTGGCATGAGATGGTGGTTTACTTGCCGTAGATCTAAGGACCGGTTCATGCGAGCACATGCCAGGATAATAGTGCCACCACAAGGCCAAGTATGGGTGCGGCATAGCTGAGTAATTAGGTAAGTTGCTAGATTGTTATGGACCGTGGATTGCACGGGGAATGGGAGTCGAGTGAGGACTTGACATGACCCCACGGTCTTGTTGAGCCAGGATCACGCTGAGGGGTGTTGCGTTGCACAACACCGGATAACACACATCAAAGGTACAAAGCGGAAGCAAAACTTTTATTACATAAAGTGGTTTATGAACATTTGTACATCAAAATAGGTCCAGTCTACACTCACGGGTGTAGACTACGCGTCAAGTTCACGTTCAGCCCGTGAGTGTGTCCTTGCTAGCACACACGCACACTGACACGGCGGCGTGCACGACTCCCACTGGACGGGATTCCCCTCCTGGGGTTCCGCCTCCTCTTCGGGAGTCCCTTCCTCATAGAACCCTGCAAAAGCTTCAAACACAAGCAGTGAGCATGAAGGCTTAGCAAGTCTGACCCGTCTCGCCTAAACATGAAACTTCTATGAGGGATGATGGGTACAGGAGGTAAAAATCAGTTGCAAGGACTCGCCTAATTAGTGGAATCTTACTTTCATGTTTTAGCAGCAGGTTGTGGAGAACCTTACACTAAGGCACATGAGAGAGCCGCAATCAAACAAGAAACAAATTTCTCTCATGTACTTTGCCCAAAGTTGAAACGAACTTTAGTTAGCTCTAAACTACAACAAATCATTAACAATCGAAGTTCATCTTTCAATCAGCAACATTTTAACATGTAACTAGCCTGCTCTTTCTACATCATGGTACAGTGAACAAGTGGTACTAACTGACCGCGAGGGACAGCGATTATTATCGATTTACACCTGCAGGGTTACCCGAATAACCCGTCACGTACGCCCGTACTCGATGTTGCCTACAGCAACCATCATGGACGCTGTACGCAACCACCTTTCACCCGTCAGCCAAATATTGAACCGGTCCCATCGTCCCGAGCAAGATGTCTCTGCACGCGCATCTCAGTGCCGCCAGCCGATTTACACCTCAAGCTCTCAACCTACCCTCTGAACGACGGGCAATGCCTCAATACCCAGCTACCCGAGTTACATCAGTTTCCCGGTTCCCATATAGCCGGTAGGTCTTCGGTACTGTTCTAGCTTGTTCAACAGGCCCGCACACGGCTCGGTCCTCAATCGACACAAGTGGAGCTATAGCACACAGGCCCCAAAGTTCTGCTGCCCTTACTCTCCGCTCGGTCTCATTTTTCTTGCCACGTGTATCATGAGCTATCTCTACCCGAGTCGAGTGCCTCTAGCCTATGCCCGCGAGTAGTTTCAACTACTCGACTTGTACCGAATCCTACTCTATCTTAGCATTGCAGTAGCTAAGGGGGTTTTCAATCCTAATCCCAACCCATGGCTTTCTTGGCTATGCATTTGGATTTTCAAACAAGACTCTAGTGCAAGAAATAATGATACTCAAGTAATTGCTCAAAACAATAAAACTTAGTAAAAAGGTTAATGCAAACCGGGGCTTACCATGCTGCTCTTGGTCATAGGCTAGCTGCTCCTCTGGAGTAACGAAGTCTAGGACTTCGGGTTCCTCCTCGACCTTAGCGACTACATGATATAAGAAGTACATGTATTAATTAAATGCATTTGAATTGAGTTTTGAACTTGTGAACCTTCTTAGTCTCACTAGACAGACCCAAAGACTGTGAAACTTTTACTGTGGCTTGGTTACAACCTAAAGAGAGACTTGGTCAAGTTTTAGTTGCAGCAAAGCTCATTTGAGCCCTCCACAAATAATTATGTACTTGACCTTAATTGAAACTCTTAGGGTGCTCTAGGGATTTTCATGGAACAAGCCATGACTTTCTGATGACTAGATTTTCAGAGGGTTCTAATGGAGTTGGTCTCACTTAATTTGAATGTTCCTAGCTAAAGATATGAGCTAAACAATTTCAGAGAAAATTCTGAAGATGTTTCTGAACATTTTCTATTTTCTCTGGAACAGTTTCACTAATCACACCATTAGGCGGACTAAATGAGCTCAAATGGATCTGAAATTTTTATGGTAGTTCAGGGATATTTTGTTGAACATCCCAGCAAAATTTCAGAATTTTCCTCCAAGGGGTTCTCCAGTTAAGACTCCAAACAATTTAAATTTTGAGGAATTAATTCTATAGAATTAAGGATTTTTATGAAGTGAAACTTGATTTGCTGGAAAGTTCTAAGAGAGCTGAATCCAACAAAATTTGGTTCACTCGATTTGGAGTTTCCTAGCCCAAGTTATGAGGTTTTGAAGTTTGAATGAAATCTGAAAATCGGAGAAAAGTTTAAATCTGCCGGTGGCGATGGGGACACGTGTTGCGCGCTGAGGCGTCGGCACACCGGAGTCTACGGGTTATTTGCACGCTAGCACACTGGATCCGAGCCGCAGCCTGATCCTGATTTAAAATATCTGCCGCTGACGGCTGCGGTCCACCCCCTTCGTCTACCTCCCGCCGCCCGTGCTCTGCCGCCGGGGTACCTCGCCGGAGAGCTCGCCGGCAGCCTCTGTGGAGCTCCAAGCTTCATGATTCCGGCCGCCCCTGCCTATTTTCACTCGGGGAACACGATTCCGTGCTCAGCTCGTCATGAAAATGGCCGGCACATGGTCGGCGATGAGCAGCAGCCTCGGGAGAACTTTGGCCGTGTTGCCCGTCCTCCCTAGCACCACACCCGATCGAGCTAAGGGACGTCGAGCATCAGTGGACCATAGGAAAGGTCGACATGAGCTCTACGGAGCTCGGGAAGGGCTGTGTTGGGCTGTCACCGTGCGACGTAGGCCGGAATTCGGGATTTCTACTAAAACTTGAAGAACAGTGGTTTCCCTCCATGGTTCTTCATGGTTCCTGCTCCTATCGACTCGTACGGGCAACTAGATGTGATCTTCTCCATGAGAGGATGAGTGATGCAGCGTGGCTTACGAATTTCTCTGATCGGTGCCGACTCCACTTTTGCACACCGTCGCGAAAACACGAAATTCCAGCCTGAGCAGTGTTTGTCATGCCGCCGGAGCTTGAGGGAATGAAAGAGGGACTGAAGGCGAACCTCTTTGCTGTTCAAAGCTCGGTGATCGGTGGGCTGTGGTGGCCAGAAGGATGCTTCCCGCAGCGGCGGCTCGAGCTGAACCGGCAGACGATGGATCGCCACGGTGGAGCTCGGGGAAGACTGCACAGGGTCTGGAACCGATGCGAGCGTGCTGAAGATGTCTTGGCGCACCCGGTGCTGGTCTCAGATCGCCGGGAGGATCACTGGATCGGCCGGGTGATGAGGAACCAAAAATTCATCTGAGCGGCGAGGAGCTTTGGCTTTCTGGGTGGAAACGCGACGAGGCAGCGGTGGAAGTCACCGGTGACCGCTCGGGCGGTTAGATAAAGACCCCGATAGTCGGTAAAGCAGCTGAGATCGGCAAGCAGCTGGTGGCTTCGCCGTTCCTTCGACGTGGCGGCAGCTCGGTTCAGCGCAAAAACCCGAGTACAGAGTTCAGTCGGCTGGGTTCTCTTCAGTGGCTGACCAGTGTGGGGACCACCCCGTGGTTCACCCACTCCAGGAATCGCATAGGGTTGTGCCGTGCGATGCGGCACCCAACAGCACACACGAAAAGAATAAAGGATAACATACAAACTTTTATTTGATATAAAACAGCGGAAGTCTTTTTACAAAACCTATTCATACAGCGGAAGTAATATACATATAAGGCCTCTCATCCTAACTATGCAAAAGTGCAGCCGTCCAGCCCGGGGACGCTACACACTAGCAGCATGGAACCGGAGAATCACGGCGGCGTGCAGGGCTCCAGCTCGGCCGTGTACCCCGACGGGGGCATCGCCTCGTCCTCGGAACCTTCCTCATAACTCTCACCTGCACACAGCTCAAATATTGCAGCCGTGAGCACGAAGGCTCAGCAAGTCTTAACCGTCAACCCTAGGCATGGAACTCTACGTGCAAGGATATGTAAGATGGGACAAGGAATTTGCAATAAAGACATGCCTATAAGTTGATCCTTACTTTCAGTTTTATAGCAGCAGGTTCATGTGCCTTAGACAGCTCTCACATCGGAAGTCCACAATCAAACAAGAAACGCTTTCCCCCGATGTGGAGATGCCCAAAGTGGAATATAAACTTAATTAGCTCTATATCTACAGCAATCAAGGTATTCAAGACATTAAGATCAATACAGCATTTTCAGTTGGCTTATTTCACTTCTTACTACGTCACAGCGCAGTGAACAAGCGGGTACTCAAATAACCGCGAGGGACGGTGATTGCAATCAAGACACACCCGGATAACACGTCACATACACCCACTTTCAGAAGCGTGATTCCACACCCCTTCCTACTCTGTTGTATGCAACAACCTTTCAAAGGCAACCCAAATGCCGAACCGGTCCATCCGTAACGGGTAGGAGGTCCCCGCGTGGAGCGTGACTGTGCCCACCGGCAGATTTACACCTTGCTACCCTCAACCCACTCCTATTTACGGTTGGGTAAGCCTCGACACCCAGGTTAACCAATTACATCGGTTTCCTGGTTCCCATATGCCAGTATGCATCCGGTACTGTTCGATACTTGTCCAGCAGGGCCGCACACGGACGGTCCTCAACCGACACCAACAGGGCTACGCACGTGAGACCTCTGCTCACTGCTTCCTATCCCCCCTGCTGGGTCTCATTTTAGTAACTCAAGCCATTATCTACCTCTTTTCTTCCCGTGTGATAAGTACTATCTCGCGAGTAGCTTCCAACCACTCCACTTCTACCGAGTTCCTATACATTAGCATGGCAATCTCTACTCGTCGGTTTGTAAACTACCCAACCCTTTATAGGATTTAAAGAGGCTATGCAAGTGGGGTTTCAATCATCCTAACTCTAATGCAAACATTCACCCTATACATAAATGATACAAATAAAACATTATAAAAGGTACTTAAGTGCAAACCGGGGCTTGCCTTGTTGCGAGTTAAATGGAAAGTCAGCTTCCGGTGGGAGGACGTCCAACAGCTCCGGCGTATCCTCAACTTCGGTCACTATTATAAAATGTAATAAAATACATGTATAAGTATTAAGGATTTATAAGAATTAGACTTCTACTCATAGCCACTGCTATTTAAAATCCTTAATTGGCTTTGGGATTTTTACAGTGGATACTAGACTCTCTAAGGATGATTTGAGCCAAATTTGGAGATATGTCATTGCACAATGTAGTATTTAAAATTCCTACAAGTACAATGCTTCTCTAAATTTTGAGCCCAAATCAGGAGCTTTGACATAGCTAATGGTGGAAGATCTGATTAGAGTAAGTCTCCATGGTTCTAACAAAACTTGTTTCACCATTTTTGGAGCTACCATCAGAGAGATATGAATTTTTGAACTTAAACAGGAGTTCTGAAAAAGCTTTTGTTTACATTTGAATTTCCATATAAAGGCTGAACTTGGGAAGGCAGTTTAGCCTAGCAAATGATCTCCAATGAAGCCCAAAATTTTACTGAAGATCAGTAACGATGGAAAGGATTTTCTGCCCAAATTTGGGACTATTTCATAAAGAATTATTCCTATAATAAATCCCTAAATGATTTACTAAAAACAATTCTACAGAAATTCCTGGGCATGTTCATAGCCTAAAATTGGTTTCTTTGTGAAGTACTCCTCATGAGGAATCCAACAAAATTGGTCTCACTCTTTTTGGAGTTTTCTACACAAAGTTATGGCCTTGTAAAGATCAGCTAATTCCTGAAATTATTTCTCTAATAGAAACTTCAAATAATTGGGCTGGGCCCACTGTTTTAAATCGGACCAGTGAGATTTCGGCAACACCGGGGGCTACGGAGTTAACCCGCGTAGCCACATCTGATCCGAGCCACACTTCGATCCGGCGCTCAAACGGGGCCACTGACAGGTGGGGCAGGCCCCCACCTTCGTCTACCTCGCGCCCGGCCGGTCTCCTCGCCGGAACGGCGGCGGCACCTCGCCGGAATGATTACCCAGTGCCCTAGACAGCCCAAATCTCGCCGCCTGTGCCCAAAACCCGACGAGGAACATGCTGGTAAGGTCAGCGGAGGCGCTAGATGGCCGGGAATACCTCCCCGACGTTGACAGCGGCAAACTCTACCCCGGCGCCGTCGTTCTCGCATGGCAGGCGATTATTCCGGTTGGGGAGAGCGCCACAAGCACCAGGGTGATGTGAGGAGCACGTTTTTGCCTACAAAGAGGGGTAAAAACTCGTGCAAGGTGTAGTTCGCCGGTGCAGCTAGGGTTGTGCGTCGGCGGCCAGAAAAACTTAGCTTACAGCTTCATTTCTCTACGGTTTTCAATGATTCTTCTTCGAGGGGCTGCGCTAGGTCGTGTAGAAGCATCAAGCCAAAGTAATTAAACTGTGGTTTCACCTTGGCGGCGAATTCTGGGGTAGACGGGCGGCAGTGCTTTCGGTAGCTCGGAGCAACTTGGCTGCGATCGCAGCTGGAGGGGAAACGCGGTTGCCCCTAGCTTGGACAGCGGCACCCCGCACCGCCGGCGACCTCGTCTGACCGAAGAAGGCCTGGGATAGCGCAGCGAGAGCAGAGGAAAAGGGTGAGCTTGCGTTCGGGAGAGAAACAGAGGAAGCGTGCGTGTTTTCTTCTCTGAGGGGGCGGATACACCCGAGCAGCCGGGTCTCTCGGCTTAACTGCGACCGCGCCAGCGGTTCGGTGCCTTCGGCGCCAAGCCAAGGCGTCGCCGTGGCGCGCTGCGTCGCCGTGGCGGCTGCGGAGGAAACCGGGAGAACCGACGTCGGCTCGGTGCACACTGATCAGCTGGCCCCACATGTCATCCCCTCTTCTCCCCTTTGATATTTCTGATCTTTTATTTCTGCCACCCACTTTTGTCCAAAATTTTTAGATATTTACAGGGAAGCCAAATTAAATATGAGGAATCCGAATTTGACTCCCATGCTGTATTTGATTAAGTTTGGTCCAAGTTTTAAATTTCATATTTGAATTTTTGAAGGGTTTTTGGTGTCACCCTAAGTTGGAACAGCAAACCTACTCCAAAATTTCTCATTTCTAGCATGGCTGCTAGTTTAAATATGGATAACACCATTGTGGACCCAAATTGACAATATTGAGGCAATTGGGATTTGAAACTGAATTTGAAATTCAGATTAGATGGCTTTTCCTTTTAATCCCAAACAAATATGAAAACTCCTCCAAATGAGCTGAAATTTGGAAGGTTGAATATTTGGACTATGAAGATCCAAGTTATGAACTCAGACTCCCATGTTTGGAAGTTTTGGGAAGTCTAAACCCCTCACTTTGAACTTATACCATTATAATTCAAAGTTTTTGTTCCCCTCATTTTTCATAAGTGTATATGAGCTGAATTTTCTTGCTACCACTTTTGGGGATTTTACATCCCTCCCCCCTTAAAAAGAATCTCGTCCCAAGATTCCAAAGGAAAAGCAAAGTGGGGAAAAACTTTACCGGTTATAGGATGATAGCAAGTCCGGATAATACGTTCGTAGATAATCCTCGCTTTCCCATGTCGCCTCATCAGCGGTATGGTTACTCCACAAGACCTTGTAGAACCCTAAGGTTCGGTTTCTTGTGGCACAAGTCTTTTCATCGATAATCCGGATTGGATACTCCGTGTACGTGAGGTACGGTTGAAGAACTTCTATGTCTTCAGTGCAGATTTCAGCTGAGGGTTTGAGGCACTTCCACAGCTGAGAGATGTGGAAGACATTGTGAATGCCTGCGAGAGACGCTGGTAACTCCAGGCGATAGGCCACGGGTCCGCATCTTTCAATGACGGCGAACGGACCAATGAACCGCGGCGCAAGTTTACCCTTCACTCCGAAACGGTGAACTCCCTTCATCGGAGACACACGGACATAAACATGGTCCCCGATGTCGAAGTGGAGAGGGCGGCGTCTCTTATCCGCATAGCTCTTCTGACGAGATTGAGCAGCCTTGAGATTGGCTTGTATTACTCGCACTCGTTCTTCAGCTTCATTCACAAGTTCAATGCCGTAGATGACTCGCTCGCCGGACTCACACCAGTTGAGAGGTGTGCGGCATTTCCGGCCGTAGAGAGCTTCATACGGCGCCATCTTGATGCTAGCTTGATAGCCATTGTTGTAAGAAAACTCCGCCAACGGCAAATGATCATCCCAATTCTTGCCGTGGTGGATGGCACACGCGCGTAGCATGTCTTCAAGCACTTGATTCACCCGTTCAGTTTGACCATCTGTCTGCGGGTGATACGCGGAGCTTCGGATCAGTTTGGTCCCCAATGATGCGTGCAGCTGTTCCCAAAACCGAGAGACAAACAGCGCACCGTGATCTGAAATAATGGAGCGGGGAACACCGTGCAAGCATAAGATTCTTGCAATATAAAGCTCCGCATATTGCTTGGCCACGTACTTTGTATGTACGGGGATAAAATGAGCCGACTTGGTTAGTCGATCGACTATCACCCAAATCGAGTCATGCTTGTGAGACGTGAGAGGTAACCCGACTATGAAGTCCATGCTGATATCCTCCCACTTCCACGCCGGAATGTTCAATGGTTGCAGCTGTCCGGCTTTACGCATATGGTCGGCTTTCACCCGCCGACACGTATCACATTCGGATACGTATTTGGCGATCTCTCTCTTCATCCGTGTCCACCAAAACCTGGTTTTCAGATCCTGGTACATCTTGTTGCTGCCCGGATGAATAGAATACTTGGACAAATGAGCCTCGTCCAAGATTTTCTTCCGATGCTTCATGTCACGGGGTACCACTATACGGTCTTTAAACCATAGAGTGTCGTGTTCATCTCTTCGGAAGCATTTCATTTCGCCATTCTCCATCCTTCTCCGAATGTGCGACATCCCCATGTCTTTCTTCTGAGCTTCCATAATCTCCTCTCTTATGGTTGGGATGAGAGCAAGATTATATAATGCCCCGTATGGAACCAAGTACAGACTCGGCTCCCCCTCTTCAAGTGGGGTGATGGACAGATTGTTGACATGGGATTTGCGGCTTAAGGCATCGGCAACCACGTTTGCCTTACCGGGGTGGTAGTGAATCTCGATCTCATTGTCTTTGATCAGTTCTAGCCATCTCCGTTGCCGCATATTCAACTCCTTTTGAGTGAATATATATTTCAGACTTTTGTGGTCGGTGTAGAGGTGCACTAAGTTCCCAAGTAAGTAGTGCCTCCACATCTTCAAGGCCAATACCAGAGCAGCGAGCTCAAGATCATGAGTCGGATAGTGCTGCTCGTGGTTACGAAGTTGACGTGAGCCATAGGCGACCACTCTTCCTCCTTGCATCAATACACAGCCAAGCCCGATGCCAGACGCATCACAATATACGTCGAAGGGCTTGGTCGTATCCGGCTGAGCTAACACCGGGGCTGTAGTAAGATGCTTCACTAATGCTTGGAAAGCTTCTTCACAAGCTGAGCTCCAAACATATTTGATCGCCTTCTTCAACAGTTCAGTCATCGGCTTAGCAAGCTTGGAGAAATTTGGTATGAATCTCCGATAATATCCTGCTAACCTGAGGAAACTCCTGACTTCATGAACTGATGTGGGGGACTTCCATTTCAGCACTTGTTCAATTTTGCTTGGATCAACCGCAATGCCTTCTGCAGAAATAATGTGACCAAGGAATGGCACTTGGCTGATCCAAAACTCGCACTTGCTGAATTTAGCATAAAGCTTATGGTCTCTTAATCGTTGAAGTACGATATGCAAGTGTTTGGCGTGTTCTTCTTTAGTCTTGGAGTAAACCAAGATGTCGTCTATGAACACCACCACAAACTTGTCCAACTCCGGCATGAACACTGAGTTCATGAGATACATGAAGTGTGCCGGGGCATTGGTGAGACCAAAAGACATGACGAGGTATTCATACAACCCATATCTCGTCGAGAAGGCCGTCTTTGGAATATCTTTCGCCCGGATCTTGATTTGATGATACCCTGAGCGAAGATCCATCTTTGAAAACACACTTGCACCCACAAGTTGATCGAATAATATATCGATGCGGGGTAGTGGATATTTATTCTTGATGGTAACGGCGTTGAGAGGCCGGTAGTCCACACACAACCTCATGGTTTCATCCTTTTTCTTCACAAACAGCGCCGAGCATCCCCATGGCGAGGAACTCGGTCGAATGAAACCCTTCTTCATCAAATCGTTGAGCTGCTCCTTTAGTTCAGCCAGCTCATTTGGAGCCATCTTATATGGTCTCCGTGAGATTGGTGTCGTCCCAGGTACGAGTTCAATCTTGAACTCGACATCTCTTTCGGGTGGCATGCCCGGAAGATCATCCGGAAAGACATCCTGGTATTCACGGACCACTCGAATATCCTCAAGTTTCGTGGCTTCCGTGTTATATGTGGCTGGGGTTTCTTGAGCCGAACGGTCAAGAATAAGAACATGTGGTTCATGAAGTGGAGAGTTTAAACGAACCACACGTGGAATGATGTCAAGAACAGCACCATGGCGGTGTAGCCATGACATTCCTAAAATGACATCAAGTTTTTGACTTTCTAACATGATTAGAGAAGTCGGATATAGATTTCCACCCAACTGTAATGGTGCTCTATAGACCATTCTATCAGCTGTTATTTTCCCACCTGGAGAACATATCAAATATGAATTATCTGTGGGAATGATAGGCAGTTGATATTTAATAACATAAGACTGACTTATGAAATTATGGGTGGCACCGGAGTCAAAAAGTATGACTACGGGATGATCTAGGTAAGAGAACGTACCCGCGAGGACGGGTTCGCCTTCCGGCACGTCTTCGAGGGCTAAGTGGTGGACGTTGCCGGGTTTTGGTGCTTGTTTATTGGGCTGATTGCGGGGCTGATTAGCACCCTGATACGGTGCTGCACCCCTGCCCTGTCGCGGCTCGGGGCAGTCCCTCGAAATGTGCCCGACACGGCCACACGTATAGCACGTGTAAGGTGTCGGGGTCCTGCCGACTTGAGGACGGAATCCCGGTGCACGCTGTTGAAACTGAGGCGCACGCGGGATCATCCTTTGCTGCTGTTGCTGCTGTGGTGGATACGTCGGTCGAAAGCCCGGCGCATTATATTGCCGACCGCGAAACTGAGGCGGTCGCGCCGGTGGCTGCCATCTCTGACCGGATGGTGAACGATATGCCACGCGGTATTTCTGTGGCGTTCCACCACTGCTGCTCGTCAGCGTGCTGCGTTTCCTCTTGTCAGAACCGCGCTCGCGCTGAGCATTCTCCTGTAGAATCGCGGCATTAACTAGGTCGTTGAATGTGCCGCGATTGCTCTGGGCGAGATGGACCTTCATCTTGGAGTTCAGGCCCCGGAAGAACGCATTGCGCTTGTTGTCTTCCGTGCCCACAAATCCTGGCGCATACTGCGCCAGCCGGTTGAATAACCTGGAGTACTCATGAGCACTCCTCTCGCCTTGTCGTAGCGCCAGGAACTCCTGGAGCTTCATTTCCATCACACCGGGAGGTATGTGATAGGTGCGGAACGCCTCCTGGAACTCCGTCCATGTGACCGCATGGCCAGCCGGTAAGGAGGCGGTGTAGTTCGTCCACCAGGTACCGGCTTCTCCTTGAAGCTGTTGCGCTGCGTACAGCGCCTTCTGATGTTCGGTGCATCGTAGCAGCCCGAACTTTGCCTCCAGAGTGCGGATAAAGCTGTCCGCCTCCAAAGGTTCTTCGGCCTCCGTGAAGACCGGTGGATGGGTCGCCATGAATTCTGAATACGAGCTTTGTTGGGGCTGGCGTTGCCCATTGTCTTGGCGTCCTCCCTGATGGGACGTATTCTGCTGCACCAACATCTGCAGTAACTCGGTTTGCTCATCGCGCGAGCCGAGCACTGCGGCGAGAACCTCCACAAGATTCCTTGGAAGTTCTGGCGGTGGAGGAGGTGGTTGCTGCTGCGTCGTGGTCTGCTCCGGAGGTGGAGACTCATCGCCACGAACTTGACTCGGACCTCCCTCCTCTTGCGTTGAGCGTGTCAGCACCATTCTTCATTCAGATCATTCAAATGATCAGCACATGCGGGTTTAACTCATCCAGTCTATACAATAGTAATTGCGAGAATGGGATAAACAATGCGCATAACAATCACACATATGGATAAAGTATAAACTTTATGCACCATATACATCCCTGGACCGTGTCATACGATCGAGTTCCAAAGTATTGAACTTTATGAGTTAAAAGTTCATTTCGACCATCGGGGTCGCCACGGGATGTTAAGTGTGTTAGCATGCGGAATTCCTCGCTATTGTATTGCACCCAAACATGTACTAACTCGAAGTGATATGTCAAATACATAAACCCTTTGACTCCAGCTCACTGTTTTACAACAGCCACTGGACGTCAAACGGTGAAACTAAGTGTTTTGGTTGAAATACAGAAAATTCCAGAGAGCATTTGGTCTGCCCTGTTTTTGGACAGTACCTACTCATCTGAGATTTTCATCCCTTTGGAGGGAGATTTTGTTCTGGAGCTCTACAGAAACGTTGTAGAGGACTTCAAAACCTTTCCAGAATGGTATCCCACACCTCCATTGGTTCAACCAATCTTATGTTATGCCCTGTTAAAGTTCAGGAAAATTTCTGCCAAAAACAGGGGAGATTGTTCCTAAGCTTTGAGATTGAACCTATACTCCCAATTGACTCTCAGTTCAATATAGGAGTTTACTAACCCCTAAATGAATTCCTATACTTCATTGTGATTCTTTTCTTTGAAAATAAACTTTTATGCAGTCGGTACTACGTTTCCTCACCAAAGAAAAATCCTAAACCGGTATTCCGGCATATACGTGTCACATGGTGGAACTAAAGACGTCACTCACAAACGGTTTCTACACGTCATGCACTAACGTGGTTAATGTACCTGCAGAAGAACACACAATAATGGTGCACACAAAGGTTTTTGACATTTCAGGCAGTTCCATATCGTAGTAAAAACATACGGTCCGTATCATTGCCATACGGATCATCCTTGAGTCAAGCCACGTCTCAAGGTACATGGTCGTGTTTTCACACCACACGACGGGGAACCCGAGTAGAGCGCGAACGGGTCGTCACGGTTGGGAATTTTATCAGCCCAACGGATACCACCTACTGCCTCATGACTGTTGAGGCACGCCGATGGCGAGCGCTGCGTATGGCCCTTTGAACATTGAACGTTCAAGAGTTGCATACTATCGTGTTGCTTACCACAAGATGGGGTATTCTCACTTTTGCCTAAAGCACGCTGGAGATCAGCGTTTTCATATGCTCTCAGAACCATAGAGAGGTCCAGAGACTCATATTCACTACCGTGCCAAGCCACGGTATATCATTCCATACTATTACTCGTATGGCGAGTTACCGCAATTGATCCGCCTGCTGTGGCGTACCTTACCTCTTACCTGACGTCGGAGCGTCGTTACAGAATGTATAACACATAAGTTAGCTTTTCCACCTTAGTAACTACTACTATCATAGACCTTATGCGGGCTTAAAGACTAATCCTCACTCGACTACTTCTAAGTTTTCAAAATTAGGCTCTTTTCGAGCGTGCTATTCCCAATGCGGCTCTGATACCACGTCTGTGGGGACCACCCCGTGGTTAACCCACTCCACGAATCGCATAGGGTGGTGCCGTGCGATGCGGCACCCAACAGCACACACGAAAAGAATAAAGGATAACATACAAACTTTTATTTGATATAAAACAGCGGAAGTCTTTTTACAAAACCTATTCATACAGCGGAAGTAATATACATATAAGGCCTCTCATCCTAACTATGCAAAAGTGCAGCCGTCCAGCCCGGGGACGCTACACACTAGCAGCATGGAACCGGAGAATCACGGCGGCGTGCAGGGCTCCAGCTCGGCCGTGTACCCTGACGGGGGCATCGCCTCGTCCTCGGAACCTTCCTCATAACTCTCACCTGCACACAGCTCAAATATTGCAGCCGTGAGTACGAAGGCTCAGCAAGTCTTAACCGTCAACCCTAGGCATGGAACTCTACGTGCAAGGATATGTAAGATGGGACAAGGAATTTGCAATAAAGACACGCCTATAAGTTGATCCTTACTTTCAGTTTTATAGCAGCAGGTTCATGTGCCTTAGACAGCTCTCACATCGGAAGTCCACAATCAAACAAGAAACGCTTTCCCCCGATGTGGAGATGCCCAAAGTGGAATATAAACTTAATTAGCTCTATATCTACAGCAATCAAGGTATTCAAGACATTAAGATCAATACAGCATTTTCAGTTGGCTTATTTCACTTCTTACTACGTCACAGCGCAGTGAACAAGCGGGTACTCAAATAACCGCGAGGGACGGTGATTGCAATCAAGACACACCCGGATAACACGTCACATACACCCACTTTCAGAAGCGTGATTCCACACCCCTTCCTACTCTGTTATATGCAACAACCTTTCAAAGGCAACCCAAATGCCGAACCGGTCCATCCGTAACGGGTAGGAGGTCCCCGCGTGGAGCGTGACTGTGCCCACCGGCAGATTTACACCTTGCTACCCTCAACCCACTCCTATTTACGGTTGGGTAAGCCTCGACACCCAGGTTAACCAATTACATCGGTTTCCTGGTTCCCATATGCCAGTATGCATCCGGTACTGTTCGATACTTGTCCAGCAGGGCCGCACACGGACGGTCCTCAACCGACACCAACAGGGCTACGCACGTGAGACCTCTGCTCACTGCTTCCTATCCCCCCTGCTGGGTCTCATTTTAATAACTCAAGCCATTATCTACCTCTTTTCTTCCCGTGTGAAAAGTACTATCTCGCGAGTAGCTTCCAACCACTCCACTTCTACCGAGTTCCTATACATTAGCATGGCAATCTCTACTCGTCGGTTTGTAAACTACCCAACCCTTTATAGGATTTAAAGAGGCTATGCAAGTGGGGTTTCAATCATCCTAACTCTAATGCAAACATTCACCCTAGACATAAATGATACAAATAAAAACTTTATAAAAGGTACTTAAGTGCAAACCGGGGCTTGCCTTGTTGCGAGTTAAATGGAAAGTCAGTTTCCGGTGGGAGGACGTCCAACGGCTCCGGCGTATCCTCAACTTCGGTCACTATTATGAAATGTAATAAAATACATGTATATTAAGGATTTATAAGAATTAGACTTCTACTCATAGCCACTGCTATTTGAAATCCTTAATTGGCTTTGGGATTTTTACAGTGGATACTAGACTCTCTAAGGATGATTTGAGCCAAATTTGGAGATATGTCATTGCACAATGTAGTATTTAAAATTCCTACAAGTACAATGCTTCTCTAAATTTTGAGCCCAAATCAGGAGCTTTGACATAGCTAATGGTGGAAGATCTGATTAGAGTAAGTCTCCATGGTTCTAACAAAACTTGTTTCACCATTTTTGGAGCTACCATCAGAGAGATATGAATTTTTGAACTTAAACAGGAGTTCTGAAAAAGCTTTTGTTTACATTTGAATTTCCAAATAAAGGCTGAACATGGGAAGGCAGTTTAGCCTAGCAAATGATCTCCAATGAAGCCCAAAATTTTACTGAAGATCAGTAACGATGGAAAGGATTTTCTGCCCAAATTTGGGACTATTTCATAAAGAATTATTCCTATAATAAATCCCTAAATGATTTACTAAAAACAATTCTACAGAAATTCCTGGGCATGTTCATAGCCTAAAATTGGTTTCTTTGTGAAGTACTCCTCATGAGGAATCCAACAAAATTGGTCTCACTCTTTTTGGAGTTTTCTACACAAAGTTATGGCCTTGTAAAGATCAGCTAATTCCTGAAATTATTTCTCTAATAGAAACTTCAAATAATTGGGCTGGGCCCACTGTTTTAAATCGGACCAGTGAGATTTCGGCAACACCGGGGCTACGGAGTTAACCCGCGTAGCCACATCTGATCCGAGCCACACTTCGATCCGGCGCTCAAACGGGGCCACTGACAGGTGGGGCAGGCCCCCACCTTCGTCTACCTCGCGCCCGGCCGGTCTCCTCGCCGGAACGGCGGCGGCACCTCGCCGGAATGATTACCCAGTGCCCTAGACAGCCCAAATCTCGCCGCCTGTGCCCAAAACCCGACGAGGAACATGCTGGTAAGGTCAGCGGAGGCGCTAGATGGCCGGGAATACCTCCCCGACGTTGACAGCGGCAAACTCTACCCCGGCGCCGTCGTTCTCGCATGGCAGGCGGTTATTCTGGTTGGGGAGAGCGCCACAAGCACCAGGGTGATGTGAGGAGCACGTTTTTGCCTACAAAGAGGGGTAAAAACTCGTGCAAGGTGTAGTTCGCCGGTGCAGCTAGGGTTGTGCGTCGGCGGCCGGAAAAACTTAGCTTACAGCTTCATTTCTCTACGGTTTTCAATGATTCTTCTCCGAGGGGCTGCGCTAGGTCGTGTAGAAGCATCAAGCCAAAGTAATTAAACTGTGGTTTCACCTTGGCGGCGAATTCTGGGGTAGACGGGCGGCAGTGCTTTCGGTAGCTCGGAGCAACTTGGCTGCGATCGCAGCTGGAGGGGAAACGTGGTTGCCCCTAGCTTGGACAGCGGCACCCCGCACCGCCGGCGACCTCGTCTGACCGAAGAAGGCCTGGGCTAGCGCAGCGAGAGCAGAGGAAAAGGGCGAGCTTGCGTTCGGGAGAGAAACAGAGGAAGCGTGCGTGTTTTCTTCTCTGAGGGAGCGGATACACCCGAGCTGCCGGGTCTCTCGGCTTAACTGCGACCGCGCCAGCGGTTCGGTGCCTTCGGCGCCAAGCCAAGGCGTCGCCGTGGCGCGCTGCGTCGCCGTGGCGGCTGCGGAGGAAACCGGGAGAACCGACGTCGGCTCGGTGCACACTGATCAGCTGGCCCCACATGTCATCCCCTCTTCTCCCCTTTGATATTTCTGATCTTTATTTCTGCCACCCACTTTTGTCCAAAATTTTTAGATATTTACAGGGAAGCCAAATTAAATATGAGGAATCCGAATTTGACTCCCATGCTGTATTTGATTAAGTTTGGTCCAAGTTTTAAATTTCATATTTAAATTTTGAAGGGTTTTGGTGTCACCCTAAGTTGGAACAGCAAACCTACTCCAAAATTTCTCATTTCTAGCATGGCTGCTAGTTTAAATATGGATAACACCATTGTGGACCCAAATTGACAATATTGAGGCAATTGGGATTTGAAACTGAATTTGAAATTCAGATTAGAGGGCTTTTCCTTTTAATCCCAAACAAATATGAAAACTCCTCCAAATGAGCTGAAATTTGGAAGGTTGAATATTTGGACTATGAAGATCCAAGTTATGAACTTAGACTCCCGTGTTTGGAAGTTTTGGGAAGTCTAAACCCCTCACTTTGAACTTATACCATTATAATTCAAAGTTTTTGTTCCCCTCATTTTTCATAAGTGTATATGAGCTGAATTTTCTTGCTACCACTTTTGGGGATTTTACAACCAGTGGGTCCCACCCTCACTTTTAACCCCTGAAATTAGTTCCAATTCACTGTTGTAAACAGTGAGCCCCAAAATGACAATGATGATTTGAATTATTCACCCCTGAACCATTTGAATTGGTTAGGATTCAAATTGGGTTTGGTTTGGATAAATTTCCGCACATGTTCAGTTTGAAATTCAAATAAAGTTTGAATTCGCCCCACTTAGCTCATGTCAAGATCAACTCCAAATGGAGTGAAAATTGGTGTGTGAGCTCACAAAAATGTGCTGAGTAAAAATATGCCTCCAACTTTTGAATTCATGGGATAAAAACAGTTTGAATTTGAATGTAGTTTCAAACTGCCCACTTTCTAGCTATACCAAAAATGACCTCAAAAAGGTTTTGAATTTGGGTGAAACATGGCATGGACATTCCTAGCAGTGTGTAGGAGTTCTTCATATGCCCAGCCCCTATATTACATGTGGGAAATACCACTTTTGCAATGTGTGAGTTTGTTCTCTAATGAGCATGTTGATGGTGGTTACATGCTCTTCAAATGTGTTTATCAACTTGCTTCAAATGAGAGGTGTGTGTGGTGATGAAACTTCAAACATGTGTCAAAAACTTAGGCCCTTACATTCCTCCCCCCTTAAAACAATCTCGTCCCAAGATTATAAGGTGGAAATGAGAGAGAGGACGGTGGAGAATTACGGGATATGAGACGTGAAAAAGCCAGGGTAGTTAGCGCGAAGAAATCCTTCGCTCTCCCATGTCGCTTCATCCACGGAGTGATTACTCCATATAACTTTGTAGAACCACAACGTGCGGTTGCGTGTGGTTCGGGCCTTTTCGTCAATGATCTGAACCGGCTCTTCCCGATAGGTGAGATCCGGTTGCAGTTCTTCAATGTCCTCCAGCTGAACGGTAGTAGATAGCTTGAGACACTTCCTCATCTGGGAAATGTGAAAGACGTCGTGCACACTGGAAAGTGCTTCTGGTAATTTCAGCCGGTATGCCACTGATCCACATCTTTCGGTAATCTGGAATGGAACGATGAATCGGGGTGCCAACTTTCCTCTCACCCCAAATCTGTTTACACCCTTCATTGGTGACACACGTAGATATACGTGATCCCCGACTTCGAATTGTAATGGGCGTATTCTCCGGTCCGCTTACTGTTTCTGACGGGATGGGCGGCTTTTAGGTTCGCTTGAATCAGTCGAACCTTTTCTTCCGCGTTGTTGACAAGGTCAATCCCGAAGGTAACCCTTTCATCAAACTCACACCAGTTCAATGGTGTGCGGCATTTCCTTCCGTATAGCGCCTCGTAGGGCGCCATCTTTATGCTGGCTTGGTACCCATTGTTGTATGAGAACTCGGCTAACGGCAAGTGATCATCCCAATTCTTGCCATGGTTGATAGCGCAAGCTTGTAGCATGTCTTCTAAGATCTGATTTACCCACTCGGTTTGCCCATCCGTCTGCGGGTGGTAGGCTGAACTGCGGATCAGCTTCGTCCCCAATGCGGCGTGTAGCTGCTCCCAAAAACAAGACACAAATAAAGTGCCCCGATCCGATATGATGGTACGGGGTACACCGTACAAGCATAGGATCCGTGAGATGTACAGTTCAGCGTACTTCTTGGCGTTGTAGTTGGTGTTGACCGGGATGAAATGGGCAACTTTGGTGAGCCGGTCGACGATCACCCACACAGAATCATGTTTTTGAAAGGTGGTGGGTAAACCGACGATGAAGTCCATGCTCACATCCTCCCACTTCCAGGCAGGACGCCCAGTGGTTGCAGCAGTCCCGGTTTCCGCATATGATCCGCCTTCACCCTTCGACATGTATCACACTCGGACACGTACTTTGCGATCTCCCGCTTCATCCGTGTCCACCAAAACTTGCTTCTGAGTTCTTGATACATTTTGTTGCTGCCGGGGTGAATAGAAAACTTTGATAAGTGAGCCTCATCAAAAAATTTCTTTCGTAGCTCCGGGCTACGGGGTACGACGATCCGGTCTTTGAACCATAGGACGCCGTCTCCGTCCTTCCGGAAACATTTCAACTCCCCACTGTCTACACGTCTCCGCAAATGCGACATACCATTGTCATGTTTCTGAGCTGCCGCTATCTCTTCACGGATGGTGGGGATCAAAGCTAGGTTGTAGAGAGCTCCATGTGGGATCACATGCAGTGGTGGTTCGCTCTCTTCCAACGGTGTGATGGTCAGATTGTTGACGTGTGACTTGCGACAGCGCATCCGCCACTACGTTTGCTTTGCCGGGGTGATAATGGATCTCTATTTCGTAATCCTTTATCAATTTTAACCATCTTCGCTGCCTCATGTTCAGCTCCTTCTGAGTGAATATGTACTTGAGGCTCTTGTGGTCGGTATATAAATGCACGAGGTTACCGAGTAGGTAGTGCCTCCACATTTTCAGTGCAAGTACCACGGCAGCGAGCTCCAAGTCGTTAGTTGGATAATTTTGATCATGGTTTCTAAGCTGCCATGACCCATACGCGACCACTCTTCGGTCTTGCATCAGCACACATCCGAGCCCAATGCCGGATGCATCGCAGTACACATCGAACGGTTTTGTTGTGTCTGGCTGCGCCAAAACCTGTGCTGATATTAGGTGCTTGACTAAAGCCTAGAATGCTGCTTCACATGTTGGACTCCGAACATATTTGGTAGCCTTCTTCAGCAGCTCCGTCATCGGCTTGGCAATCTTCGAGAAGTTCGGAATGAACCTCCGATAATATCCTGCGAGTCCGAGGAAACTTCGTACCTCGTGAACGGTTCCCGGGGATTTCCAATTCAGCACTTGAGTGATCTTGCTCGGGTCTACAGAGATACCCTCGGCTGAGATGATATGCCCGAGGAAAGGCACTTGCGATATCCAGAATTCACACTTGCTGAATTTCGCGTATAGCTTGTGATCCCACAGCCGTTGCAAGACTATACGCAGATTCTTCTTGTGATCTTCCTCCGACTTGGAATATACCAGTATGTCATCGATGAAGACCACGACAAACTTGTCCAGCTCCGGCATGAACACCGAGTTCATTAAATACATGAAGTGACCCGGAGCGTTGGTGAGGCCGAAGGACATGACCAGGTACTCATAAAGTCCGTACCTCGTCGAGAAAGCCGTCTTCGGAATATCCTCAGCCCTTATCTTAATCTGATGGTACCCGGATCTTAAGTCCATCTTGGAAAAGATCTTTGCTTCGACCAACTGATCAAACAACATGTCGATCCGTGGCAACGTGTACTTGTTCTTGATGGTTACGGCATTTAATGGACGATAGTCCACGCAAAGCCGCAACGTCTCATCCTTCTTCGTTACAAATAATGCCGAACAGACCCATGGCGAGGAGCTCGGCCTAATAAAACTATTCTCCAGGAGGTCTGTTAGCTGAGTCTTCAGCTCAGCCAATTCCTTGGGTGCCATCTTGTACGGCCTTCGGGATATTGGCATGGTTCCCGGTGCAAGTTCAATCTTGAACTCCACCTCTCTATCGGGTGGCATCCCCGGTAAATCATCCGGGAACACGTCAGGGAACTCTCGGACCACTGGAATATCTTCCAATCTGATGGTTGTGAACTGATAGACACTTGGAAGTTTTATTTCTGGACTGTCCAGAAATAAGGAGTGAGATCCGTGCACTTCTAAGTTTAAGTACACAACTCGAAGGACGGTGTCTAAAACAGCGCCGTGGCGGGTTAACCCCGACATCACTAGGATGACATCGACTGTCACACCCAGTTTTTCCGAAGAACAACCAAGTGAATATCACATGTATGCCAGGATCATTTTCTCATACATGTGATGACAAATAGTGAAGCATCATTTATTACAAGCCAGGTGTCGAATATAAATAAGTCTTACATAGCAAATGTCTCGATGGACAATAATAAGTTCATCACAAGTAAATAAACTAGCAGCGGAATATTATTCTTGAGGGCTCCGTCACAGGCGTTGCCCGGGGGTCTCCATGAACCTAGAAACCTTCTTCGGGTCCAAAGTCTTGGTCATTATACACCACCTCATTATCTTGACCTGAGCAGCAATATAAACCAACAAAATATGCAAGGTTGAGTACCAATGGTACTCAGCAAGTGTGGGAAAATTATATCATGCATGGCTAGAACAAGGAGAGGTTGAACTCATGGTTGAAGCACTACGCAATTTATACCTATCACCTTAGCTTATTAAGTACCTACATTACTACACGGGTGAAATGGTCCCAATCTCCCATCCCATCATCATAATCCAATAACCATAACAACATTTCCAATGTTAAGCTCCCCACTTAACATCCACAACTTCCAAAACCATCAATCCTCTAATCATGAATAAGTCCAAGCCGCTCTTGACCGTGAGCACGGCTGTCATGGCAGTTTTGACTCTGTAGAGTTTGCACCACTGTACCCACATGTAGTGATTTCATCCCCCGTTGCCGGGTGGACTAAAAGAACCTCCATTATGTCAGTGGCTATGAACCACATTCACACTTCCCAGGTGTGTATCCAGGAGATCACTACGAAGCCTTTACAAAGGGATTCCTGACGAGCGTGGGCCCACTGAGGTTTCACCCCTAACAGCATACAAGAGGCTCCAACCCCGCTGCAGTGGCCCCCTCTTGAGCCTTGCGGTTTATAAGGTAGTCCAGCTGACACCTACTCCCCGCACCATCCAACACACCCATACTACGCCGGGGATACACCTAATTAATTGGCTAAGCTGCCCCATCTCAGCATGTGGTTGGCACGGTAAAGCCAGGTTACATGCTCTATGAACCGGTCCTTAGGATCCAGGCAAGTACTAAACACAAACCCGAGTCTTGTGCACCCAGCACACAACCAAAACATTCAACTTGCCTTGATCCCTACCTCTACATTACTCACAATATCTCATTCAAGAGTATGGTAAAATAAACTGATGATCTCATCTCCCAAATATCCCATTCTAAGCATGGCTAAGCATATGCATATTAATAAATGACATGATAAAATGAATCCCAACCCAAGTTACAAGGAAATAAGGTAATGCAACTCTAGGTAAACATCCTAGCATGGGTTTCATATTTTAATTTGACAATGCAAATAACTCTAGCTACACATCCTAGTATAGGATCAAAGTGGTCAAGGACACTTGCCTCCTTCCTGCTGCTCTTGAAATGGGTGGTCCTGATCTTGGAAAGGAATAACTTGCTCTTGAGCAGGTTCTACATCATACCATCACACATAGCAAAAGAAAAACAACAATCCATAAGACATAGTTCACACTTCCACTTCATACAAACCACACATTCATATTTATGAAAGTCATTCACTATTATATGTGTTGTGTTTACTCTATGTGTGTTGATTTGTGGCTTGCATGCACTTTTAATCATGTGTATATGATTCCTACTTTTGTGTTCACATTTATACTTACATACTATATATATGAGTTTCCAACTTAAATAAATTCCTTATATTCAATTACTACACCTTTTAGCCACCAAGTATGCATGAAAGGTATTTTCCTTCTCCATATGTGTCTTCAGAATTTCTACCAACCCTAAACTGAATTCTTTGGATTTTAGAACTCCATTTATCATTTACTAGTTGCTATATTTTCAGATTTATTTCCTATGCCTAAATGTGAACTTTATTATGAAAATAATAAGACACATCATCTAAACAGAATAGGTTCTGACCTAAAATATTTACTAATATATTTTTGACCTTTTCCTCTGATGTAAACTATTTTACAATTATTTTCCCTATTTTCCAGAACTATTCTTTACTTAAAAATGTGTCCCTAAATGTGAATAATAAATTAAACAGATTCATTTCAGCCTAAAATATATTTTTATCTCACTCCAAAGTTTTCCAAATACTGAGAAAGTTTTTAATTAAATTTTGACAATATGTTTGTCCCACTTTTTAAGTTTTAAACACTTGCCACATATTCAATTTCCTAAATTAAATATTAAACAGGGCTAAAAAGGTAAACTCACCCCACTACAGGGTCTATAATATTATTTTAACAATTTTCAGGGGTCTAGCTATATATAATAGAGGAGTTTTTCCTAATTTTTATTGAGTCCAGGGGCTAAAACTGATTTTTAAATGAATTTACATGATTTTCTGAAGTTCCAGGGGCTATGTCAGAAGTTTCCGGGGCTAGCTCTTATTTCACGAGAACCCCAGGGGGTAGCACGTAATATTTCCAGTCTTTATAATGCGGGGCTGACGTGGATCGTCTTATTTAAAACAAACGGCTGAGATTATAACGCCGAACCGGTACGCGGGGATTTAAAGTCTACCGTGCGATTTAAAATAAACGGCGCACAAGCGGCCACGTCGCTCTAACCGAGCGCAGGCGGCTGCCCGGCGGCGGGAGGCGGCGATCTCGCCGGAGAGTTTCGGATCTTCGGTAATTCTTCCTAGAACTGTGATTTTATGGCATAGATCGGTAGAGGAGAGGTCGGGGATCTCACCTCGGGGGTTTTCTTGGGCTCGGAGGTTCTGGAAGGCGGTCGGCGACGAGGTCCGAAGTGAAACCACGGCGAAGCTCGTCGGCGCTGTGTTTGAACCGCAAGTCACCGAGTTTTCTGCACCTGCAGGGTTCCCTGGAGGCGATGGATCAAGACTAGCGAGTTAGATCGGAATTTCCGAGCGTAGATCGGCCAGAATTCGCCGGAGAAGGCTCGGGTTTTCACCGGAGTAAAAACGGCGGATCGCGTGGGAAAAACAGAACGAGGCCGGGGTTTTTATAGACGGGGGAGGGCGGTGGGTCTGTTTAGATCGAGTGGGTGTCCTCCGGAACCAGAATTCGGCCGAAAATCCGGTCGGTTGCGATCGCGCGCGCGCGGGTGAACAGTCCGAGTTTCGGACGATCGGGGGTTAGGGATGACAGGTGGGTCCCACCTGTCTGAGAGAGAGAGCACGGGCGCGCGGCTGCGGGCTGGCGCGGGGGCATGGTGGTCCGGCTGGTGGGTTTCGGCCCACTGGCCGGTTTTTTCTGTTTTCCTTTTTCTTTTTCTATTTCTTTTTTATTTTGAGTTTAATTTGAATTCCAGTTTGAATTTAAATTGTTGCAAAACATGCAACACATCCAGAAATTTTTAAATTCCCCTCTTAACATGATTTTGGGTCTTAACAAGATTTTGGGGTGTTACAGCTCTACCCCCCTTAAAAGAAATCTCATCCTCGAGATTGGTGGTTCTAAGAAAACAATTCCGGAAATTGTGCCTTGAGCTCATCTTCCCGCTCCCAGGTGGCTTCCTCTTCTGAGTGATGCTTCCACTGCACCTTGCACATCCGAATTCTTTTATTTCTGGTGAGGCGTTCCATTGTCTCCAAAATCTTGTATGGTTGCTCGACATAAGACAAATCCTCAGCTACGTCCACTTTATTCATGGGTAACACCTCTTCAGGCGTTCTCGGGCATTTCTTGAGTTGTGACACATGGAACACATCGTGCACATCCGATAGACGAGCCAGTAACTCTAGTTGATTCGCCACTTCGCCTTTCCTTTCCAGAACTTGAAAGGGTCCGATGTATCGAGGTGACAACTTCCCTTTCACCTTGAACCGACGAAGTCCTCTGATAGCGGACACCTTGAGATAGACATAGTCTCCCACGTTGAAAACGAGCTCTCTTCTTCGTACATCGGCATAGCTATTTTGGCGTGTCTGTGCTATCCTCAAATTGTTGCGAATTTCCCTCACCGTCATGTTTCCCTGCTGCAGTCCCCAAAACTCCTTCCTCTGGTTTTTGAGTTCACCTCTTGGGATGTAATGGTTGCGGAAGCTACGCTTGAACTCTTCCTAAGTGATGTTCTCAGGGTCATGATGGGCAGCCACGTAGGCGATCCACCAATCAGCAGCAGGTCCATGCAATTGATGAGAGGCAAACAACACCCTCTCATACCCTTGGCACTGTATGATCCTCATCTTGCTCTCAATGGTCTTAAGCCAATCATCTGCCTCCAGAGGTTCAGCAGCACTTGCGAACTTTGGAGGTTGAGTTCCTAGAAACTCACTAAACCTTGGTTGGCGTGGTGCAGCTTGTGGAGGTGGAACTTGATGCAAGTTGGCCACCACTTGAATCAAGTTCTGGATGAGCTGATTTTGATTCTCCAGCATTTGGTGGAGAGGATCAACTTCTTCACGACGACCACCCCTGTCCTGGCCTCCAGAAAGATGAGGGTTGCATGCCTCATCGTTGTTGTTGGTGGGGTTGGCAGCACGTCCTTTTCCTCTTCCGGCCATCTGGCATGATCAACCAAATGTTAATTTAAAGTATTACGTATTATCTTACTACTTTCACTTGTTTGTACTTTAAAGTGTTGAAGCTTTGTTATACATTCCTAGTGTCTCATATCTCTCACAAAAATAAATGCAATATTATTTCATGTGGGTTCACACACCAAAGCAAGACAATCTGAAGACGAGGCTGTGGACAATTGCTCATAGCTTCCACAACTCACGTCACACACCAAACATTAACACACCATTAACTAACGTAATGACTCGACTACTCGACATCCTTCTAATTTAAGGGAAAGGCTCTACGCTACTCGTTTTCTTGTACTGGCTCCTCAGGATCTTCCTCATCATTTCGGCTGCCTTCTGACTCTGTTTTGGGTGGGGAGGCTGCTGGTGGAGAAGTGCGACGACGCCTGATCGCTCGGCGATCTGGGGAGTCAGGAGTCCATGTATCATTCATGGTGAGACACAGTTCATTCCCATCTTCTCTTTCTCTCGCCCTCAAGCAGGCACGCAGCAATGCCTCCGTTTCCTTCAGGGTGTCCTGAACATCATGAAGTTCTTGCTGACACTCCTGCAGTCGAGTGCTGAGCATAGCAGCATCCTCCAAGCACAAGTCCATGTGCTCATGGGAAGTCCCTTGCTGCACTGGTGGGTACTTGTACTCCGTGGTACCACTCCCACGCTGGAGGACATACATGTACTCAGTCCTGTTCAGGTGGCGACGATAGATGTGACTCTGGCGGTGATGGCCTCCCAGGTGACATCCTTCTCCGCATCAACCTGTGTTGCTCTACAAGCTGGAGAGCGGTGGATCTTAAGCATCCGATTTTCGTGTATAAACCTCATCTCTGAGCTCCATTCTTCCCTCTTCTCACGGACGGTCCTGGTGGAGTTATAGTGGATGATTAGCTTGCCCGTATTGCCGGCGGCTCCGAGCATACGTCGAAGACGGCGCAACAAGCCTCCTACTTCCAATCCGTAGGAAAGGTGCGTCACCGGACGGCTCTCCTCTCTTTCGGCAAGGGCAACTACGGGAACTCTCCCTCCTGTGGACTTGCGAGCGGTGCAAATCATGCGAACCATCTAAAACAAAAAGCATTTAAACTTAGGTTAGTTAAACTTTTAAACAAAAATACTATTTTGAATGAAAGTTGGGGTAAGAAGAAGAAAGTGACTCCACAAAATAACACTTTTCAACACACACCTTGTAAAATAGTTTTTAAGAAAAATAGGGCCCTTAAATACGTCCATTTCTACCTAGGTCCACGTTCCTACGGGCAACCTTGGCTCTGATACAACTTCTTGTCACACCCGGTTTTTCCGAAGAACAACCAAGTGAATATCACACGTATGTCAGGATCATTTTCTCATACATGTGATGACAAATAGTGAAGCATCATTTATTACAAGCCAGGTGTTGAATATAAATAAGTCTTACATAGGAAATGTCTCGATGGACAATAATAAGTTCATCACAAGTAAATAAACTAGCAGCGGAATATTATTCTTGAGGGCTCCGTCACAGGCGTTGCCCGGGGGTCTCCATGAACCTAGAAACCTTCTTCGGGTCCAAAGTCTTGGTCATTATACACCACCTCATTATCTTGACCTGAGCAGCAATATAAACCAACAAAATATGCAAGGTTGAGTACCAATGGTACTCAGCAAGTGTGGGAAAATTATATCATGCATGGCTAGAACAAGGAGAGGTTGAACTCATGGTTGAAGCACTACGCAATTTATACCTATCACCTTAGCTTATTAAGTACCTACATTACTACACGGGTGAAATGGTCCCAATCTCCCATCCCATCATCATAATCCAATAACCATAACATCATTTCCAATGTTAAGCTCCCCGCTTAACATCCACAACTTCCAAAACCATCAATCCTATAATCATGAATAAGTCCAAGCCGCTCTTGACCGTGAGCACGGCTGTCATGACAGTTTTGACTCTGCAGAGTTTGCACCACTGTACCCACATGTAGTGATTTCATCCCCCGTTGCCGGGTGGACTAAAAGAACCTCCATTATGCCAGTGGCTACGAACCACATTCACACTTCCCAGGTGTGTAGCGAGGAGATCACTACGAAGCCTTTACAAAGGGATTCCCGACGAGCGTGGGCCCACTGAGGTTTCACCCCTAACAGCATACAAGAGGCTCCAACCCCGCTGCAGTGGCCCCCTCTTGAGCCTTGCGGTTTATAAGGTAGTCCAGCTGACACCTACTCCCCGCACCATCAAACACACCCATACTACGCCGGGGATACACCTAATTAATTGGCTAAGCTGCCCCATCTCAGCATGTGGTTGGCACGGTAAAGCCAGGTTACATGCTCCATGAACCGGTCCTTAGGATCCAGGCAAGTACTAAACACAAACCCGAGTCTCGTGCACCTAGCACACAACCAAAACATCCAACTTGCCTTGATCCCTACCTCTACATTACTCACAATATCTCGTTCAAGAGTATGGTAAAATAAACTGATGATCTCATCTCCCAAATATCCCATTCTAAGCATGGCTAAGCATATGCATATTAATAAATGACATGATAAAATGAATCCCAACCCAAGTTACAAGGAAATAAGGTAATGCAACTCTAGGGAAACATCATAGCATGGGTTTCATATTTTAATTTGACAATGCAAATAACTCTAGCTACACATCCTAGTATAGGATCAAAGTGGTCAAGGACACTTGCCTCCTTCCTGCTGCTCTTGAAATGGGTAGTCCTGATCTTGGAAAGGAATAACTTGCTCTTGAGCAGGTTCTACATCATACCATCACACATAGCAAAAGAAAAACAACAATCCATAAGACATAGTTCACACTTCCACTTCATACAAACCACACATTCATATTTATGAAAGTCATTCACTATTATATGTGTTGTGGTTACTCTATGTGTGTTGATTTGTGGCTTGCATGCACTTTTAATCATGTGTATATGATTCCTACTTTTGTGTTCACATTTATACTTACATACTATATATATGAGTTTCCAACTTAAATAAATTCCTTATATTCAATTACTACACCTTTTAGCTACCAAGTATGCATGAAATGTATTTTCCTTCTCCATATGTGTCTTCAGAATTTCTACCAACCCTAAACTGAATTCTTTGGATTTTAGAACTCCATTTATCATTTACTAGTTGCTATATTTTCAGATTTTTTTGCTATGCCTAAATGTGAACTTTATTATGAAAATAATAAGACACATCATCTAAACAGAATAGGTTCTGACATAAAATATTTACTAATATATTTTTGACCTTTTCCTCTGATGTAAACTATTTTACAATTATTTTCCCTATTTTCCAGAACTATTCTTTAGTTAAAAATGTGTCCCTAAATGTGAATAATAAATTAAACAGATTCATTTCAGCCCAAAATATATTTTTATCTCACTCCAAAGTTTTCTAAATACTGAGAAAGTTTTTAATTAAATTTTGACATTATGTTTGTCCCACTTTTTAAATTTTAAACACTAGCCACATATTCAATTTCCTAAATTAAATATTAAACAGGGCTAAAAAGGTAAACTCACCCCACTACAGGGTCTATAATATTATTTTAACAATTTTCAGGGGTCTAGCTATATATAACAGAGGAGTTTTTCCTAATTTTTATTAAGTCCAGGGGCTAAAACTGATTTTTAAATGAATTTACATGATTTTCTGAAGTTCCAGGGGCTAGATCAGAAGTTTCCGGGGCTAGCTCTTATTTCCCGAGAACCCCAGGGGGTAGCACGTAAGATTTCCAGTCTTTATAAAGCGGGGCTGACGTGGATCGTCCGATTTAAAACAAACGGCTGAGATTATAACGCCGAACCGGTACGCGGGGATTTAAAGTCTACCGTGTGATTTAACATAAACGGCGCACAAGCGGCCACGTCGCTCTAACCGAGCGCAGGCGGCGCTGCCCGGCGGCGCCCAGCGGCGGGAGGCGGCGATCTCGCCGAAGAGTTTCGGATCTTCGGGAATTCTTCCTGGAACTGTGATTTTATGGCATAGATCGGTAGAGGAGAGGTCGGGGATCTCACCTCGGGTGTTTTCTTGAGCTCGGAGGTCCTGGAAGGCGGTCGGCGACGAGGTCCGAAGTGAAACCACGGCGAAGCTCGTCGGCGCTGTGTTTGAACCGCAAGTCACCGAGTTTTCTGCACCTGCAGGGTTCCCCGGAGGCGGTGGATCAAGACTAGCGAGTTAGATCGGAATTTCCGAGCGTAGATCGGCCAGAATTCGCCGGAGAAGGCTCGGGTTCTCACCGGAGTAAAAACGGCGGATCGCGTGGGAAAAACTGAACGAGGACGGGGTTTTTATAGACGGGGGAGGGCGGTGGGTTTGTTTAGATCGAGTGGGAGTCCTCCGGAACCAGAATTCGGCCGGAAATCTGGTCGGTTGCGATCGCGCGCGCGCGGGTGAACAGTCCGAGTTTCGGACGATCGGGGGTTAGGGATGACAGGTGGCTCCCACCTGTCTGAGAGAGAGAGCGCGGGCGCACGGCTGCGGGCTGGCGCGGGGGCAGGGTGGGCCGGCTGGTGGGTTTCGGCCCACTGGCCGGTTTTTTTCTGTTTTCCTTTTTCTTTTTCTATTTCTTTTCTGTTTTGAGTTTAATTTGAATTCCAGTTTGAATTTAAATTGTTGCAAAACATGCAACACGTCCAAAATTTTTAAAATCCCCTCTTAACATGATTTTGGGTCTTAACAAGATTTTGGGGTGTTACATCGACCTTTTGTCCCTCTAAGATTATGAGAGACATAGGGTAGACTCTAGCCGCTAAGCATAATGGTGCTTTGGAAACCATTACGCTTGCTGAAATCTTCCCACCCGGTGAACAGATCAAGTATGGACTATCGGTGGGTAGTATTTGCAAGTTATGTTTAGCAATAAAAGCTTAGCTAATAAAATTATGCGTGGCGCCTGTATCGAACAATACTATGGCGGGATGCTGGTGGAGTTGGAACATACCCGCAAGGATTGGCTCACCCTCCGGCACGTCCTCTATGGCAAGCTGGTGGACAGTGACGGGCCTAGGGTTTGCCCGCCGCACATTAGTAGGGTTCCGGGGTTGATTCCTCCCCGGAAACTGCAGTGCAACTCCGCCGCCTTGTCTCTCCGGGCAACTGCTGGCGAAGTGTCCTGGACGACCACACTTGTAACATGTGGCCGCTGCTTTTGCGGTGCTCGGGGGATGGAAGCCCGGCATACGTTGCTGAGGTGCATACGCACGCGGCATCGCCCGCTGCTGCTGCTGTTGTTGTGGAGGTGGTGCTGGCAGTGCCGGCCTGAATGCCGGTGAAGAGTACGGCCGACTGCGGAACGGCATCGACCTCTGGGGTGGCTGCCAGCGTGGACCTGATGGTGGGCGATTCACCATCCGAAACTTCTGAGAAGGACCGCCTCCTTCTCCGCTGCTTTGCGGTGCGCTTCGCTTTCTCTCCGCCGGCGCTAACTCCTTGCTGGAGTCCTCCAGGACAATCGCAGCATCAATTATGTCGTTGAGGCTGCCGTGATTGAACATCGCCAACTTGTCCTTCAGGAGCGGGTTAAGCCCCTGGTAGAAGTGGTCCCGCCGCTTCTCATCAGTATGGGCGTGATATGACGCATAGAGCGCAAGATCGTTGAACGCCCTGGAGTATTCCAGCGCGTTCCTGCTCCCTTGATGCAGGTGTAGGAATTCCTGCATCTTCCTCTTCATCAGACCTGGCGGTATGTGATAGGCCCTGAAGGCCGTCCGGAACTCTGCCCAGGTCATAACTCGGTCGGTGGGCTGTGAAGCACAGAAGTTTGCCCACCACGCGCTCGCGGATCCCAGGAGCTGTTGGACCGCGAACTGAGTCTTGCGCTGCTCACTTATCTGGAGCAGCACGAACTTCATCTCTATTGCGTGGAGCCAGTTGTCCGCGTCGAGAGGTTCATCCACCCTTGAGAATACTGGGGGATGAGTCGCTAGGAAGTCAGAGTAGGAGCTCTGTTGACGCTCCTCACGTTCTTGACGTCTCTCTGGGTGAGACGTATTGGCGATAAGAGTTTGCAGCAACTCCGTGTGCTGCTGATGAGAACCCGCCATTGCCGCAACGATGTCGGCCAATGTAACCGTTGGCAGTGGCGGTGTTTGCTGTTGCTCTTGCTGCTGCTGTCCCAAGGAGTCCTCGGGCGGCTGTTGGGAAGTCTCTCCCCCTTGGCTAGTACCCCCAACATCCGGGTTGGCACGAGTACGAGTCATTCTGAAATTCAAAACAGCAGCGATTAGCACATGTCATACTTTGAATTCCATATGCAACAGTAGGTATTGAAGTGACACATGAATAATTTGCACAACATTCAAATATATTGATAAAGCATAAACTATATACAAGATACATTATTCTCGGTCTCCGAGAAGTCGTGCTCATGTCGTGACTACCTATACATACACTACTGCCTACACGACATGTTCACTGGTTACAAAAGTTTGGGTTACACTATCCTGGTTGCCCTACTTCGCAACGGTAACCCCCTACTCGGAGTAGAATTCGACCTCCTGTGGGTCATCCTCCTCTGGTAACTCTGCTGGTAGCTCTGGATCTACCACCTCTTCTCCCATCTCGGGTTCTCCCATTGCCGGAAGACCCAAGACCACCGGTATGCCCAATACCGGAGGTACGAGGTCCTGCAATGCATGCACCTCGTCCATGGCTTGGTTGTAGTCTTCTTCCCAGCCTTGCCCTTGCTCAATAGCATCATCCCGCTCTTGAGTAAGGTCCTCATTTTGCTGGGTTAGAGTCTGTACCAGCTCTTGTAACGCCGCGATGTCGACGCGGCTTTTCTTCTTCGCCTTCTTCAGATGATGCAACTGATTATGCTGTTTGTTCAGTCGCTCGATCGTCGGAAGGAGCACATTGCGGAGTGCGCTGTGAGCACTCTTGAAATGGTCTCCACGGATTGTGCTCTCCTTGAGCCTTGTGGCAAGATGCTCCGTATGAACAGCTTGGCTGTCCATCACGGCGTTTCCCGCCCTCATCTGGAGGCTAAGGTTTGCCTCCGTGGGGTTGTACCTTGGGCAACTCGGGTCTGTTGCCTCCCAGTACCTCCCTTCCAACACATGATGAGCCCGTCCCTCCACCGGAACGAGCGCGTATGGAGTTCCCTCCATCGCTCTCACGTGTAGTTGGCAGAAACGTGACATGGTGTCACGGGCTGCCACTTGCCACATCCCTTCCGGTTGTCTACCTCTCACTGTGACGGTGAACGGCACCCAACCGGGTGGCATAGGTCCTGCAGTGACTTCGACATGGATTGTCCATGTCTTGTTCCCCTCCTCACCTTCTTCCTTGGCGAAGTACTGTGTCATTTGGTTGTACCCGAAATATTGAAGCATCTGCCTCAATGCTTCCGGATAGCCGCTGCGGTGAGAACAGTTGGACACCACCCACCCATTCTCCAACTGTCTATCCACTGTCATCTGTAAAAATATATTTGAGAAAGGTCAAATATTTATTTGAACAGTAAGCCATTGAGTTATAACACAATACATGTCATTGAACCCATAAAACTTGGAAAAATTGTTCAAATTTAAACAAATTTGACTGCTGATCTGCTGTCTGCATGACAGCCCTGACCAGTTTCCATTTCAACCTGATTTAGGCCATACTAAAGGAAAAACCAATTCTGGAGCTCAACATCAAAGTTAAAGCTAACTTCAATAGCTTTCCAGAAAGTGTTTGCTTGGCCTAAGATCTATCATGGTTCAAAAGTTATGAGATGTTAAAGTTAACAGAATTTCTGGAGAAAATTGGACAGCACCCCCCTTCTTTAGGTACTGATTTGATCCAAGAATCCCAGTTAATTCTGCTCCCAATCTGACAAAACTTTCTGTTACAAAGTTGTAACCCATCTCATAAGATTTACAGAACTACCTCATTTTCTATTTTTGGATATTTATGCAGGAAGTTATGCTCAATTTACAGAGAGTTTACAGAGAGTCTTTGCTCTGCCCTGTTTTCTGGACAGTTTCAACTCTACTGCATTTTTCGATTGGTTAAGGGATGAAACACCTATGGGCCTCAACAGAAAAGTTGTAAAACTCTTCTAAAGATTTCCAGAAATGTATCATATGACCCCAACCTCAAAAGAACTCAACCTCTAACCTCTGATTAACTTCAGCTTTAATTCAGCTGAAAAAGAGTGCTCTGTCCTTAGCATCCTATAAGTTGAAAACTTGTTAACATTGAATATCCTGATTAAGGGAAGAAGTTACAGCAAGTTTTAATGCTCCAGATCAAAACTTTCAAGTTTTACAATGAAGTTGTTCATTTAGTGGGGTGTGACATCGATGCATCACCAGATCATGTCGGTACTACGTCCTCACAAAGAAAAACCTTTACCGGACTTAGCCGGCTTCGTTAATTCAGTGGCACTAAGCGTCTCTCGCACACGGATGCTACACGTCTACCGTTTCGTGGTTAAACTACATGCAGATAACTCACGCAATCGTCAGACTCGGCTGCACACCGAGTCCGGTATCCATACAGTTCGTACACCCGGCCGTCATCACTCGCCCGGATGTTCTCAAGCCAAACACGCCTTGAGTTACGTGTTCACGTTTCAGACCACGTGACGGGGTCTCCCAAATTACACCACGCATGCCAGGGACAGACGTTGCTCGAATACCCCAAACGACATGAAGAGTCGTAGAGGATATTAAAGCGGGTCGGGTTACCTGCCACCCATGGGGCTCCACCCTTCAGCTTGTGCGCACTGGTGGACAGCGCTTACGTGCACCCCCCAAGACATAAATGTCCCGAGATGCACGATTTTCCGACATAATCAAATAGGTTAGTATGCCACTTTCTATACACTAATAACATCCTTATACGGGCTACTAACTCGTTCCTCACTGGATTTTTGAAAAAGATGACCTTTTTAGTGCGTTAAACCTCAAACTGGCTCTGATACCAACGCTGACACGACCCCACGGTCTTGTCGAGCCAGGATCACGCTGAGGGGTGCTGCTTTGCACAGCACTGGATAACACACATCAAAGGTACAAAGCGGAAGCAAAACTTTTATTACATAAAGTGGTTTTTATGAACATTTGTACATCAAAATTGGTCCAGTCTACACTCATGGGCGTAGACTACGTGTCAAGTTCACGTTCAGCCCGTGAACGTGTCCTTGCTAGCACACACGCACACTAACACGGTGGCGTGCACGACTCCCACTCGACGGGATTCCCCTCCTGGGGTTCCGCCTCCTCTTCGGGAGTCCCTTCCTCATAGAACCCTGCAAAAGCTTCATACACAAGCAGTGAGCACAAAGGCTCAGCAAGTCTGACCCGTCTCGCCTAAACATGAAACTTCTATATGAGCGATGATGGGTACAGGAGGTAAAAATCCGTTGCACGGACTCGCCTAATTAGTGGAACCTTACTTTCAAGTTTTAGCAGCAGGTTGTGGAGAACCTTACGCTAAGGCACATGAGAGAGACGCAATGAAACAAGAAATACATTTCTCTCATGTACTTTGCCCAAAGTTGAAACGAACTTTAGTTAGCTCTAAAGTACAACAAATCATTAACAATCAAAGTCCATCTTTCAATCAGCAACATTTTAACATGTAACTAGCCTGCTCTTTCTATGTCATGGTACAGTGAACAAGTGGTACTTACTGACCGCAAGGGACGGCGATTATAATCAATTTACACCTGCAGGGTTACCCGAATAACCCGCCACGTACGCCCGTACTCGATGTTGCCTACAGCAACCATCACAGACGCCGTACGCAACCACCTTTCACCCGTCAGCCAAATATTGAACCGGTTCCATCGTCCCGAGCAAGAGGTCCCTACACGCGCATCTCAGTGCCGCAAGCCGATTTACACCTCAAGCTATAAACCTACCCTCTGAATGACGGGCAATGCCTCAATACCCAGCTACCCGAGTTACATCGGTTTCCCGGTTCCCATATAGCCGGTAGGTCTTTGGTACTGTTCTAGCTTATTCAACAGGCCCGCACACGGCTCGGTCCTCAATCGACACAAGCGGAGCTATAGCACACAGGCCCCAAAGTTCTGCTGCCCTTACTCTCCGCTCGGTCTCATTTTTCTTGCCATGTGTATCATGAGCTATCTCTACACGAGTCGAGTGCCTCTAGCCTATGCTCACGAGTAGTTCCATCTACTCGACTTGTACCGAATCCTACTCTATCTTAGCATTGCAGTAGCTAACGGGGTTTTCAATCCTAATCCCAACCCATTGCTTTCTTGGCTATGCATTTGGATTTTCAAACAAGACTCTAATGCAAGAAATAATGATACTCAAGTAAGTGCTCAAAACAATAAAACTTTGTAAAAAGGTTAATGCAAACCAGGGCTTGCCTTGCTGCTCTTGGTCGTAGGCTAGCTGCTCCTACGGAGTAACAAAGTCTAGGACTTCGGGTTCCTCCTCGACCTTAACGACTACATGATATAAGAAGTACATGTATTAATTAAATGCATTTGAATTGAGTTTTGAACTTGTGAACCTTCTAAGTCTCACTAGACAGACCCAAAGACTGTGAAACTTTTACTGTGGCTTGGTTACAACCTAAACAGAGACTTGGTCAAGTTTTAGTTGCAGCAAAGCTCATTTGAGCCCTCCACAAATAATTATGTACTTGACCATAATTGAAACTCTTAGGGTGCTCTAGGGATTTTCATGGAACAAGCCATGACTTTCTGAGAACTAGATTTTCAGAGGGTTCTAATGGAGTTGGTCTCACTTAATTTGAAGGTTCCTAGCTAAAGATATGAGCTAAACAATTTCAGAGAAAATTCTGAAAATGTTTCTGAACATTTTCTATTTTCTCTGGAACAGTTTCACTAATCACACCATTAGGTGGATTAAATTAGCTCAAATGGATCTGAAATTTTTATGGTAGTTCAGGGATATTTTGGTGAACATCCCAGCAAAATTTCAGAATTTTCCTCCAAGGGTTCTCCAGTTAAAATTCCAAACAGTTTAAACATTGAGGAATTAATTCTGGAGAATTAAGGATTTTCATGATCTGAAACTTGATTTGCTGGAAAGTTCTCAGAGAGCTGAATCCAACAAAATTTGGTTCACTCGATTTGGAGTTTCCTAGCCCAAGTTATGAGGATTTGAAGTTTGAATGAAATCTGAAAATCGGGGAAAAGATTAAATCTGCCGGTGGCCACGGGGACATGTGTTGCGCGCTGAGGCGTCGGCACACCGGAGTCTACGGGGTATTTGCATGCCAGCACACCAGATCTGAGCCGCAGCCCAATCCCGATTTAAAATATCTGCCGCTGACGGCTGGGGTCCACCCCCTTCGTCTACCTCCCGCCGCCCGCGCTCTGCCGCCGGGGTACCTCGCCGGAGAGCTTGCCTGCAGCCTCTGTGGAGCTCCAAGCTTCATGATTCCGGCCGCCCCTGCCTATTTTCACTCGGGGAACATTATTCCGGGCTCAGCTCGTCATGAAAATGGCCGGCACATGGTCGGCGATGAGCAGCAGCCTCGGGAGAACTTCGGCCGTGTTGCCCGTCCTCCCTAGCACCTCACCCGATCAAGCTAAGGGTCGTCGAGCATCAGTGGACCATAGGAAAGGTCGACATGAGCTCCACGGAGCTCGGGAAGGGCTGTGTTGGGCTGTCACCGTGCGACCTTGTCCGGAATTCAGGATTTCTACTAAAACTTGAAGAACAGTGGTTTTCCTCCATGGTTCTTCATGGTTCCTGCTCCTATGGACCCGTACGGGCAACTAGAAGTGATCCTCTCCATGAGAGGATTAGTGATGCAGCGTGGCTTACGAATTTCTCTGATCGGTGCCGACTCTACTTTTGCACACCGTCGCGAAAACACGAAATTCCGGCCTGAGCAGTGTTTGTCACGCCGCCAGAGCTTGCGGGAATGAAAGAGGAACTGATGGCGAACCTCTTTGCTGTTCACAGCTCGGTGATCGGTGGGCTGTGGTGGCCAGAAGGATGGTTCCCGCAGCGGCGGCTCGAGCTGAACCGGCAGAGGAAGGATCGCCACAGTGGAGCTCGGGGAAGACTGCGCAGGGTCTGGAACCGATGCGAGGGTGCTGAAGATGTCTTGGCGCACCCGGTGCTGGTCTCAGATCGCCGGGAGGATCACTGGATCGGCCGGGTGATGAGGAACCGAAAATTCAACCGAGCGGCGAGGAGCTTCGGCTTTCTGGGTGGAAACGCGACGAGGCAGGGGTGGAAGGCACCGGTGACCGCTCAGGTGGTTAGATAAAGACCCCGAGAGTCGGTTCCGCAGCTGAGATTGGCAAGCAGCTGGTGGCTTCGCCGTGGCAGCAGTTCGGTTCAGCTCAAGAACCCGGGTGCAGAGTTCAGTCGGCTTGGTTCTCTTCAGTGGCTGACCAGTGGGTCCCACCATCACTTTTAACCCCTGAAAATAATTCCAATTCACTGTTGTAAACAGTAAGCCTCAAAATGACCATGGTGATTTAAATTATTTACCCCTGAACCATTTGAATTGGTTAGGATTCAAATAGGGTTTGGTTTGGATAAATTTCAGCAAATGTTCAGTTTGAAATTCAAATAAAGTTTGAATTTGCCCCACTTAGCTCATGTCAAGATCAACTCGAAATGGAGTGAAAATTGGTGTGTGAGCTCACAAAAATGTGCTGAGTAGAATATGCCTCCCACTTTTGAATTCATGAGATAAAAACAGTTTAAATTTGAATGTAGTTTCAAACTGCCCTCTTTCTAGCTGTAACCAAAATGACCTCAAAAAGGTTTTGAATTTGGGTGAAACTTGGCATGGACATTCCTAGCAGTGTGTAGGAGTTCTTCATATGCCCAGCCCCTATATTACATGTGGGAAATACCACTTTTGCAATGTGTGAGTTTGTTCTCTAATGAGCATGTTGATGGTGGTTACTTGCTCTTCAAATGTGTTTATCAACTTGCTTAAAATGAGGTGTGTGTGTGGTGATGACACTTCAAACATGTGTCAAAAACTGAGGCCCTTACAGGACTGCCCTGGGAACTGCATGGAACAAGAGGGGGCCCGTGGGTGGGAGAATTGGAGATTCTAGCCTGCCGGTGAAACCTTAGTGAGTCCATACATCTAGTAGCCCCTTTGTTAAGGCTATTTTGTGATCTCTTGGTCATACACCAACGGTTGTGTACTGGTATAATGGAGGTTCTGCAGTCGCCGACAGGTGACGAAATCACAACTTGTGGGCAAAGAGGTGCAAACTCTGCAGAGTCTAAAACTATCATGATAGCCGAGCTTACGGTCACGAGCGCCTGGCCAACTTCCATGATTAGTTGGGATGGTGATTGGAAATGGTTATTGGTTATGGTGTTGGATGGTTTGGTTTTGGTTTGGTTTTCGGGACTGTTGAGTCCGGGTGATAACATGGGTTGCATGACTGTTGAGTCATGGCAACAAGGTTGGTCTCGGTGGGAGACGAAGTTGTTTTATGAGATGAAATGGTAACGAATACGAGATGGTATTCGTGATATGGTAGCGAATACGAGGAGGTATTTGTGAGCAAGAATGAGGTTGATTGATGTCTGGTTGTGACATGGAAGGTAATAATCATAATGGAGGTATGATCGGTATTTTAATACATGTTGGGATTACATTTACTTAAAGATAAGTTGCTATTTTATTGCAGTTTTTGATAAATAACTTTGCTTTCTGCAATGAGCCTTTTTATACCTACCTTGTTACGAGCTTCATATCATATTTTTCCCGCACATGCTGAGTACATCATTGTACTCAAACTTGCATTATTATTTCATCATCAGCAACAGGAGAAGATTTCTATGAAGACCAAGTGGAGCATTAGGCGTGTGATCTGTTCTCAACCTTGCCTATGGGAATGGAGTAGAGATGGAGCCTCTACTGCTTAGAATTGCTTCCGCATTAGTTAGAAGACTTCCGCTTTTAGATTAAGACTTCCGCTGTGAGCATGAGTCCAAGACTCATGAGACATTGTAATAAACTCTGTTATTCGTGGTAATATATAATCTGAATTCAGTTTGTGGAACATATGTGTATGTGTGATGAACATCATGGGCACAGATATGCATTAGTTCTCGGTTCTGTGGTTTTCCGCAGAATTGAGGGTGTCACAGTCCGCAACCTGCTGCATCTAAACCTCCCTGCCCGGTCTCCATTTCTTATGTGTGAACTTTCCTCATCTTTTCTATTTCGGACCCGCCCCGAATAAACCAGCCCTAAACTCGCGAGTAGATTCCAACTACTCGACTTCTACAAGACCTTTCCTACTAACATTAGTGTAGCTCAATTCCCTCGAGGAGGTGCTATTCTACCTTTCTCTCTTAGGTATTTCTGGTCATGCAAGTGGGGTTTTCAATATCAACTAGACCTAATGCAATCAACGATGCAAAGCTATGATCTCTAAAAATGAAAATGCTTTATAGAACTGTTCAAATGCAAACCAGGGCTTGCCTGTTTTGCAGGTGGCTAAGATTACAAGCAGTTAGTGACAATCACTTGGAGCTTGATTACTTGCTTTTCCTTCCTCCTTGATCTTCACTTTAAGTCCTTCTCACGTTTTTCACGTAGATGCTACACAATATGATCATGCATATGTATTTAATTGGAAAGATTTTGCTAATAAGATCTTATTAGCAAAATGTTAAGTGCTTTTCCCACTTAATTGTTGATCACCTTAAGAGGTTACACATGACAGTGGTGATCCAGAGCTCCAATGGAGCTGAGAATTTTCATGTGAGTCCCTTGTCACAAGAAAGTCCTCTGGACCAAAATGTAGCACTTTTCATTGAGTGGTTTCTTCAGAACAATTCTCTAAGTGTTTAAAACAAAGATCAATTAATTCTGAGGTAACACCCATGTTCATGTCAAACTCAGTGAACCAAAATTTCAATTATAGTTCATAGAGCTTGCATGAATTTTCCTAGGATTTTTGGAGCCCAGAATTGCGCAGAACAGAATTTACAAGTTTTGGGAATTCTCTGAAAATGTTTCTGTATTCAATTGAACACAGCAACTTACAATCTGAATTACCCTGATCAAATCAACTCCAAATGAGCTGAAACTTTTACAGGAGTCTAAGAATACATTAAGGAATGTTCTGGCAAAATTTGAGGATTTTTGGATACACCAAACTCTCCCTAAAATTCTTTTGCTGAAAAGCTTTAAAGAATTTTCCAGAATTAAATAAAGACTTTCTGTGGGGAACCCCTTCCGGGATCCACACTCCAGGATACACACTGGGTGGTGCCGTGCGATACGGCACCCAACAGCATACACGAAAAGAACCATAAACGTACAAAGACTTTTATTTATCAACATAGTGTCTTTTACAAAATAATGTACCACGAGGGTACACGCAGCAGAATATACATACACACTTACTCTCGGTCCTAACTAAGCAAAGGAGAAGACGTCCAGCCCGCGGACGCTTCTTACTAGATTCCACAAAGATGAGTGCAGCGGCAGGGTTCCCGGTGAGTCTCTGATGGCTCACCGAACAACCATCTTCATAGCAAATTTTATAACCTGCAAAACACTAATAATGCAACCGTGAGCACGATGGCTCATCAAGACTTAACCGACACTCCTAAACATGGAACTCTACGTGCAGGGATTACTAACATAGGAAAGGTATGATGCAATAACGACATGCCTAAATGTTGATCCTTACTTTCAGGTTTATAGCAGCAGATTATTATGCCTTAGGCAGCCCTCACATCGGAATTCCACAATCAAACAAGAAACGCTTTCCTCCGATGTGGTGATGCCCAAAGAGGAAAATAAACTTAATGAGCTCTACAACTACAGCATACATGGTTGGCAATACAATGAATTTAAGAACTTCACATCAGCAATGATTCATCACACTTTATCTGGAATTTATTACTACGTCACAACTCAGTGAACAAGTGGTACTCATATAACCGCGAGGGATGGAGATTGCAATCTGGACACACCCGGAATACACGACACATACACCCGCCTCGAAAGACTCACGCGAGCTCTTTCTTACGTTGTATGCAGCAACCTTTCACCCGTCACTCAAATGCCGAACAAGTTCCGCCGACCCATCAGAAGGGCCACTACACGGAACACGTTGAAGTTGCTCCGCTAGCGGGATTACACCTCTGACACCAACCCCCAAAGGACGGCCGTATAAGTTTCGACACGAGAGTACCCGAGTTACATTGGTTTATCAGGTCCCATAAATCTGATATGCATTCGGTACTGTTCAAACTTGCTCAGCAGGGCGGCATACGCATCGGTCCTTAACCGACACAAACAGAGCTACAGCCACACAGTCCCAACGTCCTGCTGCTCCTACTCTCTGCTCGGTCTCATTTTCCTTTCCAGAACTTTCATTCTATAGAATCAGACCCCGCTGTACCCACATCCTAAACTCGCGGGTAGCTTCCAACTACCCGACTTGTACCAGATCCTATACAACTTTAGCCTAGCAGAACCTACACGAAGGTAACCTGTTCTACCCTGTACTCCAAGGGTTTGTGGGTCATGCATTTGGAGTATCAATCACCCTGACCTAATGCACAATACATGCTAGACCAATAGAAGTGTCACAAAGTAAAATATAACTAAAAGCTGTTAAATGCAAACCGGGGCTTGCCTTATGTTGCTGCAGGTTTAGTTCTACTTTATAGTCAGTAGCTTGGCAATGAGTTAAGCCTCAACTTGCTTCTCTGAATCAGGTTGCTCATCGAACTCCTTCGTCGTTTTTCCTACCGATATGAATATGCACAGTTTTACTATGAGTAACTGAATTATAAAACAAATGTGATTTAGGAACTAAGAATGGCTTAAACCAACTGTAAAGTTAGAGATGAGCTCTGTTATGGACAGAAAAAGAGGACATCTTTAGTGGGCAGTGGATGGTTGTTGAAGAAAATGCAAAGATCTATTTATAATGGACATAAGAAAGGTAGTAGAAGGAACCAACAGAAAACTAGAGAAGATGATCTCAATTTGCTCTGAAATTTTTACAGTGGACCATAGATCATACAGAGGTATGGCTTGCAAAATTTCAGACAATGTTGATGGAAGATGTGGCCTAGGGAATTTTCTTATTATTTGGCTTCTCTGGATTCCTATGGCAATTATAGTGTCTTGTCATGCTCCAAATTTGGTTTTTCAGAAACTTTAGAGTCTCATGAGTCCATAGGACTTGGTTTCACCATTTTTGGAGCTTCCTACACAGAGATATGAATTTTCCAAACTTGGTTAAAAGTCTGAAAATGTCTCTGTTCATTTTCCCATTTTTCAAAGACATAGATGATTCAAACACCATTTGGCCAAGCAAATGGAGTCCAATGCCTCTGAAAATTTTACTGGAGTTCAAGGATTATTGGAAGAATGTCATGCCCAAATTTGGGAATTTTCCAATTAACAGAACTCCTGTAAAAATTCATACAAGATTTTATTTAAATGAATTAATGAGCCAAATCCAGGAATTGTCATAAATATTGGGCTGATCTCCTGGATATTCCTATTTGAGAGGAATCCAACAAAATTTGTTTCACAATTTTTGGACACTCCTACACAAAGTTATTGCTCTCCAAAGTTTGAACTGAAATGGGAAAGTCTGGAAAATGTTTAAATGCTGACAGTGGGTCCCACTCGTCATCCCTAACCTCCAGCCACGCGCCAAACATACCAGGGGCGGCTCCCTCCGGCGAGGTCGCCGGAAATGACCTTCCCGTGCACCTCCGGACCCCCTGCTGGCCGCCCCCCATTTTCCCCCATGCTGAACTCATTGGTGAGGTCTCCGGCGGCTAAAACTCGCCGGAAAGCAGTGCGCACCGGCCACAGCTAACCCTAGGGCTCTGGCGAGGTCGTGTGCTGTGATTTCTCCACGAAAAGGTCAGTTCTTGGGCTCTATAGCACCGTGGGGATCCCTCATCACCGGCATGAGCTCAAATCGGCCCAAGAATGGCTGCAAATAGGGACTCATCGGCGACCTAGGGCAAAATTCGGTGCCAGCCCGAAATTCTCGAAGAACAGCCCCAATTCTTGATGATTTTCAATGGTTTTTGATCCTAGAGGAGCGTTGGAGAGTCTAGAACGTGTTTAAAGCTCGGAACACGTGATGGTGGACTGATTACGACGAATTTTGAAGAATTGTGGAGCTCGGTTCTATGCATACCGAAGCAAAGAATTGCAAAATTCATCCACTGTGATGCATGAGAGGAGGAGAGGTTTGCACCGTCGGTTTGCACACCTGAGGGCGCTCCTTTTTCTTGTAGACCGTCAGCTACGAAGAGGCTTCTAGCCGGCGGTCACCGGGGAACAGCGAGCGTCGGTGGCTTGGTTTCTCTCGGGACTGAGTGAGGAGAAACTGCGGAGAGCGCAAGAGATGGAACCGGTTCACGTGGAGGCAGAGCTGCACTCTTATCCTTCGGACGCCGGACGAAATGAGCAGGAGCTGGCGCAGATCGACGGAGGTGGCGCTTCTCCGGTTGCTGAGAAACAGAGCACGGCAGCTACTACGTGTGTGTCTCTGACCAGTGGGGTCCACGTCCCTTCTCACTCTTATCCTCCCCCAATTCGGTTTAAAATGGCAAATGAGCTCCAAATTTGATAAAATCGGGAGGATAGGCCAAAAGAAATATGAGGAACACAATGGTGCACTCAAATTTGAATTTTGGTGAAGTTGGAATTTGAAACTGAGATTTAAATTCAAATTCGTATTTTCTTCCGTTTAAATTCCAACAAATAGGAAATCCTAATCAAATGCTCTGAAAATTTGCCGGGCTATTATTGGATGTGTGGAGAACCAAATGATATCTTTAGATCTCCGTGTTCAGGAACTTTTGCAAGTTCAAATTTAGACTTGGAGCTCACACCGTTAAATTCAAGAGTTTAAATCCCCTCTCATTTTCTCAGTGTGATTTGCAGCTCCACTTGCTAGAATTTCCGGGATTTCACATCCCTCCCCCCTTAAAAAGAATCTCGTCCTGAGATTCATAAAGAAGAGACGAAGCGGTAGAGAAGAAATTACCGGATATAAGCGGACAGTAAGTCCGGATAGTTTGAATGGATGTATTCTTCACTCTCCCATGTCGCCTCCTCCGCAGTGTGATTGCTCCATATCACCTTATAAAATTGGAGTGTTCGATTCCAGGTCGACCGAGACTTTTCATCGATAATCCGGATTGGATGCTCGGTATAGGAGAGATCCGGTTGCAATGTCTCGAGATCTTCATTGCGGACCGTAGTGGTATTCTTGAGACATTCTCGAAGCTGAGAGACGTGAAATATATCATGCACTCCAGAGAGATTTGTCGGTAGCCCAAGTCGGTAAGCTATGGGTCCACATTTCTCTGTGATAGCAAATGGACCAATAAACAGGGGAGCGAGCTTCCCTTTTACACCGAATCGGTGAACTCCCTTCATTGGAGATACGCGGAGATATACGTACTCTCCGACATTGAAGTTCAGCGGTCGACGTCGCTGGTCTGCATAACTCTTCTGTCGAGATTGAGCAGCCTTTAAATTTGCTTGTATGACTCGAACTCGTTCTTCGGCGTCATTGACAAGGTCAATCCCGAATGTCACTGTTTCACCGGATTCGCACCAATTCAGCGGTGTGCGACATCTCCGGCCGTAGAGAGCCTCGTACGGTGCCATCTTGATACTTGTTTGATAGCTGTTTTTGTACGAGAATTCCGCCAACGGTAGATAAGCATCCCAGTTCTTACCGTGGTGGATGGCACACGCTCTCAACATATCTTACAAGACTTGATTCACCCTCTCGGTTTGTCCATCGGTTTGAGGGTGATATGCGGAGCTTCTAAGCAATTTGGTTCCCAGAGATGCGTGAAGCTGTTCCCAGAAACGAGAAGCGAACAGTGCACCACGATCTGAAACTATTGTTCTTGGAACTCCATGCTGGCATAATATCCGTTCAATGTATAACTTCGCATATTTCTTGGTATTGAATCCCACATTCACTGGTATGAAGTGTGCTTACTTGGTTAATCGGTCAACGATTACCCAAACTGAATCATGCTTCCGAGATGTGAGTGGTAACCCGAGAATAAAATCCATACTCACATCTTCCAACTTCCATGCCGGGATATGAAGGGGTTGCAGCAAACCAGGTTTCTTCATGTGATCTGCTTTCACCCTTCGACACGTATCGCACTCGGATACGTATTTAGCTATTTCCCGCTTCATCCGTGTCCACCAAAACTTGTCTCTCAAATCCTGGTACATCTATTTGATAAATGAGCTTCATCTAGTATCTTCTTACGAAGCTTCATGTTCCTCGGTACGACTATACGGTTTTTGAACCATAGCATACCATTCTCATCTTTCCAGAAGCACTTAGCTTCTCCTTTGTCTATTCTCTTCTGGATATGGGCCATGCCCTTATCTTTCTGTTGAGCCTCTACAATTTCATCACGAATTGTAGGAATGAGGGCAAGGTTAAACAATGACCCATAGGGAACCAAGCGCAGGCTCGGTTCTTCTTCCTCCATAGCAGCCATGGTTAGATTATGCACATGTGATTTCCGACTAAGTGCGTCGGCAACCACATTCGCTTTTCCAGGATGGTAATGAATCTCCAGTTCATAATCCTTGATTAACTCTAACCATCTTCGCTGCCTCATATTTAATTCCTTTTGTGTGAAGATGTACTTTAAACTCTTGTGGTCGGTGTAGAGATGGACTAAGTTTCCAAGCAAATAGTGCCTCCACATCTTTAGAGCAAGAACCACAGCAGCTAGCTAGAGATCATGTGTCGGATAATTCTGCTCATGATTCTGAAGCTGTCTGGATCCATATGCGACCACTCGCCCTTCTTGCATAAGCACGCAGCCAAGGCCGATGCCGGATGCATCGCAATAAACATCAAAAGTCTTAGTTGTATCAGGTTGTGCCAAGACTGGGGCTGTTGTGAGGTGCTTTACCAATGCTTTGAACGCCTCCTCACATGCTTTACTCCACACATATTTGTTGCCCTTCTTCAGAAGTTCCGTCATCGGTTTAGAGGCTTTGGAGAAATTTGGAATGAATCTCCGGTAGTAACCCGCTAAACCGAGAAAACTACGGACTTCATGGACTGATTTCGGTGAACTCCAATTCAGCACTTGGACAATTTTGCTCGGATCAACCGCGATGCCTTCCGAAGAAATAATGTGTCCAAGAAATGGCACTTGGTTGATCCAGAACTCGCACTTGCTGAATTTTGCATATAGTTTGTGATCCCGTAGGCGTTGGAGCACAATATGCAGATGTTTGGCGTGTTCTTCCTCCGACTTAGAATATACCAAGATATCATCGATGAAGACCAGGACGAACTTGTCCAACTCTGGCATGAAGACTGAATTGATAAAGTACATAAAATGAGCCGGAGCATTAGTGAGTCCGAATGACATGACGAGATACCCATATAATCTGTATCTCGTCGAGAATGCCGTCTTGGGTATGTCTTCCGCCCGGATTTTTTTCTGGTGATATCCGGACCGAAGAATTATCTTCAAGAAAACCTTAGCACCCACTAATTGATCGAAAAGCATATCGATACGTGGTAGTGGATACTTATTCTTGATCGTTACGGCATTTAGCGAACGATAGTCCACATATAACCTCAGAGTCTCGTCCTTTTTCTTGATGAACAGCGCGGAGCATCCCCATGGTGATGAACTGGGTCGAATGAAGCCTTTGCTTAACAAATCATTCAGCTGCTCCTTCAGCTCCGCGAGTTCCTTCGGTGCCATTTTATATGGCCTCCGAGAGATGGGTGTGGTTCCCGGTGCTAGTTCAATTTTGAACTCCACTTCACGATCGGGCGGCATGCCCGGTAGATCATCGGAAAACACGTCCGTATATTCCCCGACCACTGGAATGTCCTCCAGTTTCTTAGCTTCAACGGTGTGGACAGCAGTGACTTCCGGTGCAACATTTCTCAGAATCAACGTGTGTTGCCCGTGCTTCTTTGAATTCAGCTGCACCGTTCGTGAACTAATATCAAAGATAGCTTGGTGATGTGTCAACCAAGCCATTCCCAATATGATGTCAATCCGCAAGCCTTCTAGGATGATAAGAGTAGTAGGATATATTCGCCCATGCAAACATATAGGCGCTCAAGCAACAATTCTGCCTGCTGTCCTACTACCTCCCGGTGAATTAATATGATATGATGCGGCCAAGGTCGTTGATGGTACTTGGTGCTTAACCACATAATCTTTGCTGATAAAATCATGTGTAGCACCCGAGTCGAACAACACGAGCGTGGGCTGATCACGCAGGCTGATCATGCCCGCCAACACGGGTTCTCCTACGGGAACGTCTTCAACTGCCATATAGTTTACGTTCCCCACCTTCAGTGTTGTCCTCCTTGGCTGACCATGAAATTTATTTGCCGCTTGAGATGACACGTGACTGCTGCTTTGCTGGGTCACTTGACCCTCCTGAGGAATATGCTCTACATCGCTACAAGTGTTATACGATGCGAGCTCAGGATCTTCGCCATATGGAAGTGCTTGGTATTCTGGTGCACTTTGCTGAGGTGGGGGTGCACAAATACTCATTTGCTGCTGTTGCAGCAGTGGCTGAACCTCCATGGGTGAATATGGACGGTATTGGATCTGAGGTGGTCCGTCAAAGGACTGAATTTCCACCCCGGATGGTAAGCAATATATCACCGGTTGTTCTTTATGATAATCATACGTACTTGTCAGTGATAATTTTCTTTTCCTCTTACTTTCCTTGTGCTCGAGTTCAGCTATTTCTTGAATCATAGCGGCATTGACTAACTCGCTATAATTCCCTTTATTGCATTGTGCCACTTTTGTCCGAAGCTTCACATCGAGGCCTCGGAAGAAGTAATGACCCTTCATTGTCTCATTATGCACATAAGAGGATGCATATTGTACTAAACGGTTAAATTCCGTAAAGTACTTCATGACACTCATGCCTTCTTGTTTGAGTTCATAGAACTCTTCAACTCTTGTTTTGACAATGCCCTCACAAATATGACGTGCACGGAAAGCCTCACGAAACTCCGTCCACGTCACACGATGACCTTCAGTGATCTTCGCAAGATATTCACACCACCAAGCCCCAGCAGATCCATGAAGTTGCTGAGCGGCAAATAAAGCCTTCTCATACTCATCACACTGGAACATTCCCAATTTAGTTTCAATAACCCGGAGCCAATGATCTGCCTCCAAGGCTTCTTTAGCTTCAGAGAATACCGGTGGTTGTCTTGCTAGAAAATCCAGATACGTATTCAGTGTGGGGTTTTGCTTGGAGGTCTCCTGTCAGATGCCCTGCTGCACCAACATCTCAAGAGACTCAGCCATTCTTCCCAACACCTCCGCCAGTCCGGTTGATGATGGCGGTGATCGTTGCTGTGACGAATCATTTCCATCCCGACTGGAACCACCAACCTCATACCCGGAATGAGTATGATCCATACTGCAAGAGTGAGCAATTTATGGTTAATATCCAAGAGTGTACTCAGCTTTAACTCGAAATTATTAACCACAAAAGCATCACATCATCTGTGCAGCATATATAAAGGAAACAAGGTTTTTGACAATTCTGAAATGTGACCAATGATTGTTCAAGTTTGTCAAACACTTAAATCAACAGCAAGGAATGATGAAAGATAATTAATGACTATGTCATGGAACTTATAGAAGTATAAAAATCTTCATGTCCATAACAAGTCTCAAGTTACATGGGCAATGAACAATGCTCTGTTCAGATTGACCATTTGACCTAGTTCCCAGAATTTGATTATGAAAATGGCAGTTTCATGTCTCAAGTTGTATATCAAAGTTATATGTAACTTCAATATATTTCCAACGATTATTTATTTGCCTTCATAGCAATTCTGGATCAGGAGTTGTGATATTTCAAAGTTGACAGAAATCTGGAACAATTTTGACAGCACCTCCTCTGAAAGTGTCTGTTTTGTCCGGAAGATTTCAAAAAGTTCTACATCAAATCTGTAGCAACATTGAACTACAAAGTCGTAGCATATATAACAAACTTTCCAACGGCGTCTCACATGACCCATGGATATTTTTCTACAAGAAGTTATGGTCGAAATACAGAAAATTTCAGAGAGTATTTTTTTTGCCCTGTTTTTTGGACAGTTAACACTCATCTGATATTTTCATCCATTTGGAGGGAGGTTCTGTTCTGGAGTTCTACAGAAAAGTTGTAGAAGACTTCAAAACCTTTCCAGAAATGTATCCTTCACCTCCATTGGTTCAACCAATCAAAAGTTATACCCTGTTCAATTTCAGTAAAAATTCTGCTGAAAACAGGGGCGATGGTTTCTAAATATTTGAGATGAAAACTATACTCCCAATTGACTCTTAGTTCAATATAGGAATTCATTAACCCCTAATGGAATTCTAGACTCCAAAATTACTCTTTTCTTTGAAAACTTTTTTTTGCAGTTAAGAACATTTCACGGTACTACGTTTCCTCACCAAATCAAATATCCTAACTGGCGTTACACTGGCATATACGTCTCAAGGGGTGGCACTAAAACGATCACTCACACACGTGTTCTAAACGGAATGTTCTACTCGTGGTTAAGTACCTGCATAAAAACAATCAATAGAGATGCACACGAAAGTTTTCCATTTCAGGCAGGTCCATATCATAGTAAAAACATACGCCCCATATCATTGCCATATGGGCCGTCCTTGAGTCAAGTCACGTCTCAAGGTACATGGTTGTGTTTTAACACTACACGACGGGGAACCCGAGTAGAGTGCGAACGGGTCGTCACGGTTGGGGATTTTATCAACCCAACGGGTATCACCTACTGCCTCATGACAGTTGAGGCACGCCGATGGCGAGCGCTGCGTATGACCCTTTGAAAATTGAACGTTCAAGAGTTGCATACTATCGTGTTGCTTACCACACGATGGGGTATTCTCACTTTTGCCTATAGCACGCTGGAGATCAGCGTTTTCATATGCTCTCAGAACCATAGAGAGGTTCAGAGACTCATATTAACTACCGTGCCAAGCCACGGTAAACCATTCCATACTATTACTCGTATGGCGAGTTACCGCAATTGATCCGCCTGCGGTGGCGTACCTTACCTCTTACCTCCACGTAGGTGCGTCATTACAGAATTGAAATACTGAAGGTAACACACTGTTAGCTTGCCACCTTAAGTAACTATGCTACTAATAGTCCTTATGTGGTCATACTACACGTTCCTCACTCGTGTACTTCGAAGTTTTCGAAAATAAGCTCTTTTCATGTGTGCTATTCCCAATGCGGCTATGATACCAAGCCTGTGGGGAACCCCTTCCGGGATCCACACTCCAGGATACACATTGGGTGGTGCCGTGCGATACGGCACCAAATAGCATACACGAAAAGAACCATAAACGTACAAAGTCTTTTATTTATCAACATAGTGTCTTTTACAAAATAATGTACCACGAGGGTACACGCAGCGGAATATACATACACACTTACTCTCGGTCCTAACTAAGCAAAGGAGAAGACAACCAGCCCACGGACGCTTCTTACTAGCTTCCACAAAGATGAGTGCAGCGGCAGGGTTCCCGGTGAGTCTCTGATGGCTCACCGAACAATCATCTTCATAGCAAATTTTATAACCTGCAAAACACTAATAATGCAACCGTGAGCACGATGGCTCAGCAAGACTTAACCGACACTCCTAAACATGGAACTATACGTGCAGGGATTACTAACATAGGAAAGGTATGATGCAATAACGACACGCCTAAATGTTGATCCTTACTTTCAGGTTTATAGCAGCAGATTATTATGCCTTAGGCAGCCCTCACATCGGAAGTCCACAATCAAACAAGAAACGCTTTCCTCCGATGTGGTGATGCCCAAAGAGGAAAATAAACTTAATGAGCTCTACAACTACAGCATACATGGTTGGCAATACAATGAATTTAAGAACTTCACATCAGCAATGATTCATCACACTTTATCTGGAATTTATTACTACGTCACAACTCAGTGAACAAGTGGTACTCATATAACCGCGGGGGACGGTGATTGCAATCAGGACACACCCGAAATACACGACACATACACCCGCCTCGAAATACTCACGCGAGCTCTTTCTTACGTTGTACGCAGCAACCTTTCACCCGTCACTCCAATGCCGAACCAGTTCCGCCGACCCATCAGAAGGGCCACTACACGGAACACATCGAAGTTGCTCCGCTAGCGGGTTTACACCTCTGACACCAACCCCCAAAGGACGGCCGTATAAGTTTCAACACGAGAGTACCTGAGTTACATCGGTTTATCGGGTCCCATATATCCGATATGCATCCGGTACTGTTCAAACTTGCTCAGCAGGACGGCATACGCATCGGTCCTTAACCGACACAACCAGAGCTACAGCCACACAGGCCCAACGTCCTGCTGCTCCTACTCTCTGCTCGGTCTCATTTTCCTTTCCAGAACTTTCATTCTCTAGAATCATACCCCGCTGTACCCACATCCTAAACTCACGGGTAGCTTCCAACTACCCGACTTGTACTGGATCCTATATAACTTTAGCCTAGCAGAATCTACATGAAGGTAACCTGTTCTACCCTGTACTCCTAGGGTTTGTGGGTCATGCATTTGGAGTATCAATCACCTCGACCTAATGCACAATACATACTAGACCAATAGAAGTGATACAAAGTAAAATATAACTAAAAGCTGTTAAATGCAAACCGGGGCTTGCCTTATGTTGCTGCAGGTTTAGTCTACTTTATAGTCAGTAGCATGACGATGAGTTAAGCCTCAACTTTCTGCTCTGAATCAAGTTGCTCGTCGAACTCCTTCGTCGTTTTTCCTACCGATATGAATATGCACAGTTTTACTACGAGTAACTGAATTATAAAACAAATGTGGTTTAGGAACTAAGAATGGTTTAGACCAACTCTAAAGTGAGATATGAGCTCTGTTATGGACAGAAACAGAGGACATCTTTAGTTGGGCAGTGGATGGTTGTTGAAGAAAATGCAAAGATCTATTTATAATGGACATAAGAAAGGTAGTAGAAGGAACCAACAGAAAACTAGAGAAGATAATCTCAATTTGCTCTGAAATTTTTACAGTGGACCATAGATCATACAGAGGTATGGCTTGCAAAATTTCAGACAAAGTTGATGGAAGATGTGGCCTAGGGAATTTTCTTATTATTTGGCTTCTCTGGATTCCTATGGCAATTATAGTGTCTTGTCATGCTCCAAATTTGGTTTTTCAGAAACTTTAGAGTCTCATGAGTCCATAGGACTTGGTTTCACCATTTTTGGAGCTTCCTACACAGAGATATAAATTTTCCAAACTTGGTTAAAAGTCTGAAAATGTCTCTGTTCATTTTCCCATTTTTCAGAGACATAGAGGATTCAAACAACATTTGGCCAAGCAAATGGAGTCCAATGCCTCTGAAAATATTACTGGAGTTCAAGATTATTGGAAGAATGTCATGCCCAAATTTTGGAATTTTCCAATTAACAGAACTCCTGTAAAAATTCATACATGATTTTAATTAAATTAATTAATGAGCCATATCCAGGAATTTTCATAAATATGGGGCTGCACCCCTGGACAGTACTCTTTGAGAGGAATCCAACAAAATTTGTTTCACAACTTTTGGACACTCCTACACAAAGTTATGGCTCTCCAAAGTTTGAACTGAAATGGGAAAATCTGGGAAATGTTTAAATGCTGACTGTGGGTCCCATTCGTCATCCCTAACCTCCAGCCACGCGCCAAACAGACCAGGGGTGGCTCCCTCTGGTGAGGTCGCCGGAAATGACCTTCCCGGCCACCTCCGGACACCCTGCTGGCCGCCCCCCCATTTTCCCCCATGCTGAACTCATTAGTGAGGTCTCCCGCGGCTAAAACTTGCTGGAAAGCAGTGCGCACCGGCCACAGCTAACCCTAGGGCTCCGGCGAGGCCGTGTGCAGTGACTTCTCCACGAAAAGGTTGGCTCTTGGCCTCTATAGCACCGTGGGGGATCCTTCATCACCGGCATGAGCTCAAATCGGCCCAAGAATTGCTGCAAATAGGGACTCATCGGCGACCTAGGGCAAAATTCGGTGTCAGCCCGAAATTCTCGAAGAACAGCCCCAATTCTTGATGATTTTTGATGGTTTTTTATCCTAGAGGGACGTTGGAGAGTCTAGAACATGTTTCCAGCTCGGCACACATGATGGTGGACTGATTACGACGAATTTTGAAGAATTGTGGGGCTCGGTTCTATGCATACCGAAGCAAAGAATTGCAAAATTCATCCACTGTGATGCATGAGAGGAGGAGAGGTTTTCACCGCCGGTTTGTACACCTGAGGGCGCTCCTTTTTCGTGTAGACCGTCAGCCACGAAGAGGCTTCTCGCCGGCGGTCACCGGGGAACAGCGAGCGTCGGTGGCTTGGTTTCTCTCGGGACTGAGTGAGGAGAAACTGCGTAGAGCGCAAGAGATGGAACCGGTTCATGTGGAGGAAGAGCTGCACTCTTATCCTTCGGACGCCGGACGAAATGAGCAGGAGCTGGCGCTGATCGACGGAGGTGGCGCTTCTCCGGTTGCTGAGAAACAGAGCACGGCAGCTACTACGTGTGTGTCTCTGACCAGTGGGGTCCATGCCCCTTCTCACTCTTATCCTCCCCCAATTCGGTTTAAAACGGCAAATGAGCTCCAAATTTGATAAAATTTGGAGTATAGGCCAAAAGAAATATGAGGGACACAATGGTGCACTCAAATTTGATTTTCGGTGAAGTTGGAATTTGAAACTGGAATTTAAATTCAAATTCGCATTTTCTTCCGTTTAAATTCCAACAAATAGGAAATCCTATTCAAATGCTCTAAAAATTTGCCGGGCTATTATTGAATGTGTGGAGAACCAACTGATATCTTTAGATCTCCGTGTTCGGGAATTTTTGCAAGTTCAAGTTTAGACTTGGAGCTCACACCGTTAAATTCAAGAGTTTAAATCCCCTCTCATTTTCTCGTTGTGATTTACAGCTCCACTTGCTAGAGTTTCTGGGATTTCACACTTTCATACAAATTGGGTTGCATATTTGGATAGAGTTTGAAAATCTGAATCTAACCCTGTTTGAATCACTAAATTTGGAGGTTCCAAGCAAAAGTTATGCTCTTCTAAAGTTTGGGGAAATTCTGGAATTTGAATAAATCCGGGAAAAAGTTTAAACTGACGGTGGGACCAAGGGGGCACGTGTCAGGCATCGGGGGAGCGCTACACGGGGCCACAGAACTGTTTCCTGCATTGTCACAGTTAATCCGGCGCCACAGAGTATCCAGTTCCTCTATCCCGAGTCGCTGACAAGCGGGCCCTGTGAGGTCGTCTTCAACCTCTCACTCCTGCGCGCCCCGCCGCCGGAGTTCGCCGGAGACCCTCTGAAATCGGTCGCCCAGCCATCTCCACAGCTAAAACTCACCGCTAGCCCCTAATTCAACGTGAGGAATATGCTGGTGTGGTTTTCCCGAGCTGGCAGGGCCCCCAAACTAGCCCGCGACGGCGCAACGGCTCGGATGAAGTCCGGCGACGTCGCCCCGATGCTTTATCCCGCCAAAAGCTCCCTGGAAAGGCTCTACAGCACCAGTGGAGGTTGGCAAAGCTAGGCATAACCGCACATGGGCTCGGGAATGACTCCTACCTAGGGTTCATCGAGTGCCCGATGGTTTCTACCAAAACCGCCGTTAGAAAGATCGAACATACGTCGTGTAGAGCGTGTTTCTAGCTAGGTTTAAAAGGAAAGTGGTTGCTAAGCAAGTCTACTTAATGTGAGTGAAATTTGCAGTGCTCTACACAATCATAGCGCGAGAATTTAACAGACTCTTACCCGCACCTCGGTTTGAGCCGGCCGGAGGAAAATCTTGAAATTCGTCAGCAAGACACAAGGACAAGCTCTGTGCTTCGGATGGAAGCTGCAGGAAGATCTCTCGCGCCCCACGGTGGCTTGCTTGGTCGTGACACGCTATGGAGGAGGCTGTCCACAAGAGCGCCTTCTCTCGGTTGTGTGACGGCCGCCACCGAAGCCGGGTTATCTCGGTGTGGAGAGCACGAACTCCCTCGGTGAGGGCACGAGGAGGTCGTGGGAATGTCTGGGGTGTAGTTTGGCTGCTCAGACGAAGTTTTTCTCATGAACTCAGGTGTGGCCGAGGGATCAACGCACGGCGGTAGCAGCTCGGTATGTCTCGTGCGCGAGGGGAGAAGAACAGGGCCGAGGCTTTGGGGCTCCGGTGATGAGGGTGAAAGGGAGCCCGGCAGGGGGTAATAAAGCCTTGGATGAGGTGGTTCCCGTGGGAAGCGGTCGTCCGAGGCGGTGAGCGCCGCTGTCGGCTCGCCCTCTGCTGTCGAGCGCATAGTAGAAGCAAAACAGAGACTGTGTTTGTGAAGATCTTTTGCAAATTTTCAGCTCCCTCAATGACATGTGGGTCCCACAGTTCAGAGCCTCCTCATCTCCTAAAATATTCCCCAAAATTGGAAAATAATGGAATTCAATTGTGGGAGTTTAAATCTGAGAGGCATTTGGACAATTGGGCAAGTTTTATCCAAATTCAAACATGCATTTGAATTCTTTATCATTTAATGTCCATTTTGAAAAATGGGTTGCAAATCATTTCCATAAATCATGAAACTTTGCACACCCCCTAATTTGGAACAAGGAATTGAAATATGAAATCTGATTTTTATTTTGGCTGGTGCAAATGAGATTTGTAGCACAACAGTTTTGAAATTCATAGTGTTGCTCTCATTTGAATTTTAAGTTTGAACAAGTTTGTTCCAAATCTGACTTTTGTTTTCTCACACATATGGGAACTTCCCATCTTTGTTTTCGACCCCTCTTGGGTTCCAGGTTTTCAAATAAACATTTGAATTGTGTGAAGAAAACCCTCCTGTGTGTTATCACATGTGCAAAAGTTTTTAACAAGTCCCAAATTTCATACATATGAAACCAACCTTTGCAAACAAGTGTTTCTTTGTATTCACATTTTTGGGACCTTTACATTCCCCCCCCCCTTAAAAGGAATCTCGTCCCGAGATTACAACGGAAGAACGAGACGGGAGGTAATTACAAAGTTTATGACAAAAGTTCCGGATAGTTCTTGTGGATGTAATCTTCGGTTTCCCATGTTGCCTCTTCTGGGGTATGATTACTCCACAGGACTTTGTAAAACCTCAAAGTCCGGTTTCAGGTGATCCGGGTCCTTTCATCGATAATCTGTATAGGTTGCTCGACATAGGTGAGATCCGGCTTCAACTCGTCGATGTCTTCGGTGCGGATGGCAGCGGTAAACTCGAGACACTTCCGTAGCTGGGACACGTGAAATATGTCGTGAATACCGGCAAGGCTTGCCGGTAGTTCCAGCTGGTAGGCTACAGTTCCGCACTTCTCCGTTATGGCAAATGGACACATGAATCCGGGAGCAAGTTTCCCCTTGACACCGAACCGATGAATCCCCTTCATCGGAGACACACGAAGATACGCGTGCTCTCCGACTTCGAAATGCAGCTGTCGACGCCTCTGATCTACTTATCTTTTCTGACGAGATTGGGCAGCTTTGAGGTTCTCTTGTATTACCCGAACCCTCTCTTCGGCTTCATTGACAAGATCAACCCCGAACGTTACTCGTTCACCGGACTCACACCAGTTCAATGGCGTACGGCACTTCCGACCGTATAGAGCTTCATATGGTGCCATTGATGCTCGTGTGATATCCGTTGTTGTACGAGAACTCCGCCAACGGTAAGTGATCATCCAAGCTCTTACCGTGGTGGATGGCACATGCTCTTAGCATATCTTCCAGTATTTGATTCACCCTCTCAATTTGCCCATCAGTTTGAGGGTGATACGCAGAGCTTCGAATCAACTTTGTCCCCAAGGATGCGTGTAGCTGCTCCCAGAAACGGGCTACGAACAGCGATCCTATATCGGACACAATGGTGCGGGGAACTCCATGTAAGCACAAGATCCGTGCTATGTACAGCTCTGCATACTGCTTTGTGTTATACCTTGTATGCACAGGGATGAAATGTGCTGATTTGGTTAACCGGTCCACAATTACCCGAATTGAATCATGGTTGTGGGAGGTCATTGGCAACCCGAAGATGAAGTCAATACTCAAGTCTTCCCACTTCCATGCTGGTACTTGCAATGGCTGCAACAGGCCTGACTTCTTTACATGGTCAGCCTTTACTCTTTGACACGTATCACACACTGAAACGTATTATGCAACTTCACGTTTCATACGTGTCCTCCAAAACTTCTTCCGGAGATCTTGGTACATTTTATTACTGCCCGGATGAATGGAAAACTTGGACAAATGAGCTGCGTCCAGAATTTTCTTCCGGAGTCCCATATCCCGGAGTACTACAATCCGGTCGTTGAACCACAAAGTACCTTCATCGTCCTTCCGGAAGCACTTCATTTCTCCGTTGTCTATCCTTCGCCGTATGTGGAACATACCCTTGTATTTTCATTGAGCTTCAATGATCTCCTCTCGGATGGTCGGAATGAGAGCGAGATTATAGAGAGCTCCATACGGGATGACACGGAGGCTTGGTTCTTCATCATCCATTTCAGCACGAGTCAGGTGATGGATATGCGCCTTACGACTGAGCGCATCGGCGACCACATTCGCCTTCCCTGGATGATAATAAATCTCAAGTTCATAGTCTTTAATGAGCTCTAGCCATCTTCGTTGCCTCATGTTCAATTCTTTCTGAGTGAAGATGTACTTCAAGCTCTTGTGGTCGGTGTAGAGGTGTACAAGATTTCCGAGCAAGTAATGCCTCCACATCTTCAAAGCGAGGACCACGGCAGCTAACTCAAGATCATGAGTTGGATAATGCTGCTCATGATTTCTGAGTTGATGAGGTCCATAAGCGACCACTCGTCTTTCTTGCATCAGCATGCAACCAAGACCGATGCCAGATGCACCGCAATACACGTCAAAGGGCTTCGTCGTATCCGGCTGAGCAAGAACTGGGGCTGTTGTGAGATGCTTCACTAAAGTCTTGAATGCTTGTTCACATGCAGCACCCCACAAAAATCTGGTATTCTTCTTTAATAATTCCTTCATCGGTTTAGCAATCTTGGAGAAACCCGGAATGAACCTCCGGTAATAACCTGCTAAACCGAGGAAGCTTCGGATTTCATGCACTGACTTTGGTGACTCCCATTTCTGTACTTGGATAATCTTACTCGGATCTACAGCGATGCCCTCGGCTGAAATGATGTGTCCAAGAAAATGTACTTGATTAATCCAGAATTCACACTTACTGAATTTTGCATATAGCTGATGATCTCGCAATCTTTGTAGCACAATATGCAGATGTTCGACATGTTCTTCCTCTGACTTGGAGTACACCAAGATATCGTCGATGAAGACAACGACGAATTTATCCAACTCCGGCATGAATACTGAATTCATCAGGTACATAAAGTGTGCCGGGGCGTTGGTCAAACCAAAAGACATAACGAGATACGCATATAGCCCGTATCTCGTCGAGAATGCCGTCTTCGGAATATCTTCTGCCCGGATTTTAATCTGATGATATCCAGACCGAAGATCCATCTTCGAAAATACCTTCGCACCCACTAATTGATCGAAGAGCATATCAATGCGAGGTAGTGGATACTTGTTCTTGATGGTAACGGCGTTCAGAGGACGATAATCAACATAAAGCCATAGTGTTTCGTCCTTCTTCTTGAAAAACAATGCTGGTCAACCCCAAGGTGATGAACTCGGTCGTATAAAGACCTTGCTCATTAGGTCATTTAGCTGTGTCTTCAATTCTGCCAATTCATTGGGTGCCATCTTGTACGGCCTTCGTGATATCGGTGTTGTTCCCGGTATAAGTTCAATCTTGAACTCAACGTCTCGCTCGGGCGGCATGCCCGGTAAATCATCGGGAAATACATCCGGATACGTACCACCGGAATGTCCTCTATGTTAACAACTTCCGTGTGGTTCACTGTTGCAATCTGTTGCCGTCTGGCGCCCAGAATTAATATGTGAAGACCGTGTTGTGGGAGTTGAGCTCAACGGTCCTAGAGCTGATGTTAAGAACCGCTTTGTGGTAATTCAACCACGACATCCCCAAAATGATGTCGATCTTCAGACCCTGAAGAATAATGAGAGTCGTAGGGTATATTCTACCCCCCAAACAAAGAGGTGCTCGGGAGACAACCTTGCTTGCGGTACTGCTGCCCCCGGTCTAAGTTATGAGGTATTGCCTCTTTGTATAAACTGTTTGGAGCTGATGTTGAGCCACAAAAAATTGGCTAATGAAGTTGTGTGTGGCATCGGAATCAAAGAGAATCAAAACCGGTAGCTGATTCAGAGAAAAGATCCCTGCTAAAGCGGCTTCTCCTTCCGGAACATCATCAATCATAGTATAATGAATGTTGCCCCTTATCTGCCCTCCTATCTGCAGATTGAGGTACGGGTCGTATTGTTGTAAATATGATGACCCGCAGCCGCTAGTTCCCTCTGGACAATGTCTAGCATAATGGCCCATACTCTTACAAGTGAAACATGGATGTCTTTCCGGTTCTTCGTTGACTTGCGGTGGGATGCTAGATACACATGGCTGCAGCGATGGAGCACAAACCACCGTCTGATGCTGCGGCTGTGGAGGTGGTGCAAGTTGTAGAACTTGACCAGTAATCAATCTCTGAGGAGATGATCGTACAGGTGGCCTCCATCTTTCACCAGGTGGCGTTTGATACACCAAATGGTACTTTTGAGGCACATAACTTGTGCTAGCCTGCTCGATCTTATTCATCTTTCTCTTCTCGGCTTGCCACTCAAGTGTCGGCTTCTCTTGGATGAAAGCCGCATATACCATGTCGGCGTAACTGCCGTTGTTGTGCACGGCCAACTTCTCCTGTAATATGGCACTCAGGCCATGGAAGAATAGGTCACACCGTGCCTCTTCTTTCACCACATATTTGGGAGCATATTGGGCCAAAAGGTTAAACCTTCTGACATACTCAAGGACACTCATGTCCCTTTGCTTTAAGCCCAAAAATTCCTCCCGCTTTGCCTTGACAATACCTAGTGGTATGTGACGAGTACGAAAGGATTCACAGAACTCACTCCATGTTACTTGATGATCATCCGTAATGGTGGCAAGATGATCCACCCACCAGTTTCCGGCGGCTCCATGGAGTTGCTGAGCGGCGAACTTTGTCTTCTGCACTTCATCACACTTGAATACTCCGAATTTTGACTCCATGACACGAAGCCATTGATCTGCTTCCACAGGTTCGGTGGCTTCAGTAAAGATTGGCGGTTGAGTCGCCAAGAAATCCAGATAAGCGTTCCGAGGTGGAACGACTTGTTGCGTGTTCAGGAGTACGCCTTGCTGTACCAAAGCTTGGAGTAAGCATGTGTGTTCTTGCGTTGCTTCTTGGAGTAGCCTAGTGTTCTCTTGATTAGCCTCGACGACTCGAGTCATAAGATCCATCCATCCCGTGGATGGTGGTTCAGATGGTGGAATAGAAGCATCACCACCTCGATGAGAACTTCCGGCCCTACTCCTAGAGCGAGTACGAACCATACTGCAACAATGTAGTTGAGAAGAGTTAAATAAGAACTCAGCAGTATGTGAGACTAATGAAAAACATGAATATGTCAGAACTTTAGAAAAGCAGTAACAAATTCATGTTTACACAATTCCTTAGTAGGCATAGCTAACCAGTCTATCAGTACAGAACAGACCTTTATGCACTATCTCCAGATTTTGATCTAGTTGAAAGCATTTTCCTAACTAAAGTTGAAAACCAAAGTTAAATTTAACTTCAGCATCTTTCCAACGAGTACTCATATGATTTCAGATCATCTTTGGATTAAAAGTTATGATTTTCCAAAGTTGACAGAATTCCTGGATAAAAATTGCCAGCATCTCCTTTGTATGTGGCTGATTTTATCACAGTTGTATATGCAAATACAATAAGAATCTGAACAAACATTGAATTAAAACAATGTTGAAAATTTCATGACCTTTCTAATGGTGTATCATAGGCTTCTTATTGATTTTTCTACAGAAGGTTATGGCTTAAAAACAGAAAGGTCCAGAGAGGTTTTGCTGCTGTCCTTGTTCTGGACAGTTTATCTTCCTCTGAACTTTCTACCAATTTAGCTTGTGATTTTGCTCTGGAGTTCTACAAAGAAGTTGTAGATTACTTGAGAATCTTTCCCGAACCGTATCATTCACCTTTATTGGGTCAAGCTACCCAGAGTTATGCTCTGTTAAAGTCCAGCAAGAATTCCTGCCGAAAACAGAGCACCCCGTTTTTGAAATCTTTGAAGCCTAGTCCTTCTCTCATTTGAATCTTAGCTCAAAATAAGAGTTCAATAACTAATACTTGTTTCAAACTTCCATTTTTAGTTGAAAGTTAGTTCCTGAGTCATTTATTCAAAGGAAAGGAGTTAAAAAAATTAGTACGGCGTCGATGCACCGTAAGAAGCATGTCGGTACTGCGTAGCCTCACCAAAAGAAAATCCTAACCGTATTATACCGTCATAAACGTATCTTAGGTGGCACTAAAACGGTCACTCGCAAACGTGTACTATTCGTACTACGGTTTCGTGGTTACTCCTGCACAAGTCACACTGAATCGTCAGGTCCGGCTGCACACCGAACCCGGTATCCATACAGTTCTTACACCCGTCTGTCATCACTTGCACAGGTGTTCTCAAACCAAGCACGCCTTGAGCTACGTGTTCACGTTACTAACCACGTGATGGGGTTTCCCAAACTTGCCCGTAGCACGCCAGGGAAAGGCGTTGTTCGAGTACCCCAAACGACATGAAGAGTCGTAGAGGATACCAAAGCGGGTCGGGTTACCTGCCACCCGTGAGGCTCCACCATTCAGCTTGTGCACACTGGTGGACAGCGCTTACGTGCACCCCCCAAGACATAACTCATCCCGAGATGCACGATTTTCTGACATAACAAATAAGTTAGTTTGCCACCTTCATAATAAGCTAATAGTAATCCTTATGTGGGCCTAGTACCGTTTCCTCACCGTAACCTAAATTTTGTCGTAATACGATCCTTATTTCGTGCGCTATTACCAATGCGGCTCTGATACCAGCTGAGACGGGCCGGGTACCGACGGAGACAGGGCTCAGCTCATGATACCACTTGCCACAGCTCTGTTACCAACTGAGACAGGCCACTCGCCCGGGAATCGCATTGGGTGGTGCCGTGTTGTGCAACACCCAACAGTACACATACAAGGAACAATGTATTACATAAAACAATAGCGGAAGCTTACAAATTTTTCTTTGTAAATAATTTACATCAAATAGCTACAGCGGAAGTCTATAACCACTCACGTCGAATAACTAAGAGCACTCGAGATGAAGTCCAGCCCGCGGACTCCTCTCGCTAGCAACACGAAGACAAGCAGCAGCGGCTGGGTTCTCCATGTGTTACCTGACTCGGAAGTCTCCGAGTCTCACCGGACAACCTCCATCTTAGCATCGATGTTAACCTGGAAAACCACTTATATAGAAAGCGTGAGCACATAGGCTCAGCAAGACTGATCCGTCTCTCCTAAACAAGAAACTCTACATGCACGACGGTTGCAATTGGGTTAGCTAGATTTGCATAAAGGACTCGCCTAAAGTTGATCCTTAACTTTCAGATTATAAGTCTCATTGTGCAGACCTTGAGCCGAAAAGCATCGCAACTCCACAATCAAACAAGAAACGCTTTGTTGCGATGCTCCTTGCACAAAGTGAAAGTAAAGTTTAATGAGCCTATCTCTAATTCAATCATGGTTGAAATATAAGTTACAGCACAGCCTTATCAAGTTCAAAAGATAACCAGTTCCAGTTGTTACTACGTCAAGACGCAGTGGGCAAGTATGCTCATATGACCGCGAGCGATGGTGATTCGAACCAGTACACGCCCGGACTACACGACACGTACAACCGTACTCCGAGTTGCTGGCAGCAACCACGACTGACGTTGTATGTGGCCACCTTTCCCAAGATCTTCCACATTGGACGCAGTCCAACTGCCACGAGTACGCAAGCTCCCTCAAGGTACATACCCGCAGTGCTATGTTCTTAAGCGAGTTACCTTCTGCTACCCTGACGCCGAAAGCCTAAGGCAGTCGGAAAAGTTCCACTATGGATCTCCCAAGGTACATCAGTTTCCTAGGTCCCATATAGCCAGTATGTGCCCAGTACACAACTCAAACTTGTCCAACAGGGCCATGCACGGATGGGTCTTAACAGACACAGGCAGGGCTATGCACGCACGGTCCGCAACCTTCTGCATCTAAACCTCCCGGCCCGGTCTCCATTTCTTATGGGTGAACTTTCCTCATCTTTTCTATTTCGGACCCGCTCAAATAAACGAGCCCTAAACTCGCGTCGACTTCTACTGGACCTTTCCTACTAACATTAGCGTAGCACAATTCCCCTGAGGAGGTGCTATTCTACCCTTTCTCTCTTAGATATTTCTGGTCATGCAAGTGGGGTTTTCAATATCAACTAGGCCTAATGCAATCAACGATGCAAAGCTATGATCTCTAAAAATGAAAATGCTTTATAGAACTGTTCAAATGCAAACCAGGGCTTGCCTGTTTTGCAGGTGGCTAATATTACAAGCAGTTAGTGACGATAACTTGGAGCTTGATTACTTGCTTTTCCTTACTCCTTGATCTTCACTTTAAGTCCTTCTCACGTTCTTCAGGTAGATGCTACACGATATGATCATGCATATGTATTTAATTGGAAAGATTTCGCTAATAAGATCTAATGACAGTTTTAAAACTGGAACTCTGTTTAAGAATTTAAAATGACACTGGTGCTAGTGGTTTGGGTTGGGTTTAAACATTATGATCAAAAGTTAAGTGCTTTTCCCAATTAAGTGTTGATCACCTTAAGAGGTTACACATGACAGTGGTGATCCAGAGCTCCAATGGAGCTGAGAATTTTCATGTGAGTCCCTTGTCACAAGAAAGTCCTCTGGACCAAAATTTAGAACTTTTCATTGAGTGTTTTATTCAGAACAATTCTCTAAGTGTTTAAACAAAGATGAATTAATTCCGAGGTAACATCCATGTTCATGTCAAACTCAGTGAACCACAATTTCAATTATAGTTCATAGAGCTTGCATGAATTTTCCTAGGATTTTTTGAGCCAAGAATTGCCCAGAACTGAATTTACAAGTTTTGGGAATTCTCTGAAAATGTTTCTGTATTCAATTGAACACAGGAACATACAATCTGAATTACCCTGATCAAATCAACTCCAAATGAGCTAAAACGTTTACAGGAGTCTAAGAATGCCTTAAGGAATATTCTGGCAAAATTTGAGGATTTTTAGATACACCAAACTCTCCCTAAAATTCTTTTGCTGAAAAGCTATAAAGAATTTTCCAGAATTAAATATAAACATTCATACAAATTGGGTTGCATATTTGGATAGAGTTTGTAAATCTGAATCTAACCCAATTTGAATCACTAAGTTTGGAGGTTCCTAGCAAAAGTTATGCTCTTCTAAAGTTTGGGGAAATTCTGGAATTTGAATAAATCCGGGAAAAAGTTTAAACTGACGGTGGGACCAAGGGGGCACGTGTCAGGCGTCGGGGAAGCGCCACAGGGGGCCACAGAACTGTTTCCCATGTTGTCACAGTTAATCCGGCGCCACAGAGTATCCAGCTCCTCTATCCTGAGTCGCTGACACGCGGGCCCGGTGAGGTCGTCTTCAACCTCTCGCTCCTGCGCGCCCCGCCGCCGGAGTTTGCCGGAGACCCTCTGAAATCGGTCGCCCAGCCACCTCCACTGCTCAAACTCGCCGCTAGCCCCTATTTAAACATGAGGAATATGCTGGTGTGGTTTTCCCGAGCTGGCAGGGCCCCCAAACTAGCCCGTTACGGCACAACGGCTTGGACGATGTCCGGCGACGTCGCCCCGATGCTTTAGTGAATGTGGCCTAGGGTGGGGGTGAATAGGCCTTATAGAGTTTCCTGCACACTTAATGTAGTTGTCACAAACTTGCTTGACCGGACTGGTCCGGTTGTGTGAGCGGACAAGTCCGGTGTGCCTGAAGTGTGTAAATTGTATTAAGTGTTGTTCAGGAAAATTAACTTATTTAGCAGCGGAAATAAGAACAACAGTTATTTTATTTTGAGTTTACAATGTGAGTTGTGATTATGCCCGTGAATGAAACTTAGCAATTCAAATTATGAAATTTAGCAACTAGATGTTCTAATCAACAAAAATAAAGAGGCACGCGAGAAACAAATTTTACCGAGGTTCGATCTCACCTAGTGATCTACGTCCTCGTTGAGGAAGCTCACACAGAGGCGGGTCTATAACTCTTTCCCTCTTCAAGTCACCACACAAGGCCGACTTGACTCCACTAGCATGGGTAATCACCGAGTTTGTGGGGGCAATCTCACACGTTGAGGGCTCCCACGAGAATTACAATGAAAAAGTGATGAAATACACTAAAAAGATTACAATGCAGAATATGAGTATAGAGAGATCAAACCCCAAGAGCTCACAACGAAGGAACCACAATCTCCCAATCCCAAATCCAAGTGTTTAATTGATTTTCATCTTTTTCGCACCTTAGATGTGTGAGGGGATGTGTTTTTGGGCTCTTGGGACAGGTGGCGGCGCTAGGGTTTGAGTTTCTAGCAGTGTGAGTCGTGTATTCTCATTGGAAGGCCGTGGATCACCAATTTATATGGTTTCCAAAAGTTACCGTTGTAAAACCTAATACTGGACTAGTCCAGTGTATGTTCAGACTTGTCCGGTCTACTTCCAGTGGGCTAAGCGGACTAGTCCGGTCTAAAACCGGACTTGTCCAGTGCTATGTGAAGTGGGGTTCCAGAAAGTTTAGCAGACTAGTCCTGTCCCATGGACGGACTAGTCCGCAGTCCACTAAAGAGGACAACAGAAACATGAGCTGACTAGTCCGGTCTAAAACCGGACTTGTCCGGTGCATTCTAGTAAGCTGACCGGACTAGTCCGGTTCACAAGGCAGACTAGTCCGGTGCACTATGTCCGCGACTTCCAGAAAGTTAAATGGACTTGTCCGGTCCATGAACGGACTAGTCCGGTGTCCAGTGGATTTTAGTTGATTTTTAAACCCCTTACCCTTACGCAAAGTCATGAGCTCTTGGGATGTGTCTCTCACACACACCCTATACATTTAAATCTACTTTGCTCTTCTAAATTCCATTAAAGTCTTCCTTCCATTTCGGACACCACTCTATTTTTCACCTTTTTGTGTGCACCGAGCTAGTTCACTTTGTTTGTCCTGCAATCATCTCATTAATTTCCTTAGGATCTCATATGCTTGTCATCAATTCTCCAAAACCCACAAGGGATACCCTAGATGCACTTTCAATCTCCCCCTTTTTGGTGATTGATGACAACCATTTGAGATATCACAATTAAGAAGAAAAAATTGTTTTCTCATAAAGTGTGCATATATGAGAATAATGAATAACTAACAAGAAAAACTTCTCTCATATACGCACACCTTATGGTGGTGTGCCTAACAAGTGTGTGATCATCAAAAATGTGATGAACGAGGATAAAAGATGACAACCATAGATGTAAGCATCACAATACTATGAAGCATCACACATAAGGTGAATAGTCAAATTACAATAGTTTTAAAAATAAGTACAAGTCCTCGATCACAAGTCCTTAATAACTTATCCTAGATAGCTATTCTAGTCTCAATCTCTCCCCCTTTGGCATCAGGGCACCAAAAAAAAAGGAAAATCGAGTGGAATCACTCATCGCCGTTCCCACTTTCACTCTCAGTCCTATCTTCATCTTCCTCTTCACCTTGATCTTCATCATCTTGACCATGTAGAGGGTTAGCAGCTGAACTACCACCAAACCCAAAGGAGCTAAACTCTTGGTCTGTGAAAGTTGGCATTTCAGTGAAGTCTTCAGCTGAGTCCTCAGAAACCTCAAGTGACCCTTGTGGCTCAATTTCCAGTTTGGCACAGATGGCCTGGATATTGGCTTTTACATATCTTTGATGCTTCTTCCTGGCCAATCTCTCTTCATGTTGTTTAACTTCAACTTTGCGGCAAGAGGCAAAGATAGAAGATAACATCTTGAAGATGCCACTTGAGGATTCCCGAGTAGATGAGGTTGCATGAGTGGTAGCTGCAGCCTCAGATCTTGTCTCCTCTTGAGCTCTCTTGGACCTTCTTTCTTCTTCGGGTGAGACAGGAGCAGAAGGAGCAGAATATATAGTGGGCTTCTGGGGCCTAAGTCTAGTGTGAGGCACATCCTTTATGAACTCCAGTCCTGTCACTTTTTCAATCATGAACATTATGTAGGGTGAATAGCTGCAAGACCAGATGGGATTGATAGAGATATTGACAATGTCATTGTAAATGTACTCAAACACATTGAATGTCCTCTTCTTGCTTATGACCTTCATCAAGGTTCTGAGGGTGACTTGAACAGTCCCTGCATCTCCCTCTTTGGGAGCTATAGTCTTCCTCAATATCCGATTGAGAACTACAAAGAAAGGATTCATGTATTTAGTGGTTGGAGGCTTGAATGGCATTCGTGTATCATAGAGAAAGTTCAGCTGATCTTTCTCCAGTGGTTTCAGGTTGTGAATTACAAGTTCATTGTCCAAGGTATGCTCAAGATGAAGGATTCTTGCGAATTCTTCATAGGTGACACTGTACTGAGACCCATGTGTCATCCAAATTATCCTTTCGTTGTCATCACGAGCGAAGTAGAGAGTAGAGTAGAATTGTCTGATGACTTCATCATTCCAGTCACACTGGAAGGAGAATAGGTCTTTCAGCCCGTGAAGCTCGGGGGCTGTCACAACCTCCTCATAAGATTGACATCTCTTGGACTGAAGATAAGCAATATCAACCCACTGACTTTCGACAACTGGATGCTTCATCTTCCGATACACATGTTCATAGTAGTCAGCATGAAAATTACTCCAAAATCTGGGGTCAGCTGACTCTCTGGGCTGATTATACACTTCTACTTTTCTGAACTTGTCAGCTAGTTCACCCCTTTTTCCAGTGTAATCATTATTCGAATGTTGCCTATTGCGATGAATGGGATTTTTCATTTTCAGAGGCCCAATGGGGCCACTAGCAAGCCCCTTCCCTTTATTGGGAGCCCTCTTAGGTCCCGAGGAGCTCTCGGCAATAGCCTTTCCTTGAGGCTTCTTCACAATCACCTTCCTCTTCTTAGGCAAATTTTCATCGGAAGGTGGAGAGTGGACATTGAAATCATGTCTTTTCTTCATCACTCTCTCCTTGGCTCTCCTCACTCTTTCACGTTGAACCTCTTCATCAAGGTGGAAAGAGCTGTCATCTGAGCCTAAAGACATGGTGCCTGATAAGGAGTTCAAGGATTAGATACGAATGGACTCATTATCGACTTCAAATAGGAATGTAGGGGTTCAACTGTCAGAGACCGGACTTGTCCGGTTTCAGAGTGCGGACTTGTCCGGTGTACCGGACTTGTCCGCATCTACGCGCCGGACTAGTCTGGCCTGGCATAAGAACCCTAACGTTTCCATTTCAATCAAATCTCCTATCGAAAGACACAAAGGCAGGAAAGTAGTAGGAATACATCTCTGGAGGCAATGTACATCCTTTTGAAATCAAAGGAAACGAGCTAGAATTAGAAAAGTTTGAGAGTTAGGTTTTAGGGGGGAATTTACAAAGAATTGAAGATTCGTGTTGAAGGAGCAAGAATCTATCTGGATGAGCCCGGAGAGGAGAATCCACTCGTCGAGGAGAGGGTTTTCCACGGAGAACACTTCGAGTTTGAGGGCTCAACCCAAAAATCACTTTGGGAGCTAGGGTTTAGGAGAGGAGGGGAGACCAAATGCTTATGAGTGGAGAAGGAGGGATCTGGGCCGGCCAAACGCTTATATATGCGACTGACCGGACTAGTCCGGTCATGGTAGCGAACTAGTCCGGTGCCCCTGAGTTAACCTAACTATATCGTCTGTCCGGACTAGTCCGGTTGACAACCGGACAAGTCCGGTTCCAACAAACCTGATACAGATAGTAAAGTTTAAAAGTGATCCAAGGACACTAATTTTTGCAAATAATCTTGGTAATTACGACCAGTAGGCAAGCAACAATCAATCAATGGTCATATTTCACAAGATTTCTTCATTAAAATAGTTTTCTTAGAGGAAAAAGAGATGAGGAGCAGTTTTTACAATAAAATGTAACATTTGAGGTTGCAACCAGGTATGCAACGTTTCAAGTCACGTTTCGAGAGTCAAGAATATTAAATTCATTTCTTAGCTCACAAAACATTTTCTCATCTAATGGATTGGTAAAGATGTCTGCTAGTTGTTTTTCAGTTCTAACATGTGAAATTTCAATGTCACCTTTTAATGAATGATCTCTAAGAATGTGATGACGAATATCTATGTGCTTAGTTCTTGAGTTCTCTACTGGGTTGTGTGCAATTTTTATAGCGCTTTCATTATCACATAGAAGCGGAATATGATTTAGATTGTAGCCGTAGTCTCTAAGAGTCTGTCGCATCCAAAGTAGTTGTGCACAACAACTACCAGCTGCAACATACCCTGCTTCCGCTGTTGAAAGAGCAATAGAGTTTTGCTTTTTAGATGAACAAGAAACTAGGGATCTGCCAAGGATTTGACAAGTCCCTGAAGTGCTCTTTCTATCGACTTTGCATCCTGCATAGTCGGCATCGGAATAACCTATCAAGTTAAACTTGGATCCTTTGGGATACCATAGGCCAAAGTTAGGTGTGTGCACAAGATACCTTAGGATTCTTTTTACAGCTATTAAGTGACACTCTTTAGGTGTGGCTTGAAACCTTGCACACATGCATACGCTAAGCATAATATCTGGCCTAGATGCACATAAGTAAAGTAAGGAGCCGATCATTGACCTATATACCTTTTGGTGCACATTTGGACCTTCTTCATTGAGGTTGAGATGTCCGTTGATTGCCATGGGTGTCTTGATGGGCTTGTCTTTGTCCATATTGAATTTCTTGAGGATGTCCTGTGTGTATTTGGTTTGGCTTATAAATGTGCCTTCTCTCAGTTGCTTCACTTGGAATCCCAAGAAGAACTTCAATTCGCCCATCATCAACATCTCGAGCCTATCTGTCATAATTTTGCTAAATTCCTCATAGAAATACTTGTTAGTGGATCCAAAGATAATATCATCAACGTAAATTTGACATACAAATAATGATCATCAAAATGTTTAGTAAAGAGTATATAGTCAGCTTTACCAATCTTGAATCCATTTTGAGTTATAAAATCTCTAAGGCACTCATACCAAGCTCGAGGAGCTTGTTTGAGGCCATAGAGAGCCTTATGCAGTTTATAGACGTGGTTAGGATACTCTTGGTCTTTGAATCCTGGTGGCTGCTCCACATAAACTTCCTCCTTTATCGGACCGTTGAGGAAGGCACTTTTGACGTCCATTTGATACAACTTAAAATTATGGTGAGTAGCATGTGCCAATAATATACGAATGGACTCAAGTCTAGCTACGGGAGCGAATGTTTCGTCGAAGTCCAAACTTTCGACCTGAGAATAACCCTTGGCCACCAGCCTCGCCTTATTTCTTGTTACTACTCCATGTTCATCTTGCTTGTTCCGAAAGACCCATTTGGTTCCAACGATGTTCGCCCTTGGTCTTTCCACCAGCTCCCACACTTCATTTCTTTTGAAGTTGTTCAATTCTTCTTGCATTGCAATCACCCAGTCTGGATCCATTAAGGCTTCATCTACCCTGTATGGTTCCAGAAAAGAGATAAAAGAATAGTATTCACATAAATTTGCAATGCGAGATCTAGTAGTTACTCCCTTAGCAATATCACCAATGATATTGTTGACAGGATGGTCTCTTTGCACACTCTGATGTACTCTTGGGTGAGGAACTTGTGTAGTTGCTTGTTCTTCATCATCTTCATGTTCATTGTCTCCCCCTAGATCATTGCTTCCATGATTATCTTGATCTTCTTGATCTTCCTCCACTTGATCTTGTGTAAAAGCTCCCCCCTTGATCATTGCTTCCTTGTTGAGGTTCACCTTGTGCATTTCTGTCTTGCGTTTGCTCTTGTGGTAGAATATCACCAAGTGCTATTTTCTTCAGCGCTTCACATGGAACTTCCTCTTTATCTAGCATACACTTATCGACTTGCTCCACTTGTGAGCCGTTAGTTTCATCGAACACTACTTCACGTGCTACTTCAACAAGACTGGACACCTTGTTGAAGACACGATAGGCGTAGGCCTTCGATTCATAGCCGAGCAAGAACCCTTCATGGACTTCAAAGCGAACTTCGAAGCCCTCGGTTTCTTGTTCAGAATAAAACATTTACAACCAAAAACTTTGAAATAAGAAACATTAGGCTTTTTACCGGTAAGGAGCTCATATGGAGTTTTCTTATGTAGTCGGTGAAGGTACAGCCGATTTGTGTCATGATAAGCGGTGTTCACCGCTTCTGCCCAAAATCGATCTGATGTCTTGTATTCGTTCAACATTGTTCTTGCCATTTCAATCAATGTTCTGTTCTTCCTTTCGACCACCCCGTTTTGTTGAGGAGAGTAGGGTGCCGAGAATTCATGCTTTATCCCTTCTTCATCGAGATACTCTTCAACTTGTGTATTCTTGAATTCTGTCCCGTTGTCACTTTTGATGTTCTTCACGGTTGATGAGAATTCGTTCTGGGCTCTTTTCAGGAACTTCTTGAGGATTCCCTGAGTTTCTGATTTATCATACAAGAAAAATACCCTGGTAAATCTTGAAAAATCATCAACAATTACTAAACCGTATTTGTTACCGCTGATACATATGTAAGCAATTGGACCAAATAGATCCATATGAAGAAGTTCCAGTGGTCTTGTAGTGATCATTACGTTCTTGGCGGGGTGTGGTGCTCCGACTTGTTTTCCTGCCTGGCAAGCGTAGCACGGCCTGTCTTTCTCAAAAACCACATCCTTTAGACCTCGGATGTGACCACCTTTTAGAAGTGTTGAGTCTATGCCACAACCATCCCATGTTGGTCTTAGCAACCAAGCAAGTGTTGAGTTCGGCTTTATCTTTGTTGAAATCAACAAGATAAAGCTTTCCCTTCAACATTCCCTTCAATGCAATCGAGCCATCGCTTCTTCTAAAAATGGTCACACCCACATTAGTGAATAAACAGTTATGACCTTTGTCGCATAGTTGAAATATTGACAAAAGGTTATAATCTAGGGAGTCTACATGTAAAACATTAGACAAAGTGTGTTGAGGAGATATTTCAATGTTACCGCTACCAAGGACCTTTCCTTGGCTGTTGTCTCCAAAGTATATGCCTTCACTTGGATCCTCGTTGTACTCGTACTCCACAAACATATCTCTCTCTCCGGTCATGTGATTTGTGCATCCGCTATCTAGCACCCACTTAGATCCACCAGAGGAGTAAGCCTGCAAAACAGAATTATTCCTTGGTTTTAGGTACCCAAGCTTGCTTGGGTCCTCTCAGGTTAGTCACAAGAGTCTTGGGCACCCACACACAAGTTTTCGAGTTCTTGTGGCGTGGCCCTGTGTATTTAGCAATAACTTTTCCATATTTGTTTTTCATAAGAACATAGGAAGCATCAAATGTACGAAACAATATTTGTAAATCAGATTCATGTGATTTTTCCTTAACAAAGGTGATTCTTTTCTTTGCATGATTAAGAGTGAACATGTGTTTGTTCCTGTCAAACCCAAGACCATCTTTGACGTTGGGAGGTCTAGTGACCATATATGCACTACGTGCATATTTGATCTTCTCCTTATCAAAGATGCCGTTTTGGGAAGGATGCATATCATGAGAAGTTGAAGTATTAGAAATGATATTTTTCTTACTAGAGCATGTGCAGGTTCCAATTGTTGTCGAACTCATACCTTTGGAGGAAGAGCTCTTGGAGGAAGATGAGTCACTTTGCTTGAGCGACTCAACTTGCACCTCAAGGATCTTGTTAACTCTTGACAAGTTAGCAAGCTCATCCTTGACTGCAATATGTGAGTCCTCTAGCTTTGAGTAAGTCTCCTTACTCAAGGCTAGCTCAAACTCAAGTGACTTGTTCTTCTCTCTTTCAAGCTCAAGAAGTTTTTCAACTTCTTGATATCTCTTCCTTTCACGGATGAGCATATCTTATTGTCGGTTGACAAGTTTCTCCTTTTCAAACATTTCATTCGACGACATTTCCATTTTCTTTAAAGAAGTTTTACTTAATCCTCTAAACATTTCTTCATTATCACTAGAGCTATCAAAGTCATCAATAGAGGTATTTAATGCAGGAGGAGTAAGTCGAACCTTTTTCTTGCCTTCTTTAGCCATAAGGCAAGTATGGTTGTTCATATCCCGTCCTCCCATGTTTGGGAAGAGTGTAGCTCTCATGGTGGGTTTCTTAACGGCAATGGTGGCCATCTCCTCTTCTTCATCGGAGGAGGACTGATCGTTTGAGTCCCACTCCTTGCCAATGTGAGCTTCATGAGCTTGTCTCCTTTTTCTGAAATTTTTCTTCTGATGTGCTTTTGTTTCCTTCTTCTTCTTGTTTTCTTCATAAGTATAGTACACCATGAAGTGACCGTACTCTCCACAATTATAGCAAGTACGTCGAGCCTTGGATTTCCCTTTATCCCTGCTTTTCCCTTCATTTGAGTTGTTGCCATGTCTTCTCCTCATCATGCGCTTGAACTTTTTGATAAAGAGTACCATTTCCTCATCATCTAGATCGGTACTCACGTCGCTTGTATCTTCGTCATCTTGGTCTTCACGGGTTTCTTTGAGTTTGGGTCTGCACGTTGCATTGAGAGCAACTTCTTTCTTTTTGGAAGAGGTAAGCTCGGCTAAGTCTTTGACGTATTGAGCCTCCTTCTCCATCATTTCATGATTTATGATCTTCCCCAATAACTCATCGGGAGTCATTTTGTGAAACCTGGGGCTTTCTCTAATCATTGAGCAAAGTGTGATGTTTCTTGGCATGAAGGCTCTTATCATCCTTTTGACTACCTCGTGATCAGTCCATTTCTTACTTCCATAGGCACGGATTTTGTTGATGAGTGCCTTCATCCGATTGTACATGTCTTGAGGTGATTCCCCTTCTTCAATAGCAAATCTCCCCAACTCTCCTTCTAGCATCTCAATTTTGGCTTCACGTACAGACCTATTTCCTTCATGAGCAGTTTTGAGTGTATCCCAGATTTCTTTTGCACTTTCTCAGGTTAGTCACAAGAGTTTTAGGCACCCACACACAAGTTTTTAAGTCCTTGTGGCGTGGCCCTGTATATTTAGCAATGACTTTTCCATACTTGTTTTTCATGAGAGCATAAGAAGCAACAAATGTATGGAACAGTGTTTGTAGCTCAGATTCATGTGATTTTTCTTTAACAAAAATGATTCTATTCTTAGCATGATTAGGAGTAGACATGTGTCTGTTCCTGTCAAAGCCAAGACCATCTTTGACATTGGGAGGTCTAGTGATCATATATGCACTTCGTGCATATTTGATCTTCTCCTTATCAAAGATGCCGTTTTGAGAAGAATGCATGTCATGAGAGGTTGAAGCATTAGAAATTACATTCTTCTTGCTAGAGCAAGTGCAGGTTCTTATTGTTGTTGAGCTCATATCTTTAGAGGAAGAGCTCTTGGAGGAAAAGGAGTCACTTTGATTGAGCGACTCAACTTGCACCTCAAGGATTTTGTTAACTTTTGACAAGTTAGCAAGTTCTTCCTTGATTGCAATGTGCGAGTCCTCTAACTTTGAGTAAGTTTCCTTACTCAAGGCTAGCTCTAACTCAAGTGACTCATTCTTCTCTCTTTCAAGCTCAAGAAGCTTTTCAACTTCTTGATATCTCTTCCTCTCACGGATGAGCATATCTTCTTGTCGGTTGACAAGTTCTTCCTTTTCAAAGACTTCGTTTGACAACATTTCCATTTTCTTTAAAGCAATTTTACTTAGCCCTCTAAATAATTCTTCATTATCACTAGAGCTATCAAAGTCATCAATGGAGGAATTTAGTATAGGAGGAGTAAATCTAACCTTTTTCTTGCCTTCCTTAGCCATAAGACAAGTGTGGTTGTTCATGTCCTGTCCTCCCATGTTCGGAAAGAGTGTGGCTTTCATAGTTGGTTTCTTGACTGTGATAGTGGCCATCTCTTCTTCTTCATCGGAGGAGGACTCGTCGTTTGAGTCCCACTCCTTCCCAATGTGAGCTTGATGGGCTTGTCTTCTTTTTCTGAATTTTTTCTTTTCTTGAGATCTTGTTTCCTTCTTCTTTTTGTTTTCTTCATAAGTACAATCCACCATGAAGTGACCATACTCTCCGCAGTTGTAGCAAGTATGTCGAGCCTTGGATTTTCCTTTATCCTTGATCTTGCCTTCATGTGAATTGTTGCCGTGTCTTCTCTTCATCATGCGTTTGAACTTTTTGATGAAGAGTACCATTTCTTCGTCATCAAGATCGGTGCTTTCGTCGCTTGTATCTCCATCGTCTTGGTCTTCACGAGTTTCTGTGAGTTTGGGTCTGCACGTTGCTTTGAGAGCAACTTCTTTCTTTTTAGAAGAGGTGACCTCGGCTAAGTCTTTGACGTATTGAGCCTCTTTCTCCATCATTTCATGATTTATGATCTTTCCCAATAACTCATCGGAGTCATTTTGTGAAACCTGGGGCTTTCTCTAATCATTGAGCAAAGTGTGAAGTTTCTTGGCATGAAGGCTCTAATCATCCTTTTGACCACCTCGTGATCAGTCCATTTCTTACTTCCATAGGCACGGATTTTGTTGATGAGTCCCTTCATCCGGTTGTACATGTCTTGAGGTGATTCGCATTCTTCAATAGCAAATCTCCCCAACTCTCCTTCAAGCATCTCAATTTTGGCTTCACGTATAGACCTATTTCCTTCATGAGCTGTTTTGAGTGTATCCGAGATTTCTTTTGCACTCTCTAGTCCATCGATCATGGTGAATTCTTCCCTGCTCAGTGATGATGTGATTACTGCAACGGCTTGTGCATTTCTGTGAATCTCTTTTTCTTGTTCCGGAGTGAGTTCTTCATCTGTGTCTGGGATATCTATACCTGTGCAGACAATATGCCAAAGGCAAGGATTCAAGGATAGTAGATGCATTTTCATGTTGTACTTCCACATGGTATAGTCACTTCCGTCAAACTGCGGGGGCCTTCCCATAGGAATGGAGAGATAGTGATTATTTGAATTGAGACGGTTGTAGTTGTAAGGATATCGGGAGTAGTCGTGATGACCACTCCCCATCGTCTTTTCTTCCTCTTTTCCCTTTTGTGCCATTAATTTCTTTCTCAGTAGTGCCTTTAGTTGTCTCACTTCTTCATCGTCATGTGGACTTTCTTTCAGCACATCGAAGGCTTTGGCTTCTTGCTCCTTATCGTTGATGTTCGTCTTCGGGGTATCGTTGTTCTTCTCAGAGGCCATTGATCTCTCCGAGATGTGAGTCTCGTTGGTCGAGAACATTACTCTGATACCAATTGAATGTGGTCTAGGGGGGTGAATAGGCCTTACAGAGTTTCCTGCACACTTAATGTAGTTGTCACAAACTTGCTTGACCGGACTAGTCCGGTTGTGTGAGCGGACTAGCCCGGTGTGCCTGAAGTGTGTAGATTGTATTAGGTGTTGTTCAGGAAAATTAACTTGTTTAGCAGCGGAAATAAGAACAACAGTTATTTTATTTTTAGTTTACAATGTGAGGTGTGATTATGCCCGTGAATGAAACTTAGCAATTCAAATTATGAAGTTTAGCAACTAGATGTTCTAATCAACAAAAATAAAGAGGCACGCGAGACACAAATTTTACCGAGGTTCGATCTCACCAAGAGATCTACGTCCTCGTTGAGGAAGCTCACACAGAGCTGGGTCTCTAACCCTTTCCCTCTTCAAGTCACCACATAAGGCCGACTTGACTCCACTAGCACGGGTAATCACTGAGTTTGCGGGGCAACATCACACGTTGAGGGCTCCCACGAGAATTACAATGAAAAAGAGATCAAATACACTCAAAAGGATTACAATGCAGAATAGCACGGGTAATCACTGAGTTTGCGGGGCAACATCACACGTTGAGGGCTCCCACGAGAATTACAATGAAAAAGAGATCAAATACACTCAAAAGGATTACAATGCAGAATATGAGTGTAGAGAGATCAAACCCCAAGAACTCACAACGAAGGAACGACGATCTCCCAATCCCAAATCCAAGTGTTTAATTGATTTTCACCTTTTTCGCAACTTAGATGTGCGGGGGGATGTGTTTTTGGGCTCTTGGGACAGGTGGCGGCGCTAGGGTTTGAGTTTCGAGCAGTGTGAGTCGTGTATTCTCGTTGGAAGGCCGTGGATCACCAATTTATATGGTTTCCGGAAAGTTACCGTTGTAAAACCTAATACCGGACTAGTCCGGTGTATGTTCGGACTTGTCCGGTCTACTTCCAGTGGGCTAAGCGGACTAGTCCGGTCTAAAACCGGACTTGCCCGGTGCTATGTGAAGTGGGGTTCCAGAAAGTTTAGCAGACTAGTCTTGTCCCATGGACGGACTAGTCCGCAGTCCTCTAAAGAGGACAACAGAAACAAGAGCGGACTAGTCCGGTCTAAAACCGGACTTGTCCGGTGCATTCCAGTAAGCAGACCGGACTAGTCCTGTTCACAAGGCAGACTAGTCCGGTGCACTATGTCTGTGACTTCCAGAAAGTTAAACGGACTAGTCCGGTCCATGAACGGACTAGTCCGGTGTCCAGTGGATTTTAGTTGATTTTTAAACCCCTTACCCTTACGCAAAGTCATGAGCTCTTGGGATGTGTCTCTCACACACACCCTATACATTTAAATCTACTTTGCTCTTCTAAATTCCATTAAAGTCTTCCTTTTCGGACACCACTCTATTTTTCACCTTTTTGTATGCACCGAGCTAGTTCACTTCGTTTGTCCTGCAATCATCTCAATAATTTCATTAGGATCTCATATGCTTGTCATCAATTCTCCAAAACCCACAAGGGATACCCTAGATGCACTTTCATTTAGCCTGCCAAAAGCTCCCTGGAAAGGATCTACAGCACCAGTGGAGGTTGGCAAAGCTAGGCATGGCCGCACATGGGCTCAGGAATGACTCCTACCTAGGGTTCATAGAGTGCCCGACGATTTCTACCAAAACCGCCGTTAGAAAGATCGAACATACATCATGTAGAGCGTGTTTCTAGCTAGGTTTAAAAAGGAAAGTGGTTGCTAAGCAAGTCTACTTCATGTGAGTGGAATTTGCAGTGCTCTACACAATCATAGCGCGAGAATTTAACAGACTCTTACCTGCACCTCGGTTTGAGCCGGCCGGAGGAAAATCTTGAAATTCATCAGCAAGACGCAAGGACAAGCTCTGTGCTTCGGATGGAAGCTGCAGGAAGATCTTGCGCGTCCCACGGTGGCCTTGCTTGGTCGTGACACGCTCTGGAGGAGGCTGTCCACGAGAGCGCCTTCTCTCGGTTGTGTGACGGCCGCCGCCAAAGCCGGGTTATCTCGGTGTGGAGAGCACGAACTCCCTCGGTGAGGGCACGAGGAGGTCGTGGGAAGGTCTGGGGTGTAGTTAGGCTGCTCAGACGAAGTTTTTCATGTGAACTAAGATGTGGCCGAGCGATCAACGCACGGCGGTAGCGGCTCGGTCTGTCTCGTGCGCGAGGGGAGAAGAACAGGGCCGAGGCTTCGGGGCTCGGGTGATGAGGGTGAAAGGGAGCCCGGTAGGGGGTAATAAAGCCTTGGATGAGGCGGTTCCCGTGGGAGGCGGTCGTCCAAGGCGGTGAGCGCCGCTGTCGGCTCGCCCTCTGCTGTCGAGCGCATAGTAGAAGCAAAACAGAGACTGTGTTTGTGAAGATCTTTTGCAAATTTTCAGCTCCCTCAATGACATGTGGGTCCCACAGTTCAGAGCCTCCTCATCTCCTAAAATATCCCCCAAAATTGGCAAATAATGGAATCAATTGTGGGAGTTTAAATCTGAGAGTCATTTGGACAATTGGGCAAGTTTTATCCAAATTCAAACATGCATTTGAATTCTTTATCATTTAATTTTGAAAAATGGGTTGCAAATCATTTCCATAAATCATGAAACTTTGCTCACCCCCTAATTTGGATGCAAGGAATTCAAATATGAAATCTGATTTTTATTTTGGCTGGTGCAAATGAGATTTGTAGCACAACAGTTTTGAACTTCATAGTGTTGCTCTCATTTGAATTTTGAGTTTGAACAAGTTTGTTCCAGATCTGATTTTTGTTTTCTCACACATATGGGAACTTCCCATCTTTGTTTTAGACCCCTCTTGGGTTCCAAGTTTTCAAATAAACATTTGAACTTGTGTGAAGAAAGCCCTCCTGTGTGTTATCACATGTGGAAAAGTTTTTAACAAGTCCCAAATTTCATACATATGAAACCAACCTTTGCAAACAAGTGTTTCTTTGTATTCACATTTTTGGGACCTTTACATTTCATGCAACGGATGCTAAAGGGATCCTGATCAGCGGCTAGTCCAGCACCTATGTGCCAAGTTTGACAACCTAAGAAGGATTGGAGAGGGGGAATTTGAAGAAACCCTACCGGCCGATCGGTTTGCACTCGCCGGAGCGAAATTCCAAAATCCGTCGTCGATGCTTCATGGTTTGGCTCGAGCTTCGGTTGAGAGCAGCACCATAACAGTGCGCTCCCGTGGTCGTGCTTGATTGAGCTTGAAAACCACCGTAGTGGTCTGTCCACGTGAAGCCGATCGCCGGCTTTGAGCTAGGTCGTGGCGGGTGAGTTGTTTGAAGGGCAAGGGAAACCGGAGCTCACTCGTTTCTGGTTCAGGGAGGCGAGCAACGCGTGCGCCGTGATGTTTTGCAGCTCAGAGGGGGAGGGCGCGGTTGTTTCTGCAGGTTTCCCGAGCAAGCCGAGAAGCGGAGGCAGAGGAGGAACTGTTCGTGCGCTCGCGAGGAGGAGGAAGTGAAAGACTGTTGGCTCGGTCTGAGGAGAAGTGATCACGCCGAGGCACGAGGGGGGGGCACTCATTCGCTCTCCAGCACGTGGGGCAACGAGCAGGAGGTGGCACCATGCTTCTCTCGGTGGCACACGGGTGATAGCCCCTCAGTCGGTTGGAGAACAGAGACAGTGCAAATGTTTGCTTCATGTGCAAGTTTTGATCTTCAACTCAATGACATGTGGGTCCTACCCCACATTTTCCTCCCAAAATATCTCCTCATGTTGATCTTCCGAAATTCCACAAGAGTTTGAAAGGTGGCTAGAATTTGAATTCTCCAGATTCAGTTTGAATTTGCATGACAAATTTGAATTTGGTTGGAATTTGGAAAATGCTTCCATAATTCCTTTTTGGAGCCCACCCTAAAAATGAAATGTTTTTCATCCACTTTTTCCCAAATTTCCAACTCTAGGGCTGCATGGTTATTCAAAGTTTTGGGCACCATCTGTGTGAACATTGAATTTAAAATCTGATTTTAAACTTGCATGCAAAGGGTAATTAAATCCTTATTGGTTCAACATTTTCAAATAAAGGTGTGAACCTCATTTTGGATGATCATCCATGTATCACTTTGCATGAAGAAAAGTTTTAGCAAGTCCCATTTTTCATTCCTTTGCCACACATATGAATTCAAACCTTAGTTTTATTTATGTACATGTTTTGGGACTTTTACAGCCAGGTTACCTGCCACCCGTGAGGCTCCACCCTTAACCTTGTGCGCCCTGGTGGACAGCGCTTACATGCACCCCCCAACACATATGACGTCCCAAGATGCAAGATTTTCCGACATAAACAATTAGGTTAGTATTGCCACTTGCTATACAGTAATAACATCCTTATATGGGCTACTAACTCGTTCCTCACCGATTTTTTGAAAATTTAACCTTTTTAAGTGCGTTAAACCTCAACGAAGCTCTGATACCACGCTGCAAGGACCCGACGGTCTCGACTAGCCTGGATCACGCTGATTGGTGGTGCATTGCAAAGCACCGGATAACACACCTAAAAGGGTACAAAGCGGAAGGAAAAGTTTTATTACATGAAAGTGTTTATGAACATGTTTACAACAACATACGTCAAGTGTACACTCACGGGTGTAGGCTAAGCAAAAGAGTTCACGTTCAGCCCGTGAACATGTTCCCACTAGCACACAAGCACAATAACACGGCGGCGTGCACGGCTCCCACTCGACGGTGTTTCCCTCTTGTGTGTCCGTCTCCTCCTCAGGAGCCTCCTCCTCATAGCATCCTGCAAACGCTTCAAACACAAGCAGTGAGCACGATGGCTCAGCAAGACTAAACCGTCGTACCTACACATGGAACTCTACATGCTGGGTTTGCAGTATAAAGTAGGAATGTGTATTGCAAAAGACACGCCCAATTAGTTAGACCTTACTTTCAAGTTTTAGCAACAAGTTGTTGGAGAACCTCGTGCTAAGACACATATGAGAGCCGCAATCAAACAAGAAACGCCTTTCTCTCATGTGCTTTTCCCAAGGTTGAAAAGAACTTTAATTAGCTCTAAACTACAACAAATCATTAACAAGCAAAGTACAGATTTCAATCAGCCATCTTTTAACATGACACTAGCCTGTTCTTTCTACGTCATAGGTTTGTGAACAAGTGGTACTCACTGACCGTGAGGGACGGTGATTATAATCGTTTTACACATGCAGGGTTACCTGAAAACCCGTCACGTACACCCGTACTCGATGTTGCCTACAGCAACTACCAGGGACGTCGTACGCAACCACCTTTCATCCATCAGCCAAGTGTTGAACCGGTCCTATCGTCCCGAGCAGGAGGTCTCTGCGCGGCGCATCTGCAGTGCCCACCAGCCGATTTATACCTCGCTGCTCTCAACCTACCCTCTAGACGACAAGCAATGCCGCAACAGATCGCTACCCGAATTACATCGGTTTCCCGGTTCCCATATATCTGGTAGGTTTTCAGTACTGTTCTAGCTTGTTCAACAGGCCCGCACACGGCTCGGTCCTCATTTGACTCCAGCAGAGCTATGGCACCCAGGCCCCAATGTCCTGCTGCCCTTACTCTCCGCTCGGTCTCATTTTTCTTGCCATGTGATTCATTTTCTATCTCTAACCGAGTTGTGTGCCTCTAGCCTGTTCTCGCGAGTAGTTCCAACTACTCAAATTGCACCGAATCCTACAATAATTTTGCATTGCAGTGGCTACTCGAGGTTTAAAACATAAGCCCAAAACCCTGGTTCTCTTGGCTATGCATTTGGGTTTTTAAACAAGACTCTAATGCACTATTGTAAGAGGTACTCAATGTAAGTTCTCAAAAGAATAGAATTTATGAAACGGCTAATGCAAACCGGAGCTTGCCTTGCTTCGGGTCGTATGCTTGTTGTTCTTCCGGAGATATGGAGTTTAATATCTCCGGCTCCTCTTCGACGTTAGCAACTACAGGAAAGAAACATATAATGCGTGTCAATTTAACTGCATTTGAATTTGAAGTTGATATTGTGAAGTCTAGAACTATACTAGACAGGCCTAATGACTCTGAAATGTTTAGTGTTGTTTGGATACAACCTATACAGAGACTTGGCCAAATTTCATTTGAATCAAAACTCATTTGAGCCCTGTACAAATAATTGTCAATTTGGCCCTAATTATAGCTCTTAGGATGTTCTAAGGATTTTCATGGAGCAAGCCATGACTTTTGTAAATACCGTTATTGAACAAGGTCACTTGTTCCTTAAGTTCGACATTCAAGCCTCGGAAGAAATACTCGCACTTCAACGCTTCCGAGTCAACCATATGAGTTGCGTATTGCATCAAGTCTTCAAACTCTTTGAAGTACTCGTACGCACTCCTTTCGCCTTGCTTTAACTCCAGAAAGTCTTGATACTTTGTTCGTAGAATTCCCGAACAAACGTGACGTGCCCGGAAAACATCCCGGAATTCATCCCACGTCACTCGATGACCTTCAGGAAGAGTGGCAATGTACTCCGCCCACAAAACTCCAGCAGCTCCGTGGAGTTGTTGAGCGGCAAATAGAGTCTTCTGATATTCATCGCACTCAAGCATCCCGAACTTGGCTTCAATACCTTGGAGCCAATGAGCCGACTCCAACGGTTCTTTCGCTTCCGAGAAAACCGGTGGTTGTCTTGCTAGAAAATCCAGATAAGTGCTTGGCGGAGGATTTTGCTGTAGTGTCTCCTGTCGTATGCTTTGTCGCACCAACAGATCCAGAGACTCAGCCATCTTTGCCAAGATTTCCGCTAATCCGGTTGATGATGTCGGCACTTCTTGTCGTGGCGAATTACTTTCGCCGTGACTCGACTCACCAACCTCACTCCTGGAATGAGCATGATCCATGCTGCAAGAGTGAGCAATTTACGGTTAAAATTCAATGTTTAAACTCAACTTGAATTGAAAACATAACCGTAAAAGCATCACATCAATATTGCAGCATTACACAAGCTAACTAGGGTTTGACAATACTGAAATCTATCAAATGTGAGCAAGTTTGTCCAAACCCTTAATTCCAACAGTAGGACAAACTGAAAGTTAACTCAAGAACATGTTATGGAGCTTAGAGAAGTCTGAAACATCCCTGTCCACAACAAGTCTTAAGTTACATAGGCAATAAGCACTACTCTATTCAGAATGACCAATTGGTCTTAATCCTAGAATTTGAATATGAAGATGGCAACTTCATGTCTCAAGTTGAATATTAAAGTTATAGTTAACTTCAATATCTTTCCAACGAGTATTCATTTGCCTTCATATAAGTTCTGGATCAATAGTTGTGATATTTCAAAGTTAACAAAAATCTGGAACAATTTTGACAGCACCTCCTTTGAAAGTAGCTGTTTTGTCCGCAAGATTTCATCACATTAAACTCCAAATCTGGAGAAACTTTGAACTACAAAGTCATAGCATATATCACGAGCTTTCCTACGGTGTCTTACTTGACCCTTAGAAATTTTTCTACAGAATGTTATGGTCGAAGTACAGAAATTTCCAGAGAGCAATTTGTGACTGCCCTGTTTTGGGGCAGTTCACACTCCTCTGAGAATTTCATCAATTTGGAGGGTGATTCTGATCTGGAGTTCTACTGAAGAGTTGTGGAAGACTTCAATAGCTTTCCAGAAATGTATCACTCACCTCCATTGGTTCAACCAAACAAAAATTACGACTGTGAGACGCCCGCGGCCCGGGAATCGCAGTGGGTGGTGCCGTGCGATGCGGCACCCAACAGCATGCACGAAAATACGATAAGAACATAACAGAACCATTTTGTTACTCAAGGTAATTTCTTTTACAACATAATGTACACACGCAGCGGAAATTTAAATTTGCTGGACAAACTACTCACTCTCGACCCTAACTACGCCGAAGAGAAGTCGTTCAGCCCGGGAACGCTTCCTACTAGCTTCACCAAAGAAAGGCAGCGGCTAGGTTTCCGATGAGTTGAACAAACCGTGAGGTTCATCGTCTCACCGAACAACCCTCTTCATAGCAGGCATCCTGCTACCTGCAAAAACAACTCAGAAGCAACCGTGAGCACTAAGGCTCAACAAGACTTACCCGTCACTCCTAAACATGCAACTCTACATGCAGAGGTAGTAAGAAAGTAGGCATAGGAATTTGCAAAATGCATCATGACTAAACTTGATCCTTATATTCAGATTCTTATAGCCTTCATTTTAGTGGTCCTCACGCCTCACAACATCGGAAGTCCACAATCAAACAAGAAACGCTTATCCCGATGTTGCTAGCCTAAGGTGGAAATGAAATTTAGTTGGCTCTATAACTACTTCAGTCAAGGTTCCAATACAGTGATTAATCCACAAACAGCAAGTTAAGAGACTTAGTTTCTCTTTTTACTAAGTCACGGCGCAGTGGGCAAGTATGCTCAATCCTCTTCCGCGAGCGACGGTGATTCGAATCAATAACAACCCGGAATACACGACACATACACCCGCCTCGAAAGACTCTCTCAAGAGCTCATTCTTACGTTGTATGCAGCAACCTTTCACACGACACCCCGACATAGAAAAACGCTTCGCGCCGAGCAGGATGGTCCTCTATGCGGACACGTCGAAGTTGCCCGCTAAAGGATTTACACCTCCCGCCTTCTCAACGCCATTCCCACGCGAAGGATGAGTTTCTATATCACGGTCCATCGTGTTACATCAGTTTCATGGGTCCCATACCCCACTATATATCCGGTACAGCTCAATCTTGTCCAGCAGGGCCGCATACATACGGTCCTTAACCGACACGGGCGGGGCTACAACCAACCTCCACATTTGCCTTACCATCCCGGTCCAGGCCAAATGTGGTCTCAAGCATTGTCACACCCATCGCAGGTCGAGACCAACCTTGAGCGCTCCATCCTACAGGAACATCCCCGTCCCCATCTCATATTCATGAGGGTGCTCTTATCATTTATCTCTCGCGAGTAACTCCCTTACTCGAACTTTCTCGCGAGTAGCTTTTTACTACTCGACTTCTACCGAGCTAGCTACAACATTAGCCTAGCATCTACAACGTGGCAAAGCCTACACTAAACCTTCTAATCAGGGATGTAATAGTCATGCAAGTGGGTTTCAATCATCCTAGACATAATGCACTCAAGTCTAATAAACATGATGTGAAGTAAAGTAAAACTTAAAACGGTAACGATATGCAAACCGGGGCTTGCCTTGCTCAACGGTTTTGTTAGAAGCTAGGAGTTAGTCTTCCTCCGGAGAATCCGCCAAACTTGTCACGAGATGGAGATCCTCGCTGTAGAGTCGGATCCTCGTCGAACGTCGACGTCACGTGCTATTAAGATGATTTATGCACATGTATTCAAAAGCAATTTAGAAAATGATTCAAACTGTTGTACCAGTTAACTCACACATAAAAGAGATAAACAACAGCAAGGTTTCTGTTGTTGGATCTAAACCTTAGAGATGATGAAAGCTAGTTGAAAAGAGATACTAGTAATCACCATGTGATTACGTCCATTATATGAACACTTAACCTAAAAGATGGTAGCTCAAGTTCCAGAGGTCCAATGAAGCTGAGAATTTAACCACAGCCTCTATGGAAGATATTTAGGCAGTGTGCAAAGATTGAGCTCATGAAATGGCTCAAGGTGATCACAATAATTCCTTATGTGATTTTCACTAATCTGCCTTTACCCCCTAGATATTAAGTATTCCTATGCTGCAAAGTGGACTTTTTGTGAATTACAAAATGTCCTGAGTCCAAAGGAATTGGTTTTACCATTTTTGGAGTTTCCTACATGGAGATATGGATTTTTCAAAGAATGGTGAAAAGCTGAAATTGTCTCTGTTTATTTTCCTATTTTTCAGAGACATAAGGAATGAACACATTATTTGACCAAGCAAATTAGGTCCAATGCCTCTGAAATTTTTACTGGAGTTCAAGGAATTTTGGAAGAATGTCCTGTCAAAACTTGGGAATTTTCCAATAAACAGAACTCCTGTAAAAATTCATACAAGGTTTTACTTAAATGAATTAATGAGCCAAATCCAGGGATTTTCATAAACATTGGCCTGCACCCCTGGATAGTACTCTTTGAGAGAAATCCAACAAAATTTGTTTCACAATTTTTGGACACTCCTACACAAAGTTATGGCTCTCCAAAGTTTGAACTAGAGTGGGAAAATCTGGAAAATGTTTAAATGCTGACAGTGGGTCTCACCTGTCATCCCTAACCTCCAGACTCGCGCCCAACAGGGCAGTGGCGGCCCACTCCGGCGAGGTCACCGGAAAACAAGTTCCCAGCCACCTCCAGACCCCCTGCTGGCCGCCCCCCCATATTTCCCCACGCTGAACACGTTGGTGAGGTCCCCGGCGGCTGAAACTCGCCGGAAAATAGGGCGCACCGGCCACAGCAAACCCTAGAGCTCCGGCGAGGTCTTGCACGGTGAATTCTCCACCAAATGGTCGGTTCTTGGGCTCTACAGCACCAGGGGATCATGTAGAAGACCGGCATGAGGTTTAAACCAGCTGAAGATGGCTCTAAACCTATCGGCACCGTGCACCCAATAGGGTCCAGCGGCATACCCTCTAAAAGAGCTCGGACTGCTCACTCTACACTCAATTTCTTGGTCTAAAATCGATGGAGGAGGCGTGCTAGGCAGTTAACAACCTGTGTGTGAAGTTTGAGACCCAACAAACATGAATTGAGGACGAATTTTACAATTCTTTACCTCAAGGTCCGTTTCTGCCGCCCGGGAGAAAAAATTGAAATTCTCCCTCTGTGATCAATGGCTGGGGCTGAGCTTTGGAGGTGAGAAACTACACTTGATGGTGCACAGATGGGGTGGCTTGCTTGGGCGTGATCCCTTCTGGTTTGGGCTGTCCACGGCATCCAGTTCCAGCTCCTTCAGTTTCAACTCGTGAGCAGCAGAAGCTTTGCTGTTTCTAGGCGCCAGCAAGCATGGAACAGCGGAGGAAGGGTGCTAGCCGGCCAGAGCACTCATGGGCGAAGGCTTTTGCTCTGGGGAGCTCGAGCAAAGGTTGCTGGTTTGCTGGGGCGATCAGAGAAAACAGAGGGAAGGTGGCTGCTGTTTTTCTTCTCGGGAGCAGATGCACGGGAATGAAACAGCACGGGGAGGAAGCAAAGTAGCCCTGTTGCACTCGCTGTGGGGAGGATCAGATCGAGCAAGCAAGCAGGAGCTGGAGCTGAGCCACCGAGCGTGCCCAGCTGCTGCTGTCGAGCGTGTGTGCCTCCGGGAGGAAATAGAGTCTGCTGTTCAATTGTGGTGTATGACATGTGGGGTCCACAGTCACAATTCTCCCTCTTATCCCCCATTTCAATTTAAATTAGCAAACGAGCTCCGAATTTGATCAAACGTGGAGGATAGGTTAAAAGAATTATGAGGAACTCAAATCTGAAATCAGATTTTGAAATTGAGTATGTTTGGTTCGAAATTCAAATTTAAGTTTGAATTTGAACGTGCCCTCATTTAATCCTCGGAATAAATAGTATATGAAACCTAAAATTCTCCAAATTTGAAACTTAGTCTCTTGAATACAGGAGAAATGCATCTATGCTCTCACATATAGGCCTTTATACAATCTGAATAGAAATCCTTTCAAAAGATTCAAGTTGCATATAAATTCCCTCCACTCTACTCATAGAGGAGGTGCACATGAGTTAGAGTTTTAGGAGTGTAATTATTTCCTCTAGGTTAACATGTGTTGAGCATGGGCTAGAGAAAATTTTTAACTCCCTCACATGTCCATTTATGTGTTCATCATTTCATGTGACACAATTATATTCTTTTGTTGCCTTAACTTTGTTTTATGAGCTGACATCAAACTTTACAAAAGTTAGGGCTGTTACATTCCTCCCCCCTTAAAAGAATATCGTCCCGAGATTACAAAAAGAAAGAAGAAGGGAGAATGACTACTGGACATATGGTACAAACAAGTCGGGAAGATTTAAACGGAGAAATTCCTCGCTTTCCCACGTAGCTTCATCAGCGGTGTGGTTGCTCCACAAGACTTTGTAAAATCGCAATGTCCGATTTCTTGTGGCGCGAGTCTTCTCGTCAATAATCTGTATCGGATACTCAGGATAAGTGAGATCCGGTTGGAGATCCTCAATGTTCTCCATATGAACTGCGGTTGGGTACTTAAGACATTTCCGCAGCTGAGAGACGTGGAAAACATTGTGAATACCCGAAAGTGACGCCGGTAGCTCCAGACGATAGGCCACGGGTCCGCATATCTCATTGACAGCAAACGGCCCGATGAATCGCGGAGCAAGCTTTCCCTTCACTCCGAAACGATGAACTCCTTTCATCGGAGAGACACGAAGATACACATGGTCCCCGATGTCGAAGTGAAGAGGTCGACGTCGTTTGTCTGCATAACTCTTCTGCCGAGATTGAGCAGCCTTTAAATTGGCTTGAATCACTCGCACTCGTTCCTCGGCTTCATTCACCAGATCAATCCCGTAGACCACTCTCTCGCCGGACTCACACCAATTTAGTGGTGTGCGGCACTTCCGGCCATAAAGAGCTTCGTACGGGGCCATCTTGATGCTGGATTGATAACCGTTATTATATGAGAATTCTGCTAACGGTAGATGGTCATCCCAATTCTTCCCATGATTGATGACACATGCCCGTAGCATATCCTCCAGAATCTGATTTATCCTCTCCGTTTGACCATCAGTTTGTGGATGATACGCTGAACTCCGAATTAACTTGGTTCCCAAGGAAGCATGCAGTTGCTCCCAAAATCTGGATACGAACAACGCACCTCGGTCAGACACGATGGTGCGGGGAACCCCGTGTAAACACACGATTCTCGAGATGAACAGCTCCGCATACTTCTTTGCCACATATTTAGTATGGACTGGAATAAAATGAGCGGTCTTGGTCAAATGATCGACGATTACCCAAATAGAATCATGCTTGTTGCTGGTCATGGGTAAACCGACGATGAAGTCCATACTTATGTCTTCCCACTTCCATGCTGGAACCTTCAGTGGATGAAGTGGTCCGGCTTTCCTCATATGGTCGGCTTTAACCCGCCGACACGTATCACACTCAGATACGTACTTCGCAATCTCTCTTTTCATCCGTGTCCACCAGAACTTAGACTTCAAGTCCTGGTACATCTTATTGCTTCCCGGATGAATGGAGTACTTGGATAAATGTGCTTCATCCAGTATCTTCCTCCGCAATTTCATATTCCGGGGTACAACTATGCGGTTGTTAAACCATAGAGTACCCTCTTCATCCTTGCGGAACATCTTCAATTCACCGCTGTCCACTCTCCTCCGGATATGAGACATACCTCTGTCTCTCTTCTGAGCCTCTACAATCTCATCTCGGATTGTAGGAATAAGAGCGAGGTTGGACAGCGATCCGTAGGGAACTAAGCGCAGGCTTGGTTCTCCTTCTTCATGTGCAGCCATGGCTAAATGGTGAACGTGGGCTTTCCGACTAAGTGCGTCGGCAACCACATTCGCTTTGCCCGGATGGTAATGAATTTCAAGTTCATAGTCCTTGATCAATTCGAGCCATCTTCGCTGCCTGATATTCAGTTCCTTCTGTGTGAAGATGTACTTCAAGCTTTTGTGGTCAGTGTAGAGATGTACTAGATTGCCTAGTAGATAATGTCTCCACATTTTCAATGCTAAGACCACTGCAGCTAGTTCAAGGTCGTGCGTCGGGTAATTCTGCTCATGACCCCTGAGTTGTCGGGATCCATACGCGATGACACGTCCTTCTTGCATCAACACACAACCCAAACCGATGCCGGATGCATCACAATAAACATCAAACGGCTTCGTAGTGTCCGGCTGGGCCAAAACTGGAGCTGTAGTGAGATACTTCACTAAAGATTGAAAAGCTTGTTCACATGAATCGCTCCAATCATATTTGGTGCTTTTCTTCAACAGCTCCGTCATAGGTTTAGCGACTTTGGAGAAGTTTGGAATGAATCTCCGGTAATAGCCCGCTAAACCTAGGAAACTCCTCACTTCATGAACAGATGTTGGAGATTTCCAATTCAGCACTTGCTCAATTTTACTTGGGTCCACAGCGATGCCTTCCACTGAAATAATATGCCCAAGAAACGGCACTTTGCTGATCCAAAACTCACATTTACTGAACTTTGCATATAGCTTGTGATCCCTCAAGCGTTGGAGTACAATACGCAAATGTTCAGCGTGTTCTTCTTCTGACTTTGAATAGACCAAAATGTCGTCGATGAAAACCACGACGAACTTGTCTGACTCCAGCATGAACACAGAGTTCATGAGATACGTAAAATGAGCCGGAGCATTGGTCAATCCAAAGGACATGACAAGATATTCATAAAGACCATATCTTGTTGAGAACGCCGTCTTAGGTACATCTTCTGCCCGGATCTTTATCTGGTGATACCCGGACCGAAGATCCATCTTGGAAAATACCTTAGCACCCACTAGTTGATCGAACAAAATGTCAATGCGTGGTAGTGGATACTTATTCTTGATAGTGACAGCATTCAGTGGACGATAATCTACGCATAGTCTCAACGTCTCGTCCTTCTTCTTCACGAAGAGTGCGGAACAGCCCCAAGGTGATGAACTTGGGCGTATAAAACCTTTGTCCATGAGGTCATTAAGCTGCTCCTTCAATTCTGCTAGCTCCTTCGGTGCCATTTTATATGGTCGCCGAGAAATAGGTGTTGTTCCCGGTGCTAGTTCAATCTTGAACTTTACATCACGTTCGGGCGGCATGCCCGGCAAGTCTTCGGGAAACACATCTGGATATTCACATACCACTGGAATATCCTCAAGTTTAGGAGCTTCAATCTGATGCACTGCTGCAACTTGTTGTGATGGATCCACAAGATTCAATGTGTTGCAACCGTGTATTGGGGAATTCAGTTGGACAGTTCGAGAGCTGATGTCAAAGATAGCTCCATAATGTGTCAACCATGACATCCCCAAGATAATATCAATACTTTGGCCTTTGAGTATGATAAGGCTCGCAGGATAGATGTTTCCACCCAAACATAACGGTGCCCGAGAGACCATCTCATCTGTTGATATCTTGCCTCCGGGTGAGCTGATATGAAATGGATGCTTAACTGTGCTAAATGGAAGATTATTCTTCAGCACATAGTCTCTGCTAATAAAATTGTGGGTGGCCCCGGAATCAAATAACACGAAAATGGGCTGTTCATGTAAAGTGAACATGCCCGCCAAAACTGGTTCGCCTTTAGCAATATCCTCAATAGCAGTGTAATTAACCCTGCCAGCTTTTGAATGATTCTTCTGTGAAGGTTCACGGTGCTGATCTGAGCATTGCTGAGACAACACACGAGTGTGACTCTGCCCAGCACCACGATGGTTTCGTGTTGTAGAAATCCTCTGCTCTCTACTAACACGAGGTGGAGATAATTCGTGCGTAGCTGGTTGCGGTAGGGTTGCACGAATAATTTCTGTCCGCTGTTGTTGAGGTGGAGGCTCATATGTGATCAACTCCAGCCGTGGTTGTGAGAGTTGCACCACTGGCTGAATTTGTTGCCTAACTGGCGAGTAATATCGCACTCGATAGTTCGGACGAACCTCGATATCGCTGTCTGGCGGTATACTTCTTTTCAGCTCCGCTTCACAACGAAGATGCATGTCTTCCTTAATGATAGCGGCATTTACCAACTCATTGTAAATACCGTTATTGAACAAGGTCACTTGTTCCTTAAGTTCGACATTCAAGCCTCGGAAGAAATACTCGCACTTCAACGCTTCCGAGTCAACCATATGAGTTGCGTATTGCATCAAGTCTTCAAACTCTTTGAAGTACTCGTACGCACTCCTTTCGCCTTGCTTTAACTACAGAAAGTCTTGATACTTTGTTCGTAGAATTCCCGAACAAACGTGACGTGCCCGGAAAACATCCCGGAATTCATCCCACGTCACTCGATGACCTTCAGGAAGAGTGGCAATGTACTCCGCCCACCAAACTCCAGCAGCTCCGTGGAGTTGTTGAGCGGCAAATAGAGTCTTCTGATATTCATCGCACTCAAGCATCCCGAACTTGGCTTCAATACCTTGGATCCAATGAGCCGACTCCAACGGTTCTTTTGCTTCCGAGAAAACCGGTGGTTGTCTTGCTAGAAAATCCAGATAAGTGCTTGGCGGAGGATTTTGCTGTAGTGTCTCCTGTCGTATGCTTTGTCGCACCAACAGATCCAGAGACTCAGCCATCTTTGCCAAGATTTCCGCCAATCCGGTTGATGATGTCGGCACTTCTTGTCGTGGCGAATTACTTTCGCCGTGACTCGACTCACCAACCTCACTCCTGGAATGAGCATGATCCATGCTGCAAGAGTGAGCAATTTACGGTTAAAATTCAATGTTTAAACTCAAATTGAATTGAAAACATAACCGTAAAAGCATCACATCAATATTGCAGCATTACACAAGCTAACTAGGGTTTGACAATACTGAAATCTATCAAATGTGAGCAAGTTTGTCCAAACCCTTAATTCCAACAGTAGGACAAACTGAAAGTTAACTCAAGAACATGTTATGGAGCTTAGAGAAGTCTGAAACATCCCTGTCCACAACAAGTCTTAAGTTACATAGGCAATAAGCACTACTCTATTCAGAATGACCAATTGGTCTTAATCCTAGAATTTGAATATGAAGATGGCAACTTCATGTCTCAAGTTGAATATTAAAGTTATAGTTAACTTCAATATCTTTCCAACGAGTATTCATTTGCCTTCATATAAGTTCTGGATCAATAGTTGTGATATTTCAAAGTTAACAAAAATCTGGAACAATTTTGACAGCACCTCCTTTGAAAGTAGCTGTTTTGTCCGCAAGATTTCATCACATTAAACTCCAAATCTGGAGAAACTTTGAACTACAAAGTCATAGCATATATCACAAGCTTTCCTACGGTGTCTTACTTGACCCTTAGAAATTTTTCTACAGAATGTTATGGTCGAAGTACAGAAATTTCCAGAGAGCAATTTGTGACTGCCCTGTTTTTGGGCAGTTCACACTCCTCTGAGAATTTCATCAATTTGGAGGGTGATTCTGATCTGGAGTTCTACTGAAGAGTTGTGGAAGACTTCAATAGCTTTCCAGAAATGTATCACTCACCTCCATTGGTTCAACCAAACAAAAATTATGCCCTGTTCAACTTCAGCAAAGATTCTGCCGGAAACAGGGGAGGTTTATTCCTAAGTCTTTGTGAAGAAATCTATACTCCCAATTGACTCTTAGTTCAATATAGGAGTTCATCACACCCAAATAGAATCCTAGACTCCAAATTTACTCTTTTTCTTTTCAAACCTTCATTTTCATGCAGTTCAAAACACATCACGGTACTACGTTGCCTCACCAAATTAAAATCCTAACCGGCTTTATACCGGCTTGTACGTTTCAAATGGTGGCACTAAAACGATCACTCACAAACGTTTTCTACACGACATGTTCTAACGTGGTTAAGGTACCTGCAGAAAATCACTCAATAATGATGCACACATTGGTTTATCATTTCAGGCAGGTCCATATCATAGTAAAAACATACGCCCCGTATCATTGCCATACGGGCCGTCCTTGAGTCAAGCCACGTCTCAAGGTACATGATCGGGTTATTCACCACCCGACGGGGGCTCCACACCCTTGCACTAAAGCACACCGGTGGAACAGCGCTTTCGTAAGCCTCATAGGACATGAAGAGTCCTAGAGAACATACTTCGTGTTACAAACCACACGATGGGGTCTCCTCCTCTTGCCCCTGGGTTTGCGCACTGGAGGCTAGTGCCATTCATGTGTGTCTAAGACATGAAGAGTCTTAGAAAACATATTCACTTCCCGTCCATTGCTGAACGGAACATCCCACACTACTTTCCTCGTATGGGTGAGCTAACCGAAATTGATCCGCTTTCGGTGGCGTTCCTTACCATTCTTACCTCCACGTAGGTGCGTCGTTACTGAATGGAAATACTGAAGAGTAACACACTGTTAGCTTGCCACCTTAAGTAACTATGCTAATAATACTCCTTATGTGGGCATACTATACGTTCCTCACTCGTATACTCCTAAGTTTTCAAAAATAGACCCTTTTCATGCGTGCTATTCCCAATGCGGCTCTGATACCACGACTGTGAGACGCCCGCGACCCAGGAATCGCAGTGGGTGGTGCCGTGCGATGCGGCACCCAACAGCATGCACGAAAATACGATAAGAACATAACGGAACCATTTTGTTACTCAAGGTAATTTCTTTTACAACATAATGTACACACGCAGCGGAAATTTAAATTTGCTGGACAAACTACTCACTCTCGACCCTAACTACGCCGAAGAGAAGTCGTTCAGCCCGGGAACGCTTCCTACTAGCTTCACCAAAGAAAGGCAGCGGCTAGGTTTCCGATGAGTTGAACAAACCGTGAGGTTCATCGTCTCACCGAACAACCCTCTTCATAGCAGGCATCCTGCTACCTGCAAAAACAACTCAGAAGCAACCGTGAGCACTAAGGCTCAACAAGACTTACCCGTCACTCCTAAACATGCAACTCTACATGCAGAGGTAGTAAGAAAGTAGGCATAGGAATTTGCAAAATGCATCATGACTAAACTTGATCCTTATATTCAGATTCTTATAGCCTTCATTTTAGTGGTCCTCACGCCTCACAACATCGGAAGTCCACAATCAAACAAGAAACGCTTATCCCGATGTTGCTAGCCTAAGGTGGAAATGAAATTTAGTTGGCTCTATAACTACTTCAGTCAAGGTTCCAATACAGTGATTAATCCACAAACAGCAAGTTAAGAGACTTAGTTTCTCTTTTTACTAAGTCACGGCGCAGTGGGCAAGTATGCTCAATCCTCTTCCGTGAGCGACGGTGATTCGAATCAATAACAACCCGGAATACACGACACATACACCCTCCTCGAAAGACTCTCTCAAGAGCTCATTCTTACGTTGTATGCAGCAACCTTTCACACGACACCCCGACATAGAAAAACGCTTCGCGCCGAGCAGGATGGTCCTCTACGCGGACACGTCGAAGTTGCCCGCTAAAGGATTTACACCTCCCGCCTTCTCAACGCCATTCCCACGCGAAGGATGAGTTTCTATATCACGGTCCATCGTGTTACATCAGTTTCATGGGTCCCATACCCCACTATATATCCGGTACAGCTCAATCTTGTCCAGCAGGGCCGCATACATACGGTCCTTAACCGACACGGACGGGGCTACAACCAACCTCCACATTTGCCTTACCATCCCGGTCCAGGCCAAATGTGGTCTCAAGCATTGTCACACCCATCGCAGGTCGAGACCAACCTTGAGCGCTCCATCCTACAGGAACATCCCCGTCCCCATCTCATATTCATGAGGGTGCTCTTATCATTTATCTCTCGCGAGTAACTCCCTTACTCGAACTTTCTCGCGAGTAGCTTTTTACTACTCGACTTCTACCGAGCTAGCTACAACATTAGCCTAGCATCTACAACGTGGCAAAGCCTACACTAAACCTTCTAATCAGGGATGTAATAGTCATGCAAGTGGGTTTCAATCATCCTAGACATAATGCACTCAAGTCTAATAAACATGATGTGAAGTAAAGTAAAACTTAAAACGGTAACGATATGCAAACCGGGGCTTGCCTTGCTCAACGGTTTTGTTAGAAGCTAGGAGTTAGTCTTCCTCCGGAGAATCCGCCAAACTTGTCACGAGATGGAGATCCTCGCTGTAGAGTCGGATCCTCGTCGAACGTCGACGTCACGTGCTATTAAGATGATTTATGCACATGTATTCAAAAGCAATTTAGAAAATGATTCAAACTGTTGTACCAGTTAACTCACACATAAAAGAGATAAACAACAGCAAGGTTTCTGTTGTTGGATCTAAACCTTAGAGATGATGAAAGCTAGGTGAAAAGAGATACTAGTAATCACCATGTGATTACGTCCATTATATGAACACTTAACCTAAAAGATGGTAGCTCAAGTTCCAGAGGTCCAATGAAGCTGAGAATTTAACCACAGCCTCTATGGAAGATATTTAGGCAGTGTACAAAGATTGAGCTCATGAAATGGCTCAAGGTGATCACAATAATTCCTTATGTGATTTTCACTAATCTGCCTTTACCCCCTAGATATTAAGCATTCCTATGCTGCAAAGTGGACTTTTTGTGAATTACAAAATGTCCTGAGTCCATAGGAATTGGTTTTACCATTTTTGGAGTTTCCTACATGGAGATATGGATTTTTCAAAGAATGGTGAAAAGCTGAAATTGTCTCTGTTTATTTTCCTATTTTTCAGAGACATAAGGAATGAACACATTATTTGACCAAGCAAATTAGGTCCAATGCCTCTGAAATTTTTACTGGAGTTCAAGGAATTTGGGAAGAATGTCCTGTCAAAATTTGGGAATTTTCCAATAAACAGAACTCCTGTAAAAATTCATACAAGGTTTTATTTAAATGAATTAATGAGCCAAATCCAGTGATTTTCATAAACATTGGCCTGCACCCCTGGATAGTACTCTTTGAGAGAAATCCAACAAAATTTGTTTCACAATTTTTGGACACTCCTACACAAATTTATGGCTCTCCAAAGTTTGAACTAGAGTGGAAAAATCTGGAAAATGTTTAAATGCTGACAGTGGGTCCCACCTGTCATCCCTAACCTCCAGACTCGCGCCCAACAGGGCAGTGGCGGCCCACTCCGGCGAGGTCACCGGAAAACAAGTTCCCAGCCACCTCCAGACCCCCTGCTGGCCGCCCCCCCATATTTCCCCACGCTGAACACGTTGGTGAGGTCCCCGGCGGCTGAAACTCGCCGGAAAATAGGGCGCACCGGCCACAGCAAACCATAGAGCTCCGGCGAGGTCTTGCACGGTGAATTCTCCACCAAATGGTCGGTTCTTGGGCTCTACAGCACCAGGGGATCATGTAGAAGACCGGCATGAGGTTTAAACCAGCTGAAGATGGCTCTAAACCTATCGGCACCGTGCACCCGATAGGGTCCAGCGGCATACCCTCTAAAAGAGCTCGGACTGCTCACTCTACACTCAATTTCTTGGTCTAAAATCGATGGAGGAGGCGTGCTAGGCAGTTAACAACCTGTGTGTGAAGTTTGAGACCCAACAAACATGAATTGAGGACGAATTTTACAATTCTTTACCTCAAGGTCCGTTTCTGCCGCCCGGGAGAAAAAATTGAAATTCTCCCTCTGTGATCAATGGCTGGGGCTGAGCTTTGGAGGTGAGAAACTACACTTGATGGTGCACAGATGGGGTGGCTTGCTTGGGCGTGATCCCTTCTGGTTTGGGCTGTCCACGGCGTCCAGTTCCAGCTCCTTCAGTTTCAACTCGTGAGCAGCAGAAGCTTTGCTGTTTCTAGGCGCCAGCAAGCATGGGACAGCGGAGGAAGGGTGCTAGCCGGCCAGAGCACTCATGGGCGAAGCCTTTTGCTGTGGGGAGCTCGAGCAAAGGCTGCTGGTTTGCTGGGGCGATCAGAGAAAACAGAGGGAAGGTGGCTGCTGTTTTTCTTCTCGGGAGCAGATGCACGGGAATGAAACAGCACGGGGAGGAAGCAAAGTAGCCCTGTTGCACTCGCTGTGGGGAGGATCAGATCGAGCAAGCAAGCAGGAGCTGGAGCTGAGCCACCGAGCGTGCCCAGCTGCTGCTGTCGAGCGTGTGTGCCTCCGGGAGGAAATAGAGTCTGCTGTTCAATTGTGGTGTATGACATGTGGGGTCCACAGTCACAATTCTCCCTCTTATCCCCCATTTCAATTTAAATTAGCAAACGAGCTCCGAATTTGATCAAACTTGGAGGATAGGTTAAAAGAATTATGAGGAACTCAAATCTGAAATCAGATTTTGAAATTGAGTATGTTTGGTTCGAAATTCAAATTTAAGTTTGAATTTGAACGTGCCCTCATTTAATCCTCGGAATAAATAGTATATGAAAACTAAAATTCTCCAAATTTGAAACTTAGTCTCTTGAATACAGGAGAAATGCATCTATGCTCTCACATATAGGCCTTTGTAAAATCTGAATAGAAATCCTTTCAAAAGATTCAAGTTGCATTTAAATTCCCTCCACTCTACTCATAGAGGAGGTGCACATGAGTTAGAGTTTTAGGAGTGTAATTATTTCCTCTAGGTTAACATGTGTTGAGCATGGGCTAGAGAAATTTTTTAACTCCCTCACATGTCCATTTATGTGTTCATCATTTCATGTGACACAATTATATTCTTTTGTTGCCTTAACTTTGTTTTATGAGCTGACATCAAACTTTACAAAAGTTAGGGCTGTTACAACTTTCTGGAAACTAGATTTTCAGAGGGTTCTAATGGAATTGGTTTCATCTAATTTGAAGATTCCTAGAAAAGATATGAGCTAAACATGTTCGGAGAAAATCTGAAAAATGTTTATGGACATTTTTCATTTTCTCTGGAACAGTTCCATTAATCACACCATTAGGTGGATCAAATAAGCTTGAATGGATCTGAAATTTTTATGGTAGCTCAGGGAAAATTTTCCACTAAAGGGTTCTCCAGTTAAAATTCTAAACAGTTTAAACTTTGAAGAAATAATTCTGGAGAAATAAATATTTTCATATAGTGAAATTTGAATTGTTGGAAAGTACTCAGAGAGCTGAATCCAATATATTTTGGTTCACTCGATTTGGAGTAACCTAGCCAAAGTTATGTGAGTTTAAAGTTTGAACTAGAATCTGAAATTCGGGAAATGTTTAAATTCCTGCACGTGGGACCGGGGCTACGTGGCGCTATTTGTGAGAAAGACACACGGGTTCCCAGAATTGCAACATACAGCCGCACTCCGATCCGGGGTCACAGAAGATCCGGTCTGGCTCGAAACAGTGGCTGACATGTGGGACCCGCGCCCATGTTCTTCCTCCCCTCGCTCTCGCGCGCGCCCACGCCGCCCCTCGCCGGAGTTCGACGAAACTTGCTTCTCTGGCCACCTCCCGCGCTCTAGCTCGCCGCTAGGCTCTAAACCAACATGAGGAGCACTTCAGTGAAGTTTCCCTGCGCCGGCAATGCCCCCTACTTAGCTTACGATGATATAGCGGCTCACACTGACTCCGGCAACGTCGGCCGCCACCTCTATCCCACCAGACCCTGAGTTTTCAAGCTCTACAGCACTGGTGTGACATGTATATGCTCGACTTGAACTCGGTTTAGCTCGGGAGAGGCTCTATGTGAGCTCGCACCATGCGCCCTAGGCGGTTTGTTACAGTCGCGAACGAAAGATCATGAAATAAGCCGGCTACCGAGACTTTCTCGCTAGGGTTCCAAAGAGAAATCGTTCACCAGCTAGTCTAGCTCCTATACGCAAGAATTGGTAACCTAAAAACTATTAAGGAGTGAGAATTCGATCACTTCGTACCCAATCATCGGTTTGTGCAGGCCAGTGCGAAAATCCAAAATTATAGCTCGGTCGTCCGCGGCTTGACCAAAGGCTGAGAGAGAAGCAGCACCGGTCGCCGACGCATCCTCGGGTGTGCTTTCTCGGGCGTGAAAATCACCCGGTCGGGCTGTCCACGAGAGCATCTCGTGGCGGTAACTTTCGGTCGCCGCGAGCACCGTCGGTTCTAGGGCTGGGAAGCTCAAAAATGGATCGCTTGTGTGCTGTGAAAGTGGAAGACAAGCAACCGGTGTAATTTTACAGCTCGGGGACGTTCAGTGCAACCGTGGTTTTGCTAGCGCCCGATCGCGCGACAGCAGCGGCGGTGGCGGCTCGGTTTGTGCTCACGAGGAGGAAGCAAAGCCGGTTTGTTTCTGTTCGTGAGCAAACGGAGCATACCGAAGAGGGATAAGACGTCGGGCAGCTGGTCTCCAGCGCGAGGAAACAAAGTAGGAGCTGGCCGGCGTTTTGGTTTTGTGGCGCGCGCTGCCTCAGCCCGAGAAAACGAGCAACGATGCCTCAGTCGGTTCCCCTTGGCCGTGTGTCTGACAGGGGGGTCCCACCACCCTAATTTGTCCTCAAAACTTCAATTTTCCACTGCTCCAAATATTGGTGATCCTCCTGCCCTTTGCAATTTTATCAAACCACAAAATGGCCAGTTGAGTTTGAATAATTCAAAGTTCAAAGTGGTTTAAATGAAATTTCAGCAAATGTGCAATCTGAATTTCCAATTCAGCTTGAATTTGCCCCACAAGCTCATGTCAAGATCAATCCTAAATGAGATGAAACTTGGTGGAGTAGTTTATAAAAATGTGCTGAGTGTGAATATGAATCCTACTTTTGAATTCCTAGGATAAATGGAGTTTGAATTTGAATTTAAGTACAAACTAGCCTTTTACTAATTGTACCCAAAAATACCTCAAAAGGTTTTGGATTTGGGTGAAATTTGGCATGAGCATTCCTAACAAAGTTTAGGAGTTAAACATATGCTCAGCCCCTATATGATACATGTGGGAAATACCACTTTTGCATTTTGTGATTTTATCTCCTAATGAATCTCTTGATAGTGGTTACTTGCTCTTCAAATGTGTTCATATGATTTCCATAAATGAGGTGAGGTGTGGTGTGATGAACACTTTTAGCAAATGAAAAAACTTGGGCCCTTACATTTCATGTACCTCATGAACTCGGTATTCATGCCGGAGTTGGACAAGTTCGTGGTGGTATTCATTGATGATATCTTGGTTTACTCCAAGTCGGAAGAAGAACATGCCGAACACTTGCATATCGTCCTTCAACAATTGCGGGGCCATAAGATTTATGCCAAGTTCAGCAAATGCGAGCTTTGGATCAGCCAAGTGCCATTTTTGGGACATATCATTTCTGAGGAAGGCATTGCGGTTGATCCAAGCAAAATTGAACAGGTGCTGAAATGGAAAGCCACCACTTCTGTCCATGAAGTCAGAAGCATCCTCGGTTTAGCGGGACATTACCGGAGATTCAATCCTAACTTCTCCAAGCTTGCTAAACCAATGACTGAATTATTGAAGAAGGGGACGAAATATGTTTGGAACTCAGCGTGTGAAGGAGCATTCCAAGCATTGGCGAAACATCTCACAACAGCCCCGGTCTTAGCTCAACAGAATACGACCAAGCCTTTCGACGTATATTGTGATGCGTCCGGTATCTGGCTTGGCTGCATATTGATGCAACAAGGATGGGTGGTCGCATATGGCTCGCTTCAACTTCAAAACCACGAGCAGAACTATCTGACTCATGATCTTGAGCTCGCTGCTGTGGTATTGGCGCTGAAAATGTGGAGACACTATCTTCTTGGAAAATTGGTGCATCTCTACACCGACCACAAGATCTTAAGATACATCTTCACCCAGAAAGAGCTTAATATGAGACAAAGTTGGTGGTTAGAATTAATCAAAGACTATGAAATTGAGATTCATTACCACCCCGGCAAGGCGAATGTGGTTGCCGACGCGCTGAGCCGGAAATCACATGTCCATAACCTTACCATTACACCGATGGAAGAGGAAGAACCGAGTTTGTACTTGGTTCCATATGGATCACTCTACAACATTGCTCTCAGCCCTACTATTAGAGAGGATATCATTGTAGCTCAGAAAATTGACAAAGGCATGGCACATCTCCGGAAACGAATAGACAGCGGTGATATCAAATGTTTCCGGAAATATGAAGAGGGGACACTATGGTTCATTGACCGCATAGTCGTATCCCGGAATATGGATCTGAGAAAGAAGATCCTTGATGAAGCACACATGTCTAAATTTCCATTCATCCTGGCAGAAACAAAATGTACCAAGACTTGAAGAGTAAATTTTGGTGGACACGGGTGAAGCAGGAAGTTGCAATGTACATATCCGAATGTGATACGTGTAGATGAGTGAAGGCGGATCACATGAGGAAATCAGGGCTACTGCAACCCCTGAAAATTCCAGAATGGAAATGGGAAGATGTGAGCATGGATTTTATTGTGGGATTACCCCTAACCTTTCACAAGCAAGATTCCATTTGGGTAATCGTTGACCGGTTTACCAAATCAGCTCACTTCATTCCCGTGCATACACATTTTCATGCCAGCAGGAATGCGGAGTTGTACATTGCAAGAATCTTATGCTTGCACGGGGTACCCAATACCATAATCTCAGATCGAGGGGCACTGTTTGTGGCTCGTTTTCTGGGAGCAGTTGCATGCTGCTTTGGGTACCAGACTGATTAGAAGCTCCGCCTATCACCCTCAGACAGATGGGCAAACTGAGAGGGTGAATCAAGTGTTAGAAGACATGCTGAGACGTGTTCGATCCACCACGGTAGCAATTGGGATGATCATATACCATTGGCGGAATTCTCCTATAACAACGGCTATCAAACAAGTATCAAGATGGCACCATATGAGGTTCTCTACGATCGCAGATGCTGCACCCCATTGAACTGGTGCGAGTCCAATGAAAGGGTCACGTTCGGGATTTATTTAGTGAACGACGCCAGAGAGCGAGTTCGGGTAATTCAAGCAAACTTGAAGGCCGCCCAATCCTAACTGAAGAGTTATGCTGATAAGAGGCGTAGGCCGCTGCGCTTTGACGTCGGGGAACACATTTACCACCGTGTGTCTCTGATGAAAGGCGTTCACCGATTTGGCGTGAAGGGGAAACTCGCTCCCCTATTTATTTGATCCTATGCCATCACCGAGAAGTGCGGACCAGTGGCGTATAGACTGGAACTACCACCATCTCTCGCTGGTGTTCGCAATGTTTTCCATGTTTCACAACCCCGCGAAATGTCTAACGTATCCAGCTTCTGTTCCCACTGAAGACATTGGCGAGTTGCAACCGGATTCAACCTACGCTGAATATCCAGCGGAAATGATTGATGAGAAGGCTCGGACAACGCGTAACCGAATGCTGTGGTTCTACATGATCTTGTGGAGCAACCCCACCGCTCAGGAAGCGACGTGGGAGAGTGAAGATTTCCTTCGCTCAAACTACCTGGATTTCATGGCGTCTCAACACGGGTAATTCCTCTTACATCGTTGTCTCTTCTTTTGTAATCTCGGGACGAGATTCTTTTAAGGGGGGAGGGATGTAAAAGGCCAAGGTTTTACTTGCTAGAGTGTTCATCACATCATCACAACCCAGCTCATTTTGGGGAGATCTCATGACCTCATGTGAAGAGTAAGTAGCCACAATCAATGGGTTGATTAGAGGAAGAACTCAAAAATCCAAAAGTAGGATTTCACACATATAAACATGAGAGGCTGAGGTCACCATGAGGCTCTAAACATTCTTAGGAGTGCTCATTCCAATTCTCATGCAATTTCAAACTCTTTCGAGGCACTTTTGGATACAATTGCAAAAAGGGATAATTTCAATGCAAATTCAAATTTCAGCTACTTTCATCACTTGGATTCAAAAGGTGACGTCACATTCAGACTCGGTACATTTTTCTGAGTTACTCACCAATTGTAATCCTCATTGGAGTTCACCTTGTCAGGAGCTATATTTGAATTAATTCAAAACTGAATTTGAAATTCAAATTCATGTCTGAATCGAATTTAGCTAACCCAGCTCAAATTTTAGGAATTAAAAATCAACTCAAGGCTTAATGACTAAGTCTACAAATTAATGTGGAGTAGCCGAGAAAATATCAGTGATAAAAAATTGAAAAGAATTACTGGAGATGGGACCCACTGGTCAGTGACTGAATTTACACTGAACCGACTCAAACAGACAGAAGCTCTCGCAGGCGACCGCCGATCGATCGCGTGCAGCCAGCTCGCTCGGGGAACACCACCTCACGGTGAAAAGTTTGGCTCAAAGTCCAGCACACGAGCTGCTTCGACCGTTCTCTTCGTTCCCGAGTGAAAAACAGCTCACTCCTCGCCGTTCTTTGCTCCCACTCGTGAGTTTCCTTCCACCTCTCTCTGTCCACCGGCGACCGGCCAATCTCGGCTGATTCACACACCGATACCAGAGAAGAAATGGTGCGCCTGCTTGTGCTGAAGCTGTAGGAGAGAACCGTTTGCCATGCCATGCGGTGTAGAGCGAGTATTTGTCACTTCTATCCACGGTGTGTATTAGGGTTAGCGATCGGTCAACAGTGAAATTCGTTCCACAGAGGCAATCGACGCTTGAGCTGAAGCCCACACACGTTCTAGAGGTCCTTGCGCTTCTCCTCGATCAAGAACCGGCAAGAAAGATCCACCAGAACCCTAGTTTCACCGAGGAACAGTTCAGCGGAAGAGGGGGTCGCCGGTGAGGTCCGGTTTGCCGGCTGTTTGGGTCCAAACCGAGGTCATGCCGAGCTTCCCGAGGCTGCCCTGAATGTGGTGACACGATTAGCGCGCGAAGGGGTGGTCGGAATGATGGGAACACGTTGCCGATGAGGCACAGTGGCATAGCGCTTGTCGCTGGCGAGCTACGGCGGTTAGCCAGTGATAGCGAGGTGTCCATCGTGTTCAGCATCCAAAGTTAGGTTGGTGCGGCGAGTTTCACCGTCACTGGTGAGCTAGGTCGCCTGGAACACCGACCTCGCCGGAGCTCTGGCAGCTCGGGGCGGCAGCGTCGCGAGGTAGATGAAAGCCCCGGTCCACGTGTCAGTCACAGAGCTAAGCGTGCGCGGGGTTAGTTTAAATTAAACGTGCATGGCCCGCTGTTAGTCTCTGTTTAGGCGCCGGAAGGGATTTTCTTTAGGAAAATAAATCAGGAATTAGCCCAAGCTTTAGATATTCATAACTTTGTGTAGAATTGTCCATATTTAGTGAACCAAATTTTGTTGGATTTAGCTCTCTGAGTACTTTCCAGCAAAACAGGTTTCATCCTTTGAAAGTCTCTAGTTTTCCAGAATTAATTCCCTAAATTTTAAACTGTTGGGAATTTTCCCTGGAGATCCACTTTGTGGAAAATTTTCAAATTTGGCTACTATGTTCATTGTGATATCCTTGAGTCTCATGTCAAATTTCAGATCCATTCGAATTCATTTAGTCTACCTAATGGTGTGATTAAGTGAACTGCCCTGAGAAAATAGAAAAATGTACAGAAACGTTTTTCAGGATTTTCTCAAGTCTTAATTAGGGCATAACTGCTCTAGGATTCTCCAAATTACATGAAACAAACTCCATTACATCCATCTCAAACTCTATTTTCTGAAAAGTAATGGTTTGATCCATGAAAATCACTGGAAATACTTAGGGGCTCTAGTAAAGGCCATCTAACTATTTATTTGTGCAGGGCTCAAATGAGCTTTGTTTCAAATGAAATTTGGTCAAGTCTCTGGTTAGGTTCTTCTCAAGCCACAGTAAAAATTTCAGAGCCAAAAGGGATGTCTAGCTAGAGTCATTGTCTTTATCTGCTAAATTCAACACATTTGCATTTAATTTGACATATCGTCAAATTGACTACGTGTAGTCGCTGAAAGCAAAGAAACCCCAGAGATACTGTACTTCATATCTCCAGAGGAGACACTAACCCCTGACCAGCAGCAACAAGGCAAGCCCCGGTTTGCACTTAACAAATTTTATCAAGTTTTTGCTTTATATTCACTTAGCTTGAAGTATGTATGTGCATTAGGTGTAGGATGATTGAAATTCCAAATGCATAACCAGATTATTCCAAAGGGAGTGAGGGTAGTGTCTAAGACCTCGAGTAGGTCATGCTTTGCTTAATGTTTACGATTTCAATACAAGTCGAGTAGTTGGAATCTACTCGCGAGTATAGGATCCGCCACACACCGGATTGGTTCGATATGTGAGACAACTTTAGTAAGAAAAATGAGACTAGGCAGGGGCTAGGACACAGCAAGAGGATGTCTTTTGTGCGTAGCCCTGTCCGTGTTGATTGAGGACCGATCCATGTGCGGCCCATGCTGATCAGGTTTGAATGTACCGAAGGCATATCGGATATATGGGGTCCAATAAACTGATGTAACCTAAACATCCGGGTGTCGAGGCATAACACACCGATTTATTGGTGTAGGTTGAGCGCAGCAAGGTGGAAATCCGCTAACGGGCATAGAGTGATGCTCCGTAAAGGGAACCTCATGTCCGTTTCGGTGCGACCGGTTCGATGTTTGGGCTATTTGGTGAAAGGTTGTTCCGTACAACATCGACGGAGCGTGCTGTGCAGCTCCGAGGATGGACGTACGTGACATGCTATTCGGGTATCCCTGCAGGTGTATATCGAGTCGGTTCGCCGTCCCTCACGGTAATGAGTACCACTTGGTCACTGAGTTGTGACGTAGGTAAAAATATGAAATGTTTGTGATTCATTACTGCTGTCATGAATAACTTGTATTTCTACATGTGTGCCACCAAATATTGCAAACTAAATTTAAGATTTGTGAACCGTTAACTTGTGGCTAAAAGATGAATTAAGGATGAACTTGTAGGCATGTCCTTTTGCTGCAAACTTTCACCCTATATTCGAGTATGACCTGCATGTAGAGTTTCATGTGTAGGAGAGTCGGTTAAGACCTGCTGAGCCATCGTGCTCACGGTTGCTGCTATGAGTGTTTGCAGATGAGGAGTACCCCACGGACTCGCAGTACGAGTCCACCGGCGAGGGCTACCCTCCGCCGGGGACTAGGGCTGTGTGGGAGCCATACACGCTGCGGTGATGCTGAGTGGAGCTAGTGTGGGTTGTCCGTAGGGCCGGACCACTAACTTTTGCTAGTTAGGTATTGGCGTGAGTTGTACAAATACTTTCCGCTGTAGTAGACTCTGTACAGGAGTTATAAACTGAAGGTTGTACTACTTTTGTACAAATTCAGGATGTTTCAATGTAATACAATGTTTCCTTATCGTGTGTGCTGTCGGGTGTCGCATCGTGCGGCACCATTCTCTATGATCCTGGATTGTACGGATTTTTGTCCATCGCAGCTGTGGATACGGCCGATTGAGAAATTGCATCGGTCGCTGTGGTGGCTGCCAGCGTTGACCCAATGGTGTGCGATACACCATCCGATATTTCTGGGAAGGACCACCTCCATCTCCGCTGCTCTGCGGCATGCTTCTTTTCTTCTAGACCACAGCTAATTCCTTGCTGGTGTCCTCTTGCACAATCGCAGCATCAATCATCTCGTTGAGGCTGCCACGGTTGAACATGGCAACCTTGTCCTTCAGCAGCGGATTCAGCCCCTTGTAAAAGAAATCCCGCCTCTTCTCATCCGTATTGGCGTGATGGGAAGCATAGAGGGCGAGATCATTGAACACACGGGTATACTCCGGTGCGTTCCGGTTCCTTGTTGCAGATGGAGGAATTCTTGTGTCTTCCTCTTCATGAGAACCGGCAGAATGTGATAGGCCGTGAAGGGCGTCTGGAACTCCGCCCAAGTCAATACTCGCTCGGTGGGTTGGGAGGCGCAGAAGTTCGCCCACCAAGCGCTCGCGGACCCCATAAGTTGCTGGGCGGCGAACTATGTTTTCTGCTGCTCACTCACGCGGAGCAGCCTGAACTTCATCTCCATCATGCGGATCCAGTTGTCCGCATCGATGGCTCATACGCATGGTAGAATACTGGGGGATGCGTAGCCATAAAATCAAAGTAGGAACTCTGCTGGCGTTCCTCTCGGTCTTGACGCCTCTCAAGACGAGACGTATTCGCAATCAGCGTCTGCAGCAACTCAGTATGCTGCTGGAGCGAGCGCCATGGCTGCAACTATATCGGCCAACGTGACCATTGGGGGTGGTGGTGGTTATGGCTGCTGCTGCTGTTCCGAGGAAGTCTCTGGAGGCTGTTGGGAGGCTTCTCCCCCCTGACTTGAACCCCCAACCTCTGGGTTGGTGCGAGTGCCAGTTATTCTGAAATTCAAAACAGCGTTGATCAGCACATGTCATACTCAAAATTCCATCAAAGCAGTATGGTAATGCAGTGATACATGGAGAAAGTTGCACAACATTCATATATATTGATAAAGCAAAAACTTTATACAATATATATTATTCTTGGTTCAAAATTACAGCCACTTTTGAACATCTGAGAAGTCGTGCTCATGTGGTCACTACATATCCACAAGCTACTGTTTTACACGACATGCCTCTGTTAGCAAAGTTATTATATACAAGCAACCTCGCTGCCCTACTCGGCAAAGGAAACTCCATAGTCGGATTGGAAGTCGACCTCTTGCGGTTCGTCCTCCTCCTCTGGTTCTGCTGGTGGCTCAGGGTCCATGACCTCCTCTTTGGGTTCAGGTTCCGGCATCTCCGGAATACCGAGAACCACAAGTACTGCACCTACCATTGGTAGTCCCATTACCAAAGGTACGAGGTCCTGCAAAGCATGCACCTCGTCCATGGTCTGGTTGTAGTCCATCTCCAAGTTCTGCCCCTCCTCAATTGCATCATCACGCTCTTGAGTAAGGACATCGTTCTGCAGGGTCAAAGCCGGTACTTGTTGCTGCCAAGCCGTGATGTTGACATGGCTTTTCTTCTACGCCTTCTTCAGCCGACGCATCTAAAAATGTTGGTCATTCAGTTGCTTTATTGTCGGGAGAAGCACATTACGGAGTGTGCAGTGGGCACTCTCGAAACGGCGGCTTGTGCTCTCCAGGAGCTCCTTGGCAAGAAAAGCCGTATGGACAGCTTGGCTGTCGATCACGTTCTTTCCTGCCGTCAGATGGAGGCTGAGATTCGCCTCCGCTGGATTATACCATGGGAAACTGAGATCAGTTGCCGCAAAGTACTGCTCCCACCACACGTGGTTAGCTAGTCCCTCCACTGGGACAAGCGTATATGGAGTTCCCTCCATATCTCTCACGTGTAGCTGGCAGAAGCGCGACATGGTGTCGCGGGCTGCTACTTGCCACATATCCTCCTGGTGTCTCCCTTTCACCGTGATGGTGAACGGTGCCCAACCCGTTGGCGTGGCTCCTGCCGGAACATCGACATGTATGGTCCATGTCGTGTTCCCCTCCTCGCCTTCTTCCTTGGCCAGGAAGCGTGGCATCTCCACATACCTGAAATATTAAAGCATAAGCTTCAACAAGTCCGGATAACCATGGCATTGAGAACAATGGGACACCACCCGTCCATTCTCCAATTGTTTATCCGCTTCCATCTGTGGAAACATATTTGAAAAGGTAAAATACTTATTCCAACAGTAAAACAGGAAGTTATAATAGAAAACATGTCATTGAACTCAGAAAAATTTGGAAACATAAATCAAACTCAGAACAAATTTGATTTCTGGTCTGCTGCCCAAACTGACAGTACTGACCAGTTTTCCTTCTAACCAGATTTAGACCATGTTAAGGGCGAAATCAGTTCTGGAGTACAACATCAAAGTTAAAGTTAACTTCAATATATTTCCATAATGTGTTTGTTTGCCCTAAGATCTGCTCTGGTTAAAAAGTTATGAGATATCAAAGTTGACAGAATTTCTGGACAAAATTGGGCAGCACCTCCCTGCTTCAGGTACTGACTTGATCCAAGAATTCCAGTTAATTCTATACCAAATTTGACAAAACATTCTGTCACAAAGTTGTAACCTATCTCATGAACTTTTCAGAAATGTATCATTTACTATTTTTTGATTTTTATGTAGGAATTTATGGTCATTTTACAGAGAGTATTTACTCTACCCTGTTTTCTGGATATTTCGACAAGTTAAGGGATGAAACACCTCTGGACATAAAAAGAAAAGTTGTAGAACTCGTCCAAATCTTTCCATAAGTGTATCATACCACCCAAATGTCGAAAGAACTCAACCTCTAATCTCTGTATAGCTTCATAATTATTTCAGCTGAAAACAGAGGACTCTGTTCCTAGCCTTACATAAGTTGAAACTTGCTTAATTTTGAAATCCAGATCAAGGGAAGGAGTTTAATTAAGATTTTAGTGCTATGGATCAAAATTTTTTACTTTTACAATGAAGTTTATCATTTAGTTGACTGTGACGTTGAAGTGTCACCATAACATGCCGGTACTACGTTCTTCACAAAGAAAACCTATACCGGACTTAGCCGTCTTCGTTAATTCAGTGGCACTAATCGACCCTCGCATACATTTTCTACTCGACTACCGATTCGTGGTTAGACTACCTGCATGAGCTCACACAATTATCAGGTTCAGTTGCACACTGAACCCGGCTCCATAATAGTTTCATACACCCGTCCATTGTCAGTCACACGGGTGTTATCAAGCCGAACACGCCTTGAGCTACGTGTTCACGTTACCAACCACGTGACGGGGTCTCCACCTACTTGCCCATAGCATGCCGGGGTCGTAGAGGATAAATAAGCTGACCGGGTTACCTGCCACCCGTGAGGCTCCACCCTTAAGCTTGTGTGCAATGGTGGACAGCACATACATGCACCCCCAAGACATAAACAGTCCGGAATGCAGGATTTTCTGACATAACAAATAGGTTAGTGTTTCCACTTTTGTATACACTAATAACATCCTTATATGGGATCATACTTGTTCCTCACCGACTTTTTGAAAATCTAGCCTTTTTCAGTGTGTTAAACCTCAACGATGCTCTGATGCCATGATGCGAGGACCCAATGGTCCCGACATTCCAGGATCTCGCTTATGGATGCTACGATACAGAGCACCGGATAACACACCGAAAAGACGATAAGTGGAAGCTAAGTTTTATTACACCAACTCGTTTATGAACAAAGTTACATCAAAATATCGCTATAGTCTACACTCATGGGCGTAGACTATGCAAAAAGGTTCACGTTCATCCTGTGAACATGTTCCTACTAGCACACATGCATCCACTAACATGGCGGCGTGCACGGCTCCCACTCTATGGTGGTTCCCTCTAGGGGATTCGTCTCCTCCTAGGGAGCCTCCTCATATTTCCCTGCAAATGCGTCAACAACAAGCAGTGAGCACGAAGGCTCAGCAAGACTAACCCATCTCATCTAAACATGCAACTGTACATGCTGGAACTTAAGGTACAATGGGAATGTACTTTGCATAAGGACTTGCCTAATTAGTAAACTCTTACTTTCAAGTTTTAGCTTTAAATTAGTGGAAAACCTTGTGCTAAGTCACATAGGAAGTCCTCAATCAAAAAAGAAACACATTCCTCTTATGTGCCCTGCCTAAGGTTGAAAAGAACTTTAATTTGCTGTAATCTAAAGCACTTCATTAACAATTAACTTAAGACTATCAAACAGAAACTTTTACTCATGATATCTAGCCTGTTCCTTCTACGTCATGGTACAGTGAACAAGTGGTACTTACTAACCGTGAGGGACGGTGATTATAATCGATTTACACCTGCAGGTTTATCAGAATAACACGTCACATATGCCCGTGGTCGATGTTGCCTACAGCAACCATCCCGGACGTCGTACGCAACAACGTTTCACTCGTTAGCCAAGTGTTGAACTGGTCTTATCGTCTCAAGCAGGAGGTCTCTACGTGGAGCAACCTACAGTGTCCGCTAGCCGATTTATCCCTCGCTGCTCTCAACCATCCCCTTTGGACGACAAGCAATTCCTCAACATGTCGCTACCCGAATTACATCTGTTTCCCGCTTCCCATATAGCCGGTATGTCTTTGGTACAGTTCTAGCTTGTTCAACAGGCCGGCACACGGCTTGGTCCTCAACCGACACAAGCAGAGCTATGGCACACAGGACCCAACATCCTGCTGCCCTTACTCTCCGCTCGGTCACATTTTTATGCCATGTGATTAATTGTCTATCTCTCTAACCGAGTAGTGTGACTTTAGGCCTATTCTTGCTGTAGTTCCAACTACTCGACTTGTACCAAATCCAATACCATTTTAGCATTGCGATGGCTACTCGAGGTTCAAATCTTAGACCCAACCCCCTGGTTCTCTTGCCTATGCAATTGGGTTTCAAATCAAGACTCTAATGCACATAATATGAAATTCATAACAGAAGTGACAAAACAATAAACTTTGTAAACAGGTTAATGGAAACCGGAGCTTGCCTTGCTGCTGGTAGTTGACTAAAGATTCTTCCGGAGGAATAAAATACAATATCTCCGGGTCTTCCTGAATCTTGGAGACTACACAAAAGAAATAACAAATGTCTGTTATTTTAAATGCACATGTGTTGAATGGAGATTGTGAAGACTATAAGTATAGCTAGACAGCCCTTTTGACTGAAATTTTTACTGTGATTTGGTGACAACCTAAACATAGACTTGGCCAAACTTCATCTGAAGCAAAGCTCATTTGCGCCCTGCACAAATAAATGTATACTTGGCCATAATTAGAGCTTCTAAGGTTTTCTTGGGACTATCATAGAGCAAGCCATTACTTTCTGGAAAATAGAGTTTATTATGGTTCTAATGGAATTGGTTTCATATAATTCAGAGAATCCTAGAGAAAGTTGTGGGCTAAAGAAGTTCAGAGAAATTCTGAAAAATGTTTCTGAACATTTTTCTTTTTTTCTGCGTCAGTTCACTTAATCACACCATTAGGAGGATTTAATGAACTCGGAAGGATATTATATTTTCATGTGACTCAAGTATATTCAATTGAACCTCGCGCCGGGGCCATGCACGCACCGGACAGGGAGATGGCGCATATCGTTCCCTGGCTATAGTGGACCATTCTCAATGATCTTTGGCGCTACACGTTCCTTAGAACACAGCCTAGCAGCCGGGCAAGGTGGCGCAGCATGAAAATGACGGGAACCCAGTCGGCATCAATGGAAGCGATCGGTGGCACGGCGCCAATGGTGAACACCGAGTCCCTAGCCTTTCCCGATGACCTGAGCGGCCATAAAGCATCACTAGGTTTGTGGAAGGTGATGGTGCACTCAAACCCTGCTGCAAAAGACCGGAAGTAGGAGCTCGATGGTGACCCGAGCTCTTTTTGCCACCGGCGGCAAAATTCCGGCACATAGATCATCAGATGGACGGTTCTTCATGGTTTTGGGCCAGGGTGATCGTGAGGCATCCTAGATGATGTGGCTAGACCAGAATCGGAGTTGATCAAACACGTGGAACGAATTTCCCATTTTGGTTTGCTTCAGTTCTACATGGTGATCATCAAAAAACGTGAAATTCCGGCTAGCCGGCGTTATGAGGGAGCTAGGGAGTTCAGGAGAAGCAACTAGACTTCATGGCTAACCTCTGGGTGCAGTTGGTCGCTCTGGAGGAGCTCGCAGTTGGCTGGGCGACGGTGATCAGTAGAGGTGCGGCGGTGGTGAACAGGGGATGTCGAAAACGGCTCGGTGTAGCTCGGAGGAAGCCGATCACGAGCTGGAAATGGTGCGAGGACGTTGAGGTGTGGTCGGTGATCTCATTTGCAGCCTCAGCTCGGCGTGAAAGCCTCTGGTTAGGCCGGTCGACGGTGGAGCAGATAGTTCAGGTGAGCGGTGAAGTTTGCGCGTGTGTTCGGTGCGAGCGAGCGACGATCGGTGGATAAATGGTCTTTGAACGCTGGTTGCTCAGGGATAAGCAGCTACAGATGTCGCCCGGCTGCAGGAAACGGCGAGAAGGTGGTGGCACCGGCTCCAGCGCCGTGGCGTCCGCAGGTGAGCGTGCGAGAACCCGAGCAAGCAGCTTTGGGGTCGGTTCTTTTGACTGTCAGGCTGACAGTGGGTCCCACCAATTCAAATTTGTCCTCACAAATTGAATTCTACACTGTTGTAAATTTGTGAGACTCTCCTGTCCTCTAGAATTTGATCAACTACCAAATTGGGATTTGGTTTTTGTGATTTCCTGACTCCCGGCTTAATAGGATTGATAGAGTACTCATACCACCAAGATATACCTTCTTTTACAGAAGCCCACCCGCAAAGGACTCCGGGATTAAGCATGCTTGGCCCGGAGGAATTTGGGGATGGGTGACCGACCGGGAAGTCTTCCCGGATGCGCACTAGTGAGGACAAAGTGCGCAGAAAAGACGAGTGGTGGTATGTGGGGCCAGTCTATGATCCTAGAGAGTTGTCATAAATGGTATCAGAGCCGACCCTCACAGTTTCACGGGTGTGTACGGGTCAGTGGGAAGGATACGGTAGCGTATGGGTCAGCGACGTGGGTATGTATGCATGACGCGTGGGTCCTCTGCGTGGGACACGGTATGGTACGTATGCTGCTAACCGGACATACGGTATCCGTATGCCAGTACTGAACGTACGGACATGGCTAAGAGGGGGCGTTCCTATCTTGGTGTTGACAGACGAGGACGTCGATCTTCCAAGGGGGGTGGATTGTGTGATATCCTGACTCCCGGCTTAATAGGATTGATAGAGTACTCATACCACCAAGGTATACCTTCTTTTCTGGAAGCCCACCCGCAAAGGACTCCGGGGTTAAGCGTGCTTGGCCCGGAGGAATTTGGGGATGGGTGACCGACCGGGAAGACTCTTCCCGAGTGCGCACGAGTGTGGACAAAGTGCGCAAAAAAGAAGAGTGGTGGTATGTGGGGCCAGTCTATGATCCTAGAGAGCTGTCACAGTTTTTTGAAGGAATCAATTTGTAGAATTGGTTTGCATGGATTTGCAGCAAATGCGAAGTTTGAAATTCAAATTCTGTTTTGAATTTGCTACACTAGCTCATGTCAAGATCAATCCCATATGGAATGAAAATTGGTGGATGAGCTCATAAAAATGTGCTGAGTGTGAATAAGAATCCCTCTTTTGAATTCATGTCACTACTATAACAAGCTTCATCTCACACGGCTTTAAACGTATTATCACACGCGGTTTTCAAGACCACTTGAAACGAAGAGACTGTGATAATCAACAATTTTCACAGGTGGAAACTTAAGCAGCTCGTGGAAAAAGTTGTCACAGGCGGTCTTAATGTTCATGAATCCATCTGTGAAGACTCTTTATCACAGGCGGTTTGTAACGTAAGAGTATCCGTTTGTGACAACTCCATTATCGCAGCCGGTTCTATACCTACGACAAGCCGCCTGAAGAATTTTTATCACAGATGGTTTGTAATGTAAAGAGTATCCGCCTGTGATAACTCCATTATCACAAGCGGTTCTTTACCTACGGCCGTCCGCCTGTGAAGAATGTTTATCACATGCGGATTGTAATGTAAGATTATCCACCTGTGTAACTCTATTATAGCAGGCGATTCTTTACCTATGACTAGCCGCATGTGTAACTCTATTATCGCAGGTGGTTCTTTACCTTTGATTAGCCGCCTATAAAACTATATTATCACAGGTGGTTCGTTACACATGATAAGCCGTCTGTGAAATTATATTATCACAAGCGGTTTGTTATGTACTACATGCTGTTATTTCTAATTTCCAGGTCAATTTCATATGCACATTAACACACAGTAGAAACGATATGTTCTGACAAGAATCATCGACACAATATTACCAAAAAGTCATCTCATATACATATATGTAAGTACAATACATCTCAATTCATAGTTTATAAGTTTTTCACTAAAAACCAATCAGTATACTTGCAAAGTTCTGGCACATCAGCTATTACACTAAGAAAATTTCGCAACGCATGAAGTGACACAGTTCACTCAAAATCTTATCAGCTCCTCCACCAGGCATATCTCTAGAAACAGGCCATTCGTCGTCCACATTCTTCGTGTGCTGCAACGAAACACATAACAAGGTTTAGAATGTGTTGGTGACAATGACAACATAATGGTATTAAAATACGCTAGTTACAACGACAACATAATAGTATTAAAAATACAATATTTATCTTAAGGATAACTTACATCCACACGATTCACTCTATATTCGCAGACGGTCTGAAGATGCTCGCATACATAATACCCACATAAGACGCTCCTAGAGTCGTGATCCCCTGAGGTGTGATGTGGTCAATTTCATAATCTTCATAATCATTATCAATGATCTGAAGAACTTGCACCATGACATAATACAACGGAAGTGAATTGCCATTGACAATGGCAACCTGTTTTGTTTTGTTCCCTGCTCTGCCGATCGATAAGAAGACGACAAGATGTGTCCTTAACAATATCATCGACAGGGAACTTATGGCTTGACCCCGAGCCTGGCACAAAACCTACACTGCTAGGGTAGGAAGTTGGAGATATTAAATGCTCCATTGCCATGTGAACCATCGCTCTATTCTGTGGCGTTAATTGTCCCAATTCTATAAGTTCATCTATTCTTTCTTTCACAGATGCCTTGACCTTTTGATCAATCGTGTCTTCAATTGTCTTCTTGAACTTGTCACGTCTTCTATATAACTCTTTATTGTTTGGGAAACCATCTCTCAAGGACATCTGAGAAGAGATTGCTCGAAACCGTCCACCGTGTTTAGGGTTGCCTAGGATAGCGGTAAGTTGGTCATTCTCCCTCTTCGGCTTGAAGAGACCCTTCAATTGCTTTTCAATTACTTCTTTAATTTTTTGCTCTACTTGGTTCACAGAGTCTGGCTTTTCATGTTTGCCCTCGATGGTCAAACCTGACTGAGCTAAGACCCACGACTTAGTTCTCTCATCGCAGCCTTGTAGCGGCTCAGGATTGCCCTTACTGACAGTTGCCTTGTAGTGGCAGACCGCAAATGATAATGGTATTTGTTATTTTTGGCAAGCTCTAACCTAGATTCACCTAGGGCTTTAGCCTTAGGTGTGGTCTTTTGACGAACAAATTCTTGCCACTGAGCTTGTGTGATTTTTTCCATCTTCTTCGGGCTAGGGACCTTATTGTCCTTAACATAAGCATTCATTTCACTCTTCCAGCCACGAAACTTCTTGCCTTTTGGGAACTTGAATTGTTTCTTTAACTTCTACCACAACTCATTCTTGTCCGCCTCAGGGAATTTTCTCTAATTTTCGGTTGTGATCGGCACGAGCTCTCTAACAAGACAACCACATGCATTTTGGTACTTTGTAACTGAATCCAATGGTTCTTGGGGAAGCCCACCTAGACTGACACATGTTATGTATATGATGCGGTTCAATGGACCCTTGTTGGGACCTCGTTGCCCTCATTTTCTCTTGACTGAATTTGAGGATTCAACCATTGAAGAACCTTATGTGGTTTTAGGAGCCAAAGTAACCTCGTTGTCTTGGCAATTAAGCTAGGTACAAAAGAATTATAAGGATTCATATTCTTGACAACCAACATTAACTTAAACCGCTGGAGTTAAGATTCGTGATTCATACCTTGTCGGCAGGATCATATTCCGGGTTGAGATCCTCTGAAGTTTTTTTAATTTTTATAAAGGATCCGATGGACTATGATACGATCCTGAACTGCTGGAGTAACTAAACTTCACATTGTCGGCCTCATTGTTACTACCAGCACCAGTCTTCTTAGGGCTTTCCATGTTAGAACTTGAAAAGCATCAAAAGGGATTTCTTGTAATAGTACTCAGTGATTACAAAGACATCCTAATATGTAAAATCACATACTAATATAAAATAGAGCGAACATGGTGGATTTACAAAGACAACATGTATCCCTGTTATATTACTCAGTGATTAGACAACAAAGACTACCTGTTAGCACAACAAGACTATCTCTTTTAACACAACTATTCTAAACAACTAATCGGTGCCGGTATGAACACACACAAAAAATGTAGAAGAAATAATTGAGCTAATTTTTCTTTGCTTTCTGATGTAAACAATTAATTTGCTCTATAAACAATTTGCTCTCTGGTCCACCTTCAAATTAAATATAAACGATTAATCTAAGCAATTGTCAAGGTCTCTAAACAAGTAATCTAAACAATCTAAATAATCTAAGGAGGGGGGCTCTGTGCAATGGGAGAGCGCCGACGGTGGGGGATGGTGGGGAGGGGGCAGCGCAGGTGGGGGTAGATGCCGTGAATGAGGAGGCGGTGCAGGAAGGATTAAGGAGCAGGGGTGCGTCGACGATGGTGCCGGAGGGTGGAGGGAGGCTGCGAGGAGGGCGAGGACGACACTCGGCCAGCGGCGAGGGCGAGGTGGGAGGCAGCACGGAGAGGGGGAGGGAAGGAGGCGGCGCGGGGGGCAGAGAAGGGAGGAAAGAGGTAGACGTACACAGATAGCAACGGCGACGGCGACAAAGCTCAGTGGCAAGGACGGCAAGGATGAAGCTCGGCGGTAAGCGCGGCGAGGACGGCAACGACGAAGCTCGGCGGCAAGGACAGTGAGGACGAAGCTTGTGGCAAGAGTTTTTGTGGCAAAGGAAAATTGTTGCAGCCTGATGGCGTCTAAGTGAAATCTCCAGGGTTGAGTTTTTCGAGGAGACCGAGCGGCCTTGTATAGGCGTATATTTTCTTAGGCGGCTCTTCGTTAAAACCGCCTGTGAAGATGTATTAGTGTAGGCGATTTGTAAATTGGAATTTAGAACCGCCTGAGCGGCCTTATATAGGCGCAAATTTCACATGCAGCTCTTAGTTAAACACCACGTGTGAAAAATGTTTAAATTATGTTCTTTCTACTATATTTGTTGGTGCCACTTCGCGCGCAGAGATAAATTCTAATTAGAATCGCCTGAGTGGCCTTATACAGGTGCAGATTTCAGAGGCGGCTCTTAGTTAAACACCGCCTGTGAAGAATGTTTAAATTATTTCTTTCTAGTATATTTGTCCGTTGCCACTTCGCGCGCAGAGATAATAAATGTGCATCATTGCCACAGTGAACATATATAACCGCAATCACATTGCAATTTAGAGATAAAAATTTGCAACCCAATGAACATTTCATAGTTTATACACATTGCGTGCCCTCTAAACTATACATTTCAGACTTATATTCCTATGAAGCTCCCATCGATCGATCTAAACTGTACCGTCGAGCTTGCTCCCAAACACGTCTCTTATATTCCTCTGGATCCTGAAAACAACATTGGCATTCTTTAAATTGACAAATGTCGAATGAGGAATGATATATAACCTAGGTTGCTCACAAACACAAAGTTACTAACCTTGATAAGTAGATTATAGCAATCCTTTTCAACATCAGGCTCATTTGGCTGGTGAAGCAAACGCTGAAATTCAAGTAGTAAAATTCTGACATTGATACTAGGACACCACCCCTACGAAATATCAATTTAAGCAACATAGGAAAATACATCAAATAAGTTTAGCAACAATTATTAATTACTTGGGCAAAATAAGTCTATGTGACAATCTTTTGATCAAGAACCCCAGGGTAGAGAAATCTTGAGCGATGGACATTCGGATGGAAAAAACAAGGTGGAAAGGCGCATCTCGGAGGTACCAAGGGATAGTCCTCCTAGAAGAAGATTTTCAGTGGGTAGTAACCACCTTTCCAGTCAGTCTACAAAGGAAATTCATTAATAAGGGATGATGGTTATACTGGATTGTTCTTATTCTTCATGATTTACTCCTTCTTTACCAGGGACAATGCACTGCCACTTCATTAAGTCTCCCGACTATGACTTCGCAGAGAAACCCTATGCAGAGAAATTGGACAACAAGTGACGCAAATGGCGAGCCATGAAATTGAAAATACCAAGAATAGACAAGACGGAAAAGCAAAACTACAGAGCGATCGGTGTGTCATATGTACATACATGGGGGTGGTTATTGCGCCAAACCAAACGCTCCTCCTTGAGTCAGCCATGTGCCAAGTCGTTAACAAAGTTCCCAGCCATGAACGACGACGACGATGTAGAATAGGAGGGAGTAGTGACGGCGACGACGATGATGGTGATGGTGAACAGTGGATGGCAGGCGGCGGTCACACACAGGAGTTGGTCGATTGCTAAGGGTTTGAAAAGAGAACGGGTGGAGTTGGACGGAAGGGAAACGTGCGGCCCGAGTAGGAGGTGCCAAGAACTTAATTGCGGCCGGTGGTGAAGATACGGACAAGATAAAAGCGTGTATTCCATTGTTGACAAAGGGAGACGAGCGGTCTGAGGAGGAAGAGCTAAGGAGAACTTAATTGCGGCCGGTACGGTGGTGCAGAGAAGTGCGTCCGGCGTGCGACCCTCCTCCTTCTCGAAGATGAATTAAACACCGCTTGCGAAGATGTATTATTGCAGGAGGTTTTTAATATATAACCGCCTGTGAAAAAAGTTTACTAAGTTTACTAAGTTTAGTATTAACTAGAACAGTAACACAGGACAAACCCACAGGAACATTTGGTTAGAAGAGTAACAGGGAACAAACATACGGTAACATCGTGACCAGAGTAACACGGGTCACATCAAGGATAACATACGTACAAGTGTTTACTTTTTCTTTAATCTTGGATAGATCATACCAATAATTATACCAGAAAAAAAATAACAGGGAAAAGTTGCATCAGGGTCATAGTTAAGTAAGAGGAAAACAAAGTAGGATTACCATGGGCACATCCATCCTTGAAAGTATTTCAAAAGAGGCTATTAAGGACTGCACAAACATCCAGTCCACATACATTGTCCACAAAAATTGAAGAATATAACTTCGAGTTCAAAACAGAATAACTAATATGAAAGCACGTCGAGGAGTTATCACATACAGCCATGGTTCCTCGCCATTCGACGGTGCCGGCTCTTCTTCTTATCACTATGTATTTCGGAATTGGAGAGCCCAACTTCCACAACATGATGTTGGATGGAATTGATGTCTTCCCGTTTCCATTGCTTCTGTAAAAGCCCCAAGTTCAGCATGCATAGCTCTTTGTAGAATTTAAATCTGCGGGGTTAAATCAAATTTTAACTAGGGTTTCAAATTTGAACTTTGGCTACATGAAATAGAGGAAAGGTTACAAAAGGAGTTTATCTGAAAAGGAAATAAACCCGGCAGTTAAAATGCAAGCACAAACGAGGGTTAACACCATGGGAATCAAATTCAAATGTTCAGAATTTTCTGCAACTTTTGAATTGAAATTTTTGGAGCCACTGATGTGTGGGAGGGGAGACTGCTGGTGGCCATACCTGTCATAGGAACAAAACCAGCTGATTGATTTTTTCTTCTATGGGAGCATGGCACCGAGGGGGAGGGCGAGCTCCAGCGAGCTGCCTGTGTGGTTGCTCCCGTATGGCAGTTCCTTCAAGTCTCAGCTGCCTGCTAAGTCTCACAGGTGCACAAACTAATTGCCTTTTCCCTGTTTACGCGACCACATCCTCAGTCCTTCGTTTCCTCGCGCGCAACCAAAGCAAAACGGCGCCTGTCCTCTCGGCCCTCATCGCCGATCGGGTTCCGGCAAGTTTGGTGCCCGGTGGAGCCATCAAACAGCGGCACCGGAGTTCCCTCTACCTCCCCAACACATTTTCAACTCGTTCCTGGCCATACCCGACGCGGCCGAGTCATTCTTCCTTCGGAGAAACAGAGCACACCGCGCCCCTGAGGTTCCATGTCGTCTGGCTGATTCAAAGCCTCTCCGGCACGCTCAAAACACCACAGAGGTGTGCCATGATGTATTGATCCTCCTCCCATAATCCCCTTGCTCTTCCTCGGCGCCAGCTCGCTGCAATCTGCCATTTACCATCGGAGTACATAAAGAGCCGACTGATTTAGAATCGGGAAATTCTTCCAACGTGGATGATCATCGCTCATGCAATTCAAACCACAGCTACTAGGGCTCCCAATGACCCCCCGTGCCGAAACCCTAAGCTAAACGGCCACCATATCATCTGTGCAACAAGAAATCGCCGCCGCTGGCAAAAATGGGTCGGTCCACCGTGGACACCCCTATTGCCGACGTTTTCGGCTCAGTCAGGGCACAGATTCACGTTCCCCAACCTCTAGTGATGGTGTACGGCACAATTTCTCATCGATTTAGGCTTGGGAAGGCTGTGTTCCTCATCGACGCCACGCATTTAAACCGCCCCACCGATGCTGACCCATCTCCGGCCGTTTTCGTGCGATGAAACCTTGCCCGGCACCTGCGCCGTGGTGTGAGGATGGTGTAGCACGAAACCGAATCGAAAATGGTGGAGAATCAAGGGAGAACAAGCTGCGCCACCCTCTTTCCGGCGTGCATGCGCGGGATCTGTCCCGAGGTTGAAGAAGAGCCCGACAGTGGGGGCCCACTGTCAGCCGGTGAAGAAATTTTCGGTGGGAAATTAAATCCAGAAATGGCTGCCTCTTTGCAAAACCATAACTCTGTGTAGAAAGCTCCAAAAATAGTGAGACCAATTTTTTTGGAATCCTTATGAAGAGTATTTTGCAGCAAACAAATTGCTAGCTATGAAAATGATTAGGAATTTCTGTAGAATTCTTTTTATTTATTCCTTTAGAGATTAATTCCAGGAATATGGCTTGATGAAATATTCCCATTTTTGGTCAGAAACTCTTTCTCCTAGTTCCTGAGCTCCAGTAAAAATCTTAGGTTTTTTGGAGATGACTAAGAGGGCTTAATCAGTAGGTTTTCTCAGGTTTATTTATGGGCTGAAAAATCACAGACACTAATTCCAGAAATTAGAATGACCTTCACCAAGCAATTCTTGCCGGCAAAAAGGTTTAGAAAATTTTGGAAAATTTTTCCTAGAAACCTTAGGTCCAGAATTTTACTATACTCCTATCCTGACTTTAAAAAGCTTCTGTAAAAATTTGAATCCCAAAATCCTCTGTCTTCATATAGTTTGCTTCTGTAGGTTTACATAGCACATAACTTCATAATATGGCGCATCATTATTTGATCATTTCGGTAGAGGGAATTCATGCGAAGACTTCGGAGGCTGCTAACTTGCTCCTGTTGACAGAAACTTTAGATGGGATTAACAAAAAAAGGCAAGCCCCGGTTTGCATCCAAATTTACATGTTTTTATTTGTATACACTTTATATTGTCTAGAATATTAGTTTTGCATTACAGCTAGGTTTGTATGACACTCCACATGCATGACCCAATAAATCCCTGGATTTTTATTTAGAGTAGGTTTTCACTTAATTATAACTTATGTGATCAAGTTAAGAAAAGAGCATTAAAAGAGGCATAAATTGACTAAGCCATTTCCTACTCGTGAACAGGGATTAAGGGGGATCAATCGGAAGAGTTGGGAATTGATCCACTTAATTGGGAAATGGAGACTGGGCAGCATGGATGAAGGCTCAAGGACATGCTCAAGGACATGGTCCTGTGAACCTAGTCTCTGTCTGAGTCGATTAAGGCCCGTTCTCGTGTGCGGCTCCACTAGACAAGTTTGAGTTGTCTACCGGATCCATACTGGCTATATGGGACCCAGGAAACTGATGTAACATGTTAACCTGGGTGTCGACGCAATCCCCACCATTTTATGCAGATGCTGAAAGGAGAGAGAAGTCGGCTCTATGAGGGTTTGCCGTAGTGAGACTTACTCCAAGTCGGTGGGACCGGTTCGACATTTGGGTGTCGTGTGAAAGGTTGCCACATACGATGTTGAGTGGATTTCTTGATCACTGGTATCAGAAGGGCATATTTGTCGTGTCATCTGGATATTTTTGATTCGAATCACCGTCGCTCGCGCTAGTGAGCATACTTGTACACTAAGTCGTGACGTAGTAATAAACTGGGGGAAAGATAAGTGCTTCGTGATTGATCCTTATATTGGAGATGAGGGACGAGAAATACCTTCACTAAATTTACTTTCTACCTTGGGTCAGTAGCGTTGAGACAAAGCGTTTCTTGTTTTATTGTGGAGTCTCGGCGTTGATGGCGCAAGGTATGTATGGGTGTAGGGTAGCTCACTAAATTTACTTTCTCCATGAGCAAGTGGCATCGAGATGAAGTGTTTCTTGTTTGATTGTGGAGTCTCGATGTAAATTGTGCGAGGGTTATAAAAGTTGATTAAAACTGGAAGTAAGGACTCTCTAATAGCTCAAGTTCATCTTTTATACAAACTTCTTTATTCAGCCCTCTATTTCCAGCATTTAGAGTTCCATGTGTAGCACTTCGGTTAAGTCTTTCTGAGCATAAGCTCATGGTTTGTTGATACATTATTTTGCAGGTAACGTTGTATAAGGCAACGTTAGCTTGGAACCCTGCATGCCGCCATGGTTTGATCATCCACGGAAAGGATGGCATCATTTTGCTTAGCGTAGGCCATAGTTCGTGAGTGTATTCTTATCTTCCGCTACAATGTACGCTGTACATTATTTGTAAAATGAGACAATAATATGTCTTAAAGACATATATTGTTGTGTATGTGTGTTTTTTGGATGTGTCCTGTTGGGTGCCGCATCGCACGGCACCACCCAACGCGATTCCTGGACTGTTGGGGCGTGGTCCCCATAGGCGTGGTATCAGAGCCGCATTGGGAATAGCGCACCTGAAAAGACACGTATTTTCAAAACCTTAGAGTCTACGAGTGAGGAATCAGTACTAGGCCCACATAAGGTCTATTAGTAGCATAAGTGATGTATGGTGGCAAACTAACATACTTGTTACTCTATTCTCTAACGACGCATCGCCGACCAGATAAGAGGTAAGTTATGCCACCGAAAGCGGATCAATTTTGGTTAGCTCCCCTGAATAGGAAAGCGGTTCAGGGTATAGGTCTCATAGCTTGTTGTGAGACGTCAATATGAAACTATTGAACTCTTCTTGTTCCTGATCTCATACGAAACGCTGATCCCTGGCATGCATTAGCAAGGAAGTGGAAACTCCATCGTGTGGTCAGTAACACGATAGTGTGTTCTTCTGAAATTAGCCTATGAGGACATACACAGCGCTCGCCATCCGTGTGCCCTGCAGGGCAGTAGGTGGTATCCGTAGGGTTGATAAAATTCCCAACCGTGACGACCCGTTCGCGCACCACTCGGGTTCCCCGTCGTGTGGTCTGAAAACGCGACCATGTATCTTGAGACGTGACTTGGCTCAACTACGGCCCGTATGGAAATGATACGGGGTGTATGTTTGTATTATGATATGGACCTGCCTTAAATGAGAAACCTTTGTGTGCATCATTATTGAGTGGTTTTCTGCAGGTACACTAACCATGTATCCATATTACGAATAGAACACGTTTGCAAGTGAACGATTCTAGTGCCACTAATAGAACGTATATGTCGGATGTAATCCGGTTAGGATTTTCTATTTGTGAGGAACGTAGTACCGGCATTATCATGAAGATTGCATCAATACCTCGCTCACCTCATAAATTTGAAGATTCTGTAACCTTTGATTGAAGACAGTTCAAATGAAGTAGTTGAAACTTGTTTAGCAACCAACTCAAGCATATGTGAGTGTAGAGAGACCCAAAAACAGAGTCCCCTGTTTTGGCAGTATTTCTGCTGAAACTTGTACAGGGTGTTACTCATTGTAGAAAATACCAAGGGTAGTGTGTGATACAGTTTTGGAAAGGTGGATAAGTCCTATAAAACTTTTCTATAAACCTATAGGACATAAACACAATTAAAGTTGGTCAAAAATATTAGAAACCAAAACTGCTACAAATGGGTAGAACCGAAGCAGAGTCTATGTAATTCCACCATAACTCTCGATTGAAAAATCACTAAGGGTATTGTGATACATTTATGGAAAGGGCATGAGATATTATACAACTTTTTAAAAAGTTTTGCCGAAACTAGAACACAATTAATTGGACTTGTGGCTTGAAACGAGGTACCTCTTGGGAGGTGCTGTCAAAATCATGCCAGGAATTCTGTTAACTTTGAACCATCATATCTTTTGATCCAGGAATGCAAAGGGGTCACATAAATACATTTTTGGAAATCTTGGGAAGTCCTTTACAATGTTTCTGTTCAAACCCAGGACATAATCCTCCTATAAAGAGGTGAAATTGGCAGTACAAGTGAAACTGTCCAGAGTACCCAAAATCTGTGCATAGTTCGTGTACTGATGAATTTTTGCTTATAATGTCCAGTTTAAGAATTGTAAATGGGAAACCTTACAATTCTTGAAAGTTTATGTATTGTGCTGCAACTTTGAAATTATGAGTTTGGCCCATATACGTTTCTATCTGTATGGAAAGGTTGACCCAAAATGAGCACTTACAGGGAGGTGCTGCTGAAATTCTTCCAGAATTTCTATCAACTCTAAAAGCTCTTAACTTCCGATCTAGAACTTAGTTAGAGGCAAGTAACTATTTCCTGGAAAGGTACTGAGGTTATATACAACTTTGGTATTTAACACAAGCCATGAAACTGTTGTTTTGACAACAGAAATCTGGTTTGTTTTAGCCCCCTTAGGGGATTCCCCCATGGCCATGCGCCCACCCCCTAGGGATTCCCCCCTCTCCCAGTCTGAATATGAGTCCCCCTTGGCTGTGCCCCCTTGGGTGAATCCCAGCCCTTGATCAATTTTATTTTTGTGGAAATCCTAGTCCTCTTGGCTGCACCCTCCCCCTATAAATAAAACACCCTCTCCCCCTGGCCGCCGCACCCCTGTCCCAAGAAAAACCCCCGCACCCTGCTGCCCTGCCCTGCCTTGGCCGCCGCCTTGCCCTGCACTGCCCTGCCCTTGGCTGCAGCCCTGCTGCCTGCTGGCCGCAGCCCTGCCTTGCCTTGCCCTGCCCCTGGCCGCAGCCCTGGTCTGCCCAAAGATAACCCCAGCGGCCCACATTGATCATGTAACACCCCAAAATCTTGTTAAGACCCAAAATCATGTTAAGAGGGGAATTTAAAAAATTTTTTGGACGTGTTGCATTTTTTGCAACAATTTAAATTCAAACTGGAATTCAAATTAAACTCAAAACAGAAAAGAAATAGAAAAAGAAAAAGGAAAACAGAAAAAAACCGGCCAGTGGGCCGAAACCCACCAGCCGGCCCACCCTGCCCCCGCGCCAGCCCGCAGCCGCGCGCCCGCGCTCTCTCTCTCAAACAGGTGGGACCCACCTGTCATCCCTAACCCCTGATCGTCCGAAACTCGGACTGTTCACCCGCGCGCGCGCGATCGCAACCGACCGGATTTCCGGCCGAATTCTGGTTCCGGAGGACTCCCACTCGATCTAAACAAACCCACCGCCCTCCCCCGTCTATAAAAACCCCGGCCTCGTTCTGTTTTTCCCACGCGATCCGCCGTTTTTACTCCGGTGAGAACCCGAGCCTTCTCCGGCGAATTCTGGCCGATCTACGCTAGGAAATTCCGATCTAACTCGCTAGTCTTGATCCACCGCCTCCGGGGAACCCTGCAGGTGCAGAAAACTCAGTGACTTGCGGTTCAAACACAGCGCCGACGAGCTTTGCCGTGGTTTCACTTCGGACCTCGTCGCCGACCGCCTTCCAGGACCTCCGAGCTCAAGAAAACCCCTGAGGTGAGATCCCCGACCTCCCCTCTGCCGATCTATGCCATAAAATCACAGTTCTAGGAAGAATTCCTGAAGATCCGAAACTCTCCAGCGAGATCGCCGCCTCCTGCCGCCGGGCAGCGCCGCCTGCGCTCGGTTAGAGCGACGTGGCCGCTTGTGCGCCGTTTATTTTAAATCGCACGGTAGAGTTTAAATCCCCGCGTACCGGCTCGACGTTATAATCTCAGCCGTCGGTTTAAAATCGGACGGTCCACGTCAGCCCCACGTTATAAAGACTGGAAATCTTACGTGCTACCCCTGGGGTTCTCGGGAAATAAGAGCTAGCCCTGGAAACTTCCGATCTAGCCCCTGGAACTTCAGAAAATCATGTAAATTCATTTAAAAATCAGTTTTAGTCCCTGGACTTAATAAAAATTAGGAAAAAAACTCCTCTCTTATGTATAGCTAGACCCCTGAAAATTTTTAAAATAATATTATAGACCCTGTAGTGGGGTGAGTTTACCTTTTTAGCCCTGTTTAATGTTTAATTTAGGAAATTGAATATGTGGCTAGTGTTTAAAATTTAAAAAGTGGGACAAACATATTGTCAAAATTAAATTAAAAACTTTCTCAGTATTTAGAAAACTTTGGAGTGAGATAAAAATATATTTTGGGCTGAAATGAATCTGTTTAATTTATTATTCACATTTAGGGACACATTTTTAAGTAAAGAATAGTTCTGGAAAATAGGGAAAATAATTGTAAAATAGTTTACATCAGAGGAAAAAGGTCAAAAATATATTAGTAAATATTTTAGATCAGAACCTATTCTGTTTAGATGATGTGTCTTATTATTTTCATAATAAAGTTCACATTTAGGCATAGGAAATAAATCTGAAAATATAGCAACTAGTAAATGATAAATGGAGTTCTAAAATCCAAAGAATTCAGTTTAGGGTTGGTGGAAATTCTGAAGACACATATGGAGAAGGAAAATACCTTTCATGCATACTTGGTAGCTAAAAGGTGTAGTAATTGAATATAAGGAATTTATTTAAATTGGAAACTCATATATATAGTATGTAAGTATAAATGTGAACACAAAAGTAGGAATCATATACACATGATTAAAAGTGCATGCAAGCCACAAATCAACACACATAGAATAACCACAACACATATAATTGTGAATGACTTTCATAAATGTGAATGTGTGGTTTGTATGAAGTGGAAGTGTGAACTATGTCTTATGGATTGTTGTTTTTCTTTTGCTATGTGTGATGGTATGATGTAGAACCTGCTCCAGAGCAAGTTTTTCCTTTCCAAGATCAGGACTACCCATTTCAAGAGCAGCAGGAAGGAGGCAAGTGTCCTTGACCACTTTGATCCTATGCTAGGATGTGTAGCTAGCATTATTTGCATTGTCAATTGAAATATGAAACCCATGCTAGGAAGTTTCCCTAGAATTGAGTACCTTGTTTCCTTGTAGCTTGGGTTGGGATTTATTTTATCATGTCATTTATTATTATGCATATGCTTAGCCATGCTTAGAATGGGATAATTGGGATATGAGATCATCAATTTATTTTACCATACTCTTGAATGAGATATTGTGAGTTATGTAGAGGTAGGGATCAAGGCAAGTTGGATGTTTTGGTTGTGTGCTGGGTGCACGAGACTCGGGTTTGTGTTTAGTACTTGCCTGGATCCTAAAGACCGGTTCATGGAGCATGTAACCTGGCTTTACAGTGCCAACCACATGCTGAGATGGGGCAGCTTGGCCAATTAATTAGGTGTATCCCCGGCGTAGTATGGGTGTGTTGGATGGTGCGGGGAGTAGGTGTCAGCTGGACTACCATATGAACCGCAAGGCTCAAGAGGGGGCCACTGCAGCGAGGTTGGAGCCTCTTGTATGCTGTTAGGGGTGAAACCTTAGTGGGCCCACGCTCGTCGGGAATCCCTTTGTAAAGGCTTCGTAGTGATCTCCTGGCTACACACCTGGGAAGTGTGAATGTGGTTCGTAGCCACTGGCATAATGGAGGTTCTTTTAGTCCACCCAGAAACGGGGGATGAAATCACTACATGTGGGGACAGTGGTACAAACTCTGCAGAGTCAAAACTGTCATGACAGCCGTGCTCACGGTCAAGAGCGTCTTGGACTTATTCATGATTAGAGGATGGTGGCTTTGGAAGTTGTGGATGTTAAGCGGGGAGCTTAACATTGGAAATGATGTTATGGTTATTTGATTATGGTGATGGGATGGGAGAGTAGGACCATTTCACCTGTGTAGTAATGTAGGTGCTTAATAAGCTAAGGTGATAGGTATTAATTGCGTAGTGCTTTAACCATGAGTTCAACCTCCCCTTGTTCTAGCCATGCATGACATAACTTTCCCACACTTGCTGATTACCATCGGTACTCAACCTTGCATATTTGTTGGTTTATATTGCTGCTCAGGTCAAGATAATGAGGTGGCGCATAATGACCAAGACTTTGGACCCGAAGAAGGTTTCTAGGTTCATGGAGACCCCCGGGCAACGCCTGTGACGGAGCCCTCAAGAATAATATTCCGCTGCTAGTTTATTTACTTGTGATGAACTTATTATTGTCCATCGAGACATTTGCTATGTAAGACTTATTTATATTCGACACCTGGCTTGTAATAAATGATGCTTCACTATTTGTCATCACATGTATGAGAAAATGATCCTGGCATACATGTGATATTCACTTGGTTGTTCTTCGGAAAAACCGGGTGTGACAAAAAGTGGTATCAGAGCCAAGGTTGCCCGTAGGAACGTGGACGTAGGTAGAAATGGACGTATTTAAGGGCCTTATTTTCTCAAAAACTATTTTTACAAGGTGTGTGTTGAAAAGTGTTATTTAATGAGTCACTTTCTTCATCTTACCCCAATTTTCATTCAAAATAGGATTTTTGTTTAAAAAGTTTATCTAACCTAAGTTTAAATGCTTTTTGTTTTAGATGGTTCGCATGATTCGCACCGCTCACAAGTCCACAGGAGGGAGAGTTCCCGTAGTTGCCCTTGCCGAAAGAGAGGAGAGTCGTCCGGTGACGTACCTTTCCTACGGATTGGCAGTAGGAGGATGGTTGCGCCGTCTTCGACGTATGCTCGAAGCTGCCGGCAATACGGGCAAGCTAATCATCCACTATAACTCCACCAGGACCGTCCGTGATAAGAGGGAAGAATGGAGCTCAGAGATGAGGATTATACACGAAAATCGGCTGCTTAAGATCCACCGCTCTCCAGCATGTAGAGCAACACAGGTTGATGCGGAGAAGGATGTCACCTGGGAGGCCATCACCTGCCAGAGTCACATCTATCGTCGCCACCTGGACAGGACTGAGTACATGTATGTCCTCCAGCGTGAGAGTGGTACCACGGAGTACAAGTACCCGCTAGTGCAGCAAGGGACTTCCCATGAGCACATGGACTTATGCTTGGAGGATGCTGCTATGCTCAGCACTCGACTGCAGGAGTGTCAGCAAGAACTTCAGGATGTTCGGGACACCCTGAAGGAAACGGAGACATTGCTGCGAGCCTGCTTGAGGGCGAGAGAAAGAGGAGATGGGAATGAACTGTGTGTCACCGTGAATGATACATGGACTCCTGACTCCCCAGATCGCCGAGCGATCAGGCGTCGTCGCACTTCTCCACCAGCAGCCTCCCCATCCAAAGCAGAGTCAGAAGGCAGCCAAAATGATGAGGAAGATCCCAAGGAGCCAGCTCAAGAAAACGAGTAGCGTAGAGCCTTTCCCTTAAATTAGAAGGATGTCGAGTAGTCGAGTCGTTACGTTAGTTAAGGGTGTGTTAATGCTTGGTGTGTGACGTGAGTTGTGGAAGCCATGAGCAATTGTCCACAGCCTCGTCTTCAGATTGTCTTGCTTTGGTGTGTGAACCCACATGAAATAATATTGCATTTATTTTTGTGAGAGATATGAGACACTAGGAAAGTATAACAAAGCTTCAACACTTTAAAGTACAAACAAGTGAAAGTAGTAAGATAATACGTAATACTTTAAATTAACATTTGGTTGATCATGCCAGATGGCCGGAAGAGGAAAAGGACGTGCTGCCAACCCCGCCAACAACAACGATGAGGCCTGGAACCCTCATCTTTCTGGAGGCCAGGACAGGGGTGGTCGCCGTGAAGAAGTTGATCCTCTCCACCAAATGCTGGAGAATCAAAATCAGCTCATCCAGAACTTGACTCAAGTGGTGGCCAACTTGCATCAAGTTCCACCTTCCCAAGCTGCACCACGCCAACCAAGGTTGAGTGAGTTTCTAGGAACTCAACCTCCAAAGTTTGCAAGTGTTGCTGAACCTCTGGAGGCAGATGATTGACTTAAGACCATTGAGAGCAAGATGAGGATCATACAGTGCCAAGGGTATGAGAGGGTGTTGTTTGCCTCTCATCAATTGCATGGATCTGCTGCTGATTGGTGGACCGCCTACGTGGCTGCCCATCATGACCCTGAGAACATCACTTGGGAAGAGTTCAAGCGTAGCTTCCGCAACCATTACATCCCAAGAGGTGAACTCAAAAACAAGAGGAAGGAGTTTTTGGGACTGCAGCAGGGAAACATGACGGTGAGGGAATACCTCACTAAATTTACTCAACTATCCCGTTATGCCCCACGGGACATAGAGACTGATGAGCAGAAACAGGATTGTTTCGTGGAAGGGCTTACCGCCGAAATGCAGTGTGCGATGTCCTCAAATGAGTATGAAAGCTTCCAAAAGATGGTGGACAGAGCATTTGTGGTGGAAAGGAAGCTGAAGGCCTTGGAAAATGAGAACAAGAGGAAGGCCGGGTGGTCACATCAAGCCTCAGGGAGCAACACTCGCCCACGTCTGATGCAGCAACCTGCAGGGCAGACGAACCGTGCTGCGGTACTCTACTCGGCACCAAGAGGGTACAACCCGGACTACAGGCCTCCCGCAACACCAGCGCAGCCACAACGTCAGTTTGTACAGCAGCCTCGCCCCGCATATCCACCTCGACCAGCAGTACAGGGACCTCCAAATCAACCCCAAGACAGCAAAGGCCAGGCACCTAAGGTTGGGGTGCAATGTTTTAGCTGCGGTGAAGTGGGGCACTACACCCATAAATGCCCAAAGAAGAAGCCCGCACAGCCACAACAGCAAACTGTGATGCGAGGACGGGTGAACCACGCCACTATGGAGGAAGCGCAAGAGGCACCCGACTTGGTAGTTGGTAAGTTTCCTGCCAATTTACACCTTGCAACCCTGCTGTTTGATTCTGGTGCTACCCACTCGTTCATTGCTCAAGGGTTTCTTAAGAAGCATGACCTAGCAACCACACAAATGAACCATATGCTAGCCGTAAACTCTCCAGGTGGAGAAATAAGGACAAGACAAGTGTGTCCCAAAGTGAACCTAGACATTAATGGGGTAGTATTTACTGCTAACCTCATAGTGATAGATTCACAAGGGATAGATATTATTTTCGGTATGGATTGGTTGACCAAACATAAGGGAATCATCCATTGTTCGACCAGAACGGTGGAACTAACTCACCCTAGTGGCACAAGAGTAAAGTTTATAACAATACAAGAGCCTAGGGGGGACATTAAATTAAATCAAGTTGAGGTGAAAGTTGAGGAGATCAGGACCATCAGGGAATATCCAGATGTTTTTCCGGATGAGTTGCCAGGTATGCCTCCCGATCGTGAAGTGGAATTCGCAATTGAGCTAGTGTCTGGAACAACCCCGATATACAAGAGACCTTATCGGATGGACTCCAAGCAGCTGGGAGAACTCAAGGATCATTTGAGAGAATTGATGGAGAAGGGGTATATTCGCCCTAGTTCCTCGCCATGGGGAGCTCCGGTGATATTTGTGCCCAAAAAGGACGGAACCCAAAGGTTATGCATGGATTACCGTGCCTTGAATGAGGTAACCATCAAGAACAAGTATGCATTACCCCGCATTGAAGACTTGTTTGATCAGTTGAGGGGAGCTTGTGTGTTCTCGAAAATTGATCTCAGGTCGGGATACCACCAACTCAAGATAAGGCCATCTGATATTCCCAAGACAGCTTTCGTATCTCGGTACGGATTGTATGAATACACTGTCATGCCTTTCGGGCTAACTAATGCCCCCGCGTACTTCATGTATCTCATGAACAAGGTATTCATGGAATATCTGGGCAAATTTGTGGTGGTTTTCATAGATGACATTCTCGTCTTCTCCAAAGATGAAGAAGAACATGAGAAACATCTAAGGTTGGTGTTGCAAAGGCTGAGAGAACACCAAATATATGCCAAGTTGAGCAAGTGTGAGTTTTTGCTGAAGAGAGTTCCCTTCTTAGGACATATAATCTCGGAGGGATGAATCTCCGTGGATCCTGCCAAAATCGAGGATATACAGAAGTGGAAGACCCCTGAGAATGTCGGGGAAGTTCGAAGCTTCTTGGGATTGGCTGGATACTATCGACGGTTTATTGAGGGATTCTCCAAGATCTCGAGACCCCTCACCAAACTGTTGGAGAAGGGAATCGCATTCACATGGACGCCGCAGTGCGAGATGAGTTTTCAGGAGTTAAATAAGAGATTGACAACAGCCCCAGTGTTGGTTATGCGAGATATGCAGAAGAATTTCACAGTGTACTGCGATGCCTCTGGAAACGGGTTGGGATGTGTTCTCATGCAAGAAGGGCATGTCGTGGCATATGCATCCCGGCAGCTTCGGAAGCACGAGAAAAACTATCCTACACATGACTTAGAACTAGCCGCAGTGGTACACGCATTGAAAATTTGGCGACACTATTTGATGGGGAAGAGACAGAGATATATACGGATCATAAGAGTTTGAAGTACATTTTCACACAGCCAGACCTCAACCTCAGACAAAGGAGATGGTTAGAGCTAATCAATGACTTTGATGTGGGCATCAACTATCATCCTGGGAAAGCAAACGTCGTGGCCGATGCTTTAAGTCGGAAAGTGCAGGTCAATAAGTTGGGCTTGAAGGACATGCCTGCAGAATTGAAGGACGAGGTTATAAGGCTCAATCTATGCCTGGTAAATAGTGGGGAAGCTATCGCCATGGAAGTGGACTCCACACTAGAGCGAGACATCCGCGAGGGTCAAAAGAAAGACGAGAAGATACAAGAGATCAGACAACTCATCAAGGAAAATAAAGCTCCTGGTTTTAGAAAGGATGAACAAGTAACAGTGTGGCACGGGAAAAGAATCTGTGTGCCTGAAGTAAAGGAGATTCGTGAATTGATTTTGAAGGAGGCTCACGATTCTGACTATTCCATTCATCCTAGGAGTACGAAGATGTACCAGGACCTCAAGAGCAGGTATTGGTGGTATGGCATGAAGCGAGATGTCGCGGAACATGTTGCCCTGTGTGACACATGTCAGTTGGTGAAAGCAGAACATCAACGTCCCGCGGGATTATTGCAACCACTCAAAGTGCCTGAATGGAAATGGGAAGAAATCGGTATGGATTTCATAGTGGGATTGCCTAGGACCCAATCAGGATATGATTCAATATGGGTCATCATCGACAGGCTAACCAAGGTAGCTCATTTCATTCCCGTGAATGAAAGCTACAGTGGATCCAAATTGGCAGAATTGTACATGTCAAGGATCGTGTGTTACCATGGAGTGCCAAAGAAGATTGTGTCGGATCGAGGGACACAGTTCACCTCAAGGTTCTGGCAGAAGTTGCACGAAACCATGGGAACCCATCTGAACTTTAGTTCTGCTTATCATCCCAAAACTGACGGGCAGACGGAGAGAACCAATCAGATCCTTGAAGATATGCTAAGGGCATGTGCACTCAAAAACAATAGGAGTTGGGACAAGAACTTACCGTATGCGGAGTTTTCCTATAACAACAGCTATCAAGCTAGTATGAAGATGTCACCGTTTGAAGCCTTGTACGGGAGGAAGTGCAGAACTCCCCTATTTTGGAACCAAACGGGGGAAAGTAAAGTGTTTGGTCCAGAAGTACTACAAGAAGCCGAGGCGAAGGTGAGGGAAATTCACAACAATTTGAGGATAGCACAGACACGCCAAAAGATCTATGCCGATGTACGAAGAAGAGAGCTCGTTTTCAACGTGGGAGACTATGTCTATCTCAAGGTGTCCCCTATCAGAGGACTTCGTCGGTTCAAGGTGAAAGGGAAGTTGTCACCTCGATACATCGGACCCTTTCAAGTTCTGGAAAGGAAAGGCGAAGTGGCGTATCAACTAGAGTTACCAGCTCGTCTATCGGATGTGCACGATGTATTCCATGTGTCACGACTAAAGAAATGTCTGAGGACGCCTGAGGAGGTGTTACCCATGAATGAAGTGGACGTAGCTGAGGATTTGTCTTATGCCGAGCAACCATACAAAATTTTGGAGACAATGGAACGCCTCACCAGAAATAAAAGAATCCGGATGTGCAAGGTGCAGTGGAAGCATCACTCATAAGAGGAAGCCACCTGGGAGCGGGAAGATGAGCTCAAGGCACAATTTCCGGAATTGTTTTCTTAGAACTACCAATCTCGAGGACGAGATTTCTTTTAAGGGGGGTAGAGCTGTAACACCCCAAAATCTTGTTAAGACCCAAAATCATGTTAAGAGGGGAATTTAAAAATTTTTTGGATGTGTTGCATGTTTTGCAACAATTTAAATTCAAACTGGAATTCAAATTAAACTCAAAACAGAAAAGAAATAGAAAAAGAAAAAGGAAAACAGAAAAACCGGCCAGTGGGCCGAAACCCACCAGTCGGCCCACCCTGCCCCCGCGCCATCCCGCAGCCGCGCGCCCGCGCTCTCTCTCTCAAACAGGTGGGACCCACCTGTCATCCCTAACCCCTGATCGTCCGAAACTCGGACTGTTCACCCGCGCGCGCTCGATCGCAACCGACCGGATTTCCGGCCGAATTCTGGTTCCGGAGGACTCCCACTCGATCTAAACAAACTCACCGCCCTCCCCCGTCTATAAAAACCCCGGCCTCGTTCTGTTTTTCCCACGCGATCCGCCGTTTTTACTACGGTGAGAACCCGAGCCTTCTCCGGCGAATTCTGGCCGATCTACGCTCGGAAATTCCGATCTAACTCGCTAGTCTTGATCCACCGCCTCCGGGGAACCCTGCAGGTGCAGAAAACTCGGTGACTTGCGGTTCAAACACAGCGCCGACGAGCTTCGCCGTGGTTTCACTTCGGACCGCCTTCCAGGACCTCCGAGCTTAAGAAAACCCCCGAGGTGAGATCTCCGACCTCCCCTCTGCCGATCTATGCCATAAAATCACAGTTCTAGGAAGAATTCCCGAAGATCCGAAACTCTCCGGTGAGATCGCCGCCTCCCGCCGCCATGCGCCGCCGGGCAGCGCCGCCTGCGCTCGGTTAGAGCGACGTGGCCGTTTGTGCGCCGTTTATTTTAAATCAACGGTAGAGTTTAAATCCCCGCGTACCGGTTCGACGTTATAATCTCAGCCGTCGGTTTAAAATCGGACGGTCCATGTCAGCCCCGCGTTATAAAGACTGGAAATCTTACGTGTTACCCCCTGGGGTTCTCGGGAAATAAGAGCTAGCCCCGGAAACTTCTGATCTAGCCCCTGGAACTTCAGAAAATCATGTAAATTCATTTAAAAATCAGTTTTAGTCCCTGGACTTAATAAAAATTAGGAAAAACTCCTCTGTTATGTATAGCTAGACCCCTGAAAATTTTTAAAATAATATTATAGACCCTGTAGTGGGGTGAGTTTACCTTTTTAGCCCTGTTTAATGTTTAATTTAGGAAATTGAATATGTGGCTAGTGTTTAAAATTTAAAAAGTGGGACAAACATATTGTCAAAATTAAATTAAAAACTTTCTCAGTATTTAGAAAACTTTGGAGTGAGATAAAAATATATTTTGGGCTGAAATGAATCTGTTTAATTTTTTATTCACATTTAGGGACACATTTTTAAGTAAAGAATAGTTCTGGAAAATAGGGAAAATAATTGTAAAATAGTTTACATCAGAGGAAAAAGGTTAAAAATATATTAGTAAATATTTTAAAACAGAACCTATTCTGTTTAGATGATGTGTCTTATTATTTTCATAATAAAGTTCACATTTAGGGATAGGAAATAAATCTGAAAATATAGCAACTAGTAAATGATAAATGGAGTTCTAAAATCCAAAGAATTCAGTTTAGGGTTGGTGGAAATTCTGAAGACACATATGGAGAAGGAAAATACCTTTCATGCATACTTCGTAGCTAAAAGGTGTAGTAATTGAATATAAGGAATTTATTTAAATTGGAAACTCATATATATAGTATGTAACTATAAATGTGAACACGAAAGTAGGAATCATATACACATGATTAAAAGTGCATGCAAGCCACAAATCAACACACATAGAATAACCACAACACAAATAATTGTGAATGACTTTCATAAATGTGAATGTGTGGTTTGTATGAAGTGGAAGTGTGAACTATGTCTTATGGATTGTTGTTTTTCTTTTGCTTGTGTGATGGTATGATGTAGAACCTGCTCCAGAGCAAGTTTTTCCTTTCCAAGATCAGGACTACCCATTTGAAGAGCAGCAGGAAGGAGGCAAGTGTCCTTGACCACTTTGATCCTATGCTAGGATGTGTAGCTAGCATTATTTGCATTGTCAATTGAAATATGAAACCCATGCTAGGAAGTTTCCCTAGAATTGAGTACCTTGTTTCCTTGTAGCTTGGGTTGGGATTTATTTTATCATGTCATTTATTATTATGCATATGCTTAGCCATGCTTAGAATGGGATAATTGGGATATGAGATCATCAGTTTATTTTACCATACTCTTGAATGAGATATTGTGAGTTATGTAGAGGTAGGGATCAAGGCAAGTTGAATGTTTTGGTTGTGTGTTGGGTGCACGAGACTCGGGTTTGTGTTTAGTACTTGCCTGGATCCTAAGGACCGGTTCATGGAGCATGTAACCTGGCTTTACAGTGCCAACCACATGCTGAGATGGGGCAGGTTGGCCAATTAATTAGGTGTATCCCCGGCGTAGTATGGGTGTGTTGGATGGTGCGGGGAGTAGGTGTCAGCTGGACTACCATATGAACCGCAAGGCTCAAGAGGGGGCCACTGCAGTGAGGTTGGAGCCTCTTGTATGCTGTTAGGGGTGAAACCTCAGTGGGCCCACGCTCGTCGAGAATCCCTTTGTAAAGGCTTCGTAGTGATCTCCTGGCTACACACCTGGGAAGTGTGAATGTGGTTCGTAGCCACTGGCATGATGGAGGTTCTTTTAGTCCACTCGGCAACGGGGGATGAAATCACTACATGTGGGTACAGTGGTACAAACTCTGCAGAGTCAAAACTGTCATGACAGCCGTGCTCACGGTCAAGAGCGGCTTGGACTTATTCATGATTAGAGGATGGTGGCTTTGGAAGTTGTGGATGTTAAGCGGGGAGATTAACATTGGAAATGATGTTATGGTCATTTGATTATGATGATGGGATGGGAGAGTGGGACCATTTCACCTGTGTAGTAATGTAGGTGCTTAATAAGCTATGGTGATAGGTATTAATTGCGTAGTGCTTTAACCATGAGTTCAACCTCCCCTTGTTCTAGCCATGCATGACATAACTTTCCCACACTTGCTGAGTACCATCGGTACTCAACCTTGCATATTTGTTGGTTCATATTGCTGCTCAGGTCAAGATAATGAGGTGGCATATAATGACCAAGACTTTGGACCCGAAGAAGGTTTCTAGGTTCATGGAGACCACCAGGCAACGCCTGTGATGGAGCCCTCAAGAATAATATTCCGCTGCTAGTTTATTTACTTGTGATGAACTTATTATTGTCCATCGAGACATTTGCTATGTAAGACTTATTTATATTCGACACCTGGCTTGTAATAAATGATGCTTCACTATTTGTCATCACATGTATGAGAAAATGATCCTGACATACATGTGATATTCACTTGGTTGTTCTTCGGAAAAACCGGGTGTGACAGATCACAAGAGAGGCCTTAGCTGCTGCCACTGCAAGGAGAAGAGCAGCCGCAGAGGAGAAGAAGAGGAGGAATAGAGGCAGGAGCCATCATCCTTCGTGCAACGTTGCTGCCATCGTCTCCAACACTGCTGCATCATACCCCACGACCAGGAGCTCCTGAACGTAAGTAGATCACATTCCGGTCTATGTTTTGACAGTAGAATTGATATACTACCCGAGATAAAACCCCAGCTGCACCAAATTGATTTCCTGCAGCACTAATCATCACAAAACCCCACTAAAACCTATCCAAACTCGCATGGGCATATGTTACCTGAGTAGTGCAGGTTGCATTGTAGGATTGCATGCATCCGCATCATCACATATTGAGTAATATGTGTGCATCATATAGATTGGATGTGTTGTCTTTTATGTACGTGATCATGAGTAGAAGGACTCTCAAGAGGCCGTCTGCGAGGACCTCCAGCACCAAGACTTTGATGCATTTGAGCAACAGAACCCGTTGGAGCAAGGCAAGTGCCCCTTTGATCATATTGATCCTATGTTTTCGAACTGTTTTTCTCGTGAAAACTGCACGCTCATGTCAATATGATGGGAAACCCTTTTCGAACTGGTTGGGACTGGTTTTGGGTTGTGTATATGAGATTGGTTTCAGTTATGTGAGTATGTGCTGATCATGAGCAATAGTGAATATGAGATGAGCTTTAGAATGAGCATTTGCTGGTTAAAACTTGTTGGATGGTTAAGTGTGACGGTATTGAATATGAGACATGATGAACTACTTGGTTATGTTGGGAATTAATTCACCTAGACACTGTAGGCTGTTTTCTTGTGATTGTGAAAAAATTGGCTTGCTGCAATTAACCTTTGTTTCCAACCTTGTTTAAGCTACATGTCATATTTTTCCCACACTTGCTTAGTACGACATGTGCTCACCATTGCATTTCCCAAAATATATCAGCTACAGGAGAAGAGTACTTCAAAGAGCAGGTGGAGTACTAGGCATGCGCACTATCGTCAACTGCCTATGGAGTTGAAATTGGAGCCCCACTGTCTTTAGTTTTCTTTCCGCTGCTGTTTAGAGTGTTCCGCTGTGTAATAAATTAGATACTCAAGATTGAGACGTTGAACTACTGTAATAAAGCACTTAAGTACTATTTGTAACATGGTTATGTTCTGAATTCAGTTTGTGATGTATTTGTGTATGTGTGATGAACATCCTTGGCACACATACACATCACTTGGTTTATTTTCGGAACCGGGTGTCACAAATTGGTATCAGAGCCATGTTGACCGTAGGACGCAAGCCTAGATAGAATGGACTCTCTAAAACACATAGGAATACCCCTCTAAACTGTTATTTTCAAAAACCGCTTGCTGCTGCATTTTACTTGTCAACTCAGTTACTGCAAAGTGCTATTTTCAGCCTATTTTCATCCTTTCTTTTGGACAGCCACATCCTCTAATATCTTGCTTAATAGCTTCTGAAATTTTTGGATTTATTTACCACTTCTCTAATGTTCTCATGTGTTCTTTATAGATGCCGATCACTAGGAGCGCAGCACGCATGAGTACTTGCCCGCCACTCCTTGGAAGCTCACTTAACCCCATCGAGGTTTCCGATGGACCGTACTGGGAGGAAGTGAAAATGGAACCTCATGGTGAGGATGAAGTAAATGGCCCTACGCATGAGGAAGAGGATCTGGAAGAGGTGGAGCCATTTGAGGATGACGCACCTCAGGAGGAATATCACGCGGGCTTGCACCAAGAGGATGAACCCCGTGAAGCTGTACCAGAAGGTGATGAACGGGTCATCCGCTCTGCTCAGGAATTCTGGTCCAACGGAATGGAGGGAGGACACATAACCAGGGAGCTGGGAGAGTTCCTTGATTGCTGCGGCTTATACCCGGAGTACCTTCTCAAGAAAGCGCCTCGTCTCGTACATGAAGAGTTGAAGGCTGAAGTGGCCATCCTATCTAACGGTAGGGTTGTCACACGGCACTTCACACCCATATGGAGAGCCACAAGGGCAGAAGCTGTTGATGAAGCTGCGTGGGATGCACTCACCGGACTGTGCTACACTCTTTGTGGGCAGCTTGAAAACACTAGCTTTGAGCTGCACCCACATCAAAAGAGTGGTACTAGAGAGATCATTGGACCCCATGGAGGAGCTCTTTCCAACCCACAGGATGCTGACAATTCTCAGAGGACGCTCCTAGAGTTGGGAAACCGCTATGCAAATGGACAAGAACAGATCCGCTACGTCCACAAGAAGCTGTACATGCTGGAGAAACAAGAGGAGACTTGTGCCAATGCCGGAACAAAACAAATGGAGCACCAGCATCACTGACCCCTACATGGACGACCGAATCGCCATGGCGTGCGCCCATATATGGACCGCCCTGGCAGCATGGCCAGAACAACCCCGGTTCTCACAATTAAGTTTAGGTTCCCTATTGAATAAAGCTGTAATAAGAACGCTTAGATCGTAGTAGTTTGAATAAGAGTGGTGTGATAAACTTTTGTGATTTACATAGTAGAGAGATGTGGGATGCTTCGGCACTTGTTCACATCCTCATATAGGCTTATATTAAAAGAAGAGTTTCTCAGTTCATACATCTTGTTGCATATATTTGGGGGATCAATCTGAATTTCTATTTCATGCTCTACTCTCTCACAGATGGAACATCACAACTTCCACCGAAGGAACACTCATGGTGACAATGAACCACAAGAGGATGGCAATAACAATGTGGAAGTTCCTGAGGATGTCAACCTCGGGGCTGGTGCAAACAAACTTGAACGTCTGATAGCTATGCAGAACCAGCTCATACAAGCCATGATGCAAACACTGGGACAGCTGCAGGCCAACAACAACAACCCTAACCACGTTCCTGTGCCCCCACCGCTGCCACCGCCACCACCACCGGCTCACAACAGACTGAAAGAATTCATGAGGACTAGGTTGCCTACCTTTGCACAAGCCAATGATCCTACGGAGGCCGATGGCTGGTAGAATTCTGTTGAGAAGAAGCTTTCTATTGTGCAATGCAGTGATAGGGAGAAGGTTCTCTTTGCATCACACAAACTGATTGGATCAGCCGCTGATTGGTGGGACACTCTGTGCAACACTCATGTTAATCAGGAGACAATCACTTGGGCTGAATTCAAGGAGGGTTTCTGCTCTCACTATGTTCCTAAAGGAGTCATGATACTAAAAAGGTAAGAGTTTGAATGACTCAGGCGAGGGAGGAAGAGCATGAATGAGTACCTCAAAAAGTTCACGCAACTGTCAAGGTATGCTCCAGAGGACGTTAACTCAGACCGCAGGAAGCAATACCTGTTCATGAGAGGATTAAACAATGAGATTCAAGTCTAGCTGCTCGACAATGACTATGCAAACTTCTAGAAGCTTGTTGACAAGGCTATTGTGGTGGAGAGCAAGATCCGTAAAACCGAACAAGAGGCAAGAGGAAGATGCCATATCAAGGAAATCCACAAGGAAGCAATGTGCGCCCCCATTTGATGCCACCAACTGCACCATACTACAGCTCATATGCTTCTACTTTTCGCCCTGTAAATCCACCTCGCCCTAATCAGGCACCGCAGCAACGCCCCATCATGCAGGCACCTCGTTTGCCTATGCCACCTGCACCCCATCCCAACATGGGCGCCTATGCTCAAAATCATCCTCGCCCCAACCACCCTGGTGCTATTGGCAGACATGCTTTTCATGTGGAGAGACAGGACAGTTTACAAACCAGTACCCAAAGAAAGGCCTTGGACATCCGAACCATGGACCCAAGAAGAACCCACAACCGAATGGAGTAGCAACACAAGGAAACCGTGGACAGCAGAACTTTGCTCCTGGCCATGTGAATCACGTCTCCGCTGAGGAAGCACAACAAGCTGAGGACGTCGTGATTGGTTTGTTTCTCGCCAACTCCAACCCAACAACTGTTTTGTTTGATTCCGGAGCATCGTATTCATTCATCTCATCCAAGTATATTGGAAAGTATAATCTTCCCATATCTCATATGAAGCAAACTATGTTGGTTAATTCTCCCAGTGGAGAGATGAGGTCAAATATACTATGTTCGAAAGTAAGCTTTAAAATAAGGGGGGTAGATTTTCTTGCCAACCTCATTGTCTTGGATCCCCAAAGGATTGATATAATACTTGGAATGGACTGGTTAATCAAGTATAACAGAGTGATTCAATGTGCTAAGAGGATCGTACAGTTGACAAGTGAGCACGGTACCCGTATCGAGGTCGAGGCAGCCCAACCTGCAACTGAGAAGGCAGTGCTGAATCACGTGGAAGGAGTGACATTGGAAAACATTTCGGTAGTTCAAGAATATTCAGATGTGTTTCCATAGGAATTGCTAGGTATGCCACCTGATCGTGACATAGAGTTTGCCATTGATTTAGTACCCGGAACTGCACCTATAGCTAATAAGCCATATATGATGCCTGCGAAAGAATTACTGGAGCTCAAGAAAAAAATTCTAGAGCAGCTAGATAAGGGTTTTATACGCCCAAGCTTATCACCATGGGGAGCCCTAGTGCTCTTCGCAGATAAGAAGGATGGAACCCAAAGGATGTGTGTGGACTATAGGTCTCTCAACGAAGTGACGATAACGAATAAGTACCTTCTGCCACGCATAGAGGACGTGTTCGATCAAATGAAAGGCTCTCGGATTTTCTCTAAGATTTATCTTCGGTCAGGATACTTCCAGCTGAAGATTAAACCCCCAGACATACCCAAGATAGCTTTTCGAACACGGTATGGTTCAAATGAGTACACTGTCATGTCATTCGGGTTGACGAATGCGCCTGCATACTTTATGTACCTCATGAATAAGGTCTTCATGGAGTACTTGGATAAGTTCATCATGGTTTTCATCGATGATATTATGGTGTATTCAAGGAGCGAGGAAGAACATGAGGAACACTTGAGACTGACATTGCAGAAACTATGAGAGCATCAATTGTATGCCAAGTTCAGCAAGTGTCAATTCTGGTTAAGGGAGATATCATTCTTAGGCCACATCGTTTCTGAAGGAGGAGTATCCGTTGATCCCGAAAAAAGTGTGGGACGTGTTGAAGTGGAACCCACCGCAGAATGTGAAGGACATTCAGAGTTTCCTTGGGATGGCTAAATATTACCGTCGATTCATCATGGATTTCTCCAAAATAGCGAATCCTGTGATTGAATTGCTAATGAAAGGGAAAGCCTTTCAGTGGACACAAGCGTGTCAAGACAGCTTTGAGGAGTTAAAGAAGAGATTGACAACAGCACCGGTTTTGGTATTGCCGGACATAAGCAAGAGCTTCAATATATATTGTGACGCCTCAAGACAGGGACTTGGATGTGTGCTTATGCAAGAAGTCCAAGTGGTAGCATATGCATCAAGACAACTAAAGAAACATGAGCTGAATTACCCTATGCATGACCTGGAACTCGCAATCGTGGTACATGCATTGAAGATTTGGAGGCACTACATCCTTGGTGACCGATGTGAGATTTATACGGATCACAAAAGTCTCAAGTATATATTCACACAAACGGATCTGAATTTTAGGCAACACCGATGGTTGGAACTCATCAAGGATTATGATGTAGGAATCAACTATCATCCCTGGAAAGCCAATGTAGTAGCGGATGCTTTGAACCGGAATGGAGCATGTCACAAACTCACGATTCGGGAGCTACCACCAGAGGTACATAAAGAGTTTGAACGGTTACATCTCGGGTTCGTGAATGAGATGGAGGTGATAGAACTAAACCCGACATTGGAACATAAAATACGAGATGGTCAGTAAACGGATTAGGAGATAAAGGAAATCAAGAAAAGAATCCGACAAGTAATAGATAAGGATTTCAAGGAAGATGAGAATGGCACGCTTTGGTTAAGAAAAAGGATTTGTGTGCCTAACGTGAAGTACATCCGCGACACAATATTAAAGAAGGCACCTGACTCGCCCAATTCCATACATCGTGGCTGTACAAAGATGTATAAGGACTTGAAAACTTGCTATTGGTGGGATGGCATGAAAATGGACATAGCTGAATACGTTTCCCTTTGTGACACATGCCAACAAGTGAAGGCTGAAGATCAGAGACCAACTGGGTTATTGCAGCCGCTGAATGTACCCGAGTGGAAGTGGGAAGAAATCGGTATGGATTTCATAGTCGGATTGCCACGTACTCAGTTTCGTTACGACTCTATTTGGGTTATCATTGACCGATTGATGAAATCAGCTCACTTCATTTCTACTAGGACCAAGTACACCATGGCACAGTTAGCCGAGCTGTATATGGAGAACATAGTATATCGTCATGGAGTTTCGAAGAGAATAGTTTCTGATCGAGGTTCCCAATTTAGCTCTAGGTTCTGGAAGAAACTACATGAAGCTATTGGTACACGGTTGAATTTCAGCTCCGCGTATCACCCACAGACCGACGGACAAACTGAGAGGACGAATCAGATAATGGAGGACATGTTGAGAGCTTGCGCCTTGAAACATGGACGTAGTTGGGACAAGAGCTTGCCGTATGCTGAATTCTCGTACGACAATAGTTACCAAGCCATCCTGAAAATGTCACCTTTCGAGGTATTATATGGTAGAAGGTGTAGGACACCCTTGTTCTGGAATGAGACGGGAGAAAACCAAGTGTTTAGACCCGAAGTGTTACAGCACGCCGAGAAGGAAGTTCAAATAATACGTGAAAACTTGAAGGCTGCTCAGTCACATCAGAAAGGCTATGCGGACAATAGGCGAAGGAGTCCGACCTTCGAAGTCGGAGACTTCATGTATCTCAAGGTGTCGCCTATCCGTGGCCAACTACGGTTTAACGCCAAAGGCAAGCTAGCACCCCGCTACATCGGACCATTCAAGATTTTGGGCAAGCGAGCAGAGGTAGCATATCAACTAGAGCTGCCGACGCACCTCTCCAACGTACACGTAATGTTTCACGTGTCTCATCTCAAGAAGTGTCTAAGGGTACCGGAAGAACAAGTACCAATGGACGAGTTAGAACTTCAGGAGGATCTGAACTATGTGGAACACCCTATCAAAATCCTGGATACGAAGGAAAGAGTCACGCGGAACAAGATAATCCGTTGGTGCAAGGTACAATGGAGCCATCATACGGAAGTCGAAGCTACGTGGGAGCGTGAAGAAGATCTCAAGATGGAATTCCCTCATCTTTTCTCCACTCTATCAAATATCGAGCGAGATTCATTTTAAGGGGGGTAGGTTTGTTACACCCTCATATTCATTATGATGCATTGCATCCATTCTCATGTACAGAACCATTTTAAAAGATGAAGAAAAGAGATTAAGGAATATATATTGACATAGAAAACCAATAAAATAAAAGAAAGAAAAATAAAAACAGAAGAAAAAAAGAGACAAAGAAAAACCTTACCCGCCCTCCCCCCTTAGGGGATTCCCACCTGGCCGCGCCCCCCATAGGGGATTTTCCCCCTGGCCGCCGTCCCCCTAGGGATTTCCTCCTTCTCTCAGTCCGAATAGGAGTCCCCCTTGACTGCGCCCCCTTGAGTGAATCCCGGCCCTTGATCAATTTTATTTGCTGATCCTAGCCCCCCTTGGCTGCACACCCCCCTATAAATAAAACCCCCTCTCCACCTGGCCGCCGCATCCCTGCCCCAAGAAAAATCCCCGCTCCCTGCTTCCCTGCCCTGACATGGCCGCCGCCCTACTCTGCCCTGCCCTGCCCTGCCCTGCCCTTGGCCGCCACCCTGCTGCTTACTGGCCACAACCCTTCCCTGCCCTGCCCCTGGCCGCATACCTGGTCTGCCCCAAGAAAACCCCATCCACCCACATTGATCAAAAGAGAGGCCTTAGCTGCTGCCACTGCAAGGAGAAGACCAGCCGCAGAGGAGAAGAAGAGGAGGAACAGAGGCAGGAGCTGCCATCCTTAGTGCAACGTCGTTGCCGTCGTCTCCAACACTGCTGCATCACACCCCAAGACCAGGAGCTACTGCACGTAAGTAGATCACTCTCCGGTTTATGTTTTGACGGTAGAATTGATCTAGTATCCGAGCTAAAACCCCTGCCGCACCAAATTGATTTCCAGAAGCACTAATCATCACAAAACCCCTCTAAAACCTATCCAAACTCGCATGGGTATATGTAAACTGAGTAGTGCAGGTTGCATTGTAGGATTGCATGCATCCGCATATCACATCTTGAGTAATATGTGTGCATCATATTGCTTGGATGTGTTGTATTGTATGTACGTGATCGTGAGTAGAAGGACACACTCAAGAGGCTGTCTACGAGGACCTCCAACACCAAGACTTCAATTCATTTGAGCAACACAACCCATTGGAGAAAGGAAACTGCCCCTTGACCATATTAATCCTATGTCTTTGAACTGTTTTGCTTGTGAAAACTGCATGCTGGTGTCAATATGATAGTAAACCCTTTTAGTAAAAGTTTACTAGCACTGTTTGCCACCGCATTGCTTACGGGATTACGAAAAACTGAAACAACTTCCGTAGCTACTTAATTCACGAAGATTAAAGATGATGAGAAAATGATGATGTTTAATAAGCATGGAACTGGGGTGATCTAGGCAAGATTGGCTTGTGGTTATGTTGAATAAGATGGTGGTTTGCTTGCCTTAGATCTATGGACCGATTCATGCAAGAATATGGCAGGAAAATAGTGCCATCAGAGGGCCAAATATGGGTGCAGCATAGCTCACTAATTAGGTGTGTTGCTAGTTTGTTATGGACCATTAGATGGAATGGGGAATGGGAGTCAAGGATGGACTTCCCTGCGAACTGCATGACACACGATGATGCCTGTGGGTGGAAGAATGGAGATTCAAGCCTGCCGGTGAAAATGCAGTGGGTCTGTACATTCTAATAGCCCTTTTGTAAAGGCAATTTTGTGATCTCTTGGCCATACACCAACGGTTGTGTAGTGGCATGATGGATGTTTCTCTAGTCGCCGACGGGTGACGAAATCACGAACTTGTGGATAAGGTGGTGCCACCTCTACAGAGTGTAAAACTATTATGATAGCCGTGCTTCTGGTTACAAATACCTGGCCAACTTTAATGATTATAGGCAAACATGGAACGGTTATTCGGGTATGGTTATGGTATTGTAATTTGGGACTGGTTGGAACTGGTTTTGGGTTGTGTATATGTGACGCCCTCATTTCTGTAGAACACAGAACCGAGAACTGATGTGTATGTGTGCCCAGGATGTTCATCACACATACACATATCATCCACAAAATGAATTCAGAATATCTATTATCACAAATGAACCGGGTTTATTATAATGTCTTATGAGTCTTGGACTCATTCTAACAGTGGAAGTCTTATCTTAGCAGCGGAAGTCTAAATCTTAGCAGCAGAAGTCTAAGTTTAGCAGCGGAAGTCTTTATTCTAGCAGCGGAAGCAATCTAAGCAGCAGCAGCGGCTCCATCTCTACTCCATCCCCACAGGCAAGGTTGAGGACAGATTACACGCCTAATCCTCCACGTGGTCTTCATAGTACTTCTCTCCTGTTGCTGATGATGAAGTCATAATGTAAGTTTGAGTACAATGATGTACTCAGCAAGTGCGGGGAAATATGATATGTAGCTCACAACAAGGAAGGTATAAAAGGCTCATTGCAGAAAGCAAAGTTTATTTCTCAAAACACGATAAAACAGCAACTTAGCTTTAAGTGAATGTAATCCCAACATGTATTTAAACATTAACATACCTCCATTGTGATTCATCCTTTTCCATGTCTCAACCAGACATTAATCAACTTTGCTCATGAATACCATCTCGTATACACTACCATCTCACGAATACCATCTCGTATTCGCTACCATCTCACGGATATCATCTCGTATTCGCTACCATTCAATTCTGTCTCATTCCGAGACCAAATCTCGTTGCCATGACTCAACAGTCATGCAACCAATCTCATTACCCGTACTCAACAGTCCCAAAAACCAAACCAAATCCAAAACCAAATACCATCCAAAACCATCCCAAAAACCATCCCAACTAATCATGTGAGTTTTCCAGGCGCTCGTGACCGTAAGCTCGGCTATCATGATAGTTTTAGACTCTGCAGAGTTTGTACCACTTTACCCACAAGTTTGTGATTTTGTCACGCCTCGACGACTGCAGAACCTCCATTATACCAGTACACAACCGTCGGTGTATGGTCAAGAGATCACAAACTAGCCTTTACAAAGTTGTTACTAGATGTATGGACTCACTAAGGTTTCACCGGCAGGCTTGAATCTCCAATTCTCCCACCCACGGGCCCCCTCTTGTGCCATGCAGTTCCCAGGGCAGTCCTCGCCCGACTCCCATTCCCCACGCCTTCCACGGTCCATAACGATCTAGCAACTTACCTAATTACTCAGATAAGCCACACCCATACTTGGCCTTGTGGTGGCACTGTTATCCTGGCATGGCTGGGATGAACCGGTCCTTAGATCTACGGCAAGTAAAACCACCATCTCATCCTACCTCATTCACAAACCCAGGCTTGCCTAGATCTCCCTCCAATTCACGTTCGTTAACAACATCAGTTTCTCATTATTCTTACGAGTGCAGTTAGCTAGACACATCTATCTCGCTTGTCATATCCCATGGACTCAGCGAAGCAAAAAGTAAAAACCATACCCGACTCATTAACTGTCCCGGTGACAAGGGTGGCTAACAAAACTAGTAAACTCCTATGAAATGGTTTCCCATCAATTTGACTCAAGCACACACACCTTTTCGCTAACAAAACAGTTTTCCAAAAACATGGGATCAATATGGTCAAGGGGCACTTGCCTTGTTCTTGCGGTTCCTGTTGCTCTTGGATCTCGAAACCTTGTTGTTGCAGCTCGTCGTAGATAGCTCCCTGAGCTTGTCCTTCTACTTACAATCGCGCACATACAAGATTCACAGCAATCAATGATCATGTACAAACTCTATCTTAAGATGCATATGCATGTTAATCCTATGATGTAGTTTAGTTTGTACGTGTTCTTGCATGTTTGCATGGCTTTTACGACGAACAAAGGTGTAGGGATCAAATGTGGACGTGGCGATGATCTCGTTACAAGATCTAGATCAAACCGATCGACACGTGATCTGTCCATGAAAAAGCTTCTGTTCGAAAGGTATCGAAGAACAGATGCAAAGAAAACGTGATGATGTCGTAAGGTGGTATTGGAGACCTATCTTACTTCCTTCGGGTCCTTCCTCCTAGCAAGAATAGATCGTCGGCTCTCCTCCGGCGATGGCAATCGTCTCTGGCTCATCGGTGATCTCTCTGGTGGTCAATCTCCGGCGAAGGGGTTTACTCGGTGAGCTGGGGGCTAGGCTCTAAGTTGTCGGCTCAGGAGGTGGAAAAGAAGTACGTGGTTGTGGCCAAAAGTTTTCGCTTCGATTTAAAGAGGAAACGAAGAGTCCTCCTCTAATCGGAATTCGAACAAGAGTCCTATTCAAATTGTTTTTTAATCTTAACAACTTATCTTTAGTTGATTTGGTGCGGTAGCAACGTAGAATTCGTGTCGGTTTCCTCCCGTACCGGTATTCCAGTACGTACAGAAGCGAAACTGTTCCAAATCTCATCACCCTCGCGGTGATGAGCTCCGGAAGCTCCACGTGTCCTGCGGAAACCTGGGCTGCCTTTTCCGCATAGACAAGCTCCGGTTGTGCCGCGTGTCAGGCGGGCGAGACCTCCCTCTTCCTCAGAAGTGAGCTTCGCGTGCGCCACGCGTCCTGCCGTGCGGGACCTCCCCTCTCTCCAGAGGCGAGCTCCATGTGCGCCACATGTCTATTGGGTCGGGACCTCCCCTCTCAACAGAGGCGAGCTCCGCGAACGCCACGTGTCAGTTTCGGACCTCACCTCTCTTTGAGGGTGGCTCCGAGTGTGCCATGTGTCAATTCCGGACCTCCCCTCTCTTCAGAGGTGAGCTCCGATAGTGCCACGTGTCAATTCTGGACCTCCCTCACTTCGGAGTGAGCTCCTTGAGTGCCACGTGTCCAGTAGCGCCAGACTTCTATTCTTCTCAGAGACGAGCTCCGAGGTTGACACGTGTCCAACAGTGACGGACCTCTAGGAGATGAGCTCCAGAGGTGACAAGTGTCCAATAGGACCGGACCTCTCGGAGGTGAGCTCCGAGAGCGACACGTGTCCCAAACGGCTGGTCCTCTCTTTTCCGCAGTGAATAGCTCCGCAGCCGACACATGTCCTGCTGGACTGGCCTCGCACCTTTGCAGAGGCTAGCTCCGGGGGAAACACGTGTCCCACGGGGTCGGACCTCTCCCCCTTTGCGGGGATGAGCCCTGAGCCTGCCACGTAGCCAGTTTGGCGGCCGACCTCTCCTCTCTTTGCGGAGATGAGATCTGATCACGCCACGTGGCCAGCGACCCACGGGTGTTGTCTTCGGCGCTCTCTGTAAACTGGAATTTGCTCTTTTGGCTAACCTTTTGATTCTTTCTCGTTTCAACTTATTGTAAAAAATGTTTTTTCTACATATAAATTATGAATATATGCAGAACCCGAAAATGAGGGTGTCACAAATCTACCCCCCTTAAATTGAATCTCGCCCTCGAGATTCGCTAGTGTGGAGAATAGATGAGAGAATTCTGCCTTCTCGGCTGTTGGTTGGGCTGACTCAAACTCGATATGAGTACCGTGCTCGTTTGTCAACTGCACGCTTCTCTCAGCACATTGGATTACTCCGTTGTGCTTGCTTAACCAATCCATTCCGAGTATTATGTCAAGCCCTTGGGAATCCAAGACAATGAGGTTGGCAAGGAAGTCTACCCCCTTAAATTAAGGTTTACTTTTGGATATACTATATTAATTCTCATCTCTCCACTGGGAGAATTAACCAACATAGTATATTTCAAGTGTGATATGGGTAGATTATACTTGGCAACATACTTGGATGATATGAAGGAATGCGATGCTCCAGAATCAAATAAGATGGTGGCTGGGTTGAAGTTGGCAAGGAACATACCAATCACGACTTCCTCAGCCTGTTGTGCTTCCTCAGCAGAAACATGGTTCACGTTGCCGCGAGCATAGTTCTGCTGTCCACGGTTGCCTTGATTGGCTCCTCCGTTCGGCCGTGGGTTCTGCTTGGGGATGTTGCCTTGCTGTCCAGGACCTCTCCTCAGGCACTGGCTCGCAAAGTGTCCTGGTTCTCCGCATGCAAAGCATGCCTTGTTTCCCAAGACAGCAGGTATGTTGGGGCGGGGGTTTTGAACAGGAGCACCCACGTTAGGACGGGGCGCTGGAGGCAAAGGCACACGAGGTGCTTGTGCAACGGGCCGTTGCTGTGGTGGCTGATTAGGGCGGTTTGCAAGCGGTCGATCCATACTGCGGTGTAGCTGGGGGCATGTACCGAGGTCGTACGTTGCTCCCTTGTGGCTGGTATGGCATCTTCCTCTTGCCTTCTCGCTCGATCTCTCGGATCTTGCTTTCAACCACTATGGCTTTGTCAACCAGTTTCTGAAAGCTCGCATAGTCATTGTTGAGGAGCTGAACCTGGATCTCATTGTTCATCCCTCTCATGAACAGGTACTGCTTCCGTTTGTCCGAGTTGACATCTTCAGGGACATACCGTGACAGTTGCGTGAACTTGTTGAGGTACACATTCACGCTTTTCTGTCCTTGGCGGAGACCTTCGAACTCTTGCCTTTTGAGCATCATTACACCGGCAGCGATGTAATTAGTGCGGAAACTCTCCTTGAACTCAGTCCAAGTGATCGTCTCCGGGTCGACATGAGCGTTGCACAAGGCATCCCACCAGTCAGCGGCAGGTCCCATGAGTTGGTGCGACACGAAGAGAACCTTCTCTCGGTCATTGCACTGAACTATGGTAAGCTTCTTCTCCATGGATTTCAACCGGTCGTCGGCCTCCATGGGGTCATTAGCTTGAGCAAAAGTGGGTGGTCGAGTCCTCATGAACTCTCCCAGCCTGTTGTGAGCCGGTGGTGGCGGCGGTGGTGGTGGCAGTGCCAGAACGGGGTTGTTGTTGTTGGCCTGCAGCTGACCCAAAGTTTGGATCATGGTTTGCATAAGTTGATTCTGCATGGCCATCAACCGTGCCAGGTTATTTTCACCAGCTCCGGGGTTAACAGGAACTTCATCGTGGCCATCCTCTTGGTTGCCATGGACGTTCCTTCCTTGGCGGCCGGTGTTTCCTCTCACCATCTGTGAGCGAGAATAGAATAGAATAGAGGTTAGAAGGTTAGATGGATCCCCCTAACTATATGCATCAAGGTGGATAGACTATATATATTAGCCCATATGAGGATGTGAACAAGTGCCGAGGCATCTCACACCTCTTTCTACTTATGTGTGGATATGGACAACGCTGGAGATGTCCCACAACTCACACTAAGCACACAAGCATAAACAATCATCACAAAAGTTTCACACAACTGCTATTCAAGGCTTTTATTCAATGGGGGTCCTATAGAGTTTTTGGGGTGATACCAATCTGTGATTTCACCCTATGTCAAGGTGGTTTGGGGTGATACCAATCTGTGATCCAACTATGGCTTCTCCTAGGCTTGCATCCTATGTCAAGGTGGTTCCAATGCCAATCTATGCATCCTAGGCTTGCATCCTATGGTCAGTGTGGCTTCTAGTACAAATCTGTTACTAGGGGTGCATCCTAGGATCAACGTGGCTCTATAACCAATCTGTGATCATTCTATGTTTGTGACCTACAGTCAACCGTGGTAGCTTGGTACCAATCTGTGGATTGTACCAATCTGTGACTAGGCATGGCAGCTCTAATATCAATCTGTGACCTATCTAGGTGTGTGATCTACGATCAACCTGTGGCAGGTTGATACCAATCTATGTTTTCTATCTAGCCGTGTAACCTACCGTCAACCCGTGGCTCTATACCAATCTATGACGCCCTCGTTTCTGTAGAACACAGAACCAAGAACGGATGCGTATGTGTGCCCAGGATGTTCATCACACATACACATATCATCCACAAACTGAATTCATAATATGTATTAGAACGAATGAACGGGGTTTATTACAATGTCTTATGAGTCTTGGACTCATTCTAACAGTGGAAATCTTATCTTAGTAGCCGAAGTCTAAATCTTAACAGCGGAAGTCTAAGTCTAGCAGCGGATGTCTTTATTGTAGCAGCGGAAGCAATCTAAGCAGCAGCAGTGGCTCCATCTCTACTCCATCCCCACAAGGAAGGTTGAGGACAGATTACACGCCTGATCCTCCATGTGGTCTTCATAGTACTCCTTTCCCGTTGCTGATGATGAAGTAATAATGCAAGTTTGAGTACAATGATATACTCAGCAAGTGTGGGAAAATATGATATGTAGCTCACAACAAGGAAGGTATAAAAGGCTCATTGCAGAAAGCAAAGTTTATTTCTCAAAACACGAAAAAAACAGCAACTTAGCTTTAAGTGAATGTAATCCCAACATGTATTTAAACATTAACATACCTCCGTTATGATTCATCCTTTTCCATGTCTGAACCAGACATTAATCAACTTTGCTCATGAATACCATCTCGTATTCACTACCATCTCACGAATACCATCTTGTATTCGCTACCATCTCACGAATACCATCTCGTATTCGGTACCATTCAATTCTGTATCATTCCGAGACCAAATCTCGTTGCCATGACTCAACAGTCATGCAACCAATCTCATTACCCAGACTCAACAGTCCCAAATCAAACCAAAACCAAACCATATCCAAAACCAAATACCATCCAAAACCATCCCAAAAACCATCCCAACTAATCATGTGAGTAGTCCGGGCGCTCGTGACCGTAAGCTCGGCTATCATGATAGTTTTAGACTCCGCAGAGTTTGTACCACTTCACCCACAAGTTTGTGATTTCGTCACCCGTCGGCGACTGCAGAACCTCCATTATACCATGTCACACCAGGTTTCTCCGAAGAACAACCGAGTGAATATCACATGTATGCCAGGATCATTTCCTCATATATGTTATGACAAATAGTGAAGCATCATTTATTACAAGCCAGGTGTCGAATATAAATAAGTCTTACATAGCAAATGTCTCGATGGACGATAATAAGTTCATGACATGTAAATAAAATAGCAGCGGAATATTATTCTTGTGGGCTCCGTCACAGGAGTTGCCCGGGAGAACTCCATGAACCTAAAAACCTTCTTCGGGTCCGAAGTCTTGATCATTAAACACCACATCATTCTGTTGACCTGAGCAGGAATATAAACCAACAAATATACAAGGTTGAGTACCGATGGTACTCAGCAAGTGTGGTAAAGTTATGTCATGCATGGATAGAACAAGGAGAGGTTGAACTCATGGTTAAAGCACTACGCAATTATTGCCTACCACCTTAGCTTATTAAGCACCTACATTACTACACAGGTGATATGGTCCCAATCTCCCATCCCATCATCATAATCAAATAACCATAACATCATTTCCAATGTTAGCTCCCCGCTTAACATCCACAACCTCGAAGGTCCTCATCCTCTAATCATGAATAAGTCCAAGCCGCTCTTGGCCGTGACCACGGCTGTCATGACAGCTTTGACTCTGCAGAGTTGGACCACTGTACCCACATGTAGTGATTTCATCCCCCGTTGCCGGGTGGACTAAAAGAACCTCCATTATGCCAGTGGCCACGAACCACATTCACACTTCCCAGGTGTGTAGCGAGGAGATCACTACGAAGCCTTTACAAAGGGATTCCCGACGAGCATGGGCCCACTGAGGTTTCACCCCTAACAGCATACAAGAGGCTCCAACCCCGCTGCAGTGGCCCCCTCTTGAGCCTTGCGGTTCATATGGTAGTCCAGCTGACACCTATTCCCCGCACCATCCAACACACCCATACTACGCCGGGGATACACCTAATTAATTGGCCAAGCTGGCCCATCTCAGCTTGTGGTTGGCACGGTAAAGCCAGGTTACATGCTCCATGAACCGGTCCTTAGGATCCAGGCAAGTACTAAACACAAACCTGAGTCTCGTGCACCCAGCACCAACCAAATCATCCAACTTGCCTTGATCCCTACCTCTACATAACTCAGAATATCTCATTCGAGAGTATGGTAAATAAACTGATGATCTCATATCCCAATTATCCCATTCTAAGCATGGCTAAGCAGAAGCATATAAATAAATGATATGATAAAATAAATCCCAACCCAAGCTACAAGGAAACATGGTAATGCAATTCCAGGGAAACTTCCTAACATGGGTTTCATATTTCAATTGACAATGCAAATAATTCTAGCTACACATCCTAGTATAGGATCAAAGTGGTCAAGGACACTTGCCTTCTTCCTGCTGCTCTGGGAATGGAAAGTCTTGTTCTTGGAAGGGAAGAACTTGCTCTGGAGCAGATTCTACTCATACCATCACACATAGCAAAAGAAAACAACTATACATAAGACATAGTTCACACTTTCACTTCATACAAACCAAACATTCACACCTATGAAAGTCATTCACACTTCTAAGGGTTGTGGTTACTCTATGTGTGGTGATTTTTGACCTACATGCACTTTTAAACATATGTATATTATTTCAAACTTTTGTATTCAGATTTCTGTTTGTACACTATATATAAATTCCCAATTTAAACAAATTCTTTAATACCCTCTTTAGCTACCAAGAGTGCATGGAAGGTAATTTCCTACTCCAAATGGTTTTCAGACCTTCTACCAATCCTAAACTGAACTCTTTGGATTTTGGAAACTTCATTTATCATTTTCTAGTTATTCACACTTAGCTTGCTATATTTCCAGATTTATTTCCTATGCCTAAATGTGAACTTTATTAGGAAAATAGTAAGACACCTCATCTAAACAGAATAGGTTCTGATCTAAAATATTAAAGAATATATTTTTGAACTTCTCCTCTGATGTGAACTAATTTAAATTTATTTTATCAATTTTCAGAATTATTTCCTAGCCTAAAAATGTGTCCCTATAACTAATAAATGTGAACAATCAATTAGACAGATCCATTTCAGCTAAAAATATTTTTTTATCTCACTCCAAAGTTTTCCAAGTGCTAGGAAAGTTTAAATTTGAATTTACAATGTGTTTGTCCCATCTTTTAAATTTTAAATACTAATCACATATTCAAACTCCTAAATTTAATATCACATAGGGTTAAAAAGGTAAACTCACCCCACTACAGGGTCTATTATATTATTTTAAGAATTTCCAGGGGCCTAACTATGCATAACAGAGGGATTTTGGTAATTTTTATTAAGTCCAGGGGCTAAAACTGTTTTTTAATTGAATTTACATGAATTTCTGAAGTTCCAGGGGCTAGATCAGAAGTTTCCAGGCTAGCTCGTATTTTCCGAGATCCCCAGGGGGTAGCGCGTAAGAATCCCGGCCTTTATAATCCGGGGCTGACGTGGACCGTCCGATTTAAAACAGACGGCTGAGATTATAACGTCGAACTGGTACGCGAGGATTTAAATTCTACCGTGCGATTTAAAATAGACGGCAATCAAGCGGCCACGTCGCTCCGATCGAGCGCGGGCGGCTCTGCCCGGCGGCGGAAGGCGGCGATCTCGCCGGAAAACTACGGATCTTCGTCAATTCTTCCTAAAACTGGGATTTCATGACATAGATCGGTGGAGGGGAGGTCGGGGATCTCACCTCGGGGGTTTTCTTGAGCTCGGAGGTCCCGGAAGGCGGTCGGCGACAAGGTGCGAGCTGGAACAGCGGCGAGGCTCGTCGGAGCTGTGTCTAGGGCGAAATCTACCGAGTTTTCTGCTCCTGCGTGATTCCCCGGAGGCGGTGGATCAAGATCAGCGCGTTAGATCAGAAATCCCGAGCGAAGATCGAGAGAAATTGGCCGGGGAAACTCTGGTTCTCACCGGGAGGAAAAACGACTGATCGTGGGGGAAAAACGGGGCGATGCCGGTGTTTTTATAGACGGGGGAGGGCGGCGGGTTTGTTTAGATCGAGTTTGAGTCGTCTGGGACCGGGAGTCGGGCTGAGGGACGCGAAATTCCGGGTTGGTTACGATCGCGCGCCCGGAAGAGTCCGACGGTTGGCGCGATCGGGAGGTCGGGGATGACAGGTGGGCCCCGCCTGTCAGTGAGAGGGAGAGGGGGCGTGCGGCTGCGGGCTGGCGCGGGGGTGGGTGGGCCGGCTGGTGGGTTTCGGCCCACTGGCCGGGGGGTTTGTTTTTTCTTTTTCTTTTTCTTTTCTGTTTTGAGTTTAATTTGAATTCCAATTTGAATTTGAATTTCTGCACCACATGCAATACGTCCAAAATTTTTTAAATTCCCCTCTTAACAGGTTTTGGGGTGTTACAGCTCTACCCCCCTTAAAAGAAATCTCGTCCTCGAGATTGGTGGTTCTAAGAAAACACTTCCGGAAACTGTGCCTTAAGCTCGTCCTCTCGCTCCCATGTGGTTTCCTCTTCCGAGTGATGCTTCCACTGCACCTTGCACATCCGGATTCTTTTATTTCTTGTGAGGCGTTCCATTGTTTTCAAAATCTTGAATGGTTGCTCGGCATAAGACAGATCCTCAGCTACGTCAACCTCATTCATGGGTAACATCTCTTCAGGCGTCCTCAGACATTTCTTGAGCTGTGACACATGGAATACATCATGCACATCCGATAGGCGAGCCGGTAATTCTAGTTGATACGCCACTTCGCCTTTCCTCTCCAGAACTTGAAAGGGTCCGATGTATCGAGGTGATAACTTCCCTTTCACCTTGAACCGACGAAATCCTCGGATAGGGGACTCCTTGTGATTGACAAAGTTCCCCACGTTGAAAACGAGCTCTCTTCTTCGTACATCGGCATAGCTCTTTTGTCGTGTCTGTGCTATCCTCAAGTTGTTGCGGATTTCCCTCACTTTCGCCTTGGCTTCTTGTAGTGCCTCGGGTCCAAACACTTTACTTTCCCCTGTTTGGTTCCAAAATAGTGGAGTTCTGCACTTCCGCCCATACAAAGCCTCAAATGGTGACATCTTCATACTAGCCTGATAACTGTTGTTATAGGAGAACTCCGCATACAATAAGTTCTTATCCCAACTCCGGTTGTTTTTGAGTGCACACGCTCTCAGCATATCTTCAAGGATCTGATTGGTTCTTTCTGTCTGCCCGTCAGTTTGGGGATGATAGGCAGAACTAAAATTCAGATGAGTTTCCATGGTTTCATGCAACTTCTGCCAGAACCTTGAGGTGAACTGTGTCCCTCGATCCGACACTATATTCTTTGGCACTCCATGGTAACACACGATCCTTGACATGTACAACTCTGCCAATTTGGATCCGCTGTAGCTTTCTTTCACGGGGATGAATTGAGCTACATTGGTTAGCCTGTCGATGATGACCCATATCGAATCGTATCCTGATTGGGTCCTAGGCAATCCCACTATGAAATCCATACTGATTTCTTCCCATTTCCATTCAGGCACTTTAAGTGGTTGCAATAATCCCACGGGTCGTTCATGTTCCGCTTTCACCAACTGACATGTGTCACATAGGGCAACATGTTCCGCGACATCTCGCTTCATGCCATACCACCAATACCTGCTCTTGAGGTCCTGGTACATCTTCGTACTCCCAGGATGAATGGAATAGTCAGAATCGTGAGCCTCCTTCAAAATCAATTCACGGATCTCCTTTACTTCTGGCACACAAATTCTTTTCCCGTGCCACAACGTTCCTTGTTCATCCTCTCTGAAACCAGGGGCTTTATTTTCCTGATGAGTTGCCTGATTTCTTGTATCTTCTCATCATTCTTTTGACCATCGCGTATGTCTTGCTCTAGTGTGGAGTCCACCTCCATGGCGATGGCTTCACCACTATTCACCAGGCATAGATTGAGTTTTATAACCTCTTCCTTTAATGCTGTAGGCATGTCCTTCAAGCTCAACCTATTGATCTGCACTTTCTGGCTTAGAGCATCCGCCACGACATTCGCTTTCCCAGGATGATAGTTGATGCCCACATCAAATTCGTTGATTAGCTCTAACCATCTCCTTTGTCCGAGTTGAGATCTGGGTGTGTGAAAATGTACTTTAAACTCTTATGATCTGTATATATCTCTGTCCTCTTCCCCATCAAGTAGTGTCGCCAAATTTTGAACGCGTGTACCATGGGGGCTAGTTCTAGGTCATGTGTAGGATAGTTCTTCTCGTGTTTCCGGAGCTGCCGGGATGCATAAGCCACGACATGCCCTTCTTGCATGAGAACACATCCCAACCCGTTTCTAAAGGCATCGCAGTAAACCGAAAAGTTCTTCTGCATATCTGGCATAACTAGCACTGGGGCCATTGTCAATCTTTTCTTTAGCTCCTGAAAACTCGTCTCGCACTGCGGCGTCCATGTGAATGTGATTCCCTTCTCCAACAGTTTGGTGAGGGGTCTCGAGATCTTGGAGAATCCCTCAATAATCCGTCGATAGTATCCAGCCAATCCCAAGAAGCTTTGAATTTCCCTGACATTCTCAGGGGTCTTCCACTTCTGTACATCCTCGATCTTTGCGGGATCTACGGAGATTCCTCCCTCCGAGATTATATGTCCTAAGAAGGGAACTCTCTTCAGCCAAAACTCACACTTGCTCAACTTGGCATATAGTTGGTGTTCTCTCAGCTTCTACAGCACCAACCTTAGATGTTTCTCATGTTCTTCATCTTCGGAGAAGACGAGAATGTCATCTATGAAAACCACCACAAATTTGTCCAGATATTCCATGAATACCTTGTTCATGAGATACATGAAGTATGCCGGGGCATTGGTTAGCCCGAAAGGCATGACGGTGTATTCATACAGTCCGTACCGAGATACGAAAGCTGTCTTTGGAATATCAGTTTGCCTTATCTTAAGTTGGTGGTATCCCGACCTGAGATCAATTTTCGAGAACACACAAGCTCCCCTCAACTGATCAAACAAGTCTTCAATGCGGGGTAATGGGTACTTGTTCTTGATGGTTACTTCATTCAAGGCACGGTAGTCTACGCATAACCTTTGGGTTCCGTCCTTCTTCGGCACAAATATCACTGGAGCTCCACATGGTGAGGAACTAGGACGAATATACCCCTTCTCCGTCAATTCTCTTAAATGATCCTTGAGTTCTCCCAGCTGCTTGGAGTCAATCCGATAAGGTCTCTTGTATATCGGAGCTGTTCCAGGCACTAGCTCAATCGCGAATTCCACTTCGCGATTGGGAGGCATACCTGGCAACTCCTCCGGAAAAACGTCCAGATATTCCATGATAATCCTGATCTCCTCCACTTTCACCTCAACTTGATTTAATTTAATGTCCCTTGAGCCTCTTGAGCCTCCTCCATGGTCACGTGGTTCACCAGTCCTCACATCACATTCTGCTGTTGCGGCTGCACGAGCTTCTTCTTTGGGCACTTATGGGCGTAGTGCCCCACTTCACCACAGTTAAAGCATTGCACCCCAACCATAGGTGGCTGGCCTTTGTTGTCTTGGGGTTGGTTTGGGGGTCCTTGTACTGCTGGTCGAGGTTGATATGTAGGGCGAGGCTGCTGTACAAACTGACGTTGTGGTGGTGCTGGTGCTGCCGGAGGCCTGAAGTTCAGGTTGTACCCTCTGTGTGCTGAGTAGGGTACCGCAGCACGGCTCGTCTGCCCTGCGGGTTCCTGCATCAGACGTGGGCGGGTGTTGCTACCCGAGGCTTAGTGTGACCACCCGGCTTTCCTCTTGTTTTCATTTTCCAAGGCCTTCAGCTTCCTTTCTACAACAAATGCTTTGTCCACCATCTTTTGGAAGCTTTCATACTCGTTGGAGGACATTGCACACTGCATTTCTGCGGTAAGTCCTTCCACGAAACAGTCCTGTTTCTGCTCATCAGTCTCTATGTACCGTGGGGCATAACGGGATAGTTGAGTGAATTTAGTGAGGTATTCCCTCACAGTCATGTTTCCTTGCTGCAATCCCAAGAACTCCTTCCTCTTGTTTTTGAGTTCACCCCTTGGTATGAAATGGTTGCGGAAGCTACGCTTGAACTCTTCCCAAGTGATGTTCTCAGGGTCATGATGGGCGGCCACGTAAGTGGTCCACCAATCAGCAGCAGGTCCATGCAATTGGTGAGAGGCAAACAGCACCCTCTCATACCCTTGGCATTGTATCATCCTCATCTTGCTCTCAATGGTCTTGAGCCAGTCATCTGCCTCCAGGGGTTCAGCAGCACTTGCAAACTTTGGAGGTTGAGTTCCCAGAAACTCACTCAACCTTGGTTGGCGTGGTGCAGCTTGTGGAGGTGGAGCTTGGTGCAAGTTGGCCACCACTTGAGTCAGGTTCTGGATGAGCTGATTTTGATTCTCAAGTATTTGGTGGATGGGATCAACTCCTTCACGGCGACCACCCCTGTCATGGCCTCCAGAAAGATGAGGGTTGCCGACCTCATCGTTGTTGTTGGCGGGGTTGGTACCACGACCCTTTCCTCTTCTGGTCATCTATCATGATCAACCAAATGTCAATTTAAAGCATTACATCTTATCTTACCAATTTTACTTGTTTACACTTGTAATGTTGAGGCCTTGTTGAATTTATATTTTTCTGAGGGTTCATGTCTCACGCAAAAATAAATGCACTATTTATTTCATAGGGTTCACACATCAAAGCAAAGAAACCTGAAGACGAGGTTGTGGACAATTGCTCATGGCTTCCACAACTCACGTCACACACCAAGCATTAACACACCATTAACTAAGGTAACGACTCGACTACTCGACATCCTGCTAAACTAAGGGAAGGACTCTACACTACTCGTATTACTGAGCTGGCTCCTCGGGATCTTCCTCATTATTGCGGCTGCCTTCTGACTCCGCTTTTGGTGGGGAGGCTGCTGGTGGAGAAGTGCGACGACGCCTGATCGCCTAGCGATCTGGGGAGTCAGGAGTCCATGTGTCATTCACGGTGACACACAGTTCATTCCCATCTCCTCTTTCTCTCGCCCTCAAGCAGGCTCCAAGCAACGCCTCGGTTTCCTTCAGGGTGTCACGAACATCCTAAAGCTCCTGCTGACACTCCTGCAGTCGAGTGCTGAGCATAGCAGCATCCTCCAAGCACAAGTCCATGTGCTCATGGGAAGTCCCCTGCTGCACTGGCGGGTACTTGTACTCCGTTGTACCACTCTCGCGCTGGAGGACATACATGTACTCAGTCCTGTCCAGGTGACGACGATAGATGTGACTCTGACAGGTGATTGCCTCCTAGGTGACATCCTTCTCCGCATCGACCTGTGTTGCTCGACAAGCTGGAGAGCGGTGGATCTTGAGCACCTGATTTTCGTGGATAATCCTCATCTCTGAACTCCATTCTTCCCTCTTCTCACGGATGGTCCTGGTGGAGCTATAGTGTATGATTAGCATGCCCGTGTTGCCGGCGGCTTGGAGCATGCGTCGAAGACGGCGCAACAAGCCTCCTACTGCCAGTCCGTAGGAGAGATACGTCACCGGACGGTTCTCCTCTCTCAGGGCAAGGGCAACTACGGGAACTCTCCCTCCGGTGGACTTGCGAGCGGTGCGGATCATGCGAACCATCTAAAACATAAAGCATTTAAACTTAAGTTAGATAAGATTTTAAACAAAAATCCTATTTTGAATAAAAGTTGGTTAAGATGAATAAAGTGACCCCATTAAATAACACTTTTCAACCCACACCTTTGTAAAATAGTTTTTAGGAAAATAGGGTCCTTAAATACGTCCATTTCTATCTAGGTCCACGTTCCTATGGGCAACCTTGGCTCTGATACCACTTCTGTCACACCCGGTTTCTCCGAAGAACAACCGAGTGAATATCACATGTATGCCAGGATCATTTTCTCATACATGTGATGACAAATAGTGAAGCATCATTTATTACAAGCCAGGTGTCGAATATAAATAAGTCTTACATAGCATACGTCTCGATGGACGATAATAAGTTCATGACATATAAATAAAACAGCAGCGGAATATTATTCTTGTGAGCTCCATCAAAGGAGTTGCCCGGGAGAACTCCATGAACCTAAAAACCTTCTTTGGGTCCGAAGTCTTGATCATTAAACACCACATCATTCTCTTGACCTGAGCAGCAATATAAACCAACAAATATGCAAGGTTGAGTACCGATGGTACTCAGCAAGTGTGGGAAAGTTATGTCATGCATGGCTAGAACAAGGAGAGGTTGAACTCATGGTTAAAGCACTACACAATTATTGCCTACCACCTTAGCTTATTAAGCACCTACATTACTACACAAGTGATATGGTCCCAATCTCCCATCCCATCATCATAATCAAATAACCATAACATCATTTCCAATGTTAAGCTCCCCGCTTAACATCCACAACCTCCAAGGTCCTAATCCTCTAATCATGAATAAGTTCAAGCCGCTCTTGACCGTGAGCACGGCTGTCATGACAGTTTTGACTCTGCAGAGTTTGCACGACTGTACCCACATGTAGTGATTTCATCCCCTGTTGCCGGGTGGACTAAAAGAACCTCCATTATGCCAGTAGCCACAAACCACATTCACACTTCCCAGGTGTGTAGCCAGGAGATCACTACGAAGCCTTTACAAAGGGATTCCCGACGAGCGTGGGCCCACTGAGGTTTCACCCCTAACAGCATACAAGAGGCTCCAACCCTGCTGCAGTGGCCCCCTCTTGAGCCTTGCGGTTCATATGCTAGTCCATCTGACACCTATTCCCCGCACCATCCAACACACCCATGGACGGTGAAATGGAGAGTTTAAATGAACCGTCCGTGTCCGAGTCTCCAGGACAGCGCCATGGTATTGTAGCCATGACATCCCTAAGATTGCATCAATCTTTTGCCCCATAAGGATTATCAAGGTGGTGGGATATAGTTTCCCACCTAAGCACAGCAGTGCCTTTGGGATCATCATATTTGCTGAGATCTTCCCTCCCGGTGAGCAGATCATATAAGTGCAGTCGGTTGAGAAGACATGCATTTGATGCTTAGCCACATAGGATGCACTTATAAGACTGTGGGTTGCACCAGAATCAAACAGTACGATGATGGCTCGGTTGTTGAGAGTAAACGTACCCGCCAGCACGTTGTCTCCCTCTGCGGCGTCCTCATTGTCGAGGTGGCGAACGCCCCCATTTCGCTGACCAACCTTCTTGACCGGAGGTCGGCCTCGAGCACCGCCCTGGAACTGGGCTTGCCCGCTGCTCTGTTGCCCCTGTGGACAGTCCTTCGCGATGTGGCCCGCCTGGCCACACGTGAAGCAAGTGAAACGGGGCGGTCCCCCGCTGATCGGTGGACGGAAACCCAGAGCGCGTTGTGGCGGTGGAAATGCCCGGGGTGCCGTCTGCTGTTGCTGCTGCTGTCTTGGTGGTGGCATCGGCGGTCGGAACGGGGGTGCTTGAAAAGGACGTCCCCTGAATCGCTGAGGTCGTGCCGGTGGATGCCACTGCTGCCCGGATGGCGTCCGATACACCATGCGGTACTTCTGGGGAGCGCCACCCCCACTGCTGGGTGGAGCGCTGCGCTTCCTCTGCTCAGTTGCCAACTCCCGCTGAGCATCCTCTTGCATAATCACGGCATTGACTAGGTCTTTGAAGGTGCCGCGATTCCACTGAATGAGGTGTGTCTTCATCTCGGGGTGTAACCCCCGATAGAAATGTTCCCGCTTCTTCTCTTCAGTGGAGATGTAATGTGACGCATATTGCGCCAGATGGTTGAAGGCACCGGAGTAGTCATGGGCACTCCTCCCGCCCTGCTTCATCTCCAAGAATTCTTGGAACTTCATCTTCATTATTTCGGGAGGGATGTGATAGGCGTGGAACGCCTCCCGGAACTCTTCCAACTCCACGGCATGGCCAGCCGGACGTGAGGCGACATAGTTCGCCCACCACGCACCAGAGGCACCGTGAAGTTGCTGCGCTGCGAACAAAGTCTTTTGCCGCTCCGTGCATTGGAGCAGCCCGAACTAGGACTCGATTGTCCGCAGCCAGTTGTCAGCCTCCAGTGGTTCTTCTGCTTCTGTGAACACTGGAGGGTGCGTACTCATGAAGTCCGAGTATGACACCTCACAGGGCTCACGAGGCCCTCTATCTTGACGCCCCCCCCCGACTGGGACGTATTCTGCACGATCGTGCGGAGCAGGTCGGTCTGCTCCTCATGACCTCCCACCAGTGCCACTATCACATCCGCTAAAGTAAGCGGAGGTGGATACTGCTGCGGGGTGCTGTCGTAGGCCGGTGGCTGGGAGTCATCGCCTCCCTGTTGGCTAGAGCCACCAACCTGGTGCGTGGTCCTAGTGCGAACCATCTGCAACCATACGACAATAAACATCAGTCCCGCAACATACTTCAATGCATTCAATGAAATAGGCGTAAAGACATAATGACAATAAAACATGCGATACATCTCGTATGTAGATAATGTAATAACTTTGCACAAGCTACACCATTACCAGACCAAATACAAGCTAGTTACATCCAACTTGATGAACCTCCTCTTCGGAAGCTCACCATAACTAGGTTTGGTCACTACGAGACATTACTATCGCGTTGTCATCAACGTATACTACCCTTTTATCTTCAATACGACACAAACATGGTCTCTAGTAAAAGAAACTTGAGTGAGACATATACTCAAATCTCTCACTAGTTGAAGATAACCTCTCATGAGCTTGTTCTACCCATTGGAAGTATTCAAACCACATCTAGGGTACCACAATCTCTCATATGAATTCAACTCTCATTCCTCTGCCAGAATGACCAGTTTCTACATATCCAAGATTTGATCTGGTTCTGGGCATTTTCATGACTCAAGCTGAATACCAAAGTTAAAGTTAACTTCAGTATATTTCCAACGATTATTTATTTGCCCTCAGATAATCTCTGGTTAAAAAGTTATGGTAATTCAAAGTCAGCAGAATTTCTGGAAGAATTTTAACAGCGCCTCCCTGGGGAAGTTGCTGTTTTCAACTCTGATTCCCACTAAATTCTGTGCTGAAATTTCAGAAACTTTGAATTGCAAAGATGTAACACATCTTCTACCCTTTCTAAGGATGTATCATATGACAATTTTTGATTTTTCTACTGGAAGTTACGTTTGAAAAAAACAGAACAGTCCAGTGAGTGTTTAACTCTGTTCTGATTCCGGACAGTTTACATTTCTCTGGGATTTAAGCCATCTTAAGGTGTATTTCAGCTCTGGAAGTCTACAACAAAGTTGTAGAGTACTCAAATAACTTTCCAGGATTATATGCCACACCTCCCTGGGCTAAAAGACCTGTGAGTTATGCCCTGTTGAAGATCAGCATACTTGCTGCCTAAAACAGAGCATTCTGTTTTTCAGTCATTGAGAACTACACTAATCACCTTCCAATTTTTTTTCCGCCCAACCAGGCCCTAAATGATGAATCTAGTGATTTTAATTCTTTGTTATCATTGTTTTTCATGCATATGGCTACAATATCTCGGTACTACGTTCCTCACAAAAGAAAATCCTAACCGGATTATACCGGCATATACGTCTCAAGTGTGGCACTAAACGGTCTCTCGCACACGTTTACTACACGGATGCATACGTGGTTAGTACCTGCAGAAGACCACACAATAATGGTGCACTCAATGGTTGTTTTCATTTCAGGCAGGATTCATATTTAAAAGTAAATACAAACGCCCGTATCCTTGTCATGCGGCCGTCCTTGAGTTATGTCACGTCTCAAGGTACTTGATCGTGTTTCAACACCACACGACGGGGAACCCGAGTATGTCATGAACGGGTCGTCACGGTTGGAAATGTTATCAACCCAACAGATATCACCTACTGCCTTGCAGGGCACACTGATGGCAAGCGGCATATGTCCTCCTAGGCTACTTCCAGACGAAAACACTCTCACATTACTGACCACGCGATGGGGTCTCCACTTACTTGTCTAATGCACGCTAGGGATCAGTGTTTCATATGAACTCAGGAACATGAAGAGTCCAAGAGTTTCATATTGACGTCTCACACCAAGCTGTGAGACCTATCCCTGAACCACGTTCCTCGTCAGGGGAGCTAACCGAAATTGAACCACTTTCGGTGGTGTTCCTTTCCATTCTTACCAGAGCGTAGGTGCGTCCTTACATAATTAAAATTCAGAATTCAGAATTATAACACATAGGTTAGTCTTTGCCACTTTAAGTTACTATGCTAGTATAGTCCTTACTTGGGCAAGCTACTGAATCCTCACCGTAAACCTAAGTTTTCCCGTAATACAGTCCTTAAGTACTGTGCTATCCCCAATGCAGCTCTGATACAAGGCTGTGGCGGACCGGAATCCGCTCATCCAGAATCGCAGAGGGTGGTGCCGCGCGATGCGACACCTGATAGCACACGTCATAAGAACACAATATATTACATGGGAAAACAACTGAACTGTACAAACGGTACAATACTCAGTTACAAACTATTGTCTTTATTACACAGCGGAAGTCTACTTTTCTACAACTCACGCCCGCCTAACTAGCAAAAATCGGTTGCCCAGCCCTAGGGCAATCCACACTAGCTGCACTCCTCAGGTCAGCGCGGCGTGTACGGCTCCCACTCAGCCTTGGTCCCCGACGGAGGGTACCCCTCGCCGGTGGACTCGTACTCTGAGTCCGTGGGTGGCTCCTCACCTGAAAAAAAATTAAGCAGCAACCGTGAGCACGATGGCTCAACAAGACTTAACCGATTCACCTAAGCATGGAACTCTACATGAGGGGTACAATGGACATAGGATAGTAATAGTGCATCAATGGACACTCCTACAAGTTCATCCTTAGTTCATCTTTTGGCCACAAGTTAACAGTTCGGAAATCTGAAATTTAGTAAGCAATATTTGGTGGCACACATGTAGCAATACAATTATATCATAACAGCAGTATTGAATCATAACATTCCATAAATTATCTATGTTACGACGCAGTGAACAAGCGGTACTCATCACCGCGAGGGACGGCGAATCGACTCGATATACACCTGCAGGGAAACCCAAAGAGCACGTCACGTACGCCCACCCGTGGAGCTGCACAGCACGCTCACTCGATGTCGTAGGGGACAACCTTTCACCCAACAGCCCAAACGTCGAATCGGTCGCACCAAAACGAGCAGGAGGTTCCACACACGGAGCATCTCTCTATGCCCGTTGGCAGATTTCCACCTTGCTGCCCTCAACCTACACCTATAAATCGGTGTCCTATGCCTCGACGCCCGGAGGTTTAGGCTACATCGGTTTATCGGGGCCCATATATCCGGTATGCCTTCGGTACATTCAATACTTGTTCAGCAGGGCCGCACATGGATCGGTCCTTAATCGACACGGACAGGGCTGCACACACAAGACTTCCTTTTGCTGCGCCCTAGCCCCTGCCTAGCCTCATTTTCATTACTAAAGTGATCTAACATCACTCAACCGAACCCGTGTGTCCCACGCCTAAACTCGCGAGTAGATTTCAACTACTCGACTTGTACCAAAGTCCTATGAATCATTAAGCATAGCCTGTCTACTCGAGGTCTTAGACACTACCCTCACTCTTATGGAAAAATTCTGGTCATGCAAGTGGGGTTCCATTCATCCTACACCTAATGCACGTTCATACATCATCCTAATTATGTGAACAAAGCAAAACTTGATAAAAGAGTTAATGCAAACCGGGGCTTGCCTTGTTGCTGCTGGTCAGGGGTTAGTTCTTCTTCTGGAAGGAGGAAGTCCAGCACTTCCGGAGTCTCTTCGCATTCAGCGACTACAAGTTAATGAAATACTGCATGTCAATTTAAATGCAATGTTTAAACTTGAATACTCAATTACTAATAACTCTAGCTAGCCCTCCCCTTTGGTTCTGAAATTTTTATGGTGACTTGGTAGGGTTCTAACTAGAATCTTGACCAAGTTTAATTTGAAACAAAGTTCATTTGAACCTTGTACAAATAAAAGCCCATTTGGTCTATATTTGAGCATCTAAGTAGTTCCAGTGGTTTTCATGGCTCCAACCATTACTTTCTGGAAACTAGAATTTAAGATGGTTCTAATGGAATTGGTTTCATGTCATTTGAAGAATTCTACTGAATGTTATGCACTAATTAAGATTTGAGAAAATCTGAAAAATATTTCTGTACATTTTCCTATTTTCTCAGGGCAGTTCACTTAATCACCCAATTAGGTGGACTAAATGAACTTGGATGAGTCTGAAAAATTTTACTGTGACTCAAGGACTTTCCAATGAACCTCTCAGCCAAATTTCAGAATTTTTCATGAAGTAGTTCTCCAGATAAAATTCCCCACAGTTTAAAGTTTAGGTATTTAATTCTGAAAAACTATTAAGTTTCATGAGCTGAAATTGGTATTTCTGGAACGTACTTAGAATCCTGAGTTCAGCAAAATTTGTTTCATTGGATTTGGAGCTTCCTAGCAAAAGTTCTATGCATTTGAAGTTGAACTAAACTGGAAAATTCCCAAAACGTTTAAATTCTGCGGGTGGGGCCCATTCCTCGTGCCGGCCCACTCAGAATGCAGACACACCGCGGCCCACGGGGTTTTACCTGCGCTGCCGCACCGAATCCTGGCCGAAAACAGATCCCCGCGCAAAGACCAGAGGCTGACCGGTGGACCCGGCCCCCTCTTCGTCTACCTCGCGCTATCCCGCAGCTCCCGCGGCGGCGCTTCGCCGGAGCGCTCACCGCCGGACGTTCCACCGCCCGACCTTCGACGAAACTTGTCGCCTGTGCCTAGCTCGACTCGGAGAACACGCTGGTGCCCTCACCGGAGCTCGGCAATGGCCGGAACTATGCCCGCGACGGTGACAGAGCTTCTCTCTACTCCGGCGATGTCACCCGGGCTACTCAGGGCCTTATTCTTCCAACGGTTTGCTCCTACAGCTCCGCTGTGGCATGGTGAGCACGAATATGAGCTCGGTTGGCCATGGAAATGGACGGAACTAGGACCTCACCGTCGACCTAGGCTCAATATCGGCTGTGCTCAGAAAACTTCGAAGAACCGTAACCCTAGCCCATGGTTCTTGCTGGTTTTTGATCCTAGGTGGTCGTGTACCAGTGCAGAACGTGTGTGTAGCTCGGAATCACTGGTGGTGAACTATCTACTCCAGATTTCCTCGTTTTGCAACCTTCGGTATTTTGAACACCGAATGGATAAACGGCCAAATACTACGCCGACAACATACGAGAGGAGGAACGGTCGGCCCTAGCGTGTCACACACCTTATAGCGGACCTTTTTTGTATAGCTCGCCTAGCGCGAGACGGGCTCTAGCTCTCGGACGCCGGGGATCAACGGAGGTCGGCGCTCTGTTCTTGCGCGGAACCGAGGAAGAAGCTCAGGTGGTGGTCGTTCTCGTTCAGAAAAATGGGAGAAAGGGCGGCGTAGTGTGTGCGCTGGCCTTTGAGCCGCGACGTTTGCACCGTGAGTTGGCCGTTCGATGCCTCGGTGGCTCGCCGCCTCTCCCGGGCATTGCGCGCGAAGCAGAGACCGGCTGCAGCAACTGACTGAAACACTCGTATGTGCAGCTGACATGTGGGCCTCCCCTTTAATCCCTTTTTTCCAATTTTTCTTTTCTGTTTTTGCTGAATACCTCCCCAGCAACTCACAATTTAATGTGAGACTTAGCCCCCAAGTTTTTGTTTAAATTTGAGTTATCAAATTTGAACCTTGTTTGGCTAAGTTTGCTTCATCTTTGAACTTAAATTCAAATTCAGTTTTGAATCCTTGCAAATTTAGGTCTTGACAACATGAACTCCAATGATGATGAAAATTGGGGGGCTAACTCAGAAAAATGTGCTGAGTTTGAATATGAAGCTAACTTTTGAATTTGAGGGATGAAAGTTGCTGCAATTTGAATTTACATTCAAATTGGCCTCTTTTTCAAATACCTCCAAAAGTGCCTCAAAAAGTGTTGGATTTGCATGAAACTTGGCCTGAACCTTCCCAAGTATTTTTAAGTCCTAGGGGTGAGCTCAACCTCTCATGTTCATGTGTAGAAATCCTACTTTTTGAAAGTGTAGGCTTTCCCCTCTAATCACTCTTTTGATGGAGGTTACTTGCTCTTCACAATTTTTCAGATATCCACAATAAAAACTGTGGTGTTGTGAGGTGATAAAAAGTTTTTGCAGGTCCCTTTTCTTGGGCTTTTACAAATCGCCCACCATCAGGTTCACGCTGGCAGCCACCACAGAAGTCGATGCCATTCCGCAGTCGGTCCTATTCTTCACCGGCGTTCAGGCCAGCACTGCCAGTACCACCTCCGCAACAACAACAGCAACAGCGGGCGATGCCGCGTGCGTATGCACCTCAGCAGCGCATGCCGGGCTTTTGTCCCCCAAGCACAGGACAAGCAGCGGTTACATGCTACAAATGTGGTCGCCCAGGACACTTCACCAGCAGTTGTCCGGAGAGACAAGGCGGTGGAGTTGCACCGCAACTTCCGGGGAGGAATCAGCCCCAGAACCCTACTAATGCGCGGCGGGCAAAACCGAGACCCAGTACTGTCCACCAACTTGCCATAGAGGACGTGCCGGAGGGTGAGCCAATCGTTGCGGGTATGTTCCAACTCCACCAGCATCCCGCCATAGTGTTGTTTGATTCAGGCGCCACCCATAGCTTCATTAGTCAAGCTTTCATTGATAGATATAGCTTGCAAATACTAGCCACCGATAGTCCTTATGTGATCTGTTCACCGGGTGAGAAAATTTCAGCAAGCATGATGGTCCCAAAAGCGCCATTGTGCTCAGAGGGTAGAGTATACCCTATGTCTCTTATAATTTAAGAGGGACAAAAGGTCGATGTCAGCTTAGGGATGTCGTGGTTAACCCGCCACGGTGCTGTTTTAGACACCATCCTCCGAGTTGTGCACTTGAACTCGGAAGTGCACGAATCTCATTCCTTATTTCTGGACAGTCCAGAAATAAAACTTCCAAGTCTATCAATCCACAACCATCAGATTGGAAGATATTCCAGTGGTCCAAGAGTTACCTGATGTGTTCCCGGATGATTTATCGGGGATGCCGCCCGATAGAGAGGCGGAGTTCAATATTGAACTTGCACCGGGAACCATGCCAATATCCCGGAGGCCGTACAAGATGGCGCCCAAGGAATTGGCTGAATTGAAGACCCAGCTAACGGACCTGCTGGAGAAGGGTTTTATTAGGCCGAGCTCCTCGCCATGGGTCTGTTCGGCATTATTTGTGAAGAAGAAGGATGAGACGTTGCAGCTTTGTGTGGACTATCGTCCACAAAACGCCGTAACCATCAAGAACATGTACCCGTTGCCACAGATCGACATGTTGTTTGATCAGTTGGTCGAAGCAAAGATCTTTTCCAAGATGGATTTAAGATCCGGGTACCACCAGATTAAAATACGGGCTGAGGACATTCCGAAGACGGCTTTCTCAACGAGGTACGGACTTTATGAGTACCTGGTCATGTCCTTTGGCCTCACCAATGCTCCAGCTCATTTCATGTATTTGATAAACTCGGTATTCATGTTGGAGCTGGACAAGTTTGTCGTGGTCTTCATCGACGACATACTGGTATATTCCAAGTCGGAGGAAGATCACAAGAAGCATCTGCGTATAGTCTTCCAACGGCTGCGGGATCACAAGCTATACGCGAAATTCAGCAAATGCAAATTCTGGATATCGCAAGTACCTTTTCTCGGGCATATCATCTCAGTGGAGGGTATCGCTGTAGACCCGAGCATGATCACACAAGTGCTGAATTGGATGTCCCTGAGAACTGTTCACGAGGTACGGAGTTTCCTCGGACTCGCGGGATATTATCGGAGGTTCATTCCGAACTTCTCGAAGATTGCCAAGCCTATGACGGAGCTGCTGAAAGAAGGCTACCAAATATGTTTGGAGTCCAGCATGTGAAGCAGCATTCAAGGCTTTAGTCAAGCACCTAACCTCAGCACCGGTTTTGGCGCAGCCAGACACAACAAAACCGTTCGATGTGTACTGTGATACATCCGGCATTGGGCTCGGATGTGTGCTGATGCAAGACCGAAGAGTGGTCGCGTATAGGTCACGGCAGCTCAGAAACCATGAGCAGAATTATCCATCTCACGACTTGGAGCTCGCTGCCATGGTACTTGCACTAAAAATGTGGAGGCACTACCTACTCGGTAACCTCGTACAATTATATACCGACCACAAAAGCCTCAAGTACATATTCACTCAGAAGGAGCTGAACATGAGGCAGCGAAGATGGTTATAGTTGATAAAGGATTACGAAATAGAGATCCATTATCACCCCGGCAAGGCAAACATAGTGGCGGATGCGCTGAGTCGCTAGTCACACGTCAACAATCTGACCATCACACCGTTGGAAGAGAGCGAACCACCACTGCATGTATTTCCACATGGAGCTCTCTACAACCTAGCTTTGACCCCCACCATCCGTGAGGAGATAGCGGCAGCTCAGAAACATGACAAGGGCATGTCGCATTTGCGGAGACGTGTAGACAGTGGGGAGCTGAAATGTTTCCGGAAGGATGGAGACGGCGTCCTATGGTTCAAGGACCTGATCGTCGTACCCCGTAAACCGGAGTTACGGAAGAAATTTTTTGATGAGGCTCACTTATCGAAATTTTCTATTCACCCCGGCAGCAACAAAATGTATCAAGAACTCAGAAGCAGGTTTTGGTTGACACGGATGAAGCGGGAGCTCGCAAAATACGTGTCCGAGTGTGATACATGTCGAAGGGTGAAGGCAGATCATATGCGGAACCGGGACTGCTACAACCACTGGGCGTTCCTGCCTGGAAGTGGGAGAATGTGAGCATGGATTTCATCGTCGGTTTACCCACCACCTTTCAGAAAAATGATTCTGTGTGGGTGATCGTCGACCGGCTCACCAAAGTTACCCATTTCAACCTGGTCAAGAAGTATGCGGAACTGTACATCTCACGGATCCTGTGCTTGTACGGCGTACCCGTACCATCATATCGGATCGGGGCACTTTATTTGTGTCCCGTTTTTGGGAGCAGCTACACGCTGCATTGGGGACGAAGCTGATCCTTAGTTCAGCATACCACCCACAGACGGATGGGCAAACCGAGCGGGTAAATCAGATTCTAGAAGACATGCTACGAGCTTGCGCTATCAACCACGGCAAGAATTGGGATGATCACTTGCCGTTAGCTGAGTTCTCGTAAACAATGGGTACCAAGCCAGCATCAAGATGGTGCCTTACGAGGCACTATACGGGAGGAAATGCCGCAAACCACTGAATTGGTGTGAGTCTGGCGAAAGGGTCACCTTCGGGATTGATCTTGTCAACAACGCGGATGAAAAGGTTCGACTGATTCAAGCGAACCTAAAAGCCACCCAATGCCGACAAAAGCAATATGCAGACCGGAGAAGGCGCCCACTACAATTTGAGGTCAGGGATCACGTATACCTACGAGTGTCTCCAATGAGGGGTGTGAACAGATTCGGGGTGAGAGGAAAGTTGGCACCCCGATTCATCGGTCCATTTCAGATTACCGAAAGATGTGGATCAGTAGCTTACCGGCTGAAATTATCAGAAGCACTTTCCGGTGTGCACGACGTCTTTCATATTTCCCAGCTGAGGAAGTGCCTTAAGTATCAACTACCATTCAGCTGGAGGACATAGAAGAACTGAAACCGGATCTCACCTATCGGGAGGAACCTGTTCAGGTTATTGATGAGAAGGCCCGAACCACACGCAACCGTACGTTGTGGTTCTACAAAGTTCTATGGAGTAATCACTCCATGGACGAAGCGACATGGGAAAGCGAAGGATTTCTTCGCGCAAACTACCCTGACTTTTTCACGTCGCATATCCGGTAATTTTCCACCGTCCTCTCTCTCATTTTCACCTGATAATCTCAGGACGAGATTCTTTTAAGGGGGGAGGAATGTAAGGCCTCAGTTTTTGACACATGTTAAAGTGTTCATCACCACACAACACACCTCATTTGAAGAAAGTTGATGAACACATTTGAAGAGCAAGTAACCATTATCAACATGCTCATTAGAGAATAAACTCACAAAATGCAAAAGTGGTATTCTCCACATGCATCATCTAGGGGCTGGACATATGAAAAACTCCTACACTTTTCTAGTAATTGTGGCGGACCGAAATCCGCTCATCCAGGATCGCAGAGGGTGGTGCCACGCGATGCGACACCCGACAGCACACGTCATAAGAACATAATATATTACATGGGAAAGACCACTGAAACTGTACAAACAGGTACAAACTTCAGTTACAACTATTGTTTATATTACACAGCGGAAGACTACACTATACAACTCACGCCCGCCTATTTAGCAAAAGTTGGTTGCCCAGCCCTAGGGCAACCCACACTAGCTGCACTCCTCAGCTCAGCGCGGCGTGTACGGCTCCCACTCAGCCGTGGTCCCCGACGGAGGGTAACCCTCGCCGGTGGACTCGTACTCCGAGTCCGTGGGTGGCTCCTCACCTGAAAAACACTTAAGCAGCAACCATGAGCACGAAGGCTCAGCAAGGCTTAACCGACTCACCTAACCATGAAACTCTACATGAGGTATACCAAGACATAGGTTGGTAGCATTTCAGCAAAACGACACGCCTACAAGTTCATCCTTAATTCATCTTTTAGCAACAAGTTAACAGTTCATGAAATCTGAAATTTAGTAAGCAGTATTTGGTGGCACACATGTAGCAATACAATTATATCAACCAGCAATACTGAATCAACATGTTTCATCCATTAATCTACGTTACGACGCAGTGAACAAGCAGTACTCGTCACCGTGAGGGACGGCGAATCGACTCGATATACACCTGCAGGGAAAACCCAAAGAGCACGTCACGTACGCCCATCCGTGGAGCTGCACAGCACGCTCACTCGATGTCGTACGGGACAACCTTTCACCCAACAGCCCAAACGTCGAACCGGTCGCACCGAAACGAGCAGGAGGTTCCCCACACGGAGCATCTCTCTATGCCCGTTGGCAGATTTCCACCTTGCTGCCCTCAACCTACACCTATAAATCGGTGTGCTATGCCTCGACCCCCGGAGGTATAGGCTACATCGGTTTATCGGGGCCCATATATCCGATATGCCTTCGGTACGTTCAATACTTGCTCAGCAGGGCCGCACACGGATCGGTCCTCAATCGACACGGGAAGGGCTGCGCACACAAGACTCTCTCTTGATGCGCCCTAGCCCCTGCCTAGTCTCATTTTTATTACTAAAGTGATCTCACCTCACTCAACCGAACCCGTGTGTCCCAAGCCTATCTCGCGAGTAGATTCCAACTACTCGACTTGTACCGAAGTCCTATGACTCATTAAGCATAGCCTGTCTACTCGAGGTCCTTGACACTACCCTCACTCTTTTAGGAACCTTTGGTTATGCAAGTGGGGTTTCATTCATCCTATACCTAATGCACATACATACTTCATATGACACATGTAAACAAAAGAAAACTTATAAAAAGGTTAATGCAAACCGGGGCTTGCCTTGTTGCTGCTGGTCAGGAGTTAGTTCTTCGTCCGTAAGGAGGAAGTCCAGCACTTCCGGAGTCTCTTCTTCAACGGCTACATGTTAATTTAGATGCAAATGTGAGTTTTAGAGTAAGACTTCTACTATTAGTTCTAATAACCAACCTCTAACACCTGGAACTTTGTTTTAAGAATTTAAATATGAACTGGGTGTTGGTGGTTTGGCTTAGACTTAATCACATGGTTAAATGCTAAGTGGTTTTCCCCCTTTTCCATATTAATCCCTTAAGTGGTTAAACAGGACAGGGGTGATCTCAAGCTCCAATGGAGCTGAGAATTTTTTGTGTGAGTTCCTTGTCACAAGAAAACTCTCTGGACCAAACATTAGCACTTTTCATTGAGTGGTTTGCTCAGAATAATTCTCTTGGCAAATCAGCAAGGAAGAATTTATCCTGAGGTAATACCCCTGTTCATACCCAACTTAGTGAACTACAATTTCAATTATAGCTCCTAGAGTTTGCATGAATTTTCCTAGCATTTTTGGAGTCAAGGTTTGCCCAGAATTGAATTTCCAAATTTTGGAAATTCTCTGAAAATGTTTCTGTATTCAAATGAACACAGCACCTTCCAATTTGAATTGCTCTGACCAAATCAACTCCAAATGGTCTGAAACTTTTACACGGGTTTACTAATGTCCTAAAGAGCATCCTGGCAAAATTTGGGGATTTTTGGATGAACCAAGCTCCCTCTAAAATTCTTTTGCTGAAAAGCTTTAAAGAATTTTCCAGAATTAATTAATGGGTTTCATACAAATTGGGTTGTATATCTGGACAGATCTAGGCAAGATGAATCCAACCCAATTTGAATCACTAAATTTGGAGCTTCCTAGCAAAAGTTATGGAGTTCTAAAGTTTGCACCAAAACTGGACATTCCAAAAATGTTTAAATCCTGCGGGTGGGTCCACGTACACGTGTCGACCGCTGGATCCGAGCCACACGGGGCCACAGACTCCTTCCCGCGCGGCCGCACTGGATCCCGGACCACAGAGTATCCCACCCCTTTATCTCCAGCCGCTGACGCGTGGGGCCTACCCCTTCGTCCTCCTCCGGCCACCCGCGCGACCCCGCCGCCGAGCTCGCCGGAGCTCTCGCAGGAGAGGGGTTCCGGCCTTCGGAGCTTGCTGATTCTCGCCGCCTGCGCCTATCCTGGCCTGGGGAACACGGTGGTGCCCTTCCCGGAGCTTGACAATGGCCGGAACAGGGCTCCCGACGGCAACAGCGGCCGGGAGCTCACCGGCGACGTCGAACTCGGCATCCCACGCACCTTTTTCGATGCGGTTTGCTCCGGGAGCTCTGCTGACACCTGCTGGTCACGGACATGGACACCGATCCCCGTGAAAACGGCGGTAACTATGACCTCACCGGCGACCTAGGCCGGATATCGGCTGTGCTTCAGAAAACTTCAAAGAACCGTCAACCTATCCCACGGTTTTTACTGGTTTTCGATCCTAGGTGGTCGTGGCCGTGTGTAGAGCGTGTGCATGACTCAGTTTGCCCGGTGATGAGCTAACCCCCACGAATTTTGGGATTTTGTGGGAGCTCGGTCTCAAGACACCCGAAGCTTTCCCGGCGAAATACTCCCTCGACAGCCCATGAAATGACGAACGGTAGGGACCAGAAGAATCAGCACCTTAAGGCGGTCCTTTCTTGTGTGGCTCGTCGGGCACGAGCGTGCCTGTGCTGGCCGGACGCCGGCGATCAGAGAGGGCGGCGTTTCTGTGCTCGCGCGGAAACGAGGAAGGAGCTCGGTAGGGGGGGTTCTCGTTTGGAAAGCAGGAGGAAGGCGGCGTGGGCTGTGCGCTGGCCTTTAAGCCGCGGTTTGGCACCGTGAGGTGGCCGATCGCTGCCTCGGTGGCTCGCCGCCGTTCCCTGGCTTGTGCGCGAAGTCGGGGTCGGCTGCAGCAACCGACTGCCCCTCCTGTGTGCCACTGACCTGTGGGCCTCCCCCTTTCTTCTTTTTCCCTAATATTTCTTTTCTGTTTTTGCTAATTATCCCACCAGCTACTCACAATTTAATGTGAGACTTAGCTCCCAAGTCTTTGTTTGAATTTGAATTCTCAAATTCAAACTTTGTTTGGTTAAATGTGGTTCATATTTAAACTGAAATTCAAATTCAGTTTTGAATTCTTGCAAATTTAGCTCTTGACAACATGAGCTCCAATGGAGATGAAAATTGGTGGGTTTACTCAGAAAAATGTGCTGAGTATAGATATGGAGCTAACTTTTAAAGTTGGGTGATGAAAGTTGCTGCAATTTGAATTTACATTCAAATTGGCCTCTTTTTGAAATAACCCAAAAGTGCCTCAAAAATTGTTGAATTTGCATGAGCTTTGGACTGAACATTCCCAAGACTTTTTAAATCCTAGGGGTGAGCTCAACCTCTCATGCTCATGTGTAGAAACCCTACATTGTGAAAGTGAAGTCTTTCCCCTCTAATCATTCTTTTGATGGAGGTTACTTGCTCTTCACAACATTTCCTATGGTGTCCACAATAAAAACTGTGGTGTTGTGAGGTGAAGAAAAGTTTTTGCAAGTCCCTTTTCTTGGGCTTTTACATCCCTCCCCCCTTAAAAGAATCTCGTCCCGAGATTATAAAAGAAGAGATAGCGATGTAATAGGGACTTACCCGTGTTGGAAAGCCATGAACTCCGGGTAATTTGAGCGAAGGAACTCCTCGCTCTCCCACGTCGCTTCTTCGGCGGTGTGGTTACTCCAGAGTATTTTGTAGAACCACAACGTTCTGCTACGCGTGGTCCTGGCTTTCTCATCAAGAATTCCCACCGGATATTCATCATATGTTAAATCCGGTTTCAGCTCGCCGATGTCTTTGGTAGGAACAGCAGCTGTATGCTTCAAGCATTTTCGCAGTTGCGAAACATGGAAAATATCATGGACACCAGCCAGAGATGCCGGTAGTTCCAATCGATACGCCGTTGGTCCACACTTCTCGGTGATAGCGTAGGGTCCAATAAAACGGGGAGCGAGCTTCCCCTTCACACCGAATCGGTGCACGCCCTTCATTGGAGACACGCGGAGGTACACGTGTTCCCCAACGTCAAAGTGCAACGGCCTACGCCTCTTATCAGCGTAGCTCTTTTGCCGGGATTGAGCGGCCTTCAAATTGGCTTGAATTGTCCGAACGCGCTCTTCGGCGTCGTTCACCAAATCAACTCCGAATGTGACCCTTTCACCGGACTCGCACCAATTTAATGGGGTGCGGCATTTACGACCGTAGAGAGCTTCGTAAGGTGCCATCTTGATACTCGCCTGATAACCGTTGTTGTACGAGAATTCCGCCAATGGTAGGTGATCATCCCAATTCCTACCATGGTGGATGGCACATGCTCTCAACATGTCTTCCAGGACTTGATTCACCCTTTCTGTCTGGCCATCTGTCTGAGGGTGATAAGCGGAGCTCCTGATCAACTTAGTACCCAATGCAGCGTGTAGCTGCTCCCAAAAGCGAGATACAAATAATGCACCTCGATCTGAGACAATGGTCTTGGGTACCCCGTATAGGCATAGAATCTTCGCTATGTATAGCTCCGCATATTTGCCTGCATGGTAACGTGTATTCACCGGAATGAAGTGAGCCGTCTTGGTTAACCGATCAACGATTACCCATATGGAATCATGCTTGTTGGCGGTTAGGGGTAATCCCACAATGAAATCCATGCTCACATCTTCCCATTTCCATGCCGGGATCTTCAGGGGTTGCAACAGCCCTGATTTCTTCATGTGATCAGCTTTCACTCGTCTACACGTATCGCACTCGGATACGTACTTAGCCACCTCCCGCTTCATCCGTGTCCACCAAAATTTCTTTTTCAAATCTTGGTACATTTTGTCGCTGCCCGGATGAATGGAGTATTTGGACAAGTGAGCTTCATCGAGGATCTTCTTCCTCAACTCCATATCTCGGGGTACGACTATGCGGTCATTGAACCACAACGTCCCCTCCCCATCTTTCCGGAAACATTTGATCTCCCCATTGTCAATTCGTCTCCGGAGATGTGCCATGCCTTTATCATTTTTCTGAGCTGCAATGATGTCCTCCCTAATAGTAGGGACGAGGGCAAGGTTGTACAGCGATCCATAAGGAACCAAGTATAAACTTGGCTCTTCCTCCTCCACCGGTGTAATGGTGAGGTGATGGACATGTGATTTCCGACTCAGCGTGTCGGCAACCACATTCGCCTTGCCGGGGTGGTAATGGATCTCAATCTCATAATCTTTGATCAGTTCTAACCACCTCCTCTGCCTCATGTTCAGCTCCTTCTGGGTGAAAATGTATTTGAAGCTCTTGTGGTCGGTGTAGAGATGCACCAAGTTCCCCAGGAGATAGTGCCTCCACATTTTCAGCGCCAACACCACGGCAGCAAGTTCAAGATCGTGAGTCGGGTAGTGCTGCTCATGGTTCCGAAGTTGGCGTGAGCCATAAGCGACCACACGTCCTTCCTGCGTCAACACGCAGCCGAGCCCAATACCGGACGCGTCACAATACACGTCGAAGGGCTTTGTTGTATCCGGCCGAGCTAATACCGGGGCTGTTGTGAGATGCTTCACCAGTGTTCAGAATGCTCCTTCACACGCCGTGTTCCAAACATATTTTGTCCCTTTCTTCAGCAACTCTGTCATCGGCTTAGCGAGCTTGGAGAAACTTGGAATGAATCTCCGGTAGTATCCCGCTAACCCGAGGAAGCTTCTGACTTCATGAACTGAAGTGGGAGCTTTCCATTTCAACACTTGCTCGATTTTACTTGGGTCCACCGCAATGCCTTCAGCTGAGATGATATGTCCCAAGAATGGCACTTGGCTGATCCAAAATTCGCATTTGCTGAACTTGGCGTAGAGCTTGTGGTCTCGCAATCGTTGAAGAACGATCCGTAAGTGTTCGGCGTGCTCGGCTTCTGTCTTGGAGTAAACCAAGATATCGTCGATGAACACTACCACGAACTTGTCCAGCTCCGGCATGAACACCGAGTTCATGAGATACATGAAATGGGCTGGAGCATTTGTGAGACCAAAGGACATGATGAGATATTCGTATAAGCCGTATCTCGTCGAGAACGCCGTCTTCGGGATATCCTCAGCCCGGATCTTGATCTGGTGATATCCAGAGCGAAGGTCCATCTTTGAGAATACACTTGCCCCCACAAGTTGGTCAAACAAGATGTCCATACGGGGCAGTGGGTACTTATTCTTGATGGTGGCGGCGTTGAGCGGCCGGTAATCCACACACAGCCTCAGGGTTTCATCCTTCTTCTTCACAAATAGCGCCGAGCATCCCTAAGGCGAGGAACTCGGCCTAATGAAACCCTTGCTCAACAGATCATTGAGCTGTTCTTTCAGTTCAACCAGCTCATTTGGGGCCATTTTGTATGGTCTCCGCGATATGGGCGTAGTCCCGGGTGCGAGCTTGATCTTGAACTCGACATCCCGCTCAGGTGGCATGCCCGGAAGATCGTCCGGGAACACATCGGGATAATCCCGGACTACGGGGATGTCTTCTAACTTGAGAACTTCAGCATTATTAATTGCTAAAATTTCCCGGACTGGCGTGTCTAACACCATGGAATGCGGACGGTGGAATGGAGAATTTATGTGGACCGTCCGGGTCCGAGTCTCTAGGACAGCGCCATGGTATTGCAGCCATGACATCCCTAAGATTGCATCAATCTTTTGTCCCATAAGGATTATCAAGGTGGTGGGATATAGTTTCCCACCTAAGCACAGAGGTGCCTTTGGGATCATCATATTAGCGGAAATCTTCCCTCCTGGTGAGCATATCATATAAGTGCAGTCGGTTGGGAAGACTTGCAATTGATGTTTAGCCACATAGGATGCACTTATAAAGCTGTGGGTTGCACCAGAATCAAATAATATGACGATGGCTTGATTGTTGAGAGTAAACGTACCCACCAGCACGTTGTCTCCCTCGGGGGCGTCCTCATTGTCGAGGTTGCGGACGCCTCCAGTCCGCTGACCAACCTTCTTCGCCGGAGGTCGGCCTCGAGCACCGCCCTGAAACTGGGCTTGCCCGCTACTCTGCTGCCCCTGGGGACAGTCCTTCGCAAAGTGGCCCGCCTGGCCACACGTGAAGCAGGTGAAACGGGGCGGTCCCCCGCTGATCGGTGGACGGAAACCCGGGGCGCGTTGTGGCGGTGGAAACGCCCGGGGTACCGTCTGCTGTTGCTGTCTTGGTGGTGGCATCGGCGGACGGAATGGAGGTGCCTGAAAGGGACGTCCCCCGAACCGTTGCGGTCGCGCCGGTGGTTGCCACTGCTGCCCGGATGGTGTCCGATACACCATACGGTACTTCTGGGGAGCGCCACTCCCACCGCTGCTAGGTGGAGCGCTGCGCTTCCTCTGCTCAGCTGCTAACTCCCGCTGAGCGTCCTCTTGCATGATACCTACAATATCTCGGTACTACGCTCCTCACAAAAGAAAATCCTAACCGGATCATACCGGCATATACGTCTCGAGTGTGGCACTAAACGGTCTCTCGCACACGTTTTCTACACGGATACATACGTGGTTAGTACCTGCAGAAGACCACACAATGATGGTCCACTCAAAGGTTGTTCATTTCAGGCAGTTCCGTATTCAAAAGTAAATACAAACGCCCGTATCATTGTCATACGGCCGTCCTTGAGCTAAGTCACGTCTCAAGGCACGTGATCGTGTTTCAACACCACACGACGGGGAACCCGAGTATGTCATGAACGGGTCGTCACGGTTGGGAATGTTATCAACCCAACAGATACCACCTACTGCCCTGCAGGGCACGCCGATGGCAAGCGCTGCGTATGTCCTCCTGGGCTATTTCCAGACGAACACACTCTCGCGTTACTGACCACGCGATGGGGTCTCCGCTTACTTGCCTAATGCACGCTAGGGATCAGCGTTTCATATGAACTCAGGGACATGAAGAGTCCAAGAGGTTCATATTAACGTCTCACACCAAGCTGTGAGATCAATCCCTGAACCACGTCCCTCGTAAGGGAGAGCTAACCGAAATTGAACCGCTTTCGGTGGCGTTCCTTACCATACTTACCAGAGCGTAGGTGCGTCGTTACATAATTGAAATTCAGAATTATAACACATAAGTTAGTCTTTGCCACTTTAAGTAACTATGCTAATATAGTCCTTACTTGGGCAACTACCGAATCCTCACCGTATACCTAAGTTTTTCCCATAATGCAGTCCTTTAGTACTGTGCTATCCCCACTGCAGCTCTGATACCAGGCTGTGGCGGACCGGAATCCGCTCTTCCAGGATCGCCGAGGGTGGTGCCACACGATGCGACACCCGACAGCACACGTCATAAGAACATAATATATTACATGGGAAAGACCACTGAAACTGTACAAACAGGTACAAACTTCAGTTACAACTATTGTTTATATTACACAGCGGAAGACTACACTATACAACTCACGCCCGCCTATTTAGCAAAAGTTGGTTGCCCAGCCTTAGGGCAACCCACACTAGCTGCACTCCTCAGCTCAGCGCGGCGTGTACGGCTCCCACTCAGCCGTGGTCCCCGACGGAGGGTAACCCTCGCCGGTGGACTCGTACTCCGAGTCCGTGGGTGGCTCCTCACCTGAAAAACAATTAAGCAGCAACCATGAGCACGAAGGCTCAGCAAGGCTTAACCGACTCACCTAAGCATGAAACCCTACATGAGGTATACCAAGACATAGGTTGGTAGCATTTCAGCAAAACGACACGCCTACAAGTTCATCCTTAATTCATCTTTTAGCAACAAGTTAACAGTTCATGAAATCTGAAATTTAGTAAGCATTATTTGGTGGCACACATGTAGCAATACAATTATATCAACCAGCAATATTGAATCAACATGTTTCATCAATTAATCTACGTTACGACGCAGTGAACAAGCAGTACTCGTCACCGCGAGGGACGGCGAATCGACTCGATATACACCTGCAGGGAAAACCCAAAGAGCACGTCACGTACGCCCATCCGTGGAGCTGCACAGCACGCTCACTCGATGTCGTACGGGACAACCTTTCACCCAACAGCCCAAACGTCGAACCGGTCGCACCGAAACGAGCAGGAGGTTCCCCACGCGGAGCATCTCTCTATGCCCGTTGGCAGATTTCCACCTTGCTGCCCTCAACCTACACCTATAAATCGGTGTGCTATGCCTCGACGCCCGGAGGTTTAGGCTACATCGGTTTATCGGGGCCCATATATCCGATATGCCTTCGGTACGTTCAATACTTGCTCAGCAGGGCCGCACACGGATCGGTCCTCAATCGACACGGGTAGGGCTGGGCAACTAACTTTTGCTAAATAGGCGGGCGTGAGTTGTATAGTGTAGTCTTCCGCTGTGTAATATAAACAATAGTTGTAACTGAAGTTTGTACCTGTTTGTACAGTTTCAGTGGTCTTTCCCATGTAATATATTATGTTCTTATGACGTGTGCTGTCGGGTGTCGCATCGCGTGGCACCACCCTCTGCGATCCTGGATGAGCGGATTCCGGTCCGCCACAGTAATGTCAATGCCAAGTTTCAACCAAATTCAAAACCTTTTTGAGGTACTTTTGGATATAGCTAGAAAGAGGGTAGTTTGAACTCAAATTCAAATTCAAACTTTTTTTATCCCATGAATTCAAAAGTGGGAGACATATTCTTATTCAGCACATTCTTGTGAGCTCACACACCAATTTTCACTCCATTTGGAGTTGATCTTGACATGAGCTAAGTGTAGCAAATTTAAAATTGGTTTGAATTTCAAACTGAATATGTGCTGAAATTTAGTCAAACCAAACCCAATTTGAATTCTAACCAATTCAAATGGCTCAGGTGTGAATAATTCAAATCACCATGGGTATTTTAGGGCTTACTGTTTACAACAGTGATATGGAGTTAAGTTCAGGGGTTAAAATGAAAGTGGGACCCACATGTCAGCCACTGATTCAAATCAAACCGACTGAAACACAGAACACTCAGTTCTCGGGTGCAGCCTGAGCGCGCCACCGAGGGGCCGGCCGGTGCCAGGTCCTGCTGCGTTCCCCGAGCTGGAGACCAGCTGCCCGGACTCCTTATCCCTCCCTGGCATGCTCCCGTTAAATACTTCCCGGGCCCCGGCGCGATCAGTCGGTTTCTACACGGAGCTCCACCGCAACCAGCCGCCCTCTCGATCCTGCGCGTGATCAGGCCGATCACTCGCAAGTTCAGCCTCCTCTGCAGCAAAACGGCACCAGGAGATCGTGAGCAACATCCTAGACCCCGTGTTGGCCAGTGAGCAGGGGCCTCGAGCTACACCGGACATCTTCTACGGCGGACCAAACGTCGCCGCAGTTCGGGCTCTTGTGGGCAGCTCGGTGCAGCCGTTGTCACGCCCACTTCTCTACACAAGAAAGGTGCGTTATTGTATGTATATGGAGTAGCCAAAAGCCTTTCGGCAATTGATCAACCATCGGTGGAGAATTTTCAAGTTTACTGCCAGCCAATTCATATGAGCCGAGCTCACCTTCGAGTGAAATTCGGACTCCACACACTAGGGTTGGTCAGGCCGATGGTCCAGTGGGTTCTACACATACTAGCGCACACGCTTGAGAAGGAAGTAAGGAAAACCATTGAGGATCGGCCGTATTATGGCTGTTTTCCTAGCCGCCGTTGCAAAATACCTCGGCTCACCGTTGAGAGTATGGTTGCCGGCGTTGCTAGCTTCCACAAAGCCCAGGTTTGTGTTCCTTGTGCTCCACTGATGCTCTCCGAACGATTTCCGGTCGATTTGGTGCACGGTAGAGCAAAACCGACCTCACCGGAACCCTAGACGGTGCTTTCACCGGTGCGCACGGGTTTCCGGCCATCGCCGGCGGCCGGCGAGCCCACTGTCGAGTTCAGGAGGTCAGGAAAGGGGCAGGCGGCGAGTTTCGGGCCGGGGGGTGGCGGCGAGTTTCGGGCCGGGGGGTGGCCGGGAGATCGATTCCAGAGAGTCTCACCGGAGACCGCCGCCGCCGAGTATTTGGCGCGAGAAGGAAGACGGAGCACTGTATGTGGGGCCCACGGGCAGAAGTTTAAACTTTTCTTCAATTTTCAGTTTTAGTTCAAACTTCAAACTCACATAACTTTGGCTAGGAAGCTCCAAGTCGAGTGAACCAAATTTTGTTGGATTCAGCTCTCTGAGTACTCCAGCAAATCAAGTTTCACTTCATGAAAATCCTTAATTCTCCAAAATTAATTCCTCAAAGTTTAAACTGTTTGGAATTTTAACTGGAGAATCCCTTGGAGGAAAATTCTGAAATTTTGTTGGGATGTTCACCAAAATATCCCTGAACTACCATAAAAATCTCAGATCCATTTGAGCTCATTTGATCCACCTAATGGTGTGATTAATAAAACTGTTCCAGAGAAAATAGAAAATGTTCAGAAACATTTTCAGAATTTTCTCTGAAATTGTTTAGCTCATATTTTTAGCTAGAAACCTTCAAATCAAGTGAGACCGACTCCATTAGAACCATATGAAAATCTAGTTTTCAGAAAGTCATGGCTTGCTCCATGAAAACCCCTAGAACACCCTAAAGCCTCCAATTAAGGTAAAGTACATAATTAATTGTGGAGGGCTCAAATGAGCTTTGATGCAACTAAAACTTGGCCAAGTATCTGTTTAGGTTGTATCCATACCACAGTAAAAATTTCATAGTAATTGAGTCTGTCTAGTGGGACTTATAGCCTTCACAAGTTTAAAATTCAATTCAAATGCATTTAAATTAACACATATACTTGTATCTCACGTAGTCGCTAAGGTCGAGGAGGAACCCGAAGTCCTATACTTCGTTACTCCGGAGGAGCAGCTAGCCTGCGACCAAGAGCAGCAAGGCAAGCTCCGGTTTGCATTCACCTTTTTATAAAGTTCTATTGTTTTGAGCACTTGCTTGAGTGTCATTATTTCTTGCACTAGAGTCTTGGTTGAAAATCCAATTGCATAGCCAAGAAAGCCATGGGCTGGGATTAGGATTGAAAACCCCGTTAGATACTGCAATGCTAAGATAGTGTAGGATTCGGTACAAGTCGAGTAGTTGGAACTACTCGCGAGGATAGGCTAGAGGCACTCGACTCGGGTAGAGATAGCACATGAAACACATGGCAAGAAAATGAGACCGAGCGGGGAGTAAGGGCAGCAGGACTTTGGTGCCTGGGTGCTATAGCTCCGCTTGTGTCGATTGAGGACCGAGCCGTGTGCGGGCCTGTTGAACAAGCTAGAACAGTACCGAAGACCTACCGGCTATATGGGAACCGGGAAACCGATGCAGCTCGGGTAGCTGGGTGTTGAGGCATAGCTAGTCGTTCAGAGGGTAGGTTGAGAGCTCGCGGTGTAAATCGGCTGGCGGCACTGAGATGCGCGTGCAGAGACCTCTTGCTCAGGATGATTGGACCGGTTCAACATTTGGCTAACGGGTGAAAGGTGGTTGCGTATGACGTTCGTGATGGTTGCTGTAGGCAACATCGAGTACGGGCATACGTGACGGGTTATTCGGGTAACCCTGCAGGTGTAAATCAATTATAATCGCCGTCCCTCGCGGTCAGTGAGTACCACTTGTTCACTGTACCGTGACGTAGAAAGAACAGGCTAGTTACATGTTAAAATGTTGCTGATTGAAAGATGGACTTTGATTGTTAATGATTGCTGTAGTCTAGAGCTAACTAAATTTCTTTTCAACTTTGGGCAAAGTACATGAGAGAAATGCGTTTCCTGTTTGATTGCGGCTCTTTCATGTGCCTTAGCGTAAGGTTCTCCACAACCTGCTGCTAAAATTTGAATGTAAGGTTCCACTAATTAGGCGAGTACTTGCAACTGGTTTTATCTCCTGTACCTATCACCCCTCATATAGAAGTTCCATGTTTAGGAGAGACGGGTCAGTCTTGTTGAGCCTTCGTGCTCACTGCTTGTGTTTGAATCTTTTGCAGGGTTCTATGAGGAAGGGACTCCCGAGGAGGAGACGGAACCCCAGGAGGGGAACCCCGTCGAGTGGGAGTCGTGCACACCACCGTGTTACTGTGCATGTGTGCTAGCAAGGACACGTTCACGGGCTGAACGTGAACTTGATGCGTAGTCGACGCCTGAGAGTGTAGACTGAACATATTTTGTTGTAAAAATGTTCATAAAACCGTTTATGTAATAAAATTTTGCTTCCTCTTTGTACCTTTATTGTCTGTTATTCGGTGCTGTGCAACGCAGTACCCCTCAGCGTGATCCTGGCTCGACAAGACCGTGGGGTCGTGTCAACGACTCAGTGAACAAGCGGTACTCGTCACCGTGAGGGACAGCGAATTGACTCGATATACACCTGCAGGGATACCCAAAGAGCACGTCACGTACGTCCACCCGTGGAGCTGCCCAGCACGCTCACTCGATGTCGTACGGGACAACCTTTCACCCGACAGCCCAAACGTCGAACCGGTCGCACCGAAATGAGCAGGAGGTTCCCTACACGGAGCATCTCTCTATGCCCGTTAGCAGATTTCCACCTTGCTGCCCTCAGCCTACACCTATAAATCGGTGCGTTATGCCTCGACGCCCGGAGGTATTGGTTACATCGGTTTATCGGGGCCCATATATCCATTATACCTTCGGTACGTTCAATACTTGTTCAGCAGGGCCGCACACGGATCGGTCCTCAATCGACACGGACAGGGCTGCACACACAAGACATCTTCTTGTTGCTCCGTAGCCCCTGCCTAGTCTCATTTTCATTACTAAAGTGATCTCACATCACTCGAACCAATCCCGTGTGTCCCAAGCCTAACTCGCGAGTAGATTCCAACTACTCGACTTGTAACAAAGTCCTATGAATCATTAAGCATAGCCTGTCTACTCGAGGCCTTAGACACTACCCTCACTCTTATGGGAAAATTCTGGTTATGCAATTGGGGTTTCATACATCCTACACCTAATGCACATACATACTTCACACTACACATGTAAACAAAGTAAAACCTTATTAAAAGGGGTTTGTGCAAACCGGGGCTTGCCTTGTTGCTGCTGGTCAGGGGTTAGGTCTTCGTCTGGAAGAAGGAAGTCGAGCACTTTCGGAGTCTCCTCGCCTTCAGCGACTACATGTTAACCATATGCTATATGTCAATTTAAATGCAAAGTGTAAACTTGAATAAGTAATTACTAGAACTCTATCCGCCCTCCCCCTTTGGCTCTGAAATTTTTATGGTGGCTTGGTATGGTCCTAACCAGAGTCTTGACCAAGTTTCATTTGAAACAAAGTTCATTTGAGTTTTGTACAAATAAAAACCTATTTGGTCAATGTTAGAGCCTCTAAGTAATTCCAGGGGTTTTCATGGCTCCAACCATTATTTCCTGGAAACTAGAATTTTGGATGGTTCTAATCGAATTGGTTTCATGTCATTTGAAGAATCCTAGAGAAAGTTGTGCCCTAAACAAGTTTTTGAGAAAATCTGAAAAATGTTTCTGTTCATTTTTCTATTTTCTTAGGGCAGTCCTGTTAATCACCCCATTAGGGGGACTACATGAACTTGGATGGGTCCAAAAATTTTACTGTGACTCAAGGATTTTCCAATGACCCTCTCAGACAAATTTCATCATTTTTCATAAAGTAATTCTCCAGATAAAATTCCCAACAGTTTAAATTTTAGGGAATTAATTCTGGAAAACTATTAGGCTTCATGAGCTGAAATTTGTATTGCTGGAAAGTACTCAGAATTCTTAATTCAGCAAAATTTGGTTCACTGGATTTGGAGCTACCTAGCTAAAGTTCTAAGCATTTGAAGATTGAACCGGATCTGAAAATTCAAACAAAGTTTAAACTGTCGGGTGGGGTCCCCGGGCTACGTGTCAGCACCTCAGCCATCCCGCGTAGTCACACGGGATCTCACTGCCACATCAGATCCGGGGCTTTTTCAGCAGAGGCCGACACGTGGGGCCCGCGGGGCTTCTTCAACATCGCGTTCCCGCGGCTCCCCGCCGCCCATCTCGCCGGAGTACTCGCCAGGAGGCTGTTCCCGTGACCGGAGCTTGACCAAATTGGCCGCCCCCGCCTGAAATTCCTCGGGGAACCCTCTGCTGCCCTTATCTCCGGCCGGTGATCACCAGAATCAGTTGCGCGACGGCGACAGTCTACGGGAGGGGTTCGGCGACGTCGGTATGGTGCCGTCATGCCTCACCGTCCCCTCCGTTGGCTCCCACAGCACCGCCAAAACCTACGGAGCAACGACCCAGCTTCTGATCTTGCTCAAAGTCGTGGCAAACTGGACTTCACCGTGCGACCTAGGTCTAAACCCGGCAATGGAAGGAAAACCCGTGGAACTCGGTGGTTTCTTGCTGGTTTCTCGTGGTTCCTGACCGTAGGGTTGCGCACGGACGTTTCTAGGTTGTTGTCACAGCTGGGGAACGATTGCTTGACTGTTCATCTCAAATTTTCCGATTTAACCGAACCGGGCTATATCACATGCTCTCGGCAAGAACTGAAATTCCGGCCAGCACACCCCATGGCATGCGGCCGGGTTTGTCAGACAGGGAGTACACTCCCAGCGAACCTCCTGGCCCGCTCAACTCGACGTGGGATCAAACCTAGCGGCCGGGCTAGGAGTTTTTGGCCGCCGCGGCTCTACCCGGTGTTGAATGGAAACAGAGAGCTCGGGGGCGGTTTACCGTGGATGGGGCACCGAGGTATCGTGTCGATCACGTCGAGGAAGCCTCAGCGACGCTCTAGGTGAGCTCAGACTCGCGTGCTAGCTGCGGAGACGAGTGGACGCTGGAGAACCGAGAGTTCTTGGGTGTGCGGCGGTGTTTCTGCGTCGAGGGACTCGGGAACGGTCAAGGCAGCGGGGTGGGTCGGTTACGGAGAGGGGAAAATATCCTTGGCTGACCGCCTCGACGCTGCATGCCGTGGACTGGCCGCTCGGGAGGTGGCTTCCGGGAATCAGCTCGCTGGCGCGCGGTGAGCACTTGCTTCATGGAGAAACAGAGCGCTGCCCGGTTGTTGCACAGCCCTCCCACTGACCTGTGGGCCCAACTCTCCCCCCTAATCCCCTTTTTCCAAATTCTCCGGTAAATATCCCAGCTACTCTCCATTGAATGAGAGACTTAGCCCCCAAGTCTTGGTTTGAATTTGAGTTCTCAAATTAAAACTTTGTTTGCCTAAATTTGCTTCATGTTTAAACTGAAATTCAAATTCAGTTTTGAATTATTGCAAATTTAGCTCCCAACAAGCTGAACTCCAATGGGGATGAAAATTGGTCGACTAACTCAGAAAAATGTGCTGAGTTTGAATATGAAGCCAACTTTTGAATTTATGCGTTGAAAGTTGCTGCAAATTGAATTTACTCTAAAATTGGCCTATTTTTCGAATGCCTCCAAAAGTGCCTCGAAAAGTGTTGGATTTGCATGAAATTTGGCCTGAACCTTCCCAAGACTTTTCAAGTTCTAGGGGTGAGCTCAACCTCCCACGTTCATGTGTAGAAATCCTACTTTGTGAAACTTATGATTTTCCCCTCTAATCACCCTTTTGATGGAGGTTACTTGCTCTTCACAAGTCTTCACAAATTATCCACAACAAAAGCTGTGGTGTTGTGAGGTGATGAAAAATTTTTGCAAGTCCCTTTTCTTGGGCTTTTACATCCCTCCCCCCTTAAAAGAATCTCGTCCCGAGATTACAAAAGAAGAGACAGTGTTGTAATAGGAACTCACCCGTGCTGAGACGCCATGAACTCCGGGTAATTTGAGCGAAGGAATTCCTTGCTCTCTCACGTCGCTCCTTCGGCGGTGTGGTTGCTCCAGAGTATCTTGTAGAGCCACAACGTTTGTCTACGCGTGGTCCGGGCTTTCTCATCAATAATTGCCACCGGATATTCCTCATACGTCAATTCCGGTTGCAACTCGACGATGCCTTCGGTAGGAACAGCAGCTGTATGCTTCAGACATTTTCGCAGTTGTGAAACATGGAAAATGTCATGAACACCAGCAAGAGATGCTGGTAGATCCAGCCTATACGCCGCTGGTCCACACTTTTCGGTGATAGCATAAGGTCCAATGAAACGGGGAGCAAGCTTCCCCTTCACACCGAACCAATGCACGCCCTTCATCGGAGACACACGGAGGTACACGTGCTCTCCGACGTCAAAGTGCAGCGGTCTATGCCTCTTATCAGTGTAGCTCTTCTTCCGGGATTGAGCGGGCTTCAAGTTGGCTTGAATCATCCGAATGCGCTCTTGGCGTCGTTCACTATATCAACTCCGAAGGTGACCCTTTCACCGGACTCGCACCAGTTTAATGGGGTGCGGCATTTGCGACCGTAGAGAGCTTCGTAGGGTGCCATCTTGATACTCGCCTGAGAGCCGGTGTTGTACAACAATTCCGACAACGGTAGGTGAGCATCCCAGTTCCTACCATGCTGGATGGCACACGCCCTCAACATGTCTTCTAGTACTTGATTCACCCTCTCTGTTTGCCCATCTGTCTGAGGGTGATAGCTGGAGCTTCTAGTCAGCTTAGTACCCAAAGCAGCGTGCAACTGCTCCCAAAAGCGAGATACAAATAATGCACCTCGATCGGAGACTATGGTCTTGGGTACACCATATAAGCATAGAATATTCGCTATGTACAGCTCCGCGTATTTGCCGGCATTGTAATGTGTATGCACAGGGATGAAGTGAGCTGTCTTGGTTAATCTGTCAAGGATTACCCAAACGGAATCATGCTTGTTGGACGTCAGGGGTAATCCCACAATGAAATCCATGCTCACATCTTCCCATTTCCAGGCCGGAATTTTCGGGGGTTGTAGCAGCCCTGATTTCCTCATATGATCAGCTTTCACTCGTCTACACGTATCACACTCGGATACGTACTTCGCTACTTCCCGCTTCATCCGTGTCCACCAAAATTTCTTTTTCAAATCCTGGTACATTTTGTTGCTGCCCAGATGAATGGAGTATTTGGACAAGTGAGCTTCATCAAGGATCTTTTTCCTCAGCTCCATATCCCGGGGCACGACTATGCGGTCATTGAACCACAGCGTCCCCTTATAATCTTTCCGGAAACATTTGATTTCCCCGTTGTCTATCCGTCTCCGGAGATGTGCCATGCCCTTATCAATCTTATGAGCTGCAATGGTGTCCTCCCTAATAGTAGGGATGAGGGCAAGGTTGTAAAGCGATCCATAAGGAACCAAGTATAAACTCGGCTCTTCCTCCTCCACCTGGGTAATGGTGAGGTTATGGACATGTGACTTCCGACTCAGCGCGTCGGCGACCACATTCGCCTTGCCGGGGTGGTAATGAATCTCAATCTCATAATCTTTGATTAGTTCTAACCACCTCCTTTGCCTCATATTCAGCTCCTTCTGGGTGAAAATGTACTTCAAACTCTTGTGGTCAGTGTAGAGATGCACCAAATTCCCCAGGAGATAGTGCCTCCACATTTTTAACGCCAAAACCACAGCAGCAAGCTAACGATCATGAGTTGGATAATGCTCCTCATGGTTCCGAAGTTAGCGTGAGCCATATGCGACCACATGTCCTTCCTGCATCAACACGCAGCCGATCCCAATACTGGACACGTCACAATACACGTCGAAGGGCTTGGTTGTATCCGGTTGAGCTAAGACCGGGGCTGTTGTGAGATGCTTCACTAATGCTTGGAACGCTCCTTCACACGCCGTGTTCCAAACATATTTTGTTCCATTCTTCAGCAATTCTGTCATCGGCTTAGCAAGCTTGGAGAAACTCGGAATGAATCTCCGATAGTATCCCGCTAAGCCGAGGAAACTTCTGACTTCATGGACTTAAGTGGGAGCTTTCCATTTCAGCACTTGCTCTATTTTGCTTGGGTCAACCGCAATACCTTCCGCTGAGATGATATGTCCCAGAAATGGCACTTGGCTGATCCAAAACTCACATTTGCTGAACTTGGCGTAGAGCTTGTGGTCTCGCAATTGTCGAAGAACGATCTTGAAGTGTTCGGCGTGTTCTGCTTCTGTCTTGGAATAAACCAAGATATCATCAATGAACACCACCACGAACTTATCCAGCTCCGGCATGAACACCGAGTTCATGAGATACATGAAATGGGCTGGAGCATTAGTGAGACCAAAAGACATGACGAGATATTCATATAAGCCATATCTCGTCGAGAAGGCCGTCTTCGGGATATCCTCCGCTCGGATCTTTATCTGATGATACCCAGAGCAAAGGTCCATCTTGGAGAACACACTTGCACCCACAAGTTAATCAAACAAAATGTCAATGCGGGGCAGTGGGTACTTATTCTTGATGGTGACGGCGTTGAGCGGCCGGTAGTCCACACACAGCCTCAAGGTTTCATCCTTCTTCTTCACGAACAGCGCCGAGCATCCCCAGGGCAAGGAACTCAGCCTAATGAAACCCTTGCTCAACAGATCATTGAGCTGTTCCTTCAGTTCAGCCACCTTGTTCGGAGCCATTTTGTATGGTCTCCGGGAGATAGGGGTAGTCCCGGGTGCAAGCTCGATCTTGCGACATCCCGCTCAGGTGGCATGCCTGGAAGATCATCCGGAAACATGTCATGGTACTCCCGGACTATTGGGATGTCCTCTAACTTGAGAGCTTCAGTATTATTGATTGCTGAAACCTCCCGGACTGGATTATCTAATATGAGGGACTGCGGACGGTGTAGTGGGGAGTTGAGGTGAACCGTCCGTGATAATGTTTCCAGGACAGCGCCATGGTAGCTTAGCCATGACATCCCTAAGATTGCATAAATCTTCTGCCCCTCAAGAATAATCATAGTGGTGGGATATATCTTCCCACCTAAGCACAGTGGTGCTTTTGGAACCATCATAGTTGCTGAAATCATTCCTCCCGGTGAGCAGATGATATAAGAACACTCGGTTGGAAAGGCTTCCAGTTGATGCTTAACCACATATGATGCACTTATAAAGTTGTGGGTTGCACCAGAATCAAATAATATGATGATGCCTTGATTGTTGAGAGTGAACGTACCCGCCAGCACGTTGTCTCCCTCTGGGGTGTCCTCATTGTCGAGGTTGCGAACGCCCCCAGTCCGCTGACCAACCTTCTTGACTGGAGGTCAGCCTCGAGCGCCGCCCTGGAACTGGGCTTGCCCGCTGCTCTGCTGCCCCTGGGGACAGTCCTTCGCGAAATGGCCCGCCTGGCCACACGTGAAGCAAGTGAAACGAGGCGGTCCTCCGCTGTTCAGCGGACGGAAACCCGGGGCGCGTTGTGGCGGTGGGAACGGTCGGGGTGTCGTCTGCTTCTGCTGCTGCTGTCGCGGTGGTGGCATCGGCGGTCGGAACGGGGGTGCCTGGAAAGAACGACCCCCGAACTGTTGAGGTCGTGCCGGTGGATGCCACTGCTGTACGGATGGCGTCCGATACACCATGCGGTACTTCTGGGGAGCGCCACCCCCACTGCTGGGTGGAGTGCTGCGCTTCCGCTGCTCAGCTGCCAACTCCCGCTGAGCGTCCTCTTGCATTATCGCGGCATTGACGAGGTCGTTGAAGGTGCCGCGATTCCATTGAACGAGATGTGTCTTCATCTCGTGGTGTAACCCCCGATAGAAGTGCTCCCGCTTCTTCTCCTCGGTGGAGATGTAGTCTGACGCATATTGCGCCAGATGGTTGAAGGCACGGGAGTAGTCATGGGCACTCCTCCTGCCCTGCTTCAGCTCCAAGAATTCTTGGAACTTCCTCTTCATTATCCCGGGAGGGATATGATAGGCGCGGAACGCCTCGCGGAACTCTTCCCGCTCCACGGCATGGCCAGCCGGATGTGAGGCGACATAGTTCGCCCACCACGGACCAGCGGCACATTGAAGCTGCTGCACCACGAACAGAGTATTTTGCCGCTCCGTACATTGGAGCAGCCTGAATTTTGACTGGATTGTCCGCAGCCAGTTGTCGGCCTCCAGTGGTTTTGCGGCTTCTGTGAACACCTGAGGGTGCGTACTTATGAAGTCCGAGTCGTCACCTCACGGGGCTCACGAGGCCCCCTCTCTTGACGCCCCCCCGCCTGGGATGTATTGTGCACAATCGTGCGGAGCAGGTCGGTCTGCTCCTCACGACCACCCACCAGTGCCGCTATCATATCCGCTAGGGTAAGCGGAGGCGGCGGTTGTGGTTGCTGCTGCGGGGTGCTGTCGTAGGCAGGTGGCTGGGAGTCATCGCCTCCCTGCTGGCTAGAGCCACCAGTCTCGTGCGTGGTCCGAGTGCGAACCATCTGCAACCATACGACATTAAACATCAGTCCCGCAACATATTGCATGCAGTCCAATAAAATAGGCGTAAAACATAATGACATTAAAAGATGCGATACATCTCGTATACGGATAATGTAATAACTTTGCACAAGCTACACCATACCAGACCAAATACAAGCTAGTTAAATCCAACTTGATGAACCTCCGCTTTGGAAGCTCACCACAACTAGATTTGGTCACTACGAGACGTTACTATCGCTTGGTCATCACGTATACCACCCTTTTATCTTCAATACAACACAAGCATGGTCTCTAGCGAAAGAAACTTGAGTAAAGCATATACTCAATCTTTCACTAGATGAATATACCCACTCATGAGTATGTTCTACCCCATTGGAAGTACTTAAACCCCCTAGGGTACAACAATCTCTCAAATGAGTTCACTGTCATTGCTCTGCCAGAATAACCAGCTTCTACATATCCAAGATTTTGATCTGGTTCTGGGCATTTTCATGACTCAAGTTGAATACCAAAGTTAAAGTTAACTTCAGTATATTTCCAACGAGTATTTGTTTGCCCACAGATAAGCTCTGGTTTAAAAGTTATGGTAATTCAAATTCAACAGAATTTCTGGAAGAATTTCAACAACACCTCCCTTGGAAGTTGCTGTTTTCAACCCTGGGTTCCACTGAATTCCGTGCTGAAAATACAGAAACTTTGAATTACACAGATGTAACACATATCCTACCTTTCCAAAGATGTATCATATGATAATTTCAGATTTTTCTACAGGAAGTTACGCTTGAAAACAGGACAGTCCAGAGAGTGTTTTAAATCTGTCCTGGTTCTGGACAGTTTACACTCCTCTGGGATTTAAGCCACCTTAAGGTGTGATTCAGCTCTGGAAGTCTACAACAAAGTTGTGGCGTACTTAAATACTTTCCAGAACTATATCCCACACCTCCATTGGCTAAAATACCTGTGAGGCATGCTCTGTTAAAATTCAGCAAACTTGCTGCCAAAACAGAGCACTCTGTTTTTCAATCCTTTAGAACTACACTGATCAACTATCAAAATTTTCTACCCAACCAGGGTCCTAAATGTTGCAACTTAGTGATTTTACTTCCTTGTTATTATTATCTTTCATGCACATGCCTATGACATGTCGGAACTATGTTCCTCACAAAAGAAAATCCTAACCGGATTATACCGGCATATATGTCTCAAGTGTGGCACTAAACGGTCTCTCGCACACGTTTGCTACACGGAATACATACGTGGTTAGTACCTGCAGAAGACCACACAATAATGATGCACTCAATGGTTATTTCCATTTCAGGCAGATCCATATTTAAACGTAAATACAAACACCCGTATCATTGCCATACGGCCGTCCTTGAGTTAAGTCACGTCTCAAGGTACGTGATCGTGTTTCAACACCACACGACGGGGAACCCGAGTATATCATGAACGGGTCGTCACGGTTGGGAATGTTATCAACCCAACGGATACAACCTACTGCCCTGCAGAGCACGCCGATGGCAAGCGCTGCGTATGCCCCCCTGGGCTATTTCCAGATGAACACACTCTCGCGTTACTGACCACGCGATGGGGTCTCCACTTACTTGCCTAATGCACGCTAGGGATCAGCATTTCATATGAACTCAGGAACATGAGGAGTTCAAGAGTTTCATATTGACGTCTCACACCAAGCTGTGAGACCTATCCCTGAACCACATTCCTCGTCAGGGGAGCTAACCGAAATTGAACCGCTTTCGGTAGCGTTCCTTACCATTCTTACCAGAGCGTAGGTGCGTCGTTACATAATGAAAATTCAGAATTATAACACATATGTTAGTCTTGCCACTTTAAGTAACTATGCTAATATAGTCCTTACTTGGGCAAACTACCGGATCCTCACCGTAAGCCTAAGTTTTCTCGTAATACAGCCCTTAAGTATTGTGCTATCTCCAATGCGGCTCGGATACCAGGCTGTGGCAGACCGGAATCCGCTCATCCAGGATCGCAGAGGGTGGTGCCGCACCATGCGACACCCGACAGCACACATCATAAGGATACATTGCATTACATAGAAAACAACTGAAACTGTACAAAGTAGTACACTGCTCAGTTACAAACTAAGGTATACATTACACAGCGGAAGTTTTTATTTGTACAACTCACGCCCGCCTATCAAGCAAAAGTCGGTTGCCCAGCCCTAGGGCAACCCACACTAGCTGCACTCCTCAGCTCAGCGTGGCGTGTATGGCTCCCACTCAGCCGTGGTCCCTGACGGAGGGTAACCCTCGCCGGTGGACTCGTAACCTGAGTCCGTGGGCGGCTCCTCACCTGAAAAACACTTAAGCAGCAACCGTGAGCACGATGGATCAACAAGACTTAACCGACTCACCTAGGCATGAAACTCTATATGTAGTGTACAATGAACATGGGGTGGTAAAATTGCAGCAAATGGACACGCCTATAGTTTATCCTTAGTTCATCTTTTAGCCACAAGTTAACAGTTTATGAATCTGAAATTTAGTAAGCAATATTTGGTGGCACACATGTAACAATACATTTATATCATAACAGCCATATTTAATAATCACAATTCATATATTAGCCTACGTCACGAGTCAGTGAACAAGCTGTACTCGTCACCTCGAGGGACGGCGATTCGACTCGATATAAACCTGCAGGGATACCCGTGGAGCTGCACAGAAGGCTCGCTCGATGTCGTACGGGACAACCTTTCACCCGACAGCCCAAACGTTGAACCGGTCGCACCGAAATGAGCAGGAGGTTCCCTACACGGAGCATCTCTCTATGCCCGTTAGCAGATTTCCACCTTGCTGCCCTCAGCCTACACCTATAAATCGGTGCGTTATGCCTCGACGCCCGGAGGTATAGGTTACATATATCCGATATGCCTTCGGTACATTCAATACTTGTTCAGCAGGGCAACACACGGATCGGTCCTCAATCGACACGGACAGCGCTGCGCACACAAGACATCCTCTTGTTGCTCCGTAGCCCCTGCCTAGTATCATTTTCATTACTAAAGTGATCTCACATCACTCGAACCAATCCCGTGTGTCCCAAGCCTAACTCGCGAGTAGATTCCAACTACTCAACTTGTAACGAAGTCCTATGAATCATTAAGCATAGCCTGTCTACTCGAGGCCTTAGACACTACCCTCACTCTTATGGGAAAATTCTGGTTATGCAATTGGGGTTTCATACATTCTACATCTAATGCACATACATACTTCACACTACACATGTAAACAAAGCAAAACTTTATTAAAAGGGGTTTGTGCAAACCGTGGCTTGCCTTGTTGCTGCTGGTCAGGGGTTAGGTCTTCGTCCGGAAGAAGGAAGTCGAGCACTTCCGAAGTCTCCTCGCCTTCAGCGACTACATGTTAACCATATGCTATATGTCAATTTAAATGCAAAGTGTAAACTTGAATAAGTAATTACTAGAACTCTATCCAGCCCTCCCCCTTTGGATCTGAAATTTTTATGGTGACTTGGTATGGTCCTAACCAGAGTCTTGAGCAAGTTTCATTTGAAACAAAGTTAATTTGAGTTTTGTACAAATAAAAGCCTATTTGGTCAATATTAGAGCCTCTAAGTAATTCCAGGGGTTTTCATGGCTCCAACCATTACTTCCTGGAAACTAGAATTTGGTATGGTTCTAATCAAATTGGTTTCATGTCATTTGAAGAATCCTAGAGAAAGTTGTGCCCTAAACAAGTTTTTGAGAAAATCTGAAAAATGTTTCTGTTCATTTTTCTATTTTCTCAGGGCAGTCCTGTTAATCACCCCATTAGGGGAACTAAATGAACTTGGATGAGTCTGAAAATTTTACTGTGACTCAAGGATTTTCTAATGACCCTCTCAGCCAAATTTCAGCATTTTTCATGAAGTAATTCTCCAGATAAAATTCCCAACAGTTTAAATTTTAGGGAATTAATTCTGGAAAACTATTAGGCTTCATGAGCTGAAATTTGTATTGCTGGAAAGTACTCAGAATTCTTAGTTCAGCAAAATTTGGTTCACTGGATTTGGAGCTTCCTAGCAAAAGTTCTAAGCATTTGATGATTGAACCGAATCTGAAAATTCAAATAAAGTTTAAACTGTCGGGTGGGGTCCCCGGGCTACGTGCCAGCACCTCAGCCATCCCGCACGGGGGTCCGCAGAGTTTTTCGCGTAGTCACACGGGATCTCACTGCCACAGCAGATCCGGGGCTTTTTCAGAAGAGGCTGACACGTGGGGCCCGCGGGGCTTCTTCAACCTCGCGTTCCCGCGGCTCCCCGCCGCCCACCTCGCCGAAGTACTCGCCGGGAGGCTGTTCCCGTGACCGGAGCTCGACCAAATTGGCCGCCCCCGCCTGAAATTCCTCGGGGAACATGTTGCTGCCCTTATCTCCGGCCGGTGATCACCGGAATCAGTTGCGCGACGGCGACAGTCTACGGGAGGGGTTCGGCGACGTCGGTATGGTGCCGTCATGCCTCACGGTCCCCTCCGTTGGCTCCCACAGCACCGCCACAACCTACGGAGCAATGACCCAGCTTCCTATCTTGCTCAATGTCGTGGCAAACTGGACTTCACCATGCGACCTAGGTCTAAACCCGGCGATGGAAGGAAAACCCGTGGAACTCGGTGGTTTCTTGCTGGTTTCTCGTGGTTCCTGACCGTAGGGTTGCGCACGGACGTTTCTAGCTTGTTGTCGCAGCTGGGGAACGATTGCTCGACTGGTCATCTCGAATTTTCCGATTTAACCGATCCGGGCTATATCGCATGCTCTCAGCGAGAACTGAAATCCCGGCCAGCACACCCCATGGCATGAGGCCGGGGTTGTCGGACAGGGAGTACACTCCCAGGCGAACCTCCTGGCCCGCTCAACTCTACGTGGGATCAAGCCTAGCGGCCGGGCTAGGAGTTTTTGGTCGCGGCGGCTCTACCCGTTGTGGAATGGAAACAGAGAGCTCCGGGGCGGTTTACCGTGGATGCGGCGCTGAGGTATCGTGTCGATCACGTCGAGGAAGCCTCGGCGACGCTCTGGGTGAGCTCAGACTCGCGTGCTAGCTGCGGAGACGAGCGGACGCCGGAGAACCGAGAGTTCTTTGGTGTGCGGCGGTGTTTCTGCGTCGAGGGACTCGGGAATGGTCAAGGCAGCAGGGTGAGTCGATTACGGAGAGGGGAAAATATCCCTGGGCGACAGCCTCGCCGCTGCACGCCGTGGACTGGCCACTCGGGAGGTAGCGTCCGGGAATCAGCTTGCTGGCGCGCGGTGAACGCTTGCTTCAGCGAGAAACAGAGTGCTGCCCGGTTGTTGCACAGCCCTCCCACTGACCTGTGGGCCCACTCTCCCCCCTAATCCCCTTTTTCAGAATTCTCCTGTAAATATCCTATCTACTCTCCATTGAATGAGAGACTTAGCCCCCAAGTCTTGGTTTGAATTTGAGTTCTCAAATTAAAACTTTGTTTGGCTAAATTTGCTTCATGTTTAAACTGAAATTTAAATTCAGTTTTGAATTATTGCAAATTTAGCTCCCGACAAGCTGAACTCCAATGGGGATGAAAATTAGTGGACTAACTCAGAAAAATGTGCTGAGTTTGAATATGAAGCCAACTTTTGAATTTAAGTGATGAAAGTTGCTGCAATTTGAGTTTACATTCAAATTGGCCTCTTTTTCGAATGCCTCCAAAAGTGCCTCAAAAAGTGTTGGATTTGCATGAAATTTGGCCTGAACCTTCCCAAGACTTTTCAAGTTCTAGGGGTGAGCTCAACCTCCCATGTTCATGTGTAGAAATCCTACTTTGTGAAACTTATGGCTTTCCCCTCTAATCACCCTTTTGATGGAGGTTACTTGCTCTTCACAAGTCTTCACAAATTATCCACAACAAAAGGTGTGGTGTTGTGAGGTGATGAAAAAAATTTGCAAGTCCATTTTCTTGTGCTTTTACAGAAGGAACCATAGAAATGGAGAAAGAACCATAGAAATGGAGGAAGGAACCATAGAAATTGAGGAAAAACCACAGAAATGGAGAAGGGAATATAGAAATGGAGAATGGGGCACAGAAATGGAGGACAATGTAGAAATGGAGAATGGGAGATAGAAATGGAGAGGGGAATGTAGAAATGGAGAATGGGACATAGAAATGGAGAGGGGGATGTAGAAATGGAGAATGGGGCACAGAAATGGAGAGGGGAATGTAGAAATGGAGAATGGAACATAGAAATGGAGAGGGGAATGTAAAAATGGAGCAAGTGACATAGAAATGGTGACGAATGGGAAAAGAAAGCTGAAATAAGCCATTCCCAAATTTCCCCAAATTTCCCCCAAAATTTCTAAATTCCCCAATTCCACAAAATGGGAATTTCCCCACATTTGGGGGGATAAAATCGCCAAGGCTGCCGCACCTAACTGAAAAAATAAGTTTGTTGAGATCCAAAATTGAGTTGGACTCTTATCTGAGCTCCAATTGGAGTAGGACTCCTCTTTTTCCCCTTATAAATATAACCCCCACCCCCTTGGCCGTCCCCTCTCTATTTTGGACGTCCTCCCCCCTGCTGCTAAGATCCCTTCCTTGCTGCCAAGTCGCCAAGTTCCCCCTTGCCGGAATTTTGCTGCCGTCGAGCCCCGCCGTCGCTGGAGAAGAAGCCTGACGATCTGTCCTACCAAAATTTTCCATAGAAAAATTACCCACTGCTGCCATTGCTGGGAGGAAGTCCCTGCCACCAAGGCGGGAATAAGGTAGGTCTCCATTACCCATCTTACGATGTCGCTGCTGTTTCTACGCATCCGTTTTCTTTGCCCCCCCCCCCCCTTCGAGCATAAACTTTTACGTGTGGACAGACCATGTTTTGATCGGTTTTTTGATGGTGGAATTGATCTAGATCTTGAGTCAAGATCATCACCACGTCCACACTTGATCCCTACACCCCTGTTCATCATAAAACCCCATGAAAGCCCGTTAAAACATGCAAGAACACGTACAAACTGGTTTAATATAAACAACACCATAGGATTTGCATTAATCTACCCCATCGCATTTTGAGTAAAGTTTGGCCATGATGTTTGATTGCTGTAAATTTTGTATGTGTGTGGTCGTGAGTAGAAGAACAAGCTCAAGAGGCCATCTACGAGGAACTACAGCACCAAGACTTTGAGACGTTCGAACAATAAGAACCACGGGAGCAAGGCAAGTGCCCATTGACCATATTGATCCCATGTTTTGAAACTGTTTTGTTTGCGAAAACTCGTATGCTTGAGTCAACTTGATGGGACACCCTTTTATAGGAGTTTACTAGTTTTGTTAACCATCCTTGTCACCGTGAAAGTTGATGAGTCGGGTATGATCGTTTTTCCTTTTTGCTTCGCTTAATTCACGAGATATGGGAAGCTGAATTAAAACATGTCTAGCTACTGCACTCATATGAATAATGATGTGACACTCCAAAACCTGTTCAGAGGGGAATTTAAAATTTTTTGCACGTATTGCATGTGGTGCAGAAATTCAAATTCAAATTGGAATTCAAATTCAACTCAAAACAGAAAAGAAAAAGAAAATGAAAATGAAAAAAAAACAAAACCCCCGGCCAATGGGCCGAAACCCACCAGCCGGCCTACCTTACCCCCGCGCCAGCCTTCTGCCGCTTGCCCCTTTTCCTCTCACTGACACGTGGGGCCCGCCATCATCTTCTTCCCCGCGCGATCGCGCCAACCGCCGGACTCTTCCACGCGCGCCCGATCGCAACTAAACCGGAAATCCGCGTCCCCCAGCCCGACTCCCGGTCCAGGACGACTTCGGCTTGATCTAAACAGACGCGCCGCACTCCCTCGTCTATAAAAACGCCGGCATCGCCCATTTTTCCCCCACGATTGGCTGTTTTTCCTCCCGCTGAGAACCGAAGCTCCGATCACCGTTTTCTCTCGATCTCTGCTCAGATTTTCCGATCTAATGCACCGATCGTGTTCCACCGCCTCCGGGGAATCACGCAGGTGCAGAAAACTCGGTGGTTTGCGCCCCAGGCACAGCGCCGACGATCATCGCGGCGATTTCATCTCGGACCTCGTCGCCGACCGCCTTCCAGGACCTCCGAGCTCAAGAAAAACCCCGAGGTGAGATCCCCGACCTCCCCTCTACCGATCTAACCCATGAAATCCCAGTTTTAGGAAGAATAGACGAAGATCCGAAGTTTTCCGGCGAGATCGCCGCCTCCCGCCGCCGTGCGCCGCCGGGCAGCGCCGCCCGCGCTCGGTCAGAGCGACGTGGCCGCTTATGCGCCGTCTATTTTAAATCGCACGGTGGAATTAAAACCCGCGCGTACCGGTTCGGCGATCTAATCTGAGCCGTCTGTTTTAAATCGGACGGTCCACGTCAGCCCCGCATTATAAAGGCGGGGATTCTTATGCGCTACCCCCTGGGGATCTCAGAAAATACGAGCTAGCCCCGGAAACTTCTGATCTAGCCCCTGGAACTTCGGAAATTCATGTAAATTCAATTATAAATCAGTTTTAGCCCCTGGACTTAATAAAATTAACAAAACCCCTCTGTTATGCATAGTTAGACCCCTGGAAATTTGTAAAATAATAAATTAGACCCTATAGTAGGGTGAACTTACCTTTTTGACCCTATATGGTATTAAGTTTAGAAATTTGAATGTGTGACTAGGATTTAAATTTAAAAGGAAAGACAAACACATGTGCTAATTCGAGTTTAAACTCTACTAACACTTGGAAAACTTTAGAATGAACTAAAAATAAATTTTAGGCTGAAATGAAATCTGTTTGGGTGTGTTCATATTTATTAGTTCTAGGAACACATTTTTTAGGTTAATAAATAATTCTGAAAATGGGTAAAATAAATTTAAATTAGTTCACATCAGAGGAGAAGTTCAAAAACATATTATTTAATATATTAGATCAGAACCTATTCTGCTTAGATGTTATGCCCTACTATTTAATATTTAAAAGTCACTTTTAGGCATAGAAAATAAATCTAGAAAATAAAGGAAAAATATGTTTGCATAATTAGAAAATGATAAATGAAGTCTCCAAATCCAAAGACTTCAGTTTGGGATTTGGTAGAAGGTTTAAAAACCCATTTGGAGTAGGAAAATACCTTCCATGCAAACTTGGTAGTTAAGAAGTATATTAATAAAATTTAAAGAATTTATTCAAATTGAAAATTCATATATAGTGTGCAAACAGAAAATCTGAAATACAAAAGTTAGAAATCATATACATATGTTTAAAAGTGCATGAAGGCTAAAAATCGACATAGCTAGAGTAAACACAACACTCAGAAATGTCGATGACTATCATATGTATGTATGTGTGGAGTAAAAGTGTGAACTATGTCTTATGGATTGTTGTTTTCTTTTGCTATGTGTGTTGGCATGAGTAGAACCTGCCCCAGAGCAAGTTTATCCGTTCCAAGATAATGACTATCCATTCTCAGAGCAGCAGGAAGAAGGCAAGTGTCCTTAACCACTTTGATCCTATACTACGATTGTGTAGCTAGAATTATTTGCATTGTCAATTGAATTATGAAACCCATGCTTGGAAGTTTCCCTAGAATTGCATTACCTTGTTTCCTTGTAGCTTGGGTTGGGATTTATTTTATCTTGTCATTCATTCATATTACTTATGCTTAGCCATGCTTCGAATGGGATAATTGGGATAAAAGATCATCAATTTATTTACCTTACTCTTGAATGAGATATTATGAGTTATGTAGAGGTAGGGATCAAGGCAAGTTGGATGTTTTGGTTGGTGCTGGGTGCACGAGACTCGGGTTTGTGTTTAGTACTTGCCAGGATCCTAAGGACTGGTTCATGGAGCATGTAACCTGGCTTTACCGTGCCAACCACATGCTGAGATGGGGCAGCTTGGCCAATTAATTAGGTGTATCCCCGGCGTAATATGGGTGTGTTGGATGGTGTGGGGAGTAGGTGTCAGCTGGACTACCATATGAACAGCAAGGCTCAAGAGGGGGCCACTGCAGCTGGGTTGGAGCCTCTTGTATGCTGTTAGGAGTGAAACCTCAGTGGGCCCACGCTCGTCGGGAATCTCTTTGTAAAGGCTTCGTAGTGATCTCCTGGCTGCACACCTGGGAAGTGTGAATGTGGTTCGTGGCCACAGGCATAATGGAGGTTCTTTTAGTCCACCTGACAACGGGGGATGAAATCACTACATGTGGGTACAGTGGTGCAAACTCTGCAGAGTCAAAACTGTCATGACAGCTGTGCTCACGGTCAAGAGCGGCTTGGACTTATTCATGATTAGAGGATGATACTTTGGAAGTTGTGGATGTTAAGCGGGGAGCTTAACATTGGAAATGGTGTTATGGTTATTTGATGATGGGTTGGGAAATTGGGACCATTTCACCTATGTAGTAATGTAGGTGCTTAATATGCTAAGGTGATAGGTATTAATTGCGTAGTGCTTTAACCATGAGTTCAACCTCTCCTTGTTCTATGCCATGCATGACATAACTTTCCCACACTTGCTGAGTACCAACGGTACTCAAACTTGCATATTTGTTGGTTTAAATTGCTGCTTAGGTCAAGGGGATGAGGTGGTGTTTAATGACCAAGACTTCGTACCCGAAGAAGGATTCTAGGTTCATGGAGTCCCCCGGGCAACGCCTATGACGAAGCTCACAAGAATAATATTCCGCTGCTGTTTTATTTATATGTCATGAACTTATTATCGTCCATCGATACGTATGCTATGTAAGACTTATTTATATTCGACACCTGGCTTGTAATAATGATGCTTCACTATTTGTCATCACATGTATGAGAAAATGATCCTGGCATACATGTGATATTCACTCGGTTGTTCTTCGGAGAAACCGGGTGTGACAGAAGTGGTATCAGAGCCATGGTTTGCCCGTAGGAACGTGGACCTAGGTAGAAATGGACGCATTTAAGTACCCTATTTTCTTAAAAACTATTTTACAAGGTGTGGGTTGAAAAGTGTTATTTAATGGGGTCACATTCTTCATCTTACCCCAACTTTTATGCAAAATAGGATTTTTGTTTAAAATCTTATCTAACTAAATTTTAAATGCCTTATGTTTTAGATGGTTCGCATGATCCGCACCGCCCGCAAGTCCACCGGAGGGAGAGTTCCCGTAGTTGCCCTTGCACTGAGAGAGGAGAACCGTCCGGTGACGTATCTCTCCTACGGATTGGCAGTAGGAGGCTTGTTGCACCGTCTTCGACGCATGCTCCGAGCCGCCGGCAATACGGGCAAGCTAATCATACACTACAGCTCCACCTGAACCATCCGTGAGAAGCAGGAAGAATGGAGTTCAGAAATGAGGATTATCCACGACAGGACTGAGTCACATCTATCGTCGCCACCTCGACAGGACTGAGTACATGTATGTCCTCCAGCATGAGAGTGGTACAACGGAGTACAAGTACCCGCCAGTTCAGCAGGGGACTTCCCATGAGCACATGGACTTGTGCTTGGAGGATGCTGCTATGCTCAGCACTCGACTGCAGTAGTGTCAACAGGAGCTTCAGGATGTACGTGACACCCTGAAGGAGACAGAGGCGTTGCTTCGAGCCAGCTTGAGGGCAAGAGAAAGAGGAGATGGGAATGAACTGTGTGTCACCATGAATGACACATGGACTCCTGACTCCCCAGATCGCCGGGCGAGCAGGCAACGCCGCACTTCTCCACCAGCAGCTTCCCCACCCAAAGCAGAGTCAGATGGCAGCCGCAATAACGAGGAAGATCCCGAAGAGCCAGCTCAGTGATACGAGTAGAGTAGAGTCCTTCCCTTAGTTTAGCAGGCTGTCGAGTAGTCGAGTCGTTACCTTAGTTAATGGTGTGATTATGTTTGGTGTGTGACATGAGTTGTGGAAGCCATGGGCAATTGTCCGCAACCTCGTCTTCAGGATTGTCTTGCTTTGATGTGTGCACCCCATGAAATTTTAAGTTTAAACAAGCAAATTGGTAAGTTAATACGTAACGCCTTAAATTGACATTTGGTTGATCATGATAGATGGCCGGAAGAGGAAAGGGTCGTGGTGCCAACCCCGCCAACAACAACGATGAAGCCGGCAACCCTCACCTTTCCGGAGGGCAAGACAGGGGTGGTCGTCGGGAAGGAGTTGATCCCATCCACCAAATACTTGAAAATCAGAATCAGCTCATCCAGAGCCTGACTCAAGTGGTGGCCAACTTGCACCAAGCTCCACCTCCACAAGCTGCACCACGCCAACCAAGGTTGAGTGAGTTTCTAGGGACTCAACCTCCAAAGTTTGCAAGTGCTGCTGAACCTCTGGAGGCAGATGATTGGCTAAAGACCATTGAGAGCAAGATGAGGATCATATAATGCCAAGGATATGAGGGGGTGCTGTTTGCCTCTCACCAATTGCATGGACCTGCTGCTGATTGGTGCACCGCTTACGTGGCCGCCCATCATGACCCTGAGAACATCACTTGGGAAGAGTTCAAGCGTAGCTTCCGCAACCATTACATACCAAGGGCTGAACTTAAAAACAAGAGAAAGGAGTTCTTAGGGCTGCAGCAAGGAAACATGACGGTGAGGGAATACCTCACTAAATTCACCCAACTATCCCGTTATGCCCCACGGGACATAGAGACTGATGAGCAGAAACAGGATTGCTTCGTGGAAGGACTTACAGCAGAAATGCAATGTGCAATGTCCTCCAACGAGTATGAAAGATTCCAAAAGATGGTGGACAGAGCATTTGTTGTGGAAAGGAAGCTGAAGGCCTTGGAAAATGAAAACAAGAGGAAGGCGGGATGGTCACACCAAGCCTCGGGTAGCAACACCCGCCCACGTCTGATGCAGCAACCCGCAGGGCAGACGAGTCGTGCTGCGGTACCCTACTCTGCACCGAGAGGGTACAAACCCGAACTTCAGGCCTCCGTCAGCACCAACACAGCCACAACGTCAGTTTGTACAGCAGCCTCGCCCCGCATATCAACCTCGACCAGCAGTACAAGGACCCCCGAACAAACCCCAAGACAACAAAGGCCAGGCACCTAAGGTCGGGGTGCAATGCTTTAACTGTGGTAAAGTGGGGCACTACGCCCATAAGTGCCCAAAGAAGAAGCCCGTGCAGCCGCAACAGCAGAATGTGATGCGAGGACGGGTGAACCACGTGACCATGGAGGAAGCGCAAGAGGCACCAGACGTGGTAGTCGGTGAGTTTCCTGCCAATTTACGCATTGCAACACTGTTATTCGATTCTGGTGCTACCCACTTGTTCATTGCCCAAGGGTTTGTTAAGAAGCATGATCTAGCAACAAAACGAATGAACCATATGCTAGCAGTAAACTCTCCAGGTGGAGAAATAAGTACAAGACAAGTGTGTCCCAAGGTGAATCTAGACATTAATGGGGTAGTATTTACTGCCAACCTCATAGTGATAGATTCACAAGGGATAGATATTATTTTGGGCATGGATTGGTTGACCAAACATAAGGGAATCATCCATTGTTCGACCAGAACGGTGGAACTAACCCACCCTAGTGGCACAAGAGCAAAGTTCGTAACAGTACAAGAGCCTAGGAGGGACATTAAATTAAATCAAGTTGAGATGAAAGTGGAGGAGATCAGGATTATTAGGGAATATCCAGACATTTTTCCGGAGGAGTTGCCAGGTATGCCTCCTGATCGTGAAGTGGAATTCTCGATTGAGCTAGTGCCTGGAACAGCTCCGATATACAAGAGACCTTATCAGTTGGACTCCAAGCAGCTGGGAGAACTCAAGGATCATTTAAGAGAATTGACAGGGAAGGGGTACATTCGTCCTAGTTCATCACCATGGGGAGCTCCAGTAATATTTGTGCCTAAGAAGGACGGAACCCAAAGGTCATGCGTAGACTACCGTGCCTTGAATGAAGTAACCATCAAGAACAAGTACCCATTACCCCGCATTGAAGACTTGTTTAATCAGTTGAGGGGAGCTTGTGTGTTCTCGAAAATTGATCTCAGGTCGGGATACCACCAACTTAAGATAAGGCAAACGGATATTCCAAAGACAGCTTTTGTATCTCGGTACGGACTGTATGAATACACCGTCATGCCTTTCGGGCTAACTAATGCCCCGGCATACTTCATGTATCTCATGAACAAGGTATTCATGGAATATCTGGACAAATTTTTGGTGGTTTTCATAGATGACATTCTCGTCTTCTCCAAAGATGAAGAAGAACATGAGAAACATCTAAGGTTGGTGTTGCAGAAGCTGAGAGAACACCAACTATATGCCAAGTTGAGCAAGTGTGCGTTTTGGCTGAAGAGAGTTCCCTTTTTAGGACATATAATCTAGGAGGGAGGAATCTCCGTAGATCCCGCCAAGATCGAGGATGTACAGAAGTGGAAGACCCCTGAGTAACACCCCAAATTTTGATTCAAAACCCAAAACCATGTTCAGAGGGGAATTTAGAAATTTTTGGACGTGTTGCATGTTTTGCAAAAATTCAGATTCAAACTGGAATTCAAATTATACTCAAAACAGAAAAGAAATGGAAAAAGAAAAAGGAAAACGGGAAAAAACTGGCCAGTGGGCCAAAACCGCCAGCCGGCCCAGCAACCCCCGTGCCAGCCCGCCCCCGCGCGCGCCGCGCTGCCCCTCGCTGACGGGTGGGACCCACATGTCATCCCTAACCCCGCGACCCCGGACTCTCTCCCGCGCGCGCGATCGCAACCGATCGGGAAACCGCGTCCCGCAGCCGAATTCTGGACCTAGAGGACTCCAACTCGATCACAACAGACCCACCGCCCTCCCCCGGCTATAAAAACCCCAGCTCCGATCAGTTTTCCTCACGCGATCGCCGATTTTCACTCCGGTGAGCACCGAGACTTCGCCGGTGAATTCTGGCCGATCTAAGCTCGGAAACTCTGATCTAACTCGCTGGTTTTGATCCACCGCCTCTGGGGAACTTTGCAGGTGCAGAAAACCCGAAGACTTACGGTGTAAATCCAGCGCCGACGAGCTTCGCCGTAGTTTTGCCTCGGACCTCGCCGCCGAGCACTTTCCAGGACCCCCGAGCTCGAGAAAACCCCCGAGGTGAGATCCCTGACCTCCCCTCTACCGATCTAGGCCGTAAGATCACAGTTCTAGGCAGAATTCTCGAGGATCCGAAAGTTTCCGGCGAGATCGCCGCTTCCCGCCGCCGTGCGCCGCCGGCAGCACCGCCCGCGATCGATCAGAGCGACGTGGCCGCATGTGCGCCGTTTATTTTAAATCGCACGGTAGACTTTAAAACCCCGCGTACCGGTTCGATGTTATAATCTCAGCCGTCGGTTTAAAATTGGACGGTCCACGTCAACCCCGCATTATAAAGACTGGAGTTCTTACGCGCTACCCCCTGGGGTTCTCTGGAATTGAGAGCTAGCCCCGGAAACTTCAGATCTAGCCCCTGGAACTCCAGAAAATCATGTAAATCCATTTAAAAATCAGTTTTAACCCCTGGACTTAATAGAAATTAGGAAAAACACCTCTGTTAAGTGTAGATAGACCCCTGGAAATTAAGAAAATAATATTATAGACCCTGTAATGGGGTGAATTCATTATTTTAGCCTTGTTTAGTATTTAATTTAGAAAATTGAATATGTAACTAGTGTTTAAAAATTAAAAGGGGGATAAACATAATTGTCAAAATTAATTAAAAACTTTCTCAGTACTTAGAAAACTTTGGAGTGAGATAAAAATATATTTTTGGGTTTAAATAAATCTGTTTTATCTATTATTCACATTTTATTAGTATAGGGACACATTTTTAAGTAAAGAATAGTTAAAGAAAAATAGGGAAAATAATTATGAAATAGTATACATCATAAGCCATGGTCAAAATATAATTTTAAATTATTTAGGACCAGAACCTAATCTGTTTAGGTGATGTGTATTACTAATTTCATAATAAAATACACAATTATGCATAGGAATATAAATCTGAAAATATAGCAACTAGTAAATGATAAATGGAGTTTCTAAAATCCAAGGAATTCAGTTTAGGGTTGATAGAAATTGTGAAGGCACATTGTATGCAAGTATAAATGTGGACACAAAAGTAGGAATCATACATACATGGTTAAAAGTGCATGCAAGCCACAACTTAACACACACAAAGTAACCACAACACATATAATGGTGAATGAATTTCATAAATGTGAATGTGTGGGTTGTATGAAGTGTAAGTGTGAATTATGTCTTATGGATTGTTGTTTTTCTTTTGCTATGTGTGATGGTATGAAGTAGAACCTGTTCAAGAACAAGTTATTTATTTCCAAGATCAGGACTACCCATTTCAAGAGCAGCAAGAAGGAGGCAAGTGTCCTTGACCACTTTGATCCTATGCTAGGATGTGTAGATAGAATTATTTGCATTGTCAAATGAAATATGAAACCCATGCTAGGAAGTTTCCCTAGAATTGCATTACCTTGTTTCCTTGTAGCTTGGGTTGGGATTCATTTTGTCATGTCATTTATTTACATGCATATGCTTAGCCATGCTTAAAAGGGGATATTTGGGACATGAGAATCATCAGTTTATATTACCATACTCTTGAATGAGACATTGTGAATTATGTAGAGGTAGGGATCAAGGCAAGTTGGATGTTTTGGTTGTGTGCTGGGTGCACGAGACTTGGGTTTGTGTTTAGTACTTGCCTGGATCCTAAGGACCGGTTCATGGAGCATGTAACCCGGCTTTACAGTGCCACCCACATGCTGAGATGGGGCAGCTTAGCCAATTAATTAGGTGTATCCCCGGCGTAGTATGGGTGTGTTGGATGGTGCGGGGAGTAGGTGTCAGCTGGACTACCATATGAACCGCAAGGCTCAAGAGGGGGCCACTGCAGCGGGGTTGTAGCCTCTTGTATGCTGTTAGGGGTGAAACCTCAGTGGGCCCACGCTCGTCGGGAATCCCTTTGTAAAGGCTTCGTAGTGATCTCTTGGCCGCACACCTGCGAAGTGTGAATGTGGATCGTAGCCACTGGCATAATGGAGGTTCTTTTAGTCCACCCGGCAACGGGGGATGAAATCACTACTTGTGGGTACAGTGGTACAAACTCTGCAGAGTCAAAACTGTCTTGACAGCCGTGCTCACGGTTAAGAGCGGCCTGGACTTATTCATGATTAGAGGATTGATGGTTTTGGAAGTTAAGCGGGGAGCTTAACATTGGAAATGATGTTATGGTTATTGGATTATGATAATGGGTTGGGAGATTGGGACCATTTCACCTGTGTAGTAATGTAGGTGCTTAATAAGCTAAGGTGATAGGTATTAATTGCGTAGTGCTTTAACCATGAGTTCAACCTCTCCTTGTTCTAGCCATGCATGATATAATTTTCCCACACTTGCTGAGTACCATTGGTACTCAACCTTGCATATTTGTTGGTTTATATTGCTGCTCAGGTCAAGATAATGAGGTGGTGTATAATGACCAAGATTTTGGACCCGAGGAAGGCTTTTAGGTTCATGAAGACCCCCGGGCAACGCCTGTGATGGAGCCCTAAAGAATAATATTCCGCTGCTAGTTTATTTACTTGTGATGAAGCATTAGTGTCCATTGAGACATTTGCAATGTAAGACTTATTTATATTCGACACCTGGCTTGTAATAAATGATGCTTCACTATTTGTCATCACATGTATAAGAAAATGATCCTGGCATACATGTGATATTCACTTGGTTGTTTCTTCGGAAAAACCGGGTGTGACAGAGGTGGTATCAGAGCCAAGGTTGCCCGTAGGAACGTGGACCTAGGTAGAAATGGACGTATTTAAGGGCCCTATTTTCTTAAAAACTATTTTCCAAGGTGTGGGTGGAAAAGTGTTATTAAAGGAGTCATTTTCTTCATCTTACCCCAACTTTCATTCAAAATAGGATTTTTGTTTGAGATTTTATCTAACCTAATTTTAAATTCTTTTGTTTTAGACGGTTCGCATGATTCGCACCGCTCGTAAGTCCACAGGAGGGAGAGTTCCCGTAGTTGCCCTTGCCGAAAGAGAGGAGAGTCGTTCTGTGACGTACCTTTCCTACGGATTGGCAGTAGGCGATTTTTTGCGCCGTCTTCGACGTATGCTCGAAGCCGCCGGCAATACGGGCAAGCTCATCATCCACTATAACTCCACCAGGACCATCCGTGAGAAGAGGGAAGAATGGAGTTCGGAGATGAGGATTATACACGAGAATCAGCTGCTTAAGATTCACCACTCTCCAGCTTGTCGAGCAACACAAGTTGACGCGGAGAAAGATGTCACCTGGGAGGCCATCACCTGCCAGAGTCACATCTATCGTCGCCACTTGGAAAAAACTGAGTACATGTATGTCCTCCAACGTGAGAGTGGTACCACGGAGTACAAGTACCCACCGGTGCAGCAAGGGACTTCCCATGAGCACATGGACTTGTGCTTGGAGGATGCTGCTATGCTCAGCACTCGACTGCAGGAGTGTCAACAAGAGCTTCAGGACGTCCGAGACACCCTGAAGGAAACGGAGGCGTTGCTGCGAGCTTGCTTTAAGGCGAGAGAAAGAGGAGATGGGAATGAACTGTGTGTCACCGTGAGTGATCCATGGACTCCTGACTCCCCGGATCGCCGAGCGATCAGGCGTTGTCGCACTTCTCCACCAGCAGGCTTCCCACCCAAAGCAGAGTCAGAAGGTAGCCGAAATGAGGAAGAAGATCCCGAGGAGCCAGCTCAAGAGGACGAGTAGTGTAGAGTCTTTCCCCTAGCTAGCAAGAGGTCGAGTAGTCGAGTCGTTACGTAGTTAGTGGTGTGATGATGCTTGGTGTGTGACGTGAGTTGTGGAAGCCATGAGCAATTGTCCACAGCCTCGTCTTCAGATTGTTTTGCTTTGGTGTGTAAACCTACAGGAAATAATAGTGCATTTATTTGGTGTGAGATATAAACCCTCGCAAAATTTTAACAAAGCCTCAACACCTCAAAGCACCAACAAATGAAAGTAGTAAGATGATACTAAATGATATCAAATTAACATATGTTGATTTTGCCAGATGGCCGGAAGAGGAAAAGGACGTGCTGCCAACCCCGCCAACAACAATGATGAGGCATGCAACCCTCATCTTTCTGGAGGCCAGGACCGGGGTGGTCGCCGTGAAGAAGTTGATCCTCTCCACCAAATGCTGGAGAATCAAAATCAGCTTATCCAGAACTTGACTCAAGTGGTGGCCAACTTGCATCAAGTTCCACCTCCACAAGCTGCACCACGCCAACCAAGGTTGAGTGAGTTTCTAGGAACTCAACCTCCAAAGTTTGCAAGTGCTGCTGAACCTCTGGAGGCAGATGATTGGCTGAAGACCATTGAAAGTAAGATGAGGATAATACAATGCCAAGGGTATGAGAGGGTGCTGTTTGCCTCTCATCAATTGCAGGGACCTGCTGCTGATTGGTGGACCGCCTACGTGGCCGCCCATCATGACCCTGAGAACATCACTTGGGAAGAGTTCAAGTGTAGCTTCCGCAACCACTATATCCCAAGAGGTGAGCTCAAAAACAAGAGAAAAGAGTTTTTGGGACTGCAGCAGGGAAACATGACGGTGAGGGAATACCTCACTAAATTTACTCAACTATCCCGTTATGCTCCACGAGACATAGAGACCGATTAGCAGAAACAAGATTGTTTCGTGGAAGGACTTACCGCAGAGATGCAGTGTGCAATGTCCTCCAATGAGTATGAAAGCTTTCAAAAGATGGTGGACAGAGCGTTTGTGGTGGAAAGGAAGCTAAAGGCCCTGGAAAATGAGAATAAGAGGAAGGCGGGGTGGTCACATCAGGCCTCAGGGAGCAACACCCGCCCACGTATGATGCAGCAACCTACGGGGCAGACAAGCCGTGCTGCGGTACCCTATTCAGCACCAAGAGGGTACAACCCAAACTACAGGCCACCCGCAGCCCCAGCACAGCCGCCACGTCAGTTTGTGCAGCAGCCTCGCCCCGCATATCCACCTCGACCAGCAGTACATGGACCCCCGAACCAAACCCAAGACAACAAAGGCCAAGCACCTAAGATTGGGGTGCAATGTTTCAGCTGTGGTGAAGTGGGGCACTACGCCCATAAATGCCCGAAGAAGAAGCCTGCACCGCCACAACAGCAGAATGTAGTGAGAGGACGGGTGAACCATGTCACTATGGAGGAAGCACAAGAGGCACCCGACGTGGTAGATGGTAAGTTTCCTGCCAATTTACACCTTGCAACTCTGCTGTTTGATTCTGGTGCTACCCACTCGTTCATTGCTCAAGGGTTTGCTAAGAAGTATGACCTAGCAACCCCACAAATGAACCATATGCTAGCCGTAAACTCTCCAGGTGGAGAAATAAGGACAAGACAAGTGTGTCCCAAAGTGAGTCTAGACATTAATGGGGTAGTATTTACTGCTAACCTCATAGTGATAGATTCACAAGGGATAGATATTATTTTGGGTATGGATTGGTTGACCAAACATAAAGGAATCATCCATTGTTCGACCAGAACGGTGGAACTAACTCACCCCAATGGCACAAGAGTAAAGTTCATAACGATACACGAGACTAGGAGGGACATTAAATTAAATCAAGTGGAGGTGAAAGTTGAGGAAATCAGGACTATCAGGGAATATCCAGATGTTTTTCCGGAGGAATTGCCAGGTATGCCTCCCGACCGTGACGTGGAGTTCGCAATTGAGCTAGTACCGGGAACAGCCCCGATATACAAGAGACCTTATCGAATGGACTCCAAGCAGTTAGAAGAGCTCAAGGATCATTTGAGAGAATTGACGGAGAAGGGGTATATTCGCCCTAGTTCCTCACCAAGGGGAGCTCCGGTGATATTTGTGCCCAAGAAAGACGGAACCCAAAGGTTATGCGTGGATTACCGTGCTTTGAATGAGGTAACCATCAAGAACAAGTACCCATTGTCTCGCATTGAAGACTTGTTTGATCAGTTGAGGGGAGCTTGTGTGTTCTCGAAGATCTCAGGTCGGGATACCACCAACTCAAGATAAGGCAATCTGATATTCCCAAGACAGCTTTCGTATCTCGGTACGGACTGTATGAATACACTGTCATGCCTTTCGGGCTAACCAATGCCCCGGCATATTTCATGTACCTCATGAACAAGGTATTCATGCAATATCTGGACAAATTTGTGGTGGTTTTCATAGATGATATTCTCGTCTTCTCCAAAGATGAAGAAGAACATGAGAAACATCTAAGGTTGGTGTTACAGAGGCTGAGAGAACACCAACTATATGCCAAGTTGAGCAAGTGTGAGTTTTGGCTGAAGAGAGTTCCCTTTTTAGGACATATAATCTCGGAGGGAGGAATCTCCGTAGATCCCGCCAAAATCGAGGATATCCAGAAGTGGAAGATCCCTGAAAATGTCGGGGAAGTTCGAAGCTTTTTGGGATTGGCTGGATACTATCGACGGTTTATTGAGGGATTCTCCAAGATCTCGAGACCTCTCACCAAATTGTTGGAAAAGGGAATCACGTTCACCTGGACGCCACAGTGCGAGACGAGCTTTCAAGAGCTAAAGAAGAGATTGACAACAGCTCCAGTGTTGGTTATGCCAGATATGCAGAAGAATTTCACAGTGTACTGCGATGCCTCTGGAAACGGGTTGGGATGTGTTCTCATGCAAGAAGGACATGTCGTGGCATATGCATCCCGGCAGCTTCGGAAGCACGAGAAGAACTATCCTACACATGACCTAGAACTAGCTGCAGTGGTACACGCGTTGAAAATTTGGCGGCACTATTTGATGGGGAAGAGGACAGAGATATATACGGATCATAAGAGTTTGAAGTACATATTCACACAGCCAGATCTCAACCTTAGACAAAGGAGATGGTTAGAGCTAATCAATGACTTTGATGTGGGCATCAACTATCATCCCGGGAAGGCAAACGTCGTGGCCGATGCTTTGAGTCGGAAAGTGCAGGTCAATAAGTTGAGCTTGAAGGACATGCCTGCAGAATTGAAGGACGAGGTTATAAGGCTCAATCTATGTCTAGTAAATAGTGGTGAAGCCATCGCCATGGAAGTGGACTCCACACTCGAGCAAGACATACGCGAAGGCCAAAAGAATGATGAGAAGATACAAGAGATCAGACAACTCATCAAGGAAAATAAAGCTCCTGGTTTTAGAGAGGATGAACAAGGAACGGTGTGGCACGGGAAAAGGATCTGTGTGCCAGAAATAAAAGAGATCCGTGAATTAATTTTGAAGGAGGCTCACGATTCCGACTATTCCATTCATCCTGGGAGTACGAAGATGTACCAGGACCTCAAAGGCAGGTATTGGTGGTATGGCATGAAGCGAGAGGTCGCGGAACATGTTGCCCTATGTGACACATGTCAGTTGGTGAAAGCTGAACATCAACGACCCGCGGGATTACTGCAACCACTCAAAGTGCCTGAATGGATATGGGAAGAAATCAGCATGGATTTCGTCGTGGGATTGCCTAGGACCCAATCCGGGTATGATTCAATATGGGTCATTATTGATAGGCTAACCAAGGTAGCTCATTTCATTCCGGTGAAAGGAAGCTACAGCGGATCCAAATTGGCAGAATTGTACATGTCAAGGATTGTGTGTTACCATGGAGTGCCAAAGAAGATAGTGTCGGACCGAGGGACATAGTTCACCTCGAGGTTTTGGCAAAAGTTGCATGAAACCATGGGAACCCATCTGAATTTCAGCTCTGCCTATCATCCCCAAACTGACGGGCAGACGGAGAGAACCAATCAGATCCTTGAAGATATGTTAAGTGCATGTGCACTCAAAAACAATAGGAGTTGGGACAAGAACTTACCGTATGCGGAGTTTTCCTATAACAACAGCTATCAAGCTAGTATGAAGATGTCACCGTTTGAAGCTTTGTATGGAAGGAAATGCAGAACTCCCCTATTTTGGAACCAAACAGGAGAAAGTAAAGTGTTTGGTCCAGAAGTGCTACAAGAAGCCGAAGCGAAGGTGAGGGAGATTCGCAACAACTTGAGGATAGCACAAACACGCCAAAAGAGCTATGCCGATGTACGAAGAAGAGAGCTCGTTTTCAACGTGGGAGACTATGTTTATCTCAAGGTGTCCCCTATCAGAGGACTTCGTCGGTTCAAGGTGAAAGGGAAGTTGTCACCTCGATACATCGGACCCTTTCAAGTTTTGGAGAGAAAAGGCGAAGTGGCGTACCAACTAGAGTTACCGGTTCATCTATCGGACGTGCATGATGTATTTCATGTGTCACAACTCAAGAAATGTCTGAGGACGCCTGAAGAGGTGTTACCCATGAATGAAGTGGATGTAGCTGAAGATTTGTCTTATGCCGAGCAACCATACAAGATTTTGGAGACAATGGAACGCCTCACCAGAAATAAAAGAATCCGGATGTGCAAGGTGCAGTGGAAGCATCACTCAGAAGAGGAAGCTACCTGGGAACGGGAAGATGAGCTCAAGGCACAATTTCCGGAATTGTTTTCTTAGAAACACCAATCTCGAGGACAAGATTTCTTTTAAGGGGGGTAGAGCTGTAACACCCCAAATTTTGATTCAAAACCCAAAACCATGTTCAGAGGGGAATTTAGAAATTTTTGGACGTGTTGCATGTTTTGCAAAAATTCAGATTCAAACTGGAATTCAAATTATACTCAAAACAGAAAAGAAATGGAAAAAGAAAAAGGAAAACTGGAAAAAACTGGCCAGTGGGCTGAAACCGCCAGCCGGCCCAGCGACCCCCGCGCCAGCCCGCCCCCGCGCGCGCCGCGCTGCCCCTCGCTGACGGGTGGGACCCACATGTCATCCCTAACCCCGCGACCCCGGACTCTCTCCCGCGCGCGCGATCGCAACTGATCGGGAAACCGCGTCCCGCAGCCGAATTCTGGACCTAGAGGACTCCAACTCGATCACAACAGACCCACCGCCCTCCCCCGGCTATAAAAACCCCAGCTCCGATCAGTTTTCCTCACGCGATCGCCGATTTTCACTCCGGTGAGCACCGAGACTTCGCCGGTGAATTCTGGCCGATCTAAGCTCGGAAACTCTGATCTAACTCGCTGGTTTTGATCCACCGCCTCCGGGGAACTTTGCAGGTGCAGAAAACCCGAAGACTTACGGTGTAAATCCAGCGCCGACGAGCTTCGCCGTAGTTTTGCCTCGGACCTCGCCGCCGAGCACTTTCCAGGACCCCCGAGCTCGAGAAAACCCCCGAGGTGAGATCCCTGACCTCCCCTCTACCGATCTAGGCCGTAAGATCACAGTTCTAGGCAGAATTCTCGAGGATCCGAAAGTTTCCGGCGAGATCGCCGCTTCCCGCCGCCGTGCGCCGCCGGCAGCGCCGCCCGCGATCGATCAGAGCGACGTGGCCGCATGTGCGCCGTTTATTTTAAATCGCACGGTAGACTTTAAAACCCCGCGTACCGGTTCGATGTTATAATCTCAGCCGTCGGGTTAAAATCAGACGGTCCACGTCAACCCCGCATTATAAAGACTGGAGTTCTTACGCGCTACCCCCTGGGGTTCTCTGGAATTGAGAGCTAGCCCCGGAAACTTCAGATCTAGCCCCTGGAAGTCCAGAAAATCATGTAAATCCATTTAAAAATCAGTTTTAACCCCAGGACTTAATAGAAATTAGGAAAAACACCTCTGTTAAGTGTAGATAGACCCCTGGAAATTATGAAAATAATATTATAGACCCTGTAATTGGGTGAATTCATTATTTTAGCCTTGTTTAGTATTTAATTTAGAAAATTGAATATGTAACTAGTGTTTAAAAATTAAAAGGGGGATAAACATAATTGTCAAAATTAATTAAAAACTTTCTCAGTACTTAGAAAACTTTGGAGTGAGATAAAAATATATTTTTGGGCTGAAATAAATCTGTTTTATCTATTATTCACATTTTATTAGTATAGGGACACATTTTTAAGTAAAGAATAGTTAAAGAAAAATAGGGAAAATAATTATGAAATAGTATACATCATAAGCCATGGTCAAAATATGATTTTAAATTATTTAGGACCAGAACCTAATCTGTTTAGGTGATGTGTATTACTAATTTCATAATAAAATACACAATTATGCATAGGAATATAAATCTGAAAATATAGCAACTAGTAAATGATAAATGGAGTTTCTAAAATCCAAGGAATTCAGTTCAGGGTTGATAGAAATTGTGAAGGCACATTGTATGCAAGTATAAATGTGGACACAAAAGTAGGAATCATACATACATGGTTAAAAGTGCATGCAAGCCACAACTTAACACACACAAAGTAACCACAACACATATAATGGTGAATGAATTTCATAAATGTGAATGTGTGGGTTGTATGAAGTGTAAGTGTGAATTATGTCTTATGGATTGTTGTTTTTCTTTTGCTATGTGTGATGGTATGAAGTAGAACCTGTTCAAGAACAAGTTATTCATTTCCAAGATCAGGACTACCCATTTCAAGAGCAGCAAGAAGGAGGCAAGTGTCCTTGACCACTTTGATCCTATGCTAGGATGTGTAGATAGAATTATTTGCATTGTCAAATGAAATATGAAACCCATGCTAGGAAGTTTCCCTAGAATTGCATTACCTTGTTTCCTTGTAGCTTGGGTTGGGATTCATTTTGTCATGTCATTTATTTACATGCATATGCTTAGCCATGCTTAAAAGGGGATATTTGGGACATGAGAATCATCAGTTTATATTACCATACTCTTGAATGAGACATTGTGAATTATGTAGAGGTAGGGATCAAGGCAAGTTGGATGTTTTGGTTGTGTGCTGGGTGCACGAGACTTGGGTTTGTGTTTAGTACTTGCCTGGATCCTAAGGACCGGTTCATGGAGCATGTAACCCGGCTTTACAGTGCCAACCACATGCTGAGATGGGGCAGCTTAGCCAATTAATTAGGTGTATCCCCGGCGTAGTATGGGTGTGTTGGATGGTGCGGGGAGTAGGTGTCAGCTGGACTACCATATGAACCGCAAGGCTCAAGAGGGGGCCACTGCAGCGGGGTTGGAGCCTCTTGTATGCTGTTAGGGGTGAAACCTCAGTGGGCCCACGCTCGTCGGGAATCCCTTTGTAAAGGCTTCGTAGTGATCTCTTGGCCGCACACCTGGGAAGTGTGAATGTGGATCGTAGCCACTGGCATAATGGAGGTTCTTTTAGTCCACCCGGCAACGGGGGATGAAATCACTACTTGTGGGTACAGTGGTACAAACTCTGCAGAGTCAAAACTGTCTTGACAGCCGTGCTCACGGTTAAGAGCGGCCTGGACTTATTCATGATTAGAGGATTGATGGTTTTGGAAGTTAAGCGGGGAGCTTAACATTGGAAATGATGTTATGGTTATTGGATTATGATAATGGGTTGGGAGATTGGGACCATTTCACCTGTGTAGTAATGTAGGTGCTTAATAAGCTAAGGTGATAGGTATTAATTGCGTAGTGCTTTAACCATGAGTTCAACCTCTCCTTGTTCTAGCCATGCATGATATAATTTTCCCACACTTGCTGAGTACCATTGGTACTCAACCTTGCATATTTGTTGGTTTATATTGCTGCTCAGGTTAAGATAATGAGGTGGTGTATAATGACCAAGATTTTGGACCCGAGGAAGGCTTTTAGGTTTATGAAGACCCCCGGGCAACGCCTGTGATGGAGCCCTAAAGAATAATATTCCGCTGCTAGTTTATTTACTTGTGATGAAGCATTAGTGTCCATTGAGACATTTGCAATGTAAGACTTATTTATATTCGACACCTGGCTTGTAATAAATGATGCTTCACTATTTGTCATCACATGTATGAGAAAATGATCCTGGCATACATGTGATATTCACTTGGTTGTTTCTTCGGAAAAACCGGGTGTGACAGAATGTCGGGGAAGTTCAAAGCTTCTTAGGATTGGTTGGATACTATCGACAGTTTATTGAGGGTTTCTCCAAGATCTCGAGACCCCTCACCAAACTGTTGGAGAAAGAGATCACATTCACATGGACGCCGCAGTGCGAGACGAGTTTTCAAGAGCTAAAGAAAAGATTGACAACAGCCCAGTGCTAGTTATGCCAGATATGCAGAAGAACTTTTCGGTGTACTGCGATGCCTCTGGAAATGGGTTGGGATGTGTTCTCATGCAAGAGGGGCATGTCGTGGCGTATGCGTCCCGGCAGCTCTGAAAACACGAGAAGAACTATCCTACACATGACCTAGAACTAGCCGCAGTGGTACACGCGTTGAAGATTTGGCGGCACTACTTGATGGCGAAGAGGACAGAGATATATACGGATCATAAGAGCTTAAAGTACATTTTCACACAGTCAGATCTCAACCTCAGACAAAGGAGATGGTTAGAGCTAATCAACGACTTTGATGTGGGCATCAACTATCATCCTGGGAAAGCGAATGTCGTGGCAGATGCTTTAAGCCGGAAAGTGCAGGTCAATAGGTTGAGCTTGAAGGACATGCCTGCTGAATTGAAGGAAGAGGTTATATAACTAAATCTATGTCTCGTGAATAGTGGTGAAACCATCGCCATGGAAGTGGATTCCACATTAGAGCAAGATATACGCAACGGTCAAAAGAATGATGAGAAGATACAAGAAATCAGAGAACTCATCAAGGATAATAAAGCCCCTGGTTTCAGAGAGGATGAACATGGTACGGTGTGGCACGGGAAAAGAATCCGTGTGCCTGAAGTGAAGGAGATCCGTGAATTGATTTTGAAGGAGGCTCATGATTCCGACTATTCCATTCATCCAGGGAGTACGAAGATGTACCAGGACCTCAAGAGTAGGTATTGGTGGTATGTCATGAAGCGAGATGTCGCGGAACATATTGCCCTATGTGACACATGTCAGTTGGTGAAAGCGGAACATCAACGACCTGCGGGATTATTGCAACCACTCAAAGTGCCTGAATGGAAATGGGAAGAAATCGGTATGGATTTTATAGTGGGACTGCCTAGGACCCAATCAGGATATGATTCGATATGGGTCATCATTGACAGGCTAACCAAGGCAGCTCATTTCATCCCCGTGAAAGAAAGCTACAGCAGATCCAAATTGGCGGAGTTGTACATGTCAAGGATCGTGTGTTATCATGGAGTGCCAAAGAAGATAGTGTCGGATCAAGGGACACAGTTCACCTCAAGGTTCTGGCAGAAGCTGCATGAAACCATGGGAACCCATCTGAACTTTAGTTCTGCTTATCATCCCCAAACTGACGGGCAGACGGAAAGAACCAATCAGATCCTTGAGGATATGCTGAGAGCGTGTGCACTCAAAAACAATTGGAGTTGGGATAAGAACTTACCGTATGCGGAGTTCTCCTATAACAACAGCTATCAGGCTAGTATGAAGATGTCACCATTTGAGGGGTTGTATGGGAGGAAGTGCAGAACTCCCCTATTTTGGAACCAAACGGGGGAAAGTAAAGTGTTTGGACCCGAGGTACTACAAGACGCCGAGGCGAAAGTGAGGGAAATTCGCAACAACTTGAGGATAGCACAGACACGACAAAAGAACTATGCCGATGTACGAAGAAGAGAGCTCATTTTCAACGTGGGGGACTATGTCTACTCAAGGTGTCCCCTATCCGAGGACTTTGTCGGTCAAGGTGAAAGGGAAGTTATCACCTCGATACATCGGACCTTTTCAAGTTCTGGAGAGGAAAGGCGAAGTGGCATATCAACTAGAACTGCCGGCTCGCCTATCGGATGTGCACGATGTATTCCATGTGTCGCATCTCAAGAAATGCCTGAGGACGCCTGAAGAGATGTTACCCATGAATGAGGTTGACATAGCCGAGGATCTGTCTTATGCCGAGCAACCGGTCAAGGTTTTGGAGACAATGGAACGCCTCACAAGAAATAAAAGAGTCCGGATGTGCAAGGTGCAGTGGAGGCATCACTCGGAAGAGGAAGCCACATGGGAGCGAGAAGACGAGCTTATGGCACAGTTTCCGGAATTGTTTTCTTAGAACCACCAATCTCGAGGACGAGATTTCTTTTAAGGGGGTAGAGCTGTAACACCCCAAAACCTTTTAAGAGGGGAATTTAAAAATTTTTGGACGTATTGCATGTGGTGCAGAAATTCAAAAATTCAAATTCAACTCAAAACAGAAAAGAAAAAGAAAAAGAAAAAAACAAACCCCCCCGGCTAGTGGGCCGAAACCCACCAGACGGCCCACCTTACCCCCGCGCCAGCCCGCAGCCGCGCGCCCCTTTTCCCTCTCACTGACACGCGGGGCCTGCCATCATCTTCTTCCCCGCGCGATCGCGCCAAACGCCGGACTCTTCCGCGCGCGCCCGATCGCATCTAAACCGGAAATCCGCGTCCCCCAGCTCGACTCCCGGTCCCGGACGACTCCGGCTCGATCTAAACAGACGCGCCGCCCTCCCTCATCTATAAAAACGCCGGCATCGCCCCGTTTTTCCCCCACGATCGGCTGTTTTTCCTCCCGGTGAGAACCGAAGCTCCGATCACCGTTTTCTCTCGATATCTGCTCAGATTTTCCGATCTAACGCGCCGATCGTGTTCCACCGCCTCCGGGGAATCATGCAGGTGCAGAAAACTCGGTGGTTTGCGCCCCAGGCACAGCGCCGATGAGCATCTGTCACACCCGGTTTTTCCGAAGAACAACCAAGTGAATATCACATGTATGCCAGGATCATTTTCTCATACATGTGATGACAAATAGTGAAGCATCATTTATTACAAGCCATGTGTCGAATATAAATAAGTCTTGCATAGCAAATGTCTCGATGGACAATAATAAGTTCATCACAAGTAAATAAACTAGCAGCGGAATATTATTCTTGAGGGCTCCGTCACAGGCGTTGCCCGGGGGTCTCCATGAACCTAGAAACCTTCTTCGGGTCCAAAGTCTTTGTCATTATACACCACCTCATTATCTTGACCTGAGCAGCAATATAAACCAACAAAATATGAAAGGTTGAGTACCAATGGTACTCAGCAAGTGTGGGAAAATTATATCATGCATGGCTAGATCAAGGAGAGGTTGAAATCATGGTTAAAGCACTACGCAATTAATCCCTATCACCTTAACTTATTAAGCACCTACATTACTACACAAGTGAAATGGTCCCAATCTCCCATCACATCATCATAACCAAATAACCATAACATCATTTTCAATGTTAAGCTCCCGCTTAACATCCACAACTTCCAAAATCATTATCCTCTAATCATGAATAAGTCCAAGCCGCTCTTGACCGTGAGCACGGCTATCATGACAGTTTTGACTCTGCAGAGTTTGTACCACTGTACCCACATGTAGTGATTTCATCCCCCGTTGCCGGGTGGACTAGAAGAACCTCCATTATGCTAGTGGCCACGAACCACATTCACACATCCCAGGTGTGCAGCCAGGAGATCACTACGAAGCCTTTACAAAGGGATTCCCGACGAGCGTGGGCCCACTGAGGTTTCACCCCTAACAGCATACAAGAGGCTCCAACCCCGCTGCAGTGGCCCCTTCTTGAGCCTTGCGGTTCATATGGTAGTCCAGCTGACTCCTACTCCCCGCACCATCCAACACACCCATACTACGCCGGGGATACACCTAATTAATTGGCCAAGCTGCCCCATCTCAGCATGTGGTTGGCACTGTATAGCCAGGTTACATGCTCCATGAACCGGTCCTTAGGTTCCAGGCAAGTACTAAACACAAACCCAAGTCTCGTGCACCCAGCACACAACCAAAACATCCAACTTGCCTTGATCCCTACCTCTACATAACTCACAATATCTCATTCAAGAGCATGGTAAAAATAAACTGATGATCTCATATCCCAAATATCCCATTCTAAGCATGGCTAAGCATATGCATAATAATAAATGACATGATAAAATAAATCCCGACCCAAGCTACAAGGAAACAAGGTAATGCAATTCTAGGGAAACTTCCTAGCATGGGTTTCATATTTCTTTTGACAATGCAAATAATTCTATCTACACATCCTAGCATAGGATCAAAGTGGTCAAGGACACTTGCCTCCTTCCTGCTGCTCTTGAAATGGGTAGTCCTGATCTTGGAAAGGGATATCTTGCTCTTGAGCAGGTTCTACATCATACCATCACACATAGCAAAATAAAAACAACAATCCATAAGACATAGTTCACACTTCCACTTCATACAAACCACAAATTCACATTCATGAAAGTAATTCACCATTATATGTGTTGTGGTTACTCTATGTGTGTTGATTTGTGGCTTGCATGCACTTTTAATCATGTGTATATGATTCCTACTTTTATGTTCACATTTATACATACCTACTATATATATATGAGTTTCCAATTTAAATAAATTCCTTATATTCAAATACTACACCTTTTTACTACCAAGTATGTATGAAAGGTATTTTTCTTCTCCCCATGTGCCGTCAGAATTTCTACCAACCCTAAACTGAATTCTTTGAATTTTAGAAACTCCATTTATCATTTACTAGTTGCTATATTTTCAGATTTATTTTCCTATGCATAAATGTTTACTTTATTATGAAAATAGTAATACACATCATCTAAACAGAATAGGTTCTGGTCCTAAATAATTTAATAACATATTTTGACCTTTGCCTCAGATGTAAACTATTTCACAATTATTTTCCCTATTTTCTAAAACTATTCATTACTTAAAAACGTGTCCCTAAATGTGAATAAATTAAACAGATTCAATTCAGCCCAAAATATGTTTTTATCTCACTCCAAAGTTTTCTAAATACTGAGAAAGTTTTTCATTTAATTTTGGCAATATGTTTGTCCCACTTTTTAAATTTTAAACACTAGCCACATATTCAATTTCCAAAATTAAATATTAAACAGGGCTAAAAAGGTAAACTCACCCCATTACAGGGTCTATAATATTATTTTCAGAATTTCCAGGGGTCTAGCTACACTTATCAGAGGTGTTTTTCCTAATTTTTATTAAGTCCAGGCGCTAAAACTGATTTTTAAATGAATTTACATGATTTTCTGAAGTTCCAGGGGCTAGATCAGAAGTTTCCGGGGCTAGCTCTTATTTCCCGAGAACCCCAGGGGGTAGCACGTAAGATTTCCAGTCTTTATAACGTGGGGCTGACGTGGACCGTCCGATTTTAAACCGACGGCTGAGATTATAACGTCGAACCGGTACGCGGGGATTTAAACCCTACCGTGTGATTTAAAATAAACGGCGCACAAGCGGCCACGTCGCTCTGATCGAGCGCGGGTGGCGCTGCCGGCGGCGCACGGCGGCGGGAAGCAGCGATCTTGCCGGAGACTTTCGGATCTTCAAGAATTCTCCCTAGGACTGTGATTTTGAGGCATAGATCGGTGGAGGAGAGGTCGGGGATCTCACCTCGGGTGTTTTCTTGAGCTCGGAGGTCCTGGAAAGTGATAGGCGACGAGGTCCGAGGCAAAACCATGGAGAAGCTCGTCGGCGCTGTGTTTACACCGCAAGTCACCAAGTTTTCTGCACCTGCAAGTTTCCCCGGAGGCGGTGGATCAAGACCAGCGAGTTAGATCGGAATTTCCGAGCTTAGATCGGCCAGAATTCGCCGGAGAAATCTCGGTTCTCACCGGAGGAAAATCGGCAGATCGCGTGGGAAAAACAGAACGAGGCCGGGGTTTTTATAGACGGGGGAGGGCGGCGGGGTGGTTTAGATCTTGTCCGCGTCGCCTACAAACAGAATTCAGCGGGGATACGCAGAAATCCCGATCGGTTTTGATTCGGGTGAGAGGGAGTCCGGTGCGGGCGCGAGGTAGACGACGATCTGGTGGGTCCCACCTGTCAGCGGAAGGAAGCGGCGCGCGCGGCTGCGGGCTGGCGCGGGCGCTGGCTGGGCCGGCTGGTGGGTTTCGGCCCACTGGCCGGTTTTTTTCTGTTTTCTCTTTTTCTTTTTCTATTTCTTTTCTGATTTGAGTTTAATTTGAATTCCAGTTTGAATTTGAATTTTTGCAAAACATGCAACACGTCCAAAAATTTTTAAATTCCCCTCTTAACATGATTTAGGGTTTTGAATCAAAATTTTGGGGTGTTACAGCTCTACCCCCCTTAAAAGAAATCTCGTCCTCGAGATTGGTGTTTCTAAGAAAACAATTCCGGAAATTGTGCCTTGAGCTCATCTTCCCGCTCCCAGGTGGCTTCCTCTTCTGAGTGATGCTTCCACTTCACCTTGCACATCCGGATTCTTTTATTTCTGGTGAGTCGTTCCATCGTCTCCAAAATCTTGTATTGTTGCTCGGCATATGACAAATCCTCAGCTACGTCCACTTCATTCATGGGTAACACCTCTTCAGGCGTTCTCAGACATTTCTTAAGTTGTGACACATGGAACACATCGTGCACATCCGATAGACGAGCCGGTAACTCTAGTTGATACGCCACTTCGCCTTTCCTTTCCAGAACTTGAAAGGGTCCGATGTATCGAGGTGACAACTTCCCTTTCACCTTGAACCGACGAAGTCCTCTGATAGGGGACACCTTGAGATAAACATAGTCTCCCACGTTGAAAACGAGCTCTCATCTTCGTACATCAGCATAACTCTTTTGGCGTGTCTGTGCTATCCTCAAATTGTTGTGAATTTCCCTTACCTTCGCCTCGGATTCTTGTAGTACTTCTGGACCAAACACTTTACTTTCCCCCGTTTGGTTCCAAAATAGGGGAGTTCTGCACTTCCTCCCGTACAAGGCTTCAAACGGTGACATCTTCATACTAGCTTGATAGCTGTTGTTATAGGAAAACTCCGCATACGGTAAGTTCTTGTCCCAACTCCTATTATTTTTGAGTGCACATGCCCTTAGCATATCTTGAAGGATCAGATTGGTTCTTTCCGTCTGCCCATCAGTTTGGGGATGATAGGCAGAACTAAAGTTCAGATGGGTTCCCATGGTTTCGTGCAACTTCTGCCAAAACCTTGAGGTGAATTGTGTCCCTCGATCCGACACAATCTTCTTTGGCACTCCATGGTAACACACGATCCTTGACATGTACAACTCTGCCAATTTGGATCCGCTGTAGCTTTCCTTCACGGGGATGAAGTGAGCTACCTTGGTTAGCCTATCAATGATGACCCATATCGAATCGTACCCTGATTGGGTCCTAGGCAATCCCACGATGAAATCCATGCTGAATTCTTCCCATTTCCATTCAGGCACTTTGAGTGGTTGCAATAATCCTGCGGGTCATTGATGTTCTGCTTTCACCAACTGACATGTGTCACATAGCGCAACATGTTCCGCGACATCTCGCTTCATGCCATACCACCAATACCTGCCCTTGAGGTCCTGGTACATCTTCGTACTCCCAGGATGAATGGAATAGTCGGAATCGTGAGCCTCCTTCAAAATCAATTCACGGATCTCCTTTACTTCAGGCACACGGATTCTTTTTCCGTGCCACACCGTTCCTTGTTCATCCTCTCTAAAACCCGGAGCTTTATTTTCCTTGATGAGTTGTCTGATCTCTTGTATCTTCTCATCATTCTTTTGACCCTCGCGTATGTCTCGCTCTAGTGTGGAGTCCACTTCCATGGCGATGGCTTCACCACAATTTACCAGGCATATAGATTGAGCCTTATAACCTCGTCCTTCAATTCTGCAGGCATGTCTTTTAAGCTCAACTTATTGACTTGCACTTTCCGACTTAAAGCATCGGCCACGACGTTTGCCTTCCCAGGATGATAGTTGATGCCCACATCAAAGTCATTGATTAGCTCTAACCATCTCCTTTGCCTGAGGTTGAGATCTGGCTGTGTGAAAATGTACTTCAAACTCTTATGGTCCGTATATATCTCTGTCCTCTTCCCCATCAAATAGTGCCGCCAAATTTTCAACGCGTGTACCACTGCGTCTAGTTCTAAGTCATGTGTAGGATAGTTTTTCTCGTGCTTCCGAAGCTGCCGGGATGCATATGCCACGACATGCCCTTCTTGCATGAGAACACATCCCAACCCGTTTCCAGAGGCATCACAGTACACCGTAAAGTTCTTCTGCATATCTGGCATAACAAGCACTGGGGCTGTTGTCAATCTTTCCTTTAACTCCTGAAAACTCGTCTCGCACTGCGGCGTCCATGTGAATGTGATTCCCTTCTCCAACAGTTTGGTGAGAGGTCTCGAGATCTTAGAGAATCCCTCAATAAACCGTCGATAGTATCCAGCCAATCCCAAAAAGCTTCGAACTTTCCCGACATTTTCAGGGGTCTTCCACTCCTGTATATCCTCGATTTCGGCGGGATCTACAGAGATTCCTCCCTCCGAGATTATATTTCCTAAGAAGGGAACTCTCTTCAGCCAAAACTCACACTTCCTCAATTTGGCATATAGTTGGTGTTCTCTTGGCCTCTGCAACACCAACCTTAGATGTTTCTCATGTTCTTTTTCATCTTTGGAGAAGACGATAATGTCATCTATGAAAACCACCACAAATTTGTCCAGATATTCCATGAATACCTTGTTCATGAGATACATGAAGTATGCCGGGGCATTAGTTAGCCCGAAAGGCATGACGGTGTATTCATACAGTCCGTACCGAGATACGAAAGCTGTCTTGGGAATATCAGATTGCCTTATCTTGAGTTGGTGGTAGCCCGACCTGAGATCAATTTTTGAGAACACACAAGCGACTGTCAACTGATCAAACAAGTCTTCAATGCGAGGTAATGGGTACTTGTTCTTGATGGTTACCTCATTCAAAGCACGGTAATCCACACATAACCTTTGGGTTCCGTCCTTCTTGGGCACAAATATCACCGGAGCTCCCCACGGTGAGGAACTAGGATGAATATACCCCTTCTCTGTCAATTCTCTCAAATGATCCTTGAGTTCTTCCAGCTGCTTGGAGTCCATCCGATAAGGTCTTTTGTAAATCGGGGCTGTTCCAGGTACTAGCTCAATTGCAAATTCCACTTCACGATCGGGAGGCATACCTGGCAACTCCTCTGGAAAAACATCTGGATATTCCCTGATGGTCCTGATTTCCTCAACTTTCACCTCAACTTGATTTAATTTAATGTCCCTCCTAGGCTCGTGTATTGTTATGAACTTTACTCTTGTGCCACTAGGGTGAGTTAGTTCCACCGTTCTGGTCGAATAATGGATGATTCCTTTATGTTTGGTCAACCAATCCATTCCCAAAATAATATCTATTCCCTGTGAATCTATCACTATGAGGTTAGCAGTAAATACTACCCCATTAATGTCTAGGTTCACTTTGGGACACACTTGTCTTGTCCTTATTTCTCCACCTGGAGAGTTTACAGCTAGCATATGCTTCATTTGTGTTGTTGCTAGGTCATGCTTCTTAACAAACCCTTGAGCAATGAACGAGTGGGTAGCACTAGAATCAAACAGCAGGGTTGCAATGTGTAAATTGGCAGGAAACTTACCAACTACCACGTCGGGTGCATCTTGTGCTTCCTCCAGAGTGACGTGGTTCACCCGTCCTCTCATTACATTCTGCTGTTGTGGCTGCGCGGGCTTCTTCTTTGGGCACTTATGGGCGTAGTGCCCCACTTCACCACAGCTAAAACATTGCATCCCATCCTTAGGTGCCTGGCCTTTGTTGTCTTGGGGTTGATTTGGGGGTCCTTGCACTGCTGGTCGAGGTGGATATGCGGGGCGAGGCTGCTGTACAAACTGACGTTGCGGCTGTGCTGGTGCTGCCGGAGGCCTGTAGTTCGGGTTGTACCCTGTTGGTGCTGAGTAGGGTACCGCAGCACGGTTCGTCTGCCCTGCTGGTTGCTGCATCAGACGGGGGCGGGTGTTGCTACCCGAGGCCTGATGTGACCAACCGGCCTTCCTCTTATTCTCATTTTCCAAGGCCTTTAGCTTCCTTTCTACCACAAATGCTCTGTCCACCATCTTTTGGAAGCTTTCATACTCATTTGAGGACATTGCACACTGCATCTCCGCGGTAAGTCCTTCCACGAAACAATCTTGTTTATGCTCATCAGTCTCTATGTCTCGTGGGGCATAACGGGATAGTTGAGTAAATTTAGTGAGGTATTCCGTCACAGTCATGTTACCTTGCTGCAACCCCAAAAACTCTTTCCTCTTGTTTTTGAGTTCACCTCTTGGGATGTAATGGTTGCGGAAACTACGCTTGAACTCTTCCTAAGTGATGTTCTCAGGGTCATGATGGGCGGCCACGTAGGCGGTCCACCAATCAGCAGCAGGTCCATGCAATTAATGAGAGGCAAACAGCACCCTCTCATACCCTTGGCACTATATGATCGTCATCTTACTTTCAATGGTCTTCAGCCAATCATCTGCCTCCAGAGATTCAGCAGCACTTGCAAACTTTGGAGGTTGAGTTCCTAGAAACTCACTCAACCTTGGTTGGCGTGGTGCAGCTTGTGGAGGTGGAACTTGATGCAAGTTGGCCACCACTTGAGTCAAGTTCTGGATGAGCTGATTCTGATTCTCCAGCATTTGGGGAGGGGATCAACTCCTTCACGGCGACCACCCCGGTCCTGGCCTCCAGAAAGATGAGGGTTGCATGCCTCATCGTTGTTGTTGGCGGGGTTGGCAGCACGTCCTTTTCCTCTTCTGGCCATCTGGCAGAATCAACCAATGTTAATTTGAAAGCATTCAGTGTCATCTTACTACTTTCATTTGTTTGTACTTTGAAGCGTTGAGGCTTTGTTATACTTTTCTGAGGATTCATTTTTCACACAAAAATAAATGCAATATCATTTCATGTGGGTTCACACACCAAGGCAAAACAATCTAAAGACGAGGCTGTGGACAATTGCTCATGGCTTCCACAACTCACGTCACACACCAAGTATTAACACACCATTAACTTAACGCAATGACTCGACTATTCGACATCTTGCTAACTAAGGGAAGGTCTCTACACTACTCGTTTTCTTGAGCTGGCTCCTCGGGATCCTCCTCATCATTTCGGCTGCCTTCTGACTCTGCTTTGGGTGGAGAGGTTGCTGGTGGAGAAGTGCGACGACGCCTTATCGCCCGACGATCTGGGGAGTCAGGAGTCCATGTATCATTCGCGGTGACACACAGTTCATTCCCATCTCCCCTTTCTCTCGCCCTTAAGCAGGCTCGCAGCAACGCCTCCGTTTCCTTCAGGGTGTCCCGGACATCCTGAAGCTCTTGTTGGCACTCCTGCAGTCGAGTGCTGAGCATAGCAGCATCCTCCAAGCACAAGTCCATGTGCTCATGGGAAGTCCCTTGCTGCACCGGCGGGTACTTGTACTCCGTGGTCCCACTCTCACGCTGGAGGACATACATGTACTCTGTTTTGTCCAAGTGGCGACGATAGATGTGGCTCTGGCAGGTGATGGCCTCCCAGGTGACATCTTTCTCCGCATCGACCTGTGTCGCTCTACAAGCTGGAGAGTGGTGAATCTTAAGCAGCTGATTTTCGTGTATGATCCTCATCTCTGAACTCCATTCTTCCCTCTTCTCACGGATGGTCCTGGTGGAGTTATAGTGGATGATTAGCTTGCCCGTATTGCCGGCGGCTTTGAGCATACGCCGAAGACGGCACAATAAGCCTCCTACTGCCAATCTGTAGGAAAGGTACGTCACCGGATGACTCTCCTCTCTCTCGGCAAGGGCAACTACGGGAACTCTCCCTCCTGTGGACTTGCGAGCGGTGCGAATCATGCGAACCATCTAAAACAAAAAGAATTTAAAATTAGGTTAGATAAACTCTCAAACAAAAATCCTATTTTGAATGAAAGTTGGGGTAAGATGAAGAAAGTGACTCATTAAATAACACTTTTCGACACACACCTTGTAAAAATAGTTTTTAAGAAAATAAGGTCCTTAAATACGTCCATTTCTACCTAGGTCCACGTTCCTACGAGCAACCTTGGCTCTGATACCACTTCTGTCACACCCGGTTTTTCCGAAGAACAACCAAGTGAATATCACATGTATGCCAGGATCATTTTCTCATACATGTGATGAGAAATAGTGAAGCATCGTTTATTACAAGCCAGGTGTCGAATATAAATAAGTCTTGCCTAGCAAATGTCTCGATGGACAATAATAAGTTCATCACAAGTAAATAAACTAGTAGAGGAATATTATTCTTGAGGGCTCCGTCAAAGGCGTTGCCCAGGGGTCTCCATGAACCTAGAAACCTTCTTTGGGTCCAAAGTCTTGGTCATTATACACCACCTCATTATCTTGACCTGAGCAGCAATATAAACCAACAAAATATGCAAGGTTGAGTACCAATGGTACTCAGCAAGTGTGGGAAAATTATATCATGCATGGCTAGATCAAGGAGAGGTTGAACTCATGGTTAAAGCACTACTCAATTAATCCCTATCACCTTAGCTTATTAAGCACCTACATTACTACAAAAGTGAAATGGTCCCAATCTCCCATCACATCATCATAACCAAATAACCATAACATCATTTTCAATGTTAAGCTCCCCGCTTAACATCCACAACTTCCAAAATCATTATCCTCTAATCATGAATAAGTCCAAGCCGCTCTTGACTGTGAGCACGGCTGTCATGACAGTTTTGACTCTGCAGAGTTTGTACCACTGTACCCACATGTAGTGATTTCATCCCCCGTTGCTGGGTGGACTAGAAGAACCTCCATTATGCCAGTGGCCACGAACCACATTCACACTTCCAGGTGTGTAGCCAGGAGATCACTACGAAGCCTTTACAAAGGGATTCCTGACGAGCGTGGGCCCACTGAGGTTTCAACCCTAACAGCATACAAGAGGCTCCAACCCCGCTGAAGTGGCCCCCTCTTGAGCCTTGCGGTTCATATGGTAGTCCAGCTGACTCCTACTCCCCGCACCATGCAACATACCGATACTACGCCGGGGATACACCTAATTAATTGGCCAAGCTGCCCCATCTCAGCATGTGGTTGGCACTGTAAAGCCAGGTTACATGCTCCATGAACCGGTCCTTAGGATCCAGGCAAGTACTAAACACAAACCCAAGTCTCGTGCACCCAGCACACAACCAAAACATCCAACTTGCCTTGATCCCTACCTCTACATAACTCACAATATCTCATTCAAGAGTATGGTAAAAATAAACCGATGATCTCATATCCCAAATATCCCATTCTAAGCATGGCTAAGCATATGCATAATAATAAATGACATGATAAAATAAATCCCAACCCAAGCTACAAGGAAACAAGGTAATGCAATTCTAGGGAAACTTCCTAGCATGGGTTTCATATTTCTTTTGATAATGCAAATAATTATATCTACACATCCTAGCATAGGATCAAAGTGGTCAAGGACACTGGCCTCCTTCCTGCTGCTCTTGAAATGGGTAGTCCTGATCTTGGAAAGGGATATCTTGCTCTTGAGCAGGTTCTACATCATACCATCACACATAGCAAATGAAAAACAACAATCCATAAGACATAGTTCACACTTCCACTTCATACAAACCACACATTCACATTCATGAAAGTAATTCACCATTATATGTGTTGTGGTTACTCTATGTGTGTTGATTTGTGGCTTGCATGCACTTTTAATCATGTGTATATGATTCCTACTTTTGTGTTCACATTTATACTTACCTACTATATATATATGAGTTTCCAATTTAAATAAATTCCTTATATTCAAATACTACACCTTTTTACTACCAAGTATGTATGAAAGGTATTTTTCTTCTCCCTATGTGCCTTCAGAATTTCTACCAACCCTAAACTGAATTCTTTGAATTTTAGAAACTCCATTTATCATTTACTAGTTGCTATATTTTCAGATTTATTTTCCTATGCATAAATGTGTACTTTATTATGAAAATAGTAATACACATCATCTAAACAGAATAGGTTCTGGTCCTAAATAATTTAATAACATATTTTGACCTTTGCCTCAGATGCAAACTATTTCACAATTATTTTCCCTATTTTCTAAAACTATTCATTACTTAAAAACGTGTCCCTAAATGTGAATAATAAATTAAACAGATTCAATTCAGCCCAAAATATGTTTTTATCTCACTCCAACGTTTTCTAAATACTGAGAAAGTTTTTCATTTAATTTTGACAATAGGTTTGTCCCACTTTTTAAATTTTAAACACTAGCCACATATTCAATTTCCAAAATTAAATATTAAACAGGGGTAAACTCACCCCATTACAGGGTCTATAATATTATTTTCAGAATTTCCAGGGGTCTAGCTACACTTATCAGAGGTGTTTTTCCTAATTTTTATTAAGTCCAGGGGCTAAAACTGATTTTTAAATGAATTTTTATGATTTTCTGAAGTTCCAGGGGCTAGATCAGAAGTTTCCGGGGCTAGCTCTTATTTCCCGAGAACCCCAGGGGGTAGCACGTAAGATTTCCAGTCTTTATAACATGGGTCTGACGTGGACCGTCCGATTTTAAACCGACGGCTGAGATTATAACGTCGAACAGGTACGCGGGGATTTAAACCCTACCGTGCGATTTAAAATAAACGGCGCACAAGCGGCCACGTCGCTCTGATCGAGCGCGGGCGGCGCTGCCGGCGGCGCACAGCGGCGGGAAGCGGCGATCTCGCCGGAGACTTTCGGATCTTCGAGAATTCTCCCTAGAACTGTGATTTTATGGCATAGATCGGTGGAGGAGAGGTCGGGGATCTCACCTCGGGGGTTTTCTTGAGCTCGGAGATCCTGGAAAGTGATCGGCGACGAGGTCCGAGGCAAAACCACGGCGAAGCTCGTCGGCGCTGTGTTTACACCGCAAGTCACCGAGTTTTCTGCACCTGCAAGGTTCCCCGGAGGTGGTACGTGGATCAAGACCAGCGAGTTAGATCGGAATTTCCGAGCTTAGATCGGCCAGAATTCGCCGGAGAAGTCTCGGTTCTCACCGGAGGAAAATCGGCGGATCGCGTGGGAAAAACAGAACGAGGCCGGGGTTTTTATAGACGGGGGAGGGCGGCGGGGTGGTTTAGATCATGTCTGCATCGCCTACGAACAGAATTCAGCGGGGACACGCAGAAATCCCGATCGGTTTTGATTCGGGTGAGAGGGAGTCCGGCGCGGGCGCGAGGTAGACGACGATCTGGTGGGTCCCACCTGTCAGCGGAAGGAAGCGGCGCGCGCGGCTGCGGGCTGGCGCGGACGCTGGCTGGGCCGGCTGGTCGGTTTCGGCCCACTGGCTGGTTTTTTTCTGTTTTCTCTTTTTCTTTTTCTATTTCTTTTCTGATTTGAGTTTAATTTGAATTCCAGTTTGAATTTGAATTTTTGCAAAACATGCAACACGTCCAAAAATTTTTAAATTCCCCTCTTAACATGATTTAGGGTTTTGAATCAAAATTTTGGGGTGTTACAGCATCGCCGCGATTTCATCTCGGACCTCGTCGCCGACCACCTTCCAGGACCTCCGAGCTCAAGAAAAACGCCGAGGTGAGATCCCCGACCTCCCCTCTACCGATCTATGCCATGAAATCCCAGTTTTAGAAAGAATAGACGAAGATCCGAAGTTTTCCGGCGAGATCACCGCCGCGCGCCGCCGGGCAGCGCCGCCCGCGCTCGGTCAGAGCGAAGTGGCCGCTTATGCGCCGTCTATTTTAAATCGCACGGTGGAATTAAAACACGCGCGTACCGATTCGGCGATCTAATCTGAGCCGTCTGTTTTAAATCAGACGGTCCACGTCAGCCCCGCATTATAAAGGCCGGGATTCTTACGCGCTACCCCCTGGGGATCTCGGAAAATACGAGCTAGCCCCGGAAACTTCTGATCTAGCCCCTGGAACTTCGGAAATTCATGTAAATTCAATTAAAAATCAGTTTTAGCCCCTGGACTTAATAAAAATTAACAAAACCCCTCTGTTATGCATAGTTAGACCCATGGAAATTTGTAAAATAATAAATTAGACCCTATAATAGGGTGAACTTACCTTTTTGACCCTATATGGTATTAAGTTTAGAAATTTGAATGTGTGACTAGGATTTAAATTTAAAAGGAAAGACAAACACATGTGCTAATTCAAGTTTAAACTCTACTAACACTTGGAATACTTTAGAATGAACTAAAAATAAATTTTAGGCTGAAATGAAATCTGTTTGGGTGTGTTCATATTTATTAGTTCTAGGAACACATTTTTTAGGTTAATAAATAATTCTGAAAATAGGTAAAATAAATTTAAATTAGTTCACATCAGAGGAGAAGTTCAAAAACATATTATTTAATATATTAGATCAGAACCTATTCAGTTTAGATGTTATGCCCTACTATTTAATATTTAAAACTCACTTTTAGGCATAGAAAATAAATCTGGAAAATAAAGGAAAAATAGGTATGCATAATTAGAAAATGATAAATGAAGTCTCCAAATCCAAAGACTTCAGTTTGGGATTTGGTAGAAGGTTTAAAAACCCATTTGGAGTAGGAAAATACCTTCCATGCAAACTTGGTAGTTAAGAAGTATATTAATAAAATTTAAAGAATTTATTCAATTTGAAAATTCATATATAGTGTGCAAACAGAAAATCTGAAATACAAAAGTTAGAAATCATATACATATGTTTAAAAGTGCATGAAGGCTAAAAATCAACACATCTAGAGTAAACACAACACTCAGAAATGTGGATAACTATCATATGTATGTATGTGTGGAGTGAAAGTGTGAACTATGTCTTATGGATTGTTGTTTTCTTTTGCTATGTGTGTTGGCATGAGTAGAACCTGCCCCAGAGCAAGTTCTTCCCTTCAAAGATTAGGACTATCCATTCCCAGGGCAGCAAGTGTCCTTGACCACTTTGATCCTATACTAGGATTGTGTAGCTAGAATTATTTGCATTGTCAATTGAATTATGAAACCCATGCTAGGAAGTTTCCCTAGAATTGCATTACCTTGTTTCCTTGTAGTTTGGGTTGGGATTTATTTTATCATGTCATTTATTTATATGCTTATGCTTAGCCATGCTTAGAATGGGATAATTGGGATATGAGATCATCAATTTATTTACCTTACTCTTGTCTGAGATATTATGAGTTATGTAGAGGTAGGGATCGAGGCAAGTTGGATGATTTGGTTGGTGCTGGGTGCACGAGACTCGGGTTTGTGTTTAGTACTTGCCTGGATCCTAAGGACCGGTTCATGGAGCATGTAACCTGGCTTTACCGTGCCAACCACATGCTGAGATGGGGCAGCTTGGCCAATTAATTAGGTGTATCCCGCCCGTAGTATGGGTGTGTTGGATGGTGCGGGGAATAGGTGTTAGCTAGACTACCATATGAACCGCAAGGCTCAAGAGGGGGCCACTGCAGCGGAGTTGGAGCTTCTTGTATGCTGTTAGGGGTGAAACCTCAGTGGGTCCACGCTAGTCAGGAATCCCTTTGTAAAGGCCTCGTAGTGATCTCCTGGCTACACACCTGGGAAGTGTGAATGTGGTTCGCGGCCACTGGCATAATGGAGGTTCTTTTAGTCCACCCGGCGATGGGGGATGAAATCACTATATGTGGGTACAGTGGTGCAAACTCTGCGGAGTCAAAACTGTCATGACAGCCGTGCTCACGGTCAAGAGCGGCTTGGACTTATTCATGATTAGAGGATGATGACTTTGGAAGTTGTGGATGTTAAGCGGGGAGCTTAACATTGGAAATGGTGTTATGGTTATTTGATGACTGTCACACCCGGTTTTTCCGAAGAATAACCAAGTGAATATCACATGTATGCCAGGATCATTTTCTCATACATGTGATGACAAATAGTGAAGCATCATTTGTTACAAGCCAGGTGTCGAATGTAAATAAGTCTTACATAGCAAATGTCTCGATGGACAATAATAAGTTCATCAAAAGTAAATAAACTAGCAGCGGAATATTATTCTTGAGGGCTCCGTCACAGGCGTTGCCCGGGGACTCCATGAACCTAGAAACCTTCTTCGGGTCCAAAGTCTTGATCATTATACACCACCTCATTTTCTTGACCTGAGCAGCAATACAAACCAACAAATATGCAAGGTTGAGTACCAATGGTACTCAGCAAGTGTGGAAAAGTTATGTCATGCATGGCTAGAGCGAGGGGAGATTGAACTCATGGTTAAAGCACTACGCAATTAATACCTATCACCTCAGCTTATTAAGCACCTACATTACTACACAGGTGAAATGGTTCCCAATCCCTCAACCCATCATCATTATCAAATAAACATAGTCTCATCTCCAATGTTAAGCTTCTCGCTTAACATCCTCAACATCCAAATCAATCATTGTCTAATCATGAATAAGTCCAAGCCGCTCTTGACCGTGAGCACGACTGTCATGACAGTTTTAACTCTGCAGAGTTTGCACCACTGTACCCACATGTAGTGATTTCATCCCCCGTTGCCGGGTGGACTAAAAGAACCTCCATTATGCCAGTGGCCGCGAATCACATTCACACTTCCCAAGTGTGTAGCTAGGAGATCACTACGAAGCCTTTACAAAGGAATTCCCGACGAGCGTGGGCCCACTGAGGTTTCACCCTAACAGCATACCAGAGGCTCCAACCCCGCTGCAGTGGCCCCCTCTTGAGCCTTGCGGTTCATATGGTAGTCCAGCTGACACCTATTCCCCGCACCATCCAACACACCCATACTACGCCGGGGATACACCTAATTAATTGTCCAAGCTGCCCTATCTCAGCATGTGGTTGGCACGGTAAAGCCAGGTTACATGCTTCATGAACCGGTCCTTAGGATCCAGGCAAGTACTAAACACAAACCCGAGTCTCGTGCACCCAGCACCAACCAAAACATCCAACTTGCCTTGATCCCTACCTCTACATAACTCACAACATCTCATTCAAGAGTATGGTAAAATAAACTGATGATCTCATATCCCAAATATCCCATTCTAAGCATGGCTAAGCACAAGCATGTAAATAAATGACATGATAAAATAAATCCCAACCCAAGCTACAAGGAAACAAGATAATGCAATTCTAGGGAAACTTCCTAGCATGGGTTTCATATTTCATTTGACAATGCAAATAATTCTATCTACACATCCTAGCATAGGATCAAAGTGGTCAAGGACACTTGCCTCCTTCCTGCTGCTCTTGGAATGGGTAGTCCTGATCTTTGAAAGGAAGAACTTGCACTGGAGCAGATTCTACATCATACCATCACACATAGCAAAAGAAAAGCAACAATCCATAAGACATAGTTCACACTTCCACTTCATATAAACCACACATTCACATTTATGAAAGCCATTCACAAATTCTATGTGTTGTGGTTACTCTATGTGTGTTGATTTTTGGCTTACATGCACTTTTAAACATGTGTCTATGATTTCTACTTTTGTATTCATATTCATGTTGGCATACTATATATGAATTTCTAATTTAAATAAATCCCTTATATTTAATGGATACACATTTTAGCTACCAAGTACGCATTAAAGGTATTTTCCCACTTCATATGTGTCTTCAAACCTTTTACCAACCCTAAACTGAATTCTTTGGATTTTGGAAACTTAATTTATCATTTTTTAGTTATTCCTACCTAGTTTGCTATATTTTCAGATTTATTTCCTATGCCTAAATGTGCACTTTATTATGAAAATAGTAAGACACCTCATCTAAACAGAATAGGTTTTGGGTCTAAAATAGTAAATAATATATTTTTGAACTTCTCTTCTGATGTGAACTGTTTTACATTTATTTTACAAATTTTCAGAATTATTCTATACTTAAAAATGTGTCCCTATAACCAGTAAATGTGATTAATCAATTAAACAGATTCATTTCAGCCAAAAATCTATTTTTATCTCACTCCAAGGTTTTCTAAGTACTGGGAAAGTTTTTAGTTTGTCTTTGACAATATGTTTGTCCCACCTTTTAAATTTTAAATGCTAGCCACATATTAAAATTCCTATCTTTAATATCAACTAGGGTTAAAAAGGTAAACTCACCCCACTTCAGGGTCCATTATATTATTTTAAGAACTTCCAGGGGTCTAGCTACACTTAATAGAGGGGTTTTTCCTAATTTTTATTATGTCCAGGGGCTAAAACTGATTTTTAAATGAATTTACATGATTTTCTGAAGTTCCAGGGGCTAGATCAGAAGTTTCCGGGGCTAGCTCTTCTTTTCCGAGAACCCCAGGGGGTAGCGCGTAAGAATTCCAGTCTTTATAACGCGGGGCTGACGTGGACCGTCCGATTTAAAACAGACGGTTGAGATTATAACATCGAACCGGTACGCGGGGATTTAAACTCTACCGTGCGATTTAAAATAAACGGCGCACAAGCGGCCACGTCCCTCTGATTGAGCGCGGGCGGCGCTGCCGGGCGGCGCATGGCGGCTGGAGACGGCGATCTCGCCGGAGAGTTTCGGATCTTCGTAAATTCTTCCTAGAACTGTGATTTTATGGCATAGATCGGTAGAGGGGAGGTCGTTGATCTCACCTCGGTGGTTTTCTTGAGCTCGGAGGTCCCGAAAAGCGATCGGCGATGAGGTCCGAGGTGAATTCACGGCGAGGCTCGTCGGCGCTGTGTTTGAACCGCAAATCACCGAGTTTTCTGCACCTGCAAGGTTCCCCAGAGGCGGTGGATCAAGACCAGCGAGTTAGATCAGAATTCCCGAGCGTAGATCGAGCAGAATTCGCCGGAGGGGCTCGGGTTCTCATCGGAGAGAAAATCGGCAGATCGTGGTGGAAAACAGGACGGTGCCGGGGTTTTTATAGACGGAGGAGGGCGGCGTTCGGTTGTGATCGAGTTTGCATCGCCCACGAACGAAATTTGGCTGGGATACGTGAGGATCCGGGGCAGTTTTGATTCGGTGTGAGAAGAGTCCGGCCGAGCGCGGGCGCGAGCGCGAGGAGGAAGAAAGATTGGCGGGCCCCGTGTGTCAGTGGGAAGAAGGGGGGCCTGCGGCTGCGGGCTGTCGCGGGATGGGGTGGGCCGACTGGTGGGTTTCGGCCCACTGGCTGGTTTTTTCTGTTTTTCTTTTTCTTTTTCCATTTCTTTCCTGGTTTGAATTTGAATTTGAATTCCAACTAAGTTTGAATTTCTGCAGCCCATGCAATACGTCCAAAAATTATTAAATTCCCCTCTTAACAGGATTTTGGGTTGTTACAATGATGGGTTGGGAGATTGGGACCATTTCACCTATGTAGTAATGTAGGTGCTTAATAAGCTAAGGTGATAGGTATTAATTGCGTAGTGCTTTAACCATGAGTTCAACCTCTCCTTGTTCTATGCCATGCATGACATAACTTTCCCACACTTGCTGAGTACCAACGGTACTCAAACTTGCATATTTGTTGGTTTAAATTGCTGCTCAGGTAAGGGGATGAGGTGGTGTTTAATGACCAAGACTTCGTACCCGAAGAAGGATTCTAGGTTCATGGAGTCCCCTGGGCAACGCCTGTGACGGAGCTCACAAGAATAATATTCCGCTGCTGTTTTATTTATATATCATGAACTTATTATCGTCCATCGAGACGTATGCTATGTAAGACTTATTTATATTCGACACCTGGCTTGTAATAAATGATGCTTCACTATTTGTCATCACATGTATGAGAAAATGATCCTGGCATACATGTGGTATTCACTCGGTTGTTCTTCGGAGAAACCGGGTGTGACAGAAGTGGTATCAGAGCCATGGTTTGCCCGTAGGAACGTGGACCTAGGTAGAAATGGATGCATTTAAGGACCCTATTTTCTTAAAAACTATTTTACAAGGTGTGGGTTGAAAAGTGTTATTTAATGGGGTCACTTTCTTCATCTTACCCCAACTTTTATTCAAAATAGGATTTTTGTTTAAAATCTTATCTAACTAAATTTTAAATGCTTTATGTATTAGATGGTTCGCATGATCCGCACCGCCCGCAAGTCCACCGGAGGGAGAGTTCCCGTAGTTGCCCTTTCCCTGAGAGAGGAGAACCGTCCGGTGACGTATCTCTCCTACGGATTGGCAGTAGGAGGCTTGTTGCGCCATCTTCGACGCATGCTCCAAGCCGCCGGCAATACGGGCAAGCTAATCATACACTACAGCTCCACCCGAACCATCCGTGAGAAGCGGGAAGAATGGAGTTCAGAAATGAGGATTATCCACGAAAATCAGCTACTCAAAATCCACCGCTCTCCAGCTTGTCGAGTGACACAGGTCGATGCGGAGAAGGATGTCACTTGGGAGGCAATCACCTGTCAGAGTCACATCTATCGTCGCCACCTGGACAGGACTGAGTACACGTATGTCCTCCAGCGTGAGAGTGGTACAACGGAGTACAAGTACCCACTAGTGCAGCAGGGGACTTCCCATGAGCAAATGGACTTGTGCTTGGAGGATGCTGCTATGCTCAGCACTCGACTGCAGGAGTGTCAACAGGAGCTTCAGGATGTACGTGACACCCTGAAGGAGACTGAGGCGTTGCTTCGAGCCAGGTTGAGGGCAAGAGAAAGAGGAGATGGGAATGAACTGTGTGTCACCATGAATGACACATGGACTCCTGACTCCCCAGATCGCCGGGCGAGCAGGCGACGCCGCGCTTCTCCACCAGCAGCTTCCCCACCCAAAGCGGAGTCAGAGGGCAGCCGCAATAACGAGGAAGATCCCGAAGAGCCAGCTCAGTGATACGAGTAGAGTAGAGTCCTTCCCTTAGTTTAGCAGGATGTCGAGTAGTCGAGTGGTTACCTTAGTTAATGGTGTGATTATGTTTGGTGTGTGACGTGAGTTGTGGAAGCCATGGGCAATTATCCGCAACCTCGTCTTCAGGATTGTCTTGCTTTGATGTGTGAATGTCACACCCGGTTTTTCCGAAGAACAACCAAGTGAATATCACATGTGATGACAAATAGTGAAGCATCATTTATTACAAACCAGGTGTCGAATATAAATAAGTATTACAAAGCAAATGTCTCGATGGACAATAATAAGTTCATCACAAGTAAATAAACTAGCAGCGGAATATTATTCTTGAGTGCTCCGTCACAGGAGTTGCCCGGGGGTCTCCATGAACCTAGAAACCTTCTTCGGGTCCAAAGTCTTGGTCATTATACACCACCTCATTACCTTTACCTGAGCAGCAATATAAACCAACAAAATATGCAAGGTTGAGTACCAATGGTACTCAGCAAGTGTGGGAAAATTATATCATGCATAGCTAGAACAAGGAGAGGTTGAACTCTTGGTTAAAGCACTACGCAACTAATACCTATCACCTTAGCTTATTAAGCACCAACATTACTACACAGGTGAAATGGTCCCACTCTCCCATCCCATCATCATAATCCAATAACCATAACATCATTTCCAATGTTAAGCTCCCCGCTTAACATCCACAACTTCCAAAACCATCAATCCTCTAATCATGAATAAGTCCAAGCCGCTCTTGACCGTGAGCACCACTGCCATGACAGTTTTGACTCTGCAGAGTTTGTACCACTGTACCCACATGTAGTGATTTCATCCCCCGTTACCGGGTGGACTAAAAGAACCTCCATTATTCCAGTGGCTACGAACCACATTCACACTTCCCAAATGTGTAGCCAGGAGATCACTACGAAGCCTTTATAAAGGGACTCCCGACGAGCGTGGGCCCACTAAGGTTTCACCCCTAACAGCATACAAGAGGCTCCAACCCCACTGCAGTGGCCCCCTCTTGAGCCTTGCGGTTCATATGGTAGTCCAGCTGACACCTACTCCCCGCACCATCCAACACACCCACACTACGCTGGGGATACATCTAATTAATTGGCCAAGCTGCCCCATCTCAGCATGTGGTTGGCACTGTAAAGCCAGGTTACATGCTCCATGAACCGGTCCTTAGGATCCAAGCAAGTACTAAACACAAACCCGAGTCTCGTGCACCCAGCACCAACCAAATCATCCAACTTGCCTTGATCCCTACCTCTACATAACTCATAACATCTCATTCAAGAGTAAAGTAAATAAATTGATGATCGCATATCCCAATTATCCCATTCTAAGCATGGCTAAGCATATGCATAATAATAAATGACATGATAAAATAAATCCCAACCCAAGCTACAAGGAAACAAGGTAATGCAATTCTAGGGAAACTTCCTAGCATGGGTTTCATATTTCATTTGACAATGCAAATAATTCTATCTACACATCCTAGCATAGGATCAAAGTGGTCAAGGACACTTGCCTCCTTCCTGCTGCTCTTGAAATGGGTAGTCCTGATCTTGGAAAGGAATAACTTGTTCTTGAGCAGGTTCTACATCATACCATCACACATAGCAAAAGAAAAACAACAATCCATAAGACATAGTTCACTCTTCCACTTCATACAAACCACACATTCACATTTATGAAAGTCATTCACAATTATATGTGTTGTGGTTATTCTATGTGTGTTGATTTGTGGCTTGCATGCACTTTTAATCATGTGTATATGATTCCTACTTTTGTGATCACATTTATACTTACATACTATATATATGAGTTTCCAATTTAAATAAATTCCTTATATTCAATTACTACACCTTTTAGCTACCAAGTATGCATGAAAGGTATTTTCCTTCTCCATATGTGTCTTCAGAATTTCCACCAACCCTAAACTGAATTCTTTGGATTTTAGAACTCCATGTATCATTTACTAGTTGCTATATTTTCAGATTTATTTCCTATGCCTAAATGTGAACTTTATTATGAAAATAATAAGACACATCATCTAAACAGAATAGGTTCTGATCTATAATATTTACTAATATATTTTTGACCTTTTTCCTCTGATGTAAACTATTTTACAATTATTTTCACTATTTTCCAGAACTATTCTTTACTTAAAAATGTGTTCCTAAATGTGAATAATAAATTAAACAGATTCATTTCAGCCCAAAATATATTTTTATCTCACTCCAAAGTTTTCTAAATACTGAGAAAGTTTTTAATTTAATTTTGACAATATGTTTGTCCCACTTTTTAAATTTTAAAGACTAGCCACATATTCAATTTCCTAAATTAAACATTAAACAGGGCTAAAAAGGTAAACTCACCCCACTACAGGGTCTATAATATTATTTTAAAAATTTTTAGGGGTCTAGCTATACATAACAGAGGAGTTTTTCCTAATTTTTATTAAGTCCAGGGACTAAAACTGATTTTTAAATGAATTTACATGATTTTCTAAAGTTCTAGGGGCTAGATCAGAAGTTTCCGGGGCTAGCTCGTATTTCCCGAGAACCCCAGGGGGTAGCACGTATGATTTCCAGTCTTAATAACGCGGGGCTGACGTGGACCGTCCGATTTTAATCCGACGGCTGAGATTATAACGTCGAACCGGTACGCGGGGATTTAAACTCTACCGTGCGATTTAAAATAAACGGCGCACAAGCGGCCACGTCGCTCTAACCGAGCGCATGCGGCGCTGCCCGGCGACGCACGGCGGCGGGAGGCGGCGATCTCGCCGGAGAGTTTCGGATCTTCGGGAATTCTTCCTAGAACTGTGATTTTATGGCATAGATCGGTGGAGGGGAGGTCGGGGATCTCACCTCGGGGGTTTTCTTGAGCTCGGGGGTCCTGGAAGGCGGTCGGCGACGAGGTTCGAAGTGAAACCACGGCGAAGCTCGTCGGCGCTGTGTTTGAACCGCAAGTCACCGAGTTTTCTGCACCTGCAGGGTTCCCCGGAGGCGGTGGATCAAGACTAGCGAGTTAGATCGGAATTTCCGAGCGTAGATCGGCCAGAATTCGCCGGAGAAGGCTCGGGTTCTCACCGGAGTAAAAACGGCGGATCGTGTGGGAAAAACAGAACGAGGCCGAGGTTTTTATAAACGGGTGAGGGCGGTGGGTTTGTTTAGATCGAGTGGGAGTCCTCCGGAACCAGAATTCGGCCAGAATCCGGTCGGTTGCGATCGTGCGCGCGCGGGTGAACAGTCCGAGTTTCGGATGATCGGGGGTTAGGGATGACAGGTGGGTCCCACCTGTCTGAGAGAGAGAGCGCGGGCGCGCGGCTGCGGGCTGGCGCGGGGGCAGGGTGGGCCGGCTGGTGGGTTTTGGCCCACTGGCCTGTTTTTTTCTGTTTTCCTTTTTCTTTTTCTATTTCTTTTCTGTTTTGAGTTTAATTTGAATTCCACTTTGAATTTAAATTGTTGCAAAACATGCAACACGTCCAAAAATTTTTAAATTCCCCTCTTAACATGATTTTGAGTCTTAACAAGATTTTGGGGTGTTACAGCTCTACCCCCCTTAAAAGAAATCTCGTCCTCGAGATTGGTGGTTCTAAGAAAACAATTCCGGAAATTGTGCCTTGAGCTCATCTTCCCGCTCCCAGGTGGCTTCCTCTTCTGAGTGATGCTTCCACTGCACCTTGCACATCCGGATTCTTATATTTCTGGTGAGGCGTTCCATTGTCTCCAAAATATTGTATGGTTGCTCGGCATAAGACAAATCCTCAGCTACGTCCACTTCATTCATGGGTAACACCTCTTCAGGCATTCTCAGGCATTTCTTGAGTTGTGACACATGGAACACATCGTGCACATCCGATAGACGAGCCGGTAACTCTAGTTGATACGCCGCTTCGCCTTTCCTTTCCAGAACTTGAAAGGGTCCGATGTATCGAGGTGACAACTTCCCTTTTACCTTGAACCGACGAAGTCATCTGATAGGGGATACCTTGAGATAGACATAGTCCCCCACGTTGAAAACGAGCTCTCTTCTTCGTACATCGGCATAGCTCTTTTGTTGTGTCTGTGCTATACTCAAGTTGTTGCGAATTTCCCTCACCTTCGCCTCGGCTTCTTGTAGTACTTCTGGACCAAACACTTTACTTTCCCCCGTTTGGTTCCAAAATAGGGGAGTTCTGCACTTCCTCCCGTACAAGGCTTCAAACGGTGACATCTTCATACTAGCTTGATAGCTGTTGTTATAGGAAAACTCCGCATACGGTAAATTCTTGTCCCAACTCCGATTGTTTTTGAGTGCACATGCCCTCAGCATATCTTCAAGGATCTGATTGGTTCTCTCCGTCTGCCCGTCAGTTTGGGGATGATAGGCAGAACTAAAGTTCAGATGGGTTCCCATGGTTTCGTGCAACTTCTGCCAGAACCTTGAGGTGAACTGTGTCCCTCGATCCGACACAATGTTCTTTGGCACTCCATGGTAACACACGATCCTTGACATGTACAATTCTGCCAATTTGGATCCGCTGTAGCTTTCTTTCACGGGAATGAAATGAGCTACCTTGGTTAGCCTGTCAATGATGACCCATATCGAATCATATCCTGATTGGGTCCTAGGCAGTCCTACTATGAAATCCATACCGATTTCTTCCCATTTCCATTCAGGCACTTTGAGTGGTTGCAATAATCCCACGGGTCGTTGATGTTCTGCTTTCACCAACTGACATGTGTCACATAGGGCAACATGTTCCATGACATCTCGCTTCATGCCATACCACCAATACCTGCTCTTGAGGTCCTGGTACATTTTTGTACTCCCAGGATGAATGGAATAGTCAGAATCGTGAGCCTTCTTCAAAATCAATTCGCGGATCTTCTTTACTTCTGGCACACAGATTCTTTTCCCGTGCCACACTGTTCCTTGTTCATCCTCTCTGAAACCAGGGGCTTTATTTTCCCTGATGAGTCGCCTGATTTCTTGTATCTTCTCGTCATCCTTTTGACCCTCCTTATGTCTCGCTCCAGTGTGGAGTCCACTTCCATGGCGATGGCTTCACCGCTATTTACCAGGCATAGATTGGGCCTTATAACTTCGTCCTTCAATTCTGTAGGCATGTCCTTCAAGCTCAACTTATTGACCTGCACTTTCCGACTTAAAGCATCGGCCACAACGTTTGCCTTCCCAGGATGATAGTTGATGCCCACATCAAAGTCATTGATTAGCTCTAACCATCTTCTTTGTCTGAGGTTGAGATCTCGCTGTGTAAAAATGTACTTCAAACTCTTATGATCCGTATATATCTCTGTCCTCTTCCCCATCAAATAGTGTCGCCAAATTTTCAACGCGTGTACCACTGCAGCTAGTTCTAGGTCATGTGTAGGATAGTTTTTCTCGTGCTTCCGAAGCTGCCGGGATGCATATGCCACGACATGCCCTTCTTGCATGAGAACACATCCCAACCCGTTTCCAGAGGCATCGCAGTACACTGTGAAATTCTTCTGCATATCTGGCATAACCAACACTGGGGCTGTTGTCAATCTTTTCTTTAGCTCCTGAAAACTCGTCTCGCACTGTGGCATCCATGTGAATGTGATTCCCTTCTCCAACAGTTTGGTAAGGGGTCTCGAGATCTTAGAGAATCCCTCAATAAACCGTCGATAGTATCCAGCCAATCCCAAGAAGCTTCAAACTTTCCCGACATTTTCAGAGGTCTTCCACTTCTGTATATCCTCTATTTTGGCGGGATCCACGGCGATTCCTCCCTCTGAGATTATATGTCCTAAGAAGGGAACTCTCTTCAGCCAAAACTCACACTTGCTCAACTTGGCATATAGTTGGTGTTCTCTCAACCTCTGCAACACCAACCTTAGATGTTTCTCATGTTCTTCTTCATCTTTGGAGAAGACGAGAATGTCATCTATGAAAACCACCACAAATTTGTCCAGATATTCCATGAATACCTTGTTCATGAGATACATGAAATATGCCGGGGCATTAGTTAGCCCAAAAGGCATGACAGTGTATTCATACAGTCCGTACTGAGATACGAAAGTTGTCTTGGGAATATCAGATTGCCTTATCTTGAGTTGGTGGTATCCCGACCTGAGATCAATTTTCGAGAACACACAAGCTCCCCTCAACTGATCAAACAAGTCTTCAATGCGGGGTAATGGGTACTTGTTCTTGATGGTTACCTCATTCAAGGCACGGTAATCCACGCATAACCTTTGGGTTCCGTCCTCTTTGGGCACAAATATCACCGGAGCTCCCCAAGGTGAGGAACTAGGACGAATATACCCCTTCTCCGTCAATTCTCCCAAATGATCCTTGAGTTCTCCCAGCTGCTTGGAGTCCATCCGATAAGGCCTCTTGTATATCGGGGCTGTTCCAGGCACTAGCTCGATTGCGAATTCCACTTCACGATCGGGAGGCATACCTGGCAATTCCTCCGGAAAAACATCTGGATATTCCCTGATGGTCCTGATCTCCTCCACTTTCACCTCAACTTGATTTAATTTAATGTCCCTCCTAGGCTCTTGTATTGTAATAAACTTTACTCTCGTGCCACTAGGGTGAGTTAGTTCCACCGTTCTGGTCGAACAATGGATGATTCCTTTATGTTTGGTCAACCAATCCATACCCAAGATAATATCTATCCCTTGTGAATCTATCACTATGAGGTTAGCAGTAAATACTACCCCATTAATGTCTAGGTTCACTTTGGGACACATTTGTCTTGTCCTTATTTCTACACCCGGAGAGTTTACGGCTAGCTATGGTTCATTTGTGTTGTTGCTAGGTCATGCTTCTTAGCAAACCCTTGAGCAATGAACGAGTGGGTAGCACCAGAATCAAACAGCAGGGTTGCAATGTGTAAATTTGCAGGAAACTTACCAACTACCACGTCGGGTGCCTCTTGTGCTTCCTCCATAGTGACGTGGTTCACCCGTCCCCTCATTACATTCTGCTGTTGTGGCTGCGCGGGCTTCTTCTTTGGGCACTTATGGGCATAGTGCCCCACTTCACCACAGCTAAAACATTGCACCCCAACCTTAGGTTCCTGGCCTTTGTTGTCTTGGGGTTGGTTTGGGGGTCCTTGCACTGCTGGTCGAGGTGGATATGCAGGGCGAGGCTGCTGTACAAACTGACGTTGTGGCTGTGCTGGTGTTGCGGGAGGCCTGTAGTTCGGGTTGTACCCTCTTGGTGCTGAGTAGGGTACCGCAGCACGGTTCGTCTGCCCTGCAGGTTGCTGCATCAGACGTGGGCGGGTGTTGCTCCCTGAGGCTTGGTGTGACCACCCGGCCTTCCTGTTGTTCTCATTTTCCAAGGCCTTCAGCTTCCTTTCAACCACAAATGCTCTGTCCACCATCTTTTGGAAGCTTTCATACTCATTCGAGGACATCGCACACTGCATTTCTACGGTAAGTCCTTCCACGAAACAATCTTGTTTCTGCTCATCAGTCTCTATGTCCCGTGGGGCATAACGAGATAGTTGAGTAAATTTAGTGAGGTATTCCCTCACCGTCATGTTTCCCTGCTGCAGTCCCAAAAACTCCTTCCTCTTGTTTTTGAGTTCACCTCTTGGGATGTAATGGTTGCGGAAGCTACGCTTGAACTCTTCCCAAGTGATGTTCTCAGGGTCATGATGGGCAGCCACGTAGGCGGTCCACCAATCAGCAGCAGGTCCATGCAATTGATGAGAGGCAAACAACACCCTCTCATACCCTTGGAACTGTATGATCCTCATCTTGCTCTCAATGGTCTTAAGCCAATCATCTGCTTCCAGAGGTTCAGCAGCACTTGCAAACTTTGGAGGTTGAGTTCCTAGAAACTCACTCAACCTTCGTTGGCGTGGTGCAGCTTGTGGAGGTGGAACTTGATGCAAGTTGGCCACCACTTGAGTCAAGTTCTGGATGAGCTGATTTTGATTCTCCAGCATTTGGTGGAGGGGATCTACTCCTTCACGGCGACCACCCTGGTCTTGGCCTCCAGAAAGATGAGGGTTGCATGCCTCATCGTTGTTGTTGGCGGGGTTGGCAGCACGTCCTTTTCCTCTTCCGGCCATCTGGCAGAATCAACCAATGTTAATTTGAAAGCATTTAGTATCATCTTACTACTTTCATTTGTTTGTACTTTGAAGTGTTGAGGCTTTGTTATACTTTTCTGAGGGTTCATTTCTCACACAAAAATAAATGCAATATTATTTCATGTGGGTTCACACACCAAAGCAAAACAATCTAAAGACGACGCTGTGGACAATTGCTCATGGCTTCCACAACTCACGTCACACACCAAGCATTAACACACCATTAACTTAACGTAACGACTCGACTATTCGACACCCTTCTAATTTAAGGGAAAGGCTCTACGCTACTCGTTTTCTTGAGCTGGCTCCACGGGATCTTCCTCATCATTTCGGCTGCCTTCTGACTCTGCTTTGGGTGGGGAGGCTGCTGGTGGAGAAGTGCGACGATGCCTGATCGCTCGGTGATCTGGGGAGTCAGGAGTCCATGTATCATTCACGGTGACACACAGTTCATTCCCATCTCCTCTTTCTCTCGCCCTCAAGCAGGCTCGCAGCAATGTCTCTGTTTCCTTCAGGGTGTCCCGAACATCCTGAAGTTCTTGCTGACACTCTTGCAGTCGAGTGCTGAGCATAGCAGCATCCTCCAAGCACAAGTCATGTGCTCATGGGAAGTCCCTCGCTGCACTGGTGGGTACTTGTACTCCGTGGTATCACTCTCACGCTGGAGGACATACATGTACTCAGTCCTGTTCAGGTGTCGATGATAGATGTGACTCTAGCAGGTGATGGCCTCCCAGGTGACATCCTTCTCCGCATCGACCTGTGTCGCTCTGCAAGCTGGAGAGCGGTGGATCTTAAGCAGCTGATTTTCGTGTATAATCCTCATCTCTGAACTCCATTCTTCCCTTTTCTCACGGATGGTCCTGGTGGAGTTATAGTGGATGATTAGCTTGCCCGTATTACCGGCGGCTTCGAGCATACGTCGAAGACGGCGCAACAAGCCTCCTACTGGCAATCCGTAGGAAAGGTACGTCACCGGACGACTCTCCTCTCTTTCGGCAAGGGCAACTATGGGAACTCTCCCTCCTGTGGACTTAAGAGCGGTGCGAATCATGCGAACCATCTAAAACAAAAAGCATTTAAACTTAGGTTAGCTAAACTTTTTAAACAAAAATCCTATTTTGAATGAAAATTGGGGTAAGATGAAGAAAGTGACTCATTAAATAATACTTTTCAACACACACCTTGTAAAAATAGTTTTTACGAAAATAAGGCCCTTAAATACGTCCATTTCTACCTAGGTCCACGTTCCTACGGGCAACCTTGGCTCTGATACCAACTTCTGTCACACCCGGTTTTTCCGAAGAACAACCAAGTGAATATCACATGTATGCCAGGATCATTTTATCATACATGTGATGACAAATAGTGAAGCATCATTTATTACAAGCCAGGTGTCAAATATAAATAAGTCTTACATAACAAATGTCTCGATGGACAATAATAAGTTCATCACAAGTAAATAAACTAGCAGCGGAATATTATTCTTGAGGGCTCCGTCACGGGAGTTGCCCGGGGGTCTCCATGAACCTAGAAACCTTCTTCGGGTCCAAAGTCTTGGTCATTATACACCACCTCATTATCTTGACCTGAGCAGCAATATAAACCAACAAAATATGCAAGGTTGAGTACCAATGGTACTCAGCAAGTGTGGGAAAATTATATCATGCATAGCTAGAACAAGGAGAGGTTGAACTCATGGTTAAAGCACTACACAACTAATACCTATCACCTTAGCTTATTAAGCACCAACATTACTACACAGGTGAAATGGTCCCAATCTCCCATCCCATCATCATAATCCAATAACCATAACATCATTTCCAATGTTAAGCTCCCCGCTTAACATCCACAACTTCCAAAACCATCAATCCTCTAATCATGAATAATTCCAAGCCGCTCTTGACCGTGAGCACGGCTGTCATGACAGTTTTGACTCTGCAGAGTTTGTACCACTGTACCCACATGTAGTGATTTCATTCCCCGTTGCCGGGTGGACTAAAAGAACCTCCATTATGCCAGTGGCTACGAACCACATTCACACTTCCCAGGTGTGTAGCCAGGAGATCACTACGAAGCCTTTACAAATGGATTCCCGACGAGCGTTGGCCCACTGAGGTTTCACCCCTAACAGCATACCAGAGGCTCCAACCCCTCTGCAGTGGCCCCCTCTTGAGCCTTGCGGTTGATATGGTAGTCCAGCTGACACCTACTCCCCGCACCATCAAACACACCCATACTACACCGGGGATACACCTAATTAATTGGCCAAGCTGCCCCATCTCAGCATGTGGTTGGCACTGTAAAGCCAGGTTACATGCTCCATGAACCGGTCCTTAGGAATCAGGCAAGTACTAAACACAAACCCGAGTCTCGTGCACCCAGCACCAACCAAATCATCCAACTTGCCTTGATCCCTACCTCTACATAACTCATAACATCTCATTCAAGAGTAAAGTAAATAAATTGATGATCTCATATCCCAATTATCCCATTCTAAGCATGGCTAAGCATATGCATAATAATAAATGACATGATAAAATAAATCCCAACCCAAGCTACAAGGAAACAAGGTAATGCAATTCTAGGGAAACTTCCTAGCATGGGTTTCATATTTCATTTGACAATGCAAATAATTCTATCTACACATCCTAGCATAGGATCAAAGTGGTCAAGGACACTTGCCTCCTTCCTGCTGCTCTTGAAATGGGTAGTCCTGATCTTGGAAAGGAATAACTTGCTCTTGAGCAGGTTCTGCATCATACCATCACACATAGCAAAAGAAAAACAACAATCCATAAGACATAGTTCACACTTCCACTTCATACAAACCACACATTCACATTTATGAAAGTCATTCACAATTATATGTGTTGTGGTTATTCTATGTCTGTTGATTTGTGGCTTCCATGCACTTTTAATCATGTGTATATGATTCCTACTTTTGTGTTAACATTTATACTTACATACTATATATATGAGTTTCCAATTTAAATAAATTCCTTATATTCAATTACTACACCTTTTAGCTACCAAGTATGCATGAAAGGTATTTTCCTTCTCCATATGTGTCTTCAGAATTTCCACCAACCCTAAACTGAATTCTTTTGATTTTAGAACTGCATTTATCATTTACTAGTTGCTATATTTTCAGATTTATTTCCTATGCCTAAATGTGAACTTTATTATGAAAATAATAAGACACATCATCTAAACAGAATAGGTTCTGATCTAAAATATTTACTAATATATTTTTCCTCTGATGTAAACTATTTTACAATTATTTTGCCTATTTTCCAGAACTATTCTTTACTTAAAAATGTGTCCCTAAATGTGAATAATAAATTAAACAGATTCATTTCAGCCCAAAATATATTTTTATCTCACTCCAAAGTTTTCTAAATACTGAGAAAGTTTTTAATTTAATTTTGAAAATATGTTTGTCCCACTTTTTAAATTTTAAACACTAGCCACATATTCAATTTCCTAAATTAAACATTAAACAGGGCTAAAAAGGTAAACTCACCCCACTACAGGGTCTATAATATTATTTTAAAAATTTTCAGAGGTCTAGCTATACATAACAGAGGAGTTTTTCCTAATTTTTATTAAGTCCAGGGTCTAAAACTGATTTTTAAATGAATTTACATGATTTTCTGAAGTTCCAGGGGCTAGATCAGAAGTTTCCGTGGCTAGCTCTTATTTCCCGAGAACCCCATGGGGTAGCACGTAAAATTTCCAGTCTTTATAATGCGGGGCTGACGTGGACCGTCCGATTTTAAACCGACGGCTGAGATTATAACGTCGAACCGGTACGCGGGGATTTAAACTCTACCGTGCGATTTAAAATAAACGGCGCACAAGCGGCCACGTCGCTCTAACCGAGCGCAGGCGGCGCTGCCCGGCGGCGCACGGCGGCGGGAGGCGGCGATCTCGCCGGAGAGTTTCGGATCTTCAGGAATTCTTATTAGAACTGTGATTTTATTGCATAGATCGGTGGAGGGGAGGTCGGGGATCTCACCTCGGGGGTTTTCTTGAGCTCGGAGGTCCTGGAAGGCGGTTGGCGACGAGGTCCGAAGTGAAACCACGGTGAAGCTCGTCGGCGCTGTGTTTGAACCGCAAGTCACCGAGTTTTCTGCACCTGCAGGGTTCCCCGGAGGCGGTGGATCAAGACTAGCGAGTTAGATCGGAATTTTCGACCGTAGATCGGCCAGAATTTGCCGGAGAAGGCTCGGGTTCTCACCGGAGTAAAAACGGCGGATCGCGTGGGAAAAACAGAACGAGGTCGGGGTTTTTATAGACGGGGGAGGGCGGTAGGTTTGTTTAGATCGAGTGGGAGTCCTCCGGGACCAGAATTCGGCCGGAAATCCGGTCGGTTGCGATCGCGCGCGCGCGGGTGAACAGTCCGAGTTTCGGACGATCGGGGGTTAGGGATGACAGATGGGTCCCACCTGTCTAAGAGAGAGAGCGCGGGCGCGCGGCTGCGGGCTGGCGCGGGGGCAGGGTGGGCCGGCTGGTGGGTTTCGGCCCACTGGCCGGTTTTTGTAACACCCCAAAATTTTGATTCAAAACCCTAAATCATGATTAGAGGGGAATTTAAAAATTTTTGGACGTGTTGCATGTTTTGCAAAAATTCAAATTCAAACTGGAATTCAAATTAAACTCAAATCAGAAAAGAAATAGAAAAAGAAAAAGAGAAAACAGAAAAAAACCGGCCAGTGGGCCAAAACCCACCAGCCGGCCCAGCCAGCGCCCACGACAGCCCGCAGCCGCGCGCGCCGCTTCCTTCCGCTGACAGGTGGGACCCACCAGATCGTCGTCTACCTCGCGCCCGCGCCGGACTCAAACTCACCCGAATCAAAATCGATCGGGATTTCTGCGTATCCCCGCTGAATTCTGTTCGTAGGCGACGCGGACATGATCTAAACCACCCCGCCGCCCTCCCCCGTCTATAAAAACCCCGGCCTCGTTCTGTTTTTCCCCCGCGATCCGCCGATTTTCCTCCGGTGAGAACCGAGACTTCTCCGACTTATTCTGGCCGATCTAAGCTCGGAAATTCTGATCTAACTCGCTGGTCTTGATCCACCGCCTCCGGGGAACCTTGCAGGTGCAGAAAACTCGGTGACTTGCGGTGTAAACACAGCGCCGACGAGCCTCGCCGTGGTTTCACCTCGGACCTCGTCGCCGATCACTTTCCAGGACCTCCGAGCTCAAGAAAACCCCCGAGGTGAGATCCCCGACCTCTCCTCCACCGATCTATGCCATAAAATCACAGTTCTAGGAAGAATTCTCGAAGATCCGAAAGTCTCCGGCGAGATCGCCGCTTTCCACCGCCGTGCGCCGCCGGCAGCGCCGCCCGCGCTCGATCAGAGCGAAGTGGCCGCTTGTGCGCCGTTTATTTTAAATCGCACGGTAGACTTTAAATCCCCGCGTACCGGTTCGACGTTATAATCTCAGCCGTCGGTTTAATATCGGACGGTCCACGTCAGCCCCTTGTTATAAAGACTGGAAATCTTGCGTGCTACCCCCTGGGGTTCTCGGGAAATAAGAGCTAGCCCCGGAAACTTCTGATCTAGCCCCTGGAACTTCAGAAAATCATGTAAATTCATTTAAAAATCAGTTTTAACCCCCAGACATAATAAAAATTAGGAAAAACCCCTCTGATAAGTGTAGCTATACCCCTGGAAATTCTGAAAATAATATTATAGACCCTGTAGTGGGGTGGGTTTACCTTTTCAGCCCTGTTTAGTATTTAATTTAGGAAATTGAATATGTGGCTAGTATTTAAAATTTAAAAAGTGGGACAAACATATTGTCAAAATTAAATTAAAAACTTTCTCAGTATTCAGAAAACTTTGGAGTGAGATAAAAATATGTTTTGGGCTGAAATGAATCTGTTTAATTTATTATTCACATTTAGGGACACATTTTTAAGTAAAGAATAATTCTAGAAAATAGGGAAAATAATTGTGAAATAGTTTACATCTGAGGCAAAGGTCAAAATATGTAATTAAATTATTTAGGACCAGAACCTATTCTGTTTAGATGATGTGTATTACTATTTTCATAATAAAGTACACATTTATGCATAGGAAAATAAATCTGAAAATATAGCAACTAGTAAATGATAAATGGAGTGTCTAAAATCCAAATAATTCAGTTTAGGGTTGTAGAAATTCTGAAGGCACATATGGAGAAGAAAAATACCTTTACTACATACTTGGTAGAAAAAAAGGTGTAGTAGTTGAATATAAGGAATTTATTTAAATTGGAAACTCATATATATATAGTAGGTAAGTATAAATGTGAATACAAAAGTAGGAATCATATACACATGATTAAAAGTGCATGCAAGCCACAAATCAACACACATAGAGTAACCACAACACATATAATGGTGAATGACTTTCATAACTATGAATGTGTGATTTGTATGAAGTGGAAGTGTGAACTATGTCTTATGGATTGTTGTTTTTCTTGTGCTATGTGTGATGGTATGATGTAGAACCTGCTCAAGAGCAAGTTATCCCTTTCCAAGAACAGGACTACCCATTCCAAGAGCAACAGGAAGGAGGCAAGTGTCCTTGACCACTTTGATCCTATGCTAGGATGTGTAGATAGAATTATTTGCATTGTCAAATGAAATATGAAACCCATGCTAGGAAGTTTCCCTAGAATTGCATTATCTTGTTTCCTTGTAGCTTGGGTTGGGATTCATTTTATCATGTTATTTATTATTATGCATATGCTTAGCCATGCTTAGAATGGGATGTTTGGGATACGAGATCATCAGTTTATTTTACCATACTCGTGAATGAGATATTGTGAGTTATGTAGAGGTAGGGATCAAGGCAAGTTGGATGTTTTGGTTGTGTGCTGGGTGCACGAGACTCAGGTTTGTGTTTAGTACTTGCCTGGATCCTAAGGACCGGATCATGGAGCATGTAACCTGGCTTTACAGTGCCAACCACATGCTGAGATGGTGCAGCTTGGCCAATTAATTAGGTGTATCCCCGGCGTAGTATGGGTGTGTTGGATGGTGCGGGGAATAGGTGTCAGCTGGACTACCATATGAACCGCAAGGCTCAAGAGGGGGCCACTGCAGCGGGGTTGGAGCCTCTTGTATGCTGTTAGGGGTGAAACCTCAGTGGGCCCACGCTCGTCGGGAATCCCTTTGTAAAGGCTTCGTAGTGATCTCCTGGCTACACACCTGGGAAGTGTGAATGTGGTTCGTAGCCATTGGCATAATGGAGGTTCTTTTAGTCCACCCGGCAACGGGGGATGAAATCACTACATGTGGGTACAGTGGTACAAACTCTGCAGAGTCAAAACTGTCATGACAGCCGTGCTCACGGTCAAGAGCGGCTTGGACTTATCAATGATTAGAGGATTGATGGTTTTGGAAGTTGCGGATGTTAAGCGGGGAGCTTAACATTGGAAATGATGTTATGGTTATGTGATTATGATGATAGGATTGGAGATTGGGACCATTTCACTTGTGTAGTAATGTAGGTGCTTAATAAGCTAAGGTGATAGGTATTAATTGTGTAGTGCTTTAACCATGAGTTCAACCTCTCCTTGTTCTAGCCATGCATGATATAATTTTCCCACACTTGCTGAGTACCATTGGTACTCAACCTTGCATATTTGTTGGTTTATATTGCTGCTCAGGTCAAGATAATGAGGTGGTGTATAATGACCAAGACTTTGGACCCGAAGAAGGTTTCTAGGTTCATGGAGACCCCGGGCAACGCCTGTGACGGAGCCCTCAAGAATAATATTCCGCTGCTAGTTTATTTACTTGTGATGAACTTATGATTGTCCATCAAGACATTTGCTATGTAAGACTTATTTATATTCGACACCTGGCTTGTAATAAATGATGCTTCACTATTTGTCATCACATGTATGAGAAAATGATCCTGACATACATGTGATATTCACTTGGTTGTCCTTCGGAAAAACCGGGTGTGACAGAAGTGGTATCAGAGCCAAGGTTGCCCGTAGGAACGTGGACCTAGGTAGAAATGGATGTATTTAAGGGCCTTATTTTCTTAAAAACTATTTTTACAAGGTGTGTGTTGAAAAGTGTCATTTAATGAGTCACTTTCTTCATCTTACCCCAATTTTCATTCAAAATAGGATTTCTGTTTGAGAGTTTATCTAACCTAATTTTAAATTCTTTTTGTTTTAGATGGTTCGCATGATTCGCACCACTCGCAAGTCCACAGGAGGGAGAGTTCCCGTAGTTGCCCTTGCCGAGAGAGAGGAGAGCCGTCCGGTGACGTACCTTTCCTACGGATTGGCAGTAGGAGGCTTATTGCGCCGTCTTTGGCGTATGCTCGAAGCCGCCGGCAATACAGGCAAGCTAATCATCCACTATAACTCCACCAGGACCATCCGTGAGAAGAGGGAAGAATGGAGTTCAGAGATGAGGATAATACACGAAAATCAGCTGCTTAAGACTCACCACTCTCCAGCTTGTAGAGCGACACAGGTCGATGCGGAAAAAGATGTCACCTGGGAGGCCATCACCTGCCAGAGTCACATCTATCGTCGCCACTTGGACAAAACTGAGCACATGTATGTCCTCCAGCGTGAGAGTGGTACCACGGAGTACAAGTACCCGCCGGTGCAGCTAGGGACTTCCCATGAGCACATGGACTTGTGCTTGGAGGAAGCTTCTATGCTCAGCACTCGACTGTAGGAGTGTCAACAAGAGCTTTAGGATGTCAGGGACACCCTGAAGGAAACAGAGGCATTGCTGCGAGCCTGCTTAAGGGCGAACGAAAGAGGAGATGGGAATAAACTGTGTGTCACTGTGAATGATACATGGACTCCTGACTCCTCGGATCGCCGAGCGATCAGGCGTCGTCGCACTTCTCCACCAGCAGCCTCCCCACCAAAAGCAGAGTCAGAAGGCAGCCGAAATGATGAGGAAGATCTCGAGGAGCCAGCTCAAGAAAACGAGTAGTGTAGAGTCCTTCCCTTAGTTAGCAAAGATGTCGAATAGTCGAGTCGTTATGTTAAGTTAAGGGTGTGTTTATGCTTGGTGTGTGACGTGAGTTGTGGAAGCCATGAGCAATTGTCCACAGCCTCATCTTCAGATTGTTTTGCTTTGGTGTGTGAACCCACATGAAATAATAGTGCATTTATTTGGTGTGAGATATGAACCCTCGTAAAAGTATAACAAAGCCTCAACACTTCAAAGTACAAAAAATGAAAGTAGTAAGATGATACTAAATGCTTTCAAATTAACATTGGTTGATTCTGCCAGATGGCCGGAAGAGGAAAAGGACGTGCTGCCAATCCCGCCAACAACAACGATGAGGCATGCAACCCTCATCTTTCTGGAGGCCAGGACCGGGGTGGTCGCCGTGAAGGAGTTGATCCCCTCCACCAGATGCTGGAGAATCAAAATCAGCTCATCCAGAACTTGACTCAAGTGGTGGCCAACTTGCATCAAGTTCCACCTCCACAAGCTGCACCACGCCAACCAAGGTTGAGTGAGTTTCTAGGAACTCAACCTCCAAAGTTTGCAAGTGCTGCTGAACCTCTGGAGGCCGATGATTGGCTAAAGACCATTGAAAGCAAGATGAGGATCATCCAGTGCCAAGGGTATGAGAGGGTGCTGTTTGCCTCTCATCAATTGCATGGACCTGCTGCTGATTGGTGGACCGCCTACGTGGCTGCCCATCATGACCCTGAGAACATCACTTGGGAAGAGTTCAAGCGTAGCTTCCGCAACCATTACATCCCAAGAGGTGAACTCAAAAACAAGAGGAAGGAGTTTTTGGGACTGCAGCAGGGAAACATGACGGTGAGGGAATACCTCACTAAATTTACTCAACTATCCCGTTATGCCCCACGGTACATAGAGACTGATGAGCAGAAACAAGATTGTTTCGTGGAAGGACTTACCGCAGAAATGCAGTGTGCAATGTCCTCAGATGAGTATGAAAGCTTCCAAAAGATGGTGACAGAGCGTTTGTGGTAGAAAGGAAGCTAAAGGCCTTGGAAAATGAGAATAAGAGGAAGGCCGGGTGGTCACATCAAGCCTCAGGGAGCAACACCCGCCCACGTCTGATGCAGCAGCCAGCAGGGCAGACGAACCATGCTGCGGTACCCTACTCAGCACCAAGAGGGTACAACCCGAACTACAGGCCTCTGGCAGCACCAGCACAGCCGCAACGTCAGTTTGTGCAGCAGCCTCGCCCCGCATATCCACCTCGACCAGCAGTGCAAGGACCCCCAAACCAACCCCAAGACAACAAAGGCCAGGCACCTAAGGTTGGGGTGCAATGTTTTAGCTGTGGTGAAGTGGGGCACTACGCCCACAAATGCCCAAAGAAGAAGCCCGCGCAGCCACAACAGCAGAATGTAATGAGGGGACGGGTGAACCACGTCAGTATGGAGGAAGCACAAGATGCACCCGACGTGGTAGTTGGTAAGTTTCCTGCCAATTTACACCTTGCAACCCTGCTGTTTGATTCTGGTGCTACCCATTCGTTCATTGGTCAAGGGTTTGTTAAGAAGTATGACCTAGCAACAACACAAATGAACCATATGCTAGCCGTAAACTCTCCAGGTGGACAAATAAGGACAAGACAAGTGTGTCCCAAAGTGAACCTAGACATGAATGCGGTAGTATTTACTGCTAACCTCATAGTGAAAGATTCACAAGGGATAGATATTATTTTGGGTATGGATTGGTTGACCAAACATAAAGGAATCATTCATTCTTCGACCAGAACGGTGGAACTAACTCACCCTAGTGGCACAAGAGTAAAGTTCATAACAATACACGAGCCTAGGAGGGACATTAAATTAAATCAAGTTGAGGTGAAAGTTGAGGAAATCAGGAACATCAGGGAATATCCAGATGTTTTTCCGGAGGAGTTGCCAGGTATGCCTCCCGATCGTGAAGTGGAATTTGCAATTGAGATAGTACCTGGAACAGCCCCGATTTACAAAAGACCTTATCGTATGGACTCCAAGTAGCTGGAAGAACTCAAGGATCATTTGATAGAATTGTCAGAGAAGGGGTATATTCGTCCTAGTTCCTCACCATGGGGAGCTCCGGTGATATTTGTGCCCAAGAAGGACGGAACCCAAAGGTTATGCGTGGATTACCGTGCTTTGAATGAGGTAACCATCAAGAACAAGTACCCATTACCCCGTATTGAAGACTTGTTTGATCAGTTGAGAGGCGCTTGTGTGTTCTCGAAAATTGATCTCAGGTCGGGATACCACCAACTCAAGATAAGGCAATCTGATATTCCCAAGACAGCTTTCGTATCTCGGTACGGACTGTATGAATACACCGTCATGCCTTTTGGGCTAACAAATGCCCCGGCATACTTCATGTATCTCATGAACAAGGTATTCATGGAATATCTGGACAAATTTGTGGTGGTTTTCATAGATGACATTCTCGTCTTCTCCAAAGATGAAGAAGAACATGAGAAACATCTAAGGTTGGTGTTGCAGAGGCTAAGAGAACACCAACTATATGCCAAGTTGAGCAAGTGTGAGTTTTGGCTGAAGAAAGTTCCCTTCTTAGGACATATAATCTCAGAGGGAGGAATCTCCGTAGATCCCGCCAAAATCGAGGATATCATGAAGTGGAAGACTCCTGAAAATGTCGGGGAAGTTTGAAGCTTCTTGGGATTGGCTGGATACTATCGACGGTTTATTGAAGGATTCTCCAAGATCTCGAGACCTCTCACTAAACTGTTGGAGAAGGGAATCACATTCACATGGACGCCGCAGTGCGAGAAGAGTTTTCAGGAGTTAAAGGAAAGATTGACAACAGCCCCAGTGCTGGTTATGCCAGATATGCAAAAGAGCTTTACGGTGTACTCCGATGGCTCTGGAAACGGGTTGGGATGTGTTCTCATGCAAGAAGGGCACATCGTGGCTTATGCATCCCGACAGCTCCGGAAGCACGAGAAGAACTATCCTACACATGACCTAGAACTAGCCGCAGTGGCACACGCATTTAAAATTTGGCGACACTATTTGATGGGGAAGAGGACAGAGATATATACGGATCATAAGAGTTTAAAGTACATTTTCACACAGCCAGACCTCAACCTCAGACAAAGGAGATGGTTAGAGATAATCAATGACTTTGATGTGGGCATCAACTATCATCCTGGGAAAGCAAACATCGTGGCCGATGCTTTAAGTCGGAAAGTGCAAGTCAATAAGTTGAGCATAAAAGACCTGCCTGCAGAATTGAAGGACGAGGTTATAAGGCTCAATCTATGCCTTGTGAATAGTGGTGAAGCCATCGCCATGGAAGTGGACTCCACACTAGAGCAAGACATACGCGATGGTCAAAAGAAAGATGAGAAGATACAAGAAATCAGGCAGCTCATCAAGGAAAATAAAGCTCCTGGTTTTAGGGAGGATGAACAAGGAACGGTGTGGCACGGGAAAAGAATCTGTGTGCCAGAAGTAAAGGAGATCCGTGAATTAATTTTGAAGGAGGCTCACGATTCTGACTATTCCATTCATCCTGGGAGTACGAAAATGTACCAGGACCTCAAGAGCAGGTATTGGTGGTATGGCATGAAGCGAGATGTCATGGAACATGTTGCCCTATGTGACACATGTCAGTTGGTGTAAGCAGAACATCAACGACCCGCGGGATTATTGCAACCACTCAAAGTGCCTGAATGGAAATGGGAGGAAATCAGCATGGATTTCATCGTGGGGTTGCCTAGGACCCAATCAGGATATGATTCGATATGGGTCATCATTGACAGGCTAACCAAGGTAGCTCATTTCATCCCCGTGAAAGAAAGCTACAGCAGATCCAAATTGGCAGAGTTGTACATGTCAAGGATCGTGTGTTACCATGGAGTGCCAAAGAAGATTGTGTCGGATCGAGGGACACAGTTCACCTCAAGATTCTGGCAGAAGTTGCACGAGACCATGGGAACCCATCTGAACTTTAGTTCTGCCTATCATCCCCAAACTGATGGGCAAACGGAAAGAACCAATCAGATCCTTGAAGATATGCTAAGGGCATGTGCACTCAAAAACAATCGGAGTTGGGATAAGAACTTACCGTATGCGGAGTTTTCCTATAACAACAGCTATCAAGCTAGTATGAAGATGTCACCGTTTGAAGCCTTGTACGGGAGGAAGTACAGAACTCCCCTATTTTGGAACCAAACGGGGGAAAGTAAAGTGTTTGGTCCAGAAGTACTACAAGAAGCCGAGGCGAAGGTAAGGGAAATTCGCAACAATTTGAGGATAGCACAAACACGCCAAAAGAGTTATGCTGATGTACGAAGAAGAGAGCTCGTTTTCAACGTGGGAGACTATGTTTATCTCAAGGTGTCCCCTATCAGAGGACTTCGTCGGTTCGAGGTGAAAGGGAAGTTGTCACCTCGATACATCGGACCCTTTCAAGTTTTGGAGAGGAAAGGCAAAGTGGCGTATCAACTAGAATTATCGGCTCGTCTATCGGATGTGCACGATGTGTTCCATGTGTCACAACTCAAGAAATGCCTGAGAACGCCTGAAGAGGTGTTACACATGAATGAAGTGGATGTAGCTGAAGATTTGTCTTATGCGGAGCAACCATACAAGATTTTGGAGACAATGGAACGCCTCACCAGAAATAAAAGAATCCGGATGTGCAAGGTGCAGTGGAAGCATCACTCAGAAGAGGAAGCCACCTGGGAGCGGGAAGATGAGCTTAAGGCACAATTTCCGGAATTGTTTTCTTAGAAACACCAATCTCGAGGACGAGATTCAAAATTTTGATTCAAAACCTTAAATCATGATTAGAGGGGAATTTATTAATTTTTGGACGTGTTGCATGTTTTGCAAAAATTCAAATTCAAACTGGAATTCAAATTAAACTCGAATCATAAAAGAAATAGAAAAAGAAAAAAAGAGAAAACAGAAAAAAACCAGCCAGTGGGCCGAAACCCACCAGCCGGCCCAGCCAGAGCCCGCGCCAGCCCGCAGCCGCGCGCGCCGCTTCCTTCCTCTGACAGGTGGGACCCACCAGATCGTCGTCTACCTCGCGCCCGCGCCGGACTCCCTCTCACCCGAATCAAAACCGATCGGGATTTCTGCGTATCCCCGCTGAATTCTGTTCGTAGGCGACGCGGACATGATCTAAACCACCCCGCCGCCCTCCCCCGTCTATAAAAACCCCGGCCTCGTTCTGTTTTTCCCCCGCGATCCGCCAATTTTCCTCCGGTGAGAACCGAGACTTCTCCGGCGAATTCTGGCCGATCTAAGCTCGGAAATTCCGATCTAACTCGCTGGTCTTGATCCACCGCCTCCGGGGAACCTCGCAGGTGCAGAAAATCGGTGACTTGCGGTGTAAACACAGCGCCGACGAGCCTCGCCGTGGTTTCACCTCGGACCTCGTCGCCGATCACTTTCCAGGACCTCCGAGCTCAAGAAAACCCCCGAGGTGAGATCCCCGACCTCTCCTCCACTGATCTATGCCATAAAATCACAGTTCTAGGAAGAATTCTCGAAGATCCGAAAGTCTCCGGCGAGATCGCCGCTTTCCGCCACCGTGCGCCGCTGGCAGCACCGCCCGCGCTCGATCAGAGCGACGTGGCCGCTTGTGCGCCGTTTATTTTAAATCGCACGGTAGACTTTAAATCCTCGCGTACTGGTTCGACGTTATAATCTCAGCCGTCGGTTTAAAATCGGACGGTCCACGTCAGCCCCACGTTATAAAGACTAGAAATCTTACGTGCTACCCCCTGGGGTTCTCGGGAAATAAGAGCTAGCCCGGGAAACTTCTGATCTAGCCCCTGGAACTTCAGAAAATCATGTAAATTCATTTAAAAATCAGTTTTAACCCCTGGACTTAATAAAAATTAGGAAAAACACCTCTGATAAGTGTAGCTATACCCCTGGAAATTCTGAAAATAATATTATAGACCCTGTAGTGGGGTGGGTTTGCCTTTTTAGCCCTGTTTAGTATTTAATTTAGGAAATTTAATATGTGGCTAGTATTTAAAATTTAAAAAGTGGGAGAAACATATTGTCAAAATTAAATTAAAAACTTTCTCAGTATTTAGAAAACTTTGGAGTGAGATAAAAATATGTTTTGGGCTGAAATGAATCTGTTTAATTTATTATTCACATTTAGGGACACATTTTTATGTAAAGAATGGTTCTAGAAAATAGGGAAAATAATTGTGAAATAGTTTACATCTGAGGCAAAGGTCAAAATATGTTATTAAATTATTTAGGACCAGAACCTATTCTGTTTAGATGATGTGTATTACTATTTTCATAATAAAGTACACATTTATGCATAGGAAAATAAATCTGAAAATATAGCAACTAGTAAATGATAAATGGAGTGTCTAAAATCCAAAGAATTCAGTTTAGGGTTGGTAGAAATTCTGAAGGCACATGTGGAGAAGAAAAATACCTTTACTACATACTTGGTAGAAAAAAAGGTGTAGTAGTTGAATATAAGGAATTTATTTAAATTGGAAACTCATATATATAGTAGGTAAGTATAAATGTGAACACAAAAGTAGGAATCATATACACATGATTAAAAGTGCATGCAAGCCACAAATCAACACACATAGAGTAACCACAACACATACAATGGTGAATGACTTTCATAACTATGAATGTGTGGTTTGTATGTAGTGGAAGTGTGAACTATGTCTTATGGATTATTGTTTTTCTTGTGCTATGTGTGATGGTATGATGTAGAACCTGCTCAAGAGCAAGTTATCCCTTTCCAAGATTAGGACTACCCATTCCAAGAGCAGCAGGAAGGAGGCAAGTGTCCTTGACCACTTTGATCCTATGCTAGGATGTTTAGATAGAATTATTTGCATTGTCAAATGAAATATGAAACCCATGCTAGGAAGTTTCCCTAGAATTGCATTATCTTGTTTCCTTGTAGCTTGGGTTGGGATTCATTTTATCATGTCATTTATTATTATGCATATGCTTAGCCATGCTTAGAATGGGATGTTTGGGATATGAGATCATCAGTTTATTTTACCATACTCTTGAATGAGATATTGTGAGTTATGTAGAGATAGGGATCAAGGCAAGTTGGATGTTTTGGTTGTGTGCTGGGTGCACGAGACTCGGGTTTGTGTTTAGTACTTGCCTGATCCTAAGGACCGGTTCATGGAGCATGTAACCTGGCTTTACAGTCACATGCTGAGATGGGGCAGCTTGGCCAATTAATTAGGTGTATCCCCGGGGTAGTATGGGTGTGTTGGATGGTGCGGGGAATAGATGTCAGCTGGACTACCATATGAACCGCAAGGCTCAAGAGGGGGCCACTGCAGCGGGGTTGGAGCCTCTTGTATGCTGTTAGGGGTGAAACCTCAGTGGGCCCACGCTCGTCGGGAATCCCTTTGTAAAGGCTTCGTAGTGATCTCCTGGCTACACACCTGGGAAGTGTGAATGTGGTTCGTAGCCACTGGCATAATGGAGGTTCTTTTAGTCCACCCGGCAATGGGGGATGAAATCACTACATGTGGGTACAGTGGTACAAACTCTGCAGAGTCAAAACTGTCATGACAGCCGTGCTCACGGTCAAGAGCGTCTTGGACTTATTCATGATTAGAGGATTGATGGTTTTGGAAGTTGTGGATGTTAAGCGGGGAGCTTAACATTGGCAATGATGTTATGGTTATGTGATTATGATGATAGGATTGGAGATTGGGACCATTTCACTTGTGTAGTAATGTAGGTTCTTAATAAGCTAAGGTGATAGGTATTAATTGCGTAGTGCTTTAACCATGAGTTCAACCTCTCCTTGTTCTAGCCATGCATGATATAATTTTCCCACACTTGCTGAGTACAATTGGTACTCAACCTTGCATATTTGTTGGTTTATATTGCTGCTCAGGTCAAGATAATGAGGTGGTGTATAATGACCAAGACTTTGGACTCGAAGAATGTTTCTAGGTTCATGGAGACCCCGGGCAACGCCTGTGACGGAGCCCTCAAGAATAATATTCTGCTGCTAGTTTATTTACTTGTGATGAACTTATTATTGTCCATCAAGACATTTGCTATGTAAGACTTATTTATATTCGACACCTGGCTTGTAATAAATGATGCTTCACTATTTTGTCATCACATGTATGAGAAAATGATCCTGGCATACATGTCATATTCACTTGGTTGTCCTTCAGAAAAACCGGGTGTGACAGTTTTTTTCTGTTTTCCTTTTTCTTTTTCTATTTCTTTTCTGTTTTGAGTTTAATTTGAATTCCAGTTTGAATTTAAATTGTTGCAAAACATGCAACACGTCCAAAAATTTTTAAATTCCCCTCTTAACATGATTTTGGGTCTTAACAAGATTTTGGGGTGTTACAGTGAACCCCATGAAATTTTAAGTTTAAACAAGCAAATTGGGAAGTTAATATGTAATGCCTTAAATTGACATTTGGTTGATCATGATAGATGGCCGGAAGAGGAAAGGGTCGTGGTGCCAACCCCGCCAACAACAACGATGAAGCCGGCAACCCTCACCTTTCCGGAGGGCAAGACAGGGGTGGTCATCGGGAAGGAGTTGATCCCATCCACCAAATGCTTGAAAATCAGAATCAGCTCATCCATAGCCTGACTCAAGTGGTGGCCAACTTTCACCATGCTCCACCTCCACAAGCTGCACCACGCCAACCAAGGTTGAGTGAGTTTCTAGGGACTCAACCTCCAAAGTATGCAAGTGCTGCTGAACCTCTGGAGGCAGATGATTGGCTAAAGACCATTGAGAGCAAGATGAGGATCATACAATGCCAAGGATATGAGAGGGTGCTGTTTGCCTCTCACCAATTGCATGGACCTGCTGCTTATTGGTGGACCGCTTACGTGGCCGCCCATCATGACCCTGAGAACATCACTTGGGAAGCGTTCAAGCGTAGCTTCCGCAACCATTACATACCAAGGGGTGAACTTAAAAACAAGAGAAAGGAGTTCTTAGGGCAGCAGCAAGGAAACATGATGGTGAGGGAATACCTCACTAAATTCACCCAACTATCCCGTTATGCCCCACGGGACATAGAGACTGATGAGCAAAAACAGGATTGCTTCGTGGAAGGACTTACAGCAGAAATGCAATGTGCAATGTCCTCCAAAGAGTATGAAAGCTTCCAAAAGATGGTGGATAGTGCATTTGTTGTGGAAAGGAAGCTGAAGGCCTTGGAAAATGTAAACAAGAGGAAGGCGGGATGGTCACACCAAGCCTCGGGTAGCAACACCCGCCCACTTCTGATGCAGCAACCCGCAGGGCAGACGAGCCGTGCTGCGGTACCCTACTCTGCACTGAGAGGGTACAACCCGAACTTCAGGCCTCCGTCAGCACCAACACAGCCACAATGTCAGTTTGTACAGCAGCCTCGCCCCGCATATCAACCTTGACCAGCAGTACAAGGACCCCCGAACCAACCCCAAGACAACAAAGGCCTGACACCTAAGGTCGGGGAGCAATGCTTTAACTGTGGTGAAGTGGGGCACTACGCTCATAAGTGCCCAAAGAAGAAGCCCGTGCAGCCGCAACAGCAGAATGTGATGCGAGGACGGGTGAACCACGTGACCATGGAGGAAGTGCAAGAGGCACCCGACGTGGTAGTCGGTAAGTTTCCTGCCAATTTACACATTGCAACACTGTGATTCGATTGTGGTGCTACCCACTCGTTCATTGCCCAAGGGTTTGTTAAGAAGCATGATCTAGCAACAACACAAATGAACCATATGCTAGCAGTAAACTCTCCAGGTGGAGAAATAAGGACAAGACAAGTGTGTCCCAAGGTGAATCTAGACATTAATGGGGTAGTATTTACTGCCAACCTCATAGTGATAGATTCACAAGGGATAGATATTATTTTGGGCATGGATTGGTTGACCAAACATAAGGGAATCATCCATTGTTCGACCAGAACGGTGGAACTAACCCAACCTAGTGGCACAAGAGTAAAGTTCATAACAGTACAAGAGCCTAGGAGGGACATTAAATTAAATCAAGTTGAGGTGAAAGTGGAGGAGATCAGGATTATCAGGGAATATCCAGACGTTTTTCCGGAGGAGTTGCCAGGTATGCCTCCTGATCTTGAAGTGGAATGCACGATTGAGCTAGTGCCTGGAACAGCTCCGATATACAAGAGACCTTATCGGATGGACTCCAAGCAGCTGGGAGAACTCAAGGATCATTTAAAATAATTGACAAGGAAGGGGTACATTCGTCCTAATTCCTCACCATGGGGAGCTCCAGTAATATTTGTGCCCAAGAAGGACGGAACCCAAAGGTTATGCGTAGACTACCGTGCCTTGAATGAAGTAATCATCAAGAACAAGTACCCATTACCCCGCATTGAAGACTTGTTTGATCAGTTGAGGGGAGCTTGTGTGTTCTCGAAAATTGATCTCAGGTCGGGATACCACCAACTTAAGATAAGGCAAACGGATATTCCAAAGATAGCTTTCGTATCTCGGTACGGACTGTATGAATACACCGTCATGCCTTTCGTGCTAACTAATGCACCGGCATACTTCATGTATCTCATGAACAAGGTGTTCATGGAATATCTGGACAAATTTGTGGTGGTTTTCATAGATGACATTCTCGTCTTCTCCAAAGATGAAGAAGAACATGAGAAACATCTAAGGTTGGTGTTGCAGAAGCTGAGAGAACACAAACTATATGCCAAGTTGAGCAAGTGTGAGTTTTGGCTGAAGAGAGTTCCCTTTTTAGGACATATAATCTCGGAGGGAGGAATCTCCGTAGATCCCGCCAAGATCGAGGATGTATAGAAGTGGAAGACCCCTGGGAATGTCGGGGAAGTTCGAAGCTTCTTAGGATTGGCTGTATACTATCGACGGTTTATTGAGGGTTTCTCCAAGATCTCGAGACCCCTCACCAAACTGTTGGAGAAAGGGATCACATTCACATGGACGCCGCAGTGCGAGACGAGTTTTCAAGAGCTAAAGAAAAGATTGACAACAGCCCCAGTGCTAGTTATGCCAGATATGCAGAAGAACTTTTCGGTGTACTGCGATGCCTCTGGAAACTGGTTGGGATGTGTTCTCATGCAAGAAGGGCATGCCGTGGCATATGCGTCCCGGCAGCTCCGAAAAAACGAGAAGAACTATCCTACACATGACCTAGAACTAGCCGCAGTGGTACACGCGTTGAAGATTTGGCGGCACTACTTGATGGGGAAGAGGACAGAGATATATACGGATCATAAGAGCTTAAAGTACATTTTCACACAGCCAGATCTCAACCTCCGCCAAAGGAGATAGTTAGAGCTAATCAACGACTTTGATGTGGGCATCAACTATCATCCTGGGAAAGCGAATGTCGTGGTAGATGCTTTAAGCCGGAAAGTGCAGGTCAATAGGTTGAGCTTGAAGGACATGCCTGCCAAATTGAAGGAAGAGGTTATAAAACTAAATCTATGTATGGTGAATAGTGGTGAAGCCATCGCCATGGAAGTGGATTCCATATTAGAGCAAGATATACGCAACGGTCAAAAGAATGATGAGAAGATACATGAAATCATAGAACTCATCAAGGATAATAAAGCCCCTAATTTCAGAGAGGATGAACATGGTACGGTGTGGCACGGGAAAAGAATCTGTGTGCCTGAAGTGAAGGAGATCCGTGAATTGATTTTGAAGGAGGCTCATGATTCCGACTATTCCATTCATCCTGGGAGTACGAAGATGTACCAGGACCTCAAGAGCAGGTATTGGTGGTATGGCATGAAGCGAGATGTCATGGAACATGTTGCCCTGTGTGACACATGTCAGTTGGTTAAAGCGGAACATCAACGACCCACGGGATTATTGCAACCACTCAAAGTGCCTGAATGGAAATGGGAAGAAATCGGTATGGATTTCATAGTGGGACTGCCTAGGACCCAATCAGGATATGATTCGATATGGGTCATCATCTACAAGCTAACCAAGGTAGCTCATTTCATCCCCGTGAAAGAAAGCTACAGCGGATCCAAATTGGCGGAGTTGTACATGTCAAGGATCGTGTGTTATCATGGAGTGCCAAAGAAGATAGTGTCGGATCGAGGGACACAGTTCACCTCAAGGTTCTGGCAGAAGCTGCATGAAACCATGGGAACCCATCTGAACTTTAGTTCCGCCTATCATCCCCAAACTGACGGGCAGACGGAAAGAACCAATCAGATCCTTGAGGATATGCTGAGAGCGTGTGCACTAAAAAACAATCGGAGTTGGGATAAGAACTTACCGTATGCGGAGTTCTCCTATAACAACAGCTATGAGGCTAGTATGAAGATGTCATCATTTGAGGCGATGCATGGGAGGAAGTGCAGAACTCCCCTATTTTGGAACCAAACGGGGGAAAGTAAAGTATTTGGACCCGAGGTACTACAAGACGCCGAGGCGAAAGTGAGCGAAATTCGCAACAACTTGAGGACAGCACAGACACGACAAAAGAGCTATGCCGATGTACGAAGAAGAGAGCTCGTTTTCAATGTGGGGGACTATGTCTACCTCAAGGTGTCCCCTATCCGAGGACTTCGTCGGTTTAAGGTGAAAGGGAAGTTATCACCTCGATACATCGTACCCTTTCATGTTCTGGAGAGGAAAGGCGAAGTGGCATATCAACTAGAACTGCCGGCTCGCCTATCGGATGTGCACGATGTATTCCGTGTGTCACAGCTCAAGAAATGTCTGAGGACACCTAAAGAGATGTTACCCATGAATGAGGTTGACGTAGCCGAGGATCTGTCTTATGCCGAGCAACCGGTCAAGGTTTTGGAGACAATGGAACGCCTCACAAGAAATAAAAGAGTCCGGATGTACAAGGTGCAGTGGAGGCATCACTCGGAAGAGGAAGCCACATGGCAGCGAGAAGACGAGCTTAAGGCACAGTTTCCGGAATTGTTTTCTTAGAACCACCAATCTCAAGGACGAGATTTCTTTTAAGGGGGGTAGAGCTGTAATACCCCAAAACATTTTAAGAGCGGAATTTAAAAATTTTTGGACGTATTGCATGTGGTGCAGAAATTCAAATTGGAATTCAAATTCAACTCAAAACAGAAAAGAAAAAGAAAAAGAAAAAGAAAAAAACAAAACACCCCGGCCAGTGGGCCGAAACCCGCCAGACGGCCACCTTACCCCCACGCCAGCCCGCAGCCGCGTGCCCCATTTCCCTCTCACTGATACGCGGGGCCCGCCATCATCTTCTTCCCCGCGCGATCGCGCCAACCGCCGGACTCTTCCGCGCGCGCCCGATCGCATCTAAACCGGAAATCCGCGTCACCCAGCCCGACTGCCGGTCCCGGACGACTCCGGCTTGATCTAAACAGACGCGCCGCCCTCCCTCGTCTATAAAAATGCCGGCATCGCCCCGTTTTTCCCCCACGATCGGCTGTTTTTCCTCCCGGTGAGAACCGAAGCTCCGATCACCGTTTTCTCTCGATCTCTGCTCAGATTTTTTGATCTAACGTGCCGATCGTGTTCCACCACCTCCGGGGAATCACGCAGGTGCAGAAAACTCGGTGGTTTGCGCCCCAGGCACAGCGCCGATGAGCATCACCGCGATTTCATCTCGGACCTCGTCGCCGATCGCCTTCCAGGACCTCCGAGCTCAAGAAAAACCCCGAGGTGAGATCCCCGACCTCCCCTCTACCGATCTATGCCATGAAATCCCAGTTTTAGGAAGAATAGACGAAGATCCAAAGTTTTCCGGCGAGATCGCCGCCCGTGCTCGGTCAGAGCGACGTGGCCGCTTATGCGCCGTCTATTTTAAATCGCACGGTGGAATTAAAACCCGCGCGTACCGGTTCGGCGATCTAATCTGAGCCGTCTGTTTTAAATCTGACGGTCCACGTCAGCCCCACATTATAAAGGCCGGGATTCTTACGCGCTACCCCTTGGGGATCTGGGAAAATACGAGCTAGCCCCGGAAACTTCTGATCTAGCCCCTGGAACTTTGGAAATTCATGTAAATTCAATTAAAAATCAGTTTTAGCCCCTGGACTTAATAAAAATTAACAAAACCCCTCTGTTATGCATAGTTAGACCCCTGGAAATTTGTAAAATAATAAATTAGACCGTATAGTAGGGTGAACTTACCTTTTTGACCCTATATGGTATTAAGTTTAGAAATTTGAATGTGTGACTAGGATTTAAATTTAAAAGGAAAGACAAACACATGTGCTAATTCAAGTATAAACTCTACTAACACTTGGAAAACTTTAGAATGAACTAAAAATAAATTTTAGGCTGAAATGAAATCTGTTTGGGTGTGTTCATATTTATTAGTTCTAGGTACACATTTTTAGGTTAATAAATAATTCTGAAAATGGGTAAAATAAATTTAAATTAGTTCACATCAGAGGAGAAGTTCAAAAACATATTATTTAATATATTAGATCAGAACCTATTCTGTTTAGATGTTATGCCCTACTATTTAATATTTAAAACTCACTTTTAGGCATAGAAAATAAATCTGGAAAATAAAGGAAAAATAGGTATGCATAATTAGAAAATGATAAATGAAGTCTCCAAATCCAAAGACTTCAGTTTGGGATTTGGTAGAAGGTTTAAAAACCCATTTGGAGTAGGAAAATACCTTCCATGCAAACTTGGTAGTTAAGAAGTATATTAATAAAATTTAAAGAATTTATTCAAATTGAAAATTCATATATAGTGTGCAAACAGAAAATCTGAAATACAAAAGTTAGAAATCATATACATATGTTTAAAAGTGCATGAAGGCTAAAAATCAACACAACTAGAGCAAACACAACACTCAGAAATGTGGATGACTATCATATGTATGTATGTGTGGAGTGAAAGTGTGAACTATGTCTTATGGATTGTTGTTTTCTTTTGCTATGTGTGTTGGCATGAGTAGAACCTGCCCCAGAGCAAGTTCTTCCCTTCCAAGATCAGGACTATCCTTTCCCAGAGCAGCAGGAAGAAGGCAAGTGTCCTTGACCACTTTGATCCTATACTAGGATTGTGTAGCTAGAATTATTTGCATTGTCAATTGAATTATGAAACCCATGCTAGGAAGTTTCCCTAGAATTGCATTACCTTGTTTCCATGTAGCTTGGGTTGGGATTTATTTTATCATGTCATTCATTCATATTACTTATGCTTAGCCATGCTTAGAATGGGATAATTGGGATAAGAGATCATCAATTTATTTACCTTACTCTTGAATGAGATATTATGAGTTATGTAGAGGTAGGGATCAAGGCAAGTTGGATGTTTTGGTTGGTGCTGGGTGCACGCGACTCGGGTTTGTGTTTAGTAGTTGACTGGATCCTAAGGACCGGTTCATGGAGCATGTAACCTGGCTTTACCGTGCCAACCACATGCTGAGATGGGGCAGCTTGGCCAATTAATTAGTTGTATCCCCGGCGTAGTATGGGTGTGTTGGATGGTGCGGGGAGTAGGTGTCAGCTGGAATACCATATGAACCGCAAGGCTCAAGAGGGGGCCACTGCAGTGGGGTTGGAGCCTCTTGTATGCTGTTAGGGGTGAAACCTCAGTGGGCCCACGCCCGTCGGGAATCCCTTTGTAAAGGCTTCGTAGTGATCTCCTGGCTGCACACCTGGGAAGTGTGAATGTGGTTCGTGGCCACTGGCATAATGGAGGTTCTTTTAGTCCACCCTGCAACGGGGGATGAAATCACTACATGTGGGTACAGTGGTGCAAACTCTGCAGAGTCAAAACTGTCATGACAGCCGTGCTCACGGTCAAGAGCGGCTTGGACTTATTCATGATTAGAGGATGATGACTTTGGAAGTTGTGGATGTTAAGCGAGGAGCTTAACATTGGAAATGGTGTTATGGTTATTTGATGACGGGTTGGGAGATTGGGACCATTTCACCTATGTAGTAATGTAGGTGCTTAATAAGCTAAGGTGATAGGTATTAATTGCGTAGTGCTTTAACCATGAGTTCAACCTCTCCTTGTTCTATGCCATGCATGACATAACTTTCCCACACTTGCTGAGTACCAACGGTACTCAAACTTGCATATTTGTTGGTTTAAATTGCTGCTCACGTCAAGGGGATGAGGTGGTGTTTAATGACCAAGACTTTGTACCCGAAGAAGGATTCTAGATTCATGGAGTCCCCCGGGCAACGCCTGTGATGGAGCCCACAAGAATAATATTCCGCTGATGTTTTATTTATATGTCATGAACTTATTATCGTCCATCGAGACATATGCTATTTAAGACTTATTTATATTCGACACCTGGCTTGTAATAAATGATGCTTCACTATTTGTCATCACATGTATGAGAAAATGATCCTGGCATACATGTGGTATTCACTCGGTTGTTCTTCGGAGAAACCGGGTGTGACAAATGATGATGAAAACATGATGATGTTAATGAGCTTGGAATCGGGGAGATCTGGGCAAGCTTGGTTCGTGGATGTTGCTGAATGAGATGGTGGTTTACTTGCCGTAGATCTAATGACCGGTTCATGCGAGAATATGCCAGGAAAACAGTGCCACCACAAGGCCAAGTATGGGTGCGGCTTAGCTGATTAATTAGGTGTGTTGTTAGCTTGTTATGGACCGTGGATGGCGCGGGGAATGGGAGTCGAGGAGGACTTCCCTGAGAACTGCATGGCAAAAGAGGGGGCCCGTGGGTGGGAGAATGGTGATTCGAGCCTGCCGGTGAATCCTCAGTGAGTCCATACATCTAGTAGCCCCTTTGTAAAGGCTATTTTGTGATCTCTTGGCCATACACCGGTCCATACTTGTGGGTAAAGTGGTGCCACCTCTGCAGAGTATAAAACTATCATGATAGCCGTGCATCCGGTCACAAGCACCTGGCCAACTTCCATGATTAGAGCGAAAACTTGGGATGGTTATTCGGTATGGTTATGGTATGGTCATTGGGATTGGTTTTGGGACTGTTTTGAGTCATGACATTGAGTTTTGTTTTGGTTATATGAATATGAGATGGTTATGAATATTATGAGCATGAGATGAAGTTGAGAAAGGTTAATGGCTGGTTGAAACATGATAAGTGGTGAATTATGATGAAGGAATGTTGCTGTTATAACATGGTTATGATGGGATTTGATAAGTGGTTTAGCTCCAATCTTCCGAAAGGTAGGTCGATTGAGGTGGATAACTCGACGTTGATGATCCGTGGCACTCGAGCAGTTCGAACACCCCTACAATCACTACACCACTGCTCCGTTGGTTATCAACTGTGCAACACACGCTTGACCTCGCCAAGAAGGCTAATCCCAGCAGGTGCAACCGAGAACACGAGCAAGAACGTAGAAGACGTGATCTGAAAATCACGAAGTTGGGGTTTCAAAAAAACCGTAGAACGGCGGCTGTTTATCTAAGCAAAACCGACGAATTTGGCCAGCGGCTACATTATTTAAAGGCTAGGGTTTGGCCATCAGACTGTGACACCCTCATTTCTGGTTTCTGCATGTATTCATGTTTCATGTAGAGAAAACATTTTAAAAGAAGTGGCAACGGAGAAAATAGCAAAAATATAGCCGAAAAAAGCCGAATCCAGTTCACAGAAAGCGCCGAAGATAACTCCCGCGGCTCGCTGGCCACGTGGCGTGTTTGGAGCTCATCCTTGCGAAGTGGGGAGAGGTCCGCCGCTAAACTGGCTACGTGGCAGGCTCAGGGCTCATCCCCGTGAAAAGGGGAGAGGCCCGACCCCGTGGGACATGTGTTGCCCCCGGAGCTAGCCTCTGCGGAGAAGCGAAGGCAGTTCTGCAGGACACATGTCACCTTCGGAGCTAGTCACTGCGGAAATCAGAGGACCAGTCGCGCGGGATACGTGTCGATCTCGGAGATCACCTCCGAGAGGTCCGGTCCTATTGGACACATGTCTACCTAGGAGCTCGTCTCGGAGGAAAAAGGGAGTGCGGCGCTACTTGAGGCGTGGCATTCACGGAGCTCGCCTCCGAAGAGAGGGAGGTCCGAAATGAATACGTGGCACACCCGGAGCTACCTCTGGAGAGAGGGAAGGTCCGGCACTGACACGTGGCGTGCACGGAGCCACCTCCGAATAGAGAGGAGGTCCCGACCGCCAGGATACGTGGCGCACGCGGAGCTCACCTCTGAAGGAGAGGGAGGTCTCGCTCGCTTGACACGCGGCACAACAGGAGCTCATCTCTGAGGAAAAGGGGAGATCAGGCCCTGGTAGAGACGTGGAGCTTTCGGAGCTCATCACCGTGGAGGTAATGAGTTCTGGAATGGTTTTTTGATTCTGTACGCGTAGAAATACCGGTACGGAGGAGAAACCGACCTGAATTCCACAATGTTACCGCACCAAATCAACTAAAGATAAGTTGTTAAGATTCAACGATAATCTGAACAGGACTCTTATTCGAAATACAATCAGATTAGGACTGTTCTTCTCCCGATTATAAATAGAACCCAGAACCTCTGGCCGAAACCACGAACTTCTTTTCCACCTTTTGAACCGACGACTTAGAGCCCTAGCCCCAACTCGCCGAGTAAAACCATCGCCGGAGTTCAGTCGAGGAAGATCGCCGGAAGGGAGCCCAACGATCTGTCTTGCTAAGAGAAGGACCCCGAGACCACGAAGAACGTAAGGTAGGTCTCCAATATCACCTTACGACATCATCGTGTTTTCCTTGCATCTGTTCTTCGATTCCTTTCGAACAGAAGCTTTCTAGTGGACAGATCACTTATTGATCGGGTTGATCTAAAGGACAAGATCATTGCCACGTCCACATTTGATCCGAACACCTCTTTTCATCATAAAACCATGCAAGAACACGTACAAACCGATCTAATAGAACTGATTATAGGATAGCATGCATATGCATCATCGCATCTAGTTAAAGTTTATGCATGATATTGATTGCTATGAATCTTGTATGTGCGTGATCCTGTATAGAAGGACAAGCTCAGACAGCTGTCTGCGACGAGCTGCAACAACAAGGTTTCGAGATCCAAGAGCAACCGAAACCGCAAGAACAAGGCAAGTGCCCCTTGACCATATTGATCCTATGTTATGGGAAAACTGTTTTGTTTTGCGAAAAGGTGTGTGTGCTGAGTCAAACGTGATGGGAAACCCTTTTATATGAGTTTACTAGCTTTGTTTAAACCACCCTTGTCGCCAGGGATGTTTATGAGTCGGGTATGGTTTTTTACTTTTAAGCTTCGCTGAGACCATGGGATTGGGAAGCGAGATAGATGTGTCTAGCTAACTGCACTCGTAATGATAATGAGAAAACTGATGTTATTAATGAACATGGATCGGAGGGAGATCTAGGCAAGACTGGGTTTGTGAATGAGGTAGCATGAGATGGTGGTTTACTTGCCGTAGATCTAAGGACCGGTTCATGCGAGCACATGCCAGGATAACAGTGCCACCACAAGGCCAAGTATGGGTGCGGCTTAGCTGACTAATTAGGTAAGTTGCTAGATTGTTATGGACCGTGGAAAGCGCAGGGAATGGGAGTCGAGTGAGGACTGCCTTGGGAATTGCATGGCACAAGAGGGGGCCTCTGGGTGGGAGAATTGGAGAATCTAGCCTGCCGGTGAAACCTTAGTGATTCCATACATCTAGTAGCCCCTTTGTAAAGGCTATTTTGTGATCTCTCGGCCATACACCGACGGTTGTGTACTGGTATAATGGAGGTTCTGCAGTCGCAGACGGGTGACGAAATCACAAACTTGTGGGTAAAGAGGTGCAAACTCTGCAGAGTCTAAAACTATCATGATAGCCGAGCTTACGGTCACGAGCGCCTGGCCAACTTCCATGATTAGTTGGGATGGTTATTGGTTGGGTTTTTTTGTTTGGTTTTCGGGACTGTTGAGTCCAGGTGATAAGATGGGTTGCATGACTGTTGAGTCATGGCAACAAGGTTGGTCTCGGTGTGAGACGAAGTTATTTATGAAATGGTAGCGAATACGAGATGGTATTCGTGAGATGGTAGTGAATACGAGGAGGTATTCATGAGCAAGAATGAGGTTGATTGATGTCTAGATGGGACATGGAAGGTAATGAACATAATGGAGGTATGATTGGTATTTTAATACATGTTAGGATTACATTCACTTAAAGATGAGTTGCTGTTTTATCGTTATTTTTGATAAATAACTTTGCTTTCTGCAATGAGCCTTTTTATACCTACCTTGTTATGAGCTACATATCATATTTTCCCGCACTTGCTGAGTACATCATTGTACTCAAACTTGCATTTTTATTTCATCATCAGCAACAGAAGAAGATTATTATGAAGATCAAGTGGAGCATCAGGCGTGTAAATCTGTTCTCAACCTTGCCTATGGGGAAGAAGTAGAGATGGAGCCACTGCTGCATAGAATTGCTTCCGCATTAGAATAAAGACTTCCGCTGTTAGATTAAGACTTCCACTGTGAGCATGAGTCCAAGACTCATGAGATATTGTAATAAACTCTGTTATTCATGGTTATATATATTCTGAATTCAGTTTGTGGAAAATATGTGTATGTGTGATGAACATCCTGGGCAGACATTTGCATTAGTTCTCAGTTCTGTCGTTTTCCACAAAATTGAGGACGTCACAGATTGGTATCAGAGCCACGGTTGAGGGTAGATTACATACCTAGATACAATCACAAGTTGACGGTAGGTTACACGCTTAGATAGATCACAGATTGGTATCAGACACAGACTGGTATCAACCTGCCACGGATAGATCACACAACCTAGATAGACACAGATTGGTAGCTAAGCCACGCTGACCATAGGTTGCAAGCCTAGGAGACGCCATAGTTGGATCACAAATTTGACATCACCCTAAGTCATATAGAACCCCCCCCATTGAACAAAGCCTTGAATAGGAGTTGTGTGAGCCCTTATGATGATTGTTTGTGATTATGTGCTTAGTGTGAGTTCTGGGACGTCTCAAAGAGTTGTCCATATCCACACACAAGTAGAAAGAGGTGTGAGATGCCTCGGCACTTGTTCACATCCTCTTATGGGCTAATATATATATAGTCCAACCCACCTTGATGCATATAGTTGAGGGAATCTACCTAACCTTCTAACCTTCTATTCTATTTTGATCTCTCTCACAGATGGTGAGAGGAAACGCCGGCCGAAGGAACGTCCGTGACAACCAAGAGGAGGGCCGATGAAGTTCCTGTTAACCCCGGAGCTGGTGAGAACCACCTGGAATGGTTGATGGCCATGCAGAACCAACTTATGCAAACCATGATTCAAACTTTGGGTCAGTTGCAGGCCAACAACAACACCCCCGCTCCGGCACCGCCGCCACCACCACCGCCGGCTCATAACAGACTGGGTGAGTTCATGAGGACTCGACCACCCACCTTTGCTCAAGCTAACGACCCCATGGAGGCCGACGACTGGTTGAAATCCATGGAGAAGAAGCTTGCCATAGTGCAGTGCGACTGAGAGAATGTTCTCTCTGCGTCGCACCAACTTATGGGAGCTGCCGCTGACTGGTGGGATGCCCTATGCAACGCTCATGTCGACCCGGAGACGATCACTTGGACTTAGTTCAAGGAGAGTTTCCGCTCTCATTACATCCCTGCTGGTGTAATGATGCTCAAGAGACAGGAGTTTGAAGGTCTCCGCCAAGGACAGAGAAGCGTGAATGAGTATCTCAAGAAGTTCACACAACTGTCCCGGTATGCCCCCGAAGATGTCAACTCAGACCAGAGGAAGCAATATCTGTTCATGAGAGGGTTGGACAATGAGATTCAGGTTCAGCTCCTCAACAATGACTACGCAAGCTTTCAGAAGCTGGTTGACAAGGCTATAGTAGTTGAAAGCAAGATCCAAGAGATCGAGCGAGAGTGCAAGAGGAAGATGCCATACCAGCCTCAAGGGAGCAACATACGACCTCGGTACATGCCCCCAGCTGCACCGCAGTATGGATCGACCGCTCCTGCATACCGCCCTAGTCAGCCACCACAGCAACGACCCATTGCACCAGCACCTCGTGTGCCCATGCCCTCTGTGCCCTGACCTAACATGGGCGCTCCTGTTCAAAATCCCCACCCCAACGTACCTGCTGCCATAGGCAACAGGGCATGCTTTGCATGCGGGGAAACAGGACACTTCGCGAGCCAGTGCCCGAGGAGAGGCCCTGGATAGCAAGGCAACGTGCCCAAGCAGAACCCGTGACCAAACGGAGGGGACAATCAAGGAAACCGAGGACAGCAGAACTATGCTCACGGCAACGTGAACCATATCTTTACTGAGGAAGCACAACAGGCTGAGGACGTCGTAATTGGTATGTTCCTTGCCAACTCCAACCCAGCCACCATTTTATTTGATTTTGGAGCATCACATTCCTTCATATCATCCAAGTTTGTTGCCAAGCATAATCTACCCATATCACACTTAAAATGTGCTATGTTAGTTAATTCTCCCGGAGGAGAGATGAGGACTAATATAATATGTCCGAAAGTAAGCCTTAAAATAAGGTGGGTAGACTTCCTTGCCAACCTCATTGTCTTGGATTCCCAAGGGATTGACATGATACTCGGGATGGATTGGCTAAGCAAGCACAACGGGGTAATCCAATGTGCTGAAAGAAGCATGTAGTTGACAAATGAGCACGGTATTCGTGTCGAGTTTGAGTCAGCCCAACAAAAAACTGAAAAGGCAATCTTGAACCACGTCGAAGGAGCAACATTGCACAGCATTCCAGTGGTTCAAGAATTCTTGGACGTGTTCCCAGAGGAGCTTCCAGGTATGCCCCCTGATCGGGACATTGAGTTTGCCATTGATTTGGTACCCAGAACTGCACCCATAGCAATGAGACCCTATAGGATGCCCGTCAATGAACTAGTAGAACTCAAGAAGCAAATTTAGGAGCAGTTGGAGAAGGGTTTTATATATCCAAGCTCGTCACCATGGGGAGCTCCTGTGCTCTTCGTAGACAAGAAGGATGGAACCCAAAGGATGTGCGTGGACTATAGGTCTCTCAACGAGGTGACAATCAAGAATAAATACCCTATGCCCCGTATAGAGGACCTATTCGACCAAATGAAAGGAGCCCGAGTGTTCTCGAAGATTGATCTTCGGTCGGGATACTTCCAGCTGAAGATTAAGCCCTCTGATATACCCAAGACTGCCTTTCAAACACGGTATGGTTCGTATGAATATACCGTCATGTCTTTTGGGTTAACAAATGCACCCGCATACTTCATGTACCTCATGAACAAGGTTTTAATGGAGTACATGGATAAGTTCATCGTGGTTTTCATTGACGACATTATGGTGTATTCAAAAAGTAAGGAGGAGCATGAAGAACATTTGAAATTGACCTTGCAGAAAATGCGTGAGCATAAATTGTATGCCAAGCTTAACAAGTGTCAATTTTGGCTAAAGGAAATATCGTTCCTAGGCCACATTATCTCTGAAGAAGGGATATCGGTTGATCCTGGAAAAGTGAGAGATGTTCTAAAGTGGGACCAACCGCAAAGCGTGAGGGATATTCGGAGTTTTCTTGGGATGGCTGGATACTACCAACGCTTCATCAAGGACTTCTCTAAGATAGCAAAGCCTATGACGGAGTTGCTAACGAAGGGAAAAGTCTTTAAATGGACACCAGCATGCCAAGAAAGTTTTGAGGAACTCAAGAAAAGGCTAACCACAGCGCCGGTTTTGGTATTGCCGGATGTAAGCAAGAGCTTTGACATATATTGTGACGCATCTAGACAGGGGCTCGGATGTGTGCTCATGCAAGAAGGACGAGTGGTAGCCTATGCCTCATGACAATTAGAGAAGCACGAGCTTAATTATCCTACACAGGACTTGGAGCTGGCAGCGGTAGTGCACGCATTGAAAATTTGGAGACATTATATCTTTGGTCATCGATGTGAGATCTATATGGATCATAAAATCCTCAAGCATATATTTACACAAACGGACTTGAATTTGAGTCAACGTAGATGGTTGGAAATCATCAAGGATTACGATGTTGGAATCAACTACCACCCTGGGAAGGCCAATGTAGTAGCTGATGCATTGAGCCGGAAGGGAGCATGTCACCAACTCACGGCTCGGGAGCTACCACCGGAACAACGTAAGGAGTTCGAACGGTTACACCTCGGATTCTTAAACAACATGGAAATGATGGAGATCCACTCTTCATTGGAGCAAGAGATAAGAGACGGCCAAGCAACGGATGATGAGATCAAGGAGACCAAGGAAAGGATCCGACAAGGAATGGAGAAGGATTTCAAAGAAGATGAGAAGGGTACGCTTTGGCTAGGAAAAAAGGATTTGCGTGCCTAACATGAAGCACATCCGTGACATGATATTAAAAGAGGCACATGATTCACCTGGTTCCATACATCCCAGAAGTACCAAAATGTACAAGGACTTGAAGACTTGTTATTGGTGGGATGGTATGACAAGGGATATAGCAGAATACGTTGCCCTATGCGACACATGCCAACTGGTGAAGGCCGAACATCAAAGACCCGCTGTATTGTTGCAACCCTTGAAGGTACCCGAGTGGAAGTGGGAGGACATCAGTATGGATTTCATCGTTGGATTGCCACGTACTCAGTCGGGTTATGACTATATCTGGGTTATCGTTGACCGATTGACGAAAACCGCCCATTTTCTCCCTGGAAGGGCCAAGTACAACGTTGCACAATTAGCCGAGTTGTACATGGAGCTCTTTGTGTGCTGCCATGGAGTCCCGAGGAGGATAGCCTCTGATCGAGGTTCTCAGTTTACCTCTAGATTCTTGGGGAAGCTACAGAAAGCTATGGGTACACGATTGGATTTTAGCTCCGCCTATCACCCACAAACCGATGGGCAAACCGAAAGGACAAATAAAATTTTGGAGGACATGTTGAGAGCTTGCGCCTTGAAACGTGGGCGTAGTTGGGATAGGAGTTTACCGTACGCCGAATTCTCCTATAACAACAGCTATAAAGCTAGCTTGAAGATGTCGCCTTTCGAAGCATTGTACGGTAGACGGTGTAGAACACCACTTTTTTGGAACGAAACCGGAGAGAACCAGGTGTTTGGACCCGAGGTGCTACAAGAAGCTGAAAAGCAAGTCCAAACGATACGGGAGAACTTAAGGGCTGCTCAGTCACGACAGAAAGGCTATGCGGACAATAGGCGAAGGAAGTTGACTTTCGAAGTAGGAGACTTCGTATTCCTTAAGGTATCGCCTATCCGTGGCCAACAACGTTTCAACGTCGAAGGCAAGCTAGCACCTCGCTACATCAGACCATTTAAGATTTTGGACAAGCAAGTAGAAGTAGCCTATCAACTAGAGCTCCCAACATATCTCTCCGACGTACATGACGTGTTTCATGTATCCCAGCTCAAGAAGTGATTGAGAGTACCAGAGGAGCAAATACCAATGGAAGAGCTTGAACTTCAAGAGGACCTGACTTATATGGAGCACCATGTCCGAATTTTGGACGTAAAGGAAAGGGTCACCAGGAACAAAGTGATCCGATGGTGCAAGCTAAAATGGAGCCATCACACCGAAGCTGAAGCTACATGGGAGCGTGAAGAAGACATCAAGGCAGAATTTCCTCATCTATTCTCTACCAACGAATCTTGAGGGCGAGATTCAATTTAAGGGGGGTAGATTTGTGACACCCTCATTTCTTGTTTCTGCATGTATTCATGTTTCATGTAGAGAAAACATTTTAAATGAAGTGGGAACGGAGAAAATATAAAAAAGATAGCCAAAAAGAGCCGAATCCAGTTCACAGAAAGCGCCGAAGATAACTCCCGCGGCTCGCTTGCACTTCCTCCCGTACAAAGCTTCAAACGGCGACATCTACATACTAGCTTGATAGCTGTTGTTATAGGAAAACTCCGCATACGGTAAGTTCTTGTCCCAACTCCTATTGTTTTTGAGTGCACATGCCCTCAGCATATCTTCAAGGATCTGATTGGTTCTCTCCGTCTGCCCGTCAGTTTGGGGATGATAGGCAGAACTAAAGTTCAGATGGGTTCCCATGGTTTCGTGCAACTTCTGGCAGAACCTTGAGGTGAACTGTGTCCCTCGATCCGACACAATCTTCTTTGGCACTCCATGGTAACACACGATCCTTGACATGTACAACTCTGCCAATTTGGATCCGCTGTAGCTTTCTTTCACGGGGATGAAATGAGCTACCTTGGTTAGCCTATCAATGATGACCCATATCGAATCATATCCTGATTGGGTCCTAGGCAATCCCACGATGAAATCCATGCTGATTTCTTCTCATTTCCATTTAGGCACTTTGAGTGGTTGCAATAATCCCGCGGGTCATTGATGTTCTGCTTTCACCAACTGACATGTGTCACATAGGGCAACATGTTTCGCGACATCTCGCTTCATGCCATAACACCAATACCTGCTCTTGAGGTCCTGGTACATTTTCGTACTCCCAGGAGGAATGGAATAGTCAGAATCATGAGCCTCCTTCAGAATCAATTGACAGATCTCCTTTACTTCTGGCACACAGATTCTTTTGCCGTGCCACACCGTTCCTTGTTCATCCTCTCTAAAACCAGGAGCTTTATTTTCCTTGATGAGTTGTCTGATCTCTTGTATCTTCTCGTCTTTCTTTTGACCCTCGCGGATGTCTCGCTCGAGTGTGGAGTCCACTTCCATGGAGATGGCTTCACCACTATTTACCAGGCATAGATTGAGCCTCATAACCTCGTCCTTCAATTCTGCAGGCATGTCCTTCAAGCTCAACTTATTGACCTGGCACTTTCCGACTTAAAGCATCGGCCACGACGTTTGCTTTCCCAGGATGATAGTTGATGCCCACATCAAAGTCACTGATTAGCTCTAACCATCTCCTTTGTTTGAGGTTGAGGTCTGGCTGTGTGAAAATGTACTTCAAACTCTTATGATCCGTATATATCTCGATCCTCTTCCCCATCAAATAGTGCCGCCAAATTTTCAACGCGTGTACCACTGCGGCTAGTTCTAGGTCATGTGTAGGATAGTTCTTCTCGTGCTTCCGGAGCTGCCGGGATGCATAAGCCAAGACATGCCCTTCTTGCATGAGAACACATCCCAACCCGTTACCAGAGGCATCGCATTACACCGTAAAGTTCTTCTGCATATCTGGCATAACTAGCACTGGGGCTGTTGTCAATCTCTTCTTTAGCTCATGAAAACTCGTCTCGCACTGTGGCGTCCAGGTGAATGTGATTCCCTTCTCCAACAGTTTGGTGAGGGGTCTCGAGATCTTGGAGAATCCCTCAATAAACCGTCGATAGTATCCAGCCAATCTCAAAAAGCTTCGAACTTCCCCGACATTCTCAGGGGTCTTCCACTTCTGTATATCCTCGATTTTGGCAGGATCCACGGAGATTCCTCCCTCTAAGATTATATGTCCTAAGAAGGGAACTCTGTTCAGCCAAAACTCACACTTGCTCAGCTTGGCATATAGTTGGTGTTCTCTCAGCCTCTGCAACACCAACCTTAGATGTTTCTCATGTTCTTCTTCATCTTTGGAGAAGACGAGAATGTCATCTATGAAAACCACCACAAATTTGTCCAAATATTCCATGAATACCTTGTTCATGAGATACATGAAGTATGCCGGGGCGTTAGTTAGCCCGAAAGGCATGACGGTGTATTCATACAGTCTGTACCGAGATACGAAAGCTGTCTTGGGAATATCAGTTTGCCTTATCTTGAGTTGGTGGTATCCCGACCTGAGATCAATTTCCGAGAACACACAAGCGCCCCTCAACTGATCAAACAAGTCTTCAATGCGGGGTAATGGTACTTGTTCTTGATGGTTACTGTTAGACACTGTGATTATGTGTGTGTCACAGGGGCATATTAGTCATTAGTGAGGGATTAGGGTTAGGGGTAATTCGGTCATTTCCCCTCACCTAATCCCTCTATATAATGGACCCTGTACCCTCATGATGTATTCATCCCATTCAGTCCAGATTTATCCCTCTAATATGGTATCAGCTAGGTAATCAAGGATTAGGGCTTAACCCTAATCCTCTTCCCCTGATGGCTGTGCCACCGCCGCCGCCACAGCCCCTCCACAGCGCCGCCGCTGCAGCGGCCCTGCGCCGCCGCTGCAGCGGCTCTGCCCAGCCACCGCCACTGCAGCGGCCCTGCGCCGCCGCCGCCTTCGCCGGCGCGCCACCCACAGGAGCAGCAGCCGCCGCCGAGGCGCCACGCCTCCACGCAGCCGTGACGCCCGCGGTGGCTGCTGCTGCCGCCGCACCATTTGCCTCCACTGCTCCCAACCACGCCGCGGCGCCCAGGGCCGGGCCGGCCGCTGGCGCCGCCGCCGCCAGCACCCCAGTCGCACCGCCCGCTGGGACCGCCACAGCTGCGCCCCTCGCCGACGCTTTCGTGCCGCCTGGCGCAGCAGCCGCCGCCGCTGGCGCGTCTCCAGCCCGCGCAGCTCCGCCCTGGGCCGCAGCGTCCTGGGCTGCCACCAGATCTGCGCGCCGGGCCGCTGGTGCCGCCGCCGCCAGCGCCCCAGTCGCGCTGCCCGCCGCCGCCTCGGGGAGGGCTGGCGCGGCCGCCACTGCCCCCTGGCCAGATGCCGCCGCGTCACCACCCTGGGCCACCGCACAGCCACATCTGGCCACCACCGCCCATCCAGCCCTCAGCGCTGCCACCCTCGAGCCGAGCTCGCTGCTTCCGTCTGGCCCGCCGCCGTCGCCTCTGCAGCACCCCACGACAGCGCCGCTGCTTGGCCCGCAGCAGCTGTAGACGCCCCTTGCGCCGTCAGCCCTGCAGCCCCCCACAACGGCGCCACCTGGCCCGCAGCCGCCACTGCACCATGGGACGCCGCTCTGGGAGGTGCTCCTCGGCCGACATCGACTGGTGTACCTGGATCGGCTGTTGCCTACTCGCTTGGCACGACCGTCGAGGGTCCACGCGTGTTGTCTTCCTTCCCGGCGCCACCACCGCCAGGGCATGTCGCGACCCGTTCAACACCGTCGGTCTACCTGCGGGGTCTCACGCCGTCTGGCCCTGACTGCGTGGTAGACTCCGGTGCCTCCTACCACACCACCCCTGACGTCGGTATCCTCTCCTCTACCCGCCCTTCCCGTCCCTCTGATCCTTCATCTATCGTTATTGGGAATGGGTCGACTCTCCCAGCCACCTCAGTAGGTGACTCGGGTTCGCCGGATTCGTTTCAGCTACGTGATGTTCTTGTTGCCCCTGACATCATTCAACATCTTCTTTCCGTTCGTCGTTTTACTACTGACAACCATGTTTCCCTTGAGTTTGATCCTTATGGTGTAACTGTGAAGGATCTTACTACTCGACGCTTTCTTTTTCGCTGTGATAGTACGGGTCCCCTGTACACGATGCGTCTTCCTGCTTCCGCTCCGCCTCTTGCCCTGACTACGACAGCATCTTCGACCATTTGGCATCGACGGCTTGGCCACCCCGGTGTTGATGCTTTGTCGAAGTTGTCTGGTAGTTCAGCGATTTCGTGTACTCGGGGTACTCATGAGTCTCTTTGCCATGCTTGTCAGTTGGGTCACCATGTTCGACTTCCTTTTCCGCACTCTGTCACTCGTGTCGAGCACACATTCGATTTGATTCATTGTGATCTTTGGACTTCACCTGTTCTTAGTGTCTCTGGATGCAAGTATTACTTGGTGGTCGTGGATGATTTTTCGCACTATTCGTGGACTTTTTCCTTGCAACAGAAGTCTGATACTTTCGGTACACTTTCTCACTTCTTCGCTTGGGTGTCCACCCAGTTTGGGCGCACAATTCGTGCGGTCCAGTGCGACAACGGGCGCGAATTTGACAACTCTACGTTCCGTGACTTTCTGCTTTCTCGCGGTGTTCAGTTACGCATGTCATGTCCGTACACTTCCCCCCAGAACGGCAAGGCTGAGCGCATGATTCGGACCACCAACGACGTCATGCGCTCCCTGATGTTTCAGGCTTCTACCCCTGCTCGCTACTGGCGGAGGCGCTTCACACTGCCACCTACCTCATTAATCGCCTTCCTACTAAGGCGACTAGTGCTCCCACCCCCCACTTCGCTTTGTTCGGCACCCACCCTCTTTACGACCATCTTCGGGTCTTCGGGTGCGCTTGCTACCCGAACCTCTCTGCCACAGCTCCCCATAAGGTTGCGCCTCGTTCGACTCAGTGTGTTTTCCTTGGGTACTCACCTGACCATAAAGGGTACAGGTTCCTTGACCCCACCACCCGTCGTATCTTGATCTCCCGACACGTCGTCTTCGACAAGTCTTCCTTTCCCTTTTTCACCCCGTCCTCTGACTCCGTCACTGAGTTGGATTCCCTCTTCTCTACTGACCCCGAGGCCGCTCCTGTACAGCGACCTTGTCGGTTACCTCTTGCAGGTTACCCACCCGCTACGCCACGCATGACTTCGGCGTCTTCCACGCCACCTGTTGTGCCTTACGTGGCCCCGGCGTCCCTGACGCCACTTGCTGCGCCACGCGCGGCACCGGCGTCCCTGACGCCATCGGGTGCGCCACGCGCGGCACCGACGTCCCTGACACCACCGGCTGCGCCACGCGCGGCCTCGGCGCCCCCGACGTCACCCACTGCAGCACGCGCGGCCCCGGTGTCCCCGACGACGCCTGCTGCGCCAATCGCGGCCTCTGCGTCCCCGACGTCGACTACTTCGCCACGCACGGCCTCAGCTTCCCCGACATCACCTGCAGCAAGCCCGACGTCACCAGACGCACCAGGAGCAGCACCGACGATGACTTCTCGCTTTGCTGACCCCGTACTTGCCTACCAGCGATGAGCACGGGGGGGCGGCCCTACTCCATCTGCACCACGTGTGGCCCCGAGACGAGAGAAGGTCGCTGTATCTGAGCGCCCGGTGTACAACCCTCCTCTTCTCCACAGGGATCCTGGTCACGTCCACCCGATGGTGACTTGACGTGCATCCGGGTGTCTTCGTCCAGTTGAGCGCTTCACCGGAGCTGCCTTCTCGTCGACTACTTCTCCACCGACCGACTCTTCTTCGATATCACCCATACCTACTTCCGTGCGTAGCGCCCTCGCCGACCCTCACTGGCACCGCGCTATGGAGGAAGAGTATGAGGCTCTGCTTGCCAACCGGACCTGGGACCTGGTTCCCCGTCCTGGTCGTGGCAATGTTGTCACGGGCAAGTGGGTGTTCACGCACAAGAAGAAGGCGGACGGTACCTTGGAGAGGTACAAGGCTCGGTGGGTACTCCGGGGTTTCACTCAGTGCCCTGGAGTCGACTACGACGAGACCTTCAGCCCGGTGGTAAAGACGGCGACGGTTCATACCGTTCTGTTGCTGGCTCTCTCAGGTTCTTGGCCTGTCCACCAGTTGGACGTCAAGAATGCCTTCCTCCACGGTACACTGACCGAGACGGTGTACTGCAGTCAGCCGGCAGGGTTTGTTGATTCAGCTCACCCAGACATGGTCTGTAAGCTGAATAAATCCCTATACGGACTGAAGCAGGCACCGCGAGCCTGGTATAGCCGGTTCGCCTCCTTCTTGGTCTCACAGGGGTTCGTCGAAGCTAAGTCGGACACTTCGCTGTTTGTCTATCGACGTGGCAGTGACACTGCCTACCTCCTACTGTACGTCGATGACATTGTACTAACAGCGTCTAGTCCCGCTCTGCTTCGGCGCACCATTTCTGCTTTACAGCAGGAGTTCGCTATGAAGGACCTGGGCCGTCTTCACCACTTCCTCGGCATTGCGGTCGAGGACCGACCAGGCGGCTTATTCCTTCACCAGCGACAGTACTGCCTGGATATCCTCCAGCGAGCGGGCATGACCGAGTGCAAGTCTTGCTCCACTCCAGTGGATACTCAGGCGAAGCACTCCGCTACCGACGGGACACCCGTCTCTGACCCCACTACTTACAGGAGTCTTGCAGGTGCTCTTCAGTACCTCACCTTCACCAGGCCGGATATCTCGTATGCAGTTCAGCAGGTGTGCTTCCATATGCATGACCCGAGGGAGCCGCACCTCACCGCTGTGAAGCGGATTCTTCGGTACCTACGAGGTACTCTCGACTACGGCCTCCTCCTTCGACGTGACACGGCCTCCGAGCTGGTCGTGTACACCGATGCTGACTGGGCTGGCTGCCCGGACACACGACGTTCTACTTCTGGGTATGCCGTCTTCCTGGGCGGTAACCTCGTCTGCTGGTCCTCGAAGCGACAGCCCGTGGTGTCGCGTTCGAGTGCTGAGGTGGAGTATCGCGCCGTGGCTAACGGCGTAGCTGAGGCCTCCTAGATCCAGCAGTTGCTTCAGGAGCTCCACACTTCCGTCGCCAGGAGCACCCTCATCTACTGCGACAACGTCAGCGCCGTGTACCTCTCCACCAACCTGGTCCAGCATCAGCGCACAAAACATGTGGAGATCGACCTCCACTTTGTTCGTGAGCGGGTTGCACGCGGCGAGATTCGGGTACACCATGTCCCGACGACGACGCAGTTCGCTGACATCTTCACGAAGGGCCTCCCGTCGTCGCTGTTCTCCGAGTTTCGGTCCAGTCTCAACATCTGCAGTGGCTAGATGTTGTGACTGCGGGGGGGTGTTAGACACTGTGATTATGTGTGTGTCACAGGGGCATATTAGTCATTAGTGAGGGATTAGGGTTAGGGGTGATTCAGTCATTTCCCCTCACCTAATCCCTCTATATAATGGACCCTGTACCCTCATGATGTATTCGTCCCATTCAGTTCAGATTTATCCCTCTAATAGTTACCTCATTCAAGGCACGGTAATCCATGCATAACCTTTGGGTTCCGGCCTTCTTGGGCACAAATATCACCGGAGCTCCCCATGGTGAGGAACTAGGACGAATATACCCTTTCTCCGTCAATTCTCTCAAATGATCCTTGAGTTCTTCTAGCTGCTTGGAGTCCATCCGATAAGGTCTCTTGTATATCGGGGCTGTTCTAGGCACTAGCTCAATTGCGAATTCCACTTCACGATCGGGAGGCATACCTGCCAACTCCTCCGGAAAAACGTCTGGATATTCCCTGATAATTCGGATCTCCTCCACTTTCACCTCAACTTGATTTAATTGAACATCCCTCCTAGGCTCTTGTATTGTTATAAACTTTACTTTTGTGCCACTAGGGTGCGTTAGTTCCACCGTTCTGGTTGAACAATGGATGATTCCCTTATGTCTAGTCAACCAGTCCATACCCAAAATAATATCGATCCCTTGGGAATCTATCACTATGAGGTTAGCAGTAAACACTACCCCATTAATGTCTAGATTCACCTTGGGACACACTTGTCTTGTCCTTATTTCTCCACCTTGTCACACCCGGTTTTTCCGAAGAACAACCAAGTGAATATCACATGTATGCCAGGATCATTTTCTCATACATGTGATGACAAATAGTGAAGCATCATTTATTACAAGCCAGGTGTCGAATATAAATAAGTCTTACATCGCAGATGTCTAGATGGACAATAATAAGTTCATCACAAATAAACAAACAAGCAGCGGAAAAATTATTCTTGAGGGCCCCATCACAGGCGTTGCCCGGGGGTCTCCATGAACCTAGAAACCTTCTTCGGGTCCAAAGTCTTGATCATTATACACCATCTCATTATTTTGACCTGAGCAGCAATATAAACCAACAAATATGCAAGGTTGAGTACCAATGGTACTCAGCAAGTGTGGGAAAATTATATCATGCATGGGTAGAACAAGGAGAGGTTGAACTCATGGTCAAAGCACTACGCAATTAATACCTATCACCTTAGCTTATTAAGCACCTACATTACTACACAAGTGAAATGGTCCCAATCTCCCATACCATCATCATAATCAAATAACCATAACATCATTTCCAATATTAAGCTCCCCGCTTAACATCCACAACTTCCAAATCCATCACTCCTCTAATCATGAATAAGTCCAAGCCGCTCTTGACCGTGAGCACGGCTGTCATGACAGTTTTGTCTCTGCAGAGTTTGTACCACTGTACCCACATGTAGTGATTTCATCCCCCGTTGCCGGGTGGACTAAAAGAACCTCCATTATGCCATTGGCTACGAACCACATTCACACTTCCCAGGTGTGTAGCGAGGAGATCACTACGAAGCCTTTACAAAGGGATTCCCGACGAGCGTGGGCCCACTGAGGTTTCACCCCTAACAGCATACAAGAGGCTCCAACCCCGCTGCAGTGGCCCCCTCTTGAGCCTTGCGGTTCATATGGTAGTCCAGCTGACACCTACTCCCCGCACCATCCAACACACCCATACTACGCCGGGGATACACATAATTAATTGGCCAAGCTGCCCCATCTCAGCATGTGGTTGGCACTGTAAAGCCAGGTTACATGCTCCATGAACCGTTCCTTAGGATCCAGGCAAGTACTAAACGCAAACCCGAGTCTCGTGCACCCAGCACACAACCAAAACATCCAACTTGCCTTGATCCCTACCTCTGCATAACTCACAATATCTCATTCAAGAGTATTTTCCTCTACATAAATGTGTTCTTTATTATGAAATTAGTAATATACATCATCTAAAAAGAATAGGTTCTGATCCTAAATAATTTAATAACATATTTTGACCTTTGCCTCTGATGTAAACTATTTCACAATTATTTTCCCTATTTTCTAAAACTATTCATTACCTAAAAATGTGTCCCTAAATGTGAATAATAAACTAAACAGATTCAATTTAGCCCAAAATATGTTTTTATCTCACTCCAAAGTTTTCTAAATACTGAGAAAGTCTTTAATTAAATTTTGACAATATGTTTGTCCCACTTTTTAATTTTTAAACACTAGCAACATATTCAATTTCCTAAATTAAATACTAAACAGGGCTAAAAAGTTAAACTTACCCCACTACAGGGTCTATAATATTATTTTCAGAATTTCTAGGGGTCTAGCTACACTTATCAGAGGTGTTTTTCCTAATTTTTATTAAGTCCAGGGGCTAAAACTGATTTTTAAATGAATTTACATGATTTTCTGAAGTTCCAGGGACTAGATCAGAAGTTTCCGGGGCTAGCTCTTATTTCCCGAGAACCCCAGGGGGTAGCACGTAAGATTTCCAGTCTTTATAACGCGGGGCTAACGTGGACCGTCCGATTTTAAACCGACGGCTGAGATTATAACGTCGAACCGGTACGTGGAGATTTAAACCCTACCGTGCAATTTAAAATAAACGGCACACAAGCAGCCACGTCGCTCTGATCGAACGCGGGCGGCGCTGCCGGCGGCGCACGGTGGCGGGAAGCGGCGATCTCGCCTGAGACTTTCGGATCTTCGGGAATTCTTCCTAGAACTGTGATTTTATGGCATAGATCGGTGGAGGGGAGGTCGGGGATCTCACCTCGGGGGTTTTCTTGAGCTCGGAGGTCCTGGAAGGTGATCGGCGACGAGGTCCGAGGCAAAACCACGGCGAAGCTCGTCGGCGCTGCGTTTACACCGCAAATCACCGAGTTTTCTGCACCTGCAAGGTTCCCTGGAGGCGGTGGATCAAGACCAGCGAGTTAGATCGGAAATTCCGAGCTTAGATCGGCCAGAATTCGCCGGAGAAGCCTCGGTTCTCACCGGAGTAAAAATCGGCGATCGTGGGGGGAAAACAGAACGAGGCCGGGGTTTTTATAGACGGGGGAGGGCGGCGGGGTGGTTTAGATCATGTCCTCGTCGCTTACGAACAGAATTCACCGGGGATACGCTGAAATCCCGATCGGTTTTGATTCGGGTGCGGGGGAGTCCGGCGCTGTCGCGAGGTAGACGAAGATCGGGTGGGTCCCGCCTGTCAGCGTGATGAAGCAGCGCGCGGCGCTGCGGGCTGGCGCGGGCGCTGGCTGGGCCGGCTGGTGGGTTTCGGCCCACTGGCCGGTTTTTTTCTGTTTTCTCTTTTTCTTTTTCTATTTCTTTTCTGATTTGAGTTTAATTTGAATTCCACTTTGAATTTGAACTTTTGCAAAACATGCAACACGTCCAAAAATTTTTAAATTCCCCTCTTAACATGATTTAGGGTTTTGAATCAAAATTTTGGGGTGTTACAGCTCTACCCCCCTTAAAAGAAATCTCATCCTCGAGATTGGTGTTTCTAAGAAAACAATTCCAGAAATTGTGCCTTGAGCTCATCTTCCCGCTCCCAGGTGGCTTCCTCTTCTGAGTGATGCTTCCACTGCACCTTGCACATCCGGATTCTTTTATTTCTGGTGAGGCGTTCCATTGTCTCCAAAATCTTGTATGGTTGCTCGGCATAAGACAAATCCTCAGCTACGTTCACTTCATTCATGGGTAACACCTCTTCAGGCGTCCTCAGGCATTTCTTGAGTTGTGTCACATGGAATACATTGTGCACATCCGATAGATGAGCCGGTAACTCCAGTTGATACGCCACTTCACCTTTCCTTTCCAAAACTTGAAAGGGTCCGATGTATCGAGGTGACAACTTCCCTTTCACCTTGAACAGACGAAGTCCTCTGATAGGGGACACCTTGAGATAGACATAGTCCCCCACGTTGAAAACGAGCTCTCTTCTTCGCACATCGGCATAGCTCTTTTGGCGTGTCTGTGCTATCCTCAAGTTATTGCGAATTTCCCTCACCTTCGCCTCGGCTTCTTGTAGTACTTCGGGACCAAACACTTTACTTTCCCCTGTTTGGTTCCAAAATAGGGGAGTTCTGCACTTTCTCCCGTACAAGGCTTCAAACGGTGACATCTTCATACTAGCTTGATAGCTGTTGTTATAGGAAAACTCCGCATACGGTAAGTTTTTGTCCCAACTCCGATTGTTTTGGAGTGCACCTGCCCTTAGCATATCTTCAAGGATCTGATTGGTTCTTTCCGTCTGCCCGTCGGTTTGGGGATGATAGGCAGAACTAAAGTTTAGATGGGTTCCCATGGTTTCGTGCAACTTCTGCCAGAACCTTAAGGTGAACTGTGTCCCTCGATCTGACACAATCTTCTTTGGCACTCCATGGTAACACACGATCCTTGACATGTACAGCTCTGCCAATTTGGATCCGCTGTAGCTTTCTTTAACGAGGATGAAATGAGCTACCTTGGTTAGCCTATCAATGATGACCCATATCGAATCATATCCTGATTGGGTCCTAGGCAATCCCACGATGAAATCCATGCTGATTTCTTCCCATTTCCATTCAGGCACTTTGAGTGGTTGCAATAATCCCGCGGGTCGTTGATGTTCTGCTTTCACCAACTGGCATGTGTCACATAGGGCAACATGTTCCGCGACTCGCTTCATGCCATAGCACCAATACCTGCTCTTGAGGTCCTGGTACATCTTCGTACTCCCAGGATGAATGGAATAGTCGGAATCATGAGCCTCCTTCAAAATCAATTCACGGATCTCCTTTACTTCTGGCACACAGATTCTTTTCCCGTGCCACACCGTTCCTTGTTCATCCTCTCTAAAACCAGGAGCTTTATTTTCCTTGATGAGTTGTCTGATCTCTTGTATCTTCTCGTCATTCTTTTGACCTTCGCGGATGTCTTGCTCTAGTGTGGAGTCCACTTCCATGGCGATGGCTTCACCACTATTCACAAGGCATAGATTGAGCCTTATAACCTCATCCTTCAATTCTGCAGGCATGTCCTTCAAGCTCAACTTATTGACCTGCACTTTCCGACTCAAAGCATCGACCACGACGTTTGCTTTCCCAGGATGATAATTGATACCTACATCAAAGTCATTGATTAGATCTAACCATCTCCTTTGTCTGAGGTTTAGATCTGGCTGTGTGAATATGTACTTCAAACTCTTATGATCCGTACATATCTCGGTCCTCTTCCCCATCAAATAGTGCTGCCAAATTTTCAACGCGTGTACCACTGCGGCTAGTTCTAGGTCATGTGTAGGATAGTTCTTCTCGTGCTTCCGAAGCTGCCGGGATGCATAAGCCACGACATGCCCTTCTTGCATGAGAACACATCCCAACCCATTTCCAGAGGCATCGCAGTACACAGTAAAGTTCTTCTGCATATCTCGCATAACTAGCACTGGGGCTGTCGTCAATCTTTTCTTTAACTCTTGAAAACTCGTCTCGCGCTGGGGCGTCCATGTGAATGTGATTCCTTTCTCCAACAGTTTGGTGAGGGGTCTTGAGATCTTAGAGAATCCCTCAATAAACCGTCGATAGTATCCAGCCAATCCCAAGAAGCTTCGAACTTCCCCGACATTTTCAGTTGTCTTCCACTTCTGTATGTCCTCGATTTTGGCGGGATCTACGGAGATTCCTCCCTCCGAGATTATATGTCCTAAGAAGGGAACTCTCTTCAGCCAAAACTCACACTTACTCAACTTGGCATATAGTTGGTGTTCTCTTAGCCTCTGCAACACCAACCTTAGATGTTTCTCATGTTCCTCTTCATTTTTGGAGAAGACGAGAATGTCATCTATGAAAACCACCACAAATTTGTCCAGATATTCCATGAATACCTTAGTCATGAGATACATGAAGTATGCCGGGGCATTAGTTAGCCCGAAAGGCATGACGGTGTATTCATACAGTCCGTACCGAGATACGAAAGCTGTCTTGGGAATATCAGATTGCCTTATCTTGAGTTGGTGGTATCCCGACCTGAGATCAATTTTCGAGAACACACAAGCTCCCCTCAACTGATCAAACAAGTCTTCAATGCGGGGTAATGGGTACTTGGTCTTGATGGTTACCTCATTCAAAGCACGGTAATCCATGCATAACCTTTGGGTTCCGTCCTTCTTGGGCACAAATATCACCGGAGCTCCCCATGGTGAGGAACTAGGACGAATATACCCCTTCTCCGTCAATTCTCTCAAATGATCCTTGAGTTCTTCTAGCTGCTTGGAGTCCATCCGATAAGGTCTTTTGTAAATTGGGGCTGTTCCAGGTACTAGCTCAATTGCGAATTCCACTTCACGATCGGAAGGCATACCTGGCAACTCCTCCGGAAAAACATCTGGATATTCCCTGATGGTCCTGATTTCCTCAACTTTCACCTCAACTTGATTTAATGTCCCTCCTAGGCTCGTGTATTGTTATGAACTTTACTCTTGTGCCACTTAGGGTGAGTTAGTTCAACCGTTCTGGTCGAACAATGGATGATTCCTTTATGTTTGGTCAACCAATCCATGCCCAAAATAATATCGATCCCTTGGGAATCTATCACTATGAGGTTAGCAGTAAACACTACCCCATTAATGTCTAGATTCACCTTGGGACATACTTGTCTTGTCCTTATTTCTACACCTGGAGAGTTTACAGCTAGCATATGGTTCATTTGTGTGGTTGCTAGGTCGTGCTTCTTAACAAACCCTTGAGCAATGAACGAGTGCGTAGCACCAGAATCAAACAGCAGGGTTGCAAGTTGTAAATTGGCAGGAAACTTACCAACTACCACGTCGGGTGCCTCTTGTGCTTCCTCCATAGTGATGTGGTTCACCCGTCCTCTCATTACATTCTGCTGTTGTGGTTGCGCAGGCTTCTTCTTTGGGCATTTATGGGCGTAATGCCCCACTTCACCACAGCTAAAACATTGTACCCCAACCTTAGGTGCCTGGCCTTTGTTGTCTTGGGGTTGGTTCGGGGGTCCTTGCAATGCAGGTCGAGGTGGATATGCGGGGCGAGGCTGCTGTACAAACTGACGTTGTGGCTGTGCTGGTGCTGCCGGAGGCCTGTAGTTTGGGTTGTACCCCCTTGGTGCTGAGTAGGATACCGCAGCACGGTTCGTTTGCCCGGCAGGTTGCTGCATCAGACGTGGGCGGGTGTTGCTCCCTGAGGCTTGATGTGACCACCCGGCCTTCCTCTTATTCTCATTTTCCAAGGCCTTTAGCTTCCTTTCTACCACAAACGCTCTGTCCACCATCTTTTGGAAGCTTTCATACTCATTTGAGGACATTGCACACTGCATTTCTGCGGTAAGTCCTTCCACGAAACAATATTGTTTCTGCTCATCAGTCTCTATGTCTCGTGGGGCATAACGGGATAGTTGAGTAAATTTAGTGAGGTATTCCCTCACCGTCATGTTTCCCTGCTGCAGTCCCAAAAACTCCTTCCTCTTGTTTTTGAGTTCACCTCTTGGGATGTAATGGTTGCGGAAGCTACGCTTGAACTCTTCCCAAGTGATGTTTTCAGGGTCATGATGGGCGGCCACGTAGGCGGTCCACCAATCAGCAGCAGGTCCATGCAATTGATGAGAAGCAAACAACACCCTCTCATACCCTTGGCACTGTATGATCCTCATCTTACTTTCAATGGTTTTCAGCCAATCATCTGCCTCCAGAGGTTCAGCAGCACTTGCAAACTTTTGAGGTTGAGTTCCTAGAAACTCACTCAACCTTGGTTGGCGTGGTGCAGCTTGTGGAGGTGGAACTTGATGCAAGTTGGCCACCACTTGAGTCAAGTTCTGGAGGAGCTGATTCTGATTCTCCAGCATTTGGTGGAGAGGGTCAACTTCTTCACGGCGACCACCGCTGTCCTGGCCTCCAGAAAGATGAGGGTTGCACGCCTCATCGTTGTTGTTGGCGGGGTTGGCAGCACGTCCTTTTCCTCTTCCGGCCATCTGGCAGAATCAACCAATGTTAATTTGAAAGCATTTAGTATCATCTTACTACTTTCACTTGTTTGTACTTTGAAGTGTTGAGGCTTTGTTATACTTTTCTGAGGGTTCATTTATCACACAAAAATAAATGCAATATTATTTCATGTGGGTTCATACACCAAAGCAAAACAGTCTAAAGACGAGGCTGTGGACAATTGCTCATGGTTTCCACAACTCACATCACACACCAAGCATTAACACACCATTAACTTAACGTAACGACTCGACTATTCGACATCTTGCTAACTAAGGGAAGGACTCTACACTACTCGTTCTCTTGAGCTGGCTCCTCGGGATCTTCCTCATCATTTCGGCTGCCTTCTGATTCTGCTTTGGGTGGGGAGGCTGCTGGTGGAGAAGTGCGACGACGCCTGATCGCTCGGCGATTCGGGGAGTCAGGAGTCCATGTATCATTCACGGTGACACACAGTTCATTCCCATCTCCTCTTTCTCTCGCCTTTAAGCAGGCTCGCAGCAACGCCTCCGTTTCCTTCAGGGTGTCCCGGACATCCTGAAGCTCTTGTTGACACTCCTGCAGTCGAGTGCTGAGCATAGAAGCATCCTCCAAGCACAAGTCCAGGTGCTCATGGGAAGTCCCTTGCTGCACTGGTGGGTACTTGTACTCCGTGGTACCACTCTCACGTTGGAGGACATACATGTACTCAGTTTTGTCCAAGTGGCGACGATAGATGTGGCTCTGGCAGGTGATGGCCTCCCAGGTGACATCTTTCTCCGTATCGACCTGTGTTGCTCTACAAGCTGGAGAGTGGTGAATCTTAAGCAGCTGATTTTCGTGTATTATCCTCATCTCTGAACTCCATTCTTCCCTCTTCTCACGGATGATCCTGGTGGAGTTATAGTGGATGATTAGCTTGCCCGTATTGCCGGCGGCTTCGAGCATACGCCGAAGACGGCGCAATAAGCCTCCTACTGCCAATCCGTAGGAAAGGTACGTCAACGGACGGCTCTCCTCCCTCTCGGCAAGGGCAACTACGGGAACTCACCCTCCTGTGGACTTGCGAGCGGTGCGAATCATGCGGACCATCTAAAAACAAAAAGCAATTAAACTTAGGTTAGACAAACTTTTTAAACAAAATCCTATTTTGAATGAAAATTGGGGTAAGATGAAGAAAGTGACTCATTTAAATAACACTTTTCAATCCACACCTTTGTAAAATAGTTTTTAAGAAAATAGGGCCCTTAAATACGTCCATTTCTACCTAGGTCCACGTTCCTACAGGCAACCTTGGCTCTGATACCACTTCTGTCACACCCGGTTTTTCCGAAGAACAACCAAGTGAATATCACATGTATGCCAGGTTCATTTTCTCATACATGTGATGACAAATAGTGAAGCATCATTTATTACAAGCCAGGTGTCGAATATAAATAAGTCTTACATCGCAGATGTCTCGATGGACAATAATAAGTTCATCACAAATAAACAAACTAGCAGCGGAAAAATTATTCTTGAGGGCTTCATCACAGGCGTTGCCCGGGGGTCTCCATGAACCTAGAAACCTTCTTCGGGTCCAAAGTCTTGATCATTATACACCATCTCATTATCTTGACCTGAGCAGCAATATAAACCAACAAATATGCAAGGTTGAGTACCAATGGTACTCAGCAAGTGTGGGAAAATTATATCATGCATGGCTACAACAAGGAGAGGTTGAACTCATGGTCAAAGCACTACGCAATTAATACCTATCACCTTAGCTTATTAAGCACCTACATTACTACACAAGTGAAATGGTCCCAATCTCCCATACCATCATCATAATCAAATAACCATAACATCATTTCCAATGTTAAGCTCCCCGCTTAACATCCACAACATCCAAATCCATCACTCCTCTAATCATGAATAAGTCCAAGCCGCTCTTGACCGTGAGCACGACTGTCATGACAGTTTTGACTCTGCAGAGTTTGTACCACTGTACCCACATGTAGTGATTTCATCCCCCGTTGCGGGGTGGACTAAAAGAACCTCCATTATGCCAATGGCTACGAACCACATTCACACTTCCCAGGTGTGTAGCCAGGAGATCACTACGAAGCCTTTACAAAGGGATTCCCGACGAGCGTGGGCCCACTGAGGTTTCACCCCTAACAGCATACAAGAGGCTCCAACCCCGCTGCAGTGGCCCCCTCTTGAGCCTTGCGGTTCATATGGTAGTCCAGCTGACACCTACTCCCCGCACCATCCAACACACCCATACTACGCCGGGGATACACCTAATTAATTGGCCAAGCTGCTCCATCTCAGCATGTGGTTGGCACTGTAAAGCCATGTTACATGCTCCATGAACCGGTCCTTAGGATCCAGGCAAGTACTAAACGCAAACCCGAGTCTCGTGCACCCAACACACAACCAAAACATCCAACATGCCTTGATCCCTACCTCTACATAACTCACAATATCTCATTCAAGAGTATGGTAAAATAAACTGATGATCTCATATCCCAAATATCCCATTCTAAGCATGGCTAAGCATATGCATAATAATAAATGACATGATAAAATAAATCCCACCCCAAGCTACAAGGAAACAAGGTAATGCAATTCTAGGGAAACTTCCTATCATGGGTTTCATATTTAAATTGACAATGCAAATATTTCTAGCTACACATCCTAGCATAGGATCAAAGTGGTCAAGGACACTTGCCTCCTTCCTGCTGCTCTTGAAATGGGTAGTCCTGATCTTGAAAAGGAACAACTTGCTCTTGAGCAGGTTCTACATCATACCATCACATATAGCAAAAGAAAAACAACAATCCATAAGACATAGTTCACACTTCCACTTCATACAAACCACACATTCATATTTATGAAAATCATTCACCATTATGTGTGTTGTGGTTACTCTATGTGTGTTGATTTGTGGCTTGCATGCACTTTTAATCATGTGTATATGATTCCTACTTTTGTGTTCACATTTATACTTACATACTATATATATGAGTTTCCAATTTAAATAAATTCCTTATATTCAACTACTACACCTTTTTACTACCAAATAAGCATGAAAGGTATTTTCCTTCTCCATATGTGTCATCATAATTTCTACCAACCCTAAACTTAACTCTTTGGATTTTAGTAACTCCATTTATCATTTACTAGTTGCTATATTTTCAGATTTATTTTCCTCTACATAAATGTGTTCTTTATTATGAAATTAGTAATATACATCATCTAAAAAGAATAGGTTCTGATCTTAAATAATTTAATAACATATTTTGACCTTTGCCTCTGATGTAAACTATTTCACAATTATTTTCCCTATTTTCTAAAACTATTCACTACCTAAAAATGTGTCCCTAAATGTGAATAATAAACTAAACAGATTCAATTTATCCCAAAATATGTTTTTATCTCACTCCAAAGTCTTCTAAATACTGAGAAAGTCTTTAATTAAATTTTGACAATATGTTTGTCCCAATTTTTAATTTTTAAACACTAGCAACATATTCAATTTCCTGAATTAAATACTAAACAGGGCTAAAAAGTTAAACTTACCCCACTACAGGGTCTATAATATTATTTTCAGAATTTCTAGGGGTCTAGCTACACTTATCAGAGGTGTTTTTCCTAATTTTTATTAAGTCCAGGGGCTAAAACTGATTTTTAAATGAATTTACATGATTTTCTGAAGTTCAAGGGGCTAGATCAGAAGTTTCCGGGGCTAGCTCTTATTTCCCGAGAACCCCAGGGGGTAGCACGTAAGATTTCCAGTCTTTATAACGCGGGGCTGACGTGGACCGTCCAATTTTAAACCGACGGCTGAGATTATAACGTCGAACCGGTACGCGGAGATTTAAACCCTACCGTGCGATTTAAAATAAACGGCGCACAAGCAGCCACGTCGCTCTGATCGAACGCGGGCGGCGCTGCCGGCGGCGCACGGCGGCGGGAAGCAGCGATCTCGCCGGAGACTTTCGGATCTTCGGGAATTCTTCCTAGAACTGTGATTTTATGGCATAGATCGGTGGAGGGGAGGTCGGGGATCTCACCTCGGGGGTTTTCTTGAGCTCGGAGGTCCTGGAAGGTGATCGGCGACGAGGTCCGAGGCAAAACCACGGCGAAGCTCGTCGGCGCTGCGTTTACACTGTAAATCACCGAGTTTTCTGCACCTGCAAGGTTCCCCGGAGGCGGTGGATCAAGACCAGCGAGTTAGATAGGAAATTCCGAGCTTAGATCGGCCAGAATTCACCGGAGAAGTCTCGGTTCTCACCGGAGTAAAAATCGGCGATCGTGGGGGAAAACAGAACGAGGCCGGGGTTTTTATAGACGGGGGAGGGCGGCGGGGTGGTTTAGATCATGTCCGCGTCACCTACGAACAGAATTCAGCGGGGATACGCCGAAATCCTAATCGGTTTTGATTCGGGTGCGAGGGAGTCCGGCGCTGTCGCGAGGTAGACGAAGATCGGGTGGGTCCCGCCTGTCAGCGTGAGGAAGCAGCGCGCGCGGCTGCGGGCTGGCGTGGGCGCTGGCTGGGCTGGCTGGTGGGTTTCGGCCCACTGGTCGGTTTTTTCTGTTTTCTCTTTTTCTTTTTCTATTTCTTTTATGATTTGAGTTTAATTTGAATTCCAGTTTGAATTTGAACTTTTGCAAAACATGCAACACGTCCAAAAATTTTTAAATTCCCCTCTTAACATGATTTAGGGTTTTGAATCAAAATTTTGGGGTGTTACACACCTGGAGAGTTTACTGCTAGCATATAGTTCATTTGTGTTGTTGCTAGATCATGCTTCTTAACAAACCCTTTAGCAATGAACGAGTGGGTAGCACCAGAATCAAACAGCAGGGTTGCAATGTGTAAATTGGCAGGAAACTTACCAACTACCACGTCGGGTGCCTCTTGTGCTTCCTCCATAGTGACGTGGTTCACCCGTCCTCTCATTACATTCTGCTGTTGAGGCTGTGTGGGCTTCTTCTTTGGGCACTTATGGGCGTAGTACCCCACTTCACCACAGCTAAAACATTGCACCCCAATCTTAGGTGCTTGGCCCTTATTGTCTTGGGGTTGGTTTGGAGGTCCTTGCACTGCTGGTCGAGGTGGATATGCAGGGCGAGGTTGTTGTGCAAACTGACGTTGTGGCTGTGCTGGTGCTGCCGAAGGCCTGTAGTTCGGGTTGTACCCTCTTGGTGCTGAGTATGGTACCGCAGCATGGTTCGTCTGCCTAGTAGGTTGCTGCATCAGACGTGGGCGGGTGTTGCTCCCTGAGGCTTGATGTGACCACCCGGCCTTCCTCTTATTCTCATTTTCCAAGGCCTTCAGTTTCCTTTCCACCACAAATGCTCTGTCCACCATCTTTTGGAAGCTTTCATACTCATTTGAGGACATCGCACACTGCATTTCGGCGGTAAGCCCTTCCACGAAACAATCTTGTTTCTGCTCATCAGTCTCTATGTCTCGTGGGGCATAACGGGATAGTTGAGTAAATTTAGTGAGGTATTCCCTCACCGTCATGTTTCCCTGCTGCAGTCCCAAAAACTCCTTCCTCTTGTTTTTGAGTTCACCTCTTGGGATGTAATGGTTGCGGAAGCTACACTTGAACTCTTCCCAAGTGATGTTCTCAGGGTCATGATGGGCAGCCACGTAGGCGGTCCACCAATCAGCAGCAGGTCCATGCAATTGATGAGAGGCAAACAGCACCCTCTCATACCCTTGGCACTGTATGATCCTCATCTTGCTTTCAATGGTCTTTAACCAATCATCTGCCTCCAAAGGTTCAGCAGCACTTGCAAACTTTGGAGGTTGAGTTCCTAGAAACTCACTCAACCTTGGTTGGCGTGGTGCAGCTTGTGGAGGTGGAACTTGATGCAAGTTGGCCACCACTTGAGTCAAGTTCTGGATGAGCTGATTTTGATGCTGCAGCATTTGGTGGAGGGGATCAACTCCTTCATGGCGACCACCCCGGTCCTGGCCTCCAGAAAGATGAGGGTTGCATGCCTCATCGTTGTTGTTGGCGGGGTTGGCAGCACGTCCTTTTCCTCTTCCGGCCATCTGGCAGAATCAACCAATGTTAAATTGAAAGCATTTAGTATCATCTTACTACTTTCATTTGTTTGTACTTTGAAGTGTTGAGGCTTTGTTATACTTTTCTGAGGGTTCATTTCTCACACAAAATAAATGCAATATTATTTCATGTGGATTCACACACCAAAGCAAAACAATCTAAAGACGAGACTGTGGACAATTGCTCATGGCTTCCACAACTCACGTCACACACCAAGCATTAACACACCATTAACTTAACGTAACGACTCGACTATTCGACATCTTGCTAACTAAGGGAAGGACTCTACACTACTCGTTTTCTTGAGCTGGCTCCTCGGGATCTTCCTCATTATTTCGGCTGCCTTCTGACTCTGCTTTGGGTGGGGAGGCTGCGGGTGGAGAAGTGCGACGACGCCTTATCGCCCGACGATCTGGGGAGTCAGGAGTCCATGTATCATTCGCGATGACACACAGTTCATTCCCATCTCCTCTTTCTCTCGCCCTCAGGCAGGCTCGCAGCAACGCCTCCGTTTCCTTCAGGGTGTCCCGAACATCCTGAAGCTCTTGCTGACACTCCTGCAGTCGAGTGCTGAGCATAGCAGCATCCTCCAAGCACAAGTCCATGTGCTCATGGGAAGTCCCTTGCTGCACTGGCGGGTACTTGTACTCCGTGGTACCACTCTCACGCTGGAGGACATACATGTACTCAGTCTTGTCCAGGTGGCGACGATAGATGTGACTCTGGCAGGTGATGGCCTCCCAGGTGACATCCTTCTCCGCATCAACCTGTGTTGCTCTAAAAGCTGGAGAGCGGTGGATCTTAAGCAGCTGATTTTCGTGTATAATCCTCATCTCTGAACTCCATTCTTCCCTTTTTTCACGGATGGTCCTGGTGGAGTTATAGTGGATGATTAGCTTGCCCGTATTGCCGGCGGCTTCGAGCATACGTCGAAGACGGCGCAACAAGCCTCCTACTGCCAATCCAGTAGGAAAGGTACGTCACCGGACGACTTTCCTCTCTTTCGGCAAGGGCAACTATGGGAACTCTCCCTCCTGTGGACTTGCGAGCGGTGCGAATCATGCGAACCATCTAAAACAAAAAGCATTTAAACTTAGGTTAGATAAACTTTATAAACAAAAATCCTATTTTGAATGAAAATTGGGGTTAGATGAAGAAAGTGACTCTTTAAATAACACTTTTCAATACACACCTTATAAAAATAGTTTTTAAGAAAATAGGGTCCTTAAATACGTCCCTTTCTACCTAGGTCCACGTTCCTATGGGCAACCCTGGCTCCGATACCACTTCTTGTCACACCCGGTTTTTCCGAAGAACAACCAAGTGAATATTACATGTATGCCAGGATCATTTTCTCATACATGTGATGACAAATAGTGAAGCATCATTTATTACAAGCCAGGTGTCAAATATAAATAAGTCTTACATAGCAAATGTCTCGATGGACAATGATAAGTTCATCACAAGTAAATAAACTAGCAGCAGAATATTATTCTTGAGGCCTCCGTCACAGGCGTTGCCCGGGGTCTCCATGAACCTAGAAACCTTCTTCGGGTCCAAAGTCTTGGTCATTATACACCACCTCATTATCTTTACCTGAGCAGCAATATAAACCAACAAATACGCAAGGTTGAGTACCAATGGTACTCAGCAAGTGTGGGAAAATTATATCATGCATGGCTAGAACAAGGAGAGGTTGAACTCATGGTTAAAGCACTACGCAATTAATACCTATCACCTTAGCTTATTAAGCACCTACATTACTACACGGGTGAAATGGTCCCAATCTCCCATCCCATCATCATAATCCAATAACCATAACATCATTTCCAATGTTAAGCTCCCCGCTTAACACCCACAACTTCCAAAACCATCAATCCTCTAATCATGAATAAGTCCAAGCCGCTCTTGACCGTGAGCACGGCTGTCATGACAGTTTTGACTCTGCAGAGTTTGCACCACTGTACCCACATGTAGTGATTTCATCCCCCGTTGCCGGGTGGACTAAAAGAACCTCCATTATGCCAGTGGCTACGAACCACATTCACACTTCCCAGGTGTGTAGCCAGGAGATCACTACGAAGCCTTTACAAAGGGATTCCCGACGAGCGTTGGCCCACTGAGGTTTCACCCCAAAAAGCATACAAGAGGCTCCAACCCCGCTGCAGTGGCCCCCTCGTGAGCCTTGCGGTTCATATGGTAGTCCAGCTGACACCTATTCCCCGCACCATCCAACACACCCATACTACGCCGGGGATACACTAAATTAATTGGCCAAGCTGCCCCATCTCAGCATGTGGTTTGCACTGTAAAGCTAGGTTACATGCTCCATGAACCGGTCCTTAGGATCCAGGCAAGTACTAAACACAAACCCGAGTCTCGTGCACCCAGCACACAACCAAAACATCCAACTTGCCTTGATCCCTACCTCTACATAACTCACAATATCTCATTCAAGAGTATGGTAAAATAAACTGATGATCTCATGTCCCAAATATCCCATTCTAAGCATGGCTAAGCATAAGCATGTAAATAAATGACATAATAAAATAAATCCCAACCCAAGCTACAAGGAAACAAGATAATGCAATTCTAGGGAAACTTCCTAGCATGGGTTTCATATTTCAATTGACAATGCAAATGATTCTATCTACACATCCAAGCATAGGATCAAAGTGGTCAAGGACACTTGCCTCCTTCCTGCTGCTCTTGAAATGGGTAGTCCTGATCTTGGAAAGGAATAACTTTCTCTTGAGCAGGTTCTACATCATACCATCACACATATCAAAAGAAAAACAACAATCCATAAGACATAGTTCACACTTCCACTTCATACAAACCACACATTCACATTTATGAAAGTCATTCACAATTATATGTGTTGTGGTTACTCTATTTGTTTTGATTTGTGGCTTGCATGCAGTTTTGATCATATGTATATGATTCCTACTTCTGTGTTCACATTTATACTTACATACTATATATATGAGTTTCCAATTTAAATAAATTCCTTATATTCAATTACTACACCTTTTAGCTACCAAGTATGCATGAAACATATTTTCCTTCTTCATAAGTGTCTTCAGAATTTCTACCAACCCTAAACTAAATTCTTTGGATTTTAGAACCCCATTTATCATTTACTAGTTACTATATTTTCAGATTTATTTCCTATGCCTAAATGTGAACTTTATTATGAAAATAACAAGACACATCATCTAAACAGAATAGGTTCTGATCTAAAATATTTACTAATATATTTTTGACCTTTTCCTCTGATGTAAACTATTTTACAATTATTTTCCCTATTTTCCAGAACTATTCTTTACTTAAAAATGTGTCCCTAAATGTGAATAATAAATTAAACAGATTCATTTCAGCCCAAAATATATTTTTATCTCACTCCAAAGTTTTCTAAATACTGAGAAAGTTTTTGATTTAATTTTGACAATATGTATGTCCCACTTTTTAAATTTTAAACACTAGCCACATATTCAATTTCCTAAATTAAATACTAAACAGGGCTAAAAAGGTAAACTCACCCCACTACAGGGTCTATAATATTATTTTAACAATTTTCAGGGGTCTAGCTATAAATAACAGAGGAGTTTTTCCTAATTTTTATTAAGTCCAGGGGCTAAAACTGATTTTTAAATGAATTTACATGATTTTCTGAAGTTCCAGGGCCTAGATCAGAAGTTTCCGGGGCTAGCTCTTATTTTCCGAGAACCCCAGGGGGTAGCACGTAAGATTTCCAGTCTTTATAACATGGGGCCGACGTGGATCGTCTGATTTAAAACAAACGGCTGAGATTATAACGCCGAACCGGTACGCGGGGTTTTAAAGTCTACCGTGCGATTTAAAATAAACGGCGCACAAGCGGCCACATCGCTCTGATCGAGCGCGGGCGGCGCTGCCCGGCGGCGCACGGCGGCGGGAGGCGGCGATCTCGCCGTAGATTTTCGGATCTTCGAGAATTCTTCCTAGAACTGTGATTTTATGGCATAGATCGGTGGAGGAGAGGTCGGGGATCTCACCTCGGGGGTTTTCTTGAACTCGGAGGTCCTGGAAGGTGATCGGCGACGAGGTCCGAGGTGAATTCACGGTGAGGCTCGTCAGCACTGTGTTTACACCGCAAGTCACCGAGTTTTCTGCACCTGCAAGGTTCCCCGGAGGCGGTGGATCAAGACCAGCGAGTTAGATCGGAATTTCCGAGCGTAGATCGGCCAGAATTCGCCGGAGAAGGCTCGGGTTCTCACCGGAGGAAAAAAGCATATCGCGTGGGAAAAACAGAACGAGGCCGGGGTTTTTATAGACGGGGGAGGGCGGCGGGGTGGTTTAGATCGAGTTCGCGTCGCCCCCGAGCGGAATTCGGCTGGGATTCGCAGAATATCCGGATCGGTTTGGATTCGGGGTGAGAGAGTCCGGCGCGGGCTCAAGGTAGACGAAGAACTGGCGGGCCCCGCCTGTCAATGGGAGGAAAGGGGCGCGCGCGGCTGCGGGCTGGCGCGGGTTCTGGTTGGCCGGCTGGTGGGTTGCGGCCCACTGGCTGGTTTTTTCTGTTTTTTTTCTATTTCTTTTCTGATTTGAGTTTAATTTGAATTCCAGTTTGAATTTGAATTTTTGCAAAACATGCAACAGGTCCAAAAATTTTTAAATTCCCCTCTTAACATGATTTAGGGTCTTAACAAGAATTTTTGGGGTGTTACAACTGCCCTGGGAACTGCATGGCACAAGACGGGGCCCGTGGGTGGGATAATTAGAGATTCTATCCTGCCTGTGAAACCTTAGTGAGTTAATACATCTATTAGCCCCTTTGTAAAGGCTATTTTGTGATCTCTTGGCCATACACTGACGGTTGTGTACTGGTATAATGGAGGTTCTGCAGTCGCCGATGGGTGATGAGCTTACGGTCACGAGCGCCTGGCCAACTTCCATGATTAGTTGGGATGGTTATTGGTTGGGTTTTGGTTTGGTTTTCGGGACTGTTGAGTACGGGTGATAAGATGGGTTGCATGACTGTTGAGTCATGGCAACAAGGTTGGTCTCGGTGTGAGACGAAGTTGTTTATGAAATGGTAGCGAATACGAGATGGTATTCGTGAGATGGTAGTGAATACGAGGAGGTATTCGTGAGCATAAATGAGATTGATTGATGTCTGGATGGGACATGGAAGGTAATGAACATAATGGAGGTATGATTGGTATTTTAATACATGTTGGGATTACATTCACTTAAAGATGAGTTGTTGTTTTATCGTGGTTTTTGATAAATAACTTTGCTTTCTGCAATGAGCCTTTTTATACCTACCTTGTTATGAGCTACATATCATATTTTCCCGCACTTTCTGAGTACATCATTGTACTCAAACTTGCATTATTATTTCATCATCAGCAACAGAAGAAGATTATTATGAAGATCAAGTGGAGCATTAGGTCTGTAAATCTGTTCTCAACCTTTCCTGTGGGGAAGAAGTAGAGATGGAGCCACTGCTGCTTAGAATTGCTTCCGCATTAGAATAAAGACTTCCGCTGTTAGATTAAGACTTCCGCTGTCAGCGTGAGTCCAAGACTCATGAGATATTGTAATAAACTCTGTTATTTGTGGTTATATATATTCTGAATTCAGTTTGTGGAAAATATGTGTATGTGTGATGAACATCCTGGGAACACATATGCATCAGTTCTTGGTTCCGTGATTTTCCACAGAATTAAGGGCGTCACACAGACCCTTGGATGCATCCCTAATGAACTCATACGGGATACAAGGCCCAAAAGCCCAATATGGTAGTGCAGCACAGGACCGAACTCTGAATTCGACTTGTTTCGACAACTCCCAATGACTCCTGGCAAATTTTAATGTGGGACCAGAACCATTGGAAAGTTTATATTCTCATATTTCCATGCATATGTAGAACGTCAAAAATGGAGTCCGTATGCATCCTGGGCGTCCGTTTTAAGATGAACTGCTCCTGGACTCCGAGTTGAACTCGAGTCCGAGTTGGTGACTGTTTCCATCAACTTGTGGACATCCCATCTGGTTCTCCACGTCCCCAAATCCTCCTCCCTTCACTTGTGGATCATGTCCATGGTTCCTATTAACAATTAAATGATTCAATAGCAATCCATTCTCAAAATCACATGGGTAGGAAGTTAGGAACGAGTTCACCTGCTGATTTAGTAACCGTGCTCGTGCTCTTGTGATTGGTCCTTGTATATCAATGTGTGTATCCACTGTTGTGATGTCCTCATCATCCTTCCCCTCTTGAATCAGAGTCGTCCTCGACTCAAGATCATCTTCTTCCCCCAAGTGTGGTCGCAAATCTGAATTGTTAAATGTGGGACTAACCCCAAATTCGGGAGGCAACTCAAGCTTATAAATGCATTGTCATTGATCTTTTTAACAATCTTAAAAGGACCAACAGCTCGTGGCATAAGTTTCGATTTTCTCAAGTGAGGGAATCGTTCTTTTCTCAAATGTAGCCATACCAAGTCCCCTGGTTCAAGTTTTACTTCTTTTCTACCTTTACTACCAGAAATTCTATACTTCTCATTCATCCTTTCAACATTTTTCTTTGTAGTTTCATGCATCTTAAGAATGAATTCAGATCGTTATGTAGCATCCAAATTTATAGTTCCAGAAGGAGGCAAAGGTAATAAATCAATAGAAGCACGGGGATTGAAACCATACACTACCTGGAATGGGCTTACCTTTGTAGTAGAATGGACTGACCTGTTGTAAGCAAATTCTATATGTGGTAAACAATCCTCCCAATCCTTTAAATTTGTTTTTAAAACAGCCCGCCACATAGTGGATAGAGTACGATTTACTACCTCAGTTTGTCCATCGGTTTGTGGGTGACATGTGGTTGAAAACAGCAGCTTGGTTCCCAATTTATACCACAAAGTTTTCCAAAAATGACTTAAAAATTTTGCATCACGATCAGAAACAATGGTATTTGGTACACCATGTAAACGAATAATTTCCGTCATAAACAAATCAGCAATGTCTGAGGCATTATCATTCTTATGACAAGGTATAAAATGTGGCATTTTGAAGAAACGATCAACAACCACCAAATACTAACCCTCCCCCTCTTAGTCCTAGGCAATCCCAAAACAAAATCCATGGAAATATCCTGCCAAGGTACAGTAGGAACAGGAAGAGACATATAAAGACCATGTGGGTTAAGTCAAGACTTAGCTTTATTGCAAGTAGTGCATCGTGACACGTAGCGCTCGACATCACGTCTCATCTTTGGCCAAAAGAAGTGTGTGGCCAGCACGTCCTCAGTTTTCTTCACTCCAAAATATCCCATCAAACCTCCTCCATGAGCTTCCTGCAAAAGTAATAGGCGAACGGAACTAGCAGGAACACATAGCTTGTTAGCACGATAGAGGAGGCCCTCCTGTAGTACAAATTTATTCCAAGTTCTTCCTTCTCTAAAATTTTCAAAGGCATCTTTGATGTCCAAATCAGTAGGATATAATCCTTTTATTGTTTCCAAACCAAATATTTTATGATCAAGTTGGGAGAGCATGGTGTAACGTCTAGATAATGCATCTGCAATAACATTCTCCTTCCCTTTCTTATGCTTAATGATGTTTGGAAATGATTCAATGAAATCAATCCATTTAGCATGTCGTTTATTCAGATTGGTTTGACACTTAAAATACTTCAAAGATTCCTGATCGGAATGTATAACGAACTCCTTAGACCACAGTTAATGTTGCCAAGTTTGTAGAACTCGCACTAAGGCATATAATTCCTTATCATAAGTGGAATAATTCAGAGAAGGACCATGCAATTTTTCACTAAAGAATGCAATGGGTTTACCTCCTTGTATGAGAACACCTCCAATACCAATGCCGCTTGCATCACATTCTGGCTCAAATGTCTTGTTAAAATCAAGAAGTTGTAGCAATGGTGCTTGTGTAAGCTTTGATTTGAGAACATCAAAAGCTTGTTGCTGCTGTTTGCCCCATCGAAACTGCACTCCCTTCTTCATCAGTTCATGGAGAGGTGCTGCAACGGTGCTGAAATCCCGCACAAAGCGTCGATAAAAACCTGCAAGACCAAGAAAACTACGCACTTGCGTGACGGTCGATGGAGTTGGCAGCTAGTGATCGCCACAATTTTTGCCTCATCCATCTCAATTCCCTGCGATGAAACGACATATCCGAGAAACGAAACTCGATTGGTGCAGAAGACGCACTTTTCGAGGTTACCAAACAAACGTGCATCTCTCGAGACACTGAAAACAGCACGTAAATGATTAAGATGTTCGTCATATGACTTGCTGTAAATGAGGATATCATTGAAGTAAACCACCACAAATTTTTCAATAAAAGCACGTAAAACCTCGTTCATTAATCGCATAAAAGTGCTAGGTGCATTTGTTAAACCAAAAGGCTTGACTAACCACTCATAAAGTCCAAACTTGGTTTTAAATGCAGTTTTCCATTCATCTCCTAGTGCCATTATAATTTGGTGGTAACCACTACGCAAGTCAATTCTTGTGAAAATAATAGCACCACCCAATTCATATAGCATGTCATCTAAGCGAGGAATAAGATAACGATATCGAATGGTGATGTTATTAATCGCTCTACAATCAACACACATGCGCCAGCTACCATCTTTCTTAGGAAACAAAAGAACAGGAACAGAACAAGGACTAAGGCTTTCACGAATATACCCGCGGTTCAAAAGATCTTGAACTTGTGTCTGAATTTCCCTTGTCTCTTCCGGATTCGCCCTGTACGCCGCGTGATTTTGGCAAACTTGCCCCTGGAATCAAGTCGATCTTATGTTCAATGCCCCTAAGAGGTGGTAATCCAGGGGGTATCTCGGGGGGAAACACATCCGAAAAATCCTGCAAAAGGTTAGCAACAGCAGGGGGCAATGCAATAGACACTTCATGAATCAAAAACATGACTTCTTTGCATAATAAAGCATAGTACATCCCCTTGGTATTAAATAAATCAGAAAGGTCAGATTTAGTTCTGAGCAGCGAAGGTGATTTTAACTTAATTACTTGCTTTTTTTCAGAGTGTAGTGATTTTGTTGCCTTATCATCGCGTGTTTTACTTTTCTCCAAATGTACAATTTCAGCAGGAGTCATAGGAAGCAAAGTGATTTTCTTTCCTTTATGCATCAGAGTATATTTATTGGTTCTACCATGATGAATAGCATCCGTATCAAATTCCCAAGGACGTCCCAACAAAAGAGAACAAACATCCATAGGTACGACATCAAAATCGGCAAAATCATGGTAAGAACCAATCGAAAAATGTACTCTCGCTGTTTATGTTACCCTACCCTTACCTCTGTTGTTGAACCACTGAATGTGGTATGGATGAGGGTGTGCTCTTGTTGTCAATCCAAGTTTCTTGACCACATCCGTGTTCACCAAGTTATTGCAACTGCCTCCATCAATTATAGTGTGCACACGGCAGTCCTTGACGATGAGAAACATGTGAAAAAGATTGTGTCGCTGTAGCTTGTCATCTGCCTCAACTTTGGAGCTCAAAGCACGCTGCACAATTATGCTTCTATAATTTTCCGTTGCTGCAGTACCAAGTACCTCTTCATCTGTGCTATAGTGGTCATCTTTCGGTCCTGCAACGTTAGTAGCAAGAGAATATTCATCTTCAACATCCGAAGTACTATCATACCCGCCATCATCTCGTGCTATGTATGCTCGTTTGCTAGGGCAATCTTTCATCACATGACCAACTCCCTGGCAGCGGTGACACTTAATGTTGGAAGTTCGACTCGTGGAAGGAGTGGAAGACGTAGGCTTGAATGGTGTCGTCTTGCTGCCCTCCTGTGTGCGAGGAAATGGAGCAGTAGATGAAGTTTGTTGGCCACCATTGGATGGTGTAGTGGCAGTAGGCAAATTATAAGATGGTACTGTTTTGAATGGTGTAGATGTTGAACACGGTGTAAAGGTGCTCCTCGTGCGTTGGTACTGCTGCTGTTGGCGGCCCTGCAATTCTTTTTCTGCCAACATAGCCAGCTGAAAGAATCTGTTAACAGTATCATATTCCTTATAATCAACAATGTCCTGAATTTCACGCCTCAACCCCCCATAAAAATGAGCTATTTTATCATCCATGTCCTCTACTACTCCACAGTGCAACATACCCTTTTGTAACTCTTGATAATACTCCTCTACGGACATGTTACCTTTGTCTAAGCGCTGCAATTTTTTGTGAAGGTCCCGCTGAAAAGAAGGAGGAACAAAACGAACACGCATAGCTTCCTTTAATCTATCCCATGTTGGAGGATCAGTTCTAGTTTTAAAAAGTTCATTCCACCATATGATAGCAAAATCCTTAAACTCACTAGTGGCTTGACGAACTCTATGTTGTTTAGGAACAAGGTGGGCATTAAATTTCTGCTCTACTGTCATCTCCCAAGCAAGATATGCCTCAACATCATAAGCACCAGAAAAAGAGGGTATAGTAAATTTGACTTTAGCAAAAGGATCATCAAGAGGGCAATTAAAATTGTTATTTCGATCATTTTAATTATAACGATTATTACCTCCCATACCTCGTAGATAAAGTGGAAGTCGTGGTTGATTGTTATGATCTTCCATATTATAAGCACCGTCTTCACGATCTTCAGCGAGAGGCAGCCGTGCCTTGACACGACCCCACGTTCTTGTCGAGCCAGGATCACGCTGAGGGGTGCTGCATTGCACAGCACCGGATAACACACATCAAAGGTACAAAGCGGAAGCAAAGTTTTATTACATAAACAGGTTTATGAACATTTTTACAACAAAATATGTTCAGTCTACACTCACGGGCATAGACTACGCATCAAGTTCATGTTCAGCCCGTGAACGTGTCCTTGCTAGCACGCACGCACACTAACACAGCGGCGTGCACGACTCCCACTCGACGGGGTTCCCCTCCTGGGGTTCCATCTCCTTCTCGGGAGTCCCTTCCACATAGAACCCTGCAAAAGCTTCAAACACAAGCAGTGAGCTCAAAGGCTCAGCAAGCCTGACCCGTCTCTCCTAAACATGAAACTTCTACATGAGGGGTGATAGGTGCATGAGGTAAAGTAAGTTGCAAATGACTCGCCTACTTAGTGGAACCTTACTTTCAAGTTTTAGCAGCAGGTTGCGGAGAACCTTACGCTAAGGCACATGAGAAAGCCGCAATCAAACAAGAAACACATTTCCCTCATGTACTTTGCCCAAAGTTGAAAGGAACTTTAATTAGATCTAAACTACAGCAAATCATTAACAATCAAAGTTCATCTTTCAATCAGCAACATTTTATCATGTAACTAGCCTGTTCTTTCTACGTCACGGTACAGTGAACAAGTGGTACTCAATGACCGTGAGGGATGGCGATTAGAATCGATTTACACCTGCAGGGTTACCCGAATAACCCGTCACGTACGCCCGTACTCGATGTTGCCTACAGCAACCATCACGGACGCCATAGGCAACCACCTTTCACCCGTCAGCCAAATATTGAACCGATCCTATCATCCCAAGCAAAAGGTCTCTGCATGCACATCTCAGTGCCGCCAGCCGATTTACACCTCAAGCTCTCAACCTACCCTCTGAACGACAGACAATGCCTCAATACCCAGCTACCCGAGTTACATCGGTTTCCCTGTTCCCATATAGCCGGTAGGCATTTGGTACTGTTCTAGCTTGTTCAACAGGCCCGCACACGGCTTGGTCCTCAATCGACACAAGCGGAGCTATAGCACCCAGGCCCCTAAAGTCCTGCTGCCCTTACTCTTTGCTCGGTCTCATTTTTCTTGCCATGTGTTTCATTTGCTATCTTTACCCGAGCGATGTGCCTCTAGCCTATTCTCGCGAGTAGTTCCAACTACTCGACTTGTACCGAATCCTACTCTATCTTAGCATTGCATTGGCTAACGAGGTTTTCAATCCTAATCTCAACCCATGGTTTTCTTGGCTACGCATTTGGGTTTCAAACAAGACTCTAATGCAAAAAATAAGTGGTACTCAAAGGAAGTTCTCAAAACAAAAAAAAATTGTAAGTGGTTAATGCAAACCGGAGCTTTCCTTGCTGCTCTTGGTCGTTGGCTAGCTGCTCTTCCGGAGTAACAAAGTCTAAGACTTCGGGTTCCTCCTCAACCTTAGCGACTACATATGAGAAATATAAATATGTGTCAATTTATATGCATTTCAATGGAATTTAAACTTGTGAACATTATAAGTTTCACTAGACAGACCTAATGACTCTGAAATTTTTACTGTGGTTTGGTTACAACCTAAACAGAGACTTGGCCAAGTTTTTGTTGCAGCAAAGCTCATTTGAGCTCTCCACAATTAATTATGTACTTGATCTTACTTGGAGCTCTTAGGGTTTTCTAGAAATTCTAATGGAGCAAGCCATGACTTTCTGAAAACTAGATTCTTAGAGGGTTCTAATGGAGCTGGTTTCACTTCATTTGAAGGTTCCTAGCTAAAGATATGAGCTAAACAATTTCATAGAAATTCTGAAAATGTTTCTGAACATTTTCCATTTTCTCTGGAACAGTTTCATTAATCACCCCATTAGGTGGATCAAATGAGCTCAAATGGATCTTAAATTTTTATGGTAGCTCAGGGATAGTTTGGTGAACATCCCAGCAAAATTTCAGAATTTTCCTTCAGAGGGTTCTCCAGTTAAAATTCTAAACAGTTTAAATTTTGAAGAATTAATTCTGGAGAAACAAAAATTTTCATGAAGTGAAACTTGATTTGCTGAAAAGTACTCATAGAGCTGAATCCAACAAAATTTGGTTCACTTGATTTGGATGTCCCTAGCCAAAGTTATGAGGATTTGAAATCTAAATGAAATCTGAAAATCGGGAAAAGTTCAAATCACTGCGTGTGAGACCCGGGGCTACGTGTCGGCTCCTCATCGTCCGACACACGCGGCTACAGATTCCTTTGCGCATGTAAAATCCCAAGAAAAGGGATTTGCAAAAACTTTTCATCACCTCACAACACCACAGCTTTTGTCGTGGATATCTTGTGAAGATTGGTGAAGAGCAAGTAACCTCCATCAAAAGGGTGATTAGAGGGGAAAACCCTAACTTTCACAAAGTAGGGCTTATACACATGAATATCAGAGGTTGAGCTCACCCCTAGAACTTGAAAAGTCATGGGAAGGTTCAGGCCAAATCTCATGCAAATCCAACACTTTTTGAGGCACTTTTGGAGGCATTTAAAAAAGAGGCCAATTTGAATGTAAATTCAAATTGTAGCAACTTTCATCACTTAAATTCAAAAGTTGGCTTCATATTCAAACTCAGCACATTTTTCTGAGTTAGTCCACCAATTTTCATCCCCATTGGAGTTCATCTTGTCAGGAGCTAAATTTGCAAGAATTCAAAACTGAATTTGAATTTCAGTTCAAATGTGAAGCAAATTTAGCAAAACAAATTTCAAATTTGGGAAATCAAATTCAAACTATGACTTGGTGATTAAGTCTCACATTCAATTTTGAGTAGCTGGGGATATTTTAGCACAAACAGAAATGAAAAATTGGAAAAGGAATTAGAGGGGAGGCCCACATGTCAGAAGCCTACACACTAAAGTTTCCTCGGGTGATCTTTTCTTTGGCCGAAGCCGCGTGCATGCCAGCGCGACCGCGCCCCAACCGCCAGCAGCGCTCGGACGTCCACCTCATGGTGAAAAATTGCGGCTCAAAGGCCAGCGCACGAGCTTCTTCGCCCCTCCTTCTGTTTCCCGAGCAAGAACGAGCATAACCCGAGCTACTCTCCCGTGTCCGCGCAAGAACTCGACACCGCCTCCTCTGATCACCGGCGGCCGGCCAATCCCGATGGTTTCACGCACCGTCAACAGAGAAGAAAAGGTGCGCCTACTTGTGCTGAAGCTGTAGGAGGAATCCGTACGCCAGTTCCGGTGATGTAGAGCAACAATTCCTGGTTTTCCTCCTCGGAGCATGTTAGGGTTAGAGTCCGGTCTACGGCGAAATTTGTTGCACAGAAGCAACCTCCGATTAAGCTATAGCTTACACACGCTCTAGAACACCTAGCGCACCTCCTCGATCAAGTAGCAACCAGTTCCACGCACTAGGGCCTTAGTTCTGTAAAAATTTTGGCCCGGCGGCTGAGAACAGGGCACCTCGCCGGTGAGGTCATAATTGTGACCGTTTTCATGAGGATCGGTGCCCATGTCCGTGATCAGCAGGTGTCAGCGAAGCTCCCCGAGAAAACCGCGTCGAAAAAGGTGCAGAGGACACCGAGTTCAACGTCGCCGATGAGCTCCCGGCCGCTGTTACCGTCGGGAGCACTATTCCGGCCGTTGCCGAGCTCCGTTGAGGGCACCACCGTTTTCCCCTGGCCGAAATATGCACAGGCGGTGAGTTTCGTCGGAGGTCGGGCAGCAGAACGCCAGGCGGCGAGTACTCCGGCGAGGTGGGTGGCGGGGAGCTGCGGGAGTGCGAGGTTGAAGAAGCCCCGCGGGCCCCCCTTGTCGGTCACTGCTGAAACCGCCCCGGATCTGCTGTGGCACCGGGATCCCGTGCGACTGCATGGGTAACTCTGCGGACCCCGGTGTGGGTTAGCTGGGAGGCTGACACGTAGCCCAGGGACCCCACCCGACAGTTTAAACTTTATTTGAATTTTCAGATTTGGTTCAAACTTCAAATGCAAAGAACTTTTGCTAGGAAGCTCCAAATTCAGTGAACCAAATTTTGTTGAACTCAGAATTTTGGGTACATTCCAGCAATACCAATTTCAGCTCAAGAAACTAAATTGTTCTCCTGAATTAATTCCCTAAATTTTAAATTGTTAGGAATTTTATCTGGAGGACTACTATATGAGAAATGCTGAAATTTGGATGAGAGGTTCATTGGAAAATCCTTGAGTCACAGTAAAATTTTCAGACTCATCCAAGTTCATTTAGTCCCCCTAATGGTGTGATTAAATGAACTGCCCCTGAGAAAATAGAAAAATGGGAAGAAACATTTTTCATATTTTCTCAAATCTTTTTTAGGGCATGACTTCCTCTAGGATTCTTCAAATGACATGAAACCAATTCCATTAGAACCATCTCAAATTCTAGTTTCCAGAAAGTAATGGTTGGAGCCATGAAAACCACTAGAATTCCTTGGAGGCTCTAATATTGACCAAATAGGCTTTTATTTGTACAAAGCTCAAATGAACTTTGTTTCAGATGAAACTTGGTCAAAACTCTGGTAAGGACCCTACCAATCCACCATATAAATTTCAGAACCAAAGGGGAGGGCTAGCTAGAGTTATAGTAACTACTTATTCAATTCTAAATATTGCATTTGAATTGACACATAGTATCTCGTTAACGTGTAGTCACTGAAGGCGAGGAGACTCTGGAAGTGCTTGACTTCCTTCTTCCGGACGAAGACTTAACCACTGACCAGCAGCAACAAGGCATGCCCCAGTTTGCATTAGCCCTTTTATAAAGTTTTGCTTTGTTTACATGTCTAGTGTGAAGTATGAATGTGCATTAGGTGTAGGATGGATGGAACCCCATTTGCATAACCAGAATTTTCCTATAAGAGTGAGGGTAGTGGCTAAGACCTCGAATAGACAGGCTATGCTTAATGATCCATAGGACTTCGGTACAAGTCGAGTAGTTGGAATCTACTCGCGAGTTAGGCTTGGGACACACAGGATTGGTTCGAGTATGTGAGACCAATTAGTAATGAAAATGAGACTAGGCAGGGGCTAGGGCGCAGCAAGAGGAAGTCTTGTGTGCGCAGTCCTGTCCGTGTCGATTGAGGACCGATCCGTGTGCGGCCCTGCTGAGCAAGTATTGAATGTACCGAAGGAATATCAGATATATGGGCCCCGATAAACCGATGTATCCTAAACCTCCGGACGTCGAGGCATAGCACACCGATTTATAGGTGTAGGTTGAGGGCAGCAAGGTGGAAATCTGCTAACGGGCATAGAGAGATGCTTCGTGTAGGGAACCTCCTGTCCGTTTCGGTGTGACCGGTTCGACGTTTGGGCTGTTGGGCAAAAGGTTGTCCCGTACGACATCGAGTGTGCGTCCTGTGCAGCTCCACGGGTGGGCGTACGTGACGTGCTCTTTGGGTATCCCTGCAGGTGTATATCGAGTCGATTCGCTGTCCCTAGCGGTGATGAGTACCGCTTGTTCACTGAGTCGTGACGTAGGCTAATGTATGAAATGTGATGATTCAATATTGCTGTTATGACATAATTGTATTGTTACATGTGTGCCACCAAATATTGCTTACTAAATTTCAGCTTCATGAACTGTTAACTTGTGGCTAAAAGATGAACTAAGGATGAACTTGTAGGCGTGTCCGTTTGCGGCAATGTTACCATCCCATGTTCAGTGTACCCTACATGTAGAGTTTCATGCCTAGGTGAGTCGGTTAAGTCTTGTTGAGCCATCGTGCTCATGGTTGCTGCTTAAGTGTTTTCAGGTGAGGAACCACCCACGGACTCAAGTTACGAGTCCACCGACGAGGGTTACCCTCTGTCGGGGACCACGGTTGAGTGGGAACCGTACACGGCACGCTGAGCTGAGGAGTGCAGCTAGTGTGGGTTGCCCTAGGGCTGGGCAACCGACTTTTTCTAGATGGGAGGGTGTGAGTTGTACCAATTAGACTTCCGCTGTGTAATAAAGACACTAGTTGTAACTGAGTAGGACTACTTTGTACATTTCAGTTGGTTTTCCATGTAATAAAATGTGTCCTTATGACGTGTTCTGTCGGGTGTCGCATCATGCGGCACCACCCTCTGCGATCCTGGATGAGCGGATACCGGTCCGCCACAGCCTGGTATCAGAGCCACATTGGGGATAGCACAGTACTTAGGGACTGTATTAAGGGAAAACTTAGGTTTATGGTGAGGATTCGGTAGTTGCCCAAGTAAGGACTATATTAGCATAGTTACTTAAAGAGGCAAAGACTAACCTATGTGTTATAATTCTGAATTTTTATTATGTAACGACGCACCTACGCTCTGGTAAGACTGGTAAGGAACGCCACCGAAAGCGGTTCAATTTCGGTTAGCTCCCCTGACGAGGAACGTGGTTCAGGGTTAGGTCTCACAGCTTGGTGTGAGACGTCTATATGAAACTCTTGGACTCCTCATGTTCCTGAGTTCATATGAAACGCTGATCCCTAGCGTGCATTAGGCAAGTAAGTGGAGACCCCATCACGTGGTCAGTAACGCGAGAGTGTGTTCATCTAGAAATAGCCCAGGAGGACATACGCAGCGCTTCCCATCGGCGTGCCATGCAGGGCAGTAGGTGGTATCCGTTGGGTTGATAACATTCCCAACCGTGACGACCCGTTCATGACATACTCGGGTTCCCCGTCGTATGGTGTTGAAACACGATCACGTACCTTGAGACGTGACTTAACTCAAGGATGGCCGTATGGCAATGATACAGGCGTTTGTATTTACTTTTAAATATGGTCCTGCCTGAAATGGAAACAACCATTGAGTGCATCATTATTGTGTGGTCTTCTGCAGGTACTAACCACGTATGTATGCCGTGTAGTATATGTGTGGGAGAGCCCGTTTAGTGCCACAACTGAGACGTATATGCCGGTACAATCCGGTTAGGATTTTCTTGCTGTGAGGAACGTAGTACTGACATATCATAGGCATGTGCATGAAAAATAATGATAACCAGGAATTAAAGATCACTAAGTTTCAACATTTAGGACCCTGGTTGGGTAGAAAAATTTGATAGTTGATCAGTGTAGTTCCAAAGGATTGAAAAACAGAGTGCTCTGTTTTGGGCAGCAAGTTGGCTTAACTTTAACAGAGCATAACTCACAGATCATTTAGCCAATGGAGGTGTGTGATATGGTTCTGGAAAGGTATTTAAGTACCCTACAACTTTGTTGTCTACTTCCAGAGCTTAATCACACATTAAGATGGCTTAAATTCCAGAAGAATGTAGACTGTCCAGAACCAGGACAGAGTTAAAATACTCTCTGGACTGTTCTGTTGTTCAAGCATAACTTACTATAGAAACATCTAAAATTGTGATATCATACGTATTTAGGAAGGTTAAGAGATGAGTTACATCTTTGTAATTCAAAGTTTCTGAAATTTCAGCACAGAACTCAGTGGAAAACAGAGTTGAAAACAGCAACTTCCAAGGGAGGTGCTGTTGAAATTCTTCCAGGAATTCTGTTGACTTTGAATTACCATAACTTTTTAACCATAGCTGATCTGATGGAAAATAAATACTCGTTGTAAATATACTGAAGTTAACTTTAACTTTGGTATTCAGCTTGAGTTATGAAAATGCTCAGAACCAGATCAAAATCTTAGATATGTAGAAACTGGTCATGCTGACAGAGGAATGACAGTTGAAGTCATTTGAGAGATTGTTGTATTCTAAGGGGTTGAAATACTTCCAATGGGGTAGAACATACTCATGGGTGGTTATCTTCAACTAGTGAAAGATTGAGTATATGTCTTACTCAAGTTTCTTTTGCTAGAGACCATGTTTGTGTCGTATTGAAGATAAAAGGGTAGTATACGTGATGACAAATCGATTTCAGCGTCTCGTAGTGACCAGACCTAGTTGAGATGAACTTCCAAAGAGGGAGTCCATCAAGTTGGATTTAACTAGCTTTTATTTGGTCTGGTAATGGTGTAGCTTGTGCAAAGTTATTACATTATCTAAATATGAGAGGCTTCACATGTTTTAATGTCATTATGTTTTACGCCTACTTTATTGGACTGCATGAAATATGTTGCAGGGCTGATGTTTATTGTCGTAGGGCTGCAGATGGTTCGCACTCGGACCACGCATGAGATTGGTGGCTCTAGCCAGCAGGGGGGTGATGACTCCCAGCCACCTGCCTATGACAGCACCCCGCAGCAACAACCACCACCGCCGCCTCCGCTTAAACTAGCGGATGTGATTGTGGCACTGGTGGGTGTTCGTGAGGAGCAGACCGACCTGCTCCGCACGATCGTGCAGAATACGTCCCAGGCGGGGGGGGGGGGGGGGCATCAAGAGAGGGGGCCCCGCGAGCCCCGTGATGTGACGTACTCGCACTTCATGAATACGCACCCTCCGGTGTTCACAGAAGCCGCAGAACCACTGGAGGCCGACAACTGGCTGCGGACACTGGAGTCCAAATTGGGGCTGCTCCAATGTACGGAGCGGCAAAAGACTCTGTTCGCAGCGCAGCAGCTTCACGGTGCCGCTGGTGCGTGGTGGGCGAACTATGTCGCCTCACGTCTGGCTGGCCATGCCGTGGAGTGGGAAGAATTCTGGGAGGCATTCCACGCCTATCATATCCCTCCCGGGATAATGAAGAGGAAGTTCCAAGAAGTCTTGGAGTTGAAGCAGGGCGGGAGGAGTGCCCATGACTACTCCCGTGCCTTCAACCATCTGGCGCAATATGCGTCAGACTACGTCTCCACCCCGAGATGAAGACACATCTCGTTCAATGAAATCGTGGCATCTTCAACGACCTCGTCAATGCCGCGATAATGCAAGAAGATGCTCAGCTGGAGTTAGCAGCTGAGCAGCGGAAGTGCAGCACTCCACCCAGCAGTGGGGGTAGCGCTCCCCAGAAGTACCGCATGGTGTATCGGACACCATCAGGACAGCAGTGGCATCCACCGGCGTGACCTCAACAGTTTGGGGGTCATTCTTTCCAGGCACCCCCGTTCCGACCGCCGATGCCACCACCGCGACCGCAACAGCAGCAGCAGACGACACCCCGGGCATTCCCACCGCCACAACGCGCCCCAGGTTTCCGTCCGCCGATCAGCGGAGGACAGCCCCGCTACACTTGTTTCACGTGTGTCCAGGCGGGCCATTTCACGAAGGACTGTCCCCAGGAGCACCAAAGCAGCTGGCAAGCCCAGTTCCAGGGCGGTGCTCGAGGCCGACCTCCGGTCAAGAAGGTTGGTCAGCGGACTGGGGGCGTTCGCAGCCTCGACAATGAGGACGCCCCAGAGGGAGACAACGTGCTGGCGGGTACGTGCACTCTCAACGATCAAGCCATCATCATATTATTCGATTTGGGTGCAACCCACAGTTTTATAAGTGCATCCTATGTGGCTAAGCATCAAATGCAAGTCTTCCCAACCGACTGCACATATATGATCTGTTCGCCGGGAGGGAAGATTTCAGCAAATATGATGATTCCAAAAGCACCTCTGTGCTTAGGTGGGAAGATATATCCCACCACTTTGATAATTCTTACGGGGCAAAAGATTGATGCAATCTTAGGGATGTCATGGTTACGCTACCATGGCGCTGTCCTGGACACTCGGACACGGACGATTCATTTGAATTCTCCATTCCACCGTCCGCACTCCATGGTGTTAGACAATCCAGTTCAGGAAGTTTCAGAAATTAATAATGCTGAAGCTCTCAAGTTAGAGGACATCCCTGTAGTTCGGGAGTACCCCGATGTGTTTCCGTATGATCTTCCGGGCATGCCACCTGAGCGGGATGTCGAGTTCAAGATTGAACTTGCACCCGGGACTACGCCCATATCACGGAGACCATACAAGATGTCTCCGAACGAGGTGGCTGAACTGAAAGAACAGCTCAATGATTTGTTGAGAAAAGGTTTCATTAGGCCGAGTTCCTCGCCTTGGGGATGCTCGGTGCTGTTCGTGAAAAAGAAGAATGAAACCTTGAGGCTGTGTGTTGACTACTGGCCGCTCAACGCCGTCACCATCAAGAATAAGTACCCACTGCCCCGCATTGACATTTTGTTTGATCAACTTGAGGGTGCAAGTGTGTTCTCTAAGATGAACCTTCGCTCTTGATATCAGCAGATAAAGATCCGGGCGGAGGATATCCCGAAGACGGCTTTCTCAACGAGATATGGCTTATACGAATATCTCGTCATGTCTTTTGGTCTCACAAATGCTCCAGCACATTTCATGTATCTCATGAACTCTGTGTTCATGCCGGAACTGGATAAGTTCGTAGTGGTGTTCATTGATGTTATCTTGGTTTACTCCAAGACAGAAGCAGAACACACCGAACACTTGAGAATCGTTCTTCAACGATTGCAAGACCACAAGCTCTACGCCAAGTTCAGCAAATGCGAGTTTTGGATCAGCCAAGTGCCATTATTGGGAGGCATTGCGGTTGACCCGAGCAAAATAGACCAAGTGCTGAAATGGAAAGCTCCCACTTCAGTCCATGAAGTCAGAAGCTTCCTCGGCTTAGTGGGATACTATCGGAGATTCATTCCAAGCTTCTCCAAGCTTGCTAAGCCGATGACAGAGTTGCTGAAAAAGGGGACAAAATATGTTTGGAACACGGCGTACGAAGGAGTGTTCCAAGCATTAGTGAAGCATCTCACAACAGCCCCGGTCTTAGCTCAACCGGATACAACCAAGCCTTTCGACGTGTATTGTAATGCGTCCGGCATTGGGCTCGGCTGCGTATTGATGTAGGAAGGACGTGTGGTCGCATATGGCTCACGCCAACTTCAGAACCATGAGCAGCACTATCCGACTCATGATCTGGAGCTTGCTGCTGTGGTTTTGGTGCTGAAAATGTGGAGGCACTATCTCCTGGGGAATTGGGTGCATCTCTACACTGACCACAAGAGCCTGAAGTATATCTTCACCCAGAAGGAGCTGAACATGAGGCAAAGGAGGTGGTTAGAACCAATATAAGACTATGAGATTGAGATCCATTACCACCCCGGCAAGGCAAATGTGGTTGCCGACGCGCTGAGTCGGAAGTCACATGTTCATAACCTCACCATTACCCTAGTGGAGGTGGAAGAGCCGAGTTTATACTTGGTTCCTCATGGGTCGCTCAACAACCTTGCCCTCATCCCTACTATTAGGGAGGACATCATTGCAGCTCAGAAAGTTGATAAGGGCATAGCACATCTCTGGAGACGGATAGACAATAGGGAGATCAAATGTATCCGGAAGGATGATGAGAGGACGCTATGGTTCAATGACCGCATAGTCGTACCGCGAGATATGGAGCTGAGGAGAAAGATCCTCAATGAAGCTCACTTGTCTAAATACTCTATTCATCCGGGCAGCAACAAGATGTACCAAGATTTGAAAGAGAAATTTTGGTGGACACGGATGAAGCGGGAAGTGGCTAAATACGTATCTGAGTGCGATACGTGTAGACGAGTGAAAGCTGATCATATGAGGAAATCAGGGCTGCTACAACCCCTGAAAATTCTGACCTGGAAATGGGAAGATGGGAGCATGGATTTCATTGTGGGATTACCCCTGACGTCCAACAAGCATGATTCCATTTGGGTAATCGTTGATAGATTAACCAAGACAGCTCACTTCATCCCGGTGCATACACATTACAAAGCCGGCAAATACGCGGAGCTGTACATAGCGAAGATTCTATGCTTATATGGTGTAACGAAGACCATAGTCTCAGATCGGGGTGCATTTTTTGTATCTCGCTTCTGGAAGCAGTTGCACGCTGCTTTGGGTACTAAGCTGATTAGAAGCTCCACCTATTACCCTCGGACAGATGGGCAAACAGAGAGGGTGAACCAAGTACTAGAAGACATGTTGAGAGCATGTGCCATCCACCACGGTAGGAACTGGGATGATTACCTACCGTTGGCAGAATTCTCGTACAACAACGGCTATCAGGCGAGTATCAAGATGGCACCCTACGAAGCTCTCTACGGTCGCAAGTGCCGCACCCCATTAAACTGGTGCGAGTCCGGTGAAAGGGTCACATTCGGGGTTGATGTGGTGAACGACGCCGAAGAGCGTGTTCAGATGATTCAAGCCAACTTGAAGGCCGCTCAATCCCGGCATAAAAGCTACGCTGATAAGAGGCGTAGACCGCTGCACTTTGACGTTGGAGAACATGTGTACCTCCGTGTGTCTCCGATGAAAGGCGTGCACCGGTTAGGTGTAAAGGGGAAACTCGCTCCCCGTTTTATTGGACCCTATGCTATCACCGAGAATTGTGGACCAGCAGCGTATAGGCTGGATCTACCGGCATCTCTTGCTGGTGTTCATGACGTTTTCCATGTTTCACAACTGCGAAAAATGTCTGAAGCATACGGCTGCTATCTCCACTGAAGACATCGGCGAGCTGCAACCATATTTGACATATAATGAATATCCGGAGGCAATTATTGATGAGAAAGCTCGGACCAGACGTAGCCGAACGTTGTGGTTCTACAAGATACTCTGGAGTAACCACACCGCCGAAGAACCGATGTGGGAGAGCGAGGAATTCCTTCGCTCAAATTACCTGGAGTTCATGGTGTCTCAGCACAGGTAAGTTCCTAGTACATCGCTGTCTCTTCTTTTGTAATCTCGGGACGAGATTCCTTTAAGGGGGAGGGATGTAAAAGCCCAAGAAAAGGGACATGCAAAAATTTTTCATCACCTCACAACACCACAGCTTTTGTTGTGGATATCTTGTGAAGATTGGTGAAGAGCAAGTAACCTCCATCAAAAGGGTGATTAGAGGGGAAAGCCCTAACTTTCACAAAGTAGGACTTCTACACATGAACATGAGAGGTTGAGCTCACCCCTAGAACTTGAAAAGTCTTGGGAAGGTCCAGGCCAAATATCATGCAAATCCAACACTTTTTGAGGCACTTTTGGAGGCATTTGAAAAAGAGGCCAATTTGAATGTAATTTCAAATTGCAGCAACTTTCATCACTTAAAATCAAAAGTTGGCTTCATATTAAAACTCAGCATATTTTTCTGAGTTAGTCCACCAATTTTCATCCCCATTGGAGTTCATCTTGTCGGGAGCTAAATTTGCAAGAATTCAAAACTGAATTTGAATTTAAGTTCAAATGTGAAGCAAATTTAGCCAAACAAATTTCAAATTTGGGAAACCAAATTCAAACTATGACTTGGTGATTAAGTCTCACATTCAATTGTGAGTAGCTGGGGATATTTTAGCACAAACAGAAATGAAAAAATGGAAAAGGAATTAGAGGGGAGGCCCACATGTCAGAAGCCTTAACACTGAAGTTTCCTCGGGTCATCTTTTCTTCGGCCGAAGCCGTGCGCTCGCCAGCGCGACCGCGCCCCGACCGCCAGCAGCACTCGGACGTCCACCTCACGGTGAAAAATCGCGGCACAAAGGCCTGTGCACGAGCTGCTTCGCCCCTCCTTCTGTTTCCCGAGCGAAAACGAGCATAACCCGAGCTACTCTCCCGTGTTCGCGGAAGAACTCAACGCCGCCTCCTCTGATCACCGGCGACCGTCCGATCCTGACGGTTTCACGCGCCATCAACAGAGAAGAAAAGGTGCACCTACTTGTGCTGAAGCCGTAGGAGGAAACCATGCCCCAGTTCCGGCGATGTAGAGCAAGAATTCCTGGTTTTCCTCCTCGGAGCATGTTAGGGTTAGAGTCCGGTCTGCGGCGAAATTTGTTGCACAGAAGCAACCACCGATTAAGCTAGAGCATACACACGCTCTAGAACACCTAGCGCACCTCCTCGATCAAGTAGCAACCAGTTCCATGCACTAGGGCCCTAGTTCTGTAAAAATTTTGGCCCGGCGGCTGAGAACAGGGCACCACGCCAGTGAGGTCGTAATTGCGGCCGTTTTCACAGGGATCGGTGCCCATGTCCGTGATCAGCAGGTGTCAGCGAAGCTCCCCAAGCAAACCGCGTCGAAAAAGGTGCAGAGGACACCGAGTTTGACGTCGCCAATGAGCTCCCTGCCACTGTTACTGTCGGGAGCACTATTCCGGCTGTTGCCGAGCTCCGTTGAGTGCACCACCGTGTTCCCCAGGCTGAAATATGCACAGGCGGTGAGTTTCGTCTGAGGTAGGGCAGCAGACCGCCCGGTGGCGAGTACTCCGGCGAGGTGGGCGGCGGGGAGCCGCGGGAGCACGAGGCTGAAGAAGCCCCACGGGCCCCACGTGTCGGTATCTGCTGAAACTGCCCCGGATCTGCTGTGGCACCAGGATCCCGTGCGACTGTGCGGGTAACTCTGCGGACCCTGGTGTGGGTTAGCTGGGAGGCTGACACGTAGCCCAGGGACCCCACCCGACAGTTTAAACTTTATTTAAATTTTCAGATTTGGTTCAAACTTCAAATGCATAGAACTTTTGCTAGGAACCTCCAAATTTTGCTGAACTCATAATTTTGAGTACTTTCTAGAAATACCAATTTCAGCTCATGAAACTAAATAGTTCTCCAGAATTAATTCTCTACAATTTAAACTGTTAGGAATTTTATCTGGAGGACTACTTCATGAAAAATGCTGAAATTTGGATAAAGGTTCATTGGAAAATCCTTTAGTCACAGTAAAATTTTCAGACTGATCCCAGTTCATTTAGTCCCCCTAATGGTGTTATTAAATGAACTGCCCTGAGAAAATAGAAAAATGGGCAGAAACATTTTTCAGATTTTCTCAAATCTTGTTTAGGGCATAACTTCCTTTAGGATTCTTCAAATGACATGAAACCAATTCCATTAGGACCATCTAAAATTCTAGTTTCCAGAAAGTAATGGTTGGAGCCATGAAAACCAATAGAATTCCTTGGAGGCTCTAATATTGACCAAATAGGCTTTTATTTGTACAAAGCTCAAATGAACATTGTTTCAGATGAAACTTGGTCAAGACTCTGGTTAGGACCCTACCAAGCCACCCTAAAAATTTCAGAACCAAACGGGAGGGCTAGCTAGAGTTATAGTAACTATTTATTCAATTCTAAACATTGCATTTGAATTGACATGTAGTATCTCGTTAACTTGTAGTCACTGAAGGCGAGGAGACTCCGGAAGTACTTGACTTCCTTCTTCTGGACAAAGACTTAACCACTGACCAGCAGCAACAACGCAAGCCCCGGTTTGCATTAGCCCTTTTATAAAGTTTTGCTTTGTTTACATGTCTAGTGTGAAGTATGAATGTGCATTAGGTGTAGGATGGATGGAACCCCATTTGCAAAACCAGAATTTTCCAATAAGAGTGAGGGTAGTGGCTAAGACCTCGAATATACAGGCTATGCTTAATGATCCATAGGACTTCGGTACAAGTCGAGTAGTTGGAATCTACTCGAGAGTTAGGCTTGCGACATACGGGATTGGTTCGAGTAATGTGAGACCACTTTAGTAATGAAAATGAGACTAGGCAGGGGCTAGGGCGCAGCAAGAGGAAGTCTTATGTGCGCAGCCCTGTCCGTGTCGATTGAGGACTGATCCATGTGGGGCCCTGCTGAGCAAGTATTGAACGTACCGAAGGCATATCGGATATATGGGCCCCTATAAACCGATGTAACCTAAACCTCCGGACGTCGAGGCATAGCACACTGATTTATAGGTGTAGGTAGAGGGCAGCAAGGTGGAAATCTTCTAGCGGGCATAGAGAGCTGCTCCGTGTAGGGAACCTCCTGTCTGTTTTGGTGTGACCGGTTCGACGTTTGGGCTATTGGGCGAAAGGTTGTCCCATACGACATCAAGTGAGTGTGCTGTGCAGCTCCATGGGTGGGCGTACGTGACGTGCTCTTTGGGTATCCCTGCAGGTGTATATCGAGCCGATTCACCGTCCCTCGCGGTGACGAGTACCGCTTGTTCACTGAGTCGTGACGTAGGCTAATGTATGAAATGTGATGATTCAATATTGCTGTTATGACATAATTGTATTGTAACATGTGTGCCGCCAAATATTGCTTACTAAATTTCAGCTTTATGAACTGTTAACTTGTGGCTAAAAGATGGACTAAGGATGAACTTGTAGGCGTGTCCGTTTGCGGCAATGTTACCGTCCCATGTTCATTGTACCCTACATGTAGAGTTTCATGCCTAGGTGAGTCGGTTAAGTCTTGTTGAGCCATTGTGCTCATGGTTGCTGCTTAAGTGTTTTTCAGGTGAGGAGCCACCCACGGACTCAGGTTACCAGTCCACCGTCGAGGGTTACCCTCCGTCGGGGACCACGGTTGAGTGGGAACCGTACACACCGCGCTGAGCTGAGGAGTGCAGCTAGTGTGGGTTTCCCTAGAGCTGGGCAACCGACTTTTGCTAGATGGGCAGGTGTGAGTTGTACCAATTAGACTTCCGCTGTGTAATAAAGACACTAGTTTTAACTGAGTAGTGTACTACTTTGTACATTTCAGTTGGTTTTCCATGTAATAAAATTTCTCCTTATGACGTGCGATGTGACACCACCCTCTGCGACCCTGGATGAGCAGATCCCGGTCCGCCACAGTGTGCAGCCGCACCCGATCCATGCCACAGCAGATCCTTGTTTTAAAATATCTAACGCTGACTGCTGGGACCCACCCCCTTCGTCTTCCTCCCACCTCCCGTGCTCTGCCGCTGCGATACCTCGCCGGAGAGCTCGGTGGCGGCCCCTGTGGTGCTCCAAACTTCATGATTCTGGCCGCCCCTGCCTAAATCCACTCGGGGAACATGATTCTGGGCCCAGCTTGTCATGAAAATGGCCGGCACATGGTCGACGACGAGCGGTAGCTTCGGAAGAACTTCGGCCGTGTCGGCCGGCCTTCCTAACACCTCAACCGATTGAATAAAAGGTCGTCGAGCACCAGTGGACCCTAGCAAAGGTCGACATGAGCTCCACGGAGCTCGGAAATGGCTGTGTTGGGCTGTCACCGTGATACCTAGGCCGGAAATCGGAAATTCTTCTAAAACTCGAAGAACAGCGGTTTCCCTCAACGGTTCTTTGTTGTTCCTGCTCCTATGGACTCGTACGGGCACCTAGAAGTGCTCCCCTCCACGAAAGGATGAGTGGAGCGGTGTGGACCACGAATTTTGTGAATCGGTCCGGGCATCTCTTTTGCATGCAGACGCGAAATCATGAAATTCTGGCGTGAGCAGTTTATGTCACGCCGCCGGAGCTTGTGGTAATGAAAGAGAGACTGAAGGCAAACCTTTTTGCTGTTCACGGCTCGGCGAACGGCAGGCTGGGGTGGCCGGATGGATCGTTACCGCGATGGCGGCTCGAGCTGAACAGGCAAAGGAAAGATCGTCGCGGTGGAGCTCAGGGAGGATTGCTCGGGGCCTGGAACCGGTGCGAGGGCGTCAAGGAAGATTTGGCGCACCCGGTGCTGGCCTCAGATCGCCGGGAAGATTACTGGGTCAGCCGGGCGGTGAGGGACCGAGAGCTCAACCGAGCGGCAAGGGCTTTCAGTTTGCTGGGCGAGAACATGTCGGGACAGCGGTGAGGAGCACCAGAGACCGCTCGGCCGCGTAGATAAAGGCCCCGAGAGGCGGTTCAGCGGCCGAGGGCGGCAAGCAGCTGGTGGCGCAGCGGCCTCCCCTCGGTGGCGCCCTCGGAGGCATCTCGGGGACCCGAGCACTGAAGGTTCAGTCAGTGGAATTTCTCCAGTGGCTGACATGTGGGTCCCACTTCCTTTTTAACCCCTGAACTTAACTCCCTCGTACTGTTGCAAACAGTAGTCCCCCTTATACCCATGGTGATATGAATTATCTACCCCTGAGCCATTTGAATTGGTTAAAATTCAAATTGGGCTTGTGTTTGACTAAATTTCAGCACATGTGCAGTTTGAAATTCAAATAGAGTTTGAATTTGCTAGACTTAGCTCATGTCAAGATCAACTCCAAATGGAGTGAAAATTGGTGTGTGAGCTGACAAAAATGTGCTGAGTAAGAATATGCCTCCCACTTTTGAATTCATGAGATGAAAACAGTTTGAATTTGACTTTGAGTTCAAACCACCCTCTTTCTAGCTATACCCAAAAGGACCTCAAAAATGTTTTGAATTTGGGTGAAACATGGCATGGACATTCCTAGTAAGGTGTAGGAGTTTTTCATATGTCCACCCCCTATATGATGCATGTGGGAAATGCCACTTTTGCATTGTGTGAGTTTGTTCTCTAATGATCATGTTGATGTGGTTACTTGCTCTTCAAATGTGTTCATCAACTTTCTTCAAATGAAGTGTGTGTGTGGTGTGATGAGCACCTTGAGTATGTGCCAAAAACTTAGGCCCGTACATTCCTACCCCCTTAAAAGAATCTCGTCCCGAGATTATAAGGTAAAAATGAGAGGGAGGACGATGGAAAAATTACCGTATATGCGACGTGAAAAAGTCGGGGTAGTTAGCGCGAAGGAATCCTTCGCTTTCCCATGTCGCTTCGTCCATGGAGTGATTACTCCACAGAACTTTGTAGAACCACAACGTATGGTTGTGTGTGGTTCGGGCCTTTTCATCAATAACCTGAACCGGTTCCTCCCGATACGTGAGATCCGGTTTCAGTTCTTCTATGTCCTCCAGCTGAATGGTAGTTGATAGCTTAAGACACTTCCTCAGCTGGGAAATGTGAAAGACGTCGTGCACACCAGAAAGTGCTTCTGGTAATTTCAGCCGGTATGCTACTGATCCACATCTTTCTATAATCTGAAATGGATCGATGAATCAGGGTGCCAACTTTCCTCTCACCCCGAATCTGTTCACGCCCTTCATTAGAGACACACGTAGGTATACGTGATCCCCGATCTCGAATTGTAGTGGGCGTCTTCTCCGGTACGCATATTGCTTCATCGGGATTGAGCGGCTTTTAGGTTCACTTGAATCAGCCGAACCTTTTCCTCCGCGTTGTTGACAAGATCAATCCCGAAGGTGACCCTTTCGCCAGACTCACACCAATTTAGTGGTGTGCGGCATTTTCTCCCGTATAGCGCCTCGTAAGGCGCCATATTGATGCTGGCTTGGTACCCATTGTTGTACGAGAACTCGGCCAACGGCAAGTGATCATCCCAGTTCTTGCCGTGGTTGATGGCGCAAGCTCGTAATATATCTTCCAAAATTTGATTTACCCGCTCGGTTTGCCCATCCGTCTGCTGGTGGTATGCTGAAACGGGACACAAATAAAGTGCCCCGATCTGATATGATGGTACGGGGTACGCCGTACAAGCATGGGATCCGTGAGATATACAGTTCAGCGTACTTCTTGGCATTGTAGTTGGTGTTGACCGGGATGAAATGGGCAACTTTGGTGAGTCGGTCGATGATTACGCACACAGAATCATGTCTCTGAAAAGTGGTGGGCAAACCGACGATGAAGTCCATGCTCACGTCCTCCCACTGCTAGGAAGGAACGCCCAGTGGTTGTAGCAGTCCCGGTTTCCGCATATGATCTGCCATCACCCTTCGACATGTATCACACTCGGAGAGGTACTTGGCGATCTCCCGCTTCATCCGTGTCCACCAAAACTTGCTTCTGAGTTCTTGATACATTTTGTTACTGCCGGGGTGAATAGAAAATTTTGACAAGTGAGCCTCATCAAAAATTTCCTTCCGTAACACCGGGTTACGGGGTACGACGATTCGGTCCTTGAACCATAGGACGCCGTCTCCATCTTTCCGGAAGCATTTAAGCTCCCCACTGTCTACACGTCTCCGTAAATGTGACATGCCCTTGTCATGTTTCTGAGCTGCCGCTATCTCTTCACGGATGGTGGGGATCAAAGCTAAGTTGTAGAGAGTCCCATGTGGAATCACATGCAATGGTGGCTCGCTCTCTTCTAACGGTGTGATGGTCATATTGTTGACATGTGACTTGTGACTCAGCACATCCGCCAGTATGTTTGCCTTGCCGGGGTGATAATGGATCTCTATTTCGTAATCTTTTATCAACTCTAACCATCTTCGCTGCCTCATGTTCATCTCCTTCTGAGTGAATATGTACTTGAGGCTCTTGTGGTCGGTATATAAATGTACGAGGTTACCGAGTAGGTAATGCCTCCACATTTTGAGTGCGAGTACCACGGCAGCTAGCTCCAAGTCATGAGTTGGATAATTCTGCTCATGGTTTCTAAGCTGCCATGACCCATACGCGACCACTCTTTGGTCTTGCATCAGCACACATCCGAGCCCAATGCCGGATGCATCGCAGTACACATCGAACGGTCTTGTTGTGTCTGGCTGCGCGAAAACCGGTGCTGATGTCAGGTTCTTCACTAATGCTTTGAACGCTGCTTCACATGCTGGACTCCAAACATATTTGGTAGCCTTCTTTAGCAGCTCTGTCATAGGCTTGGCAATCTTCGAGAAGTTTGGAATGAACCTCCGATAATATCCCTCGAGTCTGAGGAAACTCCGTACCTCGTGAACAGTTCTCAGGGATTTCCAATTCAGCACTTGTGTGATCTTACTCGGGTCTACAGCGATACCCTTCGCTGAGATGATATGCCCGAGAAAAGGCACTTGCGATACCAGAACTCGCATTTGCTGAATTTCACGTATAGCTTGTGATCCCGCAGCCATTGCAAGACTATACGCAGATGTTTCTTGTGCTCTTCCTCTGACTTGGAATATACCAATATGTCGTCGATGAAGACCACGACAAACTTGTCCAGCTCCGGCATGAATACCGAGTTCATCAAATACATGAAGTGAGCTGGAGCGTTGGTGAGGCCGAAGGACATGACCAGGTACTCATAAAGTCCGTACCTCGTCGAGAAAGCCGTCTTCAGAATATCCTCAGCCCGTATATTAATCTGGTGGTACCCGGATCTTAAATCCATCTTGGAAAAGATCTTTGCATCGACCAACTGATCAAACAACATGTCGATCCGTGGCAACGGGTACTTGTTTTTTATGGTTATGGCGTTTAGTGGACGATAGTCCATGCAAAGCCGCAATGTCTCATCTTTCTTCTTCACAAATAATGCTGAACAGCCCCATGGCGAGGAGCTCGTGACGGGGCCCGACCTCCCGCTCAGTCACGTGAACGGAGCACCTTGCCCGGGAATCGCATTGGGTGGTGCCGTGTTATGCGGCACCCAACAGCACACATATAAGGAACAATGTATTACATAAATCAAAGCGGAAGCTTACAAATGTTCTTTGTAAATAATTTACATAAAATAGATACAGCGGAAGTCTATAAACAGCTCACGTCGAATAACTACGAAGCACCCGAGAAGAGGTCCAGCCCGCAGACTCCTCTCCCTAGCAACACGAAGACTTGGCAGCGGCTAGGTTCTCCCGGTGATACATGACTCGGAAGTTCTCAAGACTCACCGGACAACCTTCTCTATAGCGTCGGATTAACTTGCAAAACCATTCATATAGCAAGAGTGAGCACAAAGGCTCAGCAAGACTTAACCGTCTCTCCTACAGCATGCAACTCTACATGAGGGTAACTTAAGACCTAATCCTATAATTTGCAAAAAGACTCACCTACGAGTTCATCCTTAACTTTCAGATTTTAGACATAATAGTAGTGACCTTGCGCCCAGCAACATTGGAACTCCACAATAAAACAAGAAACGCTTCATTCCAATGTTACTTGTCCCAAGGTGGAAAATAACTTTAGTTTGCTCTATTTCTACTTCAAACAGGGCTTTCATGCAACTTAACAGAATCATAGCAGCAATTATACTTTTGCAAACTGTTTCCACACAAGTTGATTACTACGTCACAACATGGGAGCAAGCGGTACTCAATAACCGCGAGGGATGGTGATTCGAATCAAACACTACCCGGATAACTCGACACATACGCCCGCCTCTGAAGACCCAAATCTGGCGTCCTTCATTACGTCGTATGTGGCAACCTTTCTCAGGACACTAGACTGTAGAACCGGTGGTGCCGTCTCAGGCTCATAGGTCTAACGAGACGATGTGGTATGCCTCTACAATCCAGTGAACCTGGTACATTGGTTTCCTGGTTCCCATATATCAGTAAGCATCCGGTACACAACTCAATACTTGCTCCTGGATACGGCACACGCATCAGTCCTTAACCGACACAGGCAGAGCTACTCGACCAAGACCTCGTCATGTTGCTGCCTAATCCCTCTGCCCTGTCTCATCTTCAGAAATGTAAACTTTAGTTTGCCTCTCTTCCCAACCACACTTATGTGATCCTTAACAAAGCTCGCGAGTAGATTCCAACTACTCGTCTTCTACCGGATGTTCTAGCCTATTTAGCACGGCATTATTCTACAGTGTTGACACTTTCTACCCTTAACTCCAGGGTTCATTTGGTCATGCATTTGGAGTGTAAAACATCCTTGACCTAATGCACATACAAACTTAGACCCATAGTAGTGCACAAAGTAAAAACTTTAGAAAACAACTTAAATGCAAACCGGAGGTTGCCTTGGTTTTGCTGGTGACTAAAGTAAGAGATGTATCAAGTTAGTTCCTGATGACTTGAAGCCCAATCCCTGCCCTTCTTGCTCCTTGATCCAAGCTCATGTTCTCCTTCTTCACTTTCCACGTTTTACCACTACACGTTATGAATATGCATACAGGTTTAATTGTAAAACTTTTGCTAAGAAGTTCTAAACACAAGTTTTAAAACTGGAACTCTGTTTAAGAATTTAAAATGACACTGGTGCTAGTGGTTTGGGTTTGGGTTAGTACTATGCTCAAGTGAGATGGGTGTTTCCTTACTCGTGGGTTGATTTTCTAATGGGGTTGAACAGAACAGTACTGATCCATGTATCCAATGGAGCTGGAAATTTTCTTGTGAGTTCCTTGTCACAAGAAAGTCCTCTGGACCAAAATTCAGAATATTTCACTAAGTAGATCACCCTGAACAATTCCCTAAGCATTTAGGCACAAAGGAATTAATTCTGAAATGAATAAATTTGCACTTTCATGCAACTTAAAGTGAACTACAATTTCATACATAGCTCAGGGAGCATGCATGAATTTTCCTAGGATTTTTGGAGCTAAGGAATGCCCAGAACTGAATTTCCAGGTATCGGAAATTCTCTGAAAATGTTTCTGTATTTATTTGAATACAGAAACTTGAAACCAGAATTACCCTAACTAAATCAACTCCAAATGTGCTGAAACATGTACAGGAGTCTCGTAACATCCTAAAGAATATTCTGGCAAAATATGAGGATTTTTGGATGGACCAAACTCCTCCTAAAACTCTTTTGCTGAAAAGCTTTAAAGAATTTTCCAGCATTTTCTTTTGATTTTCATACAAATTGGGTTGCACAATTGTATAGGGCTATTCATCCTGAATCCAACCCAATTTGAATCACTAAATTTGGAGCTTACTAGCAAAAGTTATGAGGTTCTAAAGTTTGAATTGAATCTAGAAATCCAAGTAAACCGGGGAAAAGTTTAAATTCTGACCATGGGCCCATTGCACACGTGTCAGCTGCTGGAACCAAATCGCACGGGGCCACAGACCCCTTCCCACGCAGCCACACTGGATCCCGAAGCCACAGATGATCAGGAATTTAACTTTTCGCCACTGACACATGGGACCCGCCCGACCTTCTTTCTCCTCGGGCTGTCCCCTTGCGGGAGTCTCGTCGGAGCTCGCCAGAGTCAGCTTCCTGGCCGCCTCCCGGCTCGGTACTTGCCGCCTGGGGGTTTCTAGCTATGAGCAAACCACTGGTGTGGTTCTTTCGGGCTTCCGGTGACCGGAACTTGGTCGGCGACGTGCGCACCCCTCGGTGAAGCTTCGGCGCCGTGGTCCGAGCACCCTAGCCCGCCACAGGTTCGGAGGATTTGCTCTAAAGCATCAGTGGAGGTCGGGAAAGCTCGGCAAGGCCTCAACATGGCTCAGAAACGGCGGCAAGTTGAGGTTCACCTGTGCCCGAGCGTCCCCGCCATGATCGCCACTCGGAAAGTTTGAAATGGTCTGCTAACACAGGGTTTCAAGCCAGGATTGGGGAGGGGATCGGGTCGCCCTCGAGTCTAGATCCGTTGAGCGCAGTTTAGTGAAATAGAAATGAGAATGGAGTGGGAATTTGGAGATTTCATACCAGAACGTCGTTCTGTGGCCGCCGGCGAAGTTTTCCCGAATTCTTGCTCGGTGGTTCACGGCTTGACTTGTGGTTTGGGTGGAAGTAGCAGGGTTCACCGGCGCTTCCGGGGGTGTCCTTTCTTGGGCGTGAAAGTGCCTGATGTAGGCTGTCCACGAGCACCCTAACCCGCGGTGAAGTTAGGTCGCCGCGGCGGCGAGCTAATTTCAGCCTGGGAAGGCAAAACTCACTGGGTTCTGAGCTTAGGAGGTGCAGGAAGAGCTCCCAGTGTGTTTTTTAGGCTTGGCTGGCCTCTGCATGCTCGGTTTTCCCCGGCTCCCGGTCGATAGCCCGAGGCGGCAGCGTCCTAGGTTCTTTTGTCGTGTGAGGGAATGAATGGGCCGAGTGGGGGTCAGTTGGGGGCAAAAGATCCCGCTGAAGCTCGCAAGCAGGTCGCCAGTGTGACTCCGGGAGCTGGAGGTGGCGTCGACCGCAGCCCTCGGTGGCGCCTTGAGCTCGCTCGGCAGCTCGGGTGAGAGCCGATACACAGAGGCTGAAACTTAGGCAGTAAGTTATTTCCCCCCTCTCAATGACAATTGGGTCCCACAGCTCCTCTCTGCCCAAAAGATCTCCAATTTTCGGCCTAGTGCAAATCCAGCTGCGAGGAAGTCAAATTCAAAAGTCATTTGGCAATTTGACAAGTTGTGCCTCAGTTTCAAATTTGAATTCAAATTTCTATGAAATTTACAAGTCCCTTTGATATACATATCAAAGTACATCCAAATTTTCTCAAAATTTGCCTTCCTCATAATTTGGGACTGATGAATTCAAATATGCTATCTAATTCTTGAGTTGGCCCCTGCAAATGAGGGTTTTGAACCAACTGTTTTAAATCCTCATTTTTGGAAATGGCCTTCTTCTCTTTGAAGTGAACCTTTTATCAAACCGAATTTAAAGTCCTCTTGCAAATGCTTAGCCAACATACTTCCCAATGTGGTGAAAATTTATATTACCACAAATTTGGGCCGAGGATTTGCATTATGGAATCATCTTTTAAATTTGGTTGCTGCTCCTAGAATGTTTGCAACCACAGTTTGTATTCCATTTTTGAAATGGCCACTTTGGAATTTAGTGATCAAGTTTGGTTTGCTCATAACACATACTTGGTCACTTTTTGGTCCTAGCCTAAACCTCACCAGTTCAGTTTAAACTTTGGCTTTTTATTGTGACTTCATCACAAATTCAAACATGGTCCTAATTCACTCCTTTTTGGCTCACCCTAAAAGCAAAAAGTTGCACCATCAATCTTCTCAACTTCAAATGCATGAGGTCCCATGTGCATTCAAAAGTTTGGCGGCAACTTGAGGTGAGCATTTGAGTCCAAAGACCATATTTTTATTCTTTCTCATCCACATGTATGATTACACATGAGTTTAACTTCACCTTGGACCAACACATTCAAAGGCATGCTTGAACCCATGTGGTTGCACCTCATGTATACCATCCCATGTAAGAAAGTTTTTTGTAAGTCCCATTTTTCATGAACCAGAAACACAATGACGTTCAATCACCCGTTTCTTTGCCTTCACGTTTTTGGGACTTTTACATTCCTACCCCCTTAAAAAGAATCTCGTTCCGAGATTCCAATAAGAGAACGAGACGGGAGAGGTAATGCCAAGTGGTACGACGATAAAAATTCCGGATAGTTCATGCGGAGGTCTCTCCACGTTGTTTCTTCCGTGGTATGATTTCTCCACAGCACCTGGTAAAATCTTAATATCCAATTCCTGGTGTTCCGGATCCTTTTCATCGATAGTCTGAACCGGTCGCTCGGTGTAAGCACGATCCGGCTTCCACTAGTCGATTTCTTTTGGGCGGACAGCGATTGTAGCTTTAAGGCACTTCCATAGCTGTGACACGTGAAATGTGTCGTGAACACCAGCAAGATTTGCTGGTAGTTCCAGCCGGTAGGCTACGGTCCGCACTTTTCCGTGACAGCAAATGGATCTAAGGCTCGGGGAGCATAATCTCCCCTATACCTTGGACCGGTGAATTCCTTTCATCGGAGACACGCGAAGAACCAGTGTTCTCCGACGTCGAAATGCAACAGTCTATGCTTTAACCATCGTGACTTTTCTGTCGGGATTGTACAGCCTTCAGGTTCGCTTCTATTGTCGAACTTGGTCATCAGCGTTGTTGACAAATCAACCCCGAACAGTACTCTTTCACCGTACTCACACCACTTCCGCGGTGTGCGACATTTCCGGCTGTAGAGCTTCATCTTACGAGATATAACTGTACGGTCTTAAACCATAGAGTACCCTCGTTGTCCTTCCTAAACCACCTCATCTCTCCGTTGTCTATTCCCATCTGTAGGTGAGACATACCTTTGTCTCTCCTTCGCACTTCGGTAATCTCTCCTCAGATTTTTGGACTGAGCAAGGTTATAGACTGCTCCACACGGAATGACACGGAGACTTGGTTCCTCTTCTTCCAGCTCGGCAATCGCCAAGTTGTGAACGTGTTTTCTTCCGACCAACACGTCGACAACCACTTTCACTTTTCCCGGATGGTAATGGGTCTTGATGTCATATTGTTTTAGGAGCTCCAACAATCTTCGAGAATACCCTTGCACCAACTAGTTGATCGAATGAACTATCGACGAAGGGCAGGGTACTTGTTCTTTATAATGACGGCCTTGATCGAACGATAATCAACACTTAATCTTAGTGTCTCATCGTTCTTCTTATGAACACTGCAGAGCAACCCCAAGGTGATGAGCTTGGTCAAATAAAACCTTTGCTCATAAGTTCACTTAGTTGCTCCTTCACTCCGCTAATTCATTGGGTGCCATCTTATACGGCCTTCGTGAAATCGGTGTTGTTTCCGGCATCACTTCAATTTGGAACATGACGTCCCGTTAACCGGCATGCCTGGTAACTCATCAGAAACACATCGGTTCTTCACGTCCCACCGGACTAGCCTCGAGTTTAATCACTTCCGTGTGGTAGGCCTAATCAGTTCTCTTTTCTGCACAGAACAGACTTTTCTGCACTTAACCCAGATGTGGATCCGTTTAACAGCATTTTCATAACTCAAGTTGAATACCAAAGTTAAATTTAACTTCAGCATATTTCCAACGAGTATTCATACGCCTTCAGATCATCTCTCGATCAAAAGTTATGATTGATCAAAGCTGACAGAATTCCTGGATAAAATTTGCCAGCATCTCCTTTGTATGTGGCTACCTTTATCACAGTTGTATATGCAAATACATTAAGAATCTGAACAAACTCTGAACTACAACAATGTTGCACATCTCATAACCTTTCCAACGGTGTATCATAGGCTCCTTAAGGATTTTTCTACAGGAAGTTATGGCTTAAAAACAGAAAGGTCCAGGGAGGTTTTTGGTACTGTCCTGGTTCTGAACAGTTTGCCTTCAACTGGACTTTTCACCAACTTAACTTGCGATTTTGCTCTGGGGGTCCACAAAGAAATTGTAGAGCACTTGAAAATATTTCCAGAACTTTATCATACACCTTAATTGGTTAAAGCTACTCAGAGTTATGCTCTGTTAAATCCAGCAAGAATTCCTGGCAGAAACAGAGCACTCTGTTTTTAAAAACTTTGACGCCTAGTAATTCTCTTATTTGAACCTTAGCTCAAAATAAGAGTTCATTAACTAATACTTGTTTCAAACTTCCATTTTTAGTTGAAATTTAGTTCATGAATCATTTCTTAATAGGAAAAAGGTGATTAAGTGTAGTACGGTATCGATGCACCGTAAGAAGCATGTCGGTACTACGTTGCCTCACCAAAGAAAATCCTAAACCGGATTATACCGGCATATCCGTTTTATCAGTGGCACTAAGACGGTCTCTCACACACGTGTTCTACACGGGATACGTACGTGGTTAGTACCTGCAGAAGAACACTCAATAGTGGTGCACTCAAAGGTTGTTTCATTTCAGGCAGTTCCATATTTGAAAGTAAATACAAATGTCCGTATCATTGTTATACGGCCGTCCTTGAGTTAAGCCACGTCTCAAGGTACGTGATCGTGTTTTTACATCACATGACGGGGAACCTGAGTATATCATGAACAGGTTGTCACGGTTGGGAATGTTATCAACCCAACGGATACCACCTACTGCTCGGCAGGGCACGCCGATGGCAAGCGCTGCGTATGTCCTCCTGGGCTATTTCCAGAAGACCACACTATCGCGGTACTGACCACACGATGGGGTCTCCACTTACTTGCCTAATGCACGCTAGGGATCAGCGTTTCATATGAACTCAGGAACATGAAGAGTCCAAGAGTTTCATATTAACGTCTCACACCAAGCTGTGAGACTTATCCCTGAACTACTTTCTGTAAGGGCCTCAGTTTTTGACACACATTTGCAGTGTTCATCACCACACCACACACCTCATTTGAGGAAGGATGATGAACACAAATGAAGAGCATGTAACAATTATCAACATGCTCATTAGAGAACAAACTCACACATTGCAAAAGTGGTATTTCCCACAGGTGATATAGATGGGATGGACATATGAAAACTCTTACACTTTACTAAGGATGTCCATGCCAAGTTTTACCCAAATTCAAAACCTTTTTGAGGTCATTTTGGGTATAGTTAGGAAGAGGGCAGTTTGAAGCCATATTCAAATCCAAACTGTTTTTATCCCATTAATTTAAAGGTGGGAGGCATATTCTTACTCAGCACATTTTTGTGAGCCCACACACCAATTTTCACTCCATTTGGAGTTGATCTTGACATGAACTAAGTGGGGCAAATTCAAACTTCATTTGAATTCAAAACTGCACTTGTGCTGAAATTCACTCAAACCAAACCCAATTCGAATCCTATTCAATTCGAATGGCTCAAGGGTGAATAATCTGAATCACCAGGGGTATTATGGGGTTCACTGTTCACTACAGTGATTAGGAGTAAATTTCATAGGTTAAGACCCCGGGTGGGACCCACATGTCATAGAGGGAAGAAGGAGAAACTTACAACCAAAGTCAGAGTCTCGGTGGGAAATTCCACCGAGCAGCTGTCGACAGTGCCACCGAGCAGCTACCGGCGCCACCAGCTGCGTCCCTCCCCGCGCGCTGGCGCCCAGGGCAGCTTGCTCGCGCCCCCATGCGACCGGCACCGCCTCAGCCGAGCAGGAGTCGGCCGGCTTTATCTTCTCGTGGGCAGAACCGAGCAGCGGCATTGTTTCTCTCCGCAGCTCTCTGCTCAATCGGAAAAACCAGCAAAACAATCTCCTTCGTTCCTAAGCTGCGAGACAGCCACCGGAGGTCGCGCACCACCCTCCCAACGCCTGGACCACCGGGTTTCGGTCCCTGTTCCCGTGATCAACGACGACCGCCGCAGTTTAGCTGAAGGACGGCGTTCGGTCTCACACGGGCAGCACACTGCAACCACTTCCACGGCCGAGCAAGGGCGGCAACAGGAGCGCACGAACTCCACGTTGCTTCCACCTGAAGCTCAAGCCACGCCGTGAACTCTCGCCGGCGAATTATCGGTTTTTGCTCCGGCAACCTTAAACTGAGCTTCCGGTACGACTTCTTTAAATTCTCGCTCTATGATCTTTCGGAGGTCATCAAATCTTGCACATAGATGCTGGACTAGCCGGTGATCAAGTTCTTTTCCGCATCCGTAGCGTGAAACTGTCTAGGAGTGACGAATTTCGAGCTCGATCGAGGGCGGTCATGGCGGGCACGATCGGTCACACGGTGCCGACCGACTTACCGCCATCCCTAAACCCTTTTGACACCTTGTCCAGCTTCCTAGAGGTACACTGATGCAATAAGGCCGTTTGTTCGAGGTGTTGGCGGGTTTAGAAACCATGGTCGACGGTGCCGAACCTCAACTGAGGCCGTGGCACGTCGCCGAGCTATTTCCGGTCACCCCCAGCTCGACCTGACACCACCGACGTGTTCCTCGACGTCGACAAACCCCTGGCGGCGAGTTTCAGACCATGGGAGGTCCGGCAGCGGCGAGCCGGCGAGCCCCGAGTCTGCTCCGGCGAGGTCGGCGGCGCGGGCGCGAGAGAACGGCGGAAGGAAGACGAAGCCGGCTGACCCACGTATCAGCGGCTGAAGAATTTAAATCGGGATCGGGTGTGGCCAGGGATCCGCTGTGCTGGCGCGCAAATACCCTGTGAGCTCCGGTGTGCCGGACACCTCCGCGCTCGACACGTGTGGTATCTCCGGGGTGCCGGACACCTCCGCGCTTTACACGTGTCCCCGCGGGCCCCCGCGAGATTTCAACTTTCCCCGATTATCGTATTCCCTTCAAACTTCAAATCCTCACAACTTTAGCTAGGAACCTTCAAATTAAGTGAGACCAACTCCATTAGGACCCTCTGAAAATCTAGTTTTCAGAAAGTCATAGTTTGCTTCATGAAAATTCCTAGAACACCCTAAGAGTTCCAATTAAGGTCAAGGACATAATTAATTGTGGAGGGCTCAAATGAGCCTTACTGCAACTAAAACTTGACCAAATCTCTGTTTAGGTTGTAACCAAGCCACAGTAAAAGTTTCACAGTCATTAGGTCTGTCTAGCAAGGGTTATAGACTTCACAACTTCAATGCTAATACAAATGCATTTAAATTGATACATATATTGATCTTATCATGTAGTCGCTAAGGTCGAGGAGGAACCCGAAGTCCTAGACTTCGTTACTCCGGAGGAACAGCTAGCCTACGACCAAGAGCAGCAAGGCAAGCTCCGGTTTGCATTAACCTTTTTATAAAATTTTTATTGTTTTGAGCACTTACTTGAGAATTATTATCCTTTGCATTAGAGTCTTGTGTGGAAATCCAACTGCATAGCCAAGAAAACCATGGGTTGGGTTTAGGATTGCAAACCCCGCTAGCTACTGCATTGCTAGGATAGAGTAGGATTCGGTACAAGTCGAGTAGTTGGAACTACTCGCGAGCATAGGCTAGAGGCACTCGACTCGGGTAGTGATAGCAAATGAAACACATGGCAAGAAAATGAGACCAAGCGGAGGGTAAGGGCAGCAGGACTTTGGGGCCTGTGTGCTGTAGCTCCCCTTGTGTCGATTGAGGACCGTGCCGTGTGCGGGCCTGTTGAACAAGCTAGAACAGTACCGAAGACCTACCGGCTATATGGGAACCGGGAAACTGATGTAACTCGGGTAGCTGGGTGTTGAGGCATAGCTGGTCGTTCAGAGGGTAGGTTGAGAGCTCGAGGTGTAAATCGGCTGGCGGCACTGAGATGCGCGTGCAGAGACCTCTTGCTCGGGACGATTGGACAGGTTCAACATTTGGCTAACGGGTGAAAGGTAGTCGCATACGGCGTCCGTGATGGCTGTTGTAGGCAACATCGAGTACAGGCGTACGTGACGGGTTGTTCGGGTAACCCTGCAGGTGTAAATCAATTATAATTGCCGTCCCTCGCGGTCAGTGAGTACCACTTGTTCACTGTACCGTGACGTAGAAAGAACAGGCTAGTCACATGTTAAAATGTTGCTGATTAAAAGCTGGACATTGATTGTTAATGATATGCTGTAGCTTAGAGCTAACTAAAGTTCTTTTCAACTTTGGGCAAAGTACATGAGGGAAATGCGTTTCTTGTTTGATTGCGGCTCTCTCATGTGCCTTAGCGTAAGGTTCTCCACAACCTGCTGCTAAAACTTGAAAGTAAGGTTCAACTAATTAGGCGGGTCCTTGCAAATGATTTTTACCTCATGTAACCCATTACCCTCATGTAGAAGTTCCATGTTTAGGTGAGACGGGTCAGACTTGCTGAGCCTTCGTGCTCACTGCTTGTGTTTGAAGCTTTTGTAGGATTCTATGAGGAAGGGACTCCCGAAGAGGAGACGGAACCCCAGGAGGGGAACCCCGTCGAGTGGGAGTCGTGCACGCCGCAGAGTTAGTGTGTGTGTGTGCTAGCAAGGACACGTTCGAGGGCTGAACATGCACTTGATGCTTAGTCTACGCCCGCGAGTGTAGACTGAACATATTTTGCTGTAAACTTGTTCATAAACTTGTTTATGTAATAAAATTTCCGCTTCCGCTTCGTACCTTTGACGTGTGTTATACGGTGCTGTGCAACGCAGCACCCCTCAGCGTGATCCTGGCTCGACAGGACCAATGGGGTCATGTCACTTTCCTCGTCGGGGGAGCTAACCAAAATTGAACCGCTTTCAGTGGCGTTCCTTACCATGCTTACCTGAGCGTAGGTGCGTCGTTACATAATCAAAATTCAGAATTATAACAATTATGTTAGTGCTGCCACTTTAAGTAACTATACTACTATAGTCCTTATGTGGGCCTAATATCGTTTCCTCACAGTATCCTAAGTTTTTGTCGTAATACGATCCTTATTCCGTGCGCTATTACCAATGCGGCTCCAATACCACGCTGACGGGGCCCGAGCTCCCGCTCAGTCACGGGAACGGGGCACCTTGCCCGGGAACCGCATTGGGTGGTGCCGTGTTATGCGGCACTCAACAGCACACATATAAGGAACAATGTATTACATAAATCAAAGCAGAAGCTTACAAATGTTCTTTGTAAATAATTTACATAAAATAGCTACAGAGGATGTCTGTAAACAGATCACGTCGAATAACTACGAAGCACCTGAGAAGAGGTCCAGCCCGTGGACTCCTCTCGCTAGCAACACGAAGACTTGGCAGTGGCTAAGTTCTCCCAGTGATACATGACTTGGAAGTTCTCGAGCCTCACCGGACAACCTTCTATATAGCGTCGGATTAACCTGCAAAACCATTCATATAGCAAGAGTGAGCACAAAGGCTCAGCAAGACTTAACCGTCTCTCCTAAAGCATGCAACTCTACATGTGGGTAACTTAAGACCTAATCCTGTAATTTGCGAAAAGACTCGCCTACGAGTTCATCCTTAACTTTCAGATTTTAGCCATAATAGTAGTGACCTTGCGCCCAGCAACATTGGAACTCCACAATCAAACAAGAAGCACTTCATTCCAATGTTACTTGTCCCAAGGTGTAAAATAACTTTAGTTTGCTCTATTTCTACATCAAACAGGGCTTTCATGCAACTTAACAGAATATAGCAGCAATTATACTTTTGCAAACTGTTTCCACACAAGTTGATTACTACGTCACAATATGGGAGCAAGCGGTACTCAATAACCGTGAGGGACGGTGATTCGAATCAAACACTACCCGGATAACTCAAAACATACGCCCGCCTCTGAAGATCCAAATCTGGCGTCCTTCATTACGTCGTATGTGGCAACCTTTCTCAGGACACTAGACTGTAGAACCGGTCGCAGTGTCTCGGGCACATAGGTCTAACGAGACGATGTGGTATGCCTCTACAATCCAGTGAACCTGGTACAACGGTTTCTTGGTTCCCATATATCAGTAAGCATCCGGTACACAACTCAATACTTGCTCCTGGATGCGGCACACGCATCGGTCCTTAACCGACACAGACAGAGCTACCCGACCAAGACCTCGTCTTGTCGCTGCCTAAGCCCTCTGCCCGGTCTCATCTTCAGAAATATAAACTTTAGTTTGCCTCTCTTCCCAACCACACTTATGTGATCCTGAACAAAGCTCGCGAGTAGATTTCATCTACTCGTCTTCTACCGGATGTTCTAGCCTATTTAGCACGGCATTATTCTACAGCGGTGACCCTTTCTACCCTTAACTCCAGGGTTCATTTGGTCATGCATTTGGAGTGTAAAACATCCTTGACCTAATGCACATACAAACTTAGACCCATAGTAGTGCACAAAGTAAAAACTGTCAAAAACAACTTAAATGCAAACCGGAGTTTGCCTTGGTTTTGCAGGTGTCTAAAGTCAGAGATGTATCAAGTTAGTTCCTGATTACTTGAAGCCCAATCCCTGCCCTTCTTGCTCCTTGATCCAAGCTCAGGTTCTCCTTCTTCACATTCCACGTTTTACCACTACATGTTATGAATATGCATACAGGTTTAATTGTAAAACTATTGCTAACAAGTTATAAAGACAAGTTTTAAAACTGGAACTCTGTTTAAGAATTTAAAATGACACTGGTGTTAGTGGTTTGGGTTTGGGTTAGCACTACGCTCAAGTGATGGGTGTTTCCTTACTTGTGGGTTGATTTTCTAATGGGGTTGAACAGAACAGTACTGATCCAGGGCTCCAATGGAGCTGGAAATTTTCTTGTGAGTTCCTTGTCACAAGAAAGTCCTCTGGACCAAAATTCAGAATATTTCACTAAGTAGATCACCCCAAACAATTCCCTAAACATTTAGGCAGAAAGGAATTAATTCTGAATAAATTTGCACTTTCATGCAACTTCAAGTGAACTACAATTTCATAAATAGCTCAGGGAGCATGCATGAATTTTTCTAGGATTATTGGAGCTAAGGAATGCCCAGAACTGAATTTTCAGGTTTTGGAAATTCTCTGAAAATGTTTCTGTATTTATTTGAATACAGAAACTTGAAACCATAATTACCCTAACTAAATCAACTCCAAATATGCTGAAACTTGTACAGGAGAGTCCTAACATCGTAAAGAATATTCTGGCAAAATATGAGGATTTTTGGATGGACCAAACTCCTCCTAAAACTCTTTTGCTGAAAAGCTTTAAAGAATTTTCCAGAATTTACTATTGACTTTCATACAAATTGGGTTGCACATTTGGATAGGGATTTTCATCCTGAATCCAACCCAATTTGAATCACTATATTTGGAGCTTCCTAGCAAAAGCTATGAGGTTCTAAAGTTTGAATTGAATCTAGAAATCCAAATAAACCGGGGAAAAGTTTAAATTCTGACCGTGGGCCCATTGCACACATGTCAGCTGCTGGAACCAAACCGCACGGGGCCACAGACCCCTTCCCACGCAGCCACACTGGATCCCGAAGCCGCAGCTGATCAGGAATTTAACTTTTCGCCACTGACAAGTGGGACCCGCCCGACCTTCTTCCTCCTCGGGCTGTCCCCTTGCCGGAGTCTCGTCGGAGCTCGCCGGAGTCAGCTTCCTGGCCGCCTCCCGGCTCGGTACTTGCCGCCTGGGGGTTTCCAGCTATGAACAAACCACTTGTGTGGTTCTTTCGGGCTGCCGGTGACCGGAACTCGGTCGGCGACGTGCGCACCCCTCGGTGAAGCTTCGGCGCCGTGGCCCGAGCACCCTAGCCTGCCACAGGTTCGGAGGATTTGCTCTAAAGCATCAGTGGAGGTCGGGCTAGCTTGGCAAGGCGTCAACATGGCTCGGAAACGGCGGCAAGTTGAGGTTCACTGTGTGCCCGTGCGTCCCCGCCATTATCGCCACTAGGAAAGTTTGAAACGGTCTGCTAACACGGGGTTTCAAGACAGGATTGGGGAGGGGATCGGGTCGCCCTCGAGTCTAGATCCTTTGAGAGCGGTTTAGTTAACTAGAAACAAGAATGGAGTGGGAATTTGGAGATTTCATACCGGAACATCGTTCTGTAGCCGCCGGCGAAGTTTTCCCGAATTCTCGCTCGGTGGTTCACGGCTTGACTTGTGGTTTGGGTGGAAGTAGCAGGGTTCACCGGCGCTTCCGGGGGTGTCCTTTCTTGGGCGTGAAAGTGCCTGATGTAGGCTGTCCACGAGCACCCCAACCCGTGGTGAAGTTAGGTCACCACGGCGGCGAGCTAATTTCTGGCCGGGAAGGCGAAACTCACTGGATTCTATGCTTAGGAGGTGGAGGAAGAGCTCCCACTGTGGGTTTTTGGCTTGGCTGGCCTCTGCATGCTCGGTTTTCCCCGGCTCCCGGTCGATAGCCCGAGGCGGCAGCATCCTTGGTTCTTTTGTCTTGCGAGGGAAGGAATGGGCTGAGTGGGGGTCAGTTGGGGGCAAAAGATCCCGCTGAAGCTCGCAAGCAGGTCGCCAACATGACTCCAGGAGCTGGAGGTGGTGTCGACCGCAGCCCTCGGTGGCGCTTGGAGCTCGCTCGGCAGCTCGGGTGAGAGCCGATACACAGAGGCTGAAACTTAGGCAGTAAGTTATTTCCCCCCTCTCAATGACAATTGGGTCCCACAGCTCCTCTCTGCCCAAAAGATCTCCAATTTTTGGCCTAGTGGAAATCCAGCCGTGAGGAACTCAAATTCAAAAGTCATTTGGCAATTTGACAAGTTGTGCCTCAGTTTCAAATTTGAATTCAATTTTCTATGAAATTTACAAGTCCCTTTGAATATACATATCAAAGTACCTCCAAATTTTCTTAAAATTTACCTTCCTCATAATTGGACCTGATGAATTCAAATACGCCATCTGATTCTTGAGTTGTCCCCTGCAAATGAGGGTTTTCAACCAACAGTTTGAAATCCTCATTTTTGAAAATGGCCTTCTTCTCTTTGAAGTGAACCTTTTATCAAACCAAATTTAAAGTCCTCTTGCAAATGCTTAGCCAACATAATTCCCAATGTGGTGAAAATTTATATTACCACAAATTTGGGCCGGGGATTTGCATTATGGAATCAACTTTTAAATTTGGTTGCAGCTCCTAGAATGTTTGCAACCACAGTTTGTATTACATTTTTGAAATGGCCACTTTGGAACTTAGTGACCAAGTTTGGTTTGCTCATAACACATACTTGGTCACTTTTTGGTCCTAGCCTAAACCTCACCAGTTCAGTTTAAACTTTGGCTTTTTATTTTGACTTCATCACAAATTCAAAGATGGTCCTAATTCACTCCTTTTTGGCTCACCCTAAATGCAAAAAGTTGCCACCATCAATCTTCTCAACTTCAAATGCATGAGGTCCCATGTGCATTCAAAAGTTTGGCGGCAACTTGAGGTGAGCATTTGAGTCCAAAGACCATATTTTTATTCTTTCTCATCCACATGTATGATTACACATGAGTTTAACTTCACCTTGGCCCAACACATTCAAAGGCATGCTTGAACCCATGTGGTTGCACCTCATGTATACCCTCCCATGTAAGAAAGTTTTTTTAAGTCCCATTTTTCATGAACCAGAAACACAATGACGTTCAATCACCTGTTTCTTTGCATTCACGTTTTTGGGACTTTTACAGCTCGGCCTAATAAAATCCTTCTCCAGCAGGTCCGTTAGCTGGGTCTTCAGTTCAGCCAATTCCTTGGGCGCCATATTGTACGGCCTTCGGGATATTGGCATGGTTCTCGGTGCAAGTTCAATCTTGAACTCCACCTCTATGTCAGGTGGCATCCCAGGTAAATCGTATGGGAATACGTCAGGGAACTCTCTGACCACTGGAATATCTTCCAATCTGATAGTTGTGGATTGATAGACACTTGGAAGATTTATTTCTGGACTGTCCAGAAATAAGGAGTGAGATCCGTGCACTTCTGAGTTCAAGTGCACGATACGAAGGACGGTGTCTAAAACAGCGCCGTGGCGGGTTAACCACGACATCCCTAGGATGACATCGACCTTCTGTCCCTCTAAGACTATGAGAGACGTAGGGTATACTCTATCCTCTAAGCATAATGGTGCTTTTGGGACCATTATGCTTGCTGAAATTTCCCTACCCGGTGAACAAATCAGATATGGACTATCGGTGGGTAGTATTTGCAAGCTATATCTAGCAATGAAAGCTTGGCTAATAAAATTGTGCATGGCGCCTGAGTCAAATAATACTATGGCGGGATGCTGGTGGAGTTGGAACATACCCGCAAGGATTGGCTCACCCTCCGGAACGTCCTCTATGGCAAGTTGGTAGATGGTACCGGGCCTAGGGTTTTACCGCCGCGCATTAGTGGGGTTCCGGGGCTGATTCCTCCCTGGAAGTTGTGGTGCAACTCCGCCGCCTTGCCTCTCCTGACAACTGCTGGCGATGTGCCCTGGACGACCACATTTGTAGCATGTGTTCGCTGCTTGTCTGGTGCTTGGGGGATGAAAGCCCGGCATGCGCTGCTGAGGTGCATACGATCACGGCATCACCCGCTGCTGCTGTTGTTGTTGCAGAAGTGGTGCTGGCAGTACCGGCCTGAATGCCGGTAAAGAATATGGCCGACTGCGGAACGGCATCGGCCTATGTGGTGGCTGCTAGCATGGACCCGATGGTGGGCGATTCACCATCCGAAATTTCTGAGAAGGACCGCCTCCTTCTCCGCTACTTTGCGGCGCACTTCGCTTCCTTTCCGCCGCCACTAACTCCTTGCCGGAGTCTTCCCGAACAATTGCAGCATCAATTATGTCGTTGAGGCTGCCGCGATTGAACATCGCCAGTTTGTCCTTCAGGAGAGGATTAAGCCCCAGGTAGAAGTGATCCCGCCGCTTCTCGTCAGTATCGGTGTGGTACGACGCGTAGAGCGCGAGATTATTGAACGCCCTGGAGTATTCCAGCGCGTTCCGGCTCCCTTGTTGCAGGCATAAGAACTCCTGCGTCTTCCTCTTCATGAGACCCGTCGTTATGTGATAGGCCCTGATGGCCGTCCGGAACTCAGCCCAGGTCATAACTCGGTCGGTGGGCTGCGAAGCACAGTAGTTTGCCCACCATGCGCTCGCGGATCCTTGGAGCTGTTGGACCGTCTGAGTCTTGTGCTGCTCACTCACTTGGAGCAGCCCGAACTTCATCTCCATCGTGCGGAGCCAGCCGCATCAAGGGGTTCATCCACCCTTGAGAATACCGGGGGATGAGTTGCTAGAAAGTCGGAGTAGGAGCTCTGTTGACGCTCCTCACAATCAGGACGGCTCTCTGGTCGAGACGTATTTGCGATGAGAGTTTGCAGCAACTCCGTGTGCTGCTGATGAGAACTCGCCATTGCTGCAACGATATCGGCCAATGTAATCATTGGCAGTGGCGGTGGCGGTGGCGGTGTTTGCTGTTGCTGTTGCTGTCCCGAGGAGTCCTCGGGAGCTTGTTGGGAGGTTTCTCCCCCTTGACTAGAGCCCCCAACGTCCGGGTTGGCACGAGTACGAGTCATTCTGAAATCCAAAACAGCAGCGATCAACATATGTCATACTTAAAACTTCCATACGAAACAGTAGGTATTTGAAGTGACGCATGAATAATTTGCACAACATTCACATATATTGATAAAGCATAAACTTTATACAATATACATTATTCTTGGATCTCCGAGAAGTCGTGCTCATGTCGTCACTACCTATACATACGCTACTGCCTACACGACATGTCACTGGTTACAAAAGTTTGGGTAACACTTCTCTGGTTGCCGTACTTGGCAATGGTAACCTCCTACTCGGAGTAGAACTCGACCTCCTGTGGGTCATCCTTCTCTGGTACCTCTGCTGGTGGCTCCGGATCTTGAACCTCCTCTCCCATCTCGGGTTCTCCCATTGCTGGAAGACCCAAGACCACAGGGATGCCCAATACCGGAGGTACGAGGTCCTGCAACGCGTGCACCTCGTCCATGGCTTGGTTGTAGTCATCTTCCCAGCCTTGCCCTTCCTTAATAGCGTCGTCCCGCTCTTGAGTAAGGACCTCGTTCTTCTGGTTTAGAGCCTGCACCTGTTCTTGCAACGCCGTGATGTCAACACGGCTTTTCTTCCGTGCCTTCTTCAGACGATGCAACTGATTATGCTGTCCATTCAGTCGCTTAATCGTCGGAAGGAGCACATTGCGGAGTGCGCTTTGAGCACTCTCGAAATGGTCTCCACGGCTTGTGCTCTCCTTGAGCTTTGCAGCGAGACACTCCGTATGAACAGCTTGGCTGTCCATCACGGCCTTTCCCGCCCTTATCTGGAGGCTGAGGTTCGCCTCCGCGGGGTTGTACCTTGGGCAACCCGGATCTGTTGCCTCTATGTACCTCCCTTCCTACACGTGATCAGCCCATCCCTCCACCGGAACGAGCGCGTATGGAGTGCCCTCCATAGCTCTCACATGTAGCTGACAGAAACGCGACATGGTGTCACGGGCTGCCACTTGCCACATTCCCTCCGGTTGTCTACCTCTCACCGTGATGGTGAACGGCGCTCAACCGGGTGGCTTAGGCGCTGCAGGAACCTCGACATGGATTGTCCATGTCTTGTTCCCCTCCTCGTCTTCTTCTTTGGTGACGTACTGCGGCATCTTGTCATACCCGAAATATTGAAGCATTTGCCTCAACATTTCCGGATAGCCACTGCGGTGAGAACAGTGGGACACCACCCACCCGTTCTCCAACTGTCTATCCGCTGTCATCTGTAAAAACATATTTGAGAAATGTCAAATATTTATTTGAACAGTAAACCATTGAGTGATAACATAAAACATGTCATTGAACTCATAAGACTTGGAATCATAGTTCAAATTTAAACATATTTGACTGCTGATCTGCTGTCCAACATGACCGCCCTGACCAGTTTCTATTTCAACCTGATTTAGGCCATGCTAAAGGCAAAACCAATTCTGGAGCTCAACATCAAAGTTAAAGTTAACTTTAATATCTTTCCAGAAAGTATTTGATTGGCCTAAGATCTGTCCTGGTTCAAAAGTTATGAGCTATCGATGTTAACAGAATTTCTGGAGAAAATTGGACAGCACCTCCCTGCTTGAGGTACTGATTTGATCCAAGAATTCCAGTTAATTCTACTCCCAATCTGACATAACTTTCTGTTACAAAGTTGAAAACCATCTCATAAACTTTTCAGAACTACCTCATTTTCTAGTTTTGGATTTTTATGCAGAAAGTTATGCTCAATTTACAGAGAGTTACAGAGAGTATTTGCTCTACCCTGTTTTCTGGTCAGTTTCAACTCTACTGCATCTTTCGATTGGTTAAGTGATGAAACACCTCTGGACCTCAACAGAAAAGCTGTAAAGCTCTTCCAAATCTTTCCAGAAATGTATCATATGACCCCAACCTCGAAAGAACTCAACCTATAACCTCTGATTTAACTTCAGCCTTAATTCAGCTGAAAACAGGGGACTCTGCCCTTAATAGCCTATAAGTTGAAAACTTGTTAACTTTGAATATCCTGATTAAGGGAAGGAGTTACATCAAGTTTTAATGCTTTGGATTAAAACTTTCAAGTTTTATAATGAAGTTGCTCATTTAATGGGGTGCGACGTCGATGCATCACCAAATCATGTCGGTACTACGTCCTCACAAAGAAAAACCTATACAGGACTTAGCCGGCTTCATTATTTCAGTGGCACTAAGCGTCACTCACACACGGATGCTACACGTCTACCGTTTCGTGGTTAGAATACCTGCAGATAACTCACACAATCGTCAGACTCGGCTGCACACCGAGCCCGGTATCCATACAGTTCGTACACCCGGCCGCCATCACTCGCCAGGATGTTCTCAAGCCAAACACGCCTTGAGCTACGTGTTCACGTTACTGACCACGTGACGGGGTCTCCCAAATTGCACCACACACGCCAGGGAAAGACGTTGCTCGAATACCCCAAACGACATGAAGAGTCGTAGAGGATATTAAAGCAGGTCGGGTTACCTGCCACCCGTGGGGCTCCACCCTTCAGCTTGTGCGCACTAGTGGACAGCGCTTACGTGCACCCCCCAAGACATAAAGCGTCCCGAGATGCACGATTTTCCGACATAAACAGATAGGTTAGTATGCCACTTCCTATACACAAATAACATCCTTATATGGGCTACTAACTCGTTCCTCACTGGATTTTTGAAAAAGAGGACCTTTGTAGTGCGTTAAACCTCAAGCGAGCTCTGATACCAACGCTGACACGACCCTACGGTCTTGTCGAGCCAGGATCACGCTAAGGGGTGCTGCGTTGCACAGCACCGGATAACACACATCAAAGGTACAAAGCGGAAGCAAAGTTTTATTACATAAACAGGTTTATGAACATTTTTACAACAAAATATGTTCAGTCTACACTCACGGCGTAGACTACGCATCAAGTTCACGTTCAGCCCGTGAACGTGTCCATGCTAGCACGCACGCACACTAACACGGCGGCGTGCATGACTCCCACTCGACGGGGTTCCCCTCTTGGGGCTCTGTCTCCTCCTCGGGAGTCCCTTCCTCATAGAACCCTGCAAAAACTTCAAACACAAGCAGTGAGCACGAAGGCTCAGCAAGACTGACGCGTCTCTCCTAAACATGAAACTTCTACATGAGGGGTGATAGGTGCATGAGGTAAAGTAAGTTGCAAAGGACTCGCCTACTTAGTGGAATCTTACTTTCAAGTTTTAGCAGCAGGTTGTGGAGAACCTTACGCTAAGGCACATGAGAGAGCCGCAATCAAACAAGAAACACATTTCTCTCATGTACTTTGCCCAAAGTTGAATGGAACTTTAATTAGCTCTAAACTACAGCAAATCATTAACAATCAAAGTTCATCTTTCAATCAGCAACATTTTAACATCTAACTAGCCTGTTCTTTCTACATCACGGTACAGTGAACAAGTACTACTCACTGACCGTGAGGGACGGCGATTATAGTCGATTTACACCTGCAGGGTTACCCGAATAACCCGTCACGTACACCCGTACTCGATGTTGCCTACAGTAACCATCACGGACGCCGTAACCAACCACCTTTCACCCGTCAGCCAAATATTGAACCGGTCCTATCGTCCCGAGCAAGAGGTCTCTGCACGTGCATCTCAGTGCCGCCAGCCGATTTACACCTCAAGCTCTCAACCTACCCTCTGAACGACAGGCAATGCCTCAATACCCAGCTACCCGAGTTACATCGGTTTCCCGGTTCCCATATAGCCGGTAGGTCTTCGGTACTGTTCTAGCTTGTTCAATAGGCCCGCACACGGCTCGGTCCACAATCGACACAAGCGGAGCTATAGCACCCAGGCCCCAAAGTCCTGCTGCCCTTACTCTCCGCTCGGTCTCATTTTTCTTGCCATGTGTTTTATTTGCTATCTTTACCCGAGCGATGTGCCTCTAGCCTATTCTCACGAGTAGTTCCAACTACTCGACTTGTACCGAATCCTACTCTATCTTAGCATTGCATTGGCTAACGAGCTTTTCAATCCTAATCCCAACCCATGGTTTTCTTGGCTATGCATTTGGGTTTCAAACAAGACTCTAATGCAAGAAATAAATGGTACTCAAAGGAAGTTCTCAAAACAATAAATATTTGTAAGAGGTTAATGCAAACCGGAGCTTGCCTTGCTGCTCTTGCTCGTAGGCTAGCTGCTCTTCCGGAGTAACAAAGTCTAAGATTTCGGGTTCCTCCTCAACCTTAGCGACTAAATATGAGAAATATAAATATGTGTCAATTTATATGCATTTCAATGGAATTTAAACTTGTGAACATTATAAGTTTCACTAGACAGACCTAATGACTCTGAAATTTTTACTGTGGTTTGGTTACAACCTAAACAGAGACTTGGCCAAGTTTTTGTTGCAGCAAAGCTCATTTGAGCTCTCCACAATTAATTATGTACTTGACCTTACTTGGAGCTCTTAGGGTTGTCTAGAAATTCTCATGGAGCAAGCCATGACTTTCTGAAAACTAGATTCTTAGAGGGCTCTAATGGAGCTGGTTTCACTTAATTTGAAGGTTCTTAGCTAAAGATATGAGCTAAACAATTTCAGAGAAATTCTGAAAATATTTCTGAACATTTTCCATTTTCTCTGGAACAGTTTCATTGATCACCCCATTAGGTGTTTCAATTGAGCTCAAATGGATCTGAAATTTTTATGGTAGCACAGCGATATTTTGGTGAATATCCCAGCAAAATTTCAGAATTTTTCTCCGAAGGGTTCTCGAGTTAAAATTTTAAACAGTTTAAATGTGGAAGAATTAATTCTGGAGAAATAGGAATTTTCATTAAGTGAAACTTGATTTGCTGGAAATTACTCAGAGATCTGAATCCAACAAAATTTGGTTCACTCAATTTGGATGTCCCTAGCAAAAGTTATGAGGATTTGAAGTTTGAATGAAATCTGAAAATCGGGAAAAGTTCAAATCACTGCGTGTACCCGGGGCTACGTGTCGGCTCCTCATCGGACGACACACGCAGCTACAGATTCCTTCGCGCACAGCCACACCCTATCCGTGCCACAGAAGATCGGTTTTAAAATATCTGCCGCTGACAGCCGGGACCCACCCCCTTCGTCTTCCTCCCGCCTCACGTGTTCTGCCGCTGCGATACCTCGCCGGAGAGCTCGCCGGCGGCCCCTGTGGTGCTCCAAACTTCATGATTCTGGCCGCCCCTGCCTAAATCCATTTGGGGAACCTGATTCTGGGCCGAGCTTGTAATGAAAATTGCCAGCACATGGTCGACGACGAGCGGTAGCTTCGGAAGAACTTCGGCCGTGTCTGCCGGCCTTCCTAACACCTCAACCGATCGAACAAAAGGTCATCGAGCACCAGTGGACCCTAGGAAAGGTGGACATGAGCTCCACGGAGCTCGGAAAGGGCTGTGTTGGGCTGTCACCGTCCGACCTACGCGGGAAATCAGAAATTCTTCTAAAACTCGAAGAACAGAGGTTTCCCTCAACGGTTCTTCGTTGTTAGTGCTCCTATGGACTCGTACAGGCACCTAGAAGTGCTCCCCTCCACGGGAGGATGTGTGGTGTGGTGTGGCCCACAAATTTTGTGAATCGGTCCGGGCATCTCTTTTGCATGCAGTCGCGAAATCATGAAATTCCGGCGTGAACAGTTTATGTCACGCCGCCGGAGCTTGTGGTAATGAAAGAGGGACTGAAGGCGAACCTTTTTGCTGTTCACGGCTCGGCGAACGGCAGGCTGTGGTGGCCAGACGGATCGTTCTAACGATGGCGGCTCGAGCTGAACCGGCAAAGGAAAGATCATCGCGGTGGAACTCGGGAAGGATTTCTCAGGGCCTGGAACCGGTGCTAGGGCGTCAAGAAAGATTTGGTGCACCCGGTGCTGACCTCAGATTGCCGGGAAGATCACTGGATCGGCCGGGCGGTGACAGACCGAGAGCTCAACCGAGCGGCGAGGGCTTTCGGTTTGCTGGGCAAGAACGTGTCGGGAGAGCGGTGAGGAGCACCGGAGACCGCTCGGGCGTGTAGATAAAGGCTTCAAGAGGCGGTTCAGCGGCCGAGGGCAGCAAGCAGCTGGTGGCGCGGCGGCCTCCCCTTGGTGGCGCTGTCGGAGGCAGCTCAGGGACCCGGGCACTGAAGGTTCAGTCAGTTGAATTTCTCCAGTGGCTGACATGTGGGTCCCACATCCTTTTTAACCCCTGAACTTAACTCCCTCTTACTGTTGCAAACAGTAATCCCCCTTATACCCATGGTGATATGAATTATCTACTCCTGAGCCATTTGAATCGGTTAAAATTCAAATTGGGTTTGTGTTTGACTAAATTTCAGCACATGTGCAGTTTGAAATTCAAATAGAGTTTAAATTTGCTAGACTTAGCTCATGTCAAGATCAACTCCAAATGGAGTGAAAATTGGTGTGTGAGCTGACAAAAATGTGCTGAGTAATAATATGCCTCCCACTTTTGAATTCATGGGATGAAAACAGTTTGAATTTGAATTTGAGTTCAAACCACCCTCTTTCTAGCTATACCAAAAAGGACCTCAAAAAGGTTTTGAATTTTGGTGAAACTTGGCATGGACATTCATAGTAAGGTGTAGGAGTTTTTCATATGTCCACCCCCTATATGATGCATGTGGGAAATGCCACTTTTGCATTGTGTGAGTTTGTTCTCTAATGATCATGTTGATGGTGGTTACTTGCTCTTCAAATGTGTTCATCAACTTTCTTCAAATGAAGTGTGTGTGTGGTGTGATGAGCACCTTGAGTATGTGCCAAAAACTTAGGCCCTTACACGCCTCAAGAGTATCCATCCGAACAACAAGATCAGCAAGTTGGTGATTCAAGGTTGTCAATGACGCTTCTGTCGATGCTTGGGTTTTGGTGAACATATCTGTCATTTCCCTCATCATGTCACGCAACTCAGCATGTTGAACACATTCATCATCCCTTTCATCTTCTTCCATTGTTAGTAGTAAACAAAAGACAACAAAAATATGTTATCCCTATCAACTACAAAGGATAGTGGCAATGTGAAAAGTGGAAGGAAGGAAACAATCTCTCTCTCTCTCTCTAAAGCGTCTTACCACGTTCTTACAAGTGTTCTTACCGACACAGCAGGTGGTAAATGGTGGATGGTGAGAACCAATGAAGCATCGAGTGATTGCAAAGGTACCTGTTATGCTCAAGAGGAAAAGTGGAGCTTGGATGGCACAATATGGTGGCTAATAAGCAAATAAAAATTGTTAACAGCAAACAAAGTTGAATAAGTATTCAATGTATGAACTGTTGCTGGTTAACAAGTGTTCTAGGCCTAGCACAATACAAGGCAGTAGAAAGGCAAATAGAAAAGCAGGAAGATATAACCAACAAGTACAGCACAAGTGTATAGGCCAACTGTTTTCAAGTGTTTGCTGTCATTGCTTTAATATCTGTGCCCTCTTCAGTATTTTTTTCTTTTTTAATATTTTTTCTGATATTTTTTGTTTACTCGAGAGCACGAAAATAGAATGCACACAACTTTGCAGCTTAATTGTATGTAAGATGTGGCCTATAGAAAATCAGGAAGATTCTTTAAAATTAGGGCTGAAACTTCCAAGGGGAATTTCGCCAAATAAATTTCGCCGAACATGGCAAAGCTGTGGAAAATCGTTTGCGAAATTTCAAGTAGATCAATTTGAAAAAAAAATCGCCCGATTTCGAGTTCATATGCAAAAGTTATGGCCGTTTTAAGGTAGGTTACCCGAGTTACTGTTTTTTATGTTGATTCAACCTCGGTTTTGAAAAACATCTCGCAATAGGATGTGAAAAACAATTGGAATTTAGCAACGACGAATGATGGGATGTTGTGTGATGAATCAAGGAGTACTGGCACAATGGTTTTTCACCTGTTCTAGGGATGGCGATGCGGGAGTTCACGCAAGACGGCTAGCTAGGGCAAACCGATGATCTTGTTGGCTCGTTTTGTTGTTTAGGGATTTTGGAATAGGTGAGCAGCAAGAAAACACAAGGAAGAAAAACGATAACTACGAACCAAAAACACAATGCTAAACCAGCAACAAGACTGGACCACACGAATACAAACTCAACAATGCAAACTGAAAAATGAAACTTGCAGGCACTATGGTCTAGGAATCGGTAAACATGATATGATTTTTTGTGGCTTTTTCTGTGGACTCTAGGTATGAAAAACAAAAACTAATCTAGTGGGAAATCAAAGTACCTCACGGGCAACCTGAAATCTGATACCAAATGATGAGTGGTTTAGGCCCGATCTTCCGAAAGGTAGGTCGATTGAGGAGGAGAACTCGACGTTGATGATCAGCGGCACTCAAGCAGTTCGAACACCCCTGCAATCACTATGTGGCGGACCGGAATCCGCTCATCCAGGATCACAGAGGGTGGTGCCGCACGATGCAACACCCGACAGCACACATTATAAGAACAACATTGTATTACATAGAAAGCCAACTGAAATGTACAAAGTAGTACAATACTTCAGTTACAAACTAGTGTTATTATTACAGCAGCGGAAACTAAGTTTGTACAACTCACGCCCTTCTACCTAGCAAAAGTCGGCTGCCCAGCCCTAGGGCAACCCACACTAGCTGCACCACTCCAGCTCCGCGCGGCGTGTATGGCTCCCACTCAGCCGTGGTCCCCCACGGAGGGTAGCCCTCGCCGGTGGACTCGTAACCCGAGTCCGTGGGATGCTCCTCACCTGAAAAACACTCATAGCAACAACCATGAGCACGATGGCTCAACAAGACTTAACCGACTCACCTAGGCATGAAACACTACTTGCAGTTGGTACGAACATGGGATGGTAAATTTCAGCAAATGGACACGCCTACAAGTTCATCCTTAGTTCATCTTTTAGCCACAAGTTAACAGTTCATGAATAAGAAGTTTAGTAAGAAATATTTGGTGGCACACATGTAGCAATACAATCTTTATCATAACAGCAATATTGAGTCATCACCTTTCATACATTAGCCTACGTCACGATTCAGTGACCAAGTGTTACTCTTCACCGCGAGGGACGGCAAATCGACTCGATATACACCTGCAGGGCTACCCGAAGAGCACGTCACGTACGCCCACCCGTGGAGCTGCACAGCACGCTCACTTGATGTCGTACGGAACAACCTTTCACCCAACAGCCCAAACGTCGAACCGGTCGCACTGAAACAGACAGGAGGTTCCCTACACGGAGCATTTCTCTATGACCGTTAGCAGATTTCCACCTTGCTGCCCTCAACCTACACCTATAAATCGGTGTGCTATGCCTCGACGCCAGGAGGTTTAGGTTACATCGGTTTACCGGGGCCCATATATCCGATATGCCTTCGGTACGTTCAAAGTTGATCAGCATGGGCCCCACACGGATCGGTCCTCAATCGACACGGACAGGGATGCGCACACAAGACTTCCCCTTGCTGCACCCTAGCCCCTGCCTAGTCTCATTTTCCTTACTAAAGTGATCTCACATCACTCGAACCAATCCCATGTGTCCCAAGGCTATCTCGCGAGTAGATTCCAACTACTCGACTTGTACCGAAGTTCTATGAATCATTAAGCATAGCATGTCTACTCGAGGACTTAGACATTACCCTCACTCTTATAGGAAATCTGGTTATGCACTTGGGTTTCATCCATCCTACACCTAATGCACATCCATACCACATACTAAGTATACATAAAGCAAAACTTTGTAAATTTAGTTAATGCAAACCGGGGCTTGCCTTGTTGCTGCTGGTCAGGAGTTAGGGCTTCGTCCGCAAGAAGGAAGTCGAGCACTTCCGGAGTTTCCTCGCCTTCAGCGACTACACGTCAACGATATACTATATGTCAATTCAAATGCAATGTGTAGAACTGAATAAGTAATTACTATAACCCAAGATAGCCCTCCCCTTTGGTTCTGTAATTTTAATGGTGGCGTGGTAGGGTCTTAAAAAGAGTCTGGACCAAGTTTCATTTGAAACAAAGTTCATTTGAGCCTTGTACAAATAAAAGCCTATTTGGTAAATATTAGGACCTCTAAGGAATTCCAGGGGTTTTCATGGCTTCAACCATTACTTTCTGGAAACTAGAGTTTAAGATGGTTCTAATGGAATTGGTTTCATGTCATTTGAAGAACTCTAGATGAAGTTATGCCCTAAACAAGATTTGAGAAAATCTGAAAATGTTTCTGGACATTTTCTATTTTTTCGGGGCAGTCCAATTAATCACACCATTAGGGGGACTAAATGAACTTGGATGGGCCTGAACATTTTACTGTGACTCAAGGATTTTCCAATGAACCTCCCAGCCAAATTTCAGAATTTTTCACAAAGTAATTCTCCAGATAAAATTCCTAACAGTTTAAAATTTAGGGAATTAATTCTGGAAAACTGTTAAGTTTCATGAGCTGAAACTTGTGTTGCTGGAAAGTACTCAAAATTCTGAGTGCAGCAAAATTTGGTTCACTGAATTTGGAGCTTCCTAGCAGATGTTATGTGCAGTTGAAGTTTGAACCAAATCTGAAAATTCAAATAAAGTTTAAACCGGCTGGTGGGGTCCCCTGGTGTGACACCCTCATCTCTGGTTTCTGCATGTATTCATAATCCATGTAGATAAAACATTTTTAAAAGAAGTGGGAATAGAGAAAATATCAAAAAGATAGCCAGTAAGAGCCGAATCCAGTTTCCAGAGAGCGCCGAAGACAACTTCCACGGCCCGCTGGCCACCTGTCGTGTTCAGAGCTCATCCCTGCAAAGTGGGGAGAGGTCCGCCGCTAAACTGGCTACGTGGCAGGCTCGGGACTCATCTCTGCAAAGGGGGAGAGGTCCGACCCTGTGGGACACGTGTTGCCCCCAGAGCTAGCCTCTGCGGAAGAAGCAAAGGCATTTCCGCAGGACACATGTCACCTTCGGAGCTAGTCACCGCAGAAATCAGAGGACCAGTCGCGTGGGATACGTGTCAATCTCGGAGCTCACCTCCGAGAGGTCCGGTTCTATTGGACACGTGTCGTCACCAGAGCTTATCTCCAGTAGGTCGACATTGTTGGACACGTGTCTACCTCGGAGCTCGTCTCTGAGAAGAAAGGAAGTCTGGCGCTGGAGCCACCTACGGAGAGAGGAAAGGTCCGGCACTAACACGTGGCGTGCGCGGAGCCACCTCCGAATATAGAGGAGGTCCCGACCGCCAGGATACGTGGCGCACGCGGAGCTCACCTCCGAAGGAGAAGGGAGGTCTCGCTCGCTTGACACGCGGCACCACCGGAGCTCATCTCTACGGAAAAGGAGAGACCAGGCCTCGATGGACACGTGGAGCTTCCGGAGCTCATCACCGAGGAGGTAACGAGTTCTGGGACGGGTTTTGGATTCTGTACGCATAGAGATACCGGTACGGAGAAGAAATCGACCCAGATTCCAAAATGATACCGCACCGAATCGACTAAATATAAAGATTAAGATTCAACGACAATCTGGATAGAACTCTTAAATCGAAGTCCAATCAGATTAGGACTCTTCTCTTCCCGATTATAAATAGAACCCAGAACCTCTGGCCGAAACCACGAACTTCTTTTCCAACTCCTAAGCCGACGACTTAGAGCCCTAACCCTAACTCGCCGAGAAAGCCATCACCGGAGTTCAGCAAGGAAGATCACCGGAAGAGAGCCCAACGATCTGAAGAGGGACCCGAGACCAAGAAGAAACGTAAGGTAGGTCTGCAATACCACCTTACAACATCGTTGTGTTTTTTTGCATCCGTTCTTCGATTCCTTTCGAACAGAAGCTTTTTCATGGACAGATCACTTGTTGATCGGGTTGATCTAAAGACAAGGTCATCGCCACGTCCACATTTGATCCGAACATCTCTGTTCATCATAAATCCATGCAAGAACACGTACAAAACCAATCTAATAAAGCTGATCATAGGATAGCATGCATATGCAACATCGCATCTAGTTAAAATTTGTTTATGATATTGATTGTTGTGAATCTTGTATGTGTGCGATCCTGTATAGCAGGACAAGCTCAGGGAGCTGTCTACGACGAGCTGCAACAACAAGGTTTCGAGATCCAAGAGCAACCGGAACCGCAAGAACGAGGCAAGTGCTCCTTGACCATATTGATCCTATGTTTTGGGTAAAACTGTTTTGTTTTGCAAAAAGGTGTGCATGCTGAGTCAAACATGATGGGAAACCATTTTATAGGAGTTTACTAGCTTTGGTTAAACCACCCTTGTCGCTAGGGAAGTTTATGAGTCGGGTATGGTTTTTTTTTACTTTTATGCTTCGCTGAGTCCATGGGATTGGGAAGCGAGATAGATGTGTCTAGCTAAATGCACTCATAATGATAATGAGAAACTGATGATGATGAACATGGATCGGAGGGAGATCTAGGCAAGACTGGGTTTGTGAATGAGGTAGCATGAGATGGTGGTTTACTTGCCGTAGATCTAAGGACCGGTTCATGCATGCACATGCCAGGATAACAGTGCCACCACAAGGCCAAGTATGGGTGGGGCTTAGCTGAGTAATTAGGTAAGTTACTAGTTTGTTATGGACTGTGGAAGGCGTGGGGAATTGGAGTCGAGTGAGGACTGCCCTGGGAACTGCACGGCACAAGAGGGGGCTCGTGGGTGGGAGAATTGGAGATTCTAGCCTGCCGGTGAAACCTTAGTGAGTCCATACATCTAGTAACCCCTTTGTAAAGGCTATTTTTTTATCTCTTGGCCAGACACCGATGGTTGTGTACTGGTATAATGGAGGTTCTGCAGTCACCGACGGGTGACGAAATCACAAACTTGTGGGTAAAGAGGTGTAAACTCTGCAGAGTTCTTATAACTATCATGACAGCCGAGCTTACGGTCACGAGCTCCTGGCCAACTACCATGATTAGTTGGGATGGTTATTGGTTATGGTTATTGGGATGGTTATTGGTTATGGTTATTGGGATGGTTATTGGTTATGGTTTTTGGATGGTTTGGTTATGGTTTGGTTTTGGGACTGTTGAGTCCGGGTGATAAAATGGGTTGCATGACTGTCGAGTCATGGCAACAAGATTGGTCTCGGTGGGAGACAAAGTTGTTTATGAGATGAAATAGTAGCGAATACGAGGAGGCATTCGTGAGCGAGAATGAGGTTGATTGATCACTGGTTGTGAACATAATGGAGGTATGATTGGTATCTTAATACATGTTGGGATTACATTCACTTAAATATGACTCGCTGTTTTATCGTGTTTTTGATAAATAACTTTGCTTTCTGCAATGAGCCTTTTTATACCTACCTTGTTATGAGCTACATATCATATTATACCGCACTTGCTGAGTACATCATTGTACTCAAACTTGCATTATTATTTCATCATCAGCAGCAGGAGAGGATTTCTATGAAGACCAAGTGGAGCATTAGGCGTGTGATCTGTTCTCAACCTTGCCTGTGGGGATGGAATAGAGATGAAGCCATTGCTGCTTAGATTTGCTTCCGCATTAGTTAAGTTGCTTCCGCTGCATAGAAATAAAGACTTCCACTGTGAGCATGAGTCCAAGATTCATGAGACATTGTAATAAACTCTGTTATTCGTGGTTATATATAATCTGAATTCAGTTTGTGGAACATATGTGTATGTGTGATGAACATCCTGGGCACACATATGCATTAATTCTCGGTTCCGTGGATTTCCACAGAATTGAGAGCGTCACAGATTGGTATCAGAGCCAAGGTTGACAATGGGCTACACGCCTAAATAGGAAACACAAATTGGTATCAAAAGCCACAGATAGGGGTAGGATACACACCTAGATACAATCACAGATTAGTATCAGACACAGATTGGTAGCTAAGCCACGCTTACCAAATGAAGCAACCTAGGATGCTTAGATTGGCCTTGAAACTACCTTGACATAGGAAACCATCTTTGAATAGGAGTTGTGTGAGCCCGTGTAATGATTGTTTGTGATTGTGTGCTTAGTGTGAGTTGTGGGACGTCTCAAAACGTTGCCCATATCCACACATAAGTAGAAAGAGGTGTGAAATGTTTCGGTACTTGTTCACATCCTCATATGGGCTAATATATATATTCCAACTCACCTTGATGCATATAGTTGAGGGAATCTAACTAAACCTTCTAACATTCTATTCTATTTCGATCTCCCTCACAGATGGTGAGAGGAAACGGCGGCCGAAGGAACGTCCGTGACAACCAAGAGGATGGTCACGATGAAGTTCCTGTTAACCCCGAAGCTGGCGAGAATCACCTGGAACGGTTGATGGCCATGCAGAATCAACTTTTGCAAACCATGATCCAAACTTTGGGTCAGTTGCAGGCCAACAACAACAACCCTGTTCCGGCACCACCGCCACCACCACCGCCGGCTCATAACAGGTTGGGAGAGTTCATGAGGACTCGACCACCCACCTTTGCTCAAGCTAACGACCCCATGGAGGCCGACGACTGGTTGAAATCCATGGAGAAGAAGCTTGCCATAGTGCAGTGCAATGACCGAGAGAAGGTCCTCTTTGCGTCGCACCAACTTACAGGAGCCGCCGCTGACTGGTGGGATGCCCTAAGCAACGCTCATGTGGACCCGGAGGCGATCACTTGGACTGAGTTCAAGGAAAGTTCCCGCTCTCATTACATCCCTGGTGGTGTAATGATGCTCAAGAGACAGGAGTTTGAAGGTCTTTGCCAAGGACAGAGAAGTGTGAATGAGTATCTCAACAAGTTCACACAACTGTCACGGTATGCCCCCGAAGATGTCAACTAAGACCAGAGGAAGCAATATCTGTTCATGAGAGGGTTGAACAACGAGATCCAGGTTCAGCTCCTCAACAATGACTACGCAAGCTTTCAGAAGCTGGTTGACAAGGCTATAGTGGTTGAAAGCAAGATTCGAGAGATCGAGCGAGAGTGCAAGAGGAAGATGCCATACCAGCCTCAAGGGAGCAACGTACGACCTCGGTACATGCCCCCAGCTGCACCGCCGTATGGATCGACCACCCCTGCATACCGCCCTAGTCAGCCACCACAGCAACGACCCGTTGCAACGGCACCTCGTGTGCCCATGCCTCCTGTGCCCGGACCTAACATGGGTATTCCTGTTCAAAATCCCCGACCCAACGTACCTGCTGCCGTAGGAAACAGGGCGTGCTTTGCATGCGGGGAAATAGGACACTTCGCGAACCAGTGGCCGAGGAGAGGCCCTGGACAGCAAGGCAACGTGCCCAAACAGAACCCGTGACCGAACGGAGGGGACAATCAAGGAAACCGGGGACAGCAGAACTATGCTCGCGGCAACGTGAACCATGTCTCTGCTTAGGAAGCACAACATGCTGAGGACGTCGTAATTGGTATGTTCCTTGTCAACTCCAACACAGCCACCATCTTATTTGATTCTGGAGCGTCACATTCCTTCATATCATCCGAGTTTGTTGCCAAGCATAATCTACCCACATCACACCTAAAATGTGCTATGTTAGTTAATTCTCCCGGAGGAGAAATGAGTACTAATATAGCATGTCCGAAAGTAAGCCTTAAAATATGGGGGGTAGACTTCCTTGCCAACCTTATTGTCTTGGATTCCCAAGGGCTTGACATAATACTCGGGATGGATTGGTTAAGCAAGCACAACGGGGTAATCCAATGTGCTGAAAGAAGCGTGCAGTTGATAAATGAGCACGGTATTCGTGTCGAGTTTGAGTCAGCCCAACAAACCACTGAAAAGACAATCTTGAACCACGTCGAAGGAGCAACATTGGGTGGCATTCCAGTGGTTCAAGAATTCTTGGACGTGTTTCTAGAGGAGCTTCCATGTATGCCACCTGATCGGGACATTGAGTTTGCCATTGATTTGGTACCCGGAACTGCACCCATCGCAAAGAGACCCTATAGGATGCCCGTCAATGAACTAGTAGAACTCAAGAAGCAAATCTAGGAGCAGTTGGAGAAGGGTTTTATACGTCCAAGCTCATCACCATGGGGAGCTCATGTGCTCTTCGTAGACAAGAAGGATGGAACCCAAAGGATGTGCGTGGACTATAGGTCTCTCAACGAGGTGACAATCAAGAACAAATACCCTCTGCCCCGTATAGAGGACCTATTCGACCAAATGAAAGAAGCCCGAGTGTTCTCAAAGATTGATATTCGGTCGGGATATTTCCAGCTGAAGATTAAGCCCTCCGATGTAGCCAAGACTGCCTTTCGAACACGGTATGGTTTGTATGAATATACCATCATGTCCTTTGGGTTAATGAATGCACCCGCATACTTCATGTACCTCATGAACAAGGTTTTCATGGAGTACTTGGATAAGTTCGTCGTGGTTTTCATCGACGACATTATGGTGTATTCAAAAAGTGAGGAGGAGCATGAAGAACATTTGAAATTGACCGTGCAGAAAATGTGTGAGCATCGATTGTATGCCAAGCTTAACAAGTGTCAATTTTGGCTAAAGGAAATATCGTTCCTAGGCCACATTATCTCTGAAGAAGGGGTATCGGTTGATCCCGGAAAAGTGAGAGATGTTCTGATGTGGGACCAACTGCAAAACGTTAGGGATATTCAGAGTTTTCTTGGAATGGTGGGATACTATCGAAGATTCATCAAAGACTTCTCTAATATAGCAAAGCCTATGACAGAGTTGCTAACGAAGGGAAAAGCCTTTCGATGGACACCAGCATGCCAAGAAAGTTTTGAGGAGCTCAAGAAAAGGCTAACCACAGCGCCGGTTTTGGTATTGCCGGACGTAAGCAAGATCTTTGACATATATTGTGACGCATCCAGACAGGGGCTCGGATGTGTGCTCATGCAAGAAGGACAAGTGGTAGCCTATGCCTCACGACAATTAAAGAAGCACGAGCTTAATTATCCCACACATGACTTGGAGCTAGCAGCAGTAGTGCATGCATTGAAGATTTGGAGACATTATATCCTTGGTCATCGATGTGAGATCTATACGGATCGTAAAAGACTCAAGTACATATTTACCCAAACGGACTTGAATTTGAGGCAGCGTCGATGGTTGGAACTTATCAAGGATTACGATGTTGGAATCAACTATCACCCCGGGAAGGCCAATGTAGTAGCTGATGCATTGAGCCGGAAGGGAGCATGTCACCAACTCACGGTTTGGGAGCTACCACCCGAACTACGTAAGGAGTTCGAACGGTTACACCTCGGATTCTTGAACAACATGGAAATGATGGAGATCCACTCTTCACTGGAGCAAGAGATAAGAGATGACCAAGCAACGGATGAGGAGATCAAGGAAATCAAGGAAAGAATCCGACAAGGAATAGAGAAAGATTTCAATGAAGATGAGAAGGGTACGCTTTGGCTAGGAAAAAGGATTTGTGTGCCTAACGTGAAGCACCTCCGCGACATGATATTGAAGGAGGCACATGATTCAGCCTATTCCATACATCCCGGGAGTACCAAAATGTACATGGACTTGAAGACTTGTTATTGGTGGGATGGTATGAAAAGGGACATAGCCGAATACATTGCCCTATGCGATACATGCCAACGGGTGAAGGCTGAACATCAATGACCCGCTGGATTGTTGCAACCTTTGAAGGTACCCGAGTGGAAGTGGGAAGACATCAGTATGGATTTCATCGTCGGATTGCCACATACTCAGTCGGGTTATGACTCCATCTGAGTTATCGTGGACTGATTGACGAAAACCAGCCATTTTCTCCCTATAAGGGCCAATTACAACGTCGCACAATTAGCCGAGTTGTACATGGAGCAGATCGTGTGCCATCATGGAGTCCCGAGGATGATAGTCTCGGATCGAGGTTCTCAGTTTACCTCTAGATTCTGGAGGAAGCTGCAGAAAGCTATGGGTACATGACTGGATTTTAGCTCCGCCTATCACCCACAGACCGATGGGCAAACCGAAAGGACAAACCAAATTTTGGAAGACATGTTGAGAGCTTGCACCTTGAAACATGGGCATAGTTGGGATAGGAGTTTACCGTACACCAAATTCTCCTATAACAACAGCTATCAAGCTAGCTTGAAGATGTCGCCTTTCGAAGCATTATACGGTAGACGGTGTAGAACACCACTGTTCTGGAACGAGACCGGAGAGAACCAGGTGTCTGGACCCGAAGTGCTATAAGAGGCTGAAAAGCAAGACCAAACGATACGGGATAATTTAAAGCCTGCTCAGTCACGACAGAAAGGCTATGCGGACAATAGCCGAAGGAAGTTGACCTTTGAAGTAGGAGGCTTCGTATACCTTAATGTATCGCCTATCCGTGGTCAACGACGTTTCAACGGCAAAGGCAAGATAGCACCTCGCTACATCGGACCATTTAAGATTTTGGACAAGCGAGGAGAAGTAGCCTATCAACTAGAGCTCCCAACGCACCTCTCCGACGTACATGACGTGTTTCATGTATCCCAGCTCAAAAAGTGCTTGAGAGTACCATAGGAACAAATACTAATGGAAGAGCTTGAAATTCAAGAAGACCTGACCTATACGGAGCACCCTATCTTAATTTTGGACTTAAAGGAAAGGGTCACCAGGAACAAAGTGATCCGATGGTGCAAGGTACAATGGAGTCATCACACCGAAGCCGAAGCCACATGGGAGCGTGAAGAAGACATCAAGACAGAATTTCCCCATCTGTTCTCTACTAACGAATATCGAGGGCGAGATTCAATTTAAGGGGGGTAGATTTGTGACACCCTCATCTCTGGTTTCTGCATGTATTCATAATCCATGTAGAGAAAACATTCTTAAAAGAAGTGGGAACAGAGAAAATATCAAAAAGATAGCCAGTAAGAGCCGAATCCAGTTTCCAGAGAGCGCAGAAGACAACATCCGCGGCCCGCTGGCCATGTGGCATGTTCAGAGCTCATCCCTGCGAAGTGCGGAGAGGTCCGCCACTAAACTGGCTACGTGGCAGGCTCGGGGCTCATCTCCGCAAAGGGGGAGAGGTCCGACCCTGTGGGACACGTGTTGCACCCGGAGCTAGCCTCTGCGGAAGAAGCAAAGGCATTTCCGCAGGACACATGTCACCTTTGGAGCTAGTCACTGCGGAAATCAGAGGACCAGTCGCGCGGGATACGTGTCGATCTCGGAGCTCACCTCCGAGAGGTCCGGTTCTATTGGACACATGTCGTCACCAGAGCTTATCTCGGGTAGGTCCGACATTGTTGGACACGTGTCTACCCCGGAGCTCGTCTCTGAGAAGAAAGGAAGTCTGGCGCTGGAGCCACCTCCGGAGAGAGGAAAGGTCCGGCACTAACACGTTGTGTGCACGGAGCCACCTCCGAAGAGAGAGGAGGTCCCGACCGCCAGGATACGTGGCGCACGCGGAGCTCACCTCCGAAGGATAAGGGAGGTCTCGCTCGCTTGACACATGGCACCACCGGAGCTCGTCTCTACGAAAAAGGAGAGACCAGGCCCCGGTGGACACGTGGAGCTTCCGGAGCTCATCACCGAGGAGGTAACGAGTTCTGGAGCGGTTTTTGGATTCTGTACGCGTAGAGATACCGGTATGGAGAAGAAACCGACTCGGATTCCACAATGATACCGCACCAAATCGACTAAATATAAAGATTAAGATTGACGACAATCTGGATAGAACTCTTAAATCGAAGTCCAATCAGATTAGGACTCTTCTCTTCCCGATTATAAATAGAACCCGGAACCTCTGGCCGAAACCACGAACTTCTTTTCCAACTCCTAAGCCGATGACTTAGAGCCCTAGCCCTAACTCGCCGAGAAAGCCATCGCCGGAGTTCAGTAAGGAAGATCGCCGGAAGACAGCCCAACGATCTGAAGAAGGACCCGAGACCGAGAAGAAACGTAAGGTAGGTCTCCAATACCACCTTACAACATCGTTGTGTTTTCTTCCATCTGTTCTTCGATTCCTTTCGAACAGAAGCTTTTTCATGGACAGATCACTTGTTGATCAGGTTGATCTAAAGACAAGGTCATCGCCACGTCCACATTTGATCCGAACACCTCTGTTCATCATAAAGCCATGCAAGAACACGTACAAAACCAATCTAATAAAGCTGATCATAGGATAGCAGGCATATGCAACATCGCATCTAGTTAAAATTTGTGCATAATATTGATTGTTGTGAATCTTGTATGTGCGCGATCCTGTATAGCAGGACAAGCTCAGGGAGCTGTCTACGACGAGCTGCAACAACAAGGTTTCGAGATCCAAGAGCAACCGGAACCGCAAGAACGAGGCAAGTGCTCCTTGACCATATTGATCCTATGTTTTGGGTAAAACTGTTTTGTTTTGCGAAAAGGTGTGTGTGCTGAGTCAAACATGATGGGAAACCCTTTTATAGGAGTTTACTAGCTTTGGTTAAACCACCCTTGTTGCCAGGGAAGTTTATGAGTCGGGTATGTTTCTTTTTACTTTTATGCTTCGCTGAGTCCATGGGATTGGGAAGCGAGATAGATGTGTCTAGCTAACTGCACTCATAATGATAATGAGAAACTGATGATGATGAACATGGATCAGAGGGAGATCTAGGCAAGATTGGGTTTGTGAATGAGGTAGCATGAGATGGTGGTTTACTTGCCGTAGATCTAAGGACCGGTTCATGCATGCACATGCCAGGATAACAGTGCCACCACAAGGCCAAGTATGGGTGCGGCTTAGCTGAGTAATTAGGTAAGTTACTAGTTTGTTATGGACTGTGGAAGGCGCGGGGAATGGGAGTCGAGTGAGGACTGCCCTGGGAACTGCATGGCACAAGAGGGGGCCCGTGGGTGGGAGAATTGGAGATTCTAGCCTGCCGGTGAAACCTTAATGAGTCCATACATCTAGTAACCCCTTTGTAAAGACTATATTGTGATCTCTTGGCCATACACCGACGGTTTTGTACTGGTATAATGGAGGTTCTGCAGTCGCCGACGGGTGACAAAATCACAATCTTGTGGGTAAAGAGGTGCAAACTCTGCAGAGTTCTTAAAACTATCATGATAGCCGAGCTTACGGTCACGAGCGCCTGGCCAACTGCCATGATTAGTTGGGATGGTTATTGGTTATGGTTTTTTGATGGTTTGGTTATTGTTTGGTTTTGGGACTGTTGAGTCCGGGTGACAAGATGGGTTGCATGAGTGTTGAGTCATGGCAACAAGATTGGTCTCGGTGCGAGACAAAGTTGTTTATGAGATGAAATGGTAGCGAATACGAGGAGGTACTCATGAGCGAGAATGAGGTTGATTGATGACTGGTTGTGAACATAATGGAGGTATGATTGGTATCTTAATACATGTTGGGATTACATTCACTTAAAGATGAGTCGTTGTTTTATCATGTTTTTGATAAATAACTTTGCTTTCTGCAATGAGCCTTTTTGTACCTACCTTGTTATGAGCTACATATCATATTTTCCCGCAATTGCTGAGTACATCATTGTACTCAAACTTGCATTATTATTTCATCATCAGCAGCAGGAGAGGATTTCTACGAAGACCAAGTGGAGCATTAGGCGTGTGATCTGTTCTCAACCTTGCCTGTGGGGATGGAATAGAGATGAAGCCATTGCTGCTTAGATTTGCTTCCGCATTAGTTAAATTGCTTCCGCTGCATAGAAATAAAGACTTCCGCTGTGAGCATGAGTCCAAGACTCATGAGACATTGTAATAAACTCTGTTATTCGTGGTTATATATAATCTGAATTCAGTTTGTGGAACATATGTGTATGTGTGATGAACATCCTGGGCACACATATGCATTAGTTCTCGGTTCCGTGGTTTTCCACAGAATTGAGGGCGTCACACCGGGCTACGTGTCAGCAACGCAGCCAAACCACACGGGGGTCCGCAGAGTCTCCCGCGGAGTCGCATGAGATCCCGGTGCCACAGCCGATCCGGCGCTGTTTAAATAGAGGCTGACACATGGGGCCCATGGGGCTTCGTCTACCTCGCGCTCCCTCGGCTTCCCACCGCCCCCTTCGCCGGAGAGCTCGCTGCCGGGCGTTCTGCTGCCCGACCTTTGACGAGACATGCCGCCTGTGCATATTTCTGCCTGGGAAACACGGTGGTGCACTCCCCGGAGCTCAGGGACGGCCGGAATAGTGCTCGCGATGGTGACAGCGGCCGGGAGCTCATCGGCCACGTCGAACTCGGTGTCCTCTGCACCTTTTTCGACGCGGTTTGCTCAGAGAGCTCCGCTGAGACTTGATGATCACAGATATGAGCACTGATCCCGTGAAAACGGCTGCAAGTATGACCTCAACGTTGACCTAGGGCTAAAACGGCCTTGACCGTAGAAATTTCGAAGAACAGCAACCCTAGTCCACGGTTTTCGCTGGTTTTTGATCCTAGGTGGCCGTGAACAAGTGCAGAACGTATGTGTTGCTCGGAATCCTCTGTGTTGAACTACCCATTACGAATTAACGAGTTTTTAACCCTTCGGTCCTTTGAGCACCGAACGACTAAACGTGGAAATACTCTCCCTACAGGGCATGAAAGGGAGTAGGGTTTTCCCCGTGAGTTCGAGCAGTCTCCGGCGCGTCTCTTTGCTGTTGATCGTCGGTCACGAGGATGCCTGTATCAGCTGCGCACCGAGGACCCGAGGAGAGTGGCCGGTGAGGTGTTTCGTCTCGGATGTGTGCAGGGCAGAACGACGAGGATGAGGGAGGAATCACGTGGCCTGGTGTTTACTTGAGTGCTGCGCCCGGCACACTCAGCCACCAAGCAGGAGGTGGAAAAGGTGAGGCGGTCGGGCGCCGATGTCAGTCACGGGCTGGCGCGCGCTCTCGGCCGGGTGAGAAAAGATCAACCGAGAATGCTTCAGTGTGAAGGCTACTGACAAGTGGGACCCTCCCCTCTAATTTATTTTCTGATTTTCATTTCTGTTTTCACTGAAAAGATCCCAGCTACTCACAATTGAATGAAAGACTTGGCCCCAAAGTGACACGACCCCATTGGTCCTGTCGAGCCAGGATCACGCCGAGGGGTGTTGCGTTGCACAACACCGTATAACACACGTCAAAGGTGCAAAGCGGAAGCGGAAGTTTTATTACATAAACAGTTATATGAACATGTTTACATCAAAATAAGTTTAGTCCACACTCGCGGGCGTAGACTAAGCACCAAGTACACGTTCAGCCCTTGAACGTGTCCTTGCTAGCACACACGCACACTAACTCTGCGGCGTGCACGACTCCCACTCGACGGGGTTCCCCTCCTGGGGTTCCGTCTCCTCTTCGGGAGTCCCTTCCTCATAGAACCCTGCAAAAGCTTCAAACACAAGCAGTGAGCACGAAGGCTCAGCAAGTCTGACCCGTCTCACCTAAACATGGAACTTCTACATGAGGGTAATGGGTTGCATGAGGTAAAAATCATTTGCAAGGACTCGCCTAATTAGTAGAACCTTACTTTCAAGTTTTAGCAGCAGGTTGTGGAGAACCTTACGCGAAGGCACATGAGAGAGCCGCAATCAAACAAGAAACGCATTTCTCTCATGTACTTTGCCCAAAGTTGAAAAGAACTTTAGTTAGCACTAAGCTACAGCATATCATTAACAATCAATGTCCAGCTTTCAATCAGCAACATTTTAACATGTAACTAGCCTGTTCTTTCTACGTCACGGTACAGTGAACAAGTGGTACTCACTGACCGCGAGGGACGGCGATTATAATCGATTTACGCCTGCAGGGAAAACCCGAACAACCCGTCACGTACGCCCGTACTCGATGTTGCCTACAACAACCATCACGGACGCCGTACGCGACTACCTTTCACCCGTTAGCCAAATATTGAACCGGTCCCATCGTCCCGAGCAAGAGGTCCCTGCACGCGCATCTCTGTGCCGCCAGCTGATTTACACCTCGAGCTCTCAACCTACCCTCTGAACGACGGGCAATGCCTCAATACCCAGCTACCCGAGTTACATCAGTTTCCCGGTTCCCATATAGCCGGTAGGTCTTCGGTACTGTTCTAGCTTGTTCAACAGGCCCGCACACGGCTCGGTCCTCAATCGACACAAGCGGAGCTACAGCACACAGGCCCCAAAGTCCTGCTTCCCTTACTCTCCGCTCGGTCTCATTTTCTTGCCATGTGTATCATGTGCTATCTCTACCCGAGCAATGTGCCTCTAGCCTATTCTCGCGAGTAGTTCCAACTACTCGACTTGTACCGAATCCTACTCTATCCTAACAATGCAGTAGCTAGTGGGGTTTGCAATCCTAAACCCCAACCCATGGTTTTCTTGGCTATGCAGTGGGGTTTCCAAACAAGACTCTAATGCACAGAATAAAGAAAACAAGTATGTGCTCAAAACAATAAAAATTTATGAAATGGTTAATGCAAACCGGGGCTTGCCTTGCTGCTCTTGGTCGTAGGCTAGCTGTTCCTCCGGAGTAACGAAGTCTAGGACTTCGGGTTCCTCCTCGACCTTAGCGACTACATGATGAGAGCAATATGTATCAATTTAAATGCATTTGTATTAGCTTTGAAGTTGTGAACTCTATAACCTTTGCTAGACAGACCTAATGACTGTGAAACTTTTACCGTGGCTTGGTTACAACCTAAAGATGGACTTGGTCAAGTTTTAGTTGCAGCAAAGCTCAATTGAGCCCTCCACAATTAATTATGTCCTTGACCTTAATTAAAGGCTTTTAGGGTGTTCTAAGGATTTTCATGAAACAAACTATGACTTTCTGAAAACTAGATTTTCAGAGGGTTCTAATGGAGTTGGTCTCACTTAATTTGGAAGTCTCTAACTAAAGATATGAGCTAAACAATTTCAGAGAAAATTCTGAAAATGTTTCTGAACATTTTCTATTTTCTCTGGAACAGTTTTACTAATCACACCATTAGGTGGACTAAATGAGCTCAAATGGATCTGAAATTTTTATGGTAGTTCAAGGATATTTTGGTGAACACCTCAGCAAAATTTCAGGATTTTCCTCCAAAGGATTCTCCAGTTAAAATTCCTAACAGTTTAAACTTTGAGGAATTAATTCTGGGAAAATAAGGAATTTCATGAAGTGAAACTTGATTTTCTGGAAAGTACTCAGAGAGCTGAATCCAGCAAAATTTGGTTCACTCAATTTGGAGCTTTCTAGCCAAAGTTATAAGGATTTGAAGTTTAAAGGAAATCTGAAAATCGGGGAAAAGTTTAAACTCGCGTGTGGGCCCAGGGGACACGCGTCGCACGCCGAAGCGACAGCACACCGCGGCCCACAAGGATTTTGCGTGCCAGCACACCCGATCCCGGTCGCAGCCGGATCCCGATTCAAAATATCGGCCGCTGACAGCTGGGGTCCACCCCCTTCTTCAACCTCGCGACACCCGCGCTCCGCCGCCGAGGGACCTCGCCGGAGAGCTCGCCGCTGGCTGCTGTACAGCTCCAAACTTCTTGATTCTGGCCGCCCCTGCCTACTTTTACTTGGGGAACAGGATCCGAGGGTCAGCTGCTCATGACAACGGCCGGAGCATGGTCGGCGACGAGCCGCCATATCGGAACGACTTCGGCCATGTCGGCTGACTCTCCTAGTGCCTCAGCTACTTGGGAAATCGGTCGGGGAGCATCAGTGGACCTCAGAGAAGGTCGACATGAACTCGGGGCAGCTCGGGGAAGGCCCGAAATAGGTCCTCACCGTGCGCCCGATACCCCCCGTTCGTTCCGCCATTAGTAGACCTTGAATTACGCCGGGCACAGAGGTCCTCCGGCCCAGAGTTGTGAAGGCAACTTGTGCGCTACCGTGTCTAGCTTGTGTGGGAGTGGCCTGAGGCCCTCTAATCCTTTCTAGAGCACGAATTAAACAGAATCGTACCCGAAGGTCGTTCTGCACACAGAAAGGGGAAAAGTGGAAATTCGCCGCCGGTGAGCAACCACTCGAGCTGTGGCTCGGGGATGAGCAGCACCGGTCACCTGCGCGTCCAAGGGTGCCTTGGCTCGGGCGTGACAACGCCCTGGTTGGGCTGTCCACGAGAGCCCGATGTGCGGCGGTTTCCAGTTCCGAGTTTGATCTTTCGGCACAGCCGATATCACTCGGTTTCAATCGACTTCTAGCAATGGGGAGGATGGAGGAAGGTCTCTAGTACCTTGCTGGGACCCTGGAGTGGAAGGAGGGAGCTGCGATCGGCTTGATCAAGCAGGAGCTCGAGCGGCGGCGATGGCAGTGGGAAAACAGGTCGTGTACGTCGGCAGCTCGGGGGAATGGCGACTGAAGCACGCCGGGGAGGGAATAAATAGCCCGGCGGTCCGGTCTCCGACTTGGGGCGTGCAGCAGGAGCTGGCGCTGGCTGCCCCCCTTCGGTGGCGCGCGCACACAGCAGCCGGGAACCGACTGAACTGTGTTTCAGTCGGTTTGCTTTGAGGCAGAGGCTGACAGGTGGGTCCCATCCCTCTTTTAACCTCTGAAATTTACTCCTAACAGCTGTGGTAAACAGTGAACCCTATTCTACCCTTGGCAATTCAAATTATTCACCCAAGAGCCATTTGAATTGATCAAAGTTCAAATGAGGTTTGGTTTGAATGAATTTCAGCACAAGTTCAGTTTGGAAATTCAAATAAAGTTTGAATTTCTCCCCCTTAGCTCATGTCAAGATTAATTCCAAATGGAGTGAAAATTGGTGTGGAAGCTCACAAAAATGTGCTGAGTAAGAATATGCCTTCCACTTTCAAATTCATGGTATAAAAACAGTTTGAATTTGAATATGTTTTCAAACTGCCCTCTTCCTAACTATACCCAAACTGACCTCAAAAAGGTTTTGAATTTGGGTGAAACTTGGCATGGACATCCTTAGTGAAGTGTAGGAGTTTTCATATGTCCAGCCCATCTATATCACATGTGGGAAATACCACTTTTGCAATGTGTAAGTTTGTTCTCTAATGAGCATGTTGATAATTGTTACTTGCTCTTCATTTGTGTTCATCATTCTTCCTCAAATGAGGTGTGTGGTGTGGGGATGAACACTACAAATGGGTGTCAAAAACTGAGGCCCTTACATTGCTCCCCCCTTAAAAGAATCTCGTCCCGAGATTATAAGGTGAAAATGAGAGAGAGGACAGTGGAAAATTACCGGATATGCGACGTGAGAAAGTCGGGGTAGTTAGTGCGAAGGAATTCTTCGCTCTCCCATGTCGCTTCGTCCATGGAGTGATTACTCCACAGAACCTTGTAGAACCACAACGTACGGTTGCGTGTGGTTCCGGCCTTTTCATCAATAATCTGCACCGGTTCCTCCCGATAGGTGAGATCCGGTTGCAGTTCTTCAATGTCTTCTAGCTGAACTGTAGTTGATAGCTTGAGACACTTCCTCAGCTGGGAAACGTGAAAGACGTCGTGCACACCGGAAAGTGCTTCTGGTAATTTTAGCCGGTACGCCACCGATTCACATCTTTCGGTAATCTGAAATGGACCGATGAATCGGGGTGCCAACTTTCCTCTCACCCCAAATCTGCTTACGCCCTTCATTGGAGACACCCGTAGATATACGTAATCTCCAACTTCGAATTGTAATGGGCGCCTTCTTCGGTCCGCATACTGTTTCTGACGGGATTGAGCGGTTTTTAGGTTCGCTTGAATTAGTCGAACCTTTTCTTCCGCGTTGTTGACAATGTCAATCCCGAAGGTAACCCTTTCGCTAGACTCACACCAGTTCAATGGTGTGCGGCATTTTCTTCCGTATAGCGCCTCGTAGGGCGCCATCTTGATGCTGGCTTGGTACCCATTGTTGTACGAGAACTCGGCTAACGGCAAGTGATCATCCCAATTCTTGCCGTGGTGGATAGCGCAAGCTCGTTGCATGTCTTCTAGAATCTGATTTACCCGCTCGGTTTGTCCATCCGTCTGCGGGTGGTAGGCTGAACTACGGATCAGCTTCGTCCCCAAGGCAGTGTGTAGCTGCTCCCAAAAACGGGACACAAATAAAGTGCCCCGGTCCGATATGATGGTACGGGGTACGCCGTATAAGCATAGGATCCGTGAGATGTATAGTTCAGCGTACTTCTTGGCGTTGTAGTTGGTGTTGACCGGGATGAAATGGGCAACTTTGGTGAGCCGATCGACGATCACCCGCACAGAATCATGTTTCTGTAAGGTGGTGGGTAAACCGACGACGAAATCCATGCTCACGTCTTCCCACTTCCAGGCAGGAATGCCCAGCGGTTGCAGCAGTCCCGGCTTCCGCATATGATGCCTTCCCCCTTCGACATGTATCACACTCGGACACGTATTTTGCAACCTCTCGCTTCATCCGTGTCCACCAAAACTTGCTTCTGAGTTCTTGATACATTTTGTTGCTGCCAGGGTGAATAGAAAACTTTGATAAGTGAGCCTCATCAAAGATTCTCTTCCGTAACTCCGGGTTTCGGGGTACGACGATCCGGTTCTTGAACCATAGGACGCCGTCTCCGTCCTTCCGGAAACATTTCAACTCCCCACTGTCTATACGTCTCCGCAAATGGGACATGCCCTTGTCATTCTTCTGGGCTGCCGCTATCTCTTCACGGATGGTGGGGATCAAAGCTAGGTTGTAGAGAGCTCCGTGTGGAATCACATGTAGTGGTGGTTCGCTCTCTTCCAACGGTGTGATGGTCAGATTATTGACGTGTGACTTGCGGCTTAGCGCATCTGCCACAACGTTTGCCTTGCCCGGATGATAATGGATCTCTATTTCGTAATCTTTTATCAGTTCTAACCATCTTCGTTGCCTCATGTTCAACTCCTTCTGAGTGAATATGTACTTGAGGCTTTTGTAGTCGGTATATAAATGTACGAGGTTACCGAGTAGGTAGTGCCTCCACATCTTCAGTGCAAGTACCACGGCAGCGAGCTCCAAGTCGTGAGTTGGATAATTTTGCTCGTGGTTCCTAAGCTGCCGTGATCCATACGCGACCACCCTTCGGTCTTGCATCAGCACACATCCGAGCCCAATGCCGGATGCATCGCAGTACACATCGAACGGTTTTGTTGTGTCTGGCTGCGCCAAAACCGGTGCTGATGTCAGGTGCTTGACTAAAGCCTTGAATGCTGCTTCACATGCTGGACTCCAAACATATTTGGTAGCCTTCTTCAGCAGCTCTGTCATTGGCTTGGCAATCTTCGAGAAGTTCGGAATGAACCTCCGATAATATCCCGCGAGTCCGAGGAAACTCCGTACCTCATGAACAGTTCTCGGGGATTTCCAATTCAGCACTTGCGTGATCTTGCTCGGGTCCACAGCGATACCCTCCGCTGAGATGATATGCCCGAGGAAAGGCACTTGCGATATCCAAAACTCGCATTTGCTGAACTTTGCGTATAACTTGTGATCCCGCAGCCGTTGCAAGACTATACGCAGATGTTTCTTGTGATCTTCCTCCGACTTGGAGTATACTAGGATGTCGTCGATGAAGACCACCACAAACTTGTCTAGCTCCGGCATGAATACCGAGTTCATTAAGTACATGAAGTGAGCTGGAGCATTGGTGAGGCCGAAGGACATGACCAGGTACTCATAAAGTCCGTACCTTGTTGAGAAAGCTGTCTTCGGAATGTCCTCCGCCCTTATCTTAATCTGATGGTACCCGGATCTTAAATCCATCTTGGAAAAGATCTTTGCTTCGACCAACTGATCAAACAACATGTCGATCCGTGGCAACGGGTACTTGTTCTTGATGGTTACGGCATTTAATGGACGGTAGTCCACGCAAAGCCGCAACGTTTCATCCTTCTTCTTGACAAATAATGCCGAACAGCCCCATGGGGAGGAGCTCGGCCTAATAAAACCCTTCTCCAGAAGGTCCGTGAGCTGCGTCTTCAGTTCAGCCAACTCCTTGGGCGCCATCTTGTACGGCCTTCGGGATATTGGCATGGTTCCTGGTGCAAGTTCAATCTTGAACTCCACCTCTCTATCGGGTGGCATCCCCGGCAAATCGTCCGGGAATACATCCGGGAACTCTCGGACCACTGGAATGTCTTCCAATCTGATGGTTGTGGCTTGATAGACACTTGGAAGTTTTATTTCTGGACTATCCAGAAATAATGAGTGAGAACCGTGCACCTCTGAGTTTAAGTGCACGACTCGAAGGACGGTGTCTAAAACAGCGCCGTGGCGGTTTAACCACGACATTCCTAGGATGACATCGACCTTCTGCCCCTCTAAGATAATGAGAGACGTGGGGTACACTCTACCCGCTAAGCATAATGGTGCTTTGGAGACCATTACGCTTGCTGAAATCTTCCCACCCGGTGAACAAATTAAATATGGACTATCGGTGGGTAGTATTGGCAAGCTGTGTTTAGCAATGAAAGCTTGGCTAATAAAATTATGCGTGGCGCCTGAATCAAATAGTATTATAGCGGGATGCTGGTGGAGTTGGAACATACCCGCAAGGATTGGCTCGCCCTCCGGTACGTCCTCAATGGCAAGCTGGTGGACAGTGCCGGGCCTAGGGTTTGCCCGCCGCGCATTAGTAGGGTTCCGAGGTTGATTCCTCCCCGGAAACTGTGGTGCCACTCCGCCGCCTTGCCTCTCCGGGCAACTGCTCGCGAAGTGTCCTGGACGACCACACTTGTAACATGTGGCCGCTGCTGGTGCAGTACTTGGTGGACGAAAGCCCGGCATGCGTTGCTGAGGTGCAAACGCACGCGGCATCGCCCGCTGCTGCTGTTGTTGTTGCGGTGGTACTGGCAGTGCCGGCCGGAATGCCGGTGAAGAGTACGGTCGATTGCGGAACGGCATCGACCGCTGTGGTGGCTGCCAGCGTGGACCTGATGGTGGGCGATTCACCATCCGAAACTTCTGAGAAGGACCGCCTCCTTCTCCGCTGCTCTGCGGCGCGCTTCGCTTTCGCTCTGCCGCCGCCAACTCCTTGCCGGAGTCCTCCTGAACAATCGCAGCATCAATTATGTCGTTGAGGCTGCCGCGATTGAACATCGCCAGCTTGTCCTTCAGGAGCGGGTTAAGCCCCTGGTAAAAATGGTCCCGCCGCTTCTCGTCCGTATCTGCGTGATACGACGCGTAGAGCGCGAGATCGTTGAACGCCCTGGAATACTCCAGCGCGTTCCGGCTCTCTTGTTGCAGGTGTAGGAACTCCTGCGTCTTCCTCTTCATCAAACCTGGCGGTATATGATAGGCCCTGAAGGCCGTCCGGAACTCCGCCCAGGTCATCACTCGGTCGGTGGGCTGTGAAGCACAGAAGTTGACCCACCACGCGCTCGCGGATCCTTGGAGCTGCTGGACCGCGAACTGAGTCTTGCGCTGCTCGCTGATTTGGAGCAGCCCGAACTTCATCTCTATGGCGCGGAGCCAGTTGTCCGCGTCAAGTGGTTCATCCGCCCTTGAGAATACAGGGGGATGAGTTGCCAGGAAGTCAGAGTAGGAGCTCTGTTGGCGCTCCTCACGATCTTGACGTCTCTCTGGGCGAGACGTATTCGCAATCAACGTTTGCAGCAGCTCTGTGTGCTGCTGATGTGAACCCGCCATTGCCGCGACAATGTCGGCCAATGTAACCGTCGGCAGTGGCGGTGGCGGTGTTTGCTGTTGCTGTTGCTGCTGCTGTCCCGAGGAGTCCTCGGGAGGCGGTTGGGAGGTCTCTCCCCCTTGGCTAGTACCTCCAACATCAGGGTTGGCACGAGTACGCGTCATTCTGAAATTCAACACAGCAGCAATTAGCACATGTCTTACTCAAAATTCCATAAACAGCAGTAGGTATTGAAGCGACGCATGATTAACTTGCACAACATTCCCATATATTGATAAAGCATAAACTTTATACAAGATACATTATTCTCGGATCTCCGAGAAGTCGTGCTCATGTCGTCACTACCTATACATACGCTACTGTCTATACGACATGTCACCGATTACAAAAGTTGGGTTACGCTACCCTAGCTGCCCTACTTGGCAACCGTAACCCCCTACTCGGAGTAGAACTCGACCTCCTGTGGGTCGTCCTCCTCCGGTACCTCGGCTGGTGGCTCGGGGTCTACCACCTCTTCTCCCATTCCAGGTTCTCCCACTGCTGGAAGACCCAAGACCACCGGTATGCCTAACACCGGGGGCACGAGGCCCTGCAATGCATGCACCTCGTCCATAGCCTGGTTGTAGTCCTCTTCCCAGCCTTGTCCTTCCTCAATAGCGTCGTCCCGCTCTTGAGCAAGGTCCTCATTCTGCTGGGTTAGGGTCTGCACCAGCTCTTGCAACGCCGCGATGTCAACACGGCTCTTCTTCTTTGCCTTCTTCAGACGGCGCAACTGATTGTGTTGTTCATTCAGTCGCTTGATCGTCGGAAGGAGCACATTGCGGAGTGCGCTGTGAGCACCCTCGAATTGATCTCCACGGCTTGTGCTCTCCTTGAGCTTGGTGGCGAGATGTTCCGTATGAACAGCTTGGCTGTCCATCACAGCGTTTCCCGCCCTCATTTGGAGGCTGAGGTTTGCCTCCGCGGGGTTGTACCTTGGGCAACTCGGGTCTGTTGCCTCCAGGTACCTTTCTTCCCACACATGCTGAGCTCGCCCCTCCACCGGAACGAGTGCGTATGGAGTTCCCTCCATAGCCTCCACGTGTAGTTGGCAGAAACGTGACATAGTGTCACGGGCTGCCACTTGCCACATCCCTTCCGGTTGTCTTCCTCTCACCGTGACGGTGAATGGCACCCAACCGGGTGGCGTAGGTCCTGCGGAAACCTCGACATGGATCGTCCATGTCTTGTTCCTCTCTTCGCCTTCTTCCTTGGCGAAGTATTGCGGCATCTGGTTGTACCCGAAGTATTGGAGCAATTGCCACAATGCTTCCGGGTAGCCGCTACGGTCAGAACAGTGGGAAACTACCCACCCGTTCTCCAACCGTTTATCTGCTGCCATCTGTAAAAAATATATTTGAGAAATGTCAAATATTTATTTAAACAGTAAACCATTGAGTTATAACATAAGATATGTCATTGAACCCATAACACTTGGAAACATAGTTCAAATTTTTAAACAAATTTGACTGTTGATCTGCTGTTACCATGACAGCCCTGACCAGTTTCCATATCAATCTGATTTAGGCCAGGTTAAAAGCAAAACCAGTCCTGGAGCTCAACATCAAAGTTAAAGTTAACTTCAATAGCTTTCCAGAAAGTATTTGGTTGTCCTAAGATCTGTCCTGGTTCAAAAGTTATGAGATGTCAAAGTTAACAGAATTTCTGAATTAATTGGACAGCACCCCCCTGCTTTAGGTACTGATTTGATCCAAGAATCCCAGTTAATTCTGTTCCTAATCTGGCAAAACTTTCTGTTACAAAGTTGTAACCCATCTCATAAGCTTTCCAGAACTACCTCATTTCCTATTTTTGAATTTTTAAGTAGGAAGTTATGCTTAATTTACAGAGAGTCTGCAGAGAGTCTTTGCTCCGTCCTGTTTTCTGGACAGTTTCAACTCTGCTGCATTTTTCGAGTGGTTAAGGGATGAAACACCTCTGGAACTCAACAGAAAAGTTGTAAAGCCCTTCCAACGCTTTCCAGAAATGTATCATACGACCCCAACCTCGAAAGAACTCAACCTCTAACCTCTGATTAACTTCAGCCTTGATTCAGCTGAAAACAGAGTGCTCTGTCCTTAACATCCTATAAGTTGAAAACTTGTTAACTTTGAATATCCTGTACAAGAGAAGGAGTTACATCAAGTTTTACTACTTTGGATCAAAACCTTCAAATTTTTAAATGAAGTTGTTCATTTAGTTGGGTGTTACGTCGATGCGTCACCAGATTATGTCGGTACTACGCCCTCACAAAGAAAAACCTATACCGGACTTAGCCGGCTTCGTTAGTTCAGTGGCACTACTCGTCACTCGCACACGGATGCTACACTTTACCGTTTCGTGGTAAGGCTACCTGCAGAAACTCAAACAATCATCAGACTCGGCTGCACACCGAGCCCGGAATCCATACAGTTCGTACACCCGGCCGTCATCACTCGCCCGGATGTTCTCAAGCCAAACACGCCTTGAGTTACGTGTTCACGTTTTCAGACCACGTGACGGGGTCTCCCAAATTGCACCACGCACGCCAGGGACAGACGTTGCTCGAATACCCCAAACGACATGAAGAGTCATAGAGGATATCAAAGCGGGTCGGGTTACCTGCCACCCGTGGGGCTCCACCCTTCAGCTTGTGCGCACTGGTGGACAGCGCTTACGTGCACCCCCCAAGACATAAACGTCCCGAGATGCACGATTTTCCGACATAACAAATAGGTTACTAAGCCACTTTCTATATGCTAATAACATCCTTATACGGGCTACTAACTCGTTCCTCACTGGATTTTTGAAAAAGAAGACCTTTGTACTGTGTTAAACCTCAAGCGAGCTCTGATACCACGCTGACACGACCCCATTGGTCCTGTCGAGCCAGGATCACGCCGAGGGGTGTTGCGTTGCACAACACCGTATAACACACGTCAAAAGTGCAAAGCGGAAGCGGAAGTTTTATTACATAAACAGTTATATGAACATGTTTACATCAAAATAAGTTTAGTCCACACTCGCGGGCGTAGACTAAGCACCAAGTACACGTTCAGCCCTTGAACGTGTCCTTGCTAGCACACACGCACACTAACTCTGCGGCGTGCACGACTCCCACTCGACGGGGTTCCCCTCCTGGGGTTCCGTCTCCTCTTCGGGAGTCAATTCCTCATAGAACCCTGCAAAAGCTTCAAACACAAGCAGTGAGCACGAAGGCTCAGCAAGTCTGACCCGTCTCACCTAAACATGGAACTTCTACATGAGGGTAATGGGTTGCATGAGGTAAAAATCATTTGCAAGGACTCACCTAATTAGTAGAACCTTACTTTCAAGTTTTAGCAGCAGGTTGTGGAGAACCTTACGCGAAGGCACATGAGAGAGCCGCAATCAAACAAGAAACGCATTTCTCTAATGTACTTTGCCCAAAGTTGAAAAGAACTTTAGTTAGCACTAAGCTACAGCATATCATTAACAATCAATGTCCAGCTTTCAATCAGCAACATTTTAACATGTAACTAGCCTGTTCTTTCTACGTCACGGTACAGTGAACAAGTGGTACTCACTGACCGCGAGGGACGGCGATTATAATCGATTTATGCCTGCAGGGAAAACCCGAACAACCCGTCACGTACGCCCGTACTCGATGTTGCCTACAACAACCATCACGGACGCCGTACGCGACTACCTTTCACCCGTTAGCCAAATATTGAACCGGTCCCATCGTCCCGAGCAAGAGGTCCCTGCACGCGCATCTCTGTGCCGCCAGCTGATTTACACCTCGAGCTCTCAACCTACCCTCTGAACGACGGGCAATGCCTCAATACCCAGCTACCCGAGTTACATCAGTTTCCCGGTTCCCATATAGCCGGTAGGTCTTCGGTACTGTTCTAGCTTGTTCAACAGGCCCGCACACGGCTCGGTCCTCAATCGACACAAGCGGAGCTACAGCACACAGGCCCCAAAGTCCTGCTGCCCTTACTCTCCGCTCGGTCTCATTTTCTTGCCATGTGTATCATGTGCTATCTCTACCCGAGCAATGTGCCTCTAGCCTATTCTCGCGAGTAGTTCCAACTACTCGACTTGTACCGAATCCTACTCTATCCTAACAATGCAGTAGCTAGCGGGGTTTGCAATCCTAAACCCCAACCCATGGTTTTCTTGGCTATGCAGTGGGGTTTCCAAACAAGACTCTAATGCACAGAATAAAGAAAACAAGTATGTGCTCAAAACAATAAAAATTTATGAAATGGTTAATGCAAACCGGGGCTTGCCTTGCTGCTCTTGGTCGTAGGCTAGCTGTTCCTCCGGAGTAACGAAGTCTAGGACTTCGGGTTCCTCCTCGACCTTAGCGACTACATGATGAGAGCAATATGTATCAATTTAAATGCATTTGTATTAGCTTTGAAGTTGTGAAGTCTATAACCTTTGCTAGACAGACCTAATGACTGTGAAACTTTTACCGTGGCTTGGTTACAACCTAAAGAGGGACTTGGTCAAGTTTTAGTTGCAGCAAAGCTCAATTGAGCCCTCCACAATTAATTATGTCCTTGACCTTAATTAAAGGCTTTTAGGGTGTTCTAAGGATTTTCATGAAACAAACTATGACTTTCTGAAAACTAGATTTTCAGAGGGTTCTAATGGAGTTGGTCTCACTTAATTTGGAAGTCTCTAACTAAAGATATGAGCTAAACAATTTCAGAGAAAATTCTGAAAATGTTTCTGAACATTTTCTATTTTCTCTGGAACAGTTTTACTAATCACACCATTAGGTGGACTAAATGAGCTCAAATGGATCTGAAATTTTTATGGTAGTTCAAGGATATTTTGGTGAACACCTCAGAAAAATTTCAGGATTTTCCTCCAAAGGATTCTCCAGTTAAAATTCCTAACAGTTTAAATTTTGAGGAATTAATTCTGGGAAAATAAGGAATTTCATGAAGTGAAATTTGATTTTCTGGAAAGTACTCAGAGAGCTGAATCCAGCAAAATTTGGTTCACTCAATTTGGAGCTTTCTAGCCAAAGTTATAAGGATTTGAAGTTTAAAGGAAATCTGAAAATCGGGGAAAAGTTTAAACTCGCGCGTGGGCCCAGGGGACACGCGTCGCACGCCGAAGCGACAGCACACCGCGGCCCACAAGGATTTTGCGCGCCAGCACACCCGATCCCGGTCGCAGCCAGATCCCGATTCAAAATATCGGCCTCTGACAGCTGGGGTCCACCCCCTTCTTCAACCTCGCGACACCCGCGCTCCGCCGCCGAGGGACCTCGCCGGAGAGCTCGCCGCTGGCTGCTGTACAGCTCCAAACTTCTTGATTCTGGCCGCCCCTGCCTACTTTTACTTGGGGAACAGGATCCGAGGGTCAGCTGCTCATGACAACGGCCAGAGCATGGTCGGCGACGAGCCGCCATATCGGAACGACTTCGGCCATGTCGGCTGACTCTCCTAGTGCCTCAGCTACTTGGGAAATCGGTCGGGGAGCATCAGTGGACCTCAGAGAAGGTCGACATGAACTCGGGGCAGCTCGGGGAAGGCCCGAAATAGGTCCTCACCGTGCGCCCGATACCCCCCGTTCGTTCCGCCATTAGTAGACCTTGAATTACGCCGGGCACAGAGGTCCTCCGGCCCAGAGTTGTGAAGGCAACTTGTGCGCTACCGTGTCTAGCTTGTGTGGGAGTGGCCTGAGGCCCTCTAATCCTTTCTAGAGCACGAATTAAACAGAATCGTACCCGAAGGTCGTTCTGCACACAGAAAGGGGAAAAGTGGAAATTCGCCGCCGGTGAGCAACCACTCGAGCTGTGGCTCGGGGATGAGCAGCACCGGTCACCTGCGCGTCCAAGGGTGCCTTGGCTCGGGCGTGACAACGCCCTGGTTGGGCTGTCCACGAGAGCCCGATGTGCGGCGGTTTCCAGTTCCGAGTTTGATCTTTCGGCACAGCCGATATCACTCGGTTTCAATCGACTTCTAGCAATGGGGAGGATGGAGGAAGGTCTCTAGTACCTTGCTGGGACCCTGGAGTGGAATGAGGGAGCTGCGATCGGCTTGATCAAGCAGGAGCTCGAGCGGCGGCGATGGCAGTGGGAAAACAGGTCGTGTACGTCGGCAGCTCGGGGGAATGGCGACTGAAGCACGCCGGGGAGGGAATAAATAGCCCGGCGGTCCGGTCTCCGACTTGGGGCGCGCAGCAGGAGCTGGCGCCGGCTGCCCCCCTTCGGTGGCGCGCGCACACAGCAGCCGGGAACCGACTGAACTGTGTTTCAGTCGGTTTGCTTTGAGGCAGAGGCTGACAGGTGGGTCCCATCCCTCTTTTAACCTCTGAAATTTACTCCTAACAGCTGTGGTAAACAGTGAACCCTATTCTACCCTTGGCAATTCAAATTATTCACCCAAGAGCCATTTGAATTGATCAAAGTTCAAATGAGGTTTGGTTTGAATGAATTTCAGCACAAGTTCAGTTTGGAAATTCAAATAAAGTTTGAATTTCTCCCCCTTAGCTCATGTCAAGATTAACTCCAAATGGAGTGAAAATTGGTGTGGAAGCTCACAAAAATGTGCTGAGTAAGAATATGCCTTCCACTTTCAAATTCATGGTATAAAAACAGTTTGAATTTGAATATGTTTTCAAACTGCCCTCTTCCTAACTATACCCAAACTGACCTCAAAAAGGTTTTGAATTTGGGTGAAACTTGGCATGGACATCCTTAGTGAAGTGTAGGAGTTTTCATATGTCCAGCCCATCTATATCACATGTGGGAAATACCACTTTTGCAATGTGTAAGTTTGTTCTCTAATGAGCATGTTGATAATTGTTACTTGCTCTTCATTTGTGTTCATCATTCTTCCTCAAATGAGGTGTGTGGTGTGGGGATGAACACTACAAATGGGTGTCAAAAACTGAGGCCCTTACACAAAGTCATGGTTTGAATTTGCTTTCCCCAATTTGAAACTGGTTTGGCTAAATTTGCTACACATTTGAACTGAAATTCAAATTCAGTTTTTAATTAATGCAAATTTAGCTCCCGACAAGATGAAGTCCAATGGGGATGAAAATTGGTGGACTAACTCAACAAAATGTGCTGAGTTTGAATATGAAGTCAACTTTTGAATACAAGTGATGAAAGTTGCTGCAATTTGAATTTGCATTCAAATTTGCCCATTTCACAAATGTCTCCAAAAGTGCTTCAAAAAGCATTTGATTTGCAAGAAATTTGGCCTGATCCTTCCCAAGACTATTTAGGGTCTAGGGGTGAGCTCAACCTTTCATGTTCATGTGTAGAACTCCCACTTTTTAGATGTTAGGGCTTTCCCCTCTAATCACCCTTTTGATGGTGGTTACTTGCTCTTCACAACTGTTCACAAGATATCCACAAGATGAGCTGTGGTGTTGTGAGGTTATGAACAATTTTTGCAAGTCTCGTTTTTGGGCTTTTACATCCCTCCCCCCTTAAAATAATCTCGTCCCGAGATTACAAAAGAAGAGGAAGCAAGGTAATAGAAACTCACCCGTGCTGAGACGCCATGAACTCCGGGTAGTTTGAGCGAGGGAATTCCTCGCTCTCCCACGTCGCTTCTTCAGCGGTGTGGTTGCTCCATAGTATCTTGTAGAACCACAACGTTTGGCTACGTGTGGTCCGAGCCTTCTCATCAATTATTACCACCGGATATTCATCATACGTCAAATCCGGTTGCAGCTCGGCGATGTCTATAGTGGGAACAGCAGCTGTATGCTTCAGAAATTTTTGCAGTTGTGAAACATGGAAAACATCGTGAACACCAGAAAGAGGTGCCGGCAGTTCCAGTCTATACGCCACTGGTCCACACTTCTCGGTGATGGCATAGGGTCCAATGAATTGGGGAGCGATCTTCCCCTTCAAGCCGAACCGGTGCACGCCTTTCATTGGAGATACACGGAGATACACGTGTTCCCCGGCGTCAAAGTGCAGCGGCCTACGCCTCTTATCAGTGTAGCTTTTCTGCCAGAATTGAGCGGCCTTCAAGTTGCCTTGAATCATTCGAACGCACTCTTCGGCGCCGTTCACCACATCAATCACGAATGTGACCCTTTCACCAAACACGCACCAGTTTAATGGGGTGAGGCATTTACGACCGTAGAGAGCTTCATAGGGTGCCATCTTGGTACTCGCCTGATAGCCATTGTTGTACAAGAATTCTGCCAATGGTAGATGGTCATCCCAGTTTCTCCTGTGGTGTATGGCACACGCTCTCAACATGTCTTCTAGTACTAGGTTCACCCTCTCTGTCTGCCCATCTGTCTGAGGGTGATAGGCGGAGCTTCTAATCTGCTTAGTACCCAAAGCAGCGGGCAACTGCTCCCAGAAACGAGATGCAAATAGTGCCCCTTGGTCTGATACATGGTCTTGGGTACTCCATGCAAGTACATGATCCTTGCAATATACAACTCCGGCATATCTGTTGGCATGGAAATGTGTATGCACGGGAATGAAGTGAGCCGACTTGGTTAACCGGTACAACGATCACCCAAATTGAATCATGTTTGTTGGAAGTCAGGTGTAATCCCACAATGAAATCCACACTCACATCTTCCCACTTCCATGCTGGGATTTTCAGGGGTTGCAGCAGCCCTGATTTCCTCATATGATCAGCTTTCACTCGTCTACACGTATCACACTTGGATACGTACTTAGCCACTTCCCGCTTCATCCGTGTCCACCAAAATTTCTTTTTCAAATCTTGGTACATTTTGTTGCTGCCCGGATGAAGGGAGTATTTAGACAAGTAAGCTTCATCAAGAATCTTCTTTCTCAAGTCCATATCCCGGGGTACGATTATGCGGTCATTGAACCATAGCGTCCCCTCATCATCCTTCCGGAAACATTTGATTTCCCCGTTGTCTATCCGTCTCCGAAGAAGTGCCATGCCCTGGTCAATCTTCTGAGCTGCAATGATGTCCACCCTAATGGTAGGGATGAGGGCAAGGTTGTAGAGCGATCCACAAGGAACCAAGTATAAACTCGGCTCTTCCTCCTTCACTGGTGCTATGGTGAGGTTATGGACATGTGATTTCCGACTCAGCGCGTCGGCAACCACATTCGCCTTGCCCGGGTGGTAATGAATCTCAATTTCATAGTCTTTGATTAGTTCTAACCACCTCCTTTGCCTCATATTCAGCTCCTTCTGGGTGAAAATATAATTCAGGCTCTTGTGGTCGGTGTAGAGATGCACCAAGATCCCCAGGAGATAGTGCCTCCACATATTCAACGCCAAAACCAAAGCAGCAAGCTCAAGTTAATGAGTCGGATAGTGCTGCTCATGGTTTTGAAGTTGGTGTGAGCCATATGCAAACACATGTCCTTCTTGCATCAACACGCAGCCGAGCCCGATGCCAGACGCATCACAATACACGTCGAAGGGCTTAGTTGTATCCGGTTGAGCTAAGACCGGGGCTGTTGTGAGATGCTTCACTAATTCTTGGAACGCTCCTTCACGTGCTGAGTTTCAAACAAACTTTGTTCCCTTTTTCAACAATTCTGTCATCGGCTTTGCAAGCTTGGAGAAGCTTGGAATGAATCTCCGGTAATATCCCGCTAAGCCGAGGAAGCTTCTGACTTTATGGACTGAAGTGGGAGCTTTCCATTTCAACACCTGCTCGATTTTCATTGGGTCAACCGCAATTCCTTCCGCTGAGATGATATGTCCCAAAAATGGCACCTGGCTGATCCAAATCTCACACTTGCTGAACTTGGCGTAGAGCTTGTGGTCCCGCAATCGTTGAAGAACGATTCTCAAGTGTTCGGTGTGTTCTGCTTCTGTCTTGGAGTAAACCAAGATATCATCAATGAACACCACAACGAACTTGTCCAGCTCCGGCATGAACACCGAGTTCATGAGATACATGAAATGTGTCGGAGCATTCATGAGACCAAAAGACATGACAAGATACTCATATAAGTCATATCTCGTCAAGAAGGCCGTCTTCGGGATATCCTCTGCCCGGATTTTTATTTAATGATATCCAGAGCAAAGGTCCATCTTGGAGAACACACTTGCACCCACGAGCTGATCAAACAGGATGTCAATCCAGGGCAGTGGGTATTTGTTCTTGATGGTGACGGTGTTGAGCGTCCGGTAGTCCACACACTGCCTCAAGGTTTCATCCTTCTTCTTTACGAACAGCGCCGAGCATCCCCAAGGTGAGGAACTCGGCCTAATGAAACCTTTGCTCAACAGATCATTGAGCTGTTCTTTCAGTTAAGCCAGCTCGTTTGGAGCCATTTTGTATGGTCTCCGTGATATGGGCGTAGTCCCGGGTGCAAGCTCAATCTTTAACTCGACATCCCGCTCAGGTGGCATGCCCGGAAGATCATCCGGAAACATGTCGGTGTACTCCCGGACTACGGGGATATCCTCTAACTTGAGAGCTTCGGTATTATTAATTGCTTAAACCTCCTGGACAGGATTGTCTAACACCATGAAACGCGGACGGTGGAATGGAGAATTCAAATGGACCGTCCATGTCCGAGCGTCCAGGACAGCGCCATGGTAGTGTAACCATGACATCCCTAAGATTGCATCAATCTTTTGCCCCGTAAGGATTAACAAGGTGGTGGGATATATCTTCCCACCTAAGTACAGAGGTGCTTTTGGAATCATCATATTTGCTGAAATCATCCCTCCCGGTGAGCAGACCATATATGAGCAGTCGGTCGGGAAGACTTGCATTTGATGCCTAGCCACTAGGATGCACTTATGAAACTGTGGGTTGTGCCCGAATCAAATAATATAACGATTGCTTGATCATTGAGAGTGAACATACCTGCCAGCACGTTGTCTCCCTCTGTGGCGTCCTCATTGTCAAGGATGCGAACACCCCCAGTCCGCTGACCAACCTTCTTGACTGGAGGTCAGCTTCGAGCACCGCCCTGGAACTGGGCTTGCCCGCTGCTCTGCTGTCCTTGGGGACAGTCCTTCGAGAAATGACCTGCCTGGCCACAAGTAAAGCATGTGTAGCGAGGCGGTCCTCTGCTGATTAGCGGACGGAAACCCGGGGCGCGTTGCGGCGGTGGAAATGGCCAGGGTACCGTCTGCTGCTGCTGTTGCGGTCGCGGTGGTGGCATCGGCGGTCGCAACGGGGGTGGCTGAAATGAACGACCTCCGAACTGCTGAGGTCGCGCCGGTGGATGCCACTGCTGACCGGATGGTGTCCGATACACCATGCAGTATTTCTGGGGAGCTCCTCCCCCACTGCTGGGTGGCGTACTGCGCTTCCGCTGCTCAGCCGCCAACTCCCGCTGAGCATCTTCTTGCATGATCGCGGCATTGACTAGATCATTGAACGTGCCGCGATTGCATTGAACGAGATGTGTCTTCATCTCGGGGTGTAACCCTCGATAGAAGTGCTCCCGCTTCTTCTCCTCGGTGGAGACGTAATCCAACGCATATTGCGCCAGATGGTTGAAGGCACGGGAGTAGTCATGGGCACTCCTCCCGCCCTGCTTCAGCTCCAAGAACTCATGGAACTTCCGCTTCATTATCACGGGAGGGATATGGTAGCGCGCGGAACGACTCCCGGAATTCTTCTCACTCCACGGCATGGTGTGACACCCTGATTTCTGGTGTCAGTATATATTCATGTTTTATGAAGAGAAAACATTTTAAGAAATGTAGGAACGGAGAAAAATATCAAAAGGATAGCTAATAAGAGCCGAATCCAGTTCACCGAGAGCACCGAAGACAACTTCCGCAGCCCGCTGGCCACGTGGCGTATTCGGAGCTCATCCCTGCGAAGTGGGGAGAGGTCCGCTGCTAAACTGGCTATGTGGCAGGCTCGGGGCTCATCTCCGCAAAGGGGGAGAGGTCCGACCCTGTGAGACACGTGTTGCCCCCGGAGCTAGCCTCTGCGGAAAAAGCAAAGGCATATCCGCAGGACACATGTCACCTTCGGAGCTAGTCACCGCGAAAATCAGAGGACCAGTCGCGCGGGATACGTGTCAATCTCGGAGCTCACCTCTGAGAGGTCCGGTTCTATTGGACACGTGTCGCCACCGGAGCTTATCTCCGGGAGGTCCGTCACAGTTGGACACATGTCTACCTCGGAGCTCGTATCTGAGGAAAAAGGAAAGTCCGGCGCTACTTGACGTGTGGCATTCACGGAGCTCACCTCCAAAAAGAGGAGGTCCCGACCGCCAGGATACGTGGCGCACGCGGAGCTCACCTCCGAAGCAGAGGGAGGTCTCGCTCACTTGACACGTGGCACAACCAGAGCTCCTCTCTGCGGAAAAGGGGAGACCAGGCCCCGGTGGACACGTGGAGCTTCCGGAGCTCATCACCACGAAGGTAACGAGTTCTGAAGCGGTTTTGGAATCTGTACGCGTAAGAATACCGGTATGGAAAAGAAACCGACCTGAATTTCACAATGTTACCGCACCAAATCAACTAAAGATAAGATGTTAGGATTCAACGACGATCTGAATAGGACTCTTATTCGAAGTCCAACCAGATTAGGACTCTTATCTTCCCGATTATAAATAGAACCCGGAACCTTTGGCCGAAACCACGAACTTCTTTTCCAACTCCTAAGCCGACGACTTAGAGCCCTAGCCTCAACTCGCCGAGAAAGCGATCGCCGGAGTTCAGTAGAAACATCGCCGGAGGAAAGCCCAATGATCTGAGAAGGACCCGAAGACCGAGAAGAATGTAAGGTAGGTCTCCAATACCACCTTACGACATCATTGTGTTTTGTTTGCATCTGTTCTTCGATACCTTTCGAACAGAATCTTTCTCGTGGACAGATCACTTGTTGATCGGGTTGACCAAAATACAAGGTCATCGCCACGCCCACATCTGATTCGAACACCTCTGTTCATCATAAAGCCATGCAAGAACACGTACAAACTGATCTAATAAAGCTGATCATAGGATAGCATGCATATGCATCATCGCATCTAGTTTAAAGTTTGTGCATAGTATTGATTGTCATGAATTTTGTATGTGCGTGATCCTGTATAGAAGAACAAGCTCAGGGAGCTGTCTACGACGAGCTGCAACAGCAAGGTTTCGAGATCCAAGAGTAACCGGAACCGCAAGAACAAGGCAAGTACTCCTTGACCATATTGATCCTATGTTTTGGGAATAACTATTTTGTTTGCGAAAAGGTGTGTGTGCTGAGTCAAACATGATGGGGAAACCCTTTTATAGGAGTTTACTAGTTTTGGTTAAACCACCCTTGTCGGCAGGGAAGTTTATGAGTCGGGTATGGTTTTTTTACTTCTATGCTTCGCTGAGTCCATGGGATTGGGAAGCGAGATAGATGTGTCTAGCTAACTGCACTCCTAATGATAATGAGAAACTGATGTTGTTAATGAACATGGATCGGAGGGAGATCTAGGCAAGACTGGGTTTGCGAATGAGGTAGCATGAGATGGTGGTTTACTTGCCGTAGATCTAAGGACCGGTTCATGCATGCACATGCCAGGATAACAGTGCCACCACAAGGCCAAGTATGGGTGCGGCATAGCTGAGTAATTTGGTAAGTTGAGTGTTATGGACTGTGGAAGGCGAGGGGAATGGGTGTAGAGTGAGGACTGCCCTGGGAACTGCATGGCAAAAGAGGGGGCCCGTGGGTGGGAGAATTGGAGATTCTAGCCTGCCGGTGAAACCTTAGTGAGTCCATACATCTAGTAGCCCCTTTGTAAAGGCTATTTTGTGATTTCTTGGCCATACACCGACGGTTGTCTACTAGTATAATGGAGGTTCTGTAGTCGCTGACGGGTGACGAAATCACAAACTTGTGGGTAAAGAGGTGCAAACTCTGCAGAGTTCTTAAAACTATCACGATAGCCGAGCTTACGGTCACGAGCGCCTGGCCAACTGCTATGATTAGTTGGGATGGTTATTTGTTACGGTTTGGTTTTGGCACTGTTGAGTCTGGGTGATAAGATGGGTTGCATGACTGTTAAGTCATGGCAAAGAGATTTGTCTCGGTGGGAGACGAAGTTGTTTATGAGAGGAAATGGTAGCGAATACGAGATGGTATTCGTGAGATGGTAGCGAATACGAGGAGGTATTCATGAGAATGAGGTTGATTGATGGCTGGTTGTGACATGGAAAGGTAATGAACATAATGGAGGTATGATTGGTATATAAGTTGGGATTACATTAACTTAAGATGAGTTACTGTTTTATTATGGTTTTGATAAATAACTTTGCTTTCTGCAATGAGCCTTTTTATACCTACCTTGCTATGAGCTTTGTCGAAGTGTATAGCCGACACTTCCCCCGAGCCTGATCTGGGCGGCCCACGGAGGTTCTTTTTTGGAGGGGCTAGTCACTCACGGAGAGCTTCAGCGTTAGGGACGATTGAGGGAGAAGCTTGACACCGGGGTTTTTACGTGGTTCAGGTCGCCGGAGCGTAAAACCCTACGTCCACGGTGAGCAGAGTTGCTCGTTGTATTGCTTGATGCTAAGAACCGGAGTCCTGAGCTTGAGAGTGTAAGATATCAAATGGCTGGAGTGCGAACCCCTTGTAACGTTGCCTACCCGAGCCTTTTATAGTCCAAGGCTTCGGCGGCTTACAAGGTGGGCCCCGAGGACCCGACAGGTGGCCCCAGGATGATTTCCTACCAGCTACATAGTCTTGGCGCTGGCTTCGAGGTGGTCGTCCTGCCACCCTGCCATGCCGCAGGCTAGGCGTAGCCGTTGGTGATGGCAGGGGCGGCAGGGCACGTCTTGTCCATGTCTTGTCGCTGCCTTCAATGGTCTGCAGCTTCAGACACTGTACGCCTGTCTTGACTGTGATTGGTCACAGCGCCTCGCGCGCGCCTCGCCTCTTCATCTTGGGAAGGCGCGGGTCTTGAATGCCTTGTACGGTAAAGGCATGGTGCGCCTTTACTCCTGCTGCCGACCGCGCCGGGCGGGCAGCGCTGCTCTGCTGGCCACGTGGCGGGCCCGGAGCTCACCTCTGTGGAGTGGGGAGGTCTGGCCCCACTGGACACGTAGAGCCTTCGATGCTCGCCCTTGTGGAGGGGGCGAGGTCCGGCCTCCTGGGCCACGTGGCAGGCCCGGAGCTCTCCTCTAAGGAGCGGGGAGCTCCGGTCCTACTGACACCTGGCGCCTTCGAAAGGAGCAACGGGGGATTTTTCTACGGGAGATTATGGTAGGGCAGATCGTCGGGCTTCTTCTCTGGCGACGGCGAGGCGTGTCGGGGCTCGTCGGCGTGGCTCATCGGTGGGGCTCGACAGCGACCAATCTCCGGCGAGGCTGGGGGGGGGGTTCAACTCGGCGAGTTGGGGGGAGCAGGGGCATATCGGCGAGTTTGGGGGGTGCTGCGGCCAAAGGTTTAGGGGGGCTGCGGGGTTGTATTCATAAAGGGAAAAAAGAAGAGTCCTAATCAAGTTGAGACTCAACCATAGAGTCCTAGCAAGATGGGACTCATCCCAAAGAGTCCTATGGTTTTTCCCCCCTCTAGGGATGCAGCCAATTCAACCAATTTGGGGGAAAATCCCCCCCCTCAAGGCTGCGGCTAATTTGGGGGCAAAGCCCCCCAAATGTGGGGGAAATCCCCCCTTTGGGGAATTCGGGGAAGATTTGGAATTTTAGGAAATTTGAAATGGCTCAATTCAGCTATCTTATTTCCATTTCTCTTCATTTCTATGACCCTTTCTCCATTTTATATTCTCTCTCCATTTCTATATTCCTTTCTCCATTTCTATGGTTCTTTCTCCATTTCTATGGTTCTTTCTCCATTTCTACTTTTTAAATGCTTCTCTACATGAAAAATGTATGCAATGCATGGTAGCGAAATTGAGGGTGTTACTGAGAGAAAGGGTAGATTAGCACGTCCTTGAGTGGATATGGCTATGGTAAATGTTAGTAGGAAAGGTCCGGTAGAAGTCGAGTAGTTGGAATCTACTCGTGAGTTTAGGGCTTAGTTTCTTCGGAGCGGGTCAGAAATAGAAACAATGAGGAAAGTTCACAATTAAGAAATCGAGACCGGGCAGGGAGGTTTAGATGCAGCAGGCTGCGGACCGTGCGTGGATAGCCCTGCCTGTGTCGGTTAAGGCCCGTCTGTACTTGGCCCTGTTGGACAAGTTTGAGTTGCGTATCTGCCACATACTAGCTATATGGGACCCAGGAAACCGATGTACCTTGTGAGATCCACATTGGAACTTTTCTAACGTGTTAGCTTTCGGCGTCAGGATAGAAGGAGGTAACTCGCTCAAGAACATATCATTGCAGGTATGTACCTTGAGGGAGCTTGCTATTCAGGGCAGTTAGACTGCGTCCTGTGTCGAAGAACATGGGAAAGGTGGCCGTGTACAATGTAGTAAGAACTGAACTCCCGGAATTTGAACTTGATAAGGCTGTGATGTAACTTGTATTGCAATCGCGCTTGAATTAGAGATAGGCTAATTAAACTTTACTTCACTTTGTGCAAGAAGCATCGCAACAAAGCGTTTCTTGTTTGATTGTGGAGTTGCGATGCTGTTCGGCTCAAGGTCTTTACAATGAGGCTTAAAATCTAAAAATTAAGGATAAACTATAGGCGAGTCCTTTGTGCAAAGTTACCTAACCCATTTCAATCCGTCGTGCATGTAGAGTTTCTTGTTTAGGAGAGAATGTAACACCCCAAAATCTGCTAAAGAGGGGAATTTAAAATTTTTTGGATGTATTGCATGTGGTGCAGAAATTTAAATTCAAACTGGAATTCAAATTCAAATCAGAACAGAAAAGAAAAGGAAAAAGAAAACCCCAACCGACCAGTGGGCCGAAACCCGCCAGCCGGGCAACTACCTCCCCGTGCCAGCCCAAACCCGTGCCCCTCTCTTCATCTCACTGACACGCGGGTTCCGCGTGTCATCCCTCACCTCCCGCGCGCCCGCCCGACCCCAGACTCTTCTCTCGCACCCGAATCCAAACCACCTCCGGAAACCCGCGCCCCCAGCCCGATTTCCGGTCCCGGACGCCCCCAACTCGATCTCAACAGACCGCCGCCCTCCCTCGCCTATTTAAACACCGACAATCGCCCTGTCCCCCCCCCCCCCGATCGGCCGTTCTTCTCTCTGTGAGAACCGATCATCCACCACCGAAAAACCTTCAGATCTCTTCGTTTTTCGTTGGACTAACGAGCTCGCCGTACTCCACCGCCTCCAGGGAGCCCTGCAGGTGAATGAAGCGACAAGTTTCACGCCCTAGCATCGGTTCTGACGAGCACCGAGGAGCGGCTTCAATCATCGTCGTCGCAGAGATGAATTCCGACTTCCCCAAGCCCGAGAAACCCCTAGGTGAGCACCCCTACCCCTTCGCAGTCGATCCATGTGAAAAACTGCAAGTTTTAACGTATAGCGGCAAGGAACCGAAGCTGCGCCGGCGAGATCGCCACCCCCGCCGCCGCGCGCCGCCGCGCGTGCGGGCTGGTTCCGGCCAGGGCGACGTGGCCCCTTGAGGGCCGTCTATTTTAAATCGCACGGTAGAAATAAAACCCACGCGTACCGGTTCGGCGATCTAATCTGAGCCGTCTATTTTAAATCGTACGGTCCACATCAGCCCCGCGTTATAAAGGCCGGGATTCTTACGCGCTACCCCCTGGGGATCTCGGAAAACACGAGCTAGCCACGGAAACTTCTGATCTAGCCACTGGAACTTCAGAAATTCGTGTAAATTCATTTAAAAATCAGTTTTAGCCCCTGGACTTAATAAAAATTAGGAAAACCCCTCTTTTATGTGTAGTTAGACCCCTTGAAATTTATGAAATAGTAAATTAGACCCTGCAGTAGGGTGGATTTACCTTTTTGACCCTATATTATATTAAATTCAGAAATTTGAATACGTGACTAGGATTTAAATTTAAAATGGTATAGCAAACACATGTGCAAATTCAAATTTAAACTCTCCTAGAACTTGGAAAACTTTAGAATGAGTTAAAAATAGATTTTAGGCTGAAATGAAATCTGCCTAAGTGTTGTTCATATTTATTAGTTCTAGAAATACATTTTTAGGCTAGGAAATAATTCTGAAAACTGATAAAATAAATTTAAATTAGTTCACATCAGAGGAAATGTTCAAAAATATATTATTTAATATTTTAGATCAGAATCTATTCTGTTTAGATGATATGTCCTACTATTTAATATTAAAACCCACTTTTAGGCATAGAAAATAAATCTGAAAATATAGGAAAATAGTTATACATAACTAGAAAATGATAAATGAAGTCTCCAAATCCCAAAAACTTTAGTTTAGGATTTGGTAGAAGATCTGAAAGCCTATTTGGAGTAGGAAATTACCTTTCATGCAAACTTGGTAGCTAAGAAGTGTATTAATTAAGTGTAAAGAATTTGTTCAAATTGGAAATTCATATATAGTGCGCAAGCAGAAATTTGAACACAAAAGTTAGAAATCATATACATGGGTTTAAAAAGTGCATGTAGGCCAAAAATCAACACATGTAGAGTAACCACAACACATGGAAATGTGAATGACTTTCATAGGTATGTATGTGTGGTTTGTACGAAGTGAAAGTGTGAACTATGACTTATGGATTGTTGTTTTCTTTTGCTATGTGTACTGGCATGAGTAGAACCTGCCCCAGAGCAAGTTCTCCCCTTCCAAGACCAAGACCTTCCATTCTCAGAGCAGCAGGAAGAAGGCAAGTGTCCTTGACCACTTTGATCCTATGCTAGGACGTGTAGATAGAATTATTTGCATTGTCAATTGAAATATGAAGCCCATGCTAGGAAGTTTCCCTAGAATTGCATTATCTTGTTTCCTTATAGCTTGGGTTGGGATTTATTTTATTATATCATTCATTCATATTACTTATGCTTACCATGCTTAGAATGGGATAAGTGGGATATGAGATCATCAACTTGTTTACCTTACTCTTGAATGAGATATTATGAGTTATGTAGAGGTAGGGATCGAGGCAAGTTGGATGATTTGGTTGGTGCTGGGTGCACGAGACTCGGGTTTGTGTTTAGTAGTTGACTGGATCCTAAGGACCGGTTCATGGAGCATCGAACCTGTCCTTACCGTGCCAACCACATGCTGAGATGGGCCAGCTTGGCCAATTAATTAGGTGTATCCCCGGCGTAGTATGGGTGTGTTGGATGGTGTGGGGGATAGGTGTCAGCTGGACTACCATATGAACCGCAAGGCTCAAGAGGGGGTCACTGCAGCGGGGTTGGAGCCTCTTGTATGCTGTTAGGGGTGAAACCTCAGTGGGCCCATGCTCGACGGGAATCCCTCTGTAAAGGCCTCGTAGTGATCTCCTGGCTACACACCTGGGAAGTGTGAATGTGGTTTGCGGCCACTGGCATAATGGAGGTTCTTTTAGTCCACCCGGCAACGGGGGATGAAATCACTACATGTGGGTACAGTGGTGCAAACTCTGCAGAGTCAAAACTGTCATGACAGCCGTGCTCATGGTCAAGAGCGGCTTGGACTTATTCATGATTAGAGGATGATGGAATGGAAAGTTGTGAGTGTTAAGCGGGGAGCTTAACATTGGAAATGATGTCATGGTTATTTAATTTTGATGATGGGATGGGAGATTGGGACCATTTAACCTGGGTAGTAATGTAGGTGCTTAATAAGCTAAGGTGATAGGTATTAATTGCGTAGTGCTTTAACCATGAGTTCAACCTCTCCTTGCTCTAGCCATGCATGACATAATTTTCCCACACTTGCTGTGTACCCACGGTACTCAAACTTGCTTTTCTGTTGGTTTATATTGCTGCTCAGGACGACGTCGCCGCTGTTTCTACATATCCGTCTTCTTCGCCCCCTTCGAGCAGAAACTTTCCCGTGTGGACAGATCAAGTTTTGATCGATTTTTTACGGAGGAATTGATCTAGATCTTGTTTCAAGATCATAACCACGTCCACACTTGATCCCTACACCCTTGTTCATCATAAAACCACATGAAATCCCATTAAAACATGCAAGAACACGTACAAACTGGTTTTATAAAACTGCACTATAGGATTTACATTCATCTACCCCATTGCATCTTGAGTAAAGTTTGTGCATGATGATTGATTGCTCTAAATTTTATATGTGCGTGGTTCTGAGTAGAAGGACAAGCTCAAGAGGCCGTCTATGGGGAACTACAGCACCATGACCTTGAGACACTTGAGCAACACGATCCACGGGAGCAAAGCTAATGCCCCTTGACCATATTGATCCCATGTTTTGAAACTGTTTTGTTTGCGAAAACGTGTATGCTTGGGTCAACTTGATGGGACACCCTTTTATTGGATTTTACTAGTTTTGTCAACCATCCTTGTCGCCAGGAAAGTTGATGAGTCGGGTATGGTCGTTTTTTCCTTTTTTCTTCGCTTAACTTACAAGATACGGGAAGCTGAATTAAAACATGGTTTGCTACTGCACTCATATGAATAATGATGATGAGAACTTGATGATGTTGATGAGCATGGAATCGGGGAGATCTCCATCGAGCGGCAGAACTTCATCCATGAAGAAATCAAGAAGCTGCTGGACGCTGGCTTCGTACGGGAAGTCCACCACCCCGGTGGTTGGTGAACCCCGTCGTCGTCCCCAAGGCCGGCAGGAAGCTCCGGATGTGCATCGACTACACCAGTATCAATAAGGCATGTCCCAAAGATCCATTTCCTCTCCCTAGAATAGATCAAATAGTAGACTCTACATCAGGCTGTGATATGCTATGCTTCCTAGATGCCTACTCGGGTTTTCACCAAATCCCTATGTCTAGAGAAGATGAAGAGCATACTGCTTTTATCACAGTAGACGGCCTGTATTGTTATGTCTCTATGCCTTATGGCCTAAAGGATGCTCTCCCTACCTTTGTTCGTGCTATGCACAAAACCTTTGGAGAGCTAATAAGAGACTTAGTTGAGGTGTACGTCGATTACATTGTTGTCAAAGTCAGGCATAGCTCATCCTTGTTAGACAACCTAGCTCTAGTCTTTGACAAACTGCACTCCACGCGCACTAAACTGAACCCAGATAAATGTGTGTTCGGCGTATCCTCTGGGAAGCTTTTAGGGTTCCTGGTCTCACACCGAGGGATCGAAGCAAACCCAGAGAAGATCAAGGCCATCGACCTGATGTGACCCCCCGCCCGCATCAAGGATGTCCAGAAACTCACGGGATGCCTAGCCGCGCTGAGTCGGTTTATACCGAGGCTAGCAGAGTGGGCACTTCCCTTCTTTAAGCTCTTGCGCAAATCCGGCCCTTTTGCTTGGACCGACGAAGCAGAAGAAGCATTCCAGGAGTTGAAGCAGCTCCTGACGACCCTACCCATCATGGTAGCCCCCGAGCCCGTAGAGCACTTGCTGCTCTACATCGCGGTGACAACAGAGGTGGTGAGCATGGTCCTCGTCACGGAGAGGCCGGACTCCTCATCACCGCAGCGTGCTCCGGTGGCAGGAGACGAGCACCAGGAGACCTCGGAGGCCCAAGACAACCTCCCGGAGATCCAAGGTGACCTCCCGGAGGCCCAGCGGGACCTCCTAGAGCTCCAGGACAACCTCCCGAAGGTCCATCGGGACCTCTCGGAGCTCCAAGATAACACCCCGAGGTCCGAAGGGACCTCCCAGGAGAACAAGACGACCTCTCGAAGGTCCTAGACGACCGCCCGGAAGTCCAACGGGACCTCCCGGAGGTCCAAGACGGCCTAGAAGCCCCCGGGTCCTAGCTCCCGGAGGCACTCCTAGACCCGTCTACCTCCTGTCAGCCTGAGCCAATGGAGGAAGACATCTCAGGCCTAGGGGGAGGTCTGGACCAACCAGAGGACTGTCTACTACATCAGCGAAGTCCTCCATGACGCCAAGACAAGGTACCTTGTAGTCCACAAGCTGCTGTATGCAGTACTCGTGGTGTCCAGGAAACTTTGCCACTACTTCCAGGCCCACCGGATCTCGGTGATCACCTCCTAACCATTGAAGGCCATCCTTCACAGCCCCAACGCGACCGGCAACGTTGCTAAGTGGGCAGCAGAATTGGTGGAGTTTGAGCTGGACTTCCTACCTCAACACGCGGTCAAGAGCCAAGCACTGGCTGACTTCGTGGCCGAGTGGACGCCATCGCCAACCAACCCGGGGGGTCACGAAGACGGTGAACCAAAGCCCCGAGCTCCGGTCTTCACCGAGCCTCACTGGATGCTCTTCTTCGACGGCTCCTCGCGAAAGCAGGGGGCTGGTGCCGGCGTACTGCTTCTCATGCCATCGAGGGAGCAGTTTGGGTACATGGTGCGTCTCAATTTCAAGGCAACCAACAACATGGCAGAGTATGAAGCCCTCATCTTTGGCCTAAAGACAGCACTGTCTCTTGGCGCTTGCTAGTTGTTGGCACAAGGCGACTCCAAGCTAGTCATCAAGCAAGTCAAGGGTGAATGCTCCTGCAATGACCCGCAACTAGCTGACTATCTGCTCCATGTGCAGATGCTGGAGAAAGACTTCCTTGCCTTGGACCTGTGCCATGTACCTCGCGCCGATAATGCCGCTACCGATGACCTCTAAATGAAGGCCTCCACCAGAGCCCTGGTGCCCAAAGGAGTCTTCGAGAGGACGTTGCTGCAGCCCACAGCCCGGCCTGCCGAGCCGGGCGAAGGAGGCGGGACCAGCACCTTGAAGCTGGCGGTTTCGGCGGCCCTGCTACAATGGACGCCGCCAAAGATCATAAGCGTCACTGGGGACTCCGTGCTACCCAGCGCTCAAGATCCAGAAGCTCAAGTCAGACCCAATGCATGGATCACGGAGATCCGGGACTACTTGAAAGAAAATATCCTCCCTGATGAACGTGTATCCGCTGAACGGATCATGCGCATGGCTAAAAGATACGCGCTGGTAGAAGGGGATCTCTACCGGCGTGGTGCCAACCACGTCCTATTGCGGTGCATAACCCAGGGGGAAGGCTGCGACTTGCTCGCTGAGATCCATGTAGGCGAATATGGGAGTCACTCTTCCTCATGCAAGCTCGTCGGCAAAGCCTTCCGGCATGGCTTCTACTGGCCGACAGCACTCCAGGATGCCGTCAAGCTGTTCAAGAGATGCAAAGCGTGCCGGTTTCATGCCAAGCAGATCCACACACCGGCTCAGGCGGTACAGATGATCCCGCCCTCGTGGTTGTTCGCGGTATGGGGGTTGGACATCCTGGGGCCATTCCACAAAGCCGTCGGGGGATTCCGGTACCTCTACGTCGCCATCGACAAGTTCACCAAGTGGCCGGAAGCTACACCCGTCATCACCATCAACAAGCAATCCATAGTCAAGTTCATCAAGTCGATCGTCTGCAGGTTCAGGGTCCCGAACAGAATCATCACCGACAACGGGACCCAGTTCACCAGTGCAGCGTTCCAAGACTACTGCGAGGACCTCGGCATCCAGGTGTGCTATGCCTCCGATGCTCACCTAAAGAGCAATGAGCAAGTCGAGAGGGCAACGCCGAGATTCTTCGGGGCCCAAGACTCGCACCTATGCCGACTTGAAGAAACATGGTGCCAAGTGGGTGGATGAGCTTCCGAGCAAACTGTGGGCTAACCGGACATACCAAAGTCAGGCCACCGGGGAGACACCCTTCTTCATAGTGTATGGGGCCGAAGATGTGCTTCCCTCAGATATCACCATGGGGTCTCTCCGTGTCCGAGCTTACGACGAAGCCATGCAGGACAACCTCCGGCGTGAAGACATCACCCTCGTCAACGAGGCTCGATTACACACAGCGCTCCGCAACGCACGGTACCGGCAGGCGCTCCGGCGCTACCACCAAAGGACCGTGCGTGTTTGGGAGCTCCAAGAAGGCGACCTGGTTCTGTGACGCATACTTTCTCACGAAGGGACCGACAAACTCTCCCCCAGCTGGGAAGGTCCCTTCCGATTCACAAAAGTTTGCCGCCCCGGGTGCGTACGCCTTTCCACCGAGGATGGGGATCCGCTCCCGAACCCTTGGAACATAGAACACATCCATAAGTTCTATCCCTAGAGCAGTAGTAGGACATTTCTTTTTCTTTCTGTAATAAATTCCATAGAGTCCAGGAACAGCGCTCGGAGTAGCTAAGTCCCAAGGGACGGTCCAGGACTACGTTTCACCTTGGCCTGGTTCCGACCCTAAGCGCGTAGAGTCTTGCTTCCCTTCTTAATGGGGCGGTTCGTGGTCTCCATGTTTAGCCTGCCTTCCTCCTATGGATATTTATATAGAAAGAGGCCTGTCCTGCCACGCTCTTACTCTTGTGCTCATTTAGGTTACACATTAATTTTTATGATCGCACTTTCTGTGTATGCTCACCATACACTTAGCTCTCCTTTCCCACTCTCATCCCTAGTCGGCATTTGCTATCCTACCGAAGACGGTCGTGCTTGAGGTACCTGCCGATGGCCAGGGGGCCTCTCGGGCCTCCCCCAGTCAGGTGCTGCGATGCCAGATGGTCACCTCCAGGAAAAGCCTGCGCTGTGCATGAGGGGTCCGGGGTGCGTAGCCTGCTTTGCCTGGTTCTGACCCAAATCGTGCGCGCCCTGCCCTTCGGAGGTCCAGGGGAGTACAGCCTGCTTTGCCTTGTTCCGTATCGAAAGCCTGTGCACTCTGCCTCCCCAGCATTAAGGTCTAGTACTAGGTGCCGGACGGTCGTACCCTGACCTCGTAGGGAGCCGGACCCCCGGCGCCGGGCACACTGAATTGCCCAAGCCCCGTATACCGGACAAGTACCGTAAGCCAAATAAGACTATGAGATAGGGAGGGGAGAGCACCCAAGGAGAATTACGGTTCCCTTACTTGTGTGCAGGACCTCCTGGTCTTAGATCCCCCCGCAGGAGTATGGTAGGTGTGTCCAAACCATTGGCCACACCTACCAGGGGGCCACTACGGGGACCGTGCGAAGAGAGACCGGAGCTCCTGACTACTCCAACTCAAGACCGAAGGAACCGAAGCCCGCCCCCTCCGCAGGGGCGGGCTCCGAAGGCCCCACGTGTCTGGTGGCGCCGGAGCTCCCCTTTCCTCATAGGATAGCCCCGGGCCCGCCACGTGGTCGGCAGAGCCGGACCTCGCCCCCAACGCAGGGGCGAGCTCCGAAGGCTCCACGTGTCCCGCGGGACCGGACCACCCTCTCCTTAGAGGAGCTCCGGGCCCGCCACGTGGCCAGCAGATCTGGACCTCCCCCGTCCTCACGGGGCGAGCTCCGAAGACCCCTCGGGCTGTTACCACAGCAAGGACCAAGGAAGGTGTCTGTGCAAGACATCAAGATTGGTGAAGACCTCCTGAAGCCCTTGCGGAGCTAAGGACTTGGGTGGGCCAAGCCATGAAGAAGATAGAAGAACACAGACGCAAAAAACAACAAGAGTCTATTCAAGGCTCCATGAGCTGGACTACAGACTCAACAAAAGCAAAAAAGAAACAATACAAGGCCTTCCAGCCACGGAGGCGACTACTTAGGAGTCCCCGGACTCCTGCTGGAACCTGGAGGCTACAAGGGCGGCCACGTCCCCGACTTCAACCCTGACAGCTTCCTCCCGCTCGGCGACGGGGCCCAGTCTTACCGGCTCCAGAGAGAGGGAAGGGTCCCAGCTCCGGAAGCACGCCAGCACGTGCGTGACGACCTCCTTCGCCAAGTTCCTCCCCTCGGCCTCGAGCTTGTCGGCAACCACAGTCTCGAGCCGCCCCAGCTTAGCGCCAATAGCCTTGAGCACCGGGAGCGCATCGGTCACCCCCTGCTCCGGAGCCCCCGGCCTCACAGGTCTGAAACTGAGGGGCACCAGAGCGGACTCCGCTTCGCCAACAAAGCTCCAGACCACCTTAGCCTCGACGGACCGCGAAGCCTTGAGTTCCTCCACCACCTGGCGCTTTCGGAAGGCATGCTCCTCCCTCTCGGCCAGAGCTGTCTCTCGAAGCTCCAGCTCTTCGGCCTGGGCCTTCAGGTCGCTCTCGCAAGCCTCCAGCCACTTGGTGACCTTCTTCTCCTCGGCGGCCACGGCTTGCTCCCGATCTGCAACAGCGCACTCGCGACACACCAACTGCAGCCACAGCTCCTCCATGGCATCGACAGCCGCTGACCTTTGAACAGATGAAGGAGCAGGAGCGGCGCCGTCGCTGCCGTTGCAGGAGCTGGTCCAACCGGCACAGGAGATGGAGGCACCCGCACTGACTCTGGGGCCAGAAAAGCCGCCGCAGCCTCTGGACGCTGCGGCCCAACACCTCCGCTAGCCGAAGAAGGCCAGGGAATAGACGTGTTCCCGGCAGCCGGTGAGCCTCTGCAAGTGTGGAGGCCCCTCAGGACAAGAGAAAAACAAATGATCAAGTGTCGAGATCCGGTGAGTACGAGCTTACCGAGGAACTCGGACACTCCAACGGGCATGAAGCCCCGGCTTCCGAGCCGGGGTAGGACCGACGGGTCCTGGCACCGACGGGACCTACACCGGAGGTACCAGGGCTGGCGAAACAGGGGGTGCATCCAGACCCTCCGCCCGGGGCTCCTCAGACCGCCGCTGTCTGAGGGGGTCCCATCGGAGCGGAAGACCCGAGGCCTCTTAGGGTCGCCGCCCGACGAACCAACGCCTCCCGAAGGCGAGCCCGGGGGAACTCCGGTCCCCTGGCTCGGCGCAAGTGGCGCACTCGGAGGGGACTGGGCGTGCTTCTTCTCCGGCAACCCAGAGGCTGGGTCCTTCCCCTTCCCCTCATCGGCGGTCCGGGCTCCATCGACCATCGGCGCTGGTTGGGCATCGGCTGATGCCTCGTGCTCCGCTCCAAAGCGATCAATCCCAGGGATCGAGATTCCCCGGAAGGTGTCCCCGACCTGACGAACGGCGATGCTAATATCGTCCAACATCGGCTGCTCCCGCAGCAGCCTTGCCCTCAACAACGGCTCCATGGAGAGAGGGGGGCAGGAAGCTGGCAACATAAGAGAATTGACGTTGAGGAGGTCGCTGCTGAGAACGACAATATCTCCCTCAGTTCTTCCTCGGAAGGAACTGAGTCCAAGCCCCTCTCCACCCTGATGCCGTCGTGGGTGCCGCTGAAGTACCACGCCGGGCTGATGCGCTGCTGCAGCGGGGCAATGCGCCATAACAGGAAGTTTTCCAGCACCATCAGAGACGTCAATCCCTGCTCCGCCAGGGACCAGATCCGCGTTAAGATTGGCGCGTATTCGGGCTCCATCACCGGGCTCTCTTCCCAGAGGCAACGCTCGGTGGTTGGAGCACCAGTTGGCAACTGGAGGCAATTGTGCTTATCAGTCTTCACGATCACCCAGTGGTCCCTCCAGCTTTCCCATCTCGCCGCACTGAAGGGCAGAAGGTACCTGGAGACCTTCGGGTCCTTGCAGCGATGCTGGAAGTAGTATGCCCCCAGCTGGTTCCTTGATCCGCGATGACACGACCCCACGGTCTTTTCGAGCCAGGATCACGCTGAGGGGTGCTGCGTTGCACAGCACCGGATAACACACGTCAAAGGTACAAAGCGGAAGCAAAGTTTATATTACATAAAGTGGTTTATGAACATGTTTACATCAAAATAAGTCCAGTCTACACTCACGGGCGTAGACTACGCATCAAGTTCACGTTCAGCCCTTGAACGTGTTCTTGCTAGCACACACGCACACTAACTCTGCGGCGTGCACGACTCCCACTCGACGGGGTTCCCCTCCTGGGGTTCTGTCTCCTCGTCGGGAGTCCCTTCCTCATAGAACTCTGCAAAAGCTTCAAACTCAAGCAGTGAGCACGAAGGCTCAGCAAGTCTGACCCGTCTCACCTAAAAACATGGAACTTCTACATGAGGGGTAATGGGTTACATGAGGTAAAAATCATTTGCAAGGACTCGCCTGATTAGTAGAACCTTACTTTCAAGTTTTAGCAGCAGGTTGTGGAGAACCTTACGCTAAGGCACATGAGAGAGCCGCAATCAAACAAGAAACACATTTCTCTCATGTACTTTGCCCAAAGTCGAAAAGAACTTAGTTAGCTCCAAACTACAGGAAATCATTAGCAATCAAGTCCATCTTTCAATCAGCAACATTTTAACGCAACTAGCCTGTTCTTTCTACGTCACGGTACAGTGAACAAGTGGTACTCACTGACCGCGAGGGACGGCGATTATAATCGATTTACACCTGCAGGGTTACCCGAACAACCCGTCACATACGCCCGTACTCGATGTTTCCTCCAACAACCATCATGGATGCCGTACGCAACCACCTTTCGCCCGTCAGCCAAATATTGAACCGGTCCCATCATCCCGAGCAAGAGGTCTCTGCACGTGCATCTCCGTGCCGCCAGCCGATTTACACCTCGAGCTCTCAACCTACCCTCTGAACGAGACGGGCAATGCCTAAATACCCAGCTACCCGAGTTACATCAGTTTCCCGGTTCCCATATAGCCGGTAGGTCTTCGGTACTGTTCTAGCTTGTTCAACAGGCCCGCACACGGCTCGGTCCTCAATCGACACAAGCGGAGCTATAGCACACAGGCCCCAAAGTCCTGCTGCCCTTACCCTCCGCTCGGTCTCATTTTTCTTGCCATGTGTATCATGTGCTATCTCTACCCACGTGGAGTGCCTCTAGCCTGTGCTCGCGAGTAGTTACAACTACTCGACTTGTACCGAATCCTACTATATCTTAGCATTGCAGTAGCTAACGGGGTTTTCAATCTTAATCCCAACCCATGGTTTTCTTGGCTATGCAGTTGGGTTCCCAAACAAGACTCTAATGCAAGGAATAATAGTATTCAAGTATGTGCTCAAAACAATAAAAATTTGTAAAAAGGTTAATGCAAACCGGAGCTTGCCTTCCTGCTTTTGGTCGTAGGCTAGCTGTTCCTCCGGAGTAACGAAGTCTAGGACTTTGGGTTCCTCCTCGACCTTAGCGACTACATGATAGAAGAAGTACATGTATCAATTTAAATGCATTTGTATTAAGTTTGAACTTGTGAAGCTTATAAGTCCCACTAGACAGACTCAATGACTGTGAAACTTTTACTGTGGCTGGGTTACAAGCTAAGTACAGACTTGGTCAAGTTTTAGTTGCAGCAAAGCTCATTCGATCCCTCCACAATTAATTTTGTATTTGATCTTAATTGGCACTCTTAGGGTGTTCTAGGGATTTTCATGGAACAAACTATGAGTTTCTGAAAACTAGATTTTCAGAGGGTTCTAATGGAATTGGTCTCACTTAGTTTGAAGGTTCCTAACTAAAGATATGAGCTAAACAATTTCAGAGAAGATTCTGAAAATGTTTCTGAACATTTTCTATTTTCTCTGGAACAGTTTCACTAATCCCACCATTAGGTGGATCAGACGAGCTCAAATGGATCTGAAATTGTTTTGGTAGTTCAAGGATATTTTGGTGAACATCCCAGCAAAATTTCAGAATTTTCCTCCAAAGGATTGTTTATTTAAAATTCCAAACAATTTAAACTTTGAGGAATTAATTCTGGAGAAATATGGGTTTTCATGAAGTGAAACTTGATTTGCTGGAAAGTGCTCAGAGAGCTGAATCCAACAAAATTTGGTTCACTCGATTTGGAGTTTTCTAGCCCATGTTATGAGGATTTGAAGTTTGAATGAAATCTGAAAATCGGGGGAAAAATTTAAATCTGCCGGGGCCTGCGGGGACACGTGTTAAGCGCGGAGCCGACAGCACACCGAGGCCCACAGGGTATTTGCGCGCCAGCACACCCGATCCCGGCCGCAGCCCGATCCCGATTTAAAATATCTCCTGCTGACAGCTGGGGTCCACCCCCTTCATCAACCTCTCGCCGCCGGCGCTCTGCCGCCGGGAGACCTCGCTGGAGAGCCCGCCGGCAGCTTCTGTGGAGCTTCAAACTTCATGATCTTGGCCGCCCCTGCCTACTTTCACTCGGGGAACAGGATTCTGGGGTCAGCTCATCATGACAATGGCCGGTGCATGGTCGGCGACGAGCCGCCGCCTCGGGAAGACTTCGGCCGTGTCGGCTGACTTCCCTAGCACCTCAACTACTCGAGCAATCGGTCGGGAAGCATCAGTGGACCTCAGGGAAGGTCGACATGAGCTTGAGACAGCTCGGGGGAGGCCCGAAGTAGGTCCTCACCGTGCGCCCGATGCCTCCTGCATATTCCGCCGTCTGTAAACTTCGGAATACGCCGGTTGCAGAGGTTCTTAGACCAAAAGTTGTGAAGGCAACTTGTGCGCTACCGTGTCTAGTTTATGTGAGAGCGGATTAAGGTCCTCTAATTCTTCCTAGAGTAAGAATTTGACAGAACCGCACCCGAAGGTCGTTCTGCACCCAGAAAGGGGAAAACTGGAAATTCGCCGCCGGTGAGCAAGCACTCGGGCTGTGTCTCGGGGGTGAGCAGCACCGGTCACCAGCGCATCCAAGGGTGCCATGGCTCGGGCGTGACAACTCCCCGGTTGGGCTGTCCACGGGAGCCCGAAGTGTGGGGGCGTTAGGTCACCGGATTGAACTTTCGGTATAGCCGAGATCGACCGGTTTCAGCTGAATTCTAGCAGCGGGGAAGATGGAGGAAGGTTTCTAGTACCTTGCCGTGGCTCTGGAGGGGACGGAGAGGCGGTGATCAAGCTTCCCTGATCAGCTCCGAGTGATCGGCAGCGATGGCGCATTTCTGATGCGAGGAAGCAGCAGAGTGTGCGGTGATCACTCCGATCAGGGCGACGGCGTAGATAAGGGGGCTGTGAGGCGGTTCAGCACGTCGGGGCGGCAAGCAGGTGGTGTCCCTATTGCCCCTTCGTCGTGGCGGCTGCTCAGTCCGGCGCAAGAACCCGAGCTGGGTTTTCAGTCGGTTTGATTTGGAGTAGTGGCTGACATGTGGGTCCCACTTCCAATTTTAACCTCTGAAATTTACTCCTAGTCACTGTTGAAAAAAGTGAGCCCCAAAATACCCATGGTGATTCAAATTATTCAGCCATGAGCCATTTGAATTGGTTAGAATTCAAATTGGGTTTGGTTTGAATGAATTTCAGCACATGTTCAATTTGCCCCACTTAGCTCATGTCAAGATCAACTCCAAATGGAGTGAAAATTGGTGTGTGAGCTCACAAAAATGTGCTGAATAAGAATATGCCTCCCACTTTTGAATTCATGGGATAAAAACAGTTTGAATTTGAATATGGTTTCAAATGCCCTCTTTCTAGCTATACCCAAAATGACCTTAAAAAGATTTTGAATTTGGGTGAAACTTGGCATGGACATCTTTAGCAATGTGTAGGAGTTTTCATATGCCCAGCCCCTCTATATCACATGTGGGAAGTACCACTTTTGCAATGTGAGTTTGTTCCCTAATGAGCATGTTGATGGTGGTTACTTGCTCTTCATTTGTGTTCATCAACTTTCCTCAAATGAGGTGTGTGTGTATGGTGATGAACACTTCAAATATATGTCAAAAACTGAGGCCCTTACATTCCTCCCCCCTTAAAGGAATCTCGTCCCGAGATTATAAGATGAAAATGAGAGAGAGGACGGTGGAAATTACCGCATATGCGACGTGAAAAAGTTGGGGTAGTTAGTGCGATGAAATCCTTTGCTCTCCCATGTCGCTTCGTCCATGGAGTGATTACTCCATAGAACTTTGTAGAACCACAACGTACGGTTGCGTGTGGTTCGGGCCTTTTCGTCAATAATCTGAACCGTAGGTGAGATCAGGTTGCAGTTCTTCAATGTCTTCCAGCTGAACGGTAGTTGATAGCTTGAGACACTTCCTCAGCTGGGAAATGTGAAAGACGTCGTGCACACCGGAAAGTGCTTCTGGTAATTTCAGCCGGTATGCTACTGATCCACATCTTTCGGAAATCTGGAATGGACCGATGAATCGGGGTGCTAACTTTCCTCTCACCCCAAATCTGTTTACACCCTTCTTTGGAGACACACGTAGATATACATGATCCCCCACTTCGAATTGTAATGGGCGTCTTCTAAGGTCTGCATATTGTTTCTGCCGGGATTGGGCGGCTTTTAGGTTCGCTTGAATCAGTCGAATCTTTTCTTCCGTGTTGTTGACAATGTCAATCCCGAAGGTAACCCTTTCGCCAGACTCACACCAATTTAATGGTGTGCGGCATTTTCTTCCGTATAGCGCCTCGTAGGGTGCCATCTTTATGCTGGCTTGGTACCCATTGTTGTACGAGAACTCGGCTAACGGCAAGTGATCATCCCAATTCTTGCCGTGGTTGATAGCGCAAGCTCGTAACATGTCTTCTAGTATCTGATTCACCCGCTCCGTTTGCCCATCTGTCTGCGGGTGGTATGCTGAACTACGGATCAGCTTCGTCCCCAATGCAGCGTGCAGCTGCTCCCAAAAACGGGACACAAATAACGTGCCCCGATCCGATATGATGGTACGGGGTACGCCGTACAAGCACAGGATCCGTGAGATGTACAGTTCAGCATACTTCTTGGCGTTGTAGTTCGTGTTGACCGGGATGAAATGGGCAACTTTGGTGAGCCGGTCGACGATCACCCACACAGAATCATGCTTTTGAAGAGTGGTGGGTAAACCGACGATGAAGTCCATGCTCACATCCTCCCACTTCCAGGCAGGAATGCCCAGTGGTTGCAGCAGTCCCGATTTCCGCATATGGTCTGCCTTCACCCTTTGACATGTATCACACTCGGACACGTATTTTGCAGTCTCCCGCTTCATCCGGGTCCACCAAAACTTGCTTCTGAGTTCTTGATACATTTTGTTGCTGCCAGGGTGAATAGAGAACTTTGACAAGTGGGCCTCATCAAAGATTTTCTTCCGTAATTCCGGGTTACGGGGTACGACGATACGGTCCTTGAACCATAGGATGCCTTCTCCATCCTTCCGGAAACATTTCAGCTCCCCACTGTCTATACGTCTCCGCAAATGTGACATGCCCTTGTCATTCCTCTGGGCTGCCGCTATCTCTTCACAGATGGTGGGGATCAAAGCTAAGTTGTAGAGAGCTCCATTTGGAATCACATGCAGTGGTGGTTCGCTCTCTTCCAACGGTGTGATTGTCAGATTGTTGACGTGTGACTTGTGGCTCAGCGCATCTGCCACTACGTTTGCCTTGCCCCGATGATAATGGATCTCTATTTCGTAATCCTTTATCAATTCTAACCATCTTCGTTGCCTCATGTTCAGCTCCTTCTGAGTGAATATGTACTTGAGGCTTTCGTGGTCGGTATACAAATGTACGAGGTTACCGAGTAGGTAGTGCCTCCACATTTTCAGTGCAAGTACTACGGCAGCGAGCTCCAAATCGTGGGTTCGATAATTTCGTTCATGGTTTCTAAGCTGCCGTGATCCATACGCAACCACCCTTCGGTCTTGCATCAGCACACACCCGAGCCCAATGCCGGATGCATCGCAGTACACATCGAACGGTTTTGTTGTGTCTGGCTGCACCAAAACCGGTGCTGATGTCAGGTGCTTGACTAAAGCCTTGCATGCTGCTTCACATGCTGGCCTCCAAACATATTTGGTAGCCTTTTTCAGCAGCTCTGTCATAGGCTTGGCAATCTTCGAGAAGTTCGGAATGAACCTCCGATAATATCCCGCGAGTCCGAGGAAACTCCGTACCTCGTGAACAGTTCTCAGGGACTTCCAATTCAGCACTTGAGTGATCTTGCTCGGGTCTACAACGATACCCTCCGCTGAGATGATATGCCCGAGAAAAGGCACTTGCGATATCCAGAATTCGCACTTGCTGAATTTCGCGTATAGCTTGTGATCCCGCAGCCGTTGCAAGACCATACGCAGATGCTTCTTGTGATCTTCTTCTGACTTGGAATATACCAGGATGTCGTCGATGAAGACCACGACAAACGTGTCCAGCTTCGGCATAAATACCGAGTTCATCAAGTACATGAAGTGAGCTGGAGCATTGGTGAGGCCGAAGGATATGACCATGTACTCATAAAGTCCGTACCTCGTCGAGAAAGCCGTCTTCGAAATGTCCTCAGCCCTTATCTTAATCTGATGGTACCCGGATCTTAAGTCCATCTTGGAAAAGATCTTTGCTTCGACCAACTGATCAAACAACATGTCGATCTGTGGCAACGGGTACTTGTTTTTGATGGTTACGGCATTTAATGGACGATAGTCCACGCAAAGCCGTAACGTCTCATCCTTCTTCTTTACAAATAATGCTGAACAGCCCCATGGCGAAGAGCTCGGCCTAATAAAACCCTTCTCCAGAAGGTCCATGAGCTGAGTCTTCAGTTCAGCCAACTCCTTGGGCGCCACCTTGTACGGCCTTCGGGATATTGGCATGGTTCCCGGTGCAAGTTCAATCTTGAACTCCACCTCTCTATCGGGCGGCATCCCAGGCAAATCGTCCAGGAATACGTCAGGGAACTCTCGGACCACTGGAATATCTTCCAACCTGATGGTTGTGGCTTGATAGACACTTGGAAGTTTTATTTCTGGACTGTCCAGAAATAAGGAGTGAGACCCATGCACTTCTGAGTTTAAGTGCATGACTTGAAGGACGGTGTCAAAAACAGCGCCGTGGCGGGTTAACCACGACATCCGTAGGATGACATCGACCTTTTGTCCCTCTAAGATTGTTAGAGACGTAGGGTAGATGAATGTGGCCTAGAGGGGGGGTGAATAGGCCTTTAAAGATTCCTGCACACTTAATAGAGTTATCAGAAACTTGATGGACCGGACTAGTCCGGTTGTGTGGGCGGACTAGCCCGGTGTGCTGAATTATGTGAGTTAATTAAGTGTGTTTCAGAAATTGAATCTTTCAGCAGCGGAATGAGAACAACAGTTTTTATAAATTAAGTTTATTGTATAAGTGCACGTGCAAACTTATAAGAAACTTAAATGATGATTAACAAACTAGTGATATAATGTATCAAAATGTAAAGTAAATGAGAGACAAAAAACACGAATTTTTACCGAGGTCCGATCTCACCAGGAGATCTACGTCCTCGTTGAGGAAGCTCACACAGAGCCAGGTTCCCAACCCTTTCCCTCTTTAAGTCACCACAAAGGCCGACTTGACTCCACTATCACGGGTAATCAATGAGTTTGTGGGGCAACCTCACACGTTGAGGGCTCCCGCAAGAATTACAATGAGAAAGTGATCAAATACACTCAAAAAGATTACAATACAGAATATGAGTGTAGAGAGATCAAACCCCAAGAGCACACAACGAAGGAACGACGATCTCCCAATCCCAAATCCAAGTATTTGATTGATTTCCACCTTTTGGCACCTTAGATGTGTGTGGGGAGATGTGTTTTTGGGCTCTTGGGACTTGTGGCGGCGCTAGGGTTTGAGTTTTTAGCAGTATGAGTCGTGTCTCTCTGTTGGAAGGCCGTGGATCACCAATTTATATGGTTTCCCAAAAGTTATCGTTGTAAAACCTAATACCGGACTAGTCCGGTATATGATCGGACTTGTCCGGTCTACTTCATGTGGGTTAACCGGACTAGTCCGGTCTAAAACCGGACTTGTCCGGTGCTATGTGAAGTGGGGTTCCAGAAAGCTTAGCGGACTAGTCCTGTCGCATGGATGGACTAGTCCGCAGTCCTCTAAAGAGAACAACAGAAACATGATCGGACTAGTCCGGTCTAAAACCGGACTTGTCCGGTTGCGTTCCAGTATGCTGACCGGACTAGTCCGGTCCATGGACGGACTAGTCCGGTGTTCAGTGGATTTTAGTTGATTATTAGCCCTTACCCTTACGCAAAGTCATGAGCTCTTGGGATGTGTCTCTCACACACACCATATACATTTACATCTACTTTGCTCTTCTAAATTCCACTAAAGTCTTCCTTTTAGGGCAGCACTTTATTTTTCACCTTTTTGTGTGCACGAGCTAGTTCGCTTTGGTTGTCCTGCAATCATTTCGTTAGGATCTCATATGCTTGTCATCAATTAGCCAAAACCCACAAGGGATATCCTAGATGCACTTACAATCTCCCCCTTTTTGGTGATTGATGACAACTATTTGAGATATCACAATTGAGAATAAAAAGTTGATTTTCATAAGGTGTGCACATATGAGAATAATAAAGTATTCAAAAAAAGCTTCTCACATATGCACACACCTTATGGTGGGGTGCCTAACAGGTGTGTGATAAAAAAAATGTGATACATTAAAGACAAACAATAGTGAACATACAAGTAGGCATTAGAGAATAGTGCATCACACATAAGAAAAGAAATAGTGCATTACAAGATTTTAAAATAGGTACATGTCCTTGATCAAAAAAGAGATTAATAACTAATACTAGATAGTTCGAGTCCAAATCTAATCTCAATCTCTCCCCCTTTGGCATCAAGGCACCAAAAAAAGGGAAAAGTTGAGGGGAATCACTCATCGCTGCCTCCTCCTTCACTCTCAGTCTGATCTTCATCTTCACCAACTTCGGCATCCACAGGAGCAGGATCTTCCTCTGAGTCCTCGGAGGCAGGCGGTGATCCAACGGGCTCAATCTCAAGCTTTGCACAGATAGACTTGATATTGGCATTGACATACTGTTGATGTTTCTTCCTTGCAAGCTTTTCCTTGTGCTGCCTGTCTTCGATCTTGCGGCAGCAGGCAAAGATGGAGGAGAGCATCTTGAGGATGCCACTGGATGATTCTTGGGCAGGTGGAGACCCAAGAGGAGCAGCTGCAGATCTAGTGACATCATGAGCTTGCTTTGATCTCCTCTCCACTGATGGAGAGGACAGGGCAGTTGGAGCCGGGGGAGAGTGTACTCGGTGGGTTTTTGCGGCTTCAACCCCGCATGCTTGACATCCTTGACGAACTCGAGTCCCGTCAGTTTCTCAATCATGTACATGACATACGGTGCATATCCACTGGACCTATTGGGGGTGATTGAGATGTTCACAATGTCGTTGTAGATATACTCAAAAACATTGAATGGCCTCCTTCCACTAATGACCTTCATGAGAGTCCTCAAGGTCACTTGTATAGTTCCCGCATCTCCATCCTTCGGAGCTATAGTCTTTCTCAAGACTATATTGAGGACCACAAAGAAGGGCTTTAGATATTTGATGGTGGGAGGAACATATGGCATCCTTGTGTCATAGAGAAACTCAAGCTCTTCCTTCTCCAGGGGTTTCAGATTATGGATGATCAGTTCATGATCTAAAGTTTGTTGGAGGTGAAGAATCCTAGCAAATTCACCATAAGTGACACTGTAACTTGAACCATGAGTCATCCAAGTAAGACTGTCTCCATCACCACGAGCAAAGTAGAGAGTGGAGTAAAATTGGGTAATGACTTCATTGTTCCAGTCATACTCAAAAGATAGCAGGTCCGTCAGACCGTGCCTCTCTAAGGCCTCCACCATCTCACGAAAGGCAGGATACCTCTTCGACTTCAGGTATTCAACATTTAGCCATCGACTCTCTACAATAGGATTCTTCATCTTCATGTACACATGCTCGTAGTAGTCTGCATGGAAGTTGCTCCAGAACCTTGGATCAGAACATTGTTTAGGTCGGTCATACACTTCAATCTTCCTGAAGTTATCAGCTAGCTCACCCCCTTTTCCAGTGAAATCCTCACTTGAAGGCTGCCTGTTGCGATGAACGGGATTTTTCATTTTCAGAGGCCCAATGGGGCCACTAGCAAGTCCCTTCCCTTTATTGAGAACTCTTTTTGGCCCTGACGAGCCCTCAGCAGCATCTTTCCTTTGAGGCCTTTTGACAATGACTTTCCTCTTCTTAGGTAGATTGTCGTCGGAGGGTGGAGAGTGAGCATTGACATCATGTCTCTTCTTCATCACTCCCTCCTTAGCTCTCCTCACTCTTTCACGTTGAACTTCTTCGTCAACGTGAAAAGTGTCGTCATCTGAGCCTGAAGACATGATGCCTGATAAGGAGTTTAAGGATTAGATGCAAATGGACGCATTATCGACTTCAAATGGGAATGTAGGGGTTCAACTGTCAGAGACCGGACTTGTCCGGTTTCAGAGTGCGGACTTGTCCGGTGGACCGGACTTGTCCGCAACTGAGCGCCGGACTAGTCCGGCCTAGCATAAGAACCCTAAAGTTTCATTTTAATCAAATCTCCTATCTGAGGACTCAAGGGAAGGAAAGTGGTAGGAATACATCTGTTGAGGCAATGTACATCCTTTTGAAATCAAAGGAAACTAGCTAGAACTAGAAATGTTGAGATTTTGGTTTTAGGGGGGGAATTTACCAAGATTTGAAGATTCGCGTTGAAGGAACAAGTGTCTATCCGGATGAATCTGGAGAGTAGAATCCACTCGTCGAGGAGAGGCTTTTTCACGGAGAAAACTCCGAGTTTGAGGGCTCAACTCGAAAATCACTTTGGGAGCTAGGGTTTAGGAGAGGGGGTGAGACAAAGTGCTTATGAGTGGAGAAGGAGGGGTTTGGTCCGACCAACTCCTTCTATATGCGACTGACCGGACTAGTCCGGTCGTTGAAGCGGACTAGTCCGGTGCCCCTGAATTAACCTAATTGTCGTCTGTCCGGACTAGTCCGGTTGAAAATCGGACTAGTCCGTTTCCAACAGACCTGATACATATATAGATGATTAATAGTGATCCAAGGACAATAATTTTGCAAACAGTCTTGGTGATTACGACCAGTAGGCAATCAGCAATCAAACAATGGTCATAATCCACAAGATTTCTTCATTAAAAATTGTTTTCTGAGTAGAAAAGGAGAAGAGGAGCATTTTTAACGATACAAAGGAACATTTTAAGTTGCAACCAGGTATGCAATGTTTGAAGCCACATTTCGAGAGTCAAGAATGTTTAGCTCATTTCTTAATTCACAAAACCTTTTCTCATCTAATGGTTTGGTAAAAATATCCGCAAGTTGTTTTTCGGTCCTAACATGTGAAATAGCAATGTCACCTTTTAATGAATGATCTCTAAGAAAGTGATGACAGATATCTATGTGCTTATTTCTTGAGTGCTCTACAGGGTTGTATGCAATTTTTATAGCACTTTAATTATCGCATAGAAGCGGGATATGACTTAGATTGTAGCCGTAGTCACTAAGAGTCTGTCGCATCCAAAGTAGTTGCGCACAACAACTACCGGCTGCAACATACTCCACTTCCGCTGTGGAAAGAGCAATGAAGTTCTGCTTTTTAGATGACCAAGAAACTAGGGACCTACCAAGAAATTGACAAGTCCCTGACGTGCTCTTTCTATCGACTTTGCATCCTGCATAGTCGGCGTCGGAATACCCTATCAAGTTAAACATGGATCCTTTGGGATACCAAAGGCCCAAGTTGGGTGTGTGCACAAGGTACCTTAGGATTCTTTTTACAGCAATTAAGTGACACTCTTTAGGTGCGGCTTGAAACCTTGCACACATGCAAACACTAAGCATAATATCTGGCCTAGATGCACATAAATAAAGTAAGGAGCCAATCATGGACCGATATACCTTTTGGTCCACATTTGGACCGTCTTCATTGAGGTCGAGATGTCCATTGATGGCCATGGGTGTCTTGATGGGCTTGGCTTTGTCCATATTGAATTTCTTGAGAATGTCTTGTGTATATTTAGTTTGGCTTATAAATGTACCTTCTCTCAGTTGCTTCACTTGAAATCCCAAGAAGAACTTCAATTCACCCATCATTGACATCTCGAACCTGTCTGTCATTATTTTGCTAAATTCTTCACATAAGGACTTGTTAGTGGATCCAAAGATAATGTCATTAACATAAATTTGACATACGAATAAATGATCATCAAAATGTTTAGTAAAGAGTGTATAGTCAGCTTTACCAATTTTGAATCCATTTTGAGTCAGGAAATCTCTAAGGCACTCATACCAGGCTCGAGGAGCCTGTTTGAGGCCATAGAGAGCCTTACGCAGTTTATAGACATGGTCGGGATACTCCTGATCTTCGAACCCCGGTGGCTTCTCTACATAGACTTCCTCCTTTATTGGACAATTGAGGAAGGCACTCTCGCTTTATTTCTTGTCACTACTCCATGTTCATCTTGCTTGTTCCGAATGACCCATTTGGTTCCAACGATGTTCACCCTTGGTCTTTCCACCAGCTCCCACACTTCATTTTTTTTGAAGTTGTTCAGCTCCTCTTGCATCGCAATCACCCAGTCTGGATCCCTTAAGGCTTCTTCTACCCTGTATGGCTCCATAAAAGACACAAAAGAATAGTGTTCACAAAAATTTGCAATTTGAGATCTAGTAGTTACTCCCTTAGCAATATCTCCAATGATATTGTTGACAGGATGGTCTCTTTGCACACACTGATGTACTCTTGGGTGTGGAATTTGTATAGTTGCTTGTTCTTCATTGTCTTCATGTGTCATGTCTCCCCCTAGATCATTGCTTCCATGACCATCTTGATCTTCTTGACCTTCCTCAACCTGATCTTGTGTAGGAGCTCCCCCTTGATCATTGCTTCCTTGTTGAAATTCGTCTTGTGTTTCCTCTCGTGGTAGGATATCACCAAGTGCCATTTTCTTCAGTGCTTCATATGGAGCTTCCTCCTTATCTAGCATAAACTTATCGACTTGCTCCACTTGTGGGCCGTTAGTTTCATCGAACATTACGTCACGTGCTACTTCAACAAGGCCGGACACCTTGTTGAAGACACGATAGGCGTAGGCATTCGATTCATATCCGAGCAAGAATCCTTCATCGGACTTCAAAGCGAACTTCGAGGCCCTTGGTTTCTTGTTCAGAATAAAATATTTGCAACAAAAAACTTTGAAATAAGAAACATTAGGCTTTTTACCCGTGAGAAGCTCATATGGAGTTTTCTTCAGTAGTCGATGAAGGTACAACCGATTTGTGGCATGACAAGCGGTGTTCACCGCTTCTGCCCAAAATCGGTCTGACGTCTTGTATTCATCCAACATTGTTCTCGCCATTTCGATCAATGTTTTGTTCTTCCTTTCGGCCACCCCGTTCTGTTGAGGAGAGTAGGGTGCCGAGAATTCATGCTTTATACCTTCTTCATTGAGATATTCTTCAACTTGGGTGTTCTTGAATTTTGTCCCATTGTCACTTCTGATATTATTTACGGTTGATGTGAATTCATTCTGAGCTCTTTTCAAGAACTTCTTGAGGATTCCCTGAGTTTCTAATTTATCATACAATAAAAATACCTAGGTAAATCTTGAAAAATCATCAACAATTACTAAACCGTATTTGTTACCGCCGATGCTGATGTACGCAATTGGACCAAAGAGATCCATGTGGAGAAGTTCCAGCGGTCTAGCGGTGGTCATCACATTCTTGGCGGGGTGTGGTGCTCCAACCTGTTTTCCTGCTTGACAAGCGTTGCACGGCCTGTCTTTTTCAAAAATCACATCCTTAAGACCACGAATGTGACCACCTTTTAGAAGTTTCTGCAGATTTCTCATTCCAACATGGGCTAGCCCTCTATGCCACAGCCATCCCATGTTGGTCTTAGCAACCAAGCAAGTGTTAAGTTCGGCTTTATCTTTGTTGATGTCAACAAGATAAATCTTTCCCTTCAACAATCCCTTGAATGCAATCGAGCCATCGCTTCTTCTAAAGACGGTCACACCCTCATTAGTGAATAAACAGTTGTAACTTTGTCGCATAGTTGAGATATTGATAAAAGATTATAATCTAGAGAGTCTACGTGTAAAACATTAGATAAGGTGTGTTTAGAGGATATTTCAATGTTACCACTACCAAGGACCTTTCCTTGGCTGTTGTCTCCAAAGTATATACCTTCACTTGGATCCTTGTTGCACTCATACTCCACAAACATACCTCTCTCTCCGATCATATGATTTGTGCATCCGCTATCTAGCACCCACTTAGATCCGCCGGAGGAGTAAGCCTGCAAAATAGAACTATTCCTTGGTTTTAGGTACCCAAGCTTGCTTGGGTCCTCTCAGGTTAGTCACAAGAGTCTTGGGCACCCACACACAAGTTTTTAAGTTCTTGTGGTGTGACCCTGTATATTTAGCAATAACTTTTCCATACTTGTTTTTCATGAGAACATAAGAAGCATCAAATGTACGGAATAGTGTTTGTAACTCAAATTCATGGGAATTTTCTTTAACAAAAGTGATTCTATTCTTAGCATGATTAGGAGTAGACATGTGTTTGTTCCTGTCAAAACCAAGACCATCTTTGACATTGGGAGGTCTAGTGATCATATATGCACTTCGTGCATATTTGATCTTCTCCTTATCAAAGATGCCGTTTTGAGAAGAATGCATGTCATGAGAGGTTGAAGCATTAGAAATTACATTCTTCTTACTAGAGCAAGTGCAGGTTCTTATTGTTGTCGAACTCATGTCTTTGGAGGAAGAGCTCTTGGAGGAAGAGGAGTCACTTTGTTTGAGCGACTCAACTTGCACCTCAAGGATTTTGTTAACTTTTGACAAGTTTGCAAGTTCTTCCTTGATTGCAATGTGCGAGTCCTCTAACTTTGAGTAAGTTTCCTTACTCAAGGCTAGCTATAACTCAAGTGACTCATTCTTCTCTCTTTCAAGCTCAAGAAGCTTTTCAACTTCTTGATATCTCTTCCTCTCACGGATGAGCATATCTTCTTGTCGGTTGACAAGCTCCTCCTTTTCAAAGATTTCGTTTGACAACATTTACATTTTCTTTAAAGCAATTTTACTTGGCCCTCTAAACATTTTTTCATTATCACTAGAGCTATCAAAGTCATCAATGGAGGAATTTAGTACAGTAGGAGTAAGTCAAACCTTTTTCTTGCCTTCCTTAGCCATAAGACAAGTGTGGATGTTCGTGTCCCATCCTCCCATGTTCGGAAAGAGTGTGTCTTTCATAGTTGGTTTCTTGACTGCGATAGTGGCCATCTCTTCTTCTTCATCGGAGGAGGACTCGTCGTTTGAGTCCCACTCCTTCCCAATGTGAGCTTGATGGACTTGTCTTCCTTTTCTGAAATTTTTCTTTTCTTGAGATCTTGTTTCCTTCTTCTTTTTGTTTTCTTCATAAGTACAGTCCACCATGAAGTGACCATACTCTCCGCAGTTGTAAAAAGTGCGTTGAGCCTTGGATTTTCCTTTATCCTTGCTTTTGCCTTCATGTGAATTGTTGCCGTGTCTTCTCTTCATCATGCGTTTGAACTTTTTGATGAAGAGTACCATTTCTTCGTCATCAAGATCGGTGCTCTCGTCGCTTGTATCTCCATCGTCTTGGTCTTCACGAGTTTCTTTGAGTTTGGGTCTGCACGTTGCTTTGAGAGCAACTTCTTTCTTTTTAGAAGAGGTGAGCTCGGCTAAGTCTTTGACGTATTGAGCCTCTTTCTCCGTCATTTCATGATTTATGATCTTCCCCAATAACTCATCGGGAGTCATTTTGTGAAACCCGGGACTTTCCCTAATCATTGAGCAAAGTGTGACGTTTCTTGGCATGAAGGCTCTTATCATCCTTTTGACCACCTCGTGATCAGTCCATTTCTTACTTCCATAGGCACGGATTTCTTACTTCTCTGCTCAGTGATGATGTGATTACTGCCACGGCTTGTGCATTTCTGTGAATCTCTTGTTCTTGTTCCGGAGTGAGTTCTTCATCCGTGTCTGGGATATCTATTCCTGTGCAGACAATATGCCAAAGGCTGGGATTCAAGGATATTAGGTGTATTTTCATGTTGTACTTCCACATGGTATAGTCACTTCCATCAAACTGCGGGGGCCTTCCCATAGGAATGGAGAGATAATGATTATTTGAATTGAGACGGTTGTAGTTGTAAGGATATCGGGAGTAGTCGTGATGACCACTCCCCATCGTCTTTTCTTCCTCTTTTCCCTTTTGTGCCATTAATTTCTTTCTCAGTAATGCCTTTAGCTGTCTCACTTCATCATCGTCATGTGGACTTTCTTTCAGAACATCGAAGGCTTTGGCTTCTTGCTCCTCATCGTTGTTGTTCATCTTCGGGATATCGTTGTTCTTCTCAGAGGCCATTTATCTCTCCGAGATGTGAGTCTCGTTGATGGAGAACTTGGCTCTGATACCAATTGAATGTGGCCTAGAGGGAGGTGAATAGGCCTTTAAAAGATTCCTGCACACTTATTTGAGTTATCAGAAACTTGATGGACCGGACTAGTCCGGTTGTGTGGGCGGACTAGTCCGGTGTGCTGAATTATGTGAGTTAATTAAGTGTGTTTCAGAAATTGAATCTTTCAGCAGCGGAATGAGAACAACAGTTTTTATAAATTAAGTTTATTGTATAAGTGCACGTGCAAACTTATAAGAAACTTAAATGATGATTAACAAACTAGTGATCTAATGTATCAAAATGTAAAGTAAATGAGAGACAAAAAACACGAATTTTTACCGAGGTTCGATCTCACCAAGAGATCTACGTCCTCGTTGAGGAAGCTCACACAGAGCCGGGTTCCCAACCCTTTCCCTCTTTAAGTCACCACAAAGGCCGACTTGACTCCACTATCACGGGTAATCAACGAGTTTGTGGGGCAACCTCACACGTTGAGGGCTCCCACAAGAATTACAATGAGAAAGTGATCAAATACACTCAAAAAGATTACAATACAGAATATGAGTGTAGAGAGATCAAACCCCAAGAGCTCACAACGAAGGAACGACGATCTCCCAATCCCAAATCCAAGTATTTGATTGATTTTCACCTTTTTGCACCTTCGATGTGTGTGGGTAGATGTGTTTTTGGGCTCTTGGGACTTGTGGCGGCGCTAGGGTTTGAGTTTTTAGCAGTATGAGTCGTGTCTATCTGTTGGAAGGCCGTGGATCACCAATTTATATGGTTTCCAAAAAGTTATCATTGTAAAATCTAATACCGGACTAGTCCGGTATATGATCGGACTTGTCCGGTCTACTTGTCCGGTGCTATGTGAAGTGGGGTTCCAGAAAGCTTAGCGGACTAGTCCTGTCACATGGATGGACTAGTCCGCAGTCCTCTAAAGAGAACAACAGAAACATGATCGGACTAGTCCGGTCTAAACCGGACTTGTCCGGTTGCGTTCCAGTATGCTGACCGGACTAGTCCGGTCCTTGGACGGACTAGTCCGATGTTCAGTGGATTTTAGTTGATTATTAGCCCTTACCCTTACGCAAAGTCATGAGCTCTTGGGATGTGTCTCTCACACACACCCTATACATTTACATCTACTTTGCGCTTCTAAATTCCACTAAAGTCTTCCTTTTAGGGCAGCACATTATTTTTCACCTTTTTGTGTGCACGAGCTAGTTCGCTTTGGTTGTCCTGCAATCATTTCGTTAGGATCTCATATGCTTGTCATCAATTAGCGAAAACCCACAAGGGATATCCTAGATGCACTTACAGTAGACTCTACCCGCTAAGCATAATGGTGCTTTGGACCATTACGCTTGCTGAAATCTTCCCACCCGGTGAACAAATTAAATATGGACTATCGGTGGGTAGTATTTGCAAGCTGTGTTTAGCAATGAAAGCTTGGCTAATAAAATTATGCGTGGCGCCTAAATCAAACAATACGATGGCGGGATGCTGGTGGAGTTGGAACATACCCGCAAGGATTGGCTCACCATCCGGCACGTCCTCTATGGCAAGCTGGTGGATGGTGCCAGGCCTAGGGTTTGCCCGCCTTGCCTCTCTGGGCAACTGCTCGCGAAGTGTCCTGGATGACCACACTTGTAACATGTGGCCGCTGCTGGTGTAGTGCTCAGTGGACGAAAGCCCGGCATGCGCTGCTGAGGTTCATACGCACGCGGCGTCGTCCGCTGCTGCTGTTGTTGTTGCGGAGGTGGTGCTGGCAGTGCCGGCCTGAATGCCGGTGAAGTGGCTGACTGCGGAATGGCATCGACCTCTATGGTGGCTGCCAGCGTGGACCTGATGGTGGGTGATTCACCATCCGAAACTTCTGAGAAGGGCCACCTCCGTCTCTGCTGCTTTGCGGCGCGCTTCGCTTTCGCTCGCCGCCGCCAACTCCTTGCCGGAGTCCTCTTGGACAATTGCAGCGTCAATGGTGTCGTTGAGGCTTCCGCGACTGAACATCGCCAACTTGTCCTTCAGGAGCGGATTAAGCCCCTGGTAAAAGTGGTCCCGCCGCTTCTCGTAGGTATCTGCGTGATACGATGCGTAGAGCGCGAGATCGTTGAACACCCTGGAGTATTCCAGCGCGTTCCGGCTCCCTTGCTCCAGGTGTTGGAACTCCTGTGTCTTCCTCTTCATCAAACCTGGCGGTATGTGATAGGCCCTGAAGGCCGTCCGGAACTCCGTCCAGGTCATAACTCGGTCGATGGGCTGTGAAGCACAGAAGTTTGCCCACCACGTGCCCGCGGATCCTCGGAGCTGCTGGACCGCGAACTAAGTCTTGCGCTGCTCGCTTATCTGGAGCAGCCCGAACTTCATCTCTATCACGCGGAGCCAGTTGTCCGCGCCAAGAGGTTCATCCGCCCTTGAGAATACCGGGGGATGAGTCGCTAGGAAGTCGGAGTAGGAGCTCTGTTGACGCTCCTCACGGTCTTGACGTCTCTCTGGGCGAGACATATTAGCAATAAGAGTTTGCAGCAACTCCGTGTGCTGCTGATGTGAACCCGCCATTGCCGCGACGATGTCGGCCAATGTAACCGTTGGCAGTGGCGGTTGCGGTGTTTGCTGTTGCTGTGGCTGCTGTTGCTGCTGCTGTCCGGAGGAGTCCTCGGGAGGCTGTTGGGATGTCTCTCCCCTTGGCTAGCACCCCCAACATCCGGGTTGGCACGAGTACGCGTCATTCTGAAATTCAAAACAGTAGCAATTAGCACATGTCATACTTAAAATTCCATATGCAATAGTAGGTATTGAAGTGACACATGAATAATTTGCACAACATTCACATATATTGATAAAGCATAAACTTTATACAAGATACATTATTCTCGGGTCTCCGAGAAGTCGTGCTCATGTCGTCACTACCTATACATACGCTACTGCCTACACGACATGTCACCGATTACAAAAGTTGGGTTACACTACTCTAGCTGCCCTACTTGGCAACTGTAACCCCCTACTCGGAGTAGAATTCGACCTCCTGTGGGTCTTCCTCCTCCGGTACCTCTGCTGGTGGCTCTGGATCTACCACCTCTTCTCCCATCTCGGGTTCTCCCATTGCTGGAAGACCCAAGACCACCGGTACGCCCAATACCGGAGGTACGAGGTCCTGCAATTCATGCACCTCGTCCATGGCTTGGTTGTAGTCTTCTTCCCAGCCTTGCCCTTCCTCAATAGCATCGTCCCGCTCTTGAGCAAGGTCCTCATTTTGCTGGGTTAAAGTCTGTACCAGCTCTTGCAACGCCGCGATGTCGACACGGCTTTTCTTCTTCGCCTTCTTCAGACGATGCAACTGATTATGTTGTTCATTCAGTCGCTTGATCGTCGGAAGGAGCACATTACGGAGTGCGCTGTGAGCACTCTCGAAATGGTCTCCACGGCTTGTGCTCTCCTTGAGCTTCGTGGCGAGATGCTCCGTATGAACAGCTTGGCTGTCCATCACGGCGTTTCCCGCCCTCATCTGGAGGCTAAGGTTTGCCTCCGCGGGGTTGTACCTTGGGCAACCCGGATCTGTTGCCTCCCGGTACCTCTCTTCCCACACATGCTGAGCCCGTCCCTCCACTGGAACGAGCGCGTATGGAGTGCCCTCCATAGCCTGCACGTGTAGTTGGCAGAAACGTGACATAGTGTCACGGGCTGCCACTTGCCACATCCCTTCCGGTTGTCTTCCTCTCACCGTGACGGTGAACGGCACCCAACCGGGTGGCGTAGGTCCTGCAGGGACTTCGACATGGATTGTCCACGTCTTGTTCCCCTGTTGGCCTTCTTCTGGTTATATCCAAAATATTGAAGCATCTGCCTCAATGTTTCCGGATAGCCGCTGCGGTGAGAACAGTGGGATACCACCCACCCATTCTCCAACTGTTTGTCTGCTGTCATCTGTAAAAATATATTTGATAAATGTCAAATATTTATTTAAACAGTAAACCACTGAGTTATAACATAAGACATGTCATTGAACCCATAAAACTTGGAAGCATAGTTCAAATTTTAAACAAATTTGACTGCTGATCTGCTGTTTCCATGACAGCCCTGATCAGTTTCCATCTCAACATGATTTAGGCCATATTAATGGCAAAACCAATTCTGGAGATCAACATCAAAGTTAAAGCTAACCTCAATAGATTTCCAGAACGTATTTGCTTGGCCTAAGATCTGTCCTGTTTCAAAAGTTATGAGAGGTTAAAGTTAACAGAATTGCTGGAGAAAATTGGACAGCACCTCCCTGCTTTAGGTACTGATTTGATTCAAGAATCTCAGTTAATTCTGTTCCCAATCTGATAAAATTTTCTGTTATAAAGTTGTAACCTATCTCATAAGCTTTCCATAACTACCTCATTTTCTATTTTTGGATTTTAATGCAGGAAGTTATACTCAATTTACAGAGAGTTTACAGAGAGTCTTTACTTCGTCCTGTTTTCTTGACAGTTTCAACTCTACCGCATTTTTCGATTGGTTAAGGGATGAAACACCTCTGGACCTCACCAGAAAAGTTGTAAAGCTCTTCCAAAGATTTCCAGAAATGTATCAAATGACCCCAACCTCGAAAGAACTCAACCTCTAACCTCTGATTGACTTCAGCCTTAATTCAGCTGAAAAACAGAGTGCTCGGTCCTTAAGAACCTAGAAGTTGAAAACTTGTTAACTTTGAATATCCTGATTAAGGGAAAGAGTTAATTCAAAGTTTTAGTGCTCTGGATCAAAACTTTCAAGTTTTACATGAAGTTGCTCATTTAGTGGTGTGTGACGTCGATGCGTCACCAGATCATGTTGGTACTACGTCCTCACAAAGAAAAACCTATACCGGACTTAGCCGGCTTCGTTAATTCAGTGGCACTAAACGTCACTCGCACACGGATGCTACACGTCTACCGTTTCCTGGTCAGACTACCTGCAGGAAACTCAAGCAATCGTCAGACTCGGCTGCACACCGAGCCCGGAATCCATACAGTTCGTACACCCGGCCGTCATCACTCACCCGGATGTTCTCAAGCCAAACACGTCTTGAGTTACGTGTTCACGTTTCAGACCATGTGACGGGGTCTCCCAAGTTGCACCACGCATGCTAGGGACAGACGTTGCTCGAATACCCAAAATGACATGAAGAGTCGTAGAGGACATTAAAGCGGGTCGGGTTACCTGCCACCCGTGGGGCTCCACCCTTCAGCTTGTGCGCACTGGTGGACAGCGCTTATGTGCACCCCCCAAGACATAAACGTCCCGAGATGCACGATTTTCCGACATAGACAAATAGGTTAGTATGCCACTTTCTATATATAGTAATAACATCCTTATATGGGCTACTAACTCGTTCCTCACTGGATTTTTGAAAAAGATGACCTTTGTAGTTCGTTAAACCTCAAGCGAGATCTGATACCAATGCTGACACGACCCCACGGTCTTGTCGAGCCAGGATCACGCTGAGGGGTGCTGCGTTGCACAGCACCGGATAACACACGTCAAAGGTACAAAGCGGAAGCAAAGTTTATATTACATAAAGTGGTTTATGAACATGTTTACATCAAAATAAGTCCAGTCTACACTCACGGGCGTAGACTACGCATCAAGTTCACGTTCAGCCCTTGAACGTGTCCTTGCTAGCACACATGCACACTAACTCTGCGGCGTGCACGACTCCCACTCGACGGGGTTCCCCTCCTGGGGTTCCGTCTCCTCTTCGGGAGTCCCTTCCTCATAGAACTCTGCAAAAGCTTCAAACACAAGCAGTGAGCACGAAGGCTAAGCAAGTCTGACCCGTCTCACCTAAACATGGAACTTCTACATGAGGGGTGATGGGTTACATGAGGTAAAAATCATTTGCAAGGACTCGCCTAATTAGTAGAACCTTACTTTCAAGTTTTAGCAGCAGGTTGTGGAGAACCCTACGCTAAGGCACATGAGAGAGCCGCAATCAAACAAGAAACGCATTTCTCTCATGTACTTTGCCCAAAGTCGAAAAGAACTTTAGTTAGCTCTAAGCTACAGAAAATCATTAGCAATCAAGTCCATCTTTCAATCAGCAACATTTTAACATGCAACTAGCCTGTTCTTTCTACGTCATGGTACAGTGAACAAGTGGTACTCACTGACCGTGAGGGACGGCGATTATAATCGATTTACACCTGCAGGGCTACCCGAACAACCCATCACGTACGCCCGTACTCGGTGTTGCCTACAACAACCATCACGGACACCGTACGCAACCACCTTTCGCCCGTCAGCCAAATATTGAACCGGTCCCATCGTCCCAAGCAAGAGGTCTCTGCACGGGCATCTCCGTGCCGCCAGCCGATTTACACCTCGAGCTCTCAACCTACCCTCTGAATGACGGGCAATGCCTCAATACCCAGCTACCCGAGTTACATCAGTTTCCCGGTTCCCATATAGCCGGTAGGTCTTCGGTACTGTTGTAGCTTGTTCAACAGGCCCGCACACGGCTTGGTCCTCAATCGACACAAGCGGAGCTATAGCACACAGGCCCCAAAGTCCTGCTGCCCTTACCCTCCGCTCGGTCTCATTTTTCTTGCCATGTGTATCATGTGCTATCTCTATCCGAGTCGAGTGCCTCTAGCCTATGCTTGCGAGTAGTTCCAACTACTCGACTTGTACCGAATCCTACTCTATCTTAGCATTGCAGTAGCTAACGGGGTTTTCAATCTTAATCCCAACCCATGGTTTTCTTGGCTATGCAGTTGGGTTCCCAAACAAGACTCTAATGCAAGGAATAATAGTATTCAAGTATGTGCTCAAAACAATAAAAATTTGTAAAAAGGTTAATGCAAACCGGAGCTTGCCTTGCTGCTCTTGGTCGTAGGCTAGCTGTTCCTCCGGAGTAACGAAGTCTAGGACTTCGGGTTCCTCCTCGACCTTAGCGACTACATGACAGAAGAAGTACATGTATCAATTTAAATGCATTTGTATTAAGTTTGAACTTTTGAAGCTTATAAGTCCCACTAGACAGACTCAATGACTGAAACTTTTACTGTGGCTGGGTTACAACCTAAGTACAGACTTGGTCAAGTTTTAGTTGCAGCAAAGCTCATTTGAACCCTCCACAATTACTTTTGTATTTAACCTTAATTGGAACTCTTAGGGTGTTCTAGGGATTTTCATGGAACAAACTATGACTTTCTGAAAACTAGATTTTCAGAAGGTTCTTATGGAATTGGTCTCACTTAATTTGAAGGTTCCTAACTAAATATATGAGCTAAACAATTTCAGAGAAGATTCTGAAAATGTTTCTGAACATTTTCTATTTTCTCTGGAACAGTTTCACTAATCACACCATTAGGTGGATCAGATGAGCTCAAATGGGTCTGAAATTTTTATGGTACTTCAAGGATATTTTGGTGAACATCAGCAAAATTTCAGAATTTTCCTCCAAAGGATTCTTCATTTAAAATTCCAAACAGTTTAAACTTTGAGGAATTAATTCTGGAGAAATAAGGGTTTTAATGAAGTGAAACTTGATTTGCTGGAAAGTGCTCAGAGAGCTGAATCCAACAAAATTTGGTTCATTCAATTTGGAGTTTTCTAGCCCAAGTTATGAGGATTTGAAGTTTGAATGAAATCTGAAAATGGGGGAAAAGTTTAAATCTGCCGGGGCCCGCGGGGACACGTGTTAAGGGCGGAGCCGACAGCACACCGAGGCCCACAGGGTTTTTGCGCGCCAGCACACCCGATCCCGGGCGCAGCCCGATCCCGATTTAAAATATCTCCCGCTGACAGCTGGGGTCCACCCCCTTCGTCAACCTCTCGCCGCCCGCGCTCTGCCGCCGGGGGACCTCGCCGGAGAGCTCGCCGGCAGCTTCTGTGGAGCTTCAAACTTCACGATCTTGGCCACCCCTACCTACTTTCACTCGGGGAACAGGATTATGGGGTCAGCTCGTCATGACAATGGCCGGTGCATGGTCGGCGACGAGCCGCCGCCTCGGGAAGACTTCGGCCGTGTCGGCTGACTTCCCTAGCACCTCAACTACTCGAACAATCGGTCGGGAAGCATCAGTGTACCTAAGGGAAGGTGGACATGACCTTGAGGCAGCTCGGGGGAGGCCCGAAGTAGGTCCTCACCGTGCACCCGATGCCTCCCGCATATTCCACCGTCGGTAAACTTCTTAATACACCGGTTGCAGAGGTTCTTAGACCAAAAGTTGTGAAGGCAACTTGTGCGCTACCGTGTCTAGTTTATGTGAGAGCGGATTGAGGTCCTCTAATCCTTCCTAGAGTAAGAATTTGACAGAACCGCACCCGAAGGTCGTTCTGCACCCAGAAAGGGGAAAACTGGAAATTCGCCGCCGGTGAGCAAGCACTCGGGCTGTGGCTCGTGGGTGAGCAGCACCGGTCACCAGCGCGTCCAAGGGTGCCTTGGCTCGGGCGTGACAACTCCCCGGTTGGGCTGTCCACAGGAGCCCGAAGTGCGGCGGCGTTAGGTCACCGGATTGAACTCTCGGTATAGCCGAGATCGACCGGTTTCAGCTGAATTCTAGCTGCGGGGAAGACGGAGGAAGGTTTCTAGTACCTTGCCGTGGCTCTGGAGGGGACGGAGAGGCGGTGATCAAGCGTCCCTGATCAGCTACGAGTGATCGGCAGCGATGGCGCGTTTCTGATGCGAGGAAGCAGCAGAGTGTGTGGTGATCACTCCGATTTTCATCCTCATTGGAGTTCAGCACGTCTGGGCAGCAAACAGGTGGTGTCCCGATCGCCCCTTCGCCGTGGCGGCTGCTCAGTCCGGCGCAAGAACCCGAGCTGGGTTTTCAGTCGGTTTGATTTGGAGTAGTGGCTGACATGTGGGTCCCACTTCCAATTTTAACCTCTGAAATTTACTCCTAATCACTGTTGTAAACAGTGAGCCCCAAAATACCCATGGTGATTCAAATTATTCACCCATGAGCCATTTGAATTGGTTAGAATTCAAATTGGGTTTGGTTTGAATGAATTTCAGCACATGTTCAGTTTGGAATTCAAATAAAGTTTAAATTTGCCCCACTTAGCTCATGTCAAGATCAACTCCAAATGGAGTAAAAATTGGTGTGTGAGCTCACAAAAATGTGCTGAATAAGAATATGCCCCCCACTTTTGAATTCATGGGATAAAAACAGTTTGAATTTGAATATGGTTTCAAACTGCCCTCTTTCTAGCTATACCCAAAATGACCTTAAAAAGGTTTTGAATTTTGGTGAAACTTGGCATGGACATCCTTAGCAATGTGTAGGAGTTTTCATATGCCCAGCCCCTCTATATCACATGTGGGAAATACCACTTTTGCAATGTGGGTTTGTTCCCTAATGAGCATGTTGATGGTGGTTACTTGCTCTTCATTTGTGTTCATCAACTTTCCTCAAATGAGATGTGTGTGTATGGTGATGAACACTTCAAATATGTGTCAAAAACTGAGGCCCTTACACATGACCGGTCGACCGCAGCACGAAGAAGTGGCGGAAGAGTGTCACCAAGGTGCGCACTCCTATGAACATTTCGCAGAAGTGCACAAAGACGGCAGCCATGGCAACGGTGTTGGGGGAGAGGTGATGAAGCTGGAGACCGTACATATCCAATAACGTCACGAAGAACGAAGAGATTGGCGGGACGAACCCCGCCAAGCCATAGGCGGTAAAAAAGACAATCTCCCCCGCCCTCAGACGCAGGGGGAGAATACCTCACCGGAGGCAGCGCCGCTGCTCCACTGAATGCCACCCCAGCAACTTATGCACCCGTCTAAGGTCTTCTGACCGGGTGAAGCTCGGCGGAGGCAGGTTGGAAGCCATTGGCGGCGGAAACACAAGAGCTCGGAGAAACAAGGAGGGCTCAGGCGTGGGGAAGTGCGAAGGGAAGCCTACGATGCAGATGAGATCCCCTTTTAAACTTCCCATACTTGATTCAAAGCGATTCAAAACTCTTCGAATACACTGCTTGGGATAACTGCTTCAGCTCCAAGCCCTGGAGTCCATGACAAGCGGGCCCAGGCCGTCCTACAGAAGTGGTGGACCGGGTTGTCAGCCCCCAGGCGGAGAACCCGGCGGTTCCTGACATGACGCTGTGACGTGCGCTGCGACGTGCAGTAGTGGCAGCCTTGGAACCGCCGCAGTAAAAGCAACCATCAAGCAGGTCTCACGCCCCCACGATCCCGTGACCGTTCGTGCTCCAGCGATGGTCAAAGCGGGTCTTCAAGAAGGTGCGCGAAGTAGAAGAGACGGGGGCCCCACCACGGGCTCGTTATCTCCCCCGAGATGGGCCCGAGGGCCACTGTCGGTACCCTCAATATGGGGTACCCCTGCGCACAGGGAAAATCGCCTAAGGACTTTGCCCCTTCCGCAGGGGCAAGCTACGAAAGCCCTACGTGCCCTGTGGGGCCGGACCTCCCTCTCCTCAGAGGAGGGCTCCGGGCCTGCCACGTGGCCGGCAGAGCTGGACCTCCATTCTCCGCAGGGAGAGCTCTGAAGGCTCCACGTGTCTAGCGAGGCCGGACCTCCCCCTCCTCAGAGGAGAGCTCTGGGCCCGCCACATGGCGAGCAGAGCCGGACCTCCCCCCTCCGCGGAGGGAGAGCTCCAAAGGCTCCACGTGTTCAGCGGGGCCGGACCTCCCTCTCCTCAGAGGAGAGCTCCGGGCCCGCCACGTGGCCAGTAGAGCCGGACCTCCCCCCTCCGCGGGGAGAGCTCCGAAGGCTCCACGTGTCCAGCAGGGCCGGACCTCCCTCTCCTCAGAGGAGAGCTCCGAGCCCGCCACGTGGCCAGCAGAACAGCACTACCTGCCCCAGTGTGGTAGGCAGCAAGAGTAAAGACGCGCCATACCTCGTCCGTACAAGGTATTCAAGACCCGCGCCTTCCCAAGACGCGGAGACGCGGAGCACGCCGCTGTCGGGTGCCGTTGTGCCCAGACATGTCGCAGTGAGGACTGACACGCCGCGTCAGAAGCTCTACACCAATAAACACAGCGACAAGACATCCCCTGCCGCCCCTGCCGTCATCAACCACTACGCCTAGCTTGCGGCGTGGGCAGGGCGGCAAGACGAAGACTCAGAAGCCCTCGCCAGAGACAGCTACCGGCGTAACAGCAGGATACGGTAGATGGCAGGCAATCTCCCCGAGACCACCTGTCGGGTCCCGGGCCCACCTTGTAAGCCGCCCGAGCCTTGGACTATAAAAGGCTCGGGTAGGAAACGTTGCAAGGGGTTCGGCATTTGGCTCTACACCCTGATTCAGCATTCTAGCACTCAGCTCATCCTCAATCTCAGGACTCCGGTTCTGAGCACCAAGCAATACAACGAGCACCTCTGCTCACCGTGGACGTAGGGTTTTACGCTCCGGCAGCCTGAACCACATAAAAAACCCCGGTGTCAACCTTCTCCTTCCTTCGTCCCTAACGCTCAAGCTCTGCGTGAGGGACTAGCCCCTCCGAAAAAGAACCTCCGCGGGCTGCCCAGAGCAGGCCCGGGGGAAGTGTCGACAGCTACACTTCGACAGACACTCTTTGGGTGCGGCTTGAAACCTTGCACACATGCATACACTTAACATAATATCGGGCCTAGATGCACAAAGATAAAGAAGAGAACCAATCATGGAACTATATACCTTTTGATCCACGCTAGGACTGTCTTGATTGAGGTCGAGGTGTCCATTTGTCGACATTGGCGTTTTGATGGGCTTGGCCTTTTCCATGCCAAACTTCTTAAGTGTAAAAGCCCAAGAAAAAGGACTTGCAAAAAATTTTCTTCACCTCACAATACCACAGTTTTTATTGTGGATATCTTAGGAAATATTGTGAAGAGCAAGTAACCTCCATCAAAAGAGTGATTAGAGGGGAAAGCCTTCATTTTCACAAAGTGGGATTTGTACACATGAACATGAGAGGTTGAGCTCACCCCTAGAACTTGACAAGTCTTGGGAAGGTTCAGTCCAAGTTTCATGTAAATCCAACACTTTTTGAGGCACTTTTGGAGGTATTTGAAAAAGAGGCCAATTTGAATGTAAATTCAAATTGTAGCAACTTTCATCACTCAATTTCAAAAGTTAGCTTCATATTCAAACTTAGCACATTTTTCTGAGTAAGCCCACCAATTTTCATCCTCCTTGGAGTTCATCTTGTCGGGGGTTAAGTTTGCAATAATTCAAAACTGAATTTGAATTTCTGTTTAAACATGAAGCAAATTTAACCAAACAAAGTTTTATTTGAGAACTCAAATTCAAACCAAGACTTGGGGGCTAAGTCTCTCATTCAATGTGTAGTTGCTGGGATATTTACAAAAGAAATTGAGAAGAGAGGATTAGGGGGAGAGTGGGCCCACAAGTCAGTGGGGGAAACTTGTTTCCCAAACCGAGCATGGCTGTTTTCTCCTGACGTCGGTCGAACACTTCGCGCCAGCTGCGGACAGCACTGGCGTCCGACCGCCTCACCTCGCCACCTCCTGCTCGGCGACCGAGCGCACGCGTGTCCGACGCGGTTTAAGTTCCCAGCCCACGTGAGCCGGCCTCATCTCCTCCGGTCTGCCCGTTCCTACCCGAAAGGAAAAACGGCACCAGCCGCTCCCCTCAGCTCCTCGTCGCGCCGTAGATCCCAGCGACCTCGCGACCGGAGCTCAACAGCAAAGATACGCGCCAGGGACTGCTCGAACTCACGGTGAAGCCCCTACCCTCTTCCATGCTCTGTAGGGGGAGTATTTCCCCGTCTAGTCCTCGGTGTTCGACAAAAACGAGTGAGCAGAAATGCTGAAATTCGTGGCGATCGGTCCTGCACGGCGTAAACCAAGCCGAGCATAGATTCTACACGTCCCCTCGGCCACCTAGGATCCAAAACCATCGAAAACCGTCGAGCCTTTGCGCTGATATCCAAGTTCTTCGAGCAATAGCCGATATCGGGCCTAGGTCGACGGTGAGGTCCCAGTTCCGGCCATTTCCATGGCCAACCGAGCTCATACTCGTGCGCAGCATGCCACGGCGGAGCTTTAGGAGCAAACCGCTTCAGAAATAAGGCCCGGAGTAGCCCGGACGACGTCGCCGGAGTAGAGGGAAGCTCTGTCACCGTCGCGGACATAGTTCCGGCCATTGCCGAGCTCCGGTGAGGGCACCAGCGTGTTCTCCAAGTCGAGTTAGGCCCAGGCGGCGAGTTTCCGGCCGGGAGGCGGTCGGGAAGCCATGTCCGGCGAGCTGCCGAGGTGTGCCGGCGAGGGGGCGGCGCGGGAAAAAGGGCGGGCGCGAGGAAGAAGACGAGCCGGCCGGGCCCGCTCGTCAGTCCCTCGATGCACAGTGTGAGGATTTTCTGTTGCACCGGATCAGCTGTGAACACGCGGAAAACAGTCCTGTGGCCCCGTGTGGCGCAGCCGAGGTGGTGACACGTGGGGGCCGGGCCCGCTGTCAGGAATTTGAACTTTTCCCGGTTAATTCGAATTCCAGAAATTCCCCAAACTTTAGAACTCCATAACTTTTGCTAGGGAGCTCCAAATTTAGTTATTCAAACTGGGTTGGATTCATCTTGCCTAGAACTGTCCAAATATACAACCCAATTTGTATGAAACCCATTAATTAATTCTGGAAAATTCTTTAAAACTTTTCAGCAAAAGAATTTTAGAGGGTGTTTGGTTCATCCAAAAATCACCAACTTTTGCCATAATGTTCTTTAGAACATTAGTGAACCCCTGTAAAAGTTTCAGACCATTTGGAGTTTATTTGGCCAGAGAAATTCAAATTAGAAGGTGCTGTGTTCATTTGAATACAGAAACATTTTCAGAGAATTTCCAAAACTTGGAAATTCAGTTCTGGGCAAATCTTGTCTCCAAAAATGCTAGGAAAATTCATGCAAACTCTATGAGCTATAATTGAAATTGTAGTTCCCTGAGTTGGGCATGAACAGGGGTGTTACCTCAGAATTTATTCTTCTTTGCTTATTTGCTAAAAGAATTATTCTGAGCAAACCACAAAGTGAAAAGTGCTAATGTTTGGTCCAGAGGGTTTTCCTGTGACAAGGGACTCACACAAAAATTCTCAGCTCCATTGGAGCTCTGGATCACCCCTGTCCTGTTTAACCACTTGAGGGATTAATATGGAAAAGGGGGAGAACCACTTAGCATTTAACCATGGGATTAAGTCTAAGCCAAATCACCAACACCCAGTTCATCTTTAAATTCTTAAACAGAGTTCCAGTGGTTAGAGACTGGTTATTAGAACTAATAGCAGGAGTATTACCCTAAACTCACATTGCATTTAAATTAACGTATAGTGTTTCAATAACGTGTAGCCATTGAAGAAGAGACTCCGGAAGTGCTGGACTTCCTACTTCCGGAAGAAGAGCTAACTACTGACCAGCAGCAACAAGGCAAGCCCCGGTTTGCATTAACCTTTTATAAGTTTTACTTTGTTTACATGTGTCATATGAATGGCGAATGTGCATTAGGTATAGGATGGATGGAACCCCACTTGCATGACCAGAAATTTTCCATAAGAGTGAGGGTAGTGTCTAAGACCTCGAGTAGATAAGCTATGCTTAAAGATTCATAGGGCTTCGGTACAAGTCAAGTAGTTGGAATCTACTCGCGAGATAGGCTTGGGACACACGGGTTCGGTTGAGTGATGTGAGATCACTTTAGTAATGAAAATGAGACTAGGCAGGGGCTAGAGCGCAGCAAGAGGGAGTCTTGTGTGCGCAGCCCTGTCCGTGTCGATTGAGGACCGATCCGTGTGTGGCCCACGCTGATCAAGTTTGAACGTACCGAAGGCATATCGGATATATGGGCCCCGATAAACCGATGTAGCCTAAACCTCCGGGCGTCGAGGCATAGCACACCGATTTATAGGTGTAGGTTGAGGGCAGCAAGGTGGAAATCTGCCAACGGGCATAGAGAGATGCTCCGTGTGGGGAACCTCCTGCTCGTTTCGGTGCGACCGGTTCGACATTTGGGCTACTGGGTGAAAGGTTGTCCCATACGATATCGAGTGAGCGTGCTGTGCAGCTCCACGGGTGGGCGTACGTGACGTGCTCTTTGGGTTTTCCTGCAGGTCTATATCGAGTCAATTCGCCGTCCCTCGCGGTGAAGAGTACCACTTGGTCACTGAGTCGTGATGTAGACTAATGTATGAAATATGGTGTTTCAATACTGCTGATATGATATAACATTGTATTGCTACATGTTTGCCACCAAATATTGCTTACTAAATTTCAACTTCTTGAACTGTTAACTTGTTGCTAAAACTTGAACTAAGGATGAACTTGTAGGCGAGTGCATTTGTTGCAATATGACCATCCTATATCATTGTACACCTCATGTAGAGTTTCATGATTAGGTGAGTCGGTTAAGACTTGCTGAGCCTTCGTGCTCACGGTTGCTGCTTAAGTGTTTTTCAGGTGAGGAGCCACCCACGGACTCGGAGTATGAGTCCACCGGCGAGGGTTACCCTCCGTCGGGGACCACGGCTGAGTGGGAGCCGTACACGCCGCGCTGAGCTGAGACGTGCAGCTAGTGTGGGTTGCCCTAGGGCTGGGCAACCGACTTTTGCTAGATAGGCGGGCTTGAGTTGTACAAAAGAAACTTCCGCTGTGTAATAAAGACCCTAGTTTGTAACTGAGAAGTGTACTACTTTGTATATTCAGTTTGTCTTCCCATGTAATATAATGTGTTCTTATGACGTGTGCTGTCGGGTGTCGCATCGCGCGGCACCACCCTCTGCGATCCTGGATGAGCGGATTCCGGTCCGCCACAGCCTGGTATAAGAGCTGCATTGGGGATAGCACAGTACTTAAGGACTATATTATGGGAAAAACTTAGGATTACGGTGAGAATTCGGTAGTTGCCCAAGTAAGGACTATACTAGCTTAGTTATTTAAAGTGGCAAAGACTAACCTATGTGTTTTAATTCTGAATTTCAATTATGTAACGACGCACCTACGCTCTGGTAAGAATGGTAAGGAACGCTACCGAAAGCGGTTCAATTTCGGTTAGCTCTCCCTGACGAGGAACGTGGTTCAGGGATAAGTCTCACAGCTTGGTGTGAGACGTCAATATGAAACTCTTGGACTCTTCATGTTCTTGAGTTCATATGCAACGCTGATCCCTAGCGTGCATTAGGCAAGTAAGTGGAGACCCCATTGCGTGGTCAGTAACGCGAGAGTGTGTTCGTCTGGAAGTAGCCCAGGGGGACATACGCAGCGCTTGCCATTGGCGTGCCCTGCAGGGCAGTAGGTGGTATCTGTAGGGTTGATAACATTCCCAACCGTGACGACCCGTTCATGACCTACTCGGGTTCCCCATTCGTGTGGTGTTGAAACACGATCACGTACCTTGAGACGTGACCTAACTCAAGGACGGTCGTATGGCAATGATACGGGCGTTTATATTTACTTTTAAATATGATCCTGCCTGAAATTAAACCAACCATTGAGTGCACCATTATTGTGTGGTCTTCTGCAGGTACTAACCACGTATGTATCCGTGTAGTAAACATGTGCGAGAGACCGTTTAGTGCCACACTTGAGACGTATATGCCGGTATAATCCGGTTAGGATTTTCTTTTGTGAGGAACGTAGTACCGAGATATTGTAGGCATATGCATGAAAAATAATGATAACATGGAATTAAAAATCTATAGGTTCAACATTTAGGACCCTGGTTGGGTATAAGAATGGGATAGTGGAGCAGGATAGCCAAAAGACTAAAAAACAGAGTGCTCTGTTTTGGACAGCAAGTTTGCTGATCTTCAACAGGGCATAACTCACAGGTCTTTTAGCCCAGAGAGGTGTGCTATATAGTTCTAGAAAGGTATTTAAGTACTCTACAACTTTGTTGTAGACTTCCAAAGCTAAAACACACCTTAAGATGGCTGAAATCCCAGAGGGATGTAAACTGTCCAGAACCAGGACAGTGTTAAAACATTCTCTGGACTGTTCTGTTTATCAAACATAACTTCCAGTAGAAAAATTTAAAATTTTCATATGATACATACTTAGAAAGAGTAGAAGATGTGTGACATCTTTGCAATGCAAAGTTTCTGAAATTTCAGCACAGATTTCAGTGGAAACCAGGGTGGAAAAACAGCCACTTCCATGGGAGGTGCTGTTAAAATTCTCCCAGAAATTCTGCTGACTTTGAATTAGCATAACTTTTTAACCAGGGCTGATCTGAGGGCAAATGAGTACTCGTTGGAAAGATACTGAAGTTAACTTTAACTTTGGTATTCAGCTTGAGTCATGAAAATGCCCAGAACCAGATCAAAACTTGGATTAGGTAGAAACTGGTCATTCTGACAGCAGAATGACAGTTGAACTCATTGGAGAGGGTGTTGTACCCTAAGGGTGGTATACGTGATGACAAAGCGATAGTAATATCTCGTAGTGACCAAACCTAGTTATGGTGAGCTTCCAAAGTGGAGGTTCATCACATTGGATGTAACTAGCTTGTATTTGGTCTGGTAATGGTGTAGCTTGTGCAAAGTTATTACATTATCTACTTACGAGATGTATCGCATGTTTTATTGTCATTATGTTTTTACACCTATTTCATTTGGACTGCATGCGATATGTTGCGGGACTGATGTTTATTATCGTATGGTTGCAGATGGTTCGCACTAGGACCACGCACGAGGTTGGTGGCTCTAGCCAAGGGGGAGGCAATGACTCCCAGCCACCGGCCTACAACAGCACCCCGCAGCAGCAGCCACCACCGCCGCCTCCGCTTACTCTAGCGGATGTGATTGCGGCACTGGTGGGTGGTCGTGAGGAGCAGACCGACCTGCTCCGCACGATCGTGCAGAATACGTCCCAGGCGGGGGGGGGGCATCAAGATAGAGGGCCTCGTGACCCCCGGGAAGTGTCGTACTCGGATTTCATGAGTACGCACCCTCCAGTGTTCACAGAAGCTGAAGAACCACTGGAGGCCGACAACTGGCTGCGGACCATCGAGTCCAAGTTCGGGCTGCTCCAATGCACGGAGCGGCAAAAGACTTTGTTTGCAGCGCAACAACTCCACGGTGCCGCTGGTGCGTGGTGGGCAAACTATGTCGCCTCACGTCCGGCTGGCCATGCCGTGGAATGGCAAGAGTTCCGGGAGGCGTTCCGCGCCTATCACATTCCTCCCGGGATCATGAAGAGGAAGTTCCAAGAATTCTTGGAGCTTAAGCAGGGCGGGCGGAGTGCTCACGACTACTCCCGTGACTTCAACCATCTGGCGCAGTACACATCAGACTATATCTCCACTGAGGAGAAGAAGCGGGAGCACTTCTATCGGGGGTTACACCCTGAAATGAAGACACATCTCGTTCAGTGGAATCGCGGCACATTCAACGACTTTGTCAATGCCGCGATCATGCAAGAGGATGCTCAGAGGGAGTTGGCAGCTGAGCAGTGGAAGGGCAGCGCTCCACCCAGCGGTGGGAGTGGCGCTCCCGAGAAGTACCTTATGGTGTACATGACACCATCCGGGCAGCAGTGGCGACCACCGGCGCGGCCTCAACAGTTCGGGGGACGTTCGTTCCAAGCACCCCCGTTCCGACCGCCGATGCCACCACCAAGACAGCAGCAGAAGCAGACGGCACCCCGGGCGTTTCCACCGCCAAAACGCGCCCCGGGATTCCGTCCACCGATCAGCAGGGGACCGCCCCGTTTCACCTGCTTCACGTGTGGACAGGCGGGCCACTTCGCGAAGGACTGTCCCCAGGGGCAGCAGAGCAGCGGGCAAGCCCAGTTCCAGGGCGGTGCTCGAGGCCGACCTCTGGTGAAGAAGATTGGTCAGCGGACTGGGGGTGTCCGCAACCTCGACAATGAGGACGCCCCAGAGGGAGACAACGTGCTGGCGGGTACGTTTACTCTCAACCATCAAGCCATCGTCATATTGTTTGATTCTGGTGCAACCCACAGATTTATATGTGCATCCTATGTGGCTAAGCATCAAATGCAAGTCTTCCCAACCGACTGCACTTATATGATCTGCTCACCGGGAGGGAAGATTTCAGCTAATATGATGATTCCAAAAGCACCTCTGTACTTAGATGGGAAACTATACCCCACCACCTTGATAATCCTAATGGGACAAAAGATTGATGCAATCTTAGGGATGTCATGGCTACAATACCATGGCGCTGTCCTAGAGACTCGGACACGGACGGTTCATTTAAACTCTCCATTCCACCGTCCGTATTTCATGGTGTTAGACACACCAGTCCGGGAAGTTTTAGCAATTAATAATGCTGAAGATCTCAAGTTAGAAGACATCCCCGTAGTCCGGGAGTACCCCGACGTGTTCCTGGATCATCTTCCAGGCATGCCACCTGAGCGGGATGTCGAGTTCAAGATTGAACTTGCACCCGGGACTACGCCCATATCACGGAGACCATACAAAATGGCTCCCAATGAGCTGGCTGAATTAAAGGAACAGCTCAATGATCTGTTGAGCAAGGGTTTCATTAGGCCGAGTTCCTCGCCTTGGGGATGCTCGGCGCTGTTCGTGAAGAAGAAGGATGAAACCTTAAGGCTGTGTGTGGACTACTGGCCGCTCAACACGGTCACCATCAAGAATAAGTATCCACTGCCCCGTATTGACATTTTGTTTGATCAGGTTGTTGGGGCAAGTGTGTTCTCCAAGATGGACCTTCGCTCTGGATATCATCAGATAAAGATCCGGGCGGAGGATATCCCGAAGACGGCGTTCTCGACGAGATACGGCTTATACGAATATCTCGTCATGTCCTTTGGTCTCACAAACGCTCCAGCCCATTTCATGTATCTCTTGAACTCGGTGTTCATGCCGGAGCTGGACAAGTTCGTGGTAGTGTTCATCGACGATATCTTGGTTTACTCCAAGACAGAAGCCGAACATGCCGAACACTTGTGGATCGTTCTTCAACGATTGCGAGACCACAAGCTTTACGCCAAATTCAGTAAATGTGAGTTTTGGATCAGCCAAGTGCCATTCTTGGGACATATCATCTCAGCTGAAGGCATTGCGGTTGACCCAAGCAAAATAGAGCAAGTGCTGAAATGGAAAGCTCCCACTTCAGTTCATGAAGTCAGAAGCTTCCTCTGGTTAGCAGGACACTATAGGAGATTCATTCCAAGCTTCTCCAAGCTCGCTAAGCCGATGACAGAATTGCTGAAGAAAGGGACGAAGTATGTTTGGAAGACGGCGTGTGAAGGAGCGTTCCAAGCATTGGTGAAGCATCTCACAACAGCCCCGGTCCTAGCTCAGCCGGATACAACAAAGCCCTTCGACGTGTACTGTGACGCATCCAGTATTGGGCTCGGCTGTGTGTTGATGCAGGAAGGACGTGTGGTCGCGTATGGCTCACGCCAACTTCGGAACCATGAGCAGCATTATCCGACTCATTATCTTGAGCTAGCTGCAGTGGTGTTGGCGCTAAAAATGTGGAGGCACTATCTCCTGGGGAACTTGGTGCATCTCTACACCGACCACAAGAGCTTAAAATACATTTTCACCCAGAAGGAGCTGAACATGAGGCAACGGAGGTGGCTAGAATTGATCAAAGACTATGAAATTGACATCCACTACCACCCCGGCAAGGCGAATGTGGATGCCGACGCGCTGAGTCGGAAATCACATGTCCATCACCTCACCATTACCCCGGTTGAGGAGGAAGAGCCAAATTTATACTTGGTTCCTTATGGATCGCTGTACAACCTTGCCCTCATCCCTAATATTAGGGAGGACATCATTGCAGCTCAGAAAAATGATAAAGGCATGGCACATCTCCGGAGACGGATTGACAATGGGGAGATCAAATGTTTCCGGAAAGATGATGAGGGGACACTGTGGTTCAATGACCGCATAGTCGTACCCCGGGATATGGAGTTGAGAAAGAAGATCCTCGATGAAGCTCACTTGTCCATGTACTCCATTCATCCGGGCAGCAACAAAATGTACCAAGATTTGAAAAAGAAATTTTGGTGAACACGGATGAAGCGGGAGGTAGCTAAGTACGTATCCGAGTGTGATACGTGTAGACGAGTGAAGGCTGATCATATGAGGAAATCAGGGCTGCTGCAACCCCTGAAAATTCCAGCATGGAAATGGGAAGATGTGAGCATGGATTTCATTTTGGGATTACCCTTAACATCCAACAAACAAGATTCCATTTGGGTGATCGTTGACCGACTGACCAAGTCAGCTCACTTCATCCCCGTACATACACATTTCCATGCCAACAAATATGCGGAGTTATATGTCGCCAGGATTCTATGTTTGCATGGCGTACCCAAGACCATAGTCTCAGATCGAGGTGCATTGTTTGTATCTCGCTTTTGGGAGCAATTACATGCTTCTTTGGGTACTAAACTGATTAGAAGCTCCGCTTACCACCCTCAGACAGATGGGCAGACAGAGAGGGTGAATCAAGTATTAGAAGACATGTTGAGAGCATGTGCCATCCACCATGGTAGGAACTGGGATGATCACTTACCATTGGCGGAATTCTCGTACAACAATGGCTATCAGGCGAGTCTCAAGATGGCACCCTACGAAGCTCTCTACGGTCGTAAATGCCGCACCCCATTAAATTGGTGCGAGTCCGGTGAAAGGGTCACATTCGGGGTTGATGTGGTGAACGACGCCGAAGAGCACGTTCAGACAATTCAAGCCAATTTGAAGGCCACTCAATCCCGGCAGAAGAGCTACGCTGATAAGAGGCGTAGAACGTTGCACTTCGATGTCGGTGAACACGTGTACCTCCGCGTGTCTCCGATGAAGGGCGTGCACCGGTTCGGCATCAAGGGGAAGCTTGCTCCCCGTTTCATTGGACCCTATGCTATCACCGAGAAGTGTGGACCAGCAGCGTATAGATTGGAGCTACTGGCCTCCCTGGCTGGTGTCCATGATGTTTTCCATGTTTCGCAACTGCGAAAATGTTTGGAGCATGCAGCTGCTGTTCTTACCGAAGACATCGGCGAGCTGAAACCGGATTTAACATATGATGAGTATCCGGTGGAAATTCTTGATGAGAAAGCCCGAACCACGCGTAGCAGAACGTTGTGGTTCTACAAAATACTCTGGAGCAACCACACCGCCGAAGAAGCGACGTGGGAGAGCGAGGAGTTCCTTCGCTCAAATTACCCGGAGTTCATGGCTTCTCAACCCGGGTAAGTCCCTATTACATCGCTATCTCTTCTTTTGTAATCTCGGGACGAGATTCTTTTAAGGGGGGAGGGATGTAAAAGCCCAAGAAAAAGGACTTGCAAAAATTTTTCTTCACCTCACAATACCACAGTTTTTATTGTGGATATCTTAGGAAATATTGTGAAGAGCAAGTAACCTCCATCAAAAGAGTGATTAGAGGGGAAAGCCTTCATTTTCACAGAGTGGGATTTGTACACATGAACATGAGAGGTTGAGCTCACCTCTAGAACTTGACAAGTCTTGGGATGGTTCAGTCCAAGTTTCATGTAAATCCAACACTTTTTGAGGCACTTTTGGAGGTATTTGAAAAAGAGGCCAATTTGAATGTAAATTCAAATTGTAGCAACTTTCATCACTCAAATTCAAAAGTTAGCTTCATATTCAAACTCAGCACATTTTTCTGAGTAAGCCCACCAATTTTCATCCTCATTGGAGTTCATCTTGTTGGGGGTTAAGTTTGCAATAATTCAAAACTGAATTTGAATTTCAGTTTAAACATGAAGCAAATTTAACCAAACAAAGTTTGAATTTGAGAACTCAAATTCAAACCAAGACTTGGGGGCTAAGTCTCTCATTCAATGTGTAGTTGCTGGGATATTTACAAAAGAAATTGAGAAGAGAGGATTAGGGGGAGAGTGGGCCCACAAATCAGTGGGGGAAACTTGTTTCCCAAACCGAGCGTGGCTGTTTTCTCCCGACGTTGGTCGAACACTTCGCGCCAGCTGCGGACAGCACCAGCGTCTGACCGCCTCACCTCGCCACCTCCTGCTCGGCGACCGAGCGCACGCATGTCCGATGCGGTTTAAGTTCCCAGCCCACGTGAGCCGGCCTCATCTCCTCCTCTCTGCCCGTTCCTACCCGAAAGGAAAAACGGCACCAGCCGCTCCCCTCAGCTCCTCGTCGCGCCGTTGATCCCGGCGACCTCGTGACCGGAGCTCAACAGAAAAGATACGCGCCAGGGACTGCTCAAACTCACGGTGAAGCCCCTACCCTCTTCCATGCTCTGTAGGGGGAGTATTTCCCGGTCTAGTCCTCGGTGTTCGACAAAAACGAGTGAGCAGAAATGCTGAAATTCGCGGCGATCAGTCCTGCACGGCGTAAACCCAGCCGAGCATAGATTCTACACGTCCCCACGTCCATCTAGGATCCAAAACCATCGAAAACCGTCGAGCCTTTGCGCTGATATCCAAGTTCTTCGAGCAACAGCGGATATCGGGCCTAGGTCGACGGTGAGGTCCCAGTTCCGGCCATTTCCATGGCCAACCGAGCTCATATTCGTGCGCAGCATGCCACGGCGGAGCTGTAGGAGCAAACCGCTTGAGAAATAAGGCTCGGAGTAGCCCGGACGACGTCGCTGGAGTAGAGGGAAGCTCTGTCACCGTCGCGGGCATAGTTCCGGCCATTGACGAGCTCCGGTGAGGGCACCAGCGTGTTCTCCAAGTCGAGTTAGGCCCAGGCGGCGAGTTTCCGGCCGGGAGGCGGTCGGGAAGCCAAGTCCGGCAAGCTGCCGAGGTGTGCCGGCGAGGGGGCGGCGCGGGAAAAAGGGCGGGCACGAGGAAGAAGACGAGCCGGCCGAGCCCGCTGTCAGGAATTTGAACTTTTCCCGGTTAATTCAAATTCCCGAAATTCCCCAAACTTTAGAACTCCATAACTTTTGCTAGGAAGCTCCAAATTTAGTGATTCAAATTGTGTTAAATTCATCTTGCCTAGCTCTGTCCAAATACACAACCCAATTTGTATGAAACCCATTAATTAATTCTGGAAAATTCTTTAAAGCTTTTTAGCAAAAGAATTTTAGAGGGCGTTTGGTTCATCCAAAAATCCCCAAATTTTGCCAGAATGTTCTTTAGGACATTAGTGAACCCCTGTAAAAGTTTCAGACCATTTGGAGTTGATTTGGTGCTGCGTTCATTTGAATACAGAAACATTTTCAGAGAATTTCCAAAATTTGGAAATTCAGTTCTGGGCAAATCTTGGCTCCAAAAATGCTAGGAAAATTCATGCAAACTCTATGAGCTATAATTGAAATTTTAGTTCCCTGAGTTGGGCATGAACAGGGGTGTTACCTCAGAATTTATTCTTCTTTGCTTATTTGCTAAAAGAATTATTCTGAGCAAACCACTGAGTGAAAAGTGCTAATGTTTGGTCCAGAGGGTTTTCCTGTGACAAGGGACTCACACAAAAATTCTCAGCTCCATTGGAGCTCTGGATCACCCCTGTCCTGTTTAACCACTTGAGGGATTAATATGGAAAAGGGGGAGAACCACTTAGCATTTAACCATGGGATTAAGTCTAAGCCAAACCACCAACACCCAGTTCATCTTTAAATTCTTAAACAGAGTTCCAGTGGTTAGAGACTGGTTATTAGAACTAATAGCAGGAGTATTACCCTAAACTCACATTGCATTTAAATTAACGTATAGTGTTTCATTAACGTGTAGCCATTGAAGAAGAGACTCCGGAAGTGCTGGACTTCCTACTTCCGGAAGAAGAGCTAACTACTGATCAGCAGCAACAATGCAATCCCCGGTTTGCATTAACCTTTTATAGATTTTACTTTGTTTACATGTGTCATATGAAGGGCGAATGTGCATTAGGTATAGGATGGATGGAACCCCACTTGCATGACCAGAAATTTTCCATAAGAGTGAGGGTAGTGTCTAAGACCTCGAGTAGATAAGCTATGCTTAAAGATTCATAGGGCTTCGGTACAAGTCGAGTAGTTGGAATCTACTCGCGAGATAGGCTTGGGACACACGGGTTCGGATGAGTGATGTGAGATCACTTTAGTAATGAAAATGAGACTAGGCAGGGGCTAGTGCGCAGCAAGAGGGAGTCTTGTGTGCGCAGCCCTGTCCGTGTCGATTGAGGACCGATCCGTGTGCGTCCCACGCTGATCAAGTTTGAACGTACCGAATGCATATCGGATATATGGGCCCCGATATACCGATGTAGCCTAAACCTCCGGGCGTCGAGGCATAGCACACCGATTTATAGGTGTAGGTTGAGGGCAGCAAGGTGGAAATCTGCCAACGGGCATAGAGAGATGCTCCGTGTGGGGAACCTCCTGCTCGTTTCGGTGTGACCGGTTCGACGTTTGGGCTGTTGGGTGAAAGGTTGTCCCGTACGACATCGAGTGAGCGTGCTGTGCAGCTCCACGGGTGGGCGTACGTGATGTGCTCTTTGGGTTTCCCTGCAGGTGTATATTGAGTCGATTCGCCTGCCCTCGCGGTGAAGAGTACCACTTGGTCACTGAGTCGTGACGTAAACTAATGTATGAAATATGGTGTTTCAATACTGCTGATATGATATAACATTGTATTGCTACATGTTTGCCACCAAATATTGCTTACTAAATTTCAACTTCTTGAACTGTTAACTTGTTGCTAAAAGTTGAACTAAGGATGAACTTGTTGGCGAGTCCATTTGTTGCAATATGACCATCCTATGTCATTGTACACCTCATGTAGAGTTTCATGCTTAGGTGAGTCGGTTAAGCCTTGCTGAGCCTTCGTGCTCACGGTTGCTGCTTAAGTGTTTTTCAGGTGAGGAGCCACCCACGGACTCGGAGTACGAGTCCACCGGCGAGGGTTACCCTCCGTCGGGGACCACGGCTGAGTGGGAGCCGTACACGCCGCGCTGAGCTTAGACGTGCAGCTAGTGTGGGTTGCCCTAGGGCTGGGCAACCGACTTTTGCTAGATAGGCGGGCGTGAGTTGTACAAAAGAAACTGCCGCTGTGTAATAAAGACCCTAGTTTGTAACTGAGAAGTGTACTACTTTGTACATTCAGTTTGTCTTCCCATGTAATATAATGTGTTCTTATGACGTGTGCTGTCGGGTGTCGCATCGCGCGGCACCACCCTCTGTGATCCTGGATGAGCGGATTCCGGTCCGCCACATTAAGTATGTATTGAGTGTACTTTGTTTGACATATGAAAGTGCCTTCCTTGAGCTGTTTCACTTGGAAACCTAGAAAGAAATTTAGTTCTCCCATCATCAACATCTCAAACCTCTCCGTCATAATTTTGCTAAATTCTTTGCAAAAAGATTTATTAGTAAAACCAAATATTATGTCATGGACATAAATTTGACGCACAAATAAGTCATTGTCTAAGGTTTTCGTGAAAAGTGTGTAGTCGGCCTTTCGTATCCTAAAACCATTGTCAATGTGGAAATCTCTAAGACATTCTTACCAAGCTCTAGGAGCTTGTTTGAGGCCGTAGAGAGCTTTGTGAAGCTTAAAAACATGGTTATGTTACTTATCGTCTACAAAGCCGGGTGTTTGCTCCACATACACTTCCTCCTTGATTGGTTCGTTGAGGAAGGCGCTTTTCACATCCATTTGGTACAACTTGAAATCATTGTGAGTAGAATAGGCTAATAATATATGAATTGATTCAAGTCTAGCTACGGGAGCAAAAGTTTCGTCGAAGTCCAAACCTTCGACTTGTGAGTATCCCTTCGCCACAAGTCTAGCTTTGTTTCTTGTTACTACTCCTTGCTCATCTTGCTTATTGCCAAAGACCCAATTGGTGCCTACTATGTTTGTATTTGGTCTTTCTACAAGCTCCCATACTTTGTTTCTTTTGAAGTTGTTAAGCTCTTCTTGCATCGCCATCACCCAATCCGGATCTCATAGGGCATCTTCAACCTTGAAAGGCTCCAAGGAGAAACAAAAGAGTAGTGAGCACAAAAGTTAACCATACTAGAGCGAGTCATTACCCCCTTGGAGATATCTCCATGTATATTGTCAACGGGGTGATCCCGTTGTATACATTGATGGACTCTTGGCTGTGGCACACTTGGTTTTGAGTCACCTTCTTCTTCCTCTTTATGTCCCCCTTGATCGTTGCCATCATTGTTGCCTTCGCTGTCTTGAACATGGTGATCTTGATCTTGTTCTTCATTTAGGGGATTTAGTGCTTGATCATGTGTTTGGTGTAAAGGCCTCAGTTTTTGACACATACTCAAAGTGTTCATCACCACACACACACCTCATTTGAAGAAAGTTGATGAACAGATTTGAAGAGCAAGTAACCATCATCAACATGCTCACTAGAGGATAAACACACGAAATGCAAAAGTGGCATTTCCCACATACATCATATAGGGGCTGGACATTTGGAAAACTCCTACACCTTGCTAGGAATGTCCATGCCAAGTTTTACCCAAATTCAAAACCTTTTTGAGGTCCTTTTTGGGTATAGCTAGAAAGTGGGTGGTTTGAACTCAATTTTAAATTCAAACTGTTTTCATCCCATGAATTCAAAAAGTGGGAGGCATATTCTTACTCAGCACAATTTTGCGAGCTCACACACCAATTTTCACTCCATTTGGAGTTGATCTTGTCATGAGCTAAGTTTAGCAAATTCAAACTTTATTTGAATTTCAAACTGAACATGTACTGAAATTTAGACAAACAAAACCCAATTTGAATTCTAACCCATTCAAATGGCTCAGGTGTAGATAATTCAAATCACCATGTGTATTGTGGGGATTACTGTTTACAACAGTAAGAGGGAGTTAATCTCAGAGGTTAAATGGAGGTGGGACCCACCTGTCATAGACTGACTGCTCAAAACTTGCACCCGAAGCAGTGGACTTTGCCTCTGTCTGTTCAACGCCACCGAAGGCTGCTCGTGCGCCACCGAGGGGAGCCGGCGCCACCAGCTGCTTTACGCCTCCACTCGCGAGCCCAGGGTCGGTTCCAGGGTCTTCTTAAGGCGCTCCACGCGCTCCACCGAAGCGACCATCGCTCGCTTTCTTCTCCCATGCAAGCACCGAGCTCCTCTGCCTTCCACCTCTCTGTTCGATCGAGAAACCGCAAAAACATCGCGCCCTCTCCTCCCCCGAGTGGCTAGGCAGCACCATGAGGTCAACCTCCACTTCCCCGACACCAAAAACGCTGGGCTCCTGTCTCCCTTGCCCGAGAACGATCGCCACAGCGGCGACCTAACCTCAGCCGAAGGTCGGGCGCTCGTGGACAGCGTTCTACAGGGGCTTTCACGGGCCAGCAAGAGCGGCAACGGAAGCGCGCGGCCACCGTGCTGCTCTCCTCCAATTCTTGAAGCAAACCGTGAAGCATCCACCGCGAATTTCCAGATTTTGCTCCGGCGACCTCAAACCGAGCTTCCAGTACGGTTTCTTCGAATTTCCGCTCTCTGATCCTTCTTAGGTTATCAAATCTTGCACATAGACGCTGGACTAGCCAGCGATCATTTTCCTTCTAGCATCCGTTGCATGAAACCGGCTAGGAGTGACGGATTTTGATCTCGATCAAAGGCGTTCATGGCGGGCACGATCGGTCGCACGGTGCCGACCAACTTGCCGCCATTTCTGAACACCTTTGAGGCCTTGTCGAGCTTCCTAGAGGTGTACTGATGCTGTAGAGCCGTTTGTTCGAGGTCTTGGCGGGTTAGAACCCACGGCCGACGGCGCCGAACCTCAACCAAGGCCGCCGCACATCGCCTGGGTATTTCCGGTCACTGCCAGCTCGAACTGACCCCACAGACGTGCTCCTGAACGTCGATAACCCCCTTGCGGCTAGTTTCAGATCGTGCAGTGGCCGGCAGCGGCAATCCGACGAGCTGCGGTTCTGCTCCGGCGAGGGGAGGCGGCGCGCGCGCGAGGGAGCGTCGGGAGGTAGAAGAAGCCGGGTGGCCCACGTGTCAGCGGCTCGGATTTTAAATCTGGGATCAGTCTGCGGCTCGGATCCGGTGTGCTGGCGTGCAAAAATTCCATGGACCCCGGTGTGCCATCGCCTCAGCGCCCAACACGTGTGACCGTGGTCCCACCGGCAGATTTAAACATTTCCCCAATTTTCAGATTTCACTCATACTTCAAATCCTCATTACTTTGGCTAGGAAACTCCAAATTGAGTGAACCAAATTTTGTTGGATTTAGCTCTCTGAGTACTTTCCAGCAAATCAAGTTTCACTTCATGAAAATCCTTATTTCTCCAGAATTAATTCTTCAAAGTTGAAATTGTTTAGAGTTTTAACTGGAGAATCCTTTAGAGGAAAATTCTGAAATTTTGTTGAGATGTTCACCAAAATATCCCTGAGCTACCATAAAAATTTCAGATCCATTTGAGCTCATTTGATCCACCTAATGGTGTGATTAATAAAACTGTTCCAGAGAAAATGGAAAATGTTCAGAAACATTTTCAGAATTTCTCTGAAATTGTTTAGCTCATATCTCTAGCTAGGAACTTTCAAATTAAGTAAGGCCAACTCCATTAGAACCCTATAAAAATCTAGTTTTCAGAAAGCCATGGGTTGCTCCATGAAAACCCGTAAAACACCATAAGAGCTCCAATTAAGGTCAAGTACATAATTATTTGTGGAAGGATCAAATGAGCTTTGCTGCAACTAAAACTTGACCAAGTCTCTGTTTAGGTTGTATCCAAACCACAGTAAAAATTTCAGAGTCATTGGGTCTGTCTAGTGAGACTTATAAACTTCACAAGTGTAAATTCAATTCAAATGCATTTAAATTAATACATATACTTGTTATCTCATGTAGTCGCTAAGGTCAAGGAGGAACCCGAAGTCTTAGACTTCGTTACTCCAGAAGAGCAGCTAGCCTACGACCAAGAGCATCAAGGCAAGCTCCGGTTTGCATTAACCCTTTTACAATTTTTTACTGTTTTGAGAACTTACTTTGAGTACCCCTACTGCTTGTATTAGAGTCTTGTTTGAAAACCCAATTGCATAGCCAAGAAAACCATGGGTTGGGATTAGGATTGAAAACCTCGATAGCCACTGCAATGCTAAGATAGAGTAGGTTTCGGTACAAGTCGAGTAGTTGGAACTACTCGCGAGAATAGGCTAGAGGCACATCGCTCGGGTAAGAATAGCAAATGAAACACATGGCAAGAAAATTGAGACTGAGTGGAGGATAAGTGCAGCAGGACTTTGGGGCCTGGGTGCTATAGCTCCGCTTGTGTTGATTGAGGATCGAGCCGTGTGCGGGCCTGTTGAACAAGTTAGAACAGTACCAAAGACCTACCGGCTATATGGGAACCGGGAAACCGATGTAACTCGGGTAGCTTGGTATTGAGGCATTGCCTGTCGTTCAGAGGGTAGGTTGAGAGCTTGAGGTGTAAATTGGCTGGCGGCACTGAGATGCGCGTGCAGAGACCTCTTGCTCAGGACGATAGGACCGATTCAATATTTGGCTAACGGGCGAAAGGTTGTTGCGTATGGCGTCCGTGATGGTTGCTGTAGGCAACATCGAGTACAGGCGTACGTGACGGGTTAGTGAGTCCCAATTGTTCACTGTACCGTGACGTAGAAAGAACAAGCTAGATACATGTTAAAATGTTGCTGATTGAAAGATGAACTTTGATTGTTAATGATTTGTTGTAGTTTAGAGCTAACTAAAGTTCTTTTCAACTTTGGGCAAAGTACATGAGAGAAATGCGTTTCTTGTTTGATTGCGGCTCTCTCATGTGCCTTAGCGTGAGGTTCTCCACAACCTGCTGCTAAAACTTGAAAGTAAGGTTCCACTAATTAGGCGAGTCCTTACAACTTATTTTACCTCATGTACCTATCACCCCTCTTGTATAAGTTTCATGTTTAGGAGAGACGGGTCAGTCTTGCTGAGCCTTCGTGCTTGTGTTTGATGCTTTTGCAGGGTTCTATGAGGAAGGGACTCCCGAGGAGGAGACGGAACCCCAGGAGGGGGACCCCGTCGAGTGGGAGTCGTGCACGCCGCCGTGTTAGTGTGTGTGTGTGCTAGCGGGGACACGTTCACCGGCTGAACGTGAACTCGATGTGTAGTCTACGCCCGTGAGTGTAGACTGAACATATTTTGTTGTACAAATGTTCATAAACCTTTTTATGTAATAAAACTTTGCTTCTGCTTTGTACCTTTGATGTGTGTTATCCGGTGCTGTGCAACGCAGCATCCCTCAGCGTGATCCTGGCTCGACAAGACCGTGGGGTCGTGTCAACGTTGGTATCAGAGCTCGGTTGAGGTTTAACGCACTACAAAGGTCATCTTTTTCCAAAAATCCTGTCAGGAACGAGTTAGTAGCTCATATAAGGATGTTATTAGTGTATAGAAAGTGGCATACTAACCTATTTTCTTATGTCAGAAAATCATCTCGGGACAGTTTATGTCTTGGGGGGTGCACGTAAGCGTTGTCCACCAGTGCGCACAAGCTGAAGGGTGGAGCCTCAAGGGTGGCAGGTAACCAACCTGCTTTGATATCCTCTACGACTCCATGTCGTTTGGGGTATTCGAACAACGTCTGTCCCTGGCGTGCATGGTGCAATTTGTGAGACCCCGTCACGTGGTCAGTAACATGAACACGTAGCTCAAGGCGTGTTTGGTTTGAGAACATCCGGGCGAGTGATGACGGCCGGGTGACGAACTGTATGGATACCGGGCTCGGTGTGCAGCCGAGTCTGACGATTGTTTGAGTTATCTGCAGGTAGTCTAACCACGAAACGGTAGACGTGTAGCATCCGTGTGAGAGTGACACTTAGTGCCACTGAATTAACGAAGCCGGCTAAGTCCGGTATAGGTCTTTCTTTGTGAGGACGTAGTACCGACATGATCTGGTGACGCACCGACGTCACACCCCATTCAATGAGCAACTGCATTGTGAAACTTGAAAGTTTTAATCCAAAGCATTAAAACTTGATGTAATCCTTCCCTTAATCAGGATATTCCAAGTTAACAAGTTTTCAACTTATAGGCTATTAAGGACATAGTCCCCTGTTTTCAGCTGAATTAGGGCTGAAGTTAATCAGAGGTTAGAGGTTGAGTTATTTCGAGGTTGGGGTGATAGGATACATTTCTGGAAATCTTTGGAAAATATTTACAACTTTTCTGTTAAGGTCCAGAGGTGTTTCATCCTCTAACCAATCAAAATGCAGTAGAGTTGAAACTGTCCAGAAAACAGGGCAGAGCAAACACTCTCTGTAAACTCTCTGTAAGTTGAGCATAACTTCCTGCATAAAAATCCAAAAATAGAAAATGAGGTAGTTCTGAAAAGTTTATGAGTTGGGGTACAACTTTGTAATAGAAAGTTATGTCAGATTGGGAATAGAATTAACTGTAATTCTTGGATCAAATCAGTACCTCAAGCAGGGAGGTGCTGTCCAATTTTCTCCATAAATTCTATCAATTTCGACATCTCATAACTTTTGAACCAGGACAGATCTTAGGCTAAGCAAATACTTTCTGGAAAGCTATTTAAGTTAGCTTTGAATTTTATGTTGAGCTCCAGAATTGGTTTTGCCTTTAGCATGGCCTAAATCAGGTTGAAATGGAAACTGGTCAGGGCTGTCATGTTGGACAGCAGATCAGCAGTCAAATTTGTTTAAATTTGAACTATGATTCCAAGTCTTATGAGTTAAATGACATGTTTTATGTTATAACTCAATGGTTTACTGTTCAAATAAATATTTGACATTTCTCAAATATGTTTCTACAGATGACAGCGGATAAACAATTAGAGAACGGTTGGGTGGTGTCCCACTGTTCTCACCACAGCGGCTATCCAGAAGCATTGAGGCAAATGCTTCAATATTTCGGGTACAGCAAGATGCCGCAGTACTTCACCAAAGAAGAAGGCGAGGAGGGGAACAAGGCAAGGACGATCCATGTCGAAGTTCCTGCAGGGCCTACGCCACCTGGTTGGGCGCCGTTCACCGTCACGGTGAGAGGTAGACAACCGGAGGGAATGTGGCAAGTGGCAGCCCGTGACACCATGTCGCATTTCTGCCAGCTACACGTGAGAGCGATGGAGGGCACTCAATACGCACTCATTCCGGTGGAGGGACGGGCTCATCATGTGTGGGAAAGGAGGTACATGGAGGCAACCGATCCGGGTTGTCCAAGGTGCAACCCCACGGAGGCGAACCTCAGCCTCCAATTGAAAGCAGGAAAGACCGTGATGAACAGCCAAGCTGATCACACGAATTGTCTTGCTGTGAAGCTCAAGGAGAGCACAAGCCATGGAGACCATTTCGAGAGTGCTCACAGCGCACTCCGCAATGTGCTCCTTCCGACGATTAAGCGACTGAATCAACAGCATAATCAGTTGCATCGTCTGAAGAAGGCAAGGAAGAAAAGCCGTGTTGACATCGCGGCGTTGCAAGAACAGGTGCAGGCTCTGACCCAGCAAAACGAGGTCCGAGACGACGCTATTGAGGAGGGGCAAGGCTGGGAAGAGGACTACAACCAGGCCATGGACGAGGTGCACGCTTTGCAGGACCTCGTACCTCCGGTATTGGGCATACCGGTGGTCTTGGGTCTTCCGGCAATGGGAGAACCTGAGATGGGAGAGGAGGTTGTAGATCCAGAGCCACCAGCAGAGATACCAGAGGAGGACGACCCACAGGAGGTCGAGTTCTACTCTGAGTAGAAGGTTACCATTGTCAAGTAGGGAAACCAGAGTAATGTAACCCAAACTTTTGTAACCTGTGACATGTCATGTAGGCAGTAGCGTATGTATAGGTAGTGACGACATGAGCATGACTTCTCGGAGACCCGAGAATAATGTATCTTGTATAAAGTTTATGCTTTATCAATATATGTGAATGTTGTGTAAATTAGTCATGCGTCACTTCAATACCTACTGTTTCATATGGAATTTTTAAGTATGACATGTGCTGATCGCTGCTGTTTTAAATTTCATAATGACTCGTACTCGTGCCAACCCAGACGTTGGGGGTTCTAGTCAAGGAGGAGAAACCTCCCAACAGCCTCCTGAGGACTCCTCGGAACAGCAACAGCAACAACAAACACCGCCACCACCACCGCCAACGGTTACATTGGCCGATATCGTTGCGGCAATGGAGGGTTCTCATCAGCAGCACACGGAGTTGCTGCAGACTATCATCGCAAATACGTCTCAACCAGAGAGGCGTCAAGATCGTGAGGAGCGCCAACAGAGCTCCTACTCCGACTTTCTAGCAACTCATCCCCCGGTATTCTCAAGGGTGGATGAACCCCTCGATGCGGACAACTGGCTCCGCACGATGGAAATGAAGTTCGGGCTGCTCCAAGTGAGTGAGCAGCGCAAGACTCAGTTCGCGGTCCAACAGCTCCAGGGATCCGCGAGCGCGTGGTGGGTGAACTACTGTGCTTCACAGCCCACCGACCGAGTTATGACCTGGACAGAATTCAGGACGGCCTTCAGGGCCTATCACATACCGCCGGGTCTCATGAAGAGGAAGACACTGGAGTTCTTACGCCTGCAACAAGGGAGCAGGAACGCGCTGGAATACTCCAGGGCGTTCAACGATCTCGCGCTTTACGTGTCGTATCACGCCAATACTGATGAGAAGCGGCGGGATCACTTCTACCAGGGGCTTAACCACTCCTGAAAGACAAGTTGGCGATGTTCAATTGCGGCAGTCTCAACGATATAATTGATGCTGCGATTGTTCAGGACTCCGGCAAGGAGTTAGCGGCGGCGGAAAGGAAGCGAAGCGCGCCACAAAGCAGCGGAGAAGAAGGCGGTCCTTCTCAGAAATTTCGGATGGTGAATCGCCCACCATCGGGTCCACGCTGGCAGCCACCACAGAGGTCGATGCCGTTCCGCAGTCAGCCATATCCTTCAGCGGCATTCAGGCCGGCACTGCCAGCACCACCTCCGCAACAACAACAGCAGCAGCGGGCGATGCTGCGTGTGTATGCACCTCAGCAGCGCATGCCGGGCTTTCATCCCCCAAGCACCGGACAAGCAGCGGCCACATGCTACAAATTTGGTCGTCCAGGACACTTCGCCAGCAGTTGTCCGGAGAGACAAGGCGGCGGAGTTGCACCACAACTTCCGGGGAGGAATCAGCCCCGGAACCATACTAATGCGCGGCGGGCAAACCCTACGCCTGGCACCGTCCACCAAATTGCCATAGAGGACGTGCCGGAGGGTGAGACAATCGTTGCGGGTATGTTCCAACTCCATCAGCATCCCGCCAAAGTATTGTTTGATTCATGCGCCACGCATAGCTTTGTTAGCCAAGCTTTCATTGCTAAATACAGCTTGCAAATACTACCCACCGATAGTCCATATTTGATTTGTTCACCGGGTGGGAAGATTTCAGCAAGCGTAATGGTTTCCAAAGCACCATTATGCTTAGCGGGTAGAGTGTACCCTACGTCTCTCATAATCTTAGAGGACAGAAGGTGATGTCATCCTAGGGATGACGTGGTTAACCCGCCACGGTGCTGTTTTAGACACCGTCCTCCAAATTGTGCAGTTGAACTCAGAAGTGCACGAATCTCATTCCTTATTTCTGGACAGTCCAGAAATAAAACTTCCAAGTTTCTATCAATCCACAACCATCAGATTGGAAGATATTCCAGTGGTCCGAGAGTTCCCTGACGTGTTCCCGGATGATTTACCGGGGATGCCACCTGACAGAGAGGTGGAGTTCAAGATTGAACTTGCACCAGGAACCATGTCGATATCCCGGAGGCCGTACAAGATGGCGCACAAGGAATTAGCTGAACTGAAGACTCAGCTAACGGATCTGCTGGAGAAGGGTTTTATTAGGCCGAGCTCCTCGCCATGGGGCTGTTCGGCATTATTTGTGAAGAAGAAGGATGAGACGTTGCGGCTTTGCGTGGACTATTGTCCATTAAACGCCGTAACCATCAATAATATGTACCCGTTGCCACAGATCGACATGTTGTTTGATCAGTTGGTCGAATCAAAGATCTTTTCCAAGATGGATTTAAGATACGGATACCACCAGATTAAGATACGGGCTGAGGATATTCCGAAGACGGCTTTCTCGACGAGGTACGGACATTATGAGTACCTGGTCATGTCCTTCGGCCTCACCAACGCTCCAGCTCACTTCATGTATTTAATGAATTCGGTATTCATGCCGGAGCTGGACAAGTTTGTCGTGGTCTTCATCGACGACATACTGGTATATTCCAAGTCGGAGGAAGATCACAAGAAGCATCTGCGTATAGTCTTGCAACGGCTGCGGGATCACAAGCTATACGCGAAATTCAACAAGTGCAAGTTTCTGATATCACAAGTACCTTTTCCCGGGCATATCATCTCAGCGGAAGGCATCGCTGTAGACCCGAGTAAGATCACACAAGTGCTGAATTGGAAATCCCCAAGAACTGTTCATGAGGTACGGAGTTTCCTCGGACTCGCGGGATATTATCGGAGGTTCATTCCGAACTTCTCGAAGATTGCCAAGCCGATGACGGAGCTGCTGAAGAAGGCTACCAAATAAGTTTGGAGTCCAGCATGTGAAGCAGCATTCAAGGCTTTAGTGAAGCACCTAACATCAGAACCGGTTTTGGCGCAGCCAGACACAACAAAACCGTTCGATGTGTACTGCGATGCATCCAGCATTGGGCTCGGATGTGTGCTGATGCAAGACCGAAGAGTGGTCGCGCATGGGTCATGGCAGCTCAGAAATCATGAGGAGAATTATCCAACTCACAACTTGGAACTCGCTGCCATGGTACTTGCACTGAAAATGTGGAGGCACTACTTACTCGGTAACCTCGTACATTTATATACCGACCACAAAAGCCTCAAGTACATATTCACTCAGAAGGACCTGAACATGAGGCAGTGAAGATGGTTAGAATTGATAAAGGATTACGAAATAGAGATCCATTATCACCCGGGCAAGGCAAACGTAGTGGCGGATGCGCTGAGCCGCAAGTCACAGGTCAATAATCTGACCATCACACCGTTGGAAGAGAGCGAACCACCACTGCATGTGATTCCACATGGGGCTCTCTACAACTTAGCTTTGATCCCCACCATCCATTAAGAGGTAGCGGCAGCTCAGAAACATGACAAGGGGTATGTCGCATTTGCGGAGACGTATAGACACTGGGGAGCTTAAATGTTTCCGGAAAGACGGAGACGGCGTCCTATGGTTCAAGAACCGGATCGTCGTACCCCGTAACCCGGAGTTACGGAAGAAAATTTTTGATGAGGCTAACTTGTCAAAATTTTCTATTCACCCCGGCAGCAACAAAATGTATCAAGAACTCAGAAGCAAGTTTTGGTGGACACGGATGAAGCGGGAGACCGCAAAGTACGTGTCCGAGTGTGATACATGTCAAAGGGTGAAGGCAGATCATATGCGAAAACCGGGACTGCTACAACCACTAGGCATTCCTGCCTGGAAGTGGGAGGATGTGAGCATGGACTTCATCGTCGGTTTGCCCACCACTTTTCACGAACATGATTCTGTGTGGGTAATCGTTGACCGGCTCACCAAAGTTGCCAATTTCATCCCGGTCAACACCAACTACAACGCCAAAAAGTATGCTGAACTGTATATCTCGCGGATCCTATGCTTGTATGGCGTACCCCGTACCATCATATCGGATCGGGGCACTTTATTTGTGTCCCGTTTTTGGGAGAAGCTACACGTTGCGTTGGGGACGAAGCTGATCCGTAGTTCAGCATACCACCCGCAGACGGATGGGCAAACCGAGCGGGTAAATCAGATTCTAGAAGACATGCTACGAGCTTGCGCTATCAACCACGGCAAGAATTGGGATGATCACTTGCCGTTAGACGAGTTCTTGTACAACAATGGTTACCAAGACAGCATCAAGATGGCACCTTACGAGGCGCTATACGAGAGAAAATGCCGCACACCATTGAATTGGTGTGAGTCTGGCGAAAGGGTCACCTTCGGAATTGATCTTGTCAACAACACGGAGGAAAAGGTTCGGCTCATTCAAGCGAACCTAAAATCTGCCCAATCCCGACAGAAACAGTATGCGGACCGGAGAAGACGCCCATTACAATTTGAAGTCGGGGATCACGTATACCTACGTGTGTCTCCAATGAAGGGTGTGAACAGATTTGGGGTGAGAGGAAAGTTGGCATCCCAATTCATCGGTCCATTCCAGATTATAGAAAGATGTGGATCAGTAGCATACCAGCTGGAATTACCAGAAGCACTTTCCAGTGTGCACGACGTCTTTCACATTTCCCAGTTGAAGAAGTGTCTTAAGCTATCAACTACCATTCAGCTGGAAGACATAGAAGAACTGAAATCGGATCTCATGTATCGGGAGGAACAGGTTCAGATTATAGATGAAAGGGCCCAAACCACACGCAACCGTACGTTGTGGTTTTACAAAGTTTTGTGGAGTAATCCCTCCATGGACGAAGCGACATGGGAGAGCGAAGGATTTCTTCGCGCTAACTACCCGTACTTTTTCACGTCGCATATCTGGTAATTTTCCACCGTCCTCCCTCTCATTTTTACCTTATAATCTCGGGACGAGATTCTTTTAAGGGGGGAGGAATGTAAAGGCCTAAGTTTTTGACACATACTCAAAGTGTTCATCACCACACACACATATCTCATTTGAAGAAAGTTGATGAACACATTTGAAGAGCAAGTAACCACCATCAACATGCTCACTAGAGGATAAACTCAAAAAATGCAAAAGTGGCATTTCCCACATACATCATATAGGGGCTGGACATTTGGAAAACTCCTACAACTTGCTAGGAATGTCCATGCCAAGTTTCACCTAAATTCAAAACCTTTTTGAGGTCCTTTTTGGGTATAGCTAGAAAGAGGGTGGTTTGAACTCAAATTTAAATTCAAACTGTTTTCAACCCATGAATCAAAAGTGGGAGGCATATTCTTACTCAGCACATTTTTGTGAGCTCACACACCAATTTTCACTCCATTTGGAGTTGATCTTGTCATGAGATAAGTTTAGCAAATTCAAACCTCATTTGAATTTCAAACTGAACATGTGCTGAAATTTAGACAAACAAAACCCAATTTGAATTCTAATCCATTCAAATGGCTCAGGGGTAGATAATTCAAATCACCATGGGTATTGTGGGGATTACTGTTTACAACAGTAAGAGGGAGTTAATCTCAGAGGTTAAAATGGAGGCGGGACCCTCCTGTCATAGAGTGACTGCTGAAAACTTGCACCCGAAGCAGTGGACTTTGCCTCTGTCTGTTCAACGCCACCGAAGGCTGCTCGTGCACCACCGAGGGGAGCCGGCGCCACCAGCTGCTTTACGCCTCCACGCGTGAGCCCAGGGTCGGTTCCGGGGTCTTCTTAAGGCGCTCCACACGCTCCACCGAAGCGACCATCGCTCGCTTTCTTCTCCCATGCAAGCATCGAGCTCCTCTGCCTTCCTCCTCTCTGTTCGATCGAGAAACCATGAAAACATCGCGCTCTCTCCTCCCCCGAGCGGCTATGCAGCACCCTGAGATCAACCTCCACTTCCCCGACACCAAAAACCCCGAGCTCCGGCCTCCCTTGCCTGAGAACGATTGCCACAGTGGCGACCTAACCTCAGCCGAAGGTCGGGCGCTCATGGACAGCATTCTACAGGGGCTTTCACGGGCCAGCAAGAGCAGAAATGGAAGCGCGCGGCCACCGTGCAGCTCTCCTCTAATTCTTGAAGCAAACCGTGAAGCATCCACCGCGAATTTCCAGATTTTGCTCCGGCGACCTCAAACCGAGCTTCCGGTACGGTTTCTTCGAATTTCCGCTCTCTGATCTTTCTTAGGTTATCAAATCTTGCACATAGACGCTGGACTAGCCGGCGATCATTTTCCTTTAGCATCCATTGCATGAAACCGGCTAGAAGTGATGGATTTTGAGCTCGATCAAAGGCTTTCATGGCGGGCACGGTGCCGACCAACTTGCCGCCATTTCTGAACACCTTTGAGGCCTTGTCGAGCTTCCTAGAGGTGTACTGATGCTGTAGAGCCGTTTGTTCGAGGTCTTGGCGGGTTAGAACCCACGGCCGACGGCGCCGAACCTCAACCGAGGCCGCCGCACGTCGCCGGGGTATTTCCGGTCACCGCCAGCTCGAACTGACCCCACAGACGTGTTCCTCGACATCGATAACCCCCTGGCGGCGAGTTTCAGACCGTGCAGTGGCCGGCAGCGGCAATCCGGCGAGCTGCGGTTCTGCTCCGGCGAGGGGAGGCGGCGCGCGCGCGAGGGAGCGCCGGGAGGTAGAAGAAGCGGGGTGGCCCACGTGTCAGCGGCTCAGATTTTAAATCTGGGATCAGTCTGCGGCTCGGGTCCAGTGTGCTAGCGCGCAAAAATTCCGTGGACCCCGGTGTGCCATCGCCTCAGCGCCCAACACGTGTGACCGTGGTCCCACCGGCAGATTTAAACATTTCCCCGATTTTCAGATTTCACTCAAACTTCAAATCCTCATAACTTTGGCTAGGAAACTCCAAATCGATTGAACCAAATTTTGTTGGATTCAGCTCTCTGAGTACTTTCCAGCAAATCAAGTTTCACTTCATGAAAATCCTTATTTCCCCAGGATTAATTCATCAAAATTGAAACTGTTTAGAATTTTAACTAGAGAATCCTTTAGAGGAAAATTCTGAGATTTTGCTAGGATGTTCACCAAAATATCGCTGAGCTACCATAAAAATTTCAGATCCATTTGAGCTCATTTGATCCACCTAATAGTGTGATTAATAAAACTGTTCCAGAGAAAATGGAAAATGTTCAGAAACATTTTCAGAATTTCTCTGAAATTGTTTAGCTCATATCTCTAGATATGAACTTTCAAATTAAGTAAGGCCAACTCCATTAGAACCCTCTAAAAATCTAGTTTTCAGAAAGCCATGGGTTGCTCCATGAAAACCCGTAAAACACCATAAGAGCTTTAATTAAGGTCAAGTACATAATTGGTTGTGGAAGGCTCAAATGAGCTTTGCTGCAACTAAAACTTGACCAAGTCTCTGTTTAGGTTGTATCCAAACCATGGTAAAAATTTCAGAGTCATTGAGTCTGTCTAGTGAGACTTATAAACTTCACAAGTGTAAATTCAATTCAAATGCATTTAAATTAATACATATACTTGTTATCTCATGTAGTCGCTAAGGTCAAGGAGGAACCCGAAGTCTTAGACTTCGTTACTCCAGAAGAGCAGCTAGCCTACGACCAAGAGCAGCAAGGCAAACTCCGGTTTGCATTAATCCTTTTACAAATTTTTACTGTTTTGAGAACTTACTTTGAGTACCCCTACTGCTTTTATTAGAGTCTTGTTTGAAAACCCAATTGCATAGCCAAGAAAACCATGGGTTGGGATTAGGATTGAAAACCTCGTTAGCCACTGCAATGCTAAGATAGAGTAGGTTTCGGTACAAGTCGAGTAGTTGGAACTACTCGCGAGAATAGGCTAGAGGCACATCGCTCAGGTAAGAATAGCAAATGAAACACATGGCAAGAAAATTGAGACTGAGCGGAGGGTAAGGGCATCAGGACTTTGGGGCCTGGGTGCTATAGCTCCGCTTGTGTTGATTGAGGACCGAGCCATGTGCGGGCCTGTTGAACAAGCTAGAACAGTACCGAAGACCTACCGGCTATATGGGAACCGGGAAACCGATGTAACTCGGGTAGCTGGGTATTGAGGCATTGCCTGTCGTTCAGAGGGTAGGTTGAAAGCTTGAGGTGTAAATCGGCTGGCGGCACTGAGATGCGTGTGCAGAGACCTCTTGCTCGAGACGATAGGACCGGTTCAATATTTGGCTAACGAGCAAAAGGTGGTTGCGTACGGCGTCCGTGATGGTTGCTGTAGGCAACGTCGAGTACAGGCATACGTGACGGGTTATTCGGGTAACCCTGCAGGTGTAAATCGATTATAATTGCCGTCCCTCACGGTCAGTGAGTACCACTTGTTCACTGTACCATGACGTAGAAAGAATAGGCTAGATACATGTTAAAATGTTGCTGATTGAAATGAACTTTGATTGTTAATGGTTTGTTGTAGTTTAGAGCTAACTAATGTTCTTTTCAACTTTGGGCAAAGTACATGAGAGAAATGTGTTTCTTGTTTGATTGCGACTCTCTCATGTGCCTTAGCGTAAGGTTCTCCACAACCTGCTGCTAAAACTTGAAAGTAAGGTTCCACTAATTAGGCGAGTCCTTACAACTTAATTTACCTCATGTACCTATCACCCCTCACGTAGACGTTTCATGTTTAGGAGAGACGGGTCAGTCTTGATGAGCCTTCGTGCTCACTGCTTGTGTTTGAAGCTTTTGCAGGGTTCTATGAGGAAGGGACTCCCTTGGAGGAGACGGAATCCCAGGAGGGGGACCCCATCGAGTGGGAGTCGTGCACGCTGCCGTGTTAGTGTGTGTGCGTGCTAGCGGGGACACGTTCATGGGCTGAACGTGAACTCGATGCGTAGTCTACGCCCGTGAGTGTAGACTGAACATATTTTGTTGTACAAATGTTCATAAACCTTTTTATGTAATAAAACTTTGCTTCCGCTTTGTACCTTTGATGTGTGTTATCCGGTGCTGTGCAACGCAGGACCCCTCAGCGTGATCCTGGCTCGACAAGACCGTGGGGTCGTGTCATTTGGGTCACATCTTGTGACGAGGATGGGTCACTTGGGTCTTGTGTCTCTTGTGGTCGTATGACACCGAGTGCCATCCTCCTTAATGCCATACATGGTGCCTCTTCTTCATCTTGTGCACATTGATCAACTTGATCCATTTGGGAGCCATTAGTTTCATTAACACTATGTCATGTGCGATTTCAACACAACCGAAGGTTTTGTTGAATACACGATAGGCATAAGTGTTTGAATCATAACCAAGCAAGAAACCTTCATCGGATTTCGAGGCAAACTCCAAAACTCGAGGTTTCTTGTTAAGAATATAGCATTTGCTACCAGAGACTTTAAAGTAGGAGATATTTGGTTTGTTACCCGTTAGGATCTCATAGGAAGTCTTCTTCAAGAAATGATGGAGGAAGAGACGGTTTGTGGCATGGCAAGCGGTATTCACCGCTTCGGCCCAAAACCAGTCAGATGTCTTGTACTCATCGATCATTATCCTTGACATCTCTATTAGAGTTCGGTTCTTTCTTTCAGCCACTCCATTTTGTTCGGATGTGGAGCATCTCTAGTGGTCTTGTTGTTGTCATCACATTCTTGGCGGGATGAGCTACTCCAACTTGTTTCTCGGCTTGACATGCACTACAAGGTCTATCTTTCTCAAAACGACATTCTTAAGACCTCGAACGTGATTACCTTTTAGAAGTTTTTGGAGATTTGTCATACCAACATGGGCTAGCCTACGATGCCATAGCCAACCCATGTTAATTTTTGCCATCAAGCATGTGTCAAGTTGAGCTTTATCCGCATAAAAGTGTACAATATAAAGCTTTCCTTTGAGCACACCTTTGAAGGCGATTGAGTTATCTACTCTTCTAGTGACAATCACGCCTTCTTTAGTGAAGAAGCAATTAAAACCCATGACACATAATTGAGATATGGATAAAAGATTATAATCTAGTGACTCCACATGCATGACATTTGAAATGGTGTGTTATGGAGAAATGGAGATTTTACCCATACCTCTAGTACCCTTCCTTGGCTATTGCCATCGAAATAAATACCTTGACTTGGATCATTGGTTTCTTCATACTCTACAAACATTTTTCTCGCTCCGCTCATGTGGTTGGTGCAACCACTATCTAACACCAACTTTGTGGCACCGGAGGAGTATGCCTACAAAACAAGTTTAAGCTTTGGTTTTAGGTACCCAAGCTTGGTTGGGTCCTTTAAGGTTAGTGACAAGAGTTTTGGGCACCCATATACAAGGCATTGAGCTCCTGCGGAGTGGTCGAACACAGTTTTCATAGACATACCCAAATTTGCTTTTCATTAATACATAGCATGCATTAAAATCATGGAATAGTGTTAGGTTGTTATTCTTAGCACTAGTAGCATCTTTAGTATATTTATCAAATTTTGTCATTTTAGTAGAAGTAGAGATATGACATTCATTATAGTTTTGTATGATCCTTCTTTCACAAAGGCTATATGCATCTTGTCACTCTTAGATATGTTTGTATTTTGCTTTGCTTTTCTTGAATAGCCGGGACCATCTTTGATCAAAGAAGACCTCACAATTGAGTATGCACTACGTGCATACTTAATCTTCTCTTTGTCAAAGATGCCACTCTTAGGTGTACTTTTTGCTATGTTGAGTTCCTTCTTTAAATTAGGTGCACATTCACAGGTTTTAGTGTTTAACTCTAATTTAGACAAGTTTGAGCTTGTTGAGGGGAGAGATGTGGCGGACCGGAATCCGCTCATCCAGGATCGCAGAGGGTGGTGCCGCGCGATGCGACACCCGACAGCACACGTCATAAGAACACAATATTTTACATGGGACAGACAGCTGAAACTGTACAAACAAGTACAAACTTCAGTTACAATTATTGTTCTATTACACAGCGGAAGACTACACTATACAACTCACGCCTGCCTATTTAGCAAAAGTCGGTTGCCCAGCCCTAGGGCAACCCACACTAGCTGCACGCCTCAGCTCAGCGCGGCGTGTACGGCTCCCACTCAGCCGTGGTCCCCGACGGAGGGTAACCCTCGCCGGTGGACTCGTACTCCGAGTCCATGGGTGGCTCCTCACCTGAAAAACACTTATGCAGCAACCGTGAGCACGAAGGCTCAGCAAGACTTAACCGACTCACCTAAGCATGAAACTCTACATGAGGTGTACAATGGACATAGGTTGGTAGCATTTCAGCAAAACGACACGCCTATAAGTTCATCCTTAGTTCATCTTTTAGCAATAAGTTAACTGTTCATGAAATCTGAAATTTAGTAAGCAGTATTTGGTGGCACACATGTAGCAATACAATTATATCAATCAGCATCATTGAATCAACATATTTCATCCATTAGTCTACGTTACGACGCAGTGAACAAGCAGTACTCGTCACCGCGAGGGACGGCGAATCGACTCGATATACACCTGCAGGGAAAACCCAAAGAGCACGTCACGTACGCCCACCCGTGGAGCTGCACAGCACGCTCACTCGATGTCGTACGGGACAACCTTTCACCCAACAGCCCAAACGTCGAACCGGTCGCACCGAAACGAGCAGGAGGTTCCCCACACGGAGCATCTCTCTATGCCCGTTGGCAGATTTCCACCTTGCTGCCCTCAACCTACACCTATAAATCGGTGTGCTATGCCTCGACGCCCGGAGGTTTAGGCTACATCGGTTTATCGGGGCCCATATATCCGATATGCCTTCGGTACGTTCAATACTTGTTCAGCAGGGCCGCACACGGATCGGTCCTCAATCGACACGGACAGGGCTGCGCACACAAGACTCTCTCTTGCTGCGCCCTAGCCCCTGCCTAGTCTCATTTCCATTACTAAAGTGATCTCACATCACTCAACCGAACCCGTGTGTCCCAATGCCTATCTCGCGAGTAGATTCCAACTACTCGACTTGTACCGAAGTCCTATGACTCATTAAGCATAGCCTGTCTACTCGAGGTCCTTGACACTACCCTCACTCTTTTAGGAAACTTTGGTTATGCAAGTGGGGTTTCATTCATCCTATACCTAATGCACATACATACTTCATATGACACATGTAAACAAAGTAAAACTCTTGAAAAGGGTTAATGCAAACCGGGGCTTGCCTTGTTGCTGCTGGTCAGGAGTTAGTTCTTCGTCCGGAAGGAGGAAGTCCAGCACTTCCGGAGTCTCTTCTTCAACGGCTACACGTTAATGAAATACTACATGTTAATTTATATGCAAAAGTGAGTTTAGAGTAGGACTTATACTATTGGTTCTAATAACCAGCCTCTAATACCTGGAACTTTGTTTAAGAATTTAAATATGAACTGGTGTTGGTGGTTTGGCTTGGACTTAATCACATGGTTGAATGCTAAGTGGTTTTTCCCCTTTTCCATTTTAATCCCTCAAGTGGGTAAACAGGACAGGGGTGATCTAAAGCTCCAATGGAGCTGAGAATTTTTGTGTGAGTTCCTTGTCACAAGCAAACTCTCTGGACCAAACCTTAGCACTTTTCATGGAATGGTTTGCTCAGAATAATTCTCTTGGCAAATCAGCAAGGAAGAATTAATTCTGAGGTAATACCCCTGTTCATGCTCAACTTAATGAACTACAATTTATATTATAGCTCATAGAGTTTGCATGAATTTTCCTAGCATTTTTGGAGTCAGGGTTTGCCCAGAATTGAATTTCCAAGTTTTGGAAATTCTCTGAAAATGTTTCTGCATTCAAATGAACACAGCACCTTCAAATTTGAATTGCTCTGACCAAATCAACTCCAAATGGTCTGAAACTTTTACAGGGGTTTACTAATGTCCTAAAGAACATTCTGCCAAAATTTGGGAATTTTTGGATGAACCAAACTCCCTCTAAAATTCTTTTGCTGAAAAGCTTTAAAGAATTTTCCAGAATTAATTAATGGGTTTCATACAAATTGGGTTGTATCTCTGGACAGAGCTAGGCAAGATGAATCCAACCCAATTTGAATCACTAAATTTGGAGCTTCCTAGCAAAAGTTATGGGGTTCTAAAGTTTGCACTAAAACTGGAAATTCCAGAAATGTTTAAATCCTGCGGGTGGGTCCACGTACACGTGTCGACCGCTGGATCCGAGCCACACGGGGCCACAGACTCCTTCCCGCGCGGCCGCACTGGATCCCGGACCACAGAGAATCCCACCCCTTTATTTCCAGCCGCTGACGCGTGGGGCCTACCCCTTCGTCCTCCTCCGGCCACCCGCGCGACCCCGCCGCCAAGCTCGCCGGAGCTCTCGCCGGAGACGGGTTCCGGTCCTCGGAGCTTGCTGAATCTCGCCGCCAGTGCCTATCTCGGCCTGAGGAACACGGTGGTGCACTCCCCAGAACTTGACAACCACCGGAACAGTGCTCCCAACGGCAACAGCGGCCGGGAGCTCACCGGCGACGTCTAACTCGGCATCCCACGCACCTTTTTCGATGCGGTTTGCTCGGGGAGCTCCGCTGACACCTGCTGGTCACGGACATGGACACCGATCCTCGTGAAAACGGCGGTAACTATGACCTCACCGGCGACCTAGGCCGGATATCGGCTGTGCTTCAGAAAACTTCAAAGAACCGTCAACCTAGCCCACGGTTTTTACTGGTTTTTGATCCTAGGTGGTCGTGGCCGTGTATAGAGCGTGTGCATGACTCGGTTTGCCCAGTGATGAGCTAACCCCCACGAATTTTGGGATTTTGTGGGAGCTCGGTCTCAAGACACCCGAAGCTTTCCCGGCGAAATACTCCCTCGACAGCCCATGAAATGAAGAACGGTAGGGACTAGAAGAGTCAGCACCTTAAGGCGGTCCTTTCTTGTATGGCTCGTCGGGCACGAGCGCGCCTGTGCTGGCCGGACGCCGGCGATCAGAAAGGGCGGCGTTTCTGTGCTCGCGCGGAAACGAGGAAGGAACTCGGTAGGGGGGTTCTCGTTTGGAAAGCAGGAGGAAGGCGGCGTGGGCTGTGCGCTGGCCTTTAAGCCGCGGTTTGGCACTGTGAGGTGGCCGATCGCTGCCTCGGTGGCTCGCCGCCGTTCACTGTCTCGCGCGCGAAGTCGGGGTCGGCTGCAGCAACCGACTGCCCCTCCAGTGTGCCACTGACCTGTGGGCCTCCCCCTTTCTCCTTTTCCCCTAATATTTCTTTTCTGTTTTTGTTAATTATCCCACCAGCTACTCACAATTTAATGTGAGACTTAGCTCCCAAGTCTTTGTTTGAATTTGGATTCTCAAATTCAAACTTTGTTTGGTCAAGTTTGCTTCATATTCAAACTGAAATTCAAATTCAGTTTTGAATTCTAGCAAATTTAACTCTTGACAAGATGAGTTCCAATGGGGCTGGAAATTGGTGGGTTTACTCAGAAAAATGTGCTGAGTGTAGATATGGAGCTAACTTTTGAATTTGGATGATGAAAGTTGCTGCAATTTGAATTTACACTCAAATTGGCCTCTTTTTGAAATAACTCAAAAGTGCCTCAAAAAGTGTTGAATTTGCATGAGCTTTGGACTGAACCTTCCCAAGACTTTTTAAATTCTAGGGGTGAGCTCAACCTCTCATGTTTAAGTGTAGAAACCATACATTGTGAAAGTGAAGGCTTTCCCTTCTAATCACTCCTTTGATAGAGGCCACTTGCTCTTCACAATATGTCACAATCTACACACAACAAAACTGTTGTGTTGTGAGGTGCATAAAAGTTTTTTGCAAGTCCCTTTTCTTGGGCTTTTACATCCCTCCCCCCTTAAAAGAATCTCGTCCCGAGATTATAAAAGAAGAGATAGCAATGTAATAGGGACTTACCCGTGTTGAGAAGTCATGAACTCCGGGTAATTTGAGCGAAGGAACTCCTCGCTCTCCCACGTCGCTTCTTCGGCGGTGTGGTTGCTCCAGAGTATTTTGTAGAACCACAACGTTTTGCTGCGTGTGGTTCTGGCTTTCTCATCAAGAATTCCCACCGGATATTCATTATATGTTAGATCCGGCTTCAGCTCGCCGATGTCTTCGGTAGGAACAGCAGTTGTATGCTTCAAGCATTTCCGCAGTTGCGAAACATGGAAAATATCATGGACACTAGTCAGAGATGCCGGTAGCTCCAATCGATACGCTGCTGGTCCACACTTCTCGGTGATAGCGTAGGGTCCAATGAAACGGGGAGCGAGCTTCCCCTTCACACCGAATCGGTGCACGCCCTTCATTGGAGACACGCGGAGGTACACGTGTTCCCCAACGTCAAAGTGCAACGGTCTACGCCTCTTATCAGCGTAGCTCTTTTGTCGGGATTGAGCGGCCTTCAAATTGGCTTGAATTGTCCGAACGCGCTCTTCGGCGTCGTTCACCACATCAACTCCGAATGTGACCCTTTCACCGGACTCGCACCAATTTAATGGGGTGCGGCATTTACGACCGTAGAGAGCTTCATAGGGTGCCATTTTGATACACGCCTGATAACCGTTGTTGTACGAGAATTCCGCCAATGGTAGGTGATCATCCCAATTCCTACCATGGTGGATGGCACATGCTCTCAACATGTCTTCCAGGACTTGATTCACCCTTTCTGTCTGACCATCGGTCTGAGGGTGATAGGCGGAGCTCCTGATCAACTTAGTACCCAATGCAGCGTGTAGCTGCTCCCAAAAGCGAGATACAAATAATGCACCTCGATCTGAGACAATGGTCTGGGGTACCCCGTATAGGCAGAGAATCTTTGCTATGTATAGCTCCGCATATTTGCCGGCATTGTAACGTGTATTCACCGGAATGAAGTGAGCCGTCTTGGTTAACCGATCAACGATTACCCATATGGAATCATGCTTGTTGGCTGTTAGGGGTAATCCCACAATGAAATCCATGCTCACATCTTCCCATTTCCATGCCGGGATCTTCAGGGGTTGCAGCAGCCCTGATTTCTTCATATGGTCAGCTTTCACTCGTCTACACGTATCGCACTCGGATACGTACTTAGCTACCTCCCGCTTCATCCGCGTCCACCAAAATTTCTTTTTCAAATCTTGGTACATTTTGTTGCTGCCCGGATGAATGGAGTATTTAGACAAGTGAGCTTCATCGAGGATCTTTTTCCTCAACTCCATATCCCGGGGTACGACTATGCGGTCATTGAACCACAACGTCCCCTCACCATCTTTCCGGAAACATTTAATTTCTCCAATGTCTATCCGTCTCCGGAGATGTGCCATGCCTTTATCCGTTTTCTGAGCTGCAATGATGTCCTCCCTAATAGTAGGGATGAGGGCAAGGTTGTACAGCGATCCATAAGGAACCAAGTATAGACTTGGCTCTTCCTCCTCCACCGGTGTAATGGTGAGGTGATGGACATGCGATTTCCGACTCAGCGCGTCGGCAACCACATTCGCCTTGCCGGGGTGGTAATGGATCTCAATCTCATAATCTTTGATCAGTTCTAACCACCTCCTCTGCCTCATGTTCAGCTCCTTCTGGGTGAAAATGTATTTCAAGCTCTTGTGGTCGGTGTAGAGATGCACCAAGTTCCCCAGGAGATAGTGCCTCCACATTTTCAGCGCCAACACCACGGCAGCAAGTTCAAGATCGTGAGTCGGGTAGTGCTGCTCATGGTTCCGAAGTTGGCGTGAGCCATAAGCGACCACGCGTCCTTCCTGCATCAACACGCAGCCGAGTCCAATACCGGACGCGTCACAATACACGTCGAAGGGCTTTGTTGTATCCGGCTGAGCTAATACCGGGGCTGTTGTGAGATGCTTCACCAGTGTTCGGAACGCTCCTTCACACGCCGTGTTCCAAACATATTTTGTCCCTTTCTTCAGCAACTCTGTCATCGGCTTAGCGAGCTTGGAGAAACTTGGAATGAATCTCCGGTAGTATCCCGCTAACCCGAGGAAGCTTCTGACTTCATGAACTGAAGTGGGAGCTTTCCATTTCAACACTTGCTCGATTTTACTTGGGTCAACCGCAATGCCTTCAGCTGAGATGATATGTCCCAAGAATGGCACTTGGCTGATCCAAAATTCGCATTTGCTGAACTTAGCATAGAGTTTGTGGTCTCGCAATCGTTGAAGAACGATCCGCAAGTGTTCGGCATGTTCAGCTTCGGTCTTGGAGTAAACCAAGATGTCGTCGATGAACACTACCACGAACTTGTCCAGCTCCGGCATGAACACCGAGTTCATGAGATACATGAAATGGGCTGGAGCATTTGTGAGACCAAAGGACATGACGAGATATTCGTATAAGCCGTATCTCGTCGAGAACGCCGTCTTCGGGATATCCTCCGCCCGGATCTTGATTTGGTGATATCCAGAGCGAAGGTCCATCTTTGAGAATACACTTGCCCCCACAAGTTGATCAAACAAGATGTCAATACGGGGCAGTGGGTACTTATTCTTGATGGTGACGGCGTTGAGCGGCCGGTAATCCACACACAGCCTCAGGGTCTCATCCTTTTTCTTCACGAATAGCGCCGAGCATCCCCAAGGCGAGGAACTCGGCCTAATGAAACCCTTGCTCAACAGATCATTGAGCTGTTCTTTCAGTTCCGCCAGCTCATTTGGAGCCATCTTGTATGGTCTCCGTGATATGGGCGTAGTCCCGGGTGCAAGTTCAATCTTGAACTCGACATCCCGCTCAGGTGGCATGCCCGGAAGATCATCCGGAAACACGTCGGGATACTCCCGGACTACGGGGATGTCTTCTAACTTGAGAACTTCAGCATTATTAATTGCTAAAACTTCCCGGACTGGCGTGTCTAACATCATGGAATGCGGACGGTGGAATGGAGAATTTAAGTGGACCGTCCGTGTCCGAGTCTCTAGGACAGCGCCATGGTATTGCAGCCATGACATCCCTAAGATTGCATCAATCTTCTGTCCCATAAGGATTATCAAGGTGGTGGGATATAGCTTCCCACCTAAGCACAGAGGTGCCTTTGGAATCATCATATTAGCTGAAATCTTCCCTCCCGGTGAGCATATCATATAAGTGCAGTCGGTTGGGAAGACTTGCAATTGATGTTTAGCCACATAGGATGCACTTATAAAGCTGTGGGTTGCACCCGAATCAAATAATATGACTATGGCTTGATGGTTGAGAGTAAACGTACCCGCCAGCACGTTGTCTCCCTCTGGGGCGTCCTCATTGTCGAGGTTGCGGACGCCTCCAGTCCGCTGACCAACCTTCTTCACCGGAGGTCGGCCACGAGCACCGCCCTGAAACTGGGCTTGTCCGCTGCTCTGCTGCCCCTGGGGACAGTCCTTCGCAAAGTGGCCCGCTTGGCCACACGTGAAGCAGGTGAAACGGGGCGGTCCCCCGCTGATCGGTGGACGAAAACCTGGGGCGCGTTGTGGCGGTGGAAACGCCCGGGGTACCGTCTGCTGCTGCTGTTGTCTTGGTGGTGGCATCGGCGGACGGAACGGAGGTGCCTGAAAGGGACGTCCCCCGAACCGTTGCGGTCGCGCCGGTGGTTGCCACTGCTGCCCGGATGGTGTCCGATACACCATACGGTACTTCTGGGGAGCGCCACTCCCACCGCTGCTAGGTGGAGCGCTACGCTTCCTCTGCTCAGCTGCTAACTCCCGCTGAGCGTCCTCTTGCATGCTGGCGGCATTGACTAGATCGTTGAATGTGCCGCGGTTCCATTGTACGAGGTGGGTCTTCATTTCGGGATGTAACCCCCGATAGAAGTGCTCCCTCTTCTTCTCCTCCGTGGAGATGTAGTCTGACGCATACTGCGCCAGATGGTTGAAGGCACGGGAGTAGTCGTGGGCACTCCTCCCGCCCTGCTTCAGTTCCAAAAATTCTTGGAACTTTCTCTTCATGATCCCGGGAGGAATGTGATAGGCGCGGAACGCCTCCCGGAACTCTTGCCATTCCACGGCATGGCCAGCCGGACGTGAGGCGACATAATTCGCCCACCACGCACCAGCGGCACCGTGGAGCTGCTGTGCTGCGAACAGCGTCTTCTGCCGCTCCGTACACTGGAGCAGCCCGAACTTGGACTCGATAGTCCGCAGCCAGTTGTCCGCCTCCAGTGGTTCTTCAGCTTCGGTGAACACTGGAGGGTGCGTACTCATGAAATCCGAGTACGACACTTCGCGGGGCTCACGAGGCCCTCGCTCTTGGCGTCCTCCCGCCTGGGACGTATTCTGCACGATCGTGCGGAGCAGGTCGGTCTGCTCCTCACGACCTCCCACCAATGCCGCTATCACATCCGCTAGAGTAAGCGGAGGCGGCGGTGGTGGCTGCTGCTGCGGGGTGCTGTCGTAGGCCGGTGGCTGGGAGTCATCGCCTCCACCTTGGCTAGAGCCACCAACCTCGTGCGTGGTCCTAGTACGAACCATCTGCAACCATACGACATTAAACATCAGTCCCGCAACATTTGGCATGCAGTCCAATAGAACTGGGCGGAAAAACATTATGACAACAAAACATGCGAAATATCTCGTAAGCAGATAATGTAATAACTTTGCACAAGCTACACCATTACCAGACCAAACACAAGTTAGTTTAATCCAACTTGATGAACCCCCTCTTTGGAAGCTCACCATAACTGGGTTTGGTCTCTACGAGACATTATTATTGCGTTGTCATCACGTATAACACCCTTAGGGTACAACACCCTTTTCAATGAGTTCAACTGTCATTCTTCTGTCAGAATGACCAGTTGCTACCTATTCCAAGTTTTTGATCTGGTTCTGGGCATTTTCATGACTCAAGTTGAATACCAAAGTTCAAGTTAACTTCAGTATCTTTCCAACGAGTACTCATTTGCCCCCAGATCAGCTTGGATTAAAAAGTTATGTTAATTCAAAGTTAGCAGAATTTCTGGAAGAATTTTAACAGCACCTCCCTTGGAAGTGGCTGTTTCCAATCCTGATTTCCACTAAATTCTGTGCTGAAACTTCAGAAACTTTGAATTGCAAAGATGTCAAACATCTTCTACTCTTTCTAAGGATGGATTATATGACAATTTTAGATTTTTCTACTGGGAGTTATATTTGAAAAACAGATCAGTTCAGAGGGTGTTTTACTCTGCCCTGATTCTGGACAGTTTACATTCCTCTGGGATTTCAGCCATCTTAAGGCGAGTTTCAGCTCTGGAAGTCTACAACAAAGTTGTAGAGTACTTGAATACCTTTCCAGAACTATATAGCACACCTCCCTGGGCTAAAAGACCTGTGAGTTATGCCCTGTTGAAGATCAGCAAACATGCTGCCCAAAACAGAGCACTCTGTTTTTCAGTCTCTTTTGGCTATACTGTTCCACTATCCCATTCTTATACCCAACCAGGGTCCTAAATGTTGAACCTATAGATTTTAATTCTTTGTTATCATTATTCTCATGCATATGCCTACCATATCTCGGTACTACGTTCCTCACAAAAGAAAATCCTACCCGGATCATACCGGCATATACGTCTCAAATGTGGCACTAAACGGTCTCTCGCACACGTTTTCTACACGGATACATACGTGGTTAGTACCTGCAGAAAACCACACAATAATGGTGCACTCAATGGTTATTCATTTCAGGCAGTTCCATATTTGAAAGTAAATACAAACGCCCGTATCATTGTCATACGGCCGTCCTTGAGCTAAGTCACGTCTCAAGGCACGTGATCGTGTTTCAACACCACACGACGGGGAACCCGAGTATGCCATGAACGGGTCGTCACGGTTGGGAATGTTATCAACCCAACAGATACCACCTACTGCCCTGCAGGGCACGCCGATGGCAAGCGCTGCGTATGTCCTCCTGGGCTATTTCCAGACGAACACACTTTCGCGTTACTGACCACGCGATGGGGTCTCCGCTTACTTGCCTAATGCACGCTAGGGATCAGCGTTTCATATGAACTCAGGGACATGAAGAGTCCAAGAGATTCATATTGACATCTCACACCAAGCTGTGAGATCAATCCCTGAACCATGTTCCTCGTCAGGGAGAGCTAACCGAAATTGAACCGCTTTCGGTGGCGTTCCTTACCATACTTACCAGAGCGTAGGTGCGTCGTTACATAATTGAAATTCAGAATTATAACATATAAGTTAGTCTTTGCCACTTTAAGTAACTAGTCTAATATAGTCCTTACTTGGGCAACTACCGATTCCTCACCGTACACCTAAATTTTTTTTTTCCCATAATGCAGTCCTTTAGTACTGTGCTATCCCCACTGCAGCTCTGATACCAGGCTGTGGCGGACCGGAATCCGCTCATCCAGGATCGCAGAGGGTGGTGCCGCGCGATGCGACACCCGACAGCACACGTCATAAGAACACAATATTTTACATGGGACAGACAGCTGAAACTGTACAAACAAGTACAAACTTCAGTTACAATTATTGTTCTATTACACAGCGGAAGACTACACTATACAACTCACGCCTGCCTATTTAGCAAAAGTCGGTTGCCCAGCCCTAGGGCAACCCACACTAGCTGCACGCCTCAGCTCAGCGCGGCGTGTACGGCTCCCACTCAGCCGTGGTCCCCGACGGAGGGTAACCCTCGCCGGTGGACTCGTACTCCGAGTCCATGGGTGGCTCCTCACCTGAAAAACACTTATGCAGCAACCGTGAGCACGAAGGCTCAGCAAGACTTAACCGACTCACCTAAGCATGAAACTCTACATGAGGTGTACAATGGACATAGGTTGGTAGCATTTCAGCAAAACGACACGCCTATAAGTTCATCCTTAGTTCATCTTTTAGCAATAAGTTAACTGTTCATGAAATCTGAAATTTAGTAAGCAGTATTTGGTGGCACACATGTAGCAATACAATTATATCAATCAGCATCATTGAATCAACATATTTCATCCATTAGTCTACGTTACGACGCAGTGAACAAGCAGTACTCGTCACCGCGAGGGACGGCGAATCGACTCGATATACACCTGCAGGGAAAACCCAAAGAGCACGTCACGTACGCCCACCCGTGGAGCTGCACAGCACGCTCACTCGATGTCGTACGGGACAACCTTTCACCCAACAGCCCAAACGTCGAACCGGTCGCACCGAAACGAGCAGGAGGTTCCCCACACGGAGCATCTCTCTATGCCCGTTGGCAGATTTCCACCTTGCTGCCCTCAACCTACACCTATAAATCGGTGTGCTATGCCTCGACGCCCGGAGGTTTAGGCTACATCGGTTTATCGGGGCCCATATATCCGATATGCCTTCGGTACGTTCAATACTTGTTCAGCAGGGCCGCACACGGATCGGTCCTCAATCGACACGGACAGGGCTGCGCACACAAGACTCTCTCTTGCTGCGCCCTAGCCCCTGCCTAGTCTCATTTCCATTACTAAAGTGATCTCACATCACTCAACCGAACCCGTGTGTCCCAATGCCTATCTCGCGAGTAGATTCCAACTACTCGACTTGTACCGAAGTCCTATGACTCATTAAGCATAGCCTGTCTACTCGAGGTCCTTGACACTACCCTCACTCTTTTAGGAAACTTTGGTTATGCAAGTGGGGTTTCATTCATCCTATACCTAATGCACATACATACTTCATATGACACATGTAAACAAAGTAAAACTCTTGAAAAGGGTTAATGCAAACCGGGGCTTGCCTTGTTGCTGCTGGTCAGGAGTTAGTTCTTCGTCCGGAAGGAGGAAGTCCAGCACTTCCGGAGTCTCTTCTTCAACGGCTACACGTTAATGAAATACTACATGTTAATTTATATGCAAAAGTGAGTTTAGAGTAGGACTTATACTATTGGTTCTAATAACCAGCCTCTAATACCTGGAACTTTGTTTAAGAATTTAAATATGAACTGGTGTTGGTGGTTTGGCTTGGACTTAATCACATGGTTGAATGCTAAGTGGTTTTTCCCCTTTTCCATTTTAATCCCTCAAGTGGGTAAACAGGACAGGGGTGATCTAAAGCTCCAATGGAGCTGAGAATTTTTGTGTGAGTTCCTTGTCACAAGCAAACTCTCTGGACCAAACCTTAGCACTTTTCATGGAATGGTTTGCTCAGAATAATTCTCTTGGCAAATCAGCAAGGAAGAATTAATTCTGAGGTAATACCCCTGTTCATGCTCAACTTAATGAACTACAATTTATATTATAGCTCATAGAGTTTGCATGAATTTTCCTAGCATTTTTGGAGTCAGGGTTTGCCCAGAATTGAATTTCCAAGTTTTGGAAATTCTCTGAAAATGTTTCTGCATTCAAATGAACACAGCACCTTCAAATTTGAATTGCTCTGACCAAATCAACTCCAAATGGTCTGAAACTTTTACAGGGGTTTACTAATGTCCTAAAGAACATTCTGCCAAAATTTGGGAATTTTTGGATGAACCAAACTCCCTCTAAAATTCTTTTGCTGAAAAGCTTTAAAGAATTTTCCAGAATTAATTAATGGGTTTCATACAAATTGGGTTGTATCTCTGGACAGAGCTAGGCAAGATGAATCCAACCCAATTTGAATCACTAAATTTGGAGCTTCCTAGCAAAAGTTATGGGGTTCTAAAGTTTGCACTAAAACTGGAAATTCCAGAAATGTTTAAATCCTGCGGGTGGGTCCACGTACACGTGTCGACCGCTGGATCCGAGCCACACGGGGCCACAGACTCCTTCCCGCGCGGCCGCACTGGATCCCGGACCACAGAGAATCCCACCCCTTTATTTCCAGCCGCTGACGCGTGGGGCCTACCCCTTCGTCCTCCTCCGGCCACCCGCGCGACCCCGCCGCCAAGCTCGCCGGAGCTCTCGCCGGAGACGGGTTCCGGTCCTCGGAGCTTGCTGAATCTCGCCGCCAGTGCCTATCTCGGCCTGAGGAACACGGTGGTGCACTCCCCAGAACTTGACAACCACCGGAACAGTGCTCCCAACGGCAACAGCGGCCGGGAGCTCACCGGCGACGTCTAACTCGGCATCCCACGCACCTTTTTCGATGCGGTTTGCTCGGGGAGCTCCGCTGACACCTGCTGGTCACGGACATGGACACCGATCCTCGTGAAAACGGCGGTAACTATGACCTCACCGGCGACCTAGGCCGGATATCGGCTGTGCTTCAGAAAACTTCAAAGAACCGTCAACCTAGCCCACGGTTTTTACTGGTTTTTGATCCTAGGTGGTCGTGGCCGTGTATAGAGCGTGTGCATGACTCGGTTTGCCCAGTGATGAGCTAACCCCCACGAATTTTGGGATTTTGTGGGAGCTCGGTCTCAAGACACCCGAAGCTTTCCCGGCGAAATACTCCCTCGACAGCCCATGAAATGAAGAACGGTAGGGACTAGAAGAGTCAGCACCTTAAGGCGGTCCTTTCTTGTATGGCTCGTCGGGCACGAGCGCGCCTGTGCTGGCCGGACGCCGGCGATCAGAAAGGGCGGCGTTTCTGTGCTCGCGCGGAAACGAGGAAGGAACTCGGTAGGGGGGGTTCTCGTTTGGAAAGCAGGAGGAAGGCGGCGTGGGCTGTGCGCTGGCCTTTAAGCCGCGGTTTGGCACTGTGAGGTGGCCGATCGCTGCCTCGGTGGCTCGCCGCCGTTCACTGTCTCGCGCGCGAAGTCGGGGTCGGCTGCAGCAACCGACTGCCCCTCCAGTGTGCCACTGACCTGTGGGCCTCCCCCTTTCTCCTTTTCCCCTAATATTTCTTTTCTGTTTTTGTTAATTATCCCACCAGCTACTCACAATTTAATGTGAGACTTAGCTCCCAAGTCTTTGTTTGAATTTGGATTCTCAAATTCAAACTTTGTTTGGTCAAGTTTGCTTCATATTCAAACTGAAATTCAAATTCAGTTTTGAATTCTAGCAAATTTAACTCTTGACAAGATGAGTTCCAATGGGGCTGGAAATTGGTGGGTTTACTCAGAAAAATGTGCTGAGTGTAGATATGGAGCTAACTTTTGAATTTGGATGATGAAAGTTGCTGCAATTTGAATTTACACTCAAATTGGCCTCTTTTTGAAATAACTCAAAAGTGCCTCAAAAAGTGTTGAATTTGCATGAGCTTTGGACTGAACCTTCCCAAGACTTTTTAAATTCTAGGGGTGAGCTCAACCTCTCATGTTTAAGTGTAGAAACCATACATTGTGAAAGTGAAGGCTTTCCCTTCTAATCACTCCTTTGATAGAGGCCACTTGCTCTTCACAATATGTCACAATCTACACACAACAAAACTGTTGTGTTGTGAGGTGCATAAAAGTTTTTTGCAAGTCCCTTTTCTTGGGCTTTTACAAGAGAAATAACATTTGAATTGAGAGTTGCGAATTGTGCTTCAAGATTCTTGTGAGCTTTGTTCAAACTCACAAGCTCTTCCTGGAGCACAACATTCGAATTCTTGAGACTCGAAGAGGTCTCCTTGCATTCTACAAGTTCAAGTTTAAGTTCCATATTTTCCCCCCTCTCAAGCTCGAGGAGCTTCTCAAGGTCAAGATTCTTTTGCTTCTCCTTGATAAGCAAATCCTCTTGTCTCTCAAGAAGTTCTTCTTATCTAAGATTTCGTGAAATAGTTTTTTTTTTCATTTTAGTTAGTGCATTTTTACTCAATCCTTCGAACATATATTCATTTTCACTACCACTATCAAAATCTTCATCCTTAATAGAATGCAAGGAGAGTTTAGTTTTTACCTTTCGCTTTCCCTCCTTTGCCATGAGACATGCGTGGTTTGAGCTTTTCCATTCCCCCTTGTTGGGTAGGAGAGTCTTCTTCATTGTTGGCTTCTTGATGGCGACGGTTGCCGCCTCCTCTTCATCATCGGAGGAGGACTCATCATTGGAGTCCCATTCTTTGCCAACATGAGCGTGCCCATGTGTCTTCTTCTTCTTGAATATCCTCTTCTCTTGTGACTTTTCATCCTTATTCCTCTTCTTGTCTTCTTACCTTTCATATGGGCAATTAACAATGTAATGCCCAAACTCACCGCAGTTGTAGCATGCTTTGTTGTTTCCTGACTTGCCTTTATCCTTGCCTCTGCTCTCATAGCTTGGTCCTCTTCTTCTCTTCATCATCCTTCTAAATTTCTTGATGAAGAAGGCCAACTCCTCATCATCCATATCGGTGCTCTCTTCTTCACTTTCCTCATCATCATTTGAGACTTGTACTTCTTTGTTCCTGGCCTTGGGTGATGCTTTGAGAGCAATCCCCTTTTTCTTGGTGGATGTAACCTTGGCAAGATCGTTGACAAGACGTGCTTCCATTTCCATCATCTCATGATTGATGATTTTGCCAAGCACCTCATCCGGAGTCAATTTGAGGAAGTTTGTACTCTCTCGGATTTGTGTGCAAAAGTGTCACATTGCGAGGCATGAAGGCTCTTATCATCCTTTTGACTACCTCATGGTTTGTCCACTTCTTACAACCGTACGCTTGACTCTTATTTATGAGAGTCTTGTGTCGGTTGTACATCTTTTGAGGGGTCTCGTCATCTTCCATGTCAAATCTCCCAAGCCCCCCCTTAATCATCTCAATCTTTTCTTCTCGGACAGAGCAGTTGCCTTCATGTGCAATTTCAAGTGTATCCCATATTTCTTTGGCTTGTTCCAACCCATCCACCTTGTTGAATTCTTCTTGGCTCAAGGAACACTTGAGTACAGCTGCTGCTTAAGAATTGCAGTGGATGAGTTGCTCTTGCTCCGATGTAAGTTCTTCATCATCCACAGGGATATCTACACCTGTGCAAACAATGTGCCAAAGTGTGAGGTTGAGAGAAATAAGGTGCAATTTCATATTGTATTTCCACATTGTGCAGTTTGTGCCATCAAAGTGTGGAGGTTTGCCTAAGGGAATACATAAGTAATTTGTGTGCGAATTTAAACGCTCATAGTTAAAAGGATATCGAGTGTAGTCTTCTTCGGGCTTCTTGAGTTTCTTTTCTTTCTCAAGTCTCCTCCTTCTTCTAGCTTCATCTTTTGCCGTTTGAAGAAGATCGGCAAGACGCCTCACTTCTTCATCTTCTTCGTCGGTCTCCAAGTCGAAGGGAGGGAGCCTTGGCATGTCCTTGATTGGGTTGACGCCCTTGTGAGATGAGAACTTGAGCCCTTCACCGCTGTGGGTGCTGTTCTCGCCAGCGCCCGTGATGTCGATGAGCGGTAAGTCCTTCTTGCCGTTTTCCCCCATCTCCTCTTCAAGCGATTAAGCTTTTAAGAGAGTTAGGCTCTGATACCAATTGAAAAAGTTGCCTAGATGGGGTGAATAGCACTACAGGGAAAAGAAAAATTTATGACGGCCAAAGTTATTAAGGACGGTGCCGTCGTTAATTAAAATGTTCACGACGGTGTCCAACGGCCATCGTAAATAAAGGCATTATTCACGACGGTTGACCTAGACCATCGTAAATAAGCACATTATTTACGACGATAGGCCCTGATCATCGTGAATAATTTCCTTATTTATGATAGTGCCAGTTCCCGTCGTAATTAACACCTTATTTACGATGGCCAGGGACCTGGCCGTTGTGAATAAGGGGTATATACCCTCCCGGGCCGAGGTCGGCGCGGGCATTCACGCCTGCGCCAACCCCGACCCATCCGCCGCCGCCGCCTTTCACGCCACCGCCGCCCTCGCTCGCCGCCGCCACCGCCGCCGCCCTCTTGTGCCACCGCCGCCGCCCTCGCTGTTCGCCGCCACCGCCGAACAGCGCCGCCGCCGTCGCCCCGTCCTGCCCGGCCCGCGCGCCCGCGGCCCGTCCCAGCACGCCCCTGTCCCCCCGCGCCCCTGCGCGGCCCGATCGGCCACCCGCCGCCGGCTCTGCCCCGACCCAGCGCCTCCCCTACCCGGTCGGCCCCGACCGCCCCGCCGCAGACCCAGCGCCACCCCGCCCCGACCCGAGGTTTTTAATTAGTTTTAATTAATTAACTTGTTTTAGTTTAGTTTACTAGTTGTAATTAGGTTATTTTAATTAGTTTAGTTGATTTTATAATTAGTTTAGTTTGTAAGTATGCTTTAATTAATTTAGTTTAGTTTAATTACTTTAAATTAGTTTAGTTTAGCTTACTCAACCCCCCCCCCCGGGTTGGGGTCAGCGCGGGCATTCACACCCGCACCGTCCACGACCGGTTCCGCCACCGCCGCCCACCCTAGCCTCCCTGCGCGTCGTCACCCACCCCGGCCTACCCGTGCGCCACCGCCGCCACCCACTCCGGCCTCCCCGCGCGCCTTTGTCGCCGGCCACCCTGGCCTCCCCGCGCGTCTTTGCTGCCGCCCACCCCGGCCTCCCCGCACGCCTTTGTTGCCTCCGCCCCTGGCCGGCCCTCCCGCCCCCGACCGCCCCGTGGCAGACCCGGCCCCGCCCCGACCCGGCACCACCCCGCCCCGGCCTGGCCCATTGAGGTTTTTTAATTAGTTTTAGTTAATTAGCTTATTTGTTAATTAGTTTTAATTAATTAGTTCCCTAGCCACCGGGTCCCTGCCCTGTCCGCCCCGCCCGTCGGGTCCCTCCCTTGCCCGCCCCGCCCGCCGAGTCCCTCCCCTCCCCGCCCCGCCCGCCGGCTCCTTGCCCGCCCTGACCACCAGCATACTATTGTTTAAATTATTTAATTATTTATTTGGTTTTGAATTATCAATTAGATTATAATTAGTTATTTGATTGATTATGAGTGTGTACTATTTATACGTATATTAACGGGTTTCGAGCTGGTCCGACCTGGCATGACCCGGCAAGGCCCAATCCAGCCTGATCCGGCACGGCCCTACCCGGCCTGACCCGGCAAGGCCCAATATGGCGCGACCCGGCATGACCCAATCGTGCCCCGACCCTGCACGACCCAACCCGGCCCAACCTGACAAGGCCCAATCCAGCCCGACCAGGCACGGCCCAATCTCGCCCGGACCGGTCACGGCCCAGATGGTTTTAGTCGCAACTTATGTGTCGAGACGAGCACGAAGGCGAACAACGAGAATAACTTGTAACTTTCAATGGTTACGCGTCGCCCCTTTGAACTTGCAACTCTGACCATCTTACCCCCTCTTTCTCGTTCTTTCCTATCTTGTAAATGATTAAAATGAAAATGAATAACATAACCTATAGGAATTTATTACCCGTTTCGAATCTGTACGTCTTGATGAGGACATCACAACAGTGGATACTCACATTGATATACAAGGACCAATCACAAGAGCATGAGCACGGTTACTAAATCAGCAGGTGAACTCGTTCCTAACTTCCTACCCATGTGAGTTTGAGAATGGATTGCTATTTAATGATTTAATTGTTATTAGGAACCACGGACATGGTCAACAAGTAAAGGGAGGAGGATTTGGGGACGTGGAGAGCCAGATGGAACGTCCACAAGTTGATGGAAACAGTCGCCAACTCGGACTCGAGTTCAACTCGGAGTTCAGGAGCAGTCCATCTTAAAATGGACGCCCAGGATGCATACGGACTCCGTTTTCAACGTTCTACATATGCATGGAAATATGAGAAGATAAACTTTCCAATGGTTCTGATCCCACATTAAAATACGCCAGGAGCATTGGGAATTGTCGAAACAATTCGTACTCAGAGTTCTGTCCGGTGCTGCGCCACCGTATTGGGCTTTTGGGCCTTGTATCCCGTATGAGTCCATTAGGGACATGTATAAGGGTCTTATGGCCGAACCCTATACTTTAAATACTGTAGCCGCTGGCCATATTTGGCGGGTTTTGCTTAGATTAAACAATTTCGCCGTTCTACAGTTTGTGAGACCCCAATTTTGTAATTTCAGATTGCATCTTCATCGTTCTTGCTTGTGTTCTCGGTTACACCTGCAGGGATAGCCTTCTTGGCGAGGTCAAGCATCTGAAGCATGGTTGATAACCAACGGAGCAGGGGTGTAGTGATTGCAGAGATATTCGGGTCTGCACGAGTGCCTCGGATCATCAACGTCGAGATCTCCACTTCAATCGACCTACCTTTCGGAAGATCGGGACTAAAATACTCATCAATTAGTATCAGATTTCAGGTTGCCCGTGAGGTACTTTGATTTGCCACTAGATTATGTTTGTTTTTCATACCTAGAGTCCACATAAAAAGTCACAAAAAACATATCATGTTTACCGATTCCTATACCATAGTGCCTGCAAGTTTCGTTTTTCAGTTTGCATTCGTGTGGTCGAGTTTTGTTGCTGGTTTAGCTTTGTGATTTTGGGTCGTAGTTATCATTTTTCTTCCTTGTTTTTTTTGCTTCTCACCTATTTCACAATCCCTAAACAACAAACCGATCCACCACGATCATCGGTTTTGCCCTAGCTAGCCGTCTTGCTTGAACTCCCGCATCGCCAGCCCTAGAACAGGTGACAAACCATTATGCCAGTCCTCCTTGATTCATCACACAACATCCCATCAGCCGCCGTTGCTAAATTCCAATTGTTTTTCACATCCTATTGCGAGATCTGTTTCAAAACCGAGTTCGAATCAACATAAAAAGAGTAACTCGGATAACCTACCTTAAAACGGCCATAACTTTTGCATACGAACTCAAAATCGGGCGATTTTTTTTAATTTGATCTATTAAAAATTTCTTAACCGAATTTCCACCGTTTCGCCGCTTTCGGCGAAATTTGTTTGGCCAAATTCCCCTCGGAAGATAGAATATCCGGCCTTCAAAGTTTCAGCATGAAGTTTAAAGAATCTTCCTGATTTTCTATAGGCCACATCGTACATCCAATTGAGCTGCAAAGTTGTGTGCTTCCTATTTTCGTGCTCTCGAATAAACAAAAAATATCAGAAAAATATTAAAAAATAGTGAACAGAGCACATAGATTAAAGCATTGACAACACACAATTGAAAACAGTTGGTCTATACACTTGTTCTGTACTTGTTGGTTATATCTTCCTGATCTTCTTTTTGCCTTTCTACTGCCTTGTGTTGTGCTAGGCCTAGAACACTTGTTAACCAGCAACAGTTCCTACATTGAATACTTATTCAACTTTGTTTTACTGTTAACGATTTTTGCTTATTAGCCACCATATTTTGCCATCCAAGCTCCACTTTTCCTCTTGAGCAGAACATGTACCTTTGCAATCACTCCACGCTTCATTGGTTCTCACCGTCCACCGTTTACCACCTGCTGTGTCGGTAAGAACACTTGTAAGAACGTGGTAAGACGCTAGAGAGAGAGAGATTGTTTCCTTCCTTCCACTTTTCACATTACCACTATCATTTGTAGTTGATAGGGATAACATTTTTTGTTGTCTTTTATTTACTACTAACAATGGCAGAAGATAAAAGTGATGATGAATGTGTTCAACATGCTGAGTTGCGTGACATGATGAGGGAAATGACAGATATGTTCACCAAAACCCACGCATCAACATAGGTGTCATTGACGACCTTGAATTGCCAACTTGCTGATTTTGTTGTTCGGATGGATACTCTTGAGGCGAGGCTGCCTCTTGATGAAGAACATGAAGACGATGCTTATAATATGGAAGATCATAACAATCAACCACGACTTCCACTTTATCTACGAGGTATGGGAGGTAATAATCGTTATAATTACAATGATCGTCATAACAGTTTTAATCGCCCTCTTGATGATCCTTTTGCTAAATTCAAATTTACTATACCCTCTTTTTCTGGTTCTTATGATGCCGAAGCATATCTTGAATGGGAGATGACAGTAGAGGAGAAATTTAATGCCCACCTTGTTCCCGAACAACATAGAGTTCGTCAAGCTACTAGTGAGTTTAAGGATTTCGCTATCATATGGTGGAATGAACTTGTTAAAACTAGAACTGATCCTCCAACATGGTATAGATTAAAGGATGCTACGCGTGTTTGTTTTGTCCCTCCTTATCATCAGCGGGACCTTCGCAAAAAATTGCAGCGCTTAGACGAAGGTAACATGTCCGTAGAGGAGTATTATGAAGAGTTACAAAAGGGTATGTTGCACTGTGGGGTAGTAGAGGACATGGATGATAAAATAGCTTGTTTTTATGGGGGGTTGAGGCGTGAAATTCAGGACATTGTTGATTATAAGGAATATGATACTGTTAACAGATTATTTCAACTGGCTATGTTGGCAGAAAAAGAATTGCAGGGCCGCCAACAGCAGCAGCAACAACGCACGAGGAACACCTTCACACCGCGTTCGACATCTACACCATACAAAACAGCACCATCTTCGAGTTTTCGTACAGCCACTACACCATCCAATGGTGGCCAATGAACTTCACGTACTGCTCCACTTCCTCGTGTGCCGGAGGGTAGCAAGACGACACCATTCAAGCCTATGTCTTCCACTCCTTCCACGAGTTGAACTTCCGACATTAAGTGTCACCGCTGCCAGGGAGTTGGTCATGTGATGAAAGATTGCCCTAGCAAACAAGCATACATAGCACGAGACGATGGTGGGTATGATAGTACTTCGGATGTTGAAGATGAATATTCTCTTGCTACTAACGTTGTAGGACCAAAAGATGACCACTATAGCACAGATGAAGAGGTACTTGGTACTGCAGCAATGGAAAATTATAGAAGCATAATTGTGCAGCGTGCTTTGAGCTCCAAAGTCGAGGTGGATGACAAGCTACAACGACACAGTCTTTTTCACATGTTTCTCATCGTCAAGGACTGCCGTGTACACACTATAATTGATGGAGGCAGCTGCAATAACTTGGTTAACACAGATGTGGTCAACAAACTTGGGTTGACAACAAGAGCACACCCTCATCCATACCACATTAAGTGGTTCAACAACAGCGGTAAGGTTAGGGTAACACAAACAGCGAGAGTACATTTTTCGATTGGTTCTTACCATGATTTTGCTGATTTTGATGTCGTACCTATGGATGCTTGTTCTCTTTTGTTGGGACGTCCTTGGGAATTTGATACGAATGCTATTCATCATGGTAGAACTAATAAATATACTCTGATGCATAAAGGAAAGAAAATCACTTTGCTTCCTATGACTCCTGCTGAAATTGTGCATTTGGAGAAAAGTAAAACACGTGATGATAAGGCAACAAAATCACTAGACTCTGAAAAATAGCAAGTAAATAAGTTAAATTCACCTTTGTTTCTCACAACTATATATGACCTTGCTGATTTATTTAATACCAAGGGGATGTACTATGCTTTAGTATGCAAAGAAGCCATGTTTTCACTTCATGAAGTGTCCATTGCATTGCCCCCTGCTGTTGCTAACCTTTTGCAGGATTTTGCGGATGTGTTTCCCCCCGAGATACCCCCTGGATTACCACCTATGAGGAGCATTGAACATAAGATCGACTTGATTCCAGGGGCAAGTTTGCCAAATTGTGCAGCGTACAGGGCAAATCCGGATGTGACAAGGGAAATTCAGCGACAAGTTCAAGATCTTTTGAACCGCGGGTATATTCGTGAAAGCCTTAGTCCTTGTTCTGTTCCTGTTCTTTTGGTTCCTAAGAAAGATGGTAGCTGGCGCATGTGTGTTGATTGTAGAGCGATTAATAACATCACCATTCAATATCGTTATCCTATTCCTCGCTTAGATGACATGCTTGATGAATTGAGTGGTGCTATTATTTTCACAAAAATTGACTTGCGTAGTGGTTACCACCAAATTAGAATGACACTAGGAGATGAATGGAAAACTGCATTTAAAACCAAGTTTGGACTTTATGAGTGGCTAGTCATGCCCTTTGGTTTAACTAATGCACCTAGCACTTTTATGTGATTAATGAATGAGGTTTTACGTGCTTTTATTGGAAAATTTGTGGTGCTTTACTTCGATGATATCCTCATTTACAGCAAGTCATATGACGAACATCTTGATCATTTGCGTGCTGTTTTCAATGTCTTGAGAGATGCACGTTTGTTTGGTAACCTCGAAAAGTGCGTCTTTTGCACCAATTGAGTTTCATTTCTTGGATATGTCGTTTCATCGCAGGGAATTGAGATGGATGAGGCAAAAATTATGGCGATCACTAGCTGGCCAACTCCATCGACCATCACGTAGGTGCGTAGTTTTCTTGGTCTTGCAAGTTTTTATCGACGCTTTGTGCAGGATTTCAGCACCATTGCAGCACCTCCCCATGAACTAACGAAGAAGGGAGTGCCATTTCGATGAGGCGAACAGCAGCAACAAGCTTTTGATATTCTCAAATCAAATCTTACACAAGCACCATTGCTACAACTTCCTGATTTTGACAAGACATTTGAGCTAGAATGTGATGCAAGCAGCATTGGTATTGGACGTTTTCTCATACAAGGAGGTAAACCCATTGCATTCTTTAGTGAAAAATTGCATGGTCTTTCTCTGAATTATTCTACTTATGATACGGAATTGTATGCCTTAATGCGAGTTCTACAAACTTGGCAACATTACCTTTGGTCTAAGGAGTTCGTCATACATTCCGATCATGAATCTTTGAAGTATCTTAAGTGTCAAACCAATCTGAATAAACGACATGCTAAATGGATTGAGTTCATAGAATCGTTTCCATACATCATTAAGCATAAGAAAGGGAAGGATAATGTTATTGCAGATGCATTATCTAGACGTTATACCATGCTGTCCCAACTTGATCATAAAATATTTGGTTTGGAAACAATAAAAGGATTATATCCTACTGATTTGGACTTCAAAGATGCTTTTGAAAATTGTAGAGAAGGAAGAACTTGGAATAAATATGTACTACGGGAGGGCCTCCTCTATCGTGCTAAAAAGCTATGTGTTCCTGCTAGTTCCGTGCACCTATTACTTTTACAGGAAGCACATGGAGGAGGTTTGATGGACATTTTGGAGTGAAGAAAACTGAGGACGTGCTGGCGACACACTTCTTTTGGCCAAAGATGAGACGTGATGTCGAGCGCTACGTGTCACGATGCACTACATGCAATAAAGCTAAGTCTCGACTTAACCCACATGGTCTTTATATGCCTCTTCCTGTTCCTAGTGTACCTTGGCAGGATATTTCCATGGATTTTGTTTTGGGATTGCCTAGGACTAAGAGGGGGGAGGGATAGTATTTTTGTGGTTGTTGATCGTTTCTCCAAAATGGCACATTTATACCTTGTCCTAAGAATGATAATGCCTCACACATTGCTGATTTGTTTATGACGGAAATTATTCGTTTACATGGTGTGCCAAATACAACTGTTTCTGATCGTGATGCAAAATTTTTACGTCATTTTTGGATAACTTTGTGGTATAAATTGGAAACAAGCTGCTGTTTTCAACCACATGTCACCCACAAACCAATGGACAAAATGAGTAGTAAATCGTACTCTATCCACTATGTTGCGGGGTGTTTTAAAAACAAATTTAAAGGGTTGGTGTAACACCCTCAAATTCATTTCCATGCATCGCATATATTTTTCATGTAGAGAACATTATAAAAGAAGTAGAAATGGAAAAAGAACTATAGAAATGGAGAATGAACCATAGAAATGGAGAAAAGAACCATAGAAATGGAGAAAGGGCCATAGAAATGGAGGAAGGAACCATGGAAATGGTGAAAGAACCATAGAAATGGAGGAAAGAACCATAGAAATGGAGGAAAAACCACAGAAATGGAGAAGTGAATATAGAAATGGAGAATGGGGCATACAAATGGAGAAGCGCAATGTAGAAATGGAGAATGGGACATAGAAATGGAGAGGGGAATGTAGAATTGGAGAATGGGACATCGAAATGGAGAGGGGAATGTAGAAATGGAGAATGTGACATAGAAAAGAAGAGGGGAATGTAGAAATGGAGCAAGTGACATAGAAATGTTGAGGAATGGGAAAAAGATAGCTGAAATAAGCCATTCCCACATTTCCCCAAATTTCCTCCAAAATTTCCAAATTCCCCAATTCCACAAAAGGGGAATTTTCCCCACATTTGGGGGGATAAAATCCCCAAGGCTGCCACACCTAACTGAAAAGATAAGTTTGTTGAGATCCAAAATTGAGTAGGACTCTTATTTGAGCTCCAATTGGAGTAGGACTCTCCTTTTCCCCTTATAAATATAACCCCCACCCCCTTGGCCGATCCCTCTCTCTTTTGGTCGCCCCCCCCCCCTGCTGCCAAGCCCCCTTCCTTGCTGCCAAGTCGCCTAGTTCCCCCTCCCCTTGCCAGAATTTGGCCGCTGTCGAGCCCTGCTGTCGCCGGAGAAGAAGCCCGACGATCTGTCCTACCAAATTTTTCCATAGAAAAATTCCCCTCTGCTGCCATTGCTAGGAGGAAGGCCCTGCCACCAAAAGGAAGTGAGGTAGGTCCCCATTACCCAACTTACGGCGTCGCCACTATTTCTACGCATCCTTTTTCTTCGCCCCCTTCGAACAGAAACTTTTTCGTGCGGACAGATCACGTTTTGATCGATTTTTGGCGATGGAATTGATCTAGATCTTAAGTCAAGATCATCACCACGTCCACACTTCATCCCAGCACCCTTGTTCATCATAAAACCCCATGAAAGCCATTAAAACATGCAAGAACACGTACAAACTTGTTTAATAAAACAGCACCATATGATTTGCATTCATCTACCCCATTGCATCTTGAGTAAAGTTTGTGCATGATGATTGATTGCTGTAAATTTTGTATGTGCGTGATCATAAGTAGAAGAACAAGCTTGATAGGCCATCTACATGGAACTACAGCACCAACACTTCGAGAGGCTCGAACAACAAGAACCACGGGAGCGAGGCAAGTGCCCATTGACCATATTGATCCCATGTTTTGAAACTGTTTTATTTGCGAAAACTCGTATGCTTGAGTCAACTTGATGGGACACCTCTTTATAGGAGTTTAATAGTTTTGTTAACCATCCTTGTCGCGGGGAAAGTTGATGAGTAGGGTATGGTCATTTTTACTTTTTGCTTCGCTTAATTCACGGGATACGGGAAGCTGAAATAAAACATGTCTAGCTACTGCACTCGTATGAATAATGATGATGAGAACTTTATAATGTTAATGAACTTGGAATCGGGGAGATCTAGGCAAGATTGGTTCGTGGATGTTGCTGAATGAGATGATGGTTTACTTGCCGTAGATCTAAGGACCGGTTCATGCTAGCACATGCCAGGAAAACAGTGCCACCACAAGGCCAAATATTGGTGTGGCTTAGCTGACTAATTAGGTGTTGTAGGATCGAAGAGCACGTGAAAAGCTACCAGAGGGGGGGTGAATGGTAGATTAAAACTTTTTGCAGTGGAAACAACAAAAACCCCTCAGCAAAAAATCAATCGGTTAAAGAAACCGTGTGTGCAAGGGTTTTCAAATGTGTTCAACCGTGATAAATCAAGTAGAGAGGTAGAGAATCAAGTCACGGATCTAATGCAACAATAATCACTTGAAAAAACGAAGTAAAACTTGAGATACGATCAAAACATTAAACGAAGATCAATCTGTTCTACCCGATATAAAACAGATCTGCAACGCTTCAAAGAAACTCGTGTATCTCAAAAACTAAAGATCCTAAGCTCGTGAAAATTTCACAGATGATATATAATTGAGTTGTGAAGACAACCCAAAAAGAATCATGTCAATCGGATCTGTAAAACTCGAGTTATGAACGAAACACCGAAGCAACGTCGGTCTGTCCAGAAACTCGGCGAGAAAGACTTGACGAAAAACAAGTCGGACGAACAAGGCACAAAATCTCCTCGAAACTCTGAACTTTATTCAATAGAAACACAAGAGGAACAGCCCAAAGTTCTCTCCCCACGAGAGCTCTGGCCTCCCTTGCTTTTATGGCCAGCACTCAGCCTAAACAATCCAATCTAGGACTCGTACTCCTAATTGGACTCGTATCCTAACTTACCATAACTGCTCAGGACTCTCCTATTCGCAGATAGAAGCAATCGTGAGACTTCCAAACACCTTAGGAACGTCCTAAACATTCCTAAAACAACTCAACTTCGTGCCTAGCACGAAATCCTATCATAACCAACTCAAATCTTCCATATTTGAGCCATATCCGACTCAGCCTCAGCCTGAGTACGCAATCCAGCCGGTTGGACCTTTCCGACCAATTCTTTACGTCCACTTCTCTTCATCACGCCTTGGAACAATGTTGCCACGTCCATGCACTCCTTGCACACGTGCAAACACCTTCCAACGACGTACACGCAACCTTCATATGCACTGCCCTTGATCCAAACATGCTGCGCGACCTCCCGATCAACTCAACCACAGCTCCTCCAGAACTTGGTTGTTGGAACCTCATCTCCTCCCTGAGAATAGTCCAAAGGATCCCGTCACCAGCCATGTCTTGAACTCAAGCAACACCTGCACATGAATAAATAACCAATTCTTCCGAGCACAAGTCCTCGACTTGACTCACGTTAGTTCGAAAACCACAACACCTTACATGAGCACGTCACATAAGCATGTTGCAAACCATATCAAATGATAACAGCAATAACCACCAAAACACACCAAAAACTTAGCAAATTAATACTAAGCAAACCTTCCCATAAAGAAAGTTTGAAACATTGCGAGTTAAAAGCAAAAACAAGACGCTGCAGTTCTACGAGTTGAACTTCACGGGAGCTCCCTAAAAACAAGCTCCGGACCTCACAGAAGCTCTCCGGACCTTGCAGGAGCTCTCCGGACCTTGCGTCGGACCTTGCCAACACTTGGCGGACCTAACAAAGAACTTGTCGGACCTTGCCACAGAAGAATGCTTTGGCAATATTCAAAACTTTGAATGTTAATGCTAACTTTTATCCTAATTGCCAATGTATTCAGCACACATAGGTCTCACAATCTCCCCCTTGATGAATGCATTGGCAACACCAATTAAAATCCGAACATTGGCTTATGAAAAGTTTTGAAAAGCTTTGAAAACTCATTTCTCCCCCTTTATTAATTTCTCCCCATTTTTTAAAATCAGAGAAGGAAGAAAGTGTATAACATATGCAAAGTGTAAAAAAAATCTCTCCTTATACATATTTCTCCCCCTTTGACAATGTATTCAGCAAGGTTCAAAAGAGAAATTTTTAAATGTTATGAGCATATTATAACATATACATGCAAAACAAAGCTCATCCAAGTCATACTATCAGGTTACTTACACTATCACATCAATGAGATACATAAAGTAGTGTAAGCCATGCTAGAGATCAAATGTATTTTTCAGTTTAAGCAAGTCATGATCTCCCTTACTCAACTATTTCAAAACCTGAAAACATGACACTTGTTGCTGCATTTTTATTATTCATAATCATTTAAGGCATAAAGTTAATCATATGATATTTGCAAGAGATTATATGCCGCATGAGCCTTATTCTAACCAACCAATCCAAGCCTATGTCATTTGACAATCAGAAGCTTAAGGACATGGTTTTAGTCATACACAATTCCTTCCAAGTTCATATCTTAGTGCAATGATAAGCAATCTCAAAAGAAGAAGTGCGATGCATGCATATTCTATTGATCTTTTCTCAATTTTTTATTTGAAAAACTCAACATGTGAGCTGATCACTTGATTAATTTTTTATGATTAAAAGCACTTGTGAGCACGCAACAAGTTCAAAACAGCAAGAAAGTTCGATCATGACCAGATTTAGTGTAAGTAATTATTCCAATTACTAGTCATGGCAAAAAATACAAAATGTATAACATGAGTAATGTAATAAGAACTTTCAGGCTGTAAAAGGAATCACAAAGTCATATATGTATGAAATACTATGCTCATATTATTTTAGTTTCAGATTCACACATAGACTTTCAAAGTTTCAAAAACTCCCCCTCAATTTAAGCCATGAGGATGCATAACCCATATTTCACTACGAATGAAACAAAAACGAGTGAAATCTAAAGGTTTTGTAAAAATATCAGCCAATTGTTGTTCGGTATCGACATGGTGAAGCACAATGTTTCCTTTTTCAACATTATCACGAAGAAAGTGATACCTAATGTCAATGTGCTTAGTTCTAGAGTGTTTTGTGGGGTTTTTAGCAATACAAATTGCACTAGTGTTATCACAAAAACAGTGGAACACTATCTAAATCAACCCAATAGTCCTTAAGTGTTTGAACAATCTAAAGAATTTGTGAGCAAGCGCTAGCCGCAGCTACATATTCAGATTCGGCCGTGGATTGTGCAACTGAACTTTGTTTTCTAGAGGACCAAGCAACAAGTGAATTACCAAGAAAATGACAAGCACCCGAAGTACTTTTCCTATCAATCCTACAACCCCCAAAATCAGCATCCGAAAAAGCTTTCAAAGAAACGGTTGAGGAAGAAGGAAGAAAAATGCCAAATTCTTGAGTTCCATGTAGGTACCTGAGAATCCTTTTGATGGCTTGGCGATGTGAAGCACGTGGATAAGCTTGAAAACGTGCACAAAGACATACGCTGAATTGTATGTCCGGTCTTGACGCCGTGAGATACAAAAGTGATCCAATCATACTTCTGTATTCTTTTTTATCGACTGGGTCACCATCTTCGTCAAGTTTAAGTGTTGTTGCTGTTCCCATTGGTGTCCGAAGAGGCTTGCATTTGTCCATGTTGAAGCGTTTAAGAAGGTCCTTTGTATACTTAGTTTGATGCACAAAAGTTCCTTCTTTTGTTTGCTTGATTTGCAGCCCCAAAAAGTATGTGAGTTCTCCCATCATACTCATCTCAAATTCTGAACTCATCATAGCTGAAAACTTTGACACGGGATCATGAGAAGCACAACCAAAGATAATATCATCCACATACACTTGAACGAATAATGAGTCATTGCCATGCTTAAGTACAAAAAGAGTTTTATCAACCTTGCCCATGGTAAACCCCTTTTCAAGTAAGAATGTTTTTAACCTATTATACCATGCTCTAGGGGATTGACATTCGAAGTTGGAGACTTCGTGTATCTTAAGATGTCACCTATTCGAGGCCAACGACGGTTCAACGTCAAAGGCAAGTTAGCACCTCTCTACATCGGGCCATTCAAGATTCTGAGAAAGCGAGGAGAGGTAGCCTATCAACTAGAGCTGCCAACGCACCTCTCCGATTTGCATGAAGTATTTCACGTATCTCTGCTCAAGAAGTGCCTAAGATTGCTGGAAGAACAAGTACCAATGGATGAGCTAGAACTTCAGGAGGATCTGACCTACGCTGAACACCCCATCAAAATCTTGGACGTAAAGGAAAGGGTCACGAGGAACAAAGTAATACATTGGTGCAAGGTACAATGGAGCCACCACACGGAAGTTGAAGCTACATGGGAGCGTGAGGAAGACCTCAAGATGGAATTCTCATCTTTTCTCCACTCTATCAAATCTCGAGGACGAGATTCATTTTAAGGGGGTAGGTTTGTAACACCCTCAAAATTTTTACCAATGAAAAATTTAGAATGAAGAAGAAAATAAAGAGAGGAATATAGAAGCAAATAAAATAATAAAAGGAAATAAAAAAAGAAAATAATGAAAATAAATAGAAAAGGAAAAAAATTAAAAAAACGAAAAAATAAATAAAAATAGCCAAATTTGGCCACCCCCAATTTCTCTCCACCCCCCCCCCCCAAAAGATTTCTCAGTTTTCCCCCAAAGTCCCCTCTCCCCTAATTTCCCTAATTTTCCCTAATTTTCCTTATTTTCCCCAAATTCCCCAAAATTTCCCTAGGGAATTTTTCCCCACATTTGGGGGGAAATTTCCCCCAAATTCTTCCGCCCCACTTAGGGGGGGGGACCCTAATGGGCCCCACCCCCTTGGCGACAGCCCATTAGGGCGGAAGCCCTAGCTGCCCCCCCCCCTTTTGCTTTTTTGTTGGCTTTTATTTTCTCAATTAATTTCAGCCATTGGTGGAAAATAAATAATAAAATCCCAGCCCCTAGCTTCCACCTCTTTTAAAATTAAATCTCAGCCCTGGATAATTAAGTTGCTAAAATCCTAGCCTCCCTAGCTCTTTTCCCCTCTTATAAATAAAACCCTCCCCCCTAGCCGCCACCCCAGCCCTCTTTTTGGCCGTCACCCTTTCTCCCCCTGCTGCCATCTTGGTCGCTGCCCCTTGCTGGAATTTGGCCGCCGTCGGAGCTCCGTCACGCCTCGCCGTCGCCGGAAAAGAAGGCCCCAACGTTCTTCCCTAGCCGTAGCCTCATAATTCTCCATAGAAAATATCCCGCTGCTGCCATTGCAAGGAATGAGGTTCTGCCGCAAGGAAGTGAGGAGGAAGAAGAGAGATAGGTCTTGGTTACCCCTCTTACCACGTCGCCGCTGTATCTACGCAACCATTTTCTGCACCCCCTGCAAGCAGAAATTTCTGCGTGTGGACAGACCAGGTTTTGGTTGATTTTTGACAGTGAAATTGATCTACAAAGTGTGTCAAGATCATAACCACGTCCATACTTGATCCCAGCAGCCTTGTTCATCATAAAACCCCATGGAAGCCTACTAAAACATGCAACAATACGTGCAAACTGATTTTTATAAACTGCACCGTAGGAATTGCATTCATCCATCTCATTGCATCTTTAGTAAAGATTGTGCATGATAATTGATTGTATAAATTTTGTATTTGCGTGGTCGTGAGTAGAAGGACACACTCAGAAGGTCGTCTAAGAGGAACTACAGCACCAAGACTTCGAGACGCTTAAGCAACACGAACCGCGGGAGCAAGGCAAGTGCCCCTTGACCATATTGATCCCATATTTTTGAAACTGTTTTGCTTGTGAAAACTTGTATGTGTGAGTCAACTTGATGGGACACCCTTTTATAGGAGCTTACTAGTGTTGTTAACCATCCTTGTCGCGGGGAAGCTGATGAGTAAGGCATGGTCGTTTTTCCTTTTTGCTTCGCTTAAATTACGGGATACGGGAAGCTGAAATAAAACATGTTTAGCTACTGCACTCATGAGATTAAATATGATGATAACTTGATGATGTTAATGAGCATGGAATCGGGGAGATCTAGGCAAGCTTGGTTCGTGGATGTAGCTGAATGAGATGGTGGTTTGCTTGCCGTATATCTAAGGACCGGTTCATGCGAGCACATGCCAGGAAAACAGTGTCACCACAAGGCCAAATATCGGTGCGGCTTAGCTTACTAATTAGGTGTATTAAAAGCTTGTTATGGACCATTGGACGGCATGGGGGAATTGGAGTCGAGGAGGACTGCCCTGGGAACTGCATGGCACAAGAGGGGGCCTGTGGGTGGGAGAATGGAGATTCGATCCTGCCGGTGAAACCTCAGTGGGTCCGTACATCCTAGTAGTCCCATTGTAAAGGCTATTTTCTGATCCCTTGACCATACACCGACGGTTGTGGATTAGTATAATAGAGGTTCTCTCTAGTCACCGATGGGTGACGAAATCACAAACTTGTGGGTAAAGTGGTGCCACCTCTGCAGAGTGTAAAACTATCATGATAGCCATGCTTCGGGTTACAAGCACCTAGCCAACTTCCATGATTAGAGGCAAAACTTGGGATGGTTATTTGGGTATGGTTATGGTATGGTCATTGGGATTGGTTTTGGCACTGTTTTAGGTCGTGACAATGAATTTGATTTCTGTTATTTGAAAATGAGATGGTTATAAATATTTATGAGTATGAGATAAACTTGAGAAAGATATTGGCTGGATGAGGCTTGATAAATGGTTAATTATCATGAAGGAATGTTGATGAATTACTTGGTTATGTTGGGATTTATCTCACCTAGAAATAGTTGCTGTTTTTACCATGTTTGTGAAATAAAATGTGCTTGCTCCAATGAACCTCTTTATTCCCTACCTTGTAGTAAGCTACTTGTCATACTTTTCCCGCACTTGCTGAGTACGACATGTACTCACCCTTGTATTCCCACAAACAATTCAGCTACAGGAAAAGAATACTTCGAGGAACAGGTGGAGTACTAGGCGTGCGCACTACTGTCAACATGCCTTTGGAGTTGAAGTCGGAGCCTGCCGTTTTAGCTATTTTCCGCTGTCATTTAGAGTCTTCCGCTGCAAGAATAAGGTAGATATTCATGAGTGAGACAATGTGTCAATGTAATAAAGTATTTAAACATTATTTGTACGTGGTTATATTCTGAATTCAGTTTGTGATAAAGCTGTGTATGTGTGATGAACATCTTGGGCACACATATGAATTCACTTGGTTCAATTTTTGGAACCGGGTGTCACACGTGAACATTGGGTTCTCGGTGTGGGGAGGCCGAGCTCGCTCGTTCTCGTGCCGAGGAGGTAGTAGGCGATCACTCAGTGCCGTTTTTTGGGTTGGAGGGTTTCTGTGCGCAAGCCGTTGCCGGTTCCCGATCGACCACCGAGCGGCAGCGAGCGGCTCTGTTCTCTGGCGTGAGCATGAAGCAAAAGCCATGGGGGTTCGGTTTGTGAGTGAGAGGATCAAGCCGGGGCTAAGGAACCACACGAGCAACTCACCAGCATGATGAAACAATCGGGAGAGCGGCTGCTGCGTGGAAGCTCGGTGGCGCCTACTGCTACCTCGGCTGTTCGAGTGGAAAAACAGGGACTGAACACTCTGATCTTTTATTCACTGTGGCTCACCAGTTGGTCCCACAAGTCAGCACACTCTCATCCTCTAAAAGATATCAAATAGCTAGGAAAGTATCTCCAAAAGTTTTGAAACTTTGCATCCTTACTAATTTGGGCGTAAGGAATTCAAATAGGAAATCTGATTTTCAATTTAGCTGCTGCAAGTGAGAGTTTGAGCACAACAGTTTGCATTACCATTGGTTGCCCTCATTTGAAATTTGAGTTGAACAAATTGAGTTTAAAATATCAGTTCTATTCCCCCTTGCACATGAGAGTTTACACATGGGTTTTAAATTAATTTTGTCCCCCAAACACTCAAATGATCCTTGGCTAGAGTGGTGGGGCACTCATGTGTATCATCACACGTGGGAAAATTTAAACAAGTCCCAATTTTTTTTTATAAACTTGAATCCAAATGGTGTTCAAACTTCAGTTCATTTGTATTCAAAATTTTGGGACCTTCACATAAGGGGTTTCCCATCAAGTTGACATGAGCATGCAATTTTCACAAACAAAACAGTTTCAAAACATAGGTTCAATATGGTCAATGGGCACTTGCCTTGCTCCTGCGGTTTGTGTTGCTCAAACGTCTTGACGTCTTGGTGCTGGAGATCCTCGTAGACGACCTCTTGAGTGTGTTCTTCTACTCACGACCACGTACATACAAATAACACAGCAAGCAATGTCATGCACAAACTTTACTTAAGATGCGATGATGTGAATGCATGCAAATCCTATAGTGCAGTTTATAGTGATCAGTTTGCACGTGTTCTTGCAAGTTTTAGTAAGCTTTCATGGGTTTTAAAATGAATAAGGATTCTGGAAATAAGTGTGGACGTGGTTATGATCTTAACTCGAGCAGCAGATTAATTCCACCAAAACATAACCGGAACGAGGTCTACCCACGTGCGTAGCAACAGCAGCGACGTGATAAGAGGGGTGACAGGGACCTACATCTCTTCTTCCTCCTCTCCTCCTTGCGGCTGGACCTTTTCCCTTGCAATGGAAGCAGCTGGGGTTTTTCTTTGGAGAATTGTAGAGCTGCGGCTAGGGCAGGATGTCGGGGCCTTCTTCTATGGTGACGACGAGGTGGGGCAGAACTTCAACGGCGGCCAAACTCCAGCAGAGGACGGCGGCCAGGGATGGGCATCAGAGGGGAGGGGCAGCGGCCAGAAAATTTGGGGCTGGGGGTGGCAGCTAAGGGGGAGGGTTTTATGTATAATGGGGCAAAATAGCCAAGGGGGCTAGGATTTTAGCAACTTTTTATCCAAGGGCTGAGATTTAATTCAAGAAGAGGTGGGATCTATGGGCTGATAATTAATCAAATATTTTCCACCAAGGGCTGACATTATTTGGGGGAAAAGAAAATCCCAAAAAAAAAGAAAAGGGAGGCAGCTAGGGTTTCTCCCCCTTCGTGTGGTGCTGCCAGGGAGGAATTTCCCAATGTGCGGGAAAATCCCTAGGGATTTGGAATTTTGGGGGAAATTCCCCCAAATGTGGGGAAAATTTTCCTAGGGGGATTTTAGGGGAAATTAGAGGGGGTTTGGAGGAAATTTGGGTTGAATTGAGCGGCCAGGTTTTATTTATTACTTTTTTCTTTTCATTTTTATTTCTTTTTCATCTAAATTTATTTCTACTATTTGCTTTTTTATTTCCTTTTATTTATTTTTTTTCTATATTCCTTCCTTCATTTTCTTCTTCTTTTTAAGTGCTTCTCTACAGGAAAATGGATGCAATGCATGGTGGTGAATTTTAGGGTGTAACATCCGAACCCGGTCTTCGGCTTCGTTGGCAAGATCAACCCCGAACGTTACTCTTGCACCGGACTCGCACCAATTTAATGGTGTACAGTTGATACCTGAGCGGCTGTCTCACCTCCTTTGATCTCTACTCCGATGACTTCAAGTTCTTCATGTAGATGCTACACGTAACGAATATGCACATATGTTTAATTGTAAAGACTTTGCTACAAGTTCTAATAACAAGTTTTTAAAAACTGAAACTCTATTTAAGAATTTGAAATAACACTGGTGCTAGTGGTTTGGGTTTGGATCTAAACACATAATTAGGTGCTAAGTGGTTTCCCCCTCTTCTATATTGATCACCTTAAGAGGTTAAACAGAACAGGGGTGATCCAGAGCTCCAATGGAGCTGAGAATTTTCATGTGAGTTCCTTATCACAAGAAAGTCCTCTGCACCAAAAATTAGCACTTTTCATTTAGTGGTTTGTTCAGAACAATTTTCTAAGCAATTAACCAAGGAAGAATTAATTCTGAGATAAAACCCATGTTTGTGCCAAAATTTGTTAACTAAAATCAATTATAGTTCATAGGGCTTGCATGAATTTTCCTAGCATTTTTGGAGCTAAGATTTACCCAGAACTGCATGTTTTGGAAATTCTCTGAAAATATTTCTGTATTCAATTGAACACAGCAACTTCAAATCTGAATTGCCCTAATCAAATAAACTCCAAATGAGCTAAAATTTTACAGGAATTAACTAACATCCTGAAGACAATTATGGAAAAATTTTAGGATTTTTGGATAAACCAAACTCCCTCTAAAATTCTTTTGCTGAAAAGATTTAAAGAATTTTCCAGAATTAAATATTGGGTTTCATACAAATTGGGTTGTTTATTTGGACAGAGCTATTCAATATGAATCCAACCCAATTCGAATCACCAAATTTGGAGCTTCCTAACAAAAGTTATGAGGTTCTAAAGTTTGGGGAAAATCTGAAATTGCCCCCTGTTCTATTTATTTCCAATTTTCAGAGACATAAGAAACTAGCACCACATTTGGCCACGCAAATGAGGTCCAATGATTCTGAAAATTTTGCTGGAGTTCTAGTATTTTTGGAAGAATCTCCTGCCCAAATTTGGGAATTTTTCAATACACAGAACTCCTGGCAAAATTCCTACAAGATTTTCCTTATGGGATTTAATGATCCAAATTATTGGGCTGTACCCCTGGATAGTACTCTCTGAGAGGAATCCAACAAAATTTGTTTGACAATTTTTGAACATTCCAACAAAAAGTTGTGGCTCTCCAAAGTTTAAACTGCAAACTGAAAATCCTAAAATGTTCAAATGCTGACTGTGGGTCCAAGGAGGCCACGTGTCACTCGCTGAGGTAAGCCACACGGGGCTACTGGACTTTTCCCGTGCAGCCACACTAGATCCCAGCGCCGCAGCCGATCAAGAATTTAAACATCTATCGCTGACATGCGGGACCCGCCGGGTCATCTTCAACCTCTGGCCAAACAGAGGCCACGGCGGAGCTCTCTGGTGAGCGTCGCCGGAACAGACTTCGCGGCCATTCCCCGACCTCAAACTCACCTCCTCACCCTAACTCGGCCAGCAGAACAGGTTGGCAGGGTCGCCTGCGGCCGGGGATCACAGGAAAGTGGTGCGCGGCGGCGGCAGTGGCCGCTAGGGTTCCGGTGAGGTCGGAAACCATCTACACCGCATCAAAACGGTCGGGAATTGCTCGAAGAGTACCGTGGCTGGTTGAGGATGTTGAAAATGGGTGCCAGACCTCGTGAAAAGGCCGGCAACATAGAGCTCCACGGTGACCCGAGACGATTTCTTCAGGGCGGAACGGAAAATGGCTATAACTCGGTCGATCTTAGATGTTTTCGCTCGGTTCATCATCGAGGATGACCGCTAAGAGGTGTACGGGCTGTGTGCAAGCTCGTCCGAGCTTGGGTGGACTGTGCCGCTAGAATTTTTGGGGTAGACCGACCCCTACCCGCATGCACCATGTTTCGGGAACTTTGGAAATTCTCCCTACTCAGTTGATCGTTTGCTATGCAGTTTGCAGCTGCACGAGCTAGGGAGTATGGCGCACCTTTTTCGTGTTGAGGAGGGATGGTGAAAAGAGCCGTAGTTCGCTGTCCACGATAACCCGACTTGGCTTCCGCCGGTGAGCTCTGCTCCTTGGCGCCAGTTGCTGATTTGCGCGCGCCACAGGCTAGGAGCTTCGGTGTTGTGGGGCTGGCGTGGTAGAGCATGCATGGGCACTGCTTTTCTGTGCTGCCAGCGCGAGCAACCGAGGCTCGGTTGGGGCCGGCGACCGGGAAAAAGGGAGCGCGGCTGTGCTCCGGTTTCTGTTCGTGCGTGAGAAAAACAGCGAGAGCGCGATCGAGCGAGGGAGGCAGCGTGCTTCGGTTGGCTCTGGGTGTAAAGATCAGGCCGAGCGTACGTCCGAGCAGGAGGTGGAACCACGAGGTGGAGCGAGCAGCTCGGTGTCGCCAGGAGAAAACTCCTCGGTGGAGTGAGGAACAGATGGAAAACTTAGTGGGCAAGTCTAACTAGCACTACGACATGTGGGCCCCACTGTCCCTTCTTATCCCCACTCATTTTTCTCACAAATATCTCCACACTTTGGCAAATGCTGGAAATCAAATGGCGAGAATTTAAACCTGTATTGTGTTTGGTAATTTGGACAAGTTTCATTCAAATTCAAATGTATATTTGAATTCATTGCACATTTAAGTCCATTTGGAAAAATGGGTAGCAAACATCTTCAAAAATTCATGAGACTTCGCCTACACCCTAATTTGGACATAAGGAATTCAAATATGAACTCTGATCTTTGATTTGGCTGCTGCAAATGAGATCTTTAACACAACAGTTTGAAAACCATGGTGTTACTCTCATTTGAATTTTTGAGTGGAACAAGTTGTTCCAAAATATGGATTTAGCTTTCTCACACATTTGAGAACTTCCTACTTTGGTTTTTTATCCCTCTTGGGTTCCAAGTCGTCAAATAAATATTTGAACTTGTGTGAAGAGAGCTCCCATGTGTATTATCACATGTGAAAAAGTTTAAACAAGTCCCTTTTTTCATACCTAGGAAACCAACTTGGTGTAAACAAGAGTTTCTTGTATCCATATTTTTGGGACCTTTACACAGTGGGTCCGTACATCCTAGTAGCCCCTTTGTAAAGGATATTTTGTGATCTCTTGGACATACACCGACGGTCATGTACTGGTATAATTGAGGTTCATTCTAGTCGCCGACGGGTGACGAAATCACGAAGTTGTGGGTAAAGTGGTGCCACCTCTGCAGAGCGTAAAACTATCATAATACCCGTGCTTCCGGTCACAAGCACCTGGCCAACTTCCATGATTAGAGGCAAAATTTGAGATTGATATTTGGGTATGGTCATTGTGATTGGTTTTGGGACTGTTTTGAGTCATGGCAATGAATTTGGTTTCGGTAAGGAAAATGAGATGGATATGAATATTTATGAGTATGAGATGAACTTGAGAAAGATTATTGGCTGGTTGAATCATGATAAGAGCAGAATTATGATAAATGAATGTTGCTGAATTACTTGGTTATGTTTGGATTAAACTCACCTAGAAATAGTTTCTTTTTTAACCATGTTTGTGAAATAAAATTTGCTTGCTGCAATGAACCTTTTGTTGCCTACCTTGTTATAAGCTACATGTCATACTTTTCCCACACTTACTGAGTACGACATGTACTCACTCTTGCATTTCCCACACATACTTCAGCGACAGGAGAAGAATATTTCGAGGAACATGTGGAGTACTAGGCGTGCGCACTACCGTCAACATGCCTGTGGAGTTGAAGTTGGAGCCTGCTGTTTTAGCCATTTTGTGCTGTCGTTTAGAGTCCCCCGCTTCTAAATGAGTTGGATATTCATGAGTGAGACATTGAGTCATTGTAATAAAGTACTTAAACACTATTCGTAAGTGGTTCATTTTGTGGAAGACCTGTGTATGTGTGATGAACATCCTGGGCACACATATGCATTCACTTGGTTCATTTTCGGAACCAGGAGTCACATAATCATCGCACTTGAACACTCAAAACTTGGACTCCATAACCCGAAGCCATTGATCAGCTTCCACTTGTTCGTTAGCTTCTGTGAAAATTGGCGGTTGAGTCGACAAGAAGTCCAAATAGGCGTTCCGAGGTGGAACGACCGGTTGCGTTCGTTGGAGCATGCCTTGTTGTACCAAGGCCTGGAGTAATCGGGTGTTCTCTGGATTTGACTCGACCATCTGAGCCATGACATCTGCCCATACCGTTGATGGCGGTGCCTGCGGTGGAGTCGAGCCATCGCCGTCTCGACGAGAACCTTCAGCCCTATTCCGAGAACGAGGACGGACCATACTGCAAAAAGATAATTTTGAGGGGAGTCAAAACTTGATCTTGGCAGTATGTGAATGTATGTGAAACATGAACATGCTAAAACTTTATAAAAGCATAACAAAAATTTATGTTTACACATCTTCCTAAAGCCAACATAATCAGTCCCCTTTTCTGTACAAAAGAGGCCTTTCTGTACTTAACTCATATTTTCATCCGGTTAACAGCATTTTCATAACTCAAGTTGAATGCCAAAGTTAAAGTTAACTTCAATATATTTTCAACGAGTATTCATATGCATCTGGATCATCTCTGGATCAAAAGTTATGATTGTTTAAAGTTGACAGAATTCCTGGATAAAATTTGCCAGCATCTCCTCTAAATGTGGCTGTTTTTATCACAGTTGTACATAAAAATACAATACATTCTGAACAGACTCTTAACTACAAACTTGTTGCAAATTTCATAACCTTTCCAACGGTGTATCATATTACCCTTAGGTATTTTTCTACAGAAAGTTATAGCTAATTTACAGAAACATCTAGAGAGGTTTGCATCTACCCTGTTTTTGGACAGTTTGCTTTCAACTGGACATTCAACCAATTTGGCATCTGATTTTGCTCTGGACGTCTACAGAGAAGTTGTAGATAACTTAAAATCATTTCCAGAACTGTATTATACACCTCTATTGGGTCAAGCTACTCAGAGTTATGCTCTGTTAAATTTCAACAAAAATTTCTGTCGGAACAGAGCACTCTGTTTTTGAGAAACATAGAGTCCTATCAATTCTCTTCTTTGAGGCTTAGTTAAAATGAAAAGCTCAGTAGCTAATATGTGTTCTCTAACTTCCTTTTTTAGTTGAAAGGTAATAATGAAAGATTTCTTTATCAGAAAGAAGGTATCAAGTGTAGTACGGTGGCGATGCATCGTAAGACATATGACGGTACTACGTTGCCTCACAAAAGAAAATCCTAACCGGCTTACACCGGCATATATGTATTCTAAGGTGGCACTAAGATTGGTCACTCGCAAACGTGTTTTACTCATACTACGGTTTTTGTGATTAGTACCTGCATAAAACACACAATCATCAGGTTCGGCTGCACACCGAACACGGTCCCAATACAGTTAATACACCCGTCCGTCATCAGTCGCACAGGTGTTCTCAAGACAAACATGCCTTGAGCTACGTGTTCACGTTACTAACCACGTGTCCCATACTTGCCCGTAGAACGCCCGGGGACGGCGTTGCTCTAATACCCCAAACGACATAAAGAGTCGTAGAGGATACCCAAGCTGGCCGAGTTACCTGCCACCCGTGGGGCTCCACCCTTCAGCTTGTGCGCACTGGTGGACAGCGCTTACATGCACGCCCCAAGACATGAAATGTCCCGAGATGCATGATTTTCCGACATAGACAAATAGTTTAGGTTGCCACCTTCATAATATGCTACTATAGTAGTTCTTATATGGGTCTAGTACCGTTATCTCACCGTATCCTAAGTTTTTTATCATAATATGATCCTCAATCCATGCGTTATTCCCAACGCAGCTCTGATACCACGCTGTTGATCCCGAAGGACCTCGTAGGGTGGTGCCGTGCGATGCAGCACCCAACAGCGTACGGGTCAAGGAGACGACATATTATATACAAAGCGTTTTGCAGAAGCGTACAAAGAGTATTTTACAAATATTTATCTCAAATATTACTACAGCGGAAGACTACAACTCTCACGACTCATTTCTAACTTAGCAACAAAAAAACAGTCCATCCCGTGGACGTTTCTTACTAGCAACACGAAGAACAAACCACTGCGGCAAGGATGCTCATGAGTAACCACTCGGAGGTTTCCGAGTATCATCGGCACCCCTTCTCATAAGCATAGTAAATACCTGCAAAACAACTCAAATATCATCCATGAGCATAAAGCTCAGCAAGACTTAACCGTCAAACCTAGCCATGAAACTCTACATGAGGGCATGAACATAAGGTGGGATAGCATAAAGCATAATGAACTCACCTAAAAGTGAATGCTTACTTTCAGGTGTTATTTGCAGCAGTTTAAAAGTAACCTTGGGCACGCCACATATGGAGTCCACAATCAAACAAGAAACGCTTTCCCCCGATGTAATTTGCTCATGGTGTAAATAAATCAAGTTTGCTCTAACTATACAAAAAAATACATCACAAAGATAGTATGTACTTCAAACCATAGTGATTAGTTCTTATCTCAATTGCATGTTCTTACCACGTCACGACTGTGAGAACAAGTATGCTCGATCCTTTCCGTGAGCGACGGTGATTCGAATCAATAACACCCGGACTACATGACACGTACGCCCGTAATCGACGTTGCCTACAGCAACCGTCACTGACGTCGTACGTGGCAGCCTTTCCCCCATTTCACCCAAGTTAAATCGATCAAATGGCCCCGTACAGTAGCCACTCTCATAGTGCACCTACCAGCATTAGATGTCATGACAGTGTTACCCACATACTGCACAACGGCCCTCTCGCCTGAGGCAACCGAAAATGCTCAACGCAAGCTTCTCGAGGTACATCGATTTACTGGGTCCCATATAGCCAGCATGAGTCCAGTACACAACTCAAACTTGATCAACAGGGCCGCATATGGATCGGTCCTTGACCGACACGGACAGGTCTAATGCACCCAAGTCCCCTATGTGCTGCTGCTCCTACAGCCTGCCGGTCTCAACTTTAACTTGCTAACAATATTCTGAACCAATCCCGTAGCGCCTGTTTTTCTGACCATGCGAGTAGCATCTCACCACTCGACTTCTACCGAACCTTACTTAAGCATTAAGCAGACGATAATCAACACAAAGCCGTAGTGTTTCACCCTTCTTCTTTACAAACAATGTTGAACAACCCCAAGGTGACGGACCCGGTCGTATAAAACCTTTGCTCATAAGGTCATTCAGCGGTGTCTTCCACTCTGCCCATTCATTGGGTGCCATTTTGTACGGCCTTCGTGAACTCTGTGGTGTTCCCGGGGCAAGTTCAATCTTGAACTCTACGTCCCGTTCGGGCGGCATGCCCGGTAAATCATTGGAAAATATATCCTGATATTCACGTACCACCAGAATGTCCTCTATATTAACAGTTTCCGAGTAGTTCAATGTTGCAGTCTGTTGCCAACTAGCGCCCAAAACTAATCTATGAAGACCGTGTTGTGGGGAGTTGAGCTTAACGGATTAAGAACTGATGTTGAGAACCGCATTGTGGTAATTCAACCACGACATCCCCAAAATAATGTCGATCTTCAGACCCCCGAAAATAATGAGGGGCGTGGGTTATAGTCTAACCCCCAAACAAATAGGTGCTCGGGAGACAACATCGCTTGCTGTAATGCTGCCCCGGGCGAAGATATGAGGTATTGCCTCTTTGTAAAAGTGGGCTGGAGCTGATGTTGAGCCACAAAAGATTGGCTAATAAAGTTATGTGTGGCACCGGAGTCGGAGAGAATTAATACCGGTAGCTGATTCAGGGAAAACATCCCTGCCAACGCGGCTTCTCCTTCCGGAACATCATCAATCACTGTGTAGTGAATGTCGCCCCTTGTCTGCCCTCTTTTCTGCAGATATAGGTACGGGTCTGAATATTGAAAATATGATGATCCGCAGCCTTGAATTCCCTCCGGACAATACCTAGTATAATGGCCCCTCCGACCACAAGTGAAGCACAGATGTCTCTCTGGTTCTTTGCTAATTTGTGGTTGGAAACTAGGTACATATGGCTGCAGCGATGGAGCACAAACCACTGTCTGATGCTGCTGCTTTGGAGGTGGCGCAAGTTTTGGTACTTGACCAGCAATCAACCTCTGAGTAGTTAATCGTACAGGGACCTCCATATTTCACCGGATGGTGTTCGGTACACCAACCGGTACTTTTGGGGCACACAACTTGTGCTGGCCTGTACGATATCACTCATTTTCATCTTCTCTGTACAGAACAGACCTTGATGCACTAATTACAGATTTTGATCCAGTTAAAAGCATTTTCATAACTCAGGTTGAATAGCAAAGTTAAAGTTAACTTCAATATCTTTCCAACGAGTATTGACATGCCTCCAGATAATTTCTCGATCAAAAGTTAATGATTTTCCAAATTTGAGAGAATTCCTGGATCTCCAATGACTTCGAATTTTTTACAGGAAGTCCTATCCTACACAGGGACTTAGCTTGCCAAATTGCAGCTAAAGTGGATGGAAATTGTGTCTCCCATAATTCCCTATGTTTTTCTTCCATACATATGCATGGAGAGCAAGGACAGGAAGATCTAAGGCTCAATTTGAGCTGAAAATTTGCATGTGAGTAACTGGTCACATGAAAGTATTTTGATCCAAAATTCAGGACTTTTACTTCAGTAGTTCCTCCAGAATAATTTCTTAAGAAGTTCTACTAAAAAGAATTAATTCTGACGTAATGTGCATTGTCATGCCCAATCAAGTGAACTACAATTTCAAGTATAGCGCATAGAGCATGTCTCAATTTTCCTTTGATTTTTGGAGCTATGAATTGCCTAGAATGGATTGTACAACGTGGATACTTTTGCTGAAAAAGATTCTGTATACATTCGAATTCAGTAGCTTGCAATCTGAATTCTCCTACCCAAATAAACTCTAAATGAATTGAAAATTTTACAGGAGTTTAATAATATCCAAAGGAATATTCTGGCAAAATTTGGGGATTTTCGGATGAACCAAATTCTCTCTAAAATTCTTTTGCTGAAAAGCTTTAAAGAAGTTTTTGAATTATATTGACTTTCATACAAATTGGGTGGCATATTTGGATAGAGTTTTTCAACCTGAACCTAACCCAATTTGAGTACCCAAATTTAGAGTTTCCTAACAAAAGTTATGTTCATCTAAAGTTTGAATGAAATCTGCAATTTAAACTAATTCGGGGAAATTTTCAAAAGTCTGACCGCGGGCGCGGGGCTACGTGGCGCTCCCTCAGCCAATGCCACACGGGGCTACTGATCTAACCCACATAGCCACAAATGGATCCGGAGCCACAGAACATCCGCCTGTGTTAAAACGTGTGGCTGACGTGCGGGGTCGGGCGGTCGTCTTCTTCCCCCCGTGCGCGGGCGCGCCCGCGCCGCCCCCTCGCCGGAGCTCACCGGAGCATGCTCTACCAGCCACCTCCAGTGCTCATACTCTCCGCCATACCCTAACCCAATGTGAGGAACTGGTTGGTGCCATTTACCCGAGTCGGCATGGTCTCAAACCTAGCACGCAACGTGTGGCGGCTCACACCGACGTTTGGCGATGTCGGAAACCCTCCATAGGCCACAAAACGCGAGGAGCTTTTGTCCTACAGCACCAGTGGAGCATGGAGGAGCTCGACATGGATTCAAAACAGACCGGGAATGGCTCTAACTAGGTTCTCACCGTGCCCCCGAAGCTCCCCGCTACGGTCGCTGTCAGAAAACCTCAAAATAGTCCAGCTACGTGTAGTTTTGTGCTATGGTGCAAAGAGAAGATGTTCCTTATCAAGTCTAGTTCATGTGTGCCAAATTTGGTGAGCTCTAAACTGGTGACGATCCACGGTTTGGCTTGAGCATTGGAGGTGAGCAGCATGAGGTCTTGGCGCGTCCGAGGATGCTCTTGCTTGGCCGTGAAAGGCTCCGGTTGAGGCTGTCCACGGGAGCACCTTGTCGCCTTTTCTTTTGGCCGCCGCGAGATGTAACACCCTCAAAATTTCTACCATGCATTGCATACATTTTTCATATCGAGAAGCATTTAAAATAAAGAGAGGAATATAGAAGCAAGTAAAATAATAAAATGAAATAAAAAATGGAGAATAATGAAAAATAAATAGAAAATGAAAAAAACAAAAAAGAAAAAGAAAAAAATAAATAAAATAGCCAAATTTAGCCACCCCAAAATTTCCCCCCAAATTTCCCCAATTTTCCCCCAAATTCCACTCTCCCCTAATTTCCCTATTTTCCCCAATTTTCCTGATTTTCCCCAAATTACCCTAGTGAAATTTCCCAACATTTGGGGGGGGGGGGATTTCCCCCCCAATTCGGCAGCCCCACTTAGGGGGGGAACCCTAATGGGCCCCACCCCCTTGGCCGCAGCCCATTAGGGGGGAAACCCAAGCTGCCCCCCTTTTTGCTTTTTTTGTGGGCTTTTATTTTATCAATTAATCTCAGCCATTGGTGGAAATTAAATAATAAAATCCCAGCCCCTAGCTTCCACCTCTTTTAAAATTAAATCTCAGCCCTTAGATAATTAAGTTGCTAAAATCCTAGCCTCCCTAGCTCTTTTCCCCTCTTATAAATAAAACCCTCCCCCCCTAGCCGCCACCCCAGCCCTCTTTTTGGCTGCCACCCTCTCTCCACCTGCTGCCAAGCTTGGTCGCCGCCCCTTTCTGGAATTTGGCCACTGTCAGAGCTCCGTCACGCCTCGCCGTCGCCAGAAAAGAAGCCCCCAACATTCTGCCGTAGCTGCAGCCTCGTTATTCTCCATAGAAAATCTCCCTCTGCTGCCATTGAAAGGAAGGAGGTTCTACCACAAAGAAGTGAGGAGGAAAAAGTGAGGTAGGTCTTCATTACCCCTCTTACCACGTCGCCTCTGTTTCTACACAGCCGTTTTCTCCACCCCCTGCGAGCAGAAATTTCTGCGTGTTCACAGACCATGTTTTGGTCTATTTTTGACGGTAGAATTGATCTACAAAGTTTGTCAAGATCATAACCACGTCCACACTTGACCCCAGAAGCCTTGTTCATCATAAAACCCCATGGAAGCCTACTTAAACATGCAAGAACACATGCAAACTGATTTTTATAATCTGCACCGTTTTACATTCATCCATCTCATTGCATCTTGAGTAAAGTTTGTGCATGATAATTGATTTCTGTAAATTTTGTATGTGTGTGGTCGTGAGTAGGACACGCTCAAGAGGCCATCTACGAGGAACTACAGCACCAAGACTTTGAGACGCTTGAGCAACACGAACCGCGGGAGCGAGGCAAGTGCCCCTTGACCATATTGATCCCATGTTTTGAAAACTGTTTTGCTTGCGAAAACTTGTATTCTTGAGTCAACTTGATGGGACAACATTTTATAGGAGTTTACTAGTTTTGTTAACCATCCTTGTCGCCAGTAAAGTTGATGAGTCGGGTATGGTTGTTTTTCTTTTTTTGCTTCGCTTAAATTACGGGATACGGGAAGCTGAAAAAAAACATATTTAGCTACTACACTCATGATATTAAATATGATGAGAACTTGATGATGTTAATGAGCATGAAATTGGGGAGGTCTAGGCAAGCTTGGTTCATGGATGTTGCTGAATGAGATGGTGGTTTGCTTGCCGTAGATCTAAGGACCGGTTCATGCGAGCACCTGCAAGGAAAACAGTGCCACCACAAGGCCAAATATGGATGCGGCTTAGCTGATTAATTAGGTGTGTTTCTAGATTTTTATGGACCATTGGATGATGCGTGGAACGGGAGTCGAGGACTACTGCCCTGGGAACTGCGTGGCACAAGAGGGGGCCCGTGGGTGGGAGCATGGAGATTCGAGCCTGCGGGTGAAACCTCAGTGGGTCCGTATATCCTAGTAGCCCCTTTGTAAAGGCTATTTTGTGATCTGTTGGCCACACACCGACGGTTGTGCATTGGTACAATGGAGGTTCTATCTAGTCGCCGACGGGTGATGAAATCATAAACCTATGGATAAAGTGGTGCCACCTCTGCAGAGTGTAAAACTATCATGATAGTCTTGCTTCCGGTTACAAGCACCTTGCCAACTTCCATGATTAGAGGCAAAACATGGGATGGTTATTCGGGTATGGTTATGGAATGGTCATTGGGATTGGTTTTGGGACTGTTTTTGGGTTGTGACAATGAGTTTGGTTCCGGTTCTATGAAAATGAGATGGTTATGAATATTTATGAGTATGAGATAAACTTGAGAAAGAGTATTGGCTGGTTGAGGCTTGATAAATGGTGAATTATGATGAAGGAATGTTGATAAATTACATGGTTATGTTGGGATTTAACTCACCTAGAAATAGTTGCTGTTTTTACTATGTTTGTGAAATAAAATTTGCTTGCTGCAATGAACCTCTTTATTCCCTACCTTGTTGTCAGCTACATGTCATACGTTTCCTGTACATGCTGAGTACGACATGTACTCACCTGGTATTCCCACAAACAATTCAGCTACAGGAGAAGAATACTTCGAGGAACAGGTGGAGTACTAGGCGTGCGCACTACTGTCAACATGCTTGTGGAGTTGAAGTTGGAGCCTGCTGTTTTATCCATTTTTCACTCTCATATAGAGTCTTCCTCTGCAAGAATAAGTTAGATATTCATGAGTGAGACAATGAGTCAATGTAATAAAATATTGAAACATAATTTGTATGTGGTTATATTCTGAATTCATGTTGTGATAAAGCGTTGTATTTGTGATGAACATCCTGGGCACACATATGCATTCACTTGGTTCAATTTTTGGAAAAGGGTGTCACAAATTGGCATCAGAGCCACGTTGACCGTAGGACGCAAGCCTAGGTAGAATGGACACTCTAAAACACATAGGAACACCCCTCTAAACTGTTATTTTCGAGAATTGCTTGCTGCTGCACTTTACTTGTCGATTCAGCCACCGCAAAGTGCTATTTTCAGCCCCACTTTCTCTTTTATTTTGGACAACAACACTTCTATTTTCTTGCTTCATAACTTCTGAATTTTTGGAGTTATTTTCTTCTTCTCTAAAGTTTCTCATATCTTATTTATAGATGCCGGTGACTAGGAGCACAGCATGCATAAGGACTCATCCACCACCACTTGGGAGTGCACGTAAACTAATTGAGGTGTCTGATGGATCATATTGGGAGAAGGAGAAGATGGAACCCCATGAGGAAGATGAAGTCAGTAGCTCGATGCATGAGGAAGAGGATCCATAAGAGGTGGAACAAATCGAAGATGACATGGAAGACGATCCACAAGAACAGCAGCATTGGTACGCACCTCAGGAGGAATTTCACGTGGGTTTACACCCAGCGGAGCCTCATGAAGCTATGTCAGAAGGAGATGAATCACAAGAGGATCCACCCCCTGCTGAAGCCGAGAATGAAGGTGATGAACGGGCCAACTGTTGAGTTCAACAATTCTGGTCCGATGGGATGACACATATCCAAGGAGCATAGAGAGTTCCTGGATTGCTGCAGCTTATACCCGGAGTATCTCCTCAAGAAAGTCCCTCGTCTCGGACATGAATAGTGGAAAGCTGAGGTAACCATCCTATATGACGGTAGGGTTGTCACCCGGCACTTCACACACATATGGAGAGCTACAAGGGCAGAAGCTATTGATGATGCTGCATGAGAACACAACCTTTGAGCTGCACTCGTATCGGAAGAGTGGTACAAGGGAGATCATTGGACCCCACGGAGGAGCTCTTTCCAACCTACAAGCTTCTGACAAGTCTCAGAGGTTGCTCATGGAGTTAGGAAACCGCTATGCCAGAGCACAAGAAGAGATCCATTACCTCCGCAAGAAGCTGTACTTGCTGGAAAACAGGAGGAGACTCGTTCCAACGCGGGAACAAATGGAGAACCAGCATCATCTATAACTACATGGACTGCCGACTCACCATAGCGTGCGCCCTTGTATGGACCACCTATAAGTGGTTGGATCAGTGAGTGGTGCTGTACTTCTCTTGGTAAGCTTCAACCGGGATTCCATGGGAGTGGCACACCCATTGCAACTTATCATCCCACTTTGTTCCAGCAACTTTGCAGCATAAGCTCCTTGACATAATTCGATACCATGTCTCCATTGCCTTACTTCAATACCAAGATAGTAAGACAAGCTTCCTAGATCACTCATGCGAAACTTCTCCTTCATTTTCTCCTTGAACCGACTGATCTCTCCATGTTCTCTCCTATAATCATCAAGTCATCAACATACACACCCACAATGAGTCTTTCCTCACCTCCAAGCTTAGGGTACAAACCATGTTCTGATTTGCAACTGTGAAACCAAGCTGATTGAGACTTTCATCAAACTTACAGTTCCATGCCCGAGGAGCTTGTCTTAAGCCATACAAAGCCTTGTGAAGTCTTAAAACCCACTTCTCCTTGCCTTCGGCTATGAAACCCGGTGGTTGAGTGACATAGATCTCCTCTTCAAGACTCCCATTCAAGAAGGCAGACTTAACATCCATGTGATGAACATTCCACCCAAAATTTGCTGCAACAGCTAACACAATTCTCACAGACTCCATCCTTGCAACTGGTGCAAAAACTTCTTCAAAATCAACTACTTGCTTCTGCACATACCCCTTTGCAACCAGCCTTTCTTTATGGCGTATGACATTCCCATGCTCATCCTTTTCTAACTTGAAAACCCATTTCAAGCCAATGGCACGATATCCCTCCGGAAGATGTACCAGTGACCATGTTTTGTTCTCTTCAATGGATGTGAGCTCCTCAATCATGGATATACACAACTGCTTGGTCCTCAAGGCCTCTTCTGCTGTGCATGGCTCTTCACCTATGACAACCAGAAGTTCATCTACTCCTTCTTCTGGTTCACAATTTGGCACCATCTCAAAAATATTTCTCATGGAACGATAACAAAGTGGTGCTTCTTTCAGATCACTATCCATTTCCGGTGACAAAGAAGGAGGTGACACAAACTCCACATCCTTGGATGCTTGCTGCCTTAGTTGTGTCACAGAAGACACTCCCTCAGCTGGGGTTTTGTCACCCTGACCTGTGTCACAAGAGGAAGAACTCACTCCACCAGGGTTCTCACCACGAAAGATGTATTCAACCCGAAAGATGTCTTCATCATTCACCACTTCACTTGATTCGGCTGCATCCCACTTCCATGGACGGTTTTCTTCAAACACAGCATCACGTGACACGTGAACACTCTCCGTGTCTGGATTGTAAAACCTCCATGCCTTACTTCCTTGTTCATACCCAATGAAGACCATTGGAATACTCCGATCTTCAAGCTTGCTAAGACCCTTGCGTCCCTGTTTCACATGTGCCACACAGCCAAATGTGCGCAAATGATGTACACTAGGTTTCTTGTCATGCCATACCTCATATGGAGTCTTCTCCTCAACACTCCGAGTAGGAGATCGGTTCAACATATACACAGCTGTGGTCACTGCCTCCCCCCAGAACCAAGCGGGCACATTCATTGCTTTCAACGTACTTCTTGCCATTCCCATGACAGTTTGGTGCCTTCTCTCAACTACCCCGTTCTGCTCAGGGGAATATGGAGCTGTCAAGTGACGTTGAACATCCTCCTTGGTGCAATACTCAAAAAAAGCCGGAGCTGTGAACTCTCCACCATGATATGTGCAAAAAGTTCCAATCTTCCTCTCTGCCTCAGCTTCAATACTTGATTGAAAAGCCATGAAAGTACTCATTGCTTGATCCTTTGTGCTGATCAGAAACACCCACATGTATCTACTGAGATCATCCACAAGAAGGAAGAAAAATCTCCTGCCTCTTGGAGTTGCCGGCTTTACTGGTCCATAGAGATTTCCATTCACAAGCTCAAGTTTCTTCTCAGCCTGGTACTTTGCCATGCACGGGAACGGTTGACGTCGTTGCTTCCCAGCCAGGCAGCTATCACACTTCTCCTCAGTTTGAGTGATAGTTGGCAACCCATACACAAGCTGCTCTTCGGCAAGCCTTCTCAGACTCCGAAAGTTCAAATGCTCTATTCTTGCATGCCACATCCTATGCCTCCAGATCATTGCTGGATCAAAAATTATGATTTTCCAAAGTTGACAGAATTCCTGGATAAAATTTGCCAGCATCTCCTTTGTATGTGGCTATTTTTATCACAGTTGTATATGCAAATACAATATGAATCTGAACAAACTTTGAACTACAACAATGTTGCACATTTTATAAGCTTTCCAACAGTGTATCATAGGCTCCTCAGGGATTTTTCTACAGAGAGTTATGACTCAATTACAGAAATATCCAGAGATGATTGCTCCTGTCCTGGTTCTGGACAGTTTACCTTCAATTGGACTTTCCACCAATTTAACTTGTGATTTTGCTCTATGTCTACAGAGAAGTTTTAGAGCACTTAAAAATATTTCCAGAACTGTATCATACACCTCCATTGGTTAAAGCTACTCAGAGTTATGCTCTGTCAAAATCCAGCAAAAATTCCTGCCAGAACAGAGCACTCTGTTTTTGAAACTTTTGAAGCCTAGTCATTCCCTCATTTGAATCTTAGCTCAAAATAAGAGTTCAGTAACTAATATTTGTCTCAAACTTCCATTTTTATTTGAAAGTTAGTTCATGAGTCATTTCTTTATAGGGAAGAGGATTATTAAGTTTAATACGGTGTCGATGCACCGTAAGAGACATGTTGGTACTACGTAGCCTCACCAAAGAAAATCCTAACCAGATTATACCGGCATATCCGTATTGGTGGCACTAAGACGGTCACTCGCAAACGTGTGCTACTCGTACTAAAGTTTTGTAGTTAAAGCTGCATAAATTACACACAATCATCAGGTCCGGCTGCACACCAAACCCTGTCCCAATACAGTTTCATACACCCGTCCGTCATCACTCGCACGGGTGTTCTCAAGCCAAACACGCCGTGAGCTACCTGTTCATGTTACTAACCACGTGACGGGGTCTAACATACTTGCCGTAGCATGACAGGGAATGGTGTTGCTCGAATACCCCAAACTACATGAAGAGTACCAAATCTGGCCGGGTTACCTGCCACCCGTGAGGTTCCACCCTTAAACTTGTGCGCACTAGTGGACAGCGCTTACATGCACCCCCAAGGCATAAAATGTCCCGAGGTGCATGATTTTTTGACATAACACATAAGTTAGGTTGCCACCTTCATATTAGGCTAATATAGTAGTCCTTATATGGGCCTAGTACCGTATTCTCATCGTATCCTAAGTTTTTGTCATAATATGATCCTTATTCAGTGTGCTATTCCCAATGCGGCTCTGATACCACGCTGTGAAGGCCCGGACCCAATACACGGGGCCGTGCCACTCGCCCGGGAATCGCACTGGGTGGTGCCGCGATATGCGGCACCCAACAGCACACATCTGAGGAAAAATTTATCACATAAATCAAAAGTGGAAGCTTACAAATGTTTTTTGTAAATAATTTACATCAAATAACTATAGAGGAAGACTATAATCATCTCACGTTGAATAACTACTATGCACTTGAGAAGATGTCCAGTCCGCGGACTCTTCTCGCTAGCAACACGAAGGCAACTGCAGCGGCTGGGTTCTCCATGTGTTAAACGACTCGGAAGTCTCCGAGTCTCATCGGACAACCTCCTCATAGCATTGATGTTAACCTGCAAAACCACTCATAAAGCAAGCTTAAGCACATAGGCTCAGCAAGACTGATCCGTCTGCTCTAAATAAGAAACTCTACATGCACGGCGGATTGAATAAGGTAGCTGAATTTGCACAAACGACTCGCCTACAATTAATCCTTAACTTTCATATTTTAAGCCTCATTTTAAAGACCTTGAGCCGAGCAGCATCGCAACACCACAATCAAACAAGAAACGATTTGCTGCGATGCTTCTTGCACAAGGTGAAGTAAAGTTTAATATGCACTATCTCTAATTCAAGCATCGTTGCAATACAACTTAAATCACAAGCCTTATCAAATTCAATGGGATTTACTTCAGTTCTCACTACGTCAAGACGCCATGGGCAAGTATTCTCATATGACCGTGAGCGACGGTGATTCGAATCAGTACACGCCCGGACTACACGACACGTTCACCCATACTAAGAGTTGCCGTCAGCAACATCGACTGATGTTGTACGCAGCCACCTTTCTCAAGTTCTTCCACACAGGACGCAGTTCAATCGCCCCGAACAACAAGCTCCCTCAAGGTACATACCCATAGTGATATGTTCTTGAGTGAATTACCTCCTGCTGTACTGACGCCAAAAGCCTAAGCCGATTAGAAAAGTTCCAATGTGGATCTCACGAGGTACATCGGTTTCCTGGGTCTCATATAGCCAGTATGCGCCCAGTACACAACTCAAACTTGTCCATCAGGGTCAAGTACGGACGGGCCTTAACCGACATAGGCAGGGCTATGCTCACACGGTCCGCAGCCTGCTGCATCTCAATCTCCTTGCCCGGTCTCAATTTCTCACTTGTAAATTTTCCTCAATAATTCTATTTCATGACCCGTTCCGATGAAACCAAGCCCTAAACTCGCGAGTAAATTCCAACTACTCGACTTCTACCAGTCCTTCCAAAGTACATTTAGCGTAGCCTAAATCAACTTGAGGAGGTGCTACACTACCCATTCTATCTTGGGTTAATCTGGTCATGGAATTGGGTTTTCAATATCATCTAGACCTAATGCAATCAATATTTTATAGCTATGATCTCTAGAATTGAATAGACTTTATAAAACTGCTTGAACGCAAACCGGGGCTTGCCTGTTTTGCAGGTACTAAGAATATATATAATTTTCAGTTAGTGATGATCACTTGAGGCTTGATCACTTGCTTTCCTCCCTCATTGATCTCCACTCCAATTACTTCACAATCTTCACGTCGATGCTACACGTTATGAATATGCACAAGTATTTAATTGTAAAGCTTTTGCTAACAAGGTCTAATGATAAGTTAGAAACTGGAACTCTGTTTAAGAATTTAAAATGACACTGGTGCTAGTGGTCGGGTTTGGGTTAAGCAATGGTGATCAAGGCTAAGTCCATTCCTCACTTGTGTTTTAATCACCTAAAGAGGACAAACAGAAAAGTGATGATCTAGAGCTCCAATGGAGCTGAAAATATTCATATCAGTTCCTTGTCACAAGAAAGTGTTCTGGATAAAAAATTAGCACTTTTCATTAAGTGGTTTATTCAGAACAATTCCCTAAGCAATTAAACAAAAAGGAAGTAATTCTGAAGCAACTCAAATGTTCTATGGGGACCACCCCATGGTTCACCCACTCGGGGATCGCAGAGAGTGGTGCCGTGCCATGCGGCAACCAACAGCACACAAGAAAAGATTAAGAACAACATATAAACATTTATTTGATATAAAAACATAGCGGAAGTCTTTTACAAACTTATTTATACAGCGGAAGTATTATACATAGTTAGTCTCTCATCCTAACTCAGCAAAAGTGCAGCCGTCCAGCCCGGGGATGCTACACACTAGCAACATACAACCGGAGATCACGGATTTAGAATTTAGAATAGTACGCTTAGTTTTATTTTCAAAAAGAATTTGAAATGGAATCTTAATTAAGTAGTCTATCAGTGGTGCGAAGCAGCTTTGCCCCTCGACTAAGCAGTTTCCACTAGAGCTCAGGAGAATACGTTCATCCATGATCTTGCTTAGATCCTTTACTTAGAGATTCTACCATTCAGGCTTCATCTTGTCCAACTACAGAACTTCTTCTTTTTCATTACTTCCTGAATGTCTTGGAGAAACTCCTCCAAGCGGGCAATTGATAGTTCCATTACGATTAATGGTTGGCTCTGAGATTTCTTGTGGGCACAGGACCTGTAAGTCCGCTAACGTAAAGCGAGGAGTTGAGCCTGAATTGGATGCTTGCTTGAATCTAGCTACTTCCATAAAAAGGCGTGAAGGGCTCCAGATCGGCCGTGTACCCTGACAGAGGCATCCCCTCGTCCTCGGGCTCTTCCTCATAACTCTCACCTGCACACAGCTCAAATATTGCAATAGTGAGCACGATGGCTCAGCAAGGCTTAACCAACACCCTAGTCATGAAACTCTAGATGCAGGGATTAGTAATATGGGATAAAGACATTGCAATAAAGACACGCCTATATGTTAATCCTTACTTTCAGTTTTATAGCAGCAGTTTAATGAGTCTTAGGCAGCCTTCACATCGGAAGACCACAATCAAACAAGAAATGCTTTCCTCCGATGTGGTGATGCTCAAAGTGGAAGATGAACTTAATTAGCTCTACAACTACAGCATACAGGGTTCAAGACATTAAGAGTTCAATGCAGCATATTCATTTGGCTTCTTTCACTTCTTACTACGTCACAGAACAGTGAACAAGCGGTACTCAAATAATAGCGAGGGACGGTGATTGCAATCAGGAGACACCCGGACAACACGTCACATACACCCACTTTCATAAGTGTGGTGCTTCACACCTTCCAACTCTGTTGTATGCAACAACCTTTCAAAGGAAACCCAAATACCAAACCGGTCCATCCGTAACGGGCAGGAGGTCCTCGCGTGGAGCGTGCCTGTGCCCACTGGCAGATTTACACCTTTCTACCATCAACCGACTCCTATAAAACGGTTGGGTAAGCCTCGGCACCCAGGTTGACCAATTACATCGGTTTCCTGCTTATGTCAGTATGCCATCCGGTATTGTTCGATACTTGTCCTATCAGGCCTGCACACGACTCACTGCATCCTATCCCCCCTGCAGGTTTCAGTTTCACATTCTTAAGCCATTCTCTACTCTTTTCCGTACTGTGTGATAAAACCTTACCTCGCGAGTAGATTCCAACTACTCGACTTCTACAAAGATCCTAAGCACGTTAGCATGGCATTCTCTACTCGTCGAGTCTGTAAACTACCCAAATCTAATGCAAGTGGGGTTTCAAACACCCTAAATCTAATGCAACCATTTCACCCTAGACATAAGTGATACAAAAGAAAGCTTTGCAAAAGGTAATTAAATGCAAACCGGGGCTTGCCTGGTTGCGAGTTAAACGGAAAGTCAGCGTCTGGTGGAAGGATGTCCAACGGCTCCAATGTGTCCTCAACTTCGGTCACTATATGAAATGTAGCAAAATAGATGTATAAGTGCTAATATAAGAATTACACTTCCATTCATAGCTACTTCTATTTAGGTTCCTTAATTGCCTTTGGGAATTTTCCAGTGGATACTAGACTCTATAAGGATGATCTGAGCAATTTGGAGAAATTTCATTGAACCTTGTGGTATCCAAAATTCCCACAAGTACAAGACTTCTCTGAATTTTGAGCCCAAATATGAAGTTTTGAAATGGCTAAGAGTAGAAGATCTAATTAGAGTAGGTCTCCATGGTTCTAACAAAATTTGTTTCACCATTTTTGGAACTACCTACAGGGAGATATGAATTTTGGAAGTTGATATGAAATGCTGAAAAGTTTCTGTTTAGAATTTGAATTTTCAAATAAAGGCTGAACTTTGGAAGACAATTTAGCTTAGCAAATGAACTCCATTGAAGCTAAAATTTTTATTGGAGCTCAGTAACTATGAAAAGGATTTGCTGCCCAAATTTGGGAATGTTTCATGAAGAATTGCTCCTGGAATAAATCTCTAAAGGATTTATAAAAACAATTATACAGAAATTCCTGGGCATTTTCATAGCAAGAATTTTGTTCCTATGTGAAGTAATCCTTATGAGGATTCCATCATAATTTGTTTCACTATTTTTGGAGCTTCCTACCCAAAGTTAGAGGCTCTCAAAGTTGCAACATTTTCTGGAATTAGTTTACACAGAGAAACTCATCTGCCGGCTGACAGTGGGGCCTGCCTGTCGGTTTCTTCTTCAACCTTGGGACAGGGACTGTGCGCCCACAGCTCCCGATCATGGCGCGTGCCGTTCTCGCTCGTTTCTCAACCATTCTCGATGTGGTTTCGTGCTACATCACCCTAGGACCACGGCCTAGCAGCCGGGCAAGGTCTTGAGGCATGAAAACACCGGAAAGACCATCAGCAACGGCGAGGCGGCTCGGCGCCGACGAGGAACAGCATGTCCCAAGCTTCACCCAGGAATCTTAGGTGCCGTACACCATATCTAGAGCACGTAGAACAACATGCTACTCCTAACCTGAGCCGAAAACACCCACAAATGGGAGCTCGATGGTGAGCCGAGCCGTTTTGGCCGGAGACGGCAGAATCTCGTCGCCCGGGGGGTGTGGTGGCCGGTTGTCTTCAGTATTCAGCATGGGAGGGTGCTAGGAGCCATAGTAGCTGTATCAAGAATTGGAGAACCTGACGTGGCCTCACGGCCTTGTCGAGCCAGGACCATGCTGAGGGGTGTTGCGTTGCACAACACCGGATAACGCACATAAAGATACAAAGTGGAAGCAAAGTTTTATTACAGAAACGAGTTTATGAACTTTTTGTACAACAAAATACGTTCAGCGCACACTCACGAGCATAGAGTACGCACCGAGTTCACGTTCATCCCGTGAACGTGTCCCCGCTAGCACACACGCACACTAACATGGCGACGTGCACGACTCCCACTCGATGGGGTTTCCCTCCTGGGGTTCCGTCTCCTCCTCGGGAGTCCCTTCCTCATCACACCCTGCAAAATCTTCAAACACAAGCAGTGAGCACGATGGCTCAGCAAGTCTGACCCATCTCTCCTATACATGAAACTTCTACATGAGGAATTCAGGGTACATGAGGTAAATAAGTTGCAAAGGACTCGCCTAATTATTTGAACCTTACTTTCAAGTTTTAGCAGCAGTTTTAGACAACCTCACGCTAAGGCACATGAGAGAGCCGCAATCAAACAAGAAACACATTTCTCTCATGTACTTTGCCCAAGGTTGAAAAGAACGTTAATTAGCTCTAAACTACAGCAAGTCTTTAACAATCATAGCTTTCAATCAGCAACTTTTACATGACTCTAGCCTGTTCTTTCTACGTCATGATACAATGAACAAGTGGTACTCAGTGACCGTGAGGGACGGCAATTATAATCGATTTACACCTGCAGGGTTACCCGAATAACCATAACGTACGGCCGTAATCGATATTGCCTACAGCAACCATCACGGACATCGTACGCAACCACCTTTCACCCGTCAGCCAAATGTTGAACCGGTCCAATCGTCCCGAGCAAGAGGTCTCTGCGCGCGTATCCGCAGTGCCGCCAGCCGATTCACACCTAAGCTCTCAACCTACCCTCTGAACGACCAGCTATGCCTCAACACCCAGCTACCCGAGTTACATCGGTTTCCCGGTTCCCATATATCCGGTAGGTCTTTGGTACTGTTCTAGCTTGTTCAACAGGCTCACACACGGCTCGGTCCTCAATTGACACAAGTGGAGCTATGGAACCCAGGCCCCAACGTCCTTCTGCCCTTACTCTCCGCTCGGTCTCATTTTTCTTGCCATGTGTTTCATTTGCTACCTTTACCCGAGTAGTGTGCCTCTAGCCCATTCTCGTGAGCAGTTCCAACTACTCAACTTGTACCGAATCCTACGCTAACTTAGCATTGCAGTAGCTAATAGAGATTTATAAACCTAAGCCAAACCAGGGTTTTCTTGTCTATGCATTTGGGTTTTCAAACAAGACTCTAATGCAAAGAATTAAAGTGGTTGCTCAAAGTAAGCTCTCAAAACAGTAATATTTGTAAAAATGGTTAACTCAAACCGGACCTTGCCTTGCTGCTGTGGGTTGTAGTCTAGCTGATCATCTGGAGTGATGAAGTCCAACACCTCAGATTCCTCCTCAACCTAAGAGACTACATGAGATAACACATACATGTATCAATTTGGAATGCATTTAAATTGAAGTTAAAATTGTGAGAACTATAAGTCTAACTAGACAGACCAAATGACACTGAAATTTTTACTGTGGTTTGGATACAACCTAAATAGAGACTTGACCAAGTTTCATTGGCAGCACAGCTCATTTAAGCTCTCCACAAATAATTGTATACTTGGCCTTAATTGGAGCTCTTAGGGTGTTCTAGGGATTTTCATGGAGCAAGCCATGACTTTATGAAAACTAGATTTTCAGAGGGTCCTAATGGAATTGGTTTCACTTGATTTGAAGGTTCCTAGCTAAAGATATAAGCTAAACAATTTCAGGGAAAATCTGAAAATGTTTCTGGAAATTTTCCATTTTCTCTGGAACAGTTTTATTAATCACACCATTAGGTGGATCAAATGAGCTCAAATGGATCTGAAATTTTTATGGTAGATAAGGGATATTTTTCTAAACATACTGGCCAAACATCAGATTTTTCCTCCAAAGGGTTCTCTAGTTAAAATTCTAAACATTTTAAATGTTGAAGAATTAATTCTTGAGAAATAAGGTTTTACATAATGGGAAACTTGATTTGTTGGAAAGTACTCAGAGAGCTGAATCCAACGACATTTGGTTCACTCGATTTGGAGTTTCCTAGCCAAAGTTATGTGGGTTTGAAGTTTGAACTAATCTGAAAATCGGGGAAATGTTTAAACTCCTGCCAGTGGGTCCCATGACGCGGATCTTCTTCAACCTCGCGCCAACAGAGTCCCCTGGCGGCGCCCTCCGGCGAGCCTCGCCAGAACCGAGTTCCCGGCCACCCCTTGGTCCGAAACTCGCCGCCTCCCCGTTTTCCAACCTCGTGAACTCATCTGTGGGCTCGGAGCTGCCGGCGATCACCGGAAACACGTGTGCCCCGGTAACAGCGGAACCTAGGGTTTCGGCGAGGTCGATCTCGCACCACAGTGAACCAAATAAATCAGAAACTGCTCGGAGAGCATCAGTGGAGCACGAGGAACATGAAACAAGACCTTGTGGAAACTAGAAATGCCGGCAACCATACTCTCGACGGTGAGCTGAGGTACTTTGCAACGGCGGCAAGGAAAATGGGCACATCACGGCCGATCCTCAACAATTTTCCTTTCTTCTTCCTCGAGCGTGTGTGCTAGCATGTGTAGAACCTACTGGCCGACAGGCTCGACTAACAAGAGTGCGTGGAGTCCGAATTTTATTCTATGGTGAGCTCTGCCCATATGAACTAGCATTCAGTATATTTGGAAATTCTTGACCTACGGTTCATCATATGCCAAACGGCTTCCGGCTACACCTTCTACATGCCGTGACACACCTTTCTTGTGTAGAGAAGTGGATGCGAGGATGGCTGTGCCGAGCTGCCCGATGGAGCCCCGAATGGCGGCAACGCTCGGGTCGCCGGAAAAACGCTCGGCTAGCTCGAGGGCATCTGGTCACGGGACAACAGGACGTCGAGGATGTTGCTCACAAACCCACGACGCTGTTTTTCTACTGGGAATGCTCTGTTCACGATTGATCGGCCTGCTTTTGAGCGGAACCGAGAGGGCGGCGCACATTCGATTGAGCTCGGCGTGAGAGAGGATGATCGCTCTGGGATTTCGGGTTGTGAGAAAACAGAGCACGTCGGGAAGGGATAATACGCCGGGCAGATGGTCTCCAGCGCGGGGAAACGGAGCAGGATCTGGCGCCGATTGCCTCTCGGTGGCGCGCTCGGCTGCAGCCCGAGAAACAGAGCATGGCGCCTCAGTCGGTTGAATTTGCTAGTGAGGCTGACAGGTGGGCTCCACTCCCCTTTTAACCTCTGAAATTAACTGTTCCTACTGCTCTAATCAGTAGAGACCAAAATAAACTTGGTGATTTGATCAAATTTCTAAATGGCTACTGGACTTTGAATAATTCAAAGTGGAATTTGATTCGATCAACTTTTCGGCAAAGGTTTACTTAACATTCAAATTTGATTTGAATTTAGCCAAATAGCTTATGTCAAGATTAACTCCAAATGGAGTGAAAATTGGTGTGTGAGCTCACAAAAATGTGCTGAGTATGAATATGTCTCCCACTTTTGGATTCATGGGATAAAAGTAGTTTCAATTTGAATTTGAGATCAAACTAGCCTCTTTCTAATTATACCCAAAAACACCTCAAAAAGGTCTTGGATTTGGGTGAATTTTGGCATGAACATTCCTAGCAAGGTGTAGGAGTTTTTCATATGCTCAGCCCTTATATGATGCATGTGTGAACTATAACTTTTGCATTTTGTGAGTTTACCCTCTAATGACCATATTGATAGTGGTTACTTGCTCTTCAAATGTGTTCATAACTTTTCCTCAAATGAGGTGTGTGTGGTGTGATGAACACTTTGGATGTGTGCAAAAACTTAGGCCCTTACATTCCTCCCCCCTTAAAAGAATCTCGTCCCAAGATTATAAGGTGAAAATGAGAGAGGGGAAGGTGGAAAATTATCGTATGTGCGACGCGAAAAAGTCGGGGTAGTTAACGCGAAGAAAACCTTCACTCTCCCATGTCGCTTCATCTATGGAGTGATTACTTCATAGAACTTTTTAGAACAACAACATACGGTTGCATGTGGATCGGGCCTTTTCATCAATTATCTGAACCGGTTCTTCCCGATACGTGAGATCCGGTTTCAGTTCTTCAATATCTTCCAGCTGAATGGTAGTTGATAGCTTAAGACACTTCCTCAGCTGAGAAATGTGAAAGACGTCGTGCACACCGGAAAGTGCCGGCGGTAATTCCAGCCGGTATGGAACTGATCCACATCTTTCCATAATCTGGAATGGACCAATGAATTGGGATGCCAACTTTCCTCTCACCCTGAATCTGTTCACGCCATTCATTGGAGATACACGTAGATACACGTGATCCCCGACTTCAAATTGTAACAGGCGTCTTCTCCGGTCTGCATACTGTTTTTGTCGGGATTGTGCGGCTTTTAGGTTCGCTTGAATCAGCCGAATCGTTTCCTCCGCATTGTTCACAAGATCAATCCCGAAGGTGACCCTTTCGCCAGGATCACACCAATTCAGTGGTGTGCGACATTTTCTCCCGTATAGCGCCTCGTAAGGCGCCATCTTGAGGCTATCTTGGTACCCATTGTTGTATGAGAACTCGGCCAACGATAAGTGATCATCCCAATTCTTACTGTGGTTGATAGCACAAGCTCATAACATATCCTCTAGAATCTCATTTACCCGTTCGGTTTGCCCATCCGTCTGCGGGTGGTACGCAAAACTATGGATCAGTTTCGTCCCCAACGCAGCGTGTAGCTGCTCCAAAAAACGGGACACAAATAAATTGCATTGATACGATAGGATGGTGTGGGGTACGCCGTACAAGCATAGGATCCGTGACATGTACAATTCAGCATACTTCTTTGCGTTGTAGTTGGTGTTGACCAGGATAAAATGAGCAACTTTGGTGAGCCGGTCGACGATCACCCACACAGAATCATGCTTCTGAAAAGTGGTGGGTAAACCGACGGTGAAGTCCATGCTCACATCTTCCCATTTCAAGGCAGGAACGCCCAGTGGTTGTAGCAGTCCCAGTTTTCTCATGCGGTCTGCCTTCACCCTTCGACATGTATCACACTCAGACATGTACTTTGTGATCTCCTTCTTCATTCGTGTCCACCAAAACTTGTTCCTGAGTTCTTGATACATTTTGCTGCTGCCGGGGTGAATAGAAAACTTTGACAAGTGAGTCTCATCAAAGATTTTCTTTCGTAACTCCGGGTTACGGGGTACGACAATCCGGTCCTTGAACCATAGGACGTCGTCCCCGTCTTTACAGAATCATTTCAGCTCCCCACTGTCTACACGTCTCCGCAAATGCGACATGCCCTTGTCATGTTTCTGAGCTGCCTCTATCTCTTCACAGATGGTGGGGATCAAAGCTAAGTTGTAGAGAGCTCCATGTGGAATCACATGCAATGGTAGCTCGCTCTTTTCTATCGGTGTGATGGTCAGATTGTTGACGTGTGACTTGCGACTCAGCGCATCCGCCACTACGTTTGCCTTGTCGGGGTGATAATGGATCTCTATTTTGTAATCCTTTATCAACTCCAACCATCATTGCTGCCTCATGTTCAGCTCCTTTTGAGTGAATATGTACTTGAGGCTTTTGTGGTCGGTATATAAATGCACGAGGTTACCGAGTAGGTAGTGCCTCCACATCTTCAGTGCGAGTACCACGGCAGCGAGCTCTAAGTCATGAGTTGGATAATTCTGCTCATGGTTTCTGAGCTGCCATGATCCATACGCGACCATTCTTCGGTCTTGCATCAGCACGCATCCGAGCCCAATGCCGGACGCATCGTAGTACACATCGAACGGTTTTGTTGTGTCTGGCTGTGCCAAAACCAGTGCTGATGTTAGGTGCCTGACTAATGCCTTGAATGCTGCTTCACATGCTGGACTCCAAACATTTTTGTTATCCTTCTTCAGCAGCTCTGTCATAGGCTTGGCAATCTTTGAGAAGTTCGGAATGAAACTCCGATAATATCCCGCGAGTCCGGGGAAACTCCGTACCTCGTGAACAATTCTCGGGGACTTCAAATTCAGCACTTGTGTGATCTTACTCGGGTCTACAGCGATGCCCTCCGCTGAGATAGTATGCCCGAGAAAAGGCACTTGCGATATCCAGAATTCACTCTTGCTGAATTTCGTGTATAGTTTGTGATCCCGCAGCCATTGCAAGACTATACGCAGATGTTTCGCGTGTTCTTCCTCCGACTTGGAATATACCAATATATCGTCGATGAAGACCATGACAAACTTGTCCAGCTCCGGCATGAATACCGAGTTCATCAAGTACATAAAATTAGCTTGAGCGTTGGTGAGGCCGAAGGACATGACCAGGTACTCATAAAGTTCGTACCTCGTCGAGAAAGCCGTCTTCGGAATATCCTCAGCCTGTTACTTAATCTGATGGTACCCGGATCTTAAGTCCATCTTAGAAAAGATCTTTGCTTCGACCAACTGATCAAACAACATGTCGATCCGTGGCAACGGGTACTTGTTCTTGATGCTTACGGCATTTAGTGGATGATAGTCCACGCAAAGACACAACGTTTCATCCTTCTTCTTTATAAATAATGACGAACAGCCCCATGGCGAGGAGCTCAGCCTAATAAAACCCTTCTCCAGCAGGTCCGTTAACTGCGTCTTCAGTTCAGCTAATTCCTTGGGCGCCATCTTGTACAGCCTTCGGGATATTGGTATAGATCCCAGTGCAAGTTCAATCTTGAACTCCACCTCTCGGTCGGGCGGCATCCCCGGTAGATCATCCCGGGAACACGTCAGGGAACTCACGGACTACTGGAATCGTTTGTGGATTGATATACACTTGGAAGTTTTATTTCTGGACTCTCAAGAAATAAAGAGTGAGACGCGTGTACTTCTGAATGCAAATGCACGACTCGGAGGACGGTGTCTAAAACAGCGCCGTGGCGGGTTAACCATGACATCCCTAAGATGACATCAACCTTCTGTCCCTCTAAAACTATGAGAGACATAGGGTATACTCTAACCTCTAAAAATAATGGCGCTTTGGAACCATCATGCTTGCTGAAATTCTCCCACCCGGTGAACAAATCAAGTATGGACTGTCGGTGGGTAGTATTTGCAAGCTGTATTTAGCAATAAAAGCTTGGCTAATGAAACTATGCATGGCGCCTGAATAAAATAACACTATAGCGGGATGCTGGTGGAGTTGGAACATACCCGCAAGGATTGGCTCTCCCTCCGGCACATCCTCTATGGCAAGTTGGTGGACGGTTCCAGGCCTAGGATTTTCCTGCCATGCAATAGTGGGGTTGCGGGGCTGATTCCTCCCAGGAAACTGCGGTGTCACTCCGCCGCCTTGCCTCTCAGGACAGTTGTTGGCGAAGTGTCCTGGGCGACCACATTTGTAGCATGTAGCTGCTAACAGGCTGGTGCTTGGGGGACAAAAGCCCGGAATGCGCTGCTGAGGTGCAAACGCATGCGGCATCGCCTGTTGCTGCTGTTGTTGCTGCGGAGGTGGTGCTGGTAGTGCCGGCCTGAATGCCAGTAGAGAATATGGCCAACTGCGGAATGGCATCGGCCTCTGTGGTGGCTGCCAGCGTGGACCCGATGGTGAGGGATTCACCATCCGCTATTTTTGAGAAGGACCACCTCCTTCTCTGCTTCTTTGCGGCGTGCTTCGCTTCCTCTCCGCCGTCGTTAACTCCTTGCTGGAGTCCTCCTGAACAATCGCAGCATCAATAATATCATTGAGGCTGCCGCGATTGAACATCGCCAGCTTGGCCTTCAGGAGCGGGTTAAGCCCCTGGTAAAAATGATCCCGCCGCTTCTCGTCGGTATCGGCGTGATAAGAAGCGTAGAGTGCAAGATCATTGAACGCCCTGGAGTATTCCAGCGCGTTCCTGCTTCCTTTCTGCAGGCGAAGGAACTCCTGCGTCTTCCTCTTCATAATACCCGGCGGTATGTGATAGGCCCTGAAGGCCGTCCGGAACTCCACCCAGGTCATAACTCGCTCGGTGAGTTGCGAGGCGCAGTAGTTCGCCCACCAAGCGCTCGCAGATCCATGAAGCTGATAGACCGCGAACTGAGCCTTGCACTGCTCACTCAGTTGGAGCAGCTCGAACTTCATCTCCATCGTTCGGAGCCAGTTGTCCGCATCGATGGGTTCATCCGCCCTTGATAATACTGGGGGATGAGTAGCCAGAAAGTCAGAGTAGGAGCTTTGTTGGCGCTCCTCGCGATCTTGACGCCTCTCCGGCAGAGACGTATTCGCAATAAGAGTCTGCAGCAACTCCGACTGCTGCTGATGAGAACCCGCCATCGCTGCAACGATGTCGGCCAATGTAACCATTGGCGGTGGTGGTGGCGGTTGTTGCTGTTGCTGTTTCTGCTGTTTCTGTCCTGAGGAATCCTAGGGAGACTGTTGGGAGGCCTCTCCCCCCTGACTGGAACCCCCAACTTCTGGGTTGGCACGAGTGCGAGTCATTCTGAAATTCAAAACAACAACGATCAGTACATGTCATACTTAAAAGTCCATATGAAACAGTAGGTATTGAAGTGACACATGAGTAACTTGCACAACATTCACATATATTGATAAAAGCATAAACTTTAGAGAAGATACATTGTTCTTGGGTCTCCGAGAAGTCGTTCTCATGTCATCACTACTATACACATACTACTGTCTATACGACATGTTACCGATTACAAAAGTTTTTCTTACACCACCCTCGCTGCCCTACTTGGCAACGGTAACCTACTACTCAGAGTAGAACTTGATTTCCTGCGGCTCGTCCTCCTCCGCTACCTCTGCTGGTGGCTCCGGGTCCATGACCTCCTCTTCCGGTTCAGGTTCCCCCATCGCTGTGATACCCAAAACCACGGGTACGGCACCTGCCATCGGTAGGCCCATTACCGGAGGTACGAGGTCCTGCAACGCATGCACCTCGTCCATGGCCTGGTTGTAGTCCTCTTCCCAGCCTTGACCCTCTTCAATAGTGTCATCACGCTCTTGAGTGAGGATCTCATTTTGCTGGGTCAAGGCTTCCACTTGCTGTTGCAAAGCCGTGATATCGACGCGGCTTTTCTTCTTCGCCTTCTTCAGACGATGCAACTGATTGTGTTGCTCATTCAGTCGCTTCATCTTCAGAAGGAGAACATTGCGGAGTGTGCTGGGAGCACTCTCGAAATGGTCTCCATGGCTGGTGCTCTCCATGAGCTTGACAGCAAGACAATCCGTATGAACAGCTTGGCTGTCCATCACGGCTTTTCCTGCCCTCATCTGGAGGCTGAGGTTTGCCTCCGTGGGGTTATACCTTGGGCAACCCGGATCTGTTGCCTCCACGTACCTTTCCCTCCACACATGACTAGCTCGTCCCTCCAACAGAACGAGCGCGTATGGAGTGCCCTCCATAGCTCTCACGTGTAGTTGGAAGAAACGCGACATGGTGTCGCGGGCTGCCACTTGCCACATTTCCTCCGGCTATCTACCTCTCACCGTTACGGTGAACGGTGCCCAACTGGGTGGCGTGGGTCCTGCAGGAACTTCGACATGGATCATCCATGTCTTGTTCCCCTCCTCGCCTTCTTCCTAGGAGAAGTACTGCAGCATCTCGATGTGCCTGAAATATTGAAGCATTTGCCTCAACACTTCCGGATAACCGCTGCGGTGAGAACAGTGGGATACCACCCACCCGTTCTCCAAATGTCTTTCTGATATCATATGTAGAAACTTATTTGAAAAATGTCAAATATTTATTTCAACAGTAAATCATTGAGTTACAACATAAAACATGTCTTTGAACTCATAAAACATGGAAACACAACTCAAACTTAGAGCAAATTTGATTGCTGGTCTGCTGCCCAAACTGACAGCCCTGACCAGTTTCCATTACAACCTGATTTAGACCATGCTAAAGGCAAAACTAGTTCTGGAGCACAACATAAAAGTTAAATATAACTTCAACAGCTTTCCATAAAGTATTTACATGGCCTAAGTTCTGTCCTGGTTCAAAAGTTATGAGATGTCAAATTTGACAGAATTTCTGCAGAAAATTGGACAGCACCTTCCTGCTTGAGGTACTGATTTGATCCAAGAATTCCAGTTACTCCTACACCAAATCTGACAAAACTTCCTGTTATAAAGTTGTAACCTATCTCATTAACTTTTCAGAACTACCTCATTTTCTATTTTTGGTTTTTTATGCAGGAAGTTGTGCTCAATTTACAGAGAGTTACAGAGAGTGTTTGCTCTGCCCTGTTTTCTGGACAGTTTCAACTCTACTGCATTTTTCGACTGGTTAACGGATTAAACACCTCTGGACATCAACAGAAAAGATGTAAATCTCTCCCAAAGCTTTCCATAAATGTATCATATGACCCCAACCTCGAAAGAACTCAACCTATAACCTCTGATTAACTTCAGCCATATTTCAGCTGAAAACAGAGGACTCTGTCCTTAGTATCCTATAAATTGAAAACTTGTTAACTTTGAACATCCTGATTAAGGGAAGGAGTTATATCAAAGTTTTAGTGCTATAGATTAAAACTTTCAAGTTTTAGAATGAAGTTTCTTATTTGGTGGGGTGTGAAATCGAAGCGTCACCAGTTCATGTCGGTACTACGTTCCTCACAAAGAAAAACCTATACCGGACTTAGCCGGCTTCGTTAGTTCAGTGGCACTATGCGTCTCTTGCACACGGATGCTACTCGTCTACCGATTCATGGTTAGAATACCTGCAAATAACTCACACAATCATCAGACTCAGCTGCACACCGAGTCCGGTCCCAATACAGCTCATACGCCCGTCTGTCATCACTCGCACGGGTGTTCTCAAGCCAAACATGCCTTGAGCTACGTGTTCACGTTACTGACCAGATGACGGGGTCTCCCAAACTTGCCCGTAGCACGCCAGGGAAAGGCGTTGCTCGAATACCCCAAACGACATGATGAGTCGTAGAGGATATTAAAGCGGGCCAGGTTACCTGCCACCCATGAGGCTCCATCCTTCAGCTTGTGCGCACTGATGGACATCGCTTACATGCACCCCCCAAGACATAGAACGTCCCGAGATGCACGATTTTCCAACATAAGCAAATAGGTTAGTATTGCCACTTTCTATACACTGATAACATCCTTATATGGTCTACTAACTGGTTCCTCACCGAGTTTTTTTTGAAAGGATGACCTTTTTAGTGCGTTAAACCTCAAGCGAGCTCTGATACCACGCTGACGCGGCTCCACCGCCTTGTCGAGCTAGGATCACGCTGAGGGGTGCTGCGTTGCACAGCACCGGATAACGCACATCAAAGATACAAAGCGGAAGCAAAGTTTTATTACAGAAACGAGTTTATGAACATTTGTACAACAAAATACGTTCAGCCTACACTCACGGGCATAGACTACGCACCGAGTTCATGTTCAGCCCGTGAACGTGTCCCGGCTAGCACAAACGCACACTAAAACAGCGGCGTGCACGACTCCCACTCGACGGGGTTTCCCTCCTGGGGTTCCATCTCCTCCTCGAGAGTCCCTTCCTCATAACACCCTGCAAACGCTTCAAATACAAGCAGTGAGCATGATGGCTCAGCAAGTCTGACCCATCTCTCCTATGCATGAAACTTCTACATTAGGGATTCAGGGTACATGAGGTAAATAAGTTGCAAAGGACTCGCCTAATTATTTGAACCTTACTTTCAAGTTTTAGCAACAGTTGTAGAGAACCTCACGCTAAGGCACATGAGAGAGCCGCAATCAAACAAGAAACACATTTCTCTCATGCACTTTACCCAAGGTTGAAAAGAACTTTAATTAACTCTAAACTACAGCAAGTCTTTAACAATCAAGATAAAGGTTTCAATCAGCAACTTTTACATGACTCTAGCCTGATCTATCTACGTCACGGTACAGTGAACAAGTGGTACTCACTGACCGCGAGGGACGGCGATTATAATCGATTTACACCTGCAGGGTTATCCGAATAACCCGTCAAGTACGCCCGTACTCGATGTTGCCTACAGCAACCATCACAGACATCGTACGCAACCACCTTTCACCCGTCAGCCAAATGTTGAACCGGTCCAATCGTCCCGAGCAAGAGGTCTCTGCGACGCATCCTCAGTGCCGCCAACCGATTTACACCTCAAGCTCTCAACCTACCCTCTGAACGACCAGCTATGCCTTAACACACAGCTACCCAAGTTACATCAGTTTCCCGGTTCCCATATATCCGGTAGGTGTTCGGTACTGTTCTAGCTTGTTCAACAGGCCCGCACACAGCTCGGTCCTCAATCTACACAAGCGGAGCTATGGCACCCAGGCCCCAACGTCCTGCTGCCTTTACTCTCCGCTCAGTCAAATTTTTCTTGTCATGTGTTTCATTTGCTACCTTTACCCGAGTAGTGTGCCTCTAGCCTATTCTCGCGAGCAGTTCAAACTACTCCACTTGTACCAAATCCTACACTAACTTATCATTGCAGTAGCTAATCCAGATTTATAAACCTAAGCCCAACCAGGGTTTTCTTGGCTATGCATTTGGGTTTTCAAACAAGAGTCTTATGTAAAGAATTAAAGTGGTTGCTCAAAGTAAGTTCTCAAAATAGTAAAATTTGTAAAAATGGTTAATGCAAACCGGAACTTGCCTTGCTGCTGTGGGTCGTAGGCTAGCTGCTCCCATGGAATGATGAAGTCTAAGACCTCAGGCTCCTCCTCAACCTTAGCGAATACATGAGATAACACATACATGTATCAATTTGGAATGCATTTAAATTGAAGTTAAACTTGTGAGAACTATAAGTCTTACTAGAGAGACCAAATGACTCTGAAATTTTTACTGTGGTTTGGATACAACCTAAACAGAGACTTGACCAAGTTTCATTGGCAGCGCAGCTTATTTGAGCTCTCCACAAATAATTGTATACTTGGCCTTAATTGGAGCTATTAGGATGTTCTAGGGATTTTCATGGAGCAAGCCATGACTTTCTGAAAACTAGATTTTCATAGGGTGGATCAAAATGGGCTCAAATGGATCTGAAATTTTTATGGTAGCTCAGGGATATTCTGATGAACATCCCGGCCAAATTTCAGAATTTTCCTCTAAAGGGTTCTCCAGTTAAAATTCTAAACAGTTTAAATTTTGAAGAATTAATTCTGTAGAAATAAGGATTTTCATAAAGGGAAACTTGATTTGTTGGAAATAACTCAGAGAGCTGAATCCAAAAAAATTTGGTTCACTCGATTTGGTGTTTCCTAGCCAAAGTTATGTGGGTTTGAAGTTTGAACTAAATCTGAAAATCATGGAAATGTTTAAACTCCTGCCGGTGGGTCCCACGACGCGGATCTTCTTCAACCTCGCGCCAACAGAGTCCCCCGGCGGCGCCCTCCGGCGAGCCTCGCCGGAACCGAGTTCCTGGCCACCCCTTGGTCCGAAACTCGCCGCCTCCCTGTTTCTGACCTCGTGAACTCATCTGTGGGCTCGCCGACCGCCGGCGATCACCGGAAACACGTGTGCACCGGTAACAGCGGAACCTAGGGTTCCGGCGAGGTCGGTCTCATACCACAGTGCACCAAATCAATCAGAAATTGCTCGGAGAGCATCAGTGGAGCACAAGGAACATGAAACAAGACCTTGTGGAAGCTAGAAACTCTGGCAACCATACTCTCGACGGTGAGCCGAGGTACTTTGCAATGGTGGCGAGGAAAACGGTCATACCATGACCGATCCGCAACGGTTTTCCTTGCTTCTTCCTCAAGCGTGTGCGCTAGCATGTATAGAACATACTTCCAGACAGACTCGACTAACAAGAGTGTGTGGAGTCTGAATTTTGATCTATGGTAAGCTCTGCCCATATGAACTAGCTTTCGGTATATTTGGAAATTCTCAACCTATGGTTGATCATATGCCAAACGGCTTCCGGTTTCACCTTCTACACGCCGTGATGCACCTTTCTTATGTAGAGAAGTGGATGTGAGGATGGCTGTGCCGAGCTGCCTGCGGGAGCCCCTAATGGCAGCAACGCTCGGGTCACCAGAAAAACGCTCGGCTAGCTCGACGGCGTCCGGTCACGGGACAACAAGACGTCGAGGATGTTGCTCACAAACCCACGACGCCGTTTTTATTCTGGGAAGGTTCTGTTTGCGATTCATCGGCCTGCTCATGAGCGGAACCGCGAGGGCGGCGCACTTTCGATTGAGCTCGGCATGAGAGAGGACAACCGCTCTGGGATTTTGGGTTGTGAGCAAACAGAGCACGTCGGAGAGGGATAAGACGCCGGGCAGCTGTTCTCCAGCGTGCAGAAACGCAGCAGGAGCTGGCGCCGATCGCCGCTCGGTGGCACGTTCGGCTGCAGCCCGAGAAACAGAGCACGGCGCCTCAGTCGGTTGAATTTGCTTGTGAGGCTGACAGGTGGGCCCCACTCCCCTTTTAACCTCTGAAATCAATTTTTCCTACTGATCTAAACAGTACAGACCCAAATAACCTCGGTGATTTGATCAAATTTCCAAATGGCTACTGAACTTTGAATAATTCAAAGTGGAATTTAATTTGATCAAATTTTCAGCAAATGTTTAGTTAAAATTCAAATTTTATTTGAATTTATCCAAGTAGCTTATGTCAAGATTAACTCCAAATGGAGTGAAAATTTGTGTGTCAGCTCACAAAAATGTGCTGATTGTGAATATGCCTCCCACTTTTGAATTCATGGGATAAAAGTAGTTTGAATTTGAATTTGAGTTCAAACTAGCCTCTTTCTAATTATACCCAAAAACACCTCAAAAAGGTTTTGGATTTGGGTGAATTTTTGCATAAGCATTCCTAGTAAGGTGTAGGAGTTTTTCATATGCTCAGCTCTTATATGATGCATGTGTGAACTACCACTTTTGCATTTTGTGAGTTTACCCTCTAATGATCATATTGATGGTGGTTACTTGCTCTTCAAGTGTGTTCATAACTTTTCCTCAAATGAGGTGTTTGTGGTGTAATGAACACTTTGGATGTGTGCAAAAACTTAGGCCCTTAGAGAACCAATGATCAAACTTGGGGAGAGAATTTGCCGATTCGGCCTTGATCGGTTCTTCATGTGCACCGGTGCCAAAACCTAAATTCCGGCGAGCCGGTGGTGAAAATAAGCAAGAGGGTTTCGGGAGAAGCAGCTACACCTTTTGGCGCACCATAGGGCGAAGTTTATGGCATCGGAGAGGCACTAAAGTGGCCGGATGACGTGGAACCGAGTAGGCGGCGGACCTCTGTTTTCTTCCGGCAAAGAAGGGCTCAGGCACGGCGGTAGAAGGTCGAGGACAAGCTGAGTATCGGTGAAAATCATCGAGGAGGTGCCGGCAGAGCCTTTGGGCGGCTCAGCTAGGCGTTCACGTCGCTGGAAGGTGATCGGTGATGTGAAACCCAGAGAAACAGTGTGTCTCGGGTGGTTTCGGTCGCGCGCTTGAGCGAGGAGCTTAGGAATGCTTCGGTTGGAGGCAGAGAAACAAAGTTTTCTTGTGCTGTTGCTTTAACAAGGGCTCACTGCGCACCAGTGGGGAGAAAATCGCAAGCAGCTCGGTGGAGCATCGGGCGGGGGATTCAGCCGGGAACTGGCGCGTGACCAACAGGAGGTAAAAATCAGTTGCGAGGACTCGCCTAATTAGTGGAATCTTACTTTCAGGTTTTAGCAGCAAATTGTGGAGAACCTTACGCTAAGGCACATGAGAGAGCCGCAATCAAACAAGAAACGCATTTCTCTCAGGTACTTTGCCCAAAGTTGAAAAGAACTTTAGTTAGCTCTAAACTACAGCAATCATTGACAATCAAAGTCCATTTTTCAATCAGCAACATTTTAACATGTAACTAGCCTGTTCTTTCTACGTCACGGTACAGTGAACAAGTGGTACTCACTGACCGCGAGGGACAGTGATTATAATCGATTTACACCTGCAGGGTTACACGAATAACCCGTCACGTACGCCCATACTCGATGTTGCCTACAGCAACCATCACGGACGTCCTACACAACCACCTTTCACCCGTTAGCCAAATGTTGAACCGGTCCAATCGTCCCGAGCAAAAGGTCTCTGCACGCGCATCTCAGTGCCGCCAGCAGATTTACACCTCGAGCTCTCAACCTACCCTCTGAACGATCAGCTATGCCTCAACACCCAGCTACCCGAGCTACATCGGTTTCCCGGTTCCCATATAGCCGGTAGGTCTTCGGTACTGTTCTAGCTTGTTCAACAGGCCCGCGCACGGCTCGGTCCTCAATCAACACAAGCGGGGCTATAGCACCCAGGCCCTAAAGTCCTGCTGCCCTTACTCCCCACTCGGTCTCATTTCGCCATGTGTTTCATGTGCTATCTCTACCCGAGTCGAGTGCCTCTAGCCTATCCTCGTGAGTAGTTCCAACTACTCGACTTGTACCGAATCCTACACTATCTTAGCATTGCAGTATCTAACGAGGTTTTCAATCCTAATCTCAACCCATGGCTTTCTTGGCTATGCAATTGGATTTTCCACCAAGACTCTAGTGCAAGAAATAATGATACTCAAGTAAGTACTCAAAACAGTAGAACTTTATAAAAAGGTGAATGCAAACCGGAGCTTGCCTTGCTGCTCTTGGTCGTAGTCTAGCTGCTCTTCCAGAGTAACAAAGTCTAGGACTTCCGGTTCCTCCTCGACCTTAGCGACTACATGAGGTAACAAGTACATATATTAATTTAAATGCATTTGAATTGAGTTTTAAACTTGTGAAGGCTATAAGTCCCACTAGACAGACTCAATGACTCTGAAATTTTTACTGTGGTTTGGATAAAACCTAAACAGAGATTGGCCAAGTTTTAGTTGCAGCAAAGCTCATTTGAGCCCCCACAAATAATTATGTACTTGACCATAATTGGAGCCTTTAGGCTGTTCTAGGGATTTTCATGGAGCAAGCCATGCCTTTCTGAAAACTAGATTTTCAGAGGGTTCTAATGGATTTGGTCTCACTTAATTTGAATGCTCCTAGCTAAAGATATGAGCTAGACAATTTAAGAAAAAAATCTGAAAATGTTTCTGAACATTTTCTATTTTCTCTGGAACAGTTTTATTAATCACACCATTAGGTGGATCAAATGAGCTCAAATGGATCTGAAATTTTTGTGCTAGTTCAGGGATATTTTGGTGAACATCCCAACAAAATTTCAGAATTTTCCTCCAAGGGATTCTCCAGTTAAATATTCAAACAGTTTAAATTTTGAAGAATTAATTCTGGAGAAATAAGGATTGTCATGAAGTGAAACTTGATTTGCTGGAAAGTACATAGAGAGCTTAATCCAACAAAATTTGGTTCACTCGACTTGGAGCTTCCTATCTAAAGTTATGTGAGTTTGAAGTTTGAACTAAAACTGAAAATTGAAGAAAACTTTAAACTTCTGCCCGTGGGCCCCACATACAGTGCTACGTCTTCCTCCTCACGCCAAATACTCGGTGGAGGCGGTCTCCAGCGAGACTCACCGGAATCAAGCTCCCGGCCAACCCCCGGCCCGAAACTCATCGCCTGCCCCTTTGCTGACCTCCTGAACTCGACTGTGGGCTCGCCGGCCGCGGGCGATGGCCAGAAACCCGTGCGCACCGGTGACCGCACCGGCTAGGGTTCCGGTGAGGTCGGTTTTTCTCTACCGTGCACCAAATCGACTGGAAATCGTTCGGAGAGCATCAGTGGAGCACGAGGAACACGAACCTGGGCTTTGTGGAAGCTAGCAACGCCGGCAACCATACCCTCGACGGTGAGCCAAGGTATTTTGCAACGGCGGCTAGGAAAACGGCCATAACACGGCCGATCCTCAATGGTTTTCCTTACTTCCTTCTCAAGCGTGTGCGCTAGTACGTGTGGAACCCACTGGACCATCGGCCTGACCAACCCTAGTGTGTGGAGTCCAAATTTCACTCGAAGGTGAGCTCGGCTCATATGAACTGGCTGGCAGTAAACTTGAAAATTCTCCTCCGATGGTTGATCAATTGCCGAATGGCTTTCGGCTACTCCATCTACATACAATGACGCACCTTTCTTGTGTAGACAAGTGGGCGTGACAACGGCTGCACCAAGCTGCCCACGAGAGCCCGAACTGCGGCGACGTTTGGTCCGCCGGAGAAGATGTCCGGTGTAGCTCGAGGGCGCCTGCTCACTGGCCAACACGGGGTCTAGGATGTTGCTCACGATCTCCCGTTGCCGTTTTGCTGCAGAGGAGGCTGATATTGCGAGTGATCGGCCTGATCACGTGCAGGATCGAGAGGGCGGCTGGTTGCGGTGGAGCTCTGTGTGGAAACCGACTGATCGCGCCGGGGCTCGGGAAGTATTTAACGGGAGCACGCCGGGGAGGGATAAGGAGTCCGGGCGGCTGGTCTCCAGCTCGGGGAACACAGCAGGAGCTGGCGCCTGCCGGCCCCTCGGTGGCGCGCTTGGGCTGCACCCGAGAACCGAGTGTTCTGTGTTTAAGTCGGTTTGATTTCATTCAGTGGCTGACATGTGGGTCCCACTTTCATTTTTAACCTCTAAACTTAACTCCATATCACTGTTGTAAACAGTAATCCCTAAAATACCCATGGTGATTTGAATTATTCACCCCTGAGCTATTTTGTAACACCCCAAAACCTGCTAAAGAGGGGAATTTAAAAATTTTTGGACGTATTGCATGTGGTGCAGAAATTCAAATTCAAACTGGAATTCAAATTCAAATCAAAACAGAAAAGTAAAGGAAAAAGAAAAAGAAAAACCCAACCGGCCAGTGGGCCGAAAAACATCAGCCGGCCCAATTTCCACCGCACCAGCCCCAAACCCGCGCCCCTCTCTTCCTCTCACTGACACGGGGGGCCTGCGTGTCATCTCCTACCTCCCGTGCGCCCCCAACGGCCGGACTCTTCCCTCGCGCCCGATCGCAACCGATCTCCGGAAACCCGCGGCCCCAGCCCGATTCCCGGTCCCGGACGACTCCAACTCGATGCCAACAGACCGCCGCCCTCCCTCGCCTATATAAACGCCGACAATCACCCTGTTTTTCCCACCCGATCGGCTGTTCTTCTCTGCGGTGAGAACTGAAGTTTCTACAACCGATATCTTTCGATCCTTGCTCAAATTCCATGATCTAACGTGCTGATCACGTTCCACCGCCGCCGGGGAGCCCTGCAGGTGAAGGAAACGAAGTGTCTTGCGCCCCAACGGCTCCCCGACGTGCACCAAAGATCGTCGCCGTTGAAGCTCGCCGCCGACCAACTTCCAGAACCTCCGAGTGCTGGAAAACCCCTCGGTGAGCATCCCCTACCCCTCCGCAGCCGATCCATGCAAAAAGATGCGAGTTCTAACGAGTAGCGGCAAAAGCCGAGGCTACGCCGGCGAGATCGCACCCCCCGCCGCCGCGCGCCGCCGCGCTCGCGGGCTGGCTCCGGCCAGGGCGACGTGGCCCCTTGAGGGCCCTCTATTTTAAATCGCACGGTAGAATTAAAACCCGCGCATACCGGTTTGGCGATCTAATCTGAGCCGTCTATTTTAAATCGGACGGTCCACATCAGCCCCGCGTTATAAAGGTCAGGATTCTTACGCGCTACCCCTTGGGGATCTCGGAAAACACGAGCTAGCCCTGGAAACTTCTGATCTAGCCCCTCGAACTTCAGAAATTCGTGTAAATTCATTGAAAAATCAGTTTTAGCCCCTGGACTTAATAAAAATTAGGAAAACCCCTCTGTTATGTGTAGTTAGACCCCTGGAAATTTATGAAATAGCAAATTAGACCCTGCAGTAGGGTGCATTTACCTTTTGACCCTATATGATATTAAATTCAGAAATTTGAATATGCAACTAGGATTTAAATTTAAAAGGTAAGGCAAACACATGTGCAAATTCAAATTTAAACTCTCCTAGCACATGGAAAACTTTAGAATGAGTTAAAAATAGATTTTAGGCTGAAATGAAATCTGTCTAATTGTTGTTCATATTTATTCGTTCTAGAAACACATTTTAGGCTAGGAAATAATTCTGAAAACTGATAAAATAAATTTAAATTAGTTCACATCAGAGGAGAAGTTCAAAAATATATTATTTAATATTTTAGATCAGAACCTATTCTGTTTAGATGATATGTTCTACTATTTAATATTTAAAACTCACTTTTAGGCAGAGAAAATAAATCTAAAAATATAGGAAAATAGGTATGCATAATTAGAAAATGATAAATGAGGACTCCAAATCCAAAAACTTCAGATTAGGATTTGGTAGAGGCTCTGAAAACCTATTTGAAATAGGAAATTATCTTTCATACACACTTGTGGCTAAAAAGTGTATTAATTAAATATAGAGAATTTGTTCAAATTGGAAATTCCTATATAGTGTACAAATGGAAATCTGACTACAAAAGTTAGAAATAACATATAAAAGTTTAAAAGTGTATGTAGGCATAAAATCAACACATCTAGGGTAACCACAACACTTAAACATGTGAATGATTTTCATATGTATGTGTGGTTTGCATCAGTGAAACTGTGGACTATGGCTTATGGATTGTTGTTTTCTTTTGCTATGTGTATTGGCATGAGTAGAACCTGCCCCAGAGCAAGTTCTCCCCTTCCAAGACCAAGACTTTCCATTCCCAGAGCAGCAGGAAGAAGGCAAGTGTCCTTGACCACTTTGATCCTATGCTAGGATGTGTAGATAGGATTATTTGCATTGTCAATTGAAATATGAAACCCATGCTAGGAAGTTTCCCTAGAATTGCATTATCTTGTTTCCTTGTAGATTAGGTTGGGATTCATTTTATCATATTATTTATTTACATGCTTATGCTTAGCCATGCTTAGAATGGGATAATTGGGATATGAGATCATGAATTTATTTACCTTACTCTTGAATGAGATATTATGAGTTATGTAGAGGTAGGGATCGAGGCAAGTTGGATGATTTGGTTGGTGCTGGGTGCACGAGACTCGGGTTTGTGTTTAGTGCTTGCCTGGATCCTAAGGACCGGTTCATGGAGCATGTAACCTGGCTTTACCGTGCCAACCACATGCTGAGATGGGTCAGCTTGGCCAATTAATTAGGTGTATCCCCGGCGTAGTATGGGTGTTTTGGATGGTGCGGGGAATAGGTGTCAGCTGGACTACCATATGAACCGCAAGGCTCAAGAGGGGGTCACTACAGCGGGGTTGGAGCCTCTTGTATGCTGTTAGGGGTGAAACCTCAGTGGGCCCATGCTCATCGGGAATCCCTTTGTAAAGGCTTCATAGTGATCTCCTGGCTACACACCTAGGAAGTGTGAATGTGGTTCGCGGCCACTGGCATAATAGAGGTTCTTTTAGTCCACCCGGCAACGGGGGATGGAATTCCTACATGTGGGTACAGTGGTGCAAACTCTGCAGAGTCAAAAATGTCATAACAACTGTGCTCACGGTCAAGAGCGGCGTGGACTTATTCATGATTAGAGGATGATGGATTGGGAAGTTGAGGATGTTGAGCGGGAAGCTTAACATTTGAGATGAGACTATGTTTACTTGATTTTGATGATGGGTTGGGAGATTGGGACTATTTAACCTGTGTAGTAATGTTGGTCCTTAATAAGCTAAGGTGATAGGTATTAATTGCGTAGTGCTTTAACCATGAGTTCAACCTCTCCTTGCTCTAGCCATGCATGACATAACATTCCCACACTTGCTGAGTACCCACGGTACTCAAACTTGCTTTTCTGTTGGTTTACATTGCTGCTCAGGTCAAGAGAATGATGTGGTGTTTAATGACCAAGACTTTGGTCCCGAGGAAGGATTTTAGGTTCACGGAGTCCCCCGGGCAACGCCTGTGATGGAGTCCACAAGATTTATATTTTCGCTGCTGTTTTATTTACATCTTATGAACTTATTATCGTCTATCGAGACGTATGCTATGTTAGACTTATTTATATTCGACACCTGGCTTGTAATAAATGATGCTTCACTATTTGTCATCACATGTATGAGAAAATGATCCTGGCATACATGTGATATTCACTCGGTTGTTCTTCGGAGAAACCGGGTGTGACAGAAGTGGTATCAGAGCCAAGGTTGCCCGTAGGAACGTGGACCTAGGTACAAATGGACGTATTTAAGGACCCTATTTTCTTAAAAACTATTTTACAAAGGTGTGGGTTGAAGGTGTTATTTAATGGGGCCACTTTATTCATTTTACACCAACTTTTATTCAAAATACAAATTTTGTTTAACTCTTATCTAACTTAATTTTTAAATGCTTTATGTTTTAGATGGTTCGCAACTCCGCCTATGTTGTAATGACATAGCCGGTCCCAAGCCCGGGTAAAGGAGGAGGGGGTTGTGATAGGCTTGGCGAGCCAACAACTTACACTTAGCCATTCTCATGGAAATGAAACCCAATAGAAATTCGTTGGGGCGTAACCCTCTTAGCGACGCGCCATATCGGAACCCGGGATTGGTGTTAAGTGGGCAAGGGCCGAGTCGCCACCGCCTTAGTGGCGCGCCATATCGGAACCCGGATATGGTGTTAAATGAGCAAGGGCCGGATCGCCACCACCTTAGTGGCGCGCTACATCATCGCCCGGATGTAGTGATAAGTGAGCAAGGGTCTTTGCATCTTACTCGACGGGTGCAAAGCGTAAGGAAGCTAGTCGAGGAACATAGATTTCGGGTGGGTAGTTGGAATGTAGGATCCTTGACGGGGAAGCTATGTGAGTTAGTAGATGTTGCCATTAGGAGACGAGTAAATATCCTTTGTGTACAAGAGACTAGATGGGCGGGTCAAAAGGCGAGAGAAGTCTATAATACCTGTTTCAAGCTTTGGTATTCTGGTTCGGCTGGGACTAGGAATGGCGTAGGTCTTCTAATAGATAAGAGTCTTAAGGATGGAGTAGTGGATGTTCGAAGATGAGGGGATAGGATCATCTTAATCAAGATAGTAATTGGGGACATTGTCTTGAACGTCATTAGTGCTTATGCCCCACAAGTTTGGCTCAACATGATTGCCAAGAGGCAATTTTGGGAGGACTTGGAGGATATGGTTAGTAGTGTATCGATAACCGAGAAACTCCTTATAGGGGGAGATCTCAATGGTCATGTGGGTGCAACTAATCTAGGATTTGAGGGAGTACATGGAGGTTTTGGATGCGGCGATAGAAATCAAGAGGGTAAGGACATCCTAGACTTTGCCGTAGCCTATGATCTGCTGATAGCTAACACCCTCTTTAGGAAGAGGCAATCTCACCTAGTGACCTTTAGTAGTGCCCAACACTCTAGCCAGATTGACTTTGTCGTCACTAGGAGAAAGGATAGACGGGAGTGTCTTGATTGTAAGGTGATCCCGGGGGAGTGTGTTGTGACACAACATAAGCTTGTGGTAGCTGACTTTCGCTTCCATACATGCTCTTTGCGGGACAAAGGTGTCAAAATCACAAGAACAAAGTGGTGGAAGTTGAAGGGAGAATCACAAGAATCCTTTAAAAATAGGGTGATCACAGAAGGACCCTGGGCAGAAAATGGAGATGCAGATAGTATGTGCATGAAGATGGCAACTTGCATTAGGAAGGTAGCTAGTGAGGTGTTCGGTGTGACAAAGGGAAAGAAAATTGTAGATAAAGACACTTGGTGGTGGAATGAGGATGTACAAAAGTCCATTAAGGAGAAGAAGGAGTGTTACAAGAGTTGGCATAATGATAGAAGCGCAAGCAACATGCTTAAGTACAAAGAGGCGAAGAAGAATGCAAAGCGGGCTGTGAGTAAGGCAAGAGGACAGGCCTATGATAAGTTATATGAGAGACTAGAGACAAAAGAAGGTGAAAAGGACATATACAAGGTAGCAAAAATCCGCGAGAGAAAGATGAGGGATCTCAATCAAGTTAAATGCATCAAAGATGAGACTGACCGCATTCTAGTGAAGGATGAAGAGATTAAGAATAGATGGCGTGATTACTTTAATGGGCTATTCAATGATGGGAATGGGAGCACTATGGTTGAGTTGGATGACTCCTTTGATGACTCCAACAAGCGGTTCGTGCGGAGGATACAAGAGTTTGAGGTTAAGGAGGCCTTAAAAAGGATGAAAGGAGGAAAGGCCCTCAGCCCTGACAATGTCCCTATTGAGGTATGGAGATGTCTTGGGGACGTGGCAATAGTATGGCTCACAAAGCTATTTAACCACATTTTTCGGTCAAACAAGATGCCTGAAGAATGGAGGAAAAGTATATTAGTACCTATCTTCAAAAATAAAGGAGATATTCAAAGTTGTACTAATTATCGAGGCATTAAGCTTATGAGTCATACTATGAAGCTTTGGGAGAGAGTGATTGAACACCGCCTGAGGAAAGTGACCAATGTCACTAAAAAACAGTTTGGTTTTATGCCTGGGAGGTCTACAATGGAGGCGATTTTCTTGCTTCGTCAGCTTATGGAGAGATATAGGGAGCAGAAGAAGGACTTGCATATAGTGTTCATCGACTTGGAGAAGGCGTACGACAAGATACCAAGGTCAGTCATGTGGTGGGCACTAGAGAAACATAAAGTGCCAACAAAGTACATTACCATTATCAAGGATATGTACAATAATGTTAGGACAAGTGTGCGCGTAAGTGATAGTGAGACTGATGCATTTCCTATCACGGTAGGACTACATCAAGGATCAGCTTTGAGCCCATACATCTTTTCCTTGGTGATGGATGAGGTGTCGAAGGATATACAAGGGGATATCCCTTGGTGCATGCTCTTTGCTGATGATGTAGTGCTGTTAGATGGAACTAGAGATGGTGTTGATAAGAAATTAGAGTTATGGAGACAAACCTTAGAGTCCAAGGGGTTTAGACTTAGTAGGACCAAAACCGAGTATATGAGGTGTGACTTTAGTGGTGTTGGTCGTGAAGAGGGAAATGTTAGTCTACAAGGACAAATAGTACCTAGAAGGGACTCTTTCCGATACTTAGGATCAATGTTACAAAGCAATGGCGATATTGATGAGGATGTTTGCCACAGGATCAAGGTAGGGTGGATGAAATGGCGACAAGCCTCTGGAATCCTATGTGATAGGAAAGTCCCACAAAAGCTAAAAGGAAAGTTCTATAGGACGGTGATCAGACCCGCGATGCTCTATGGGGCGGAATGTTGGCCAACTAAACGGCAACATGTCCAACAAATGAGTGTCGCAGAGATGCGCATGCTACGGTGGATGTGCGGGCACACGAGAAGAGACCGAATAAGGAATGAGGTGATTCGAGATAAGGTAGGGGTGGCGCCGATTGAAGAGAAGTTAGTCCAACATCGACTTAGGTGGTTTGGACATATCCAACGGAGACCTCCAGAAGCACCAGTTAATAGTGGGATTTTAAGAGGTAGAGAAAATATTAGGAGGGGTAGAGGACGACCAAGGTTGACCTGGGAGGAGGCGGTAAAACGAGATTTGAGAGATTGGAATGTATCCAGAGACTTAGCTCATGATAGGACCGCATGGAAAGTAGCAATCCATGTGCCAGAATCGTAGTCTTGTTTTTTTTCTTTTTTCTTTTCTCTTTTCTTTTTCCTTTTTTTCTTTTTTTTCTCTTTTCTTTTTTTTTCTTTTTTTTCTTTTTTTTTCTTTCTTTTTTTTCTTTTTTTCCCTTTTTTTATTTTTTCCTTGTTCTTATAACTCTTTCTCTCTTTTACTTCATTGATATTGGGTTTCATGTCTAGCCGACCCCAACAGGCTTGGGATAAAGGCTTGGTTGTTGTTGTTGTTGTTGTTGTTGTTGTTGTTGTTGTATGTTTTAGATGGTTCGCATGATCCGCACCGCCCGCAAGTCCACCGGTTCGCATGAGAGAGGAGAACCGTCCGGTGACGTACCACTGCTACGGATTGGCAGTAGGAGGCTTGTTGCGCCGCCTTCGGCGTATGCTCCACGCTGCCGGCAATACGGGCAAGCTAATCATACACTACAGCTCCACCCGGACCATCCGTGAGAAGCGGGAAGAATGGAGTTCAGAAATGAGGATTATCCATGAAAATCAGCTGCTCAAGATCCACCGCTCTCCAGCTTGTCGGGCGACACAGGTCGATGCTGAGAAGGATGTCACCTGGGAGGCCATCACCTGCCAGAGTCACATCAACCGTCGCCACCTGGACAGTACTGAGTACATGTATGTCCTCCAGCGTGAGAGTGGTACAGCGGAGTACAAGTACCCACCAGTGCCGCAGGGGACTTCCCATGAGCACATGGACCTGTGCTTGGAGGATGCTGCTATCCTCAACACTCGACTGCAGGAGTGTCAGCAGGAGCTTCAGGATGTTCGTGACACCCTGAAGGAGACTGAGGCATTGCTTCGAGCCAGCTTGAGGGCGAGAGAAATAGAAGATGGGAATAAACTGTGTGTCACCGTGAATGACACATGGACTCCTAACTCCCCAGACCGCCGGGCGAGCAGGCGTCGCCGCACTTCTCCACCAGCAGCTTCCCCACCCAAAGCGGAGTCAGAGGGCAGCCGCAATAATGAGGAAGATCCCGAGGAGCCAGCTCAGTGATACGAGTCGTGTAGAGTCCTTTCCCTATGTCCAGCAGGTTATCGAGTAGTCGAGTCAATACCGTAGTTAATTGTGTGTTAATGTTTGGTGTGTGACGTGAGTTGTGGAAGCCATTGGCCTTTGTCCACAACCTCGTCTTTAGGTTGCTTTGCTTTGATGTGTGAACCCCTATGAATTAAGAGTGCATTTATTTTGGCGTGAGACGTGAAACCCTCAGAAAATGTTAACATAATGAGGCCTCAAATGTTTATGTTTAAAACAAGCAAATTGGGAAGTTAATATGTAATGCTTTAAATTAACGTTTGGTTGATCATTATAGATGGCCGGAAGAGGAAAGCGTCGTGGTGCCAACCCCGCCAACAACAACGATGAGGCCGACAACCCTCATCTTTCTAGGGGACAAGACAGGGGTGGTCGCCGTGAAGGAGCTGATCCTATCCACCAGATGCTCGAAAATCAGAATCAGCTCATCCAGAGTCTAACTCAAGTGGTGGCCAACTTGCACCAAGCTCCACCCCCACCAGCTGCACCACGCCAACCACGGTTGAGTGAGTTTCTGTGAACTCAACCTCCAAAGTTTGCAAGTGCTGCTGAACATCTGGAGGCAGATGACTGGCTAAAGACCATTGAGAGCAAGATGAGGATCATACAATGCCAAAGGTATGAGAGGGTGCTGTTTGCCTCTCACCAATTGCATGGACCTACTGCTGATTGGTGGACCGCTTACGTGGCAGCCCATCATGACCCCGAAAACATCACTTGGGAAGAGTTCAAGCGCAGTTTCCACAACCATTACATACCAAGGGGTGAACTAGAAAACAAGAGAAAGGAGTTCTTGGGACTGCAGCAAGGAAACATGACTGTGAGGGAATACCTCACTAAATTCACCCACCTATCCCGTTATGCACCACGGGAAATCGAAACTGATGAGCAGAAACAGGACTGCTTTGTGGAAGGACTTACTGCAGAAATGCAGTGTGCAATGTCCTCCAACGAGTATGAAAGCTTCCAAAAGATGGTAGACAGAGCATTTGTTATGGAGAGGAAGCTGAAGGCCCTGGAAAATGAAAACAAGAGGAAGGCGGGATGGTCACACCAAGCCTCGGGTAGCAACACACGCCCACGACTGATGCAGCCACCCGCAGGGCAGACGAGCCGTGTTGTGGTACCCTACTCAGCACCCAGAGGGTACAACCCGAATTTCAGGCCTCCATCAGCACCGGCACAGCCGCAGCGTCAGTTTGTACAGCAGCCTCGTCCCACATATCAACCTCGACCAGCAGTGCAAGGACCACAGAATCAGCCCCAAGACAACAAAGGCCAGGCACCTAAGGTTGGGGTGCAATGCTTCAACTGTGGTGAAGTGAGGCACTACGCCTATAAGTGCCCAAAGAAGAAGCCCATGCCGCCACCACAGCAGAATGTGATGCGAGGACGGGTGAACCACGTGACCATGGAGGAAGCGCAAGAGGCACCTAACGTGGTAATTGGTAAGTTTCCTGCCAATTTAAACATTGCAACCCTGTTGTTTGATTCTGGTGCTACCCACTCGTTCATTGCTCAAGGGTTTGTTAAGAGGCATGATCTAGCAACAACACAAATGAACCATATGCTAGCAGTGAACTCTCCAGGGGGAGAAATAAGGACAAGACAAGTGTGTCCCAAGGTGAATCTAGACATTAATTGGGTAGTATTTACTGCAAACCTCATAGTGATAGGCTCACAAGGGATAGACATTATTTTGGGTATGGATTGGTTGACCAAACACAAGGGAATCATCCATTGTTCGACAAGGATGGTGGAACTAACTCACCCTAGTGGCACAAGAGTGAAGTTCATAACTGCACAAGAAGCTAGGAGGGACCTTAAACTCAATCAAGTCAAAGTTTGAATTTGCTACACTTAGCTCATGTCAAGATCAACTCCAAATGGAGTGAAAATTGGTGTGTGAGCTCAAAAAAATGTTCTGAGTAAGGATATGCCTCCCACATTTGAATTCATGGGATAAAAACAGTTTGAATTTGAATTTGAGTTCAAACTACCCTCTTTCTAGCTATACCCAAAAGTACCTCAAAAAGGTTTTGAATTTGGGTGAAACTTGGCATGGACATTCCTAGCAAGGTGTAGGAGTTTTCATATGTCCAGCCACTAGATGATGCATGTGGGAAATACCACTTTTGCATTTTGTGAGTATATTCTCTATTGAGCATGTTGATAATGGTTACTTGCTCTTCAATTGTGTTCATCACTTTCTTCAAATGAGGTGTGTTGTGTGGTGATGAACATTTTAAACATGTGTCAAAAACTGAGGCCTTTACATCCCCCCCCCCTTAAAAGAATCTCGTCCCGAGATTATAAGGTGAAAATGAGAGAGAGGACGGTGGAAAATTACCGGATATGCGACGTGAAAAAGTTGGGGTAGTTAGCGCGAAGAAATCCTTTGCTCTCCCATGTCGCTTCGTCCATGGAGTGATTACTCCATAGAACTTTGTAGAATCACAACGTACGGTTGCGTGTGGTTCGGGCCTTCTCATCAATAACCTGAACCGGTTCCTCCCGATAGGTGAGATCCGGTTTCAGTTCTTCTATGTCCTCCAGCTGAATGGTAGTTGATAGCTTGAGACACTTCCTCAGCTGGGAAATATGAAAGACGTCGTGCACACCGGAATGTGCTTCTGGTAATTTCAGCCGGTATGCCAATGATCCACATCTTTCGGTAATCTGAAATGGACCGATGAATCGGGGTGCCAACTTTCCTCTAACCCTAAATCGGTTTACGCCCTTCATTGGAGACACACGTAGGTATACGTGATCCCCGACTTCAAACTGCAATGGGCGTCTTCTCCGGTCCGCATACTGTTTCTAACGGGATTGGGCGGCTTTTAGGTTCGCTTGAATCAGCCGAACCATTTCCTCCGCGTTATTGACAAGGTCAATCCCGAAGGTAACCCTTTTGCCAGACTCGCACCAATTCAATGGTGTGCGGCATTTTCTCCCGTATAGCGCCTCATAAGGCGCCATATTCATGCTGGCTTGCTACCCATTGTTGTACGAGAACTCGGCTAACGGTAAGTGATCATCCCAATTCTTGCCGTGGTTGATAGCACAAGCTCGTAGCATGTCCTATAGAATCTGATTTACCCGCTCGGTTTGCCCATCCGTCTGCGGGTGGTATGCTGAACCACGGATCAGCTTCGTCCCCAATGTAGCGTGTAGCTGCTCCCAAAAACGGGACACAAATAAAGTGCCCCGGTCCGATATGATGGTACGGGGTACGCCGTACAAGCATAGGATCCGTGAGATGTACAGTTCAGCGTACTTCTTGGCGTTGTAGTTGGTGTTGACAGGGATGAAATGGGCAACTTTGGTGAGCCGGTCAACGATCACCCACACAGAATCATGTTTCTGAAAGGTGGTGGGTAAACCGACGATGAAATCCATGCTCACATCCTCCCACTTCCAGGCAGGAACGCCCAGTGGTTGTAGCAGTCCCGGTTTCCACATATGATCTGCCTTCACCATTCGACATGTATCACACTCGAACACGTATTTTGCGATATCCCGCTTCATCCGTGTCCACCAAAACCTGCTTCTGAGTTCTTGATACATTTTGTTGTTGCCGGGGTGAATAGAAAATTTTGATAAGTGAGCCTCATCAAAAATTTTCTTCCGTAACTCCGGGTTACAGGGTACGACGATCCGGTCCTTGAACCATAGGACGCCGTCTCCGTCCTTCCGGAAACATTTCAGCTCCCCACTGTCTACACGTCTCCGCAAATGCGACAGGCCCTTGTCATGTTTCGGAGCTGCCGCTATCTCTTCACGGATGGTAGGGATTAAAGCTGAGACGGCCCCACAGGACCTCGTCGGGTGGTGCCGTGTTATGCGGCACCCAACAGCACACGGGTTGATGAACATACATCATATTACATAAATAGTTTGCGGAAGCATACAAGATTGTTTTACAAATAAGTATATCAGAGTAAACTACAGCGGAAGACTATCACTGTCACGACTCATATCTAAACTAGCAACAAAGAAACGGTCCAGCCCGCGGACGTTTCTTACTAGCAACACGAAGACAATCTGCAGCGGCGAGGATGCTCTTAGAGTAAGCACTCGGAGGTTCCCGAGTCTCATCGGCACCCCTTCTCATAATCAGCGAGTCAATTACCTGCAAAACAACTCGGATAGCATCCGTGAGCATAACGCTCAGCAAGACTTAACCGTCACCCTAAACATGAAACTCTAAGTGAGGTTATGAACCTAACATAGGATGGCATAAGCATAATTAACTCGCCTAAAAGTGAATCCTTACTTTTAGGTATTAATTGCAGCATTTTAAGTAACCCTGGGCACGCTACTCGGGAGTCCACAATCAAACAAGAAACGCTTTCCCCCGATGTAAATTGCTCACGGCATAAAAGAATCGAGTTTGCACTAGCCTATTCATCGAGATCCAATACAACACTAGTATAATACTTCACATCAATATGATTAGTTCCTTTCTCATGCAATTTCTTACTACGTCACGACTGTGAGAACAAGTATGCTCGGTCCATTCCGCTAGCGACGGTGATTCGAATCAATAACACCCGGACTACACGACACGTACGCCCGTACTCGACGTTGCCTACAACAACCATCACTGACGTCGTACGTGGCAGCCTTTCCCCCGTTTCATCCCCGCTGAATCGATCAAGTCGCCCCGTACAGTAGCTACTCTCATGGTGCACCTTCCGACGTGAGATGTCATGAGAATATTCCCCACATACTGCACACCGGCCGTCCGCCTGAGGCGACCCGAAAAGTCCCAACGACAGCTTCCCGAGGTACATCGGTTTACTGGATCCCATATAGCCAGCATGAGTCCGGTACACAACTCAAACTTGTTCAACAGGGCCGCATACGGATCGGTCCTTTACCGACACGGATAGGTCTACAGCACCCAGGCCCCTATGTCCTGCTGCTCCTACAACCTTCCGGTCTCAACTTTAACTTGCTAATTCAATTACGAACCAATCCCGTATGCCCCTGTTGTTCCTAAATCTGCGAGTAGCATCTCACCACTCGACTTCTACCGAACCGTACTTAAGCATGGCAGTTCTACACGATGAAAGACACCTACCCAATACTCCATGGGTCATTTGGCTATGCAAGAGGAGTATCAAACACTAGACCTAATGCACAGTTCAAATCTTAACCAAAGGTGAACACAAAATAAAAACTTAATAGCTGTTAAATGCAAACCGGAGCTTGCCTGTTTTGCAGGGTAGTCGTATATAACCAGTTAGTGTCCTTGCAGATCCACCCTTGACTCTCTGGAGCTTGATCCACTTCGATGGATCACTCCTTTGAGTCCCCTTCGTTGTGGTTCCTATTGAGATGCATATGCACATATTTTATAGAATGTAATGGAAAGAAGTTATAGAATTAATCTCTTAGTAACAGAGGTTGTGTGGAAAAGCCAAGCATGGCTTGGTTTGCCTCTGTTGTGCAAAGAACAGAAATAAACTAATTTGTCATAAAGGCTTTAACTATACACTAATCATGTTCCGTAATGAACATAATAGATAAGCTGAAAGGATTTGAGTGCAACTGAAGAACAAGAACTCCAATGGCCTCAAAACTTTTACAGCGGTTTCTATACTACCTAAGGATTTAGCTTGCCAAATTGCAGCTAATGTGGAGTCATATTGTGTCCTCCCCATAATTCTCACAACATCTCTTATGTATTCCCACATATACACAAGTATGGAGAACAAGAACAGGGAGTTCCAGGACTCATCTTGGGCTGATAATTTACATCTGAGTTCTCGATCACATGAGAGTCATCTGGTCCAAAATTCAGCCCTTTTACTTGGGTAGTTCTCCCAGATCAATTCTTTAAGCATTTGTACTCAATAGAATTAATTCTGTAGTAATGTGCATTTTCATGCCCAACTAATTGAACTACAATTCCAAGTATGTCTCAGAGAGATTGACTAAATTTTCCTAGGATTTTTGGGGCTATTTTGGATGGCTCAGAACAGATTTTTTTTAAAGTGGGAAACATTTTCTGAAAATGTTTCTGGACTCTTATGAACACAGCAGATTGCATTTAGCAAATTCCTACTCCAATGATCTTCAAATGAGCTGAAAATTTGCTAGTAGGTCAATACTATGCTAAATAATATTCTGGCAAAATTTGGGTATTTTTGGATAACCCAAACTCCCTCAATAATTCTTTTTCAGAAAATTTTCAATGAATTTTCCATAATATAATACTGACTTTCATACAAAGATGAGTTTATATTTGGATAAAACTCAGAGAGATGAATCCAACCCAATTGGAATCACTCAAATTGGAGTTTTCCACAGGAAGATATGAATTTCTAAAGATTTAGCTAAGTCTGGAATTATTCTCCTATTGAAAATCCCACTGGGACCGCTTATTTGAATTCCAGCCAATCAGAACTGGGCCACACCGGGGCCACGGGGTTTTTCGCGCCAGCACACGGGATCCCAGCCACACCCGATCCCGGGTTTAAAAATTGAGCTGCTGACAGGCGGGGCCCACGCTTCGTCTTCTACCTCCGGCTCCCTCTCTCGCACCCGAGCGCTCCCCCTCGCCGGAGTAACCGGAAGTCAACCGGACCGGCCTTCCCGGCAACCGCCGGAGCTACAACTCGCCGCCAGGGGGTTTAGGGCCTCGAGGAACAGGGCTGTGGGGTTTTCTAGGGCCGCCGACGACCGGAACATGGCCGGCGACGTGTAATTGTCTCTGTGGAAGTCCGGCAGCGTCGCCCGGGGTCTCCAGCCCTCAAAAGCTTGTGCCAACGAGCCCTACAGCACCAGCGTACCTCTAGGAGGATCGACACGACCTTAAAATGGCTCGGGGGCGGCTGTAAATAGGTTGTCACCGTGCGACCGAATGGGTCCGCCATGAACACCTCTAGTCGAGCTCGAATTCCGTCGTGCTGAGGTGTTTTCATGCGCTGGATCCTAAAGGAGAAATGACCGCCGGCTAATCCAGCGTCTATGTGGCAAATTTGATGAGCTAAGAATGAATAGAAGTGGAGAATTTTGGATTTCCATACCGGATGCTCGGTTTGACGTCGCCGGAACAAAACTTTGAAATTCGCCGGCGATGATTTACGGTATGGCCTGAGCTTGGGCTGAGAGCAGCACCGCACCCGTGCGCATCCGTAGGTGTGATCGCTCGGCCGTGAAACCCATTGTGGAGGGCTGTCCACGAGCGCCCGATCACTTTCTCGGCTTAGGTCGCCGCGGCGGCGGTCGTTCTCGGGCACCGGACATGAACACCCGCTAGACATGCCGGTAATTCCAGCCGGTAGGCTACGGTTCCGCACTTCTCCGTGATAGCAAAAGGACCAATAAAACGGGGAGCGAGCTTCCCCTTTACACCGAACCGGTGAATTCCCTTCATCGGGGATACACGCAGATAAACGTGTTCTCCGACGTCAAAATGTAATGGCCTACGTCAAAAGTTCTCTTGTATCAACCGAACTCGGTCTTCGGCTTCGTTGACAAGATCAATCCCAAACAGAACCCTTTCGCTGGACTCACACCAATTCAGTGGTGTGCGACACTTCCGGCCGTAGAGAGCTTCATACGGTGCCATTTTAATACTCGCTTGATAACCGTTGTTGTATGAAAACTCCGCCAGCGGTAGGTGATCGTCCCAATTCCTACCATGGTGGATGGCACACGCTCTCAACATGTCCTCAAGTACTTGATTCACCCTCTCAGTTTGTCCATCGGTTTGAGGGTGATATGCGGAGCTCCTAATCAGCTTGGTGCCCAACGAGGCGTGCAGCTGCTTCCAAAAACGAGCAACAAACACCGCACCTCGATCTGAAATGATGGTCTTTGGGACACCATGTGAGCATATAATTCTGGAGATGAATAACTCCGCATATTGCCTTGCTCGATAATGAGTGTTCACCGGTATGAAATGAGCTGACTTCGTCAACCGGTCAACGATCACCCATATCGAGTCATGCTTCCGGGATGTGAGCGGTAATCCGACGATGAAATCCATACTCACATCCTCCCACTTCCATGCCGGTATCTTCAAAGGTTGTAGCGGTCCGGCTTTCCGCATATGATCAGCCTTGACCCGTCTACACGTATCGCATTCGGATACGTATTTAGCAATCTCCCTCTTCATCCTAGTCCACCAAAATTTCTGTTTCAAATCTTGGTACATCTTGTTACTTCCGGGATGAATGGAAAACTTCGACAGGTGGGCTTCATCCAATATTTTCTTCCGGAGTTTCATATTACGCGGTACCACTATACGGTCGTTGAACCATATTGTACCGTTCTCATCCTTCCGGAAACATTTCACCTCTCCGTTGTCTAGTATTCTCCGTATGTGAGACATACCTCTGTCTCTTCTTTGAGCCTCAACAATCTCTTCACGGATTGTTGGAATGAGCGCGAGATTATAAAGCGCGCCATATGGAATGACACGGAGGCTTTGTACTTCGTCTTCTAACTCAGCAGCCGCTAAGTTGTGAACGTGGGCCTTCCGACTCAGCGCGTCGGCAACCACGTTTGCTTTTCCTGGATGATAGTGGATCTCAATTTCATAATCTTTGATGAGCTCCAACCATCTCCGTTGTCTCATATTTAGCTCCTTCTGCGTGAAGATATACTTCAGGCTTTTGTGGTCGGTGTAGAGGTGAACAAGATTACCCAGTAGGTAATGCCTCCACATCTTTAATGCCAACACCACAGCAGCAAGCTCAAGATCGTGAGTTGGATAATGCTGCTGGTGGTTTCGCAGTTGACGAGACCCATAGGCGACTACACGCCCTTCTTGCATCAGAACGCAGCCGAGACCGATGCCGGATGCATCACAGTATACATCAAATGGCTTCGTCGTGTCCGGCTGAGCAAGAACTGGAGACGTTGTGAGATGTTTCACCAAAGTTTTGAATGCGGCTTCACATGCTGCATTCCACATGTATTTAGTGCCCTTCTTCAGTAGCTCTGTCATTGGTTTAGCAATCTTTGAGAAGCTTGGAATAAACCTCCGATAATACCCTGCTAAACCTAGGAAACTTCGGACCTCGTGGACTGATTTGGGAGATTCCCACTTCAGCACTTGTTCAATCTTGCTGGGGTCCACGGCGATAACTTCTGCTGAAATAATATGGCCTAGGAAAGGAACTTGATCAATCCAGAACTCGCACTTGCTGAACTTGGCATACAATTTGTGCTCCCGTAACCGTTGTAGCACAATACGCAGATGTTCAGCGTGCTCTTCTTCCGATTTGGAGTAAACCAATATGTCGTCGATGAATACCATGATGAACTTGTCTAACTCCGGCATGAACACAGAATTCATCAAGTACATGAAGTGTGCCAGAGCGTTGGTTAATCCAAATGACATGACGAGGTACTCGTAGAGTCCGTATCTCGTCGAGAAAGCTGTCTTCGGTATGTCCTCCGGTCGGATCTTGATTTGATGATAGCCCGACCGAAGATCCATCTTCGAAAATACCTTTGCACCCAAAAGTTGATCAAACAGGATGTCAATGCGGGGCAACGGATACTTGTTCTTTATTGTGACAGCATTAAGAGGACGGTAATCGACACATAGCCGTAGTGTTTCGTCCTTCTTCTTAACGAACAGCGCTGAGCAACCCCAAGGTGAAGAACTTGGTCGTATGAAACCCTTGCTCATGAGTTCATTCAGTTGCTCTTTCAACTCCGCTAGCTCGTTAGGTGCCATCTTGTACGGCCTTCGTGAAATAGGCGTCGTTCCCGGCGCCAGTTCAATTTTGAACTCGACGTCCCGTTCGGGCGGCATGCCCGGTAAGTCATCGGGAAAAACGTCGGGATAATCATGTACCACCGGAATATCTTCAAGCTTCAGCGCTTCCGTGTGGTAGGCCTCTACCATATCTGGATCTTCGCTGTCTAAAAACAGCGTGTGCTGTCCGTGAATCGGCGAGTCAATCTGGATAGTCCGGTTACCGATATTGAGAACGGCACCGTGACGATTTAATCAAGACATCCCCAATATAATGTCTATCTTCTGCCTATCCAACATAATCAGGGATGTTGGGTATATTTTTCCGCCCAAACACAAAGCTGCTCGGGACACAATCTGATTGGCAGAGATATTTCCTCCCGGTGAACGTATAAGAAAACTCGTCGTGGGAGTATTGGTGGATAATTGGTGCTGATCCACGCACGTTTTGCTGATAAAATTATGGGTTGCACCGGAATCAAAAAGTATGAGCACGGGCACGTCTTTGAGAGTGAACATGCCCGCTAACACCGGCGCTCCCTCCGGGACATCCTCAATAGCAAGATGTTGCACACTCCCGGATTGCAATGCTGTTATGTTGACTTGAGCAGGTGGTGGCATACCACCTGACGATGATGGCTGTCTGGTGTTCACCAACTTCTCCCGGCATTCCTGCCTAAAATGCCCAGAACGGTGGCAATAAGAACACGGAGGTTTCCCCGGTCCTTCGTTGACTTGTGGTTGAGAAGTTGAGGCACTTGGCTGCAGCAATGATGCAACAGATGTCATTCGTTGCTGAGGCAAAGGCGTTGCTTCAAGATATGATTCTTGAGCAGGAAATCTGTACGGAGTTGATCTCCTTGGTGCTTGCCATATCTCATCGGATGGTGTGTGATACACCACATGGTATTTACGAGGAACGATTGGTGTGTCTTCTTGCACATCCTCTCGGTCCCTCTTCTCTGCTTGACACTCAAGTGTCGCTTGTTCTTGCAGTAGAGCAGCACTGATCAACTCGGTGTAACTGCCTTGATTGAACAAAGCTAACTTCTCTTTTAGTATGGCACTCAAGCCATAGAAAAAGTAGTCACACATTGCAGCTTCGCTCGTCGCATAAGCAGGAGCATATTGTGCCAGAAGGTTGAATCGTCTGACATAATCGAGGACACTCATGTTCCCCTGCTTCAAGTTTCCGAATTCTTGCTGCTGGGCCTTGATAAAACCCATAGGAATGTGACGAGCCCGGAATGCTTCACGAAATTCCGTCCATTCCACTTGATAGCCTTCCGGAACGGTGGCGAGATACGCAAACCACCAATTTCCGGCGGCTCCATGGAGCTGTTGAGCTGCAAATGATGTCTTCTGATACTCGTCGCACTCAAACACTCCAAACTTGGACTCCATAACTCGAAGCCACTGATCAGCTTCCACTGGTTCATGGGCTTCCGTGAAGATTGGCGGTTGTGTCGCCAAGAAATCCAAGTAGGCGTTCCGAGGTGGAACGTCCTGTTGTGCACGCTGGAGTAAGCCCTGTTGTACCAAGGCTTGGAGTAGTCTTGTGTTCTCTTGACTTGACTCGACCATCTGAGCCATGACATCCGCCCATACCGTTGATGGCGGTGCCCGTGGTGGAGTCGAGTCATCATCGTCTTGACGAGAACTATCAACCCTACTCGGAGAATGAGTACGCACCATACTGCACAAAGATAATTTTTGAGGGGAGTCAAAACATGATCTCAGCAGTATATGAAAGTATGTAAAACATGAACATGCTAAAACTTTATGAAAGCATAACAAAATTTCATGTTTACACATCTTACTAAAGCCAACATATTCAGTCCCTCATTCTGTACAGAACAGACCTTTATGTACTTAACCCAGAATTTGATCCATTCATTAGAATTTTCATAACTCAAGTTGAATACCAAAGTTAAAGTTAACTTCAGTATATTTTCAATGAGTACTCATATGCCCCTAGATCATTTCTGGAACAAAAGTTAGGATTGTTCAAAGTTGACAGAATTTCTGGCTAAAATTTGCCAGAACCTCCTTTGTATGTGGCTATTTTCACCACAGTTTTACATACAAATGGGGTAAAATTATGAACAAACTATGAACTACAAAATCGTTGCAAATTTCATAAACTTTCCAACGGTATATTATCTGACCCCTAGAGATTTTTCTACAGAATGTTATGGCCAATTTACAGAAACATCCAGAGAAGTTTGCAGCTGCTCTGTTTTCTGAACAGTTTGCATCCATCTGGACATTCAACCAAGTTTGTGTAGTATTTGGCTCTGGAGTTCTACAGAAAAGTTGTAGAGCACTTAATAACCTTTCCAGAACTGTATCAAACACCTCCATTGGGTCAAGCTAATCAGAGTTACGCTCTGTTAAAGACCAGAAAAATTTCTGTCTGAACAGAGCACTCTGTCTTTGAGATTAAAAGAAGTCTAACAAGTCTCTTCTTTGAAACTTAGTTCAAATGAAGAGCTAAGTAACTAATATGTGCTTTATCACATCCATTTTTAGTTTGGAAGTTAGTCATGAATGATTTCTTCATAGGTAAGAATACTATCCAGTGTAGTACGGTGACGATGCACCGTAAGACATATGACGGTACTACGTTGCCTCACCAATGAAAAACCTAACCGGATTACACCGGCATACACGTATCATTAGGTGGCACTAAAATGGTCACTCGCAAACGTGTTCTACACGCACTAAGGTTTTTCGTGGTTAGCACCTACATAAGCCACACTCAATCATCAGGTCCGGCTGCACACCGAACCCGGTATCCATAACAGTTTGTACACCCGGCCGTCATCACTCGCCCAGGTGTTCTCAAGCCAAACACGCCTTGAGCTACGTGTTCACGTTACTGACCACGTGACGGGGTCTCCCAAATTGCACCACGCACGCCAGGGAAGACGTTGCTCGAATACCCCAAACGACATGAAGAGTCGTAGAGGATACTAAAGCGGGTCGGGTTACCTGCCACCCGTGGGGCTCCACCCTTCAGCTTGTGCGCACTGGTGGACAGCGCATACGTGCACCCCCCAAGACATGAACCGTCCCGAGATGCACGATTTTCCGACATAACAAATAAGTTAGGTTGCCACCTTCATAATATGCTAATAGTAGTCCTTATGTGGGCCTAGTACCGTTATCTCACCGTATCCTAAGTTTTTGACATGATATGATGCTCAATCCGTGCTCTGTTCCCAACGCAGCTCTGATACCACGCTGAGACGGCCCCACAGGACCTCGTCGGGTGGTGCCGTGTTATGCGGCACCCAACAGCACACGGGTTGATGAACATACATCATATTACATAAATAGTTTGCGGAAGCATACAAGATTGTTTTACAAATAAGTATATCAGAGTAAACTACAGCGGAAGACTATCACTCTCACGACTCATATCTAAACTAGCAACAAAGAAACGGTCCAGCCCGCGGACGTTTCTTACTAGCAACACGAAGACAATCTGCAGCGGCGAGGATGCTCTTAGAGTAAGCACTCGGAGGTTCCCGAGTCTCATCGGCACCCCTTCTCATAATCAGCGAGTCAATTACCTGCAAAACAACTCGGATAGCATCCGTGAGCATAACGCTCAGCAAGACTTAACCGTCACCCTAAACATGAAACTCTAAGTGAGGTTATGAACCTAACATAGGATGGCATAAGCATAATTAACTCGCCTAAAAGTGAATCCTTACTTTCAGGTATTAATTGCAGCATTTTAAGTAACCCTGGGCACGCTACATCGGGAGTCCACAATCAAACAAGAAACGCTTTCCCCTGATGTAAATTGCTCACGGCATAAAAGAATCGAGTTTGCACTAGCCTATTCATCGAGATCCAATACAACACTAGTATAATACTTCACATCAATATGATTAGTTCCTTTCTCATGCAAGTTCTTACTACGTCACAACTGTGAGAACAAGTATGCTCGGTCCATTCCGCGAGCGACGGTGATTCGAATCAATAACACCCGGACTACACGACACGTACGCCCGTACTCGACGTTGCCTACAACAACCATCACTGACGTCGTACGTGGCAGCCTTTCCCCCGTTTCACCCCCGCTGAATCGATCAAGTCGCCCCGTACAGTAGCTACTCTCATGGTGCACCTTCCGACGTGAGATGTCATGAGAATATTCCCCACATACTGCACACCGGCCGTCCGCCTGAGGCGACCCGAAAAGTCCCAACGACAGCTTCCCGAGGTACATCGGTTTACTGGGTCCCATATAGCCAGCATGAGTCCGGTACACAACTCAAACTTGTTCAACAGGGCCACATACGGATCGGTCCTTTACCGACACGGACAGGTCTACAGCACCCAGGCCCCTATGTCCTGCTGCTCCTACAACCTTCCGGTCTCAACTTTAACTTGCTAATTCAATTACGAACCAATCCCGTATGCCTCTGTTGTTCCTAAATCTGCGAGTAGCATCTCACCACTCGACTTCTACCGAACCGTACTTAAGCATGGCAGTTCTACACGGTGAAAGACACCTACCCAATACTCCATGGGTCATTTGGCTATGCAAGAGGAGTATCAAACACTAGACCTAATGCACAGTTCAAATCTTAACCAAAGGTGAATACAAAATAAAAACTTAACAGCTGTTAAATGCAAACCGGAGCTTGCCTGTTTTGCAGGGTAGTCGTATATAACCAGTTAGTGTCCTTGCAGATCCACCCTTGACTCTCTGGAGCTTGATCCACTTCGATGGATCACTCCTTTGAGTCCCTTTCGTTGTGGTTCCTATTGAGATGCATATGCACATATTTTATAGAATGTAATGGAAAGAAGTTATAGAATTAATCTCTTAGTAACAGAGGTTGTGTGGAAAAGCCAAGCATGGCTTGGTTTGCCTCTGTTGTGCAAAGAACAGAAATAAACTAATTTGTCATAAAGGCTTTAACTATACACTAATCATGTTCCGTAATGAACATAATAGATAAGCTGAAAGGATTTGAGTGCAACTGAAGAACAAGAACTCCAATGGCCTCAAAACTTTTACAGCGGGTTCTATACTACCTAAGGATTTAGCTTGCCAAATTGCAGCTAATGTGGAGTCATATTGTGTCCTCCCCATAATTCTCACAACATCTCTTATGTATTCCCACATATACACAAGTATGGAGAACAAGAACAGGGAGTTCCAGGACTCATCTTGGGCTGATAATTTACATGTGAGTTCTCGATCACATGAGAGTCATCTGGTCCAAAATTCAGCCCTTTTACTTGGGTAGTTCTCCCAGAACAATTCTTTAAGCATTTGTACTCTATAGAATTAATTCTGTAGTAATGTGCATTTTCATGCCCAACTAATTGAACTACAATTCCAAGTATGTCTCAGAGAGATTGACTAAATTTTCCTAGGATTTTTGGGGCTATGGATGGCTCAGAACAGATTTTTTTAAAGTGGGAAACATTTTCTGAAAATGTTTCTGGACTCTTATGAACACAGCAGATTGCATTTAGCAAATTCCTACTCCAATGATCTTCAAATGAGCTGATAATTTGCTAGTAGGTCAATACTATGCTAAATAATATTCTGGCAAAATTTGGGTATTTTTGGATAACCCAAACTCCCTCAATAATTCTTTTTCAGAAAACTTTCAAAGAATTTTCGAGAATATAATGCTGACTTTCTCATACAAATCTGAGTTCATATTTGGATAGAACTCAGAGAGATGAATCCAACCCAATTGGAATCACTCAAATTGGAGTTTTCCACAGGGAGATATGAATTTCTAAAGATTTAGCTAAGTCTGGAATTATTCTCCTATTGAAAATCCCACTGGGCCCGCTTATTTGAATTCCAACCAATCAGAACTGGGCCACACCGGGGCCACGGGGTTTTTCGCGCCAGCACACGGGATCCCAGCCACACCCGATCCCGGGTTTAAAAATTGAGCTGCTGACAGGCGGGGCCCACACTTCGTCTTCTACCTCCGGCTCCCTCTCTCGCGCCCGCGCGCTCCCCCTCGCCGGAGTAACCGGAAGCTCGCCGGACCGGCCTTCCCGGCCACCGCCGGAGCTACAACTCGCCGCCAGGGGGTTTAGGGCCTTGAGGAACAGGGCTGTGGGGTTTGCTAGGGCCGCCGACGACCGGAACATGGCCGGCGACGTGTAATTGTCTCTGTGGAAGTCCGGCAGCGTCGCCCGGGGTCTCCAGCCCTCAAAAGCTTGTGCCGACGAGCCCTACAGCACCAGCGTACCTCTAGGAGGATCGACACGACCTTAAAATTGCTCGGGAGAGGCTGTAAATAGGTTGTCACCGTGCGACCGAATGGCTCCGCCATGAACACCTCTAGTCGAGCTCGAATTCCGTCGTGCTGAGGTGTTTTCATGCGCTGGATCCTAAAGGAGAAATGTCCGCCGGCTAATCCAGCGTCTATGTGCCAAATTTGATGAGCTAAGAACGAATAGAAGTGGAGAATTTTGGATTTCCATACCGGATCCTCGGTTTGAAGTCGCCGGAACAAAACTTTGAAATTCGCCGGCGATGATTTACGGTATGGCCTGAGCTTGAGCTGAGAGCAGCACCGCACCCGTGCGCATCCGTAGGTGTGATCGCTCGGCCGTGAAACCCGTTGTGGAGGGCTGTCCACGAGCACCCGATCACTTTCTCGGCTTAGGTTGCCGCGGCGGCGGTCGTTCTCGGGCACCGGAGGCCGCAGCTCGCTGGCTTGCAGGTCAGGGAGGTGGAGGCCGAGCTCGCGGTGATGTTTAGCAGGTCAGGGAGGAAAGAGCGTGGTGGTTTCACCGTTCTTCCGATCGGACTGAGAGGCGGAGGGAAAAACGGTCGCTGGCCGAGCGCTCGCGAGGAGGAGAAGAAGGGACGGCCTTTGCTTCGTCCAGGGGGGGTTGATCAGGCCGCAGAACTGCCTCTGGGCGCCGTGTGTGGGGAAATGCAGCAGCTGGTGGCACTGCCGAGCGCCCCCGTGGCTCCACGGTGGGAGCTGCTCGTGGCCCACGTGCTGCTCGACGAATTTCCCCACTGGGGCTGAGACTTAAGGTGCAAGGCTCCTCTTTTAGCTCTATGACATGTGGGTCCCACTCCACATTTCCTCCCTAAATATCTTCTCAAGCTGATCCTCTTAATCCCCAAAATTCTGAGTTTAAAGTGTGGGTTAGAATTTAAATCCTTCCAATTCAGTTTGAATTTGCTTTCCAAATTTGAATTTGGTTGAAGTTTGCAAATTATCCTCTTTAACTCCCTTTTGAGCTCACCCTACAATTGAAAAGTTTATGAGCAAACTTTTCCCTATAATCCCAACTATAGGGCTGCATGTTTACTCAAAGTTTTTGGTCACTACATGTGTGAACTTTGAATTTAAAATCTGATTTTTTAAACTTACATGCAAAGAGGTATTTAACTCCTTATTGGTCCAACACTTTTAAATAAAAAGGTGAACCTCATGTTGGATATTCATCCATGTATTACGTTGCATGAAGAAAAATTTTAGCAAGTCCCATTTTTCCTGTCATTGCCACACATATGAACTCAAACCATAGTTTTTATTCATACACATTTTTGGGACTTTTACAAAAGCTAAGTTGTAGAGAGTTCCATGTGAATTACGTGCAGTGGTGGTTCGCTCTGTTCCAACGGTGTGATGGTCAGATTGTTGACGTGTGACTTGCGACTCAGGGCATCCGCCACTACGTTTGCCTTGCCAGGGTGATAATGGATCTCTATTTCGTAATCCTTTATCAACTCTAGCCATCTTCGCTGCCTCATGTTCAGCTCCTTCTGAGTGAATATGTACTTGAGGCTCTTGTGGTCGGTATATAAATGTACGAGGTTACCGAGTAGGTAGTGCCTCCACATTTTTAGTGCAAGTACCACGGCAGCGAGCTCCAAGTCGTGATTTGGATAATTCTGCTCATGGTTTCTGAGCTGCCGTGACCCATAAGCAACCACTCTTTGGTCTTGCATCAGCACAAATCCGAGCCCAATGCCAGATGCGTTGCAGTATACATCGAACGGTTTTGTTGTGTCTGGCTGCGCCAAAACCGGTGCTGAGGTTAGGTGCTTGACTAAAGCCTTGAATGATGCTTCACATGCTGGATTCCAAACATATTTGGTAGCCTTCTTCAGCAGCTCCGTCATAGGCTTGGCAATCTTCGAGAAGTTCGGAATGAACCTCCGGTAATATCCCGCAAGTCCGAGGAAACTCCGTACCTCGTGAACAGTTCTCAGGGCCTTCCAGTTCAGCACTTGTGTGATATTGCTCGGGTCTACAGCGATACCCTCTGGTGAGATGATATGCCCGAGAAAAGGCACTTGCAATATCCAGAATTCGCATTTGCTGAATTGCGCGTATAGCTTATGATCCCACAGCCATTGCAAGACTATACGCAGATGCTTCTTGTGATCTTCCTCCGACTTGCAATATACCAGTATGTCGTCGATGAAGACCATGACAAACTTGTCCAGCTCCAGCATGAATACCGAGTTCATCAAATACATGAAATGAGCTGGAGCATTGGTGAGGGCAATGGACATGACCAGGTACTCATAAAGTCCGTACCTCATCGAGAAAGCCGTCTTCGGAATGTCCTCAGTCCATATTTTAATCTGGTGGTACCCGAATCTTAAATCCATCTTGGAAAAGATCTTTGCTTCGACCAACTGATCAAACAACATGTCGATCCGTGGCAACGGGTACTTGTTCTTGATGGTTACGGCGTTTAGTGGACGATAGTCCACACAAAGCCGCAACGTCTCCTCCTTCTTCTTCACAAATAATGTCGAACAGCCCCATGGCGAGGAGCTCGGCCTAATAAAACCCTTCTCCAGCAGGTCCGTTAGCTGGGTCTTCAATTCAGCCAATTCCTTGGGCGCCATCTTGTACGGCCTCCAGGATATTGGCATGGTTCCCGGTGCAAGTTCAATCTTGAACTCCACCTCTCTATCGGGCGGCATCCCAGGTAAATCATCTGGGAACACGTCAGGGAACTCTTGGACCACTGGAATATCTTCCAATCTTATGGTTGTGGATTGATAGACACTTGGAAGTTTTATTTCTGGACTGTCCAGAAATAAGGAATGAGATTCGTGCACTTCTGAGTTCAAGTGCACAACTGGGAGGACGGTGTCTAAAACAGTGCCGTGGCGGGTTAACCATGAAATCTCTAAGATGACATCGACCTTTTGTCCCTCTAAAATTATGAGAGACGTATGGTATACTCTACCCTCTAAGCACAGTGGTGCTTTTGGGACCATCATGCTTGCTGAAATTTTCCCACCCGGTGAACAGATCACATAAGGACTATCGGTGGGTAGTATTTGCAAGCTATATCTATCAATGAAAGCTTGGCTAATGAAGCTATGCGTGGCGCCTGAATCAAACAACACTATGGTGGGATGCTGGTGGAGTTGGAACATATCCGTAAGGATTGGCTCACCCTCCGGCACGTCCTCTATGGCAAGTTGGTGGTCAGTGCCGGGTCTCGAGTTTGCCCGCCGCGCATTAGTAGGGTTCCGGGGCTGATTCTTCCCCGGAAGTTTTGGTGCAACTCCGCCGCCTTGTCTCTCCGGAAAACTGCTGGCAAAGTGTCCTGGGCGACCACATTTGTAGCATGTGACCGCTGCTTGTCCGGTGCTTGGGGGACGAAAGCCCGGCACGCGCTGCTGAGGTGCATACGCACGCGGCATCACCCACTGTTGCTGTTGTTGTTGTGGAGGTGGTGCTGGCAGTGCTGGCCTGAACGCCGGTGACGAATAGGGCCGACCGCAGAATGGCATCGACCCCTGTGGTGGCTGCCAGCGTGAACCTGATGGTGGGCGATTCACCATCCGAAATTTCTGAGAAGGACCGCCTCCTTCTCCGCTGCTTTGCGGCGCGCTTCGCTTTCTTTCCGCCGCCGCTAACTCCTTACCGGAGTCCTCCTGAACAATCGAAGCATCAATTATGTCATTGAGGCTGCCACGATTGAACATCGCCAGTTTGTCCTTCAGGAGCGGGTTAAGCCCCTGATAGAAGTGGTCCCGCCGCTTCTCATCAGTATCGGCGTGATACGACGCGTAGAGTGCGAGATCGTTGAACGCCCTGGAGTATTCCAGCGCGTTCCGGCTCCCTTGCTGCAGGTGTAGAAATTCCTGCGTCTTCCTCTTCATCAGACCCGGCGGTATGTGATAGGCCCTGAAGGCCGTCCGGAACTCCGCCCAGGTCATAACTCGGTCGGTGGGCTCTGAAGCACTGTAGTTTGCCCACCACGCGCTCGCGGATCCCTGGAGCTGCTGGACCGCGAACTGAGTCTTGCTCTGCTCACTTATTTGGAGCAGCCCGAGCTTCATCTCTATCGTGCGGAGCCAGTTGTCCGCATCGAGGGGTTCATCCACCCTTGAGAATACCGGGGGATGAGTCGCTAGGAAGTCGGAGTAGGAGCTCTGTTGACGCTCCTCACGATCTTGACGTCTCTCTGGTCGAGACGTATTTGCAATAAGGGTCTGCAGCAACTCCGTGTGCTGCTGATGAGAACCCGCCATTGCCGCAACGATGTCGGCCAATGTAACCGTTGGCGGTGGCGGTGTTTGTTGTTGTTATTGCTGCTGTTGCTGTTGCTGTCCCGAGGAGTGCTCGGGAGGCTGTTGGGAGGTTTCTCCCCCTTGACTAGAACACCCAATGTCCGGGTTGGCTCCAGTACGAGTCATTCTGAAATTCAAAACAGCAGTGATTAGCACATGTCATACTTAAAAATTCCATATGAAATAGTAGGTATTGAAGCGACGCATGAATAATTTGCACAACATTCACATATATTGATAAAGCATGAACTTTATACAAGATACATCATTCTTGGTCTCCGAGAAGTTGTGCTCATGTCGTCACTACCTATACATACGCTACTGTCTACGTGACATGTCACTGGTTACAAAAGTTTGGGTTACACCATCCTGGTTGCCCAACTTGGCAACGGTGACCCCCTACTTGGAGTAGAACTCGACCTCCTGCGGGTCGTCCTCCTCCGGTACCTCTGCTGGTGGCTCTGGATCTACAACCTCCTCTCCCATCTCAGGTTCTCCCATTGCCGGAAGACCCAAGACCACCGGTATGCCCAATACCGGAGGTACGGGGTCCTGCAATGCATGCACCTCGTCCATGGCTTGGTTGTAGTCTTCTTCCCAGACTTGCCCTTCCTCAATGGCGTCATCCCGCTCATGAGTAAGGACCTCATTCTGCTGGGTCAGAGCCTGCACCTGTTCTTGCAGCGCCGCGATGTCGACACGGCTCTTCTTCTTCGCCTTCTTCAGAAGATGCAACTGATTATGCTGTTCGTTCAGTCGCTTGATCGTCGGAAGAACCACATTGCGGAGTGCACTGTGAGCACTCTCGAAATGGTCTCCACGACTTGTGCTCTCCTTGAGCTTTGCGGCGAAATGCTCCGTATGAACAGTTTGGCTGTCCATCGCGGCCTTTCCCGCCCTCATTTGGAGGCTGAGGTTCGCCTCCGCGGGGCTGTACCTTGGGCAACCCGGATCGGTTGCCTCCTGGTACCTCACTTCCCACACATGATGAGCCCATACCTCCACCGGAATGAGCGTGTATGGAGTACCCTCCATAGCTCTCACGTGTAGCTGGCAGAAACGCGACATGGTGTCGCGAGCTGCCACTTGCCACTTCCCCTCTGGTTGTCTACCTTTCACCGTGACGGTGAACGGCGCCCAACCGTGTGGCGTAGGCCCTGCAGGAACCTCAACATGGATTGTCCACGTCTTGTTCCCCTCCTTGCCTTCTTCCTTGGCGATGTACTGCGGCATCTGGTTGTACCCCAAATATTGAAGCATCTGCCTCAATGCTTCCGGATAGCCGCTGTGGTGAGAACAGTGAGATTCCACCCACCCGTTCTCGAACTGTTTATCCGCTGTCATCTGTAAAAATATATTTGAGAAATGTCAAATATTTATTTGAACAGTAAACTATTGAGTTATAACACAAAAATGTCATTGAACCCATAAAACTTGGAAACATAGTTCAAATTTAAACAAATTTGACTGCTGATCTGCTGTCCAACATGACAGCCCTGACCAGTTTCCATTTCAACCTGATTTAGGCCATGCTAAAAGCAAAACCAACTCTGGAGCTCAACATCAAAGTTAAATCTAACTTCAATAGCTTTCCAGAAAGTATTTTCTTGGCCTAATATCTGTCCTGGTTCAAAAGTTATGAGATACAAATTTAACAGAATTGCTGAAGAAAATTGGACAGCACCTCCCTGCTTTAGGTACTGCTTTGATCCAAGAATTCTAGTTAATTCTGCTACTAATCTGACAAAACTTTATGTTACAAAGTTGTAACCTATATCATAAGCTTTTCAGAACTACCTCATGTTCTATTTTTGGATATTTATGCAGGAAGTTATGCTCAAATTACAGAGAGTTTACAGAGAGTGTTTGCTCTGCCCTGTTTTCTGGACAGTTTCCACTCTACTGCATTTTTCGATTGGTTAACAGATGCAACACCTCTGGACCTCAACATAAAAGTTGTAAAGCTCTTCCATAGCTTTCCTGAAATGTATCATATGACCCCAACCTCGAAAGAACTCAACCTCGAACCTCTGATTAACTTCAGCCTTAATTCAGCTGGAAATAGGGGACTCTATCCTTCATATCCTATAAGTTGAAAACTTGTTAACTTTCAATATCCTGATTAAGGGAAGGAGTTACTTCAAGTTTTAATGCTTCAGATTAAAACCATCAAGTTTTACCATGAATTTGATCATTGAGTGGGGTGTGACGTCGATGCGTCACCAGATCATGTCGGTACTACGTCCTCACAAAGAAAAACCTATACTGGACTTAGCCGGCTTTGTTAGTTCAGTGGCACTACGCGTCTCTCGCACACGGATGCTACACGTATACCGTTTCGTGGTTAGACTACCTGCAGATAATGTAGCATACCAGAATCCGCTCATCCAGGATCGCAGAGGGTGGTGCCGCGCGATGCGACACCTGACAGCACACGTCATAAGGAAACAATATATAACATGGAAAAACAACTGTACTGTACAAACAGGTACAACTTCAGTTACAAACTATTGTTTATGTTACACAGCGGAAGTCTACTCTATACAACTCACGCCCGCCTATCTAGAAAAAGTCGGTTGCCCAGCCCTAGGGCAACCAACACTAGCTGCACGTCTCAGCTCAGCGCGGCGTGTACGGCTCCCACTCAGCCGTGGTCCCCGACGGAGTGTAACCCTTGCCGGTAGACTCGTACTCCGAGTCCGTGGGTGGCTCCTCACCTGAAAAACACTTAAGCAGCAACCATGAGCACGAAGGCTCAGCAAGGCTTAACCGACTCACCTAAACATGAAACTCTACATGAGGTGTACAATGACATAGGGTAGTAATATTGCAGCAAATGGACACACCTTCAAGTTCATCCTTAGTTCAGCTTTTAGCAACAAGTTAACGGTTCAGGAAGCTGAAATTTAGTAAGCAATATTTGGTGGCAAACATGTAGCAATACAATCTAATATCATATCAGCAATATTGAATCAACATATTTCATACATTATTCTACATCACGACTCAGTGACCAAGTGGTACTCTTCACCGCGAGGGACGGCGAATCGACTCGATATACACCTGCAGGGAAACCCAAAGAGCACGTCATGTACACCCACCCGTATAGCTGCACAGCACGCTCACTCGATGTCGTACGGGACAACCTTTCACCCAACAGCCCAAACATCGAACCGGTCGCACCGAAACGAGCAGGAGGTTCCCCACACGAAGCATCTCTCTATGCCTGTTGGCAGATTTCCACCTTGCTGCCCTCAACCTACACCTATAAATCGGTGTGCTATGCCTCGACGCCCGGAGGTTTAGGCTACTTCGGTTTATCGGGGCCCATATATCCGATATGCCTTCGGTATGTTCAAACTTGATCAGCTTGGGCCGCACACGGATCGGTCCTCAATCGACACGGACAGGGCCGCGCACACAAGACTTCCTCTTGTTGCGCCCTAGCCCCCGCCTAGTCTCATTTTGATTACTAAAGTGATCTCACATCACTCAACTGAACCCGTGTGTCCCAAGCCTATCTCGCGAGTAGATTCCAACTACTCGACTTGTACCGAAGTTCTATGACAAATTAAGCATAGCCTGTCTACGCGAGGTCTTAGACACTACCCTCACTCTTATGGAAAATTTCTTATTATGCAAGTGGGGTTCCATTCATCCTACACCTAATGCACATTCATACTTCATATGACACATGTAAACAAAGTAAAGCTTATAAAAAGGTTAATGCAAACTGGGGCTTGCCTTGTTGCTGCTGGTCAGGAGTTAGTTCTTCTTCCGGAAGTAGGAAGTCCAGCACTTCCGGAGTCTCCTCGCTTTCGGCGACTACACGTTAATAAAATTCTACATGTTAATGAATATGCACATGAGGTTATAGTAATGTTTCTGCTATTAGTTCTACTAACCAGTCTCTAACAACTGGAACTCTGTTCAAGAATTTAAAATGGAACTGGGGGTCAGTGGTTTTGGTTTGGACCTAAGCACATGGTTAAATGCTAAGTAGTTATCCCCCTCTTTTCCATTGATCATCTCAAGTGGTTAAACAGAGCAGGGGTGATCCAGAGCTCCAATTGAGCTGAGAATTTTTGTGTCAGCTTCTTGTCACAAGAAAACTCTCTGGATCAAAATTTAGCACTTGTCATTGAGTGGTTTGTTCAGAATAATTCTTATAGCACATAAGCAAAGAAGAATTAATTCTGAGATCACACCCCAGTTCATGCCAAACTTAGTGAACTAAAATTTCCATTATAGCTCATAGAGTTTGCATGAATTTTCCTAGTATTTTTGGAGCTAAGATTTGACCAGAACTGAATTTCCAAGTTTTGGAAATTCTCTGAAAATGTTCCTGTATTCAAATGAACACAGCACCTTCAAATTTGAATTGCTCTGATCAAATCAACTCCAAATGGTCTGAAACTTTTAAAGGGGTTCACTAACATCCTAGAGAACGCTCTGGCAAAATTTGGGGATTTTTGGATGAACCAAACTCCCTCTAAAATTCTTTTGCTGAAAAGCTTTAAAGAATTTTCCAGAACTAAAAATAGGTTTCATACAAATTGAGTGGCATATTTGGATAGAGTTATGCAAGATGAATCCAACCCAATTTGAATCACTAAATTTGGAGCTTCCTAGAAAAAGTTATGGGTTTCTAAATTTTGAACTAAATCTGGAAATTCAAATTAATTCGGGAAACATTCAAACTCTGACTGCGGGTCCCTCCTACACGTGTCGGCTGCTGGAATAACGCCACACGGGGCCACAGGACCCTTCCCGCGTCACCACACTGGATCCCGAGCCGCAGCGGATCTGACGATTTAAAATATCGCCACTGACATGCGGAGCCCCCAGTCATCTTCCTCCTCCCGACGCCCGCGCGATCCCGCCGCCGAGCTCGCCGGAGCTCTCGCCGGAGAGGGGTTCCGGCCCTCGGAACTTGCCGATTTTCGCCGCCTGCGCCTATCTCGGCCTGGGGAACACGGTGGTGCCCTCACCAGAGCGTGACAACGGCCGGAACAGTGCTCCCGCCGGTAACAGCGGCCGGGAGCTCACCGGCGACGTCGAACTCGGCATCCCCTGCACCTTTTTCGATGCGGTTTGCTCGGGGAGCTCCGCTGACACCTGCTGATCGCGGACATGGGCACCAATCCCCGTGAAAACAGCTGCAACTACGACCTCACCGGTGACCTAGACCGGATATCGGCTGTTCTCAGAAAACTTCAAAGAACTGTAACCCTAGCCCATGGTTCTTGCTGGTTTTTGATCCTAGGTGGTCGTGGCAGGGTGTAGATCGTGTGTTTAGCTCGGTACGCCCGGTGATAAGCCAACACCCGTGAATTTTTGGATTTGGTGGAGCTCGGCCTTAAGAACACTGCAGCGTTCCAGGAAGAAATTCTCCCCCGATGGTGCATGAAATGCCGAACGGTAAGGACAAGCAGAACCAGCATCTTATGGCGGTCGTTTCTTGTGTTGAGCGTCGGGCACGATGGTGCCTGGTTTGCTCGGACGCCGGCGATCAGTGGGTGGCGAAACACCGAGTGTGTGGCCGGGTTTGTGGGCGGTGGAACAGAGAGGATACGGGGGGTTTCACGCAGCCCAGCAGTGCAACCGCACGCTTTGTAGCCGGCGCCCTCATCCCCCGAGCAGGAGGTGACGCGGTGGCCGTGTTGGGACGGGGTCGACCCTGTGCGCTGTCGGCCGTAGGGTGTTCGACCGCGTGCCCGAGTCTGTTTGCTCCCCGGGGTGGCTGGCCAGTGGGCCCTCTTCTCCCCTCTAATTCTTTCTCCCCCTTTCTTTTGTAAATATCCCAGCTACTGAACATTGAATGGGAGACTTAGCCCCCAAGTATTGGTTTGAATTTGAGTTCCCAAATTTAAACTTTGTTGGGTTAAATTTGCTTCATGTTTAAACTGAAATTCAAATTCAGTTTTGAATTATTGCAAATTTAGCTCCCGACAAGATGAACTCCAATAGGAATGAAAATTGGTGGGCTTACTCAGAAAAATGTGCTGAGTTTGAATATGAAGCTAACTTTTGAATTTGAGTGATGAAAGTTGCTGCGATTTGACTTTGCATTCAAATTGGCCTCTTTTTCAAATACCTCCAAAAGTGCCTCAAAAAGTGTTGTTTTTGCATGAAACATGGACTAAACTTTCCCAATACTTTTTAAGTTCTAGGGGTGAGCTCAACCTCTCATGTTCATGTGTAGAAACCCTACTTTGTGAAAGTGAAGGCTTTCCCCTCTAATCACTCTTTTGATGGAGGTTACTTGCTCTTCAAAATATTTCCTAACATATCCACAACAAAAACTGTGGTGTTGTGAGGTGAAGAAAAATTTTTGCAAGTCCCTTTTCTTGGGCTGTTACATCCCTCCCCCCTTAAAAGAATCTCGTCCCGAGATAACAAAAGAAGAGATAGTGATGTAATAGGGACTCACCCGTGCTGAGATGCCATGAACTCCGGGTAATTTGAGCGAAGGAATTCCTCGCTCTCCCATGTCGCTTCTTCAGCGGTGTGGTTGCTCCAGAGTATTTTGTAGAACCACAACGTTCTTTTACGCGTGGTTCAGGCTTTCTCATCAAGAATTTCCACCGGATACTCATCATATGTCAAATCCGGTTTCAGCAAGCCGATGTCTTCAGTAGGAACAGCAGATGTATGCTTTAAACATTTTCGCAGTTGCGAAACATGGAAAACATCATGGACACCAGCAAGGGATGCCGGTAACTCCAATCGATATGCCGCTGGTCCGCACATCTCGGTGATAGCATAGGGTCCAGTGAAACGGGGAGCGAGCTTCCCCTTCACACCGAACCGGTGTACGCCCTTCATCAGAGACACGCGGAGGTACACGTGTTCACCAACGTCAAAGTGCAACGGTCTACGACTCTTATCAGCATAGCTCTTCTGTCGGGATTGAGCGCCCTTCAAGTTAGCTTGAATCGCCCGAACACGCTCTTCGGCGTCATTCACCACATCAACCCCGAATGTGACCCTTTCACCGGACTCGCACCAGTTTAATGGGGTGCGGCATTTACGACCGTAGAGAGCTTCGTAGGGTGCCATCTTGATACTCGCCTTATAGCCATTGTTATACGAGAATTCTGCCAATAGTAGGTGATCATCCCAGTTCCTACCATGGTGGATGGCACATGGTCTCAACATGTCTTCCAGAACCTGATTCACCCTCTCTGTTTGGCCATCTGTCTGAGGGTGGTAGGCGGAGCGCCTGATCAGCTTAGTACCCAATGCAGCGTGTAACTGCTCCCAAAAGCGAGACACAAACAATGCACCTCGGTCTGATACTGTGGTTTTGGGTACGCCATGCAAGCATAGGATCCTAGCGATATATAACTCCGCATATCTGTTGGCATGGAAATGTGTATGCACGGGGATGAAGTGAGCTGACTTGGTCAGTCGGTCAACGATCACCCAAATGGAGTCATGTTTGTTGGATGTTAAGGGTAATCCCACAATGAAATCCATGCTCACATCTTCCCATTTTCATGCTGGAATTTTCAGGGGTTGCAACAGCCCTGATTTCTTCATGTGATCAGCCTTCACTCGTCTACATGTATCACACTCGGATACGTACTTCGCTACCTCCTGCTTCATCCGTGTCCACCAAAATTTCCTTTTCAAATCTTGGTACCTTTTGTTGCTGCCCGGATGAATGGAGTATTTAGACAAGTGAGCTTCGTCGAGGATCTTTTTCCTCAACTCCATATCTCGGGGTACGACTATACGGTCGTTGAACCATAGCGTCCCCTCATCATCCTTCCAGAAACACTTGGTCTCCCCGTTGTCTATCCGTCTCCAGAGATGTGCCATGCCTTTATCAGGTTTCTGAGCTGCAATGATGTCCTCCCTAATAGTAGGGATAAGGGCAAGGTTGTAAAGCGACCCATAAGGAACCAAGTATAAACTCGACTATTCCTCCTCCACCGGGGTAATGGTGAGGTGATGGACATGTGATTTCCGACTCAGTGCGTCGGCAACCACATTCGCCTTGCCGGGGTGGTAATGAATCTCAATTTCATAATCTTTGATCAGTTCTAACCACCTCCTTTGCCTCATATTCAGCTCCTTCTGGGTGAAAATATATTTCAAGCTCTTGTGGTCGGTGTAGAGATGCACCAGATTCCCAAGGAGATAGTGCCTCCACATTTTCAGCGCCAAAACCACGGCAGCAAGCTCAAGATCATGAGTGGGATAATGCTGCTCATGGTTCCGAAGCTGGCATGAGCCATATGCGACCACACGTCCTTCCTGCATCAACATGCAGCCGAGCCCAATACCAGACGCGTCGCAATACACGTCGAAGGGCTTTGTGGTATCCGGCTGAGCTAAGACCGGGGCTGTCGTGAGATGCTTCACCAATGCTTGGAACGCTCCTTCACACGCTGTGTTCCAAACATATTTCATTCCTTTCTTCAGCAATTCTGTAATCGGTTTAACGAGCTTGGAGAAGCTTGGAATGAATCTCCGATAGTATCCCGCTAACCCGAGGAAGCTTCTGACTTCATGAACTGAAGTGGGAGCTTTCCATTTCAGAACTTGCTCTATCTTGCTTTTGTCAACCGCGATGCCTTCTGTGGAGATGATATGTCCCAAGAATGGCACTTGGCTGATCCAAAACTCACATTTGCTGAATTTGGCATAGAGCTTCTGGTCTCTCAGTCGTTGAAGAACGATCCGCAAGTGTTCGGCATGTTCGGCTTCTGTCTTGGAGTAAACCAAGATATCGTCGATGAACACTACCACGAACTTGTCCAGCTCTGGCATGAACACCGAGTTCATGAGATACATGAAATGGGCTGGAGCATTTGTGAGACCAAAGGACATGATGAGATATTCATATAATCCATATCTCGTCGAGAAGGCCGTCTTCGGGATATCCTCCACCCGGATCTTTATCTGATGATATCCAGAGCGAAGGTCCATCTTGGAGAACACACTTGCACCCACAAGTTGATCAAATAGTATGTCGATGCGGGGCAGTGGGTACTTATTCTTGATGGTGACGGCGTTGAGCGGCCGGTAGTCCACACACAGCCTCAGGGTTTCATCCTTCTTCTTCACGAATAGCGCCGAGCATCCCCAAGGCGAGGAACTCGGCCTAATGAAACTCTTGCTCAACCGATCATTGAGCTGTTCTTTCAGTTCAGCCAGCTCATTTGGAGCCATTTTGTATGGTCTACGTGATATGGGCGTAGTCCCGGGTGCAAGTTCATTCTTGAACTCGACGTCCCGCTCAGGTAGCATGCCCGGAAGATCATCCGGGAACACGTCGGTATACTCCCAGACTACGGGGATGTCTTCTAACATGAGAGCTTCAGCATTATTAACTGCTAAAACTTCCCGGACTGGAGTGTCTAATACCATGGAATGCGGACGGTGGAGTGGAGAGTTTAAATGAACCGTCCGTGTCCGAGTCTCTAGGACAACGCCATGGTATTTTAGCCATGACATCCCTAAGATTGCATCAATCTTTTGTCCCATTAGGATTATCATGATGGTGGGATATAGTTTCCCACCTAAGCACAGAGGTGCTTTTGGAATCATCATATTAGCTGAAATCTTCCCTCCCGGTCAGCAGATCATATACGTGCAGTCGGTTGGGAAGACTTGCATTTGATGCTTAGACACATAGGATGAACTTATAAAGCTGTGGGTTGCACCAGAATCAAACAGTATGATGATGGCTTGATTGTTGAGAGTAAACGTACCCGCCAGCACGTTGTCTCCCTCTGGGGCGTCCTCGTTGTCGAGGTTGCGGACACCCCCAGTCCGCTGAGCAACCTTCTTCACCGGAGGTCGGCCTCGAGCACCGGCCCTGGAACTGGGCTTGCCCGCTGCTCTACTGCCCCTGGGGACAGTCCTTCGCGAAGTGGCCCGCCTGGCCACACGTGAAGCACGTGAAACGGGGCGGTCCCCAGCTGATCGGTGGACGGAAACCCGGGGCGCGTTGTGGCGGTGGAAACGCCCGGGGTACCGTCTGCTGCTGCTGTTGCTGCTGCTGTCTTGGTGGTGGCATCGGCGGACGGAACGGAGGTGACTGAAAAGGACGTCACCCGAACCGTTGAGGTCGCGCCGGTGGATGCCACTGCTGCCCGGATGGTGTCCGATACACCATGCGGTACTTCTGGGGAGCGCCACCCTCACTGCTAGGTGGAGCGCTGCGCTTCTTCTGCTCAGCTGCCAACTCCCGCTGAGCGTCCTCTTGCATGATCGCGGCATTGACCAGGTCATTGAAGGTGCTGCAATTCCACTGAACAAGATGTGTCTTCATCTCGGGGTGTAACCCCCGATAGAAGTGCTCCCACTTTTTCTCCTCAGTGGAGATGTAGTCTGACGCGTATTGCGCCAGATGGTTGAAGGCACGGGAGTATTCATGGGCACTCCTCCCGCCCTGCTTCAGCTCCAAGAATTCTTGGAACTTCCTCTTCATGATCCCGGGAGGAATATGATAGGCGCGGAACGCCTCCCGGAACTCTCGCCATTCCACGGCATGGCCAGACGGACGTGAGGCGACATAGTTCGCCCACCACGCACCAGCGGCACCATGGAGTTACTGTGCTGCGAACAGGGTCTTCTGCCGCTCCGTACATTGGAGCAGCCCGAACTTGGACTCGATGGTCCGCAGCCAGTTGTCAGCCTCCAGTGGTTCTTCCGCTTCGGTGAACACTGGAGGGTGAGTACTCATGAAATCCGAGTACTACACTTCACGGGGCTCACGAGGCCCTCTATCTTGACGCCCCCCCGCCTGGGACGTATTCTGCATGATCGTGCGGAGCAGGTCGGTCTGCTCCTCACGACCTCCCACCAGTGCCGCTATCACATCCGCTAGAGCAAGCGGAGGCGGCAGTGGTGGCTGGGAGTCATCGCCTCCCTGTTGGCTAGAGCCACCAACCTCGTGCGTGGTCCTAGTACGAACCATCTGCAACCATACAACAATAACATCAGTCTCGCAACATATTGCATGCAGTCCAATAAAATAGGCGTAAAAACATAATGACAATAAAACATGCGATACATCTCAGGTGTAGATAATATAATAACATTGCACAAGCTACACCATTACCAGACCAAATACAAGCTAGTTTAATCCAACTTGATGAACCCCCTCTTTGGAAGCTCACCACAACTAGGTTTGGTCACTACGAGACGTCACTATCGCTTTGTCATCACGTATATCACCCATTTACCTTCAATACGACACAAACATGGTATCTAGTAAAAGAAACTTGAGTGAGACCTATACTCAAATCTTTTACTAGTTGAAGATAACCTCCCATGAGTATGTTCTACCCCATTGGGAGTACTCAAACCCCCTTTAGGGTACCACAATCTCTCACATGAATTCAACTGTCATTTCTCTGCCAGAATGACCAGTTTCTACATATTAAAGGTTCTGATCTGGTTCTGGGAAGTTTCATGACTCAAGTTGAATACCAAAGTTAAAGATAACTTCAGTATATTTCCAACGAGTATTCATTTGCCATCAGATTAGTTTTGGTTAAAAAGTTATGGTAATTTAAAGTCAACAGAATTTCTGGAAGCCTTTTAACAGCACCTCCCTTGAAAGTTGCTGTTTTAATTCGAGTTTCCACTGAAATCTGTGCTGAAATCTCAGAAACTTTGAAATGCAAAGATGTAACCCATCTTCTACCCTTTCTAAAGATGTATCATATAAAAATTGTTGATTTTTCTACTAGGAGTTGTTTGAAAACAGAACAGTCCAGAGAGTGTTTGACTCTGTCCTGATTCTGGACAGTTTACCCTCCTCTGGGATTTAAGCTATTTTAAGGTGCGTTTCAGCTCCGGAAGTCTACAACAAAGTTGTAGAGTAATTAAATACCTTTCAGAGCTATATACCACACCTCCCTAGACTAAAAGACCTGTGAGTTATGCTCTGTTGAAGATCAGCAAACTTGCTGCCCAAAACAGAGCACTCTGTTTTTCAGTCCTTTGGCTATCCTGCCCCACTATCACATTCTTATACCCAACCAGGGCCCCTAAAGGTGGAACCTAGTGATTTTAATTCTTTGTTCTCATTATTTTTCATGCACATGCCTATGATATCTCGGTACTACGTTCCTCACCAAAGAAAATCCTAACCGGATTATACCAGCATATACGTCTCAAGTGTGGCACTAAACGGCCTCTCGTACACGTTTACTACACGGATACATACGTGGTTAGTACCTGCAGAAGATCACACAATAATGGTGCACTCAATGGTTGTTTTCATTTCAGGCAGGATTCATATTTGAAAATTAAATACAAATGCCCGTATCATTGTCATACGGCCATCCTTCAGTTAGGTCACGTCTCAAGGTACGTGATCGTGTTTCAACACCACACGACGGGGAACCCGAGTATGTCATGAATGGGTCGTCACGGTTGGGAATGTTATCAACCCAACAGATACCACCTACTGCCCTGCAGGGCACACTGATGGCAAGCGCTGCGTATGTCCTCCTGGGCTATTTCCAGATGAACACACTCTCGCGTTACTGACCACGCGATAGGGTCTCCACTTACTTACCTAATGCATGCTAGGGATCAGCGTTTCATATGAACTCAGGAACATGAAGAGTCCAAGAGTTTCATATTGACGTCTCACACCAAGCTGTGAGACCTATCCCTGAACCACGTTCCTCGTCAGGGGAGCTAACCAAAATTGAACCGCTTTCGGTGGCGTTCCTTACCATGCTTACCAAGCGTAGGTGCGTCATTACATAATTAAAATTCAGAATTATAAAACATAGGTTAGTCTTTGCCACTTTAAGTAACTATGCTAATATAGTCCTTACTTGGGCAAACTACTGGATCCTCACCGTAAACCTAAGTTTTCCCGTAATACAGTCCTTAAGTACGGTGCTATCCCCAATACAGCTCTGATACCAGGCTGTGGCGGACCGGAATCCGCTCATCCAGGATCGCAGAGGGTGGTGCCGCGTGATGCGACACCCGACAGCACACGTCATAAGGAAACAATATATTACATGGGAAAAACAACTATACTGTACAAACAGGTACAACTTCAGTTACAAACTATTGTTTATGTTACACAGCGGAAGTCTACTCTATACAACTCACGCCCGCGTATCTAGCAAAAGTCGGTTGCCCAGCCCTAGGGCAACCCACACTAGCTGCACGTCTCAGCTCAGCGCGGCGTGTACGGCTCCCACTCAGCCGTGGTTCCCGATGGAGGGTAACCCTCGCCGGTAGACTCGTACTCCGAGTCCATGGGTGGCTCCTCACCTGAAAAACACTTAAGCAGCAACCGTGAGCACGAAGGCTCAGCAAGGCTTAACCGACTCACCTAAACATGAAACTCTACATGAGGTGTACAATGACATAGGATAGTAATATTGCAGCAAATGGACACGCCTACAAGCTCATCCTTAGTTCAGCTTTTAGCAACAAGTTAACGGTCCAGGAAGCTGAAATTTAGTAAGCAATATTTGGTGGCAAACATGTAGCAATACAATCTTATATCATATCAGCAATATTGAATCAACATATTTCATACATTATTCTAGGTCATGACTCAGTGACCAAGTGGTACTCTTCACCGCGAGGGACGGCGAATCGACTCGATATAAACCTGCAGGGAAACCCAAAGAGCACGTCACGTACGCCCACCCGTGGAGCTGCACAGCACACTCACTCGATGTCGTACGGGACAACCTTTCACCCAACAGCCCAAACGTCGAACCGGTCGCACCAAAACGAGCAGGAGGTTCCCCACACGGAGCATCTCTCTATGCCCGTTGGTAGATTTCCACCTTGCTGCCCTCAACCTACACCTATAAATCGGTGTGCTATGCCTCGACGCCCGGAGGTTTAGGCTACATCGGTTTATCGGGGCCCATATATCCGATATGCCTTTGGTACGTTCAAACTTGATCAGCGTGGGCCGCACACGGATCGGTCCTCAATCGACACGGACAGGGCCGCGCACACAAGACTTCCTCTTGTTGCGCCCTAGCCCCCGCCTAGTCTCATTTTCATTACTAAAGTGATCTCACATCACTCAACTGAACCCGTGTGTCCCAAGCCTATCTCGTGAGTAGATTCCAACTACTCGACTTGTACCGAAGTTCTATGACACATTAAGCATAGCCTGTCTACGCGAGGTCTTAGACACAACCCTCACTCTTATGGAAAATTTCTGGTTATGCAAGTGGGGTTCCATTCATCCTACACCTAATGCACATTCATACTTCATACGACACATGTAAACAAAGTAAAACTTATAAAAAGGTTAATGCAAACCGGGGCTTGCCTTGTTGCTGCTGGTCAGGAGTTAGTTCTTCTTCCGGAAGTAGGAAGTCCAGCACTTTCGGAGTCTCCTTGCTTTCGGCGACTACACGTTAATAAAATTCTACATGTTAATGAATATGCACATGAGGTTATAGTAATGTTTATGCTATTAGTTCTACTAACCAGTCTCTAACAACTGGAACTCTGTTCAAGAATTTAAAATGGAACTGGGGGTCAGTGGTTTGGGTTTGGACCTAAGCACATGGTTAAGTGCTAAGTAGTTATCCCCCTCTTTCCCATTGATCATCTCAAGTGGTTAAACAGAGCAGGGGTGATCCAGGGCTCCAATGGAGCTGAGAATTTTTGTGTGAGTTCCTTGTCACAAGAAAACTGTCTGGATCAAAATTTAGCACTTGTCGTTGAGTGGTTTGTTCAGAATAATTCTTTTAGCACATAAGCAAAGAAGAATTAATTCTGAGATCACACCCCTGTTCATGCCAAACTTAGTGAACTAAAATTTCCATTATAGCTCATAGAGTTTGCATGAATTTTCCTAGTATTTTTGGAGCTAAGATTTGACCAGAACTGAATTTCCAAGTTTTGGAAATTCTCTGAAAATGTTCCTGTATTCAAATGAACACAGCACCTTCAAATTTGAATTGCTCTGATCAAATCAACTCCAAATGGTCTGAAACTTTTACAGGGGTTCACGAACATCCTAGAGAAGGCTCTGGCAAAATTTGGGGATTTTTGGATGAACCAAACTCCCTCTAAAATTCTTTTGCTGAAGAGCTTTGAAGAATTTTCCAGAATTAAATAATAGGTTTAATAAAATTGGGTGGCATAATTGGATATAGTTATGCAAGATTAATCCAACCCAATTTGAATCACTAAATTTGGAGATTCCTAGCAAAAGTTATGGGGTTCTAAAGTTTGAACTAAATCTGGAAATTCAAATTAATTCGGGAAACATTCTAACTCTGACTGCGGGTCCCTCCTACACGTTCGGCTGCTGGAATCACGCCACCACGGGGCCACAGGACCCTTCCCGCGTCACCACACTAGATCCCGGGCTGCAGTGGATCCGGCGATTTAAAATATCGCCACTGACATGCGGGGCCCCCAGTCATCTTCCTCCTCCCGACACCCGCGCGATCCCGCCGCCGAGCTCGCCGGAGCTCTCGCCGGAGAGGGGTTCCGGCCCTCGGAACTTGCCGATTTTTGCCGCCTGCGCCTATCTCGGCCTGGGGAACACTGTGGTTCCCTCACCAGAGCGTGACAATGGCCGGAACAGTGCTCCCGCCGGTAACAGCGGCCGGGAGCTCACCGGCGACGTCGAACTCGGCATCCCCTGCACCTTTTTCGATGCGGTTTGCTCAGAGAGCTCCGCTGACACCTGCTGATCGCGGACATGGGCACCAATCCCCGTGAAAACAGCTGCAACTATGACCTCACCGGTGACCTAGGCCGGATATCGGCTGTTCTCAGAAAACTTCAAAGAACCGTAACCCTAGCCCATGGTTCTTGCTGGTTTTTGATCCTAGGTCGTCGTGGCAGGGTGTAGATCGTGTGTTTAGCTCGGTACGCCCGGTGATAAGCCAACACCCGTGAATTTTTGGATTTGGTGGAGCTCGGCCTTAAGAACATCGTAGCATTCCCGGAAGAAATTCTCCCCTGATGGTGCATGAAATGCCGAACGGTAAGGACAAGCAGAACCAACACCTTATGGCGGTCGTTTCTTGTGTTGAGCGTCGGGCATGAGGGCGGCTTGTTTGCTCAGACGCCGGCGATCAGTGGGTGGCGAAACACCGAGTGTGTGGCCGGGTTTGTGGGCGGTGGAAAAGAGAGGATACGGGGGGTTTCACGCAGCCCAGCAGTGCAACCGCACGCTTTGTAGCCAGCGCCCTCATCCCCCGAGCAGGAGGTGGTGCGGTAGCCGCGTTGGGACGGGGTCGACCCCGTGCGCTGTAGGCCGTAGGGTGTTCGACCGCGTGCCCGAGTCGGTTTGCTCCCCGGGGTGGCTGACCAGTGGGCCCTCTTCTCCCCTCTAATTCTTTCTCCCCCTTTCTTTTGTAAATATCCCAGCTACTGAACATTGAATGGGAGACTTAGCCACCAAGTATTGGTTTGAATTTGAGTTCCCAAATTTAAACTTTGTTGGGTTAAATTTGCTTCATGTTTAAACTGAAATTCAAATTCAGTTTTGAATTATTGCAAATTTAGCTCCCGACAAGATGAACTCCAATAGGGATGGAAAATGGTGGGCTTACTCAGAAAAATGTGCTGAGTTTGAATATGAAGCTAACTTTTGAATTTGAGTGATGAAAGTTGCTGCAATTTGACTTTGCATTCAAATTGGCCTCTTTTTCAAATACCTCCAAAAGTGCCTCAAAAAGTGTTGGTTTTTGCATGAAACTTGGACTAAACTTTCCCAAGACTTTTTAAGTTCTAGGGGTGAGCTCAACCTCTCATGTTCATGTGTAGAAACCCTACTTTGTGAAGGGTTAAATTTGCTTCATGTTTAAACTGAAATTCAAATTCAGTTTTGAATTATTGCAAATTTAGCTCCCGACAAGATGAACTCCAATAGGGATGGAAAATGGTGGGCTTACTCAGAAAAATGTGCTGAGTTTGAATCTGAAGCTAACTTTTGAATTTGAGTGATGAAAGTTGCTGCAATTTGACTTTGCATTCAAATTGGCCTCTTTTTTAAATACCTCTAAAAGTGCCTCAAAAAGTGTTGGTTTTTGCATGAAACTTGGACTAAACTTTCCCAAGACTTTTTAAGTTCTAGGGGTGAGCTCAACCTCTCATGTTCATGTGTAGAAACCCTACTTTGTGAAAGTGTAGGCTTTCCCCTCTAATCACTCTTTTGATGGAGGTTACTTGCTCTTCACAATATTTCCTAAGATATCCACAACAAAAACTGTGGTGTTGTGAGGTGAATAAAATTTTTTGCAAGTCCCTTTTCTTGGGCTTTTACAGATAATTCACACAATCATCAGACTCGGCTGCACAGCGAGCCTGGTATCCATACAGTTCGTACACCTGGCCGTCATCACTCACCCGGATGTTCTCAAGCCAAACACGGCTTGAGCTACGTGTTCACGTTACTGACCACATGACGGGGTCTCTCAAATTGCACCACGCACGCCAGGGACAGACATTGCTTGAATACCCCAAACGACATGAAGAGTAGTAGAGGATTATTAAAGTGGGTCGGGTTACCTGCCACCCGTGGGGCTCCACCCTTCAGCTTGTGCCCACTGGTGGACAGCGCTTACGTTCACCCCCCAAGACATAACCGTCCCGAGATGCACGATTTTACGACATAATAAAATAGGTTAGTATGCCACTTTCTATGCAATAATAACATCCTTATATGGCTACTAACTCGTTCCTCACTAAATTTTTGAAAAAGATGACCCTTTTTGTGCGTTAAACCTCAAGCGAGCTCTGATACCAACGCTGACACGACCCCACGGTCTTGTTGAGCCAGGATCACGCTGAGGGGTACTGCATTGCACAGCACCGAATAACACACAATGAAGGTACAAAGCGGAAGCAAAATTTAATTACATAAACGGGTTTATGAATATTTTTACAACAAAATATGCTCAGTCTACACTCTCGGGCGTAGACTACGCATCAAGTTCACGTTCAGCCTGTGAACGTGAACTTGCTAGCACACACGCACACTAACATGGTGGCGTGCATGACTCCCACTCGACGGGATTCCCCTCCTGGGGTTCCGTCTCCTCCTAGGGAGTCCCTTCCTCATAGAACCCTGCAAAAGCTTCAAACAAAAGCAGTGAGCATGAAGGCTCAGCAAGTCTGACCCGTCTCGCCTAAACATGAAACTTCTATATGAGGGAAGATAGGTACAGGAGGTAAAAATCAGTTGCAAGGACTCGCCTAATTAGTGGAACCTTACTTTCATGTTTTAGCAGAAAATTGTGGAGAACATTACGCTAAGGCACATGAGAGAGCCGCAATCAAACAAGAAACACATTTCTCTCATGTACTTTGCCCAAAGTTGAAAAGAACTTTAGTTAGCTCTAAACTACAGCAATCATTAACAATAAAAGTCTATCTTTTGATCAGCAACATTTTAACATGTAACTAGCCTGTTCTTTCTACGTCAGGGTACAGTGAACAAGTGGTACTCACCGCCCGCGAGGTATGGCGATTATAATCGATTTACACCTGCAGAGTTACCTGAATAACCTGTCACGTACGCCCGCACTCGATGTTGCCTACAGCAACCATGACGGACGTCGTACGCAACCACCTTTCACCCGTTAGCCAAATGTTGAACCGGTCCAATCGTCCTGAGCAAGAGGTCTCTGCACGCGCATCTCAGTGCCGCCAGCCGATTTACACCTCGAGCTCTCAACCTACCCTCTGAACGACCAGCTATGCCTCAACACCCAGCTACCCGAGCTACATCGGTTTCCCGGTTCCCATATAGCCGGTAGGTCTTCGGTACTGTTCTAGCTTGTCCAACAGGTCCGCACATGGCTCGGTCCTCAATCGACACAAGTGGAGCTATAGCACCCAGGCCCCAAAGTCCTGCTGCCCTTACTCCCCGCTCGGTCTCATTTTCTTGCCATGTGTTTCATGTGCTATCTCTACCCGAGTCGAGTGCCTCTAGCCTATCCTCGCGAGCCTACTCGACTTGTACCGAATCCTACACTATCTTAGCATTGCAATATCTAACGGGGTTTTCAATCATAATCCCAACCCATGGCTTTCTTGGCAATGCAATTGGATTTTCAACCAAGACTCTAGTGCAAGAAATAATGATACTCAAGTAAGTGCTCAAAACAATAGAACTTTACAAAAAGGTGAATGCAAACCGGAGCTTGCCTTGCTGCTCTTGGTCGTAGGCTAGCTGCTTTTCCGGAGTAACGAAGTCTAGGACTTCGGGTTCCTCCTCGACCTTAGCAACTACATGAGGTAACAAGTACATGTATTAATTTAAATGCATTTCAATTGAGTTTTAAACTTGTGAAGGCTCTAAGTCCCACTAGACAGACTCAATGACTCTGAAATTTTTACTGTGGTTTGGATACAACCGAGACAGAGATTTAGCCAAGTTTTAGTTGCAGCAAAGCTCATTTGAGCCCCCCACAAATAATTATGTACTTGACCTTAATTGGAGCCTCTAGGGTGTTCTAGGGATTTTCATGGAGCAAGCCACGCCTTTCTGAAAACTAGATTTTCAGATGGTTCCAATGGAGTTGGTCTCACTTAATTTGAAGGCTCCTAGCTAAAGATATGAGCTAACAAATTTCAGAGAAAATTCTGAAAATGTTTCTGAACATTTTCTATTTTCTCTGGAACAGTTTTATTAATCACACCATTAGGTGGATCAAATGAGCTCAAATGGATCTGAAATTTTTATGGTAGTTCAGTGATATTTTGGTGAACATCCCAACAAAATTTCAGAATTTTCCTCCAAGGGATTCTCCAGTTAAAATTCCAAACAGTTTAAATTTGAGGAATTAATTCTGGAGAAATAAGGATTTTCATGAAGTGAAACTTGATTTGCTGGAAAGTACCCAGAGAGCTGAATCCAACAAAATTTGGTTCACTCGACTTGGAGCTTCCTACCCAAAGTTATGTGAGTTTGAAGTTTGAACTAAAACTGAAAATTGAAGAAAAGTTTAAACTTCTGCCCGTGGGCCCCACATACAGTGCTCCGTCTTCCTCCTCGCGCCAAATACTCGGCAGTGGCGGTCTCCGGCGAGACTCGCCGGAATCGAGCTCCCGGCCACCCCCGGCCCGAAACTCGCCGCCTGCCCCTTTCCTGACCTCCTGAACTCGACTGTAGGCTCGCCGGCCGCCGGCGATGGCCGGAAACCCGTGCGCACCGGTGACAGCACCGGCTAGGGTTCCGGTGAGGTCGGTTTTGCTCTACCGTGCACCAAATCAACCGGAAATCATTCGGAGAGCATCAGTGGAGCACGAGGAACATGAACCTGGGCTTTGTGGAAGCTAGCAACTCCGGCAACCATACCCTCGACGGTGAGCCGAGGTATTTTGCAACGGCGGCTAGGAAAACGGCCATAACACGGCCGATCCTCAATGGTTTTCCTTACTTCCTTCTCAAGCGTGTGCGATAGTACGTGTAGAACCCACTGGAGCATCGGCCTGACCAACCTTAGTGTGTGGAGTCCGAATTTCACTCGAAGGTGAGCTCGGCTCATATGAACTGGCTGGCAGTAAACTTTAAAATTCTGCACCCATGGTTGATCAATTGCCGAACGGCTTTCGGCTACTGCATCTACATACAATAACGCACCTTTCTTGTGTAGACAAGTGGGCATGACAACGGCTGCACCGAGCTGCCCTTGAGAGCCCGAACTGCGGCGACGTTTGGTCCGCTGGAGAATTTGTCCGGTGTAGCTCGAGGGCGCCTGCTCACTGGCCAACACGGGGTCTTGGATGTTGCTCACGATCTCCCAGTGCCGTTTTGCTGCAGAGGAGGCTGAACTTGCGAGTGATCAGCATGATCACGCGCAGGATCGAGAGGGCGGCTGGTTGCGGTGGAGCTCGGTGTGGAAACCGACTGATCGCGCCGGTGCTCGGGAAGTATTTAACGGGAGCACGCCGGGGAGGGATAAGGAGTCCAGACGGCTGGTCTCCAGCTCGGGAAACACAGCAGGAGCTGGCGCCGGCCGGCCCCTCGGTTGCGCGCTCGGGCTGCACCCGAGAACCGAATGTTCTGTGTTTCAGTCGGTTTGATTTGAATCAGTGGCTGACATGTGGGTCCCACTTTCATTTTTAACCCCTGAACTTAACTCCATATCACTGTTGTAAACAGTAAGCCCTAAAATACCCATGGTGATTTGAATTATTCGCCCCTGAGCCATTTGAAATGTTAGAATTCAAATTGGGTTTGGTTTGACTAAATTTCAGCACATGGTCAGTTTGAAATTCAAACAAAGTTTGAATTTGCTACACTTAGCTCATGTCAAGATCAACTCCAAATGGAGTGAAAATTGGTGTGTGATCTCACAAAAATGTGCTGAGTAAGGATATGCCTCCCACTTTTGAATTCATGGGATAAAAACAGTTTGAATTTGAATTTGAGTTCAAACTACCCTCTTTCTAGCTATACCCAAAAGTATCTCAAAAAGGTTTTGAATTTGGGTGAAACTTGGCATGGACATTCATAGCAAGGTGTAGGAGTTTTCATATGTCCAGCCCCTAGATGATGCATGTGGGAAATACCACTTTTGCATTTTGTGAGTTTATTCTCAAATGAGCATGTTGATAATGGTTACTTGCTCTTCAAATGTGTTCATCACTTTCTTCAAATAAGGTGTGTTGTGTGGTGATGAACATTTTAAACCTGTGTCAAAAACTGAGGACTTTACAGGGATCTAGGCAAGCTTGGTTCGTGGATGTTGCTGGATGAGATGGTGGTACTTGCCGTAGATCTAAGGACCAGTTCATGCGAGAATATGCAAGGAAAACAATGCCACCACAAGGCCATGTATCGGTGCGGCTTAGCTGATTAATTAGGTGTGTTGCTAGCTTGATATGGACCGTGGACGGCGCGGGGAATGGAAGTCGAGGAGGACTGCCCTGGGAACTGCATGGCACAAGAGGGGGCCCGTGGGTGGGAGAATGGTGATTCGAGCCTGCCGGTGAAACCTTAGTGAGTCCATATATCTAGTAGCCCCTTTGTAAAGGCTATTTTGTGATCTCTTGGCCATACACCGACGGTTGTGTACTGGTATAATGGAGGTTCTACAGTCGTCAACGGGTGACGAAATCACGAACTTGTGGGTAAAGTGGTGCCACCTCTGCATAGTGTCAAAGTATCATGATAGCCTTGCTTCCGGTCACAAGCACCTGGCCAATTTCCATGATTAGAGGGAAAACATGGGATGGTTATTCGGTATGGTTATGGTATGGTCATGGGGATTGGTTTTGGGACTGTTTTGAGTCATGACAATGAGTTTGGTTTTGGCTATATGAATATGAGATGGTTATGGATATTTATGAGCATGAGATGAACTTGAGAAAGATTAATGGCTAGATGAGACTTGATAAATGGTTAATTAGGATGAAAGAATGTTACTGTTTTACTTATTATATTGGGATTAAATTCATCTAGAGAAAGTTGCTGTTTTTACTATGTTTATGAAATAAAATTTGCTTGCTGCAATGAGCCTTTTTATTCCATACCTTGTTGTAAGCTACATGTCATACTTTTCCCGCACTTGCTGAGTACGACATGTACTCACTCTTGTATTACCACATAAACATCATCTACCGGAGATGAGTACTTCGAGAACCATGTGGAGTACTAAGCGTGTGAACTACCGTCAACATGACTGTGGAGTCGAAGATGGAGCCTGCTGTCTTTAGTCACTTTCCGCTGTTGTTAGAATCTTCCGCTGCATGAATAAGTTAGAGATTCATGAGTGAGACAATGATTCAATGTAATAAAGTACTTAAACACTATTTATTCATGGTTATATTCTGAATTCAGTTTGTGGATTACATGTATATGTGTGATGAACATCCTGGGCACACATATGCATTCACTTGGTTCTATTTTTGGAACCGGGTGTCACAGATGGGCATCAGAGCCACGTTGACCGTAGGATGCAAGCCTAGGTAGAATGTACACTCTAAAACACATAGGAACACCCCTCTAAACTGCTATTTTTGAAAATTGCTTGCTGCTGCACTTTACTTGTCAATTCAGCCACCGCAAAGTGCTATTTTCAGCCCCTCTTCTTCTTTTCTTTTGGACAGCAACACTTTTGTTTTCTTGCTTCATAGCTTTTGAAGCTTTTTGAGTTATTTTCTTCTTCTCTAAAGTTTCTCACGTCTCATTTATAGATGCAGGTGACTAGGAGCACAGCACGCATAAGGACACGTCCACCACCACGTGGTAGTGCACTTAACCATATTGAGGTGTCCGATGGACCATATTGGGAGGAGGTGAAGATGGAATCTCATGATGAAGAGGAAGTCAATAGCTCTATGCATGAGGAAGAAGATCTGGAAGAGGTGGAACCATTCAAAGACGATATGGAGGATGATCCACAAGAACGGCATTGATACGCACCTCAGGAGGAATTTCACGTGGGCTTACACCCCGTGGAACCTCATGAAGCTTTGACGGGAGGAGATGAATCCGAAGAGGAGCCAACCCTTGCTGAGGCCAATAATGAAAGTGATGAACGGGCCAACCATTCAGTTCAGGAATTTCGGTCGGACGGAATGGAAGGAGGACACATATCCAAGGAGCTCAAATAATTTCTGGACTGCTGCATCTTATACCTGGGATATCTTCTCAAGAAAGTCCCTCGTCTCGGACATGAAGAGTGGAAGGCTGAAGTAACCATCCTATCTAACGGTAGGGTTGTCACACGGCACTTCGCACCCACATGGAGAGCTAAAAGGGCCGAAGCTATCCATGATGCTGCATGGGATGCACTCACCGGACTGTGCTACGCCTTCCGTGAGCAGCTTGAGTACACCACATTTCAGCTGCACCCGTATCGGAAGAGTGGTAAAAGGGAGATCATTGGACCCCATGTAGGAGTTCTTTCCAACGCACAAGCTGCTGACAAGTCTCAGAGGTTGCTCGTAAAGTTAGGAAACCGCTACGCAAGCGCACAAGAAGAGATCCGTTACCTTCGCAAGAAGTGGTGTTTGCTGGAGAAACAAGAGGAGACTCGTGCCAATGCGGGAGCAAATGAAGCACCAGCGTCATCAATCCCTACATGTACTGCCGATTCACCATGGCGTGCGCCCATGTATGGACCACCCCGTCACACGGCGAGAACAGAACCGGTTCACATGATTAAGTTTAGGTTTCCATTGAATAAAGCTGTAATAGGAACGTTTAGATCATAGTAGCTTGAATAAGAGTGGTGTGCTAAACTTTGTGATGATTGCTTGGTTTATGTGCCGATGTGAGTTGTGGGACGCTTCTAAGAAAGTCCACATCCACACATATTAGAGAGATGTGAGATGCTTCGGCACTTCTTCACATCCTCATATAGGCTGATATTAATAAAAGAAGTTGCTTAGTTCATACACCTTGATGCATATAGTTTGGAAATTGCTTCTTTCAATTCTGAATTCTACTCCCAGAGTAAGCATTAAAATAAGGGGGTAGACTTTCTTGCCAACCTTATTGTCTTGGATTCCCAAGGGATTGATATAATACATGGAAATGGTTAAGCAAGCACAACGTAGTGATTCAATGTGCTGAGGGGATCGTGCAGTTGACAAGTGAGCATGATACTTGTATTGAGTTCGAGGCAGCCCAACCGGCAACCGAGAAGGCAGTGCTGAACCACGTCGAAGAAGCGACATTGGAAAGCATTCCGGTGGTTCAAGAATATTCAGATGTGTTCCCGGAAGAACTTCCAGGTATGCTGTGATGCCCGGTCCCGTGAAAATGAATCCGAACTAATGCATATGTGTGCCCAGGATGTTCATCACACATACACATGTAATCCACAGACTGAATTTAGAATATAACCAGGAATAACAAGTGTTTCGGCACTTTATTATATCAATCTCTAACTTATCTTGCAGCGGAAGTCTCTAGCTTTATTCTAGCAGCGGAAGTCTTCTAAACTATAGTGGAAGCAAACTAAGCATGGCAATGGCTCCATCTTCAACTCCATCCCCACAGGCAAGTTGACAGTAGATCGCACGTGTAATACTCCACATGATCTTCAAAGTACTCCTCCCCAGTTGCTGATGTTTGTATGATAATGCAAGGGTGAGTACATGTCGTACTCAGCAAGTGCGGGAAGTATGACATGTAGCTTTCAACAAGGTAGGAATAAAAGGGCTCATTGCAGAATGCAAAGTTTATTTCACAAACACGATAAAAACAGCAGCTATCTTTAAGTGAATTTGATCCCAACATATATCCAATTAAAGAACATCAACATACCTTTATCATAATTCACCACTTTCCATGTCTCATCCAACCATAAATCTTTCTCAACTTTCATCTCGTGCTCATGATATCCATAACCATCTCATATCCTTATTTCGAAAACCATCTCAGTTTCAAGACTCAACAGTCCCGAAACCAATCTCATTACCAAGACTCAACAGTCCCGAAACCAATACAAAAAACCAAACCATAACCATACCAATGACCATACCAATAACACTCCCAATAACCATCCCATCTAATCATGAAAGTTGGCCAGGCGCTTGTGACCAGAAGCACGGCTATCATGATAGTTTTACACTCTATAGAGGTGGCACCACTTTACCCACAAGTTTATGATTTCGTCACCCGTCGGTACTGCAGAACCTCCATTATACCAGTACACAACCGTCGATGTATGGTCAAGAGATCACAAAATAGCCTTTACAAAGGGGCTACTAGATGTATGGACTCACTAAGGTTTCACCAGCAGGCTCGAATCACCATTCTCCAACCTACGGGCCCCCTCTTGTGCCATGCAGTTCCCAGGGCAGTCCTCTCTCGACTCCCATTCCCCACGCCTTCAATGGTCCATAACAATCTAGCAACTTACCTAATTAGTCCGCTAAGCCGCACCCATACTTGGCCTTGTGGTGGCACTGTATTCCTGGCATGTGCAAGCATGAACCGGTCCTTAGATCTATGGAAAGCAAACCACCATCTCATTCTACCACATCCACGAACCAAGCTTGCCTAGATCTCCCCCGATTCATGTTCATTATCATCATCAAGTTCTTATTATAATTGTTCATATGAGTGTAGTAGCTAGACACATTCTACCTCGCTTCCCATATCCCGTGGACTCGGCGAAGCAAAAAGCAAAAAATGACCATACCCGACTCATCAACTTTCTCGGTGACAAGGGTTGTTAACAAGACTAGTAAACTCCTATGAAAGGGTTTCCCATCAAGTTGACTCAAGCATACACAGTTTTCACAAACAAAACAGTTCCAAAACATGGGATAAATATGGTCAAGGGGCACTTACCTTGTTCTTGTGGCTTCTGTTGCTCACCGATCTCAAATTCTTGGTGTTGTAGTCCTTCGTAGATAGCTCCCTGAGCTTGTCCTTCTACTCACGATTACGTACATACAAGATTCACAGCAATGCACAAACTTACTCAAGATGCAATGGTGCATATGCATGCTGATCCTATGATGCTTTTTTTATTAGATCAGTTTGTATGTGCTCTTGTATATTTTAATGGCTTTGCAAGGGGTTTTATAATGAACAAGAGTGTAAGGATCAAATGTGGACGTGGCGATGATCTTGTCTCAAGATCTAGATAAAACCGATCAACATGTGATCTGTCCACACGAAAAAACTTCTGTTCGAAGAAAATAGATGCGAAGAAAACCGTGATGATGTCGTAAGGTGGTAACAAAGACCTACCTCGCTTCTCCCTGGTGACAGGGTCTCGCTCCTAGCAATCGCAGCAGCGACGGCGAGCTCGACGGGGCTCATCGGCGGACTCACCGGCGACTAAACTCCGGCCAAGGGCTTAGCTCGGCTAGTTGGGGGCTAGGGCCTCTAAGTTTTCGGCTTGGGAAAGTGTTACGACCGAGGGGTGTTTCGGGTTCTATTTATAACCGGAAAAAGAAGAGTCCTACTCCGATTGGATTACAAATAAGAGTCCTATTTGATTTGTTTTTGGATCTTAACAACTTATCTTCAATTTGATTTGCGTGTAGTATTCAACATGGAAGAATTTGTGTCAGTTTCCTCAGTACCGGGTGCTCGCATACAGGGAAAAACCGCTTAGAATCTCGTCCTTCTGCAGGGATAAGCTCGGGAGGCTCCACCTGTCCAGCGGAGGCCTGGTCTCCCTTTTCCGCAGAGACGAGCTCCGGGTATGCCGCGTGTCAGGCGGGCGGGACCTCCCTCTTCCTCAGAGGCGAGCTCCGCGTGCGCCACGTGTCTGGCAGGCGGGACCTGCCTTTCCCTCACAGGCGAGCTCCGCGTACACCACGTGTCTGGTGGGTCAGGACGTCCCCTCTCTTCAGAGGCGAGTTCCGCATACGCCACGTGTCAGTGCTGGACCTCCCCTCTTCTCAGAGGTGAGCTCCGAGAGTGCCATGTGTCAGTTTCGAACCTCCCCTCTCTTCGGAGGTGAGCTCCGAGAGTGCCACGTGTCCAGCAGTGTTGGACCTCCTTCTCCTCAGAGATGAGCTCCGAGGTCGACACGTGTCAGGCAATGTCTTCTCTTCGGAGGTGAGCTTCGAGGACGACACATGTTCAGCAGGACTGGACCTCTCGTAGGCGAGCTCTGATGGTGACACGTGTCCGTCAGTGTCGGACCTCCCGGAGGCGTGCTCCGTAGGTGACACGTGTCCCGCGGGGTTGGGCCTCGCTTCTCCGCAGAGGCTAGTTCCGGAGGCGACATGTGTCCCGCGGGGCTGAACCTCGCTTCTCCGCAGAGGCTAGCTCCGGAGGCGACACGTGTCCAGTGGGCCGGACCTCGCCACCCTTCCTCAGAGGCGAGATCCTAGCCTGCCACATAGCCAGCAGTGCCGGACCTCACCCCTTTTTCATGGATGAGCTCCAAAGGCGCCACGTGGCCAGCGGGCTGCAGGAAGTGTCGACGGTGCTCTCGGTGTTTTGGAATTTGCTCTTTCTAGCTATCTTTCACTGTTCTACTTCTTTTAAAATGTTTTCTCTATATGAAATATGAATGCATGCATGAATTACGAAGTTGAGGGTGTTACATATGCCACCTGACCGGGACATTGAATTTGCCATTCATTTAGTACCTTGAACTGCACCTATAGCGAAGAGGCCGTATAGGATGCCCGCTAATGAACTAGTGTAGCTCAAGAAGCAAATTCAGGAGCAGCTAGAAAAGGGTTTTATACGCCAAAGCTCGTCACCATGGGGAGCCCCCATGCTCTTCGGGAACAAGAAGGATGGGACCCAAAGAATGTGTGTGGATTATAGGTCTCTCAATGAGGTGACGATCAAGAATAAATACCCGCTGCCAAGTATAGAGGATCTTTCAACCAAATGAAAGGTGCCTGAATTTTTTCCAAGATTGATCTTCGGTCGGGATATTTCCAGCTGAAGATTAAGCCCTCCGACATACCCAAGACTGCATTTCGGACACGGTATGGTTCGTATGAATATACCATTATGTCTTTTGGGTTAACGAATGCACCCGCATACTTTATGTACCTCATGAATAAGGTCTTCATGGAGTACTTGGACAAGTTCATCGTGGTTTTCATCGATGATATCATGGTGTATTCGAAGAGCGAGGAAGAACACTTGAGGTTAACATTACAGAAACTATGAGAGCATCAATTGTATGCCAAGTTCAGCAAGTGTCAATTTTGGCGAAAGGAGATATCGTTCCTAGGCCACATCATCTCCGAGGGAGGAGTATCAGTTGATCCCGGAAATGTTGGAGATCTTCTGGAGTGGAACCAACCGCAGAATGTAAGAGATATTCGGAGTTTCCTAGGGATGGCGGGATACTACCGCCGGTTCATCAAGGATTTCTCAAAAATAGCAAAGCCTATGACTGAATTGCTAATAAAAGGGAAAGCATTTCAGTGGACACCAGCATGTCAAGAAAGCTTTGAGGAGCTAAAGAAGAGATTAACCACAGCGCCGGTTTTGGTATTGCCGGACGTGAGCAAAAGCATCGACATATATTGTGATGCATCAAGACAAGGGCTTGGATGTGTGCTCATGCAAGAAGGACAAGTGGTAGCCTATGCATCACGAAAACTAAAGAAACATGAGCTGAATTACCCCACACATGACTTGCAACGTGCAGCCGTGGTACATGCCTTGAAGTTTTGGAGGCATTATATCCTTGGCAACCGATGTGAGATCTATACGGATCACAAAAGTCTCAAGTATATATTCATGCAAGCGGATCTGAATTTGAGGCAACGTCGATGGTTGGAACTCATCAAGGATTATGATGTTCGAATCAACTATCACACCGGAAAGGCCAATGTAGTAGCTGATGCGTTGAGCCGAAAAGGAACATGTCACAAACTCACGGTTCAGGAGCTGCCACCCGAGCTGCGCAAGGAGTTCGAACGGTTACATCTCGGGTTCTTGAACGAAATGGAGGTGATAGAGCTGCACTCCTCGGTGGAACAAGAGATACGAGATGGACAAGCAACAGATGAGGAAATCAAGGAAAGAATCCGACAAGGCATAGAAAAGGATTTCAAGGAAGACGAGAAAGGCATGCTTTGGTTAGGGAAAAGGATTTGTTTTGCCTAACGTGAAGCACATCCACGACACGATATTAAAGGAGGCACATGACTCACCTTATGCCATAACTCCCGGCTGTACAAAGATGTACAAGGACCTGAAAACTTGATATTGGTGGTATGGTATAAAAAGAGATATAGCTGAATATGTTGCGTTATGCGATGCGTGCCAATGGGTGAAGGCCGGACATCAATGACGTGCTGGACTGTTGCAGCCATTGAAAGTACCCGAATGGAAGTGGGAAGACATCAGTATGGATTTCATCGTCGGATTGCCACATACTTAATCGGGTTACGACTATATTTGGGTTATCATGGACCGATTGATGGAAACAGCCGATTTCCTTCCTTTTAGAACCATGTACAGCGTTGCACAACTAGCCGAGTTGTATATGGAGCAAATCGTGTGTCACCATGGAGTTCCGAAGAGGATAGTTTCAGATCGGGGTTCTCAATTTACCACTAGGTTCTGGATGAAGCTGCATGTAGCCATGGGTACACGACTAAATTTCAGCTCCGCTTATCACCCGCAAACCGACGGGCAAACTGAGAGGACAAACCAAATTTTGGAAGACATGTTGAGAGCTTGCGCCTTGAAACATGGGCATTGTTGGGATAGGAGCTTGCCTTATGCTGAATTCTCATACAACAACATCTATCAAGCCAGCTCGAAGATGTTACCTTTGGAAGCGTTGTATGGTAGACGATGTAGAACACCAGTGTTCTGGAATGAGACCGGAGAAAGCCAAGTGTTTGGACCGGAAGTACTGCAAGACACCGAGAGGCAAGTCCAAACGATACGAGAAAACTTGAAGGCTACTAAGTCACAACAAAAAGGTTATGCAGACAATAGGTGAAGAAGATTGACCTTCGAAGTAGGAGACTTCGTGTATCTTAAAGTATCACCTATCCGAGGCCAACGACGGTTCAACATCAAGGGCAAGTTAGAACCTCGCTACATCGGGCCATTCAAGATTTTGGGCAAGCGAGAAGAAGTAGCCTGTAAACTAGAGCTGCCAACGCACCTCTCCGATGTGCACGACATATTTCACGTATCCCAACTCAAGAAGTGCTTATGAGTACTGGAAGAACAAGTACCGATGGATGAGCTCAAGCTTCAAGAGGATCTGACCTACACGGAGCACCCCGTCAAAATTTCGGACATGAAGGAAAGGGTCACGAGGAACAAAGTGATCTGTTGGTGCAAGGTACAGCGGAGCCATCACACGTAAGCCGAAACTACATGGGAGCGTGAGGAAGATCTCAAGGCAGAATTCCCTGATCTATTCTCCACTCTATCGAATCTCGAGGGCGAGATTCAGTTTAAGGGGGGTCGGTTTGTAACACCCTCAAATTCATTTTCGTGCATTACATACATTATTCATGTAGAGAAACATTATAAAAGAAGTAGAAATGGGGAAAGATCTAAAAAATGGAGAAAGAACTATAGAAATGGATAAAGAACCATATAAATGGAGAAAAGAACCATAGAAATGGAGAAAGAACCATAGAAATGGAGGAAGGAACCATAGAAATGGAGGAATAACCACAGAAATGGAGAAGGGAATATAGACATGGAGAATGGGGCATAGAAATGGAGAAGCACAATGTAGAAATGGAGAATGAGACATAAAAATTGATAGGGGAATGTAGAAATGGAGAATGGGATATAGAAATGGAGAGGGGGATGTAGAAATGTAGAATGGGACATAGAAATGGAGAGAGGAATTGTGACACCCTCAAATTCATTTCCATGCATTGCATACATTTTTCATATAGAGAAACATTATAAAAGAAGTAGAAATGGAGGAAAGAACTGTATAAATGGAGGAAGGCACCATAGAAATGGAGAAAGAATCATAAAAATGGTGGGGAATGGGAAAAAGATAGCTGAAATGAGCCAATTCCAATTCGTCGAAGTGCGCTGTCGACACTTCCCCTGGCCCCACTGGACACGTGGCGCCCTCGGAGGTCACCACTACGGAGGGGGTGAGGTCCGGCACTGCTGGTCACGTGGCAGGCCTAGGGCTCGCCTCTGAGGAGAAGGAAGGCCCGGCCCCGCTGGACACGTGTCACCCTCAGAGCTCACCCCTGCGGAGGGGGTGAGGTCCGGCACTGCTGGACATGTGGCACCCTCGGAGAGCTCACACTGCGGAGGGGGTGAGGTCCGGCACTGCTGGTCACGTGGCAGGCCTGGGGCTCGCCTGTGAGGAGAAGTGAGGCCCGGCCCCGCTGGACATGTGGCGCCTTCAGAGCTCGCCCCTGCGTAGGGTGCGAGGTCCGACTCTTCTGGCCGTGTGGCAGGCCCAGAGCTCGCCTCTGAGGAGAGGGGAGGCCCGGCCCCGCTGGACACGTGGCGCCTTCGAAGCTCATCCCTGCGGAAGGGGCGAGGTCCTTAGGCGGTTTTTCTCCTGTGCGCGGGAGTACCCTGTACTGAGGGTACCGACACAATTTCTCCAAATTTTCCCCACATTTGTCGAATTTCACCCACATTGCTGCTGCACCAAATCAATTGGGGAAAAGTTTGTTAGGATTTTGCTCCACATAAAGTAGGATTCGCCCCCCCCCTTATAAATAGAACGCAAACCCCTCCCTTGGCCGCAACCCCTTTCCCTTTCCCCCCCTCCCAAGTCGGTGACTTGGAGGCCCTAGCCCCCAACTCGCCGAGTTGGACCCCCCCTCGCCGGAGTTCAGTCGCCGGTGAGCCCCACCGGTGAGCCCGCCGACGAGCCCCATCACGCCTCGCCGTTGCCGGAAAAGAGCCGATGATCTGTCCCGCCCTAATCTTCCATAGAAAAATTCCCCGCTGCAGCCATTGCTAGGAGGAAGGCCCTGCCACCAAAGGGAATTGAGGTAGGTCTTCGTTACCCATCTTACGACGCCGTTGTTGTTTCTACGCAGCCGTTTTTTTCGCTCCGTTCGAACATAAACTTTTTTTGTGTGGACAGATCACGTTTTGATCGGTTTTTGATGGTGGAATTGATTTAGATCTTGAGTCAAGATCATCACCATGTCCACACTTGATCCCTACACCCTTGTTCATCATAAAACCCCATGAAAGCCCATTGAAACATGCAAGAACACGTACAACCTGGTTTAATAAAACAGCACCATAAGATTTGCATTCATCTACACCATTGCATTTTGAGTAAAGTTTGTGCATGATGTTTGATTGCCGTAAATTTTGTATGTACGTGATCATGAGTAGAAGGACAAGATCAGGAAGCCATTTACGAGTATCTACAGAACCAAGACTTCGAGACGCTTGAGCAACAAGAGCCACGGGAGCAAGGCAAGTGCCCCTTGACCATATTGATCCCATGTTTTGAAACTGTTTTGTTTGTGAAAACTTGTATCCTTGAGTCAACTTGATGGGACACCCTTTTATAGGAGCTTACTAGTTTTGTTAACCATCCTTGTGGACGGGAAAGTTGATGAGTCGGGTATGGTCATTTTTCCTTTTTGCTTCGCTTAATCTACGGGATACGGGAAGCTGAATTAAAACATGGTTAGCTACTGCACTCATATGAATAATGATAATGAGAACTTGATGATGATATGAGCATGGAAACGGGGGGAGATCTAGGCAAGCTTGGTTCGTGGATGTTGCTGAATGAGATGGTGGTTTTACTTGCCATAGATATAAGGACCGGTTCATGCCAGCACATGCCAGGAAAACCGTGACACCACAAGGCCAAATATGGGTGTGGCTTAGCTGATTAATTAGGTGTGTTGCTAGCTTGTTATGGACCGTGGATGGCGCGGCAAATGGGAGTCGAGAGAGGACTGCCCTGGGAACTGCATGGCACAAGAGGGGGCCCGTGGGTGGGAGAACGGTGATTCAAGCCTGCCGGTGAAACCTCAGTGAGTCGATACATCTAGTAGCCCCTATGTAAAGGCTATTTTGTGATCTCTTGGCCATACTCCGAAGGTTGTGTACTGGTATAATGGAGGTTGTGCAGTTGCCGACGGGTGACGAAATCACAAACTTGTGGGTAAAGTGGTGCCACCTCTGCAGAGTGTAAAACTATCATGATAGACATGCTTCCGGTCACAAGCACCTGGCCAACTCACATGATTAGATGGAAAACTTGGGATGGATTTTCGGTATGGTTACGGTATGGTCATTGGGATTGGTTTCGGGACTGTTTCAAGTAATGAAAATGAGTTTGGTTTCAGTTATATGATTATGAGATGCATTTACCGCCATTTCCAAGCTTGTTTGAGATCATGCCGAGCCTTGCGATCATCCACTGATGCTGTAGATCTCATTGGTTGAGTGTTTGGTGGGCTAGAACCCACGACCAATGGCGCCGAAGGGCAACCGAGGCCGCCACACGTCGCTGGCTATCTTCCGGTCACCGGCAGCCCTAGAACGCCCCACCATCGTGTTCCCCAGCCTCCATAACCCCCTGGCGGCGAGTTTCAGCTCGGGCGGTGGCCGGCAGTGGCGATCCGGCAAGCTGCAGTTCGCTCCGGCGAGATGGAAGCAGCGCGCGCGCGAGGGAGCGGCGGGAGGAAGAAGAAACAAGGTGGCCCACGCGTCAGCGGCTAAAATAATTTAAATCAGGGATCTGATTGTGGGCCGGATCCGGTGTGCTGGCGCGCCAAATTGCTCCAGCCCGGTGTGGCCCATTTCTGATTGGTTAGGATTTAAATAGCGGGCGCAGTCAAATTTCAGTAGGGAAAAGAATTCCAGAGTTTGCCACAACTTTGGAAAATCATACCTCTTTGTAGAAACCTCCGAATTAAGTGATTCCAATTGGGTTCGATTCATTTTTCAGGGATATATCCAAATATGAACTCAGATTTGTAGGAAAGTCAATAGATAATTCTGTAAAATTCTTTGAAGGTTTTCTGGAAAAGAATTATTGAGAGAGTTTGGTTTATCCAAAAGTCCTCAAATTTTGCCAGACTATGCTTTAGCATATTGTTGACCCTCCAGGAAATTTTCAGCTCATTTTAAGATCATTTGAGTAGGAATTTGCTAAATAAAATCTGCTGTGCTCATAAGAGTCCAGAAACATTTTCAGAAAATGTTTCCCACTTATAAAATCCATTCTGGGCAATCCATAGCTCAAAAAATCATGGGAAACTTTAGGCAAGGTCTATGAGACATACTTGAAATTGTAGTTCACTAAATTGGGCATGAAAATGCACAGTACTTCAGAATTAATTCTTTTGAATAAAAATGCTTAAGGAATTGTTCTGGAGGAACTACTCAAGTAAAAGGTCCAAATTTTGGATCGAATTACTTTCATGTGACCAGGAACTCACATGTAAATTTTCAGCTCACGTTGAGCCTTAGATCTCCCTGTTCTTGTTCTCCATGCTTATGTATATGGGAAAAATACATAAGAGCATTATGGGAATTATGGAGAACACATTTGTACTCCACATTAGCTGCAATTTGGCAAGCTAAATCCCAAGGTAGTATAGAACCTGCTGTAAAAGTTTTGAAGCCATTGAAGTTCTTGTTCTTCAGTTGCATTCAAATCTTTTCAGCTCATCTTTTATAGTCATTAGGAAAGTTAGTTAGTATATAGCTAAAACACTAGGACCAAGTGAGTCATTCTAGTTTCATTGCACAACAGAGGTAAACCAAGCCATTCTTGTCTTTTCCACACAACCTCTGTTCCTAAGAAATCCATTCTATAATTGTTTGTGCATATACATCCCAATAGGAATCACGGCGAAGGGGATTCAAAGGAGCGATTCATTGAAGTGGATCAAGCTCCGGAGAATCAAGGGTTGATCAGCAAGGATAACTAACTGCTTATATACTACTACCCTGCAAAACAGGCAAGCCCGGGTTTGCACTTAAGTACATTTTATAAAGCTTTTCATTTGTATCACTTATGTCTAGGTTGAAATGTATGCATTAGAGTTAGGGTGATTGAAACCCCACTTGCATAGCCTTTTTAATTCCTATAAAGGGTTGGGTAGTTTACAAACTCAACTAGTAGAGAATGCCATGCTAATGTTTAGGATCTCGGTAGAAGTCGAGTGGTTGGAAGCTACTCGCGAGATAGTACTTATCACATGGAATGAGAAGAGGTAGAAAATGGCTTGAGTTGTGAAAATGAGACCCATCAGGGGGGATAGGATGCAGTGAGCAGAGGTCTCACGTGCGTAGCCTGTTGGCGTCGGTTGAGGACCGTCGGTGTGCGGCCCTGCTGGACAAGTATCAAACAGTACCGGATGCATACTGGCATATGGGAAGCAGGAAACGGATGTAATTTATTAACCTGGGTGCCGAGGCTTACCCAACCGAGGGTAGCAAGGTGTAAATCTGCCGGTGGGCACAGTCACGCTCCATGCGGGGACCTCCTGCCAATTACGGATGGACCGGTTCGGCATTTGGGTTGCCTTTGAAAGGTTGTTACATACAACAGAGTAGGAAGGGGTGTGGAATCACGCTTCTGAAAGTGGGTGTATGCCACGTGCTATCCAGGTGTGTCTTGATTGCAATCACCATCCCCCGCGGCTATTTGAGTACCCGCTTGTTCACTGCGCTGTGACGTAGTAAGAAATGAAATAAGCCAACTGAATATGCTGTATTGAACTATTGATGTCTTGAAACCTTGTATGCTGTAGTTATAGAGCTAATTAAGTTTATATTCCACTTTGGGCATCACCACATCAGAGGAAAGTGTTTCTTGTTTGATTGTGGACTTCCGATGTGAGGGCTGTCTAAGGTTCATTAAACTTTTGCTATAAAACTGAAAGTAAGGATCAACGTATAGGTGTGTCTTTGTTGCAAAGTCCCTTCCTATCTTACACAGCCCTGCATGTAGAGTTCCATGACTAGGTTGTCGGTTAAGACTTGCTGAGTGTTATGCTCATGGATGCTATCCGAGTTGTTTTGCAGGATTGACTTCATGCTTATGAGAAGGGATGCGATGAGACTTGGAAACCTCCGAGTGATTACTCAAGAGCACCCTCGCCGCTGCGGTTTGTGTTCGTGTTGCTAGTAAGAAACGTCCGCGGACTGGACTGTTTCTTTGTTGCCAAGTTAGAAATGAGTCGTGAGAGTTATAGTCTTCCGCTGTATCTTATTTTGATATAAGTATTTGTAAAAATACTTTTGTACGCTTTCACAAATGATTTATGTAATGTGATGTGTTTTCTCGAACCGTGTTCTGTTGGGTGCCGCATATCACGGTACCACCCAACGAGATCCTGTCTCGGGGCGTCGCTCGTCGGCGGACCCCGTCACCACTGTCACTTTTGCCTCTCTTTCCTACACAAGAAAGGTGTGTTAGCTTCTGTAGCACGTGTAGCTTCTCTCTGTTTAGCAAATGATCCACCGTATAGCCAGAATTTTCCTTGTTTCCGAACCATAGTACAAAACACCCGAGCTCGGTTGGGAGCCAAATTTGGCTCACCTGTACCACCAAAAGCCGAGCTCGTTGGCAAGTAGCTTGTACATCCCCTAGTGCCTCTCCTCGAAGAAAAACCGAGGAAAATCATTGAGAATTGGCTCCGAGAGGGAAGTTCTTCGGGCCGCCATGGAAAACGGTCTCGGTTCACCGTGGAGCTCGGTGTTGCCGGCCGTTTCATCGAGGTTGGCTGCCATTTCCAGCTTCCTTGTGGTCTCCTGGTGCTATAGAGCCAAAAACCCGAAGCTTTGGTGAAGGACGGATCCTAACCGACCTCGCCAAAACCCTACGCGGTACTGTCGCTGGTGCGCACATGTTTTCGGCCATCGCCGACGGCTGGCGAGCCCACAGATGAGTTCAGGAGGTCGGGAAATGGAGGGGCGGCGAGTTTCGGCCCGAGAGGTGGCAGAGAACTCGGTTCCAGTGAGTCTCGCCGGAGACCGCCACCATCGGGTGGGTTTTGCACGAGGAAGAAGAAGCTGGGTTGCGTGGGGCCCACCGGCAGGGATTTAAACATTTCCCGAATTTCAGTTTTTAGTTCAAACTTCAATCCTGCATAACATTGGCTAGAAAACTCCAAATCGAGTGAACCAAAATTGGTTGGATCCAGCTCTCTGAGTACTTTCCAAAAAAATAAAGTTTCACTTTATGAAAATCCTCATTTCTCCAGAATTAATTCTTCAAAATTCAAACTGTTTAGAATTTTAACTGGAGAACCCTTTGGAGGTAAATTCTGAAATTTGGCCAGGATGTTCACCATAATGTCCCTGAGCTACCATAACAATTTCAGATCCATTTGAGCTTTTTTGATTCACCTAATAGTGTGATTAATAAAACTGTTCCAGAGAAAATGGAAAATGTCCAGAAGCATTTTTCAGAATTTTTCTGAACTTGTTTAGCCCATATCTTTTGCTAGGGATCTTCAAATTAGGTGAAATCACTTCCATTAGAACCCTCTGAAAATCTAGTTTCCATATAGTCAAGGCTTCCTCCATGAAAATTCCTAGAACACCCTAAGTGCTCCAATTAAGGCCAGATACACATTTATTTGTGTAGGGCTCAAATGAGCTTTGCTGCAAATGAAATTTGGCCAAGTCTCTATTTAGATTGTACCAAACCACAGTAAAAATTTCAGTCATTGGGCCTGTCTAGCAGTACCTATAGTCATAATAATCTTAACTCTCAACTTATATGCATTTAAATTGATACATACATGTATTTGTCTCATGTAGTCGCTAAGGTTGAGGAGGAGCCAGAAGTCTTAGACTTCATAACTCCGGAGGAACATCTAGCCTATGACCAACAGCAGCAAGGCAAGCTCCGGTTTGCATTAGCCTTTTTATAAACTTTATTGTTTTGAGAACTTACATTGAGTACCCACTTTACTTTTGCATTAGAGTCTTGTTTGAAAACCGAATTGCATAGCCAAGAAACCCCTGGGTTTGGGCTTAGGTTTTTAAACGTCGATTATCTACTGCAATGCTAAGATAGTGTAGGATTCGGTACAAGTCGAGTTGTTGGAACTGCTCGCGAGAATAGGCTATAGGCACACTACTCGGTAAAGATAGCAAATGGAACACATGGCAAGAAAAATGAGACCGAGCGGATAGTAAGGGCAGCAGGACTTTGGGGCCTGGGTGCCATAGCTCCGCTTGTGACTATTGAGGACCGAGCCGTGTGCGGGCCTGTATAACAAGCTAGAACAGTACCAAAGACCTACCGGATATATGGGAACCGGGAAACCGACGTAATTCAGGTAGCTGGGTGTTGAGGCATAGCTGGTCGTTATGAGGGTAGGTTGAGAGCTTGAGGTGTAAATAGGCTGGCAGCATTGTGGATGCGCGCGCAGAGACCTCTTGCTCGGGGCGATTGGACCGGCTCAACATTTGGCTGACGGATGAAAGGTGGTTGCGTATGATGTCCGTGATGGTAGATGTCTGCAACATCGAGTACGAGCGTACGTGACGGGTTATTCGGGTAACCCTGCACGAGTAAATCGATTGTAATTGCCGTCCCTCATGGTCAGTGAGTACCACTTGTTCACTTTACCGTGACGTAGAAAGAACAGGCTAGAGTCACGTAAAAAGTTGCTGATTGAAAGCTATACCTTGGTTGCTAATGATATGTTGTAGTTTAGAGTAAATTAAAGTTCTTTTCAACCTTGGGCAAAGCAAATGAGGGAGATGTGTTTCTTGTTTGATTGCGGCTCTCTTATGTGTCTTAGCATGAGGTTCTCCACAACTTGCTGCTAAAACTTGAAAGTAAGGTTCAACTATTTAGGCGTGTCCTTTGCAACTTACTTTCCTATCACACATTGAAATTCTAGCATGTAGAGTTACATGTGTAGGTGAGACGAGTCAGACTTGCTGAGCCATAGTGCTCACTGCTTTTGTTTGAAGCTTTTGCAGGGTGTTATGAGGAGGAGACTCTCGAGGAGGAGACGAACCCCCAAGAGGGCAACCCTATCGAATGGGAGTCGTGCATGCCACCGTGTTAGTGTGTGTGCATGCTAGAGGGAACATGATCACGGGCCGAACATGATCTCTGTGCTTAGTCTACGCCCGTGAGTGCGGACTGAACATATTTTGTTGTAAACATGTCCATAAACTCTTTTATGTAATAAAACTTTGCTTCCGCTTTGTACCTTTTACGTGTGTTATCCGGTTCTGTGCAACGCAGCACCCCTCAGCGTGATCTGGGCTCATCGAGGCCGTGAGGCCCTCGCAGTTGTGCAAAGAAAATCTAGGGTTAACTCAATCTGCCTTAGAGGTTGAGTTATAAAAATAGATAAGTTTCCTAATGAACCTATGAGATGAGCTGAACTAATGTGAAGAAAACTGGAGAACCTAAACTCCAAGGACTCTGAAATTTTTACAGGAAGTCCTATTCTACACAGTGACTTAGCTTGACAAATTGCAGCTAAAGTGAATGGAAATTGTGTCCCAAATAATTCGCAAAAGATTTCCTATGTCTTTCTCATATACATAAGAATGGGGAACAAGAGAAGGAATATCTAATGCTCAATTTGATCTAAAACTTTGCATGTGAGTTCCTGGTCACAAGAATATATTTTGATCCAAAATTCAGGACTTTTCATTGAGTAGTTCCTCCAGAATAATTCTCTAAGCAGTAATGCTAAATGGAATTAATTCTGAAGTAATTTGCATTCTCAAGCCAAATCAAGTGAACTAAAATTTCAAGTATGAAACATAGAGCATGCCTGAATTGTGCTAGGATTTCTGGAGATAAGGAATGCCTACAATAAATTTTACAAAGTGGAAACTTTTTCTGAAGAGTTTCTGAACAATTTTGGGCATAGAAACTTGTACTCTAAAAAATCCTACTCAAATCAACTCCGAATGATCTGAAACTTTGCTAGAAGTTCAATAATATCCTAAAGAATATTATGGAAAAAATTTGGTGATTTTTTGATGAACGAAACTCCTTCAATAATTCTTTTTCAGAAAATATTTAAAGAATTTTCCAGAATTTATTACTGACTTTCATACATATGGGGTGAAAATTTGGATAGATCTTTGCAAACTTAATCTAAACCAATTTTAATCACCTAATTTGGAGTTTCCTACACAAAGTTATGAATTTCTAAAGTTGGAGCTAAATCTGACAATTATTTTCTACTGGAATTCCTAGCTGGGCCCATGGTTTTAAATTGCAGCCAATGGAACGCGAGAACACACAGGGCCACGGGGTTCTCAGCGCGCAGCCACAGCAGATCTCCAGCCACAGCTGGTCCCGATTTTAAATTTGAGTCACTGGCAGCTGGGCCCAGCACAGTTTCTTCTTCCTCCAGCCACCCTCTCGCGCGCACGGTTCCCTCGCCGTACAGAGGCGGCGATCTCGCCGGCATGAGGTTCCCGGCTGCCTACTGACTCGGTTCTCGCCGCCTGTGGGTTTAGGAGTACGGGGAATCCGTTTGTGGGGTGAGCTCGAGCTGCCGGTGGCCGGAAGTAGGCCGGCGACCACGGGAGAGGTTCGGCACCGTCGGCCGGTCATCCTGTCCCGCCAAAAGCTCAGTTGATCAGCTCTACAGAACCAGGGAACCTTGAGGAAGACCGTCGTGTACGCAAACTAGCTCGGGAACGGTGGCTAATAGGGTTTCACCGTGCGCCCGCGGTGTGCCTCCATGAAAGCGCTCGGGAAACCTTGAAATAGGTCATCTACATGCGCTTTCGAGCTACGGTTGCGAAGATAAGATGATCGCCAGCTAGTCTAGCTCATGTGTGCAGGATTTGGTGACCTAAGAACGAAGATTTAAGGAGAATTTGAAGGTTTTGTACCGAACATTTGGTTTGCGCACGCCAGAGCAAAAACTCCGAATCGGAGCTTGGTCGTCCACGGCTTGATCAGTGGTTTGGGAAGAAGCAGCACTGATCACCGGCGCGTCCTTGGGGTGTCCTTGCTCGGGCATGAAAGCCGCCCGGTCAGGTTTCCATGAGAGCACCGAGTCGCGGTGAAGTTCGGCCACCGCAGGGAGGAACTGTTCTAGGTTGGGAAGGACGCAACTCAATTGGTTTTGTACCGAGGATGCGAAGGACGATCCCTCAGTGCCTTTTTCGTTTGGGGAAGCGCTGTGAGCAAGCTTTTGCCGGCTCACGATCGAGTTACAGAGGTGGCAATGGCAGCTCCGTTCTTGCACGCGAGGAGGAAGCAAAGGCCGAGTTGATGCGTTTTGTGGACAAAAGATCACGCCGGGAGCTAAGGAAGCCCACAAGCTGCTCGCCAGCGTAATGAAACAACGGGGATGTGGCCTCTGCATAGAGTCTCGGTCTGTGCTCGATACTGAACAGAGGAAACAGATCCAACACTGATTTTTGTGTGCAACTGAGCAGTGGGTCCCCCCACTCACTCTTATCTTCTGAATTGTTCCCAAAAGATCTTCATCCATGTAAATCCCCTCAATCTGATATTTCTGAAGTTTACAAGTGGCTGGGGTTTGAATTACCCGAATTCAGTTTGAATTTGCCTTTCAAATTTGAATTCAGATTGAATTTAGAAAATGCTCCTATTTAACTCCTTTTAGCCCACCCTAAAATCAGAAGGTTGTCATCCTAAATTTCCTCAAATTGAAAGGTATGAGGCGACCTGTATATCCAAAAGTTTGGCAGCAATTGATGTGAGCATTTGGGTTTTAAAATTCTGCTTTTTAATATTTCTCATGCAACTGAATGATTTACACATGGGTTTAACTCAACATTGGTTCAACACATTCAAATGAATCTTTAAGCTGTTTTTGCTGAACCCATATGTACACCATCACATGTAGAAAGTTTTTGTAAGTCCCATTTTTCATGAACTCGAAACACATGGCATTCAAACTTTGGTTTATTTCATATACATTTTTAGGACTTTTACATTCCTTCCCCTTAAAAGAATCCCGTCCCAAGATTACAAAAGAAGAACTAGATCGGAGAGGTAACTTCAAGCTGTATGATGACAAAAGTTCTGGATAATTTGTCCGGAGGTAATCTTCGCTTTCCCACGTCGCCTCTTTTGCGGTATGATTTTTCCATAGCACCTTGTAAAATTTTATTGTCCAGTTCCGGGTGATCCGGGTCTTCTCATCGATAATCTGAACTGGTCACTCAGTGTAGGTAAGATCCGGCTTCAATTCGTTGATTTCTTCGGTGCAGACAGAAGTGGTAAATTTGAGACACTTCCAAAGCTGTGACACATGAAATACGTCATGAACACCAGCAAGGCTCGCCGGTAGCTCCTGCCAGTAGGCTACGGGTCCGCACTTCTCTGTGATACACCAAACCGGTGAATTCTTTTCATCAGAGATACATGAATATAAACATGCTCTCCGATGTCAAAATGCAATGGTCTACGCCTTTGATCAGCATAGCTTTTCTGTTGGGATTGTGCAGCCTTCAAGTTCTCTTGTATCAACTGAACTCGGTCTTCGGCTTTGTTGACAAGATCAACCCCAAACAGTACTCTTTCTCCGGACTCACCAATTCAGTTGTATGCGACATTTCCGGCCGTAGAGAGCTTCGTATGGTGCCATCTGGATACTTTCTTGATACCCATTATTGTATGAGAACTCCGCCAACGGTAAGTGATCATCCCAATTCTTACCGTGGTGGATGGCACACACTCTCAACATATCCTCTAGCACCTGGTTCACCCTCTCCGTTTGTCCATCGGTTTGATGGTGATATGCGGAGCTTCGAATCAGCTTGGTTCCCAACGAGGCGTGCAGCTGCTGCCAAAAACGAGAAACGAACACCGCACCTCGATCTGAGATTATGGTCTTCAGAACACCATGTAAGCATACAATTCTGGATATGTATAACTCCGCATACTGCTTGGCTCGATAATGAGTGTTCACCGGAATGAAACGAGCTGATATGGTCAACCGGTCAACGATCACCCAAATCGAGTCAAGATTCCGGAATGTGAGCGGTAATCCGACGATGAAATCCATACTCACATCCTCCCATTTCCATGCCGGAATCTTCAGTGGTTGCAGCGGTCAGGCTTTCTGCATATGATCAGCTTTGACCCGTCTACACGTATCACACTTGGATACGTACTTAGCAATTTCCTGCTTCATCCTTGTCCAGCAAAACTTCTTTTTTAAATCTTGGTACATTTTGTTGCTGCCGGGATGAATGGAATATTTTGACAGGTGGGCTTCATCCAATATCTTCTTCTGGAGATTCATATTATGAGGTACAACTATACGGTCTTTAAACCATAGAGTACCATCATAATCCTTCCGGAAACACTTCATCTCCGTTGTCTATTATTCTCCGTATGTGAGACATACCCCTCTCTCTCCTTTAAGCCTCAACAATCTCCTCTCGGATTGTTGGAATGAGCGCAATATTATAAAGTGCTCCATACGGAATGACATGGAGAATTGGTTCCTTCTCTAATTAAGCAATCACCAAGTTGTGAACGTGGGCTTTCCGACTAAGCGCGTAGGCAACCACGTTCGCTTTTCTCGGATTGTAGTGGATCTCGATTTCATAATCTTTTATGAGCTCCAACCATCTTTGTTATCTCATATTCAGCTCCTTCTGCCTGAGGATATACTTCATGCTCTTGTGATCGGTGTAGAGGTGGACAAGATTGCCAAGTAAATAATGCCTCCACATTTTTAATGCCAACACCACAACAGCAAGCTCGAGATCGTGAGTTGGATAATGCTGCTCGTGGTTTTGCAGTTGACGAGACCCATATGCGACCACATGCCATTCTTGCCTAACACCGCAGCCGAGACCGATGCCAGATGCATCACAATAAACATCAGATGGCTTCATCGTGTCCGGCTAAGCAAGAACTGGAGCTGTTGTGAGGTGATTCACCAAAGTTTTGAATGCGGCTTGACATGCTGCATTTCACACATATTTAGTGCCCTTTTCAGGAGCACCATCATCGGTTTAGTGAATTTTGAGAAGTTCGAGATGAACCTCTGATAATATCCCGCTAAACCTAGGAAACTTCGGACCTTGTGGACTGGTTTGGGAGACTCCCATTTCAGCACTTGTTCAATTTTGCTCGGGTCCACAGAAATGCCCTCTGCTGAAATAATATGTCCTAGAAATGGCACTTGATCAATCCAAAATTCATATTTGCTGAATTTTGCATATAACTTGTGTTCCATCAACTGTTGCAGCACGATATGCAGATGTTCAGCATGCTCTTCTTAAGATTTGGAGTAAACCAATATGTCGTCGATGAATACCACGATGAACTTATCTAACTCCAGCATGAATACTTAATTCATCAAGTAAATAAAGTGTGCCGGAGCATTGGTTAACCCAAAAGACATGACAAGTTACTAATAAAGCCCGTATCTCGTCAAGAATGCTTGCTGTCTTGGAATGTCCTCCGGTCGGATCTTGATTTGATAATATCCCGACCGAAGACCCATCTTTGACAATAACCTTGCACCAACTAGTTGGTCGAATAAAATGTTGATGCGGGGCAGAGGGTACTTGTTCTTTATAGTGACGGCATTTAGCGGATGATAATCAACACATAATCTCAGTGTTTCATCCTTCTTCTTAACGAACAGCGCAGAGCAACCCAAGGTGATGAGCTTGGTAGTATGAAACCTTTGCTCATGAGTTCATTTAGATGCTCCTTCAACTCTGCTAGCTCGTTAGGTGCCATCTTGCACGGCCTACGTGAAATAGGTGTAGTTCCCGGCACCAGTTCAATCTTGAACCCGACGTCCCGTTCACGCGGCATGCCCGGTAAATCATCGGGAAACACATTGGGGTATTCATGTGCCACCGGAATATATTCATGTTTAATCACTTCCGTGTTGTAGGCCTCTATCATTTCTTGTTTTTCGCTGTCTAAAAACAGCATGTGCTGTCCATGAATTGGAGAGTCAATTTGAACAGTGCGGTTACCGATATTAAGAATGGAACCATGATGTTTTAACAATGAAATCCCCAATATTACATCAATCTGTAAAAGTCCCAAAAATTGCATATGAAATAAACCGAGGCTTGAAAGGCTATGCGTTTCAAATTCATGAAATTGGGACTTACAAAAAAAACTTTTCTATACATGACGGTGTACATAGATGTTCATCAAGAAGGGGCACATGTTCGTTTGAGTGGGTTGCACCAAGATGGACTTAAACACCATGGAGGAAATACTCCTTTGCATGAAAGTTAAAAATCAGATCTTCAAATTTAAAGTTCACCGCAGATTGTTGCCGAACTTTTAAATATACATGAAACCTCATACATTTGAATTTGAGGAAATTCATGGTGGCAAACTTTTAAATACACATCAAACCGAATTCAAATTTGCAATGCCAAATTCAAACTTAATTCAGGTACTTCAAATCCTAGCCCACTTTTAAATTTCAGAACTTTGGAATGGAAAGGATTAACATGAGAAGATATTTTGTGAGGAGAAACATGGGTGGACCCCATATGTCATTGGTCTATTTGTAACTTGCAGCAAATGTTAGTTTCTGCTCAATGTCGAATTCAACCAAGGCTTCACAGGGCGCCACCGAGCTGCAGCCGAGACGCGTCCCTGTTGACTCGCCCGTGCTGGCGACAAGCTTGTGTGTTTCCTCAGCTCTCGATGTGATCTTCTCCTCCACAGACCGAGCAACTCGTGCTTTGCCTCCTCCCAGCGAGCAAACACAGAACACAGCGCTGTCGCCTCTTTAACATGATCGGGAGCCGGCAAAAACTTGTGCCACAGAGCCCCTCCGAGCAGCAAAACCACACTGGTTGATCACTCCCTACTTCCTCGGTGCAAAAACTGACTGAGCCTCGGCTCTATTTCCCTGAGCACACATATTCCTCACAACGGCCGAGCTGTACCGATGACCGGCCTCCCATGGACAGCCCACACTAGAGGGTTTCACAGCCGAGCAAGTATCCCTAGGGATGCGCCAGACCCCAGCATTGCTTCTCCCCAACCGGATGATCAAACCATGGATGACCGAGCGCTAATTTAAGGTTTTTCTCCGGCGGGTGCAAACCGAGTAACCGGTACGAAATCTCCAAATTCCCATTCCCTATTCATTGTTAGATCACCAACTCTTGTGCCTGGGGCTAGGCTAGCCGGCGATCATTATCTTTTTAGCAACCCTAGCTTGAAACCGACTCAGAGCGGCGTATTTCGAGTTTTCCCGAGCGCGCACATGTCGGCATGAAGCGGGCGCACGGTGAGATTACTTTGGAGATGTTCCGAGCTCAACTGATGGCGTGCCGATCTACCCTAGTAGCCACTGGTTCTTTAGAGCCGTTTAGCCGAGCTTTTGGCGGGCTAGGTCGGTGGGCCGACGGCGCCAAAAGTGTACCGAAGCCGCCGCATGCTGCCCACAGTGTTCCGGTCACTGGCAGCTCGAGCTAGCCTCACCAATGAGTTCCCTGACCTCCAAAACCCCCAGGCGGCGATCCTCTGACCGAGAGGCGGCCAGAAACTTGGGGCCGGCGAGCTCCGGCCTCTGTCCGGCAAGCTAGCGGCGCGCGCGCGAGAGGGAGGCTGGAGGAAGAAGGAGGCCGGTCCCACGTGTCATCCGCAGTGAATTTAAATTTTGGATCAGATGTGGCTCTCGGATCCGGTGTGGCTGCGGCTAAAACCGTGCAGTCCCGGTGTGGCTCAAATCTCAGTGACTGTAGATTAAAAACATGGGCCCAATCAATTTCCAGTAGCAAAACAATTCCAGATTGTGTCACAACTTTTGAAAATCATATCTTGGTGTAGGAACCTCCAAATTGAGTGATTAAAATTGGGTTGGATTCATTTTGCAATGATCTATCCTAATATGAACCTCAATTTGTACGAAAGTCAATAATAAATTCTGGAAAATTCTTTGAAGATTTTCTGAAAAAGAATTATTGAGGGAGTTTGGTTCATCCAAAAATCCTCAAATTTTGCCAGAATATTCTTTAGGATATTATTGAACTTCTAGCAAGTTTTCAGCTCATTTGAAATTTAATTGAGTAGGAATTTGCTGAGTGAAAGCTGTTGCACTTTAAATTGTCCAGAAACTTTTTCAGAAAAGGTTTCTAACTTGTAAAATCCATTCTAGGCAATTCATAACTCCAAATCATGAGAAACTTCAGGCATGCTCTATGAATCGTACTTGAAATTGTATTTCGCTTGATTGGGCATGAAAATGCACATTACTCCAGAATTAATTCTTTTTAGTAGAAATTCTTAAGGAATTATTCTGGAGGAACTACTCAAGTAAAAGGTCTGAATTTTGTACCAAAGTACTTTCTTGTGACCAGGAACTCACATGAAAAGTTTCAGTTCAATGTGAGCCTTAGATGTCCCTGTCCTGGTTTTCCATGATTATGTATGTGGGGAAATACATAAGAGTCTTGTAGGAATTTTGGAAGACACAATTTCCTTACACTTTAGCTGCAATTTGGCAAGCTAAGTCCCTGGGTAGTTTATGACTTCCTGTAAAAATTTTGAAGTCATTGGAGATCATGATATTTAGTTATGTTCAAATCATTGCAGCTCATCTTATAAGTTCATTAGGAAACATAGTTTATAAACTAAACCCCTAAGACAGATTTAGTTTCATTGATGTTTCTTTGCACAACAGAGGCAACAGAGCCATTCTTGGTATTTCCACACAGCCTCTGTTCTTAAGAAGTTCAAGTCTTTAATTCTTTACATTGCATTATAAAAACTTATGGAAATTCATGTCGGTAGCGCTCACCACGAAGGACTTCGACGGAGTCATCCCTTGACATGTGGATCAGTTCAACAAATTCAGAAGGATCAAGGGATAGAAGATCACTAACTACTATTATATACTACTACCCTGCAAAACAGGCAAGCTCCGGTTTGAATTTAACAGCTGTTAAGTTTTTATTTTGTGTTCACTCTTTTGGTTAGGATATGAATTGTGCATTAGGTCTAGATGTTTTGATACTCCTATTGCATGATCAGAGAAACCTATGGAGTATTCGGTAGATGTCTTTTCATCGTGTAGAACTGCCATGCGTAAGTAGGGTTCGGTAGAAGTCGAGTGGTGAGATGCTACTCGTATGATCAGGAGAAAAAGGGGCATACGGGATTGGTTCAGAAAATTGTTAGCAAGTTTTAGTTGAGACCGGCAGGTTGTAGGAGCAACAGGACATAGAGGCCTGGGTGCGTTAGACCTGTCCGTGTCGGTCAAGGACCGATCCGTATGCGGCCCTGTTGAGCAAGTTTGAGTTATGTACCGGACTCATGCTGGCTATATGGGACCCAGTAAATCGATGTACCACGGGAAGCTTACGTTGGGACTTTTCCGGTCGCCTCAGGCGAGAGGTCGGTGTGCAGTATGTGGGTAACACTCTCATGACATCTCATGTTGGTAGATACACCATCAGGGTGGCTACTGTATGGGACGATCAGATCGATTCGACGTAGGTGAAACAGAGGAAAGGCTGCCACGTACGATGTTAGTGATGATTGCTGTAGGCAACGTCGAGTATGGGCGTACGTGTCGTGTAGTCCAGGTGTTTTCTATTCAAATCACCATCGCTCACGTTAGTGAGTATACATGTTCTCACAGTCGTGATGTAGTAAGAACTGCATTGAGATAAGAACTAATAATTGTGGATTGAAGTTGATACTAGCATTGTGTTGTTACGTTTTACGAATAGACTAGTGCAAAATCGATTCCTTTACACCGTCAGCAACTTACATCGGGGGAAAGTGTTTCTTATTTGATTGTGGACTCCCAATATGGCGGGTCCTAGGTTACTACTAATTTGCTGCTAATAAGACTTGAAAGTAAGGATTCACATGTAGGCGATTTCATTATGCAAACTACTATCCCACTTTATGTCTTTAACTTCATGTAGTGTTTCATGACTAGGTTTGACGGTTAAGTCTTGCAGAGCGTTATGCTCACGGATACTATACTAGTTGTTTTGCAGGTATTGACCCTATGCTTATGAGAATGGATGCCGATGAGACTCGGAAACCTACGAGTGGTTACTCATGAGCATCCTTGCCGCTGCTGTTGGAGTATTCGTGTTGCTAGTAAAAAAACGTCCATGGGCTGGACAGTTTCTTTGATGCTAAGCTAGGAATGAGTCGTGAGAGTTGTAGTCTTCCGCTATAGTTTATTTTCAAATAAGTATTTGTAAATTAACTTTTTGTACGCTTCCGCAAATGATTTATGTAATATGTTTGTCCTTTACCCTTATGTTGTTGGGTGCCGCATCGCACGGCACCACCCAATGCGATTCCCGGGTGAGCGTGCACGGACCCATGACCCAGAGACGGGTGTTCCCCTGACACAATCTTCTGTCCATCCAACATAATCAGCAATGTTGGGTATACTTTTCCTCCCAAACATAAAGCTGCTCGGGGAACAATCTGATTGGCAGAGATACTTCCTCCCGGTGAACGTATAAAATGCTTATTCGTGGGAGTATCGGTGGATAATTGGTGCTTATCCACACAGAATTTGCTGATCAAATTGTGGGTAGCACCGGAATCAAAAAGTACGAGAACAGGTATGTCTTTGATAGCGAACATGCCCGCTAACACCGGTGCTCCCTCCGGGACATCTTCAATAGCTATATGTTGCACACTCCCAGATTGCAATGCTGTCATGTCTACATGAGTACATGGCGACAGACCACCTGATGATGATGGTTGTCCGCTGTTCACAAACTTCTCCTGGCATTCCTGAGTAAAATGCGCAAAACGGAAGCAATTAAAACACGATGTTTCTCCAGTTCTTCGCGGCATTGTGGTTGAGAAGTTGGTATACTGGGCTGCAGCAATGAGGCACCAGAAATCATTCATTGCTGCGGCTGTGGTTGTGCTTCAAGACTTGGTTCTTGAATAGAAAATCTTTTATGAGTTGATCTTACTGGTGGCCGCCATATTTCACCGGATGGTGTGCGATACACCATACGATATTTACAAGGAACACTATTTGTGTTGTCTTGCACATCACCCCGGTTCATCTTTTCTGCTTGACACTCGAGTGTTTTCTGTTCTTGCAGAATGGCCGCACTGACCAACTCGTTGTAATTGCCTTGATTGAACGAGACCAACTTCTCCCTTAATATGGCACTCAGGCAATTGAAGAAGTAATCATAATTTTCAGCTTCGTTCGTCACATATTCGGGAGCATATTGTGCCAAATGGTTGAACCGTTTGACATAATCGAGGACATTCATATCCCCTTGCTTCAATTTCTTGAAATCCTCCCACTTGGTCTTGATAATACCCATAGGTATGTGACGAGTACGGAAAGCTTCATGAAATTCTGCCCATTCCACATGATGGCCTTCCGGAATGGTGGCGAGATATTCCACCCACCAATTTCCGGCAGCTCCATGGAGTTGTTGAGCGGCAAATGTGTTATGATAATCATCGAACTTGAACACTCCAAATTTGGACTCCATAACACGAAGCCACTGAATCGCTTCCACGGGTTTGGTAGCTTCTGTGAAGATTGGCGGTTGAGTCGCCAAAAATCCAAATAGGTGTTCCGAGGTGGAAGAACTTGTTGCGCTCGATGAATTATGCCTTGCTGTACCAAGGCTTGGAGTAATCTTGTGTTCTCTTGATTCGACTTGACCACCTGAGCCATGAAATCCATCTATACCATTGATGGAGGTGCCCGTGGTGAAGTCGAATCATTATCGTCTCGGCGAGAACCTTCAGCCATACTCGAAGAGTGAGTACCTACCATACTGCAAAATGATATTTTTTGAGGGGAGTCAAAACTTGATCTCAGCAGTATTTGAAAATATGTAAAACATGAACATGCTAAAACTTTATTAAAGCATAACAAAAATTCATGTTTACACATCTCCCTAAAGTAGGCATAACCAGTCCTCTTTTCTGTACAGAACAGATCTTTCTGCAATTAACCCAGATTTTGATCCTTTTAACAGCATTTTCATAACTAAAGTTGAATACCAAAGTTAAAGTTAACTTCAGTATTTTTCCAAAGTATTTATATGCCTCTAGATCAGTTCTGGATCAAAAGTTATGATTGCTCAAAGTTGATAGAATTCCTAGATGAAATTTGCCAGCATCTCCTCTTAATGTGGCTGTTCTTATCACAGTTGTACACAAAAATACAGTACAATTCTGAACAAACATTGAACTACAACATTGTTGCAAACTATATAAACTTTCCGAAGGTGTATCATCTGACTCTTAGGGATTTTTCTACCCAAAGTTATGGATGATATACAGAAATATCCAGAGAAGATTTGCATCTGTCCTGTTTCTGAACAGTTTACATTCAACTGGACATTCAACCAGTTTGGCTTGTGACTTTGATCTGGAAGTCTACAAAGAAGTTGTAGAGCACTTAAATTTTTTTCCAAAACTATATCGTACACCTCCATTGGATAAATCTACTCAGAGTTATACTCTGTCGATTCCAGCAAAAATTCCTGCCAGAAACAGAGCACTCTGTTTCTGGAAACTTTGAAGCCTATCAATCCTCTCATTTGAATCTTAGTTCAAATGAAGAGATCAGTAACTAATATGTATTTTCAGACTTCCATTTTTAGTTGAAAGTTAGTTCACAAATCATTTCTCAGAGAAAATAAAATTATCAAGTGTACTACGGTGTTGATGCACCGTAAGACTCATGTCAGTACTATGTTGCCTAACAAAAGAAAATCCTAACTGGATTACACCAGCATATACGTCTCCATAGGTGGCGCTAAGAATGGTCACTCGCAAATGTGTTCTACTCGTAATATGGCTTTAATGGTTAGTGTACCTGCATAAACCACACAATAATCGGACTCAGTCGCAAAACTGAATCTGGCTCCATAACAGTTTCATACGCCCGTCTATCGTCAGTCACACGGGCGTTCTCAAGCCAGACACACCTTGAGCTACGTGTTCACGTTACCAACCACGTGATGGAGTCTCCACCTACTTGCCCGCAGCACGCCGGGGACTGGCGTTGCTCACATACTCCAAACGACATGAAGAGTCGTAGAAAACATATGAGCGGGTCGGGTTACCCGCCACCCATGGGGATCCACCCTTCAGCTTGTGCGCACTGGTGGACAGCGGATACATGCACCCCCCGAGACATGGAAAGTCCCGGGATGCATGATTTTCCATCATAGACAAATAAATTAGGTTGCCACCTTCATACAATAATAATGTAGTCCTTATGTGGGCCTAGTACCGTTTTCTTACCGTATCCTAAGTTTTTATCGTAATACGATCCTTTTTTGGTGCGCTATTCCCAATGTGGCTCTGACCATGCTGCTGCGGCCGGCCCCCTTCTCGGGGTTACACGCTCGCTCGGGAATCGCATTGGGTGGTGTCGTCCGATGCAGCACCCAACAATACACGTATAAAGGACATCATATTACAAATAGTTCACTTTACAAATACTTATCTCAAAATGAACTACAGCAGAACACTAATACAACTCATGTCCATATCATATCTAACTAAGCAACAGAGAAGACGTCCAGCTCGCGGATGCTTCTAACTAGCAACAAGATAACAACCAGCAGTGGCAAGGTTGCTCATGACTATCCACTCAGAGGGTTCCGAGTCTCATCGGACAACGTACTCATAAACGTAGTAGTCAATACCTCCAAAACAACTAGTATAGTATCCGTGAGCATAAAGCTCAGCAAGACTTAACTGTCGAACCTAATCATAAAACTCTACATGAAGGTAAAGACGTAAACAAAGGATAGTAAATGGCATAAAGGACTCGGCTAAATGTGGATCCTTATTTTCAGGTCTTATTAGCAGCAGATTAAGAATAGCCTTGGGCACCACACATCGGGAGTCCACAATTAAACAAGAAACGCTTTCCCCTGATGTAACTTGCTCACAGTGGAAATGAATCGAGTTTGCACTAATCTATTCATATAAGACAACATTACATGGCTAGTATCAACTTCAAACAATATTGATTAGTTCTTATTTCAGTGCAAGTCATTATTACGTGACGACTGTGAGAACAAGTATGCTCAAATAACCGCGAGCGACGGTGATTCGAATCAAAAGACGCTCAGACTACACAACACGTACACCCATACTCGATGTTGCCTACAACAACTATCCCGGACGTCTTACGTGGCAACCTTTCCCAAGTTTCACCTACGTCGAATCGATTCGATCGTCTTGTACAGTAGCCTCACCTCATGGTGCACCTTCCGACGTGAGATGTCATGAGCGAGTTACCCACATAGTGCACACGGGCCGTCCGCCTAAGGCGACCGAAAATGTCCCAACGCAAGCTTCCTGAGGTACATCGGTTTACTGGGTCCCATATAACCAGCGTGCGTCCGGTACACAACTCAAACTTGTCCAACTGGGCTGCACACGGATCGGTCCTTGACCGACACGGACAGGTCTAACACACACAGGCACCTATGTCCTGTTGCTCCTACAACCTGCCCGGTCTCAACTTCAACTTGCTAACAATTTCTTGAACCAGTCCCGTGCCCCACTTTCCTATTCATGCAAGTAGCGTCCAACCACTCGACTTCTACGGATTCCTACTTAAGCATGGCAGTTCTACTCGATGAAAATACATCTACGGAAATACTCCGTGCGTTCTCTGGTCATGCAAGAGGAGTATCAAATCATCTAGACCTAATGCACACTAACCAACATAGTGTATACAAAGTAAAAACTTAAAAGCTGTTAAATGGAAATCGGAGCTTGCCTGTTTTGCAGGGATTAATGTTATATATTAGTTATTGATCTTCTATCCCTTGGTCCTCCTGAACTTGATCAACTGATCCACACTTCAAGGGATGAACTCCGTCGAACTCCTTTCTTGTGAGCTCTATCGACATGTATATGCATAAGTTTTTATAATGCAATTCATGGAATTAAAGACTTGAATTTATGAAGAATAGGTAACCATGTGGAAGTGCTAAGAATGACATTGTTGCCTCTGTTGTGCAAAGAAAGTAAAGGATTAACTCAATCTGATGAAAAAGCCCAAGATTTCACTTGCTTCATCACATCACCACAATTCAGCTTATTTGTGGAGATCTCATGAACACATGTTAAGAGCTAGTAACTACCATCAGTAGGTTGATTAGAGGAAAAACTCACAAATAAAAAGTAGGGTTTACCACATGTAAACATGAGGGGCTGAGCTCACAATTAGGCCCTAAACATTATGAGGAATATTCATGCCAAGTTTCATGCAAGTTCAAACCCTTTTGAGGCACTTTTGGATACAATTGCAAAAAGGGCTAATTTGAGTGCAAATTCAAATTTCAGCTTCTTTCATCACTTGGATTCAAAAGGTGACTTCACATTCAAACTCAGCACATTTTTCTGAGTTACTCCACCAATTTTTATCCTCATTGGAGTTCATCTTGTCGGGAGCTATATTTGAATTAATTCAAAACTGAATTTGAAATTCAAATTCAAGTGTGAATCAAATTTAGTCAAACCAACTCCAATTCGAAGAATTCGAATTCATGTCATGACTTTGTGGCTATGTCTACAATTTAATTGTGAGTAGCTGAGATATTTGCAGCAAAAAAAAAGAAAAGAGATGAGAGGGGCGGAGGGCCCACTGTCAGTGACTGAAATTGCTTAGCCGATGATCGACCGCAGGCTGCCAGCACGCTCGGGCAGCTCCACCTCACGGTGAAAACATCGGCTCAAAGTCCAGCACACCGACCTGCTTCACCCTTCTCTCCAGTTGCGAGCGTAACAGAGCACATCACGCGCTGTTCTTCGTCTCCCGCGAATGAACTCGTCGCCGCTCTCTATGTCCAATGGCGACCGGCCCATCCCGGCTAATTCACACACCACCACCGGAGAAGAAAAGGTGTGCATGATCGTGCTGAAGCTGTAGGAGAAAACCGTTTGCCGTTTCATGCGGTGTAGGACGAGTATTTCTCATTTCATTCCTCGGTGTGTAATTGGTTTAGCAATCGGTCGACGGCAAAATTCGTTGCACACCGGCAATTGCCGCTCGAGCTGCATACTGGACATACTCTAGAACTTCTAGGGCACCTCCTCGCTCAAGTAGCACCAAGTTTCATGCACTAGAACCCTAGTTCCGCGAGTTTTCCATGTCAGCTGCCGAAAACAGGGCACCTCGCCGGTGAGGTCCTAGTTGCGGTTGTTTTCACGAGGATCAGTGTTCATATTCCTGATCAGCAAGACTCCACGGAGCTCTCAGATGAAACCACATCGAAAAAGATGTGGAGAACACCGAGTTCAACGTCTCTGATGATCTCCCAGCCGCTGTCACCGCTGTGAGTACTGTTCTGGCCATCGCCGAGCTCCGGTGAGTGCACCAGCGTGTTCCTCAGGCGAACTTGTGCACAGACGGTGACTGTCGTCGAAGGTCATGCAGTAGAACGACCAGTGGCAAGCTCTCCAACAAGGCACCGCCACAGTTCTCGCGGGTGGCGCGAGGTAGATGAAAGGGTGCGGGCCCCGCGTGGCAGTGAGAGGAAACCAGGCCTGGAAAAAGCTGTGGCGCCGGGATTTCGTGCGGCTATGGGGGAAATTAAGCGAACCCATGTGTGGCTTCGTTGCCGGGCTGACACGTAGCCCTGAGGCGCACCAGTCCGGTTTAAACCTTTTGAATTTAGATTTGATTTTCCAGAATTTCCCCAAACTTTGGAAGGCCATAACTTTGTGTAGAAGTTCCCAAAATTATTGAACCAAATTTTGTTGGATTCAGCTCTCCGAGTACTTTCCAGCAAAACAAGTTCTGTCAATGCAACCCAATATTTTTCTAGAATTAATTCCCCAAATTTAAACTGTTGGGAATTTTATCTAGAGATTTCCTTTATGGAAATTCTGAAATTTGGCTAGTATGTTGACTAGAATATCCTTGAGTCACATGAATAATTTCAGATCCATCCGAGTTAATTTAGTCCCCCTAATGATGTGGTTCAGTGAACTGCCCTGAGAAAATAGAAAAATGTACAGAAACATTTTTCAGAATTTTCTCAAATCTTGATTAGGGAATAACTTTCTCTAGGATTCATCAAATTACACGAAACCAACTCCATTAGAACCATCTCAAACTCTAGTTTCCAGAAAGTAATGGTTTGATCCAAGAAAATCACTGGAAATCCGTAGAAGCTCTAGTAATGGCCAATTAGACCTTTATTTGAGAAGGGCTCAAATGAGCTTTGTTTCAAATGAAATTTGGCCAAGTCTCTGTTAAAGTTCTTACCAAGCCACAGTAAAAAATCTCAGATCCAAAAGAGATGTCTAGCTAAAGTTAGGGTCTTGATAATGGCAGTTCAACACATTTGCATTTAATTTGATCCATATTGTAACTTGATTACGTGTAGTCACCGCAAGCGAGGAAACCCCAGAGGTTCTGGACTTCATACCTCCGGAGGAGACCATAACTACAGACCAGCAGCAACAAGGCAGGCCCCGGTTTGCATTTAACAAGTTTTATCCAGTTTTGCTTTATACTCACTTAGTTTGAGATATGTATGTGCATTAAGTTTAGGATGGATGAAACTCTAATCGCATAATCAGATTATTCAAAAGAGAGTGAGGGTAGTGTCTAAGTCCTCGAGTAGGACATGCTTTGCTTAATGTTTATAGACTTCGGTACAAGTCAAGTAGTTGGAATATACTCGTGAGTATAGGATTCGCCACATATGTGATTGGTTCGAGATGTGAGATCACTTTAGTAAGAAAATGAGACTGGGCAGGGGCTAGGACGCAGCAAGAGGAAGTCTTGTGTGCGTAGCCCTGCCCGTGTAAATTGAGGACCAATCCGTGTGCGGCCCCGCTGAACAAGTTTGAATGTACCGAAGGCATATCGGATATATGGGGTTCGATAAACTGATGTAACCTATACCTCCGGGCGTCGAGGCATAACGCACCAATTTATAGGTGTAGGTTGAGGGAAGCAAGGTGGAAATCCGCTAATGGGCATAGAGAGATGCTCCATGTAGGGAACCTACTGTCTGTTTCGGTGCGACCGGTTTGATGTTTGGGCTGTTTGGTGAAAGGTTGTTCCGTACGACATCGAGTGAGCGTGCTGTGCAGCTCCACGGATGGGCATACATGACGTGCTATTCGGGTATCCCTGCAGGTTTATGACGAGTCGATTCGCCATCCCTCACGGTTATGAGTACCACTTGTTCACTGTGTTGTGACGTAGGTAAAAATATGGAATGTTGTGACACAATACTGCTGATATGAATAACTTGTATTTTTACATGTGTGCCACCAAATATTGCTCATTAAATTTCAGATTTGTGAACCGTTAACTTGTGGCTAAAAGATGAATTAAAGGATGAACTTGTAGGTGTGTCCTTTGCTGCAAACTGCCATCCTACCTTTGCTATTACTTGCATGTAGAGTTTCTCGTGTAGGAGAGTCGGTTAAGACTTGCAACGCCATCGTGCTCACGGTTGCTGCTATTAGTGTTTGCAGGTGAGGAGTACCCCACAGACTGTGAGTACAAGTCCAGCGGCGAGGGCTACCCTCAACCGGGGACTACGTCTGTGTGGGAGCCGTACACGCCGCGGTTATGCTGAGTGGACCTAGTCTGGGTTGTCCGTAGGGCTGGACAACCAACTTTTGCTAGTTAGGTGTTGGAGAGAGTTGTACAAATACTTTCCGCTGCAGTAGACTCTGTACAGGAGTTATAAACTGACGGTTGTACTAATTTTGTACAAATTCAGCATGTTTCAATGTAATACTATGTTTCCTTATCGTGTGTGCTGTCGGGTGTCGCATCGTGCGGCACCACCCTCTGTGATCCTGGAATGTACGGATTTCGGTCCGTCACAGCCTGGCATCAGAGCTGCTTAGGGGGATATCACACTAAGTAAGAACAGTATTATAGGAAAACTTAGTATTACGGTGAGGAATCGCTAGTATGACCAAATAAGGACTATATTAGTATAGTTACTTAAAGTGGCATGACTAACTTACTTGTTATAATTCTGAATTTTGATTACGTAAGGACGCACCTACGCTCAGGTAAACATGGTAAGAAATGCCACTGAAAGGGGATCAATTTCGGTTAGCTCACTCATGCGAGGAATGTGGCATGAGATGTTCCATTTGGATACGGACGGTAAGTGAATATGTTCTATAAGACTCTTCATGTTTTAGGGACATATGAATGGCACTAGCCTCCAGTGTGCAAACCCAGGGGCAAGAGGAGGAAACGCCATCGTGTGGTTTGTAAAACGAAGTATGTACTCTAGGACTTTTTATGTTCTATGGGGCATACAAGAATGCTGGTCCACCGGTGTGCTTAATTGAAAAGGAGTGGAGCCCTCCGTGGGGTGGTGAATAACCCGGCCTTGTAGCTTGAGACGTGGCTTCACTCAAGGATGGCCGTATGCAATGATACGGGCGTATGCATTTACTTTCAAATATGGACCTGCCTGAAATGAAAAAAACCTTTGAGTGAATCATTATTGAGTGTTTTCTGCAGGTGGTAACTACGTACGTATCCCGTGTAGTACACTTTTGCGAGACACCGTGTTAGTGCCACAGTTGAGTCATATATGCCGGTATAATCCGGTTAGGATTTTCCATTTTGTGAGGAACGTAGTACCGATATGTAATAATCATTATTTGATTAAAAACAATTTTTAAAAGGAACTAATGTAACCAATCTTAGTTCTTAGGACTCTGCTTTGAAGATAAATTCAAAATTTGAATAGCTCAGCCCAAGGGGCATGAAAAACAGAGTGCTCTGTTTCTGGCAGCAAGTTTGTTGGGTTTAGACAGAGCATAACTCACATATTATTTAGCCAATGGAAGTGTGGGATATAGTTCTGGAAATATGAGGAAGTGTTCTACAACTTTGTTTTGGACTCCAAGAACATAATCACATATCAAACTGATTGAAATTCCCGAGGAGTGTAAACTATCCAGAACCAGGACAGATTCTAAACTCTCTCTGCACTATTCTGTTTTTCAATCAGAACTTCCAGTAGAAAAATCAAGAATAGTCATAGGATACATTTTTCGAAAGGTTAGGAGATGTGTTACACCTTTGTTTCATAGTTTTTGCAGTTGCAGTACGGAATTCAGTGGAATTTTGAGTTGAAAACAGCAACTTTCAAAGGAGGTGCTGTTGAAATTATTCCAGAAATTCTGTTAACGTTGAATTATCATAACATTCTACTCAGAGCTGATCTGGGGGCAATTAAATCCTAGTTGGAAATATGCTGAAGTTAACTTTAACTTTGGTATTCATCTTGAGTTTTGAAAATGCCAAGTACCAGGTCAAAATCTGGGATACGTTGAAACTGGTCATTCTGGACAGAGGAATAAACAGTTGAACTCATTTGAGAGATTGTTATACCTATTGAGGTTTATTACTTCCAATGGGGTAGGACATACTCATGAGTTGTTATTTTCAACTAGTGAAGAATTTGAGTATATTACCTATTCAATTTCCTTTTACTAGAGACCATGTTTGTGTCGTATTGAAGATAAAGGGTAGTATACGTGATGACAAAGCGGTATTAACGTCTCATAGTGACCAAATTTAGTTGAGATGAACTTCCAAAAAGGAAGTCCATCAATTTGGATTTCACTATTATGTGTTTGGTCTTGTAATGGTGTAGCTTGTGCAAAGTTATTACATTATCCACGTACGAGATGTATCGCAAGTTTACCGTCATTATGCATTACTACTAAATTCTGGACTGCATAGAGAATGCTGTTTGGCTGATGTTCTTGTCGCTATGGTTGCAGATGGTTCGTACCTGGGCCACGCATGATTGTGCAGAATATGTCCCAGGCGGGGACGCGTCAAGAAAGGGGGCCTTGTGAGCCCCAAATCACTACGTACTCGGATTTCATGAGTGCGCATCCTCCAATATTCACCGAAGCGGCAGAACCACGGGAGGCCGACAACTGGCTGCGGACGATCGGGTCCATGTTCGGGCTGCTCCAATGCATGAAGGGGCAGAAGACTATCTTCGAGGTGCAGAAGCTTCACGTGCTGCTGGTGCGTGGTGGGCAAATTATCTTGCCTCACTACCTGCTGGCCACGCCGTGGAATGGCAAGAGTTCCGGGAGGCGTTCCGCGCCTATCACATACCTGCCACTATGATGAAGAGGAAGTTCCAAGAATTCTAGGAGATGAAGCAAGGCAGGAGGAGTACCCATGACTACTCCCGCGTGTTCAACCATCTGACACAGTATGCATCGGACTACATCTCCACCGAGGAGAGGAAGCGCGAGCAGTTCTATCAGGGTTTCAATCCCGACATGAAGACTCACCTCGCGCAATGCAATCACGGCACCTTACAGAGACCTCATCAATGCCGCGATTCTTCAAGAGGATCCTCAGTGGGAATTTGCGGCTGAGCAGAGGAAGCGCAGCGCTCCACCGAGCAGCGGGGGTGGAGCTCCTGAAAAATACCGAATGGTGTATCGGACACCATCCGGTCAGCAGTGGCATCCACCAGCACGACCTCAAAAGTTTGGGGGGTCGTTATTATCAGCCATCCCCATTCCAACCGCCGATGCCACCACCGCGACCGCAACAGCAGCAACAGCAACAGATGGTACCCCAGGCATTCCCACAGCCACAACGTGCCCCGGGATTCCGTCCACCGGTCAGCGGGGGGTCGCCTCGCTATCTATGCTATACGTGTGGCCAGGCCGGTCATTTCTCGAAGGACTGCCCACAGGGGCAGCAAAGCAGTGGGCAAGCCCAATATCAGGGCAGTGCTCGAGTCTGACCACCTGCTAAGAAGGGAGGTCAGCGACTCGGGGGCGTTCGTTACCTCGACAATGAGGATGCCCTGGAAGGAGAGAACATGCTGGCGGGTACGTTCACTCTCAATGATCGTGCAATAATTTTTTTATTTGATTCTGGTGCAACCCACAACTTCATAAGTGCATCATATGTGGTTAAGCATCAACTGCAAGTCTTCCCAACTGAGTGCTCATATATGATTTGCTCACCGGGGGGGGGGGGGAGATTTCAGCAAATGTGATAATTTCAAAAGCACCACTATGCTTAGGTTGGAGAATATATCCCACTACTATGATTATTATTGAGGGGCAGAAGATTGATGCAATATTAGGAATGTCATGGCTATGTTACCATGGCGCTGTCCTGAAAACTTTATCATGGACGGTTCACCTCAACTCTCCACTCCACCTTCCGCATTCACTAGTATTAGACAACCCTGTCCCGAAAGTTTCAGCTGCCTATCATACTGAAGCTCCCAAGTTAGAGGACATCACCGTAGTCGAGATTAACCTTATGTGTTCCCGGATGATCTTCCGGGTATGCCACCTGAATGGGATGTGGAGTTTAAGATTGAACTTGCACCTGGGACAACACCAATCTCGCGGAGACCGTACAAGATGGCTCCGAATGAGCTGGCTGAGTTGAAGGAACAACTCAATGACTTGTTAGGCAAGGGTTTCATCAGACCGAGTTCCTCGCCATGGGGATGCTCGGCGCTGTTCGTCAAGAAGAAAGATGAAACCTTGAGGTTGTGTGTGGATTACCGACCGCTCAACGCCATCACCATATAAAACAAATATTCACTGCCCCACATTGATATCCTGTTCAATCAACTTGTGGGTGCAAGTGTGTTTTCAAAGATGGACCTTCGCTCCGGGTATCATCAAATAAAGATCCGGGCGGAGGATATCCCGAAGACGGCATTCTCTATGAGATATGGACTATATGAATACCTCGTCATGTCTTTTGGTCTCACCAACATCCTGGCACATTTCATGTACCTCATGAACTCGGTATTCATGCCGGAGTTGGACAAGTTTGTGGTAGTGTTCATAGACGATATATTGGTTTACTCCAAGTCAGAAGAGGAACACTTGCGTATCGTCCTTCAACGATTGCGGGATCATAAGCTCTATGCCATGTCCAGCAAATGCGAGTTTTGGATCATCCAATTGCCATTTTTATGACATATCATCTCAGCGGAAGGCATTGCGGTTGAGCCAAGCAAGATTGAACAGGTGCTGAAATGGAAAGCCCCCACTTCTTTCCATGAAGTCAGAAGCTTCCTCGGTTTAGCGGGATACTACCGGAGGTTCATTCGAGCTTCTCCAAGCTTGCTAAGCCGATGACTTAATTATTGAAGAAGTGGACAAAATATGTTTGGAATTCAGCATGTGAAGGAGCATTCCAAGCATTGGTGAAGCATCTCACAACAGCCCCGGTCTTAGCTCAACCGGATACGACCAAGCCTTTCAACGTATATTGTGATGCGTCCAGTATCAGGCTTGGCTGCGTATTGATGCAAGAAGGATGGGTGGTCGTGTATGGCCCACGCCAACTTTGAAACCACGAGCAGCACTATTTGACTCATGATCTCTAGCTCGCTGCTGTGGTATTGGCGCTAAAAATGTGGAGACACTATCTTCTTGGAAACTTGGTGCATCTCTACACTGACCACAATAGCTTAATGTATATCTTCACCCTGAAGGAGCTGCATATGAGAAAAATGAGGTGGTTAGAATTATCAAAGAGACTATGAGATCGAGATTCATTACCACCCCGGCAAGGCAAATGTGGTTGCCGATGCACTGAGTCAGAAATCACTTGCCCATAACCTTACCATTACCCCGATGGAAGAGGAAGAACTGAGTTTATACTTGGTTCCATATGGATGACTCTACAACCTTGCTCACATACCTACTATTACGGAGGATATCATTGCAGCTCAGAAAATTGACAAAGGCATGGCACATCTCCGGAAATGAATAGACAGCGGTGATACAAATGTTTCCGGAAGGATGAAGAGGGGACGTTATGGTTCAATGACCGCATAGTCGTACCCCAGAATATGGAGCTGAGAAAGAAGATCCTAGAGGAAGCTCACTTGTCTAAGTTTTCTATTCATAAGGGCAGCAATAAAATGTACCAAGATTTGAAGAGTAAATTTTGGTGGACAAGGATGAAGCGGGAAATTGCAAAGTACGTATCCGAATGTGATCATGTAGACGAGTGAAGGCTGATTATATGAGGAAATCAGGGCTGCATGATTTCAATGTGGGATTACCCAGCATGGAAATAGGAAGATGTGAGCATGGATTTCATTGTGGGATTACCCATGACTTTTCAAAGGCATGATTCCATTTAGGTAATCGTTGATCGGTTAACCAAGTCGGCTCATTTCATTCCCGTGCATACAAATTACCATGCTAGCAAGTATGCAGAGTTTTACATTGCACAAATCTTATGCTTGCACGGAGTACCCAAGACAATAATCTCAGATCGAGGTGCACTGTTCGTGGCTCGTTTCTGGGAACAGTTGCACACAGCTTTGGGTACCAAACTGGTTAGAAGCTCCACATATTACCCTCAGACAGATGGGCAAACTGAGAGGGTGAACCAAGTGTTAGAAGACATGTTGAGAGTGTGTGCCATCCACCATGGTAACAATTGGTATGATCATCTACCGTTGGTGGAATTCTCGTATCATAACGTGTAAAATTCCCAAAAATGTATATGAATAAAAACCGAGGTTTGAGTTCATATGTGTGGCAAAGACATGAAAAATGAGACTTGCTAAAACTTTTCTTCTTGAAAGGTGATAAATGGGTGATCATCCAAAATGAGGTTCACATCTTTTTGTGGAAGTGTTGAACCAATAAGGATTTAATTACCCTTTGCATGTAAGTTTGAAAATCAGATTTTAAATTCAAAGTTCACAGAAATAGTGGCCAAAACATTGAATAACCATGTAGCCCTAGAGTTGGAAATTAGGGAAAAAGTTTAATGACAAACTTTTGATTTTATGGTGGGCTCCAAAAGGAATTATGGAAGCATTTTCCAAACTCCAACCAAATTCAAATTTGCTAGGCAAATTCAAACTGAATTTGGGAGAAATTCAAATGCTAGCCACATTTAAATTTCAAACTTTGAAATTAGGAGAGATCAACATGAGAAGATATTTAGGAGGAAAATGTGGGGTGGGACCCACATGGCACTGAGCTAAGTGTGACTTGCACAGGAAGTATTGCACTCTGTTTCCAGCACCGAGAGACTACTCACCCGGGCGCCACCGAGGAGGCTACCGCGCCACCATCTGCTTCCTTCGCCCACGCGCTGGAGGCTGATTGGTTGTTCCCCCTCGTGTGCTCGACGTAATCCTCTCCTCAGACCGAGCAAAAGCTCAGTTGCCTCCTTCTCCTCGCGAGAACAACTCACAGAGCCTCCTGACCACACCGCCCCCTCGGTTTGATCCGGAAAAATTGGCAGAAACGATCGTGCCACCCTCCTCCGAGCTGCTAGACAGAACCACGAGCTCAGCTCCCGCCTCCCCGACCCAGAAACCGGAGAGCTTCGGCCTCCTTTCCCCATGATCAGCACCACCCGTCGCGACCTAGCTCAAGAACGGTGATCAGGTGCTCGTGGACAGCTCTCCACAGGAGCTTTCACGTCCGAGCAAGAGTGGCAACAGAAGCACACGGCCACCGTGCTACTCTCACCCAAATCCCAAGCCACGCCATGAAGCATCGGCGGCGAATTTCTAGTTTTGCTCCGGCGAGTTCAACCCGAGCAGCCTGTACGAATTCTACAAATTCCCCCTCTCTGATCCTCCATAGGTCATCAAACGTTGCACTTAGCAGCTGGACTAGCCGGCGATCAGGATCCCTTTAGCATCCGTTGCATGAAACCGGCTAGGAACGATGGATTTTTGAGCTTGATCAAGGGCGTTCATGGCGGACACGATCGGTCGCACGGTGATGACCAACTTGTGGCCGTTCCAGAGCCATTTTGAGGCCTTGTCAAGTTTCCTAGTCGTGCCCTGGTGCTGTAGAGCTATGTCGTCAAGCTTTTGACGGGCTAGAGACCACGGCCGACAGCGCCGAAGTATATCCGAGGCCGCCACACGTCGCCGACCATCTTCCGGTCACAGGCAGCCCCAAAACACCTCACCACCGTGTTCCTCGACATAAAAAACCCCCTGGCAGCGAACCTTAGCTCGAGCGGTGGCCGGCAGCGGCGATCCGGCGAGCACCGATTTGCTTCGACGAGGTGGCGGCGGCGCGCGTGCGAAACAGAATCGGGAGGTTGAAGAAGGGGTCGGGCCCGGCTGTCAGCGGTAGAAAATTTAAACTGGGATCAGCTGTGGTGCGGATCTGGTGTGCTGGCATGCTGAACCCTGTGAACCCCGTGTGGTTGAAATTCTATTGGATGGGATTTAAACAGTGGGTCCAGCCGACTTTTCTGTAGGAAAATATTTCCAGAGATGGCTCAAACTTTGGAAAATCATAGCTATCTGTAGAAACCTCCAAATCGAGTGAATCCAATTGGGTTGGATTCATTTTTAAGGGATATATCCAAATATGATCTCAGATTTGTATGAAAGTCAAATTATTTGAAGGTTTTCTAAAAAGAATTATTAAGGGAGTTTGGTTTATCCAAAAATCCTCAAATTTTGCCAGAATATTCTTTAGCATAGTGTTGACCTTCTAGCAAATTTTAAGCTCAGTTTAAGATCATTTGAGTAGGAATTTGCTAAATACAAACTGATGTGTTCATAAGAGTCCATGAAACATTTTCAGAAAATGTTTCCGCCTTGTAAAATCTCTTCTGAGCAATCCATAGCTCCAAAAAACATAGGAAAATTTAGGCAAGCTCTCTGAGACATACTTGAAATTGTAGTTCACTAGATTGGGCATGAAAATGCACAGTACTTCATAATTAATTCTTTAGATTAGAAATGGTTAAATAATTGTTCTGGAAGAACTACTCAAGTAAAAGGGTTGAATTTTGGACCAATTGACTCTCATGTGACCAGGAACTCACATGTAAATTATCAGCTCAAGTTGAGCCGTAGAACTACCTGTTCTTATTCTCCATACTTATGTATATGTGGAAATACATAAGAGACATTGTGAGAATTATGGAGAACACAATTTGACTCCACATTGGCTCCAATTTGGCAAACTAAATCCCTAGGTAGTATAGAACCTGTTGTAAAAGTTTTTGAGGCCATTGGAGTGCTTGTTCTTCAGTTGCATCTAATTCTTTTCAGCTCATCTATTATGTTCATTAGGGAAAGTAGTTATTGTATAGCTACAACACTAAGATCAATTCAGTTCATTTCTGGTTCTTTGCACAAAAGAGGCTAATCAAGCCATTCTTAGATTTTCCACACCACCTCTGTCCCTAAGAAATCCATTCTATAATTCTTTCTATTTCATTCTATAAAAATTGTGCATATGCATTGCAATAGGAACCACAACGAAGGGGATTCGAAGAAGCGATTCATTGAAGTGGATCAGACTCCGGAGAATCAAGGCTTGATCAGCAAGGATCACTAACTGAATATATACAACTACCCTGCAAAACAGGCAAGCTCCGGTTTGCATTTAACAGCTTATAAGTTTTACTTTGTATTCACTTTTGGTTAAGATATGAACTGTGCATTAGGTCTAGTGTTTGATACTCTTGTATAACCAAATGACCCATGGAGTCTTGGGTAGATGTCTTTCACCATGTAGTACTGCCATGCTTAAGTAAGGTTCGGTAGAAGTCGAGTGGTGAGATGCTACTCGCATGTTCAGGAACAGCAAGGGCATACGGGATTGGTTCAAAAATGAATTAGCAAGTTAAAGTTCAGACCAGAAGGTTGTAGGGGAAGCAGAACATAGGGGCCTGGGTGCTGTAGACCTGTCCATGTCAGTCAAGGACCGATCCGTATGCGACCCTCTTGAACAAGTTTGAGTTGTGTACCGGACTCATGCTGGTATTATGGGACCCAGTAAACCGATGTACCTCGGGAAGCTGTCGTTGGGCCTTTTCGGGTCGCCTCAGGCGGACGGTCGATGTGCAGTATGTGCAGAACATTCTCGTGACATCTCACGTCGGCAGGTGCACCATGACAGTGGCTACTGTACGGGGTGACTTGATCGATTCAACGGGGGTGAAACGGGGGAAAGGCTGCCACGTACAACGTCAGTGATGGTTTCTGTAGGCAACGTCGAGTACGGGCGTACGTGTTGTGTAGTCCGGGTGTTATTGATTCGAATCACCGTCGCTCGCGGGATGGACCGAGCATACTTGTTCTCACAGTCGTGACGTAGTAAGAACTTGCATGAGAAAGAAACTAATCATATTGGTTTGAAAGTTATCCTACCTTTGTATGGTAACTTTGATGATTAGCTAGTGCAAACTTGATTCTTTTATGCCATGAGCAATTTACATCGGGGGAAGCGTTTCTTGTTTGATTGTGGACTCCCGATGTGCCGTGCCCAAGGTTACTTAAAATTGTTGCAAATAATACCTGAAAGTAAGGATTTACTTTTAGGCGAGTTTATTATGCATTATGCCATCCTACTTTAAGTTCATAACCTCACATAGAGTTTCATGTTTAGGGTGACGGTTAAGTCTTGCTGAGCGTTGTGCTCACGGATGCTATCCGAGTTATTTTGCAGGTTTGACTTCATGCATATGAAGGGATGCCGATGAGACTCTGGAACCTCTGAGTGGTTACTCAAGAGCATCCTCGACGCTGCGGTTTGTCTTCGTGTTGCTAGTAAAAAATGTCCGCGGGCTGGACTGTTTCTTTGTTGCTAAGTTTAGAAATGGGTCGTGAGAGTTATAGTCTTCCTCTGTAGCTTATTTTGAGATAAGTATTTGTAAAGCAAATGATTTATGTAATGTGATGCGTTTCTTCGACCCGTGTGCTGTTGGGTGCCGCATATCACGGCACCACCCAACGAGGTCCTGTCGACGGGGCAGCCCCTCACACAACGGCTATCAAGCGATTATCAAGATGGCACCCTATGAGGCTCTCTATGGTCGCCAATGCTGCACCCCATTGAATTGTTGCGATTCCAGTGAAAGGGTCACATTCAGGATTGATCTAGCGAACAACGCCGAAGAGCGAGTTCGCGTGATTCAAGCAAACTTGGAAGCCGCTCAATCCTGAGAGTAAAGTTACGCTGATAAGAGGCGTAGGCCACTGTACTTGGACATCGGAGAACATGTTTACCTCCATTTGTCTCCGCTGAAAGGCGTCCACCGATTCGGCGTAAAGGGGAAACTCGCTGCCGCTGTTCACTGAAAAATTTGGACCAGTGACGTGTAGACTGAAAGTACCGGCATCTCTCGCTGGTGTTCATGACGTTCTCCACGTCTCACAACTCCGGAATTGTCTAAAGTATACAGCCGCTGTTCCCACTGAAGAGATTGGTGTAAAGGTACCAAAAATATGAATACAAAGAAACTGAAGTTTGAATGCAAGTTGGTTTCATATGTATGAAAATTGGGACTTGTTTAAACTTTTCCATATGTGTTGATACACATGAGATCTCTCTCTATGCAAGCGAATGTTTATTTGCATGCTTGGACCCAATGTGGATTGAAACCACATATTTGAAGTCTCATGTGTAATAGAAAGTTTAAAAATCAGATTTTTAACACCATTTGTTCAATGCAAATATCAAATGAGGGCAACACAATGGAAATGCAAACTGTTGTGTTCAAACTCTCATTTGCAGCATCTAACACTAAAATCATATTTCATATTTGAATTCCTTAGGTCCAAGTTAGTGGGGATGCAAAGTTTCAAGAATTTTGGAGATGTTTTGCTACCCATTTTCCAAAAGGAATTAAATTTGCAATGAATTCAAATACACATTTGAATTTGGATGAAATTTGCCCAATTATCCAAATGCAGTTCAGATTTCAACTCCAAACAATTGAATTGGTCATTTGCTAAAATTTGGAGATATTTGAGAGGATAAGAGGAGCAGTGGGACCCACTTGACAGTGCACTCAAAGATCAGCAGTGAAGCGCCAAGTCTCTGTTTTGTTTCTACAGATAACTCGACAGCAAGGGAGGCAATGGCGCCAGCACGTGCTCACCGCTCGGTTGACCACAGCTCACACAAACCGCCTCAAGTGATCTTTGTACTCCCTGCCGTGCTTCTTTTGCCCAACACCGAATCTTGGCTCTGTTTCTTTCTCTCTCGCGCTCAAGAACCGAGAAGCCACCGCCACATCTCAGTAGCTCCGGAGCCGGCATTTCTCTCGTGAGCAAAGCCTCAGGCAGTAGCAAAACAGCACCACGGTAACCTCCACGACCTCATCGGACCACAGCTGAACGGTTCTCGTCCTTCCTCACACGGGAACAACTTCTTCCGCGGCGGCCGAACTACAACCGAAGAACGGTGGCCTTGTGGACAGCTTCACCCACAGCTTCTCACGCCTGAGAAAGACTACCTTTGGACGCGCCAAGACTTCACTCTGCTCACCTCCAAAGCTCAAGCTGAGTCGTTGATCATAGACGGCGGAATTTCAGTTTTACTTCCGGCCGGTGTAAACCGACCCACAGGTAAGGAAAACCGAAATTCCCGATCAATTCTTTCTTAGAGCCCACAAAATTGCACTCACATGAGTTATACTCGATGGCAAACAACTTTGCTTCGCAACCCTAGCTTGAAAATTTCTGTAGCCAGACTATTTCGTGGTTTTCCAACGGCGACCATAGCGGGGAGCCTCGGGCACACGGTGAGAGGCACTATAGAGTCATTTCCGATCCCTTTTCAACCAATGTCGATCTCCTACAGACTCCACCAGTGCTGTAGCGCTGGTCCACCAAGGTTTTTGCGGGCTAGAAAGGTCGGGCGACGTCGCCGGACCTCGGTTTGAGCCGCCGCTCGGTGTGAGCTAGGGTAGAGACCCCGCCAGCTCGGGAAAACCTCACCGGAGTGTTCCTCATGTCGGTATAGGGTCTAGCAGCGACTTTAGGCGTGGGAGATGGCCGGAGAAGCAGTTTCTAAGGAGCTCTGGCGAGCTCCGGGCGAGGGCATGCCTGGGAGCCGGAGGTAGACGAAGGGCATAGCGGGCCCACGCGTTAGTGACACGGTGAAAAGGGGCGGGATCCTCTGCGGCACCGAATCAGTTTTTGGCTGTGCGGATTACGTATGTAGCCTCGTGTGTCATCGTCTGAGAACTCGCCACGTCACCCCGTGGGCCACTGTGAGAGATTTGAACTTTTCCCGATTTAATTCAAATTGCAGATTTCCATCAAACTTTAGAAGGCCATATCTTTTGCTAGGAAACTCCAAATTTAGTGATCAAATTGGGTTAGATTCAGTTTGAAAAAATCAATCCAAATATGCAACCCAATTGGTATGAAAGTCAATAAATAATTTTGAAAAACTCTTTAAAACTTTTCAGCAAAATAATTTTAGAGGGAGTTTGGTTCATCAAACAATCCTCAAATTTATCCAGAATAATACATTGGATGTTATTGAACTCCTGTAAAATTTTCAACTAATTTAGATTTGATTTGATAAGGAGAATTCAGATTACAATTTACTGAATTCAAATGTATACAGAAACATTATCAGAAAAAGCCCCAAACTTGAAAATTCAGTTTTGGGCAACCCTTAGGTAAAAAAGTCCTAGAAAAGTTCATGCAGGCTCTATGAACTATAATTGAAATTTTAGTTCACTAAGTTTGACATGAACATGCGAGTTCAGAATTAATTCCTTTTTGCTTAATTTCTTAGGGAATTGTTCTGAATAAACAACTCAATGAAAAGTGCTAATTTTTGGTCCAGAACACTTTCTTATGAGATGGAACTCACATGAAAATGTTCAGATCCATTGGAGCTCTGGATCATCACTTTTCTGTCTATCCTCTTTAGGTGATCAAAACACAAGTGAGGAATGCACTTATCACTTGATCATCTTGCTTAACCCAAACCCAACCGCTAGCACTAGTGTCATTTTAAATTCATAAACAGATTTCCAGTTTTTAACTTGTCATTACATATTGTTAGCAAAAGCTTTACAATTAAATACTTGTGCATATTCATAACCTATAGCATCAATGTGAAGATTGTGAAGTAATTGAAGTGGAGATCAAAGATGGAGGAAAACAAGTGATCAAGCCTCAAGTAATCATCACTAACTGAAATTATATACATTCTTAGTCACCTTCAAAACAGTCAAGCCCCGGTTTGCATTCAAGCAATTTTATAAAGTCTTTCCATTTCTAGAGATCATAGCTATGAATATTGATTGCATTAGGTCTAGATGATATTAAAAACCCAATTGCATGACCAGATTAACACAAGAGAGAATGAGTAGATTAGCACTTCCTCGAGTGGATTTGGGCTATGCTAAATGTTAGTTTGGAAGGACCGGTAGAAGTCGAGTAGTTGGAATCTCCTCGCAAGTTTATGGCTTGGTTTCATCGGAGCGGGTCGTGAATAGAATCATTGAGGAAAGTTCGCAAGTAAGAAATGGAGACCGGGCAGGGAGATTGAAATGCAACAGGCTGCGGACTGTGCGTGCATAGCCCTGCTGTGTCGGTTAAGGCCCGTTCGTACTTGGCCCTGTTGGACAAGTTCGAGTTGTGTACCGGGCGCATACTGGCTATATGGGACCCAGGAAACCAATGTACCTCTTGAGATCCACATTGGAACTTTTATAATTGGCTTAGGGTTTTGGCGTCAGTACAGCAGGAGGTAACTCGCTCAAGAACATATCACTGTGGGTATGTTCTTTGAGGGAGCTTGCTGTTCGGGGTGATTGGACTGCGTCCTATGTGGAAGAACTTGTGAAAGGTGGATGCGTACAACATCAGTCAAGGTTGCTTCCAGCAACTTGGAATATGGGTGCAATTGTCGTGTAGTCCGGGCGTGTACTGACCGTTGCTCGCGGCCATATGAGAATACTTGCCCACTGCATCTTGACTTAGTAAGAACTGAAGTGAATACCTTTGAATTTTATAAGGCTTGTTATTTAAGTTGTATTGTAACCATGCTTGAATTAGAGATAGTGTCAATTAAACTCTACTTCACTTTGTGCCAGAAGCATCGCAACAAAGCATGTCTTGTTTGATTGTGAAGTTGCGATGCTGTTCGGCTCAAGGTCTTAAAAATGAGGCTTCAAAATCTGAAAGTTAAGGATCAACTGTAGGCGAGTCCTTTATGCAAATTCAGCAACCTTTTCAATCCGTCGTGCATGTAGAGTTTCTTGTTTAGAGGAGACGGATCAGTCTTGCTGAGCCTATGTGCTCACACTTGCTATATGAGTGGTTTTGCAGGTTAACATCGACCCTTATGAGGAGGTTGGCCAGTGAGACTCGGAGACTTACGAGTCGTTTAACACATGGAGAACCCGGCCGCTGTTGTTGTCTTCGTGTTGCTAGCGAGAAGAGTCCGTGGGCTGGACATATTCTCGAGTGCTTGGTGGTTATTCAATGTGAGATGATTATAGTCTTCCGCTGTAGCTATTTGATGTAAATTGATTATAAATAACAGTTGTAAGCTTCCGCTTTTGATTTATGTAATACATTTTCCTTATATGTGTGCTGTTGGGTGCCGCATATCACGGCACAAGCCAATGCAATTCCCGGGCGAGCGGCATGGCCCCGTGGCGGGTTGGGCCCCGACATCGTGGTATCAGAGCTGCGTTGGGAATATCATACGGAATAAGGATCGTATTACGTCAAAAACTTAGGATACGGTGACGAAACGTTATTAGGCCTACACGAGGACTACTATATTAGCTTAATATGAAGGTCGCAACCTAACATATGTGCTATGTCAGAAAATCATGCATCTCAGGACGTTTTATGTCTTGGGGGTGCATGTATGCGCTGTCCACCAGTGCACACAAGCTTAAGGGTGGAGCATCATGGGTGGCAAGTAACCCGGCCAGCTTTAGTATCCTCTACGACTCTTCATGTCGTTTGGGGTGTTCGAGAAACGCCCTTCCATGGCGTGCTACGAGCAAGTATGGGAGACCCAGTCACGTGGTTAGTAACGTGAACACGTAGCTCAAGGCGTGTTTGGCTTGAGAACACCCGTGCGAGTGATGACAGACGGGTGTATGAAACTGTATTGGGACCGTGTTGGGATTTTCTTTTTGTGAGGCAACGTAGTACCGACATGATTCTTACGGTGCATCAACACTGTACTACACTTAATAACCTCTTCCCTATGAAGAAATGATTCATGAACTAACTGTGAAATCCCAAAATTCTAGCATGTGGAGCTGCAAATCACACCGAGAAAATGAGGGGAAATTTAAACTTTTGAATACAAAGATGTGAGCTGCAAATGCTAAAGTAAACATGCAACAATGTCCAAACACGGAGACCTAAATCTACCATTTGGTTCTCCACACATCCACGGGTAGCCCGGCAAATTTTCAGAGCATTTGGAAAGGATTTACTAGTTGTTGGAATTAAAACGGGAGAAAATTCGAATTTGAATTTAAATCTCAGTTTCAAATTCCAACTTCACCGACATTCGAATTTGACTGCACCATTGTGTTTCTAATATTCCTTTTATTCTACCCTCCAATTTTGGGAATTTTTGGACAAAATCCTTGTGGAAATCCTAAAGCAAAGAGAGGAGGAAGAATTGTGGCTATGGACCCCACTGGTCAGTCTCACAAAATGCAAACCGACTCCATCGAGTCTTCAGCGCGCGCCACCTCCTGCTTACCACGCCCGAGCGAAGCCACAGCACCATCTCGCGCTAAGGCCATGAAAACATCTTGAGCAGCACGTTGCCTTCCCACGTGAGCCGGTCCTCGCTCTCGACAGTCCTGGCACACCCGAAGAAAACTCACCGTCGCTCTACATCTCGGTTCCCCGGCACCCGAGCAACACAAACCTCCTCGTGGCTGACATTCTACACGAAAAAGGTCTGCCCTATGGTGCTAAACACGACCGTTCCACTCTCTCCTCTTCTTATGCAGCGTCGAGGGATAATTTCCCCGCTTAGGGTTTTCGGTATGCCTAGAACTGAGCCGCACAAACATTCAAAATTCGTCGTAATCATTCCACCATCACTTAGGCCAAGCTACAAACATGATCTGGACACTCCCACGCTCCTCTAGGATCAAAAAGCATAAAAATTATCAAGTGTAGGTGCTGTTCTTCAAAATATCCGAGCCGCCACTGGTTTTGGCCCTAGGTCGCTGATGAGCTCCTATTTGCAGCCACTTTTGAGCTGACTTGAGCTCATGACGGTGATGAGGATACCACCACGGTGCTCTAGGAAGAAAAACCGAAGCAAATGATACACTGTGGAGGGAGTTTGATGGCGCCAAAGTCAAGCCGCCGCCGCCGCTCATCGCCGACGCCTTTCCGGCGGTTGGTGACCTCGGCCGACCCCGGGGATGAGTTCCCCGTGCTCCTAAAGTGAGGGGCGGCGAGTTGGAGCCCTAGAGGAGCCTGGAAGAGCATTTCCCATGGAGCTCACCGGAAAGCGCCGCCACCCGATGCTGCCGCGCATGAGGAAGAAGGCAACTGTGCAGTGGGGCCCGCGCGCCAGTGTTTAAACTTTTTCCCTCATTTTCAGTTTTCAGTTCAACTTCAATTGCTCATAACGTTTGATAGGAACCTCCAAAAATTGTGAAATAAATTTCATTGTATTCCTCTCAGTGAGTACTGTCCAGGTGTGCATCCCAAGTTTTATGAAAATCCCTGGATTTGGCTCATTAATTCATATAATTAAAATATTATAGGATTTATTCCAGGAGTTCTGTGCATTGGAAAATTCCCAAATTTGGACAGGACATGCTTCCAAACATAAAAGAAATCCAGTAAAAATTTCAAAGGCATTAGACCTCATTTGCTTGGCAAAATGATGATTCAATCTTGTATGTCTCTGAAAATTAGGAAAAATAACAAAGTAAATTTTCCAGCTTTTAGCTCCATGTAAATTCCATATCTCTATGTAGGAAGCTCCAAAAATGGTGAAGCCAAGTCCTATGGACTCATAAGACTCCCAAGTTTATGAAAAACCAAATTTGGAGCATGCAAAGACCTTAGAATTGTCATAGGAATTCTTCAAGCCAAATAGCTAAGAAAATTCCTTAGGCCACATCTTACATCAACTTTGTCTGAAATTTTGCTAGCCATACCTCTGTATGATCTATGGACAACTGTAAAAACTTCAGAGCAAGTTGAGATCATCTTCTCCAGTTTTCTGCTGGTTCTTCCTAATATCCTCCTCATGTCCATTAGAGAGCTCTTTAAATTTTTCTTCCACCACATCAAATGCCCGACCAAATTTTTCCTCTGGTTCTGCACATAACAGAGCTCATTACCCACTTAACAGTTGGCTAAGCCATTCCTAAATCATGAAACATGTTTGTTTTATAATGTCTTTACTTGCAATATAAAATTTGTGCATATTCATATCGGTAGGAAACACGACGAAGGAGTTCGACGAAGAACTCGACTCGAAGGAGCAAGATTAGGTTTAAATCATCACCAAGCTACTGACTTCAAAGTAGAACTGAACCTGCAGCAACATAAGGCAAGATTTTATTTATATTTTACTTTGTATCACTTTTATTGGTCTAGTATGTATTGTGCATTAGGTCAAGGTGATTGATACTTCAAATGCATGACCCACAAACCCTTGGAGTTAAAGGGTAGAACAGGTTACCTTCGTGTAGTTTTGGCTAGGCTTAAGTTGTATAGGATCCGGTACAAGTCGGGTAGTTGGAAGCTACTCGCGAGGTTAGGATTTTCGTTCAACGGGGTATGATTCTAGAGAATGAAATTCCTGCAATGGAAAATGAGAACGAGCAGAGTGTAGGAGCAGCAAGACGTTGGGCCTGTGTTGGAGTAGCTCTGTTTGTGTCGGTTAAGGACAGATGCGTATGCCGCCCTGTTGAGAAAGTTTGAACAGTACCGGATGCATACTGGAATTATGGGGTCCAGAAAACCGATGTAACTCGGGTACTCTCGTGTCGAAACTTATACGGCCGTCCTTTGGGGGTTGGTGTCAGAGGTGTAAACCCGCTAGTGGAGCAACTTTGACGTGTTCCGGGTAGTAGCCCTTCTGATGGGTCGGCAGAACTGGTTTGGCATTGGAGTGGCGGGTGAAAGGTTGCTGCATACAACGTAAGAAAGAGCTCTTGTATGAGTCTTTCGATGCGGATGTATGTGTCATGTGTTCCGGGTGTGTGCTGATTCGAATCATTGCTGTTGTGAAGTTCTTAAGTTCATTGTATTGCAAAACATGTATGCTATAGATGTGGAGCTCACTAAATTTATCTTCCACTTTGGGCATAACCACATCGGAGGAAAGCGTTTCTTGTTTGATTGTGGACTTCCGATGTGAGGGCTGCCTAAGGCATATTAATCTTCTGCTATAAAACTGAAAGTAAGGATTAACATGTAGGTGTGTCGTTATTGCAACATATTTGTCCCATATTTATAATCCCAGCATGTAGAGTTTCATTTTAGGAGTGTCAGTTAAGTCTTGTTGAGCTATCGTGCTCACGGTTTCATTATTAGTGTTTTGCAGGTTATATAAAACTTGCTATGAGGATGGTTGTTCGGTAAGCCATCGGAGACTCACCGGAAACTCTGCCACTGCACTCATCTTTGTTGAAGCTAGTAAGAAGCGTCCACGGGCTGGACGTCTTCTCTTTTGCATAGTTAGGACCGAGAGTATGTGTGTATGTATATTCCGCTGTGTGTACCTTCGTGGTACATTATTTTGTAAATAACACTATGATGATGAATAAAAGACTGTACATTTATGGTTCCTTTCGTGTATGCTGTTGGGTGCCGCATCGCACGACACTACCCAATGTGTATCCTGGAGTGTGGATCCCGGAAGGGGTTCCCCACACTAACTTTCAACTACAAATGGAAGTTTGAAACAAATATTAGTTATTTAACTCTTATTTCGAGCTAGGATTCAAATGAGAGGATGATTAGGCTTCAAAGATTTTAAAAACAGAGTGCTCTGTTTCTGGCAGGAATTCTTGCTGGACTTTTACATAGCATAACTCTGAGTAGATTTAACCAATTAAGGTGTATGATACAGTTCTGGAAAGATATTTAAGTGCTCTACAGCTTATCTGTAGACGTCCATGGAAAAATCACATGCCAAATTGGTGAAAAGTCCAGATGAAGGCAAACTGTCCAGAACCAGGACAGCAGCAAAACCTCTCTGGATATTTCTGTATTTCAGCCATAACTCTCTGTAGAAAAATCCCTAAGAAGCCTATGATACACCGTTGGAAAGGATATGAAATGTAAAACATTTTTGTAGTTCAAAGTTTGTTCAGATTCTTATTGTAATTGCTTATACAACTGTGATAAAAACAGCCACATAGAAAGGAGATGCTGGCAAATTTTATCCAGGAATTCTGTCAACATTGGAAAATCATAACTTTTGGTCCATAGATGATCTGAAGGCATATGAATACTCGTTGGAAATATATTGAAGTTAAATTTAAATTTTCTATTCAACTTGAGTTATGAAAATGCTTTTAACTGGATCAAAATCTGGACTTAGTGCATAAAGGTCTGTTCTGTACAGAAAAAAGGACTGTTTATGCCTACTTTAAGGATTTGTGTAAACATGGATTTTGTTACTGCTTTCATAAATTTTTTACATGTTCATGTTTTCATTAGTTTCACATACTGCTGAGTTCATGTTTAACTCATCTCGAAATGTATTTTGCTCTATGGTTCGTACGCGTTCCTCAAGTAAGGCCGAGAGTTCTCGCCGAGGCGGTGATGAATCTATTCCACCGTTGAAACCTCCATCTACAGGATGGATGGATCTTATGACTCGAGTTGTCTAGTCTAACCAAGATAAAACCAGGCTACTCCAAGAAGCAACTGAAGAGAACACACGATTGGTCCAAGCCTTGGTACAGCAAGGCATACTCCAAAACACGCAACAAGTCGTTCCACCTCAGAACGCTTATCTAAATTTCCTGTTGAGTCAACCGCCAATCTTTACTAAAGCTACTGAACCTGTGTGTAAGGGCCTAAGTTTTTGGCACATATACAAAGCGTTCATCACCACACACACACTTCATTTGAAGAAACTTTATGAATACATTTGAAGAGCAAGTAAACACCATCAACATGCTCATTAGGGAATAAACTCACAAAATGCAAAAGTGGCATTTCCCACATGCATCATATAGGGACTGGGAAGATGAAAAACTCCTACACCTTGCTAGGAATGTCCATGCCAAATTTCACCCAAATTCAAAACCATTTTGAAGTCCTTTTGGGTATAACTAGAAAGAGGGTGGTTTGAACTCAAATTCAAATTCAAACTATTTCCATCCCATGAATTCAAAAGTGGGAGGCATATTCTTACTCAGCACATTTTTGTGAGCTCACACACCAAGTTTCACTCCATTTGGAGTTGATCTTGAAATGAGCTAAGTTTAGCAAATTCAAACTTTATTTGAATTTAAAACTGCATATGTGCTGAAATTTAGTTAAAACACTTCACAATTTGAATTCTACCAATTCTAAATGGGCATGTGGTAGATAATTCAAATCCTAGAGGGTATTAGGGGGGTTACTATTTGGGGCAGTAGAGGAGAGTTTATTCCAGAGGTTAAAACTCGGGTGGGACCCACATGTCAGCTTCACAGTTTACAGAACCGACTGAGGCACCGAGTGTTTGGGTCACGGGCTCCCGCCGCGGTCGCCACCGCGCCAGGACGTTGAGGCCAGCAGCTGCTTGCCTCCCAAGCCGCTGAACCGCCTCTCAGGGCCCTTATCTACGCGCCTGAGCCATCCCCATTGCCTCTCGCCGCTGTCCCGACGTGTTCTCACCCAGAAAACTGAAATCCCTCGCCGCTCGACTGAGCTCTCGGTCCCTCGTCGCCCAGCCGACCCTGTGATTGTCACGGCGATCTGAGACCATAACCTAGTGCGCCAAGTCCTCCTTGACATCCTCGCACCAGTTCCATACCCTGACCAACCCTCCTCGAGCTCCACCGCGACGATCTTCCATTCCTCAGTTCAACCCGAGCCGCCGTCACGGGGAAGACCCGTCCGGCCACCACAGCCCGTCGTTCTCCGAGCTTTGAATAGCAAAAAGTTTTGCCTTCAGTCCCTCTTTCATTCCCGCAAGCCCCGGCGGCGTGACATAAAGTAACCACGCCGGAATTTCATGATTTTGCGACGGTATACAAAAGGGATGCCCGGACCGATTCACAAAATTCATAACACATACCGCACCACTCATCCTTTCACGAAGGGAAGCACTTCTAGGTGTCCGTGCGAGTCCATAGGATCCAAAACCACGAAGAACTTTTGGGGGAAACCACTGTTCTTTGAGTTTTAGAAGAATTCCCGATTTCTGGCCTAGGTCGCACGGTTACAGTCCAGTACAGCCATTTCCGAGCTCCATGGAGCTCATGTCGATCTTTCCTAGGGTCCACTGATGCTCGACGGCCTTTTGCTCAATCGTGTAGGGTGCTAGGAAGGCCGGCCGACACGGCCGAAGTTCTTCTGAAGCCACCGCACGTCGCGCGGCCGTGTTACGGTGATTGTCATGACGAGCTGAGCCCAGCATCGTGTTCCCCGGATGGAGTTAGGCAGAGGCTGCCAAAATCATGGAGTTTGGTGCACGGCAGAAGCCCTCTGGCGAACACTCCGGCGAGGGGAGCGGCGGCTGTGCGCGGGAGGCCGGAGGTAGACGAAGCCCCGGTCCCACGTGTCAGCGGCCGATATTTTAAACCCCGGGATCTGCTGTGGCACCGGATCGGGTGCGGCTGCGCGCGAAGGATTCCATAGCCCCGCGTGTCGACCGCTGAGAAGTTGACACGTAACCCCGGTCCCACGCCAGCGGTTTAAACTTTTTCCCGATTTTATGTTTTAGTTCAAACTTCAAACCCACATAACTTTGGCTAGGAAACTCCAACTCGAGTGAACAAAATTTTGTTAGATTCAGCTCTCTGAGTACTTTCCAACAGATCAAGTTTCACTGCATGAAATGTAAAGGTCCCAAAAATGTGAATACAAAGAAACATGAGTTGCACAAATAATAGAGTCATGTGTATGAAAAAGGGGCTTAGTTGAAACTTTTCCCACATATGATAACATAGGTGAGATTCGTCTAAACAAACTTAGGTCTATTGCATGGATGGACCTAATGTGGATTAAAACCACAGAATTGAAGAGCTCAAGTGCAATGGAAGGGTTTAAAAATCAGAGATGGACTAAAGGTAAATTCAAACTCCAAGTGAGGGAAGGACACAATGAGAAATTCAAAACTGATGTGTCCAAACTATTGTTTGCAGCAGCCAAATCAATGATCAGAGTTCACATTTGGATTCCTAGAGTCCACATTTGGGGGTAGGCAAAATTTCATCAATTTTTGAAAAGATTTGCTATCCATTTCTCCCAAAAAGGATTTAAATGTGCAAATAATTCAAATACACATTTGAATTTGGATGAAATTTGCCCAACTCTCCAAATGCAATTCAATTTGCAACTTCAAACAGTTGAATGGATTATTTGCTAAACTGAAGAGATAGTTGTGGGAAAGTTGAAGAAGGATAAGGGGGAAACAGTGGGGCCCACATGTCATTGGGGAAGTGAGTGTGCAAAAGATCTTCAGTTTAGGCAGTATACAGTCCCTGTTTTTCCTCCTCCCCGCGAAGTCACCGCGCCACCGAGACAACCTCGGGTTTTCTCACCGTGCGACACAGAGGCAGGCCGAAGCCACCTCCCTCTCGCGACCTTCGCGCTGGCAGCTGGTTTTTCCCCCTCCTTATCACCTCGGCCGAGTCCCTTTGCCACAACCACGAGGAGCCGCTCTGTTCTTCTTCCACCCCCGCGCCCTAAACAGAGCCGCTGCCGCCACACTCCTTCGATCGGCAGCCGGCTCGGGTGATCACGAACCAAAGCCAGTGAGTAGCAAAACGGCACCAGGGCCTCACCCTCGTCCTCCACGACGCGCCACCGACCGAGCTCGGCCCTCCTACCCCGGGAACACCGCGTCCGCGCGGCGGCCGAACAAGGACCGATTAGGGGGCATCCGTGGACAGCTCCAATTGGTGAATGTCACGACCAAGTACCGGCGCTCCTGGACGCGCCAAGGCACCGTGCTGCTCTCCTCCCAAGTTCAGCCCATGCCATGCACCGCCGGGAGTGAATTTTGAAAAGTTGCTCCGGCGTACTCCATCTGACTTTCCGGCACGGTAATCCCGAATTCCTTCCCAATTCTCAATCTTTGTTCGTCAAAGTTTGCACGAAGGGCCCAAAGTGATAGGCGATCCTTTGCCCTTCACGGTTCTAGCCTAAAACTGCACATAGACCGAGTATTTCCTGGGTTTCTACCGGCGACCGAACCAGGGGACCGCGGTCGCACGGTGAAAGCATGTTTGCCATCGTTCTCAAACGTTTTTGAGGCTAGGTCGAGCTCCCCCATCATCCACTGGTGCTGTAGCACCGTTTTGCCGAGATTTTAGCGCACTAGGATGGCCGGCCGACGTCGCCGATGATGCGCCGAGCTACCGCATCGCCGCTAGCTACCGTAGAGGCTTCACCGGCTCGGGGAAACCTCACCATCGTGCCCAGCGTGGCAGTTTAGGCCTTGGCGGCGAGCCGGAGCTCGGGAAAAGGCCGGAAGACCGGTTTCCGGCGATCTCCGGCAAGGGCGGCGGCGCGGGCACGCGGGCGCGGGAACAGCCCGAGGTTGAAGAAAGAGTACCGGGTCCCAGCAGTCAGTGAGGGAAACGGTTTAAAGCCGATCCTCTGTGGCTATTTGATCCGGTGTGACTGCGTGGATGGGACTGTGTGGCCCTGTGTGGTTTTGTCTCAGAGGGTGACACGTGGCCTGGGCCCAGCAGCAGGCATTTGAACTTTTATCTGTTTTCAGAATTCAGTTGAAAGTTTAAATAGCTACAACTTTGGGTAGGAGAATCCAAAAATTGTGAAACAAATTTTGTTGGATTCCTCTGATAGAGTACTATCCAAATGTAGAACCCAATTTGTATGAAACCCTTTATTTAATTCTGTAAAATTCTTTAAAGCTTTCTAGCAAAAGAATTTTAGAGGGAGTTTGGTTGATCCAAAAATCCTCATACTTTCCCAGAATAGTATTTAGGGTATTAGTGAACACCTGTAAAATTCTCAACAAATTTGGAGTTGATTTAGTTAGGTTAATTCTAATTTTAAGTTTCTGTATTCAAATGAATACAGAAAACAATTTCAGAGAATTTCCAAAACTTGGAAATTCAGTTCTAGCTATTCTTTAGCTCCAAAAATACTAGGAAAATTCATGCAAACTCTATGAGCTATAATGGAAATTGTAGTTCACTAAATTTTGCATGAACATGGGTGTGATCTCAGAATTAATTCTTCATTGCTTAATTGCTTGGAAAATTGTTCTGAACAAACCACTCAATAAAAAGTGCTAATTTTTGGTCCAGAGTGTTTTCTTGCGACAAGGAACACACATGAAAATCCTCAGCTCCATTGGAGCCCTGGATCACCCCTGTTCCTTTTAACCTCCTTAAGTGATCAATATAGAAGAGGGGGAAAACCACTTAGCCTTTAATCATATGCTTAGATCCAAACCTAAACCACTAGCACCAGTGTCATTTTAAATTCTAAACAGAGTTCCAGTTTTCGAAAAACTTGTTATTAGGACTTGTAGCAAAGTCTTTACAATTAAACGATATGCATACTTATCACGTGTAGTATCTACGTGGAGGAGTTGAAGTCATCGGAGTAGGAATCAAGGAAGGAGAAAAGAGGTTGATCAAGCACCATGTGATCTTCACTAACTACATATATATATAAGTCACCTGCAAAACAAAGGCAAGCCCCGGTTTGCATCAAATTTACAAGTTTTTATTTGTATTCACTTCATACGTCTAGTATTTTATTTATTGCATTACGTCTAGATGGTATGAAACCCCAAGTGCATGACCCAGAAAACCCCTGAAGTTTAATGTAGGATAGGTTATCAATTAATTATAACTGTTGTTCTCAATAAAAGTGGATTAAAAGAGGCATAACTCGAGTAGGCAGATTGCTACCCGTGAAAGGGGATTAAGGGGGGGGTCAATCGGAAGAGTTGGGAATTGATCCTCATAATTGGGAATGGAGACCGGGCAGTGGATGGAAGGTCAAGGACGTGGTCCTGTGAGCCTAGTCTATGTCTGAGTCGATTAAGGCCCGTTCTCGTGTGCGGCCCCGCTTGACAAGTTTGAGTTGTGTACCGGATGCATACTGGCTATATGGGACCCAGGAAACCGATGTAACATGTTAACCTGGGTGTCGAGGCATACCTCACCGTCTGATGCCGATGCTGAAAGGATAGAGAAGTCGGCTCTACGAGGGTTTGCCGTAGAGATACTTAATCCCAGTCGGTGGGACCGGTTCGACATTTGGGTGTCGTGTGAAAGGTGGCCACGTACGGCGTCAGTGACGGTTGCTGTGTGCAACGTCGAGTACGGGCGTACGTGTCGTGTCAGCCGGGTGTTTTTGATTGCAATCACCGTCGCTCGCGGTAGTGAGCATACTTGTACACTGAGTCGTGACGTAGTAATAAACCGGGGAAATATTTAATATGCTTCGTGGGTAATCCTCATAATGGAGATGAGGAACGATCAACACTTCACTAAATTTAATTTCCACCTTGGGCTAGAAGCGTCGAGGCAAAGCGTTTCTTGTTTGATGGTGGAGTCTCGATGTTGATGGCGCAAGGTCTGTATGAGTCTAGGGTAGTTCACTAAAGTTACTTTCACCTCGGGCAAGTGACATCGAGATGAAGCGTTTCTTGTTTGATTGTGGGGTCTCGATGTAAGTTGCGCGAGGTCTATAAAAGTTGATTAAAACTGGAAGCAAGGACTCTCCTTTAGCTCAAGTTCAGCGTTTATGAAAAATGCTATAATCAGCCCTCTATTTCCATCATATAGAGTTTCATGACTAGGGTGACGGGTCAGTCTTGCTGAGCTTCGTGCTCACAGATACTGCACAAGTTGTTTTGCAGGGAATAACTGTACGCTGAGATGTACGGGTGCCTAAGGAGATTCGGAACTCTCCGAGTGGTGAACTCAGGGCAACCCCTGCCGCTGCTGCTGTGATAGTGTTGCTAGTGAGAAGGTTCCGCGGGCTGGACACCTTCTCTGTTGCTTAGCATAGATATGAGTCGTGAGTTGTAATAGTCTTCCGCTGTAGTTTATTTTGAGAAGTATTTGTAAACTAAAAACTTTTGTAAGTCTCCGCTTGATTTATGTAATATGATGCTTTATTATGTGTGCTGTTGGGTGCCGCATCGCACGGCACCACCCAATGCGATTCCCGGGCGAGGTATCCCGTGCCCGTGAGTGATCGGGATGGCGGGGTCCCCACATGAAAATCCTTAGTTCTCCATAATTAATTCTTAAAAATTTATACTGTTTGGAATTTTAATTGGAGAACCCATTGGAGGAAAACTCTGAAATTTTGCTGAGATGTGCACCAAAATGTCTCCGAGCTACCATAAAAGTTTTAGATCCATTTGAGCTCATTTGATCAACCTAATGGTGTGATTAATAAAACTGTTCCATAGAAAATAGAAAATGTCCAGAAACATTTTCAGAATTTCTCTGAAATTGTTTAGCTCATATCTTTAGTTAGGAACCTTCAAATTAAGTGAAACCAACTCCATTAGAACCATCTGAAAATCTAGTTTTCAGAAAGTCATGGCTTGCTCCATGAAAATCCCTAGAACACCCTAGGAGCTCCAATTAAGGTCAAGTACATAATTATTTGTGGAGAGCTCAAATGAGCTTTGCTGCAAATAAAACTTGTCTAAGTCTCTGTTTAGGTTGTAACCAAACTACAGTAAAAATTTCATAGTCATTGGGTCTGTCTAGTAAGACTTACAGTCCTTAAAAGTTTAACTTCAATTCAAATGCATCTAAATTGACACATGTTTATATTTATCATATGTAATCGCTAAGGTTGAGGAGGAACCCGAAGTCTTAGACTTCGTCACTCCAGAGGAACAGCTAGCCTACGACCAAGAGCAGCAAGGCAAGCTCCGGTTTGCATTAACCCATTTTATAAATTTTTATTGTTTTGAAGAACTTACTTTGAGCACCACTTACATCTTGAATTAGAGTCTGGTTTGAAACCCAATTGCATAGCCAAAAAAACCATGGGTTGGGATTAGGATTGAAAACCCCGTTTAGCTATTGCAATGCTAAGATAGAGTAGGATTCGGTACAAGTCGAGTAGTTGGAACTACTCGCGAGGATAGGCTAGAGGCACTCGACTCGTGTAAAGATAGAAAATGAAATACATGGCAAGAAAAATGAAACCGAGTGGAGAGTAAAGGCAGCAAGACTTTGGGGCCTGGGTGCTTTAGCTCCGCCTGTGTCGATTGAGGACCAAGCCGTGTGCGGGCCTGTTGAACAAGCTAAAACAGTATCGAAGACCTACCGGCTATATGGGAACCGGGAAACCGATGTAACTCGGGTAGCTGGGTGTTGAGGCATAGCTGGTCGTTCAGAGGGTAGGTTGAGAGCTCGAGGTGTAAATTGGCTGGCGGCACGGTGGATGCGCGCGCAGAGACCTCTTGCTCGGGACGATTGGACCGGTTCAACATTTGGCTGACGGGTGAAAGGTGGTTGCGTACGACATCCGTGATGGGTGCTGTAGGCAACATCGAGTACGGTCATACGTGACGGGTTATTCGGGTAACCCTGCAGGTGTAAATCGATTATAATCACCGCCCCTCACGGTCAGTGAGTACCACTTGTTCACTGTACCGTGACGTAGAAAGAACAGGCTAGATTCATGTAAAAGGTTTGCTGATTTGAAAGATATACCTTGCTTGTTAATGTCTTGTTGTAGTTTAGAGATAATTAATGTTCTTTTCAACTTTGGGCAAAGTACATGAGAGAAATGCGTTTCTTGTTTGATTGCGGCTCTCTCATGTGCCTTAGCGTAAGGTTCTCCACAACCTGCTGCTAAAACATTGAAAGTAAGGTTCAAATAATTAGGCGGGTCCTTTGCAAATTATTTACCTCTTGTACCCTGTACCCATCATGTAGAAGTTCTATGTATAGGAGAGACGGGTCAGTCTTGCTGAGCCATCGTGATTACTGCTTGTGTTTGAAGCTTTTGCAGGGGTCTATGAGGAAGGGACTCCCGAGGAGGAGACATAACCTCAGGAGGGGAACCCCGTCGAGTGGGAGTCGTGCAGGCTGCCTTGTTCGTTTGTGTGCGTGCTAGCGGGGACACGTTCACGGGCTGAACGTGAACTCGATGCGTAGTCTATGCCCGTGAGTGTATACTGAACATATTTTGTTGTAAAAGTGTTCATAAACCTGTTTATGTAATAAAACTTTGCTTCCGCTTTGTACCTTTGATGTGTGTTATCTGGTGTTGTGCAACGCAGCACCCCTCAGCGTGATCCTGGCTCGACAAGGCCGTTGGGGCCCTCGCACTGTGGAAGTGGATCTGTGGCTTCGTGTCATGGAGTCTAAATTTGGAGTATTCAAGTGTGATGAAGTTCGGAAGATAATGTTTGCCGCTCAACAACTCCATGGAGCCGCCGTGGGTTGAACATCTCGCCACCATTCCAGAAGGCCGTCAAGTAACATGGAGTGAGTTATGTGAAGCCTTTCGTACTCGTCACATGCCGATAGGTATTATCAAGACAAAGCGGGAGGAATTTATGATGTTGAAGCAAGGGGACATGAGTGTCCTTGAGTATGTCAAAATGTTTAACCATTTGGCTCAATATGCTCCTGAATATGTGGCGATAAAAGAGGCACGATGTTATTTATTCTTCCATGGCCATATTACAGGAGAAGATGGCTGTTTTCAACCAAGGCAATTACACCGACATGGTCGATGCGGCTCTCATACAAGAAAAGCCGACACTCAAGTGGCAAGCAGAGAAAAGAAAAATGTGTGAGATCAAGCAGGCCAGCAGAAGTTATGTGCCCCAAAAATACCGTTTGATGTACTGAACGCCATCCGGTGATATATGGAGGCCACCTGTATGATCAACTCCTCAGAGGTTGATTGCGAGTCAAGTACCACAACTTGCACAACCTCCATGGCAGCAGCATCAGACAGTGGTTTGTGCCCCTTCGCTGCAGCCATCTGTACCTATCATCGAACCGCAAGTCAGCGAAGAACCAGAGAGATATCCGTGTTTTACTTGTCGTCGTATGGGCCATTATGCTAGGTATTGTCCGGAGGGAATTCAAGTCTGCGGGTCATCGCATTTGCAATATTCAGACCCATACCTATATCTGAAAAAAAAGAAGGCAGACAAGGGGCAGCATTCACTATACAGTGATTGATGATGTTCCGGAAGGAGAAGCCGTATTAGAAGGGATGTTTTCTCTGAATCAGTTACCAGTTTTAATTCTCTTTGATTCTGGTGTCACACACAACTTCATTAGCCAATCATTTGTGGCCCAATATCAGATCCAAACAGCTTATACAAAGAGGCAATACCTCATATCTTTGCCCGGGGGCAGCAGTACCACAAGTGAGATTGTCTCCCAAAGACCTCTTTGTTTGTGGGGTATAATATACCCCACAACTCTCAGTATTCTTGATGGTTTGAAGATCAACATCATTTTGGGGATGTTGTGGTTGAATTACCACAATGCGGTTCTCAACATCAGCTCTAGGACTGTTGAGCTCAACTCCCCACAGCACGGTCTTCATATATTATTTCTGGGCGCCGGTCGGTAAAAGATTGCAACATTGAACCACACGGAAACTGTGAAGATAGAGCACATTCCGGTGGTATGTGAATATCCAGATGTGTTCCCCGATTATTTACCAGGCATGCCACCCGAGCGGGACGTAGAGCTCAAGATTGAACTTGCACCGGGAACAACACCGATTTCATGATGGCCGTACACGATGGCACCGAATGAACTGGCAGAATTGAAGATACAGCTGAATGACCTAATGAGCAAGGGCTTTATATGACCGAGTTTGTCACCTTGGAGTTGTTCAGCGTTGTTTGTCAAGAAGAAGGATGAAATACTATTGCTTTGTGTTGATTATCGTCCTCTTAACGCCGTGACAATCAAGAACAAGTATCCACTACCTCGCATTGATATGCTCTTCGATCAATTAGTGGGTGCGAAAGTATTCTCAAAGATGGATATTCGGTCCTGATATCATCAGATTAAAATCCGGGCAGTAGATATTCCGAAGACGGCATTCTCGACGAGATATGGTTTATACGAATATCTCGTCATGTCTTTTGGGTTGACCAACGCCCCGGCACACTTTATGTACCTGATGAATTCAGTATTCATGCCAGAGTTGGATAAATTCGTCGTTGTCTTTATCAACGACATCTTGGTGTACTCCAAGTCAGAGAAAGAACATGCTGAGCATCTGCATATTGTGCTACAAAGATTGCGAGATCACTAGCTCTATGCAAAATTCAGCAAATGTGAATTATGAATCAAGTACCTTTTCTCGGACACATTATTTCAGCGGAGGGCATCGCTGTTGATCCGAGTAAGATTATCCATATGCAGAAATCAGAGTCACTAAAGTCTGTCCATGAAATCCAAAGCTTCCTCGGTTTAGCGGGTTACTACCAGAGGTTCATTCCTGGCTTCTTAAATATCACTAAATCGATGACGGAATTATTGAAAAAGAGTACCAGAATTGTTTTGGGGGTGCTGCGTGTGAACAAGCCTTCAAGACATTAGTGAAGCATCTCACAACAGCCCCAGTTCTTGCTCAGCCGGATAAGACGAAGCCATTCGGTGTTTATTGCAATGCATCTGGCATCGGTCTTGGCTGCATACTGATGCAAGAAGGACGAGTGGTCGCTTATGGATCTTGTCAACTCCAAAACCATGAGCAGCATTCTCCAACTCATGATCTTGAGTTAGCTGCCGTGGTCCTAGCTTTGAAGATGTGGAGGCATTACTTGCTCGGAAATCTTGTACACCTCTACACCGACCACAAGAGCTTGAAATACATCTTCACTCAGAAAGAACTGAACATGAGACAACGAAGATGGATAGAGCTTATTAAAGATTATTAACTTGAGATTTATTATCATCCGGGAAAGGAGAATGTGGTCGCCGATGCGCTCAGTTGTAAGGCGCATGTCCACCACTTGTCCATTGCTGAAATGGATGATGAAGAACCAAGTCCCCGTGTCATCCCATATGGAGCATTCTATAATCTGGCTCTCATCCCTACCATTCAAGAGGAGATCATTGAAGCTCAAAGAAAAGACATTGGTATGTCTCACATGCGACGAAGAATAGACAATGGAGAGATGAACTGCTTCTGGAAAGATGAATAGGGTACGGTGTGGTTCAATGACTGGATAGTAGTACCCCGGGATATGGGAGTATGGAAGAAAATTTTGGATGAAGCTCATTTGTCCAAATTTTCCATTCATCCGGGCAGCAATAAAATGTACCAAGATCTTTGGAAGAAGTTTTGGTGGACACATATGAAACGTGAAGTTGAAAAGTACGTTTCATAATGTGATACGTGTCGATGAGTCAAGGCCGACCATGTGAAGAAGTCGGACCTATTGCAACCACTGCAAATACCGACATGGAAGTGGGAAGACTTGAATATGGATTTATCGTCGGGTTGCCGATGACCTTCCACCAACATGATTCAATTTGGGTAATCATTGACCGGTTAACCAAATCAGCACACTTCATCCCTGCGCATACCAGATACAATGCAAAGCAGTATGCAGAGTTGTACATAGCATGGATCTTGTGCTTACATGGAGTTGCCCGTACCATTGTGACCGACAAAGGATCGCTGCTCGTAGCCTGTTTCTGGGAACAGCTACACGCATCCTTGGGAACCAAATTGATTAGAAGCTCCGCGTATCACCCTCAAACCGATGGGCAAACCGAGAGGGTGAATAAAAAACTTGAAGATAAGCTAAGAGCGTGTGCCATCCACCATGGTAAGAACTGGGATGATCACTTACCTTTGGCGGAGTTCTCGTACAACAACTGGTATCAAACGAGCATCAAAATGGCACCCTATGAAGCTCTATACGGCCGGAAGTCCCGTACACCATTGAATTGGTGCGAGTCCGGTGAACGAGTAATGTTCGGGGTTGATCTTGTCAACGAAGCCAAAGAGAGGGTTCGGATAATACAAGAGAACCTCGAAGCTGCTCAATCTCGTCAAAAGAGTTACGCGGATCAGAGGCGTCGACCACTGCATTTCGATGTCGGAGAGCACGTTTATCCTTGTGCTTCTCCGATGAAAGGAATTCATCGGTTCGGTGTCAAGGGGAAACTTGCTCCCCGATTCATCGGTCTGTTTGTTATTACGGAGAAGTGCGGGACCATAGCCTACTGGCTGGAACTACCGGCAAACCTTGCTAGTATTAATGACATAATCCAAGTGTCATAGTTGTGGAAGTGTCTCAAGTTTACTGCTGCTGTCTGCACCGAAGACATTGACGAGTTGAAGCTGGATCTCACATACACCAAGCGACCCATGCAGATTATCGACGAAAAGACCCGGATCACCCGGAATCGGACATTAAAATTTTACAAAGTCCTGTGGAGTAATCATACCCCGGAAGAGGCGACGTGGGAAAGTGAAGATTACATCCACAAGAACTATCCGGAACTTTTGTCATAAACTTTGTAAATTACCTCCCGTCTCCCTCATCTTTTGTAATCTCAGGACGAGATTCCTTTTAAGGGGGAGAAACGTAAAGGTCCCAAAAATATGAATACAAAGAAACTGAAGTTTGAATGCAAGTTGGTTTCATATGTATGAAAATTGGGACTTGTTTAAACAATTTCATATGTGTTGATGCACATGAGATCTCTCTCTACACAAGCAAATATTTATTTGCATGCTTGGACCCAAGGTGGATTAAAACCACATATTTGAAGTCTCATGTGCAATAGAATTTAAAAATCAGATTTTGAACACCATTTGTTCAATGCAAATTTCAAATGAGGGCAACACAATGGAAATGCAAACTGTTCTGCTCAAACTCTCACTTGCAGCATCTAAAACTAGAATCAGATTTCATATTTGAATTCCTTAGGTCCAATTTAGTGGGGATGCAAAGTTTCAAAAATTTTGGAGATGTTTTGCTACCCATTTTCCAAAAGGACTTAAATTTGCAATGAATTCAAATACACATTTGAATTTTGATGAAATTTGCCCAATTATCCAAATGCAGTTCAGATTTCAACTCCAAACAATTGAGTTGGTCATTTGCCAAAATTTGGTAATATTTGAGAGGATAAGAGGAGCAGTGGGACCCACTTTGCAGTGCACTCAAAAGATCAGCAGTGAAGCGCCAAGTCTTTTTTTTTGCTTGTTCTGATAACTCAACAGCAGGGGAGGCAAGGCACCAGCGTGTGCTCACTGCTCGGGCGTCCACAGCTCACACAAACCGCCTCAGCTGTGATCTTTGTACTCCTTGCCGTGCTCCTTTTGCCCAACACCGAAGGTTGGCTCTGTTTCTTTCTCTCCCGTGCTCAAGAACAGAGAAGCTGCCACCTCATCTCAGTAGCTCGGGAGCCGGCATTTCACTCACGTGCAAAGCCTCACACGGTAGCAAAATGGCACCATGGTAACCTCCACGACCTCCTCGGACCACAGCCGACCGGTTCTCTGCCTTCCTCACGCGGGGACAACTTCTTCCGCAGCGGCCGAAGTACAACCAAAGAATGGTGCTCGTGGACAGCTTCACCTGCAGCTTCTCATGCCCGAACAAGACAACCTTTGGATGCGCCATGACTTCACTCTGCGGAAATTCAGTTTTACTTCCGTCCGGTGTAAACCGACCCTCAAGTAAGGAAAACTGAAACTCCCGATCAATTTTTGCTTAGAGCCCACAAAATTGCACCCACACGAGCTAGACTCGATGGTGAACAACTTTGCTTCGTATCCCTAGCTTGAAAATGCCTGTAGCCAGACAATTTCGAGGTTTTCCAACAGCGACCGTAGTGGGGAGCCTCGGGCACACGGTGAGAGGCACTTTAGAGTCATTTCCGATCCCTTTTTAACTCATGTTGAGCTCCTACGGACTCCACAGCTGCTGTAGCGCCGCTCCACCGAGGTTTTGGCGGGCTAGATAGGCCGGGCGACGTCGCCGGATCTCGGTTTGAGCCGCCACTCGGTGTGAGCTAGGATAGAGACCCCGCCGGCTCGGGAAAACTGCACCGGTGTGTTTCTCACGTCGGTATAGGCCTAGCGGCGACTTTGGGCATGGGAGGTGGCAGGAGATATGATTTTTGAGGAGCTCCGACGAGCTCCGGGCGCGGGCGCGCGGGGTACCTGGAGGTAGACGAAGGGGATAGCGGGCCCACGCGTTAGTCATACGTTGAAAAGGGGCGGGATCCTCTGCGGCACCGGATCTGTTTTTGGCTGTGCGGATTAAGTCTGTAGCCTCATGTGCTGATGTCTGAGAACTCACGTCACACCGTGGGCTAATGTCAGAGATTTGAACTTTTCCCGATTTAATTCAAATTGCAGATTTCCATGAAACTTTAGAAGGCCATATCTTTTGCTAGGAAACTCCAAATTTAGTGATTCACATCGGATTAGATTCATGATGAAAAACTCTACCCAAATATGCAACCCAATTTGTATGAAAGTCAATAAATAATTATGGAAAATTCTTTAAAACTTTTCAGAAAATGAATTTTAGAGGGAATTTGGTTCATCCAAAAATCCTCAAACTTCGCCAGAATTATCCTTAGGATATTATTGAACTCCTGTAAACTTTTCATCTAATTTATAGTTTATTTGATTAGGAGAATTCAGATTACAATTTACTGAATTCAAATGTATACAGAAACATTTTTCAGAAAAAAGCCCCAAACTTGAAAATTCAGTTCTGGGCAATCCTTAGCTCCAAAAACCTAGGACAATTCATGCAGGCTCTATAAACTATAATTGAAATTGTAGTTCACAAAGTTTGACATGAACAAGTGAGTTACTTCAGAATTAATTCTTTTTTTTCCTTAATTGCTTAGGGAATTGTTCTGAATAAACCACTCAATGAAAAGTGCTAATTTTTGGTCCAGAACACTTTCTTGTGACAAGTAACTCACATGAAAATTTTTAGATCCATTGGAGCTATGGATCATCACTTTTCTGTCTATCCTCTTTAGGTGATCAAAACACAAGTGAGGAATGTACTTATCACTTGATCATCTTGCTTAACCCAAACCCAACCACTAGCATCAGTGTCATTTTAAATTCTTAAACAGAGTCCCAGTTTTTAATTTGTCATTAGATCTTGTTAGAAAAGCTTTACAATTAAATACTTGTGCATATTCATAATGTATAGCATCGACGTGAAGATTGTGAAGTAATTGAAGTGGAGATCAAAGAGGGAGGAAAGCAAGTGATCAAGCCTCAAGTGATCATCAATAACTGCAAATTATATACATTCTAAATCACCTGCAAAACAGGCAAGCCCCGGTTTGCATTCAAGCAATTTTATAACGTCTTTCCATTTCTAGAGATCATATCTACGAATATTGATTGTCTTAGGTATAGATGATATTAAAAACCCAATTGCCTGACAAAATTAACCCAAGAGAGAATGGGTAGATTAGCACCTCCTCGAGTGGATTTGGGCTACGCTAAATGTTAGTTTGAAAGGGCCGGTAGAAGTCGAGTAGTGGAATCTACTCGCGAGTTTAGGGCTTGGTTTCATCGGAGCGTGTCGTGAATATAATCATTTAGGAAATTTCACAAGTAGGAAATGGAGACCGGGCAGGGAGATAGAGATGCAGCAGGCTGTGGACCGTGCGTGCATAGCCCTGCCTGTGTCGGTTAAGGCCCGTCCGTACTTGGCCCTGTTGGACAAGTTTGAGTTGTGTACCGGGCGCATACTGGCTATATGGGACCGTGGAAACCGATGTACCTCGTGAGATCCACATTGGAACTTTTCTAATCGGCTTAGGCTTTTGGCGTCAGTACAGCAGGAAGTAACTCGCTCAAGAACATATCACTGCGGGTATGTACCTTGAGGGAGTTTGCTGTTCGGGGCAAAGTTGCTCTGGTAGTGGGTTTACACCTCTGACACCAACCCCCAAAGGACGGCGGTATAAGTTTCGACACGAGAGTACCCGAGTTACATCGGTTTCCTGGACCCCATAATTCCAGTATGCATTCGGTACTGTTCAAACTTGCTCAAAAGGGCGGCATACACATCGGTACTTAATCGACACAAAAATAGCTACGACAACACAGACCCAAAGTCCTGCTGCTCCTATTCTCTTCTCGTCTCATTTTCCATTCCAGGAATTTGATTCTCTAGAATCATACCCATTTGAACCAAAATCCTAGCCTTGCGAGTAGCTTCCAACTACCCGGGTTGTACCGAATCCTATACAACTTAAGCCTAGCAAAAACTACGAAGGTAACCTGTTGTACCCTTCAACTCCAAGGGTTTGTGGGTCATGCATTTGGAGTATCAATCACTCTTGACCTAATGCACAATACATACTAGACCAAAGAAAGTGATACAAAGTAAAACATAACTAAAAGCTGTTAAATGCAAACCGGGGCTTGCCTTATGTTGCTACAGGTTTAATCCTACTTTAAAGTCAGTATCTTGGTGACGAGTAAATGATCAACTTGCTGCTCCGAGTAAAGTTCCTCGTCGAACTCCTTCGTCGTGTTTCCTACTGATATGAATATGAACAAGTTTATATTGCGAGTAAGCGAATTATAAGAAGGGTTCAGATCAACTAAGACTTAAGAGTTGGGTCTGGCTATGTGCTGGAACAGAGAAAAAGTACATTTTGATTAGTGGAAGGTTTTGAACTAAAGTTCAAAGAACTATATAATGGATATAAGTATGAAGCTAGACAGAATTGGCAGAAAACTGGAGAAGATTACATCAACTTGCTCTGAAACTTTTACAGTGGTCCATAGATCCTACAGAGATATGGCTTGCAAAATTTGAGGTAATGTTGATGAACAATATGGTCTAAAGAATTCCCTCGGTTAATTGGCTTCCTTAACTTCCTAATGAAATTCTTTGGTCTTGGTATAATCCAAACTTGGTTTTTCAGAATCTTGGGAGTCTTATGAGTCTATAGGACTTGGTTTCATCATTTTTGGAGTTCCCTGCATAGAGATATGGAATTTACAAGATTGGGCTAAAAGCTGGAAAAAATGTTTCTGTTATTTTTCCTAGTTTTATGAGAATTATAAGATTGAATCATCATTTGGCCTAGCAAATGAGGTCCAACGCCTCTGAAATTTTACTGGAGTTCAATTATTTTTAGAGGAAGATTCTGCCCAAAATTGGGAATTTTCCAATTAATATAACTCCTGTAATTAATTCTCTAAGATTTTCCTTAATTGAATTATTGAGCCAAATCGGGATTTTTATAAATATTGTGAGACACCCCTGGATAGTACTCACTGAGAGGAATCCAATGAAATTTGTTTGACAATTTTTGGAGGTTCCTACTAAATGTTATGAGCATTTGAAGTCGAACTAAAACTGAAAAAGAAGGAAATGTTTAAACTTCTTCCAGTGGGTCCTGCTCCACAGTTTTCTTCTTCCTCACGACAGCAGGGCTCGGGTGGTGGCGCTCTCTTGCGAGGTTCACCAGAAACATGTTTCTGGCCTCCCCTAAGGCTAAATATCGCCGCCTCTCACTTTTGGACCACGGGGAATTCATCCGTGGGCTCGGCCGAGGCCACCGGAAACCCATCGGCGACGGGCGGCGGCGGCATCACTTCAGCAATGTTGAATTCATGCTATGATGGCTCAAAAGCTTTGGTTCTTCTTCCTAGAGCACCGTGGTGGAACCTAATCATCATCATGCGCTCAAACCAGCTCCAAATGGGCTGCAAACATGAGTTCATCGGCGACCTAGGGCAAAAACCGATGGTGGCTCGAAATTCTTGAAGAACAGTGCCTAAAATCAACGGTGTTCAATGACTTTTGATTCTAGGTGAGTTTGGGAAGGTCTAGAATGTGTTTGTAGCTCGGCACAAGCTTCGGTGGACTAATCACCATGAATTTTGGATTTTTGGGCGGCTCGGTTTTATGAACAAACACATGGTAAACAGAGAAATTCTCCCTCGGTGATGCATGAGAGGATGAGAGGTTTGCACGGGTGTGCCAAGCACCTTAGGGCGGTCGTTTTTGGTGTACGGCGTCGGCCACGAGAAAGCTTGTAGCACTCGGGCGCCGGGGAGCCGAAGACAACCGATCAGCGGCAAGGTTCTTCAGAACTGAGCGAGGGCAACGTGGATGAGGGAGGGCCGGTTCATGTGGTAAAGAAACATGCTGATCACTTCATATGATGCTTCCCTGCTCTTAGCACGAGGTGGCACCGTGGGGTTTCGTTCAGGCGTGGCGAGCAGGAGGTGGTGGGCTCTCGGTGAAAACAGAGGCGGTTCATTTTTTCTGTGTATGACATGTGAGGTCAACTTCTCCCCTCCTCATTTCTTTCCAAATTCCATTTGAATTAGCAAACAAGCTCCAAATTTGATCAAAATTGGAGAATAGGTCAAAATAAATATGAGAAACACAATGGTGCACTCAAATTTGGATTTCTGTAAAATTGGAATTTGAAACTGATGTTTAAATTCAAATTTGAATTGCCTCCCGTTTTAATTTCCAACAAATAGTAAATCTCCTCCATTTTGACTGAACATTTTCAGGACTATTATTGGATGTTTGGTGAACGAGTTGTGGATTTATGTCTCCATGTTTGGACATTTTTGCATGTTTAATTTAGGACTTGGACCTCACACCTTTATATTTAAAAATTTAAATTTCCTCTCATATTCCTAGTTGTGATTGAGCAACTCCACTTGCTAGAATTTTGGGATTTCACATCAATCCCCCCTTAAAAAGAATCTCGTCCCGAGATTCCAAAAGAAGAGATAAAGCGGTAGAGAAGGAATTACCGTATATTAGCGGACAGCAAGTCCGGATAGTTCAAACGGAGGTATTGTTCACTCTCCCATGTCACTTCCTCTGCGGTATGAGTGTTCCATAACACCTTATAAAATAGGAGCGTCTGATTTTTTGTCAACTGAGACTTTTCATCAATAATCCTGATTGGATGCTCGACATAAGAGAGATCCGGTTGCAATGTCTCGAAATCTTCAGTGCGGACAGCAGTGGTATTCTTGAGACATTTCCGAAGCTGGGAGACGTGAAATATGTCATGCACCCCAGTGAGATTTGTTGGTAGCTCAAGCCGGTAGGCTACGGGTCCATATTTCTCCGTGATAGCAAATGGACCGATGAACCAGCGAGCGAGCTTTCCTTCTACACCGAATCGGTGAACTCCCTTCATAGGAGATACACAGAGATATATGTACTCTCCGACATTAAAGTTCAGCAGTCGACGTCGCTGGTCTGCATAGCTCTTCTGTCGAGATTGAGCAGCCATTAAATTTGCTTGTATGACCGGAACACGTTCTTCGGCATCATTTACAAGGTCAATCCCGAATGTCACTCTTTCACCGGATTCGCACCAATTCAGCGGTGTGCGACATCTCCGGCCGTAGAGAGCCTCATATGGTGCCATCCTCATACTCGTCTGATAGCTGTTGTTGTATGAGAATTCGGCCAACGGTAAATAAGCATCCCAATTTTTACAGTGATGGATGGCACACACTCTCAACATATCTTCCAAGACTTGATTCACCCTCTCAGTTTTTCCATCGGTTTGAGGGTGATATGCGGAGCTTCTAAGCAATTTTGTGTAAAAGCCCAAGATTTCACTTGCTAGAGTGTCCATCACATCACCACAGCTCATTTTGTGAATAACTCATGAACACATGTGAAGAGCAAGTAAACACCATCAAGAGGGTGATTATTGGAAGAACTCACAAATCCTAATGTAGTATCTCCCACGTATAAACATGAAAGAATGAGCTCACCATTAGACCATAAATATTCTTAGGAGTGCTGAGGCCAAGTTTCATGCAAATCCAAATCATTTTGAGGCACTTTTGGAGACTTTTGTAAAAAGGGCTAATTTGAATGCAAATAAAAATTTCAGCTACTTTCATAACTTGGATTCAAAAGTTGACTTGATATTCAAACTCCGCACATTTTTCTGAGTTAGTCCATCAATTTTCATCCTCATTGGAGTTCATCTTGTCTGGAGCTATATTTGGATTAATTCAAAACTGAATTTGAATTTAAAATTCAAATATGAATCAAATTTAGCCAAACCAACTTCAAGTTGAGGAAGTCAAATTCAACTCATGACTTGGTGATGAAGTCTACACTTCAAAGTCTCATTAGCTGAGGGAACCGCCTCTGTTCTTCAGACTGTTGTGGAGAACACGCCAGCGCGTTGCCGCCTCACCCCGTCGAACCCACGCGTGCGACGGCGCTTGCTCCCGATCATCTTGCACTCTCTCTTATCACCCACGTAAACTGCACAGTCGCAGCTTCTTTCTCTCCCAGCTCGTGCCACCTCTGTTCCGCTCCCACGCACGAATAAAACACCTCTGCCCGCCCTCTCGGTTCCTCAGTGTGCCGTCGTTCTAAGCATTTTCTTAGCCGATGCCCTACAACAAAGATGACCGCCTTAAGGTGCTGGACATGCCCGTGCAAACCTCTCCTCCTCTCATGCCTCGACAAGGGAGAATTTCAATGTTTACCTTTTCGGTGTTCAAAGAACCGAGTCGGCCAAAACTCCAAAATTCTTAGTGATCAATTCCCCACAGCGTATGCCGAGCTACACACGTGTTCTAGACCTCCCCACAGCCACCTAGGATCAAAAATCATCAAGAACTGTTGAGTATAGGCTCGGATCTTCGAGTTTTTCGAGTTGCCGTCAATTTTTGACCTAGGTCAACAGTGAGCGCCTACCTCCGGCCATTTTCACGGCAAACCAGCTCCATATTCGTGCTTATCATGTCACCACGGAGCTATAGGAAGAAACCTTGGCCAAAATAAGGGCCTGTAGCGCTCGGGCGACCTTGCCGGAGTTCATGCCGCCGCTGTTGCCGTCACCGACTAGGTTCCGACCACCTAGAGCCCTAGCCGCCCCCACCAACGAGTTTCCCGTGGTCTAATACCTAGAGGCGGCAAGTACCAGCCCCGGAGATGGCTGGGAACACCGTTCCAGTGGACCTTGCTGGCTCACGCCGCCACCCGAGCTTCGGGCGTGAGGTAGACGAAAGCTGAGGGCACGGGGCCCGCGGTCAGAGTTTTAAACATTTCTAAGATTTTCAAATCTCAGTACAAACTTCAAATGCCTCTAACTTTTGCTAGGAAACTACAAATCTAGTGAACCAAATTTTGTTGGATTCAGCACTTTGAGTACTATCCAGCAAAATAAGTTTCAGTTCATGAAACTTATTGTTTTCCAGAATTAATTTCCTAAAATTTAAAATGTGGGGAATTTTATCTGGATAATTCCTTTATGGAAGATTCTGAAATTTGGCCAGGTGGTTCATATGAAAATCCTTGAGTCACAGGAAAAAAATCAGATCCATCCAAGTTCATTTATTCCCCCTAATAGTGTGATTAAGTGAACTGCCCTGAGAAAATAGAAAAATGTACAGAAACATTTTTCAGAATTTTCTCAAATCTTGATTAGGGCATAACTTTCTGTAGGATTCTTCAAATTACATGAAACCAACTCCATTAGAACCATCTCAAACTCTAGTTTCCAGAAAGTAACGGTTTGATCCATGAAAATCCCTGGAAATCCATAGAAGCTCTAGTAATGACCATTTAGACTTTTATTTGTTCAGAGCTCAAATGAGCTTTGTTTCAAATGAAATTTGGTCAAGTCTCTGATTACGTCCTTTCAAAGCCACAATAAAGATTTCAAAGCCAATGGGAATGTCTAGCTAGAGTTATGGTATTTGTATACTAAATTCAACCCATTTGCATTTAAATTCGACATATCGATTGAATTGATTACGTGTAGTCGCTGAACGCGAGGAGACCCCGGAGGTTTTGGACTTCATATTTCCAGAGGAGACACTAACCCCTTACCATCAGCAACAAGGCAAGCCCCGGTTTGCATTTAATAAATTTTATCAAGTTTTGCTTTATATTCATTTAGCTTGGAGTATGTGTGTGCATTAGGTGTAGGATGGATGAAACCCCAAATGCATAACCAGATTGTTCCAAAAGGAGTGATGGTAGTGTCTGTGACGCCCTCAATTCTGTGGAAAACCACGGAACCGAGAACTGATGCATATGTGTGCCCAGGATGTTCATCACACATACACATATGTTCAACAAACTGAATTCAGAATATATATTACCACGAATAACAGAGTTTATTACAATGTCTCATGAGTCTTGGACTCATGCTCACAGCGGAAGTCTTAATCTAACAGCGGAAGTCTTTATTCTAGCAGCGGAAGTCTTCTAACTAATGCGGAAGCAATTCTAAGCAGCAGTGGCTCCATCTCTACTCCATCCCCACAGGCAAGGTTGAGGACAGATTACACGCCTAATGCTCCACTTGGTCTTCATAGTAATCTTCTCCTGTTGCTGATGATGAAATAATGGAAGTTTGAGTACAATGATGTACTCAGCAAGTGCGGGAAAATATGATATGAAGCTCATAACAAGGTAGGTATAAAAGGCTCATTGCCGAAAGCAAAGTTATTTATCAAAAACCACGATAAAACAGCAACTTATCTTTAAGTGAATGTAATCCCAGCATGTATTAAAATACCAATCATACCTCCATTATGTTCATTACCTTCCATGTCCCAACCAGACATCAATCAACCTCATTCTTGCTCACGAATACCTCCTCGTATTCGCTACCATCTCACGAATACCATCTCATATTTGCTACCATTTCATCTCCTAAACAACTCCGTCTTACACCGTCCAACCTCGTTGCCATGGCTCAACAGTCATGCAACCCATCTTATCACCTGGACTCAACAGTCCCAAAAACAAAACCAAAACCAAACCGTAACCAAAATCCAATAACCATCCCAACTAATCATGGAAGTTGTAAAAGTCCCAAAAACTTGTAAATGCAAGACTTGAGTTGTGAATAAAGTTGAGTTTAAATATAAGAAATGGGACTTGCAAAAACTTTTGTTTACTCATGTAAGTGTTGGCATGAGCAATAAGACTTTAAATCCAGTTTGAACTAAAAGAGTCAATTCAAAAAGATGAAGGCCATTTCCAAACGGGGAAGTTCAAACTGTTGTTTGAAAAGTTGTATTTGCAGTGGCCAACTCAAGAATCAGATGGCATAATGGAATTCTTTAGGTCCAAATTATGAGGAAGGCAAATTTTGGGCAAATTTGGAGGTGCTTTGATATGTATATCAAAAGAGACTTGTAAATTTCATCTAAATTTGAATTCAAATTTGAAACTGAGCCCCAACTTGTCAAATTTCCAAATGGCTTTTGAATTTGAGCTCCATTTGAGTGAACTTTGCATGTGCCAAAAATTTGGAGATATTTGGGAGATGGACTGTGGGCCCCAATTGTCATTGAGAAGAGGGAAAGATTTAGCACACAAGCAATAGCTTCTCTGTTCAGACTCCCTCAAACCGGTTCTTTGATTTTTGCTCGAAGGGACGAACGCTGCAAGCGCGCCACCGAGGCTACCGCCGAAGCCACCGCCTCACCCCCCCCCCTCACGCTGGCGACCTGCTTGCGAGCTCCACCGGGATCTTTTGCCCCCAACCGACCCTCACTCGGCCCATTCATCCCCTCGCACGACAAAAGAACCGAGGACGCTGCCGCCTCGGGCTATCAACCGGGAGCCGGGGAAAACCGAGCGTGCAGAGGCAAGCCAAGCCGGAAAACCACACTGTGAGCTCGTCCTCCACCTCCTAAGCACCGAATCCAGCGAGTTGATGCCTTCCCGACTCGAGATTGGCTCGTCGCCGCGGCGACCTAACCTCACAGTGGTTTGGGGCGCTCGTGGACAGCCTACACCAGGCACTTTCACGCCCAAGCGAGGACATCCCCGGATGCGCCGGTGAGCCCTGCTGCTTCCACCCACACCACAAGGAAAGTCGGGAACCACCGAGCGAGAATTCGGAAAAATTTCGCCGGCGGCCACAGGACGACGTTCCAGTAGGAAATCTCCAAATTCCCACTCCCTTTTCATCTTTAGTTCACTAAACTGTGCTCAAAGGATCTAGACTTGAGGGCGACCCGATCCCCTCCCCAATCCCGGCTTGAAACCCCGTGTTAGCAGCCCATTTCGAGTTTTCCGACCGGCGATCATGGTGGGAACCATCAGGCACACGGTGAACCCCCACTTGCCGCCGTTTCCGAGCCATGTTGAGGCCTTGCCAAGCTATCCTGACCTCCACTGATGCTTTAGGGTGAATCCTCCAAACATTTGGCGGGCTAGGGTACTCGGGCCACGGCGCCGAAGCTTCACCGAGGGGTGCGCATTTCGCCGACCGAGTTCCGGCCACCGGCAGCCCGAGCCAACCCCGTAGACGTATTCTCCGACCTCCCAAACTCACAGGCAACAAGTTTCCGGCCGAGAGGCGGCCGGGAAGCCGGGACCGGCGAGCTCTAGTGAGGTGCTGGCGAGGGGGCGGCGCGGGAAAAGAAACCGGCCCGAGGAGGAAGACGACCGGCGGGCCCCGCGTGTCAGCGACGGGAGGTTTAAATTGCTGATCGATTGCGGCCCCGGGATCCAGTGTGGCTGCGCGGGAAAGGTTCTGTGGCCCCGTGTGGCTCAGTTCCAGCAGCTGACACGTGTGCGAGGGGTCCACTGTCAGAATTTAAACTTTTCCCCGGTTTAATTGGATTTCCAGATTTAGTTCAAACTTTAGAACCTCATAACTTTTGTTAGGGAGCTCCAAATTTAGTGATTCAAATTGGGTTGGATTCAGGATGAAAAACTATATCTAAATATGCAACCCAATTTGCATGAAAACCAATAGAAAATTCTGGACAATTCTTTAAATCTTTCCAGCAAAAGAATGTTAGAGGGAGTTTGGTTCATCCAAAAATCCTCCAATTTTGCCAGAATATTCTTCAGGATGTTAGTAGACTCCTGTAAAAGTTTCAGCTCATTTGGAGTTGATTTAATTAGGTTAATTCTGGTTTCAAGTTTCTGTATTCAAATAAATACAGAAACATTTTCAGAGATTTTCCAAAACTTGGAAATTCAGTTCTGGACATTCCTTAGCTCCAAAAAAATCCTAGGAAAACTCATGCATGCTCCCTGAGCTATGTTTGAAATTTTAATTCACTTGAATTTGCATAAAAGTGCAAATTCATTCAGAATTAATTCCTTTTTGCCTAAATACTTAGGGAATTGTTCTGGGTGATCTACTTAGTGAAATAATCTGAATTTTGGACCAGAGGACTTTCTTGTGACGAGGAACTCACATAAAAATTTGCAGCTCCATTGGAGCTCTGGATCACCACTATCCTGTTAAACCTATTTAGATGAGTAGCACACAAGTGATGAAATGTAATTATCACATGATCATGTTGCTTCACTCAAACCAAACCACTAGCCCCAGTGTCATTTTAAATTCTTAAACAGAGTTCCAGTTTTAAACTTATCCTTAGAACATGTATACCTATTCATATTGTGTAGTGATTAAACGTGGAAAGTAAAGAAGGAGGAGTTAAGCTTGGATCAAAGAGCAAGAAAGGCAGGAATTGAACTTCAAGTCATCAGCAACTAACTTCATGTCATCTGACTTTAGTCACCTGCAAAACCAAGGCAAGCCCTGGTTTGCATTTAAGTTGTTTTCTAAAGTTTTTACTTTGTTCACTACTATGGGTCAAAGTTTGTATGTGCATTAGGTCAAGGATGTTTTATACTCCACTTGCATGACCCAAAAGAACCCTGGGATCAAGGGTAGAATGATTTCATTGCTGTAGAATAAGGCTGTGCTAAATAGGCTAGGACATCCGGTAGAAGACGAGTAGTTGGAATCTACTCGCGAGTTAAAGTTCAGGAGTTCATAAGGATGGTTGGAAGAGAGAGGCAAACTAAAGTTTATATTTCTAAAGATGAGACCGGCAGAGGGGTTAGCCGCGACAAGATGAGGTCTTGGTGGAGTAGCTCTGCCTGTGTCAGTTAAGGACCGATGCGTGTGCCGCGTCCAAGAGCAAGTATTGAGTTGTGTACCGGATGCTTACTGATATATGAGAACCAGGAAACTGATGTACCAGGTTCACTGGGTTGTAGAGGCATACCACATCGTCTCGTTAGACCTATGAGCCCGAGACGGCGCGACCGGTTCTACAGTCTAGTGTCCTGAGAAAGGTTACCACATACGACGTAATGAAGGACGCCAGATTTGGGTCTTCAAAGGTGGGCGTATGTGTTGAGTTATCCAGGTAGTGTTTGATTCGAATCACCGTCCTCGCGGTTATTGAGTACCGCTTGCTCCCATGTTGTGACGTAGTAATCAACTTGTGTGGAAACAGTTTGCAAAAGTATAATTGCTGCCATGATTATGTTAAACTGCATGAAAAACCCTGTTTGAAGTAGAGATAGAGCCAACTAAAGTTAAAATTTCTACCTTGGGACAAGTAACATTTGAATGAAGCGTTTCTTGTTTGATTGTGGAGTTTCAATGTTGCTGGGCGCAAGGTCACTACTATTATGGCTAAAATTTGAAAGTTAAGGATAACTCGTAGGCGAGTCTTTTCGCAAATGACAGGTTAAAAGTCTTAAGTTACTTCCATCTAGAGTTTCATGCTTTAGGAGAGACGGTTAAGACTTGCTGAGCCTTTGTGCTCACTCTTGCTATATAAGTGGTTTTGCAGGTAAACCTCGATGTTATAAAGAAGGTTGTCTGGTGAGACTCTGGAACTTCAGAGTCATGTCACACATGGAGAACCTAGCCGCTGCCAGGTCTTCGTGTTGCTAGCGAGAGGAGTCCGTGGACTGGACCTCTTCTCGAGTGCTTCTTAGATATACGACGTGAGTTGTTTATAAACTTCCTCTGTAGCTAATTTATGTAAATTATTTACAAAGAACATTTGTAAGCTTCCGCTTGATTTATGGAATACAGTTTTCCTTATATGTGTGCTGTTGGGTGCCGCATAACACGGCACCACCCAATGCGATCCCCGGGCGAGGTGCCCCGTCCCCGTGACATGATCGGGACGGCGGGGCCCCGTCAGCGTGGTATCAGATTCGCATTGGTAATAGCGCACGGAATAAGGATCGTATTACGATAAAAACTTAGGATACGGTGAGGAAACGATATTAGGCCCACATAAGGACTATAGTAGTATAGTTACTTAAAGTGGCATTGGTAACTTAATTGTTAAAATTCTGAATTTTGATTATGTAACGACGCACCTACGCACAGGTAAACATGGTAAGGAACGCCACCGAAAGCGGATCAATTTCGGTTAGCTTCCCTGACGAGGAATGTGGTTCAGGAAAAGGTCTCACAGCTTGGTGTGAGACGTTAATATGAAACTCTTGGACTCTTCATGTTCCTGAGTTCATATGAAACGCTGATCCCTAGCGTGCATTAGGCAAGTAAGTGGAGACCCCATCGTGTGGTCAGTAACGCGATAGTGTGTTCGTCTGCAAATAGCCCAGGGGGACATACGCAGCGCTTGCCATCAGCGTGCCCTGCAGGGAAGTAGGTGGTATACGTTGGGTTGATAACATTCCCAACCGTGACGATCCGTTCATGATATACTCGGGTTCCAAATCGTGTGGTGTAGAAACACGATCACGTACCTTGAGACGTGGCTTAACTCAAGGACGGCCGTATGGCAATGATACGGGCGTTTGTATTTACTTTCCATTATGGAACTGCCTGAAATGAACAACCTTTGAGTGCACCACTATTGAGTGTTCTTCTGCAGGTACTAACCACGTATGTATCCCATGTAGTACACGTGTGGGAGAGACCGCCTTAGTGCCACAAATAATACGTATATGCCGGTGTAATCCGGTTTAGAATTTTCTTTTGGTGAGGCTACGTAGTACCGATATGTTTCTTACGGTGCATCGACACCGTACTACACTTAATAACCTATTCCCTTTGAAGAAATGATTCATGAACTAACCTTCAATTAAAAATGGAAGTTTGAAACAAATATTAGTTATTGAACTCTTATTTTGAGCTAAGATTCAAATGAGAGAAGGTTTAGGTTTCAAAGATTTCAAAAACAGAGTGCTCTGTTTCTGGCAGAAATTCTTACTGGACTTTAACAGAGCATAACTCTGAGTAGCTTTAACCAATTAAGGTGTATTATACGGTTCTGGAAAGATTTTCAAGTGCTCTACAACTTCTTTGTAGACCTCCAGAGCAAAATCACAGGTTAAGTGGGTGAAAAGTTCAGTTGAAGGCAAACTTTTCAGAACCAGGACAGTACCAAAAACCTCTCTGGACCTTTCTGTTTTTAAGCCATAACTTCATGTAGAAAAATCCTTAAGGAGCACCTAAGTTACTGAAGTTTACTAAAATTTTGGTATTGAACTCAAGTCAAGAATCGGTATATAACTTGAGTAAATTTTGGAGTTTGTGTAAACTGGTCAGGGTAGTCCAGCTGATTAGTTTAGCGTACTTAATATTTGTTTAAACATGAATGTGGTTATGCTTTCATAAAGTTCATGACATGTTCATGTTTTACTTATCTTTACTTACCACTGAGATAGAATTTTGATTGACTCAAAATTTTGTTTCGTGCAGTATGGTACGCACACATCCTCAAATGGAGATTGGAGGTTCAAGTGGAGGGGGGAATGACTCCACTTCATCACAAGAGCCATCGCCAACTGGATTGGCTGGAATTATGGCAAAGATGAATGAAACTCTCCAAGCTCTAGTACAGCAAGGAATAAATAGAGAAGCTCAGCATCACATGCCAACCCCGAGCAGTTATCTGAATTTCTTGGCAACACAACCGCCGGTATTCTCCGAAGCGGCTGACCATTGTGAAGCAAATCACTGGTTACATGTCATTGAGTCGAAGTTTGGGTTGATCCAATGTGATGAATTCTCGAAGACTCTATATGCTGCTCAGCAGCTTCACGGCTTTGCTAGAGCATGATGGGCAGAATACCTTGCTGTCCAACCAGCAGGGCATAGTGTCACATAGGCGGAGTTCCAGGCTGCATTTCGTGCTCATTTCATTCCTGCGGGCATAATGCAAACCAGTCTGGATGAATTCTGGAGTCTGAAGCAAGGGGACATGAGTGTTATTGGGTATGTGAAGGAATTCAATCGCTTACCTCAATATGTCCCTGATTATGTGAAATCACCATCCTTGAAGGGATATCATTTCTACCGAGGGCTGACCGCTAGGCTGCGATGTGAATTGGCTCAAGTTAGCCAAAAGAATTTTGATGAGTTTGTGAGCTGTGCTATCACTCAGGAATATTATTACAATCTCTACCTCAAAGAAAATAGGTAGAGGGACTCATCACAGGAGGAATGCAATCATCTACCTCAGAAGTATCGGTTGGTGATCCGTTCACCTTCCGGTCAAGGGATTCCACAAGAGGTGCAATCATTCTGGGAGGGTGACGACTCTTCTACTCCATAGAGGTCTTATTCACCTCCACCGCAGCAGAAACTTGTTTCTCATGCACCTCAGTATCAACAAAGTGCACCAGAATATTATTGCCCTCAAGAGGTTGAAGATGAACAAGGTGATTTCTCAGCTGAACCAAGTACTGTCCCACTTCACATTGACAATGAGCTCAACCTCAATGAAGCAACTGAACCGAGCGGCAACATTGTGTGTGCGGGTCCAGTTCCACAGTGTGATCTTTGGCAGCCAAGAAAAGCTATGTCCAAGGTGGGGACAGTTAATTATGTGTCAATCGATTATCTTCCAAAGGGAGGACCTGTTCTTGCCGGCAGGTTCACCTTAAATGACAAGCCAGTTGTCACTTTATTCGACTCTGGTGCAACAAATAACTTCATTAGCAGGGCGACGGTGATCCAGGATCAGATCTCGACAACTATCACAAAAGGTTCTTACCTTATTCATTCGCCAGGTGGAGACATATCGACTAATGAAGTCGTTTCTCGAGCACCACTTTGTTTGGGTGGAAAAATTTATCCTACCACCCTAATTATTCTCGAAGACCAGGGAATTAATGCCATATTGGGAATATCATGGTTGACCTTCCATAAGGCTGTTCTGGACATCAAGAACAGGAGTGTTCACTTGGACTCTCCACTTCACGGGCGTCAAATATTGTATCTCGGCAAAGCGGTTTCCAAAGACCCGGAGGTATGTAATGCCGAGGCTTGCAAGTTAGAATATATTCCTGTAGTCCATCAATATCCGGACGTGTTTCCCGAAGATCTTCCAGGCTTACCACCTGAGCGCGAGGTGGAATTCAAAATAGAGTTGATACCGGGAACCACGCCGATCTCTCGGAGACCATACAAAATGGCTCCGAATGAACTAGTAGAGCTGAAGGAGCAACTCAAAGATCTGATGGACTAGGGGTTTATTCATCCAAGTTCGTCACCATGGGGTTGCTCAGCTTTATTTGTGAAGAAGAAGGATGAGACGCTGAGGCTATGTGTCGATTATCGTCCTTTAAATGTTGTGACAATAAAGAACAAGTATCCACTACCAAGAATTGATATTCTTTTCGATCTGCTAGTGGGTGCTAAAGTCTTCTCTAAGATGGACTTAAGGTCGGGATATCATCAAATTAAGATTCGAGCGGAAGATATCCCGAAAACAGCATTCTCGACAAGATATGGACTATATGAGTATCTTGTCATGTCATTTGGGTTGACCAATGCTCCAGCTCACTTTATGTATCTTATGAACTCGGAGTTCATGCCGGAGCTGGATCAGTTCGTCGTGGTATTCATCGACAACATCTTGATCTATTCCAAATCTGAAGAGGAACACGCTAAACATTTGCATATCGTGCTTCAACGCTTGAGAGATCACAAGCTCTATGCAAAGTTTAGTAAATGTGAATTCTGGATCAACCAAGTGCCGTTTCTTGGACATATTATTTCAGCGGAAGGCATTGCTGTTGATCCCAGCAAGATTGAACAAGTGCTGAAGTGGAAGTCTCCAACATCAGTCCATGAAGTTCGTAGCTTCTTGGGTTTGGCGGGATATTGTCGGAAGTTCATCCCGGGCTTCTGAAAAATCTCCAAACCTATGACTGAACTACTAAAAAAGGGCATCAAATATGATTGGAGCAAGCCATGTGAGGAAGCTTTTCAAGCGTTGGTGAAACACCTCACAACAGCCCCGGTTCTAGCTCAACCGGATACAACCAAGCCTTTTGAAGTTTATTGTGATGCGTCCGGCATCGGACTTGGTTGTGTACTCATGCAAGGAGGACGTGTGGTCGCATATGGATCACGACAGTTATGGAATCATGAGCTACATTATCCAACTCAAGATGTCGAGCTTGCTGCCGTAGTGTTAGCTTTGAAGATGTGGAGACATTACCTATTAGGAAATCTGGTTCATATCTACACCGACCACAGAAGCTTGAAGTACATATTCACTCAGAAAGAGTTGAATATGCGACAACGGCGATGGCTGGAGCTGATCAAGGACTATGAGATTGAAATTCATTAACATCTGGGCATGGCAAATGTGGTTGCCGATGCACTCAGCCGGAAGTCTCATATTCATAACCTGACCATCGCTTCGATAGAAGAGGAAGAACCAAGTCTCTACTTGGTTCCATATGGAGCTTTACATAATATGGCTCTCATACCCACAATAAGAGAGGAGGTGATGAGAGCTCAAAAACAATACAAGGGCATGGCTCATATCAAAAGGAGGTTGAAGAACGGGGAGATAAAATGTTTCCGGGTAGATGATGAAGACACCCTATGGTTCAAGGACCGGATAGTCGTACCCCTTGATATGAGGCCGCGGAAGAAAATTTTGGATGAGGCTCACTTATCCAAATTTTCTATTCACCTGGGCAGCAATAAAATGTACCAAGACCTCCGGAAGAAGTTTTGGTGGACACGTATGAAACGTGAAGTTGCAAAATACGCTTCGGAATGTGATACGTGTCGAAGAGTTAAGGCCAACCACGTAAAGAAGTCGGGCCTGCTGCAACCATGACAAATACCGACATTGAAGTGGGAAGACTTGAGTATGGATTTCATCGTTGGGTTGCCGATGACCTCCCACCACCATGATTCGATTTGGGTAATCGTCGACCGATTAACCAAGTCAGCGCGTTTCATTCCGGTGCATACCAACTACAGCGCCAAGCAATATCCGGAGTTGTACATAGCACGAATCTTATGCTTGCATGGAGTTCCCCGTACCATTGTCTCCGACAGAGGATCGCTGTCCGTATCCCACTTTTGGGAACAGCTACACGCATCCTTGGGAACTAAACTGATTCGAAGCTCCGCGTATCACCCTCAAACCGATGGGCAAACTGAGAGGGTGAATTAAATCCTTGAAGATATGCTAAGGGCGTGTGCCATCCACCACGGTAAGAGCTGGGATGATCACTTACCGTTGGCGGAGTTCTCGTATAACAATGGTTATCAAACGAGCATAAAATGGCACCTTATGAGGCTCTCTACGGCCGGAAGTGCCGCACACCCTTGAACTGGTGTGAATCTGGCGAGAGGGTAATTTATGGGATTGATCTCGTAAATGAAGCAGAAGAGCGGGTAAGGCTTATTCAAGCAAGTCTTAAAGCCGCTCAATCCAGGCAAAAGAGCTATGCGGATAAGAGGCGTCATGTGATGCCCTCAATTCTGTGGAAAACCACGGAACCGAGAACTAATGCATATGTGTGCCCAGGATGTTCGTCACACATACACATACGCTCCACAAACTGAATTCAGATTATATATTACCACGAATAACAGAGTTTATTACAATATCTCATGAGCCTTGGACTCATGCTCACAGCGGAAGTCTTTATTTCTATGCAGCGGAAGTCTTTATTCTAATGCGGAAGCAACCCAACTAATGCGGAAGCAAATCTAAGCAGCGATGACTCCATCTCTATTTCATTCCCACAGGCAAGGTTGAGAACAGATCACACGCCTTAATGCTCCACTTGGTCTTCATAGTAATCTTCTCCTGCTGCTGATAATGAAATAATAATGCAAGTTTGAGTACAATGATGTACTCAGCAAGTGCGGGAAAAACATGATAAGTAGCTCATAACAAGGTAGGTATAAAAAGGCTCATTTGCCAAAAAGCAGATTTATAAAACCATGATAAAACAGCAACTTAACTTTAGATGAATGTAATCCAAGCATGTATTAAATCACCAACATACCTCCATCACTTTCCATGTTCCACCCGAACATTAACCAACTTCATTCTTGCTCACGAATACCTCCTCGTATTCGCTACCATCTCACGAAGACCTTCTCGTATTCGCTACCATCTTATCTCATAAACAACTTCGTCTCACACCGAGACAAATCTCGTTGCCATGAATCAACAGTCAAGCAACCATCTTGTCACCCGGAGTCAACAGTCCCAAAACCAGACCATAACCATAATCAATACCCATAACCAAAAAACCATCCCAATAACCATCTAAACTAATCATGGCAGTTGGCCAGGCGCTCGTAACCGTAAGCTCGGCTATCATGATAGTTTTAAGAACCCTGCAGAGTTTGCACCTCTTTACCCACAAGTTTGTGATTTCGTCACCCGTCGGCGACTGCAGAACCTCCATTATACCAGTACACAACCGTCGGTGTATGGTCAAGAGGTCACAAAATAGACTTTACAAAGGGGCTACTAGATGTATGGACTCACTAAGGTTTCACCGGCGGGCTAGAATCTCCAATTCACCCACCCACGGGCCCCCACTTGTGCCATGCAGTTCCTAGGGCAGTCCTCACTCGACTCCCATTCCCCGCGCCTTCCACAGTCCATAACACTCTTGCAACTTACCTAACTACTCAGCTAAGCCGCACCCATACTTGGCCTTGTGGTGGCACTGTTATCCTGGCATGTGCATGCATGAACCGGTCCTTAGATCTACGGCAAGTAAACCACCATCTCATGCTACCTCATTCACAAACCCAGGCTTGCCTAGATCTCCCTCCGATCCATGTTCATTAACATCATCAGTTTCTCATTATCATTACGAGTGCAGTTAGCTAGACACATCTATCTCCCTTCCCAATCCCATAGACTCAGCGAAGCATAAAGCAAAAACCATACCCGACTCGTAAACATCCCTGGTGACAAGGGTGGTTTAACCAAAACTAGTAAACTCCTATAAAAAGGTTTCCCATCATGTTTGACTCAGCACACCCACCTTTTCGCAAAACAAAACAGTTTTCCCAAAACATAGGATCAATATGGTCAAGGAGCACTTGCCTTGTTCTTGTGGTTCCGGTTGTTCTTGGATCTCAAATCTTTGTTGCTGCAGTTCGTGGTAGACAGCTCCCTGAGCTTGTCCTGCTATGTAGGATCACGTGCATACAAGATTCACAGCAATCAATATTATGCACAAACCTTAAACTAGATGCGATGATGCATATGCATGCTATCCTATGATTAGTTTTATTAGATGGGTTTGTACGTGTTCTTGCATGGCTTTGCATGGGTTTTATGATGAACAGAGGTGTTCGGATCAAATGTGGACGTGGCGATGACCTTGTCTTTAGATCAACCCAATCAACAAGTGATCTGTCCACAAGAAAGCTTCTGTTCGAAAGGAATCAAATTCGAAGAACAGATGCAAAGAAAACACAACGATGTCGTAAGGTGGTATTGGACACCTACCTTACGTTCTTCTCGGTCTCGAGGTCCTCCTCAGATCGTTGGGCATTCCTCCGGCGATCTTCCTTGCTGCACTACGGCGATGGTTTGCTCGGCGGTTTGGGACTAGGGCTCTAGGTCGTCGGCTCAGGAGTTGGAAAAGAAGTTTGTGGTTCCGGCCAGAGGTTCTGGGTTCTATTTATAATCGGGAAGAGAAGAGTCCTAATCTGTTTGTATCCCAAATAAGAGTCCTGTTCAAATTTGTCGTCAAATCCTACAACTTATCTTTAGTTGATTTGGTGCGGTATCATCGTGGAATTCAGGTCGGTATCTGTTCCGGTATTTCTATGCGTATAGAATCCAAAAACCGTTCCTAGAACTCGTTATCTCCTCGGTGATGTGCTCCGGAAGCTCCACGTGTCGTCCGGGTCCTGGTCCCTCCCTCTCCGTAGGGACGAGCTCCGGTTGTGCCGCGTGTCAAATGAGAAAGACTTCCCTCTCCTTCGGAGGTAAGCTCCGCATGCGCCACGTATCCTGGCGGTCGGGACCTCCTCTCTTTTTGGAGACGAGCTCCGAGGTTAACACGTGTCCAACAGCAACGGACCTCCTGGAGATAAGCTCCGGTGGTGACACGCGTCTGGTAGAACCGGACCTCTCGGAGTTGAGCTCCTAGATCGACACGTATCCCGAGCGACGGGTCCTCTGATTTCCGCGGTGACTAGCTCCGAAGGTGACATGTGTCCTGCGGAAATGCCTTTGCTTCTTCCGCAGAGGCTAGCTCCGGGCAACACGTGTCCCACAGGGTCGGACCTCTCCCCCTTTTGTGGGGATGAGCCCCGAGCCTGCCACATAGCCAGTTTAGCGGTGGACCTCTCCCCATTTTGTAGGGATGAGCTCCGAACACGCCACGTGGCCAGCGGCCGCGGTAAGTTGTCTTCGGCGCTCTCGGTGAACTGGATTTGGATCTCATTGGCTATACTTTTGATATTTTTCTCTGTTCCTACTTCTTCTTGAAATGTTTTCTCTTCATAAAACATGAATATATGCTGATACCAGGAATGAGGGTGTCACAAATCTACCTCCCTTAAATTGAATCTCACCCTCGAGATTCGTTGGTAGAGAATAGATAAGGAAATTCTGCCTTGATGTCTTCTTCACACTCCCATGTGGCTTCAACTTCGGTGTGATGGCTCCATTGCACCTTGCACCATCGAATTACTTTGTTCCTGGTGTCCCTTTCCTTCACGTCCAAAATTCGGACAGGGTGCTCCGTATAGGTCAGGTCTTCTTGAAGTTCAAGCTCCTCCAATGGAATTTGCTCCTCTGGTACTCTCAAGCACTTCTTGAGCTGGGATACATGAAACACGTCATGTACGTCAGGGAGGTGCGTTTGGAGCTCTAGTTGATAGGCTACTTCTCCTCGCTTATCTAAAATCATAAATGGTCCGATGTAGCAAGGTGCTAGCTTGCCTTTGACGTTAAAACATCATTGGCCTCGGATAGGCGACCCCTTAAGGTATACGAAGTCTCCTACTTCGAAGGTCAACTTCCTTCGCCTATTGTCCGCGTAGCCCTTCTGTCGTGAATGAGCTGCCTTTAAGATCTCCCGTATCGTTTGGACTTGCTTTTTAGCTTCTTGTAGCACTTCGGGTCCAAACACCTGGTTCTCTCTGGTTTCGTTCCAGAACAGTGGCGTTCTACGCCGCCTACCATATAATGCTTCGAAACGTGACATCTTCAAGCTAGCTTGATAGCTGTTGTTATAGGAGAATTCGGCATACGGTAAACTCCTATCCCAACTACGCCCACTTTTCAAGGCGCAAGCTCTCAACATGTCCTCCACAATCTGCTTTGTCCTTTCGGTTTGCCCATCGGTTTGTGGGTGATAGGCAGAGCTAAAATCCAGTCGTGTACCCATAGCTTTCTGCAGCTTCCTCCAGAATCTAGAGGTAAATTGAGAACCTCGATCTGAGACTATTCTCTTCGGGACTCCATGACGGCACATGATCTGCTCCATGTACAACTCGGCTAATTGTGCAACATTGTAATTGGCCCTTATAGGGAGAAAATGGGCGGTTTTCGTCAATCGGTCCACGATAACCCAGATGGAGTCGTAACCTGACTGAGTACGTGGCAGCCCGACGATGAAATCCATACTGATGTCCTCCCACTTCCACTCTGGTATCTTCAAAGGTTGCAACAATCCAGCGGGTTTTTGATGTTCGGCCTTCACCCGTTGGCATGTGTCGCATATGGCAATGTATTCGGCTATATCCCTCTTCATACCATCCCACCAATAACAAGTTTTCATGTCCTTGTACATTTTGGTACTTCCGGGATGTATAGAATAAGGTGAATCATGTGCCTCCTTCAATATTATGTCGCGGAGGTATTTCATGTTAGGTACACAAATCCTTTTTCCTAGCCAAAGCGTACCCTTCTCATCTTCTTTGAAATCCTTCTCTATTCCTTGTCGGATTCTTTCCTTGATCTCCTTGATCTCCTCATCTGTTGCTTGGCCATCTCTTGTCTCTTGCTCCAATGAAGAGTGGATTTCCATCATTTCCATGTTGTTCAAGAATCCGAGGTGCAACCGTTTGAACTCCTTACGTAGTTTGGGTGGTAGCTCCCGAACTGTGAGTTGGTGACATGCTCCCTTTCGGCTCAATGCATCAGCTACTACATTGCCCTTTCCAGGGTGATAGTTGATTCCAACATCGTAATCCTTGATAAGTTCCAACCATCGACGTTGCCTCAAATTCAAGTCTGTTTGTGTAAATATGTACTTGAGGCTTTTATGATCCGTATAGATCTCACATTGATGACCAAGGATATAATGTCTCCAAATCTTCAATGCATGCACTACTGCTGCTAGCTCCAAGTCATGCGTAGTATAATTGAGCTCGTGCTTCTTTAATTGTCGTGAGGCATAGGATACCACTTGTCCTTCTTGCATGAGCACACATCCGAGCCCCTGTCTGGATGCGTCACAATATATGTCAAAGCTCTTACTTATGTCCGGCAATACCAGAACTGGTGCAGTGGTTAGGCTTTTCTTGAGTTCCTCAAAACTTCCTTGGCATGCTGGTGTCCATTGGAAGACTTTTCCCTTCGTTAGCAACTCCGTCATAGGCTTTGCTATCTTAGAGAAGTCTTTAATGAAGCGTCGATAGTATCCAGCCATCCCAAGAAAACTTCGAATATCACTCACGCTCTGCGGTTGTCCCCACTTCAGAACATCTCTTACTTTTCCAGGATCAACTGATACCCCTTCCTTTGAGATAATGTTGCCTAGGAATTATATTTCCTTTAGCCAAAATTGACACTTGTTAAGCTTGGCATACAATTGATGCTCACGCAATTTCTGCAAGGTCAATTTCAAATGTTCTTCATGCTCCTCCTCACTTTTTGAATACACCATAATGTCGTCGATAAAAACCACTACGAACTTATTCAGGTACTCCATGAAAACATTGTTCATGAGGTACATGAAGTATGCGGGTGCATTTGTTAACCCAAAAGACATGACGGTATATTCATACGGACCATACCGTGTTCGAAAGGCAGTCTTGGGTATATCAGAGAGATTAATCTTCAGCTGGAAATATCCAGACCGAAGATCAATCTTGGAGAACCCTCAGGCTCCTTTCATTTGGTCGAACAGGTCCTCTATACGGGGCAGAGGGTATTTGTTCTTGATTGTTACCTCGTTGAGGGACCTATAGTCCACGCACATCCTTTGGGTTCCATCCTTCTTGTCTATGAAGAGCACAGGAGCTCCCCATGGTGACGAGCTTGGACGTATAAAACCCTTCTCCAACTGCTCTTGAATTTGCTTCTTGAGTTCTACTAGTTCATTGACAGGCATCCTATAGGGTCTCTTTGCTATGGGTGCAGTCCGAGGTACCAAATCAATGGCAAACTCAACGTCCTGATCAGGGGGCATACCTGGAAGCTCTTCCGGGAACACGTCCGAAAATTCCTGAACCACCGAAATGCTGTCCAATGTTGCCCCTTCAACATGGTTCAAATTTGCCTTTTCAGTGGTTTGTTGGGCTGACTCAAACTCGACATAGATGCCGTGCTCATTTGTCAGCTGCACGCTTCTATCAGCACATTGGATTACCCCGTTGTGCTTGCTTAACCAATCCATCCCGAGTATAATGTCAATCCCTTGTGAATTCAAGACAATAAGGTTGGCAAGAAAGTCTACCCCCATACTTTAAGGCTTACTTTCGGACATACTATATTAGTCCTCATTTCTCCTCCGGGAGAATTAAGTAACATAGCACATTCTAAGTGGGATACGGGTAGATGATGTTTGGTAATATACTTGGATGATATGAAGGAATGTGATGCTCCAGAATCAAATAAGATGGTGGCTGGGTTGGAGTTGGCAAGGAACATACCAATTACGATGTCCTCAGCCTGTTGTGCTTCCTCAGCAGAGACATGGTTCACGTTGCCGCGAGCATAGTTCTGCTGTCCACGGTTTCCTTGATTGTCCCCTCCGTTCGGTCGCGGGTTCTGCTTGGGCACGTTACCTTGCTGTCCAAGGCCTCTCCTCGGGCACTGGTTTGCAAAGTGTCCCAGTTCCCCGCATGCAAAGCATGCCCTGTTGTCTACGGCAGCAGGTACGTTGGGGCGGGGGTTTTGAACAGGGGCGCCATTGTTAGGTCGGGGCGCAGGAGGCATGGGCACGCGAGGTGCTGGTGCAACGAATTGTTGCTGTGGTGGCTGACCAGGGCGGTATGCAGGAGTGGTCGATCCATACTGCGGTGCAGCTAGGGGCATGTACCAAGGTCGTACGTTGCTCCCTTGGGGCTGGTATGGCATCTTCCTCTTGCCCTCTCGCTCGATCTCTTTAATCTTGCTTTCGACCACTATAGCCTTGTCAACCAGCTTCTGGAAGCTTACGTAGTCATTGTTGAGGAGCTGAACCTGAATCTCATTGTTCAACCCTCTCATGAACAGGTACTGCTTCCTCTGATCTGAGTTGACATCCTCTGGGGCATACCGGGACAGTTGCGTGAACTTGTTGAGTTACTCATTCACACTTCCCTGTCCTTGGCGGAGACCTTCAAATTCCTGTCTCTTGAGCATCATTACACCAGCAGGGATGTAATGAGAGCGGAAACTCTCCTTGAACTCAGTCCAAGTGATTGTCTCCGGGTCGACATGGGCGTTGCATAAGGCATCCCACCAGTCAGCGGCAGCTCCCATAAGTTGGTGCGACGCAAAGAGAACCTTCTCTCGGTCATTGCACTGAACAATGGCAAGCTTCTTCTCCATGGATTTCAACCAATCATCAACCTCCATGGGATCACTAGCTTGAGCAAAGATGGGTGGTCGAGTCCTCATGAACTCTCCCAGTCTGTTATGAGCCGGTGGTGGTGGTGGCGGTGGTGCCGGAACAGAGTTGTTGTTTTTGGCCTGCATTTGACCCAAAGTTTGGATCATAGTTTGCATAAGTTGGTTCTGCATGGCCATCAACCGTTCCAGGTGGTTTTCACCAGCGCCGGGGTTAACAGGAACTTCCTCGTGACCATCCTCTTTGTTGTCACGGACGTTCCTTCGGCCGGCGTTTCCTCTCATCATCTGTGAGAGAGATCGAAATAGAATAGAATGTTAGAAGGTTAGGTAGATTCCCTCAACTATACGCATCAAGGTGAGTTGGACTATATATATATTAGCCCATATGAGGATGTGAACAAGTGCCGAAACATCTCACACCTCTTTCTACCTATGTGTGGATATGGACAACGTTTTGAGACATCCCACAACTCACACTAAGCATATAATCATAAACAATCATCACAAGGGCTCACACAACTCCTATTCAAGGATGGCTTCCTATGTCAAGGTAGTTTCAAGGCCAATCTAAGCGTCCTAGGGTGCTTCCTATGGTCAGCGTGGCTTGGCTACCAATCTGTGTCTGATACCAAGCTGTGATTCCTATTTAGGTGTGTAACCTACTGCCAACCCGTGGCTCTAATATCAATCTGAGATTTCTATCTAGGCGTGTAACCTACTGTCAACCCGTGGCTCTGATACCAATCTCTGACGCCCTCAATTCTGTGGAAAACTACGGAACCGAGAACTAATGCATATGTGTGCCCAGGATGTTCATCACACATACACGTACGTTCCACAAATTGAATTCAGATTATATATTACCACGAATAACAGAGTTTATTACAATATCTCATGAGTCTTGCGCTCATGCTCACAGCGGAAGTCTTTATTTCTATGCAGCGGAAGTCTTTATTCTAATTCCGAAGCAACTCAACTAATGCGGAAGCAAATCTAAGCAGCAATGACTCCATCTCTATTTCATTACCACAGGCAAGGTTGATAACAGATCACACGCCTTAATGCTCCACTTGGTCTTCATAGTAATCTTCTCCTGCTGCTGATAATGAAATAATAATGCAAGTTTGAGTACAATGATGTACTCAGCAAGTGCGGGAAAAACATGATATGTAGCTCATAACAAGGTAGGTATAAAAAGGCTCATTTGCAGAAAAGCAGATTTATAAAACCATGATGAAACAGCAACTTAACTTTAGATGAATGTAATCCCAGCATGTATTAAATCACCAACATACCTCAATCACTTTCCATGTTCCACCCGAACATTAACCAACTTCATTCTTGCTCACGAATACCTCCTCGTATTCGCTACCATCTCACGAATACCTTCTCGTATTCACTACCATCTTATCTCATAAACAACTTCGTCTCACACCGAGACCAATCTCGTTGCCATGACTCAACAGTCAAGCAACCACCTTGTCACCTGGACTCAACAGTCCCAAAACCAGACCATAACCATAATCAATACCCATAACCAAAAAACCATCCCAACTAATCATTGCAGTTGGCCATGCGCTCGTAACCGTAAGCTCGGCTATCATGATAGTTTTAAGAACCCTGCAGAGTTTGCACCTCTTTACCCACAAGTTTGTGATTTCGTCACCCGTCGGCGACTGCAGAACCTCCATTATACCAGTACACAACCGTCGGTGTATGGTCAAGAGGTCACAAAATAGCCTTTACAAAGGGGCTACTAGATGTATGGACTCACTAAGGTTTCACCGGCAGGCTAGAATCTCCAATTCTCCCACCCACGGGCCCCCTGTTGTGCCATGAAGTTCCCAGGGCAGTCATCACTCGACTCCCATTCCCCGCGCCTTCCACAGTCCATAACACTCTCGCTACTTACCTAATTACTCAGCTAAGCCGCACCCATACTTGGCCTTGTGGTGGCACTGTTATCCTGGCATGTGCATGCATGAACCGGTCCTTAGATCTACGGCAAGTAAACTACCATCTCATGCTACCTCATTCATGAACCGAGGCTTGCCTAGATCTCCCTCCGATCCATGTTCATTAACATCATCAGTTTCTCATTATCATTACGAGTGCAGTTAGCTAGACACATCTATCTCGCTTCCTAATCCCATAGACTCAGCGAAGCATAAAGCAAAAACCATACCCGACTTGTAAACATCCCTGGTGACAAGGGTGGTTTAACCAAAACTAATAAACTCCTATAAAAAGGTTTCCCATAATGTTTGACTCAGCACACATACCTTTTCGCAAAACAAAACAGTTTTCCCAAAACATAGGATCAATATGGTCAAGGAGCACTTGCCTTGTTCTTGTGATTCCGGTTGTTCTTGGATCTCAAAACTTTGTTGCTGCATTTCGTCGTAGACAGCTCCCTGAGCTAGTCCTGCTATGTAGGATCACGTGCATACAAGATTCACAGCAAAAAATATCATGCACAAACCTTAAACTAGATGCGATGATGCATATGCATGCTATCCTATGATTAGTTTTATTAGATGGGTTTGTACGTGCTCTTACATGGCTTTGCATGGGTTTTATGATGAACAGAGGTGTTCGGATAAAATGTGGACGTGGCGATGACCTTGTCTTTAGATCAACCCAATCAACAAGTGATCTGTCCACAAGAAAGCTTCTATTCAAAAGGAATCGAAGAACAGATGCAAAGAAAACACAACGATGTCATAAGGTGGTATTGGAGACCTACCTTACGTTCTTCTCGGTCTCGAGGTCCTCCTCAGATCGTTGGGCTTTCCTCCGGCGATCTTCCTTGCTGCACTCCGGCGATGGTTTGCTCGGCGGTTTGGGACTAGGGCTCAAAGTCGTCGGCTCAGGAGTTGGAAAAGAAGTTTGTGGTTCCGGCCAGAGGTTCTGGGTTCTATTTATAATCGGGAAGAGAAGAGTCCTAATCTGTTTGTATCCCAAATAATAGTCCTGCTCAAATTTTTCGTCGAATCCTACAACTTATCTTTAGTTGATTTGGTGTGGTATCATCGTGGAATTCAGGTCGGTTTCTGTTCCGGTATTTCTATGCGTACAGAATCCAAAAACCGTTCCTAGAACTCGTTACCTCCTCGGTGATGTGCTCCGGAAGCTCCACGTGTCCTCCGGGTCCTGGTCCCTCCCTCTCCGTAGGGACGAGCTCCGGTTGTGCCGCGTGTCAAATGAGCAACACTTCCCTCTCCTTCGGAGGTGAGCTCCGCGTGCGCCATGTATCGTGGCGGTCGGGACCTCCTCTCTTTTCGGAGACGAGCTCCGAGGTTAACACGTGTCCAACAGCGACAGACCTCCTGGAGATAAGCTCCGGTGGCGACAAACGTCCGATAGAACCGGACCTCTCGGAGTTGAGCTCCGAGGTCGACACGTATTCCGCGCGACGGGTCCTCTGATTTCCACAGTGACTAGCTCCGAAGGTGACATGTGTCCTGTGGAAATGCCTTTGCTTCTTCCGCAGAGGCTAGCTCCGGGCAACACGTGTCCCACAGGGTCGGACCTCTCCCCCTTTTGTGGGAATGAGCCCCGAGCCTGCCACGTAGCCAGTTTAGCTGTGGACCTCTCCCCATTTTGCAGGGATGAGCTCCGAACATGCCACGTGGCCAGCGGCTGCGGTAAGTTGTCTTCGGCGCTCTCGGTGAACTGGATTCGGCTCTCATTGGCTATCCTTTTGATATTTTTCTCTGTTCCTACTTCTTATTAAAATGTTTTCTCTTCATAAAACATGAATATATGCTGATACAAGGAATGAGGGTGTCACACGTCGTCCTCTGAACTTTCAAGTTGGAGACCACGTATACCTCCGCGTATCTCTTATGAAGGGCATTCATCGACTCGGAGTGAAAGGAAAATTATCTCCACGTTTTATCGGTCCCTTCGCCATCATTGAAAGGTGTGGACCCGTGGCATACCGTTTGGAGCTACCGGTAGCCTTAGCCGGAGTTCATAATGTCTTCCACATATCTCAGTTGTGGAAGTGTTTGAAAGTTCCAACGGAGATTCTCATGGAAGGCATAGCAGATTTGAAGCCGGACCTCACTTATGTTGAACATCCAACCCGAATAATTGATGAAAAGACTCGCGAGACCAGAAACCGGATGCTGCGATTTTTCAAGGTGCTATGGGAAAATGACACGTCCGTCGAAGCTACATGGGAAAGTGAGGAATATTTACAATGCAATCATCCGGAGTTGTTAGAGGCATATATTTAGTAGTTGTCCTCTCCACGTTGTCCTTAATCATGAATCTCGGGACGAGATTCTTTTTAGGGGGAGGAATGTAAAAGTCCCAAAAACTTGTAAATGCAAGACTTGAGTTTTGAGTAAAGTTGAGTTTAAATACAAGAAATGGGACTTGCAAAAACTTTTGTTTACTCATGTAAGTGTTGGCATGAGCAATAAGACTTTAAATCCAGTTTGAACTAAAAGAGTCAATTCAAAAAGATGAAGGCCATTTCCAAACGGGGAAGTTCAAACTGTTGATTGAAAAGTTGTATTTGCAGTGGCCAACTCAAGAATCAGATGGCATAATGGAATTCTTCAGGTCCAGATTATGAGGAAGGCAAATTTTGGGCAAATTTGGAGGTGCTTTGATATGTATATCAAAGGAGACTTGTAAATTTCATCTAAATTTGAATTCTAATTTGAAACTGAGCCCCAACTTGTCAAATTGCCAAATGGCTTTTGAATTTGAGCTCCATATGAGTGAACTTTGCATGTGCCAAAAATTTGGAAATATTTGGGAGATGGACTGTGGGCCCCAATTGTCATTGAGAAGAGGGAAAGACTTAGCACACAAGCAATAGCTTCTCTGTTCAGACTCCCTCAAACCGGTTCTTTGATTTTCGCTCGAAGGGACGAACGCAGCAAGCGCGCCACCGAGGCTACCGCCGAAGCCACCGCCTCACCCCCCCTCACACTGGCGACCTGCTTGCGAGCTCCACCGGGATCTTTTGCCCCCAACCGACCGTCACTCGGCCCATTCATCCCCTCGCACGACAATAGAACCGAGGACGCTGCCGCCTCGGGCTATCGACCGGGAGCCGGGGAAAACCGAGCGCGCAGAGGCCAGCCAAGCCAGAAAACCACACTGTGAGCTCGTCCGCCACCTCCTAAGCACAGAATCCAGCGTGTTGCTGCCTTCCCGACTCGAGATTGGCTCGTCGCTGCCAGGACCTAACCTCACAGCGGTTTGGGGCGCTCGTGGACAGCCTAGACCAGGCCCTTTAACGCCCAAGCAAGGACATCCCCGGACGCGCCGGTGAGCCCTGCTGCTTCCACCCACACCACAAGGCAAGCCGGGTACCACCGAGCGAGAATTCGGAAAAATTTCGCCGGCGGCCACAGGACGACGTTCCGGTAGGAAATCTCCGAATTCCCACTCCCTTTTCATCTTTAGTTCACTAAACTGTGCTCAAAGGATCTAGACAAGAGGGCGACCCGATCCCCTCCCCAATCCCGGCTTGAAACCCCGTGTTAGCATACCATTTCGAGTTTTCTGAGCGGCGATCATGGTGGGAACCGCCAGGCACACAGTGAACCCCCACTTCCCGCCGTTTCCGAGCCATGTTGAGGCCTTGCCAAGCTAGCCTGACCTCCACTGATGCTTTAGGGCGAATCCTCTGAACTTTTGGCGGGCTAGGGTACTCGGGCCACGGCGCCGAAGCTTCACCGAGGGGTGCGCACGTCGCTGACCGAGTTCTGGCCACCGGCAGCCCAAGCGAACACCGTAGACGTATTCCCTGACCTCCCAAACTCACAGGCGGCGAGTTTCCGGCCGAGAGGCGGCCGGGAAGCCAGGTCCGGCGAGCTCCAGTGAGGTGCCGGCGAGGGGGCGGCGCGGGAAAAGAAACCGGCCCGAGGAGGAAGACGACCGGCGGGCCCCGCGTGTCAGCAACGGGAGGTTTAAATTGCTGATCGATTGTGGCACCGGGATCCAGTGTGGCTGCGCGGGAAAGGTTCTGTGGCCCCATGTGGCTCAGTTCCAGCAGCTGACATGTGTGCGAGGGGTCCACTGTCAGAATTTAAACTTTTCCCTGGTTTAATTGGATTTCCAGATTTAGTTCAAACTTTAGAACCTCATAACTTTTGTTAGGGAGCTCCAAATTTAGTGCTTCAAATTGGGTTGGATTCAGGATGAAAAACTCTATCCAAATATGCAACCCAATTTGCACGAAAACCAATAGAAAATTCTGGAAAAATTCTTTAAAACTTTCCAGAAAAAGAATTTTAGAGGGGGTTTGGTTCATCCAAAATTCCTCCAATTTTTCCAGAATATTCTGTATGATGTTAGGAGACACCTGTAAAAGTTTCAGCTCATTTGGAGTTGATTTATTTAGGGTAATTCTGGTTTCAAATTTCTGTATTCAAATAAATACAGAAACATTTTCAGAGAATTTCCAAAACTTGGAAATTCAGTTCTGGTCATTCCTTAGCTCCAACAAAATCCTAGGAAAACTCATGCATGCTCCCTGAGCTATGTTTGAAATTTTAGTTCACTTGAATTTGCATGAAAGTGCAAATTCATTCAGAATTAATTCCTTTTTGCCTAATTGCTTAGGGAATTGTTCTGGGTGATCTACTTAGTGAAATATTCTGAATTTTGGTCCAGAGTACTTTCTTGTGACAAGAAACTCACATGAAAATTTGCAGCTCCATTGGAGCTCTGGATCACCACTATCCTGTTTAACCTATTTAGATGAGTAGCACACAAGTGATGAAATGTAATTATCACTTGATCATGTTGCTTCACTCAAACCAAACCACTAGCCCCAGTGTCATTTTAAATTCTTAATCAGAGTTCCAGTTTAAAACCTGTTCTTAGAACTGGTTAGCAAAAGTTCTATAATTAAACATGTATACCTATTCATAACGTGTAGTGATTAAACGTGGAAAGTAAAGAAGGAGGAGTTAAGCTTGGATCAAAGAGCAAGAAAGGCAGGAATTGAACTTCAAGTCATCAGCAACTAACTTCATATATTCTGACTTTAGTCACCTGCAAAACCAAGGCAAGCCCCGGTTTGCATTTAAGTTGTTTTCTAAAGTTTTTACTTTGTTCACTACTATGGGTCAAAGTGTGTATGTGCATTAGGTCACGGATGTTTTATAATCCACTTGCATGACTAAAAAGAACCCTGGGATCAAGGGTAGAGGGGTTAGCCGCGACAAGATGAGGTCTTGGTGGAGTAGCTCTGCCTGTGTCGGTTAAGGACTGATGCGTGTGCCGCGTCCAAGAGCAAGTATTGAGTTGTGTACCGGATGCTTACTGATATATGAGAACCAGGAAACTGATGTACCAGGTTCACTGGGTTGTAGAGGCATACCACATCGTCTCGTTAGACCTATGAGCCCGAGACGGCGCGACCAGTTCTACAGTCTAGTGTCCTGAGAAAGGTTGCCACATACGACGTAATGAAGGACGCCAGATTTGGGTCTTCAGAGGCGGGCGTATGTGTCGAGTTATCCAGGTAGTGTTTGATTTGAATCACCGTCCCTCGCGGTTATTGAGTACCGCTTGCTCCCATGTTGTGACGTAGTAATCAACTTGTGTGGAAACAGTTTGCAAAAGTATAATTGCTGCCATGATTATGTTAAACTGCATGAAAAACCCTCTTTGAAGTAGAGATAGAGCCAACTAAAGTTAATTTCTACCTTGGGACAAGTAACATTGGAATGAAGCGTTTCTTGTTTGATTGTGGAGTTCCAATGTTGCTGGGCGCAAGGTCACTACTATTATGTCTAAAATTTGAAAGTTAAGGATAAACTCGTAGGCGAGTCTTTTAGCAAATGATAGGTTAAAATCTTAAGTTACTTCCATCTAGAGTTTCATGCTTTAGGAGAGACAGTTAAGACTTGCTATATAAGTGGTTTTGCAGGTAAACCTCGACGCTATAAAGAAGGTTGTCCGGTGAGACTCTGGAACTTCAGAGTCATGTCACACATGGAGAACCTAGCCGCTGCAAGGTCTTCGTGTTGCTAGCGAAAGGAGTCCGTGAGCTGGACCACTTCTCGAGTGCTTCTTAGATATACGACGTGAGCTGTTTATAGACTTCCGCTGTAGCTAATTTATGTAAATTATTTACAAAGAACATTTGTAAGCTTCTGCTTGATTTATGTAATACAGTTTTCCTTATATATGTGCTGTTGGGTGCCCCATAACACGGCACCACCCAATGCGATCCCCGGGCGTAGTGCCCCGTCCCCGTGACGTGATCGGGACGGCGGGGCCCCGTCAGAAGTTGGCCAGGCGCTCGTGACCGTAAGCTCGGCTATCATGATAGTTTTAGACTCTGTAGATTTTGCACCTCTTTACCCATAAGTTTGTGATTTCGTCACCCGTCGGCGACTGCAGAATCTCCATTATACCAGTACACAACCGTCGGTGTATGGCCACGAGATCACAAAATAGCCTTTACAAAGGGATTACTAGATGTATGGACTCACTAAGGTTTCACCGGCAGGCTAAAATCTCCAATTCTCCCACCCACGGGCCCCCTCTTGTGCCATGCAATTCCCAGGGCAGTCCTCACTCGACTCCCATTCCCCGCGCCTTCCATGGTCCATAACAATCTAGCAACTTACCTAATTAGTCAGCTAAGCCGCACCCATACTTGGCCTTGTGGTGGCACTGTTATCCTGGCATGTGCTCGCATGAACCGGTCCTTAGATCTACGGCAAGTAAACCACCATCTCATGCTACCTCATTCACAAACCCAGTCTTGCCTAGATCTCCCTCCCATCTATGTTTCTTAACAACATCAGTTTCTCATTATCATTACGAGTACAGCTAGCAAGACACATCTATCTCGCTTCCCAATCCTATGGACTCAGCGAAGCTTAAGGCAAAAACCATACACGACTCATAAACTTCCCTGGTGATAAGGGTGGTTTAACCAAAACTAGTAAACTCCTATAAACGGGTTTCCCATCATGTTTGACTCAGCACACACACCTTTTCGCAAAACAAAACAGTTTTCCCAAAAACATAGGATCAATATAGTCAAGGGGCACTTGCCTTGTTCTTGCGGTTCTGGTTGCTCTTGGATCTCGAAACCTTGTTGTTGCAGCTCGTCGTAGACAGCTCCCTGAGCTTGTCCTTCTATACATGATCACGCACATAAAAGATTCACAGCAATCAATATCATGCATAAACTTTAACTAGATGTGATGATGCATATGCATGCTATCCTATAATCAGTTTTATTAGATCGGTTTGTACGTGTTCTTGCATGGCTTGCAGGGTTTTACGATGAACAGAGGTGTTCGGATCAAATGTGGATGTGGCGATAATCTTTTCTTTAGATTAACCCGATCAACAAGTGATCTGTCCACCAGAAAGCTTCTGTTCGAAAGGAACCGAAAAACAGATGCAAAGAAAACATGATGGTGTCGTAAGGTGATATTGGAGACCTACCTTACGTTCATCTTGGTCTCTGGTTCCTTTTCTGATCAGACAGATCGTTGGGGCTCTCTTCCGGCGATCTTCCTCGACCGAACTCCGGCGATGGGCTTACTCGGCGAGTTGGGGCTAGGGCTCTAAGTCGTCGGCTCAGGAGGTGGAAAAGAAGTTTGTGGTTTCGGCCAAGGGTTCTGGGTTCTATTTATAATCAGGAGAAGAAGAGTCCTAATCTGATTGTATTTCGAATAAGAGTCCTATTCAGATTATAATTGAATCTTAACAACTTATCTTTAGTTGATTTGGTGCTGTAACATTGTGGAATTCAGGTCGGTTTCCTCTCCGTACCGATATTTCTACGTGTACAGAATCCAAAAACCGCTCCAGAACTCGTTACTTCCGCGGTGATGAGCTCCGGTAGCTCCACGTGTCCACCAGGGCCTGGTCTCCCCCTTTCCGCAGAGACGAGCTCCGGTTGTGCCTCGTGTCAATCGAGCGAGACCTTCCTTTCCTTCGGAGGTGAGCTCCGCGTGCGCCACGTATCCTGGCGGTCGGGACCTCCTATCTATTCGGAGGTGGCTCCGTGCAGGCTACGTGTCAGTGCCGGACCTTCCCTCTCTCCGGAGGCGAGCTCCGTGAATGCCACACGTCAAGCAGCGTCGGACTCCCTCTTTCCTCAGAGACGAGCTCCGAGGTCGACACGTGTCCAACAGTGTCAGACCTCCCAGAGATAAGCTCCGGTGGCGACATGTGTCCAATAGAACCGGACCTCTCGGAGGTGAGCTCCGAGATCGACACGTATCCCTCGCGACTGGTCCTCTGATTTCTGTGGTGACTAGCTCCGAAGGTGACATGTGTCCTGCGGCTGGCCTTGCTTTTCCGCAGAGGCTAGCTCCGGGGGCAACACGTGTCTCACAGGGTCGAACCTCTCCCCCTTTTGCGGGGATGAGCTCCAAAGGCTCCACGTGGCCAGCGGGCCGCGAGAGTTGTCTTCGGCACTCTTGGTGAACTGGATTCTTGTTTTTTTTGGCTATCTTTTTAATTCTTTCTCTGTTCCCACTTCCTTTAAAATGTTTTTTCTTCATGAAACATGAATACATGCAGAAACCAAAAATGAGGGTGTCACAAATCTACCCCCCTTAAATTGAATCTCGCCCTCGAGATTCGTTAGTAGAGAATAGACGAGGGAATTCTGCCTTGATGTCTTCTTCATGCTCCCATGTGGCTTCAGCTTTGGTGTGATGGCTCCATTGTACCTTGCACCATCGGATTACTTTGTTTCTTGTGACCCTTTCCTTTACGTCCAAAATTCAGACAGGGTGCTCTGCATAGGTCAGATCCTCTTGAAGTTCAAGCTCTTCCATCTGTACATGCTCCTCTGGTACTCTCAAGCACTTCTTGAGCTGAGATACATGAAACACGTCATGTACGTCGGAGAGATATGTTGGGAGCTCTAGTTGATAGGCTACTTCTCCTCGCTTGTCCAAAATCTTAAATGGTCCGATGTAGCGAGGTGCTAGCTTGCCTTTGACGTTGAAACGTCGTTGGCCACGGATAGGTGATACCTTAAGGTATACGAAGTCTCGTATTTCGAAGGTCAACTTCCTTCGCCTATTGTCCGCATAGCCTTTCTGTTGTGACCGAGCAGCCTTTAAGTTCTCCCGTATCGTTTGGACTTGCTTTTCAGCTTCTTGTAGCACTTCGAGTCCAAACACCTGGTCCTCTCCGGTCTCGTTCCAAAACAGCGGCGTTCTACACCGTCTACCATACAATGCTTTGAAAGGCGACATCTTCAAGCTAGCTTGATAGCTGTTGTTATAGGAGAATTCGGCGTACGGTAAACTCCTATCCCAACTACGCCCACGTTTCAAGGCGCAAGCTCTGAACATGTCCTCCAAAATTTGATTTGTCCTTTTGGTTTGTCCATCGGTTTGTGGGTGATAGGCGAAGCTAAAATCCAGTCGTGTACCCATAGCTTTCTGCAGCTTCCTCCAAAATCTAGAGGTAAACTGAGAACCTCGATCTGATACTATCCTCCTCGGGACTCCATGACGGCACACGATCTGCTCCATGTACAACTCAGCAAATTGTGCAACGTTGTACTTGGCCCTTATAGGGAGAAAATGGGCTGTTTTCATCAATCGGTCCACGATAACTCAGATGGAGTCATAACCCGACTGAGTACGTGGCAATCCGACGATGAAATCCATACTGATGTCCTCCCACTTCCACTCGGGTACCTTCAAGGTTTGCAACAATCCAGCGGGTGTTTGATGTTCGGCCTTCACCCGTTGCATGTGTCGCATAGGGCAACGTATTCGGCTATATCCCTTTTCATACCATCCCACCAATAACAAGTATTCAAGTCCTTGTACATTTTGGTACTTTCGGGATGTATGGAATAGGGTGAATCATGTGCCTCTTTTAATATCATGTCGCGGATGTGCTTCACGTTAGGCACACAAATCCTTTTTCCTAGCCAAAGTGTACCCTTCTCATCTTCTTTGAAATCCTTCTCTATTCCTTGTCGGATCCTTTCCTTGATCTCCTTGATCTCCTCATCCGTTGCCTGGCCTTCTCTTATCTCTTGCTCCAATGAAGAGTGGATATCTATCACTTCCATGTTGTTCAAGAATCCGAGGTGTAACCGTTCAAACTCCTTACGTAGTTCGGGTGGTAGCTCCCGAACCGTAAGTTGGTGACATGCTCCCTTCCGGCTCAATGCATCAGCTACTACAATGGCCCTTCCAGGGTGGTAGTTGATTCCAACATCATAATCCTTGATGAGTTCCAACCATCGACGTTGCCTCAAATTCAAGTCTGTTTGTGTAAATGTGTACTTGAGGCTTTTATGATCCGTATAGATCTCGCATCGATGACCAAGGATATAATGTCTCCAAATCTTCAATGCATGTACTACTGCTGCTAGCTCCAAGTCATGTGTAGGATAATTAAGCTCGTGCTTCTTTAATTGTCGTAAGGCATAGGCTACCACTTGTCCTTCTTGCATGAGCACACATCTGAGCCCTTGTCTGGATGTGTCACAATATATGTCAAAGCTCTTGCTTACGTCCGACAATACCAAAATTGGCTCTGTGGTTAGCCTTTTCTTGAGTTCCTCAAAACTTTCTTGGCATGCTGGTGTCCATTGAAAGGCTTTTCCCTTCGTTAGCAACTCCGTCATAGGCTTTGCTATCTTAGAGAAGTCCTTGATGAACCTTCGGTAGTATCCACCCATCCCAAGAAAACTCCGAATATCCCTTACGTTTTGCGGTTGGTTCCACTTCAGAACATCTCCCACTTTTCCGGGATCAACCGATACTCCTTCCTCGGAGATAATGTGACCTAGGAACAATATCTCCTTTAGCCAAAATTGACACTTTTTAAGCTTGGCATACAATTGATGCTCACGCATTTTCTGCAAGGTCAATTTCAAATGTTCTTCATGCTCCTCCTCACTTTTGGGATACACCATAATGTCGTCGATGAAAACCACGATGAACTTATCCTAGTACTCCATGAAAACCTTGTTCATAAGGTACATGAAGTATGCGGGTGCATTTGTTAACCCAAAAGACATGACGGTATATTCATACGAACCATACCGTGTTCGAAAGGCAGTCTTGGGTATATCGGAGGGCTTAAACTTCAGCTGGAAGTATCCCGACCGAAGATCAATCTTAGAGAACACTCGGGCTCCTTTTATTTGGTTGAATAGGTCCTCTATACGGGGCAGAGGGTATTTGTTCTTGATTGTCACCTCGTTGAGAGACCTATAGTCCACGCACATCCTTTGGGTTCCATCCTTCTTGTCTACGAAGAGCACGGGGGCTCCCCATGGTGACGAGCTTGGACGTATAAAACCCTTCTCCAACTGCTCCTGAATTTGCTTCTTGAGTTCTACCAGTTCATTGACGGGCATCCTATAGGGTCTCTTTGCTATGGGTGCAGTTCCGTGTACCAAATCAATGGCAAACTCAATGTCCCGGTCAGGTGGCATACCTGGACGCTCCCCTGGAAATACGTCCGAGAATTCTTGAACCACTGGAATGCTGTCCAACGTCGCTCCTTCGACGTGGTTCAAGATTGCCTTTTCGGTTGTTTGTTGGGCTGACTCAAACTCGACATGAATACAATGCTCATTTGTCAACTGCACGCTTCTTTCAGCACATTGGATTACCCCGTTGTGCTTGTTTAACTAATCCATCCCGAGTATTATGTCAATCCCTTGGGAATCCAAGACAATAAGGTTGGCAAGGAAGTCTACCCCCCTTATTTTAAGGCTTACTTTCGGACATACTATATTAGTCCTCATCTCTCCACCGGGAGAATTAACTAACATAGCACATTTTAGGTGTGATATGGGTTGATTATGCTTGGCAACATACTTGGATGATATGAAGGAATGTGATGCTCCAGAATCAAAAAAGATGGTGGCTGTGTTGGAGTTGGCAAGGAACATACCTATTACGACGTCCTCAGCCTGTTGTGCTTCCTCAGAAGAGACATGGTTCACGTTGCGGCGAGCATAGTTCTGCTGTCCACGGTTTCCTTGATTGTCCCCTCCGTTCGGTCGCGGGTCCTGCTTGGGCACGTTGCATTGCTGTGCAGGGCCTCTCCTCGGACACTGGCTCGCAAAGTGTCCTGTTTCTCCGCATGCAAAGCATGCTCTGTTGCCTACGGCCGTAGGTACGTTGGGGCGGGGGTTTTGAACAGGAGCGCCCATGTTGGGTCGGGGCACAGGAGGCAAAGGTACACGAGATGCTTGTGCAACGGGTCGTTGCTGTGGTGGCTGATTAGGGTGGTAGGCAGGAGTGGTCGATCCATACTGCGGTGCAGCTGGGGGCATGTACCGAGGTCGTACGTTGCTCCCTTGAGGCTGGTATGGCATCTTCCTCTTGCACTCTCGCTCGATCTCTCGGATCTTGCTTTCAACTACTATAGCCTTGTCAACCATCTTCTGGAAGCTCGCGTAGTCATTGTTGAGGAGCTGAACTTGGATCTCATTGTTCAACCCTCTCATGAACAGGTATTGCTTCCTCTGGTCTGAGTTGACATCTTCGGAGGCATTCAGGGACAGTTGTGTGAACTTGTTGAGATACTCATTCACGCTTCTCTGTCCTTGGCAGAGACCTTCAAACTCCTGTCTCTTGAGCATTATTACACCAGCAGGGATGTAATGAGAGCGGAAACTCTCCTTGAACTCAGTCCAAGTGATCGCCTCCGAGTTGACATGAGCGTTACATAGGGCATCCCACCAGTCAGCGGCAGCTCCCATGAGTTGGTGCGACGCAAAAAGAACCTTCTCTCGGTCATTGCACTGCACTATGGCAAGCTTCTTCTCCATGGATTTCAACCAGTCGTCGGCCTCCATGGGGTCGCTAGCTTGAGCAAATGTGGGTGGTCGAGTCCTCATGAACTCACCCAGTCTGTTATGAGCCGGTGGTGGTGGTGGCGGTCGTGCCAGAACGGGGTTGTTGTTGTTGGCCTGCAACTGACCCAAAGTTTGGATCATTGTTTGCATAAGTTGGTTCTGCATGGCCATCAACCGTTCCAGGTTGTTCTCACCAGCTCTGGGGTTAACAGGAACTTCGTCGTGGCCATCCTCTTGGTTGCCACGGACGTTCCATCGGCCGGCGTTTCCTCTCACTATCAGTGAGAGAGATAACGAAATAGAATAGAAGGTTAGAAGGTTAGTGTCATACCCGGTTTCTCCGCAGAACAACCAAGTGAATATAACATGTATGCCAGGATCATTTTCTCATACTTGTGATGACAAATAGTGAAGCATCATTTATTACAAGCCAGGTGTCAAATATAAATATGTCTTACAAAGCATACGTCTCGATAGACAATAATAAGTTTATAATATGTAAATAAAACAGCAGCGGAATATTATTCTTATGGGATCCGTCACAGGTGTTGCCCAGGGGACTCCATGAACCTAGAATCCTTCTTCGGGTCCGAAGTCTTGGTCATTGAACACCACATCATCCCCTTGACCTGAGCAGCAATTTAAACCAACAAATATGCAAGTTTGAGTACCGTTGGTACTCAGCAAGTGTGGGAAAGTTATGTCATGCATGGCTAGAACAAGGAGAGGTCGAACTCGTGGTTAAAGCACTACGCAATTAATACCTATCACCTTAGCTTATTAAGCACCTACATTACTACATAGGTGAAATGGTCCCAGTCTCCCAACCCATCATCATAATCAAATAACCATAGCATCATTTCCATGTTAAGCTCCCCGCTTAACACCCACAACTTCCAAAGTCATCATCTTCTAATCATGAATAAGTCCAAGCCGCTCTTGACCGTGAGCACGGCTGTCATGACAGTTTTGACTCTGCAGAGTTTGCACCACTGTACCCACATGTAGTGATTTCATCCCCCGTTGCCGGGTGGACTAAAAGAACCTCCATTATGCCAGTGGCCACGAACCACATTCACACTTCCCAGGTGTGTAGCCAGGAGATCGCTATGAAGCCTTTACAAAGTGATTCCCGACGAGCGTGGGCCCACTGAGGTTTCACCCCTAACAGCATACAAGAGGCTCCAACCCCGCTGCAGTGGCCCTCTGTTGAGCCTTGCGGTTCATATGGTAGTCCAGCTGACACCTACTCCCCACACCATCCAACACACCCATACTACGCCGGGGATACACCTAATTAATTGGCCAAGCTGCCCCATCTCAGCATGTGGTTGTCACACAAAAGCCAGGTTACATGCTCCATGAACCGGTCCTTAGGATCCAGGCAAGTACTAAACACAATCCCGAGTCTCGTGCACCCAGCACCAACCAAATCATCCAACTTGCGTCGATCCCTACCTCTACATAACTCATAATATCTCATTCAAGAGTAAGGTAAATAAATTGATGATCTCATATCCCAATTATCCCATTCTAAGCATGGCTAAGCATAAGCATATAAATACATGACATGATAAAATAAATCCCAACCCAAGCTACAAGGAAACAAGGTAATGTAGTTCTAGGGAAACTTCCTAGCATGGGTTTCATATTTCAATTGACAATGCAAATAATTCTATCTACACATCCTAGCATAGGATCAAAGTGGTCAAGGACACTTGCCTTCTTCCTGCTGCTCTGGAAATGGAAAGTCTTGGTCTTGGAAGGGGAGAATTTGCTCTGGGGCAGGTTCTATTCATGCCAATACACATAGCAAAAGAAAACAACAATACATAAGACATGGTTCACACTTTCACTTCATACAAACTACACATACATACCTATGAAAGTCATTCACATTAGTAAGTGTTGTGGTTATCCTAGATGTGTTGATTTTTGGCCTTCATGCACTTTTAAGCATATGTATATGATTTCTAACTTTTGTATTCAGATTTCTGTTTGCACACTATATATGAATTTCCAATTTAAACAAATTCTTTAATACACTCTTTAGCTACCAAGTTTGCATGGAAGGTAATTTCCTATTCCAAATGGGTTTTCAGACCTTCTACCAAATCCCAAACTGGAGTCCTTGGATTTGGAGACTTCATTTATCATTTTTCTAGTTATGCATACCTATTTTCCTTTATTTTCCAGATCTATTTTCTATGCCTAAAAGTGAGGTTTTATATTAAATAGTAAGGCATATCATCTAAACAGAATAGGTTCTGATCTAAAATATTAAATAATATATTTTTGAACTTCTCCTCTGATGTGAACTAATTTAAATTTATTTTACCAATTTTCAGAATTATTTCCTAACCTAAAAATGTGTCCCTATAACTAATAAATGTGAACAATCAACTAGACAGATTCATTTCAGCTTAAAATCTATTTTTAACTCATCCTAAAGTTTTCCAAGTGCTAGGAGAGTTTAAATTTGAATTTACAATGTGTTTGCCTCACCTTTTTAAATATAAATCCTAATCACATATTCAAATTTCTGAATTTAATATCATATAGGGTCAAAAAAGTAAATCCACCCTACTACAGGGTCTAATTTATTATTTCATAAATTTCCAGGGGTCTAACTACACATAACAGAGGGGTTTTCCTAATTTTTATTAAGTCCAGGGACTTAAACTGATTTTTAAATGAATTTACACGAATTTCTGAAGTTCGAGGGCTAGATCAGAAATTTCCGGGGCTAGATCGTGTTTTCCGAGATCCCCAGGGGGTAGCGCGTAAGAATCCCGGCCTTTATAATGCGGGGCCGACGTGGACCGTCCGATTTAAAACAGAAGGCTGAGATTATAACGCGAAGCGATACGGGTTAGATCTAATAGGAACAGCACAATTTAAAATGGACGGGCAGGGGGCCACGTCGCCCTGGCCGTGCGCGGGCGGCGCTGCCCGGCGGCGGGAGGCGGCGATCTCGCCGGAGAACTTCGGATCTTCGTCTATACCTCCTAAAACTAGGATTTCATGGCATAGAATGGTAGAGGGGAGGTCGGGGATATCACCTCGGGGTTTTTCTTGAGCTCGGAGGTCCTGGAAAACGGTCAGCGACGAGGTCCGAGGTGGAACCACAGTGGTGCTCGTCGGAGCTGTGCCTAGAGCGCAAACCACCGAGTTTTCTGCACCTGCGTGATTCCCCGGAGGCGGTGGAACATGATCGGCGTGTTAGATCAAAAAATCTGAGCTAGGATCGAAGGAAAATGGCTGGAGAAGCTCTGGTTCTCACCGGGAGGAAAAACAGCCGATTAAGGGGGGGGGGGGGGAAACAGGGCGATGTCGGCGTTTATATAGACGAGGGAGGGCGGCGGTCTGTTATGATCGAGCTGGAGTCGTCCGGGACCAGAATTTTGCTGGGGGACGCGGGTTTCCGGGGGCAGTTTGGATTCGGGAGAGAGAGGAGTCCCGGCTGTTGGCGCGAGCGAGAGGTGGGGGATGACATGCGAGCCCCGCGTGTCAGTGAGAGGAAGAGAGGGGTCCGGGTTCGGGGCTGGCGCGGGGAGAGTGGGCTGGCTGGTGGGTTTCGGCCCACTGGCCGGTGGGGTTTTTCTTTTTCTTTTCCTTTTTCCATTTCTTTTCTGTTTTGATTTGAATTTGAATTCAATTTTAATTTGAATTTCTGCACCACATGCAATACGTCCAAAAATTTTTAAATTGCCCTCTTAACAGATTTTGGGGTGTTACAGTTAGGTAGATCCCCTCAACTATATTCATCAAGGTGGATTGGACTATATATATTAGCCCATATGAGGATGTGAACAAGTGCCGAGGCATCTCACACCTCTTTCTACTTATGTGTGTGGATATGGACAACACCTTGAGACGTCCCACAACTCACACTAAGCACACAATCAAAAACAATCATCACAAGGGCTCACACAACTCCTATTCAAGGCTTGCTCAATGAGGGTCCTATATGGCTTAGGGTGTTGCCAATCTGTGTTCCAACTATGACTTCTCCTACGCTTTTATCCTATGTCAAGGCAGTTTCAAGGCCAATCTAAGCACCCTAGACTTGCATCCTATGGTCAGCATGGCATAGCTACCAATGTGTGTCGGATACCAATCTGTGTCTATCTAAGCGTGTAACCTACCGTCAACCCGTGGCTCTGATACCAATCTGTGGCGCCCTCAATTCTGTGGAAAACCCCGGAACCGAGAACTGACACTACAGGAAAAACGATCATTGACGACGGCCAGATTTATTGTCGACGGGGCCGTCGTCTTTAATTTTATTGACGACGGCTAGACAAAGCCGTCGTCAATAACACAGTTATTGACGACAGCTGAACGAGTACCGTCGTCAATAAATAATTGACGACGGTGCCCGCCGTCTTTAACTAAATTCGGGCCCACCCGAGGAGTTATTGACGACGGTGACCTAGCACCGTCGTCAATAACACAGTTATTGACGACGGCTGAACGAGAACCGTCGTCAATAATTTATTGACTACGGTGCCCGTCGTCTTTAACTTAATTCAGGCCCACCCGAGGAGTTATTGACGACGGTGACCTAGCACCATCGTCAATAACACAGTTATTGACGACGGCTGAACGAGAACCGTGGTCAATAAATTATTGATGACGGTGCCCGTCGTCTTTAACTTAATTCGGGCCCACCCGAGGAGTTATTGATGAAGGTGACCTAGCACCGTCGTCAATAACCGGACATATAACCCGTACGCGAGCCGGGAGGCGGCCACAGTGCCGCATCCCGACTCGCGCCGATGAGTCTCGTCGCCGTCGCCCTCCCCGCCAGTCCCCGCCGCCGCCGCCGGTCGCCGCCGCCGCCACCGCCGCTGATCCGCCGACCAACGAGTACGCCACCTCCCTCCCCCCTCCCCTCCTCCACCTCGCGCTGGCCACCGATGGCCCGCCGGCCGTCGCCGGCCGCCGCCGCCCAGCCCCTCCCCCTCCGGCACTCCCCCCGCCCCCCTGCGGCCGACTCTTGAACAACTATGTGATATTCCAAAATTATACAAGACTTTGTTTCTGGCAATTTAGTGGGAACTAGAACCAGACTAATAGATTGGCTCGAAGCCAACCAAGAGGAGAATGGATACACAATCATTGGAGATTTTTTGTTGAGCTCTTACAGATTTCACAAAGTGGCCATCGTCTTTCCCCACAACACAGTTATCCTTATTGAATAATCTCGTGCACTGGTGCACTTAGTTGCACGTCTGCATGTGGGTCTTTTATCGTGTGCATGACCATTGCATGGTAGTTACTTAGGGAGCAAGTTTTTGTTTGTTCATGCATGCATACGTATATTGTGTGTGCATTCCTGTTCTTGCGGCATGACTGGCCGAATCTTGATCGTACGAATGCATGGCGGTAGGCCCTGCATGTAAACATGTTTCTTTCAGTTATATGAACACCAGAAAAGGCCAAGTGGTGCGCGCGTTCTCACCGGCTGGCCAACAAACTCCCGTGTGCAATCGCTCTTGCGTTTTGATCCAAATATCAGCAGGCGAGATATTTGGATCAAAACGCAAGAGCGATTGCACACGGCCGCCCCGCCCCTCCCCCTCCGGCACTCCCCCCGCCCCCCTGCGGCCTCTGTCCTCCTACTCTCCCTCTGCTCTCCCCCTTCCCCCTCTCCCCCACGATCTCAGCTTCAGAAGTTGCTAGTCTCTGCTGAGACATTGCTTCAGCTACATTGGCTGCAATTACACGCTGCTCTAGTTTACTTTCATCAAGATAAAATTTCAGCACATGTACTCGAGCCCATTTAGAAAGCCCCGCCGCAGAGCGACCGCCCCGCCCCGCCCTGCCGCAGCCGCTGCCGTCCCGCCCCAAGCCCCGCCCGGCCGCCCCTGCTCGCGCTGAGCCCCGGCCGCGCCTCGGCCGCCGCCGCTCGACGCGCCCCGCCCCGAGCCCCGCCCTGCTGTGCCGCCAGGCCCCGCCCCAAGCCCCGCCCTGCCGCGCTGTCCGACCTTAGTTGATTAATTGTTTAATTAGTATTGTAATTGATTATTGTTTAATTAATACTTTGATTGATTGTGTGATTAGTTACTATATGTAAATAAATGGGTTTCGGCCCGGTCCGGCCTGAAACGACCCATTTAGGGTCTGTCACGGCTCATTTAGTGGTAATGTATTAGTCGAGACAGGCATGGAGGACGGCAAGCTCCCGCGCGTGGATGGCGGGCCCCGACGGTGCGGTTTCATCTTTGACCCACTTACGACGGGGCATAACGTACGACGGCTAACCCTAAAGGCGTCGTAAGATAGTGGCAGGCCCCAACGGGACATAACTTAGGACGGCTGACCCACTTCTTTGTCTCTCGTTCTTTCCTTCTCTCTCGTTCTTTCCTCTCTCTCTTCTAAATGACTCAAAAACGAAAGATTGACGTAAACCTATACAACATGCGTCACCCGTTTTGAACGGGCCCGTCTCACATGGTCTCACATGTGTTATGCATGTGAGGTGTGTACGTTCGGAATTGTCCCTTTTTGGACAGCCTGGGAGTGACCGAGGGGGCGTGGCATGTGATGAAACGCGGGTTTAGATCTAGACAAGATTTCGACGGCATAACCCTGTTGTTCTCTGCTGCACCATTTTCGGGCGTGCAGTGGAGAACAGCGGGGTTATGCTGCCGAAATTTCGTTCGGATCTATACCACGCGTCTCGTCATGAGCACGCTCCGCTCGATCACTCTTGGGTGGGTTTAGGACCTATCCTTTCCAATAGATGTAGGGCCATGACATAAATAAATTATAAAGTTACTATAATTTCCTTGACATTAAACTGCAGATTCAAACATGGGTGAGGATCGTAGTTGGATGTATACCGGTTGGAAGAACAGTTCTGGTGGTCACTCGGATGAGTGGTTCGCAAAGACAGATGCTTTTGTAGATCGAGCTTTTTCATTGTCAAAGATCGATAAGGTGCGGTGCCCATGTACGAAATGTCAAGGTGCAAAGTGTTGGGACAAAGTGAATTTGGCGTTTCACTTATGTCGATACGGTTTCATGCAAGATTATGAGGTGTGGACCTTTCACGGTGAGACTTCTTCTCAACCCTTACATGTTTTAGATGAGGATGACAACACGGGGGTCGATAGGATGGACGAGATGCTTGATGCCAAAAATCCTGAATTGATGGAGGATCCTCCTCCAATGGAGGTTGAAGCGTTTTTCACGCTTCTCAAAGCTTCGGAAGAGCCGTTGCATGAACACACCGAAGTGACGCTCCTTACTTTCATGACTAGATTTATGGCCATTAAGTCTAAGTATTTCTTCTCCAATAACTGCTACAACAATCTTATCAAATTGATCAGCGATATCCTTCCACAACCACATAAAGTGCCTAAAGATATGTATCAATCTAAGAAGTTGATTTCTGGTCTAGGTATGAAATATGAGAAGATTGATATGTGTCTAGACAATTGCATGCTTTTTTGGAGAGAGCATGCCAACGAGAACAAGTGCTTAAAATGTGGTAAAGCGAGATTTGTCGAAGTTGTTAATGACGACGGTTCAAAAGTAATGACTCAAGTCGCACAGAAACAGCTTCGCTACTTGCCTGTCACACCTAGGTTCAAGCGTTTGTTTCTATCTAAAAAACAGCTAGACACATGAGGTGGCATAAAGAAGGTGTACGTGAGAACAACATCATGATGGTGCACCCGTCGAACGGTGAGGCATGGAAGGCGCTTGACCGCTTTGATCCAGATTTCGCCAATGACGCGAGAAATATTCGCTTTGGATTGGCGACAGATGGCTTCTCACCGTTTAGTACAAACGCCACACCATACTCTTGTTGGCCCGTGTTCGCTATTCCGTACAACTTACCACCATCGCTTTGTATGAAGTATGAGTTCATGTTGCTATGCCTTATTGTACCTGGACCGGATCATCCTGGTTCACGACTGAACGTGATGATGCAGCCATTGATTGAAGAGTTCAAAATGTTATGGACAGGAGTCGAAGCGTACGACTGTTATAGAAAACAGAAATTCAACCTTCGAGCTGCGTACTTGTGGTCTGTTCATGATTTTCCAGCTTACGGCATGTTTTCTGGCTGGAGCACTCATGGTCGATTGACATGTCCAATATGTGCTTCGGACACGGATTGTTTTCGTCTAAGTCATGGTGGCAAGATATGCTACTTTGATTGTCATAGACGTTGGTTACCGCCAAATCACGTGTTTAGGCAACAGAGAAATGCCTTCAGGAAGGGTACCATTGTAAAAAAAGGGACCACCACAACGTCTGAACGGGTCGGAAATTGTTAAACAGCTCAACAATCTAGTGCTAGATGAAGGTCGTCCTGGATATTTTGTTGGTTACGGAGAGGATCACAATTGGACTCATATATGTGCACTATGGGAGTTACCGTATATGAAGTCTTTAATTCTAATGCATAACATTGATGTCATGCACCAGGAACGTAACATGGGCGAATGCATCACAAGCACGTGCTTGGATATGACGGGGAAAACAAAAGACAATATAAAAGCTCGGAAGGATTTCGCAGAGGTTTGTAACCGACCAAGTCTTGAGCTCTCCGAAGCTGGTGGCAAACCACGAGCTTCTTTCTGCCTTCGACCAAAAGAAAAGAAAGAAGTCTTCAAGTGGTTGAAACAGTTGAAGTTCCTAGACGGTTATGCTGCTAGCCTGAGAAGAGAAGTTAATGTTAAGACTGGAAATCTTACTGGTTTGAAGAGCCATGATTATCACATAGTCATGGAAAGACTTTTGCCGGTTATGTTTCGAGGCTATCTTGACGATGAGGTTTGGAAGGTGTTAGCCGAGCTTAGCTATTTTTATAGACAGCTTTGTGCTAAAGAAATCAAAAGGGAGATGATGGAGAAGTTGGAAAAAGAGATATCCGTGCTTTTAGGTAAGATGGAAAAAGTATTTCCTCGAGGGTTCTTCAATCCAATGCAACACCTTCTAATCCATATTCCATATGAAGCTAAAGTAGGTGGCCCTGTTCAATATAGGTGGATGTACCACATTGAAAGAGCACTCAGATGTCTAAAACCGATGGTTCGTAATAGGGCAAGGGTTGAAGGATGCATCGCCGAAGCATTTACACTTCAGGAGATAGGATACTTTTCAAGTGTCTACTTTGCAGAAGAACACAATGTTAATGCATCGGTGTTACGGTATAATATGGCTGAAGCAACCTCTTGTAGCGAACTCTCACTTTTTCAAACGAGAGGCACCACTGTTGGTAGTGGCACGAGCTATGATGCTTCAGCAGATGAAAAGACAGCTGCTTTGTTATACATGTACGCTAACATAGATGGGATGGACAATTTTTTTCAGTAAGTGGTTGTTCAACATCTATACTAATTTGCGTGGTGTGTTATACATCTACACCAATAATTCTGTTTTGTCCTGATTTAGTGTGTTCGATCGACAAAATTGGAAGTCTAAGTAGCAACCTACTAGCAAGCAAATACAAACAATGCGACACTATGGAGTAAATGGAGGACCTAACTTCCAAACGTGGTTTCGAAATCATGTAACGTTTTCCTTGTCTTGTTCGTCGTAGTAATTATGTTCATAGCATAAAATAGTCTTCTTACTTCATATGTTGGACAGTGCAAGACACAAGCCGGTGTTCATGAAGATTTGCGACAACTGTCCAACGGATCCATTAAAGTTAAACTCTTCGGTCGATATGATGTCAATGGGTTCCGATTCCGTTCAACTCAATTTGAAGCTCAACGTCCTCTAAGGGCAACATCAAACACCGGAGTTGTGACGAGGGCCGCCGATGCCGAAGGACATGGAACTAATTTCTATGGGATCATAAACAAAATCCTAGAATTTAGTTTTGCCGGGAGTAAAGACCTTAAAGTAGTCTTCTTTGACTGTGATTGGTTTGATAATAACAATGGAACTCGACAAAACCAATTTGGCATGGTAGAAGTCAAACACAAGGACCGACTACGAGGCTACGACACCTTTGTCCTTGCACACCAAGTCGAACAAGTGTACTATTTACAATATCCATGCGAAAAACTTAGTGCATGGTGGGTTGTACAAAAGGTGAATCCTCGTGAGCGGTTATATACACCGGACAATACTGGTTACATTGATGAGGCAGATGTTGTTTACCCAGAAGAAGAGTTGCCGGATTCTTTTGTCGTTGAGCCTGGTCTACGACTCGATGAATTAGTTGGAGATGCACAAGATGTACAGACTCATAATGTGAAAAAACGAAAACGGCGAACAACCATGACAAAAGATCGATGGTCCGGTTTACGAAGTAGAGTACATGATCGTGATACTGATGAATTTTGAAATTGAGTACAAGTATCGTTTCTTTCATCTCTTCTTTCGTCTTCTATATTTTCCTTTAAATTCATTATCAAATTTCCTTTCATGAGGATGTCATCGAGCAGTAGACGACGGGGGACGCGGGGCTTTCTGTCCCTGAGAGCAGACTCCGTTTTCCAGGGCTGTCAGTCTAGCAATGGTAGACTGTCTCAGCTGTTGGGCCTCGACAGAGGCCAGGGGTCACGAGAGTAGTCACGATAGGTAAAGAATATTAAATTACATAAATTATATAAATAACTTTCTTAAATCTATATTACCAATCTTCAAATTTTTAGGACGACTCTACGTCTGAGGAGACAGAGGCCAGGGGTCCTCTTCAGACACCACAGGTTTCGGAGCCTGTTACAGATCCTGCTCCGGATCCTCTTCAGGTTCCGGCACCGTAGGATTCAGACCCTGCTTCAGAGCCTTCCACAGAGCCTGATGTGGAGCCGGCTCCACAGCGGTGTTACAGGAGGAGCCACTACGTGGCTCCTCCTCTGGTTCCTGCACGGCCAGAAGATCGGGTCGTTATTCGTCCAGTTGGCGATAGGTAAGTAAATCTATAACAAATCAATTTAGATATTTTAACACTTATATATGTACTAATTGAGAATCGTGTATTAGGTCTTGGGCCGATGACTCGTTCACGGGTCAAGGACGCCACCGCCAGGTCAACGCTGTCCTGGGCCAGCTCATCCGTTGTCACTACCCCGGTCTAGTGAACGGACAGGCTGCTACGTCTTGGGACGATTATGCTACGGCCCAGGACATTACCTATGGCAACCACCAGGAGCATGTGTGGCATGAATTCATGGTAAGTAAATCGTCTATTCGTTAAATGCAAACCTATTATATGTTAAATACATTAACTTGTATATTTCTACTTGTAGAAATATTACCGTTTGGAGGACGAGGCCCAGCTGGACCACGCTCGCCTGGTCTTCAACAACAACGCTAGGAAGCTCCTGACGCAGTCGATTTCAACGGCTCGCATTCAGGCTACGAAGGCGTACTATAAGTTGCATCCGGACGAGGGTGAGCCGGGGCAGTTTAGGGATGTGGCGGACAAGTACTTGATGGAGTCACAGTACGCAGAGGTAAATTCTTTATTTTACTTTGCTTCATTATCCAATTTTCATCAATGTTTTCATCCACCAACAAATGTGTGCAGGTCACCGTGGCTTGAGTCCTGTCCGGATGCCTACAGTTCCCTGTGTGCTCGTTGGGCGAGCCAGGGCTTCCAAGGCGTGTCGATGACCCGCCGACAGAGTCGAGGGACGGACGGGAAACACCGTCTTGGCGGGGACGGCTACGTACGCCTTGCTAAACGGATGGTAAGTGATACTCGAATTATATTCTAGTTAATTTCTATCGCTATCATTGTGCTAACACGTATCGATAGGAGCGCGAGATCGGTCAGGAGCCGACCGCTATCTAGGTGTCGAGGACGGGTCACATGGTAAGTGACCCCTCGCAGCCTGATCAGCTATCTTCTCAGACAGCGACAGAGACGTTGGTGAGTTCTTTAGTTGACTTAATTGTATTATATTTAAAACTTCTGATGACTTTAATTTTTCTGTATTTTCAGGAAAAGTATGGGGAGGAGGTGCGGAGGCTTCGAGGCGACGATTACGATTGGCAGAACTCGCCGATCGTACCTGAAGCCTCCTATGCAAGCGGTGGCGGTAAACCTCACGGCCGGTGAGTTCTGTTGTTTTCATTTACTTTCATTAACTTTGAGATACGAAACTTTAATACTCTTACTTCGTTGTGTAGGTTGGCCATCTTCGATGGAGTAGTAGACTCGAGGGAGGCGCGGTCTTACTCGAGGGCCTCTTCATCGCAGGGTGGATCCAGCAGGCGTGGCAGCCGTGATCTGGAGCTCCAGAGTGTCCAGGAGGAGCTCCAGAGGACGCAGGAAGCGCTGAGGCTCGCGAACGAGAGGCAGGCAGCCGAGCTCCAGGCTAGGGACGAGTATCAACACTCGTACATCCTACAGCTGCAAGCTGCCATGCAGGTAAGTTCAGATCATTGTACTCAACGTTTCTAATATATAAATGACATGTATAATAATTTACTTCATATTTGCAGGCTATGGCCACAGTACAACCCATTGTCTTTCCTCAGTGGGCGCCGCCACCGATACAGCTACCACAGGGGCCGACGTCAGGAGCACAGGTACAAAATTTCTCATAATAGCTGCAACTAGTTAAATTTGCTCAAATTTAGTTGAATTTGATCAAACTTACTTAAACTTAGAGAAAACTAGTTAAACATCCTCAAACTGAGTAAAATATGGTACAACTTACCCAACTATAGTCAAATATGACCAAACTTACTCAAACATAGCCAAAACCTTTTGAACTAGCTCAAACACAAACACTACTAGTCCATACTTCTCAAACTTAGTAAAATATGAGCAAACTTACTCAAACATAGCTAAATCTAGCTAACTTGCTCAATTTTAACTTGTAATGAGTTTATTTAATCATATACACATTTGTGAACTTCTAATTTGTCTAACTATACATGTATATCATAGGGATCGGCGACGCGGGCTCAGGAAACTCCATCCCCTCAGCAACCAGCGTTTGGACGAGCGCACGACGACTTCCTGGACTCCGGTGGCAGCGGTCGGGGTAGCGTAGGGTAGTGTGGCATGCGTATAGTGTTTTTATGCAATTCTGTGATGTATATTTTGATTGCCTGTGATCTGGCCATCGAGCCAGGGCTGGCCTCGAAGCCAGGGCAGGATTTTCTGTTTTTATAAAAAATTGGAAAGCTTATTGACGACGGTTTCTGGTACTTGGCCATCGTCAATAAGCCATTAGTATTGACGACGGCCAGGTACCAGAAACCGTCGTCAATAAGCAATTGTTATTGACGACGGCCTAGTGTAAACCGTCGTCAATAAGCCACGGTTACTGACGACGGTTTCCTGGCCGTCGTCAATAAGCTTATTGACGACAGCCTGATTTAGCTGTCGTCTATAAGTTTATTGACGACAGCTAGATTTAGCTGTTGTCAATAAGATTATTGACGACGATAACCGTCGTCAATAAATTTATTGACGACTAATAATTGACGACAGCTGAAAACTGTCGTCTATAAAGTTTTACCGTCGTCAATAACTTATTGACGACGGTAGTGTCCTTATTGACGACGGTTTCCGGCCGTCGTCTATAGTCCCGATTCCTGTAGTGTGATGCATATGTGTGCCCATGATGTTCATCACACATACACATATTGACACGACCCCATTGGTCTTGTCGAGCCAGGATCACGCTGAGGGGTGCTGCGTTGCACAGCACCGTATAACACACGTCAAAGGTACAAAGCGGAAGCGAAATTTTATTACATAAACAAGTTATGAACATGTTTACATCAAAATAAGTTCAGTCTACACTCGCGGGCGTAGACTAAGCATCAAGTGAACGTTCAGCCCTTAAACGTGCCCTTGCTAGCACACACGCACACTAACTCTGCGGCGTGCACGACTCCCACTCGACGGGGTTTCCCTCCTGGGGTTCCGTCTCCTCCTCGGGAGTCCCTTCATCATAGAACCCTGCAAAAGCTTCAAACACAAGCAGTGAGCACAAAGGCTCAGCAAGTCTGACCCGTCTCACCTAAACATGGAACTTCTACATGAGGGTAATGGGTTACATGAGGTAAAAAATCATTTGCAAGGACTCGCCTAATTAGTAGAACCTTACTTTCAAGTTTTAGCAGCAGGTTGTGGAGAACCTTACGCTAAGGTACATGAGAGAGCCGCAATCAAACAAGAAATGCATTTCTCTCATGTACTTTGCCCAAAGTTGAAATGAACTTTAGTTAGCTCTAAACTACAGCAAGTCATTAGCAATCCAGTCCATCTTTCAATCAACAACATTTTAACATGTAACTAGCCTGTTCTCTCTACGTCACGGTACAGTGAACAAGTGGTACTCACTGACCGCGAGGGACGGCGATTATAATCGATTTACTCCTGCAGGGTTACCCGAACAACCCGTCACGTACGCCCGTACTCGATGTTGCCTACAACAACCATCACGGACGCCGTACGTGACTACCTTTCACCCGTTAGCCAAATATTGAACCGGTCCCATCGTCCCGAGCAAGAGGTCTCTGCACGCGCATCTCCGTGCCGCCAGCCGATTTACACCTCAAGCTCTCAACCTACCCTCTGAACGACGGGCAATGCCTCAATAACCAGCTACCCGAGTTACATCAGTTTCCCGGTTCCCATATAGCCGGTAGGTCTTCGGTACTGTTCTAGCTTGTTCAACAGGCCCGCACACGGTCCGTTCCTCAATCGACACAAGCGGAGCTACAGCACACAGGCCCCAAAGTCCTGCTGCCCTTACTCTCCGCTCGGTCTCATTTTCTTGCCATGTGTATCATGTGCTATCTCTACCCGAGCAATGTGCCTCTAGCCTATTCTCGCGAGTAGTTCCAACTACTCGACTTGTACCGAATCCTACTCTACCTTAGCATTGCAGTAGCTAACGGGGTTTGCAATCCTAAACCCAACCCGTGGTTTTCTTGGCTATGCAGTTGGATTTCCAAACAAGACTCTAATGCACAGGACAAAGGAAACAAGTATGTGCTCAAAACAATAAAATTTTGTAAAAAGGTTAATGCAAACCGGAGCTTGCCTTGCTGCTCTTGGTCGTAGGCTAGCTGCTCCTCCGGAGTTACGATGTCTAGGACTTCGGGTTCCTCCTCGACCTTAGCGACTACATGATAAGAGCAATATATGTATCAATTTAAATGCATTTGTATTAACTTTGAAGTTGTGAAGTCTATAACCCTTGCTAGACAGACCTAATGACTGTGAAACTTTTACTGTGGCTTGGTTACAACCTAAACAGAGACTTGGTCAAGTTTTAGTTGCAGCAAAGCTCATTTGAGCCCTCCACAATTAATTATGTCCTTGACCTTAATTGGAACTCTTAGGGTGTTCTAGGAATTTTAATGAAACAAACTATGACTTTCTGAAAACTAGATTTTCAGAGGGTTCTAATGGAGTTGGTCTCACTTAATTTGGAAGCTCCTAACTAAACATATGAGCTAAACAATTTCAGAGAAAATTCTGAAAATGTTTCTGAACATTTTCTATTTTCTCTGGAACAGCTTCACTAATCACACCATTAGGTGGACCAAATGAGCTCAAATGGATCTGAATTTTTTATGGTAGTTCAGGGATATTTTGGTGAATATCCCAGAAAAATTTCAGGATTTTCTGCCACAGGATTCTCCAGTTAAAATTCCTAACAGTTTAAATTTGAGGAATTAATTCTGGAAAATTAAGGGTTTTCATGAAGTGAAACTTGATTTGCTAGAAAGTACTCGGAGAGCTGAATCCAGCAAATTTTTGTTCACTCAATTTGGAGCTTTCTAGCCAAAGTTATAAGGATTTGAAGTTTGAACTGAAACTGAAATTCGGGAAAAAGTTTAAACTCTGGCTTGTGGGCCCCGCACACAGTGCGTTGTCTCCCTCCTCGCGCCAACTGCGCGGCGGCGGCGATCTCCGGCGACCCTCGCCGGAACTGAGTTCCCGGCCACCCCCCGGCCCGAAACTCGCCGCCTGCCCCTTTACTGACCCCCTGGACTCGATGGTGGGGTCGCCGGCCGCCGGCGATGACCGGAAACCCGTGCGCACCGGTGACAGCACCTGCTAGGGTTCCGGTGAGGTCGGTTCCGCTCTCCCGTGCACCAAATCGACCGGGAATCGGTCGGAGAGCATCAGTAGAGCGTGGGAAACACGAACCCGGGCCGGGTGTAAGCTAGGAATACCGGCAACTATGCTCTTGACGGTGAGCCGAGGTGCTCAGCCATGGCGGCGGGGAAAACAGCCATACCATGGCCGATTCTCAATGGTTTTCTCTAATTCCAGTTCTAGCGTGGGCGCTATCGTGCGTAGAAGCTACAAGGTAACGAGCTCGTCCAACCCTCGTGCATAGAGCACGATTTTCACCCGAAGGTGAGCTCGGTCCTTATGAACTGATCAAGAGTAAATTTGGAAATTCTCGGCCGAGGGTTGATCAATCGGCAAACAGCTTTCGGCTACTCCATCTACATACAATCACGCACCTTTCTTGTGTAGAGAAGAGGACGTGACAACGGCTGTGCTGTGCTGTCCACGAGAGCCCGATTGGCGGCGATGCTCGGCTCGCCGGAGAAACGGCTCGGTACAGCTCGAGGACGCTTGCTCACTGGCCAACACGGTGCCTAGGAGGTTGCTTACGATCCCCCGGTGCCGTTTTGCTGTGGAGGAGGCTGTGCTCGCGAGTGATCGGTCTTGATCAAGCGTGAGCTTGAGCGGCGGCGGTTGCAGTGGAAGAACAGGCCGAGTATGTCGGCAGCTCGGGGAATGGGCGATCGGAGCACGCCGGGGAGGGGATAAGTAGCCCGGCAACTGGTCTCCGGCTTGGGGCGCGCAGCAGGAGCTGGCGCCGGCTGCCCCCTCGGTGGCGCACGCACACTGCACCCGGGAACCGATGGAGCTGCGTTTCAGTGGGTTTGTGTTGAAGTAGAGGCTGACATGTGGGTCCCACTTCCAGTTTTAACCTCTGAAATTTACTCCTAATCACTGTTGTAAACAGTGAAGCCCATACTACCCTTGGCAATTCAAATTATTCACCCATGAGCCATTTGAATTGATCAAAGTTCAAATGAGGTTTGGTTTGAATGAATTTCAGCACAAGTTCAGTTTGAAATTCAAATAAAGTTTGAATTTCTCCCACTTAGCTCATGTCAAGATCAATTCCAAATGGAGTGAAAATTGGTGTGTGAGCTCACAAAAATGTGCTGAGCAAGAATATGCCTCCCACCTTTAAATTCATGGGATAAAACAGTTTGAATTTGAATATGGTTTCAAACTGCCCTCTTCCTAACTATACCCAAAATGACCTCAAAAAGGGTTTTGAATTTGGGTGAAACTTGGCATGGACATCCTTAGTAAAGTGTAGGAGTTTTCATATGTCCAGCCCATCTATATCACATGTGGAAAATACCACTTTTGCCATGTGTGAGTTTGTTCTCTAATGAGCATGTTGATAATTGTTACTTGCTCTTCATTTGTGTTCATCATCCTTCCTCAAATGAGGTGTGTGGTGTGGTGATGAACACTGCAGATGTGTGTAAAAAACTGAGGCCCTTACACATATGTTCCATAAACTGAATTCAGATTATATATTACCACGAATAACAGAGTTTATTACAATGTCTCATGAGTCTTGGACTCATGCTCACAGCGGAAGTCTTAATCTAACAGCGGAAGTCTTTATTCTAGCAGCGGAAGTCTTCTAACTAATGTGGAAGCAATTCTAAGCAGCAGTGGCTCCATCTCTACTCCATCCCCACAGGCAAGGTTGAGGACAGATTACACGCCTAATGCTCCAATTGGTCTTCATAGTAATCTTCTCCTGTTGCTGATGATGAAATAATGCAAGTTTGAGTACAATGATGTACTCAGCAAGTGCGGGAAAAATATGATATGAAGCTCATAACAAGGTAGGTATAAAAGGCTCATTGCAGAAAGCAAAGTTATTTATCAAAAACACGATAAAACAGCAACTTATCTTTAAGCGAATGTAATCCCAGCATGTATTAAAATACCAATCATACCTTCACTATGTTCATTACCTTCCATGTCCCAACCAGACATCAATCAACCTCATTATTGCTCACGAATACCTCCTCGTATTCGCTACCATCTCACGAATACCATATCGTATTCGCTACCATTTCATCTCCTAAACAGTTCCGTCCTACACCATCCAACCTCGTTGCCATGACTCAACAGTCATGCAACCCATCTTATCACCCGGACTCAACAGTCCCAAAAACAAAACCAAAACCAAACCATAACCAAAATCCAATAACCATCCCAACTAATCATGGAAGTTGGCCATGCGCTCGTGACCGTAAGCTCAGCTATCATGATAGTTTTAGACTCTGCAGAGTTTGCACCTCTTTACCCACAAGTTAGTGATTTCATCAACCATCGGCGACTGCAGAACCTCCTGTTAGACACTGTGATTATGTGTGTGTCACAGGGGCATATTAGTCATTAGTGAGGGATTAGGGTTAGGGGTGATTTAGTCATTTCCCCTCACCTAATCCCTCTATATAATGGACCCTGTACCCTCATGATGTATTCATCCTATTCAGTCCAGATTTATCCCTCTAATATGGTATCAGCTAGGTAATCAAGGATTAGGGCTTAACCCTAATCCTCTTCCCCTGATGGCTGTGCCGCCGCCGCCACAGCCCCTCCACAGCGCCGCCGCTGCAGTGGCCCTGCGCCGCCGCTGCAGCGGCCCTGCCCAGCCGCCGCCGGCCCAGCCGCCGCCGCTGATGGCTGTGCCGCCGCCGCCGCCACAGCCCCTCCACAGCGGCCCTGCCCAGCCGCCGCCGGCCCAGCCACCGCCACTGCAGCGGCCCTGCGCCGCCGCTGCCGCCGCCGCCTTCGCCGGCGCGCCGCCCGCAGGAGCAGCAGCCGCCGCCGAGGCGCCACGCCTCCGCGCAGCCGTGCCGCCCGCGGTGGCTGCTGCTGCCGCCGCCCCATTCGCCTCCACTGCTCCCAACCACGCCGCGGTGCCCAGGGCCGGGCCCGCCGCTGGCGCCGCCGCCGCCAGCACCCCAGTCGCGTCTCCAGCCCGTGCAGCTGCGCCCAGGGCCGCAGCGCCCTGGGCTGCCGCCAGATCTGCGCGCCGGGCCGCTGGCGCCGCCGCCGCCAGCGCCCCAGTCACGCTGCCCGCCGCCGCCTCGGGGAGGGCTGGCGCGGCCGCCACTGCCCCCTGGCCAGATGCCGCCGCGTCACCACCCTGGGCCACCGCACAGCCACATCTGGCCCCCATCGCCCATCCAGCCCCCAGCGCTGCAGCACCCCACGACAGCGCCGCTGCTTGGCCCGCAGCAGCTGTAGACGCCCCTTGGGCCGTCAGCCCTGCAGCCCCCCACAACGGCGCCGCCTGGCCCGCAGCCACCAGTGCACCATGGGACGCCGCTCTGGGAGGTGCTCCTCGGCCGACATCGACTGGTGTACCTGGATCGGCTGTTGCCTACTCGCTTGGCACGACCGTCGAGGGTCCACGCGTGTTGTCTTCCTTCTCGGCGCCACCACCGCCGGGGCATGTCGCGACCCGTTCAACACCGTCGGTCTACCTGCGGGGTCTCACGCCGTCTGGCCCTGACTGGGTGGTAGACTCCGGTGCCTCCTACCACACCACCCCTGACGTCGGTATCCTCTCCTCTACCCGCCCTTCCCGTCCCTCTGATCCTTCATCTATCGTTGTTGGGAATGGGTCGACTCTCCCAGTCACCTCTGTAGGTGACTCGGGTTCGCCGGATTCGTTTCAGCTACGTGATGTTCTTGTTGCCCCTGACATCATTCAACATCTTCTTTCCGTTCGTCGTTTTACTACTGACAACCATGTTTCCCTTGAGTTTGATCCTTATGGTGTAACTGTGAAGGATCTTACTACTCGACGCTTTCTTTTTCGCTGTGATAGTACAGGTCCCCTGTACATGATGCGTCTTCCTGCTTCCGCTCCGCCTCTTGCCCTGACTACGACTGCATCTTCGACCATTTGGCATCGTCGGCTTGGCCACCCCGGTGTTGATGCTATGTCGAAGTTGTCTGGTAGTTCAGCGATTTCGTGTACTCGGGGTACTCATGAGTCTCTTTGCCATGCTTGTCAGTTGGGTCGCCATGTTCGACTTCCTTTTCCGCACTCTGTCACTCGTGTCGAGCACACATTCGATTTGATTCATTGTGATCTTTGGACTTCACCTGTTCTTAGTGTCTCTGGATGCAAGTATTACTTGGTGGTCGTGGATGATTTTTCACACTATTCGTGGACTTTTTCCTTGCGACAGAAGTCTGATACTTTCGGTACTCTTTCTCACTTCTTCGCTTGGATGTCCACCCAGTTTGGACGCACGATTCGTGCGGTCCAGTGCGACAATGGGCGCGAGTTTGACAACTCTGCGTTCCGTGACTTTCTGATGTCTCGCGGTGTTCAGTTACGCATGTCATGTCCGTACACTTCCCCCCAGAACGGCAAGGCTGAGCGCATGATTCGGACCACCAACGATGTCATGCGCTCCCTGATGTTTCAGGCTTCTACCCCTGCTCGCTACTGGGCGGAGGCGCTTCACACTGCCACCTACCTCATTAATCGCCTTCCTACTAAGGCGATTAGTGCTCCCACCCCTCACTTCGCTTTGTTCGGCAACCACCCTCTTTACGACCATCTTCGGGTCTTCGGGTGCGCTTGCTACCCGAACCTCTCTGCCACAGCTCCCCATAAGCTTGCGCCTCGTTCGACTCAGTGTATTTTCCTTGGGTACTCCCCTGACCATAAAGGGTACAGGTGCCTTGACCCCACCACACGTCGTATCTTGATCTCCCGACACGTCGTCTTCGACGAGTCTTCCTTTCCCTTTTCCACCCCGTCCTCTGACTCCGTCACTGAGTTGGATTCCCTCTTCTCTACTGACCCCGAGGCCGCTCCTGTACAGCAACCTTGTCGGTTACCTCTTGCAGGTTACCCACCCGCTACGCCACGCATGACTTCGGCGTCTTCCACGCCACCTGTTGTGCCTTACGTGGCCCCGGCGTCCCTGACGCCACTTGCTGCACCACGCACGGCACCGGCGTCCCTGACGCCACCAGGTGCGCCACGCGCGGCACCGACGTCCCTGACGCCACCGGCTGCGCCACGCGCGGCCTCGGTGCCCCCGACGTCACCCACTGCAGCACGCGCGACACCGGTGTCCCCGACGACGCCTGCTGCGCCAAGCGTGGCCTCTGCGTCCCCGACGTCGACTACTGCGCCACGCACGGCCTCAGCTTCCCCGACATCACCTGCAGCAAGCCCGACGTCACCAGACGCACCAGGAGCAGCACCGACGACGACTTCTCGCTTCGCTGACCCCGTAGTTGCCTACCAGCGACGAGCACGGGGGGGCGGCCCTACTCCAGCTGCACCACGTGTGGCTCCGAGACGAGAGAAGGTCGTTGTACCCGAGCGCCCGGTGTACGACCCTCCTCTTCTCCACAGGGATCCTGGTCACGTCCACCCGATGGTGACTCGACGTGCATACGGGTGTCTTCGTCCAGTTGAGCGCTTCACCGGAGCTGCCTTCTCGTCGACTACTTCTCCACCGACCGACTCTTCTTCGATATCACCCATACCTACTTCCGTGCGTAGCGCCCTCGCCGACCCTCACTGGCGCTGCGCTATGGAGGAAGAGTATGAGGCTCTGCTTGCCAACCGGACCTGGGACCTGGTTCCCCGTCCTGGTCGTGGCAATGTTGTCACGGGCAAGTGGGTGTTCACGCACAAGAAGAAGGCGGACGGTACCTTGGAGAGGTACAAGGCTCGGTGGGTACTCCGGGGTTTCACTCAGCGCCCTGGAGTCGACTACGACGAGACCTTCAGCCCGGTGGTAAAGCCGGCGACGGTTCGTACCGTTCTATCGCTGGCTCTCTCACGTTCTTGGCCTGTCCACCAGTTGGACGTCAAGAATGCCTTCCTCCACGGTACACTGACCGAGACGGTGTACTGCAGTCAGCCGACAGGGTTTGTTGATTCAGCTCACCCAGACATGGTCTGTAAGCTGAACAAATCCCTATACGGATTGAAGCAGGCACCGCGAGCCTGGTATAGCCGGTTCGCCTCCTTCTTGGTCTCACAGGGGTTCGTCGAAGCTAAGTCGGACACTTCGCTGTTTGTCTATCGACGTGGCAGTGACACTGCCTATCTCCTACTGTACGTCGATGACATTGTACTAACAGCGTCTAGTCCGGCTCTGCTTTGGCGCACCATTTCTGCTTTACAGCAGGAGTTCGCTATGAAGGACCTGGGCCGTCTTCACCACTTCCTGGGCATTGCGGTCGAGGACCGACCAGGCGGCTTATTCCTTCACCAGCGACAGTACTGCCTGGATATCCTCCAACGAGCGGGCATGACCGAGTGCAAGCCTTGCTCCACTCCAGTGGATACTCAGGCGAAGCTCTCCGCTACCGACGGGACACCCGTCTCTGACCCCACTACTTACAGGAGTCTTGCAGGTGCTCTTCAGTACCTCACCTTCACCAGGCCGGATATCTCGTATGCAGTTCAGCAGGTGTGCCTCCATATGCATGACCCGAGGGAGCCGCACCTCACCGCTGTGAAGCGGATTCTTTGGTACCTACAAGGTACTCTCGACTACAGCCTCCTCCTTCGACGTGACACGGCCTCCGAGCTGGTCGTGTACACCGATGCTGACTGGGCTGGCTGCCCGGACACACGACGTTCTACTTCTGGGTATGCCGTCTTCCTGGGCGGTAACCTCGTCTCCTGCTCCTCGAAGCGACAGCCCGTGGTGTCGCGTTCGAGTGCTGAGGCGGAGTATCGTGCTGTGGCTAACGGCGTAGCTGAGGCCTCCTGGCTCCAGCAGTTGCTACAGGAGCTCCACACTTCCGTCGCCAGGAGCACCCTCATCTACTGCGACAACGTCAGCGCCGTGTACCTCTCCACCAACCCGGTCCAGCATCAGCGCACAAAACATGTGGAGATCGACCTCCACTTTGTTCGTGAGCGGGTCGCACGCGGCGAGATTCGGGTACACCATTTCCCGACGACGACGCAGTTCGCTGACATCTTCACAAAGGGCCTCCCGTTGTCGCTGTTCTCTGAGTTTCGGTCCAGTCTCAACATCTGCAGTGGCTAGATGTTGTGACTGCGGGGGGGTGTTAGACACTGTGATTATGTGTGTGTCACAGGGGCATATTAGTCATTAGTGAGGGATTAGGGTTAGGGGTGATTTAGTCATTTCCCCTCACCTAATCCCTCTATATAATTGACCCTGTACCCTCATGATGTATTCATCCTATTCAGTCCTCTAATACCTCCATTATACCAGTAGACAACCGTCGGTGTATGGCCAAGAAATCAAAAAATAGCCTTTACAAAGGGGTTAATAGATGTATGGACTCACTAAGGTTTCACCGGCAGGCTAGAATCTCCAATTCTCTCACCCACGGGCCCCCTCTTGTGCCATGCAGTTCCGTGGGCAGTCCTCACTCGACTCCCATTCCCCGCGCCTTCCACGGTCCATAACAATCTAGCAACTTACCTAATCAGTCAGCTAAGCCGCACCCATACTTGGCCTTGTGGTGGCACTGTTATCCTGGCATGTGCTCGCATGAACCGGTCCTTAGCTCTACGGCAACTAAACCACCATCTCATGCTACCTCATTCACAAACCCAGTCTTGCCTAGATCTCCCTCCGAGCCATGTTTATTAACAACATCAGTTTCTCATTATCATTACAAGTGCAGTTAGCTAGACACATCTATCTCGCTTCCCAATCGCATGGACTCAGCGAAGCTTAAGGCAAAAACCATACCCGACTCATAAACTTCCCTGGTGACAAGGGTGGTTTAACCAAAACTATTAAACTCCTATAAAAGGGTTTCCCATCATGTTTGACTCAGCACACACACCTTTTCGCAAAACAAAACAGTTTTCGCAAAAACATAGGATCAATATGGTCAAGGGGCACTTGCCTTCTTCTTGCGGTTCTGGTTGCTCTTGGATCTCGAAACCTTGTTGTTGCAGCTCGTCGTAGACAGCTCCCTGAGCTTGTCCTTCTATACATGATCACGCACATACAAGATTCACAGCAATCAATATCATGGATAAACTTTAACTAGATGCGATGATGCATATGCATGCTATCCTATAATCAGTTTTATTAGATCGGTTTATACGTGTTCTTGCATGGCTTGCAGGGTTTTTAAATGAACAGAGGTGTTCGGATCAAACGTGGACGTGGCGATAATCTTTTCTTTAGATTAACCCGATCAACAAGTGATCTGTCCACGAGAAAGCTTCTGTTCCAAAGGAACCGAAGAACAGATGCAAAGAAAACACGATGATGTCGTAAGGTGATATTGGAGACCTACCTTACGTTCTTCTTGGTCTCGGGTTCCTTTTCTGATCAGACAGATCGTTGGGGCTCTCTTCCGGCGATCTTCCTCGACCGAACTCCGGCAATGGGCTTACTCGGCGAGTTGGGGCTAGGGATCTAAGTCATCGGCTCAGGAGGTGGAAAAGAAGTTCGTGGTTTCGGCCAAGGGTTCTGGGTTCTATTTATAATCAGGAGAAGAAGAGTCCTAATCTGATTGTATTTTGAATAAGAGTCCTATTCAGATTATCGTTGAATCTTAACAACTTATCTTTAGTTGATTTGGTGCGGTAACATTGTGGAATTCAGGTCGGTTTCCTCTCCGTACCGATATTTCTACGCGTACAGAATCCAAAACCCGCTCCATAACTCGTTACCTCCACGGTGATGAGCTCCGGTAGCTCCACGTGTCCACCGGGGCCTAGTATCCCCCTTTCCGCGGAGACGAGCTCCGGTTGTGCCGCGTGTCAATCGAGCGAGACCTCCCTCTCCTTCGGAGGTGAGCTCCGCATGAGCCACGTATCCTGGCAGTCGGGACCTCCTCTCTATTCGGAGGTGGCTCCACGCACGCCATGTGTCGGTGCCGGGCCTTCCCTCTCTCCGGAGGCGAGCTCCGTGAATGCCACGCGTCAAGTAGCGTCGGACTCCCTCTTTCCTCAGAGACGAGCTCCGAGGTCGACACGTGTCCAACAGTGTCGCACCTCCCGGAGATAAGCTCCGGTGTCGACATGTGTCCAATAGAACCGGACCTCTCGAAGGTGAGCTCCGAGATCGACATGTATCCCGCGTGACTGGTCCTCTGATTTCCGTGGTGACTAGCTCTGAAGGTGACATGTGTCCTGCGGCTGGCCTTGGTTTTCCGCAGAGGGTAGCTCCGGGGGCAACACGTGTCTCACAGGGTCGGACCTCTCCCCCTTTTGCGGGGATGAGCTCCAAAGGTGCCACGTGGCCAGCGGGCCGCGAGAGTTGTCTTCGGCACTCTTGGTGAACTGGATTCTTGTTCTTTTTGGCTATCTTTTTAATTGTTTCTCTGTTCCCACTTCCTTTAAAATGTTTTTTATTCATGAAACATGAGTACATGCAGAAACCAAAAATGAGGGTGTCACAGTGTCTAAGTCATCGTGTAGATCATGCTTTGCTTAATGTTAATAGGCTTCGGTACAAGTCGAGTAGTTGGAATCTACTCGTGAGTATAGGATTTGCAACATACGGGATTGGTTCGAGATGTGAGATCACTTTAGTAACAAAATGAGACTAGGTAGGGTCTAGGACGCAGCAAGAGGAAGTCTTGTATGCATAGCTCTGCCCGTGTCGATTGAGGACCGATCCGTGTGCGGCCCCACTGAACAAGTTTGAATGTACCGAAGGCGTATCGGATATATGGGGTCCCATAAACTGATGTAACCTATACCTCCGGGCGTCGAGGCATAACACACCGATTTGTAGGTGTAGGTTCAGGGCAGCAAGGTGGAAATCCGCTAACAGGCATAGAGAGATGCTCCGTGTAGGGAACCTCCTGTCCGTTTGGGTGCGACCAGTTCGACGTTTGGGCTGTTTGGTGAAAGGTTATTCCGTACGACATCGAGTGAGCATGCTGTGCAGCTCCACGGATGGGCGTATGTGACGTGCTATTCGGGTATCCCTGCAGGTGTATAATGAGTCGATTCGCCGTCCCTCACGGTTATGAGTACAGCTTGTTCACTGAGTCGTGACGTAGATTAACATATGGAATGTTGGTATTCAATGCTGCTGATATGAATAACTTGTTATGGGGGCACGATCCCGATCATGGGGCCGTGCTGCGAATCGCATTGGGTGGCGCCGTACGATGCGGCACCCAACAGCACACATAATAAAGCATCATATTATATAAATCAGGCGGAAGCTTACAAAGTGTAAATTTTACAAATACTTCTCAAAATATTCTACAGCGGAAGGCTAATACAACTTACGTCTCATACCTATGCTAAGCAACAGAGAAGGTGTCAAGCCACGGACCCTTCTCGCTAGCAACACTATCACAGTAGCAGCGGTAGGGGTTGCCATGAGTTCACCACTCGGAGAGCTCCGAGTCTCATCGGACACCCGTACATATCAGCGTATAGTTATTACCTGCAAAACAACTTATGCAGTATCCGTGAGCATGAAGCTCAGCAAGACTGAACCGTCACCCTAGTCATGAAACTCTACATGCTGAAAATAGAGGGCTGAATACAGGAGTTTGCACAAAAGATGAACTTGAGCTAAAGGAGAGTCCTTACTTCCAGTTTTAAGCAACTTTTATAGCCCTTGCGCAATTTACATCGAGACTCCACATGAAACACTTCACCTCGAGGTCACTTGCCTGAGGTTAAAGTAACTTTAGTGAGCAACCCTAGACTCATACGGACCTTGCGCCATTAACGTCGAGACTCCACAATCAAACAAGAAACGCTTTGCCTCGACGCTACTAGCCCAAGGTGAAAAATAAATTTAGTGAAAGTGTTGATCATTCCTCATCTCCATTATGAGGATTACTCGTGAAGCATTATTAAGGTTTTCCCAGTTTATTACTATGTCACGACACAGAGAACAAGTATGCTCAGTCCATTCCGCGAGTGACGGTGATTGCAATCAAAACACCCGGCTGACACGACACGTACGCCCGTACTCGATGTTGCACACAGCAACCGCCACTGACGTCATACGTGGCAACCTTTCACACGACACCCAAATGTCAAACCGGTCCCACGGACTGGGATTAAGTCTCTCTACAGCAAACCCTCGTAGAGCTGACTTCTCTATCCTTTCAGCATCGGCATCAGACGGTGAGGTATGCCTTGACACACAGGTTAACATGTTACATCGGTTTCCTGGGTCCCATACAGCCAATATGCATCCGGTACACAACTCGAACTTGTCCAACGGGCCACATAGGAGAACGGGCATTAATCGACTCAGACATAGACTAGGTTCACAGGACCACATCCTTGATCCTTCCATCCACTGCCCGGTCTCCCTTCCCAACTATGAGGATCAATTCCCAACTCTTCCGATTGATCCCCCTTAATCCTGGTTCACGAGTAGGAAACTGCCCACTCGAGTTTTGCTTCTTTTAATCCACTTTTGTTGACTTGAGATCAGCAGTTATAATCAATTGATAATATTATACTCCAGGGTTTTCTGGGTCATGCATTTGGAGTGTCATACCACCTAGACTTAATGCAAGAAACTAAATGCTAGACAATATAAAGTGAATACAAATGAAAACTTGTAAGTTTTTATGCAAACCGGGGCTTGAATTTGTTTTGCAGGGGACTTATATATATATGAAGTTCAGTTAGTGAAGATCACTTGGCTGGATCAAGTGCTCTCCTCCTTCCTTGATCTCCACTGCGATGACTTCAAGTTCTTCACGTAGATGCTACACGTGATGAATATGCATATATGTTTAATTGTAAAGATTTTGCTACACGTTCTAATGACAAGTTTTTTTTTTCAAACTGGAACTCTGTTTATTAATTTAAAATGGCACTGGTGCTAGTGGTTTGGGTTTGGGTCTAAGCAACTTGATTAAGTGCTAAGTGTTTTCCCCCTCTTCTATATTGATCACCTTAAAAGGTTTAACAGAACAGGGGTGATCCAGAGCTTCAATGGATCTGAGAATTTTCATGTGAGTTCCTTGTCACAAGAAGGTCCTCTGGACCAAAAATTAGCACTCTTCCTCGAGTGGTTTGTTCAGAACAAATCTCTAAGCAATTAAGCAAAAAAGAATTAATTCTGAAGTAACTCCCATGTTCATGCCAAACTTAGTGAACTACCATTTCAATTATAGTTCATAGGACTTGCATGAAGTTTCCTAAGATTTTTGGAGCTAAGAATTACCCAGAAATGAATTTCCAAGTTTTGGAAATTCTCTGAAAATGTTTCTGTATTCAATTGAACACAGCAACTTCAAATTTGAATTACCCTAATAAAATCGACTCCAAATGAGCTGAAACTGTTACAGGAGTCCACTAATATCATAAACAATGTTGTGGCAAAATTTGAGGATTTTTGGATGAACCAAACTCCCTCAAAAATTCTTTTTCTGAAAAGTTTTAAAGAATTTTCCAGAATTAAATAATGAGTTTCATACAACTTGGGTTGTATATTTGGACAGAGCTATTCAATATGAATCCAACCTAATTTGAATTACTAAATTTGGGACTTCCTAGAAAAAGTTATGAGGTTCTAAAATTTGGGGAAATTCCGGAATTCGAATTAGCCGGGAAAAGTTCAAATCTCTGACAGCGGTCCCAGCCAACACGTGTCAGCTCCTCGGCTAAATCACACGGGGCCACAGGGCTATTCCCCGCACTGTCACAGACGATCCCGTGCCACAGAAGATCCCACCCGTATTCTCTGAGCAACTAACACGCGGGCCCGACCACCTCGTCTTCTACCTCTCGCTCCCGCGCCCGCGCGCCGCCGGGCTCGCTGGAGCCGCGCTGATCCTCGCCGTCCGGCTAGCTCCCGCGATCTCCCTCGCCATTAGGGCCTAGTTCCACATGCTGAACACGATGAGACCCTTTTCACCGACCGGCGGTGGCTCTAACCTAGCCAGCGACGGTGCGGTGGCTCGGTACCCTTTCGGCGACGTCGCCGGCCAATGTAGCCCGCCAAAACACCGGTGAAACAGCGCTATAACACCGGTGGATCTCAGGGGAGGTCGACATGGCTATACAAAGGCTCGGGGAAAGCTCTAACCATGGTTGCACCGTGAACCCGATTCTCCCCGCCTCGATCACCGTTAGAGAACCTAGAAATACTCGGCATACATGCGGTTTCACCCTAGGGATGTGAAGGGCTAATGATCGCCGACTACTGGCGGTCTTGTATGCAAGTTTTCACGACCTAGGAACGAGCAGAGGAATCAAATTTGGGATTGCCATGCCGGAAGGTCAGTTTGTGCCCGCCGGAGGAGTTTTCTCAAATTCGCGCTCGGTGGATCATGTCACGGCTTGAGCATTGCAGATGAGCAGAACCGGGTCCTAGCGCGTCCGAGGCCACTCTTGCTCAGCCATGAAAGACTCCCTACCGAGCTGTCCACGTGTGACCTCCGTCCGGTTGTGGTTTGGCCGCCGCGGACGATTGGTCTAGAGCTCGGGAATGATGGTACTCGGCTTGCTTGTGCGTCGAGAAGATGGACACTGAACTCGTGGTGCCGTTTAGCAGCTCAGTGTGCAGGCATGCACACGTTTTCCCAGTTTCTTCCGAGAGCACGGCAGTGAGTCTCCACTCGGTGTGTTTTTCGCGAGGAGGGGGGGGGGGGGTAAAGAGCATTTGGCTCGGCTGTGTGAAGAGCCGATCACGTTGAGGTGGGGGTGAACCGCTCCCAGCTGCCAGCGCGAGGAAAACCGCCCCCGGAAGCACTGCGGTGGGTGTCTCGATGGCGCCCGTGGAGTCCTCGGCTCTGCTCGAGTTGGACAAACTTAACCCCGAAGGCTGCAAATCTTTTTTTGCAATTTTAACCTCCCAATGACATGTGGGTCCCACCAGGCAGTCTCTCCTTATTCCTCAAAAGATCTCCAAAATTTGGCAAGTGAGCAATTCAAATGTTTGGAGTTGAATAATGAACTGCATTTGGATAGTTGGACAAATTCCATCCAAATTCAAATGTAAATTTGAATTCTTTGCACATTTAAATCCTTTTTGGAAAAATGGGTAGCAAACCTTTTCATAAATTAATGAGACTTTGCCTACCCACTAATTTGGACCTAAGGAATCCAAATATGCAATTTGTTTCTGGTGTTAGCTGCTGCAAACAAGAGTTTGAACACAACAGTTTGAATTCCCATTGTGTCCTTCCCTCATTTGAAATTTGGTTTAATCCTTCAGATTAAAATCTGATTTTTGAACCCTTCCTTTGCACTTGAGTACTTCAATTCTGTGGTTTTAATCAACCTAGGGTCCAAACATGCAAGTAACCCTAAGTTGGTTTTAGAAAACTCTCTCATGTGTTATCACATGTGTAAAAAGTTTAAACCAGCCCCCTTTTTCATACACATGACACCAACATTTTTGCAAACTCATGTTTCTTTGTATTCATACTTTTTGGGACCTTTACATCCCTCCCCCCTTAAAATGGAATCTCGTCCCGAGATTACAAAAGAAAGATGAGGCAGAAGGTAATTACAAAATCTATGACAAAAGCTCCGAATAGTTCTTGTGGATGTAATCTTCACTCTCCCAAGTCGCTTCTTCTGGTGTATCATTACTCCACAGGACTTTGTAAAATTTCAAAGTCCGATTTCGAGTGATCCTGGTCTTCTTGTCGATAATCTTGATGGGCTGCTCGGCGTAGGTGAGATCCGGTTGTAATATCTCCATGTATCTCGAAAGAATCTCTGTCGGCTTCTTCAAACACTTTCTCAAGTGTGAGACATGGAAGATGTCATGGACTCCCGATAAAGATGGTGGCAGCTTCAGACGGTAGGCTACGGTCCACACCGTTCCGTAATAATGAACGGACCGACAAAGTGAGGAGCTAGCTTTCCCTTGACCCCGAATCGATGAATTCCCTTCATCGGGGATACTCGGAGATAGACATGATATCCGACTTCAAAATACAAGGGTCGGCGTCGCTGGTCCGCATAGCTCTTCTGGCGAAATTGAGCGACTTTAAGGTTTGCTTGAATAAGCTGGACCCGCTCTTCGGCATCTTTTACAAGATCAATGCCGAAAATCACCCTCTCGCTGGATTCACACCAATTGAGTGGCGTGCGGCACTTCGTGCCATATAGTGCTTCGTACGGTGCCATTTTAATATTTGATTGGTAACCATTGTTTTAGGAGAACTCCACTAATGGCAAATGTTCATCCCAATTCTTCCCATGATCTCTGGCACATGCTCTTAGCAAATCTTCTAAAATTTGATTCATCCTCTCCGTTTGACCGTCGGTCTGAGGATGGTATGCTGAGATTCTTATTAACTTTGTTCCCAGAGATTCATGGAGTTGCTCCAAGAAACGAGCAACAAATATGGAACCTTGATCAGATATGATGGTTTTGGGAACTCCGTGTGAGCACACAATTCTTGAGACATACAACTCTGCATATTGCTTAGTTGAAAATCTTGTACTCACTGGGATGAAGTGGGCTGATTTTGTTAAGCGATCAACAATCACCCAAATGGAGTCATGCTTTCTGAATGTGAGAGGCAGTCCGACAATAAAGTCCATGCTGATGTCCTCCCACTTCCATGCCGGAATGCTTAATGGTTGCAGCATTCCCGCTTTCTTTATATGGTCAGTCTTGACTCGCCGACATGTATCACACTCGGATACATACCTGGCAATTTCTTGCTTCATCCGAGTCCACCAAAATTTTGTCTTCAGGTCTTGATACATCTTATTGCTTCCTGGATGGGCAAGTGCGAGTTCTGTATCAACCAAGTGCCATTTCTTGGGCACGTTATTTCTGCGGAGGGCATTGCGGTTGATCTGAGCAAGATTATCCAAGTAGCAGAATTGGAGTTCGCCAAAATCAGTCCACGAAGTCCGTAGTTTTCTTGGTTTAGCGGGTTACTAGCGGAGATTCATTCCGAATTTCTCCAAGGTCTCTAAACCGATGACAGAACTTTTGAAGAAAGGCAACAAATACGTGTGGAGTGAAGCATGTGAGGAGGCATTCAAAGCATTGGTAAAGCACCTCAAAACAGGCCCAGTGTTGGCGCAGCCCGATACAACAAAGGCTTTTGATGTTTATTGCGATGCATCCGGCATCGGCCTTGGCTGCGTGCTTATGCAAGAAGGGCGAGTGGTCACGTATGGATCCAGACAGCTTAGGAATCATGAGCAGAATTATCTGACACATGATCTCGAGCTAGCTGCTGTGGTTCATGCTCTAAAGATGTGGAGGCACTATTTACTTGGAAACTTAGTTCACCTCTACACCGACCACAAGAGTTTAAAGTACATCTTCACACAAAAGGAATTAAATATGAGGCATCAAAGATGGTTAGAGTTAATCAAGGATTATGAACTGGAGATTCATTACCATCCTGGAAAAGCGAATGTAGTTGCCGACGCACTTAGTCAGAAATCACATGTGCATAATCTAACCATGGCTGCAATGGAAAAAGAAGAACCGAGCCTGCGCTTAGTTCCCTATGGGTCATTGTTTAACCTTGCCCTCATTCCTACAATTTGTGATGAAATTGTAGAGGCACAGAAGAAAGATAAGGGCATGGCCCATATCCGGAAGAGAATAGACAAAGGAGAAGCTAAGTGCTTCCAGAAAGATGAGAATGGTACGCTATGGTTCAAGAACCGTATAGTCGTACCGAGGGACATGAAGCTTCGTAAGAAGATATTAGACGAAGCTCATTTATAAAAAAATTCCATTCATCTGGGCAGCAACAAGATGTACCATGATTTGAGAAACAAGTTTTGGTGGACACGGATGAAGCAGGAAATAGCTAAATACGTATCCGAGTGTGATACGTGTCGAAAGGTGAAAGCAGATCACATGAAGAAACCTGGTTTGCTGCAGCCCCTCCATATTCCGGCATGGAAGTGGGAATATGTGAGTATGGATTTTATTGTCGGACTGCCGCTCACATCTCGGAAGCATGATTCAGTTTGGGTAATCGTTGATCGATTAACCAAGTCAGCACACTTCATACCGATGAATGTGGGATTCAACACAAAGAAATATGCGGAGTTATACATTGAACGGATCTTATGCCAGCATGGAGTTCCAAGAACCATAGTTTCAGATCGGGGTGCACTGTTTCGTTTCTCGTTTCTGGGAACAGTTGAACGCATCTTTGGGAGCCAAATTGCTTAGAAGCTCCGCATATCACCCTCAAACTGATGGAAAAACCAAGAGGGTGAATCAAGTCTTATAAGATATGTTGAGAGTGTGTGCCATCCACCACGGTCATAATTGGGATGTTTATCTACCATTGGCAGAATTCTCGTACAACAACAGTTATCAAATGAGTATCAACATGGCACCGTATGAGGCTCTCTACGGCCGGAGATGTCGCACACCATTGAATTGGTGCGAATCCGGTGAGAGGGTAACATTAGGATTGACCTTGTCAATGATGCCGAAGAACGAGTTCAGGTCATACAAGCAAATTTAAAGGCTGCTCAATCTCGACAGAAGAGTTATGCAGACCAGTGACGTCGACCGTTGAACTTCAATGTCAGAGAGTATGTATATCTCCACATATCTCCAATGAAGGGAGTTCATTGCTTTGGTGTGAAAGGAAAGCTCGCTCCCCGGTTTGTCGGTCCGTTTGCTATCATAGAGAAATGTTGACCCGTAGCCTACCAGCTTGAGCTACCAACGAATCTCGCTGGGGTGTATGATATATTTCACATCTCTCAGCTTTGAAAATGTCTCAAGAATACCACTGCTGTCTGCACTGAAGATCTCGAGACATTGCAACCGGATCTCTCTTATACAGAGCATCCAATCCGGATTATCGATGAAAAGTCTCGGTCGACCAGTAATTGGACGCTCCAATTTTATAAGGTGTTATGGAGCAATCATACCGTGGAAGAGGCGACATGGGAGAGTGAAGAATAACTCCGTTCGAACTATCCGGACTTGCTGTCCGCTTATATCCGGTATTTCCTTCTCTACCGCTTAGTCTCTTCTTTATGAATCTCGGGACGAGATTCTTCTTAAGGGGGGAGGGATGTGAAATTCCAAAATTCTAGCAAGTGGAGCTGAAATTCACACCGAGAAAATGAGAGGGAATTTAAACTTTTGAATTTAAAGGTGTGAGCTCCAAGTCTAAACTTGAACTTGCAAAAATTCCCGAACACAGAGATCTAAAGCTATCATTTGGTTCTCCACACATCCACGGGTAGAACGGCAAATTATCGGAGCATTTGAAAAGGGTTTCCTAGTCGTTGGAATTAAAACAGGAGAAAAGTTGATTTTGAATTTAAATCTCAGTTTCAAATTCAGACTTCATCGAAATTAAAATTTGAGGGCACCATTGTGTTTCTCATATTCCTTTGGTCTACCCTCCAGTTTTGGGAATTTTCGGACAAAATCCGGGTTGGAATTCTAAAGCACGGAGAGAGGGAGAGTTTTGTCTGTGGACCCCACCGGTCAGTCTCACTGATTGCAAACCGACTTTACGTGGACTTCAGCGCGTGCCACCTCCCGTCACCCGAGTGCCAGCTCCTGCTCGCAGATGAGAACACCGAGTAAAGAGTGAGCAACACGTTGCCTTTCCCGTGAACCGTCTCTCCTCGCTCCCCACCGTCTCCTCGGACAGCTCGAAGCAAAAACACAGCCGCCCGACCCTCTCTGTTTCTTCGGCGCTGGGATGCTAGAGGCTTCTTCGTGGCAGAAGGTCTACATGAAAAAGGACCGCCCTCAAGTGTGCAAACCGACGGTGCAACCCTCTTCTCCTTTCGTGCATCGCCGAGGATGAATTTTGCCGTTTATTGTTTCGGTATACCTAGGACCGAGCCTCCCCAGTCTTCAAAATTCATCGTAGTCAATCCACCGTCATGTGTGCCGAGCAACAAAAATGATCTAGACACACCCATTCTCCTCTAGGATCAAGAAGCATCGAAAATCATCAAGTGTAGGTGCTGTTCTTCGAGAATTTTGAGCCGGCACCAATTTTTGCACTAGGTCGCCGATGAGCTCCTATTTGCAGCCATTTTTGAGCTGATTTGAGCTCATGCAGGTGATAAGGGATACCTCAGTGCTCTAGGAACAAGAACCGATCATTTGGTGGAGAATTCACCGTGCATGATCTCGCTGGAGCCTTAGTTCTCGCTGTTGCCGGTGCACGGTAGTTTCTGGTGAGATTCGGCCGCCGGCGACCCCACAAGTGTGTCCAGCATGGTGGAAAATGGGGGGGGGGGGGTGGTGCGGCGAGTATAGGGCCGGGAAGGCCGGTCCGGCGACCCTCGCCGGAGGGAGCCGCCACTGGCCCTGGCTGGCGTGAGGTTGGAGAGAATACTGGCAAGTGGGACCCGCTGTCTAAATTTTTCCAGATTTTCCCTAATTCGGTTAAACTTTGAAGAGCCATAACTATTGACAGTAACCTCCAAAAATTGTGAAATAAATTCCATTGGATTCCTCTCAGTGAGTACTATCTTGGGGTGCATCCCAATTTTTATGAAAATCCCAAGATTTGGCTCATTAATTCAATTAAGAAAATATTGTATGCATTTTTACAGGACTTCTGTTAATTGGAAAATCCCCAAATTTGGGCAGGACATTCTTCCAAAAATCCTTGAACTCCAGTAAAATTTTCAGAGGCATCGGTCTTCATTTGCTCGGACTAATGTTGATTCAATCTTTTATGTCTCTGAAAATTTGGAAAAATAACAGAAAGATTTTTCAGCTTTTAGCTCCAACTTGTAAATTCCATATCTCTGTGTAGGAAGCTCCAAAAATGGTGAAACCAACTCCTATGGACTCATGGGACCCTCAAGTTTCTGCAAAACCAAATTTTTCGCATGACAAGACACTATAATTGCCATAGGAATTCAGAGAAGCCAAATAGTTAAGAAAATTACCTAGGCCACATCTTACATCAACCTTGTCTGAAATTTTGCAAGCTATACCTCTGTATGATCTATGGACCACTGTAAACATTTCAGAGCAAGTTGAGATAATCTTCTCAAGTTTCTGCTGTTTCTTTCCAATACCTTTCTTATGTCCATTATAAATAGCTCTTTGAATTTTCTCCAACAAACATCTACTGCCCAGCTAAAGTTCTCTGTTTTTGTGCATAACAGATCTCTTCACTCACTTATAAGTTGGTCTAAATCCTGCTTAAGACCTAAAACACTTTTGTTTTATAATGTCTTTACTTGCAACATAAAACTGTGCATATTCATGTCGGTAGGAAATACGACGAAGGAGGGCGACGAGCAACATGACGCAGAGCAGCAAGTTGAAGATTAAATCATCAACAAGATACTGACTATAAAGTAGAACTAAACCTGCAGCAACATAAGGCAAGCCCCGGTTTGCATTTAACAGCTTTTTAGTTACATTTTACTTTGTATCACTTTTATGGGTCTAGTATGTATTGTGCATTAGGTCAAGGTGATTGATACTCCAAATGCATGACCAACAAACCCTTGTAGTAAAAGGGTAGAATAGGTTACCTTCGTGTAGTTTCGGCTAGGCTTAAGTTGTATAGGATCCGGTACAAGTCGAGTAGTTGGAAGCTACTCGTGAGTTTAGGATGTTGGCTCAGCGGGATATGATTCTAGAGAATGGAATAACTGGAACAGAGAATGAGACCGGAAAGAGAGTAGGAGCAGCAGGACGTTGGGCCTGTGTTGCCAAAGCTCTGTTTGTGTCGGTTAAGGACCGATGCGTATGCCACCCTGCTGAGCAAGTTTGAACAGTACCGGATGCATACTGGAATTATGGGGTCCAGGAAACTGATGTAACTTGGGTACTCTCGTGTCGAAACTTATACGGCCGTCCTTTGGGGGTTGGTGTCAGAGGTGTCAACCCGCTAGCGGAGCAACTTCGACGTGTTCCGGGTAGTGGCCCTTCTGATGGGTTAGCAGAACTGGTTCAACATTGGAGTGACGGGTGGAAGGTTGCTGCATACAATGTTAGAAAGAGCACCTGTGTGAGTCTTTCGAGGCGGGTGTATGTGTCATGTGTTCCGGGTGTGTCCTGCTTCGAGTCACCGTCCCTCGCGGTTACATGAGTACCACTTGTTCACTGCGTTGTGATGTGGTAATTATTTCCAGATGAGGTGAAATGAATCATTGCTGATGTGAAGTTCTTATATTCATTATATTGCCAACCATGTATGCTATAATTTTAGAGCTCATTAAGTTTATCTTCCACTTTGGGCATCACCACATCAAAGGAAAGCGTTTCTTGCTTGATTGTGGACTTTCGTTGTGAGCGCTGCCTAATGCATAATAAACTGCTGCTATAAACCTGAAAGTAAGGATCAACATTTAGGCGTGTCGTTATTGCAACTTATTGGTCCTATATTATTAATCTCTGCATGTAGAGTTTCGTGGTTAGGAGTGTCGGTTAAGTCTTGCTGAGCCGTCATGCTCACGGTTGCATTATTAGTGTTTTGCAGGTTATAAAATTTGCTATAAAGGTGGTTGTTCGGTGAGCCATCAGAGACTCACCGGAAACCTGCCGCTGCACTCATCTTTGCGGAAGCTAGTAAGAAGCGTCCGCGGGTTGGACGTCTTTTCTTTTGCATAGTTAGGACCGGGAGTATGAGTTATGTATATTCCGCTGTGTGTACCTTCGTGGTACATTATTTTGTAAATGACCCTATCTAGAGAAATAAAAGACTTCGTACTTTATGGTTCTTTTCGTGTATGCTGTTGGGTGCCGCATCGCACGGCACCACCCAATGCGTATCCTGGAGTGTGGATCCCGGAAGGGGTTCCTCACAGAAGTGATATATTGAATGCATAAACTAATTGACTCCAACTCGCTGTTTTTCAACAGCCGCTGGATATCGAAATGTAAAACTAAATGTTTTGGTTGAAAAACTTCAACATGGTGTTCTCTGTCCAGCTTCTGGTCCAGCAGACCAGTTGGAAGAATTTAACTGTTTTGGCCACCATGGAGGCAAAATCTGGACTATAGTTCAACAACAAAATTGTAGTAGACCCAAAAAGGAATTCAGATTGTATTTATTTGCCTCCATAGACTTCTTTTTATGAGTTATGATTTTTACAAGTTGACAGAATTTTCTCCGGAATTTTGACAGCACCTCCGTTGCAAGCAGCTATTTTGTTCACAAAATTCCATCTATTTCTGCCCTCAATCTAGGAAAACACTGAACTACAAAGTTGTAGCACATTTCCTACACTTCCAATGGTATCTTACTTGACTCTTAGAAATTTTTCTACAGAAAGTTGTGGTCGAAATACATAAAATTCCAGAGAGCATTTTTGGTCTGTCCTGTTTCTGGACAGTGCATACTCTGAGATTTTCATCCATTTGGAGGGAGATTTTTTCTGGAGTTCTACAGGAAAGTTGTAGAAGACTTAAATAACTTTCCAGAATGATATCCCACCCCTACATTAGTTCAACCAATCCTATGTTATTCCCTGTTTAGCTTCAGAAAAATTTCTGCCGAAAACAGGGGAGGTTGTTCATAAGTCTTTGAAAATGAATCTCTACTCCAAATTATCTCTTAGTTCAATAAGGGAGTCAATAACCCCTAAATGGAATCCTAAACTTCATTTTGACTCTTTTCTTTGAAAATATACTTTTATGCAACTAATAACTTATTTTGATTCTACGTTTCCTCACCAAAGAAAAATCCTAAGCCGGTATTCCGGCATATACGTGTCAAATGGTGGAACTAAGGACAACACTCACAAACGGTTTCTCAACGTCATGCACTAACGTGGTTAATGTACCTGCAGAAGAACACACAATAATGGTGTACACAAAGTTTTTTGACATTTCAGGCAGTTCCATATCATAATAAAAACATACGGTCTGTATCATTGCCATATGGATCGTCCTTGAGTCAAACCACGTCTCAAGGTACATGGTCGTGTTTTCACACCAAACGACGGGGAACCCGAGTAGAGCGCGAACGGGTCGTCACGGTTGGGAAATTTATCAACCCAACGGATACCACCTACTGCCTCATGACCGTTGAGGCACGCTGATAGCGAGCGCTGCATATGGCCCTTTGAACATTGAACGTTCAAGAGTTGCATACTATCGTGTTTCTTACCACACAATCGGGTATTCTCACTTTTGCCTAAAGCATGCTAGATATCAGCGTTTTCATATGCTCTCAGAACCATGGGAAGGTTCAGAGACTCATATTAACTACCGTGCCAAGCCACGGTAAACCATTCCATACTATTGCTCATATGGCGAGCTCACCGCAATTGATACGCCTGCGGTGGCGTACCTTACCTCTTACCTGACGTCGGAGCGTCGTTACAAATTAATAACAAGTAGGTTAGCATTTCCACCTTAGTAGCTATTACTATAATAGACCTTATGTGGGCATAGTGACTAATCCTCACTCGACTACTTCTAAGTTTTCAAAACAGACTCTTTTCGAGCGTGCTATTCCCAATGCGTCTCTGATACCATGACTGTGGGGACCACCCCGTGGTTCACCCACTCCGGGATCGTAGAGGGTGGTGCCGTGTGATGCGGCACCCAACAGCACACAAGAAAAGAATATGAACAACATACAAACTTTTATTTTACATAAAACAGCGGAAGTCTTTTTACAAAACTTAATTATACAGCGGAAGTATTCGTTATAACTTTTATCTCATCCTAACTAAGCAAAACTGCAGCCGTCCATCCCGGGGACGCTACACACTAGGAACATATAACCGGAGATCACGGCGGCGTGCAGGGGTCCAGCTCGGCCGTGTACCCCGACGGGGCCATCGCCTCGTCCTCGGACCCTTCCTCATAACTCTCACCTGCACACAGCTCAAATATTGCAACCGTGAGCACGATGGCTCAGAAAGGCTTAACCGACAACAATAGTCATGGAACTCTACATGCAGGGATATATAATATAGGACAACTACTTTGCATTAAAGACACACCTACATGTAAATCCTCACTTTCAGTTTTATAGCAACAGTTTAATGAGCCTTAGGCAGCCCTCACATCGGATGTCCACAATCAAACAAGAAGCGCTTTCCTCCGATGTGGTGATGCCCAAAGTGGAAAATAAACTTAATTAGCTCAGCATCTATAGCAGACATGGTTTCAAAACATCTGGCTTCTTTCACTTCTTACTACGTCACAGAACAGTGAACAAGCGGTACTCAAATAACCGTGAGGGTCGGTGATTGCAATCAGGAGACAACCGGACAACACGTCACATACACCCATTTTCAGAAGTGTGGTGCTTCACACTTTCCTACTCTGTTGTATGCAACAATCTTTCAAAGGAAACACAAATGCCGAACCGGTCCATCCGTAATGGGCAGGAGGTCCCCGCGTGTAGCGTGATTGTGCCCACCGGCAGAATTACACCTTGCTACCCTCAACCCACTCCTATGAAACGGTTGGGTAAGCCTCGGCACCCAGGTTAACCAATTACATCGGTTTCCTGCTTATGTCAGTTTGCCATCCGGTACAGTTTGATAATTGTTCAGCAGGCCCACACACGACTCGGTCCTCAATCGACACCAACAGGGCTACGCACGTGAGACCTCCGCTCACTGCTTCCTATCCCCAATCTGGGTCTCAGTTTCACAATTCTTAAGCCATTGTCTACTCTTCCCATACCGTGTGATAAAACCTTACCTCGCGAGTAGATTCCAACTACTCGACTTCTACCGAGATCCTAAGCACATTAGCATGGCATTCTCTACTTATCGAGTCTGTAAACTGCCCAACCCTTCATAGGATTTAAAGTCATGCAAGTGGGGTTTCAAACACCTTAACTCTAATGCAACCATTTCAACCTAGACATAAGTGATACAAATGAAAAACTTTGTAGAAGGTACTTAAATGCAAACCGGGGCTTGCCTGGTTGCGAGTTAAATGGAAAGTCAGTGTCTCGTGGGAGGACGTCCAATGGCTCCGGCGTATCCTAAACTTCGGTCACTATATGAAATGTAGCCAAATATATGCATAAGTGCTAACGAATTATAAGAAGTAATCTTCTATCCATAGCTACTGCTATTTATGTTCTTTAATTGGATTTGGGATTTTTCTAGTGGATACTAGACTATCTAAGGATGATCTGAGCAAAATTCGTAGAATTTTCATTACACCTTGTGGTCTCAAAAATTCCCACAAGTACAAGGTTTCTCTGAATTTTGAGCCCAAATCTGGAGTTTTAAAATGTCTAACAGTGGAAGATATAATTAGGGTAAGTCTCCATGGTTCTAACAGAATTTGTTTCACCATTTTTGGAGCTACCAACATAGAGATATGAATTTTTGAAGTTGTACAGGAGTTCTGAAAAGTTTCTGTTTAGAATTTGAATTTTCAAATAAAGGCTGAACTTTGGAAGGCAATTTAGCCTAGAAAATGAACTCTAATGACTCTCAAATTTTTACTGGAGCTCCGTAACTAGGAAAAGGATTTGCTGCCCAAATTTGGGAATGTTTTATAATGAATTGCTCCTGGAATAAATCTCTAAATGATTTATAAAAACAATTCTACAGAACTTCCTGGGCATTTTCATGGCAAGCAATTTGTTCCTCTTTGAAATACTCCTTATGATGATTCTACTCTCACCATTTTTGGAGTTTTCTACATAAAGTTATGGGCTTGCAAAGATTATCCAATTTCTGGAATTATTTGCTTAACCGAAACTTCAAATAATTCCACCGGCGGCTGACAGTGGGGTCCACAGGTCGGTTGTCTTCAACCTCCCGACAGACCCCGCGCACGCACGAAGGAACCAAAGATGGCGCGCCTCGTTCTCGCTCGTTTCTCAACCATTCTCGATGCGGTTTCGTGCTACACCACACTAGGACCACAGCCTAGCAGCCGGGCAAGGACTTGAGGCATGAAAACGCCGGTAAAACCATCGGCAGAGGAGGCGTCGGCGGAGCTTGTGAGCGGCTCAGCTAGGCGCTAACCAGGCGGGAAGTCGATCGGCGATGACACGGCGACGAGTGGCGCGTGTGGTGCTTTTCTCTCGGTGAACGCTTGAGAGCTGAGGGGAAAGCTTCGGTGGAGGCAGAGAGACAAAGTTTGTTTGTGCTGCTGCTTTAACGAGGGCTCACCCGTAGTGCCTGCCATGGGGAGAAAGTTACAAGCAGCTCGGTGGAACTTCGGGCAGGGGTTTCAGCCGGGAGCTGGCACGCTGGTGATCAACCGAGGGAAATAGAGATTGCTTCTGTGGGTGGCTGACCAGTGGGTCCCTCCCACCTAATTTTCCATTGATATTTTTCCATTTGTCTCCAAATTAACTCCTTTGCTTGCTCCCAAAGTCATGGTTTGAAATGTTGAATTCAAATGATTTGAATTCTAGTCTGGAATTTGAACTGGTTTTGGTTATTTGAATTTGATTTGGAATTTGAATTCTCCTTTTGCATTGTTCCAAAAACATAGCAAACCAACTCCAATATTTCTGAATTTTGGCATGGCTGCTAACTCAAATCTGGAGAACACATTTGTGGAACCAATATTGCAAATTGAGGAAATTAGGATTTGAAACTGAAATTTAAATTCAGATTCAAAGGCTTCCTCTTTTAATCCCAAACAAATATTAGAACCCCTCCAAATGAGCTGAAATTTGGAAGTTTGAATATTTGTCATATGAAGATCCAAGTTATGAATTCAGATCTCCATGTTTGGAAGTTTTTGGAAGTTTGAATCCTCACTTTGAACTTACACCGTTATAATTCAAAGTTTTTAATTCCCCTCATTTTTCCTAAGTATAAAGGTGCTGAAATCTTTGTTAGCACTTTTGCAGATTTTACAACAACAACCTTTTAGTGCATCATTATTGAGTTTTCTTCTGCAGGTACTAACCACGTACGTATCCCATGTATTACCCGTTTGCGAGAGACTGTCTGTAATGCCACAGTTGAGACGTATATGCTGGTATAATCCGGTTAGGATTTTTCATTTTGTGAGGAACGTAGTACCGACATGTACTAATCATGATTGCATTAAAAACAATGTTAAAAAGGAACTAATATAACCAAGTTGAAAAATTCAAAAGTTGATTAGTTCAGCTCAAAGGACATGAAAAACAGAGTGCTCTGTTTTTAGCAGCAAGTTTGCTGAATTCTAACAGAGCCTAACAAACAGGTTACTTAGCCAATGGAGGTGTGGGATATAGTTCTGAAAAGGGGTTGAAGTGCTCTAAAATTTTGTTGTATACTTCCAGAACAGAATCAGACATCAAACTGGTTGAAATTCCAGATGATTGTAAACTGTCCAGAACCAGGACAGATTTAAAACACTCTCTGGACTTTTCTGTTTTTCAAGCATAACTTCCTGTAGATAAATCTAAAAGTATTATATGATACATTTTTGGAAAGGTTAGGAGATTTGTTACACCTTTGTAATTGAAATTTTTTGTAGTAGAAGCACTGAATTCAGTGGACTTTTGAGTTGAAAACAGCAACTTCCAAAGGAGGTGATGTTGAAATTCTTCCAGAAATTCTGTTGACTTTGAATGATCATAACTTTGTAACCAGAGCTGATATGGGGGCAAATAAATACTCTTTGGAAAGATACTTAAGTTAAATTTAACTTTTGTATTCCTTGAGTTATGAAAATGCCTAGTACCAGGTCAAAATCTGGGATAAGTAGAAACTGATCATTCTGGTCAGAGGAATGAACAGTTGAACTCATTTGAGAGATTGTTGTACCTAGGGGGGTTATTTCTTCCATTGGGATAGAACATACACATGAGTTGTTATATTCAACTAGTGAAAGATTTGAGTATATTACCTACTCAAGTTCTTTTGCTAGAGACCATGTTTGTGTCGTATTGAAGATAAGGGGTGGTATACGTGATGACAAAGCGATAGTAACGTCTCGTGGTGACCAAATCTAGTTGAAATGAACTTCCAAAGAGGAAGTCCGTCAATTTGGATTTCACTAATTGGTATTTGGTCTGGTAATCGTGTAGCTTGTGCAAAGTAATTACATTATCTATGTACGAGACGTCTCGCATTTTACTGTCATTATGTTTTACTCCTATTTTATGGACTGCATGGAGTATGCTGTGGGACTGATTTTATTGTCGTATGGTTGCAGATGGTTCGTACCCGGACCACACACGAGGTCGGGTGCTCCAGTCAGCAGGGTGGTGATGACTCCCAGCCACCCGCCTATGACAACACCCCGCGGCAACAACCACCACCTTCACCTCCGCTTACACTAGCGGAGGTGATTTCAGCGCTGGTGGGCTCTCGTGAGGAGCAGACCGACCCACTCCGCACGATTGTGCAGAATATGTCCCAGGCGGGGACGTGTCAAGAGAGGGGGCCTTGGGAGCCCCACATCGCGACGTACTTGGATTTCATGAGTACGCATCCTCCGGTGTTCACGAAGTGGTGGAACAACTGGAGGCCAACAACTGGCTGCGGACGATCGAGTCCAAGTTCGGGCTGCTCCAATGCACGGAGGGGCAGAAGACTCTCTTCATGGCGCAGCAGCTTCACGGTGCCTCCAGTGCATGGTGGGTGAATTATGTCGCCTCACTACCTGCTAGCCAAGCCGTCGAGTTGCAGGAGTTCCGGGAGGCGTTCCGCGCCTATCACATACCTCCCAGAATGATGAAGAGGAAGTTCCAAGAGTTCTTGGAGCTGAAGCAAGGCGGGAGGAGTGCCCATGACTACTCCCGTGTGTTCAACCATCTGGCACAGTACACGTCGGATTACATCTCCACCGAGGAGAGAAAGCGCGAGCAGTTCTATCGGGATATAAATCCCGAGAGGAAGACGCATCTCGCGCAATGCAATCGCGGCACCTTCAACGACCTCATCAATGCCGCGATTATGCAAGAGGATGCTTAGCAGGAATTTGCGGCTGAGCAGAGGAAGCGCAGCGCTCCACCAAGCAGCGGGGGTGGAGCTCCTAAAAAATATGGCATGGTGTATCGGACACCATCCGATCAGCAGTGGCATCCACCGGCACGACCTCAACAGTTTGGGGGTCGTTCTTTTCAGCCACCCGCATTCTGACCGCCGATGCCACCACCGTAACCACGACAGCAGCAACAGCAGAAGATGGTACTCCGAGCGTTTCCACCACCACAACGTGCCCCGGGATTCCGTCCGCCAGTCAGCGGAAGACCGCCTCGCTACACAAGTTATACGTGTGGCCAGGCGGGTAACTTCTCGGAAGACTGTCCACAGGGGAAGCAAAGCAGCGGGCAAGCCCAATATCAGGGCGGTGCTCGAGGCCGACCACCGATGAAGAAGGGAGGGCAGCGGCCCAGAGGCATTCGTTACCTCGACAATGAGGACGCCCCGGATGGAGAGAACGTGCGGGCGGGTATACGTTCACTCTCATGGATCGTGCAGTCATCATTTTATTTGATTCTGGTGCAACCCCCAACTTCATCAGTGCATCATATGTGGTTAAGCATCAACTAGAAGCCTTTCCAACAGAGTGCTCATATATGACCTGCTCACCGGGAGGGAAGATTTCAGCAAACGTGATGATTCCAAAAGCACCACTGTGCTTAGGTGGGAGAATATATCCCACTACTATGATTATTCTTGAGGGGCAGAAGATTGATGCAATCTTAGGAATGTCATGGCTAAGTTACCATGGCGCTGTCCTGGAAACTTTATCAGCGACGATTCATCTCAACTCTCCACTCCACAGTCCGCATTCCCTCATATTAGAAAACCCGGTCCCGGAAGTTTCAGCCGCCTGTCATACTGATGCTCCCAAGGTTGTAACACCCTCAATTTCCGTACCATGCATTGCATGCATTTTTCATTTAGAGGAGCATTTAAAAAGAAGATGGAATGAAGAAAGAAATATAGAAGATACTAAAATGATCAAAGGAAATAGAAATTGAAAATGATGAAGATAAAATAGCCAAATTGAGTCACCCCAATTTTTCCCCAATTCTTCCAAAATTTTTCCCAATTTTTCCTGATTTTCCTCAAAATTCCCCTAAGGGTAATTTTCCCCACATTTGAGGGGAATTTTCCCCCAAATTGGCCGCACCAAATTAGGGGGGAGAAACCCTAATAAGGCCCACCTCCCCTTGGGCGCAGCCCTTGAGGGGGGAACCCTAGTCCCCCACCTCTAGGACTCTTTGGTTAAGTCCCCCACTTCTAGGACTCTTTTGTTAAGTCCCCCACCTCTAGGACTCTTTGTCCCCCACCCCTAGGACACTTTGGTTGAGTCCACTACCTCCAGGACTCTTTGTTTCCACCCCTAGGACTCTTTGGTTGAGTCCCCAACCTCTAGGACTCTTTGTTTCCACCCCTAGGACTTTTCCCCCATTATAAATATAACCCCCACCGGCCTAGCCGCACCCCTCCCCCTTTCGGCCGCTGCCCACCCCTGCCCCAAGTCGCCGAGTTCCCCTCCCCCCTTGCTGCCAAGTCGCCGAGACCCCCCCCCTTGCCGGAGTTTGGCCACCATCGAGCCAAGTCACGCCTCGCCGTCGCCAGAGAAGAAGCCCGACGTTCTTCCCTAGCCATAATTCTCCACGGAAAATACCCCGCTGCTGCCAGTGCTAGGAGGGAGGCCCTGCCGCAAGGAAGAAGTGAGGTAGGTCTTCATTACCCCTCTTACGACGTTGCCGCTGTTTCTACGCACCCGTTTTCTTCACCCCCTTCGAGCAGAAACTTCTGCGTATGGACAGACCATGTTTTGGTCAATTTTTGAAGGTGGAATTGATCTACAAACTGGGTCAAGATCATCACCACGTCCACACATATTCCCAGCAACCTTGATCACCATAAAACCCCATGGAAGCATACTAAAACATGCAAGACCATGTGCAAACTGGTTTTATAAAACTGCACCATAGGAATTGCATTCATTCACCTCATTGCATCTTGATTAAAATTTGTGCATGATAATTGATTGCTGTAAATCTTGTATGCGCGTAGTCATGAGTAGAAGGACGAGCTCAAAAGGCCGTCTACGAGAAGCTAAAGCAACAAGACTTCGAGACGCTTGAGCAACACGAGCCACGGGAGCAAAGCGAGTGCCCCTTGACCATATTGATCCTATGTTTTTGAAACTGTTTTTCTTGTGAAAACCCGTATGCTTGAGTCAACTTCATGGGACACCCTTCTCTTATAGGAGTTTACTAGTTTTGTTAACCATCCTTGTCTCCGGGAAAGTTGATGAGTCGGGTTTGGTCGTTTTTCCTTTTTTTGTTCGCTTAACTTACGGGATACGGGAAGCTGAAATAAAACTTGTTAGCTACTGGACTCATGATATTAAAGATGATGAGAACTTGATGATGCTGATGAGCATGGAATCAGGGAGATCTAGGCAAGCTTGGTTCGTGGAAGTTGCTGAATGAGATGGTGGTTTGCTTGCCGTAGATCTATGGACCGGTTCATGCGAGCACATGCCATGAAAACAATGCCACCACAAGGCCAAATATGGGTGTGGCTTAGCTTACTAATTAGGTGTGTTGCTAGCTTGTTATGGACCGTTGGATTTTGCAGGGAATCGGAGTCGAGAGGGACTGCCCTGGGAACTGCATGGCACAAGATGGGGCCCGTGGGTAGGAGAATGGAGATTCGAGCCTGCCGGTGAAACCTCAGTGGGTCCGTACACCATAGTAGCCCCTTCGTAAAGTCTATTTTGTGATCTCTTGGCCATATGCCGACGGTTGTGTACTGATATAATGGAGGTTCTTTCTAGTCGTCGACGGGTGACGAAATCACAAACTTGTGGGTAAAGTGGTGCCACCTCTGCAGAGTGTAAAACTATCATGATAGCCGTGCTTCCGGTTACAAGCACCTGGCCAACTTCCATGATTAGAGGAAAAACATGGGATGGTTATTCGGTATGGTTGTGGTATGGTCATTGGGAATGGTTTTGGGACTGTTTTGGGTCATGAAAATGAGTTTGGTTTCGGTTATATGAAAATGAGATGGTTATGAATATTTATGAGTATGAGATGAACTTGAGAAAGATTATTGGCTGGTTGAAGCATGATAAATGGTGAATTATGATGAAAGAATGTTGCTGAATTACTTGGTTATGTTGGGATTAAACTCTCCTAGAAATAGTTGCTGTTTTTACCATGTTTGTGAAACAAAATTTGTTTGCTAAAATTAACCTTTTTATTCCCTACCTTGTTGGAAGCTACATGTCATACTTTTGTCGCACTTGCTGAGTACGACATGTACTCACCCTTGCATTCCCACATATACATCAGCCATAGGAGAAGAGTAGTTCGAGGAACAAGTAGGGTACTAGGCGTGCGCACTACCGTCACATGCCTGTGGAATTGAAGTTGGAGCCTGCTGTCTTAGTCATTTTCCGCTGTCATTTAGAGTCTTCCGCTGCAAGAATAAGTTAGATATTCATGAGTGATACATTGAGTCATTGCAATAAAGTACTTAAACACTATTCGTACATGGTTATATTATGAATTTGAGTTTGTGGAATACATGTGTATGTGGTGATGAACATCCTGGGCACACATATGCATTCACTTGGTTCCATTTTCAGAACCGGGTGTCACAAATTGATACCAGAGCCATGTTGACCGTAGGACACAAGTCTAACTAGAATGGACACTGAAAAACACATAGGAACACCCCTCTAAACTGCTATTTTCGAAAATTTCTAGCTGCTGCACTTTACTTGTCAATTCAGCCACTGCAAAGTGCTATTTTCAGCCCCTCTTTTTCTCTCCTTTTAGGCAGCAACACTTTTGTTTTCTTGCTTCATAGAATCTGAAATTTCGGAGTTATTTCCTTCTTCTCTAAAGTTTCTCATGTCTTATTTATAGATGCCGGTGACTAGGAGCACAGCACGCATAAGGACTCGTCCACCACCACTTGGTAATGCACTTAACCCCATTGAGGTGTCCGATGGACCATATTGGGAGGAGGTGAAGATGGAACCTCATGATGAAGGTGAACTCAGTAGCTCCATGCATGAGGAATAGGATCCTGAAGAGGTGGAACCAATTTAAGAAGACATGGAAGATGATCCACAAGAACAGCATTGGTACGCACCTCAGAAGGAGTTTCACGTGGGCTTACACCCCGTGGAGCCTTATGAAGCTATATCGGAAGGAGATGAATCCGAAGAGGAGCCACCACCTGCTGAGGCCGAAAATGAAGGTGATGAACGGGACAACCGTTCAGTTCAAGAATTCCGGTCTGACGGGATGGAAGGAGGACACATATCCAAAGAGCTTAGAGAGTTCCTGGATTGCTGCAGCTTATACCCGGAGTATCTCCTCAAGAAAGTCTCTCGTCTCGGACATGAAGTGTGGAAGCCTGAGGTAACCATCCTATCAAACGGTAGGGTTGTCACACGGCACTTCACACCCACATGGTGAGCTACAAGGGCATAACCTATTTATGATGCTGCATGGGATGCACTAACCGGACTGTGCTACACTTTCCGTGAGCAGCTTGAGAACACTGCCTTTGAGCTGCACCCGTATCGGAAGAGTGGTACAAGGGAGATCATTGGACCCCATGAAGGAGCTCTTTCCAACCCACAAGTTGCTGACAAGTCTCAGAGGTTACTCTGGAGTTAGGAAACTGCTATGCAAGCGCACAAGAAGATATCCGCTACCTCCACAAGAAGCTGTACTTGCAGGAAAAACAAGAGGAGACTCGTGCCAACGCGGGAGAAAATGGAGCACCAGCGTCATATATCCCTACATGGACAGTCAACTCACCATGGCATGCGCCCATGTATGGACCACCCCCATCACACGGCGAGAACAGCACCGGTTCTCATGATTAAGTTTAGGATTCCCACTGAATAAGCTGTGATAGGAACGTTTAGATCGTAGTAAGTCAAATAGGAGTGGTGTGCAGAAAGTTTTATGATGATTGCTTGTATTTGTGTGCTGGTGTGAGTTGTGGGACGCTTCGGTGAATGTCCACACCCACACATAGTGGAGAGATGTGAGATGCTTCAGCACGTGTTCACATCCTCATAATATGCTGAAATTAATAAAAGAAGTTGCTTAGTTCATACACCTTGATGCATATAGTTGGGAAATCACTTTTTTCAATTCTGAATTCTATTCCGAGGGTAAGCATTAAAATAAGGGGGGTAGACTTTCTTGCCAACCTTATCGTCTTGGATTCCCAAGGGGTTGACATAATATTTGGAATGGATTGGTTAAGCAAGCACAATGGAGTGATTCAATGTGCTCAGAGGATCGTGCAGTTGACGAGTGAGCACGGTACCCGTATTGAGTTCGAGGTAGCTCAACCTGCAACTGAGAAGGCAGTGCTGAACCACATTGAAGAAGCGACATTGGAAAGCATTCCGGTAGTTCGAGAATATTCAGATGTGTTACCGGAAGAATTTCCATGTATGCCACCTGACCGGTACATTGAATTTGTCATTGATTTAGTACCCGGAACTGCACATATAACGAAGAGGCCGTATAGGATGCCTGCTAATGAATTAGTGGAGCTCAAGAAACAAATTCAGGAGCAGCTAGATAAGGGTTTTATACGCCAAAGCTCGTCACCATGGGGAGCCCCCATGCTCTTCGTGAACAAGAAGGATGGGACCCAAAGAATGTGTGTGGATTATAGGTCTCTCAATGAGGTGACGATCAAGAATAAATACCCGCTGCCAAGTATAGAGGATCTTTCAACCAAATGAAAGGTGCCTGAATTTTTTCCAAGATTGATCTTCGGTCAGGATATTTCCAGCTGAAGATTAAGCCCTCCGACATACCCAAGACTGCATTTCAGGGATGAGCTCCAAAGGCGCCACGTGGCCAGCGGGCTGCAGGAAGTGTCGACGGTGCTCTCGGTGTTTTGGAATTTGCTCTTTCTAGCTATCTTTCACTGTTCTACTTCTTTTAAAATGTTTTCTCTATATGAAATATGAATGCATGCATGAATTACGAAGTTGAGGGTGTTACATATGCCACCTGACCGGGACATTGAATTTGCCATTGATTTAGTACCTTGAACTGCACCTATAGAGAAGAGGCCGTATAGGATGCCCGCTAATGAACTAGTGTAGCTCAAGAAGCAAATTCAGGAGCAGCTAGAAAAGGGTTTTATACGCCAAAGCTCGTCACCATGGGGAGCCCCCGTGCTCTTCGTGGACAAGAAAGATGGGACCCAAAGGATGTGTGTGGACTGTAGGTCTCTCAACGAGGTGACGATCAAGAATAAATACCCGCTGCCCCGGATAGAGGACCTGTTCTATCAAATGAAAGGTGCCCGAATTTTATCCAAGATTAATCTTCGGTCAGGATACTTCCAGCTGAAGATTAAGCCCTCCAACATCCCAAAACTGCATTTCGGACACGGTATGGTTTGTATGAATATACCGTTATGTCTTTTGGGTTAATGAATGCACCCACACACTTTATGTACCTCATGAATAAGGTCTTCATGGAGTACTTGGACGAGTTCGTTGTGGTTTTCATTGATGATCTTGATGTATTCAAATAGTGAGGAAGAACATGAAGAACACTTGAGGTTGATGTTGCAGAAACTTCGAGAGCATCAATTGTATGCTAAGTTCAGCAACTGTCAATTTTGGCTAAAGGAGATATCATTCCTAGGCCACATCATATCGGAAGGAGGAGTATCGGTTGATCCCGGAATAGTGAGGGATGTTTTGAAGTGGAACCAACCGCAGAATGTGAGGGACATTCAGAGTTTCCTTGGGATGGCTAGATACAACCGCCGGTTCATCAAGGATTTCTCCAAAATAGCGAAGCCTATGACTGAATTGCTGATGAAAGGGAAAGCATTTCAGTGGACACAAGCATGTCAATACAGCTTTGAGGAGCTAAAGAAGATATTAACAACAGCGCCGGTTTTGATATTGCCGGACGTGAGCAAGAGTTTTGATATATATTGTGATGCATCAAGACAAGGGCTTGGATGTGTGCTTATGCAAGGAGGAGAAGTGGTAGCCTATGGAAGGAAACTCAGAATTCTTGCTCTAAACCGCATGAAACGGCAAACGGTTTCCTCCTACAGCTTCTCACAAGCAGGCACACCTTTTCTTCTCTGGTGGCGGTGCGTGAAGCAGCCGGGATCGGCCGGTCGCCGAGGAGCAGAGAGCGGCGGTGAGAAGCTTGGTTGCAGAAGCTACCAGCGGGGTGTGTGAGCGTCGGTTCAGCCGGGACACAGTGAAAACGACCGAGCGGTGTGTGGTGCTGGCGCTGTGACTCGCGATTTTCACCGTGTGGTGGCCTCTCCATCAGTGAGCGGCCTGCACGTGGCGCTCGGCAGTCGCCCGAGTGAGTTTCTCTCGGGTTGAGTCGGTTCTGTGAATTTCCCTCACTGACCAGTGGGTCCCAGCTCCCCCCTCTAATTCTTTTCCACTTTTTTCTGCAAATATCCCAGCTACTCACACTTAAATGGTAGACTTAGCCATAAAGTAATGAGTTGAATTTGAATTCCTCAATTTGAAATTGGTTTGGCTAAATTTGCTTCACATTTGAATTTGAAATTCAAATTCAGTTTTGAATTAATGCAAATTTAGCTCCCAACAAGATGAACTCCAATGGGCATGAAAATTGGTGGACTAACTCGGAAAAATGTGCTGAGTTTGAATATGAAGTCAACTTTTGAATTCAAATTATAAAAACTAGCTGAAATTTGAATTTGCATTCAAATAGCCCTTTTTACAAATGTCTCCAAATGTGGCTCAAAAGAGTTTGTATTTGCATGAAACCTGGTATGAGCATTCCTAAAAGTATTTAGGACCAAATGGTGAACTCATCCTCTCATGTTTATGTGGGTGATCTCCTATTTTTTTGGAGTTATGGGTTTTCCTCTAATCACCCTCTTGATTGTGTTTACTTGTTCTTCACAAATATTCATGAGCTACCCACCAAATGAGCTGTGGTCTGGTGATGTGATGAACATTTTAGCAAGTCAATTCTTGGGCTTTTACATCCCTCCCCCCTTAAAAGAATCTCGTCCCGAGATTATAAAGGAAGAGACGACGATGTAATAGGAACTTACCTGTGATGAGACGCCATGAAGTCCGGGTAGTTTGAGCGAAGGAACTCCTCGCTCTCCAACGTTGCTTCTTCAGCGGTGTGGTTGCTCCACAGTATCTTGTAGAACCACAGCGTTCGGTTAAGTGTGGTCCGAGCCTTCTCATCAATAATCGCCACCAGATACTCAGCATACGTCAAATCCAGTTGCAACTCACCAATGTCTTAATTGGGAACAGCAGCCGTATACTTCATACATTTTCGTAGTTGTGAAACATGGAAAACGTCGTGAACACCAGCGAGAGATGCCGGTAGTTCATGTCGATACGCCACTGGTCAACACTTCTCGGTGATAGCATAGGGTCCAATAAATCGGGGAGCACCCTTCATGCCGAATCGGTGCACGCCTTTCATCGGAGATACACGGAGCTACACGTGTTCCCCGACATTGAAGTGCAGTGGCCTACGCCTCTTATCAGCGTAACTTTTCTGTCGGGATTGGGCTGCCTTCAAGTTGGCTTGAATCATCCGAACGTGCTCTTCGGCGTCGTTCACCAAAACAATCATGAACATGACCCTCTCACCTGACTCGCACCAGTTCAATGGGGTGCGGCACTTGCGACCGTAGAGAGCCTCATATGGTGTAATCTTGATACTCGCTTGATAGCCATTGTTGTATGAGAATGCCACCAATGGTAAATGTTCATCCCAATTTCTACCGTGGTGGATGGCACACGCTCTCAACATATCCTCTAATACTTGATTCACCCTCTCAGTTTGCCCATCTGTCTGAGGGTATAAGCGGATCTTCTAATCAGTTTGGTACCCAATGCAGCATGCAACTGCTCCCAGAAACGAGCCACGAACAGTGCCCCTCGATCTGAGATTATCGTCTTGGGTACTCCATGCAAGCACAAGATTCTTGCAATGTATAACTCCGCATACTTGCTGGCATGGTAGTTGGTATGCACCGGAATGAAGTGAGCTGACTTGGTTAACCGGTCAACGATTACCCAAATAGAATCATGCTTGTTAGAAGTCATGGGTAATCACACAATGAAATCCATGCTCACATCTTCCCACTTCCATGCTGGAATTTCCAGAGGTTACAACAGCCCTGTTTTTCTCAAGTGATTTGCCTTCACTCGTCTACACGTATCACATTCCAATACGTATTTGGCGATTTCCCGCTTCATCCGTGTCCACCAAAATTTACTCTTCAAGTTTTCGTACATTTTGTTACTGCCCGGATGAATGGAGAATTTAGACAATGATCTTCATCAACGATCTTCTTTTTCAGCTCCATATTCCAGGGTACGACTATGCGGTTATTGAACCATAGTGTCCCCTCCTCATCCTTCCGGAAACATTTGATATCCCTGCTGTCTATCCATTCCCGGAGAAGTGCCATGCCCTTGTCACTCTTCTGAGATGCAATGATATCTTCCCTAATGGTAGGGATGAGGGCAAGGTTGTAGAGTGATCCATATGGAACCAAGTATAAACTCGGCTCTTCCTCTTCCATCGGTGTAATGGTAAGATTATGGACATGTGATTTCCGACTCAGCGCATCGGCAACCACATTCGCCTTGCCGGGGTGGTAATGAATCTCAATTTCATAATCTATGATGAGTCCTAACCACCTCCTTTGCCTCATATTCAGCTCCTTCTGGGTGAAGATATATTTTAAGCTCTTGTGGTCGGTGTAGAGATGCACCAAATTCCCCCGGAGATAGTGCCTCCACATTTTCAGCGCCAAAACCACAGCAGCAAGCTCAAGATCATGAGTCGGATAGTGATGCTCATGGTTTCGAAGTTGGCGTGAGCCATACGCGACCACACGTCCTTCTTGCATCAACACGCAGCCGAGCATGATACCGGACACATCACAATACACCTCAAAGGGCTTGGTCGTATCCAGTTGAGCTAAGACCGGGGCTGTTGTGAGATGCTTCACCAATGCTTGGAACGCTCCTTCACATGCTGAATTACATACATATTTTGTCCCTTCTTCAATAATTCTGTCATCGGCTTAGCAACCTTGTAGAAGCTTTGAATGAATCTCCGGTAATATCCCGCTAAACCGAGGAAGCTTCTGACTTCATGGACAGAAGTGGGGGGCTTTCCATTTCAGCACTTGCTCAATTTTTCTTGGGTCAACCACAATGCTTTCTGCTGTGATAATATGTCCCAAAAATGGCACTCGGATGATCCAAAACTCATATTTGCTGAACTTGGCATAGAGCTTATGGTCCCACAGTCGTTGAAGAATGATTCTCAAGTGTTCTACGTGTTCTGCTTCTGTCTTGGAGTAAACCAAGATATTATCAATGAACACCACAACGAACTTGTCCAACTCCAGCATGAACACCGAGTTCATGAGATACATGAAATGTGCTGGAGCGTTAGTGAGACCAAAAGACATGACGAGATATTCATATAGGCCATATCTCGTCGAGAAGGCCGTCTTCGGGATATACGAATTTTTATTTGATGATACCCGGAGCGAAGGTCCATCTTGGAGAACACTCTTGCACCCACAAGCTGATCAAACAGGATATTGTAACACCCCAAAATTTTGATTCAAAACCCTAAATCATGTTAAGAGGGGAATTTAAAATTTTTTGGACGTGTTGCATGTTTTGCAAAAATTCAAATTCAAACTGGAATTCAAATTTAACTCAAATCAGAAAAGAAATAGAAAAAGAAAAAGAGAAAACAGAAAAAAAACCGGCCAGTGGGCCGAAACCCACCAGCCGGCCCAGCCAGCGCCCGCCCCAGCCCGCAGCCGAGCACGCTGCTTCCTCATGCTGACAGGCGGGACCCACCCGATCTTCGTCTACCTCGCGACAGCGCCGGACTCCCTCGCACCCGAATCAAAACCGATCGGGATTTCGGCGTATCCCCGCTGAATTCTGTTCGTAGGCGACGCGGACATGATCTAAACCACCCCACCGCCCTCCCCCGTCTATAAAAACCCCGGCCTCATTCTGTTTTTAGTCCGGTGAGAACCGAGACTTCTCCGGCGAATTCTGGCCGATCTAAGCTCGGAAATTCCGGTCTAACTCGCTGGTCTTGATCCACCGCCTCCGGGGAACCTTGCAGGTGCAGAAAACTCGGTGATTTGCGGTGTAAACGCAGCGCCGACGAGCTTCGCCGTGGTTTTTCCTCGGACCTTGTCGCCGATCACCTTCCAGGACCTCCGAGCTCAAGAAAACCCCCGAGGTGAGATCCCCGACTTCCCCTCTACCGATATATGCCATAAAATCACAGTTCTAGGAAGAATTCCCGAAGATCCGAAAGTTTCCGGCGAGATCGCCGCTTCCCGCTGCCGTGCGCTGCCGGCAGCGCCGCCCGCGCTCGATCAGAGCGACGTGGCCGCTTGTGCGCCGTTTATTTTAAATCGCACGGTAGGGTTTAAATCCCCGCGTACCGGTTCGATGTTATAATCTCAGCCGTCGGTTTAAAATCGGACGGTCCACGTCAGCCCCGCGTTATAAAGACTGGAAATCTTACGTGCTACCCCCTGGGGTTCTCGGGAAATAAGAGCTAGCCCCGGAAACTTCTGATCTAGCCCCTGGAACTCCAGAAAATCATGTAAATTCATTTAAAAATCAGTTTTAGCCCCTGGACTTAATAAAAATTAGGAAAAACACCTCTGATAAGTGTAGCTAGACCCCTGGAAATTCTGAAAATAATATTATAGACCCTGTAATGGGGTGAGTTTACCTTATTAGCCCTGTTTAGTATTTAAATTAGGAAATTGAATATGTGGTAGTGTTTAAAAATTAAAAAGTGGGACAAACATATTGTCATAATTAAATTAAAAACTTTCTCAGTATTTAGAAAACTTTGGAGTGAGATAAAAACATATTTTGGGCTGAATTGAATCTGTTTAATTTATTATTCACATTTAGGGACACATTTTTAAGTAATGAATAGTTTTAGAAAATAGGGAAAATAATTGTGAAATAGTTTACATCAGAGGCAAAGGTCAAAATATGTTATTAAAATTATTTAGGACCAGAACCTATTCTGTTTAGATGATGTATATTACTAATTTCATAATAAAGAACACATTTATGTAGAGGAAAATAAATCTGAAAATATAGCAACTAGTAAATGATAAATGGAATTTCTAAAAACCAAAGAATTCAGTTTAAGGTTGGTAACAATTCTAAAGGCACATATGTAGAAGAAAAATACTTTTCATACATACTTGGTAGTGAAAAGGTGTAGTAGTTGAATATAAGGAATTTATTTAAATTGGAAACTCATATATAAATAGTAGGTAAGTATAAATGTGAACACAAAAGTAGGAATCATATACACATGATTAAAAGTGCATGCAAGCCACAACTCAACACACATAAAGTAACCACAACACATATAATGGTGAAGGACTTTCATAAATGTGAATGTGTGGTTTGTATGAAGTAGAAGTATGAACTATGTCTTATGATTGTTGTTTTTCTTTTGCTATGTGTGATGGTATGATGTAGAACCTGCTCAAGAGCAAGTTGTTCCTTTCCAAGACCAGGACTACCCATTTCAAGAGCAGCAAGAAGGAGGCAAGTGTCCTTGACCACTTTGATCCTATGCTAGGATGTGTAGATAGAATTATTTGCACTGTCAAGTTAAATATGAAACCCATGCTAGGAAGTTTCCCTAGAATTGCATCACCTTGTTTCCTTGTAGCTTGGGTTGGGATTTATTTTATCATGTCATTTATTATTATGCATATGCTTAGCCATGCTTAGAATGGGATATTTGGGATATGAGATCATCAGTTTATTTTACCATACTCTTGAATGAGATATTGTGAGTTATGTAGAGGTAGGGATCAAGGCAAGTTGGATGTTTTGGTTCTGTGCTGGGTGCACGAGACTCGGGTTTGTGTTTAGTACTTGCCTGGATCCTAAGGACCGGTTCATGGAGCATGTAACCTGGCTTTACAGTGCCAACCACATGCTGAGATGGGGCAGCTTGGCCAATTAATTAGGTGTATCCCCGGCGTAGTATGGGTGTGTTGGATGGTGCGGGGAGTAGGTGTCAGCTGGACTACCATATGAACCGCAAGGCTCAAGAGGGGGCCACTGCAGTGGGGTTGGAGCCTCTTGTATGCTGTTAGGGGTGAAACCTCAGTGGGCCCACGCTCGTCGGGAATCCCTTTGTAAAGGCTTCGTAGTGATCTCCTGGCTACACACCTGGGAAGTGTGAATGTGGTTCGTAGCCACTGGCATAATGGAGGTTCTTTTAGTCCACCCGGCAATGGGGGATGAAACCCCTACATGTGGGTACAGTGGTACAAACTCTGCAGAGTCAAAACTGTCATGACAGCCGTGCTCACGGTCAAGAGCGGCTTGGACTTATTCATGATTAGAGGAGTGATGGTTTTGGAAGTTGTGGATGTTAAGCGGGGAGCTTAACATTGGAAATGATGTTATGGTTATTGGATTATGATGATGGGATGGGAGATTTGGACCATTTCACCTGTGTAGTAATGTAGGTGCTTAATAAGCTAAGCTGATAGGTATTAATTGCGTAGTGCTTTAACCATGAGTTCAACCTCTCCTTGTTCTACCATGCATGATATAATTTTCCCACACTTGCTGAGTACCATCGGTACTCAACCTTGCATATTTTGTTGGTTTATATTGCTGCTCAGGTCAAGATAATGAGGTGGTGTATAATGACCAAGACTTTGGACCCGAAGAAGGTTTTTAGGTTCATGGAGACCCCCGGGCAACACCTGTGATGGAGCCTTCAAGAATAATATTCCGCTGCTAGTTTATTTACTTGTGATGAACTTATTATTGTCCATCGAGACTTTTGCGATGTAAGATTTATTTATATTCAACACCTGGCTTGTAATAAATGATGCTTCACTATTTGTCATCACATGTATGAGAAAATGATCCTGGCATACATGTGATATTCACTTGGTTGTTTCTTTGGAAAAACCGGGTGTGACAGATATCAATGCGGGGCAGTGGATATTTGTCCTTGATGGTGACGGCGTTGAGCGGCTGGTAATCCACACAGAGCCTCAAGGTTTCATCCTTCTTCTTGACAAACAGTGCCGAGCATCCCCACAGCGAGGAAATCGGCCTAATGAAACCCTTGCCCAACAAATCATTGAGCTGTTCTTTCAACTCAGCCAGCTTGTTCAGAGCCATTTTGTATGGTCTCCGTGATATGGGAGTAGTCCCGGGTGCAAGTTCTATATTGAACCCCACATCCGGTTCAGGTGGCATGCCTGGAAGATCATCCGGGAACACGTCTGGATACTCTCGGACTACAGGGATGTCCTCTAACTTGGAAGCTTCAGTATTATAGGCGGCTGAAACTTCCGGGACTGGATTGTCTAGTATGAGGGACCGCGGACGGTGTAGTGGGGAGTTGAGGTGAACCGTCAGCGCCATGGTAACTTAGCCATGACATCCCTAATATTTCATCAATATTCTGCCCCTCAAGAATAATCATAGTAGTGGGATATATCTTCCCGCCTAAGCACAGTAGTGCTTTCGGAATCATCATAGTTGCTGAAATCTTCCCTCCCGGTGAAAAAATCATATAAGAGAACTCGGTTGGGAAGACTTCCAGTTGATGCTTCACCACATAGGATGCACTTATGAAGTTTTCGGTTGCACCAGGATCAAATAATATGATGATTGCTTGATCGTTGAGAGTGAACGTACCCGCCAGCATGTTTTCTCCCTCCGGGGCGTCCACATTGTCGAGGTTGCGAATGCCCCCAGTTCGCTGACCTCCCGTCTTGACCGGAGGTCGTCCTCGAGCACCCCCTGATATTGGGCTTGCCCGCTGCTCTGCTGCCCCTGGGGACAGTCCTTCGAGAAGTGGCCCGCCTAGCCACACATGTAGCATATGTAGCGAGGCGGTCCTCCGCTGATCGGTGGACGGAAACCCGGGGCGCGTTGTGTCGGTGGAAACGCCAGGGGTACCATCTGCTGCTGCTGTTGCGGTCGTGGTGGTGGCATCGGTGGTCGGAACGGGGGTGGCTGGAAAGAACGACCCCCGAACTGCTGAGGTCGCGCCGGTGGGTGCCACTGCTGACCTGATGGTGTCCGATACACCATGTGGTATTTTTGAGGAGCTCCACCCCCGCTGCTGGGTGGAGCGCCGCGCTTTTGCTGCTCAGCCGCCAATTCCCGCTGAGCATCTTTCTGCATGATTGCGGCATTGACGAGGTCGTTGAAAGTGCCGTGATTGCATTGTACGAGATGCATCTTCATCTCGTGATTTAACCCCCGATATAAGTGCTCTCGCTTCGTCTCCTCGGTGAAGACATAATCTAACGCATACTGCACCAGATGGTTGAACGCACGGGAGTAGTCGTGGGCACTCCTCCCGCCTTGCTTTAGCTCCATGAATTCTTGGAACTTCCTCTTCATTATCCCGGGAGGGATATGATAGGCGCGGAACGCCTCCCGGAATTCTTCCCATTCCACAGCGTGGCCAGCAGGCAGTGAGGCGACATAATTCGCTCACCACGTACCGGCGGCACCATGAAGCTGCTGCACCGCGAAGAGAGTCTTCTGCTGCTCCGTGCATTGGAGCAGCCCGAACTTGGACTCAATCGTCCGCAGCCAGTTATCGGCCTCCAGTGGTTCTACCGCTTCGGTGAACACCGGAGGATGCGTACCGATTAAATCCGAGTACGTCATAGTGTGGGGCTCACGAGGCCCCCTCTCTTGACGCCCCCCAGCCTGGTACATATTCTGCACGATCGTGTGGAGCAGATCGATCTGCTCCTCATGATTGCCCACCAGCGCCGCGATCACATCCGCTAGTGTAAGCGGAGGTGGCGGTGGTGGTTATTGCTGTGGTGTGCTGTCGTAGGCAGGTGGTTGGGAGTCATCACCCCATTGCTGACTAGAGCCACCGACCTCATGCATGGCTCGAGTACGAACCAACTGCAACCATACAGCAACAAAATCAGTCCCGCAACATACTTCATGCAGTCCAATAAAATAGGCATAAAGAAATAATGACAATAAAAATGCGATACATCTCGTAAATATATAATGAATAACTTTGCACAAGCTACACCATTACCAGACCAAATACAAACTAGTTAAATCCATCTTGATGGACTTCCTCTTTGGAAGTTTATCTCAACTAGATTTGGTCACTACGAGACGTTAATATCGCTTTGTCATCACGTATACTACCCTTTTATGTTCAATACGACACAAACATGGTCTCTAGAAAAAGAAACTTGAGTAGGAATTATACTCAAATCTTTCAATAGTTGAAGATAACAACTCATGAGTATGTGTTACCCCATTGGAACTAATCAAACCCCCTTAGGGTACAACAATCTCTCAAATGAATTCAACTGTCCATCCCTCTGCCCAGAATGACCAGTTTCTACATATCCCAGATTTTGACCTGGTACATGGAATTTTCATAACTCAAGTTGAATACCAAAGTTAAATTTAAATTCAGTATATTTCCAACGAGTATTTATTTGCCCCCAGATCAGCTCTGGTTAAAAAGTTATGATAATGCAAAGTCAACTGAAATTCTGGAAGAATTTCAACAGCAGCTCCTTTGGAAGTTGCTGTTTTCAACCCTAAATTCCACTGAATTTCTTGCTGCAATTGCTGAAACTCAGAATTACAAAGATGTAAAAAATCTCCTACACTTTCCAAAAATGTATCATATGGTAATTTTAGATTTTTCTGCAGGAAGTTATGTTTGAAAAACAGAACAGTCCAGAGTGGGTTTGAATCTGTCCTGGTTCTGGACAGTTTCCAATCATATGGAATTTCAACAAGATTAAGTTATGATCCTGCTCTGGAAGTATACAAAAAAGTTGTAGAGCACTTAAACTCATTTCCAGAACTATATCCCACACCTCCATTTGCTAAATAATCTGTGAGTTATGCTCTGTTCAAGTTCTGCAAACTTGCTGCCAATACAGAGAACTCTGTTTTTCAATCCCTTTGAGCTACACTAATCAATTGTTGAACTTTTTCTACCCAACCAGGGGTCCTAATTGTTGAAACTTGGTTATTTTAGTTCCTTGTTACCATTATATTTAATGCAAATGCCTATTACATGTCGGTACTATGTTCCTCACAAAAAGGAAAATCCTAACCGGATTATTTCGGCATATACGTCTCAATTGTGGCACTAAACGGTCTCTCGCGCACGTGTACTACACGGGATACATACGTGGTTAGTACCTGCAGAAGAAGACTCAATAGTGATGCACTCAAAGGTTGTTGTCATTTCAGGCAGGTCCATATTTGAAATTAAATACATACGCCTGTATCATTGTCATACGGCCGTCCTTGAGTTCAGCCATGTCTCAAGGTACGTGATCATGTTTTCACACCACACGATGGGGAACCCGAGTAGAGCACGAACGGGTCTTCACGGTTGAGAATTTTATCAACCCAACAGATACCATCTACTGCCCTGCAGGGCACACCGATGGCAAGCGCTGCGTATGTCCTCCTAGGCTATTTCCAGAAGAACACACTATCGTGTTACCGACCAGACGATGGGGTTTCCACTTTCTTTCCTAATGCACGACAGGGACCAGCGTTTCATATGATCTCAGGAACATGAAGAGTCCAAGAGTTTCATATTAACGTCTCACACCAAGCTATGAGACCTATCCCTGAACCACATTCCTTGTCAGGGGAGCTAAGAAATTGAACCTCTTTCGGTGGCGTTCCTTACCTTTTTTACCTGAGCGTAGGTGCGTCATTACCTAATCAAAATTCATAATTATAACACATATGTTAGTCATGCCACTTTAAGTAACTATGCTACTATAGTCCTTATGTGGGCATACTAGCGAATCCTCACCGTAATCCTAAGTTTTCCCGTAATACAGTCCTTAATTAGTGTGCTATCCCCTAAGCAGTTCTGATGCCAGCCTGTGACGGACCGGAATCCGTACGCCCAGGATCTCAGAGGGTGGTGCCGCACGATGCGACACCCGACAGCATACATCATAAGGCAAACATTGTATTACATAGAAAAAACAAACTGAATATGTACAAAGTAGTACAAACCTTCAGTTTACAACTAAGTACCGAGTTGATAACAGCGGAAGCTAAAATTATACAACTCACGCCCACCTAACTAGCAAAAGTCGGTTGTTCAGCCCTATGGACAACCAACACTGGCTCCACACCTCAGCTCAGCGTGGCATGTACGGCTCCCACTGAGCCGTGGTCCCCGACGGCGGGTAGCCCTCACTGGTGGACTCGTACCCCGAGTCCGTGGGGTAGTCATCACCTGCAAACACTCAATAACAGCAACCGTGAGGACGATGGCTCAGAAAGTCTTAACTGACTCACCTATACACGAACCGGTCGCACTCAGATGGACAGGAGGTTCCATACATGCAGCATCTCTCTATGCCTGTTAGCGGATTTCCACCTTGCTATCCTCAACCTACAACTATAAATTGGTGCGTTATGACTTGAAGCCCGGAGGTATAGGTTACATCAGTTTATCGGGGCCCATATATCCGATATGCCTTCGGTACATTCAAACTTGATCAGCGTGGACCGCACACGGATCCATCCTCAATCGACACGGACAGGGCTGCGCCCACAAGACTTCCTCTTGCTGCGCCTTAGACCCTGCATAGTCTCATTTTCTTACTAAAGTGATCTCACATCACTCGACCTAATCAAGTGTCCCCCGAAGCCTATACTCGCGAGTAGATTCCAACTACTTGACTTGTACCAAAGTCTATACACCTTAAGCAGAGCATAAACTACCCGAGGACTTAGACATTACCCTCTCTCTTGTTGGAATGATCTGGTCATGTATTTGGAGTTTCATCCATCCTACACCTAATGCACAGACATACCTCAAGCTATGTGTATATAAAGCAAAACTTTATAAATGTTGTTAAATGCAAACCGGGGCTTGCCTTGTTGCTGCTGGTCAGATGTTAGCGCTTCGTCTGGATGTAGGAACTCCAAAACTTCTTGGGTCTCTTCGCCTTCAGCGACTATTGTGAGACCTATGTGTGCTGAATACATTGGCAATTAGGATAAAAGTTAGCATTAACATTCAAAGTTTTGAATATTGCCAAAACATTCTTCTGTGGCAAGGTCCGACAAGTTCTTTGTTAGGTCTGCCAAGTGTTGGCAAGGTCCGACGCAAGGTCCGGAGAGCTCCTGCAAGGTCCGAAGAGCTTCTGTGAGGTCCGGAGCTTGTTTTTAGGAGCTCCCGTGAAGTTCAACTCGTAGCACTGCAGCGTCTTGTTTTTGCTTTTAACTCGCAATGTTTCAAACTTGCTTTATGGGAAGGTTTGCTTAGTATTAATTTGCTAAGTTTTTGGTGTGTTTGGTGGTTATGGCTGTTATCATTTGATATGGTTTGCAACATGCTTATGTGACGTGCTCATGTAAGGTGTTGTGGTTTTTGAACTAACGTGAGTCAAGTCGAGGACTTGTGCTCGGAAGAATTGGTTGTTTATTCAGGTGCAGGTGTTGCTTGAGTTCAAGACATGGCTGGTGATGGGATTCTTGGACTAGTCTCAGGGAGGAGATGAGGTTCCAACAACCAAGTTCAGGAGGAGCTGTGGTTGAGTTGATCGGGAGGTCGCGCAGCATGTTTGGATCAAGGGCAGTGCATATGAAGGTTGCGTGTACGTCGTTGGAAGGTGTTTGCACGTGTGCAAGGAGTGCATGGACGTGGCAACATTGTTCCAAGGCGTGATGAAGAGAAGTGGACGTAAAGAATTGGTCGGAAAGGTCCAACCGGCTGGATTGCGTACTCAGGCTGAGGCTGAGTCGGATATGGCTCAAATATGGAAGATTTGAGTTGGTTATGATAGGATTTTTTGCTAGGCACGAAGTTGAGTTGTTTTAGGAATGTTTAGGACTTTCCTAAGGTGTTTGGAAGTCTCACGATTGCTTCTATCTGCGAATAGGAGAGTCCTGAGCAGTTATGGTAAGTTAGGATACGAGTCCAATTAGGAGTAGGAGTCCTAGATTGGATTGTTTAGCCTGAGGGCTGGCTATAAAAGCAAGGGAGGCCAGAGCTCTCGTGAGTAGAGAACTTTGGGCTGTTCCTCTTGTGTTTCTATTGAATAAAGTTCATAGTTTCGAGGAGCTTTTGTGCCTTGTTCATCCGACTTGTTTTTCGTCAAGTCTTTCTCGCCGAGTTTCTGGACAGACCGACGTTGCTTTGGTGTTTCGTTCATAACTCGAGTTTTACAGATCTGATTGACGTGATTCTTTTTGGATTGTCTTCACAACTCAATTATCTATCATCTGTGAAATTTTCACGAGCTTCGAATCTGTAGTTTTCGAGATACACGAGTTTCTTTGCAGCGTTGCAGATCTGTTTTATATCGGGTAGAACAGATTGATCTTCGTTTAATGTTTTGATCATATCTCAAGTTTTACTTCGTGTTTTCAAGTGATTCTTGTTGCATTAGATCCATGACTTGATTCTCTACCTCTCTCCTTGATTTGTCACGGTTGAACACGTTTGAAAACACTTGCACACACGGTTTCTTTAACCGATTGATTTTTTGCTGAGGGGTTTTTGTTGTTTCCGCTGTGAAAAGTTTTAATCTACCATTCACCCCCCCCTCTGGTAGCTTTTCACGTGCTCTTCGATCCTACAACTATACATAAGAAATGTAAGATATGTCAATTTCAATGCAATGTGTTAAATTGAATGGGTAAAGATCATAACTCTAGCTAGCCCTCCCCTTTGGCTCTGAAATTTTTATGGTGGCTTGGTAGGGTCCTAACCAGAGACTTGACCAAGTTTCATTTGAAATAAGGTTGTAACGGTCCCAAAAACATGAATACAAAGAAACTTCAGTTTGCACAACTGTTCGTGTCATGTGTATGAAAAAAGGGGGCTGGTTTAAACTTTTTCCACATATGACAAAACATGAGAGATTCTTCTAAAACAAACTTAGGGTTACTTGCATGTTTGGACCCTAGGTGGATTAAAGCCCCAGAACGGAAGTACTCAGATGCAATGGAAAGGTTAAAAATCAGAATTTGAAATAAATGATCAACTCAAATTTCGAATGAGGGTGGACACAATGGTAATTCAAACTGCTGTGTTCAAACTCTTGTTTGCAGCAGCTAACACAAGAATCAGATTGCATATTTGGTTTCCTTAGGTCCAAATTAGTGGGTAGGCAAAGTTTCATCAATTTTTGAAAAGAATTGCTATCCATTTTTCCCAAAAGGACTTAAATGTGCAAAGAATTCAAATACACATTTGAATTTGGATGAAATTTGCCCAACTTTCAAACATTTGAATTGATTATTTTCCAAACTGTGGAGATCTTTTGGGAGGAATGTTGAGTGGACCCCACATGTCATTGGGGATGTTAAAATTGCAAAAATATCTTCAAATCTTCAGTCCTAAGTCTTCCACTCGACAAAATAGAGGCCTCACCGTGTGCCACCGCGGGAGCAGCTCCAAGCCACCTCCTGCTTCTCTCACCGAGCGCTAGCAATACGGAGGTGGCTGTGCTCCCTCGACGTGATCCTTCACGCACAGCCGAGACAACCGCCAATGTTTTCCTCCTCACACACGAGAAAACCCGAAACAAAACCGAGCTCGCCGCCAACTCTGTGAAACAATAGGGAACTGGCTAAACTGGTGCCACAGCGCCCCCTGAGCTGCACAACAACGCGGCACCCACGTTCTTCACCTCCTCAGCGCGAGAGCTAGCAAACTCCGGCGGTTTTCGAGCCCTAAACTCCTTTGTCCGCGGCAACCTAAAGCTAACGGGCGACAGGGCGCACGTGGACAGCCCTCCACAGAGGTTGTCACGTCCGAGCAAGCACGGCCACGGGAGCGCGCTACTGTGGTGCTGCTCTCCTCCAAACCATGGAGCAGACCGTGAAGGATCGACGACTAATTTGGAGATTTTGTCCCGGTGGCTTCAAACTGAGCATCCGGTATTTTCCACCAAAATTCTCACTCCCTAATCCTCCATAGCTTATCAAATCTTGGACACACCAGCTGGACTAGCAAGCGGTCATTTGCCTTTTAGCAACCGACGCATGAAACCCACTGTGCACGGTGCTTTCTCACTTTTCCAACGGCGGCTATGGCGGGGAGAATCGGGCTCACAGTGAAAGCTAGGTTAGAGCCATCTCCGGTCTGTTTCTCCACCAGGTCGATCTTTCTTAGCATCCACCAGTGCTGTAGGGTCCTTCCATCGATGTTTTGGCGGGCTAGGTTAGCCGGTCGACGTTGCCGATGGTGTGCCGAGCCGCCGCAACGTCGCCGGCTAGGTTAGAGCCACCGCCGGTTGGGGAAAATGCCTCCATCGTGTTCAGTGCTCAATTTTAGGCCCTAGCGGCGAGAGATAACTCGGGAGCTGGCCGTACGGCAAAGTTCATCGCAGCTCCGGCGAGCCCGGCGGCGCGCGGGCGCAGGAGCGAGAGGTAGACGATGATGGGGCCGGGCCCGCTCGTTTGTCGCTCAGTGAATAGGGGTGGGATATTATGTTGCACGGGATCGTCTGTGAAATTGCAGGAAATAGCCCTGTGTCCCCGTGTGGTTTTTCCGAGGGTTTGACACGTGTTGGCCGGACCCGCTGTCAGAGATTTGAACTTTTCCCGGTTAATTCGAATTCCAGAATTTCCCCAAACTTTAGAACCTCATAACTTTTGCTAGGAAGCTCCAAATTTAGTGATTCAAAATGGGTTGGATTAAGGTTGGAAAACTCTATCCAAATATGCAACCCAATTTGTATGAAACTCAGTATGTAATTCTGGAAAATGCTTTAAATCTTTTCAGCAAAATAATTTTTGGGGGAGTTTGGTTCATTCAAAAATCATCAAATTTTTCCAGAATATTCTTTAGGATATTAGTGAACTCCTGTAAAATCTCAGATCATTTGGATTTGATTTGATTAGGGAAATTCAGATTTGCAGTTGCTGTGTTCAATTGAATACAGAAACATTTTCAGAGAATTTCCAAAACTTGGAAATTCAGTTCTGGGTAATTCTTAGTTCCAAAAATCCTAGAAAAATTCATGCATGCTCCCTAGGCTATGTTGGAAATTTTAGTTCACTTGAATGCGCATGAAAGTGCAAGTTTATACAGAATTAATTTCCTTTTATCTAAATGCTTAAGGAATTGTTCTGAGTGATCTATTCATTGAAAAATTCTAAATATTAGACCAAACTACATTCTTGTGACAAGGAACTCAGAAGAAAATTTTCAGCTCCATTGGAGCTTTGGATCATCACTGTTCTGTTCAACATATTTAGAGGAATAACACACAAGTGATAAAATGCACTTATCACTTGATCATGTGCTTAACCAAACCCAAACCACTAGCACCAGTGTCATTTAAATTCTTAAACTGAGTTCCAGTTTTAAACTTGTATTTAGAACTTGTTAGCAAAAGCTTTACAATTAAACATATATGCATATTCATTACGTGTAGCATCTACGTGAAAGATTTGAAGTCATCGGAGTGGAGATCAAGGAGGGAGGAAAGCAATTGATCAAGCCAAGTGGTCTTCATTAACTTAACCTCATATATATAAATCCCCTGCAAAACAAAGGCAATCCACGGTTTGCATCAAAACTTACAAGTTTTTATTTGTATTCACTATATATTGTCTACCATTTTGTTTATCATATTAAGTCTAGATGGTATGAAACTTCAAATGCATGACCCAGAAAACCATGGAGTATAATGTAGGATAGGTTATCAATTGATTATAACCGCTGATCTCAAGTTAACAAAAGTGGATTAAAAGAAGCAAAACTTGAGCTGGCAGTTTCCTGCTTGTGAAACGGGATTAAGGGGGATCAATCGGAAGAGTAGGGAATTGATCCTCATAGTTGGGAATGGAGACCGGGCAGTGGATGGAAGGCTCAAGGACGTGGTCCTGTGAACCTAATCTATGTCTGAGTCGATTAAGGCCCATTCTCGTGTGCGTCCCCGTTGGACAAGTTTGAGATGTGTAGCGGATGCATACTGGCTATATGGGACATAGGAAACCGATGTAACATGTTAACCTGGGTGTCGAGGCATACCTCACCGTCTGATGCAGATGCTGAAAGGATAGAGAAGTCAGCTCTACAAGGGTTTGCCGTACTGAGACTTAATCCCAGTCGGTGGGACTGGTTCGATATTTGGGTTTCGTGTGAAAGGTTGCCACGTACGACGTCAGTGACGGTTGCTGTGTGCAACGTCAAGTACGGGCGTACGTGTCATGTCAGCCGGGTGTTTTTGATTGTAATCACCGTCGCTCGCGGTAGTGAGCATACTTGTACACTGAGCCGTGACGTAGTAATAAACTGGGAAAAACTTAATAATGCTTCGTGAGCAATCCTCATAATGGAGATGAGGAATAATAAACACTTTCACTAAATTTATTTTCCACCTTGGGCTAGTAGCATCGAGGCAAAGCGTTTCTTGTTTGATTGTGGAGTCTCGACGTTTATGGCACGAGGTCTGTATGGGTCTAGGGTAGCTCACTAAAGTTACTTTCACCTCGAGCAACTGACATCGAGATGAAGCGTTTCTTGTTTGATTGTGGAGTCTCGATGTAAATTGCGCGAGGGTTATAAAAGTTGCTTAAAAATTGAAGTAAGGATTCTCCTTTAGCTCAAGTTCATCCTTTGTGCAAACTTCTATATTCAGCCCTCTATTTTCAGCATGTAGAGTTTCATGACTAGGGTGACGGTTAAGTCTTGCTGAGCTTCGTGCTCACAGATACTGCATGAGTTGTTTTGCAGGTAATAACTCTACGCTGATAAGTACGGTTTCCGATGAGACTCGGAACTCTCCGAGTGGTGATCTCATGGAGAACCCGCCACTGCTGTTGTGGTCATGTTGCTATTGAGAAGGGTCCTCTGGCTGGACATCTTCTCTGTTGCTTAGCATAGATACAAGACGTGAGTTGTATTAGTCTTCTGCTGTAGATTATTATGAGAAGTATTTGTAAAATTTACACTTTGTAAGCTTCCGCTCGATTTATGTAATATGGTACTTTATTTTGCGTGCTGTTTGGTACCGCATCGCACGGCACCACCCAATGCGATTCCCAAGCGAGCGGCACGGCCCCGTGATCGGGACCGGGCCCTCACAGCGTGGTATCAGAGCCGCATTGGTAATAGCACACAGAATAAGGATCGTATTATGACAAAAATTTACGTTATGGTGAGTATACGGTATTAGGCCCACATAAGGACTATAGTAATATAGTTACTTAAAGTGGCATGACTAACCTACTTGTTATAATTCTGAATTTTGATTATGTAACGACGCACCTACGCTCAGGTAAGCATGGTAAGGAACGCCACTGAAAGCGGTTCAATTTCGGTTAGCTCCCCTAACGAGGAATGTGGTTCAGGGATAGCTCTCACAGCTTGGTATGAGACGTCAATATAAAACTCTTGGACCTTCATGTTCCTGAGTTCAAATGAAACGCTGATCCATAGCGTGCATTAGGCAAGTAAGTGGAGACCCCATCATGTGGTCAGTAACGCGATAGTGTGTTCTTCTGGAAATAGCCCAGGGGGACATACGCATCGCTTGCCATCGGTGTGCCCTGCAGGGCAGTAGGTGGTATCTGTTGGGTTGATAACATTCCCAACCGTGACGACCCATTCGCGCTCTACTCGGGTTCCTTGTCGTGTGGTGTAAAAACACGATCACGTACCTTTGGACGTGGCTTGACTCAAGGACGGCCCGTATGGAAATGATACGGGGTGTATGTTTTTAGTATGATATGGAACTGCCTGGAATGAGAAAACCTATGGTGCATCATCATTGAATGTTCTTCTGCAGGTACTAACCACGTACGTATCCCGTGTAGTACACATGTGCGAGGGATCGTTTAGTGCCACAATTGAGACGTTTATACCGGTATAATCCGGTTAGGATTTTCTTTGGTGAGGCTACGTAGTACGGACATTGTTCTTACGGTGCATCGACACCGTAGTACACTTAATAATCCTCTTCCCTATGAAGAAATGATTCATGAGCTAACTTTCAACTAAAAATGGAAGTTTGAAACAAATATTAGTTATTGAACTCTTATTTTGAGCTAAGATTCAAATTAGATGAAGACTAGGCTTCAAAGATTTCAAAAACAGAGTGCTCTGTTTCTGGCAGGAATTCTTGCTGGACATTAACAGAGCATAACTCTGAATAGCTTTAACCAATTAAGGTGTATGATACAGTTCTGGAAAGCTTTTCAAGTGCTATACATCTTCTTTGTAGACCTCCAGAGCAAAATCACACGTTAAGTTGGTGAAAAGTCCAGTTGAAGGCAAACTGTTCAGAACCAGGACAGCAACAAAACCTCCCTGGACCTTTCTGTTTTTAAGCCATAACTTCCTGTAGAAAAATCACTAAGGAGCCTGTGATACACCGGTGGAAAGGTTATGAGATATGCAACATTGTTGTAGTTCAAAGTTGGTTCAGGTTCATATTGTATCTGTGTATACAACTGTGATAAAGTCAGCCACATACAAAAGAGATGCTGGCAAATTTTATCCAGAAATTCTGTCTACTTTGAGCAATCATAACATTTGATCCAGAAGTGATATGAAGGCATTTTAATACTTGTTCGAAAGATATTGAAGTTAACTTTAACTTTGGTATTCAACTTGAGTTATGAAAGTGCTTTTAAATGGATCAAAATCTGGTTTGTTTGATGACTGGTCAGTCTGTTTTTAAATCCTGGTTGTTAGTTACATCAGTTTGCGCTTAAATCATTTTGCTTACATGTTAAGATTTCATTATCAGTGTTTCACTACTTTGGTCATGGAATAAATCAAGTGATAGTGTTGATCTGATAATGTACTCTTGCAATTGCAGAATGGTGCGAACTCGTTCTATGGGTGAGGTGGGTGGTTCCAGTGGTGGTGGTGATGATAACTCTCCACAGCGGGAGCAGCGAGCTCTGCCACTGCAGCCGCCACCAGGACCTTCACCTACGGTCACAATGGCGGACATTCTGGCTTCCATAATGGGTGCAAGCGATGAGCGAACCTCCTTGCTCCGCATCCTGGTGATGAATACATTCCGTCAAGGGGGATGTCAAGATGAAGACTTGCGCCAACCTCAAATGAATTCCTATGTTGAGTTTTTGGCGACTCAACCACTGGTTTTCATTGAAGCTGAGGATCCTCTGGTGGCAGATAGCTGGTTCCATACCATTGAGTCTATGTTCGGGTTGCTCCAATGCACCGAACATTAGAAGGTTCTATACGCGGCGCAACAACTTCACGGGTCTGCCAGTACATGGTGGGAAAATCAACTCGCCTTCTTATCAGCTGAACATCATCTCACATGGATGGAATTCCGGAAGGAATTTCTTGCTTATCATGTTCCTTTTGGAATAATTCAGCGGAAACTCGAGGAGTTTCTGGTCTTAAAACAAGGAGGGAGGGATGCATACGAGCATTCGCGAGTGTTCAACAAACTGGCACAGTATGTGCCTGAACATGTGAACACCCGAGGCACAAAAGTGTGAATGGTTCTTTCCCAGCCTCAATTCCAAGTTAAAGGAAGGATTCGTCTTATCTGATCGAAAGAACTTCAACGAATTGATGAGTGCTTCCATCATGGTTGAAGATGCTCAATGAGAAGTTCAGGCTGAGAAAAGAAAGAACCGTATACCACCGGAGAGTAGCAGTATTGCTCCTCATAAATACAGGGTGGTAGACAGTACCTTGAACTGTCAGCTGATGCAGCCGGCTCGACGACTCCAACAATATTGGGGTCGTTCATCTCAAAATTCTGAATTTGGACAGCTGCAGCAACGGTACATGCAGCCACATTATTCTGTTCCTCAAGCTTTCTTGCCGCAGCAGAATACACCCAGTGTCCATACTCGGAGTAATATGGAACCGGCTGAGAAACCGTGCTTCACGTGCGGTTATTTGGGTCACATCAGCAGGAAATGTCCAGAAAGGATACGCTACAGAGGAAACACACCGGAGCAGGGTATAAATGAACCCCGTGCTCAGCACCAAGGAACAGCACCAAAGTCTGGGTGCATTTATCATACAGCACTAGAGGATGTGCCGGAAGGGGCACCTGTGCTAGCGGGAAAGTTCACCCTCAATGAACTACCCGTATTGATTTTATTTGACTCTGGAGCTACACACAATTTCATCATCAGGTTTTTTGTGTGCAAATCTGAGCTCTCCACCTCTACACCGAAGGATCACTACCTTATCCGCTCACCCGGTGGAAATATAGCTGCTAATGAAGTAGTTATCAAAGCACCCTTGTGCTTAGGTGGAAAGTAGTACCCCACAACCCTCATTGTGTTAGAGGGGCAGAAGATCGATGTGATCTTAGGAATGGCGTGGATGAACTACCACGGGGCTGTTCTTGACAAAGGTCCAAAGATTGTTAGTTTGGACTCTCCGATCTACGGTCTTCAAACACTCATACTTGAAGCCGTGGATTCTAAATATCCAGTTGTGTACCACAGTGTGACCATGAAACTGGAGGATATTCCAGTGGTCCGTGAGTACCCAGATGTGTTTCCCGACGATCTTTCAGGGATGTCGTCTGAAAGAAATGTGGTATTCAAGATCGAGTTAGCACCGGAACCACTCCGATATCTCGGAGGCCGTACAAAATGTCTCCGAAGGAATTAGCTGAACTGAAAGAGCAGCTAAAGGACTTAATGGACAAAGGGTTCATCCGGCCAAGCTCATCACCATGGGGCTGTTCAGCCCTCTTTGTGAAGAAAAAGGATGAATCACTCCGATTATGTGTGGATTATCGGCCGCTGAATGCAGTGACGAGCAAAAATAAATATCCACTGCCGTGGATCAATATATTGTTTGATCAGTTGGTGGGTGCCAAAGTATTCTCCAAGATGGACTTACGGTCCGGTTATCATCAGATAAAAATCAGAGCGGAGGATATACCGAAGACGGCTTTCTCGACTAGATACGGGCTCTATGTGTACCTAGTCATGTCTTTCGGGTTAACGAATGCACCCGCACGCTTCATGTATCTCATAAATTCTGTATTCATGCCAGATTTGGATCAGTTCGTCGTGGTTTTCATCGACGACATTCTCGTAGACTCCAAATCGAAGGAAGAGCGCACCAAACATCTCCATATTGTGCTCCAACGCTTACGGGAACATAAGCTGTATGCCAAATTCAGCAAGTGTGAATTTTGGTTAGCAAGGTACCATTCTTAGGCCACATTATTTCAGCGGAGGGTGTGGCCGTAGATCCAACCAAAATTGAGCAAGTCTTGAAGTGGGAGTCTCCGACATCTGTTCATCAAATCCGCAGTTTTCTAGGACTGGCGGGTTATTACGGGTGATTTATTCCCAGCTTCTCGAAGGTGGCTAAACCGATGACAGAATTATTGAAGAAGAGAAACAAGTATGTGCGGACAGAGGCCTGTGAAGAGGCATTTCAAACTCTAAGGAAAACATCTCACAACGGCTCCGGTTCTAGCCCAACCGGATACAACAAAGCCATTCGATGTTTATTGTGATGCCTCAGGCATTGGACTTGGCTGTGTCTTAATGCAAGATAGACGAGTGATTGTGTAGGGGTATCATCAACTCCGCAATCACGAGCAGCACTACCCCACTCATGACCAAGAACTCGCTGTAGTGGTGCTTGCGTTGAAAATGTGGAGGCACTACTTACTTGGAAATTTAGTGCATCTCTATACCGACCATAAGAATCTCAAATATATATTCACTCAGAAGGATATTAATATGAGGCAGCGGAGATGGTTGGAATTAATCAAAATCATGAGCTCGAGATCCATTACCATCCGGGCAAAGCTAACGTGGTGGCTGATGCACTCAGTCGTAAGTCCCACATAAATAACTTGTCAGTTATTCCGGATGGGGATGAAGAACTGTCACACCCGGTTTCTCCGAAGAACAACCAAGTGAATATCACATGTATGCCAGGATCATTTTCTCATACATGTGATGACAAATAGTGAAGCATCATTTATTACAAGCCAGGTGTCAAATATAAATATGTCTTACAACGCATACGTCTCGATGGACGATAATAAGTTCATAACATGTAAATAAAATAGCAGCGGAATATTATTCTTGTGGGCTCCGTCACAGGCGTTGCCCAGGGGACTCCATGAACCTAGAATCCTTCTTCGGGTCCGAAGTCTTGATCATTAAACACCACATCATCCCCTTGACCTGAGCAGCAATTTAAACCAACAAATATGCAAGGTTGAGTACCATTGGTACTCAGCAAGTGTGGAAAGTTATGTCATGTATGGCTAGAGCAAGGAGAGGTTGAACTCATGGTTAAAGCACTACGCAATTAATACCTACCACCTTAGCTTATTAAGCACCTACATTTCTACACAGGTGAAATGGTGCCAATCTCCCATCCCATCATCATAATCAAATAACCATAACATCATTTCCAATGTTAAGCTCCCCGCTTAACATCCACAACTTCCAAAAGTCATCATCCTCTAATCATGAATAAGTCCAAGCCGCTCTTGACCGTGAGCACGGCTGTCATGACAGTTTTAACTCTACAGAGTTTGCACCACTGTACCCACATGTAGTGATTTCATCCCCCGTTGCCGGGTGGACTAAAAGAACCTCCATTATGCCAGTGGCTACGAACCACATTCACACTTCCCAGGTGTGTAGCCAGGAGATCACTACGAAGCCTTTACAAAGGGATTCCCGACGAGCATGGGCCCACTGAGGTTTCACCCCTAACAGCATACAAGAGGCTCCAACCCCGCTGCAGTGGCCCCCTCTTGAGCCTTGCGGTTCATATGGTAGTCTACCTGACCCCTACTCCCCGCACCATGCAACACACCCATACTACGCCGGGGATACACCTAATTAATTGGCCAAGCTGCCCCATCTCAGCATGTGGTTGGCACGGTAAAGCCAGGTTACATGCTCCATGAACCGGTCCTTAGGATCCAGGCAAGTACTAAACACAAACCCGAGTCTCGTGCACCCAGCACCAACCAAATCATCCAACTTGCCTCGATCCCTACCTCTACATAGCTCATAATATCTCAATCAAGAGCAAGGTAAATAAGTTGATGATCTCATATCCCACTTATCCCATTCTAAGCATGGCTAAGCATAAGTAATATGAATGAATGACATAGTAAAATAAATCCCAACCCAAGCTACAAGGAAACAAGATAATGCAATTCTAGGGAAACTTCCTAGCATGGGTTTCATATTTCAATTGACAATGCAAATAATTCTATCTACATATCCTAGCATAGGATCAAAGTGGTCAAGGACACTTGCCTTCTTCCTGCTGCTCTGGGAATGGATAGTCCTGATCTTGGAAAGGAAGAACTTGCTCTGGAGCAGGTTCTACTCATACCATCACACATAGCAAAAGAAAACAACAATCCATAAGACATAGTTCACACTTTCACTTCATACAAACCACACATTCATTTATGAAAGTCATTCACATTTCTATGTGTTGTGGTTACTCTATGTGTGTTGATTTTTGGGCTTACATGCACTTTTAAACATGTGCATATGATTTCTAACTTTTGTATTCAGATTTATATTTGTACACTATATATTAATTTCCAATTTAAACAAATTTCTTATATTCAATTAATACACATCTTAGCTACCAAGTAGGCATGTAAGGTATTTTCCTACTCCAAATGGGTTTTCAGATCTTCTACCAAATCCTAAACTGAAATCTTTGGGTTTTGGAGATTTCATTTATCATTTTCTAGTTATGCATACCTATTTTCCTATATTTTAAGATTTATTTTCTATACCTAATTGTGAACTTTATTATGAAAATAGTAAGACACATCATCTAAACAGAATAGATTCTGATCTAAAATAGTAAATAATATATTTTTGAACTTCTCCTCTGATGTGAACTATTTTACATTTATTTTACAAATTTTCAGAATTATTTCCTAGCCTAAAATGTGTTTATAGAACAAATAAACATGAAGACACCCAAACAGATTTCATCTCAGCCTAAAGTTTATTTTTAGCTCATTCTAAAATTTTCCAATTGTTAGTGGAGTTTAAACTTGAATTTACAATGTGTGTGCCTCACCCTTTTAAATTTAAATCTTAATTACATATTCAAATTCCTAAATTTAATATTATATAAGGTTAAAAAGTAAACTCACCCCACTACAGGGTCTATTATATTATTTCATAAATTTCCAGGGGTCTAACTACACCTAACAGAGGTGTTTTCCTAATTTTTATCAAGTCCAGGGGCTAAAACTAATTTTTAATTGAATTTACATAATTTCTGAAGTTCCAGGGGCTAGATCAGAAGTTTCCAGGGCTAGCTCGTATTTTCCGAGATCCCCAGGGGGTCGCGCGTAAGAATCCCGGCCTTTATAATGCGGGGCTGACGTGGACCGTCCGATTTAAAACGGCTGAGATTATAACGTCGAACCGGTACGCGGGGATTTAAATTCTACCGTGCGATTTAAAATAGACGGCGCACAAGCGGCCACGTCGCTCTGATCGAGCGAGGGCGGCGCAGCCCGGCGGCGCGGGGTGGCGGGAGGCGGCGATCTTGCCGGAGAGCTTCGGATCTTCATAAATTCTTCCTAAAACTTGGATTTTATGGCATAGATCGGTAGAGGGGAGGTCGGGGATCTCACCTCGGGGGTTTTCTTGAGCTCAGAGGTCCTGGAAAGCGGTCGGCGACGAGGTCCGAGGTGAATTCACGGCGAGGCTCGTCGGCGCTGTGTTTGAAGCGCAAACCAATGAGTTTTCTGCACCTGCGTGGTTCCCCGGAGGCGGTGGATCAAGATCAACGCGTTAGATCAGAAATCCGGAGCAAAGATCGAGCGAAATTGGCCGGAGAAACTCGGGTGCTCACCGGAAAGAAAAGCGGCTGATCGTGGGTCAAAATCGGGAAGATGCCGGTGTTTATATAGCCGGGGAGGGGCGGCGTTCGGTTGTGGTCGAGTTTGCGTCGTCCAGAACCGAAATTCGGCTGGGATACGCGAGTATCGGGGGCGGTTTTGTTTCGGAGGTGAGAAGAGTCCCGGCCGGCCGAGCGCGGGCGCAAGGAGGAAGAAGGATGGCGGGCCCCGCGTGTCAGTGGGAAAGAGGGGGGGCACGGCTGCGGGCTGGCGCGGGGTGAGTGGGCCGGCTGGTGGGTTTCGGCCCACTGGCCGGGGAGGTTTATTTTTTCTTTTTCTCTTTCATTTCTGTTTTGAGTTTAATTTGAATTCCAGTTTGAATTTGAATTTTTTTGCACCACATGCAATACGTCCAAAAAATTTTAAATTCCCCTCTTAACAGGTTTTGGGGGTGTTACAGCTCTACCCCCCTTAAAAGAAATCTCGTCCTCGAGATTGCTGGTTCTAAGAAAACAATTCCGGAAGTTGTGCCTTAAGCTCGTCTTCTCGCTCCCAGGTGGCTTCCTCTTCCGAGTGATGCTTCCACTGCACATTGCACATCTAGATTCTTTTATTTCTTGTGAGGCGTTCCATTGTCTCCAAAATCTTGGATGGTTGCTCGGCATAAGACAGATCCTCAGCTACGTCAACCTCATTCATGGGTAACATCTCTTCAGGTGTTCTCAGACATTTCTTGAGCTGTGACACATGGAATACATCGTGCACATCCGATAGGCGAGCTGGTAATTCTAGTTGATACGCCACTTCGCCTTTCCTCTCTAGAACTTGAAAGGGTCCGATGTATCGAGGTGACAACTTCCCTTTCACCTTGAACCGACGAAGTCCTCGGATAGGGGACACCTTGAGATAGACATAGTCCCCCACGTTGAAAACGAGCTCTCTTCTTCGTACATCGGCATAGATCTTTTGTCGTGTCTGTGCTATCCTTAAGTTGTTGCGAATTTCCCTCACTTTCGCCTCGGCTTCTTGTAGTACTTCGGGTCCAAACACTTTACTTTCCCCCGTTTGGTTCCAAAATAGGGGACTTCTGCACTTCCTCCCATACAAAGCTTCAAACGGTGACATCTTCATACTAGCCTGATAGCTGTTATTATAGGAGAACTCCGCATACGGTAAGTTCTTGTCCCAACTCCGATTGTTTTTGAGTGCACACGCTCTCAGCATATCCTCAAGAATCTGATTGGTTCTTTCCGTCTGCCCGTCAGTTTGGGGATGATAGGCAGAGCTAAAATTCAGATGGGTTCCCATGGTTTCATGCAACTTTTGCCAGAACCTTGAGGTGAACTGTGTCCCTTGATCCGACACTATCTTCTTGGGCACTCCATGGTAACACACGATCCTTGACATGTACAACTCCGCCGATTTGGATCCGCTGTAGCTTTCTTTCACGGGGATGAAATGAGCTACCTTGGTTAGCCTGTCGATGATGACCCATATCGAATCATATCCTGATTGGTTCCTAGGCAGTCCCACTATGAAATCCATACCAATTTCTTCCCATTTCCATTCAGGCACTTTGAGTGGTTGAACAGACATGTGTCACATAGGGTAACATGTTCCGCGACATCTCACTTCATGCCATACCACCAATACCTACTCTTGAGGTCCTGGTACATCTTCGTACTCCCAGGATGAATGGAATAGTCGGAATCGTGGGCCTCCTTCAAAATCAATTCACATATCTCCTTTACTTCAGGCAAACAGATCCTTTTCCCGTGCCACACCGTACCTTGTTCATCCTCTCTGAAGCCAGGGGCTTTATTTTCCTTGATGAGTTGTCTGATTTCTTGTATCTTCTCGTCATTCTTTTGACTATCGCATATGTCTTGCTCTAGTGTGGAGTCCACATCCATGGCAATGGCTTCACCACTATTCACCAGGCATAGATTGAGTCTTATAACATCGTCCTTCAATTTTGCAGGCATGTCCTTCATGCTCAACCTATTGACCTGCACTTTGTGGCTTAAAGCATCTTCCACGACGTTTGCTTTCCCAGGATGATAGTTGATGTCCACATAAAAGTCATTGATTAGCTCTAACCATCTCCTTTGTCTGAGGTTGAGATCTTGCTGTGTGAAAATGCACTTTAAACTCTTATCATCCGTATATATCTCTGTCCTCTTTCCCATCAAGTAGTGCCGCCAAATTTTCAATGCGTGTACCACTGCGGCTAGTTCTAGGTCATCTGTGGGATAGTTCTTCTCGTGTTTCTGGAGCTGCCGGGACGCATAAGCCACGACATGCCCTTCTTGCATGAGAACACATCCCAACCCGTTTCTAGAAGCATCACAGTACACCGAAAAGTTCTTCTGCATATCTGGCATAACTAGCACTGGGGCTGTTGTCAATCTTTTCTTTAACTCCTGAAAACTCATCTCGCACTGCGGCGTCCATGCGAATGTGATTCCCTTCTCCAACAGTTTGGTAAGGGGTCTCGAGATCTTGGAGAATCCCTCAATAAACCATCGATAGTATCCAGCCAATCCCAAGAAGCTTCGAACGTCCCCGACATTCTCAGGGGTCTTCCACTTTTGTATATCCTCGATCTTGGCGGGATCTACGGAGATTCCTCCCTCCGAAATTATATGTCCTAAGAAGGGAACTCTCTTCAGCCAAAACTCACACTTGCTCAACTTGGCATATAGTTGGTGTTCTCTCAGCTTCTGCAACACCAATCTTAGATGTTTCTCGTGTTCTTCTTCATCTTTGGAGAAGACGAAAATGTCATCAATGAAAACCACCACAAATTTGTCCAGATATTCCATGAATACCTTGTTCATGAGATACATGAAGTATGTCGGGGCATTAGTTAGCCCGAAAGGCATGACGGTGTATTCATACAGTCCGTACCGAGATACGAAAGTTGTCTTGGGAATATCATTTTGCCTTATCTTAAGTTGGTGGTATCCCGACCTGAGATCAATTTTAGAGAACACACAAGCTCCCCTCAACTGATCAAACAAGTCTTCAATGTGGGGTAATGGGTACTTGTTCTTGATGGTTACTTCATTCAATGCACGGTAGTCTACCCATAACCTTTGGGTTCCGTCCTTCTTGGGCACAAATATCACTGGAGCTCCCCATGGTGAGGAACTAGGACGAATATATCCCTTGTCCGTCAATTCTCTCAAATGATCCATGAGTTCTCCCAACTGCTTGGAGTCCATCCGATAAGGTCTCTTGTATATCGGGGCTGTTCCAGGCACTAGCTCAATTGCGAATTCCACTTCACGATCAGGAGGCATTCCGGGCAACTCCTCCGGAAAAAACATCTGGATATTCCCTAATGATCCTGATCTCCTCCACTTTCACCTCAACTTGATTTAATTTAATGTCCCTCCTAGGCTCTTGTATTTTTATGAACTTTACTCTTGTGCCACTAGGGTGAGTTAGTTCCACCGTTCTGGTCGAACAATGGATGATTCCCTTATGTTTGGTCAACCAATCCATGCCCAAAATAATATCTATCCCTTGTGAATCTATCACTATGAGGTTAGCAGTAAATACTACCCCATTAATGTCTAGGTTCACCTTGGGACACACTTGTCTTGTCCTTATTTCTCCACCTGGAGAGTTTACTGCTAGCATATGGTTCATTTGTGTTGTTGCTAGATCATGCTTCTTAACAAACCCTTGAGCAATGAACGAGTGGGTAGCACCAGAATCAAACAACAGGGTTGCAATGTGTAAATTGGCAGGAAACTTGCCAACTACCACGTCAGGTGCCTCTTGCGCTCCCTCCATGGTCACGTGGTTCACCCGTCCTCGCATCACATTCTGCTGTTGCGGCTGCACGGGCTTCTTCTTTGGGCACTTATGGGCGTAGTGCCCCACTTCACCACAGTTAAAGCATTGCACCCCAACCTTAGGTGCCTGGCCATTGTTGTCTTGGGGTTGGTTTGGGGGTCCTTGTACTGCTGGTCGAGGTTGATTTGTAGGGCGAGGCTGCTGTACAAACTGACGTTGTGGCGGTGTTGGTGCTGCTGGAGGCCTGAAATTCGGGTTGTACCCTCTCGGTGCTGAGTAGGGTACCGCAGCACGGCTCGTCTGCCCTGTGGGTTGCTGCATCAGACGGGGGCGGGTGTTGCTGCCCGAGGCTTGGTGTGACCACCCGGCCTTCTTCTTGTTTTCATTTTCCAAGGCCTTCAGCTTCCTTTCTACAACAAATGCTCTGTCCACCATCTTTTGGAAGCTTTCATACTCGTTGGAGGACATTGCACACTGCATTTCTGCGGTAAGTCCTTCCACGAAACAATCCTGCTTCTGCTCATCCGTCTCTATGTCCCGTGGGGCATAACAGGAGAGTTGAGTGAATTTAGTGAGGTATTCCCTCACGGTCATGTTTCCCTGCTGCAATTCCAAGAACTCCTTCCTCTTGTTTTTGAGTTCACCCCTTGGTATGTAATGGTTGCGGAAGCTACGCTTGAACTCTTCCCAAGTGATGTTCTCAGGGTCATGATGGGCGGCCATGTAAGCGGTCCACCAATCAGCAGCAGGTCCATGCAATTGGTGAGAAGCAAACAGCACCCTCTCATACCCTTGGCATTGTATGATCCTCATCTTGCTCTCAATGATCTTTAGCCAATCATCTGCCTCCAAAGGTTCAGCAGCACTTGCAAACTTTGGAAGTTGAGTTCCTAGAAACTCACTCAACCTTGGTTGGCGTGGTGCAGCTTGTGGAGGTGGAGCTTGATGCAAGTTGGCCACCACTTGAGTCAGGTTCTGGATGAGCTGATTTTGATTCTCAAGTATTTGGTGGATGGGATCAACTCCTTCACGGCGACCACCCCTGTCTTGGCTTCCAGAAAGATGAGGGTTGCCTGCCTCATCGTTGTTGTTGGTGGGGTTGGCAGCACAACCCTTTCCTCTTCCGGCCATCTATCATGATCAACCAAATGCCACTTTTAAAGCATTACGTATTAACTTAACAGTTTTTGCTTATTTAAACTTTAAGATTTTGAGAACTTATTTCTTTCATATTTTCTGAGGATTTCATGTCTTACGTGAACATAAATGCACTTCCAATTCTTATGGGTTCACACTGCAAAGCAAAACAACCTGAAGACGAGGTTGTGGACAAACGCCCATGGCTTCCAAAACTCACGTCACACACCAAGCATTAACACACCATTAACTAAGGTAACGACTCGACTACTTGACATCCTGCTAAACTAAGGGAAGGACTCTACACTACTCGTATCCCTGAGCTGGCTCCTCGGGATCTTCCTCATTATTGCGGCTGCCTTCTGACTCCGCTTTGGGTGGGGAGGCTGCTGGTGGAGAAGTGCGACGACGCCTGATCGCCCGGCGATCTGGAGAGTCAGGAGTCCATGTGTCATTCACGGTGACACACAGTTCATTCCCATCTCCTCTTTCTCTCACCCTCAAGCAGGCTTGAAGCAACGCCTCGGTTTCCTTCAGGGTGTCACGAACATCCTGAAGCTCCTGCTGACACTCCTGCAGTCGAGTGCTGAGCATAGCGGCATCCTCCAAGCACAAGTCCATGAGCTCATGGGAAGTCCCTTGCTGCACTAGCGGGTACTTGTAATCCGTTGTACCACTCTCACGCTGGAGGACATACATGTACTCAGTCCTGTCCAGGTGGCGACGATAGATGTGACTCTGACAGGTGATTGCCTCCCAGGTGACATCCTTCTCCGCATCGACCTGTGTCTCTCGACAAGCCGGAGAGCGGTGGATCTTAAGCAGCTGATTTTCGTGGATAATCCTCATCTCTGAACTCCATTCTTCCCTCTTCTCACGGATGGTCCGGGTGGAGCTATAGTGTATGATTAGCTTGCCCATATTGCCGGCGGCTTGTAGCATGCGTCGAAAGACGGCGCAACAAGCCTCCTACTGCCAATCCGTAGGAAAGGTACGTCACCGGACGACTCTCCTCTCTTTGGGCAAGGGCAACTACGGGAACTCTCCCTCCGGTGGACTTGCGGGCGGTGCGGATCATGCGAACCATCTAAAACATAAAGCATTTAAACTTAAGTCAGATAAAATCTTAAACAAAAATCCTATTTTGAATAAAAGTTGAGGTAAGATGGAGAAAGTTACTCCATTAAATAACACTTTTTAACCCACACCTTGTAAAATAGTTTTTAAGAAAATAGGGTCCTTAAATACGTCCATTTCTACCTAGGTCCACGTTCCTACGGGCAACCTTGGCTCTGATACCACTTCTGTCACACTCGGTTTCTCCGAAGAACAACCAAGTGAATATCACATGTATGCCAGGATCATTTTCTCATACATGTGATGAAAATATTGAAGCATCATTTATTACAAGCCAGGTGTCAAATATAAATATGTCTTACAACGCATACGTCTCGATGGACGATAATAAGTTCATAACATGTAAATAAAATAGCAGCGGAATATTATTCTTGTGGGCTCCGTCACAGGCGTTGCCGGGGGACTCCATGAACCTAGAATCCTTCTTCGGGTCCGAAGTCTTGATCATTAAACACCACATCATCCCCTTGACCTGAGCAGCAATTTAAACCAACAAATATGCAAGGTTGAGTACCATTGGTACTCAGCAAGTGTGGGAAAGTTATGTCATGCATGGCTAGAGCAAGGAGAGGTTGAACTCATGGTTAAAGCACTACGCAATTAATATCTACCACCTTAGCTTATTAAGCACCTACATTTCTACACAGGTGAAATGGTCCCAATCTCCCATCACATCATCATAATCAAATAACCATAACATCATTTCCGATGTTAAGCTCCCCGCTTAACATCCACAACTTCCAAAGTCATCATCCTCTAATCATGAATAAGTCCAAGCCGCTCTTGACCGTGAGCACGGCTGTCATGACAGTTTTAACTCTGCAGAGTTTGCACCACTGTACCCACATGTAGTGATTTCATCCCCCGTTGCCAGGTGGACTAAAAGAACCTCCATTATGCCAGTGGCTACGAACCACATTCACATTTCCCAGGTGTGTAGCCAGGAGATCACTACGAAGCCTTTACAAAGCGATTCTCGACGAGCGTGCGCCCACTGAGGTTTCACCCCTAACAACATACAAGAGGCTCCAACCCCGCTGCAGTGGCCCCCTCTTGAGCCTTGCGGTTCATATGGTAGTCCAGCTGACACCTACTCCCCGCACCATCCAACATACCCATAATACGCCGGGGATACACCTAATTAATTGGCCAAGCTGCCCCATCTCAGCATGTGGTTGGCACGGTAAAGCCAGGTTACATGCTCCATGAACCGGTCCTTTGGATCCAGGCAAGTACTAAACACAAACCCGAGTCTCGTGCACCCAGCACCAACCAAATCATCCAACTTGCCTCGATCCCTACCTCTACATAGCTCATAATATCTCAATCAAGAGTAATGTAAATAAGTTGATGATCTCATATCCCACTTATCCCATTCTAAGCATGGCTAAGCATAAGTAATATGAATGAATGACATAGTAAAATAAATCCCAACCCAAGCTACAAGGAAACAAGATAATGCAATTTAGGGAAACTTTCTAGCATGGGTTTCATATTTCAATTGACAATGCAAATAATTCTATCTACATATCCTAGCATAGGATCAAAGTGGTCAAGGACACATGCCTTCTTCCTGCTGCTCTGGGAATGGATAGTCCTGATCTTGGAAAGGAAGAACTTGCTCTGGAGCAGGTTCTACTCATACCATCACACATAGCAAAAGAAAACAACAATCCATAAGACATAGTTCACACTTTCACTTCATACAAACCACACATTCATTTATGAAAGTCATTCACATTTCTATGTGTTGTGGTTACTCTATGTGTGTTGATTTTTGGGCTTACATGCACTTTTAAACATGTGCATATGATTTCTAACTTTTGTATTCAGATTTATATTTGTACACTATATATGAATTTCTAATTTAAACAAATTTCTTATATTCAATTAATACACATCTTAGCTACCAAGTAGGCATGGAAGGTATTTTCCTACTCCAAATGGGTTTTCAGATCTTCTACCAAATCCTAAACTGAAATCTTTGGGTTTTGGAGATTTCATTTATCATTTTCTAGTTATGCATACCTATTTTCCTATATTTTAAGATTTATTTTCTATACCTAATTGTGAACTTTATTATGAAAACAGTAAGACACATCATATAAACAGAATAGATTCTGATCTAAAATAGTAAATAATATATTTTTGAACTTCTCCTATGATGTGAACTATTTTACATTTATGTTACAAATTTTCAGAATTATTTCCTAGCCTAAAATGTGTTTCTAGATCAAATAAACATGAAGACACCCAAACAGATTTCATCTCAGCCTAAAATTTATTTTTAGCTCATTCTAAAATTTTCCAATTGTTAGTGGATTTTAAGCTTGAATTTACAATGTGTGTGCCTCACCCTTTTAAATTTAAATCTTAATTACATATTCAAATTCCTAAATTTAATATTATATAAGGTTAAAAAGTAAACTCACCCCACTACAGGGTCTATTATATTATTTCATAAATTTCCAGGGGTCTAACTACACCTAACACAGGTGTTTTCCTAATTTTTATTAAGTCCAGGGGCTAAAACTGATTTTTATTTGAATTTACATGAATTTCTGAAGTTCCAGGGGCTAGATCAGAAATTTCTACGGCTAGTTCGTATTTTCTGAGATCCCCAGGGGGTAGCGCGTAAGAATCCCAGTCTTTATAACGCGGGGCTGATGTGGACCGTCCGATTTAAAACAGACGGCTGAGATTATAACGTCGAACCGGTACGCGGGGATTTAAATTCTACCGTGCGATTTAAAATAGACGGCGCACAAGCGGCCACGTCGCTCTGATCGAGCGCCGGCGGCGCTGCCCGGCGGCGTGCGGCGGCGGGAGGCGGCGATCTCGCCGAAGAGCTTCGGATCTTCGTAAATTCTTCCTAAAACTGGGATTTTATGGCATAGATCGGTAGAGGGGAGGTCGGGGATCTCACCTCGGGGGTTTTCTTGAGCTCGGAGGTCCTGGAAAGCGGTCGGCGACGAGGTCCGAGGTGAATTCACGGCGAGGCTCGTCGGCGCTGTGTTTGAAGCGCAAACCAATGAGTTTTCTGCACCTGCGTGGTTCCCTGGAGGCGGTGGATCAAGATCAGCGCGTTAGATCAGAAATCCCGAGCGAAGATCGAGCGAAATTGGCCGGAGAAACTTGGGTGCTCACCGGAAAGAAAAGCGGCTGATCGTGGGTGAAAATCGGGAAGATGCCGGTGTTTATATAGCCGGGGAGGGGCGGCGTTCGGTTGTGGTCGAGTTTGCGTCGTCCAGAACCGAAATTCGGCTAGGATATGCGAGTATCCGGGGCGGTTTTGATTCGGAGGTGAGAAGAGTCCCGGCCGGCCGAGCGCGGGCGCGAGGAGGAAGAAGGATGGTGGGCCCTGCGTGTCAGTGGGAAAGAGGGGGGGGGGGCGTGCGGCTGCAGGCTGGCGCGGGGGTGAGTGGGCCGCCTGGTGGGTTTCGGCCCACTGGCCAGGGAGGTTTATTTTTTTCTTTTTCTTTTTCATTTCTGTTTTGAGTTTAATTTGAATTCCAGTTTGAATTTAAATTTTTTTTGCACCACGTGCAATACATTCAAAAAATTTTAAATTCCCCTCTTAACAGGTTTTGGGGGTGTTACAAGAACCAAGCTTGCGGGTGATTCCGTATGGGGCGCTGTACAATCTCGCTCTTGTGCCTACCATTAGAGAAGAGATTGTACAAGCCCAGAAGAGAGATAAAGGAATGCGGAAAATCCAGGCAAGAATCAATGAGGATAAAATGAAATGTTTCCGGGAGATGATCAAGGTGTGCTATGATTTAACAATCGTATCGTGGTGCCCCGGAACATGAAGCTAAGGAAGAAAATCCTGGATGAAGCCCATATGTCCAAGTACTCAATACATCCAGGAAGCAATAAGATGTATTAAGACCTTAAAACGAAATTTTGGTGGACTCGGATGAGGCGAGAAATTGCCGAGTATGTATCCGAGTGTGATACATGTCGGTGAGTCAAAGCTGACCATATAAATAAAGCAGGAATGCTGCAACCATTAAACATTCTGGCATGGAAGTGGGAGGACATCAGCATGGACTTTATTGTCAGACTGCCTCTAACATCTAGAAAGCATGACTCCATTTGTGTGATTGTTGATCGCTTAACAAAATCAGCCCACTCCATCTCAGTGAATACAGGATTCCATACTAAGCAATATGCAGAGTTGTATCTCTCCAGAATTGTGTGCTTACAAGGAGTCCCCAAAACCATCATATCGGACCGAGGTTCAATATTTGTTGCTCGTTTCTAGGAGCAACGACATGAATCTCTGGGAACAAAGTTAATTAGAAGCTCAGCATACCATCCTCAGACCGACGGTCAAACGGAGAGGGTGAATCAGATTTTAGAAGATATGCTGAGAGCATGTGCCATAGATCAAAGAAGGAATTGGGATAAACTTTTGCCATTAGCGGATTTCTCCTACAACAATGGTTACCAATCCGGCATTAAAATGGCACCATACGAAGCACTATACGGCAGGAAGTGCCGCACACCACTCAAATGGTATGAATCCGACGAGAGGGTGATTTTTGGCATCGATCTTGTAATGGATGCCGAAGAGTGGGTCCAGCTTATTCAAGCAAACCTCAAAGCCGCTCAATCTCGCCAGAAGAGTTATGCGGACAAGCAACGCCGACCCTTGTATTTTTGAAGTCGGAGATCACGTCTATCTCCGAGTATCCCCAATGAAGGGAATTCATCGATTCGGGGTCAAGGAAAAGCTAGCTCCTCGCTTTGTGGGTCCGTTCATTATTATGGAACGGTGTGGACCGGTAGCCTACCGTTTGGAGCTGCCACCATCTTTATCGGGCATCCATGACATCTTTCATGTCTCACACTTGAGAAAGTTTTTGAAGAAGCCGACAAAGATTCTTTCGGGAGACATGGACATATTACAACCGGATCTCACCTACACCGAGCAGCCCATCAAAATTATCGATGAAAAGACCCGGATCACCCAAAACCGGACATTGAAATTTTACAAAGTACTGTGGAGTAATCATACCCCGGAAAAGGCGACGTGGGAAAGCGAAGATTACATCCACAGGAATTATCCAGAACTTTTGTCATAGACTTTGTAATTACTTTCCGCCTCATCTTCCTTTTGTAATCTCAGGACGAGATTCCCTTTTAAGGAGGGAGGAATCTAAAGGTCCCAAAAACATGAATACAAAGAAACTTGAGTTTGCACAACTGTTGGTGTCATGTGTATGAAAAAAGGGGGCTGGTTTAAACTTTTTCCACATATGATAAAACATGAGAGATTCTTCTAAAACAAACTTAGGGTTACTTGCATGTTTGGACCCTAGGTGGATTAAACCCCCAGAATGGAAGTACTCAGGTGCAATGGAAAGGTTAAAAATCAGAATTTGGAATAAATGATTAACTCAAATTTCAAATGAGGGAGGACCCAATGGTAATTCAAACTGTTGTGTTCAAACTCTTGTTTGCAGCAGCTAACACAAGAATCAGATTGCATATTTGGTTTTCTTAGGTCCAAATTAGTGGGTAGGCAAAGTTTCATCAATTTTTGAAAAGAATTGCTATCCATTTTTCCCAAAAGGACTTAAATGTGCAAAGAATTCAAATAAACATTTGAATTTGGATGAAATTTGCCCAACTCTACAAAGGCAGCTCAATTTGCAACTTTCAAACATTTGAATTGATTATTTGCCAAACTGTGGAGATCTTTTGGGAGGAATGTTGAGTGGACCCCACATGTCATTGGGGTGGTTAAAATTGCAAAAAGATCTTCAAATCTTCAGTCCTAAGTCTTCCACTCGACAAAACAGAGGCCTCACCGTGTGCCACCGCGGGAGCAGCTCCGAGCCACCTCCTGCTTCTCTCACCGAGCGCTGGCAACACGGGGCTGGCTTTGCTCCCTCGACGTGATCCTTCCTGGACAGCCGAGGCAACCGTCGATGTTTTCCTCCTCACGCACGAGAAAACCCGAAACAAAACCGAGCTCGCCGCCACCTCGGTGAAACAATCGGGAACCGGCTAAACTGGTGCCACAGCGCCCCCTGAGCTGCACAACAACGCGGCACCGTCGTTCTTCACCTCCTCAGTGTGAGAGCTAGCAAGCTCCTGCGGTTTCCGAGCCCTAAACTCCTTTGTCCGCGGCAACCTAAAGCTAACCGGCAACCGGGCGCACGTGGACAGCCCTCCACAGAGGTTGTCACGCCCGAGCAAGCACGGCCACGGGAGCGCCCTACTGTGGTGCTGCTCTCCTCCAAACCTTGGAGTAGACCGTGAAGGATCGACGGCTAATTTGGAGATTTTGTCCCGGCGGCTTCAAACTGAGCATCCAGTATTTGCCGCCAAAATTCAAACTCCCTAATCCTCCATAGATTATCAAATTTTGCACACACAAGCTGGACTAGCCGGCGGTCATTTGCCTTTTAGCAACCGACGCATGAAACCCACTGTGCACGGTGCTTTTCCCACTTTTCCAACGGCGGCTATGGTGGGGAGAATCGGGCTCACGGTGAAAGCTAGGTTAGAGCCATCTCCGGGCTGTTTCTCCACCAGGTCGATCTTCCTTAGCATCCACCGGTGCTGTAGGGTCCTTCCATCGATGTTTTGGCGGGCTAGGTTAGCCGGCCGACGTTGCCGATGGTGTGCTGAGCCACTGCACCGTCGCCGGCTAGGTTAAAGCCACTGCCGGTTGGGGAAAATGCCTCCATCGTGTTCAGCGCACAATTTTATGCCCTAGAGGCGAGAGAGAACTCGGGAGCTGGCCGGACGGCAAAGTTCAGCGCAGCTCCAGCGAGCCCGGTGGCGCACGGGTGCGGGAGCGAGAGGTAGACGATGATGGGGCCGGGCCCACGCGTCAGTCGCTCAGTGAATAGGGGTGGGATCTTCTGTTGCACGGGATCATATGTGACAGTGCGGGAAATAGCCCTGTTGCCCCATGTGGTTTAGCCGAGGGGTTGACACGTGTTGGCCGGACCCGCTGTCAGAGATTTGAAGTTTTCCCGGTTAATTCGAATTCCAGAATTTCCCTAAACTTTAGAACCTCATAACTTTTGCTAGGAAACTCCAAATTTAGTGATTCAAATTGGTTTGGATTCAGGTTGGAAAACTCTATCCAAAAAAGCAACCCAATTTGTATGAAACTCAGTATTTAATGCTGGAAAATTCTTTAAATCTTTTCAGCAAAAGAATTTTTCGGGGAGTTTGGTTCATCCAAAAATCCTCAAATTTTGCCAGAATTTTCTTTAGGATGTTAGAGAACACCTGTAAAAATATCAGCTCATTCTGAGTTTATTTGGTTAGGGAAATTCAGATTGGAAATTGCTGTGTTCAATTGAATACAGAAACATTTTCAGAGAATTTCCAAAACTTGGAAATTCAGTCCTGGATAATTCTTAGTTCCAAAATCCTAGGAAAATTCATGCATGCTCCCTGGGATATGTTGGAAATTGTAGTTCACTTGAATTTGCATGAAACTGCAAGTTTATTCAGAATTAACTTCCTTTTTGCCTAAAGGCTTAAAGAATTGTTCTGAGTGATCTACTCATTGAAAAATTCTAAATTTTGGACCAAACTACTTTCTTGTGACAAGGAACTCACAAGAAAAGTTTCAGCTCCATTGGAGCTTTGGATCATCACTGTTCTGTTCAACCTATTTAGAGGAGTAACACACAAGTGATAAAATGCACTTATCACTTGATCATGTGCTTAACCAAACCCAAACCACTAGCACCAGTGTCATTTCAAATTCTTAAACAGAGTTCCAGTTTTAAACTTGTATTTAGAACTTGTTATCAAAAGCTTTACAATTAAACATATATGCATATTCATTACGTGTAGCATCTACGTGAAATATTTGAAGTCATCGGAGTGGAGATCAAGGAAGGAGGAAAGCAATTGAACAAGCCAAGTGGTCTTAACTAACTGAACCTCATATATATAAGTCCCCTGCAAAACAAAGGCAAGCCCTGGTTTGCATCAAATCTTACAAGTATTTATATATATTCACTATATATTGTCTAGCATTTTGTTTATCGCATTAAGTCTAGATGGTATGAAACTCCAAATGCATGACCCAGAAAACCCTGGAGTATAATGTAGAATAGGTTATCAATTGATTATAACCGCTGATCTCTAGTTAACAAAAGTGGATTAAAAGAAGCAAAACTCGAGTGGGCAGTTTCCTACTCGTATAATGGGATTAAGGGGGATCAATCGGAAGAGTTGGGAATTGATCCTCATAGTTGGGAATGGAGACCGTGCAGTGGATGGAAGGCTCAAGGACGTGGTCTTGTGAACCTAGTCTATGTCTGAGTCGATTAAAGCCCGTTCTCGTATGCGGCCCCGCTGGACAAGTTTGAGATGTGTATCGGATGCATACTGGCTATATGGGACCCAGGAAACCGATGTAACATGTTAACCTTGGTGTTCAGGCATACCTCACCGTCTGATGCAGATGCTGAAAGGATAGAGAAGTCGGATCTATGAGGGTTTTCCGTAGTGAGACTTAATCCCAGTCGGTGGGACCAGATCGACATTTGGGTGTCGAGTGAAAGGTTGCCACATTTGACGTCAGTGACGGTTGCAGTGTGCAACGTCGAGTACGGGTGTACGTGTCGTGTAAGCCAGGTGTTTTTTATTATAATCACCGTCGCTCGCGGTAGTGAGCATACTTGTACACTGAGTCGTGACATAGTAATAAACTGGGAAAAACTTAATAATGCTTCGTGACCAATCCTTATAATGGAGATGAGGAATGATCAACACTTTCACTAAATTTATTTTCCACCTTGGGCTAGTAGCGTCTAGGAAAAGCATTTCTTGTTTGATTGTGGAGTCTCAACGTTGATGGCGCAAGGTCTGTATGGGTCTAGTGTAGCTCACTAAAGTTACTTTCACCTTGGGCAAGTGACATCGAGCAGAAGCGTTTCCTGTTTGATTGTGGAGTCTCGATGTAAATTGCGCGAGGGTTATAAAAGTTGCTTAAAACTTGAAGTAAGGATTCTCCTTTAGCTCAAGTTCATCCTTTGTGCAAAATTCTATATTCAGCCCTCTATTTTCAGCATGTAGAGTTTCATGACTAGGGTGACGGTTAAGTCTTGCTGAGCTCCATGCTCACAAATACTGCATGAGTTGTTTTGCAGGTAAAAACTCTACGCTGATAAGTACGCTTGTCCGATGAGACTCGGAACTCTCTGAGTGGTGATCTCATGGAGAACCCGCCGCTGCTGTTGTGGTCATATTGCTAGTGAGAAGGGTCCGCGGGCTGGACATCATCTCTGTTGCTTAGCATATATACAAGACGTGAGTTGTATTAGTCTTCCATTGTAGATTATTTGGAGAAGTATTTGTAAAATTTACACTTTGTAAGATTCTGCTGGATTTATGTAATATGATACTTTATTTTGCGTGCTGTTGGGTGCCACATCGCACAGCACCACCCAATGCGATTCCCGGGTGAGCGGTGCGGCCCCTTGATCGGGACCAGGCCCTCACGAAGGTTTATTTGAGCTCTGTACAAATAAAAGTCTATTTGGTCATTACTAAAGCTTCAAAGGATTTCCAAGGATTTTCATGGCTCAAACCATTACTTTCTGGAAACTATAGTTTGAGATGGTTCTAATGGAATTGGTTTCATGTCATTTCAAGAATCCTAGAGGAAGTTATGCCCTAAACAAGATTTGAGAAAATCTAAAAAATGTTTCTGTACATTTTCCATTTTCTCAGGGGAGTTCACTTAATCACACCATTAGGGGGACTAAATGTACTTGGATGGATCTGAAATTTTTCCACTCAAGGATTTTCAAATGAACATCCCAGCCAAATTTCAGAATTTTCCATAAAAGAATTCTCCAGAAAAATTCCCAACAGTTTAAACTTGAGTGAAACTAGGTGGAACTCGCCGCCCCTACGTAACTTTGGACGCTGAACACGCTGGACACCATGCCGCCACCGGCTATCCGCCATAGCTCGCCGCCGACGAGCGCTATGCCACTGTGCAACTTCGGCAATGCGTTCCCGTCCTTCCGACCATCCCCTTTGCACGCTAATCGCGTCACCACGTCCAGGGAAGCCTCGGGAAGCTCAGCATGACCTCGGTTGGGACCTAAACAGCCGGCAAACTGGACCTCAACGGCGACCCTCTCTTCCGCCGGACTGTTTATCGGTGAAACTAGGGTTCGGGTTGTTGTTCTTGCGAGTTCTTGCTCGAGGAGAAGTGCCCGGATGTCTAGAGCGTGTGTGAGCTGCAGCTCGACCGGCGGTTGCCTCTTTGTAACGAATTTTGCTGTCGACCGATTGCTAACCCTAAGGTACACAGTGGAGGGAAACTCAGAATTCTTGCTCTACACCGCATGAAATGGCAAATGGTTTCCTCCTACAGCTTCCTCACAACCAGGCACACCTTTTCTTCTCTGGTGGCGGTGCGTGAAGCAGCCAGGAACGGCCGGTCACCGGGGAGCAGAGAGCGGCGGTGAGAAGCTTGGTTGCGGAAGCTACCAGCGGGGTGTTTGAGCATCGGTTCAGCCAGGACACAGCGAAAACGACCGAGCGGTGTGTTGTGCTGGCGCTGTAACTCGCGAATTTCACTGTGCGGTGACCTCTCCGTCAGTGAGCAGCCTGCACGCGGCGCTCGGAGGTCGCCCGAGTGAGTTTTTCTCGGTTTGAGTCGGTTCTGTGAATTCCCCTCATTGACCAGTGGGTCCCAGCTCTCCCCTCTAATTCTTTTCCACTTTTGCTGCAAATATCCCAGCTACTCACACTTAAATGGTAGAATTAGCCACAAATTCATGAGTTGAATTTTATTTCCTCAATTTGAAATTGGTATGGCTAAATTTGCTTCACATTTGAATTTGAAATTCAAATTTGGTTTTGAATTAATGCAAATTTAGCTCCCGACAAAATGAACTCAAGTGGGGATGAAAATTGGTGGACTAACTCAGAAAACTGTGCTGATTTTGAATATGTGGTCAACTTTTGAATTCAAATGATGAAAAGTATCTGAAATTTGAATTTGCATTCAAATAGCCCTTTTTACAAATGTCTCCAAAAGTGGCTCAAAAGAGTTTGGATTTGCATGAAACCTGGCATGAGCATTCCTAAAAGTATTTAGGACCAAATGGTGAACTCATCCTCTCATTTTTATGTGTGTGATATCCTATTTTTTTGGAGTTATGGGTTTTCCTCTAATCACCCTCTTGATTGTGTTTACTTGCTCTTCACAAATGTTCATGAGCTACCCACCAAATGAGCTGTGGTGTGGTGATGTGATGAACATTTTAGCAAGTCAATTCTTGGGCTTTTACACAACAACAGCTACCAAGCCAGCTTGAAGATTTCACCTTTCGAAGGATTGCATGGTAGACGGTGTAGGACACTGCTGTATTGGAATGAGACGGGAGAAAGCCAAGTATTCGGACCCGATGTGGTGCAAGACCCCGAAAAGCAGGGCCAAACGATACTTGAAAACTTGAAGGCCGCTCAGTCACGACAAAAATGTTATGCGGAAAATAGGCGAAGAAGATTGACCTTCAAAGTGCAAGACATTATGTATCTTAAGGTGTCACCTATCCGAGGCCAACGGCAGTTCAACGTCAAGGGCAAGTTAGCACCTCGCTACATCGGGCCATTCAAGATTTTTGGCAAGCGAGGAGAGGTAGCCTATCAACTGAGCTGCCAACGCACCTCTCCAACGTGCACGACGTGTTTCATGTATCTCAGCTCAAGAAATGCCTAAGAGTACCGGAAGAACAAGTACCGATGGATGAGCTAGAGCTTCAAGAGGATCTGACCTACGCGGAACACCCCATCAAAATTTTGGACGTAAAGGAGAGGGTCACGAGAAACAAAGTGATCCGTTGGTGCAACGTACAATGAAGCCATCAAACGGAAGCCGAAACTACATGGGAACATGAGGAAGATATCAAGGTGCGATTCCCCAATCTCCTCTCCACTCAATCGAACCTCGAAGGCGAGATTTATTTTAAGGGGGGTAGATTTGTAACACCCTCAATTTTACCACTATGCATTGCATACATTTTTCATTTAGAGGAGCATTTAAAAAGAAGAAGAAATGAAAAAAGGAATATAGAAGCTACTAAAATGATAAAAGGAAATAGAAATGGAAAATGATGAAGATAAATTAGCCAAATTGAGTCACCCCAATTCTTCAAAAAAATTTCCCAATTTTTCCTGATTTTCCCCAAATTCCCGTAAGGTGAATTGCCCCCACATTTGGGGGTAATTTTCCCCCAAATTGGCCTCACCAAATTAGGGAGGGGGAGAAACCCTAATAGGGTCCACCTCCCCTTGGCCGCAGCCCTTGAGGGGGGAACCCTAGTCCCCCACCTCTAGGACTCTTTGGTTAAGTCCCCCACCTCTAGATCTCTTTGGTTAAGTCCCCCATGTCTAGGACTCTTTGGTTAAGTCCCCCACCTCTAGGACTCTTTGTCCCCCACCCCTAGGACTCTTTGGTTGAGTCCCCTACCTCTAGGACTCTTTGTTTCCACCCCTAGGACTCTTTGGTTGAGTCCCATACCTCTAGGATTCTTTGTTTCCACCCCTAGGACTTTTTCCCCATTATAAATATAACCCCCACCCCTAGCCGCATTCCTCCTCCTTTCGTCCGCCCCCTGCCACAAGTTGCCGAGTCCCCCCCTTGCTGCCAAGTTGCCGAGACCCCCCCCCCCCCCCGCTTCCCAGAGTTTGGCCGCCGTCGAGGCCCATAACGCCTCGCTGTCGCCGGAGAAGAAGCCCGACGTTCTGTCCTAGCCATAATTCTCCACGGAAAAATCCCCAGCTGCTGCCATTGCTAGGAGGGAGGCCCTGCCGCATGGAAGAAGTCAGGTAGGTCTTCATTACCCCTCTTACGACGTCGCCGCTGTTTCTACGCACCCGTTTTCTTCACCCCTTCGAGCAAAGACTTCTGCGTATGGACAGACCATGTTTTGGTCAATTTTTGACGGTGGAATTGATCTACAAAGTGGTTCAAGATCATCACCACGTCCAGACATAATCCCAGCAACCTTGATCACCATAAAACCCCATGGAAGCCTACTAAAACATGCAAGAACACATGCAAACTGGTTTTATAAAAATGCACCATAGGAATTGCATTCATTCACCTCATTGCATCTTGAGTAAAGCTTCTGTAAGATAATTGATTGCTGTAAATTTTGTATGTGCGTGTTCGTGAGTAGAAGGACAAGCACAAGAGGCTGTCTATGAGGAGCTACAGCACCAAGACTTCGAGACGCTTGAGCAAGGCAAGTGCCCCTTGACCATATTGATCCTATGTTTTCGAAACTGTTTTGCTTGTGAAAACCCTATATGCTTGAGTCAACTTGATGGGACACCCTTTTTATAGGAGTTTACTTGTTTCGTTAACCATCCTTGTCGTCGGGAAAATTGATGAGTGGTCGTTTTTTCTTTTTGCTTCGCTTAACTTATGGGATATGGGAAGCTGAAATAAAACTTGTTAGCTACTGCACTCATGATATTAAAGATGATGAGAACTTGATGATGTTGATGAGCATGGAATTGGGGAGATCTAGGCAAGCTTGGTTCGTGGATGTTGCTGAATGAGATGGTGGTTTGCTTGCCATAGATCTAAGGACCGGTTCATGTGAGCACATGCCAGGAAAACAGTGCCACCACAAGGCCAAATATAGGTGCCGCTTAGCTGACTAATTAGGTGTGTTGCTAGATTGATATGGACCGTTGGATGGTGCGGGGAATGGGAGTCGAGAGGGACTGCCCTGGGAACTGCATGGCATAAGAGGGGCCTGTGGGTGGGAGAATGGAGATTAGAGGCTGCCGGTGAAACCTCAGTGGGTCCATACACCCTAGTAGCCCCTTTGTAAAGGCTATTTTGTGATCTCTTGGCCATACAACAACGGTTGTGTACTCGTATAATGGAGCTTCTTTCTAGTCGCCGACAGGTGATGAAATCACAAACTTGTGTGTAAAGTGGTCCCACCTCTGCAGAGTGTAAAACTATCATGATAGACGTGCTTCCGGTTACAAGCACTTGGCCAACTTCCATGATTAGAAGCAAAACTTGGGATGGTTATTCGGTATGGTTGTGGTATGGTCATCGGGATTGGTTTCGGGACTGTTTTGGGTCATGAAAATGAGTTTGGTTTCGGTTATATGAAAATGAGATGGTTATGAATATTTATGAGTATGAGATGAACTTGAGAAAGATTATTTGCTGGCTGAAGCATGATAAATGGTGAATTATGATGAAAGAATGTTGCTGAATTACTTGGTTATGTTGGGATTAAACTCACCTAGAAATAGTTGTTGTTTTTACCATGTTTGTGAAATAAAATTTGCTTGCTGCAATGAACCTTTTTATTCCCTACATTGTTCTAACCTAAATGTCATACTTTTCCCGCACTTGCTGAGTATGACATGTACTCACCCTTGCATTCCCACATATACATCAGCTACAGGAGAAGAGTACTTCGAGGAACAAGTGGAGTACTAGGCGTGCGCACTACCATCAACATGCCTGTGCAGTTGAAGTTGGAGCCTGCTGTCTTAGTCATTTTGCGCTGTCGTTTAAAGTATTCCGCTGCAAGAATAAGTTGTATATTCATGAGTGAGACATTGAGTCATTGTAATAAAGTACTTAAACACTATTCGTACGTGGTTATATTCTGAATTTCAGTTTGTGGAATACATGTGTATGTGTGATGAACATCCTGGGCACACATATGCATTCACTTGGTTCAATTTTCAGATCCGGGTGTCACAAAGGTAGAGGACATCCCCGTAGTCGGAGAATACCCCGACGTGTTCTCGGATGATCTACCAGGCATGCCACCTGAATGGGACGTGGACTTAAAGATTGAACATGCACCCGGGACTACCCCAATATCGCGGAGACCGTATAAGATGGCTCCGAAGGAGCTGGCTCAGATAAAGGAACAGCTCAATGACTTGTTGAGCAAGGGTTTCATTAGGCCGAGTTCCTCGCCTTGGGGATGCTCCGCGCTGTTCGACAAGAAGGATGAAACCTTTAGGTTGTGTGTTGACTACCGACAGCTCAACGCTGTCACCATAAAGAATAAATATCCACTGCCCCGCATTGACATCTTGTTCGATCAACTTGTGGGTGCGAGTGTGTTTTCAAAGATGGACCTTCACTCGGGGTATCATCAAATAAATATCCGTGCGAAAGATATCCTGAAGATGGCATTCTCGACGAGATATGGACTATATGAATATCTTGTCATATCTTTTGGTCTCACCAATGCTCCGGCATATTTCATGTACCTCATGAACTCGGTTTTCATGCCGGAGCTGGACAAGTTTGTGTTGGTGTTCATTGATGATATCTTGGTTTACTCCAAGTCGGAAGAAGAACATGCCGAACAGTTGTGAATCGTCCTTCAACGATTGCGAGACCATAAACTCTATGCCAAGTTCAGCAAATGCAAGTTTTGGATCAGCCAAGTGCCATTTTGGGACATATCATCTCAGCGGAAGGCATTGTGGTTGACCCAAGCAAAATTGAACAAGTGCTGAAATGGAAAGCCCCTACTTCTGTCCATGAGGTCAGAAGCTTCCTCGGTTTCGCGAGATATTACCGGAGGTTAATCCCGAGCTTCTCCAAGCTTGCTAAAACAATGACTCAATTATTGAAGAAGGGAGCGAAATATTTTTGGAACTCGGCATGTGAACGAGTGTTCCAAGCATTGGTGAAGCATCTCACAACAGCGCCGGTCTTAGCTCAACCGGATACAACCAAGCCTTTCGACGTGTATTGTGATGCGTCCGGTATCGGGCTTGGCTGCGTGTTGATGCAAGAGGGACTTGTGGTCGCGTATGGCTCACGCCAACTTCAAAACCATGAGCAGCACTATCCGACTCATGACCTTGAGCTCGCTGCTGTGGTATTGGCGCTGAAAATGTGGAGGCACTATCTTCTTGGAAACTTGGTGCACCTCTACACCGACCACAAGAGCTTAAAGTCTATTTTCTCCCAGAAGGAGCTGAATATGAGACAATGGAGGTGGGTTCGAATTAATCAAAGACTATGAGATTGAGATCCATTACCACCCCGGCAAGGAGAATGTGGTTGCCAACACGCTTAGTCGAAAATAACATGTCCATAACCTTACCATTACACCGATGGAAGAGGAAGAACCGAGTTTATACTAGGTTCCATATGGATCACTCTATAACCTTGCTCTCATCCCTACCATTAGGGAGGATATTATTGCAGCTCAGAAGATTGACAAGGGCATGACACATCTAAGGAAACTGATAGAGAGCGGAGATATCAACTGTTCATCCGGGTAGAAACAAAATGTACCAAGATTTGAAGAGTAAATTTTGGTGGACACGGATGAAGCAGGAAATTGCAAAGTACGTATCCGAGTGTGATACGTGTAGACGAGTGAAGGCGAATCACATGAGGAAATCAGGGCTGTTGCAACCTTTGAAAATTCCAGCATGAAAGTGGGAAGATGTGAGCATGGATTTCATTGAGGGATTACCCATGACGTTTAACAAGCATCATTCCATTTGGGTAATCATTGACTGGTTAACCAAGTCGGCTCATTTCATTCCCGTGCATACCCATTGCCATGCCAGCAGGTATGTGGAGTTGTACATTGCAAGAATCTTGTGCTTGTACGGGGTACCCAAGACCATAATCTCAGATCGAGGGGCACTGTCCGTGGCTCATTTCTGGGAGCAGTTGCACGCTACTCTGGGTACCAAACTGATTAGAAGCTCTGCCTATCACCCTTAGACCAATGGGCAAACTGAAAGGGTGAATAAGGTGTTAGAAGACATGTTGAGAGCGTGTGCCATCGACCACGGTAGAAATTGGGATAATCATCTACCGTTGGCGGAATTCTCGTATAAAAATGGTTATCAAGCGAGCATCAAGATGGCACCATATGAGGCTCTCTACGGTCTCAAATGCCGCACCCTATTGAACTGTTGCGAGCCCGGTCAGAGGGTCACGTTTGGGATTGATTTAGTGAACGACGCCGAAGAGCGCATTCGGATGATTCAAGCAAACTTGGAGGCCGCCCAATCCCGACAGAAGAGTTACGCTGATAAGAGGCGTAGGCCGCTGCACTTCGACGTCGGGGAACACATGTACCTCCGTGTGTCTCCGATGAAAGACGTGCACCAATTCGTCATAAAGGGAAAACTCGCTCCCCGATTTATTGGACCCTATGCTATCACCGAGAAGTACGGACCAGTGGCGTATCGACTAGAACTACCGGCGTCTCTCGCTGGTGTTCACAACATTTTCCATTTCTCACAACTCCGGAAATGTCTGAAGTATACGGCTTCTGTTCCTACCAATGACATTGGCGAATTGCAACTGGATTTGACCTATGCTGAATATCTGGTGGAGATTATTGATGAGAAGGCTCAGACCACGCGTAACCGAACGCTGTGGTTCTGCAATATATTGTGGAGCAACCACACCGCTGAGGAAGCGACGTGGGAGAGCGAGGAGTTCCTTCGCTTAAACTACCCCGATTTCTTGGCATCTCATCATGGGTAATTCATATTACATCTTTGTCTCTTCTTTTGTAATATCGGGACGAGATTGTTTTAAGGGGGGAGGGATGTAAAAGCCCAATATTTTACTTGCTAGAGTGTTCATCACATCACCACACCACAGCTCATTTTGTGGATAACCCATGAACACATGTGAAGAGCAAGTAACCACCATCAAGAGGGTGATTATTGGAAGAACTCACAAATACAAAAGTAGGATCTCCCACATATAAACATGAAAGGCTGATCTCACCATTAGACCCTAAATATTCTTAGGAGTGGTCAGGCCACGTTTCATGCAAATCCAAATCATTTTGAGGCACTTTTGGAGACTTTTGTAAAGAGGGATAATTGGAATGCAAATTCAAATTTCAGCTACTTTAATCACTTGGATTCAAAAGTTGACTTCATATTCAATCTCAGAACATTTTTCTGAGTTGGTCCACCAATTTTCATCCTCATTGGAGTTCATCTTGTCGGGAGCTATATTTGGATTAATTCAAAACTGAATTTGAATTTCAAATTCAAATGTGAATCAAATTTAGCCAAACAAATTTCAATTTGAGGAAATCAAATTCAACTCATGACTTGGTGATGATGTCTACACTTCAATGTTGAGTAGCTGAGATATTTGCAGCAAGGAAATGGAAAAAGAGAGACGGGGGAGAGAGGGCCCACGTGTCAGTCTCATTAGCTGAGGGAACCGCCTCTGTTCTTCGGGCTGTTGCCAAGAGCGTGCTAGCGCATTGCCGCCTCACCCCGTCGAACCCATGCGTGCGCCAGTGCTTGCCCCCGATCAGCTCGCACTCCCTCTTATCGCCCACGTACGCTGCACAGTGGCAGCTTCTTTCTCTCCCAGCTCGTGCCACCTCTGTTCCGCTCCCGCACACGAAGGAAACACCTCCGGCCGCCCTCTCGGTTCCCCGGTGTGCTGCTGTTCTAAGCATTTTCATGGCCGACGTCCTACAACAAAGAAGACCGCCTTAAGGTGCTGGACACGACCGTGCAAACCTCTCCTCCTCTCATACCTCGCCGAGGTAGAATTTCCCCGTTTACCTTTTCGGTGTTCAATGAACCGAGCCAGCCAAAACTACAAAATTCTTAGTGATCAATTCCCCACAGCGTATGCCGAGCTACACACGTGTTCTAGACCTCCCCACGGTCACCTAGGATCAAAAATCATCAACAATTGTTGAGTATAGGATCGGCTCTTTGAGTTTTTTGAGTTGCCGTCAATTTTTGACCTAGGTCGACGGTGAGCGCCTACCTCCAGCCATTTTAACGGCAAACAAGCTCCATATTCATGCTTATCATGTCACCACGGAGCCGTAGGAAGAAACCGTGTCTGAAATAAGGGTCTGTAGCACTCGGGTGACCTCGCCGGAGTTCATGCCGCCGCTGTTGCCTTCGCCGACTAGGTTCCGGCCACCTAGAGCCCTAGCCGCCCCCACCAACGTGTTCCCCGTGGTCTAAAACCTAGAGGCGGCAAGTACCAGCCCCGGAGATGGCCGGGAACGCCGTTCCGGCGGACCTCACCGGCGCACACCTCCACCCGAGCGTCGGGCGCGAGGTAGACGAAGGGTGAGGGGGTGGGGCCTGCAGTAAGAGTTTTAAACATTTCTAAGATTTTAAGATTCCTGTTCAATCTTCAAATGCCTATAACTTTTGCTAGGAAGCTCCAAATTTAGTTAATTAAATTTTGTTGGATTTCTCTATTTGAGTACTATCCAGCAAAACAAGTTTCAGTTCATGGAACATATTATTTTTTCAGAATTAATTCCCTAAAATTTTAACTGTGGGGAATTTTATCTGGAGAATTCCTTTATGGAAAATTCTGAAATTTGGCCAGGAGGTTTATTTGAAAATCCGTGAGTCACAGGAAAAATATCATATCCAACCAAGTTCATTTACTCCCCCTAATGGTGTGATTAACTGAACTGCCCTGAGAAAATAGAAAAATGTACAGAAACATTTTTCAGAATTTTCTGAAATCTTGATTAGGGCATAACCTTTTCTAGGATTCTTCAAATTACATGAAACCAACTCCATTAGAACCATCTCAAACTCTAGTTTCCAGAAAGTAATATGACAATCCCTGGAAATCCATAGAAGCTGTAGTAGTGACCATTTAGACTTTTATTTGTGCAGAGCTCAAATGAGCTTTGCTTCAAATGAAATTTGCTCAAGTCTCTTATTAGGTTCTTACCAAGCCACAATAAAAATTTCAAAGCCAAAGGGAATGTCTAGCTAGAGTTATAGTCTTTGTATACTAAATTCAACCCATTTGCATTTAAATTTGACATATCGATTGAATTGATTACATGTAGTCGCTGAACGCGAGGAGGCCCCGGAGGTTTTGGACTTCATACTTTCGTAGGAGACACTAACCTCTGATCATCAGAAACAAGGCAAGCCCCGGTTTGCATTTAACAAATTTTATCATGTTTTGCTTTATATTCATTTAGCTTGGAGTATGTGTGTGCATTAGGTGTAGGATGGATGAAACCCCAAATGCATAACCAGATTGTTCCAAAAGGAATGAGGTTAGTGTCTAAGTCATCGGGTAGATCATGCTTTGCTTAATGTTAATAGGCTTCGGTACATGTCGAGTTGTTGGAATCTACTCGTGAGTATAGGGTTTGTCATACGGGATTGGTTCGAGATGTGAGATCACTTTAGTAAGAAAATGAGACTAGGCAGGGGCTAGAACGCAGCAAGAGGAAGTCTTGTGGGTGTTGCTGTGGCGGACCGGAATCCGCTCATCCAGGATCGCAGAGGGTGGTGCCGCACGATGCGACACCCGACAGCATGCGTCATAAGGACATATTATATTACATGGGAAAAACAAACTGAACTGTACAAAAAGGTACAACTTCAGTTACAAACTAGTATTTATTTTACACAGCGGAAGTCTACTCTGTACAACTCACGCCCGCCTATCTAGCAAAAGTTGATTTCCCAGCCCGAGGGCAACCCATACTAGCTGCACGTCTCAGCTCAGCGCGGCGTGTACGGCTCCCACTCAGCTGTGGTCCCCGACGGAGGGTAACTCTCGCCGGTGGACTCGTACTCCGAGTCCGTGGGTGGCTCCTCACCTGAAAAACACTTAAGCAGCAACCGTGAGCATGATGGCTCAACAAGACTTAACCAACTCACCTAGGCATGAAACTCTACATGAGGTGTGCCTGAACATAGGATAGTAATATTGCAGCAAGGGACTCGCCTACACGTTCATCCTTAGTTCATCATTTAGCAGCAAGTTAACAGTTCATGAATCTGAAATTTAGTAAGCAGTATTTGGTGGCACACATGTAGCAATACAATTATATCATAACAGCAATATTGAATCATAGCATTCCATAAATTATCTACGTTACGACGCAGTGAACAAGCGGTACTCGTCACCGCGAGGGACGGTGAATCGACTCGATATACACCTGCAGGGAAACCCAAAGAGCACGTCACGTACGCCTGCCCGTGGAGCTGCACAGCACGCTGACTCGATGTCGTACGGGATAACCTTTCACCCAACAGCCCAAACGTCGAACTGGTCGCACCAAAACGAGCAGGAGGTTCCCCACACGTTGCATCTCTCTATGCCCGTTGGCAGATTTCCACCTTGCTGCCCTCAGCCTACACCTATAAATCGGTGCGTTATGCCTCGACGCCCGGAGGTTTAGGCTACATCGGTTTATCGGGGCCCATATATCCGATATGCCTTCGGTACGTTCAATACTTGTTCAGCAGGGCCGCACACGGATCGGTCCTCAATCGACACGGACAGGGCTGTGCACACAAGACTTCCTCTTGCTGCGCCCTAGCCCCTGCCTAGTCTCATTTTCATTACTAAAGTGATCTCACATCACTCGAACCAATCCCGTGTGTCCCAATCCTAACTCGCGAGTAGATTCCAACTACTCGACTTGTACCGAAGTCCTATGAATTATTAAGCATAGCCTGTCTACTCGAGATCTTAGACACTACCCTCACTCTTATGGAAAAATTCTGGTCATGCAGGTGGGGTATTCATCCATCCTACACCTAATGCACATACACCCTTCACTCTACGTATGTAAACAAAGTAAAAACTTTATAAAAGGCTTAATGCAAACCGGGGCTTGCCTTGTTGCTGCTGGTCAGGGGTTGGTTCCTCTTCTGGAAGGAGGAAGTCAAGTACTTCCGGAGCCTCCTCGCCTTCAGTGACTACACGTTAATAACATACTACATGTTAATGAATATGGACATGAGTTTATGGGAATGCTTCTGCTATTAGTTCTAATAACCAGTTTCTAACAACTGGAACTCTGTTCAAGAATTTAAAATGGAACTGGGGGTTAGTGGTTTGGGTTTGGACCTATGCACATGATTAAGTGCTAAGTGGTTTCCCCCTCTTCCATATTAATCCCTTAAGTGGTTCCATAGAATAGGGGTGATCCAGAGCTCCAATGGAGCTGAGAATTTTTGTATGAGTTCCTTGTCACAAGACAACTCTCTGGATCAAAATTTAGCACTTGTCATTGAGGGTTTTGTTCAGCATAATTATTTTAACAAATAAGCAAAGCAGAATTAATTCTGAGGTAACACCCCTGTTCATGCCCAACTTAGTGAACTACAATTTCAATTATAACTCATAGAGTTTGCATGAATTTTCCTAGCATTTTTGGAGCTAATATTTTCCCAGAACTGAATTTCCAAGTTTTGGAAATTCTCTGAAAATGTTTCTGTATTAAAATGAACACGACAACTTCAAATGTGACTTTCTCTGATCAAATTCTCTGAAACTTTTACAGGATTTCACTACCATCCTAAAGAACATTCTGGCAAAATTTGGGGATTTTTGGATGAACCAAACTCCCTCTAAAATTCTTTTGCTGAGAAGATTTAAAGAATTTTACAGAATTAAATATTAGGTTTCTTACTAATTGGGTTTCATATTTGGATTGTACTCTGTTAGAGGAATCCAAAAAAAATTGTTTCATAATTTTTGGACTCTCCTACCCAAAGTTGTGGCCCTACAAAGTTTAAACTGAAAACTGGAAATTTCAAAATGTTCAAATGTCTGCCAGTGGGTCCCACCTGGCAGGTCTTCCACTTCCTTACGCCAAACAGGGGCCCGTGGTGACGCCCTCCGGCGAGCGTCGCCGGAACCGTTTTCCCGGCCATCCCCCGACCCCAGACTCGCCGCCCCGCCCTAACTCGTGACGCTGAACTCAGCTCGGGGTTCACGGCGGCCGTAGCTCACCGGAACGGGGCGCCCGACGGTGACAGCGGCGGTTAGGGTTCCAGCGTGGTCGGGAATGCGTTACAACGCATCAAAATGATCGGCAAAGGGTCGGAGAGCACCGCGGAAGATCAAGGGTGATGAAAATGGCCGCCAAACCCCGTGAAAAGGTCGGCAACCTAGAGCTCCACGGTGACACGAGCTATTATTCTATGGCGGCACGAAAAACAACCAGAACCCGGCCATTTCTGGGCCATATCCCTTGATTCTTGGTCGAGGAGGGCCGCTAGGGAGTGAGGAAGGTTTGTGCAGGCTCACCCGAGCTGGGTTGGACGGTGCAGCTAGAATTTCGGGGTAGACCGACCCCTACCCGGGTGCACTAGTTCTCGGGATTCTTAGGAATTCTCCGCGCTCGGTCTATCAATGGCTATGAGGGTTGCAGCTACACGATCTGGAGACAAAGGCACACCTTTCTCGTGTAGAAGTCAGGTGGTGAAACTGGCTGTGGCGTGCTGTCCACGGGGAGCAACCTCGGTTCTCCGCCGGGTGGCCTCGGTTCTCAGTGGCGATCGTCGACTTGTGGCTGAATGAGGCGCTAACGCCGCGAAGTAGCGGGGTGGTTAGCTAGAGCACGCACTGGTGCTCCTTTTTTTGTGTTGGAGTCTCGGACCAAGGCCGAGCAGGCGCCGGCGTACGGGGGAAATCGGAGAAGCGGCGCCGGTGAGCGAAACAGAGCCGGGGCGGAGCTGTTTTGCAGAGAAGCAACGCGTACGGCTCGTTGTGTGGGGAGGGGGTCACGTAGAGGAGGGGGCGACCTGTTTCCCGGCTGCCAACGCGAGCGAAGGGAACCAGGAGGTGGCTGGCCGAGGCGGTCGGGCGCCGGTGTCGCCGTGTGCTAGCGCGCGGCTTCGGTCGAAGGAGAAAAGATCAGGGGTAAACTTCTCTGCTAAGACTACTGACAGGTGGGACCTCCCCTCCAATTCTTTTTCCAAATTTTCTCAATTCTGTGGTGCCAAAATATCCTCAGCTATTCACAATTTAATGTGAGACTTAGTCACCAAGTCTTGGTTTAAATTTGAATTCTCAAATTTGAACTGTGTTGGGCTAAATTTGCTGCATGTTTGAACTGAAATTCAAATTTAGTTTTGAATTCTTGCAAATCTAGCTCTTGACAAGATGAACTCCAATGAGGAGGAAAATTGGGGGTCTTACTCAGAAAAATGTGCTGAGTTTGAATATGAGGCTAACTTTTGAATTTGAGTGATGAAAGTTGCTGCAATTTTGAACTTACATTCAAATCGGCCTCTTTTTCAAATACCTCCAAAAGTGCCTCAAAAAGTGTTGGATTTACATGAAATTTGGCTTGAACCTTCCCAAGACTTTTCAAGTCCTAGGGGTGAGCTCAACCTCTCATGTTCATGTGTAAAATTCCCACTTTGTGAAAGTGTAGGCTTTCCACTCTAATCACTCTTTTGATGGAGGTTACTTGCTCTTCACACTTTTTCACAATCTATCCACAACAAAACTGTGGTGTTGTGAGGTGATAAAAAGTTTTTGCAAGTCCTTTTTCTTGGGTACCCCATGCTCTCAACATGTCTTCCAGTACTTGATTCACCCTCTCTGTCTGGCCATCGGTCTTAGGGTGATAGGCGGAGCTCCTGATCAGCTTAGTACCCAATGCAGCGTGTAGCTGCTCCCAAAAGCGAGATACAAATAATGCACCTCGATCCGATACAATGGTCTTGGGTACCCCATATAAGCACAGAATCTTCGCTATGTACAGCTCCGCATATTTGCTGGCACTGTAACGTGTACTCACCGGGATGAAGTGAGCCGTCTTGGTTAACCGATCGACGATTACCCATATGGAATCATGTTTGTTGGAAGTTAGGGGCAATCCCACAATGAAATCCATGCTCACATCTTCCCATTTCCATGCCGGGATCTTCAGGGGTTGTAACAGCCCTGATATCTTCATGTGATCAGCTTTCACTCGTCTACACGTATCGCACTCGGATACATACTTCGCTACCTCCCGCTTCATCCGTGTCCACCAAAATTTCTTTTTCAAATCTTGGTACATTTTGTTGCTGCCCGGATGAATGGAGTATTTAGACAAGTGGGCCTCATCGAGGATCTTTTTCCTCAACTCCATATCCCGGGGTACGACTATGCGGTCATGGAACCATAGCGTCCCCCCATCATCCTTCCGGAAATATTTGATCTCCCCGTTGCCTATCTGTCTCCGGATATGTGCCATACCCTTATCAAACTTCTGAGATGCAATGATGTCCTCCCTAATGGTAGGGATGAGGGCAAGGTTGTACAGCGATCCATAAGGAACCAAGTATAAACTCGGCTCTTCCTCCTCCACCGGGGTAATGCTGAGGTTATGAACATGTGAGTTCCGACTCAACGCGTCGGCAACCACATTTGACTTGCCGGGGTGGTAATGGATCTCAATCTCGGTGTAGAGATGCACCAGATTCCCCAGGAGATAGTACCTCCACATTTTTAGCGCCAACACCACGGCAGCAAGCTCAAGATCATGAGTCGGATAATGCTGCTCATGGTTCTGAAGTTGGCGTGAGCCATATGCAACCACCCGTCCTTCCTGCATCAACATGCAGCCGAGCCCAATACCGGACGCGTCACAATACACGTCGAAGGGCTTTGTTGTATCCGGCTGAGCTAAGACCGGGGCTGTGGTGAGATGCTTCACCAATGCTTGGAACGCTCCTTCACACGTCATGTTCCAAACATATTTCGTCCCTTTCTTCAGAAGTTCTGTCATCGGCTTAGCGAGCTTGGAGAAGCTTGGAATGAATCTCCGATAGTATCCCGCTAACCCGAGGAAGCTTCTGACTTCATGAACTGAAGTGGGAGCTTTCCATTTCAGCACTTGCTCTATTTTGCTTGGGTCAACCGCAATGCCTTCCGCTGAGATGATATGTCCCAAGAATGGCACTTGGTTGATCCAAAACTCGCATTTACTGAACTTGGCGTAGAGCTTGTGGTCTCGCAATCGTTGAAGAATGATCCTCAAGTGTTCGGCATCTTCGGCTTCTGTCTTGGAGTAAACCAAGATATCATCGATGAACACTACCACGAACTTGTCCAGCTCCGGCATGAACACCGAGTTCATGAGATACATGAAATGGGCTAGAGCGTTTGTGAGACCAAAGGACATGACGAGATATTCATATAATCCGTATCTCGTCGAGAAAGCCGTCTTCGGGATATCCTCCGCCCGGATCTTTATCTGGTGATATCCACAGCGAAGGTCCATCTTGGAGAACACACTTGCACCCACAAGTTGATCAAACAATATGTCAATGCGGGGCAGTGGGTACTTATTCTTGATGGTGATGGCGTTGAGCGGCCGGTAATCCACACACAGCCTCAAGGTTTCATCCTTCTTCTTTACGAACAGCGCCGAGCATCCCCAAGGCGAGAAATTCGGCCTAATGAAACCCTTCCTCAACAGATCATTGAGTTGTTATTTCAGTTCAGCCAGCTCATTTGGAGCCATTTTGTATGGCCTCCGTGATATGGGCGTAGTCCCGGGTGCAAGTTCAATCTTGAACTCGACGTCCCGCTCAGGTGGCATGCCCGGAAGATCATCCGGAAACACGTCTGGGTACTCCCGGACTACGGGGATGTCCTCTAACTTGAGGGCTTCAGTATTGTTGATCGCTGAAACCTCTCGGACTTGATTATCTAATAGGAGGGACTGCGGATGGTGTAATGGGGATTTGAGGTGAACCGTCCGTGTTAAAGTTTCCAGGACAGTGCCATGTTAGCTTAGCCATGACATTCCCAAGATTGCATCAATCTTCTGCCCCTCAAGGATAATCATAGTGGTGGGATATATCTTTCCACCTAAGCACAATGGTGCTTTCGAAACCATCATAGTTGTTGAAATCCTTCCTCCCGGTGAACAGATCATATAAGAACACTCGGTTGGAAAAGCTTCCAGCTGATACTTAACCACATATGATGCACTTATGAAGTTGTGGGTTGCACCAGAATAAAAAAGTATGATGATGGCTTGATGGTTGAGAGTGAACGTACCCGTCAACACGTTGTCTCCCTCTGGGGCGTCCTCATTGTCGAAGTTGCGGACGCCCACAGTCCGCTGATCAACCTTCTTCACCGGAGGTCAGCCGCGAGCACCGCCCTGGAACTGGGCTTGCCCGCTGCTCTGCTGCCCCTGGGGACAGTCCTTCGTGAAGTGGCCGGCCAGGCCACACGTGAAGCAAGTGAATCGGGGCGGTCCCCCGCTGATCGGTGGACGGAAACCCGGGGCGCATTGTGGCGGTGGAAACGCCCGGGGTGCCGTCTGCTGCTGCTGCTGCTGTCTCAGTGGTGGCATCGGCGGTCGGAACGGGGGTGCTTGAAAAGAACGTCGCCCGAACTGTTGAGGTCGCGCCGGTGGACGCCACTGCTGCCCGGATGGTGTCCGATACACCATGCGGTACTTCTGGGGAGCGCCACCCCCACTGCTAGGTGGAGCGCTGCGCTTCCTCTGCTCAGCTGCCAACTCCCGCTGAGCGTCCTCTTGCATAATCGCGGCATTGACTAGGTCGTTGAAGGTGCCGCAATTCCATTGCACGACATGCGTCTTCATTTCGGGGTGTAACCCCCGATAGAAGTGCTCCCGCTTTTTCTCCTCATTGGAGATGTAGTCTGACGCATATTGCGCCAGATGGTTAAAGGCACGGGAGTAGTCATGGGCACTCCTCCCGCCCTGCTTCAGTTCCAAGAATTCTTGGAACATCCTCTTCATGATCCCGGGAGGAATGTGATAGGCGCGGAACGCCTCCCGGAACTCTCCCCACTCCACGGTATGGCCAGCCGGACGTTAGGCGACATAGTTAGCCCACCACGCACCAGCGGCACCGTGAAGCTGCTGCGCTGCGAACAGAGTCTTCTGCCGCTCCGTGCATTGAAGCAGCCCGAACTTAGACTCGATAGTCTGCAGCCAGTTGTCGGCCTCCAGTGGTTCTTCAGCTTCGGTGAACACTGGAGGGTGCGTACTAATGAAATCCGAGTATGACATTTCACGGGGCTCAGGAGGCCCTCTGTCTTGACGCCCCCCCCCCCCCCCGCCTGGGACGTATTCTGCACGATCGTGCGGAGCAGGTCGGTCTGCTCCTCACGACCACCCACCAGTGCCGCTATCACATCCGCTAGAGTAAGCGGAGGCGGCGGTGGTGGCTGCTGCTGTGGGGTGCGTCGTAGGCCGGTGGCTGGGAGTCATCGCCTCCCTGTTAGCTAGAGCCACCAACCTCGTGCGTGGTCCTAGTGCGAACCATCTGCAACCATACGACAATAAACATCAGTCCCGCAACATATTGCATGCAGTCAAATAAAATAGGCGTAAACCATAATGACAATAGAACATGCGATACATCTCGTATGTAGATAAGGTAATAACTTTGCACAAGCTACACCATTATCAGACCAAATACAAGCTAGTTTAATCTCACTTGATGAACCTCTTCTTTGGAAGCTCACCACAACTAGGTTTGGTCACTACGAGACATTACTATCGCGTTGCCATCACGTATACTACCCTTTTATCTTCAATACAACACAAACATGGTCTCTAGTAAAAGAAACTTGAGTGACAACTATCCTCAGATCTTTCACTAGTTGAAGATAACCCCTCATGAGGATGTTCTACCCCATTGGGAGTACTCAAACCCCCTCTAGGGTATAACAATCTCTCAATTGAGTCCAACTGTCATCCCTCTGTCAGAATGACCAGTTTCTACATATTCCAGGTTTTGATCTGGTTCTGGGCAGTTTCATGACTCAAGTCGAATACCAAAGTTAAAGCTAACTTCAGTATCTTTACAACGAGTATTCATTTGCCCTCAGATCAGCTCTGGTTAAAAAGTTATGGTAATCCAAAGTCAGCAGAATTTCTGGAAGAATTTTAACAGCACCTCCCTTGGGAATGTTGCTGTTTTCAACTCTGGTTTTCACTGAAATCTGTGCTGAAATTTCAGAAACTTTGAATTGCAAAGATGTAACACATCTTCTACCCTTTCTAAATATGTATCATGTGACAATTTTAGATTTTTTCTACTGGGAGTTATGTTTGAAAAATAGAACAGTGCAGGGAGTGTTTAAATCTGTCCTGGTTCTGGACAGTTTACATTCCTCTGGAATTTAAGCCATCTTAAGGTGAGTTTCAGCTCTGGAAGTCTACAACAAAGTTGTAGAGCACTTAAATACCTTTCGAGAACTATATACCACACCTCCCGGGGCTAAAAGATCTGTCAGTTATGCCCTGTTGAAGATCAGCAAACTTGCTGCCCAAAACAGAGCACTCTGTTTTTCAGTCTTTTGGAACTACACTCATCACCCTCAAATTTTTCTACCCAACCAGGGTCCTAAATGTTGAACCTAGTGATTTTAATTCCTTGTTATCATTATTTTTCATGCATATTCCTATGATATCTCGGTACTACGTTCCTCACTCAAGAAAATCGTAACCGGATTATACCGGCATATACGTCTCAAGTGTGGCACTAAACGGTCTCTCGCATACGTTTTCTACAAGGATACAGACGTGGTTAGTACCTGCAGAAGACCACACAATAGTGATGCACTCAAAGGTTTTGTTTCCATTTCAGTCAGTACCATATTTGAAAGTAAATACAAACGCCTGTATCATTGCCATACGGCCGTCCTTGAGTTAGGTCACGTCTCAAGGTACGTGATCGTGTTTCAACACCACACGACGGGGAACCCGAGTATGTAATGAACGGGTCGTCATGCTTGGGAATGTTATCAACCCAACAGATACCACCTACTGCCCTGCAGGGCACGCCGATGGCAAGTTCTGCATATGTCCTCCTGGGCTATTTCCAGACGAACACACTCTCGCGTTACTGACCACGCGATGGGGTCTCCAATTACTTGCCTAATGCACGCTAGGGATCAGCGTTTCATATGAACTCAGGAACATAAAGAGTCCAAGAGTTTCATATTGATGTCTCACACCAAGCTGTGAGACCTATCCCTGAACCACGTTCCTCGTCAGGAGAGCTAACCAAAATTGAACTGCTTTCGGTCACGTTCCTTACCATTCTTACCAGAGCGTAGGTGCGTCGTTACATAATTAAAATTCAGAATTATAGCACATAGGTTAGTCTTTGCCACTTTAAGTAACTATGCTAATATAGTCCTTACTTGGGCAAACTACCGATTCCTCACCGTAAACCTAAGTCTTCCCGTAATACAGTCTTTAAGTACTGTGCTATCCCCAATGCAGCTCTGATACTAGGCTGTGGCGGACCGGAATCCGCTCATCCAGGATCGCAGAGGGTGGTGCCGCACGATGCGACACCTGACAGCACGCGTCATAAGGACATATTATATTACATGGGAAAAACAAACTGAACTGTACAAAAAGGTACAACTTCAGTTCCAAACTAGTATTTATTTTACACAGCGGAAGTCTACTCTGTAGAACTCACGCCCGCCTATCTAGCAAAAGTTGGTTGCCCAGCCCGAGGGCAACCCACACTAGCTGCACGTCTCAGCTCAGCGCGGCGTGTACAGCTCCCACTCAGCCGTGGTCCCCGACGGAGGGTAACCCTCGCCGTTGGACTCGTACTCCGAGTCCCTGGGTGGCTCCTCACCTGAAAAACACTTAAGCAGCAACCGTGAGCACGATGGCTCAACAAGACTTAACCGACTCACCTAGGCATGAAACTCTACATGAGGTGTGCCTGAACATAGGATAGTAATATTGCAGCAAGGGACTCGCCTACAAGTTCATCCTTAGTTCATCTTTTAGCAGCAAGTTAACAGTTCATGAATCTGAAATTTAGTAAGCAGTATTTGGTGGCACACATGTAGCAATACAATTATATCATAACAGCAATATTGAATCATAGCATTCCATAAATTATCTATGTTACGACACAGTGAACAAGCGGTACTCGTCACCGCGAGGGACGGCGAATCGACTCGATATACACCTGCAGGGAAACCCAAAGAGCACGTCACGTACGCCCACCCGTGGTGCTGCACAGCATGCTCACTCGATGTCGTACGGGACAACCTTTCACCCAACAGCCCAAACGTCGAACCGGTCACACCGAAACGAGCAGGAGGTTCCCCACACGGAGCATCTCTCTATGCCCGTTGGCAGATTTCCACCTTGCTGCCCTCATCCTACACCTATAAATCGGTGCGTTATGCCTTGACGCCCGGAGGTTTAGGCTACATCGGTTTATCGGGGCCCATATATCCGATATGCCTTCGGTACGTTCAATACTTGTTCAGCAGGGCCGCACACGGATCGGTCCTCAATCGACACAGACAGGGCTGCGCACACAAGACTTCCTCTTGCTGCGCCCTAGCCCCTACCAAGTCTCATTTTCATTACTAAAGTGATCTCACATCACTCGAACCAATCTCGTGTGTCCCAATCCAAACTCGCGAGTAGATTCCAACTACTCGACTTGTACCAAAGTCCTATGAATTATTAAGCATAGCCTGTCTACTCGAGATCTTAGACACTACCCTCACTCTTATGGAAAAATTCTGGTCATGCAGGTGGGGTATTCATCCATCCTACACCTAATGCACATACACCCTTCACTCTACGTATGTAAACAAAGTAAAAACTTTATAAAAGGCTTAATGCAAACCGGGGCTTGCCTTGTTGCTGCTGGTCAGGGGTTAGTTCCTCTTCCGGAAGGGGGAAGTCAAGTAGCCTCCTCGCCTTCAGTGACTACACGTTAATAACATACTACATGTTAATGAATATGCACATGAGTTTATGGGAATGCTTCTGCTATTAGTTCTAATAACCAGTTTCTAACAACTGGAACTCTGTTCAAGAATTTAAAATGGAACTGGGGGTTAGTGGTTTGGGTTTGGACCTATGCACATGATTAAGTGCTAAGTGGTTTCCCCCTCTTCCATATTAATCCCTTAAGTGGTTCCATAGAATAGGGGTGATCCAGAGCTCCAATGGAGCTGAGAATTTTTGTGTGAGTTCCTTATCACAAGACAACTCTCTGATCAAAATTTAGCACTTGTCATTGAAGGGTTTGTTCATAATAATTCTTTTAGCAAATAAGCAAAGAAGAATTAATTCTGAGGTAACACCCCTGTTCATGCCCAACTTAGTGAACTACAATTTCAATTATAGCTCGTACAGTGAGCATGAATTTTCCTAGCATCTTTGGAGCTAAGATTTGCCCAGAACTGAATTTCCAAGTTTTGAAAATTCTCTGAAAATGTTTCTGTATTCAAATGAACACAACACCTTCAAATTAAATTGCTCCGATCAAATCAACTCCAAATGGTCTGAAACGTTTACAGGGTTTCACTAACATCCTAAAAAACATTCTGGCAAAATTTGGGGATTTTTGGATGAACCAAACTCCCTCTAAAATTCTTTTGCTGAGAAGCTTTAAAGACTTTTCCAGAATTAAATAATAGGTTTCATACTAATTGGGTTTCATATTTGGATTGTACACTGTTAGAGGAATCCAACAAAATTTGTTTCATAATTTTTGGACTCTCCTACCCAAAGTTGTGGCCCTCCAAATTTTAAACTGAAAACTGGAAATTTCAAAATGTTCAAATGTCTGCCAGTGGGTCCCACCTGGCAGGTCTTCCCCTTCCTCGCGCCAAACAGGGGCCCGCGGCGGCGCCCTCCGGCGAGCGTCGCTCGAACCGTTTTCCCGGCCATCCCCCGACCCAAGACTCGCCGCCCCGCCCTAACTCGTGACGCTGAACTCAGCTCAGGGTTCACCGGCGGCCGTAGCTCACCGGAATGGGGCACCCGACGGTGACAGTGGCGGTTAGGGTTCCGGCGTGGTCGGGAATGCGTTACAAGCATCAAAACGATCGGCAAAGGGTCGAAGAGCACCGTGGAAGCTCGAGGGTGATGAAAATGGCCGCCAAACCCCATGAAAAGGTCAGCAACCTAGAGCTCCACGGTGACCCGGCCATTTCAGGGCCATATCCCTTGATTCTTGGTCGAGGAGGGCCGCTAGGGAGTCAGGAAGGTGTGTGCAGGCTCACCCGAGCTGGGTTGGACGGTGCAGCTAGAATTTTGGGGTAGACCGACCCCTACCCGGGTGCACTAGTTCTCGGGATTCTTCGTAATTCTCCGCGCTCGGTCTATCAATGTCTATGAGGGTTGCAGCTACACGATCTGGAGACTAAGGCGCACCTTTCTCGTGTAAAAGTCAGGCGGTGAAACTGGCCGTGGCGTGCTGTCCACGGGGTGCAACCTCGGTTCTCCGCCGGGTGGCCTCGGTACTCAGTGGCGATCGTCGACTTGTGGCTGAATGAGGCGCTAACACCGTGAAGTAGCGTGGTGGTTAGCTAGAGCACGCACTGGTGCTCCTTTTTTGTGTTGGAGGCTTGGACCAAGGCCAAGCAGGCGCCGGCGTACGGGGGAAATCGGAGAAGCGGCGCCGGTGAGCGAAACAGAGCCGGGGCGTAGCTGTTTTGCAGAGAAGCAACGCGTACGGCTCGTTGTGTGGGGAGGGGGTCATGTAGAGGAGGGGGCGAGCTGTTTCCTGGCTGCCAGCGCGAGCGAAGGGAACCAGGAGGTGGCTGGCCGAAGCGGTCGGGCGCCGGTGTCGCCGTGTGCTGGCGCGCGGCTTCGGCCGAAGGAGAAAAGATCAGGGGTAAACTTCTCTGCTAAGACTACTGACAGGTGGGACCTTCCCTCCAATTCTTTTTCCAAATTTTCTCAATTCTGTGGTGCCAAAATATCCTCAGCTACTCACAATTTAATGTGAGACTTCGTCACCAAGTCATGGTTTAAATTTGAATTCTCAAATTTGAACTGTGTTGGGCTAAATTTGCTGCATGTTTGAACTGAAATTCAAATTCAGTTTTGAATTCCTGCAAATCTAGCTCTTGACAAGATGAACTCCAATGAGGATGAAAATTGGGGGTCTTACTCAGAAAAATGTGCTGAGTTTGAATATGAAGCTATCTTTTGAATTTGAGTGATGAAAGTTGCTGCAATTTGAACTTACATTCAAATTGGCCTCTTTTTCAAATACATCCAAAAGTGCCTCAAAAAATGTTGGATTTACATGAAATTTGGCTTGAACCTTCCCAAGACTTTTCAAGTCCTAGGGGTGAGCTCAACCTCTGATGTTCATGTGTAAAATTCCCACTTTGTGGAAGTGTAGGCTTTCCCCTCTAATGTAACACCCCAAACCCCGTTAAGAGGGGAATTTAAAAATTTTTGGACGTATTGCATGTGGTGCAGAAATTCAAATTCAAATTGGAATTCAAATTCAACTCAAAACATAAAAGAAAAAGAAAAAAAACAAAACCCCCCAGCAAGTGGGCAGAAACCCACCAGCCGGCCCACCCACCCCCGCGCCAGCCCGCAGCCGCGCGCCCCCTCTCCCTCTCACTGACACGCGGGGCCGCGTGTCATCCCCGACCTCCCGCTCGCGCCAACTACCCGGACTCCTCCGCGCGCGCCGATCGCAACTAACCCGGAAAACCTCGTTCCCAGCCGAGATTCTGGTCCCCGGATGACTCCAGCTCGATCCCAACCGACCGCCGCCCTCCCTCGTCTATATAAGCGCCGGCATCACCCGTTTTTTTCATCCTGATCACCTGTTTTTCCTCCCGGTGAGAACCAGAGCTTCTCCGGCCGTTTTCTCTCGATCTTTGCTCGGGTTCTCTGATCTAACACGTCGATCGTGTTCCACCACCTCCAGGGAATCACGCAGGTGCAGAAAACTCGGTGGTTCGCGCTCCAGAGACAGCACCAACGAGCATCGCCGCGTTTTCACCTCGGACCTCGCAGCCGACTGCCTTCCAGGGCCTCCGATCTCAAGAAAAACCACGAGGTGAGATCCCCGACCTCCCCTCTACCGATCTATGCCATGAAATACCAGTTTTAGGAAGAATAGACGAAGATCCGAAGTTTTCCGGCGAGATCGCCGCCTCCCGCCGCCGCGCGCCGCCGGGCAGCGCCGCCCGCGCTCGGTCAGAGCGACGTGGCCGCTTATGCGCCGTCTGTTTTAAATCGCACGGGGGAATTAAAACCCGCGCGTACCGGTTCGGCGATCTAATCTGAGTCGTCTGTTTTAAATCGGACGGTCCACATCAGCCCCGCATTATAAAGGCCAGGATTCTTACGCGCTACCCCCTGGGGATCTCGGAAAATACGAGCTAGCCCCGGAAACTTCTGATCTAGCCCCTAGAACTTCAGAAATTCATGTAAATTCAATTAAAAATCAGTTTTAGCCCCTGGACTTAATAAAAATTAGCAAAACCCTTCTGTTATGCATAGTTAAGCCCCTGGAAATTCTTAAAATAATAAATTAGACCCTGTAGTAGGGTGAACTTACCTTTTTGACCCTATATGGTATTAAGTTTAGAAATTTGAATGTGTGACTAGGATTTAAATTTAAAAGGAAAGACAAACACATGTGCTAATTCAAGTTAAACTCTACTAACACTTGGAAAACTTTGGAATAAACTAAAAATAAATTTTAGGCTGAAATGAAATCTGTTTGGGTGTTGTTCATATTTATTAGTTCTAGGAACACATTTTTAGGTTAATAAATAATTCTAAAAATTGGTAAAATAAATTTAAATTAGTTCACATCTGAGAAGAAGTTCCAAAATATATTATTGATCAGAACCTATTCTGTTTAGATGATATGCCCTACTATTTAATATTAAGATTTACTTTTAGTCATAGAAAATAATTCTGGAAAATATAGGAAAATAGGTGTGCATGACTAGATAATGATAAATGAAGTCTCCAAATCCAAAGACTTCAGTTTAGGATTGGTAGAAGATCTGAAAATCCATTTGGAGTAGGAAATTACTTTCCAGGTAAACTTGGTAGCTAATGAGTGTATTAAAGAATTTGTTTAAATTGGAAATTCATATATAGTGTGCAAACAGAAATCTGAATACAAAAGTTAGAAATAATATACATATGTTTAAAAGTGCATGTAGGCCAAAAATCAACACACATAGAGTAACCACAACCCTTAGAAATGTGAATGACTTTCATAGGTGTGAATGTGTGGTTTGTATGAAGTGAAAGTGTGAACCCTGTCTTATGGATTGTTGTTTCCTTTTGCTACGTGTGTTGGCATGAGTAGAACCTGCCCCAGAGCAAGTTCTTCCCTTCCAAGATCAGGACTATCCATTCCTAGAGCAGCAGGAAGAAGGCATATGTCCTTGACCACTTCGTTCCTAAACTAGGATGTGTAGATAGAATTATTTGCATTGTCAATTGAAATATGAAAACCATGCTAGGAAGTTTCCCTAGAATTGCATTACCTTGTTTTCCTTGTAGCTTGAGATGGGATTTTGCTTTATTATGTCATTCATTCATATTACTTATGCTTAGCCATGCTTAGAATGGGATAACTGGGATATGATATCATCAACTTGTTTACCTTCTCTTGCATGAGACATTATGAGTTATGTAGAGGTAGGGATCGAGGCTAGTTGGATGACTTGGTTGGTGCTGGGTGCACGAGACTCGGGTTTGTGTTTTGTACTTGCCTGGATCCTAAGGACCGGTTCATGGAGCATGTAACCTGGCTTTACCGTGCCAACAACATGCTGATATGGGGCAGCTTGGCCAATTAATTAGGTGTATCCCCGGCGTAGTATGGGTGTGTTGGATTGTGCGGGGATTAGGTGTCGGCTGGACTACCACATGAACCGCAAGGCTCAAGAGGGGGCCACTGCAGCGGGGTTGGAGCCTCTTGTACGTTGTTAGGGGTGAAACCTCAGTGGGCCCATGCTCGTCGGGAATCCCTTTGTAAAGGCTTCGTAGTGATCTCCTGGCTACACACCTGGGAAGTGTGAATGTGGTTCGTGGTCACTGGCATAATGGAGGTTCTTTTAGTCCACCCGACAACGGGGGATGAAATCACTACATGTAGGTATTAATTGCGTAGTTCTTTAACCATGAGTTCAACCTCTCCTTGTTCTAGCTATGCATGACATAACTTTCCCACACATGCTGAGTACCAACGGTACTCAACCTTGCATATTTGTTGGTTTAAATTGCTGCTCAAGTCAAGGGGATGAGGTGGTGTTTAATGACCAAGACTTCGTACCCGAAGAAGGATTCTAGGTTCATGGAGTCCCCCGGGCAACGCCTGTGATGGAGCCCACAAGAATAATATTCTGCTGCTATTTTATTTACATGTTATGAACTTATTATCGTCCATCGAGATGTATGCGTTGTAAGACATATTTATATTCGACACCTGGCTTGTAACAAATGATGCTTCACTATTCGTCATCACATGTATGAGAAAATGATCCTAGCATACATGTGATATTCACTCGGTTGTTCTTCGGAGAAACCGGGTGTGACAGAAGTGGTATCAGAGCCAAGGTTGGCCGTAGGAATGTGGACCTAGGTAGAAATGGACGTATTTAAGGACCCTATTTTCTTAAAAACTATTTTCACAAAGGTGTGAGTTGAAAAGTGTTATTTAATGGGGTCACTTTATTCATCTTACCCAACTTTTATTCAAAATAGGATTTTTGTTTAAAAATCTTATCTAACTTAAGTTTAAATGCTTTATGTTTTAGATGGTTCGCATGATCCGCACCGCTCGCAAGTCCACCGGAGGGAGAGTTCCCGTAGTTGCCCTTGCCCTGAGAGAGGAGAACCGTCCGGTGACGTACCTCTTATACGGATTGGCAGTAGGAGGCTTGTTGCGCCGTCTTCGACGCATGCTCCAAGCCGCCGGCAATACGGGCAAGCTAATCATACACTACAGCTCCACCCGGACCATCAGTGAGAAGCGGGAAGAATGGAGTTCAGAAATGAGGATTATCCACGAAAATCAGCTGCTCAAGATCCACCGCTCTCCATCTTGTCGAGCGACACAGGTCGATGCGGAGAAGGATGTCACCTGGGAGGCAATCACCTGTCAGAATCACATCTATCGTCGCCACCTGGACAGGACTGAGTACATGTATGTCCTCCAGCGCGAGAGTGGTACAACGGAGTACAAGTACCCGCCAGTGCAGCAGGGGACTTCCCATGAGCACATGGACTTGTGCTTGGAGGATGCTGCTATGCTCAGTACTCGACTGCAGGAGTGTCAACAGGAGCTTCAGGATGTACGTGACACCCTGAAGGAGACTGAGGCGTTGCATCGAGCCAGCTTGAGGGTGAGAGAAAGAGGAGATGGGAATGAACTGTGTGTCACCATGAATGACACATGGACTCCTGACTCCCCAGATCGCCGGGCGAGTAGGCGTCGCCGCACTTCTCCACCAGCAGCCTTCCCACCCAAAGCGGAGTCAGAAGGCAGCCGCAATAATGAGGAAGATCCCGAGGAGGCAGCTCAATGATACGAGCCGTGTAGAGTCCTTCCCCATAGTTCAGCAGGTTATCGAGTAGGCGAGTCAATACCTTAGTTAATGGTGTGTTAATGTGTGGTGTGTGATGTGAGTTGTGGAAGCCATGAGCAATTGTCCACAACCTCGTCTTCAGGTTGCTTTGCTTTGATGTGTGAACCCCTATGAAATTAATAGTGCATTTATTTTTGCGTGAGACATGAACCCTCAGAAGATATAAATACAACAAGGCCTCATCATTTCAAAGTGTAAACAAGTAAAATTGGTATGATAATACGTAATGCTTTAAATTGACATTTGGTTGATCATGATAGATGGCCAGAAGAGGAAAGGGTCGTGGTGCCAACCCCGCCAACAACAACGATGAGGCCGGCAACCCTCATCTTTCTGGGGGACAAGACAGGGGTGGTCGCCGTGAAGTAGTGGATCCCATCCACCAAATGCTTGAAAATCAGAATCAGCTCATCTAGAGCCTGACTCAAGTGGTGGCCAACTTGCACCAAGCTCCACCTCCACAAGCTGCACCACGCCAACCAAGGTTGAGTGAGTTTCTAGGGACTCAACCTCCAAAGTTTGCAAGTGTTGTTGAACCTCTGGAGGCAGATGATTGGCTAAAGACCATTGAGAGCATGATGAGGATCATACAATGTCAAGGGTATGAGAGGGTGCTGTTTGCCTCTCACCAATTGCATGGACCTGCTGCTGATTGGTGGACCGCTTACGTGGCAGCCCATCATGACCCTGAGAACATCACTTGGGAAGAGTTCAAGTGTAGCTTCCGCAACCATTACATCCCAAGGGGTGCACTTAAAAACAAGAGAAAGGAGTTCTTGGGGCTGCAGCAAGGAAACATGACGGTGAGGGAACACCTCACTAAATTCACCCAACTATCCCGTTATGCACCACGGGACATAGAGACTTATGAGCAGAAACAGGAGTGCTTTGTGGAAGGACTTACAGCGGAAATGCAGTGTGCAATGTCCTCCAACGAGTATGAAAGCTTCCAAAAGATGGTGGACAGAGCATTTGTTGTAGAAAGGAAGCTGAAGGCCTTGGAAAATGAAAACAAGAGGAAGGCAGGATGGTCACACCAAGCCTCGGGTAGAAACATCCGCCCACGTCTGATGCAGCAACCCGCAGGGCAGACGAGCCGTGCTGCGGTACCCTACTCCGCACCAAGAGGGTACAACCCGAACTTCAGGCCTCCGTCAGCATCAACACAGCCACAACGTCAGTTTGTACAGCAGCCTCGCCCCACATATCAACCTCGACCAGCAGTACAAGGACCCCCAAACCAACCCCAAGACAACAAAGGCCAGGCACCTAAGGTTGGGGTGCAATGCTTTAACTGTGGTGAAGTGGGGCACTACGCCCATAAGTGCCCAAAGAAGAAGCCCGTGCAGCCGCAACAGCAGAATGTGATGCGAGGACGGGTGAACCACATGACCATGGAGGAAGCACAAGAGGCACCCGACGTGGTAGTTGGTAAGTTTCCTGCCAATTTACACATTGCAACACTATTGTTCGATTCTGGTGCTACCCACTCGTTCATTGCCCAAGGGTTTGTTAAGAAGCATGATCTAGCAACAACACAAATGAACCATATGCTAGCAGTAAACTCTCTAGGTGGAGAAATAAGGACAAGACAAGTGTGTACCAAGGTGAATCTAGACATTAATGGGGTAGTATTTACTGCCAACCTCATAGTGATAGATTCACAAGGGATAGATATTAATTTGGGCATGGATTGGTTGACCAAACATAAGGGAATCATCCATTGTTCGACCAGAACGGTGGAACTAACTAACCCTAGTGGCACAAGAGTAAAGTTCATAACAATACAAGAGCCTAGGAGGGACATTAAATTAAATCAAGTTGAGGTGAAAGTGGAGGAGATCAGGATTATCAGCGAATATCCAGACGTTTTTCCGGAGGAGTTGCCAGGTATGCCCCCTGATCGTGAAGTGGAATTCGCAATTGAGCTAGTGCCTGGAACAACTCCGATATACAAGAGACCTTATCGGATGGACTCCAAGCAGCTAGGAGAACTCAAGGATCATTTAAGAGAATTGACAGGGAAGGGGTACATTCGTCCTAGTTCCTCACCATGGGGAGCTCCAGTGATATTTGTGCCCAGGAAGGACGGAACCCAAAGGTTATGCGTAGACTACCGTACCTTGAATGAAGTAACCATCAAGAACAAGTACCCATTACCCCGCATTGAAGACTTGTTTGATCAGTTGAGGGGAGCTTGTGTGTTCTCGAAAATTGATCTCAGGTCGGGGTACCACCAAGTTAAGATAAGGCAAGCCGATATTCCAAAGACAGCTTCGTATCTCGGTACGGACTGTATGAATACACCGCCATGCCTTTCGGGCTAACTAATGCCCCGGCATACTTCATGTACCTCATGAACAAGGTATTCATGGAATATCTAGACAAATTTGTGGTGGTTTTCATTGATGACATTCTCGTCTTCTCCAAAGATGAAGAAGAACATGAGGAACATCTAAGGTTGGTGTTGCAAAAGCTGAGAGAACACCAACTATATGCCAAGTTGAGCAAGTGTGAGTTTTGGCTGAAGAGAGTTCCCTTCTTAGGACATATAATCTCGGAGGGAGGAATCTCCGTAGATCCTGCCAAGATCGAGGATGTACAGAAGTGGAAGACCCCTGAGAATATCGGGGAAGTTCGAAGCTTCTTAGGATTGGCTGGATACTATCGACGGTTTATTGAGGGATTCTCCAAGATCTCGAGACCCCTCACCAAACTGTTGGAGAAGGGAATCACATTCACATGGACGCCGCAGTGCGAGACGAGTTTCTAGGAACTGAAGAAAAGGTTGACCATAGCCCCAGTGCTAGTTATGCCAGATATGCAGAACAACTTTTCGGTGTACTGCGATGCCTCTGAAAACGGGTTGGGATGTGTTCTCATGCAAGAGTGGCATGTCGTGGCTTATGCGTCCCGGCAGCTCCGGAAACACGAGAAGAACTATCCTACACATGACCTCGAACTAGCCGCAGTGGTACACGCGTTGGAAATTTGGCGGCACTACTTGATGGGGAAGAGGACAGAGATATATACGGATCATAAGAGCTTAAAGTACATTTTCACACAGCAAGATCTCAACCTCAGACAAAGGAGATGGTTAGAGCTAATCAACGACTTTGATGTGGGCATCAACCATCATCCGGGGAAAGCGAACGTCGTGGCGGATGCTCTAAGCCGGAAAGTGCAGGTCAATAGGTTGAGCTTGAAGGACATGCCTACAGAATTGAAGGAAGAGGTTATAAAACTCAATCTATGCCTCGTGAATAGTGGTGAGGCCATCGCAATGGAAGTGGACTCCACATTAGAGAGAGACATCCGAAATGGTCAGAAGAATGACGAGAAGATACAAGAGATTAGAGAACTCATCAAGGAAAATAAAGCCCCTGGTTTCAGAGAGGATGAACAAGGTATGGTGTGGCACGGGAAAAGAATCTGTGTGCCTGAAGTGAAGGAGATCCGTGAATTGATTTTGAAGGAGGCTCATGATTCTGACTATTCCATTCATCCTGGAAGTACTAAGATGTATCATGACCTCAAGAGCAGATATTGGTGGTATGGAATGAAGCGAGATGTTGCGGAACATGTTGCCCTATGTGACACATGTTATTTGGTGAAAGCGGAACATCAACGACCCGCGGGATTATTGCAACCACTCAAAGTGCCTGAATGGAAATGGGAAGAAATCGGTATGGATTTCATAGTGGGATTGCCTAGGACCCAAACAGGATATGATTCGATATGGGTCATCATCGACAGGCTAACCAAGGTAGCTCATTTCATCCCCGTGAAAGAAAGCTACAGCGGATCCAAATTGGCGGAGTTGTACATGTCAAGGATCGTGTGTTACCATGGAGTGCCAAAAAAGATAGTGTCGGATCGAGGGACACAGTTCACCTCAAGGTTCTGGCAGAAGTTGCATGAAACCATGGGAACTCATCTGAATTTTAGTTCTGCCTATCATCCCCAAACTGACGGGCAGACGGAAAGAACCAATCATATCCTTGAGGATATGCTGAGAGCGTGTGCACTCAAAAACAATCGGAGTTGGGATAAGAACTTACCGTATGCGGAGTTCTCCTATAACAATAGTTATCAGGCTAGTATGAAGATGTCACCATTTGAGGCTTTGTATGGGAGGAAGTGCAGAACTCCCCTATTTTGGAACCAAACGGGGGAAAGTAAAGTGTTTGGGCCCGAAGTAATACAAGAAGCCGAGGCGAAAGTGAGGGAAATCCGCAACAACTTGTGGATAGCACAGACATGACAAAAGAGTTATGCCTATGTACGGAGAAGAGAGCTCGTTTTCAACGTGGGAGACTATGTCTATCTCAAGGTGTCCCCTATCCGAGGACTTCGTCGGTTCAAGGTGAAAGGGAAGTTATCACCCCGATACATCGGACCCTTTCAAGTTCTAGAGAGGAAAGGCGAAGTGGCATATCAACTAGAACTACGGGCTCGCCTATCAGATGTGCATGACGTGTTCTATGTGTTACAACTCAAGAAATGTCTGAGGATGCCTGAAGAGATGTTACCCATGAATGAGGTTGACGTAGCTGAGGACCTGTCTTATGCTGAGCAACTATTAAAGATTTTGGAGACAATGGAACGCCTCACAAGAAATAAAAGAATCCGGATGTGCAAGGTGCAGTGGAAGCATCACTCGGAAGAGGAAGCCACATGGGAGCAAGAAGACGAGCTTAAGGCACAATTTTCGGAATTGTTTTCCTAGAACCACCAATCTTGAGGACGAGATTTCTTTTAAGGGAGGTAGAGCTGTAACACCCCAAACCCTGTTAAGAGGGGAATTGAAAAATTTTTGGACGTATTGCATGTGGTGCAGAAATTCAAATTCAAATTGGAATTCAAATTCAACTCAAAACAGAAAAGAAAAAAACAAAAAGAAAAAACAAACCCCCCCGGCCAGTGGGCCGGAACCCACCAGCCGGCCCACCCACCCCCGCGCCAGCCCGCAGCCGCGCGCCCCCTCTCCCTCTCACTGACACGCGGGGCCCGCGTGTCATCCCCGACCTCCCGCTCACGCCAACCACCCGGACTCCTCCGCGCGCGCCCGATCGCAACTAACCCGGAAAACCGCGTTCCCCAGCCGAGATTCTGGTCCCCGGACGACTCCAGCTCGATCCCAACCGACCGCCGCCCTCCCTCGTCTATATAAGCGCCGGCATCACCCGTTTTTTTCATCCCGATCGCCTGTTTTTCCTCCCGGTGAGAACCAGAGCTTCTCCGGCCGTTTTCTCTCGATCTTTCCTCGGGTTCTCTGATCTAACGCGTCGATTGTGTTCCACCGCCTCCGGGGAATCACGCAGGTGCAGAAAACTCAGTGGTTTGCGCTCCAGACACAGCGCCAAAGAGCATCGCCGCGTTTTCACCTCGGACCTCGCCGCCGACCGCCTTCCAGGGCCTCCGAGCTCAAGAAAAACCCCGAGGTGAGATCCCCGACCTCCCCTCTACCGATCTATGCCATGAAATCCCAGTTTTAGGAAGAATAGACGAAGATCCAAAGTTTTCCGGCGAGATCGCCGCCTCCCGCCGCCGCGCGCCGCCGGGCAGCGCCGCCCGCGCTCGGTCAGAGCGACGTGGCCGCTTATGCGCCGTCTATTTTAAATCGCACGGTGGAATTAAAACCCGCGCGTACCGGTTCGGCGATCTAATCTGAGCCGTCTGTTTTAAATCGGACGGTCCATGTCAGCCCCGCATTATAAAGGCCGGGATTCTTATGCGCTACTCCCTGGGGATCTCGGAAAATATGAGCTAGCACCGGAAACTTCTGATCTAGCCTCTGGAACTTCAGAAATTCATGTAAATTCAATTAAAAATCAGTTTTAGCCCCTGGACTTAATAAAAATTAGCAAAACCCTTCTGTTATGCATAGTTAGACCCCTGGAAATTCTTAAAATAATAAATTAGACCCTGTAGTAGGGTGAACTTACCTTTTTGACCCTATATGGTACTAAGTTTAGAAATTTGAATGTGTGACTAGGATTTAAATTTAAAAGGAAAGACAAACACATGTGCTAATTCAAGTTAAACTCTACTAACACTTGGAAAACTTTGGAATGAACTAAAAATAAATTTTAGGCTGAAATGAAATATGTTTGGGTGTTGTTCATGTTTATTAGTTCTAGGAACACATTTTTAGGTTAATAAATAATTCTGAAAATTGGTAAAATAAATTTAAATTAGTTCACATCAGAGGAGAAGTTCCAAAATATATTATTGATCAGAACCTATTCTGTTTAGATGATATGCCCTACTATTTAATATTAAGGTTTACTTTTAGTCATAGAAATAAATCTAGAAAATATAGGAAAATAGGTGTGCATGACTAGATAATGATAAATGAAGTCTCCAAATCCAAAGACTTCAGTTTAGGATTGGTAGAAGATCTGAAAATCCATTTGGAGTAGGAAATTACCTTCCAGGTAAACTTGGTAGCTAAAGAGTGTATTAAAGAATTTGTTTAAATTGGAAATTCATATATAGTGTGCAAACAGAAATCTGAATACAAAAGTTAGAAATAATATACATATGTTTAAAAGTGCATGTAGGCCAAAAATCAACACACATAGAGTAACCACAACCCTTAGAAATGTGAATGACTTTCATAGGTGTGAATGTGTGGTTTGTATGAAGTGAAAGTGTGAACCCTGTCTTATGGATTGTTGTTTCCTTTTGCTATGTGTGTTGGCATGAGTAGAACCTGCCCCAGAGCAAGTTCTTCCCTTCCAAGATCAGGACTATCCATTCTCAGAGCAGCAGGAAGAAGGCAAGTGTCCTTGACCACTTTGTTCCTAAACTAGGAAGTTTCCCTAGAATTGCATTACCTTGTTTTCCTTGTAGCTTGGGATGATATTTTGCTTTATTATGTCATTCATTCATATTACTTATGCTTAGCCATGCTTAGAATGGGATAAGTGGGATATGGTATCATCAACTTGTTTACCTTCTCTTGCATGAGACATTATGAGTTATGTAGAGGTAGGGATCGAGGCAAGTTGGATGATTTGGTTGGTGCTGGCTGCACGAGACTCGGATTTGTGTTTAGTACTTGCCTGGATCCTAAGGACCGGTTCATGGAGCATGTAATCTGGCTTTACCATGCCAACCACATGCTGAGATGGGGCAGCTTGGCCAATTAATTAGGTGTATCCCCGGCGTAGTATGGGTGTGTTGGATGGTGCGGGGATTAGGTGTCAGCTGGACTACCATATGAACCGCAAGGCTCAAGAGGGGGCCACTGCAGCGGGGTTGGAGCCTCTTGTATGCTGTTAGGGGTGAAACCTCAGTGGGCCCACGCTCGTCGGGAATCCCTTTGTAAAGACTTCGTAGTGATCTCCTGGCTACACACCTGGGAAGTGTGAATGTGGTTCGTGGCCACTGGCATATTGGAGGTTCGTTTAGTCCACCCGGCAACGGGGTATGAAATCACTACATGTAGGTACAGTGGTGCAAACTCTGCAGAGTCAAAACTCTCATGACAGCCATGCTCACAGTCAAGAGCGGCTTGGACTTATTCATGATTAGAGGATGATGGATTTGGAAGTTGAGGATGTTAAGCGGGGAGCTTGACATTGGATATGATGATTATGGTTACTTGATTTTGATGATGGGTTGGGAGTTTGGGACCATTTCACCTGTGTAGTAATGTAGGTTCTTAATAAGCTAAGGTAATAGGTATTAATTGCGTAGTGCTTTAACCATGAGTTCAACCTCTCCTTGTTCTAGATATGCATGACATAACTTTCCCACACTTGCTGAGTACCAACGGTACTCAACCTTGCATATTTGTTGGTTTAAATTGCTGCTCAGGTCAAGGGGATGAGGTGGTGTTTAATGACCAAGACTTTGTACCCGAAGAAGGATTCTAGGTTCATGGAGTCCCCCGGGCAACGCCTGTGACGGAGCCCACAAGAATAATATTCGGCTGCTATTTTATTTACATTATACGAACTTATTATCATCCATCGAGACGTATGCGTTGTAAGACATATTTATATTTGACACCTGGCTTGTAATAAATGATGCTTCACTATTCGTCATCACATGTATGAGAAAATGATCCTGGCATACATGTGATATTCACTCGGTTGTTCTTCAGAGAAACCGGGTGTGACATCTAATCACTCTTTTGATGGAGGTTACTTGCTCTTCACACTTTTTCACAATCTATCCACAACAAAACTGTGGTGCTGTGAGGTGATAAAAATTTTTTGCAAGTCCCTTTTCTTGGGCTTTTACAGTTGCCCTGCCCGTGTCGATTGATGACCGATCTGTGTGCGGCCCCGCTAAACAAGTTTGAATGTACCGAAGGCATATCGGATATATGGGGTCCGATAAACTGATGTAACCTATACCTCCGGGCGTCGAGGCATAACGCACCGATTTATAGGTGTAGGTTAAAGGCAGCAAGGTGGAAATCCGCTAACGGGCATATAGAGATGCTCCGTGTAGGGAACCTCCTGTACGTTTGGGTGCGACCGGTTCGACGTTTGGGCTGTTTGGTGAAAGGTTGTTCCATACGACATCGAGTGAGCGTGCTGTGCAGCTCCACGGATGGGCGTATGTGACGTGCTATTCGGGTATCCCTGCAGGTGTATAACGAGTAGATTCGCCGTCCCTCACGATTATGAGTACCGCTTGTTCACTGAGTCGTGACGTAGGTTAACATATGAAATGGATGTATTCAATGCTGCTGATATGAAAAACTTGTATTGTTACATGTGTGCCACCAAATATTGCTCACTAAATTTCAGATTCATGAACTGTTAACTTGTGAATAAAAGATGAATTATGGATGAACTTGTAGGCGTGTCTGTTTGGTGCAACTTATCAGCCTATATTCGAGTAAGACCTGCATGTAGAGTTTCCTGTGTAGGAGTGTCGGTTAAGACTTGCTGAGCCATCGTGCTCACGGTTGCTGCTATAAATGTTTGCAGGTGAGGATTACCCCATGGACTCGGAGTACGAGTCCACCGACGAGGGCTACCCTCCTTCAGGGACTACGGCTGAGTGGGAGCCGTACATGCCGCGTTGAGCTGAGTGAAGCTAGTGTGGGTTGTCCTTAGGGCCGGACAACCAACTTTTGCTAGTTAGGTGTTGGCGTGAGTTGTATAAAAACCTTCCGCTGTAGTAGAATCTGTACAGGAGTTGTAACTGAAGAGTGTACTACTTTTGTACATATTCAGAATGTTTTCAATGTAATACTATGGTTTCCTTATCGTGTGTGCTGTCGGGTGTTGCATCGTGAGGCACCACCCTCTGAGATCCTGGAACGTACGGATTTCGGTCCGTCACATTTTGTTCCCAAAGATGCGTGCAGCTGTTCCCAGAGACAAGAAACAAACATTGCACCACGATCTTAAACTATTGTTCTTGGAACTCCATGCTGGCATAAGATCCGTGCAATGTATAACTCTGCATACTTGGCGTTGAATCCCACATTTACCGCTATGAAGTGTGCTGATTTGGTTAATCAGTCAACGATCACCCAAACCGAATCATGCTTCCGAGATGTGAGCGGTAATCCGACAATGAAATCCATACTCACATCTTCCCACATCCATTCCGGAATATTAAGGGGCTGCAGCAATCCAGGTTTCTTCATATGATCGGCTTTTACCCTCCGACATATATAGCACTCAGATACGTATTTAGCTATTTCCCGCTTCATCCGTGTCCACCAAAACTTGTTTCTCAAATCTTAGTACATATTGTTGCTGCCCGGATGAATGGAAAATTTTGATAAATGTGCTTCGTCCAATATTTTCTTAGGAAGCTTCATGTCCCGCGGTACGACTATACGGTTCTTGAACCATAATGTACCGCTCTTATCTTTCCGGAAACACTTAACCTCTCCTTTGTCTATTCTCTTCCGGATATGTGCCATGCCCTTTTCTTTCGAGGCTCCATAATTTCATCTCGAATTGTAGGAATGAGAGCTAGATTAAACAATGACCCATAGGGAACCAAGCGCAGGCTCGGTTCTTCTTCTTCCATTGCAGCCATGGTTAGGTTATGCACATGCATTTTCTGACTAAGTGCGTCGGCAACCACATTCGCTTTTATAGGATGGTAATGTATCTCTATTTCATAGTCTTTAATTAACTCTAACCATATTCACTGCCTCATATTTAATTCTTTTTGTGTGAAGATGTACTTTAAACTCTTGTGGTCGGTGTAGAGGTAAACTAAGTTTCCAAGTAAATTGTGCCTCCACATTTTTAGAGCAAGGACCACAGCAGATAGCTTGAGGTCACGTGTCGGGTAATTCTGCTCATGATTCCGATGTTGCCTGGATCCATACACGACCACTCACCCTTCTTGCATAAGAACGCATCCAAGGCCGATGACAGATGCATCGCAATAAACACCAAAAGCCTTAGTTGTATCGGGCTGAGCCAACACAGGGGCTGTTTTGAGGTGCTTTACCAATGCTTTGAACGCTTCCTCACATGCTTCACTCCACACATATTTCTTGCCTTTCTTTAGAAGTTTCGTCAACGTTTTAGAAATCTTGGAGAAATTCGGAATGAATCTCGGGTAGTAACCCGTTACCTCCGCAGAAGTAATGTGCCTAAAAAATGGCACTAGGTTGATCCAAAACTCACACTTGCTGAATTTTGCATATAGCTTGTGATCCCGTAGGCGTTGGAGCACAATATGCAGATGTTCGGCATGTTCTTCCTCTGACATAGAATATACAAAGATATCGTCAATGAAGACCACGGCGAAATTGTCCAAATCCGGCATGAAGACTGAATTCATCAAGTACATAAAATGAGCTGGAGCATTGGTGAGTCCGAATGACATGACGAGATACTCATATAACCCGTATCTCATCGAGAATGCCGCCTTTGGTTTGTCTTCCACCCGGATTTTGATCTGATGATATCCGGACCGAAGATCCATCTTTGAGAAAACCTTAGCACCCACTAATTGATCGAAAAGCATATCGATACGTGGTAGTGGATACTTGTTCTTGATAGTTACGGCATTGAGCGGACGATAGTCCACACATAGCCTCAGAGTCTCAGCCTTTTTCTTGACGAACAGCGCGGAACATCCCCACGGAGATGAACTGTGTCGAATGAAGCCTTTGCTTAACAAATCATTCAGCTGCTCTTTCAACTCCGCGAGTTTTTTTGGTGCCATTTTATACAGCCTCCGAGAGATGGATGTGATTCCCGGTGGGAGTTCAATTTTGAACTCCACCTCACATTCGGGCGGCATGCCCGGTAGATCATCGGAAAACACGTCCAGATATTCCTGGACCACTGGAATGTCCTCCAGTTTCTTAGCTTCAACATTTTGTACAGCGGTAACTCCCGGTGCAACATTTCTCAGAATCAACGTGTGTTGCCTGTTCCTCTTTGAATTCAGCTGCACCATTTGTGAACTAATATCAAATATAGCTTGGTGATGTGTAAACCAAGCCATTTCCAAGATTATGTCAATCCGCAAGCCTTCCAGGATGATAAGAGTAGTATGATATATCCGCCCATCCAAACATATAGGCGCTCGAGCAACAATTTTTCCCGCTGTCCTACTACCTCCTAGCGAGTTAATTTGATACGATGCTGCCAAGGTGGTTGATGGTATTTGGTGCTTAACCACATAATATTTGCTGATAAAATCATGTGTGGCATCTGAGTCGAACAACACGAACGTGGGCTTATCACGTACGCTGAACATAACCGCAAACACGGGTTCTCCCACGGGAACATCTTCAACTGCCATATAGTTTACTTTTTCCATTTTTGGTGCTGTCCTCCTTGGCTGACCATGGAATTTCTTTGCAACTTGTGATGATATGTTACTGCTGCTCTGTTTGGTAACATGGCACTCCTGAGTGATATGCCCCACATCGCTACAAGTTTCGTACGATGCGAGCTTAGGACCTTCATAGGATGGAAGTGATTGATATACTTGTGCACTTTGCTGAGGTGGGGTTGCACAAATACTCATTTGCTGCTGCTGCAGCAGTAGCTGAATATCCATTGTTGAGTATGGATGGAATTGGATCTGCGGTGGTCCGTCAAAGGACTGAATTTCCACCGCGGATGGTAAGCAATATATCACCGGTTGTTCTTGAGGATAATCATCCGTACTTGCCGGTGATAAGCTTCTCTTCCTATTAATTTCCTTATACTGGAGTTCAGCTTTTTCTTGAATCATCGCGGCATTGACTAAATCGCTATAATTCCCTTTTATAGAATAGTGCCACTTTCGCCCGAAGCTCCACGTTGAGACCTCGGAAAAAGTACTGACACTTCATCGTCTCTTTACCTACATAAGCGGATGCATATTGTACTAAACGGTTCAATTCCATAAAGTACTCCAGAACACTCATCCCTTCTTGCTTGAGTTCATAGAACTCTTCAACTCTGGTTTGGATGATGCCTTCACAGATATTACGTGCACGGAAAGCATCACGAAACTCCGTCCACGTCACATGATTGCCTTCAGCAATTTTAGCAAGATAGTCAGACCACCAAGCCCCAGTGGATCCATGAAGTTGCTGAGGGGCAAATAAAGCCTTCTCATATTCATCACAATGGAGCATTCCCAATTTAGATTCAATGACCCAGAGCCAATAATCTGCCTCCAAGGCTTCTTTAGCTTCCGAGAATACCGGTGGTTGTCTTGCTAGAAAATCCAAATGAGTGTTCAGTGTGGGATTACGCTGTAAGATATCCTGTCAGATGCCTTGCTGCACCAACATGTCAAGAGACTCAGCCATTTTTCCCAACACCTCCGCCAGTCCGGTTGATGACGGTGGTGATCGTCGCTGTGACGAATCATTTCCATCCCGGCTGGAACCACCAACCTCATACCCGGAATGAGTATGATCCATACTGCAAGAGCGAGCAATTTATGGTTAATATCCAAGATTGTACTTAACTTGAACTCAAAATTATTTACCGCAAAAGCCTCACATCAACAGTGCAGCATACATGAAATGGAACAAGGTTTTTGTAAATTCTGAAATATAACCAATGATTGCTCAAGTTTGTCAAATACTTAAACCAACAACAAGGAATGATGAAACATAACTAATGAATCTGTCATGGAACTTAGAGAAGTATAAAAACCTTCATGTCCACAACAAGTCTCATGTTACATGGGCAATAAGCAATGCTCTGTTCAGAATGACCATTTGGCCTTAATCCCAGAATTTGTATATGAAAATGGCGATTTCAAGTCTCAAGTTTCATATAAAAGTTTTATATAACTTCAATATGTTTCCAACGAGTATTCATTTGCCTTCATATAAATTTTGTATCAGGAGTTATGATATTTCAAAGTTGACAGAAATCTGGAACAATTTTGACAGCACCTCATCTGAAAGTGGCTGTTTTGTCCGCAAGATTTCATATAGTTCTACCCCAAATCTGTAGAAACTCTGAAATACAAATCGTAGCACATATCACAAACTTTCCAACGGTTTCTTACATGACCCCTAGAGATTTTTCTACAAGAAGTTATGGTCGAAATACCGAAATTTCCAGAGAGCATTTTTTGGCTGCCCTGTTTTTGGACAGTTAACACTAATCTGAGATTTTCAACCATTTGGAGGAGATTCTGTTCTGGAGTTATACAGAAAATTTTAGAAGACTTCAAAACCTTTCCATAAATGTATCCCTAATATCCATTGGTTCAACCAATCAAAAGTTATGTCCTGTTCAAATTCAGAAAAAATTCTGCCGAAAACAGGGGAGATTGTTTCTATGTCTTTTAGAAGGAATCTATACCCCCAATTGACTCTTAGTTCAATATAGGAGTTCATTAACCTCTAATCGAATCCTAGACTCCAAATTTACTCTTTTCTTTGAAAACTTCCTTTTTCATGCAGTTAAGAACATATCACGGTACTACGTTTCCTCACCAAATCAAAAATTCTAACCGGCGTTACACCTGCATATACGCCTCAAGGGGTGGCACTAAAACGATCACATACACACGTCTTCTAACCACAATGTTCTACTAATGGTTAAGGTACCTGCAGAAAAACAATAAATAATGAAGCACACAAGAGGTTTTCCATTTCAGGCAGGTCCATATCATAGTAAAACATACACCCCGTATCATTGCCATACAGGTCATCCTTGAGTCAGGCCACGTCTCAAGGTACATGATCGGGTTATTCACCATCCGACAGAGGGCTACACACCTTTGCAATTAAGCACACCGGTGGAACAGTGCTTTCGTATGCCTCATAGAACATGAAGAGTCCTAGAGGACATACTTCGTGTTACAAACCACACGATGGGGTCTCCTCCTCTTGCACCTGGATTTGCGCACTGGAGGCTAGTGCATTTCATATGTCTCTAAGACATGAAGAGTCAGGTACACGCAGCGGAATATACATAAACACATACTCTCGGTCCTAGCTATGCAAAAGAGAAGAGGTCCAGCCCGTGGACGCTTCTTACTAGCTTCCACAAAAGTAAATGCAGCGGCAAGGTTTCCGGTGAGTCTCCGATGTCTCACCGGGCAACCATCTTCATAGCAGTATTAATATAACATGCAAAACACTAATAATGCAACCGTGAGCTTGGAAGCTCAGCAAGGCTTAACCGTCTACCCTAAGTAAAAACTCTACATGCAGGAATTTCTAAACTAGGACAGCAGCTATTGCATTAGTACTCGCCTAAAAGTAGATCCTTATTAACAATTTTTAAGCAGCAATTTCATACGCCTTGAGGCTCCCAACATCGGAAATCTACAATCAAACAATAAACGCTTCTTTCAGATGTTGCTTTTCACAACATGGAATATAAATTTAGTGAGCGGACGCCGGAGAACCGAAAGTTATCGAGCGTGCGGCGGTGTTTCTTCGTCGAGGAGCTCGGGAATGGCCAAAGCAGCGCGGCGAGTCGGTTCCTGAGGGGGGAAATATCACGGTTTACTGATAACACCGACGCCTAGCGCGCCTCGAGCAGCTCGGGAGATGGCATTCAGGAATCAACTCGGTGTCGCGCTGCGTGCGATCGCTTCAGTGAGAAAACAGAGCACTGCTCGGTTGTGAAGTAGCTCTCCCACTGACCTGTGGGCCCATCTCTCCCCCTAACACTATTTCCAATTTCCACTGTAAATATCCCAGCTACTCTCAATTGAATGAGAGACTTAATCACCAAGTCATAGTTTGAATTTGGTTTCCTCAATTTGGAATTGATTTGGCTAAATTTCTTGCACATTTGAATTGAAATTCAAATTCAGTTTTTGAATAATGCAAATTTAGCCCCCAACAAGATGAACTCCAATGAGGATGAAAATTGGTGGACTAAATCAGAAAAATGTGCTGAGTTTGAATATGAAGTCAACTTTTGAATTCAAGTGATGAAAGTGGCTGCAATTTGAATTTGCATTCAAATTGGCCCCTTTTTGAATTGTCTCCAAAAGTGCCTCAAAAGTATCGGATTTGCCTCAAATTTGGCCTGAGCCTTCCCAAGAATATATAAGGTCTAGGGGTGAGCTCAACCTTTCATGTTTATGTGTAGAAATCCTACTTTTTGGAAGTTACGGCTTTCCATTCTAATCACCTTTTTGATGGTGGTTACATGCTCTTCACAAGTGTTCATGAGATATCCATCACAAGAGGTGTGGTGTTGTGAGGAGATGAACAATTTTTGCAAGTCCCTTTCTTGGGCTTTAACACATAGATCCTACATAGATATGGCTTGCAAAATTTCAGGTAAAGTTGATGAACAATATGGTCTCAAGAATTCCCTCGGTTAATTGGCTTCCTTAACTTCCTAATGAAATTATTTGGTCTTGGCATGCTCAAATTTGGTTTTTCAGAATCTTGGGAGTCTTGTGAGTCTATAGGACTTGGTTTCAAAATTGTTGGATTTCCCTACACAGAGATATGGAATTTACAAGATTGGGCTAAAAGCTGGAAAAAATGTTCTGTTATTTTTCCTAATTTTCAGAGACATATAAGATTGAATCATCATTTGGCCTATCAAATGAGGTCCAATGGCTCTAAATTTATACTGGAGTTCAATTATTTTTATAGGCAGGTTCTGCCCAAAATTGGGAATTTTCCAATAAACAGAACTCCTGTAATTAATTCCCTAAGATTTTCCTTCATTAAATTATCGAGCCAAATACAGGGGTTTTAATAAATATTGGGATGAACCACTGGATAGTACTCACTAAGTGGAATCCAATGAAATTTGTTTGACAATTTTTGGAGGTTCCTACTAAAAGTTATGAGCATTTGAAGTTGAACTAAAACTGAAAAAGAAGGAAATGTTTAAACTTCTGCCAATGGGTCCCGCTCTACAGTTTTCTTCTTCCTCGCGACAGCAGGGCTCGGGTGGCGGCACTCTCCGGCGAGGTCCACTGGAACCGAGTTTCCGGCCTCCCATAGGGCTAAATCTCGCCGCCTCTCACTTTAGAACCACGGGGAATTCATCCGTGGGGTTGGCCGAGGCCACCGGCCACCGGAAACCCATCGGCGACGGGCGGCGGGGGTGGCATCACTTCGGCAATGTTGAACTCGCGCTACGATGGCTCAAAAGCTTCAGTTCTTCTTTCTAGAGCACCGTGGTGGAACCCTAATCATCGTCATGCGCTCAAATCAGCTCCAAATGGGCTGCAAACATGAGTTCATCGGCGACGTAGGGCAAAAACCGGCGGCGGCTCGAAAATCTCGAAGAACAGCACCTAAACTAAATGGTTTTTGATGATTTTTGATCCTAGATGAGCGTGGGAAGGTCTAGAACGTGTTTGTAGCTCGGCACAAGCTTCGGTGGACTGATCACCACGAATTTTTGATTTTTGGGCAGTTCGGTTCTATGAAAGCTTGTAGCACTCGGGCGCCGGGGAGCTGAAGACAACCGAGCGGCGGCAAGGTTCTTCGCAGCTGAGCGAGGGCGTCGTGGATGAGGGAGGGCCGGTTCACGTGGGCAATAAACGTGCTGGTCATTACACACGACGATTCCACGGTCGTAGCACGAGGTGGCGCAGTGGGGTTTCTCTCGGGCGTGGCGAGCAGGAGGTGGCGGGCTCTCAGTGAAAACAGAGGCTGTTCATTTCTCCTGTGTATGACAGGTGTGGTCCACTTCTCCCCTCCTCATTTCTTTCCGAATTCCATTTGAATTAGCAAACAAGCTCCAAATTTAATCAAAATTGGAGAATAGGCCAAAATAAATAGGAGGAACACAATGGTGCACTCAAATTTTGATTTCAGTGAAATTGGAATTTGAAACTGAAGTTTAAATTGAAATTTGAATTGCCTCCCGTTTTAATTTCCAACAAATAGTAAATCTTCTCCATTTGGACTGAACATTTGCAGGGCAATTATTGGATGTATAGTGAACTGAGTTGTGGATTTAAGTCTCCATGTTTGAACATTCTTGCATATTTAATTTAGCACTTGGAGCTCATACCTTTATATTCAAAAATTTAAATTCCCTCTCATTTTCCTAGGTGTGATTGGGCAACTCCACTTGCTAGAATTTTGGGATTTCACAGCGATTGGACTGTGTCCTATGTGGAAGAAGTTGGGAAAGGTGGCTGTGTACATGTCGTGTACTGATTCGAATCACCGTAGTTCGCGGTCATATGAAAATACTTGCACACTATGTCTTGACGTAGTAAGAACTGAAGTGAATTCCATTGAATTTGATAAGGCTTGATATTTAAGTTGTATTGCAACCATAGTTGAATTAGAGATAGTGCCAATTAAACTTTACTTCACTTTGTGCAAGAAGCATCGCAACAAAGCGTTTCTTGTTTGATTGTAGAGTTGGTGATGCTGTTCGGCTCAAGGTATTAAAAATGAGGCTTAAAAACCTGAAAGTTAAGGATCAACTGTAGGTGAGTCCTTTATGCAAATTCAGGAACCTTTTCAATCCGTCGTGCATGTAGAGTTTCTTGTTTAGAGGAGATGGATCAGTCTTGCTGAGCCTATGTGCTCACACTTGCTATATGAGTGGTTTTGCAGGTTAACATCGACGCTTATGAGGAGGTTTTCCAGTGAGAATCGGAGACTTCCGAGTCGTTTAACACATGGAGAACCCAGCCGCTTCTGTTGTCTTCGTGTTGCTAGTGAGAAGAGTCCACAGTCTGGACATCTTCTCGAGTGCTTAGTAGTTATTCAACGTGAGATGACTATAGTCTTCCGCTGTAGCTATTTGATGTAAATTATTTATAAAGAACAGTTGTAAGCTTCCGCTTTTGATTTATGTAATACATTTTATTTATATGTGTGCTGTTGGGTGCCGCATATAACGGCACCACCCAATTCGATTCCAGGGCGAGCGGCATGGCCCCGTGGCAGGTCGGGCCACGACAATTAGCGAGTTGCAACCGGATTTAACCTACGCTGAATATCCGGTGGAAATTATTGATGAGAAGGCTCGGACCACGCGTAACCGAATGCTGTGGTTGTACAAGATCTTGTGGAGCAACCACACCGCTGAGGAAGCGACGTGGGAGAGCGAAGATTTCCTTGGCTAAAACTACCCGGATTTTATGACGTCTCATCACGGGTAATTCCTCTTACATCTTCGTCTCTTCTTTTTGTAATCTCGGGATGAGATTCTTTTAAGGGGGGAGGGATGTAAAAGCCCAAGATTTCACTTGCTAGGGTGTTCATCACATCACCACAATTCAGATCATTTGTGGAGATCTCATGAACACATGTTAAGAGCAAGTAACTACAATTAATAGGTTGATTAGAGGAAAAACTCACAAATCCCAAAAGTATGGTTTACCACATGTAAACATGAGGGGCTGAGCTCACAATTAGGCCCTAAACATTATGAGGGATACTCATTCCAAGTTTCATGCAAGTTCAAACCATTTTGAGGCACTTTTGGATACAATTGCAAAAGGTCTATTTTGAATGCAAATTCAAATTTCAGCTTCTTTCATCACTTGGATTCAAAAGGTGACTTCACATTCAAACTCAGCAGATTTTTCTGAGTTACTCCACCAATTTTGATCCTCATTAGAATTCATCTTGTCGGAAGCTCTATTTGATTTACTTCAGAACTGAATTTGAAATTCAAATTCAAGTCTGAATCAATTTTAGCCAAACCATATCCAATTTGAAGAATTCAAATTCATCTCATGACTTTGTGGCTAAGTCTACAATTTAATTGTGAGTATCTGAGATATTTGCAGCAAAAACAAAAGAAAAGAGATGAGAGGGGAGGAGGGCCCACTGTCAGTGACTGAAATTGCTTAGTACTGACTCAAACCGAATGCATCCCTCGTTGGTGACCGACAATCGACCGCAGGTCGCCAGCACGCTCGGGCAGCTCCACCTCACGGTAAAAACATCGGCTCAAAGTACAGCACACTGAGCTGCTTCACCCTTCTCTCCAGTTCTGAGTGTAACCGAGCACACCACGGGCTTTTCTTCGTCTCCCGCGAACGAACTCGTCGCTGCTCTCTCTATCAACCGGCGACCGGCCGATCCCAGCTAGTTCACACACCGCCACCGAAGAAGAAAAGGTGTGCATAATCGTGCTGAAGCTGTAGGAGAAAACCGTTTGCCGTTTCATGTAAAGGTCCCAAAAATATGAATACAAAGAAACTTGAGTTTGCACAAATGTTGGTGTCATGTGTATGAAAAAGGGGACTGGTTTAAACTTTTTTTCCACATATGATAACACATGAGAGATTCTTCTAAACAAACTTAGGGGTAATTGCAGGTTTGGACCCTAGGTGGATTAAACCCACAGAATTGAAGTCTCAGGTGCATTATAAGGGCTTAAAAATCAGATTTTGAACCAAATGTTCAACTCAAATTTCAAATGAGGGAGAACACAATGGAAACTCAAACTGTTGTGTTCAAACTCTTGTTTGCAGCAGCTAACACAAGGATCAGATTGCGTATTTGGATTCCTTAGGTCCAAATTAGTGGGTAGGCAAAGTTTCATTAATTTTTGAAAGGGTTTGCTATCCATTTTCAAAAAGGAATTAAATGTGCAAAACAATCCAAATATACATTTGAATTTGGATGGAATTTGTCCAACTATACAAATGCATGTAAATTTTCAACTCCAAACGTTTGAATTGGTTATTTGCCAAATTGTGTAGATCTTTTGGGATGAAAGTTGAGTGGACCCCACGTGTCATAGGGATAATTGTAACTTGCACACAAAGCAAACAAAGTCCTCTCAAGTCTCTGTTTCAACACCACGAGGAGCTTCTCCCGGGAGCCACCGAGGGCGCTGCCGCCACCTCCTCGTTGCATGTTTCTCGCTGGCTACCGTGTAGCGGTTCACTCCCTCTTCAACGTGATCTACTCCCTCACAGCGTAGCGAAACACCCCTTGCCTCCTTCTCCTCGCGAGAAAACACACCGAACAGAGCACTCATCGCCGCAATCTCGGGAGCTACCGGGAAACCAGGAAAATGTCACACCCATTTTTTCCGAAGAACAACCAGGTGAATATCACATGTATGCCAGGATCATTTTCTCATACATGTGATGACAAATAGTGAAGCATCATTTATTACAAGCCAGGTGTCGAATATAAATAAGTCTTACATAGCATATGCCTCGATGGACAATAATAAGTTCATAAAATAGCAGCGGAATAATTATTCTCGTGGGCTCCGTCACAGGCGTTGCCCGGCGGACTCCATGAACCTAGAATCCTTCGTCGGGTCCAAAGTCTTGATCATTAAACACCACATCGTTCTCTTGACCTGAGCAGCAATATAAACCAACAACTATGCAAGGTTGAGTACCGATGGTACTCAGCAAGTGTTGGAAAGTTATGTCATGCATGGCTAGAACAAGGAGAGGTTGAACTCATGGTTAATGCACTACGCAATTAATACCTATCACCTTAGCTTATTAAGCACCTACATTACTACATAGGTGAAATGGTCCCAATCTCCCATCCCATCATCATAATCAAATAACCATAACATCATTTCCAATGTTAAGCTCCCCGCTTAACATCCACAACTTCCAAAGCCATCATCCTCTAATCATGAATAAGTCCAAGCCGCTCTTGACCATAAGCACGGCTGTCATGACAGGTTTGACTCTACAGAGTTTGCACCACTGTACCCACATGTAGTGATTTCATCCTCCGTTGCCGCGTGGACTAAAAGAACCTCCATTATGCCAGTGGCTACGAACCACATTCACACTTCCCAGGTGTGTAGCCAGGAGATCACTACGAAGCCTTTACAAAGGGATTCCCGACGAGCGTGGGCCCACTGAGGTTTCACCCCTAACAGCATACAAGAGGTTCCAACCCCGCTGCAGTGGCCCCCTCTTGAGCCTTGCGGTTCATATGGTAGTCCAGCTGACACCTATTCCCCACACCATCAACACACCCATACTACGCCGGGGATACACCTAATTAATTGGCCAAGCTGCCTCATCTCAGCATGTGGTTGGCACGATAAAGCCAGGTTACATGCTCCATGAACCGGTCCTTAGGATCTAGGCAAGTACTAAACACAAACCCGAGTCTCGTGCACCCAGCACCAACCAAATCATCCAACTTGCCTCGATCCCTACCTCTACATAACTCATAATATCTCATTCAAGAGTATGGTAAATAAACTGATGATCTCATATCCCAATTATCCCATTCTAAGCATGGCTAAGCACAAGTAATATGAATAAATGACATGATAAAATAAATCCCAACCCAAGCTACAAGGAAACAAGGTAATGCAATTCTAGGGAACTTCCTAGCATGGGTTTCATATTTCATTTGACAATGCAAATAATTATATCTACACATCCTAGCATAGGATCAAAGTGGTCAAGGACACTTGCCTCCTTCCTACTGCTCTTGAAATGGGCAGTCCTGATCTTGGAAAGAGAGAACTTGCTCTGGAGCAGGTTCTACATCATACCATCACACATAGCAAAAGAAAAGCAACAATCCATAAGACATAGTTCACACTTCCACTTCATATAAACCACACATTCACATTTATGAAAGCCCTTCAAAAATTCTATGTGTTATGGTTACTCCATGCACTTTTAAACATGTGTATATGATTTCTACTTTTATATTCACATTTATGCTTGCCTACTATATATATGAGTTTCCAATTTAAATAAATTCCTTATATTCAATTACTACTCCTTTTAGCTACCAAGTATGCATGAAAGGTATTTTCCTACTCCATATGTGTTTTCAGTCCTTCTACCAACCCTAAACTGAATTCTTTGGACTTTTGGAAACTTCATTTATCATTTTCTAGTTATTCATACCTAGCTTGCTATATTTTCAGATTTATTTCCTATGCCTAAATGTGAACTTTATTATGAAAATAGTAAGACATCTCATCTACACAGAATAGGTTTTGGGTCTAAAATATTAAATAATGTATTTTTGAACTTCTCCTCTGATGTGAACTATTTTACATTTATTTTACTAATTTTCAGAATTATTCTCTACTTAAAATGTGTCCCTATAACTTAATAAATGTGAATAATCAAGTAGACAGATTCATTTCAGCCACAAATCTTTTTTTATCTCACTCCAAAGTTTTCCCAGTACTAGGAAAGTTTTTAATTTGAATTTACAATGTGTTTGTCCCATCTTTTAAATTTTAAATACTAAACACATATTCAAATTCCTAAATTTAATATCACATAGGGTTAAAAAGGTAAACTCACCCCACTACAGGGTCTATTATATTATTTTAAGAACTTCCAGGGGTCTAGCTACACTTAACAGAGGGGTTTTTCCTAATTTTTATTAAGTCCAGGGGTCAAAACTGATTTTTAAATGAATTTACATGATTTTCTGAACTTCCAGGGGCTAGATCAGAAGTTTCCGGGGCTAGCTCTTATTTTCCGAGAACCCTAGGGGGTAGCGCGTAAGAATTCCAGTCTTTATAACGCTGGGCTGACGTGGACCATCCGATTTAAAACAGACGGCTGAGATTATAACGTCGAACCGGAACGCGGGGATTTAGATTCTACCGTGCGATTTAAAATAGACGGCGCACAAGCGGCCACGTCGCTCTGATCGAGCGCGGGCGGCGCTGCCCGGCGGCGCACGGCGGAGGGAGGCGGCGATCTCGCCGGAGAGTTTCGGATCTTCGTAAATTCTTTCTAGAACTGTGATTTTATGGCATAGATCGGTAGAGGGGAGGTCGGGGATCTCAACTCGGGGGTTTTCTTGAACTCGGAGGTCCCGAAAAGCGATCGGCGACGAGGTCCGAGGTGAATTCACGGCGAGGCTCGTCGGTGCTGTGTTTGAACCGCAAATCACCGAGTTTTCTGCACATGCAAGGTTCCCTGGAGGCGGTGGATCAAGACCAGCGAGTTAGATCAGAATTCCCGAGCGTAGATCGAGCAGAATTCGCCGGAGGGGCTCGGGTTGTCACCGGAGAGAAAATCGGCAGATTGTGGGGGAAAACGGGACGATGCCGGGGTTTTTATAGACGGGGGAGGGCGGCGTTCGGTTGTGATCGAGTTTGCGTCGCCCACGAATGAAATTCGGCTGGGATACGCGAGGAACAGGGGCGGTTTTGATTCGGGGTGAGAAGAGTCCGGCCGAGCGCAGGCGCGAGCGCGAGGAGGAAGAAAGGTTGGCGGGCCCTGCGTGTCAGTGGGAAGAAGGGGTGGGGGCGCGCGGCTGCGGGCTGGCGCGTGATGGGGTGGGCCGGCTGGTGGGTTTCGTCCCACTGGCCGATTTTTTTTTGTTTTCTTTTTTTTTTCTTTTTCCATTTCTTTTCTGGTTTGAACTTGAATTTGAATTCCAACTAAGTTTGAATTTCTGCAGCCCATGCAATACGTCCAAAAATTTTTAGATTCCCCTCTTAACAGGATTTTGGGGTGTTACAGCTCTGCCCCCCTTAAAAGAAATCTCGTCCTCGAGATTGGTGTTTTTAAGAAAACAATTCTGGAAATTGTGCCTTAAGCTCATCTTCTCGCTCCCATGTGGCCTCCTCTTCCGAGTGATGCTTCCACTGCACCTTGCACATCCGGATTCTTTTATTTCTGGTGAGGCGTTCCATTGTCTCCAAAATCTTGATTGGTTGCTCGGCATAAGACAAATCCTCAGCTACGTCTACCTCATTCATGGGTAACACCTCTTCAGGTGTCACACCCGGTTTTTTCCGAAGAACAACCAAGTGAATATCACATGTATGCCAGGATCATTTTCTCATACATGTGATGACAAATAGTGATGCATCATTTATTACAAGCCAGGTGTCGAATATAATTAAGTCTTACATAGCAAATGTCTCGATGGACAATAATAAGTTCATCACAAGTAAATAAACTAGCAGCGGAATATTATTCTCGAGGGCTCCTTCACAGGCGTTGCCCGGGGGTCTCCATGAACCTAGAAACCTTCTTCGGGTCCAAAGTCTTGGTCATTATATACCACCCCATTATCTTGACCTGAGCAGCAATATAAACCAACAAAATATGCAAGGTTGAGTACCGGTGGTACTCAGCAAGTGTGGGAAAGTTATGTCATGCATGGCTAGAACAAGGAGAGGTTGAACTCATGGTTAAAGCACTACGCAATTAATACCTATCACCTTAGCTTATTAAGCACCTACATTACTACACAGGTCAAATGGTCCCAATCTCCCATCCCATCATCATAATCAAATAACCATAACATCATTTCCAATGGTAAGCTCACCGCTTAACATCCACAACTTTCAAAACCCTCAATCCTCTAATCATGAATAAGTCCAAGCCGCTCTTGACCGTGAGCACGGCTGTCATGACAGTTTTGACTCTGCAGAGTTTGAACCACTGTACCCACATGTAGTGATTTCATCCCCCGTTGCCGGGTGGACTAAAAGAACCTCCATTATGCCAGTGGCTACGAACCACATTCACACTTCCCAGGTGTGTAGCCAGGAGATCACTACGAAGCCTTTACAAAGGGATTCCCGACGAGCGTGGGCCCATTGAGGTTTCACCCCTAACAGCATACAAGAGGCTCCAACCCCGCTGCAGTGGCCCCCTCTTGAGCCTTGCGGTTCATATGGTAGTCTACTGACACCTACTCCCCGCACCATCCAACACACCCATACTACACCGGGGATACACCTAATTAATTGGCCAAGCTGCCCCATCTCAGCATGTGGTTGGCACGGTAAAGCCAGGTTACATGCTCCATGAACCGGTCCTTAGGATCCAGGCAAGTACTAAACACAAACCCGAGTCTCGTGCACCCAGCACCAACCAAAACATCCAACTTGCCTTGATCCCCACCTCTACATAACTCACAATATCTCATTCAAGAGTATGGTAAAATAAACTGATGATCTCATATCCCAAATATCCCATTCTAAGCATGGCTAAGCATATGCATAATAATAAATGGCATGATAAAATGAATCCCAACCCAAGCTACGAGGAAACAAGGTAATGCAATTCTAGGGAAACATACTAGCATGGGTTTCATATTTTCATTTGACAATGCAAATAATTCTAGATACACATCCTAGCATAGGATCAAAGTGGTCAAGGACACTTGCCTCCTTCCTGCTGCTCTTGAAATGGGTAGTCCTGATCTTGGAAAGGAATAACTTGCTCTTGAGCAGGTTCTACATCATACCATCACACATAGCAAAAGAAAAACAACAATCCATAAGACATAGTTCACACTTCCACTTCATACAAACCACACATTCACATGTAACAAAGCCATTCACAACTTCTATGTGTTGTGTTTACTCTATGTGTGTTGACCTTTGGATTACATGCACTTTTAATCATGTGTATATGATTCCTACTTTTGTATTCACATTTATGCTTGCATACTTTATATATGAGTTTCTAATTTAAATAAATTCCTTATATTCACTTACTACACCTTTTAGCTACCAAGTATGCATGAAAGGTATTTTCCTTCTCCATATGTGTCTACAGAATTTCTACCAACCCTAAACTGAATTCTTTGGATTTTAGAAACTCCATTTAATTTACTAGTTGCTATATTTTCAGATTTATTTCCTATGCCTAAATGTGAACTTTATTATGAAAATAACAAGACACATCATCTAATCAGAACAGATTCTGATCTAAAATATTTAATAACTTATTTTTGACCTTTTCCTCTGATGTAAACTATTTTACATTTATTTTCCTAATTTTCAGAACTATTCTTCACTTAAAAATGTGTCCCTTCAACTAATAAATGTGAATAATAAATTAAACAGATTCATTTCAGCCAAAAAACTATTTTTATCTCACTCCAAAGTTTTCTAAGTACTGAGAAAGTTTTTAATTTAAATTTGACAATATGTTTGTCCCACTTTTTAAATTTTAAATACTAGCCACATATTCAATTTCTTAAATTTAATATCAAACAGGGTTAAAAAGGTAAACTCACCCCACTACAGGGTCTATAATATTATTTTAACAATTTTCAGGGGTCTAGCTACACATAACAGAGGAGTTTTTCCTAATTTTTATTAAGTCTAGGGGCTAAAACTGATTTTTAAATGAATTTACATGATTTTCTAAAGTTCCAGGGGCTAGATCAGAAGTTTCCGGGGCTAGCTCTTATTTCCCGAGAACCCAAGGGGGCAGCACGTAAGAATTCCAGTCTTTATAACGCGGGGCTGACGTGGACCGTCCGATTTAAAACAGACGGCTGAGATTATAACGTCGAACCAGTACGCGGGGATTTAAACTCTACCGTGCGATTTAAAATAAACGGCGCTCAAGCGGCCACGTCGCTCTGATCGAGCGCGGGCGGCGCTGCCCCGCGGCGCACGGCGGCGGGAGGCGGCGATCTCGCCGGAGAGTTTTGGATCTTCGTCAATTCTTCCTAAAACTGTGATTTTATGGCATAGATCGGTGGAGGGGAGGTCGGGTATCTCACCTCGGGGGTTTTCTTGAACTCGGAGGTCCTGGAAGGCGGTCGGCGACGAGGTCCGAGGTGAATTCACGGCGAGGCTCATCGGCACTGTGTTTGAACCGCAAACCACCGAGTTTTCTGCACCTGCGAGGTTCCCCGGAGGCGGTGGATCAAGACCAGTGAGTTAGATCGGAATTTCCGAGCGTAGATCGGCCGGAATTCGCCGGAGGGGATCGGGTTCTCACCGGAGTAAAAATTGGCGGATCGCGTGGGAAAAATAGAACGAGGCCGGGGTTTTTATAGATGGGGGAGGGCGGTGGGTTTGTTTAGATCGAGTGGGAGTCCTCCGGAACCAGAATTCGGCCAGAAATCCGGTCGGTTGCGATCGCGCGCGCGCGGGTGAACAGTCCGAGTTTCGGACGATCGGGGGTTAGGGATGACAGGTGGGTCCCACCTGTCTGCGAGAGGGAGCGCGGGCGCGCGGCTGCGGGCTGGCACGGGGGCAGGGTGGGCCAGCTGGTGGGTTTCGGCCCACTGGCTGGTTTTTTTCTGTTTTCCTTTTTCTTTTTCTATTTCTTGTCTGTTTTGAGTTTAATTTGAATTCCAGTTTGAATTTGAATTTTTGCAACACATGCAACACGTCCAAAAAAATTTTTAAACTCCCCTCTGAACAGGATTTTGGGGTGATACATCAGGCGTTCTCAGACATTTCTTGAGCTTTGACACATGGAATACATCGTGCACATCCAATAGGCGAGCCGGTAATTCTAGTTGATACGCCACTTCGCCTTTCCTCTCCAGCACTTGAAAGGGTCCGATGTATCGAGGTGACAACTTCCCTCTCACCTTGAATCGACGAAGTCCTCGGATAGGGGACACCTTGAGATAAACATAGTCTCCCACGTTGAAAACGAGCTCTCTTCTCCGTACATTGGCATAGCTCTTTTGCCATGTTTGTGCTATCCTCAAGATGTTACGAATTTCCCTCACTTTCGCCTCGGCTTCTTGTAGTACTTCGGGACCAAACACTTTACTTTCCCGTGTTTGGTTCCAAAATAATGGAGTTCTGCACTTCCTTCCATACAAAGCTTCGAACGGTGACATCTTCATACTAGCCTGATAGCTGTTATTATAGGAAAGCACCGCATACGGTAAGTTCTTGTCCCAACTCCGATTGTTTTTGAGTGCACACGCTCTCAGCATATCCTCGAGAATCTGATTGGTCCTTTCCGTCTGTCCGTCAGTTTGGGGATGATAGGCAGAGCTGAAATTCAGATGGGTTCCCATGGTTTCGTGCAACTTCTGCCAGAACCTTGAGGTGAACTATGTCCCTCGATCCGACACAATCTTCTTTGGCACTCCATGGGAACACACGATCCTTGACATGTACAACTCCGCCAATTTGGATCCACTATAGCTTTCCTTCACAGGGATGAAGTGATCTACCTTGGTTAGCCTGTCGATGATGACCCATATTGAATCATATCCTGATTGGGTCCTAGGCAATCCCACTATGAAATCCATACCGATTTCTTCCCATTTCCATTCAGGCACTTTGACTGGTTGCAATAATCCTGCGGGTCGTTGATGTTCTGCTTTCACCAACTGACATGTGTCACATAGGGCAACATGTTCCGCGACATCTCGCTTCATGCCATACCACCAATACCTTCTCTTGAGGTCCTGGTACATCTTCGTACTCCCAGGATGGATGGAATAGTCGGAATCGTGAGCCTCCTTCAAAATCAATTCACGAATCTCTTTTACTTCAGGCACACGGATTCTTTTCCCGTGCCACACCGTACCTTGTTCATCCTCTCTGGAACCAGGAGCTTTATTTTCCTTGATGAGTTGTCTGATCTCTTGTATCTTCTCGTCATTCTTTTGACCCTCGCGTATGTCTCGCTCTAGTGTGGTGTCCACTTCCATGACGATGGCTTCACCACTATTCACCAGGCATAGATTGAGTCTTATAACATCGTCCTTCAATTATGCAGGCATGTCCTTCAAGCTCAACCTATTGACTTGAACTTTCCGTCTTAAAGCATCTGCCACGACGTTTGCTTTCCCAGGATGATAGTTGATGCCCACATCAAAGTCATTTATTAGCTCTAACCATCTCCTTTGTCTGAGGTTCAGATCTGGCTGTGTGAAAATGTACTTTAAACTCTTATGATCCGTATATATCTCCGTCCTCTTCCCCATCAAATAGTGCCGCCAAATTTTCAACGCGTGTACCACTGCGGCTAGTTCTAGGTCATGTGTAGGATAGTTCTTCTCGTGCTTCCGGAGCTGCCGGGATGCATAAGCCACGACATGCCCTTCTTCCATGAGAACACATCCCAACCCGTTTCCAGAGGCATCGCAGTACACCGTAAAGTTCTTCTGCATATCTGGCATAACTAGCACTGGGGCTGTTGTGAATCTTTTCTTTAACTCCTGAAAACTCGTCTCGCACTGCGGCGTCCATGTGAATGTGATTCCCTTCTCCAACAGTTTGGTGAGGGGTCTCGAGATCTTGGAGAATCCCTCAATAAACCGTCGATAGTATCCAGTCAATCCCAAGAAGCTTCGAACTTCCCCGACATTTTCAGGGGTCTTCCACTTCTGTATATCCTCGATTTTGGCGGGATCCACGGAGATTCTTCCCTCCGAGATTATATATCCTAAGAAGGGAATTCTCTTCAGCCAAAACTCACACTTGCTCAACTTGGCATATAGTTGGTGTTCTCTCAGCCTCTGCAACACCAACCTTAGATGTTTCTCATGTTCTTCTTCATCTTTGGAGAAGACGAGAATGTCATCTATGAAAACCACCACAAATTTGTCCAGATATTCCATGAATACCTTGTTCATGAGATACATGAAGTACGCCGGGGCATTAGTTAGCCCAAAAGGCATGACAGTGTATTCATACAGTCCGTACCGAGATACAAAAGCTGTCTTGGGAATATCAGATTGCCTTATCTTAAGTTGGTGGTATCCCGACCTGGATCAATTTTCGAGAACACACAAGCTCCCTTCAACTGTTCAAACAAGTCTTCAATGCGGGGTAATGGGTACTTATTTTTGATGGTTACCTCATTCAAGGCACGGTATTCCACGCATAACCTTTGGGTTCCGTCCTTTTTGGGCACAAATATGACTGGAGCTCCCCAAGGTGAGGAACTGGGATGAATATACCCCTTCTCCGTCAATTCTCTCAAATGATCCTTGAGTTCTCCCAGCTGTTTGGAGTCCATCCGATAAGGTCTCTTGTAGATCGGGGCTGTTCCAGGCACTAGCTCAATTGCGAATTCCACTTCACGATCAGGAGGCATACCAGGCAACTCCTCCGGAAAAACATTTGGATATTCCCTGATGGTCCTGATCTCCTCTACTTTCACCTCAACTTGATTTAATTTAATGTCCCTCCTATGCTCTGGTACTGTTATAATCTTTACTTTTGTACCACTAGGGTGCGTTAGTTCCACTGTTCTGGTCGAACAATGGATGATTCCCTTATGTTTGTTCAACCAGTCCATGCCCAAAATAATATTGATCCCTTGGGAATCTATCACTATGAGGTTGGCAGTAAATACTACCCTATTAATGTCTAGATTCACCTTGGGACACACTTGTCTTGTCCTTATTTCTCCACCTGGAGAGTTTACTACTAGCATATGGTTCATTTGTGTTGTTGCTAGATCATGCTTCTTAACAAACCCTTGAGCAATGAACGAGTGGGTAGCACCAGAATCAAACGGCAGGGTTGCAATGTGTAAATTTGCAGGAAACTTACCAACTACCACGTCAGGTGCCTCTTGCCCTTCCTCCATGGTGACGTGGTTCACCCGTCCTCTCATTATGTTCTGCTGTTGTGGCTGCGTGGGCTTCATCTTTGGGCACTTATGGGCGTAGTGCACCACTTCACCACAGTTGAAACATTGCACCCCAACCTTAGGTGTCTGGCCTTTGCTGTCTTGGGGTTGGTTTGGGGGTCCTTGCACTGCTGGTCGAGGTTGATATGTAGGGTGAGGCTGCTGTACGAACTGACGTTGTGGCTGTATTGGTGCTGCCGGAGGCCTGTAGTTCGGGTTGTACCCTCTTGGTGCTGAGTAAGGTACCGCAGCATGGTTCGTCTGCCCCGCGGGTTGCTGCATCAGACGTGGGCGGGTGTTGCTCCCCGAGGCCTGATGTGACCACCCGGCTTTCCTCTTGTTCTCATTTTCCAAGGCCTTCAACTTCCTTTCTACCACAAACGCTCTGTCCACCATCTTTTGGAAGCTTTCATACTCATTGGAGGACATTGCACACTGCATTTCTGCGGTAAGTCCTTCCACGAAACAATCTTGTTTCTGCTCATCAGTCTCTATGTCCCCTGGGGCATAACGGGAGAGTTGAGTAAATTTAGTGAGATATTCCCTCACGGTCATGTTACCTTGCTGCAACCCCAAAAACTCCTTCCCCTTGTTTTTGAGTTCACCCCTTGGTATGTAATGGTTGCGGAAGCTACGCTTGAACTCTTCCCAAGTGATGTTCTCAGGGTCATGATGGGCGGCCACGTAGGCGGTCCACCAATCAGCAGCAGGTCCATGCAATTGATGAGAGGCAAACAGCACCCTCTCATACCCTTGGCACTGTATGATCCTCATCTTGCTTTCAATGGTCTTTAGCCAATCATCTGCCTCCAGAGGTTCAGCAGCACTTGCAAACTTCGGAGGTTGAGTTCCCAGAAACTCACTCAACCTTGGTTGGCGTGGTGCAGCTTGTGGAGGTGGAACTTGATGCAAGTTGGCCACCACTTGAGTCAAGTTCTGGATGAGCTGATTCTGATTTTCAAGCATTTGGTGGATGGGATCATCTCCTTCATGGCGACCACCCCTGTCTTGTCCTCCAGAAAGATGAGGGTTGCCGGCCTCATCATTGTTGTTGGCGGGGTTGGCACCACAACCCTTTCCTCTTCCGGCCATCTATCATGATCAACCAAATGTTAATTTAAAACATTTCGTATTAAATTCCCAATTTGCTTGTTTAAACTTAAACTCCTGAGGTCTTATTATATTATCATTTTCTTAGGGTTTCACGTCTCACTCAAAAATAAATGCACTCTAATTCATAGGGGTTCACACATCAAAGCAAAGCAACCTAAAGACGAGGTTGCGGACAAATGCCCATGGCTTCCACAACTCATGTCACACACCAAACATTAACACACCATTAACTAAAGTATTGACTCGACTACTCGATAACCTGCTGAACTAAGGGAAAGGACTCTACACAACTCGTTTCACTGAGCTGGCTTCTCGGGATCTTCCTCATTATTGCCGCTGCCCTCTGACTCTGCTTTGGGTGGGGAAGCTGCTGGTGGAGAAGCGCGGCGACGCCTGCTCGCGCTGCGGTCTGGGGAGTCAGGAGTCCACGTGTCATTCACGGTGACACAGTTCATTCCCATCTCCTCTTTCTCTCGCACTCAAGCTGGCGCGAAGCAACGCCTCGGTCTCCTTCAGGGTGTCACGAACATCCTGAAGCTCCTGCTGACACTTCTGCAGTCGAGTGCTGAGCATAGCCGCATCCTCCAAGCACAGGTCCACGTGCTCATGGGAAGTCCCCTGATGCACTGGCGGGTACTTATACTCCGCGGTACCACTCTCACTCTGGAGGACATACATGTACTCAGTTCTGTCCGAGTGGCGACAGTAGATGTAACTCTGGCAGGTGATGGCCTCCCAGGTGACATCCCTCTTGGCATCAACCTGTGTCGCTCGACAAGCTGGAGAGCGGTGGATCTTAAGCAGCTGATCTTCATGGATAATCCTTATTTCTCAACTCCATTCTTCCCGCTTCTCACGGATGGTCCGGGTGGAGCTGTAGTGTATGATTAGCTTGCCCGTATTGCCGGCAGCGTGGAGCATACGCCGTAGACGGCGCAACAAGCCTCCTACTGCCAGTCCGTAGGAGTGGTACGTCACCGGACGATTCTCCTCTCTTAGGGCAAGGGCAACTACAGGAACTCTCCCTCTGGTGGACTTGCGGGCGGTGCGGGTCATGCGAACCATCTAAAACATAAAGCTTTGTATTTTGAATAAAAATCGTATTTTAAATAAAGTTGGGGCAAGGTCAATAAAGTGACCCATTAAATAACACTTTTCAACCCACACCTTTGTAAAATAGTTTTTAAGAAAATAGGGTCCTTAAATACGTCCATTTCTATCTAGGTCCACGTTCCTACGGGCAACCTTGGCTCTGATACCACTTTTGTCACACCCGGTTTCTCCGAAGAACACCCGAGTGAATATCACATTTATGCCAGGATCATTCTCTCATACATGTGATGACAAATAGTGAAGCGTAATTTATTACAAGCCAGGTGTCGAATATAAATAAGTCTTACATAGCATACATCTCGATAGACGATAATAAGTTCATAACATGTAAATAAAACAACAGCGGAATATAAATCTTGTGGGCTCCGTCACAGGCGTTGCCCGGGGGGGCTCCATGAACCTAGGATCCTTCTTCGGGTCTGAAGTCTTGGTCATTGAACACCACATCATTCCCTTGACCTGAGCAGCAATTTAAACCAACAAATATGCTAGTTTGAGTACCGTTGGTACTCAGCAAGTGTGGGAAAATTATGTCATGCATGGCTAGAATAAGGAGAGGTTGAACTCATGGTTAAAGCACTACGCAATTAATACCTATCACCTTAGCTTATTAAGCACCTACATTACTACACAGGTGAAATGGTCCCAATTCTCCCAACCCATCATCAGAATCAAATAACCATAACATCAATTCCAATGTTAAGCTCCCTGCTTAACATCCTCAACTTCCAAATTCATCATCCTCTAATCATGAATAAGTCCAAGCCGCTCTTGACCGTGAGCACGGCTGTCATGACAGTTTTGACTCTGCAGAGTTTGCACCACTGTACCCATATGTAGTGATTTCATCCCCCGTTGCCTGGTGGACTAAAAGAACCTCCATTATGCCAGTGGCCACGAACCACATTCACACTTCCCAGGTGTGTAGCCAAGAGATCACTACGAAGCCTTTACAAAGGGATTCCCGTCGAGCATGGGCCCACTGAGGTTTCACCCCTAACAGCATACAAGAGGCTCCAACCCCGCTGCAGTGGCCCCCTCTTGAGCCTTGTGGTTCATATGGTAGTCCAGCTGACACCTATTCCCCGCACCATCCAACACACCCATACTACGCCGGGGATACACCTAATTAATTGGCCAAGTTGCCCCATCTCAACATGTGGTTGGCACGGTAAAGCCAGGTTACATGCTCCATGAACCGGTCCTTAGGATCCAGGCAAGTACTAAACACAAACCCGAGTCTCGTGCACCCAGCACCAACCAAATCATCCAACTTGCCTCGATCCCTACCTCTACATAACTCATAATATCTCATTCAAGAGTAAGGTAAATAAATTGATGATCTCATATCCCAATTTTCCCATTCTAAGTATGGCTAAGCATAAGCATATAAATAAATGACATGATAAAATAAATCCCAACCCAAGCTACAAGGAAACAAGGTAATGCAATTCTAGGGAAACTTCCTAGCATGGGTTTCATATTTCAATTGACAATGCAAATAATTCTATCTACACATCCTAGTATAGGATAAAAGTGGTCAAAGACACTTACCTTCTTCCTGCTGCTCTGAGAATGGAAAGTCTTGGTCTTGGAAGGGGAGAACTTGCTATGGGGCAGGTTCTACTCATGCCAATACACATAGCAAAAGAAAACAACAATCCATAAGACATAGTTCACACTTTCACTTCATACAAACCACACATACATACCTATGAAAGTCATTCACATTACTAAGTGTTGTGGTTATCCTAGATGTGTTGATTTTTGGCCTACATGCACTTTTAAACATATGTATATGATTTCTAACTTTTGTATTCAGATTTCTGTTTGCACAATATATATGAATTTCCAATTTAACAAATTCTTTAATACACTCTTTAGCTACCAAGTTTGCATGGAAGGTAATTTCCTACTCCAAATGGGTTTTCAGATCTTCTACCAAATCCTAAACTGAAGTCTTGGAATTTGGAGACTTCATTTATAATTTTCTAGTTATGCATACCTATTTTCATATATTTTCCAGATTTATTTTCTATGCCTAAAAGTGAGTTTTAATATTAAATAGTAGGGCATATCATCTAAACAGAATAGGTTCTGATCTAAAATATTAAATAATATATTTGTACTTCTCCTCTGATGTGAACTAATTTAAATTTATTTTACTAATTTTCAGATTTATTTCCTAACCTAAAAATGTGTCCCTATAACTAATAAATGTGAACAATCAATTAGACAGATTCATTTCAGCTTAAAATCTATTTTTAACTCATTCTAAAGTTTTCCAAGTGTTAGGTGAGTTTAAATTTGAATTTACAATGTGTTTGCCTCACCTTTTTAAATTTAAATCCTAATCACATATTCAAATTTCTGAATTTAATATCATATAGGATCAAAAAGGTACATCCACCCTACTACAGGGTCTAATTTATTATTTCATAAATTGCCAGGGGTCTAACTACACATAACAGAGGGGTTTTCCTAATTTTTATTAAGTCCAGGGGCTAAAACTGATTTTTAAATGAATTTACACGAATTTCCGGGGCTAGCTCGTGTTTTCCGAGATCCCCAGGGGGTAGCGCGTAAGAATCCCGGCCTTTATAACGCTGGGCTGATGTGAACCGTCCGATTTAAAATAGACGGCTCAGATTAGATCGCCGAACCGGTACGTGCGGGTTTTGATTCTACCGTGCGATTTAAAATAGACGGCGCACAAGGGGCCACATCGCCCTGGCCGGAGCCAGCCCGCGCTGCCCGGTGGTGCGCGGCGGCTGGAGGCAACGATCTAGCCGGAGATCTTCGGATTTTCGTCTATACTTCCTAAAACATGGATTTCATGGCATAGAACGGTAGAGGGGAGGTCAGGGATCTCACCTCGGGGTTTTTCTTGAGCTCGGAGGCCCTAGAAGGCGGTCGACGGCGAGGTCCGAGGTGAAAACGCGGCGGTACTCGTTGGAGCTGTGTCTAGAGCGCAAAACACCGGATTTCCTTCACCTGCGAGATTCCCCGGAGGCGGTGGAAACATGATCAGCGCGTTAGATCAGGAAATCCAAGCTAGGATCGAAGGAAAACGGCGGGAGAAGCTTCGGTTCTCACCGGGAGGAAAAACAGCTGATCGTGGGGGAAAACAGGGCGATGTCGACGTTTATATAGGCGAGGGGGGGGGCGGCGGTCTGTTGGGATCGAGTTGGAGTCGTCTGGGACCGGGAGTCGGGATGGGGACGCGGTTTCCGGAGTTGGTTGCGATCGGGTGCGGGGGGGATCCGGTCGGTTGGCGCGAGTGGGAGGTAGGAGATGACACGCGGGCCCCGCGTGTCAGTGAGAGGAAGAGAGGGCGCGCGGTTGTGGGCTGGCGCGGGGAAATAGTGGGCCGGCTGGCGGGTTTCGGCCCACTGGCCGGTTGGGTTTTCTTTTTCTTTTTGTCTTTTTTCCTTTTCTTTTCTGTTTGGATTTGAATTTGAATTCCAATTTGAATTTGAATTTCCGCACCACATGAAGTACGTCCAAAAAATTTTAAATTCCCCTCTTAACAGATTTTGGGGTGTTACAAGAAGCTAGTGATGGCCTCTGACGCTGGTGAAACAACCGGAAACCGGTGGCTCCACGGTGACCCGAGGTGCTTTTGCACCGACGACGAAGAAAACAGCTAGAACTCCCTCATTTCTTGTCGTTTTCGCTCGGTTCTTCATCGAGGAGTGGCACTAGGAAGTATGGAAGTTGTGTGCAAGCTTGCTCGAGCTCCAGTGGATCGTGCAACACGAATTTTGGGTTAGACCGAGCAGTACCGCCTGCACACAGTTTCATGAAACAGCAAAATTCTCGCCACCGGTTATAGCAACCTCTAAACGGCCTCCGCCTACACGATCAGGACATGCAGACACACCTTTCGTGTACAGCAAGTTGAGGAAGAGGGTGGCCAGATGAGGCTGTCGATGGTGAGCCAAAACGGCGAGGTCCGGTGCACCCCAAAGCCTTGGCGCAAACCTGTGTTTTGTGAGCATCTTTGATCGGAAACCTTGGAGGAAATTCTAGGAGGAGCTAGAGCACGTCAAGGCGCTACTCTTCGCTGTGGATAGATCGAGCAACCCAGCTCGGGAGGCAGTTGTTGATCGGGAGGAATACTGGCGGCGGGCTCTGCATGAAGGAAGCAACTGAGGCGCTCGCACGAGCTGAGGAGGAAGAGAAATTGGGCTGGGACACTCGGGCGGCTGCTCTGATAGCCCACGCGCGCGCTGACGTCAGGGGAAACGAGAACCAGCTCAGTGGAACGTCGGCCAGCGGGTTTAATCGGGAGCTGGCGCCCGCGGGTGAACAGCCGAGTGAAAACAGAGATTTTTGCCTCTGTGATGACTGACTAGTGGGCCCCTCCCACCTAATGCTCCTTTGATATTTTCTCATTTGTCCCGCAAATTAACTCCTTTGCTTCCTCCCAATGTAATGGTTTGAAAAGTTGAATTCAAATAATTTGAATTCTGGTGTGAAGTTGAATGGTGTTTGGTCATTTGAATCTGAAATGGATTTTGAATTCTCCATTTTGTATTGTTCCCAAAACATAGCAAACCAACTCCAAAGTTGCTAATTTTTGGCATGGCTTCTAATTCCAATGGGGAGAACACATTTGTGGAACCAAATTTGCAAATTGAGGAATTTGGGATTTGAAACTGAATTTGAATTTCAGATTAGAGGGCTTCTCCTTTTAATCCCAAACAAATACTAAAACCCCTCCAAATGAGCTTAAATTTAGAAGGTTGAATATTTGAAATACGAAGACCCAAGTTATGAATTTAGATCTCCATGTTTGGAAGTTTGAGAAGTTTGAATCCTCACTTTGAACCTTCACCGTTATAATTCAAAGTTTTAATTCCCCTCATTTTTCCTAAGTGTACATGAGCTGAAAATTCATGCTACCAATTTTTGGGGATTTTACACTAGCTTCCTATCGAGCGATCCTGATTTCCTTCCAAGTCTTCTTTGTGGTCATCGGTCTCACCTTGTTGAACCAATGATCCCTCTGTTCTTCCTTCTTCTCAGTAAGATCTAGGGCCCTAAGTCTTTGGACACGTCTCTTCTGCATCTTGTTTCTGTGGGACACCACTTAGGTTCTGGCCTCGTTCCCGGGGACAATTCCTTGATCATGCTTTGTATTTACCCCCTCTGGCCTCATGTCCCACCTGATGAGTCATTGAGGGGCCATCCTGGTCTGGCTGGTTGATGTCTTGAGTCTTTGTAGTGGTGCACGCTCAACCAGCCTTGGCATCATGTCCTTGGGTACAGGTGCGATTCCCGGACCAACGATGATCCTCTCTGAATGTAGCCTAGAGGGGGGGGGGGGTGAATAGGCTCTTTGATTGTTTTAATGATTCCCTGAAACACTAAGTGAACGGATCAATTCCAGGTAGGCCGGACTAGTCTGGTATGGTGCGGACTAGTCCGATATGAACGTAATTTAAAGATTAAATTTAGACTTATCCTTAATTCAAGTATTTATGCAGCAGAAAGTAAATGACGGCTCAAGTATAATATGATAATGAAGTAAGAGACAACAACTCTCCAGTTTAAGACAAGATATCTATGTAAATCAAATAAGTACTAGCAAATCCTAATTGATAATTGAAACAAGAATAAGAAGACATGAGACAAAGTTTTTATCCTGAGGTTCGATTCCACCCAGGAATCTACGTCCCCGTTGAGGAGTCCACCAAGGACCGGGTCTTCACCAACCCTTCTCTCGTTGAATCGCCACAAAGGCCAATTCAAATCCACTAACCACACATAGGGGTAAACAGTTGTACGTAGGGCGTTCTAACAATTTGAGTGCTCCCACAAGATTACAATGAGTAACTCTTTCTCCCACACACACACACACACATAGAACAAAGATCAGCAATTGTGTGAGAGAAAACAAACCAAGAGCTCAATGTCGAGAAGAACAATTCTATCATTGATCTAATCCCTAATCCTCAAAGATTTGATCTTCTTAGGCTTAGAATGAGTGGAGAGAAGTGTTTTTGTGCTATTGGGACGTGTGACGGTGCTAGGGTTCGTATCATTTGAATGTGTGGCCGTGCACCTCTATTTGTACAAAGTTTCCCAAAGTCCTGGCGGCCGGACTAGTCTGCTGTTGACCGGACTAGTCCGGTGTATCATGTACAATTCACGTGAGGCATGCGACACAGTGAAAACCCTAATTTAATGTGGTTACAGAAAGTTGAACGGACTAGTCCCGATCCACGAGCGGACTAGTCCGGTGCAAGGTGATTGCCGGTTCCAGAGAGTTGAACGGACTAGTCCGGTTTTTGAGCGGACTAGTTTAGTGCACAGTGTTGTGAAGCAACAGAGAGTTGAACGGACTAGTACGGTTTTTGAGCGGACTAGTCTGGTGCACAATGAATGAAGTGGATATGTTTTAAGCCTGTACCCCTACGCAAAGATTTTGAGCTCTTGGGATGTGTCTCTCACACACATCCTATACAAGTAAGTCTACATTGCGCTTTGTTCATGGATCGGTCCTTTCCCTTTTTCTTCATCACTTCATTTGTCACTTTTTGAGTGCACTAATCCTACCTTGCACGAGTTAATCTGCATTCATCTCAACAAGTTCATTAGGATCTCAATTCGTTTGTCATCAATCGTTCAAAACCCACAAGGGAATGCCTAGATGCACTTTCAATCTCCTCCCTTTTTGGTGATTGATGACAACCAACTGAGATTACATAATTAATAATAAAATTTGATTTTCATAAAGTGTGCATATATGAGAATGACAAATGAGTAACCGGAACTTCTCACATATATGCACCCTTTATGGTGGGATGCCTAAAGAGTGTGTGATAAAAGAATGTGACATGCCACAAGAAGATAAGAACATATCAATAATAAAGGTAGTCATCACATCAATATCGATTAAGCATCACATATCCAAAGGAGTTCGAAATAAAAAGTACATGAAACTTAAAATACATGTCCATGATCACTAGTCCTTAAGGTTCATGAGAAGATAAAACAAACTAATAATTTCAATCTCTTCCCCTTTGCCATCAAGGCACCAAAAAGGGAAAAATTGAGTTGAATTACTCATCCCCGCTCAATCCCTCACTCTCGGTCCTATCTTCATCTTCATTTTCGTCTTCATGATTATGCTGAGGAGGAGGAGCGGAGACACCTGGAAGCCCAAAAGAACTGAACTCTTGTTCAGTGAGTGGAGCCATCTCAGTGAAGTTTTCTTCGGAGTCTTCCGAAATCTGTGGTGATCCAACTTGCTCAATATCTAGCTTCTCACAGATGGATTTGATGTTGGCCTTCATGTATCTTTGATGTCTCTTTCGGGCAAAGCTCTCCTTGTGTTGCTTAACTTTAATTTTGCGACATCAGCCAAAGATAGAGGAGAGCATCTTGAGCACACCACTGGAGGACTCCCTAGAGGGTGGAGGAGCAGGTGTCGGTGTAGCATCCGACGCCCTTGAGCCATCATGAGCAGAGGAACAATGTAGAATGTAGGCTTCTGGGGCTTGAGACCCGTGTGAGAGACATCTTTGACAAACTCAAGTCCTGTCACCTTCTCAATCATGTACATGACATAAGGTGCATAGCCATAGGACCTTTTTGGAATGTTAATGTAGATGTACTCAAAGACATTGAAGGTCCTTTTCTTTCTTATTACTTTCATCAAGGTCTTTAGGGTCCCTTGGATTGTCCCTGCATCTCCATTCTTTGGAGCTATGGTCTTTCTGAAAATCCTGTTGAGCACGGCAAAGAATGGCTTCAAGTACTTGGTGGTAGGAGGTACATATGGCATTCTTGTATCATACAAGAATTCTAGCTCATTCTTCTCCAACGGCTTCAATTTGTGAATGACAAGCTTATTTTCCAAGCTATGTTCATGGTGAAGTATCTTGGCAAATTCCTTATAGTGACACTGTATTTGGATCCATGTGTCATCCAAGTTATCTCATCCCCATCATCGTGGGCAAAGTAAAGAGTTGAGTAGAACTGTGTAATGACCTTATTGTTCCAGTCATATTGAAAGGATAGAAGGTCCTTCAACCCATGCCTCTCTAATGCCTCTAGTACTTCATTATAGGCCTGGCATCTCTTAGACTTCAAGTAATCAATGTTGAGCCACTGACTTTCAACAGCAGGATTCTTCATCTTCATGTATCCATGATCATAGTTGTCAGCATGGAAGTTGCTCCAAAATCTTGGGTCTGCACATTGCTTTGGCTGCTCATAAACTTAATTTTTTCTGAACTTGTCGGCAGGTTCACTCCCCTTTCCAGTAAAGTCATCACTTGATGACTGCCTGTTGCGGTGAATGGGGGCCTTCTTCTTCAGTGGACCAATAGGACCACTAGCAAGTCTTTTGCCTTTGCCAACACTTCTTCTAGGAGCCGTAGAGTTTCCAACAATGTCTTAGCTTTCTGCAGTCTTACCAACCACTCTCCTCCTTTTAGCAAGAGAATTGTCGGGACAAGAGGGTTAAGCAACGTGGTCATGTCTCTTCTTCATGGCCTTGGAGGCTGACGACATCGTGCCTGACAGGAAAATCAAGGATTGATTGACGAGATGGATTGTAGATGTAGGATCGAAGAGCACGTGAAAACCTACATGTGACACCCTCATTTTTGGTTTCTGAATGTATTCATGTTTTGCGTAGAAAAACATTTTTATAAGTTGAAACAGAAAAAGAATAAAAAAGATAGCCAAAAAGGAACCAAATTCAATCCACAGAGAGCGCCGAAAGCAACTCCGCGGCTCGCTGGCCACGTGGCGCTTTTGGGGCTCATCCCCGCAAAGGGGGAGAGGTCCGCCGCCAACTGGCTACGTGGCAGGCTTGGGGCTCATCCCCGCGAAGGGGGAGAGGTCCGACCCCGTGGGACACGTGTTGCCCCCGGAGCTAGCCTCTGCGAAGGAGCGAGGCCAGTCCTGCAGGACACGTGTCGGCTGCAGAGCTATTCACTGCAGAAATGAGAGGATCAGCCGCGCGGGACACGTGTCCCTCTCGGAGCTCACCTCCTAGAGGTCCGGACCCGCTAGACACGTGTCACTCTCGGAACTCACTTCCGAGAGGTCCAGTCCTATTGAAACGTGTTACCTCCGGAGCTCACCTCCGGCAGGTCCGAAACTACCGGATATGTGTCACCTCCGGAGCTTGCCTCCAGGAGGTCCGACACTATCGGACATGTGTCACCTCCGGAGCTCATCTCCGGGAGGTCCGACGCTGACAGACACGTGTCAACCTCGGAGCTTGTCTCCGAGCAGAAAGGAAGTCCGGGGCTATTTGACACGTGGCATTTTCGGAGCTACCTCCGAAGAAAGGGGAGGTCCGGAACTGACACGTGGCGTTCGCGGAGCTCGCCTCTGTAGAGGGGAGGTCCCGACCCACTAGACACGTGGCGCACGCGGAGCTCGCCTCTGGAGAGAGGCAGGTCCCGCCCGCCAGGACGCGTGGCGCACGCGTAGCACACCTCTAAGTAAGAGGGAGGTCTCGCCCGTCTGACACGTGGCACAACCAGAGCTTGTCTCTGCGGAAAAGGGAGCCCAGGTTTCTGCAGGACACGTGGAACCTCTAGAGCTTATCACCGCGAAGGTGACGAGATTTGAAGCAGTTTTTCTTCTGTACGCGTGGGAATACCGGTACGGGAGGAAACCGACACGAATTCCACGTTGCTACCGCACCAAATCAACTAAAGATAAGTTGTTAATATCCAACAATAATTTGAATAGGACTCTTATTCGAATTCCGATCAGATTAGGACTCTTCTCTTCCCGATTATAAATAGAACCCGAAACAAACCCCTTGGTCGTAACATCTTTTCTAAGCCGACAACTTAGAAGCCCTAGCCCCAAACTCGCCGAGCTAAACCCCTTCGCCGGAGTTCAGTCGCCAGAGATCGCCGGAGATCGCCGGAAGAGAGCTTCGACGATCTGTCTTGCTAGGAGAAGGACACCGAGACCAAGAAGAATGTAAGGTAGGTCTCCAATACCACATTAAAACATCATCGCATTTTCTTGCCATCTGTTCTTCGATCCTTTCAAACAGAAGCTTTTTCATGGACAGATCACGTGTTGATCGGTTTGATCTAAAGTCAAGATCATCGCCATGTCCACAATTGATCTTTTCATCATAAAACCCATGCAAGCCATGCAAGAACACGTACAAACTAAACTGCATCATAGGATTAGCCTGCATATGCATCGTTGCATCTTAAAGTAGAGTTTGTGCATGATGATTGATTGCTATGAATCTTGTGTGTGCATGATCGCATATAAAAGGACAAGCTCAGTGAGCTGTCTACGACGAGCTGCAACAACAAGGTTTCGAGATCCAAGAGCAACAGGAACCGCAAGAACAAGGCAAGTACTCCTTGACCATATTGATCCTATGTTTTGGAAAACTATTTTGTTTGCGAAAAGGTGTGTGTGCTTGAGTCAACATGATGGGAAACCCTTCCATAGGAGTTTACTAGTTTTGTTAGCCACCCTTGTCACCGGAAAATTAATGAGTCAGATATAGTTTTTGCTTTTATGCTTCGCTGAGTCCATGGGATACGGGAAGCGAGATATATGTGTCTAGTTAACTGCACTCGTATGAATAATATTAATGAGAAACGGATGATGTTAATGAACGTGAATCGGAGGGAGATCTAGGAAAGCCTGGTTTTGTGTATGAGGTAGAATGAGATGGTGGTTACTTGCCGTAGATCTAAGGACCGGTTAATGCGAGCCATGCCAGGATAACAGTGCCACCACAAAGCCAAGTATGGATGCGGCTTAGCTGAGTAATTAGGTAAGTTACTAGATTGTTATGGACCGTGGAAGGCGCGGGGAATGGGAGTCGAGTGAGGACTGCCCTGGGAACTGCATGGCAGAAGAGGGGGCCCGTCGGTGGGAGAATTGGAGATTCTAGCCTGCCGGTGAAACCTTAGTGAATACATACATCTAGTAGCCCCTTTGTAAAGGATATTTTGTGATCTCTTGACCATACACCGACGGTTGTGTACTGGTATAATGGAGGTTCTGCAGTCGCCGACGGGTGACGAAATCACAAACTTGTGCGTAAAGTGGTACAAACTCTGCAGAGTTCTTAAAACTATCATGATAGCCGAGCTTACGGTCACGAGCGCCTGGACAACCCACATGATTAGATGGGATGGTTATTGGGATGGTATTGGTTTGGTTATGGTTGGTCTTTGGTTTTGGTTTTCGGGACTGTTGAGTCCGGGTGATGAAATTGGTTTCATGACTGTTGAGTCATGGCAACGAGATTTGGGTCTCGGAATGAGAAGGAATAGATTATGAGATGAATGGTAGTGAATACGAGATGGTATTCATGATATGGTAGTGAATACGAGACGGTATTCATGAGCAAAGTTGATGTCTGGTTGAGACATGGAAAAAGGATGAATCATAATGGAGGTATGTTAATGTTTAAATACATGTTGGGATTACATTCACTTAAAGCTGAGTTGTTGTTTTATCGTGTTTTGAGAAATAAACTTTGCTTTCTGCAATGAGCCCTTATACCTTCCTTGCTGTGAGCAACATATCATATTTTCCCGCACTTGCTGAGTACATCATATACTCAAACTTGCATTATTACTTCATCATCAGCAACAGGAGAGGAGTACTCTGAAGAGTATGTGGAGCATTAGGCGTGTAATCTGTCCTCAACCTTGCCTGTGGAGTAGAGATGGAGCCGCTGCTGCTGCTTAGTTGCTTCTGCACTATTTAGAAGACTTCCGCTGCTAAGATTTAGACTTCCGCTGCTAAGATATAACTTCCGCTGTTAGAATGAGTCCAAGACTCATATTGTAATAAACCCTGTCATTCGTGGTAATATATACTCTGAATTCAGTTTGTGGATGATATGTGTATGTGTGATGAATATCCTGCACACATACGCATCAGTTCTCGGTTTTGTGTTCTACAGAAACGAGGGCGTCACACTACCAGAGGGGGGTGAATGGTAGATTTAAACTTTTTAACGGAAGCAACAAAAACCCCCTCGGCAGAAAATTGATCTATTAAAGAATCCATGTATGTGACTGATCTAAACGTGTTCAACCGTGACAAAAGTGGTATATATTATAGAGAATCAAGTCACGAAGACACGACAACAAGAATCACGGAAATCCGTCAAGAAAAACTCAAGTTATGATCGAAAGATCAAACGAGGGTCAATCTGTTCTACTCCAGTAAAAAACCAGATCTGCAACACTGCAAAGAAACCCGTCTAGATCAGAAACTACAAATCCAATGACTGTGAAATTTTGAAAGATGATAGATAATCAAGTTGTGAAGACAACCCAAAAATAATCACATCAATTGGATCTGTAAAACTCGAGTTATGATCAAAACACCGAAGCACAGTCGTGCTGTCCAGAAACTCGACGAGAAAGACTTAACAAAAACAAGTCGGACGAACAAGGCACAAAAGCTCCTCTAAATTATGTATTTTATTGATCAAAACATAAGAGGAACAGCCCAAGGTCGTCTCTCCACGAGCTCTGGCCTCCCTTGCTTATATAACCAGCCCGACGGCCAACCCAATTCAAACTAGGACTCTAATCCTACTCAGTTTCTGAATTGAAACTTTCCATAACTGCTCAAGACTCTTCTATACGCAGATAGAAGCAATCTTAAGACTTCGAAACACCTTAGGAACATATCCCACATTCCTAAAACAACTCAACTTCGTGTCCCACACGAAATCCTATCATAACCAACTCAAATCTTTCCATATTTGAGCCATAACCGACTCAGCCGCATCCTGAGTCCATAATCCAGCCGGTTGGACCTTTCCTACCAATTCTTTACATCCACATCTCTTCATCACACCTTGGAACCATGTTGCCACGTCCATGCACTCCTTGCACACGTGCAAACACCTTCCAACGACGTCCACTATACCTTCATATGCATTGTTCTTGATCCAAACATGCTGCGTGACCTCCCGATCAACTCAACCACAATTCCTCCCAAACTTGGTTGTTGAACCTCATCTTCTCCCTAAGGCTAGTTCAATGAATCCCGTCACCAGACATATCTTGAACTCAAGCAACACCTGCACATGAATAAACAACCAATACTTTTGAGCACAAGTCCGCGACTTGACTCACGTTAGTTCTGAAAACCACAACACCTTACATGAACACCTCACATAAGCATGTTGCAAACCATAGCAAAATGTTAACCACCGTAAACAACCATAACACTTCAAAAACATAGTAAAAGAATACTAAGCAAACTTTCCATAGATGTAAAGCAAGTTTGAAACATTTGCATGGTAAAAACAGAACTATTGCGATTTAACTCCAGACCTTGCCAAAGCTAACCGGACCTTGAGCCGGAGCTTACCAAAGCTAGCAGAACCTAGCACCGGAACTTACCAAAGCTAGTCAGACCTACCGCCGGAGTTAACCAAACACTTGTCGGACCTAGCCATAGCAAGTCGGACCTTATGTTGGATCTTGTCGGAGCTCGGACCTAGAGTCGGACCTTGACAAAAAGAGTGTTTTGGCAGAATTCAAAACTTTTATCGTCATAGCCAATGTATTCAGCACACATAGGTCTCACAATCTCCCCCTTGATGAATGCATTGGCAATACCACTTAAAATCCAAACATTTGCTTATTCACATGAAAAGTTTTGAAAACAATCAAATGAGAAAAAAATTTCAGAACAAAAATTTCTCCCCCCTATACATATTTCCCCCCCTTTGTAATTCAGAAATAAAATGAGAAGAAAATAAAAAATTCTCCCCCTGAGAAGAATTGTGCCAAAACACTTGTGAATCATGGAATGTGTGATCAATTTCTCCCTCTTCGACAATGTATTCAGCAAGGTTCAAAAGAGAAATTTTAATTGTTATGAGCATATTTATAACATATACATATGAAACAAAGCTCATTCAAGCCATACTATCAAGTAACTTACACTATCACATCAATGAGATACATAAAGTAGTGTAAGTCATGCTAGAGATAAAGTGTAATTTTCAATTTAAGCATGTCATGATATCACAAACTTAACTATGTCAAGACCTGAAAGAATGACACTTGTTGATGCATTTTAATTATTTTTCAAAGCACAAATTCAGATCATATGACATTTGCAAGAGATTATATGCCACATCAGCCTTATTCTAACCAACCAAGCCAAGCCTATGTCATTTGACAATCAGAAGCTTAAGGACATGGTTTTAGTCATACACAACTTCTTCCAAGTTCATATCTAAGTGCACTGATAAGACATCTCAAAAGAAGAAGTGCGATGCTTGCATATTCTCTTGATCTTTTTCTCAATTTTTCATTTGAACATAAAAGCTCAACATGTGAATAGTTGATTGATTATTTTTTCAGTATTAACAGCACTTGTGAGCATGCAACAAGTTTAAAACAGCAAGAAAGATCGATCATGATGTCACACCCGGTTTCTCCGAAGAACAACCGAGTGAATATCACATGTATGCCAGGATCATTTTCTCATACATGTGATGACAAATAGTGAAGCATCATTTATTACAAGCCAGGTGTAGAATATAAATAAGTCTTACATAGCATATGTCTCGATGGACGAAAATAAGTTCATGACATGTAAATAAAATAGCAGCGGAATATTATTCTTGTGGGCTCCGTCACAGGCGTTGCCCGGGGGACTCCATGAACCTAGAATCCTTCTTCGGGTCCGAAGTCTTGGTCATTGAACACCACATCATCCCCTTGACCTGAGCAGCAATTTAAACCAACAAATATGCAAGTTTGAGTACCGTTGGTACTCAGCAAGTGTGGGAAAGTTATGTCATGCATGGCTAGAACAAGGAAAGGTTGAACTCATGGTTCAAGCACTACGCAATTATCACCTACCACCTTAGCTTATTAAGGACCTACATTACTACACAGGTGAAATGGTCCCAATCTCCCATCCCATCATCATAATCAAATATCCATAACATTATTTCCAATGTTAAGCTCCCCGCTTAACATCCACAACTTCCAAAGTTATCATCCTCTAATCATGAATAAGTCCAAGCCGCTCTTGACCGTGAGCACAGCTGTCATGACAGTGTTGACTCTGCAGAGTTTGCACCACTGTACCCACATGTAGCGATTTCATCCCCCGTTGTCGGGTGGACTAAAAGAACCTCCATTATGCCAGTGGCTACGAACCACATTCACACTTCCTAGGTGTGTAGCCAGGAGATCACTACGTGGCCTTTACAAAGGGATTCCCAACGAGCATGGGCCCACTGAGGTTTCACCCCTAACAGCATACAAGAGGCTCCAACCCCGCTGCAGTGGCCCCCTCTTGAGCCTTGCGGTTCATATGGTAGTCCAGCTGACACCTATTCCCCGCACCATCCAACACACCTATACTATGCCGGGAATACACCTAATTAATTGGCCAAGCTGCCCCATCTCAGCATGTGGTTGGCACGGTAAAGCCAGGTTACATGCTCCATGAACCGGTCCTTAGGATCCAGGCAAGTACTAAACACAAACCCGAGTCTCGTGCACCCAGCACCAACCAAATCATCCAACTCCCATTCTAAGCATGGCTAAGCATAAACATATAAATAAATGATATGATAAAATAAATCCCAACCCAAGCTACAAGGAAACAAGGTAATGCAATTCTAGGGAAACTTCCTAGCATGGGTTTCATATTTCAAGTGACAATGCAAATAATTCTATCTACACATCCTAGTATAGGATCAAAGTGGTCAAGGACACTTGCCTTCTTCTTGCTGCTCTGAGAATGGAAAGTCTTGGTCTTGGAAGGGGAGAACATGCTCTGGGGCAGGTTCTACTCATGCCAATACACATAGCAAAAGAAAACACAATCCATAAGACATAGTTCACACTTTCACTTCATACATACATACCTATGAAAGTCATTCACACTTCTAAGTGTTGGGGTTACTCTACATGTGTTGATTTTTGACCTACAAGCACTTTTAAACATATGTATATGATTTCTAACTTTTGTATTCAGATTTTATTTGCACACTATATATATGAATTTCTATTCTAAACAAATTCTTTATATTCAATTAACCCACTTTTTAGCTACCAAATTTGCATGGAAGGTAAGTTCCTATTCCAAGTGGGTTTTTAAATCTTCTACCACATCCCAAACTGAAATCTTTGGATTTGGAGACTTCAGTTATCATTTTCTAATTATGCATACCTATTTTTCCTTTATTTTCCAGATTTATTTTCTATGCCTAAAAGTGAGTTTTAAATATTAATTGGTAGTGCATAACATCTAAACAGAATAGGCTCTGATCAAATATATTAAATAATATGTTTTTGAACTTCTCCTCTGATGTGAACTAATTTAAATTTATTTTACAAATTTTCAGAATTATTTCCTAGCCTAAAAATGTGTTTCTAGAACTGATAAATATGAACCACATTTAGACAGATTTCATTTCAGCCTAAAATTTATTTTTAGTTCCTTCTAAAGTTTTCCAAGTGTTAGTAGAGTTTAAACTTGAATTAGCACATGTGTTTGTCTTTCCTTTTAAATTTAAATCCTAGTCACACAATCAAATTTCTAAACTTAATACCATATAGGGTCAAAAAGGTAAGTTCACCCTACTATAGTGTCTAATTTATTATTTTACAAATTTCCAGGGGTCTAACTATGCATAACAGAGGGGTTTTGCTAATTTTTATTAAGTCCAGGGGCTAAAACTGATTTTTAATTGAATTTATATGAATTTCTGAAAATCCAGGGGCTAGCTCAGAAGTTTCCGGGGCTAGCTCGTATTTTCCGAGATCCCTAGGGGGTAGCGCGTAAGAATCCCGGCCTTTATAATGCGGGGCCGACGTGGACCGTCCGATTTAAAATAGACGGCGCACAAGCGGCCACGTTGCACTGGCCGGAGTCAGCCCGTGCTGCCCGGCGGCGCGCGGCGGCGGGAGGCGGCGATCTCGCCGAAAAACTTCGGATCTTCGTCTATTCCTCCTAAAACTGGGATTTCATGGCATAGATCGGTGGAGGGGAATTCGGGGATCTCACCTCGGGGTTTTTCTTGAGCTCGGAGGCCCTGGAAGGCGGTCGGCGACAAGGTCCGAGATGGAATCGCGGCGATGCTCGTCGAAGTGTGTCTAGGGCGCAATTTACCGAGTTTTCTGCACCTGCGTGATTCCCCGGAGGCGGTGGAACAAGATCGGCGCGTTAGATCAGAAATCCCGAGCGAAGATCGAGAGAAAACGGCCGGAGAAGCTCTGGTTCTCACCGGGAGGAAAAATAGGCGATCGGGATGAAAAATACGGGCGATGCTTGCGCTTATATAGACGAGGGAGGGCGGCGTTCGGTTGGGATCGAGCTGGAGTCGTCCAGAACCAAAATTCGGCTGGGGGATCACGGGTTTCCGGGGTGGTTTTGATTCGGGCGCGCGGAGGAGTCCCGGCGGTTGGCGCGATCGCGCGAGGAAGAAGATGACCGCGGGCCCCGCGTGTCAGTGAGAAAGAGAGGGGAGCGCGCGGCTGCGGGCTGGCGTGGGAGAAGGTGGGCCGGCTGGTTGGTTTCGGCCCACTGGCTGGGGTTTTCTGTTTTTCTTTTTCTCTTTCCATTTCTTTTCTGGTTTTGATTTGAATTTGAATTCCAAATTGAATTTGAATTTCTGCACCACATGCAATACATCCAAAAATTTTTAAATTCCCCTCTTAACTGGATTTTGGGGTGTTACAGCTCTACCCCCTTTAAAAGAAATCTCGTCCTCGAGATTGGTGGTTCTAGGAAAACAATTCCGGAAACTGTGTCTTAAGCTCGTCTTCTCGCTCCCATGTGGCTTCCTCTTCCGAGTGATGCTTCCACTGCGCCTTGCACATCCGAATTCTTTTATTTCTTGTGAGGCGTTCCATTGTCTCCAAAATCTTGAATGGTTGCTCGGCATAAGACAGATCCTCAGCTACGTCAACCTCATTCATGGGTAACATCTCTTCAGGCGTCCTCAGACATTTCTTGAGCTGTGACACATGGAATACATCGTGCACATCCGATAGGCGAGCCGGCAGTTCTAGTTGATATGCCACTTCGCCTTTCCTCTCCAGAACTTGAAAGGGTCCGATGTATCGAGGTGATAACTTCCCTTTCACCTTGAACCGACGAAGTCCTCGAATAGGGGACACCTTGAGGTACACATAGTCCCCCACGTTGAAAACGAGCTCTCTTCTTCGTACATCGGCATAGCTCTTTTGTCGTGTCTGTGCTATCCTCAAGTTGTTGCGAATTTCCCTCACTTTCGCCTCGGCGTCTTGCAGTACCTCGGGTCCAAACACTTTAATTTCCCCCGTTTGGTTCCAAAATATGGGAGTTCTGCACTTCCTCCCATACAAAGCCTCAAATGGTGACATCTTCATACTAGCCTGATAGCTTTTGTTATAGGAGAACTTCGCATACGGTAAGTTCTTATCCCAACTCCGATTGTTTTTGAGTGCACAGGCTCTCATCATATCCTCAAGGATATGATTGGTTCTTTCCGTCTGCCCGTCAGTTTGGGGATGATAGGCAGAACTAAAGTTCAGATGGGTTCCCATGGTTTCATGCAGCTTCTGCCAGAACCTTGAGGTGAATTGTGTCCCTCGATCCGACACTATCTTCTTTGGCACTCCATGATAACACACGATCCTTGACATGTACAACTCCACCAATTTGGATCCGCTGTAGCTTTCTTTCACGGGGATGAAATGAGCTACCTTGGTTAGCCTATCGATGATGACCCATATCGAATCATATCCTGATTGGGTCCTAGGCAGTCCCACTATGAAATCCATACCGATTTCTCCCCATTTCCATTCAGGCACTTTGAGTGGTTGCAATAATCCCGCGGGTCGTTGATGTTCCGCTTTCACCAACTGACATGTGTCACATAGGGCAACATGTTCCGTGACATCTCGCTTCATGCCATACCACCAATACCTGCTCTGGAGGTCCTGGTACATCTTCGTACTCCCAGGATGAATGGAATAGTTGAAATCATGAGCCTCCTTCAAAATCAATTCACGGATCTCCTTCACATCAGGCACACAGATTCTTTTCCCGTGCCACACCGTACCATGTTCATCCTTGCTGAAACCAGGGGCTTTATTATCCATGATGAGTTCTCTGATTTCTTGTATCTTCTCATCATTCTTTTGACCGTTGCATATATCTGGCTCTAATGTGGAATCCACTTCCATGGCGATGGCTTCACCACTATTCACCAGACATAGATTTAGTTTTATAACCTCTTCCTTCAATTCGGCAGGCATGTCCTTCAAGCTCAACCTATTGACCTGCACTTTCCGGCTTAAAGCATCTGCCACGACATTCGCTTTCCCAGGATGATAGTTGATGCCCACATCAAAGTCGTTGATTAGCTCTAACCATCTCCTTTGTCTGAGGTTGAGATCTGGCTGTGTGAAAATGTACTTTAATCTCTTATGATCCGTATATATCTCCGTCCTCTTCCCCATCAAGTAGTGCCGCCAAATCTTCAACGCCTGTACCACTGCTGCTAGTTCTAGGTCATGTGTAGGATAGTTCTTCTCGTGTTTTCGGAGCTGCCGGGACGCATACGCCACGACATGCCCCTCTTGCATTAGAACACATCCCAACACGTTTCCAGAGGCATCGCAGTACACCGAAAAGTTCTTCTGCATATCTGGCATAACTAGCACTAGGGCTGTTGTCAATCTTTTCTTTAGCTCTTGAAAACTCGTCTCGCACTGCGGCGTCCATGTGAATGTGATCCCTTTCTCCAACAGTTTGGTGAGGGGTCTCGAGATCTTGGAGAAACCCTCAATAAACTGTCGATAGTATCCAGCCAATCCTAAGAAGCTTCGAACTTCCCTGACATTCTCAGGGGTCTTCCACTTCTGTACATCCTCGATCTTGGCGGGATCTACGGAGATTCCTCCCTCCGAGATTATATGTCCTAAAAAGGGAACTCTCTTCAGCCAGAACTCACACTTGCTCAACTTGGCATATAGTTGGTGTTCTCTCAGCTTCTGCAACACCAACCTTAGATGTTTCTCATGTTCTTCTTCATCTTTGGAGAAGACGAGAATGTCATCTATGAAAACCACCACAAATTTGTCCAGATATTCCATGAATACCTTGTTCATGAGATACATGAAGTATGCCGGGGCATTAGGTAGCCCGAAAGGCATGACGGTGTATTCATACAGTCCGTACCGAGATACGAAAGCTGTCTTTGGAATATCCGTTTGCCTTATCATAAGTTGGTGGTATCCCGACCTGAGATCAATTTTCGAGAACACACAAGCTCCACTCAACTGATCAAACAAGTCTTCAATGCGGGGTAATGGGTACTTGTTCTTGATGGTTACTTCATTCAAGGCACGGTAGTCTACGCATAACCTTTTGGTTCCGTCCTTCTTGGGCACAAATATTACTGGAGCTCCCCATGGTGAGGAACTAGGACGAATGTACCCCTTCCCTGTCAATTCTCTTAAATGATCCTTGAGTTCTCCCAGCTGCTTGGAGTCCATCCGATAAGGTCTCTTGTATATCGGAGCTATTCCAGGCACTAGCTCAATCGCGAATTCCACTTCACGATCAGGAGGCATACCTGGCAACTCCTCCGGAAAAACGTATGGATATTCCCTAATAATCCTGATCTCCTCCACTTTCACCTCAACTTGATTTAATTTAATGTCCCTCCCAGGCTCTTGTACTGTTATGAACATTACTCTTGTGCCACTAGGGTGGGTTAGTTCCACCGTTCTGGTCGAACAATGGATGATTCCTTTATGTTTGGTCAACCAATCCATGCCCAAAATAATATCTATCCCTTGTGAATCTATCACTATGAGGTTGGCAGTAAATACTACCCCATTAATGTCTAGATTCACCTTGGGACACACTTGTCTTGTCTTTATTTCTCCACCTGGAGAGTTTACTGCTAGCATATGGTTCATTTGTATTGTTGCTAGATCATGCTTCTTAACAAACCCTTGGGCAATGAACGAGTGAGTAGCACCAGAATCGAATAACAGTGTTGAAATGTGTAAATTGACAGGAAACTTACCGACTACCACGTCGGGTGCCTCTTGCGCTTCCTCCATAGTCACGTGTTCACCCGTCCTCGCATCACATTCTGCTGTTGCGGCTGAATGGGCTTCTTCTTTGGGCACTTATGGGCGTAGTGCCCCACTTCACCACAGTTAAAGCATTGCACCCCGACCATAGGTGCCTGGCCTTTGTTGTCTTGGGGTTGGTTCGGGGGTCCTTGTACTGCTGGTCAAGGTTGATATGCGGGGCGAGGCTGCTGTACAAACTGACGTTGTGGCTGTGTTGGTGATGACGGAGGCCTGAAGTTCGGGTTGTACCCTCTCGGTGCGGAGTATGGTACCGCAGCACGGCTCGTCTGCCCTGCGGGTTGCTGCATAAGACGTGGGCGGGTGTTGCTACCCGAGGCTTGGTGTGACCATCCCGCCTTCCTCTTGTTTTCATTTTCCAAGGCCTTCAGCTTCCTTTCCACAACAAATGCTCTGTCCGCCATCTTTTGGAAGCTTTCATACTCGTTGGAGGACATTGCACATTGCATTTCTGTTGTAAGTCCTTCCACGAAGCAATCCTATTTCTGCTCATCAGTCTCTATGTCCCATCGGGCATAACGGGATAGTTGGGTGAATTTAGTGAGGTATTCCCTCACCGTAATGTTTCCTTGCTGCAGCCCTAAGAACTCCTTTCTCTTGTTTTTAAGTTCACCCCTTGGTATGTAATGGTTGCGGAAGCTACGCTTGAACTCTTCCCAAGTGATGTTCTCAGGGTCATGATGGGCGGCCACGTAAGCGGTCCACCAATCAGCAGCAGGTCCATGCAATTGGTGAGAGGCAAACAGCACCCTCTCATATCCTTGGCATTGTATGATCCTCATCTTGCTCTCAATGGTCTTTAGCCAATCATCTGCCTCTAGAGGTTCAGCAGCACTTGCAAACTTTGGAGGTTGAGTCCCTAGAAACTCACTCAACCTTGGTTGGCGTGGTGCAGCTTGTGGAGGTGGAGCTTGGTGCAAGTTGGCCACCACTTGAGTCAGGCTCTGGATGAGTTGATTCTGATTTTTTAAGCATTTGGTGGATGGGATCAACTCCTTCCCGACGACCACCCCTGTCTTGCCCTCCGGAAAGGTGAGGGTTGCCGACTTCATCGTTGTTGTTGGCGGGGTTGGCACCACGACCCTTTCCTTTTCCGGCCATCTATCATGATCAACCAAATGTCAATTTAAGGCATTACGTATTAACTTCCCAATTTGCTTGTTTAAACTTAGAATTTCATGGGGTTCACACATCAAAGCAAGACAATCCTGAAGACGAGGTTGCGGACAATTGCCCATGGCTTCCACAACTCACGTCACACACCAAACATAATCACACCATTAACTAAGGTAACGACTCCACTACTCGACATCCAGCTAAACTAAGGGAAGGACTCCTCTACTCGTATCACTGAGCTGGCTCTTCGGGATCTTCCTCGTTATTGCGGCTGCCCTCTGACTCCGCTTTGGGTGGGGAAGCTGCTGGTGGAGAAGTGCGGCGTCGCCTGCTCGCCCGGTGATCTGGGGAGTCAGGAGTCCATGTGTCATTCATGGTGACACACAGTTCATTCCCATCTCCTCTTTCTCTTGCCCTCAAGCTGGCTCGAAGCAATGCCTCGGTCTCCTTCAGGGTGTCACGTACATCCTGAAGCTCCTGTTGACACTCCTGCAGCCGAGTGCTGAGCATAGCAGCATCCTCCAAGCACAAGTCCATGTGCTCATGGGAAGTCCCCTGCTGCACTGGCGGGTACTTGTACTCCGTTGTACCACTCTCGCACTGGAGGACATACATGTACTCAGTCCTGTCCAGGTGGCGACGATAGATGTGACTCTGACAGGTGATTGCCTCCCAGGTGACATCCTTCTCCGCATCGACATGTGTCGCTCGACAAGCTGGAGAGTGGTGGATTTTGAGCAGCTGATTTTCGTGGATAATCCTCATTTCTGAACTCCATTCTCCCCACTTCTCACGGATGGTTCGGGTGGAGCTGTAGTGTATGATTAGCTTGCCCGTATTGCCGGCGGCTTGGAGCATGCTTCGAAGACGGCGCAACAAGCCTCCTACTGCCAATCCGTAGGAGAGATACGTCACCGGACGGTTCTCCTCTCTCAGGGCAAGGGCAACTATGGGAACTCTCCCTCCGGTGGACTTGCGGGCGGTGCGGATCATGCGAACCATCTAAAACATAAAGCATTTAAAATTTAGTTAGATAAGATTTTAAACAAAAATCCTATTTTGAATAAAAGTTGGGGTAAGATGAAGAAAGTAACTCCATTAAATAGCACTTTTCAACCCACACCATGTAAAATAGTTTTTAAGAAAATAGGGTCCTTAAATGCGTCCATTTCTACCTAGGTCCACGTTCATACGGGCAAACCTTGGCTCTGATACCACTTTTGTCACACCCGGTTTCTCCGAAGAACAACCGAGTGAATACCACATGTATGCCAGGATCATTTTCTCATACATGTGATGACAAATAGTGAAGCATCATTTATTAGAAGCCAGGTGTCGAATATAAATAAGTCTTACATAGCATACGTCTCGATGGACGATAATAAGTTCATGACATATAAATAAAACAGCAGCGGAATATTATTCTTGTGGACTCCGTCACAGGCGTTGCCCAGGGGACTCCATAAACCTAGAATCCTTCTTCGGGTACGAAGTCTTGGTCATTAAACACCACCTCATCCCCTTGACCTGAGCAGCAATTTAAACCAACAAATATGCAAGTTTGAGTACCGTTGGTACTCAGCAAGTGTGGGAAAGTTATGTCATGCATGGCATAGAACAAGGAGAGGTTGAACTCATGGTTAAAGCACTACGCAATTAATACCTATCACCTTAGCTTATTAAGCACCTACATTACTACATAGGTGAAATGGTCCCAATCTCCCAACCCATCATCATATAACCATAACACCATTTCCAATGTTAAGCTCCCCGCTTAACATCCACAACTTCCAAAGTCATCATCCTCTAATCATGAATAAGTCCAAGCCACTCTTGACCGTGAGCACGACTGTCATGACAGTTTTGACTCTGCAGAGTTTGCACCACTGTACCCACATGTAGTGATTTCATCCCCCGTTGCCGGGTGGACTAAAAGAACCTCCATTACGCCAGTGGCCACGAACCACATTCACACTTCCCAGGTGTGCAGCCAGGAGATCACTACAAAGCCTTTTACAAAGGGATTCCTGACGAGGGTGGGCCCACTGAGGTCTCACCCCTAACAGCATACAAGAGGCTCCAACCCCGCTGCAGTGGCCCCCTCTTGAGCCTTGCGGTTCATATGGTAGTCAAGCTGACACCTATTCCCCGCACCATCCAACACACCCATACTACGCCGGGGATACACCTAATTAATTGGCCAAGCTGCCCCATCTCAGCATGTGGTTGGCACGGTAAAGCCAGGTTACATGCTCCATGAACCAGTCCTTAGGATCCAGGCAAGTACTAAACACAAACTCGAGTCTCGTGCACCCAGCACCAACCAAAACATCCAACTTGCCTTGATCCCTACCCCTACATAACTCATAATATATCATTCAAGAGTAAGGTAAATAAATTGATGATCTCTTATCCCAATTATCCCATTCTAAGCATGGCTAAGCATAAGTAATATGAATGAATGACATGATAAAATAAATCCCAATCAAAGCTACAAGGAAACAAGGTAATGTAATTCTAGGGAAACTTCCTAGCATGGGTTTCATAATTCAATTGACAATGCAAATAATTCTAGCTACACAATCCTAGTATAGGATCAAAGTGGTCAAGGACACTTGCCTTCTTCTTGCTACTCTGAGAATGTATATTATTTCTAACTTTTATATTCAGATTTCTATTTGCACACTATATATGAATTTCCAATTTAAACAAATTCTTTAATACACTCTTTAGCTACCAAGTTTACATGGAAGGTAATTTCCTACTCCAAATGGGTTTTCAGATCTTCTACCAAATTCTAAACTGAAGTCTTTGGATTTGGAGACTTCATTTATCATTTTCTAGTTATGCATACCTATTTTCCTATATTCTCCAGATTTATTTTCTATGCCTAAAAGTGAGTTTTAACATTAAATAGTAGGGCATATCATCTAAACAAAATAGGTTCTGATCTAAAATATTAAATAATATATTTTGGAACTTCTCCTCTGATGTGAACTAATTTAAATTTATTTTACTAATTTTCAGAATTATTTCCTAACCTAAAATTGTGTCCCGATAACTAATAAATGTGAACAATCAATTAAACAGATTCATTTCAGCTTAAAATCTACTTTTAACTCATTCTAAAGTTTTCCAAGTACTAGGAAAGTTTAAATTTGAATTTACAATGTGTTTGTCTCATCTTTTAAATTTTAAATCCTAATCACATATCCTTGGCGCAGCGGTAAAGCTGTTGCCTTGTCACGGGTTCGAGTCCTGGAAACAGCCTCTTGCAGAAATGCAGGGAAAGGCTGCGTACAAAAGACCCAAATGGGTCGGACCCTTCCCCGGACCCTGCGCAAGCGGGAGCTACATGCACCGGGCTGCCCTTTCTTTTTTTTTAATCACATATTCAAAATCCTAAATTTAATATCATATAGGGTTAAAAAGGTAAACTCACCCCACTACAGGGTCTATTATATTATTTCATAAATTTCCAGGGGTCTAGCTACACATAACAGAGGGGTTTTCCTAATTTTTATTAAGTCCAGTGGCTAAAACTGATTTTTAAATGAATTTACATGAATTTCTGAAGTTCCAGGGGCTAGATCAGAAGTTTCCAGGGCTAGCTCGTATTTTCCGAGATCCCCAGGGGGTAGCGCATAAGAATCCCGGCCTTTATAATGCGGGGCTGACGTGGACCGTCCGATTTAAAACAGACGGCTCAGGTTAGATCGCCGAACCGGTACGCGCGGGTTTTAATTCCACCGTGCGATTAAAAATAGACGGCGCATAAGCGGCCACGTCGCTCTGACCGAGCGCGGGCGGCGCTGCCCGGCGGCGCGCGGCGGCGGGAGGCGGCGATCTCGCCGAAAAACTTCGGATCTTCGTCTATTCTTCCTAAAACTGGGATTTCATGGCATAGATCGGTAGAGGGGAGGTCGGGGATCTCACCTCGGGGGTTTTCTTGAGCTCGGAGGTCCTGGAAGGCGATCGGCGACGAGGTCCGAGATGAAATCGCGGCGATGCTCATCGCCGCTGTGCCTGGGGCGCAAACCACCGAGTTTTCTGCACCTGCGTTATTCCCCAGAGGCGGTGGAACACGATTGGCGCGTTAGATCGGAAAATCTGAGCAGAGATCGAGAGAAAACGGTGATCGGAGCTTCGGTTCTCACCGGGAGGAAAAACAGCCGATCGTTGGGGGGAAACGGGGCAATGCCGGTGTTTTTATAGACGAGGGAGGGCGACACGTCTGTTTAGATCGAACCGGAGTCGTCCGGGACCGGGAGTCGGGCTGGGGGACGCGGATTTCTGGTCTAGTTGCGATCGGGCGCGCGCGGAAGAGTCCGGCGGTTGGTGCGATCGCGCGGGGAAGAAGATGATGGCGGGCCCCGCGTGTCAGTGAGATGGAAAAGGGGCGCGCGGCCGCGGGCTGGCGCGGGGTTAAGGTGGACCGGCTGGTGGGTTTCGGCCCACTGGCCGGGGGGTTTTGTTTTTTTCTTTTTCTTTTTCTTTTTTGTTTTTCTTTTTCTTTTCTGTTTTGAGTTGAATTAAAATTCCAATTTGAATTTGAATTTCTGCACCACATGCAATACGTCCAAAATTTTTTAAATTCCACTCTTAACAGGTTTTGGGGTGTTACAGACTCCATGAACCTAGAATCCTTCTTCGGGTCCGTAGTCTTGGTCATTGAACACCACATCATCCCCTTGACCTGAGCAGCAATTTAAACAAACAAATATGCAAGTTTGAATACCGTTGGTACTCAGCAAGTGTGGGAAAGTTATGTCATGCATGGCTAGAACAAGGAAAGGTTGAACTCATGGTTAAAGCACTACGCAATTATTACCTACCACCTTAGCTTATTAAGCACCTACATTACTACACAGGTGAAATGGTCCCAATATCCCATCCCATCATCATAATCAAATATCCATAACATCATTTCCAATGTTAAGCTCCCCGCTTAACATCCGCAACTTCCAAAGTCATCATTCTCTAATCATGAATAAGTCCAAGCCGCTCTGTACCGTGATCACGGCTGTCATGACAGTTTTGACTCTGCAGAGTTTGCACCACTGTACCCACATGTAGTGATTTCATCCCCCGTTGCCGGGTGGACTAAAAGAACCTCCATTATGCCAGTGGTTGTGAACCACATTCACACTTCCCAGGTGTGTAGCCAGGAGATGACTATGTGGCGTTTACAAAGGGATTCCCGACGAGCGTGGGCCCACTGAGGTTTCACCCCTAACAGCATACAAGAGGCTCCAACCCCGCTGCAGTGGCCCCCTCTTGAGCCTTGTGGTTCATATGGTAGTCCAGCTGACACCTATTCCCCGCACCATCCAACACACCCATACTACGCCGGGGATACACCTAATTAATTGGCCAAGCTGCCCCATCCCAGCATGTGGTTGGCACGGTAAAGCCAGGTTACATGCTCCATGAACCGGTCCTTAGGATCGAGGCAAGTACTAAACACAAACCCGAGTCTCGTGCACCAGCACCAACCAAATCATCCAACTTTCCTCGATCCCTACCTCTACATAACTCATAATATCTCATTCAAGAGTAAGGTAAATAAATTGATGATCTCATATCCCAATTATCCCATTCTAAGCATGGCTAAGCATAAGCATATAAATAAATGATATGATAAAATAAATCCCAACCCAAGCTACAAGGAAACAAGGTAATGCAATTCTAGGGAAACTTCCTAGCATGGGTTTCATATTTCAAGTGACAATGCAAATAATTCTATCTACACATCCTAGTATAGGATCAAAGTGGTCAAGGACACTTGCCTTCTTCTTGCTACTCTGAGAATGGAAAGTCTTGGTCTTGGAAGGGGAGAACTTGCTCTGGGGCAGGTTCTACTCATGCCAATACACATAGCAAAAGAAAACATAATCCATAAGACATAGTTCACACTTTCACTTCATGCATACATACCTATGAAAGTCATTCACACTTCTAAGTGTTGGGGTTACTCTACATGTGTTGATTTTTGACCTACATGCACTTTTAAACATATGTATATGATTTCTAACTTTTGTATTCAGATTTTTATTTGCACACTATATATATGAATTTCTATTCTAAACAAATTCTTTATATTCAATTAACCCACTCTTTAGCTACCAAATTTGCATGGAAGGTAAGTTCCTATTCCAAGTGGGTTTTTAAATCTTCTACCACATTCCAAACTGAAATCTTTGGATTTGGAGACTTCAGTTATCATTTTCTAATTATGCATACCTATTTTCCTTTATTTTCCAGATTTATTTTCTATGCCTAAAAGTGAGTTTTAAATATTAATTGGTAGTGCATAACATCTAAACAGAATAGGCTCTGATCTAATATATTAAATAATATGTTTTTGAACTTCTCCTCTGATGTGAACTAATTTAAATTTATTTTACAAATTTTCAGAATTATTTCCTAGTCTAAAAATGTGTTTCTAGAACTAATAAATATGAACCACAGTTAGACAGATTTCATTTCAGCCTAAAATTTATTTTTAGTTCCTTCTAATGTTTTCCAAGTGTTAGTAGAGTTTAAACTTGAATTAGCACATGTGTTTGTCTTTCCTTTTAAATTTAAAACCTAGTCACACATTCAAATTTCTAAACTTAATACCATATAGGGTCAAAAAAGGTAAGTTCACCCTACTATAGTGTCTAATTTATTATTTTACAAATTTCCAGGGGTCTAACTATGCATAATAGAGCGGTTTTGCTAATTTTTAATAAGTCCAGGGGCTAAAACTGATTTTTAATTGAATTTACATGAATTTCTGAAATTCCAGGGGCTAGATCAGAAGTTTCCGGGGCTAGCTCGTATTTTCCTAGATCCCCAGGGGGTAGCGCGTAAGAATCCCGGCCTTTATATATGCGGGGCCGACGTGGACCGTCCGATTTAAAACCGACGGCTGAGATTATAACGTCGAACCGGTACGCGGGGGTTTTATGCCTACCGTGCGATTTAAAATAGACGGCGCACAAGCGGCCACGTCGCCCTGGCCGGAGTCAGCCCGCGCTGCCCGGCGGCGCGCGGCGGCGGGAGGCGGCGATCTCGCCGGAAAACTTCGGATCTTCGTCTATTCCTCCTAAAACTGGGATTTCATGGCATAGATCAGTAGAGGGGAGGTTGGGGATCTCACCTCGGGGTTTTTCTTGAGCTCGGAGGCCCTGGAAGGCGGTCGGCGACGAGGTCCGAGATGGAATCGCAGCGATGCTCGTCGGAGCTGTGTCTAGGGCGCAATTTACCGAGTTTTCTTTACCTGCGTGATTCCCCGGAGGCGGTGGAACAAGATCGGCGCGTTAGATCAGAAATCCCAAGCGAAGATCGAGAGAAAACGGCCGGAGAAGCTCTGGTTCTCACCGGGAGGAAAAACAGGCGATCGGGATGAAAAAAACAGGCGATGCTGGCGCTTATATAGACGAGGGAGGGCGGCGTTCGGTTGGGATCGAGCTGGAGTCGTCCAGAACCGAAATTCGGCTGGGGGATCGCGGGTTTCCAGGGTGGTTTTGATTCGGTCGCGCGGAGGAGTCCCGGCGGTTGGCGCGATCCCGTGAGGAAGAAGATGACCACGGGCCCCGCGTGTCAGTGAGAAAAAGAGGGGAGCGCGCGGCTGCGGGCTGGCGCGGGAGAAGGTGGGCCGGCTGGTGGGTTTCGGCCCACTGGCCGGGGTTTTCAGTTTTTATTTTTCTTTTTCCATTTCTTTTCTGGTTTTGATTTGAATTTGAATTCCAAATTGAATTCGAATTTCTGCACCACATGCAATACGTCCAAAAAATTTTAAATTCCCCTCTTAACAGGATTTTGGGGTGTTACACATGACCAGATTTATTGTAAATAATTCTTCCAATTACTAGTCATGGCAAAAACTACAAAATGTATAACATGAGTAATGTAGTATGAACTTTCAGCATATAAAAGTTACCACAAAGTCATATATATATGAAATACTATCCTCATATTATTTTAAATTCAGATTCACAAACTCCCTTTCAATTTAAGCCATGAGGATGCATAACCCTATTTCACTACGAATGAAACAAAAATGAGTGAAATCCAAAGGTTTTGTAAAAATGTCAGCCAATTGTCGTTCGGTATCTACATGGTGAAGCACAATGTTTTCTTTTTCAACATTATCACAGAGAAAGTGATACCTAATGTCAATGTGCTTTGATCTCGAGCGTTATACGGGGTTTTTAGCAATGCAAATGGCACTAGTGTTATCACAAAATAGTGGAACACTATCTAGATCAACCCCATAGTCCTTAAGTGTTTCAACAATCCAAAGAATTTGTGAGCAAGCGCTAGCAGCAGCTACATATTCAGATTCGGCTGTGGATTGTGCAACTGAATTTTGTTTTCTAGAGGACCAAGCAACAAGTGAATTACCAAGAAAATGACAAGCAGCCGAAGTACTTTTCCTATCAATTCTACAACCCCCAAAATCAGCATCCGAAAAAGCTTTCAAAGTAACGGCTGAGGAAGAAGGAAGAAAAATCCAAAATTCTTGAGTTCCATGTAAGTACCTGAGAATTCTTTTGACGGCATGACGATGTGAAGCACGTGGGGAAGCTTGAAATCATGCACAAAGACATACACTGAATTGTATGTCCGGTCTTGATGCTGTGAGGTACAAAAGTGATCCAATCATACTTCTATATTATTTTTGATCCATGGGTTCACCATCTTCATCAAGTTCAAGTGTCGTTTCTGTACCTATTGGTGTCCGAAAAGAGTTGCTTTTGTCCATGTTGAAGCGCTTAAGAAGGTCTCTTGTATACTTTGTTTGATGCACAAAATTATCCTCCTTGGTTTGCTTGATTTGCAGCCCCAAAAAGTATGTGAGTTCTCCCATCATACTCATCTAAAATTCTGAAATCATCATAGCTGAAAACTTGGACAGAAGATCATGAGAAGCACAACCAAAGATAATATCATCCACATACACTTGAACGAATAATGAGTCATTGCCAAGCTTAAACACAAAAAAAGAGTTTTATCAACCTTGCCCATGGTAAACCCCTTTTCAAGTAAGAATGTTTTTAACCTATCATACCATGCTCTAGGGGCTTGTTTAAGACCATACAAGGCTTTGGACAGTTTGTAAACATGATTAGGAAAATTTGGATTTTCAAAACCCGGTGGTTGCTTGACATAAACCTCCTCATCTATGTAGCCATTAAGAAAAGCACTTTTAACATCCATTTGATATAACTTGAAACCTTTAGATGCAACAAATGCTAACAAAATTTTTATGGCTTCTAATCTAGCAACAGGAGCAAAAGTTTCATCAAAATCTAGTCCTTCAACTTGTGTGAAACCTTGAGCAACCAACCTAGCCTTATTCCTAACCACAACCCCATCCTCACTTTGTTTATTTTTAAACACCCATTTAGTTCCGTTTAGAGTGTGACCTTGAGGTGGAGGTACAAGTTTCCAAACATTATTTCTTTCAAAATTTTCTAACTCTTCTTGCATGGCAATAATCCAAGATTCATTAGTGAGTGCATGTGATATATCTTTGGGTTTAAAAGAAGCAACAAATGCAGAATGAGCGTGAGAGTTTGGATCACAAAACCTGGACCGTGTGAATCGTTCGTGCAAGCTTCCAATCATTTGTTGTGGAGGATGAATCTTGAGGATCCGGAGGGGAGTAGACAATTCACAAGCTCCTTCTTCTTCTTCATATTCATCACAAATTGAAGAACTTGTGACTTGAGGATGATCTGGACCAGCAATGGTGGTCGTCGGTGCTGGTTGTGAATCAAATTCAGGAGCTGGAACAATGTCGTTAGCTCCTGAATTTTCGGGCAACAGCATCACTTCTTCATCTTCTTCGATGGAAATACTCTGCCCCTGCGGATATGGGTCTGGTCCTGCAATATTAGAGCTAGTACCTGGGCTAGATTCATCAAAAGAAACCTCACAAGTCTCCACAATTTTGTTAGTGTCATGTAAACGCACATGGTAACCTCTAGTATGAGATGGATAACCAAGAAACATGCCATCAATGGATCTAGGTTCAAATTTATCAAGATTACCATGTTTCTTAACAAAGCATTTGCAACGAAAGACCAGAAAGTGTGTGTCACTAGGCCTATGTCCAAACCGAAGTTCATATGGTGTTTTACCTAGCTTAGCACGCAAAAAAACATGATTGGAGACATAACAAGCAGGTACAATTGCATCAGCCCAAAAATTTTTAGGAGTTTGATATTCATCAAGCATAGTCCTAGCCATCTCAACTAAGGTTCTGTTCTTTCTCTCTACAACACCGTTTTGTTGAGGTACATATGGTGAAGAAAATTGATGATCTATTCCATTTTTAGCACAAAAGTGATCGAACGATTGATTTTGAAATTCGGTTCCATTATCACTTCTAATTGCTTTTAAAGGTCCTGGGTGATCAATTGATAATCTAAAAATAAGGTTCTAAAGTGACCAAAAATTTCATTCTTAGATTCCATAAAATAAACCCAAGAGTATCTAGAATAGTCATCAACAATCACAAGAACATACCATTTAGCTCCGAAGGATTAAACACGTGAAGGTCCTACGGTGTCAAGGTGCAAAAGTTGACCCGGTTCAGTTGTCATGGTCATTGTGAGAGAAGTATGTGAACCTGCAACCATCTTAGCATGTCTACAAGAAGAGCACACAATTTCTTTGTCCCCTTTAAGCTTTGGCAGCCCACGTATGCTATCAAGAGCACTAACACGTGTAAGATGATCAAAGCCTACGTGACCAAGTCTATGATGCCAAAAATATAAGTTTTTTGAATCATTAACAACTAGACATCTATGCTTAGAGGATGACATACCAAAATCAGCTTTAAAAACTCTTCCAAACCGAGACATATTAAAAATGAGCTCACTATTTTAATCTACAACCTTGCAACAATTTTTAGTGAAAAATAATTTCCAGATTTTCATCTAGCAATTGTGAAACAGAAAGCAAGTTGTATTTCAAATTTTTAACAAGTGCCATATCTTTTAAAGTGTAGTGAGGAGTTGAAGAATTATCGGCAAAAGTAACATTTTCTACATGTGACACAAAAGAGAGGGAGGAGAACCATTCTTTGTTACTGGTCATGTGGCGTGAGCATCCTGAATCCACAATCCAAATGTTCTCCTTCCTCAAGCTTGTAACCTACATAGAAGTACAATACGTCGTTGACTCAATACTGGGTTAGTCAAAAGGCATTTAGGAATCCAGTATTGAGTCACACGACGTCCAGCAGAAGTAACACGCAAAGGTTGAGATAAAACATCAGGTTTATGAGCCAAAGTTTGAGGATTTTTGTACCAAACTACTGACCTACGAGGTGTTACATGAGTAGACTTAAAAACAGTAGGTCTGGAAGAAAAATTTGCATGTTTTTGACTCATTACAGCAGGTTGCATATTCCTAACATTCGGTTCAGCACATGCAACAGGTTTTGCACAGTTGTTATGTGATCTAACAAACATTCTTTCCTTTTTCTGTTCCTTAGCTAGTCTGTAACCAAAATGTATGACATGACCATCTGTACCACAGTAGGTACAATGAAATTTAACTTTATGTTCATGTCTAGATGAGCATACAACATGTTTATCTGAAACCGAATGAGACAACACTCCTACAGATTTAAAAACCACTTCTTTTTGTTTAGGAACTGTTTTAATTAAACCACTTCCTAATGAATTTACAATTTTAGGTGGATGTGCTTTAGCATGAGCATGGGAATCAAAACCTAAACCAGTTTTATCATTGCAAGATTTAGAAGAATTCAACAGCAAGTTCAAATTCTTATTCCCATTATAAAACCGCTCTGGTGTCCTATTCATGTCATCAAGTTTCTTAGACAAGTCTAGGCAGTTTTGACATGAAGTTTTTCCTTATAGTTTGCAATTGGAACAATACTTAACTTCATGAGAACGTAAAGCATTGTTCAATATCGAAATTTCATTCATAGCATCTTGTAGTTTCTTATTAAGATCATCACAAGTAGAACAATGCAAATCAATTGTATAACAACAAGCATCTTTCAAGTTTTAATCATTAAGTGCAGCAAGCTCACTGTTCTTTTCAATATCTAACTCAAGTTTATCAAGTGTGGAGGTATGTGCACTTCTTAGAGAGGACAATTGTTCATATATTAAATCACATGAGAAACAAGAATCATCATTAGGAATCAAAGATTTCAAACGATTAATTTCAGATTCTAGTGACTCAATTTTAACAGCATTGTCCCTAAGCTTTTTGTCCTTTTTCTTAATTATAAAAGTGGCACCAGAAATAGCGTCACATAATTCTTTGCAAGTAGGATATACCTCTTCATTGTCGCTGTTGTGTTCTGCCTCCTCCATACTTGAACTTGACTTGCCCGCCATGAAGCATAAGTTTGCCAAATCATCTTCATCTTCATTACTTCCGATGTCCACATCGCTCGAGCCAAGTTATTAAAGTGCGGAGATAGAACTATTTACCAATTGGCCTCCTATAACACCCTTCTTCTTTTTCTTATCGTTTGCACAGGAGTGCTTCGTCCAAATTTGCTTTTCATCATGGGAAGTAGGACCTAAAAGGTTAGGGCAATCCGTACGAAAATGTCCTGTCTTACCACATTCAAAGCATCATTGAGGTCCGGCACTTCTTCTCCTTCTAGTTCTCACATTTGGCAATTCTTTTGAGAACCGAGTAGAGATGAGTGCAGGTTTTTCCTCTGGAAACTCTTCAATCTGTTCAAGGGTACGAGAGGACAACAAAGAAAGTGTACAACAAGATGAAGATTGACTAGAGCTAGGCATGTCACGTTGTGAAACAAATGCAAGAGACTTGTTGGTGTTTTTACGTGATATTATGTCAATTTCATGAGTTTTTAACTTAGAATGTAGCACATCTAATGTAAGTGTACTCATGACAGTAGATTCACGAATAGATGTAACTTTCATCTCCCAAATTGACATGTCTAATGCATTTAGTAATTGCCTAGCATTTTTAGCATCTGAAAAATTAACGTTGACACTATGCAAGTTGCTGAGAATTTTATTGAAGCGAGCAAAAAGGTCATCGATTGACTCACCGGGTGTAACACCCTCAAATTCATTTCCATACATTGCATACATTTTTCATATAGAGAAACATTATAAAAGAAGTATAAATGTTGAAAGAATCATAAAATGGTGGGGAATGGGAAAAAAGATAGCTTAAATGAGCAAATTCCAAATTGTCTAAGTGCGCTGTCGACACATTCCCGGGCCGCGGGACACGTGGCGCCCGCGGAGCTCACCTCCGCGGAGGGGGTGAGGTCCGGCACCGCGGAACACGTGGCGCCCGCGGAGCTCACCTCCACGGAGGGGGTGAGGTCCGGCACCGCGAGTCACGTGGCACCCGCGGAGCTCACCCCTGCGGAGGGGAGGTGAGGTCCGGCACCGCTGGACACGTGTCACCCTCGGAGCTTACCTCGGCGGAGGGGGTGAGGTCCGGCACCGCTGGACACGTGTCATCCTCGGAGCTCGCCTCTGCGGAGGAGGCGAGGTCCGGCCCCGCAGGAAACATGTCGCCCTTGGAGCTCGCCTCTGAGGATAGGGGAGGCCCGGCCCCGTGGGACACGTGTCGTCCTCGGAGCACGCCTCTGCGGAGAGGCGAGGGCCGGCCCCGCGGGACACGTGTTGCCTTCGGAGCTCGCATCTAAGGAGAAGGGAGGTCGCCCTGCTGGACACGCGGTGTCCTCGGAGCTCTCCTCTGAGGAGAATGTGGATCCGGCCCCGCTGGACACGTGGCACCTCCGGAGCTCACCCCTGCGGAGGAGGCGAGGTCCTTAGGTGGTTTTTCCTCCTGTGCGCGGGAGTACCCGGTACTGAGGGTACCAAAACAATTTCCCCAAATTTTCCCACATTTAGAATTTCTCCCACGTTGCTGTCGCACAAAATCAATTGGAGATAAGTTTGTTAAGATCCAAAACAAATTGAGTTGGACTCTTATTTGAGCTCCAATTGGAGTAGGACTCCTCTTTTTCCCCTTATAAATAGAACCCAAAACCCCCTCTTGGCCGTAACCCCTATCCTTTTTCCCCCTCCCAAGTCGACGACTTGGAGGCCCTAGCCTCCAACTCGCCTAGTTGGACACATTCCCACCTCGCTGGAGTTCAGGCCCCGGTGAGCCCCCGCTGCTGCCATTGCTAGGAGGAAGACCCTGCCACCAAAGGGAAGTGAGGTAGGTCTTCATTACCCATCTTACGACGTCGTCGCTGTTTCTATGCATCCGTTTTCTTCACTCCCTTTGAACAGAAACTTTTTCGTGTGGACAGATCACGTTGTGATTGGGTTTTGACGGTGGAATTGATCTTGATCTTGAGTCAAGATCATCACCACGTCCATACTTGATTCCTACACCCTTGTTCATCATAAAACCCCATGAAAGCCCATTAAAACATGCAAGAACACGTACAAACTGGTTTAATAAATCAGCACCATCGGATTTGCATTCATCTACACCCGTTGCATCTTGAGTAAAGTTTATGCATGATGTTTGATTGCTGAAAATTTTGTATGTGCGTGGTCATGAGTAGAAGGACAAGCTCAGGAAGCCATCTACGAAGAACTACAAAACCAAGACTTTGAGACGCTTGAGCAACAAGAGCCACGGGAGCAAGGTAAGTGCCCCTTGACCATATTGATCCCATGTTTTGAAACTGTTTTGTTTGCAAAAATGAGTTCTCTTGAGTCAACTTGATGGGACACCCTTTTATAGGAGTTTACTAGTTTTGTTAACCATCCTTGTCGCTGGGAAAGTTGATGAGTAGGGTATGGTCGTTTTCCCTTTTTGCTTCGCTTAGTCTACGGGGTAAGGGAAGCTGAATTAAAACATGGTTACCTACTGCACTCATATAATGATGATGAGAACTCGATGATGTTAATGAGCATGGAATCAGGGTGATCTAGGCAAGCTTGGTTCGTGGATTTTTCTGATTGAGATGGTGGTTTACTTGCCGTAGATCTAAGGACCGGTTCATGCCAGCACATGCCAGGAAATCAGTGCCACCACAAGGCCAAATATGGGTGCGGCTTAGCTGACTAATTAGGTGTGTTGCTAGCTTGTTACGGACCGTGGATGGCGCGGGGAATGGGAGTCGAGAGAGGACTTCCCTGGGAACTGCATGGCACAAGAGGGGCCCCGTGGGTGGGAGAATGGTGATTCGAGCCTGCCGGTGAAACCTCAGTGAGTCCATACATCTAGTAGCCCCTTCGTAAAGGCTATTTTGTGATCTCTTGGCCATATACCGACGGTTGTGTACTGGTATAATGGAGGTTTTGCAGTCGCCGACGGGTGACGAAATCACAAACTTGTGGGTAAAGTGGTGCCACCACTGCAGAGCGTAAAACTATCATGATAGCCGTGCTTACAGTCACAAGCACCTGGCCAACTCACATGATTAGAGGGAAAACTTGGGATGGATGTTCGGTATGGTTATGGTATGGTCATTGGGATTAGTTTTGGGACTGTTTTGAGTCATGACATTGAGTTTGGTTTTGGTTATATGCATATGAGATGGTTATGAATATTTATGAGCATGAGATGAACTTGAGAAAGATTATTTGTTGGTTGAGACTTGATAAATGGTGAATTATGATGGAGGAATGTTGCTGTTCTACTTGGATATATGTTGGGATTAAATATCACTTAGAAATAGCTGCTGTTTTTATCATGTTTATGAAATAAAATTTACTTGCTGCAATGAGCCTTTTTATTCCATACCTTGTTGTAAGCTACATGTCATACTTTTCCCGCACTTGCTGAGTACGTCATGTACTCACCCTTGCATTATCACATAAACATCAGCAACAGGAGAAGAGTACTTCGAGGACCATGTGGAGTACTAGGCGTGCGATCTACCGTCAACATGCCTGTGGAGTTGAAGATGGAGCCGCTGCAACTTAGTTATTTCCGCTGTCATTTAGAGACTTCCGCTGCAAGAATAAGTTAGAGATTCATGAGTGAGACAATGAGTCGATGTAATAAAGTACTTAAACCCTATTTATTTGTGGTTATATTCTGAATTCAGTTTTTGGATTACATGTGTATGTGTGATGAACATCCTGGGCACACATATGCATTAACTCGGTTCTGGTTTCCGGAACCGGGTGTCACAGATTGGTATCAGAGCCACGTTGACCGTAGGACGCAAGCCTAGATAGAATGGACACTCTAAAACACATAGGGACACCCCGCTAAACTGCTATTTTCAAAAATTTGCTTGCTGCTGCATTTCTCTTGTCAATTCAGCCTCCGCAAAGTGCTATTTTCAGCCCCTCTTTTCTCTTCTTTTGGACAACAACACTTTTGCTCTCTTGCTTCATAGCTTCTGAAGCTTTGAAGTATTTTCTTCCTTCTATAAAAGTTTATCATGTCCATTTATAGATGACTGTGATCCGGACCACGACACGCATAAGTACTCGTTCACCGCCATGTGGGAGTACACTTACTCCATTGAGGTGTCCGATGGACCACCCCCATCACACGGCGGGAACAGCACCAGTTCACATGCTTAAGTTTAGGATTCCCATTGAATAAGCTATAATAGGAACGTTTAAATCGTAGTAGCGTGAATAGGAGTGGTGTTTTCAACTTTTGTGATGACTGCTTGTGTTTGTGTGCTAGTGTGAGTTGTGGGATGCTTCTGCGAAAGTCCATATCCACAAATAGTAGAGAGATGTGAGATGCTTCGGCATGTGTTCACATCCTCATATAGGCTGAAATTAATAAAAGAAGTTATTTAGATCATACCCTTGATGCATATAGTTGGGGGGGGTCAATCTAAACTTCTATTCTCTATTCTACTCAACTCTCTTTCACAGATGGTGAGGGAAAACGCCAGCCGTCAAAGGAGGAATGTTCGTGGCCACCCTCAACCACAAGAGGATGGCAACGTTGAAGTTCCTAAAAATGCTAACCCCGGGGCTGATGTAAACAAATTTGAACGGTTGATGGCTATGCAGAACCAGCTCATGCAAACTATGATACAAACTTTGGGACAGCTGAAAGCCAACAACAACTACAATCCTAACCCCGTTCCTCCTCCACCACCACCACCACCACCACCGCCACCACCGTCGGCTCACAACAGATTGGGAGAGTTCATGAGGACTCGACCGCCTACTTTTGCACAAGCTAATGATCCCATGGAGGCTGATGATTGGTTGAAATCCATGGAACAGAAGCTTGCTATTGTTCAGTGCGATGATCGGGAGAAAGTTCTCTTCGCATCGCAGCAACTTATGGGAGCAGCCGCTGACTGGTGGGACGCTCTCTGCAATGCTCATGACAACCAGGAGACAATCACATGGGCTGAATTCAAGGAGAGTTTCCACTCTCATTACATCCCTGCTGGAGTCATGATGCTTAAAAGGCAAGAGTTTGAAGGTCTCCGCCAAGGAAGGAAGAGCGTGAATGAGTACCTCAACAAGTTCACGCAGCTGTCAAGGTATGCTCCCGAAGACGTCAACTTGGATCAAAGGAAGCAATACTTGTTCATGAGAGGATTGAACAATGAGATCCAAGTACAACTGCTCAACAATGATTATGCAAACTTCCAGAAACTCGTGGACAAAGCTATAGTGGTTGAGAGCAAGATCCGTGAGATCGAGCAAGAGGGCAAGAGGAAGATGTCATACCAGCCACAAGGGAGCAATGTACGTCCCGGTTTCATGCCCCCAGCTGCACCACAGTATGGCTCGTCCGCTTCTACTTTCCGCCCTGCAATCCCACCTCACCCTAATCAACTATCGCAGCAACGTCCTGTTATGCAAGCACCTCGTATGCCTTTGCCCTCTGCGCCCCGTCCCAACACGGGCCTATGCGCAAAACCAGCCTCGCCGCAACGTCCCTGCTGTTTTGGGCAACAAAGCATGCTTTTCATGCTGAGAGGCGGGACACTTTGCAAGTCAATGCCCAGAGAAAGACCTTGGACAGCCAAGCAACGCGTCCAAGCAGAACCCGCGGCCGAATGGAGGAGCTACGCAAGGTAACCGTGGGCAGCAGAACTACGCTCGTGGAAACATGAATCATTTCTCCGCTGAGGAAGCACAACAAGCTGAGGACGTCGTGATTGGTATGTTCCTTGCCAACTCCAAACCAGCCACTGTTTTATTTGATTCCGGAGCATCGCATTCATTCATATCATTCAAGTATGTTGCCAAGTATAATCTGCCCATATCACACACGAAACACACTATGTTGGTAAATTCTCCCGGTGGAGAGATGAGGACTAATATAGTATGTCCGAAAGTAAACCTTAAAATAAGGAGGGTAGACTTTCTTGCCAACCTTATTATCTTAGATTCCCAAGGGATTGATATAATACATGGAATGGATTGGTTAAGCAAGCACAACGGAGTAATTCAATGTGCTGAGAGGAGCGTGCAGTTGACAAATGAGCACGGTACTCGTATTGAGTTCGAGTCAGCCCAACCGCCAACTGATAAGGCAGCGTTGAACCACGTCGAAGAAGCAACATTGGAAAGCATTCCGGTGGTTCAAAAATTTTCAGATGTGTTCACGGAAGAACTTCCAGCTATGCCACCTGACCGGGACATTGAATTTGCCATTGATTTAGTACCTGGAAACGCACCTATAGCGAAGAGGCCATATACGATGCCCGTTAATGAACTAGTGGAACTTAAGAAGCAAATTCAGGAGCAGCTAGGAAAGGGTTTTATACGCCAAAGCTCATCACCGTGGGGAGCCCCCGTGCTCTTCATAGACAAGAAGGATGGGACCCAAAGGATGTGTGTGGATTATAGGTCTCTCAATGAGGTGACGATCAAGAATAAATACCCGCTGCCCCGTATAGAGGACCTATTCGACCAAATGAAAGGTGCCCGAATTTTCTCCAAGATTGATCTTCGGTCAGGATACTTCCAGCTGAATATTAAGCCCTCCGACATACCCAAGACTGCATTTCGAACATGGTATGGTTCGTATGAATATACCGTCATGTCTATTGGGTTAACGAATGCACCTGCATACTTTATGTAACTCATGAATAAGGTCTTCATGGAGTACTTGGACAAGTTCGTCGTGGTTTTCATCGACGATATCATGGTGTATTCAAAAAGCGAGGAAGAACATGAAGAACATTTGAGATTGACATTGCAAAAGCTGCGAGAGCATCAGTTGTATGCCAAGTTCAGCAAGTGTCAATTTTGGCTAAAGGAGATATCGTTCCTAGGACACATCATCTCTGAGAGAGGAGTATCGGTTGATCCCGGAAAAGTGGGAGATGTTCTGAGGTGGAACCAACCGCAGAATGTGAGAGATATTCAGAGTTTCCTTGGGATGACTGAATGCAACCAACGGTTCATCAAGGATTTCTCCAAAATAGCGAAGCCTATGACTGAATTGATAATGAAGGGAAAAGCATTTCAGTGGACAACAGTGTGCCAAGAAAGCTTTGAGGAGCTCAAGAAAAGACTAAGCACAGCGCCAGTTTTGGTATTGCCGGACGTGAGAAAGAGTTTCGATATATATTGTGACGCGTCAAGACAAGGGCTTGGATGTGTGCTCATGCAAGATGGACAAGTGGTAGCCTATGCATCGAGACAAATAAAGAAACACAAGCTGAATTACCCCACACAAGACTTGGAACTTGCAGCCGTGGTACATGCCTTGAAGATTTGTTGGCATTATATCCTTCGCCACCGATGTGAGATCCATACGGATCACAAAAGCCTCAAGTATATATTCACGCAAACGGGTCTGAATTTGAGGCAACGACGATGGTTGGAACTCATCAAAGATTATGATGTTGGAATCAACTATCACTCCGGAAAGGCCAATGTAGTAGCTGATGCGTTAAGCCGAAAGGGAGCATGTCACCAACTCACGGTTCAGGAGCTATCGCCCGAGCTACGCAAGGAGTTCGAACGGTTACATTTCGGGTTCTTGAACGAGATGGAAGTGATAGAACTCAACTCTTTGCTGGAACAAGAGATACGAGATGGCCAAGCAACGGATGAGGAAATCAAGGAAATCAAGGAAAGAATCCGACAGGGCATAGAAAAGGATTTCAAGGAAGACGAGAAGGGCACACTTTGGTTAGGGAATAGGATTTGTATGCCTAACGTGAAGCACATCCGCGACACGATATTAAAGGAGGCACACGACTCACCTTATTCCATACATCCCGGCTAAACAAAGATGTACAAGGACCTGAAAACTTGCTATTGGTGAGATGGTATGAAAAGGGACATAGCTGAATATGTTACCTTATGCGACACGTGCCAACGGGTGAAGGCCGAACATCAAAGACCCGCTGGACTGTTGCAGCCATTGAAAGTTCCCGAGTGGAAGTGGGAAGACATCAGCATGGATTTCATTGTTGGATTGCCACGTACTCGATCAGGTTACGACTCCATTTGGGTTATTATGGACCGATTGACGAAAACAGCCCATTTCCTTCCTGTTAGAACCACGTATCGCGTTGCAGAACTAGCCGAGCTGTATATGGAGCAAATCGTGTGTCACCATGGAGTTCCGAAGAGGATAGTTTCAGATTGGGGTTCTCAATTTACCTCTAGGTTCTGGAAGAAGCTGCATGAAGCCATGGGTACACGGCTAAATTTCAGCTCCGCTTATCACCCGCAAACTGACGGGCAAACTGAGAGGACAAATCAAATTTTGGAAGACATGTTGAGAGCTTGCGCCTTGAAACATGGGCGTAGTTGGGATAGGAGATTGCCGTATGCTGAATTCTCCTATAACAACAGCTATCAAGCCAGCTTGAAGATGTCACCTTTCGAAGAATTGTATGGTTGACGGTGTAGAACGCCGCTGTTCTGGAATGAGACCGGAGAGAGCCAAGTGTTTGGACCCGAAGTGCTGCAAGACGCTGAAAAGCAAGTCCAAACTATACGAGAAAATTTGAAGGCTGCTCAGTCACGACAAAAAGGTTATGCGGACAATAGGCGAAGAGTAATAACCTTCGAAGTAGGAGACTTCGTGTACCTTAAGGTATCGCCTATCCGAGGCCAACGACAGTTCAATGTCAAGGGCAAATTAGCACCTCGCTACATCGGGCCATTTAAGATCTTGGGCAAGCGAGGAGAAGTAGTCTATCAATTAGAGCTGCCAATGCACCTCTCCGACGTACACGACGTATTTCACGTATCCCAACTCAAGAAGTGTTTAAGAGTACCAGAAGAACAAGTACCGATGGATGAGCTCGAGCTTCAAGAGGATCTGACCTATGTGGAGCACCCCGTCCAAATTTTTGACGTGAAGGAAAGGGTCACGAGGAACAAATTGATCCGTTGGTGCAAGGTACAGTGGAGCCATCACACGGAAGCCGAAACTACATGGGAGCGTGAGGATGACCTCAAGGCAAAATTCCCTCATCTATTCTCTACTCTATTGAAATCTCGAGGGCGAGATTCAGTTTAAGGATGGTAGGTTTGTAACACCCTGAAATTCGTTTCCATACATTGCATACATTTCTCATATAGAGAAACATTATAAAAGAAGTATAAATGGAGAAAGAATCATAAAAATGGTTGGGAATGGGAAAAAGATAGCTGAAATGAGCAAATTCCAATTTGTCTAAGTGTGTTGTCGACACATTCCCGGGCCGTGGGACACGTGGCGCCCGTGGAGCTCACCTCCGCGGAGGGGGTGAGGTCCGGCACCGCGGGACACGTGGCGCCCGTGGAGCTCACCTCCGCGGAGGGGGTGAGGTCCGGCACCGCAGGACACGTGGTGCCCGCGGAGCTCACCCCTGCGGAGGGGGGTGAGGTCCGGCACCACTGGACACGTGTCACCCTCGGAGCACACCTCCGCGGAGGGGGTGAGGTCCACCACCGCTAGACACGTGTCGTCCTCGGGGCTCGCCTCTGCGGAGGAGGTGAGGTCCGGCCCCGCGGGACACGTGTAACCCTCGGAGCTCGCCTCTGAGGAGAGGGGAGGCCTGGCCCCGCGGGACACATGTCGTCCTCGGAGCACGCCTCTGCGGAGAGGCGAGGCCCGGCCCCACGGGACACGTGTCGCCTTCGGAGCTCGCCTCTGAGGAGAAGGGAGGTCGGCCCGCTGGACACGCAGCGTCCTCAGAGCTCTCCTCTGAGGAGAAGGGAGGTCCGGCCCTGCTGGACACATGGCGCCTCCGGAGCTCACCCCTGCAGAGGAGGCGAGGTCCTTAGGCAGTTTTTCCTCCTGTGCACGGGAGTACCCGGTACTGAGGGTACCGACACAATTTCCCCAAAATTTTCCCACATTTAGAATTTCCCCCACGTTGTTGTCGCACCAAATCAATTGGAGATAAGTTTGTTAAGATCCAAAACAAATTGAGTTGGACTCTTATTTGAGCTCCAATTGTAGTAGGACTCCTCTTTTTCCCCTTATAAATAGAACCCAAAACCCCCTCTTGGCCGTAACCCCTTTCCTTTTTTCCCCTCCCAAGTCGACAACTTGGAGGCCCTAGCCACCGAGTTGGACACATTCCCCCTCACCGGAGTTCAGTCGCTCGTGAGCCCCCGCTGCTGCCATTGCTAGGAGGAAGACCCTGCCACCAAAGGGAAGTGAGGTAGGTCTCCGTTACCATCTTACGACGTCGTTGCTGTTTCTACGCATCCGTTTTCTTCGCTCCCTTCGAACAGAAACTTTTTAGTGTGGACAGATCACGTTGTGATTGGGTTTTGACGGTGGAATTGATCTAGATCTTGAGTCAAGATCATCACCACGTCCACACTTGATTCCTACACCCTTGTTCATCATAAAACCCCATGAAAGCCCATTAAAACATGCAAGAACACGTACAAACTGGTTTAATAAAACAGCACCATAGGATTTGCATTCATCTACACCCTTGCATCTTTAGTAAAGTTTGTGCATGATGTTTGATTGCTGAAAATTTTGTATGTGCGTGGTCGTGAGTAGAAGGACAAGCTCAGGAAGCCATCTACGAAGAACTACAGCACCAAGACTTCAAGACGCTTGAGCAACAAGAGCCACGGGAGCAAGGCAAGTGCCCCTTGACCATATTGATCCCATGTTTTGAAACTGTTTTGTTTGCGAAAACGAGTATGCTTGAGTCAACTTGATGGGACACCCTTTTATAGGAGTTTACTAGTTTTGTTAACCATCCTTGTCGCCGGGAAAGTTGATGTGTCGGGTATGGTCGTTTTTCCTTTTTGCTTCGCTTAGTCTATGGGATACAGGAAGCTGAATTAAAACATGGTTAGCTACTGCACTCATATAATGATGATGAGAACTTGATGATGTTAATGAGCATGGAATCGGGGTGATCCAGGCAAGATTGGTTCGTGGATGTTGCTGATTGAGATGGTGGTTTACTTGCCGTAGATCTAAGGACCGGTTCATGCCAGCACATGCCAGGAAAACAGTGCCACCACAAGGCCAAATATGGGTGCGGCTTAGCTGACTAATTAGGTGTGTTGCTAGCTTGTTATGGACCGTGGATGGAGCGGGGAATGGGAGTCTAGAGAGGACTGTCCTGGGAACTGCATGGCACATTAGGGGGCCCGTGGGTGGGAGAATGGTGATTCGAGCCTGCCGGTGAAACTTCAGTGAGTCCATACATCTAGTAGACCCATTGTAAAGGCTATTTTGTGATCTCTTGGCCATACACCGACAGTTGTGTACTGGTATAATGGAGGTTTTGCAGTCGCCGACAGGTGACGAAATCACAAACTTGTGGGTGAAGTGGTGCCACCTCTGCAGAGTGTAAAACTATCATGATAGCCGTGCTTACAGTCACAAGCACCTGGCCAACTCACATGATTAGAGGGAAAACTTGGGATGGATGTTTGGTATGGTTATGGTATGGTCATTGGGATTGGTTTTGGGACTGTTTCGAGTCATGACATTGAGTTTGGTGTCACACCCGGTTTTTCCGAAGAACAACCAAGTGAATATCACATGTATGCCAGGATCATTTTCTCATACATGTGATGACAAATAGTGAAGCATCATTTATTACAAGCCAGGTGTCGAATATAAATAAGTCTTACATCGCAAATGTCTCAATGGACACTAATGCTTCATCACAAGTAAATAAACTAGCAGCGGAATATTATTCTTTAGGGCTCCATCACAGGCGTTGCCCGGGGGTCTTCATGAACCTAAAAGCCTTCCTCGGGTCCAAAATCTTGGTCATTATACACCACCTCATTATCTTGACCTGAGCAGCAATATAAACCAACAAATATGCAAGGTTGAGTACCAATGGTACTCAGCAAGTGTAGTAAAATTTTATCATGCATGGCTAGAACAAGGAGAGGTTGAACTCATGGTTAAAGCACTACGCAATTAATACCTATCACCTTAGCTTATTAAGCACCTACATTACTACACAGGTGAAATGGTCCCAATCTCCCATCCCATCATCATAACCAAATAACCATAACATCATTTCCAATGTTAAGCTCCCCGCTTAACATCCACAACTTCCAAAAACCTTCACTCCTCTAATCATGAATAAGTCCAGGCCGCTCTTAACCGTGAGCACGGCTGTCAAGACAGTTTTGACTCTGCAGAGTTTGTACCACTGTACCCACAAGTAGTGATTTCATCCCCCGTTGCCGGGTGGACTAAAAGAACCTCCATTATGCCAGTGGCTACGATCCACATTCACACTTCCCAGGTGTGCGGCCAGGAGATCACTACGAAGCCTTTACAAAGGGATTCCCGACGAGCGTGGGCCCACTGAGGTTTCACCCCTAACAGCATACAAGAGGCTCCAACCCCGCTGCAGTGGCCCCCTCTTGAGCCTTGCGGTTCATATGGTAGTCCAGCTGACACCTACTCCCCGCACCATCCAACACACCCATACTACGCCGGGGATACACCTAATTAATTGGCCAAGCTGCCCCATCTCAGCATGTGGTTGGCACTGTAAAGCCGGGTTACATGCTCCATGAACCGGTCCTTAGGATCCAGGCAAGTACTAAACACAAACCCAAGTCTCGTGCACCCAGCACACAACCAAAACATCCAACTTGCCTTGATCCCTACCTCTACATAACTCATAATAACTCATTCAAGAGTATGGTATAATAAACTGATGATCTCATATCCCAAATATCCCATTCTAAGCATGGCTAAGCATATGCATGTAAATAAATGACATGACAAAATAAATCCCAACCCAAGCTACAAGGAAACAAGGTAATGCAATTCTAGGGAAACTTTCCTAGCATGGGTTTCATATTTCATTTGACAATGCAACTAATTCTATCTACACATCCTAGCATAGGATCAAAGTGGTCAAGGACACTTGCCTCCTTCTTGCTGCTCTTGAAATTGGTAGTCCTGATCTTGGAAAGGAATAACTTCCTCTTGAACAGGTTCTACTTCATACCATCACACATAGCAAAAGAAAAACAACAATCATAAGACATAGTTCACACTTCTGCTTCATACAAACCACACATTCATATTTATAAAAGTTCTTTACCATTATATGTGTTGTGGTTACTTTATGTGTGTTAAGTTGTGGCTTGCATGCACTTTTAACCATGTATATATGATTCCTACTTTTGTGTCCACCTTTATACTTACATACTATTTATATGGGTTTCCAATAAATTTCTTATATTCAACTACTACACCTCTTTACTACCAAGTATGTAAGAAAAGTATTTTTCTTCTCCATATGTGCCTTCACAATTTCTATCAACCCTAAACTGAATTCTTTGTATTTTAGAAACTCCAGTTATCATTTACTAATTGCTATATTTTCAGATTTATATTCCTATGCATAATTGTGTATTTTATTATTAAATTAGTAATACACATCACCTAAACAGATTAGGTTCTGGTCCTAAATAATTTAAAATCATATTTTGACCATGGCTTATGATGTATACTATTTCATAATTATTTTCCCTATTTTTCTATAACTATTCTTTACTTAAAAATGTGTCCCTATACTAATAAATGTGAATAATAGATAAAACAGATTTATTTCAGCCCAAAAATATATTTTTATCTCACTCCGGAGTTTTCTAAGTACTGAGAAAGTTTTTAATAAATTTTGATAATTATGTTTGTCCCCCTTTTTAATTTTTAAACTCTAGTTACATATTCAATTTTCTAAATTAAATACTAAACAGGGCTAAAAAGTAAACTCACCCCATTACAGGGTCTATAATATTATTTTCATAATTTCCAGGGGTCTAGCTACACTTATCAGAGGTGTTTTTCTTAATTTCTATTAAGTCCAGGGGCTAAAACTGATTTTTAAATGAATTTACATGATTTTCTGAAGTTCCAGGGGCTAGATCTGAAGTTTCCGGGGCTAGCTCTCAATTCCAGAGAACCCCAGGGGGTAGCACGTAAGAATTCCAGTCTTTATAATGCGGGGTCGACGTGGACCGTCCGATTTTAAACCGACGGCTGAGATTATAACATCGAACCGGTACGCGGGGTTTTAAAGTCTACCGTGCGATTTAAAATAAACGGCGCACAAGCGGCCACGTCGCTCCGATCGAGCGCAGGCGGTGCTGCCGGCGGCGCACGGCGGCGGGAAGCGGCGATCTCGCCGGAAAGTTTCGGATCCTCGAGAATTCTGCCTAGAACTGTGATCTTATGGCCTAGATCGGTAGAGGGGAGGTCAGGGATCTCACCTCGGGGGTTTTCTCGAGCTCGGGGGTCCTGGAAAGTGCTCGGCGGCGAGGTCCGAGGCAAAACCACGGCGAAGCTCGTCGGCGCTGGGTTTACACCGTAACTCTCCGATTTTTCTGCACCTGCAAAGTTCCCCGGAGGCGGTGGATCAAGACCAGCGAGTTAGATCAGAGTTTCCGAGCTTAGATCGGCCAGAATTCACCGGCGAAGTCTCGGTGCTCACCGGAGTGAAAATCGGCGATCGCGTGAGAAAAACTGATCGGATCGGGGGTTTTTATAGCCGGGGGAGGGCGGTGGGTCTGTTGTAATCGAGTTGGAGTCCTCTGGGACCGGAATTCGGCTGCGGGACGGGCTTTCCCGGTCGGTTGCGATTTCGCGCGCTCGGGAGAAAAGTCCAGGGTCGTGGGGCTCGGGGTTAGGGATGACAGGTGGGTCCCACCCGTCGGTGAGAGGCTGTGCGGCGCGCGCGGGGGCGGGCTGGCGCGGGAGTAGCTGGGCCGGCTGGCGGGTTTCGGCCCACTGGCCAGTTTTTTTCCCGTTTTCTCTTTTTCTTTTTCCATTTCTTTTCTGTTTTGAGTATAATTTGAATTCCAGTTTGAATTTGAATTTTTGCAAAACATGCAACATGTCCAAAAAATTTTAAATTCTCCTCTGAACATGGTTTAGGGTTTTGAATCCAAATTTGGGGTGTTACAGCTCTACCCCCCTTAAAAGAAATCTCGTCCTCGAGATTGGTGTTTCTAAGAAAACAATTCCGGAAACTGTGCCTTGAGCTCATCTTCCCGTTCCCAGGTAGCTTCCTCTTCTGAGTGATGCTTCCACTGCACCTTGCACATCCGGATTCTCTTGTTTCTGGTGAGGCGTTCCATTGTCTCCAAAGTCTTGTATGGTTGCTCGGCATAAGACAAATCTTCAGCTACATCCACTTCATTCATGGGTAACACCTCTTCAGGCGTCCTCAGACATTTCTTGAGTTGTGACACATGAAATACATCGTGCACGTCCGATAGATGAACCGGTAACTCTAGTTGGTACGCCACTTCGCCTTTTCTTTCCAAAACTTGAAAGGGTCTGATGTATCGAGGTGACAACTTCCCTTTCACCTTGAACCGACGAAGTCCTCTGATAGGGGACACCTTGAGATAAACATAGTCTCCCACGTTGAAAACGAGCTCTCTTCTTCGTACATCGGCATAGCTCTTTTGGCGTGTCTGTGCTATCCTCAAGTTGTTGCGAATCTCCCTCACCTTCGCCTCGGCTTCTTGTAGCACTTCTGGACCAAACACTTTACTTTCTCCTGTTTGGTTCCAAAATAGGGGAGTTCTGCACTTCCTTCCATACAAAGCTTCAAACGGTGACATCTTCATACTAGCTTGATAACTGTTGTTATAGGAAAACTCCGCATACGGTAAGTTCTTGTCCCAACTCCTATTGTTTTTGAGTGCACATGCCCTTAACATATCTTCGAGGATCTGATTGGTTCTCTCCGTCTGCCCGTCAGTTTGGGGATGATAGGCAGAGCTGAAGTTCAGATGGGTTCCCATGGTTTCATGCAACTTTTGCCAAAACCTCGAGGTGAACTGTGTCCCTCGGTCCGACACTATCTTCTTTGGCACTCCATGGTAACACACAATCCTTGACATGTACAATTCTGCCGATTTGGATCCGCTGTAGCTTTCTTTCACTGGAATGAAATGAGCTACCTTGGTTAGCCTATCAATAATGACCCATATTGAATCATACCCGGATTGGGTCCTAGGCAATCCCACGACAAAATCCATGCTGATTTCTTCCCATTTCCATTCAGGTACTTTGAGTGGTTGCAATAATCCCGCGGGTCGTTGATGTTCTGCTTTCACCAACTGACATGTGTCACATAGGGCAACATGTTCCGCGACATCTCGCTTCATGCCATACCACCAATACCTGCTCTTGAGGTCCTGGTACATCTTCGTACTCCCAGGATGAATGGAATAGTCAGAATCGTGAGCCTCCTTCAAAATTAATTCACGGATCTCCTTTACTTCTGGCACACAGATCCTTTTCCCGTGCCACACCGTTCCTTGTTCATCCTCTCTAAAACCAGGAGCTTTATTTTCCTTAATGAGCTGTCTGATCTCTTGTATCTTCTCATCATTCTTTTGGCCCTCGCGTATGTCTTGCTCGAGTGTGGAGTCCACTTCCATGGCGATGGCTTCACCACTATTTACTAGACATAGATTTAGTCTTATAACCTCGTCCTTCAATTCTGCAAGCATGTCCTTCAAACTCAACTTATTGACCTGCACTTTCCGACTCAAGGCATCAGCCACGACGTTTGCTTTCCCGGGATGATAGTTGATGCCCACATCAAAGTCATTGATTAGCTCTAACCATCTCCTTTGTCGGAGATTGAGATCTGGCTGTGTGAATATGTACTTCAAACTCTTATGATCCGTATATATCTCTGTCCTCTTCCCCATCAAATAGTGACGCCAGATTTTTAACGCGTGTACCACTGCAGCTAGTTCTAGGTCATGTGTAGGATAGTTCTTCTCGTGCTTCCGAAGCTGCCGGGATGCATAAGCCACGACATGTCCTTCTTGCATGAGAACACATCCCAACCCATTTCCAGAGGCATCACAGTACACTGTGAAATTCTTCTGCATATCTGGCATAACCAACACTGGGGCTGTTGTCAATCTCTTCTTTAACTCCTGAAAGCTCGTATCGCACTGTGGCGTCCAGGTGAATGTGATTCCCTTTTCCAACAGTTTGGTGAGAGGTCTCGAGATCTTGGAGAATCCCTCAATAAACCGTCGATAGTATCCAGCCAATCCCAAAAAGCTTCGAACTTCCCCGACATTTTTGGGGGTTTTCCACTTCTGGATATCCTCGATTTTGGCGGGATCTACGGAGATTCCTCCCTCCGAGATTATATGTCCTAAAAAGGGAACTCTCTTCAGCCAAAACTCACACTTGCTCAACTTGGCATATAGTTGGTGTTCTCTCAGCCTCTGTAACACCAACCTTAGATGTTTCTCATGTTCTTCTTCATCTTTGGAGAAGACGAGAATATCATCTATGAAAACCACCACAAATTTGTCCAGATATTCCATGAATACCTTGTTCATGAGGTACATGAAATATGCCGGGGCATTGGTTAGCCCAAAAGGCATGACAGTGTATTCATACAGTCCATACCGAGATACGAAAGCTGTCTTGGGAATATCTGATTGCCTTATCTTGAGTTGGTGGTACCCCGACCTGAGATCAATTTTCGAGAACACACAAGCTCCCCTCAGCTGATCAAACAAGTCTTCAATGCGAGGCAATGGGTACTTGTTTTTGATGGTTACCTCATTCAAGGCACGGTAATCCACGCATAACCTTTGGGTTCCATCTTTCTTAGGCACAAATATCACCGGAGCTCCCCATGGTGAGGAACTAGGGCGAATATACCCCTTCTCTGTCAATTCTCTCAAATGATCCTTGAGCTCTTCTAGCTGCTTGGAGTCCATTCGATAAGGTCTCTTGTATATCGGGGCTGTTCCCGGTACTAGCTCAATTGAGAATTCCACGTCACGGTCGGGAGGCATACCTGCCAACTCCTCCGGAAAAACATCTGGATATTCCCTGATAGTCCCGATTTCCTCAACTTTCACCTCCACTTGATTTAATTTAATGTCCCTCCTAGGCTCGTGTATCGTTATGAACTTTACTCTTGTGCCATTGGGGTGAGTTAGTTCCACCGTTCTGGTCGAACAATGGATGATCCCTTTATGTTTGGTCAACCAATCCATACCCAAAATAATATCTATCCCTTGTGAATCTATCACTATGAGGTTAGCAGTAAATACTACCCCATTAATGTCTAGGCTCACTTTGGGACACACTTGTCTTGTCCTTATTTCTCCACCTGGAGAGTTTACGGCTAGCATATGGTTCATTTGTGTGGTTGCTAGGTCATGCTTCTTAACAAACCCTTGAGCAATGAACGAGTGGGTAGCACCAGAATCAAACAGCAGAGTTGCAAGGTGTAAATTGGCAGGAAACTTACCAACTACCACGTCGGGTGCCTCTTGTGCTTCCTCCATAGTGACATGGTTCACCCGTCCTCTCATTACATTCTGCTGTTGTGGCTGCGCGGGCTTCTTCTTAGGGCACTTATGGGCATAGTGCCCCACTTCACCACAGCTAAAACATTGCACCCCAACCTTAGGTGCTTGGCCTTTGTTGTCTTGGGGTTGGTTCGGGGGTCCTTGCACTGCTGGTCGAGGTGGATATGCGGGGCGAGGCTGCTGCACAAACTGACGTTGCGGCTGTGCTGGTGCTGCGGGCGGCCTGTAGTTTGGGTTGTACCCTCTTGGTGCTGAATAGGGTACCGCAGCACGGCTTGTCTGCCCCGTAGGTTGCTGCATCATACGTGGGCGGGTGTTGCTTCCTGAGGCCTGATGTGACCATCCCGCCTTCCTCTTATTCTCATTTTCCAGGGCCTTTAGCTTCTTTTCCACCACAAACGCTCTGTCCACCATCTTTTGAAAACTTTCATACTCATTGGAGGACATGGCACACTGCATCTCTGCGGTAAGTCCTTCCACGAAACAATCTTGTTTCTGCTCATCACTCTCTATGTCTCGTGGAGCATAACGGGATAGTTGAGTAAATTTAGTGAGGTATTCCCTCACCGTCATGTTTCCCTGCTGCAGTCCCAAGAACTCCTTTCTCTTGTTTTTGAGTTCACCTCTTGGGATGTAGTGGTTGCGGAAGCTACGCTTGAACTCTTCCCAAGTGATGTTCTCAGGGTCATGATGGGCGGCCACGTAGGCGGTCCACCAATCAGCAGCAGGTCCCTGCAATTGATGAGAGGCAAACAGCACCCTCTCATACCCTTGGCATTGTATAATCCTCATCTTACTTTCAATGGTCTTCAGCCAATCATCTGCCTCCAGAGGTTCAGCAGCACTTGCAAACTTTGGAGGTTGAGTTCCTAGAAACTCACTCAACCTTGGTTGGCGTGGTGCAGCTTGTGGAGGTGGAACTTGATGCAAGTTGGCCACCACTTGAGTCAAGTTCTGGATAAGCTGATTTTGATTCTCCAGCATTTGGTGGAGAGGATCAACTTCTTCACGGCGACCACCCCGGTCCTGGCCTTCAGAAAGATGAGAGTTGCATGCCTCATCATTGTTGTTGGCGGGGTTGGCAGCACGTCCTTTTCCTCTTCCGGCCATCTGGCAGAATCAACCAATGTTAATTTTTGAAAGCATTTAGTATCATCTTACTACTTTCACTTGTTTGTACTTTGAAGTGTTGAGGCTTGGTTATACTTTTCTGAGGGTTCATTTCTTACACAAAACAAATGCAATATTATTTCATGTGGGTTCACACACCAAAGCAAAACAATCTGAAGACGAGGCTGTGGACAATTGCTCATGGCTTCCACAACTCACGTCACACACCAGGCATTATCACACCATTAACTACGTAACGACTCGACTACTCGACCTCTTGCTAGCTAGGGGAAAGACTCTACACTACTCGTCCTCTTGAGCTGGCTCCTCGGGATCTTCCTCCTCATTTCGGCTACCTTCGGACTCGGCTTTGGGTGGAGAGGCTGCTGGTGGAGAAGTGCGACGACGCCTGATTGCTCGGCGATCCGGGGAGTCAGGAGTCCATGGATCACTCACGGTGACACACAGTTCATTCCCATCTCCTCTTTCTCTCGCCTTTAAGCAAGCTCGCAGCAACGCCTCCGTTTCCTTCAGGGTGTCTCGGACATCCTGAAGCTCTTGTTGACACTCCTGCAGTCGAGTGCTGAGCATGGCCGCATCCTCCAAGCACAAGTCCATGTGCTCATGGGAAGTCCCTTGCTGCACCGGTGGGTACTTGTACTCCGTGGTACCACTCTCACGTTGGAGGACATACATGTACTCAGTTTTGTCCAAGTGGCGACGATAGATGTGACTCTGGCAGGTGATGGCCTCCCAGGTGACATCTCTCTCTGCGTCAACTTGTGTTGCTCGGCAAGCTGGAGAGTGGTGAATCTTAAGCAGCTGATTCTCGTGTATAATCCTCATCTCCGAACTCCATTCTTCCCTCTTCTCACGGATGGTCCTGGTGGAGTTATAGTGGATGATTAGCTTGCCCGTATTGCCTGCGGCTTCGAGCATACGTCGAAGACGACGCAACAAGTCTCCTACTGCCAATCCGTAGGAAAGGTACGTCACGGGACGACTCTCCTCTCTTTCGGCAAGGGCCACTACGGGAACTCTCCCTCCTGTGGACTTACGAGCGGTGCGAATCATGCGAACCATCTAAAACAAAAGAATTTAAAATTAGGTTAGCTAAATTCTCAAACAAAAATCCTATTTTGAATGAAAGTTGGGGTAAGATGAAGAAAATGACTCCTTTAAAACACTTTTCCACCCACACCTTGGAAAATAGTTTTTAAGAAAATAGGGCCCTTAAATACGTCCATTTCTACCTAGGTCCACGTTCCTACGGGCAACCTTGGCTCTGATACCACCTCTGTCACACCCGGTTTTTCCGAAGAACAACCAAGTGAATATCACATGTATGCCAGGATCATTTTCTCATACATGTGATGACAAATAGTGAAGCATCATTTATTACAAGCCAGGTGTCGAATATAAATAAGTCTTACATCGCAAATGTCTCAATGGACACTAATGCTTCATCACAAGTAAATAAACTAGCAGCGGAATATTATTCTTTAGGGCTCCATCACAGGCGTTGCCCGGGGGTCTTCATGAACCTAAAAGCCTTCCTCGGGTCCAAAATCTTGGTCATTATACACCACCTCATTATCTTGACCTGAGCAGCAATATAAACCAACAAATATGCAAGGTTGAGTACCAATGGTACTCAGCAAGTGTAGGAAAATTTTATCATGCATGGCTAGAACAAGGAGAGGTTGAACTCATGGTTAAAGCACTACGCAATTAATACCTATCACCTTAGCTTATTAAGCACCTACATTACTACACAGGTGAAATGGTCCCAATCTCCCATCCCATCATCATAACCAAATAACCATAACATCATTTCCAATGTTAAGCTCCCCGCTTAACATCCACAACTTCCAAAAACCTTCACTCCTCTAATCATGAATAAGTCCAGGCCGCTCTTAACCGTGAGCACGGCTGTCAAGACAGTTTTGACTCTGCAGAGTTTGTACCACTGTACCCACAAGTAGTGATTTCATCCCCCGTTGCCGGGTGGACTAAAAGAACCTCCATTATGCCAGTGGCTACGATCCACATTCACACTTCCCAGGTGTGCGGCCAGGAGATCACTACGAAGCCTTTACAAAGGGATTCCCGACGGGCGTGGGCCCACTGAGGTTTCACCCCTAACAGCATACAAGAGGCTCCAACCCCGCTGCAGTGGCCCCCTCTTGAGCCTTGCGGTTCATATGGTAGTCCAGCTGACACCTACTCCCTGCACCATCCAACACACCCATACTACGCCGGGGATACACCTAATTAATTGGCCAAGCTGCCCCATCTCAGCATGTGGTTGGCACTGTAAAGCCGGGTTACATGCTCAATGAACCGGTCCTTAGGATCCAGGCGAGTACTAAACACAAACCCAAGTCTCGTGCACCCAGCACACAACCAAAACATCCAACTTGCCTTGATCCCTACCTCTACATAACTCATAATAACTCATTCAAGAGTATGGTATAATAAACTGATGATCTCATATCCCAAATATCCCATTCTAAGCATGGCTAAGCATATGCATGTAAATAAATGACATGACAAAATAAATCCCAACCCAAGCTACAAGGAAACAAGGTAATGCAATTCTAGGGAAACTTTCCTAGCATGGGTTTCATATTTCATTTGACAATGCAACTAATTCTATCTACACATCCTAGCATAGGATCAAAGTGGTCAAGGACACTTGCCTCCTTCTTGCTGCTCTTGAAATTGGTAGTCCTGATCTTGGAAAGGAATAACTTGCTCTTGAACAGGTTCTACTTCATACCATCACACATAGCAAAAGAAAAACAACAATCATAAGACATAGTTCACACTTCTGCTTCATACAAACCACACATTCATATTTATAAAAGTTCTTTACCATTATATGTGTTGTGGTTACTTTATGTGTGTTAAGTTGTGGCTTGCATGCACTTTTAACCATGTATATATGATTCCTACTTTTGTGTCCACCTTTATACTTACATACTATTTATATGGGTTTCCAATAAATTTCTTATATTCAACTACTACACCTCTTTACTACCAAGTATGTAAGAAAAGTATTTTTCTTCTCCATATGTGCCTTCACAATTTCTATCAACCTAAAACTGAATTCTTTGTATTTTAGAAACTCCAGTTATCATTTACTAATTGCTATATTTTCAGATTTATATTCCTATGCATAATTGTGTATTTTATTATTAAATTAGTAATACAAATCACCTAAACAGATTAGGTTCTGGTCCTAAATAATTTAAAATCATATTTTGACCATGGCTTATGATGTATACTATTTCATAATTATTTTCCCTATTTTTCTATAACTATTCTTTACTTAAAAATGTGTCCCTATACTAATAAATGTGAATAATAGATAAAACAGATTTATTTCAGCACAGAAATATATTTTTATCTCACTCCAGAGTTTTCTAAGTACTGAGAAAGTTTTTAATAAATTTTGACAATTATGTTTGTCCCCCTTTTTAATTTTTAAACTCTAGTTACATATTCAATTTTCTAAATTAAATACTAAACAGGGCTAAAAAGTAAACTCACCCCATTACAGGGTCTATAATATTATTTTCATAATTTCCAGGGGTCTAGCTACACTTATCAGAGGTGTTTTTCTTAATTTCTATTAAGTCCAGGGGCTAAAACTGATTTTTAAATGAATTTACATGATTTTCTGAAGTTCCAGGGGCTAGATCTGAAGTTTCCGGGGCTAGCTCTCAATTCCAGAGAACACCAGGGGGTAGCACGTAAGAATTCCAGTCTTTATAATGCGGGGTCGACGTGGACCGTCCGATTTTAAACCGACGGCTGAGATTATAACATCGAACCGGTACGCGGGGTTTTAAAGTCTACCGTGCGATTTAAAATAAACGGCGCACAAGCGGCCACGTCGCTCCGATCGAGCGCGGGCGGCGCTGCCGGCGGCGCACGGCGGCGGGAAGCGGCGATCTCGCCGGAAAGTTTCGGATCCTCGAGAATTCTGCCTAAAACTGTGATCTTATGGCCTAGATCGGTAGAGGGGAGGTCAGGGATCTCACCTCGGGGGTTTTCTCGAGCTCGGGGGTCCTGGAAAGTGCTCGGCGGCGAGGTCCGAGGCAAAACCACGGCGAAGCTCGTCGGCGCTGGGTTTACACCGTAACTCTCCGATTTTTCTGCACCTGCAAAGTTCCCCGGAGGCGGTGGATCAAGACCAGCGAGTTAGATCAGAGTTTCCGAGCTTAGATCGGCCAGAATTCACCGGCGAAGTCTCGGTGCTCACCGGAGTGAAAATCGGCGATCGCGTGAGAAAAACTGATCGGATCGGGGGTTTTTATAGCCGGGGGAGGGCGGTGGGTCTGTTGTGATCGAGTTGGAGTCCTCTGGGACCGGAATTCGGCTGCGGGACGGGCTTTCCCGGTCGGTTGCGATTTCGCGCGCTCGGGAGAAAAGTCTGGGGTCGTGGGGCTCGGGGTTAGGGATGACAGGTGGGTCCCACCCGTCGGTGAGAGGCAGTGCGGCGCGCGCGGGGGCGGGCTGGCGCGGGAGTAGCTGGGCCGGCTGGTGGGTTTCGGCCCACTGGCCAGTTTTTTTTTCCCGTTTTCTCTTTTTCTTTTTCCATTTCTTTTCTCTTTTGAGTATAATTTGAATTCCAGTTTGAATTTGAATTTTTGCAAAACATGCAACACGTCCAAAAATTTTTAAATTCTCCTCTGAACATGGTTTAGGGTTTTGAATCCAAATTTGGGGTGTTACATTTGGTTATATGAATATGAGATGGTTATGAATATTTATAAGAATGAGATGAACTTAAGAAAGATTAATGGTTGGTTGAGACTTGATAAATGGTGAATTATGATGGAGGAATGTTGCTGTTCTACTTGGATATATGTTGGGATTAAATATCACTCAGAAATAGTTTCTGTTTTTATCATGTTTATGAAATAAAATTTGCTTGCTGCAATGAACCTTTTTATTCCATGCCTTGTTGTAAGCTACATGTCATACTTTTCCCGCACTTGCTGAGTACGTCATGTACTCACCCTTGCATTATCACATAAACATCAGCAACAGGAGAAGAGCACTTCGAGGACCATGTGGAGTACTAGGCGTGCGAACTACCGTCAACATGCCTGTGGAGTTTAAGATGGAGCCGCTGCTACTTAGTTATTTTCGCTGTCGTTTAGAGACTTCCGCTGCAAGAATAAGTTAGAGATTCATGAGTGAGACAATGAGTCGATGTAATAAAGTACTTAAACCCTATTTATTCGTGGTTATATTCTGAATTCAGTTTGTGGATTACATGTGTATGTGTGATGAACATTCTGGGCACACATATGCATTAACTCGGTTCTGGTTTCCGGAACCGGGTGTCACACCGGGTTGCATCTCGAAGCGCATGTATTCTTTATTTAACATATCTTGTATTACATCCTTGATCATGTTGGATCCTTCGTCGTAGTCACAAAGTGCTTTCCACACATCGTATGCAGATCGGAGGTGTGCAACACGGTCGAAGTCACTTTTAGTTAATCCTTGTATGATCATGTTCCGTGCTTTGTTGTTGTTGTCGACATCTATCATGTTCGTAGCTGTAACTTGATCGTTTGGCGGCACGTCATAAGGCTTGTACACCTTTTCCCATATTGCGAAGCCTTGCACCTGGATGAAAGCCTCCATATGTGCCTTCCAAACCTGAAAATCAATGCCACTGAACACCCAAGGTTTTGTGGAGTATTTCTCCATGATGAATAGTCAAAACACGTGCAAATCACAAATATTAGAGCACCATGGCTCTTATACCAATTGTAGGATCAAAGAGCACATGAAAAGCTACCAGAGGTGGGGTGAATGGCAGATTTAAACTTTTTAGCGGAAGCAACAAAAACCCCCTCAGCAGAAAATTGATCTGTTAGAAAAAACCATGTATGCAACTGATCTAAATATGTTCAACCGTGACAAAAGTGGTATATATTATAGAGAACCAATTCACGAAGACATGATAACAAGAATCACAGAAATCCTTCAAGAAAAACTCAAGTTATGATCGAAAGATCAAACGAGGGTCAATCTGTTGTACTCGAGTAAAAACTAGATCTGCAACAATGCAAAGAAACTCGGGTAGATCAGAAACTACAAATTCAATGACCGTGAAAATTTCTTAGATGATAGATAATCAAGTTGTAAATACAAATAAAAAATAATCACGTCAATTAGATCTGTAAAACTTCAGTTATGATCAAAACATTGAAGCACTGTCGTGCTGTCCAGAAACTCGACGAGAAAGACTTGACATAAACAAGTCAGATGAACAATGCACAAAAGCTCCTCTAAATTATGAATTTCATTGATAAAAACACAAGAGGAATAGACCAAGGTCGTCTTTCCATGAGCTCTGGCCTCCCTTGCTTATATAACTAGCCCAGAGGCCAACCCAATTCAAACTAGGACTCTAATCCTACTCAGTTTCTGAATTGAAACTTTCCATAACTGCTCAAGGCTCTTCTATACGCAGATAGAAGCAATCTTAAGACTTCCAAACATCTTAGGAATGTATCCCACATTCCTAAAACAACTCAACTTCGTGTCCCACACGAAATCCTATCATAACCAACTCAAATCTTTCCATATTTGAGCCATAACCGACTCAGCCGCAGCCTGAGTCCATAATCCAGCAGGTTGGACCTTTCCTACCAATTCTTTACATCCACATCTCTTAATCATGCCTTGGAACCATGTTGCCACGTCCATGCACTTCTTGCACACGTGCAAACACCTTGCAACGATGTCCACGATACCTTCATATGCATTGTTCTTGATCCAAACATGTTGCACGACCTCCAGATCAACTCAACCATAATTCCTCCCAAACTTGGTTGTTGAACCTCATCTTCTCCATAAGACTAGTTCAATGGATCCCGTCGACAGCCATATCTTGAACTCAAGCAACACCTGCACATGAATAAACAACCAATACTTTCAAGCACGAGTCCGCAACTTGACTCACGCTAGTTCTGAAAACCACAACACCTTACGTGAACACCTCACATAAGCATGTTGCAAACCATAGCAAAATGTTAACCACCGTAAACATCCATAACACTTCAAAAACTTAGTAAAAGAATACTAAGCAAACTTTCAATAGATGTAAAGCAAGTTCAAAACATTTGCATGGTAAAAACAGAAACATTCCAATTTAGCCGGAGCTTACCAAAGCTAGCAGAACCTAGCACCGGAACTTACCAAAGCAAGTTGGACCTACCGCCGGAGCTAACCAAACACATGTTGGACCTAGCCATAGCAAGTCGGACCTTACGTCGGATCTTGTCGGAGCTCGGACCTAGAGTTAGACCTTGACAAAAAGAGTGTTTTGGCAGAATTCAAAACTTTTATCGTCATAGCCAATGTATTCAGCACACATAGGTCTCATAATAAATTTTGTGGAAATAAGAAGTTAGAGGTTCAATTGGCAGGTAACCGGACTTGTCCGTTTTCAGAGTGCGGACTTGTACAGAATTCCGGACTTGTCCGCACCCGATACCGGACTAGTCCGGAACCTGCTGAAGAACCCTAATTTCCTATTTTCAATAAATCTAGCACAAATTGATGCAAAACATGGAGGGATACACTAGGAAAGCATCGAGAAAGGTAATGTATGCCCTAGGAATCAGGAAAATTGAGCAAAATGTAGGAAAGATGAGAACATGAGTTGGGAGGGATTTTACCGAAAAAAGTGAAGATTTGAGTTGAAACGCGAAGTTTGATCTGATAAGTCTGGAGAGAGGAATCCACGCGTCGAGGAGAAGATTTGTGGGGACCCCGCCATCCCGATCACTTACGGGGACGGGGCACCTTGCCCGGGAATCGCATTGGGTGGTGCCGCACGATGCGGCACCCAACAGCACACATAATAAAGTATCATATTACAGAGAACAAGCGGAAGCTTACAAACTGTTGATTTTTACAAATACTTCTCAAAAATATGCTACAGCGGAAGACTATTACAACTCACGTCTCATACCTATGCTAAGCAACAGAGAAGGTGTCCAGCCCACAGACCCTTCTCGCTAGCAACACTGTCATGATAGCAGCGGCAGGGGTTGCCATGAGTTCACCACTCGGGGAGTTCCGAGTCTCATCGGGCACCCGTACATATCAGCCTACAGTTATTACCTGCAAAACAACTTATGCAGTATCTGTGAGCACGAAGCTCAGCAAGACTGACCCGTCACCCTAGTCATGAAACTCTACATGATGAAAATAGAGGGCTAATTATAGCAGTTTGCACAAACGATGAACTTGAGCTAAAGGATAGTCCTTACATCAAGTTTTAATCGGCTTTTATAGACCTCGCGCAACTTACATCGAGACTCCACAATCAAACAAGAAACGCTTCATCTCGATGTCACTTGCCCGAGGTGAAAGTAACTTTATTGAGCTACCCTAGACTTATACAGACCTTGCGCCATCAACGTCGAGACTCCACAATCAAACAAGAAACACTTTGCCATGACGCTACTAGCCCAAGGTGGAAAATAAATTTAGTGAAAGTGTTGATCATTCCTCATCTCCATTATGAGGATTACCCACGAAGCATTATTAACTTTTTCCCAGTTTGTTACTACGTCACGGCGCAGAGAACAAGTATGCTCACTACCGCGAGCGACGGTGATTGCAATCAAAAACACCCGGCTGACACGACACGTACGCCCGTACTCGACGTTGAACACAGAAACCGTCACTGACGTCGTACGTGGCAACCTTTCACACGACACCCAAATGTCGAACCGGTCCCGCCGACTGGGATTAAGTCTCTCTACGGCAAACCCTCGTAGAGCCGACTTCTCTATCCTTTCAGCATCGGCATCAGACGGTGAGGTATGCCTAGACAATCAGGTTAACATGTTACATCGGTTTCCTGGGTCCCATATAGCCATTATGCATCCGGTACACAACTCAAACTTGTCCAACGGGCCGCACACGAGAACGGGCCTTAACCGACTCATACATAGACTAGGTTCACATGACCACGTCCTTGACCCTTCCATCCGCTGCCCGGTCTCCATTCCCAACTATGAGGATCAATTCCCAATTCTTCCGATTGATCCCCCTAAATCCCTGTTCACGAGTAGGAATCTGCCCACTCGAGTTTTGCTTCTTTTAATCCACTTTTGTTGAGATCAGCAGTTATAATTAATTGATAACATATCCTACATTAAACTCCAGGGTTTTCTGGGTCATGCATTTGGAGTTTCATACCATCTAGACGTAATGCAATAAATGAAATGCTAGACGTATGAAGTGAATACAAATAAAAACTAAAAAATTTGATGCAAACCGGGGCTTGCCTTTGTTTTGCAGGGGCTAATATATATAACTCAGTTAGTGAAGATCACTTGTCTTTATCTCTTCCCTCCTTCCTTTGATCTCCACCCCAATGACTTGATGTCCTTCACGTAGATGCTACATGTTATGCATATGCACAATTGTTTAGTTGTAAAAACTTTGCTACAAGTTCTAACAACAAGTTTTCAAAAGCTGGAACTCTGTTCAAGAATTTAAATTGACACGGTGCTAGTGGTTTGGGTTTGGATCTAAGCACATGATTTGTGCTAAGTGCCTTCCCCCTCTTCCATATTGATCACCTTAAAAGGTTGAACAGAACAGGGGTCATCCAGAGCTCCAATGGAGCTGAGAATTTTCATGTGAGTTCCTTGTCTCAAGAAAACACTCTGGACCAATATTTGGAATTATCCACTGAATAGATCACTCAGATTAATTCCCTAAGCTTTTAGGCAAAAGGAATTTATTCTGAATAAACTTGTATGTTCATGCAAAACTTTGTGAACTACAATTTCAATTATAGTTCATAGGACTTGCATGAATTTTCCAAAGATTTTTGGAGCTAAGAATCTCCCAGTAAAGAATTTCTAAGTTCTGGAAAGTCCCTGAAATGTTTCTGTATTTAATTTGGATACAGCACTTTAATTCTGAATTGCCCTGACCAAATCAACTCCAATTGAGCTGAAACTTTTACAGGTGTTCACTAATACCCCAAAGACTATTCTGGCAAAATTTGAGGATTTTTGGATTAACCAAACTCCCTCTAAAATTCTTTTGCTAAAAAAGCTTTAAAGAATTTTACAGAATTTAATAAAGGGTTTCATACAAATTGGGTTTCATATTTGGATAGTACTCTATCAGAGGAATCCAACAAAATTTGTTTCACAATTTTTTGGATTCTCCTACCAAAAGTTGTGGCTGTTTAAACATTGAACTGAAGTCTGAAATTCCCCAAAATGTTCAAATGCTGACAGTGGGTCCAGGGGACAGGTGTCACTCGTCGGGGCAAGCCACACGGGGCTACTGAGTATTTCCCACGCGGCCACACCAGATCCCAGCGCCGCAGCCGATCAGAAATTAAATTCTCGGTCGCTGATACGTGGTACCCGCCAGGTCGTCTTCTACCTCCGGCCGAACAGAACCCGCGGCGGCGCCCTCCGGCAAGCGTCGCCGGAACGACCTTACCGGCCACCTCCCGGCTCCCTGCTCGCCGCCCCTCCATATTCTGACCTGATCACGTTGGGAGGCTCGCCGGCGGCCATAGATCGCCGGAAAACCTTGCGCACCGGGGTCAGCAACTAATAGGGTTCCGGTGAACTCCGAAGTCGCCTACACAGCATCAAAAGGGTCAGAAATGGCTCGGAGAGTACCGTGGGAGCTTGAGGGTGTTGGAAATGGGCGCCAAACCTCGTGAAAAGGCCGGCAGCATAGAGCTCCACGGCGACCCGAGCCGATTTCTTCATAGCGGCAAAAAAAACCGCTATAACTCGGTCGATTCTAGGTGTTTTTGTTCGGTTCTTCTTCGAGGAGGACCGCTACGAGGTATAGAGGATGTGTGCAAGCTCGCCCGAGCTTGGGTGGCCTGTGCCGCTATAATTTCAGGTTAGACCGACCCCTAACCCCAAGCCCCGTTCTTCGGGAACTTTGGAAATTCTCTGAGCTCGGTCGATCAAACGCTACACGGTTTGCAGCTACACGAACTAGGGATCATAGCGCACCTTTTTCATGTTGAAGCGGGATTGTGAGGAGAGCCGTAGCTCACTGTCCACGGTGACCCGAGTTAGCTTCCGCCGGGGAGCTCTGTTTCTTGGCGCCTTTTGCCGAATTGTGCGCGCCACAGGCTAGGGTCTTTGGTGTCGTGGGGCTGGTGTGGTAGAGCACGCACGGATGTTGGTTTTCTGTGTTGCCGGCGCAAGCAACCGGGGCTTGGTTGGGGCCGGCGATCGGGGAGGAGAGAAGGCGGCGGTGGGCGCCGGTTTCTGTTCATGCGGGAGAAAAACAGTGAGGACGCGATCGAGTGAGGAGAGCAACGTGCGTCGGTTGGCTCCGGGGTAAAGATCAGGCTGGCGCGAATTGGAGCAGGAGGTGGAGCCTGGGGCGGTGAATCAGCCGCTCGGTGTCGCCCGCGGGTGAAACTTCAGTGGAGTGAGGAACAGAGAAAAAGACTTAAGGGTTAAGTCTATTCCTCCCTATGACATGTGGGCCCCACTAGTCAGTACCCCTTCTCCTCAAAAGATCTTCAAAGTTTTACAATTATCCAACCCAAATGTTTGAAAGTTGGAAACTGAGCTCATTTGAATAGTTTGGACAAATTCCATCCAAATTCAAATGTTTATTTGAATTCTTTGCACATTTGACTCCATTTGGAAAAATGGGCAGCAAACCTTTTTAAAAATTAATGAAACATTGCCTCCCCACTAATTTGGACCTAAGGAATCCAAATATGTAATTTGATTCTTGTGTTAGCTGCTGCAAACAGTAGTTTGGACACAACAGTTTTGAATTTCCATTGTGTCATCCCCTCACTTGAAGTTTGAATTTACATTTAGTTCATCTCTGATTTTTAAACCCTTCCATTGCACTTGAGCTCTTCATTTCGGTGGTTTTAATCCACATGAGGTCCATCCATGCAGTAACCCTAAGTTTGTTTAGAAGAATCTCACCTATGTTATCATATGTGGGAAAAAGTTTCAACTATGCCCCTTTTTCATACACATGACTCCAACATTTGTGCAAACTCATGTTTCTTTGTACTCACATTTTTGGGACCTTTACAATCCTCCCCCCTTAAAAGAATCTCGTCCCAAGATTACAAAAGAAAGATGAGACGGAAGGTAATTACAACAACTACGACAAAAGTTCCGGATAGTTCTTGTGGAGGTAATCTTCACTGTCCCAAGTCGCTTCTTCCGGTGTGTGATTACTCCACAGGAGTTTGTAAAATTTCAAAGCCCGATTTCGAGTGATCCGTCTCTTTTCGTCGATAATCTTGATGGGCTTCTCGGTGTAGGTGAGGTCCGGTTGCAATATTTCCATGTCTTCCGAAAGGATGTCCGTCGGCTTCTTCAAACACTTTCTCAAGTGCGAGTAATGGAAGATGTCGTGGACGCCCGATAAGGATGGCGGCAGCTCCAAACGGTAGGCTACCGGCCCACACCGTTCTGTAATAAGGAACGACCCACAAAGCGAGGCGCTAGCTTTCCCTTGACCCCAAATCGATGAATTCCCTTCATCGGTGATACTCGGAGATAGACGTGATCTCCGACTTCAAAACACAAGGGTCAGCGTCGCTGGTCCGCATAGCTCTTCTGGCGAGATTGAGCGGCCCTGAGGTTCTCTTGAATCAGCTGGACCCGCTCTTCGGCATCTTTTACAAGATCAATGCCGAAAATCACCCTCTCGCCCGATTCACACCAATTGAGTGGTGTGCGGCACTTCCTGCCATATAGCGCTTCGTATGGTGCCATTCCAATACTGGATTGGTAACCATTGTTGTAGGAGAACTCTGCTAATGGCAAATGGTTATCCCAGTTCTTTCCATCATCTATGGCACATGCCCTCAGCATATCTTCTAAAATTTGATTCACCCTCTCTGTTTGACCATCGGTCTGAGGATGGTATGCTGAGCTTCTGATTAATTTTGTTCCCAGAGATTCATGTAGTTGCTCCTAGAAACGAGCAACAAATATTGAACCTCGGTCCGATATGATGGTCTTGGGGACTCCATGTAAGCACACAATCCTTGAAAGATACAACTCCATTGTGACCGTGGGTGAAAGTCCTGGTGGCGGCTGCTGTTGCGGAGCTCGCTGCTCCCGCTGTGGAGAGTTATCACCACGACCACCACTGGAACCACCCACCTCACTCATGGAACGAGTTCGCACCATTCTGCAATTGCAAGAGTTCATTATCAGTTCAACACTATCACTTGATTTATTCCATAAACAAAGTAGTGCAACACTGATAATGAAACCTCAACATGTAAGCAAAATGATTTAAGCGCAAGCTGATGTATCTAACAGCAAGGATTTACAAGCCGACTGATTGGTCCTCAAACAGATCAGATTCTGATCCAGTTAAAAGCACTTTCGTAACTCAAGTTGAATATCAAAGTTAAAGTTAACTTTAATATCTTTCCATCGAGTATGCAAATGCCTCCATATCACTTCTGGATCAAAAGTTATGTGTTCGCAGATTTGACAGACTTTCTGGATAAAATTTGCCAGCATCTCCTTTGTATGTGGCTGACTTTACCACAGTTGTATATACAAATACAACAAGAATCTGAACAACCTTTGAACTACAACCAGGTTGTATATCTCATTACCTTTCCAACGGTGCTTCACAGGCTCCCTAGGGATTTTTCTAGAGGAAGTTATGGCTTAAAAACAGAAAGGTCCAGAGAGGTTTTTGCTACTGTCCTGGTTCTGAACAGTTTGCCTTCAACTGGACTTTTCACCAACTTAACGTGTGATTTTGCTCTGGAGGTCTACAATAAAGTTGTAGAGAACTTGGAAAGCGTTCCAGAACTGTATCATACACCTTAATTGGTTAAAGCTACTCAGAGTTATGCTCTGTAATAAATCCAGCAAGAATTTCTGCCAGGAACAGAGCACTCTGTTTTTGAATTCTTTGATATCTAAACCTTCTCTCATTTGAATCTTAGCTCAAAATAAGAGTTCAGTAACTAGTACTTATTTCAAACTTCCATTTTTATTTGAAAGTTAGTTCATGAATTATTTCTTCATAGGGAAGAGGTTATTATGTGTGGTACGGTGTCGATGCACCGTAAGAACAGTGTCGGTACTACGTTGCCTCTCCAAAGAAAATCCTAAACCGGATTATACCGGCCTATCCGTTTTATCAGTGGCACATAGACGGTCTCTCAACACGTGTACTACACGGGATACATACACGGTTAGTACCTGCAGAAGATCACTCAATAGTGGTGCACTCAAAGTTTTTTTCTCATTTCAGGCAGTTCTATAATTGAAAGTAAATACAAACGCCCGTATCATTGGCATACGGCCGTCCTTGAGTTAAGTCACGTCTCAAGGTACGTGATCGTGTTTCAACACCACACGACGGGGAACCCGGGTATATCATGAACGGGTCGTCACGGTTGGGAATGTTATCAACCCAACAGATACCACCTACTGCCCTGCAGGGCACGCCGATGGCAAGCGCTGCGTATGTCTTCCTGGGCTATTTCCAGACGAACACACTTTCGCGTTACTGACCACGCGATGGGGTCTCCACTTACTTGCCTAATGCACGCTAGGGATCAGCGTTTCATATGAACTCAGGAACATGAATAGTCCAAGAGTTTCATATTGATGTCTCACACAAAGCTGTGAGACCTATCCCTGAACCACATTCCTCGTCAGGGGAGCTAACCGAAATTGATCCTCTTTCGGTGGCGTTCCTTATCATGCTTACCTGAACGTAGGTGCGTCGTTACATAATTAAAATTTCAGAAGTATAACAAGTATGTTAGTCATGCCACTTAAGTAACTATACTACTACAGTCCTTATGTGGGCCTAATACCGTTTCCTCACCGTATCCTAAGTTTTTTTCGTAATACGATCCTTATTCCGTGTGCTATTACCAATGCGGCTCTGATACCATGCTGTGGGGACCCCGCCGTCCCGATCACTTACGGAGACGGGGCACCTTGCCTGGGAATCGCATTGGGTGGTGCCGCACGATGTGGCACCCAATAGCACACATAATAAAGCATCATATTACAGAGAACAAGCGGAAGCTTACAAAGTGTTGATTTTTATAAATACTTCTCAAAAATATGCTACAGCGGAAGACTATTACAACTCACGTCTCATACCTATGCTAAGCAACAGAGAAGGTGTCCAGCCCGCTGACCCTTCTCGCTAGCAACACTGTCATGATAGCAGCGGCAGGGGTTGCCATGAGTTCACCACTCCGTGAGTTCCGAGTCTCATCGGGCACCCGTACATATCAGCCTACTGTTATTACCTGCAAAACAACTTATGCAGTATCTGTGAGCACGAAGCTCAGCAAGACTGACCCGTCACCCTAGTCATGAAACTCTACATGATGAAAATAGAGGGCTAATTATAGCAGTTTGCACAAACGATGAACTTGAGCTAAAGGAGAGTCCTTACATCAAGTTTTAATCGACTTTTATAGACCTCGTGCAACTTACATCGAGACTCCACAATCAAACAAGAAACGCTTCATCTCGATGTAACTTGCCCGAGGTGAAAGTAACTTTAGTGAGCTACCCTAGACTCATACAGACCTTACGCCATCAACGTCGACACTCCACAATCAAACAAGAAACGCTTTGCCTCGACGCTACTAGCCCAAGGTGGAAAATAAATTTAGTGAAAGTGTTGATCATTCCTCATCTCCATTATGAGGATTACCCACGAAGCATTATTAACTTTTTCCCAGTTTGTTACTACGTCACGACGCAGAGAACAAGTATGCTCACTACCGCGAGTGACAGTGATTGCAATCAAAAACACCCGGCTGACACGACACGTACGCCCGTACTCGACGTTGCACACAGCAACCGTCACTGACGTCGTACGTGGCAACCTTTCACACGACACCCAAATGTCGAACCGGTCCCACCGACTGGGATTAAGTCTCTCTACGGCAAACCCTTGTAGAGCCGACTTCTCTATCCTTTCAGCATCGGCATCAGATGGTGAGGTATTGCTCGACACCCAGGTTAACATGTTACATCGGTTTCCTGGGTCCCATATAGCCAGTATGCATCCGGTACACAACTCAAACTTGTCCAACGGGCCGCACACGAGAACGGGCCTTAACCGACTCAGACAAAGACTAGGTTCACAGGACCACGTCCTTTACCCTTCCATCCGCTGCCCGGTCTCCATTCCCAACTATGAGGATCAATTCCCAACTCTTCCGATTGATCCCCCTAAATCCCTGTTCACGAGTAGGAATCTGCCCACTCGAGTTTTGCTTCTTTTAATCCACTTTTGTTGAGATCAGCAGTTGTAATTAATTGATAACATATCCAACATTAAACTCCAGGGTTTTCTGGGTCATGCATTTGGAGTTTCATACCATCTAAACGTAATGCAATAAATGAAATGCTAGACGTATGAAGTGAATACAAATAAAAACTTGTAAATTTGATGCAAACCGGGGCTTGCCTTTGTTTTGCAGGGGCTAATATATATAACTCAGTTAGTGAAGATCACTTGTCTTTATCTCTTCCCTCCTTCCTTTGATCTCCACCCCAATGACTTGAAGTCCTTCACGTAGATGCTACACGTTATGCATATGCACAATTGTTTAGTTGTAAAGACTTTGCTACAAGTTCTAACAACAAGTTTTCAAAAGCTGGAACTCTGTTCAAGAATTTAAATTGACACGGTGCTAGTGGTTTGGGTTTGGATCTAAGCACATGATTTGTGCTAAGTGCCTTCCCCCTCTTCCATATTGATCACCTTAAAAGGTTGAACAGAACAGGGGTCATCCAGAGCTCCAATGGAGCTGAGAATTTTCATGTGAGTTCCTTGTCACAAGAAAACACTCTGGACCAATATTTGGAATTATCCACTGAACAGATCACTCAGATTAATTCCCTAAGCTTTTAGGCAAAAATGAATTTATTCTGAATAAACTTGCATGTTCATGCAAAACTTTGTGAACTACAATTTCAATTATAGTTCATAGGACTTGCATGAATTTTCCAAAGATTTTTGGAGCTAATAATCTCCCAGTAATAAATTTCTAAGTTCTGGAAATTCCCTGAAATGTTTCTGTATTTAATTTGGATACGGCACTTTAATTCTGAATTGCCCTGATCAAATCAACTCCAATTGAGATGAAACTTTTACAGGTGTTCACTAATAGCCAAAACACTATTCTGGCAAAATTTGAGGATTTTTGGATTAACCAAACTCCCTCTAAAATTCTTTTGCTAAAAAGATTTAAAGAATTTTACAGAATTTAATAAAGGGTTTCATACAGATTGGGTTTCATATTTGGATAGTACTCTATCAGAGGAATCCAACAAAATTTGTTTCACATTTTTTTGGATTCTCCTACCCAAAGTTGTGGCTATTTAAACTTTGAACTGAAGTCTGAAATTCCCCAAAATGTTCAAATGCTGTCAGTGGGTCCAGGGGACAGGTGTCACTCGTCAGGGCAAGCCACACGGGGCTACTGAGTATTTCCCGCGCGGCCACACCAGATCCCAGCGCCGCAGCCGATCAGAAATTAAATTCCCGGTCGCTGACACGTGGGACCCGCCGGGTCGTCTTCTACCTCCGGCCGAACAGAACCCGCGGCGGCGCCCTCCAGCGAGCGTCGCCGGAACGACCTTACCGGCCACCTCCCGGCCCCCTGCTCGCTGCCCCTCCATATTCTGACCTTCTGATCACGTTGGGAGGCTCGCCGGCGGCCATAGATCTCCAGAAAACCTTGCGCACCGGGGTCAGCAACTAATAGGGTTCCGGTGAACTCGGAAGTCGCCTACACGGCATCAAAAGGGTCGGAAATGGCTCGGAGAGTACCGTGGGAGCTTGAGGGTGTTTGAAATGGGAGCCAAACCTCGTGAAAAGGCCGGCAGCATAGAGCTCCACGGCGACCCGAGCCGATTTCTTCATGGCGGCAAGAAAAACTGCTATAACTCGGTCGATTCTAGGTGTTTTCGTTCGGTTCTTCTTCGAGGAGGACAGCTACGAGGTATAGAGGCTGTGTGCAAGCTTGCCGGAGCTTGGGTGGCCTGTGCCGCTAGAATTTTGGGTTAGACCGACCCCTAACCCCAAGCACCATTCTTCGGGAACTTTGGAAATTCTCTGAGCTCGGTCGATCAAACGCTACACAGTTGGCAGCTACACGAACTAGGGATCATAGCGCACCTTTTTTGTGTTGAAGCGAGATTGTGAGGAGAGCCGTAGCTCAGTGTCCACGGTGACCCGTGTTGGCTTCCGCCGGGGAGCTCTGTTTCTTGGCGCCGTTTGCCAAATTGTGCGTGCCACAGGCTAGGGTCTTTGGTGTCGTGGGGCTGGTGTGGTAGAGCACGCACGGACGTTGGTTTTCTGTGTTGCCGGCGCAAGCAACCGGGGCTTGGTTGGGGCCGGCGCTCGGGGAAGAGAGAAGGCGGCGGTAGGCGCCGGTTTCTGTTCATGCGGGAGAAAAACAGTGAGGACGCGATCGAGTGAGGAGAGCAACGTGCGTCGGTTGGCTCCGGGGTAAAGATCAGGCCGGCGCGAATTGGAGCAGGAGGTGGAGCCTGGGGCGGTGAATCAGCCGCTCGGTGTCGCCCGCGGGTGAAACTTCGGTGGAGTGAGGAACAGAGAAAAAGACTTAAGGGTTAAGTCTATTCCTCCCTATGACATGTGGGCCCCACTAGTCAGTACCCCTTCTCCTCAAAGGATCTTCAAAGTTTGACAATTATCCAACCCAAATGTTTGAAAGTTGGAAACTGAGCTCATTTGAATAGTTTGCACAAATTCCATCCAAATTCAAATGTTTATTTGAATTCTTTGCACATTTGACTCCATTTGGAAAAATGGGCAGCAAACCTTTTTAAAAATTAATGAAACTTTGCCTCCCCACTAGTTTGGACCTAAGGAATCCAAATATGCAATTTGATTCTTATGTTAGCTGCTGCAAACAGTAGTTTGGACACAACAGTTTTGAATTTCCATTGTGTCATCCCCTCACTTGAAGTTTGAATTTACATTTAGTTCATCTCTGATTTTTAAACCCTTCCATTGCACTTGAGCTCTTCATTTCGGTGGTTTTAATCCACATGAGGTCCATCCATGCAGTAACCCTAAGTTTATTTAGAAGAATCTCACCTACGTTATCATATGTGGGAAAAAGTTTCAACTATGCCCCTTTTTCATACACATGACTCCAACATTTATGCAAACTCATGTTTCTTTGTACTCACACTTTTGGGACCTTTACAAGATTTCCCGTGGAGAGGACTTCGATTTCGTTGGCCAAAATTGAAAATCACCTTGGGGGGCTAGGGTTTGAGGAGTGAGAAGCCAAAAGTGCTTGTGAGGGGAAGAGAGCACTGGTTGGCGAAGGTGTAGGACATACAGACTAGTCCGGTGTAGGACCAGACAAGTCCGGTATGGCAGATCTGTCCGGACTAGTCCGGGTTAACTTGATATATAAGAGTGGAAATTAGGGAAATATTGGGAATTTGATGTAATAGTGATCTAAGGACATATATTTCACAAATAATCTTGATGAACATGCCTAGTAAGCAATCAACAATCAGACAATGGTCATTATTCATCAAGATTCACTAATTTAAATAGTTTTCAAGAGAAAATCAAGATAAGGGAATAGTTTTTTGTAAGGTAAGTAAGATTTTGAGGATTCAAGCAGGTATGCAGTGTTTTAAGCCACGTTTCGAGAGTCAAGTATATTTAGTTCATTCCTATGCTCACAAAAGCATTTTTCATCAAGTGTCTTGGTGAAGATATCGGTTAGTTGTTTCTCGGTTTTGACATGGGAAATGGCTATGTCTCCTTTGATTGAATGGTCTCTCAAAAAATGATGTCGGATATCAATATGTTTGGTCCTAGAGTGCTCAATAGGGTTATGTGCAATCATAATCGCACTCTCATTGTCACAAAGCAGCGGAATACGGTTCATATTGTAACCGTAGTCCCTTAGAGTTTGTCGCATCCAAAGGAGTTGTGCACAACAACTCCCGGCTGCAACATACTCCACTTCGGCTGTGGACAAGGCAATGGAGTTTTGCTTCTTGGAGTACCAAGAAACTAGGGACATGCCCAAGAATTGGCAAGTCCCGGAGGTACTTTTCCATCCACTTTGCATCCGGCATAATCTACATCGGAGTATCCAATGAGATTGAACTTTGAACCTTTAGGATACCAAAGGCCTAGGTGGGGTGTATGAACTAAATATCGCAAGATCCTCTTTACGACTGTCAAATGACATACCTTAGGATTGGCTTGAAATCTCGCACACATACAAACACTCAACATAATATCAGGCCTAGATGCACAAAGATAGAGTAGAGAGCCAACCATGGAACGGTATACCTTTTGATCCACGTTAGGTCCATCTTCATTAAGGTCTAAATGTCCATTTGTTGCCATGGGAGTCTTTATCGGCTTCGCTTTGTCCATGCCAAACTTCTTGAGAATGTCTTGGGTGTACTTTGTTTGGCTTATGAACGTTCCTTCCTTTAGTTGTTTCACTTGGAATCCAAAAAAGTATCTCAACTCTCCCATCATGCACATCTCGAATCTATCTGTCATGATTTTACTAAACTCTTGACAAAAATATTTGTTAGTTGAACCGAATATGATATCATCAACATAGATTTGACAAATGAATAGATCATCATTAAAGTGCTTGGTAAACAAGGTGTAATCAATTTTACCAATTTTGAATCCATTTGCAATTAGAACATCTCTAAGGCACTCATACCAAGCTGTAGGAGCTTGTTTGAGGCCATAGAGAGCCTTACGCAGTTTGAACACATGGTCAGGGTACTCTTGATTTTCAAACCAAGGGGGTTGCTCCACGTACACCTCCTCCTTGATAGGTCTGTTGAGGAAGGCGCTTTTGACGTCCATTTGATACAGCTTGAAATCATGGTGAGTAGCATATGTAAGTAATATACGAATTGATTCAAGCCTAGCTACAGGAGCAAAAGTCTCGTTGAAATCCAAACCTTCGACTTGTGAGTAACATTTAGCCACAAAGTCGTGCCTTGTTTCTTGTTACCAATCCGTGTTCGTCTTGCTTGTTGCGAAAGACCCATTTAGTGCCGACGATGTTGGACTTTGGTCTTTCAACAAGTTCCCATACTTCGTTCCTCTTCAAGTTGTTCAATTCTTCTTGCATCGCCATCACCCAGTCCGGATATCTTAGTGCATCTTCAACCCTGTATGGTTCTACAGAGGATACAAAAGAATAGTATTCACAAAAATTAGCTATATCGAGTTGTCACTCCCTTTTGGATATCACCAATTATGTTGTCGACGAGGTGACCTCTTTGTACGGTTTGGTGTACTCTTGGATGTGGCACTTGTGGTGTTGAATTCACAAGATCATCATCTTCTTCGGCTCCCCCTTGATCATAGCTCTCCTGTTGAGGTTCATCTTGAGCACTTGATTCTTGCAATGGTTCTTGAGTTCAAATATCACCAAGTGCCATTCTCCTCAATGCTTGACATGGGGCTTCTTCTTGATCTAGCACACACTTATCAACTTGCTCCGCTTGGGAGCCATTAGTTTAATCGAACACTACGTCACGTGCTACTTCAACAAATCCGGAGACCTTGTTGAAGACACGATAAGCGTAGGAGTTCAAATCATAACCAAGCAAGAAACCCTCATCGGACTTGGAAACGAACTTCGAGGTCCTAGGATTCTTGTTTAGAATATAACATTTTGAACCAAAAACTTGAAAGTATGAAATATTTGGTTTGTTACCGGTGAGTATTTCATATGATGTTTTCTTGAGTAGGCGAAAGGTACAGTCGGTTTGTTGCTTGACAAGCTGTGTTGATAGCTTCTGCCCAAAATCGGTTAGAGGTCTTGTATTCGTCAAGCATTGTCCTTGCCATCTCAATGAGCGTTCAGTTCTTCCTTTCGGCTACCCCATTTTGTTGTGGGGAGTAGGGTGCCGAAAGTTCATGCTTTATTACTTCTTCATCTAGATATTCATCGACTTGCGTATTCTTGAATTCTATTCCATTGTCACTTCTTATGTTCTTGATCGTCAATGAGAATTCATTTTGGGCTCGCCTGTGAAACTTCTTGAGTGTTCCTTGAGTTTATGACTTATCATGCAAAAAGAAAATCCATGAGAAGCGTGAAAAATCATCGACAATGACTAAACCATATTTGTTACCGCTGATGCTTATATAAGAAATTGGACCAAATAGGTCCATGTGGAAGAGCTCGAGCGGTCTTGTTGTAGTCATGACATTCTTCGCGGGATGGGGTGCTCCTACTTGCTTCCCGGTTTGGCACGCGCTACAAGGCCTGTCTTTCTCAAAAACAACATCCTTCAGACCTCGGATGTGATCGCCCTTTAGAAGTTTTCGTAGATTCCTAATACCAACATGTGCTACCCGTCTATGCCACAACCAACCCATGTTGGTCTTTGCAATCAAGCATGTGTCAAGTTCGGCTTTATCTTTGTTGAAATCAACTAGATAAAGTTTTCCCTTTAACACACTCTTGAAAGCAATAGAGTTATCACTCCTTCTACAGACGGTCACACCCTCATTAGTGAATAAACAATTATAACCTTTGTCACATAGTTGATATATGGACAGGAGGTTATAATCTAAGGAATCAACATGTAAAACATGAGAAAGTGTGTGTTGTGATGAAATAGCTATTTTACCAGTAACTAGCACCTTTCTCTGACTATTATCTCCAAAACAGATGCCTTCGCTTGAGTCTTCATTTTGTTTGTACTCCACGAACATTTTTCTTTCTCCTGTCATGTGATTAGTGCATCCACTATCTAGCACCCATTTTGCTCCACCGGATGCATATGCCTACAAGAAAGAAACTATGCTTTGGTCTTAGGTACACAAGCTTGCTTGGGTTTTTAGAGGTTAGTGACAAGTGACTTGGGCACCCACACACGAGACTTGGTGTTCTCATGGCGTGGCCCAACATATTTGGCATGAATTTTTCCAAGACTATTTTTCATAATCACATATGAAGCATCAAAGGTTCTAAACAAGATTTGTTGTTCATATGAGTTTACAATGTTAATTTTATCAACATTATTATGTTTTTCAACTTGGGAAGAGTTTCCCTTGACAACGACAATGTGTTTCTTGTCATTCTTGTGGATTCTAGCATTTTGCCTTTCGCCATAAGAATACCCAATGCCATGTTTAACATTCGGAGATCTTGTGACTACGTGCATACTTGACCTTCTCCTTGTCAAACATGCCACTTTGGGAGGGATGCTTGTCTTTTGTCAAGTTTGACTTTTCTTTCAAGTTGTGTCATTTTTAGCACATGTACGAGTTATGAGAGTTTTGGATTCAACATGTTGAGAAGGTGAGCTTAAAGAGGATGAAGAACCGCTTTGCTTGAGTGACTCAACTTGCGCCTCAAGAATCTTGTTAACCTTTGTTAAGTTAGCAAGTTCATCCTTGAGTGCAATGCTTCAGTCTTTTAGCTTCAAACAAGTCTCCTTGCTTGAAGCTAACTCAAGCTCAAGTGATTTGCTTCGCTCCGTTTCAATCTCAAGAAGGCATTCAATCTCAAGATATTTCTCCTTTTGGAGAATGATCATATCGTCTTGGCGATTGACTAGCTCCTCCTTATCAACAATTTCATCCATTAGAATTTTCATTTTAGCTATAGTATTTTTATCTAAACCTCTAATCATGTCTTCATCATCACTAGAATTATCAATATCACTAGTAAAGGAATGCAAGGAGTAATATTTAGTTTTGATGTTTCTTTTTCCTTCCTTGGCCATTAGGCATGTGTGGTTGGTGTCCTTCCATGCTCCCATGGTTGGGAAGAGAGTAGACTTCACGGTAGGCTTTTTGATAGCTATAGTGGCCATCTCCTTTTCTTCTTCAGATGATGACTCACCATTGGAGTCCCATTCCTTCCCTAGATGTGCTTGGCCATATTGCTTCCTTTTCTTGAATATTTTCTTTTGTTGAGGCTTGTTGTCTTTACTCTTCCTCTTATTGTCTTCATGTGGACAATCCACCATGAAATGATCATATTCTCCACAATTGTAGCATGCGCGCCTCGTCTTGGATCTTTGTTTGTCCTTATATCTTCCTTCATTTGAGTTAACACACTTTCTTCTTCTCATCATTTTCTTGAAATTTTTGATCAACAGGATCATGTCTTCATCATCGATATCAGTGCTTTATCATCACCATCATCGTCCTCAAGAGCTTCTCGAGTTTCTTTTGATGTCCGCTTGCATGTTGCCTTTAGTGCAACTCCACTCTTCTTTGCCGAGGTAAGGTCAACAAGTTCCTTTACATGCTTGGCTTCCTTCTCCATCATTTCAAAGTTGATGATCTTGCCAAGAATCTCGTCCGGGGTCATTTTGTGAAACCCGGGACTTTCTCTAATCATGGAGCAGAGTGTCAAGTTCCGAGGCATAAATTCTCTAAGAATCAATTTGCCCACTTCATGATCCGTCCACTTCTTGCTGCCATAGGCTTGGACCTTATTGATGAGAGATTTCAGTTGATTGTACATCTCTTGGGGTGATTCTCCTTCTTCAATAGCAAACCTTCCCAATTCACTTTCTATCATTTCGATCTTAGCTTCACGCACATGATGATCACCTTCATGTGCGGTTTTGAGAGTGTCCCAGATTTCCTTAGCAATTTCGAGTCCATCCACCTTGGTGAACTCGTCTCGGCTCAATGATGAGGTGATTACTGTTGTGGCTTGAGCATTTCGATGAATAGCTTGTTTCTAATCCAGGGTTAGCTCTTCATCATCATCAGGTATATCTAGACCTGTACACACTATATGCCAAAGACTTGGGTTAAGAGATATAAGGTGCATTTTCATGTTTTGTTTCCACATTGTATAATCATTTCCATCAAAGTAAGGTGGTTTGCCTAATGTAATTGACAAGTAATGATTATTTAAATTTAAATGCTCATAGTTAAATGGATATCGGGAGTAGTCTTTGTGACTACCCGCTTTTTGCTTTTTGTCTTCAATTTTCTTCCCTTTGGGGGAGAGTGCCTTCTTCCGCATAAGTGCCTTTAGTTGGAGCATCTCCTCATCATCATCCTTGCAGTCCTGAATGGCATTGAGGAGCTTCTCCAACTTTCGGTTTCCTTCGTCACCACCATTTTCATGGTTGAAGCCCTTGGATTCACCCTTGATTTCCGACATCGTCTCTTCGAGCGGTGATTCTCTTTTGAAGAGTTAGGCTCTGATACCAATTGAATGTAGCCTAGAGGGGAGGTGGTGAATAGGCTCTTTGATTGTTTTAACGATTCCATGACACACTTAGTGAATGGATCAATTCCAGTAGGCCGGACTAGTCCGGTATGGTGCGGTCTAGTCCGATATGAGCGTAATTTAAAGATTAAATTTAGACTTATCCTTATTTCAAGTATTTATGCAGTGGAAAGTAAATGACAACTCAAGTGTAATATGACAATGAAGTAAGAGACAACAACTCTACAGTTTACCACAATATATCTATGTAAATCAAATGAGTACTAGCAAATCTTAATTGATAATTGAAACAAGAATAAGAAGCACGAGATAAGGTTTTTATCTCGAGGTTCGATTCCACCCAGGAATCTACGTCCCCGTTGAGAAGTCCACCAAGGACCGGGTCTTCACCAACCCTTCCCTCGTTGAATCGCCACAAAGGTCAATTCAAATCCACTAACCACACACAGGGGTAAACAGTTGTACGTAGGGCATTCTCACAATTTGAGTGCTCCCAAAAGATTACAATGAGTAACTCTTTCTCCCACACACACATAGAACAAAGATTAGCAATTGTGTGAGAGAAAACAAACCAAGAGCTCAATGTCGAGAAGAACGATTCTCTCCTTGATCCAATCCCTAATCCTCAAAGATTTGATCTTCTTAGGCTTAGATTGAGTGGAGAGAAGTGTTTTTGTGCTCTTGGTATGTGTGACGGTGCTAGGGTTCGTATCATTTGAATGTGTGGCCGTGCACCTCTATTTATACGAAGTTTCCAGAAGTCCTGGCGGCCGAACTAGTCCGCTTTGTTGACCGGACTAGTCCGGTGTACCGTGTAAAATTCACATGAGGCATGCGGCACAGTGGAAACCCTAATTTAAAGTGGTTACAGAAAGTTGAATGGACTAGTCCAGTCCACGAGCGCACTAGTCTGGTGTAAGGTGAATGCAGGTTCCAGAGAGTTGAACGGACTAGTTCGGTTTCTGAGCGTACTAGTCCGGTGCACAGTGTTGTGAAGCAACGAAGAGTTGAACGGACTAGTCCGGTTTCTGAGCGGACTAGTTTGGTGCACGGCGAGTGAAGTGGATATGTTTTAAGCCCTTACCCATATGCAAAGATTTTGAGCTCTTGGGATGTATCTCTCACACACATCCTATACAAGTAAGTCTACATTGTGCTTTGTTCATGGATCGGTCCTTTTCCTTTTTCTTCATCACTTCATTTTTCACTTTTTAAGTGCACCAATCCTACCTTGCACGAGTTAATCTGCATTCATCTCAACAAGTTCATTAGGATCTCAATTTGTTTGTCATCAATCGTCCAAAACCCACAAGGGAATGCCTAGATGCACTTTTACTCCCTTCTAGAGATACCAACTGAGAACGCTTGATAGGAGGCCCCTGATCATTCTTGACATTCTCGGTCTTATTTGCACAAGCCCGAACCTTCACAATGGAGCTCATGTCTTTGTGTTGCTTAACCGAGTCCCGTTTGGCAAGCTGGCCTCCACTCCCTAAGTTGTCAGTGTCCAATTTACCTTGGACCTTGCAGGGTACCGACCCGTTCATCGACACATGTTGTCCCGGTCCTGCATTTTCCTAGACTTGGGTTTTCCTAACGCACCTCTGGTGTGAAGTAGGAGTTTCAGCACCAGCTAAAGGTTTTTACTTCGTCTCCATGTGATGGTGTCACTCCCATGTCCAACCCGCTGCTGTTCCTGGGTTCGTCCCCCCCCCCCCCCCCCGAGCCCATTGGGAAGGCTGTTTAACCTTGGAAAACTATCGGTTTCTCAAAATCCCGGTAGTTCCTGAACCCGGTTTTACCCAAACTGCTTCCGAGGCTTCTGTTGGCATAGGTCGGGGACCTGTCACGATTGTAAACACTAAGCCTTTGGAAAACACTTTTCTCCTACTTCTTCCTCAGGTATTCGCCAATCAGAAACTCGGAAGTTGGCTTAAGCAAAGTGGTCTCCCTTGATTCATTGAGCTTCCACATGCCAACTTAAGGGTTTCATAGCTTGATCATTCTCTTCCCTTTGCGGTAGCTGCTTGATTGTCACACCCGGTTTCTCCGAAGAACAACCAAGTGAATATCACATGTATGCCAGGATCATTTTCTCATACATGTGATGACAAATAGTGAAGCATCATTTATTACAAGTCAGGTGTCGAATATAAATATGTCTTACAAAACATACATCTCGATGAACGATAATAAGTTCATAACATGTAAATAAAATAGCAGCGGAATATCAATCTTGTGGGCTCCGTCACAGGCGTTGCCCGGGGGGGGGGGGGGACTCCATGAACCTAGAATCCTTCTTCGGGTCCGAAATCTTGGTCATTGAACACCACATCATCCCCTTGACCTGAGCAGCAATTTAAACCAATAAATATGTAAGTTTGAGTACCGTTGGTACTCAGCAAGTGTGGGAAAGTTATGTCATGCATGGCTAGAATAAGGAGAGGTTGAACTCATGGATAAAGCACTACGCAATTAATACCTATCACCTTAGCTTATTGAGCACCTACATTACTACACAGGTGAAATGGTCCCAATTCTCCCAACTCATCATCAGAATCAAATAACCATAAAATCAAATCCAATGTTAAGCTCCCTGCTAAACATCCTCAACTTCCAAAGCCATCATCTTCTAATCATGAATAAGTCCAAGCCGCTCTTGACCGTGAGCACGGCAGTCATGACAGTTTTGACTCTGCAGAGTTTGCACCACTGTACCCACATGTAGTGATTTCATCCCCCGTTGCCGGGTGGACTATAATAACCTCCATTATGCCAGTGGCCTCGAACCACATTCACACTTCCTAGGTGCGTAGCCAGGAGATCACTACGAAGCCTTTACAAAGGGATTCCCGATGAGCGTGGGCCCACTGAGGTTTCACCCCTAACAGCATACAAGAGGCTCCAACCCCGCTGCAGTGGCCCCCCTCTTGAGCCTTGCGGTTCATATGGTAGTCCAGATGACACCTATTCCCCGCACCATCCAACACACCCATACTACGCCGGGGATACACCTAATTAATTGGCCAAGCTGTCCCATCTCAGCATGTGGTTGGCACGGTAAAGCCAGGTTACATGCTCCATGAACCGGTCCTTAGGATCCAGGCAAGTACTAATCACAAACCCGAGTCTCGTGCACCCAGCACCAACCAAATCATCTAACTTGCCTCGATCCCTACCTCTACATAACTCATAATATCTCATTCAAAGGTAAGGTAAATAAATGATCTCATATCCCAATTATCCCATTCTAAGCATGGCTAAGCATAAGCATATAAATAAATGACATGATAAAATAAATCCCAACCCAAGCTACAAGGAAACAAGGTAATGCAATTCTAGGGAAACTTCCTAGCATGGGTTTCATATTTCAATTGACAATGCAAATAATTCTATCTACACATCCTAGTATAGGATCAAAGTGGTCAAGGACACTTGCCTTCTTCCTGCTGCTCCGAGAATGGAAATTCTTGGTCTTGGAAGGGGAGAACATGCTCTGGGGCAGGTTCTACTCACGCCAATACACATAGCAAAAGAAAACAACAATCCATAAGACATAGTTCACACTTTCACTTCATACAAACCACACATACATACCTATGAAAGTCATTCACATTACTAAGTGTTGTGGTTATCCTAGATGTGTTGATTTTTGGCCTACATGCACTTTTAAACATATGTATATGATTTCTAACTTTTGTATTCAGATTTCTGTTTGCACACTATATATGAATTTCCAATTTAAACAAATTCTTTAATACACTCTTTATCTACCAAGTTTGCATGGAAGGTAATTTCCTACTCCAAATGGGTTTTCAGATCTTCTACCGAATTCTAAACTGAAGTCTTTGGATTTGGAGACTTCATTTATCATTTTCTAGTTATGCATACCTATTTTCCTATATTTTCCAGATTTATTTTCTATGCCTAAAAGTGAGTTTTAATATTAAATAGTAGGGCATATCATTTAAACAGAATAGGTTCTGATCTAAAATATTAAATAATATATTTTTGAACTTCTCCTCTGATGTGAACTAATTTAAATTTATTTTACCAATTTTCATAATTATTTTTAACCTAAAAATGTGTCCCTATAACTAATAAATGTGAACAATCAATTAGCCAGATTCATTTCAGCTTAAAATCTATTTTTAACTCATTCTAAAGTTTTCCAAGTGTTAGGAGGGTTTAAATTTGAATTTACAATGTGTTTGCCTCACCTTTTTAAATTTAAATCCTAATCACATATTCAAATTTCTGAATTTAATATCATATAGGGTCAAAAAGGAACATCCACCTTACTACAGGGTTTAATTTATTATTTCATAAATTTCCAGGGGTCTAACTACATATAACAGAGGGGTTTTCCTAATTTTTATTAAGTCCAGGGGCTAAAACTGAATTTTAAATGAATTTACACGAATTTCTTAAGTTCCAGGGGCTAGAACAGAAGTTTCCGTGGCTAGCTCGTGTTTTCCGAGATCCCCAGGGTGTAGCGCGTAAGAATCCCGGCCTTTATAACGCAGGGCTGATGTGAACCGTCCGATTTAAAATAGACGGCTCAGATTAGATCGCCGAACCGGTACGCGCGGGTTTTGATTCTACCGTGCGATTTAAAATAGACGGTGCACAAGGGGCCACGTCGCCCTAGCCGGAGCCAGCCCGCGCTGCCCGGCGGCGAGCGGCGGCGGGAGGCGGCGATCTCGCCGGAGATCTTCGGATTTTCGTCTATACTTCCTAAAACTTGGATTTCATGGCATAGAATGGTAGAGGGGAGGTCGGGGATCTCACCTCGGGGTTTTTCTTGAGCTCGGAGGTCCTGGAAGGCGGTCGACGGCGAGGTCCGAGGTGAAAACATGGCGGTGCTCGTCGGAACTGTGTCTAGAGCGCAAAACACCGGATTTCCTTCACCTGTGAGATTCCCAGGAGGCGGTGGAACATGATCAGCGTGTTAGATCAGGAAATCCGAGCTAGGATCGAAGGAAAACGGCGGGAGAAGCTTCGGTTCTCACCGGGAGGAAAAACAGCCGATCGTGGGGGAAAACAGGGCGATGTTGCCGTTTATATAGGCGAGGGGGGGGGGCGGCGGTCTGTTGGGATCGAATTGGAGTCGTCCGGGACCGGGTGTCGGGATGGGGACGCGGTTTCCGGAGTTGGTAGCGATCGGGCGCGGGGGGAAAAATCCGGTCGGTTGGCGCGAGCGGGAGGTAGGAGATGACACGCGGGCCCCCCGTGTTAGTGAGAGGAAGAGAGGGCGCGCGGTTGTGGGCTGGCGCGAGGCAATAGTGGGCCGGCTGGCGGGTTTCGGCCCACTGGCCGGTTGGGTTTTCTTTTTTTTCTTTTTCCTTTTCTTTACTGTTTTGATTTGAATTTTAATTCCAATTTGAATTTGAATTTCTGCACCACATGCAGTACGTCCAAAATTTTTTAAATTCCCCTCCTAACAGATTTTGGGGTGTTACAGCTCTACCCCCCTTAAAAGAAATCTCCTCCTCGAGATTGGTGGTTCTAGAAAAACAATTCCGGAAACTATGGCTTAAGCTCGTCTTCTCGCTCCCATGTGGCTTCCTCTTCCGAGTGATGCTTCCACTGCACCTTGCACATCCGGATTCTTTTATTTCTTGTGATGTGTTCCATTGTCTCCAAAATCTTGACCGGTTGCTCGGCATAAGACAGATCCTCTCCTACGTCAACCTCATTCAGGGGTAACATCTCTTCAGACGTCCTCAGACATTTCTTGAGCTGTGACACATGGAATACATCGTGCACATCCAATAAGCGAGCCGGTAGTTCTAGTTGATATGCCACTTCTCCTTTCCTCTCCAGAACCTGAAAGGGTCCGATGTATCGAGGTGATAACTTCCCTTTTACCTTGAACCGACGAAGTCTTCGGATAGGGGACACCTTGAGGTAGACATAGTCCCCCACGTTGAAAACGAGCTCTCTTCTCCATACATCGGCATAGCTCTTTTGTCGTGTCTGTGCTATCCTCAAGTTGTTGCGGATTTCCCTCACTTTCGCCTCGGCTTCTTGTAGTACTTCGGGCCCAAACACTTTACTTTCCCCCGTTTGGTTCCAAAATAGGGTAGTTCTGCACTTCCTCCCATACAAGGCCTCAAATGGTGACATCTTCATACTAGCCTGATAGCTGTTGTTATAGGAGAACTCCGCATATGGTAAGTTCTTATCCCAACTCCTATTGTTCTTGAGCGCACACGCTCTCAGCATATCCTCAAGGATCTGATTGGTTCTTTCCGTCTGCCCGTCAATCTGGGGGTGATAGGCAGAACTGAAATTTAGATGGGTTCCCATGGTTTCATGTAACTTCTGTCAGAACCTTGAGGAGAACTGTGTCCCTCGATCTGACACTATCTTCTTTGGCACTCCATGGAAACACACGATCCTTGACATGTATAACCCTGCCAATTTGGATCCACTGTAGCTTTCTTTCACGGGGATGAAATGAGCTACCTTGGTTAGCCTGTTGATGATGACCCATATTGAATCATATCCCGATTGGGTCCTGGGTAGTCCCACTATGAAACCATACCAATTTCTTCCCATTTCCATTCAGGCACTTTGAGTGGTTGCAATAATCCCGCGGGTCATTGATGTTCTGCTTTCACCAACTGACATGTGTCACATAGGGCAACATGTTCCGCGACATCTCGCTTCATGCCATACCACCAATACCTGCTCTTGAGGTCATGATACATCTTCGTACTCCCAGGATGAATGGAATAGTCGGAATCATGAGCTTCCTTCAAAATCAATTCATAGATCTCCTTCACCTCAAGCACACAGATTCTTTTCCCGTGCCACACCGTACCTTGTTCATCCTCTCTGAATTCAGGGGCTTTATTATTCTTGATGAGTTATCTAATTTCTTGTATCTTCTCGTCATTCTGCTGACCGTTGCGTATGTCTTGCTCTAATGTGGAGTCCACTTCCATGGAGATGGCCTCACCACTATTCGCAAGACATAGGTTGAGTTTTATAACCTCTTCCTTCAATTCTGTAGGCATGTCCTTTAAGCTTAATCTATTTACCTGCACCTTCCGGCTTAAAGCATCTGCCACGACGTTTGCTTTCCCAGGATGATATATGATGCCCACATCAAAGTCGTTGATCAGCTCTAACATCTCCTTTGTCTGAGGTTGAGATCTGGCTGTGTGAAAATGTACTTTAAGCTCTTATGGTCCGTATATATCTCTGTCCTTTTCCGCATCATGTAATGCCGCCAAATCTTCAACGCGTGTACCACTGCGGCTAGCTCTAGGTCATGCGTAGGATAGTTCTTCTCGTGTTTCCGGAGCTGCTGGGACGCATAAGCCACGACATGCCCCTCTTACATGAGAACACATCCCAACCCGTTTCCAGAGGCATCATAGTACACCGAAAAGTTTTTCTGCATATCTGGCATAACTAGCACTGGGGCTGTTGTCAATCTTTTCTTCAGTTCCTGAAAACTCGTCTCCCACTGTGGTGTCCATGTGAATGTGATTCCCTTCTCCAACAATTTGGTGAGGGGTCTCGAAATATTGGAGAAACCCTCAATAAACCATCGATAATACCCAGCCAATCCTAAGAAGCTTCGAACTTCACCGACATTCTCAGGGGTCTTCCACTTCTGTACATCCTCGATCTTGGCGGGATCTACGGAGATTCCTCCCTCTGAGATTATATGTCCTAAGAAGGGAACTCTCTTCAGCCAAAACTCACACTTGCTCAACTTGGCATATAGTTGGTGTTCTCTCAGCTTTTGCAACAACCTTAGATGTTCCTCATGTTCTTCTTCATCTTTGGAGAAGACGAGAATGTCATCAATGAAAACCACCACAAATTTGTCCAGATATTCCATGAATACCTTGTTCATGAGATACATGAAGTATGCCGGGGCATTAGTTAGCCCGAAAGGCATGACGGTGTATTCATACAGCCCGTACCGAGATACGAAAGCTTTCTTTGGAATATCAGTTTGCCTTATCTTAAGTTGGTGGTATCCCGACCTGAGATCAATTTTTGAGAACACACAAGCTCCGCTCAACTGATGAAACAAGTCTTCAATGTGAGGTAATGGGTACTTGTTCTTGATGGTTACTTCATTCAACGCACGGTAGTCTACGCATAACTATGATATCCTGACTCCCGACTTAATAGGATTGATAGAGTACTCATACCACCAAGATATACCTTCTTTTCCGGAAGCCCACCTGCAAAAGACTCCGGGGTTAAGCGTGCTTGGCCCGGAGGAATTTGGGGATGGGTGACCGACCGGGAAGTTTTTCCGGGTGCGCATGAGTGAGGACAAAGTGCGCAGAAAAGACGAGTGGTGGTTTGTGGGGCCAGTATATGATCCTAGAGAGCTGTTACAAATGGTATCAGAGCTGACCCTCGCAGTTTCACGGGTGCGTACGGGTCAGTGACAAGGATACGTTAGCATAAGGGTTAGGGACGCAGGTACGTAGGCATGACGCGTGGGTCCTCTGTGTGGGACACGGTATGGTACGTCTGCTGCTAACCGGACGTACGTTATGCGTATTCCAGTATTGAACGTACGGACGTGACTAAGAGGGGACGTCCCTGTCTTGATATCGACCGACGAGGATGTCGGTCTTCTAAGGAGGGTGGATTGCGTGATATCCTGACTCCCGGCTTAATAGGATTGATAGAGTACTCATACCACCAAGGTATACCTTCTTTTCCGGAAGCCCACCTGTAAAGGACTCCGGGGTTAAGCGTGCTTGGCCCGAAGGAATTTGGGGATGGGTGACCGACCGGGAAGTTTTTCTGGGTGCGCACGAGTGAGGACAAAGTGTGCAGAAAAGACGAGTGGTGGTATGTGGGGCCAGTATATGATCCTAGAGAGCTGTTACAATAACCTTTGGGTTCCGTCCTTCTTGGGCACAAATATCACTGGAGCTCCCCATGGTGAGGAACTAGGAAGAATGTACCCCTTCTCTGTCAATTCTCTTAAATATTCCTTTAGTTCTTCCAGCTGTTTGGAGTCCATCCAATAGGGCCTCTTGTATATTGGAGCTGTTCCAGGCACTAGCTCAATCGTGAATTCCACTTCACGATCGGGGGGCATACCTGGCAACTCCTCCAGAAAATATCGGGATATTCCCTGATGATCCTGATCTCTTCCACTTCCACATAAACTTGATTGAGTTTAATGTCCCTCCTAGTCTCTTGTATGGTTATGAACTTTACTCTTGTGCCACTAGGGTGAGTTAGTTCCACCGTTCTTGTCGAACAATGGATGATTCCTTTGTGTTTGGTCAACCAATCCATATCCAAAATAATATCTATCCCTTGTGAGTCTATCACTATGAGGTTTGCAGTAAATAGCACCCCATTAGTGTCTAGATTCACCTTGGTACACACTTATCTTGTCCTTATTTCTCCCCCTGGAGAGTTTACTGCTAGCATATGGTTCATTTGTGTTGTTGCTAGAACATGCTTCTTAACAAACCCTTGGGCAATGAACGAGTGGGTAGCACCAGAGTCGAACAACAGGGTTGCAATGTGTAAATTGATAGGAAACTTACCAACTACCACGTCAGGTGCCTCTTGCGCCTCCTCCATGGTCACGTGGTTGACCCGTCCTTGCATCACATTCTGCTGTTGCGGCTGCATGGGCTTCTTCTTTGGACACTTATGAGCGTAGTGTCCCACCTCGCCACAATTTAAGCATTGCACCCCAACCTTAGGTGCCTGGCCTTTGTTGTCTTGGGGTTGGTTCTGTGGTCCTTGCACTGCTTGTCGAGGTTGATATGTGGGACGAGGCTGCTGTACAAACTGACGCTGCGGCTGTGCTGGTGCTGATGGAGGCCTGAAGTTTGGGTTGTACCCTCTGGGTGCTGAGTAGGGTACCACAGCACGGCTTGTCTACCCTGCGGTTGGTTGCATCATTCGTGGGCGTGTGTTGCTACCCGACGCTTGGTGTGACCATCCCGCCTTCCTCTTGTTTTCATTTTCCAAGGCCTCCAGCTTCCTCTCCACAAAAATGCTCTGTCCACCATCTTTTGAAAACTTTCATACTCGTTGGAGGACATTGCACACTGCATTTCTGCAGTATGTCCTTCCCACAAAGCAGTCCTGTTTCTGCTCATCAGTCTCGATGTCCCGTGGTGCATGACGGGATAGTTGGGTGAATTTAGTGAGGTATTCCCTCAAAGTCATGTTTCCTTGCTGCAGCCCCAAGACCTCCTTTCTCTTGTTTTTGAGTTCACCCCTTGGTATGTAATGGTTGCGGAAACTGCGCTTGAACTCTTCCCAAGTGATGTTCTCAGGATCATGATGGGCGGCCACGTAAGCGGTCCACCAATCAGCAGCAGGTCCATGCAATTGGTGAGAGGCAAACAGCACCCTCTCATACCCTTGGCATTGTATGATCCTCATCTTGCTCTCAATGGTCTTTAGCCAATCATCTGCCTCCAGAGGTTCAGCAACACTTACAAACTTGGAGGTTGAGTGCCCAGAAACTCACTCAACCTTGGTTGGCGTGGTGCAGCTGGTGGGGATGGAGCTTGGTGCGAGTTGGCCACCACTTGAGTTAGGCTCTGGATGAGATGATTCTGATTTTCAAGCATTTGGTGGATAGGATCAGCTCCTTCACGACGACCACCCCTGTCTTGTCCTTCAGAAAGATGAGGGTTGCCGGCCTCATCGTTGTTGTTGGTGGGGTTGGCACCACGACCCTTTCCTCTTCCAGCCATCTATCATGATCAACCAAATGTTAACTTAAAGCATTACGTATTAACTTCCCAAATTGCTTGTTTAAACTTAAACTTTTGAGGCCTTAATATATTAAACATTTTCTAAGGGTTCCACGTAGACTTTTGGGAATCACGTCTCACACGAAAACAAATGCACTCTTAATTCATAGGGGTTCACACATCAAAGAAAATCAACCTAAAGACGAGGTTGTGGACAAATGCCCATGGCTTCCACAACTCACGTCACACACCAAACATTAACACACAAATAACTAGGATATTGACTCGACTACTCGATAACCTGTTGAAATAAGGGAAAGGACTCTACACGACTCATATCACTGAGCTGGCTCCTCGGGGTCTTCCTCATTATTGCGGCTGCCATCTGATTCTTCTTTGGGTGGGGAAGCTGCTGGTGGAGAAGTGCGGCGACGCCTGCTCGCCCGACGGTCTGGGGAGTCAGGAGTCCATGTGTCATTCACGGTGACACACAGTTCATTCCCATCTCCTCTTTCTCTCGCCCTAAAGCTGGCTCAAAGCAATGCCTCAGTCTCCTTCAGGGTGTCACGAACATCCTGAAGCTCCTGCTGACACTCCTGCAGTCGAGTGCTGAGCATAGCAGCATCCTCCAAGCACAGGTCCATGTGCTCATGGGAAGTCCCCTTCTATACTGGCGGGTAATTGTACTCCGCGGTGCCACTCTCACGCTGGAGGACATACATGTACTCAGTCCTGTCCAGGTGGCAACGGTTGATTTAACTCTGGCAACTGATGGCCTCCCAGGTGACATCCTTCTCAGCATCGACCTATGTCGCCCGACAAGCTGGAGAGCGGTGGATCTTGAGCAGCTGATATTCATAGATAATCCTCATTTCTGAACTCCATTCTTCTCGCTTCTCACGAATGGTCCGGGTGGAGCTGTAGTGTATAATTAGCTTGCCCGTATTGCCGGCGGCATGGAGCATACGCCGAAGACGGCGCAACAAGCCTCCTACTGCCAACCCGTAGAAGTGGTACATCACCGGACGGTTCTCCTCTCTCAAGGAAACGGCAACTACAGGAACTCTCCCTCCGGTGGACTTGCGGGCGGTGCGGATCATGCGAACCATCTAAAACATAAAGCATTTAAAATTAAGTTAGATAAGATTTAAATAAAAATCATATTTTGAATAAAGTTGGGGCAAGGTGAATAAAGTGACCCATTAAATAACACTTTTCAACCCACACCTTTGTAAAATAGTTTTTAAGAAAATAGGGTCCTTAAATACGTCCATTTCTAACTAGGTCCACGTTCCTACGGGCAACCTTGGCTCTGATACCACTTCTGTCACATCCGGTTTCTCCGAAGAACAACCGAGTGAATATCACATGTATGCCAGGATCATTTTCTCATGCATGTGATGACAAATAGTGAAGCATCATTTATTACAAGTCAGGTGTCGAATATAAATATGTCTTACAAAACATATGTCTCGATGGACGATAATAAGTTTATAACATGTAAATAAAATAGCAGCGGAATATAAATTTTGTGGGCTCCGTCACAGACGTTGCCCGGGGGGGACTCCATGAACCTAGAATCCTTCTTCGGGTCCGAAATCTTGGTCATTGAACACCACATCATCCCCTTGACCTGAGCAGCAATTTAAACCAACAAATATGCAAGTTTGAGTACCGTTGGTACTCAGCAAGTGTGGGAAAGTTATGTCATGCATGGCTAGAATAAGGAGAGGTTGAACTCATGGTTAAAGCACTACGCAATTAATACCTATCACCTTAGCTTATTAAGCACCTACATTACTACACAGGTGAAATGGTCCAAATTCTCCCAACCCATCATCAGAATCAAATAACCATAACATCAAATCCAATGTTAAGCTCTCCGCTTAACATCCTCAACTTCCAAAGCCATCATCTTCTAATCATGAATAAGTCCAAGCCGCTCTTGACCGTGAGCACGGCTGTCATGACAGTTTTGACTCTGTAGAGTTTGCACCACTGTACCCACATGTAGTGATTTCATCCCCCGTTGCCGGTTGGACTAAAAGAACCTCCATTATGCCAGTGGCCACGAACCACATTCACACTTCCCTGGTGTGTAGCCAGGAGATCACTCCGAAGCCTTTACAAAGGGATTCCCGAAGAGCATGGGCCCACTAAGGTTTCACCCCTAACAGCATACAAGAGGCTCCAACCCCGCTGCAGTGGCCCCCTCTTGAGCCTTGCGGTTCATATGGTAGTCCAGCTGACACCTATTCCCCGCACCATCCAACACACCCATACTACGCCGGGGATACACCTAATTAATTGGCCAAGTTGCCCCATCTCAGCATGTGGTTGGCACGGTAAAGCCAGGTTACATGCTCCATGAACCGGTCCTTAGGATCCAGGCAAGTTGTGACGGCCCCACAGGACCTCGTCGGGTGGTGCCGTGTTATGCGGCACCCAACAGCACACGGGTCGATGAACACACATCATATTACATAAATAGTTTGCGGAAGCGTACAAGATTGTTTTACAAATAAGTATATCAGAGTAAACTACAGCGGAAGACTATCACTCTCACGACTCATGTCTAAACTAGCAACAAAGAAACGGTCCAGCCCGCGGACGTTTCTTACTAGCAACACGAAGATCAATCTGCAGCGGCGAGGATGCTCTTTGAGTAAGCACTCGGAGGTTCCCGAGTCTCATCGGCATCCCTTCTCATAAGCATCGAGTCAATTACCTGCAAAACAACTCGGATAGCATCCGTGAGCATAACGCTCAGCAAGACTTAACCGTCACCCTAAACATGAAACTCTAAGTGAGGTTATGAACCTAACATAGGATGGCATAAGCATAATTAAACTCGCCTAAAAGTGAATCCTTACTTTCAGATATTAATTGCAGCATTTTAAGTAACCCTAGGCACGCCACATCGGGAGTCCACAATCAAACAAGAAACGCATTCCCCCGATGTAAATTGCTCACGGCATAAAAGAATCGAGTTTTCACTAGCCTATTCATCAAGCTCCAATACAAGGTAGAATAATACTTCACATCAAGATGATTAGTTCCTTTCTCATGCAAGTTCTTACTACGTCACGACTGTGAGAACAAGTATGCTCGGTCCATTCCGCGAGCGACGGTGATTCAAATCAATAACACCCGGACTACACGACACGTACGCCCGTACTCGACGTTGCCTACAACAACCATCACTGACGTCGTACGTGGCAGCCTTTCCCCCGTTTCACCCCCGCTGAATCGATCAAGTCGCCCCGTACAGTAGCTACTCTCATGGTGCACCTTCCGACGTGAGATGTCATGAGAATATTCCCCACATACTGCACACCGGCCGTCCGCCTGAGGCGACCCGAAAAGTCCCAACGACAGCTTCCCGAGGTACATCGGTTTACTGGGTCCCATATAGCCAGCATGAGTCCGGTACACAACTCAAACTTGTTCAACAGGGCCGCATACGGATCGGTCCTTGACTGACACGGACAGGTCTACAGCACCCAGGCCCCTATGTCCTGCTGCTCCTACAACCTTCCGGTCTCGACTTTAACTTGCTAATTCAATTACGAACCAATCCCTTATGCCCCTGTTGTTCCTAAATCTGCGAGTAGAATCTCACCACTCGACTTCTACCGAGCCGTACTTAAGTATGGCAGTTCTACACGGTGAAGGACACCTACCCAATACTCCATGGATCATTTGGCTATGCAAGAGGAGTATCAAACACTAGACCTAATGCACAGTTCGTATCTTGACCGAAAGTTAATACAAAAGAAAACTTAACAGCTGTTAAATGCAAACCGGAGCTTGCCTGTTTTGCAGGGTAGTCGTATATAACCAGTTAGTGTCCTTGCAGATCCACCCTTGACTCTCCGGAGCTTGATCCACTCCGATGAATCACTCCTTTGAGTCCCCTTCGTTGTGGTTCCTATTGAGATGCATATGCACATGTTTTATAGACTGTAATGGAAAGAAGTTATAGAATTAATCTCTTAGTAACATAGGTTGTGTGGAAAAGCCAAGCATGGCTTGGTTTGCCTCTGTTGTGCAAAGAACAGAAATAAACTAATTTGTCCTAAAGGCTTTAGCTATACACTAATCATGTTCTGTAATGAACATAATAGATAAGCTGAAAGGATTTGAGTGCAACTGAAGAACAAGAACTCCAATGGCCTCAAAACTTTTACAGCAGGTTCTATACTACCTAAGAATTTAGCTTGCCAAATTGCAGCTAATGTGGAGTCATATTGTGTCCTCCATAATTCTCACAATATCTCTTATGTATTAACACATATACACAAGTATGGAGAATAAGAACAGGGAGTTCTAGGACTCATCTTGGTTTCATAATTTACATGTGAGTTCTTGATCACATGAGAGTCATCTGGTCCAAAATTCAGCCCTTTTACTTGGGTAGTTCTCCCAGAACAATTCTTTAAGAATTTGTAATCAAAAGAATTAATTCTGTGGTAATGTGCATTTTCATGCCCAACTAATTGAACTACAATTCCAAGTATGTCTCAGAGAGCTTGCCTAAATTTTCCTATGATTTTTGGAGCTATGGATGGCTCAGAACAGATTTTTAAAGTGGGAAACATTTTCTGAAAATGTTTCTGGACTCTTTTGAACACAGTAGTTTGCATTTTGCAAATTCCTACACAAATGATCTTCAAATGAGCTGAAAATTTGCTAGTAGGTCAATACTATGCTAAAGAATATTCTGGCAAAATTTGGGGATTTTTGGATAACCCAAACTATCTCAATAATTCTTTTTCAGAAAACCTTCCAAGAATTTTCCAGAATATAATAATGCGTTTCATACAAATTGGCTTGTAGATTTGGACAGAGCTATTCAATATGAATCCAACCCAATTTGAATCACTAAATTTGGGGATTCCTTGTGGATTCCTAGCAAGAGTTATGAGGTTCTAAAGTTTGGGGAAAAATTCTGAAATTGACCTCTGTTTATTTTCCCATTTTCAGAGACATAAGGAATTAACACCACATTTGGCCACGCAAATGAGGTCCAATGCTTCTAAAAATTTTACTGGAGTTCAAGTATTTTTGGAAGACTCTCCTGCCAAAATTTGGGGATTTTCAATACATAGAACTCCTGGAAAAATTCCCACAAGCTTTTACTTCTATGAATTAATGAGCCAAAACCAGGGGTTTTCATAATTATTGGGTTGTACCTCTGGATAGTACTCTCTTAGAGGAATCCAACAAAATTTATCACACTATTTGTGGAGCTTCCTACACTAAGTTATGCATTTTACAAGTTTGCATAACTCTCTGTTTGATTTTAAACAGCACAGTCGCACGTGGGGCCCACGGGTCAGGTGCTTCTTCAACCTCCCGCCAGAGCCCGCGGGTGCACACCGGCAGAAAACTTGGCATGGCTCGTTCTCTCTCATTTCTCCACCAAATGAGCTCCGGTTTCGCCCTACATGCTGCTGGGAACGTGGCGCAGCTGCCTGACAAGGTTTCCCCGCGTGAAAACGGCTGTAGGTGGGTCGGCACCGGTGGGGCGGCTCGGGAGCTCGACATGGACGCGTTCCAGCGTGTCCAAGGCATCTCCCGGCGAGCTACGATGTCCTACAGTATCCCTATGGTTCTAGGAACATGGAACGGAGGTCAAATCGTGCAGAAAGTGGCTGCAACCTAGTCATCCCCGTGGACCGTGGCAGTTTCGGCCGCCGGCGACGATTTCTCGTCGCCCGGGGCATCGGAGGGTCGGTTTCCTTTGGTTTTCAGCGTGGGAGGGCGCTAGGGCATCTAGTTGTTGTGGTTTGAATTGTAGGAGGTATGATCAATCGGTTTGGGAGAATTTCACGAATTAAACACGGGTTGTTCTATACGTGCCCCGGTGCCAGAAATCGAATTCCGGCGAGCCGGCGTCGGGGGGGGGGAGCAAGAGGACGACGGGATGAGGATCAGTACCTCCTGGCGCACCTCTGTGGCCTCTTGAGCCTGCCGGAGAGGCGCTGGGCTGTCCGGGAGACAGGGAGCAGTGGAGCAGCGCCGGTGAGGTGCTCGGCTCTCGGTTTGTTTGCGAGGAGAAGAAAGCAATTGTGCCTTGCTTCGGCCGGGGGGGCACGTGATCACGTTGGGGGCGCGGCCAGGACCGACCCCACGGCGCCAGCGTGTGGAGACCGGCAGCAGGAGCTGTCGCCGGCAAGCTGCTCGGTGGCGCTCGCGAGATGCTCGGGAAAAGTTCCCACCGAGAGCAAAACTTAGGGAGTAAGTCTCCTCCTTTAGCTCTATGACCTGTGGGTCCCACCCCCCATTTCTTCACCAAATATCTTCTCAAGCTGATCTTTTCGCTCCCCAAAATGCTAAGTTTTAAAAAAGTGGGCTAGAATTTTAATTCTTCAAATTCAGTTTGAATTTGCAAGACTAAACCTAAATTTGGTTTAGAATTTGCAATTTCTTCTATTTTAGTTCTCTTTTAAGCCCACCCTACAAATGGAAAGTTGGTGAGCAAACTCCTCCCTATGATCCCATCTATATGGCTGCATTTTTTTTCAAAGTCCTTGACCACCTCATGTGTGAACTTTGAATTTTCAAATCTGAATTTTAAACTCACATGCAGAGAGGTATTCAACTCCTTATTGCTCCAACACTTTTAAATAAAAAGGTGAACCTCATGTTGGATGTTCATCCATGTATTACCTTGCATGAAGAAAAGTTTTAGCAAGTCCCATTATTCATGTCTTTGCCACACATATGAACTCAAACTTTGGTTTTTACTCATACACATTTTTGGGACTTTTACACAAGTACTAAACACAAACCCGAGTCTCGTACACCTAGCACCAACCAAATCATCCAACTTGCCTCGATCCCTACCTCTACATAACTCATAATATCTCATTCAAGAGTAAGGTAAATAAATTGATGATCTCATATCCCAATTATCCCATTCTAAGCATGGCTAAGCATAAGCATATAAATAAATGACATGATAAAATAAATCCTAACCCAAGCTACAAGGAAACAAGGTAATGCAATTCTAGGGAAACTTTCTAGCATGGGTTTCATATTTCAATTGACAATGCAAATAATTCAATCTACACATTCTAGTATAGGATCAAAGTGGTCAAGGACACTTGCCTTCTTCCTGCTGCTCTGAGGATGGAAATTCTTGGTCTTGGAAGGGGAGAATTTGCTCTGGGGCAGGTTCTACTCATGCCAATACACATAGCAAAAGAAAACAACAATCCATAAGACATAGTTCACACTTTCACTTCATACAAACCACACATACATACCTATGAAAGTCATTCACATTACTAAGTGTTGTGGTTATCCTGGATGTGTTGATTTTTGGCCTACATGCACTTTTAAACATATGTATATGATTTCAAACTTTTGTATTCAGATTTCTGTTTGCACACTATATATGAATTTCCAATTTAAACAAATTCTTTAATACACTCTTTAGCTACCAAGTTTGCATGGAAGGTAATTTTCTACTCCAAATGGGTTTTCAGATCTTCTACCAAATCCTAAACTGAAGTCTTTGGATTTGGAGACTTCATTTATCATTTTCTAGTTATGCATACCTATTTTCCTATATTTTCCAGATTTATTTTGTATGCCTAAAAGTGAGTTTTAATATTAAATAGTAGGGCATATCATCTAAACAGAATAGGTTCTGATCTAAAATATTAAATAATATATTTTTGAACTTCTCCTCTGATGTGAATTAATTTAAATTTATTTTACCAATTTTCAGAATTATTTCCTAACCTAAAAATGTGTCCCTATAACTAATAAATGTGAACAATCAATTAGCCAGATTCATTTCATCTTAAAATCTATTTTTAACTCATTCTAAAGTTTTCCAATTGTTAGGAGAGTTTAAATTTGAATTTACAATGTGTTTGCCTCACCTTTTTAAATTTAAATCCTAATCACATATTCAAATTTCTGAATTTAATATCATGTAGGGCCAAAAAGGTACATCCACCCTACTACATGGTCTAATTTATTATTTCATAAATTTCCAGGGGTCTAACTACACATAACAGAGGGGTTTTCCTAATTTTTATTAAGTCCAGGGGCTAAAACTGATTTTTGAATGAATTTACACGAATTTCTGAAGTTCCAGGGGCTAGATCAGAAGTTTCCGGGGCTAGCTCGTGTTTTCCAAGATCCCCAGGGGGTAGCGCGTAAGAATCCCGGCCTTTATAATGCGGGGCTGATGTGAACCATCCGATTTAAAATAGACGGCTCAGATTAGATCGCCGAACCGGTACGCGCGAGTTTTGATTCTACCGTGTGATTTAAAATTGACGGTGCACAAGGGGCGATGTCGCCCTGGCCGGAGCCAGCCCGCGCTGCCCGGTGGCGCGCGGCGGCGGGAGGCGGCGATCTCGCCGGAGATCTTCGGATTTTCGTCTATACTTCCTAAAACTTGGATTTTATGGCATAGAACGGTAGAGGGGAGGTCGGGGATCTCACCTCGGGGTTTTTCTTGAGCTCGGAGGCCCTGGAAGGCGGTCGACGGTGAGGTCCGAGGTGAAAACGCGGCGGTGCTCGTCGGAGCTGTGTTTAGAGCGCAAAACGCCGGATTTTTCCTTCACCTGCGAGATTCCCCGGAGGCGGTGGAACATGATCAGCGCGTTAGATTAGGAAATCCGAGCTAGGATCGAAGGAAAACGGCGGCAGAAGCTTCGTTCTCACCGGTAGGAAAAACAGCCGATCGTGGGGGAAAACAGGGCAATGTCGACGTTTATATAGGCGAGGGGGGGGGCGGTCTGTTGGGATCGAATTGGAGTCGTCCGGGACCGGGAGTCGGGATGGGGACGCGGTTTTCGGAGTTGGTTGCGATTGGGCGCAAGGGGGGGGGGAATCCGGTCGGTTGGCGCGAGCAGGAGGTAGGAGATGACACGAGGGCCCCGTTTATCAGTGAGAGGAAGAGAGGGCGCGCGGTTGTGGGCTGGCGCGAGGGAATAGTGGGCCGGCTGGCGGGTTTCGGCCCACTGGCTGGTTGGGTTTTCTTTTTTTTTTCTTTTTCCTTTTCTTTTCTGTTTTGAGTTGAATTTGAATTCCGATTTGAATTTGAATTTCTGCACCACATGCAGTACGTCCAAAAATTTTTAAACTCCCCTCTTAACAGATTTTGGGGTGTTACATTGATTGGTCCTTACGAGGATCATCTTGACTTCAAAGTGAACCATGTTCACGGGGAAGGGACCGGTGTGAAGTTTCATTTGGTTGCCATCACCGAGTGTCAACCAACTGTTGTTGAGAGCCGATTGTACCGGGCAAAGAAACAAATCCCAATCGTTAGTAGAATGAGAGTACGAGTCATGCCACTTACAGTAACGTTTGTTGGCTAGTTGTTCGGGTGACGGGATAACATATCCACTCTTGAGATTGATCACCCGGTTCTGTAAGAGCTCATCGAATGGCTTGTCACACTTAGTCACGTCAAAGATAAACAAGATCTCCTCCTTCTTCCCTGGGCTAGGCTTCAAAAAAGTACAAGATAGGAGCTTGTTTATGTGATTTTCAACCCACTCGGCGACACAAATGTCCATATCATCCTCACTAGCCGAGTCTTCAACGAGGTTGTTGATGTTTTGCCTCTCTCGGTCGTTGTGGTTTTCTTTCTTGAACCGGCCATGCATCTTAGTATCTCTGGCTTGGTTCTCATGTGCCACAGCTCGCTGTAGGACTTGGTTAACGTCTCCAAACTACACACCCCCCATCTTTTCCTTGAGGTAAGGTAAGAGTCATGCAAAATCTAGGTCGACCAGGTCTTTTTCCCCTATGGTTAGGCTAAAACACTTGTTGCGGGTTTCCCTAACCCTTTTGATGTAATCGGTCACAAGCTCATTATACTTTTACTTAACAGTTGTTAGGTGAAATAATCTAATCTCAGTTTCTCCATTGTAGAAATACTTGTGGAACTTTTGTTCTAAACACAACCAAGTTGTGATATAATTGGGAGGCAACAATGTGAACCAGCTAAAGGCCTTGCCGGTTAGGGACAAGGGGAACAACCTAATCCTATGAGTGTTTGTGATTCCCACATCGCTATATTGGATTAGAAATTTGCCGATGTGTTCCTGCGTGGCCTTTGAATCCTCCCTAGTAAACTTGGAGAAGTCGGGCACCCTAAAATCCCTAGGATACAGGACATTGTCAAAGTATTCAGGATAAGGCTTTTGGTATGTTCTAACGTGTTCCCTAGTTGATATCCTGAGTTATTTGAGGGTTCTAGCCACTTGATCCCTAAGATCGTCGTGTGTAACATTGGGAGGGTTAGGCAAGTTGCAAAGTGCAACTTGTGGCTGTGATGGTGGAAGGTATGCATTGGGCACTGGCCCGAGCGGTACACCACTCCCTGTGGGAAGTAGAGCAGGTCCATACGCCATAGTTCGGTAGTATGGCTGTTGCACATTCACTACTGGTTGCCTAGCTGGGGTGAAAGCTTGCGGCATGCAAGGTAACGAGGTGTTTGGTACGATTACTGCAGCACTACTCGTGTTAGGATCTATCTGTTTACCCCAAACCTCATCCTGGACTTGTTGAATAGTACATGTAAGCTTTTGTCCATGTTTTGCTCAAAGTCGGCTTTAAATGTTTAAAGAACTTTTCAATCTATATTCTACCTTGAGAGCCCATCTATTTGACATCCGCACCATACTTGCTGGCTACCGTGAGATCTGTGTGTTTACCTTACGTCTAGTCGCTTCCCCTGTGTCAGCCTTTTTGAAAATGCCTCTCCGAGTCTTTTGGAAGCATGCCAACTTATATTGTAGCCGCACCATCTTCTCTTGCTCGATCTCTCGCTCCAAATCTTCTTGGATGCATTCCCGGTCCTCCTGCATGAGATCTTCGAGTTGAATACCGATGATGTTGCTCATGTCTTTGGCCAAGCTGGCGGGCTTCCTCCTAGATGCATCTGCCATGATCTTTACTAGTTAATCGGTATAAGAACCGCACTGATCATCGAGTAGAAGCGAAGCTTGATGCACATGACGTCATCCCCAGCGGAGTCGGCAATTATGTTGGTGTGCTTCGGTGATGATCACTGAAACTTGGTTGAACACAAGGTTTCTTAGATGAAATGAGGTAGGATCTCCTTTTGAGGAGAAGGGCCGGATACTTTTCTCGGCAAAGTATCAAAGAACTACGAACTAATCTAAGGACTACGAAGAACTAAGGAAAAGTAAGAGAACGAAAGTTTTGATTGGAATTTGTTAAGCTAGTATGCACTGACCAGTTGACCCCAAAAGCTTAAGCTGATAGGGAAGGGTGGGCAATTCACTTATATTTCAACACTCCCCCTCACATGCAGACTCTCTTAGGCCGCAAACGTGGAATAGGAGTCGGCTGCAATTTATTTTAATAAATCGCGCCTGACAGGATTTGAACTCGAGACCTCTGGCCCTGATATCATGTTAAGGTACTATGCACTGACCAGTTGACCCCAAAAGCTTAAGATGATGGGGAAGGGTGGGCAATTCACTTATATTTTAACACTCCCCCTCACGTGCAGGCTCCCTAGGGCCGCAAACATGGAATAGGAGTCGGCTGCAATTTATTTAATAAATCGTGTGCGGCAGGATTTGCATGTTTGCAGCGTGAGAGAGCTTGCACGTGAGGGGGAGTGTTGAAATATAAGTGAATTGCCCATCCTTCCCCATCAGCTTAAAGTTGATGGAAAAGGGTGGGAAATTCACTTATATTTCAACAGTATTGTTAATGTCTTTCTCCCCGCAGAAGGCTGCCTTTATATGGACCTAGTACAAGTTTGAAGTTTCTAAGTTATCCCGACTATTCTATCTCTAAATTCTAAACGTCCTTAACTCTAATGTATCTCTAAGGCACGTATACGCAAACGTATCGTGCTGACATCTTCTAGAGACTCTCTTTACAATGACACGTAATAGTACTAAATGATACATTATTTGAGTCAGCCCTAAATTGGCTACCTCGGCCTCAGTATCTTATTTATCTTGCGACCATGAAGTAAATCTGGTTCCCGGCTAACTCCTCCACACGAGCACCCACATCTTGGATTTCCGAGATAAAACCGCTTCCTGTAAGGTGTTTCTTTGGGTTCCGGTAGGTTCTTCCATTTAGGCGCTCGCACCTCGAACCTTCAATATAAAATAACCCCCCGTAGCTCGTTTTTCAGCATTTCTCACATGCAAAATACACAACTAATTGCATATCTATCAGTGAGGCGGAGATGGCGGTGGTCATAGGCAGCACGGACATCAGGATCTGAGAACTTAGCATAACGGTGGTCGTAGGCAGTAGACCTAGCAAGTACCACTAGGTTCACTACCAGAGATAGGGAAGGTGGACGGTATTGGCAGCAAGGCTTGCCAATGGATGATGTTGGTCATGGTGACGACGAGTTGAACAGGAGCTGGCAACAAGTTTAGGGAGAAAGGATGAGAGGCGACGATGGTACCACCTTGTTGTCTCACTTTATGTGCATGCTATTTTACTAGCGTTTGATATTAGAGGTTCGGAGACACACCTCATGAGTGCCACACCTCTTGGTTATCACTATTATTGACTCTATTGTTCTATTGTGCTTCAACTCATACCACAAATTTTTAATTGTGTTGTTGTGTCAAACCATTATACGTGCACTCCTCTTATGCAATGGTCCAATTGGAGTAATATTTGTGTTAACTATGAAACAATGGGTTTGCTGTGTGGAAGTGACAATAAGTCTATAAACTAAAGTTAAAAACTTCTTAAATGTGGTTATAAAAACCATGACGCTGTTGAATGAGCACCTAGAACATGGAAATTAACTATTTCTGCCAATCGCCTCCACTTATATCTCTATATTTTAAGTTCAAAGTCTCTTCATTATCTAAAAAAAGTTCAAAGTCTTGCAAAAGTAAGTCTATTTATAAATAATCTTTATCGAACACCCCACATCTGTCAGAGCCTACAAGGGGTACAAAACGAGAATAAATTCTATGTAACAGTGTTGTAAATCCTTACCTTGTGCAACACCTCCCAGATTGCTGCCACGTGTCTCTTGCACGAATCTTAAAGCAGCTAGGAAAACAAATAGATCAATTGTTCTTCTTGTTAGGTTGATCTCCAACCGGCCTTGGTCAAGGTGACCGAGTCCAGCCCATTAGAAGCCTTGATCGGGGGCACTTTCCTTCTAATGGTTGTGGGCCCCCTCTCACCCTGCGAAGTATAAAAGAGAGGCATGCCACCAACGTGGCAGCCCCGTCCAGACCCTCCCTGATCCGATCACTTAGGCGCAGCATGAGGGGAAGGTCCCAGCACCACCGCACCGTCGCAGCCGCCAAGGTTGCCTCCAATGTTGTCGCTGATCTGCATGGACTCATAACTGCATCAATTGCGTCAAGTCATGCATCACGTTCATCGCTGCATCGATTATTTTCTTTATCAAGTCTGAAGGTACGACTAAGATCCAATCGATTTATGCCATGAGTACCAACTAGATGAGGCAATTAGCAGCTGAGATTTCCATCAACTCTCTATCCTACTTCTCATCTGCTTAATGATTTGTGCAGAGGACACGTAGCAGCAATATAGAAGGTGCTGCACAAGATAAGAATTTACAACACCATTGCATAGAATTTATTACTGTACAGAACTGCCTCCCACCACTCCAGGCCCTGGCCAACTCCACCACCCGGGAATACCACAGCCTCTTTTCATGATGGAGAACCTCTCGGCCCCCAAAAATATATCATAGGAGAGACCTCCCGCTGCGTTGACTCCAGCGCTGCTAGTGGCATCTACCCTTCTTCCGCTTGGATCGGGCAACTAGTAATCATCTTGAGCACCGGATCAAGGCCTATATCTTGGTGCTCCGCGCCGTCGGTGCATGCGTGTGTCCTGACGGCAGGCGGTGGAGAAACGGGAAGAAATGTGGCCTAAGATGGAGGCGATGCGCCAGCAGTTGGCACGAAACAGGGCGGAGGCGGCGCAGAGTAGTGAGAGGACGCATGAGCTGATGGAGTACTCGGGCAGGATGGGTGCTGACATGTCCGGGTACAAGGAGGTGCAGTGTGCGGAGCATGAGTGGGGGCTCGATCACAGGAGCATGGAGCGCTTTGGCAGCAGCAGTGGCGGGGCGGCTGGTGAATTTTTTGGGTTCGAGCATAGGAATAGGAGTGTGATAACCCAGCCGGAGAGAAGGAAGAGGGTTTGGGTCCCTTCAATTGTAGAGGACTGGGGTTCGATGGCCATGGGGTTGCGAGGCAGAGATGGCGGTGTTCATAGGTGGCACGAGCATCAGGATCAGAGAATTTGGCATGGTGGTGGTTGTATGTGGCAGATCAAGCTAGCACCACTGCTAAAGACAGGAAAGAAGAAGGAGAGTGGTGATGACAAGGCATGCCCATGGATGACGCTGGTCACAGTGATGACAAGTCGAACGGGAGGCAGCAACATGTTTAGGGAGGAGGATGAGAGACGACAACATTATCATCTTATCTGAAATTAGGCGCTGTTGGAGTTCACCGTGAAAAACTTTTCAGTGGCGAGCTCTGTAGGAGCGCAGAACGGTAGAGGAGAAATTAGTTTTTCTGGCTGCTCACCAATGTTTGGTTTTCTTGCTGTATTTAAAGGTACAATGACTTCAATACTCACTAATACAGCCCACTAAAGACCTGCCATAAGGCACACTAACTCTCACACTATGTAACACCCCAAAACCTGCTAAAGAGGGGAATTTAAAATTTTTTGAACGTATTGCATGTGGTGCAGAAATTCAAATTTAAACTGGAATTCAAATTCAAATCAAAACAGAAAAGAAAAGGAAAAAGAAAAACTCAACCGGCCAGTGGGCCGAAACCCACCAGCCGGCCCAATTTCCCCCGCACCAGCCCCAAACCCGCGCCCCTCTCTTCCTCTCACTGACACGCGGGGCCCGCGTGTCATCTCCTACCTCCCGCGCGCCCCCAATGGCCGGACTCTTCCCTCGCGCCCGATTGCAACCGATCTCCAAAAACCCGCGCCCCCAGCCCAATTCCCGGTCCCGGACGACTCCAACTCAATCCCAATAGACCGCCGCCCTCCCTCGCCTATATAAACACCGACAATCGCCCTGTTCCCCCCCCTATCGGCTGTTCTTCTCTCCGGTGAGAACCGAAGTTTCTACAGCCGATATCTTTCGATCCATGCTCAAATTCCCTGATCTAACGTGCTGATCACGTTCCACCGCCGCCGGGGAGCCCTGCAAGTGAAGGAAACGAAGTGTCTTGCGCCCCAACGGCCCCCCTGACGTGCACCAAAGATCGTCACCGTTGAAGCTCGCCGCCGACCGACTTCCAGGACCTCCGAGTGCTGGAAAACCCCTCGATGAGCATCTCCTACCCCTCCGCAGCCGATCCATGCAAAAAGATGCGAGTTCTAACGAGTAGCGGCAAAAGCCGAGGCTGCGCCGGTGAGATCACGACCCCCCGCCGCCCCGCGCGGGCTGGCTCCAGCCAGGGCGACGTGACCCCTTGAGGGTCGTCTATTTTAAATCGCACGGTAGAATTAAAACCCGCGTACCGGTTCGGCGATCTAATCTGAGCCGTCTATTTTAAATCTGACGGTCCACATCAGCCCCGCGTTATAAAGGTCGGGATTCTTACGTGCTACCCCCTGGGTATCTCAGAAAACACGAGCTAGCCCCGAAAACTTCTGATCTAGCCCCTGGAACTTCAGAAATTCATGTAAATTCATTTAAAAATCAGTTTTATCCCCTGGACTTAATAAAAATTAGGAAAACCCCTCTGTTATGTGTAGTTAGACCCCTGAAAATTTATAAAATAGCAAATTAGACCCTGCAGTAGGGTGGATTTACCTTTTGACCCTATATGATATTAAATTCAGAAATTTGAATATGCAACTAGGATTTAAATTTAAAAAGTAAGGCGAACACATGTGCAAATTCAAATTTAAACTCTCCTATCACTCTGAAAACTTTAGAATGAGTTAACAGTAGATTTTAGGCTGAAATGAAATCTGTCTAATTGTTGTTCATATTTATTAGTTCTAGAAACACATTTTTAGGCTAGGAAATAATTCTAAAAACTGATAAAATAAATTTAAATTAGTTCACATCAGAGGAGAAGTTCAAAAATATATTATTTAATATTTTAGATCAGAACCTATTCTGTTTAGATGATATGTTCTACTATTTAATATTTAAAACTCACTTTTAGGCATAGAAAATAAATCTGAAAATATAGGAAAATAGGTATGCATAATTAGAAAATGATAAATGAGGACCCCAAATCCAAAAACTTCAGTTTAGGATTTGGTAGAAGCTCTGAAAACCTATTTGAAATAGGAAATTATCTTTGATACACACTTGTGGCTAAAAAGTGTATTAATTAAATATAGAGAATTTGTTCAAATTGGAAATTCCTATATAGTGTACAAATGGAAATCTGACTACAAAAGTTAGAAATAACATTTACATGTTTAAAAGTGTATGTAGGCATAAAATCAACACATCTAGGGTAACCACAACACTTAAACATGTGAATGATTTTCATATGTATGTGTGGTTTTGCTATGTGTATTGGCATGAGTAGAACCTGCCCCAGAGCAAGTTCTCCCCTTCCAAGACCAAGACTTTCCATTCCCAAAGCAGCAGGAAGAAGGCAAGTGTCCTTGACCACTTTGATCCTATGCTAGGATCTGTAGATAGAATTATTTGCATTGTCAATTGAAATATGAAACCCATGCTAGGAAGTTTCCCTAGAATTGCATATCTTGTTTCCTTGTAGCTTGGGTTGGGATTTATTTTATCATATCATTTATTTACATGCTTATGCTTAGCCATGCTTAGAATGGGATAATTGGGATATGAGATCATCAATTTATTTACCTTACTCTTGAATGAGATATTATGAGTTATGTAGAGGTAGGGATCGAGGCAAGTTGGATGATTTGGTTGGTGCTGGGTGCACGAGACTCGGGTTTGTGTTTAGTGCTTGCCTGGATCCTAAGGACCGGTTCATGGAGCATGTAACCTGGCTTTACCGTGCCAACCACATGCTGAGATGGGGCAGCTTGGCCAATTAATTAGGTGTATCCCCGGCGTAGTATGGGTGTTTTGGATGGTGCGGGGAATAGGTGTCAGCTGGACTACCATATGGACCGCAAGGCTCAAGAGGGGGGACACTGCAGCGGGGTTGGAGCCTCTTGTATGCTGTTAGGGGTGAAACCTCAGTGGACCCACGCTCATCTGGAATCCCTTTGTAAAGGCTTCGTAGTGATCTCCTGGCTACACACCTGGCAAGTGTGAATGTGGTTCGCGGCCTCTGTCATAATGGAGGTTCTTTTAGTCCACCTGGCAACGGGGGACGGAATCACTACATGTGGGTACAGTGGTGCAAACTCCGCAGAGTCAAAACTGTCATGACAGCCGTGCTCACGGTCAAGAGCGGCTTGGACTTATTCATGATTAGAGGATAATGGATTGGGAAATTGAGGATGTTGAGCGGGAAGCTTAACATTTGAGATGAGACTATGTTTACTTGATTTTGGTGATGGGTTGGGAGATTGGGACCATTTCACCTGTGTATTAATGTAGGTGCTTAATAAGCTACGGTGATAGGTATTAATTGCGTAGTGCTTTAACCATGAGTTCAACCTCTCATTGCTCTAGCCATGCATGACATAACTTTCCCACACTTGCTGAGTACCCACGGTACTCAAACTTGCTTTTCTGTTGGTTTACATTGCTGCTCAGGTCAAGAGAATGATTTAGTGTTTAATGACCAAGACTTTGGTCCCGAGGAAGGAATTTAGGTTCACGGAGTCCCCCGAGCAACGCCTGTGGCGGAGCCCACAAGATTTATATTTCCGCTGCTGTTTTATTTACATCTTATGAACTTATTATCGTCCATCGAGACGTATGCTATGTAAGACTTAATTATATTCGACACCTGGCTTGTAATAAATGATGATTCACTATTTGTCATCACATGTATGAGAAAATGATCCTGGCATACATGTGATATTCACTCGGTTGTTCTTCGGAGAAACCGGGTGTGACAGAAGTTGTATCAGAGCTAACGTTGCCCGTAGGAACGTGGACCTAGGTACAAATGGACGTATTTAAGGACTCTATTTTCTTAAAAACTATTTTACAAAGGTGTGGGTTGAAGGTGTTATTTAATGGGGCCACTTTATTCATCTTACCCCAACTTTTATGCAAAATACAATTTTTGTATAACTCTTATCTAATTTAATTTTAAATGCTTTATGTTTTAGATGGTTCGCATGATCCACACCGCCCGCAAGTCCACCGGAGGGAGAGTTCCTGTAGTTGCCCTTGCCTTGAGAGAGGAGAACCGTCCGGTGACGTACCACTCGTACGGATTGGCAGTAGGAGGCTTGTTGCGCCGCCTTCGGCGTATGCTCCACGCTGCCGACAATACGGGCAAGCTAATCATACACTACAGCTCCACTCGGACCATCCGTGAGAAGCGGGAAGAATGGAGTTCAGAAATGAGGATTATCCATGAAAATCAGCTGCTCAAGATCCACCGCTCTCCAGCTTGTCGGGTGACACAGGTCGATGCTGAGAAGGATGTCACCTGGGAGGCCATCACCTGCCAGAGTCACATCAACCGTCGCCACCTGGACAGGACTGAGTACATGTATGTCCTCCAGCGTGAGAGTGGTACAGCGGAGTACAAGTACCCACCAGTGCAGCAGGGGACTTCCCATGAGCACATGGACCTGTGCTTGGAGGATGCTGCTATGCTCAGCACTCGACTGCAGGAGTGTCAGCAGGAGCTTCAGGATGTTCGTGACACCCTGAAAGAGATAGAGGCGTTGCTTCGAGACAGCTTGAGGGCGAGAGAAAGAGGAGATGGGAATGAACTGTGTGTCACCGTGAATGACACATGGACTCCTGACTCCCCAGACCGCCGGGCGAGCAGGCGTCGCCACACTTCTCCACCAGCAGCTTCCCCACCCAAAGCGAAGTCAGAGGAAAGCCGCAATAATGAGGAAGATCCCGAGGAGTCAGCTCAGTGATACGAGTCGTGTAGAGTCCTTTCCCTTAGTCCAGCAGGTTATCGAGTAGTCGAGTCAATACCGTAGTTAATTATGTGTTAATGTTTGGTGTGTGACGTGAGTTGTGGAAGCCATTGGCCTTTGTCCACAACCTCGTCTTTAGGTTGCTTTGCTTTGATGTGTGAACCCCTATGAATTAAGAGTGCATTTATTTTCGCGTGAGACGTGAAACCCTCAGAAAATGTTAACATAATGAGGCCTCAAAAGTTTAATTAAAACAAGCAGATTGGGAAGTTAATACGTAATGCTTTAAATTAACATTTGGTTGATCATTGTAGATGGCCGGAAGAGGAAAGGGTCGTGGTGCCAACCCAGCCAACAACAACGATGAGGCCAGCAATCCTCATCTTTCTGGGGGACAAGACAGGTGTGGTCGCCGTGAAGGAGCTGATCCTATCCACCAGATGCTCGAAAATCAGAATCAGCTCATCCAGAGTCTAACTCAAGTGGTGGCCAACTTGCACTAAGCTCCACCCCCACCAGCTGCACCGCGCCAACCACGGTTGAGTGAGTTTCTGGGAACTCAACCTCCAAAGTTTGCAAGTGCTGCTGAACCTCTGGAGGCAGATGACTGGCTAAAGACCATTGAGAGCAAGATGAGGATCATACAATACCAAGGGTATGAGAGGGTGCTGTTTGCCTCTCACCAATTGCATGGACCTGCTGCTGATTGGTGGACTGCTTACGTGGCAGCCCATCATGACCCTGAGAACATCACTTGGGAAGAGTTCAAGTGCAGTTTTCGCAACCATTACATACCAAGGGATGAACTCAAAAACAAGAGAAAGGAGTTCTTGGTACTGCAGCAAGGAAACATGACTGTTAGGGAATACCTCGCTAAATTCACTCAACTATCCCGTTATGCACCACGGGACATCGAAACTGATGAGCAGAAACAGGACTGCTTTATGGAAGGACATACTACAGAAATGCAGCGTGCAATGTCCTCCAACGAGTATGAAAGCTTCCAAAAGATGGTAGACAGAGCATTTGTTGTGGAGAGGAAACTGAAGGCCCTTGAAAATGAAAACAAGAGGAAGGTGGGATGGTCACACCAAGCCTCGGGTAGCAACACACGCCCACGACTAATGCAGCTACCCGCAGGGCAGACGAGCCGTGCTGTGGTACCCTACTCAGCACCCAGAGGGTACAACCCGAATTTCAGGCCTCCATCAGCACCGGCACAGCCGCAGCGCCAGTTTGTACAGCAGCCTCGTCCCACATATCAACCTCAACCAGCAGTGCAAGGACCACAGAATCAGCCCCAAGACAACAAAGGCCAGGCACCTAAGGTTGGGGTGCAATGCTTCAACTGTGGTGAAGTGGGGCACTACGCCCATAAGTGCCCAAAGAAGAAGCCCATGCCGCCACCACAGCAGAATGTGATGCGAGGACGGGTGAACCACGTGACCATGGAGGAAGCGCAAGAGGCACCTGACGTGGTAATTGGTAAGTTTCCTACCAATTTACACATTGCAACCCTGTATTTTGATTCTGGTGCTACCCACTCGTTCATTGCTCAAGGGTTTGTTAAGAGGCATGATCTAGCAACAACACAAATGAACCATATGCTAGCAGTGAACTCTCCAGGGGGAGAAATAAGGACAAGACAAGTGTGTCCCAAGGTGAATCTAGACATTAATGGGGTAGTATTTACTGCAAACCTCATAGTGATAGACTCACAAGGGATAGATATTATTTTGGGTATGGATTGGTTGACCAAACACAAGGGAATCATCCATTGTTTGACAAGGACGGTGGAACTAACTCACCCTAGTGGCACAAGAGTGAAGTTCATAACTGCACAAGAACCTAGGAGGGACCTTAAACTCAATCACGTTGAGGTGGAAGTGGAGGAGATCAGGATCATCAGGGAATATCCAGATGTTTTTCCATAGGAGTTGCCAGGTGTGCCCCCCGATCACGAAGTGGAATTCGCGATTGAGCTAGTGCCTGGAACAACTCCAATATACAAGATGCCTTATCGGATGGACTCCAAACAGCTGGAAGAGCTCAAGGAGCATATAGGGGAATTGATGGAGAAGGGGTATATTCGTCCTAGTTCCTCACCATGGGGAGCTCCAGTGATATTTGTGCCCAAAAAGGACGGGACCCAAAGGCTATGCGTGGACTACCGTGCGTTGAATGAAGTAATCATCAAGAACAAGTACCCATTACCCCGCATTGAAGACTTGTTTGATCAGTTGAGGGGAGCTTGTGTGTTCTCAAAAATTGATCTCAGGTCGGGATACCACCAACTTAAGATAAGGCAAACTGATATTCCAAAGACAGCTTTCGTATCTCGGTACGGACTGTATGAATACACCGTCATGCCTTTCGGGCTAACTAATGCCCCGGCATACTTCATGTATCTCATGAACAAGGTATTCATGGAATATCTGGACAAATTTGTGGTGGTTTTCATTGATGATATTCTCGTCTTTTCCAAAGATGAAGAAGAACATGAGAGACATTTAAGGTTGGTGTTGCAGAAACTAAGAGAACACCAACTATATGCCAAGCTGAGCAAGTGTGCATTTTAGTTGAAGAGAGTTCCCTTCTTAGGACATATAATCTCAGAGGGAGGAATCTCCGTAGATCGCACCAAGATCGAGGATGTACAGAAGTGGAAGACCCGTGAAAATGTCGGGGAAGTACGAAGCTTCTTAGGATTGGCTGGGTATTATCGACGGTTTATCAAGGGTTTCTCGAAGATTTTGAGACCCCTCACCAAATTGTTAGAGAAGGGAATCACATTCACATGGACACCGCAGTGTGAGACGAGTTTTCAAGAGCTGAATAAAAGATTGACCACAGCCCCAGTGCTAGTTATGCTAGATATGCAGAAGAACTTTTCGGTGTACTGCGATGCCTCTAGAAACGGGATGGGATGTGTTCTCATGCAAGAGGGGCATGTCGTGGCTTATGCATCCTGGCAGCTCTGGAAACACGAGAAGAAATATCCTACGCATGACCTAGAGCTAGCCGCAGTGGTACACGCGTTGAAGATTTGGCGACATTACTTGATGGGGAAGAGGACAAAGATATATACGGATCATAAGAGCTTAAAGTATGTTTTCACACAGCCAGATCTCAACCTCAGACAAAGGAGATGGTTAGAGCTAATCAATGACTTTGATGTGGGCATCAACTATCATCCTGGGAAAGCGAACGTCATAGCAGATGCTTTAAGCCGGAAGGTGCAGGTCAATAGGTTGAGCTTAAAGGACATGCCTACAGAATTGAAGGAAGAGGTTCTAAAACTCAATCTATGTGTGGTGAACAGTGGTGAGGCCATCGCCGTGGAAGTGGACTCCACATTAGAGCAAGACATACGCAATGGTCAGAAGAATGATGAGAAGAGACAAGAAATTAGAGAACTCATCAAGGATAATAAAGCCCCCGGGTTCAGAGAGGATGAACAAGGTACGGTGTGGCACGGGAAAAGAATCTGTGTGCCTAAAGTGAAGGAGATCCGTGAATTGATTTTGAAGGAGGCTCATGATTCTGACTATTCCATTCATCCTGGAAGTACGAAGATGTATCATGACCTCAAGAGCAGATATTGGTGGTATGGCATGAAGCGAGATGTCACAAAACATGTTGCCCTATGTGACACATGTCAGTTGGTGAAAGCAGAACATCAACGATCCGCGGGACTATAGCAACCACTAAAAGTGCCATAATGGAAATGGGAAGAAATAGGTATGGACTTCATAGTGGGACTACCCAGGACCCAATCGGGATATGATTCGATATGGGTCATCGTCGATAGACTAACCAAGGTAGCTCATTTCATCCCCGTGAAAGAAAGCTACAGCGGATCCAAGTTGGCAGAATTGTACATGCCAAGAATCCTATGTTTCCATGGAGTGCCAAAGAAGATAGTGTCAGATCGAGGGACACAATTCACCTCAAGGTTCAGGCAGAAGTTACATGAAACCATGGGAACCCATCTAAATTTTAGTTCTGTCTATCACCCCCAGGCTAACGGGCAGACGGAAAGAACCAATCAGATCCTTGAGGATATGCTGAGAGCGTGTGCGCTCAAGAACAATAGGAGTTGGGATAAGAACTTACCGTATGCGGATTTCTCCTATAACAACAGCTATCAGGCTAGTATGAAGATGTCACCATTCGAGGCGTTGTATGGAAGGAAGTGCAGGACTCCACTATTTTGGAACCAAACAAGGGAAAGTAAAGTGTTTGGGCCCGAGGTACTACAAGAAGTCGAGGCGAAAGTGAGGGAAATTCGCAACAACTTGAGGATAACACAAACCCGACAAAAGAGCTACGCCGATGTACGGAGAAGAGAGCTCGTTTTCAACGTGGGGGACTATGTCTATCTCAAGGTGTCACCTATCCGAGGACTTTGTCGGTTCAAGGTGAAAGGGAAGTTATCACCTCGATACATCGGACCCTTTCAGATTTTGGAGAGGAAAGGCGAAGTGGCATATCAACTCGAACTACCGGCTCGCCTATCGGATGTGCACGACGTATTCCATGTGTCACAGCTCAAGAAATGTCTGAGGACACCTGAAGAGATGTTACCCATGAATGAGGTTGACGTAGGTGAGAATCTGTCTTATGCCGAGCAACCGGTCAAGGTTTTGGAGACAATGGAACACCTCACGAGAAATAAAAGAATCCGGATGTGCAAGGAGCAGTGGAAGCATCACTCGGAAGAGGAAGCCACATGGGAGCGAGAAGACGAGCTTAGGGCACAGTTTCCGGAATTGTTTTCCTAGAACCACCAATCTCGAGGACGAGATTTCTTTTAAGGGGGGTAGAGCTGCAACAACCCAAAACCTTCTAAAGAGGGGAATTTAAAATTTTTTGGACGTATTGCATGTGGTGCAGAAATTCAAATTCAAACTGGAATTCAAATTCAAATCAAAACAGAAAAGAAAAAGAAAAATAAAAACCCAACTGGCCAGTGGGCCGAAACCCACCAGCCGGCCCAATTTCCCCCGCACCAGCCCCAAACCCGCGCCCCTCTCTTCCTCTCACTGACACGCGGGGCCCACGTGACATCTCCTACCTCCCTTGCGCCCCCAACGGCCGGACTCTTTCCTCGCGCCCGATCGCAACCAATCTCCGGAAACACGCGCCCCCAGCCCGATTCCCGGTCCCGGACGACTCCAACTCGATCCCAACAGACCGCTGCCCTCCCTCGCCTATATAAACGCCGACAATCGCCATGTTCCCCCCCCCCCCCCCCCCCCGATCGGCTGTTCTTCTCTCCGGTGAGAACCGAAGTTTCTACAACCGATATCTTTTGATTCTTGCTCAAATTCCCTGATCTAACATGCTGATCACGTTCCACCGCCGCCGGGGAGCCCTGCAGGTGAAGGAAACAAATTGTCTTGCGCCCCAACGCCCCCCCCCCCCGACGTGCACCGAAGATCGTCGCCGTTGAAGCTCGCCGCCGGCTGACTTCCAGGACCTCCGAGTGCTGGAAAACCCCTCGGTGAGCATCCCCTACCCCTCTGCAGCCGATCCATGCAAAAAGATGCGAGTTCTAACGAGTAGCGGCAAAAGCCGAGGCTGCGCCGGCGAGATCGCCACCCCCCGCCGCCGCGCGCCGCCGCGCTCGCGGGCTGGCTCCGGCCAGGGCGACGTGGCCCCTTGAGGGCCGTCTATTTTAAATCGCACGTAGAATTAAAACCCGCGTGTACCGGTTCGGCGATCTAATCTGAGCCGTCTATTTTAAATCGGACGGTCCACATCAGCCCCACGTTATAAAGGTCGGGATTCTTACGCGCTACCCCCTGGGGATCTCGGAAAACACGAGCTAGCCCCAGAAACTTCTGATGTAGCCCCTGGAACTTCATAAATTCGTGTAAATTCATTTAAAAATCAGTTTTAGCCCCTGGACTTAATAAAAATTAGGAAAACCCCTCTGTTATGTGTAGTTAGACCCCTGGAAATTTATGAAATAGCAAATTAGACCCTCAGTAGGGTGGATTTACCTTTTTGACCCTATATGATATTAAATTCAGAAATTTGAATATGCAACTAGGATTTAAATTTAAAAGGTAAGGCAAACACATGTGAAAATTCAAATTTAAACTCTCCTAGCACTTGGAAAACTTTAGAATGAGTTAAAAATAGATTTTAGGCTGAAACAAAATCTGTCTAATTGTTGTTCATATTTATTAGTTCTAGAAACACATTTTTAGGCTAGGAAATAATTCTGAAAACTGATAAAATAAATTTAAATTAGTTCACATCAGAGGAGAAGTTCAAAAATATATTATTTAATATTTTATATCAGAACCTATTCTGTTTAGATGATATGTTCTACTATTTAATATTTAAAACTCACTTTTAGGCATAGAAAATAAATCTGAAAATATAGGAAAATAGGTATGCATAATTAATAAATGTTAAATGAGGACTCCAAATCCAAAAACTTCAGTTTAGGATTTGGTAGAAGCTCTGAAAACCTATTTAAAATAGGAAATTATCTTTCATACACACTTGTGGCTAAAAAGTGTATTAATTAAATATAGAGAATTTGTTCAAATTGGAAATTCCTATATAGTGTACAAATGGAAATCTGACTACAAAAGTTAGAAATAACATATAAATTTTTAAAATTGTATGTAGGCATAAAATCAACACATCTAGGGTAACCACAACACTTAAACATGTGAATGATTTTCATATGTATGTGTGGTTTGCATGAGTGAAAGTGTGGACTATGGCTTATGGATTGTTGTTTTCTTTTGCTATGTGTATTGGCATGAGTAGAACCTGCCCCAGAGCAAGTTCTCCCTTTCCAAGACCAAGACTTTCCATTCCCAGAGCAGCAGGAAGAAGGCAAGTGTCCTTGACCACTTTGATCCTATGCTATGATGTGTAGATAGAATTAATTTGCATTGTCAATTGAAATATGAAACCCATGCTAGGAAGTTTCCCTAGAATTGCATTATCTTGTTTCCTTGTAGCTTGGGTTGGGATTTATTTTATCATATCATTTATTTACATGCTTATGCTTAGCCATGCTTAGAATGGGATAATTGGGATATGAGATCATCAATTTATTTACCTTACTCTTGAATGAGATATTATGAGTTATGTAGAGGTAGGGATCGAGGTAAGTTGGATGATTTGGTTGGTGTTGGGTGCACGAGACTCGGGTTTGTGTTTAGTGCTTGCCTGGATCCTAAGGACCGGTTCATGGAGCATGTAACCTGGCTTTACCGTGCCAACCACATGCTGAGATGGGGCAGCTTGGCCAATTAATTAGGTGTATCCCCGGTGTAGTATGGGTGTTTTGGATTGTGCGGGGAATAGGTGTCAGCTGGACTACCATATGAACCGCAAGGCTCAAGAGGGGGCCACTGCAGCGGGGTTGGAGCCTCTTGTATGCTGTTAGGGGTGAAACCTCAGTGGGCCCACGCTCGTCGGGAATCTCTTTGTAAAGGCTTCGTAGTGATCTCCTGGCTACACACCTGGGAAGTGTGAATGTGGTTCGCGGCCACTGGCATAATGGAGGTTCTTTTAGTCCACCCGACAACGGGGGATGGAATCACTACATGTGGGTACAGTGGTGCAAACTCTGCAGAGTTAAAACTGTCATGACAGCCGTGCTCACGGTCAAGAGCGGCTTGGACTAATTCATGATTAGAGGATGATGGATTGGGATGTTGAGGATGTGTAGCGGGAAGCTTAACATTTGAGATGAGATTATGTTTACTTGATTTTGATGATGGGTTGGGAGATTGGGACCATTTCACCTTTGTAGTAATGTAGGTGCTTAATAAGCTAAGGTGATAGGTATTAATTGCGTAGTGCTTTAACCATGAGTTCAACCTCTCCTTGCTCTAGCCATGCATGACATAACTTTCCCACACTTGCTGAGTACCCACGGTGCTCAAACTTGCTTTTCTGTTGGTTTACATTGCTGCTCAGGTCAAGAGAATGATGTGGTGTTTAATGACCAAGACTTTGGCCCCGAGAAAGGATTTTAGGTTCACGGAGTCCCCCGAGCAACACCTGTGACAGAGCCCACAAGATTTATATTTCCGCTGCTGTTTTATTTACATCTTATGAACTTATTATCGTCCATCGAGACGTATGCTATGTAAGACTTATTTATATTCGACACCTGGCTTGTAATAAATGATGATTCACTATTTGTCATCACATGTATGAGAAAATGATCCTGGCATACATGTGATATTCACTCGGTTGTTCTTCGGAGAAACCGGGTGTGACACACTAACTGACGTACTAATACGTACTTATTTCTGTGCTAATGCCAGCCCCATAACTGATAATAACAGACATTGACACAACTAGATTATTCAACATTACCCCCTAATCTAGTTGTCAAAAATGTTGATGACGCCAACTTTGGCACGCAGCTCCTGGAAGCACACCTCCTGAAGGGCCTTGATCCGAATGTATGCCAGCTGGTTCTTAGTTGCCGTGTAGATGAGGATGATCTTGTTCTCATCAACGCATTCCCGAATGAAATGGTAGCGCACATCAAAGTGCTTGCTCCGATCATGGAGCACCGGATTCTTACTCAATACAATGGAAGACTGATTGTCTACCAGTAGCTTTGGTACTCCATATTCAGTCCCGATCATGTCAGTTAGGAGCCGAGCTAGCCATATGCCTTGACAATATGCCACAGCGGCTGCAATGTATTCTGCCTCACACGAAGATAAGGGCACAACTTTCGGTTTTATAGCTTCTCAGGTGATAGGATTACCGTCTAGGAAGAAAATGGTGCTGCTGGTCCTCTTTCGGGTGTCGATGTAGCCTGCCATGTCGCATCGCTGTAGCCGAGCAGCTTTGGTTGTCCCTCCTCGCGCTTGGTGTAGTGCAGCCCATGACCTCGTGTTCCAGCCACGTACCATAGCACACACTTCACCGCAGCAAGGTGATCTTCACGCGGTTCCTCCATGAAGCGACTCAATTACCCGACCGAGAAGGTGAGGTCTGGCCGGGTGTGCAACAGGTAGCGGAGTGTCCCAATGATGCTCCTGTACTCCGTGGCATTCACCCTCTGACTGGTATTTAGTTTGTTCGGCTTGAGATGACTCTCCATTGTAGTTAGGCTTGGGTTGCACGAGCCCATGCCACAGCGTTCCCAAAGTTTATTGGGGTAGGCAGATTGACTCAAGAAAATGGCTTCTGGACCTTGACTGACCTCGATGCCAAGCTAGTATGACAGCAGCCCAAGGTCGCTCATCTGGAACTTGTTCGTCATATCCTGCTTGAATGTGGTGATGTCGTTCTTGCTGCTGCTGGTGATGATAAAATCATCGACATAGACGTCCACCACCAGCTGCATTCTTCCTCTGCTGCGCGTGTAGATGCCGTGTTCAGAGCTGCTCTTCTGGAAACCAAATGACACCATAGTGGCATCAAGTTTGGCACTCCATGCCCTCAGAGCTTGATGCAGACCATACAGCGCCTTGTGCAGGCGCAATACCTTGTGATCGCTGCCAGCAAGGACGAAACCAGGTGGCTGCGTGGCGTAGACCTTCTCCTTGAGATCACCACTGAGGAATGCACTCTTGACGTCCATGTGATGGACCTGCCAGCGCTCATGTGCTGCCAGCGCCAGCATCATGCATACTTTCTCCAACTGAGCCACCAGTGCAAAGACCTCATTGAAGTCAATGCCGGTACGCTGCACATACCCCTTCGCCACCAGTCGTGCCTTGTTTCATACAATGTCGCCGTTCTCGTCCCACTTCACCTTGTAGACCCATTAGAGCCCGATTGGACGGCATCCAGCAGGAAGAGAAACAAGTTCCCATGTTTTGTTGTTCTCAATTGATTTCATATCTTCACGCATTGCCTCTCGCTAATTGCTTCTTGCTCGGCCTCAGCAAAAGAGGCAGGTTCATCCGCCGTGGTGAAGTGCGGAGCTTCAAGAGCATGGAACGGAAGCGGTGTATTGTTGAAGTCTGCATCCATATCATCGTTGCTGTGCTCTGGTGGTGGGAGACAAGGTCCACAGGAGCAGCAGGTGGTGGCGTCTCATCATGTGGTGTGTGCGGTGTACCAGGAGCTGGAGAAGGTGTGGTAGTCAGCGCCGCCACTCCCGATGTTGTGACGACCTCCATGCTGTACTCGATGATGAAGGGCTCATGGTCATTCACCGTCTCGTAGTTGTCATTCTCTCAGCACCACTGAGCAGATTTGTCAAAGACAACATCACGTGTGATGATGATGCGCCTGTTGACGGAGTCGTAGCACCGTACGCTTTGTAGCCATTCTCGTACCCGATGTAGATCGCCTTGGAGCTGCAGTCGTCAAGCTTCTTAAGATGTGGCTGCATGTTCTTGATGTGTGCGATGCAGCCGAAGGTGCGGAAGTAGTGCACGAAGGGGAGTTTGCCATGCCATGCCTCGTAAGGCGTCTTCCCATATAGTGCACACGCCGGGGCACGGTTGAGGATGTAGACAGCCGTGGACACAGCCTCGCCCCAGAAGTAGCCGGACAAGTTCTTCGCCTTGAGCATGGATCATTCCATGCCCACTACACTCTGGTTGTGGCGCTCAACCATCCCATTTTGTTGTGGCGAATATGGGGCAGTGAGCTTCCACTCAACACCACGCTCTGTGCAGTACCGACAAAACTCCACAGATGTAAACTCCCCCCCCCCCCACGATCAGTGCGGAGGACCTTCAGCTTCCTCCCGGTCACCTCCTCGATGGCTGTTTGAAATTTTTTATCTCCAATGCTGCTTGATCCTTGCTGGATAGCAGTTGCAGCCACATGTACCTACTCATATCATCAACTAACAACAAATAATATTTGTTCCCGCTCAGAGTTGCTGTTGTGATTGGACCACAGATATCACTGTGGACGAGGTCGAGGATGTGCTCCGCATGATGTCGTACCTGTGCCAAGAAGGGGTTGCGACGCTGCTTGCCAACAAGGCAGCTGTCACACACCTGATCCACTTGATCAAGTAGCGGCATCCCGCGGACAATTTTTGCCATCCTGCGCAGCGAAGAAAAGCTAAGGTGCCCAAGCGTGGCATGCCATCGCCAGGCCATCTCCGAACTCTGTGCGGACAGACAAACAGGATGACCGATTTTCAGCTCAAGGTAGTAGAGGCGTGATGATGATTGCAGCACCTTGGCTAGCAGACGTCGGTTCTGGTCGAAGATGCGGAGTATGTTGTTGTCGATCACCATGCGGCAGTCAGCCTCTACGAGCTGCCCAACACTGATGATGTTGGTCATCAGTCACGGGATGTAGTACACCCCGGTCAGCGCACGGTATGCACCAGTCTTGCAAGTGAAGATGATGGTGCCACGGCCCTTTATCTGGACGATGGAGCCATCAACGAATTTGACAGTGCCGCACACCGCAGCGTCGAGCTCGGCAAAGACACCTTTGAGCTCCTGTATCTAGGACCCATCGATGATGACCTTGTTCGTCCTGCGGGCCAATTTCAGCCAGCACTTTTTGCTCCTCGATCTCGATGGTCAGAGTTGGAGCATTCGGTGGTGCAGCAGGGCTGATGGTGACCGAATGGGCCATCAACAAGGTCTTGTCCTCTTCTTCTTCCCTGGACAAGATGAGCCTCCTCATCTATCTTCTTCTTGCGGCATACTCGGGCCCAATGGCCTTTTTTTTGCCACAGTACACAAATGTCACCGCGGACAGCTTTGCTGGACTGTGCCTTGCCGCCCCGTTACCCAGTGCTATGGCCGCGGCCACGAGACTTGCTGCTGCCACCTCGACGTCCACCGGAGCTTGGGCCGGAGCCACCATTTTCGCCATCACATATCTTCAGGCGCGCGAGCCATTCCTCCTCTGTGAGAAGAAGGCACCCGCTGCTGTCCTTGATAGGGGTGGACGAAGACTTCTTGCGCTGTTCGACAGCGTGCAGACGTCTGGCCACCTCTTCCATCGAGATGGTGTTGAGGTCAAGCAGCGTCTCAACGGAGATCGCCACCTGTTCCAGATGTTCTGGGATGGAGTGCAACATCTTCTTGACAACTAACTTGTCGGAGATGTTGTCTCCAAGGACACGCAGTTGATTAGCCAGTGTAGTGATGCTTAGCGTGAAGTCTACAACCGTCCCACCGGGCTTGAACGTCATCTCGGTAAAGTCCTTGAGTAGCCTTTCTACGTTGGCCTCTTTCACCCGCTAGACACCGACTCAAAAGGACTGAATCCCCTCCCATGCCTCTCTTGCAGACTCCTTCATGGCCAGGCTTGACTGCATTTCTTGCGGTTCAGCGTGGAGCAGAGCGGCCAGCACATTCTGGTCCTCACAGAATTCATCAGTCCCTGGGTCGATTGCCTCCCACAGGCCCTGCGCTTGCAAGTTGAACCGCATGACAAGTGACCACTCGGCATAGTTGGTTCGCGTGAGCATGGGGTAGACGATAGACGCCGAACTCCTTTTGACGACTCGCTTGATGATCACCTCACGGCTAGCATCCTGGCGCCGTGGTCACGTGGTGGAGGATAGGGTGACTCTCGTCGAGGGGGGCGGCTTCCTTGCGGACTCCTCGGATTCGACATGGCTCTGGTTACCAAATGTTGGAGTTCACCGTGAAAAACTTTTCAGCGGCAAGCTCTGTAGGAGAGCAGAATGGTAGAAGACAAATTGTTTCTTTCTGGCTGCTCACCAATGTTTGGTTTCCTTGCTGTATTTAAAGGTACAATGACTTCAGTACTCACTAATACAACACACTATTGCAGCACACTAAAGACCTGCCATAAGGCACACTAACTCTCACACTAACTGACGTACTAATACACACTTATTTCTGTTCTAATGCCAGCCCCATAACTGACCCTAACAGACATTGACAAAACTTGATTATTCAACAGGCGCATTCTGATTTGTTAGCTTTCGAGCTCTGACTAGACGCGCCCCTTGAGTGTCAAACCTCTTGGTTTTCACCAGTATTGACTCTATTGTTCTATTATGTGCGACTAAGTACCACAATTTTAGCGTGACAGCTTTTTAATTGTGCTGTTATATTGAACTGCTGCACGTGTGCTCATCTAATGCAACAGATCGATTGGAGTAATATATTAGTGTTACCCACGAAACAACAAGTTCTGATATAGGAGTACCAGTCAATCCATGAACCAAAGTTAAACACTCATCAAATGCAGTTTTATAAACCATAACTCGTCCAATGTGCACTTGGAATTGTCTCTCACTAATCCACAGCGATATATATTCTCTCATGTAACTGCACGCATACCGTGGCCACTGACAGATGGGACCGAGGCCACAAGAAATCACAGAAGTCAGACAATCTGTGTCCACTCCACGGGCCCTGCCCAACTCCACGGGCCCTGCCCAACTCCACCACCCAGAAATAATGCGGCCTCTTACCCCATTCGAAACTGCAAGAACCTCTCACCCCCAAATAGATGTCGCAGGAAGCGACCTCCTGCCGTGTCGACTCCATGTTGAAATTTCAACCCATCTGGAGCAAAACCCAACAATTTTTTTAATAAATTTCAAATGCCCTTGTATGGTAAGGAGTTGTGTTAAATGTTCAGTACTACATAGATAGTGGAAGTAGAGGGAGACTTGTTTGTAATGGATATTGTTTTAGCACTTCCTAAGTAAGCGGAAGACGAGTGGTACACTTGTGCTCCTGATGTAAATGAGGTCCCAATCTTTCGAAAGGTTCTGATAACTCTCGATTTGGTGGAGACTTGACACACTACTCGTCTTTTGTCCTTCCATACTTACTAAGCAAACTAGGTTCGATCTGACTTCTGAACAACACGTTCTAAACCCCGCAATCGCAGTACTACGTCTGCTCAGGTTATCAACAGGTGCTGCATGGTTGACCTCACCAAGAAGGTTAATTCTTGCCTGCGAATCATTGAATACAAGCAAGAACAAGAAAGAGTGCAACCAAATTGCTGACAGATATGAAGCACTCAAGTTGGGGTCTCACAAACCGATGAACGATGAAAACTATTCTTGACAGAATATTCTAAGCAAAACCCATGTGTTTTGTGATGGCGGCTAGGTGGTATAAAGACGTGGGACGATGACCAGAGGCATGCTGTGGTCGTGACCTAACCCTAAGATATTTTCTTAATGAACTTGAACTAAATACAAGGCCCAATGGCCCAACTAGGTGACGCAGCACCCTGACAAACTCTAAACTTGATATTGTATTGACAATTCCTGTCCTAGAGGAATTTAAATGTGGGATCAGTGCCATTTGAAAGTTTGCCTCTCTGCTTTCCGTGCATACGTAGAACGTCCAAAATGGAGCTCATATGCATCCTGGGCGTCCGTTTTAAGTTGGACTGCTCCTGGGCTCGGAGTTGGACTCGAGTTTGAGTTAGGCTCGGCCTAAGGCTTCCTGTGGACGTATTTTTCCAGTCCTTCACGCCTCCAAGTCCCTCGTCAAGTGTCTCTTGGTCCTCTCCATGGTTCCTAATCTGATGTGGATATCCCAGCATCACATACACGTACACGAGCTTATGAAGGACTTGCTATGCACACTCGTGTTCAAAAACTCAAACAAGAGGTGAATTCTTTCCTCTCCGGATTATATTTTAATATTGATAAGAATGATATGCTACCTAAGTCATGTAATTACGTGTTACTCAGGTTTACCCATGAAAGAACATCATTGGCTGGCACAAAAAAGAGCCAATTCAGTCCGCACTGTCCGAACTTTCGTTGGCACGATAGTTCACCGTGTCCGAACTGAGAACGGGTACACTGCAAGAACCACAATTTCACGTGTAATCCTGTACCAATATGTCACATTTCAGAGCCCATAATAAACATGGTGTGAAATCTTCTCAAGTCTACTTTCCAATGCAACAAACGGTGCATCGTTTGGACTTTCCAAGCAGAAGTTATGGCTAAATTACTAAAGATTGCGCAGAAGGTGAGAAGACGCGCGAGGATCGAAGACTACTTCGTGAATTGCTCAGTAGCTTGTTTCCCACCTCAAAACGTGGTGACTTCAGTTCACACCTATCTAGGAGGGTTGTTCCTAGTATAAATATCACCCTTATGCTCCAGGAAAAACAACCATTGATCATTTGATAAACAATATAATATTGAGTGCCTTGCACATCTTTGTTCTTCCTGGTTCTTCATGGACTTGTGAAGTGATCCCTCAAGGGTCCCCTAATTCGTGCTCTATGCTTCCGGGCCTTTTGTATGGATTAGTTTCCGGTTTGTGGTTCTGCGTTCATTCGGAGATCGAGTCGAAATCCTCAAGGTTTCGGTGCCTCTCTCCCCGTCGCTTGGTCGCAACCAATCTTGGCTGGTATAAAGCTAGTTATCTCGGATTGTGGTTCTGTGGTAGTTCGGAGATCGAGTCGAAGTTCTCAAAGATTTTGGTGCCTCTCTCCCCGTCACTTGGTCGCATCCAACCTTGACAGGTATAAAGCTAGTTACTCCACTGTTTTCAGCTAGTTACCATTGTTTGTTCCGCTGTCCGACCATTCCATTTGCCATTCGTCATACCTACTGCCGTGAAGATCGGGCCACCCTTGGGTTTCACCCTATCATTTGGTATCAGATTTCAGGTTTCCACAGTAGGTACGTGAAATTGCCTAGAGGGGGTTGAATAGGCTAAAATATCTGAAATGACTTAATTAAACGAGATTAGAACACAAGGGCCGGACTAGTCTGGCTCAGGGACGGACTAGTCCGGTCAGCCTGCTGAAAAAGTCTTAAAAGGTCGGACTAGTCTGGCTCAGGGGCGGACTAGTCCGGTCAGACTGCTGGTAAAGCCTAGACTTGATTTTTATGGGTTTTTCTTCAGATTTTAGTTTAATAAAGTGCAGATAAACTATCTAGCAATTTAATATGACAAATTTGACAGGATATAAAAGTGGATCTTAAGATTGCAACAATGAATACTATAATAGCAAAATGATCAAAACTAACCCTAAGCAATTCTAATGGTCAATGAAGTGAAAATGCAAAAGTGACACAAGGATTTTAGCCTGAGGTTCTATTCCACTCAGGAATCTACGTCCCCGTTGAGGAGTCCACAAAGGGTCGGGTCTAAGAACCCTTTCCTCACCATGTCGCCACTAAGTCCAACCCGGTTCTCCACTATCTCAAGGGTGAACTTACAAAGTTTTGGGGCTGCTCACAATCCGAGGCTCCCACTTGATCACGTTCACAAAAACTCCACGAATCTCACAAGCCACAGATCACATACACTTCACACCAAGTGCACGAGATCACTCCATGAGCCTAAACGCGAAGTTCTTCCTTCTCCTCTCCTTACACACCCAAATCAATTCAAGAATTTGTTCTAGAGGGTGAGTTGGCAAGAGAGAAGGCTTGGAGAGGCTCTAGGATGGTTGTGGCGGCGCTAGGGTTCCAGAGTTCTTTAAATGAAGTCGGAGCATCTCCTTTTATAGAAGTCCCGACAGCCAACCGTTGCCACCTACCAAAAGTCCGGACTAGTCCGCCTCACGCCGGACTAGTCCGATCTCACACATGAACTATTTGTTCGGTTGAGAATGGACAAGTCTAGAGGACTCGGACTAGTTCGGCCACTAAGGCGGACAAGTCCGGTCCACCATAACTTAGCCGTGGGATCTCTCATCTCACAACCATACGGACTAGTCCGTCTCAGAACGGACTAGCCCAAACTCATACAGGAACTCTTGGTCCGTGTGAGAACGGACAAGTCTAGCTAGCTCGGACTAGTCCGGCCACTGAGGCGGACAAGTCCGGTCTACCAGGACTTAGTCCCAAAACAATCACACCAAGAGAGAAACGGACTAGTCCGTCCAAAAACGGACAAGTCCGAACTCAGTCAAGAAATCTTAGTCCGCCCCAAAACGGACTAAGCCGTAGGACTTCCGGACTAGTCCGGCCTCTTGCCCGGACAAGTCTAGCCTACCCGAGTTTACCTCACTAGTACTCTCCACTAAGGATTCGACACTTCTAACGCTTTGAGCTCTCTTCTATGATCTCAATGCACTTGACACACACTCTCACTCTTACGCGGTTAGCCTCAAATGAAACCCTAGTTTCTATTCTTCAAGTCTTCGACGCCATTCTTCATCCTTTTCCTTTTTGAGAGTTTAGGTGTCTGCCTTGGAAATATCCTGTACTTATGATCATCTCAGCTCATTAGTCTCTTAATTGTCGTCATCAATCATCCAAAACCCACGGGGATACCTAGATGCACTTACAATATCCCCCTTTTTGGTGATTGATGAAACACATTAAGTTTCAACATAAGAGATAAAAATTTGGTTTTCATAACAAGTATACGTATGCAAAACTCCCCCTGGATGTTTGCAAGAGTAAAAGAGGGGAGTATGCATACATTCACATGTTATGGTGGGGTGCCAACGTGTTGTGCTAAAAAAAGTGGTAAGACAATAAATCATAGCAAAGGCAACAATGATCAAATATAAGCCATAATATCAAATATAAGCATTAGATCCACACATATTCTTACATAAGAGACACACAATGCATAAAACATAGATAGTCATGTCCAAGGATCTATTACAAGACTAGAAGATGGTAAAAGAGACATCTCCATCTCCCCCCTTTTGGCATCAAGGCACCAAAAAGGAAAAGAAAGAATATACACCTAAGTCTACTCGTCATCTTCATCGTCTTCTTCTTCATCGCCACCTTCATCGCTCTCCTTGGCCTCCGTATAATCTTCCTCATCGTAAGCGGCAGTGGATGGAGACACGGCCTATGAAGAGCTTCCATCTTCGCTGAACTAGGCGAGCTCATCAGCGGTGAACTCTGGATATGGAGTGAGCTCCCCATCACTCTCCTCGGGAGGGGACATGGGTACCTCAAGCTTGTCACACACAACCTTGAGGTACTTCTCCTGACGCCTCTCGATGCGTCGAGTCCGAACCTCCACACGCCTACAAGAGGCGAAGAATGCGTTGAAGAACTTGAAGAATCTGCTCATTGACTGCGGAGGAGGAGGTGATGATGGAGCCACTGAGCTAGGTGGGGCTGCTGAGCTGGAAGGAGGTTGAGCATTCTTCCTTCTAGATGGTTCTGGCACAATAGGGGGTAGCTGAGGATGGAGAGGTCGATGAGTGACATCCTTGACAAAGACAATCCCCGTCACCTTCTCAATTAAGCACATTATGTATGGTGTATAGCCACATGAACGGTTGGGAGTGTGAGAGATGTTGAAGATGTCGTCATAGATGTGCTCAACAAGGTTGAACTTCTCTTCACCATCTATCAGCAGGAGGAGATGCCTTATGTTTCCTTGAATCACCCTTGCATCTCCATCCTTAGGGGCAATAGTCCTCCCCAAAATCCGGTTGAGGATGCTATAGAATGGCTTGATGTTGCTTGCAAGCCCGGCCTCATAGGGAACATGACTAGGATACATGTAGTCAATCTGATCCCTGTCCACTACCTTGAGGTTGGAAATGATAATCTCATGGTTCAGGTGCTCCTCAAGACCAAGTATCTGAGCAAACCTCGCATAAGTGACTGAGTACTGCTCTCCATGAGTCATCCAGGTGATTTTCTGATCACCGTAGGTGGAGAAGTACACGGTGGTGTAAAACTACATGATCACCTCAATGTTCCAGTCATACTTAAAGCTCATGATTTTCTTGATTCCATGGCGCTCTGCGGCTTCAATCACGGCATCAAAGGCTTTGTGCTTCCTTTTGGCCATGTAGTCCCAATCTATCCATTGAGCTTGAGAGACTAGAGTCTTCATCTTTAGATACATTAAGCGGTAGTAGTCGCAATGGAAGTCACACCAGAACCTAGGGTCGGCTGTGTGCTTCTCATAGTCATAGACTTTATCCATTCTCAGTCTTCTCTCCTTCTCAGCCCCCTTTCCTTTGAACACATATGTCGGATTATTGGGCTGCCGGTTTGGATCTCTAGCAGGGGCAGCCATCTTCAGGGGGCCGATGGGCTTTTGTTGCCCTTTCTCCCTGATTACTATCCCTCCTGCCCTCTTTGTCGGTGCCTTGGCAGTTGCCTTTTTGTTCTTGGGCTCCTCAGGAAGTGGATCCTTGCCTTTCTTCAGGTCACGAAGAGACCTACCCTCGGATCCCTTCTCCTTCTCCTTTCCCCGCTCTTTCTCTCCCAAAGTGACCAACCTCTTCCTCTTGGGCTACTCGGCACTAGCAGCTTGGGAGCTATGGGCTTCACGTTCGGCCCTTTTCTTTTTCCGTTGATCCGCCAAGGATTCTTCAATGGCTTGGGCAATCTGTGCCTCCACGTCGAGATCATTTCTCTTCTTTGTTCTTGCCTCTCGACTGATGGCTTACTTAGCCGCTTGAGCCTCCTTTGCCGCCCTCTCTTCCACAATGCGCCGATGAAGGTCTTGTCGAGCCTCCTCAGCCGTGGGACTTGAAAGAGGAGAGATTTGGATGGAGTCCGACATATTGCCTGAGAAACAAGAGATAAGAGGTCAAGGAACTGGAATATTGCGAAAGAATTCACTAAAACTAAAGTTGGAGTTTGTCCTGTGTAAACCGGACTTGTTCGTTAATGGTCGGACTAGTCCGCCCGAGAACGGACTTGTCTGCCCAGAAACTGGACTAGTCCGGGTTGCACAGGAAGAACCCTAACTCTAACAATTTTTTGCAAAATCTTTGAATCAGGTCGCAATACTCCTAGGCTACGATCGCATTGACACTAGGAAAAACATTTGTCAAGAGGTTTCTAGCAAAAGACCTAAGAATGAAGAAAAGGAAAGATTTTTGGTTAGGTCAAGAATACCTCTTGAAATCTTCAAATGTGATGAAATCGGATACGAAACTTGAGCAACGAAGCACGGGGAAGGATTTCCGCACTCCTTAGGGCTCCAATCCGTGGATTGGACGAGATTTTGGGTGGAGAAAATCGAAAATTGCCAATGAAGGGCGTTTCCAGCTTGAGAGAGAGTTGAGAGTGTGAAGAGAGAGAGGGGTCTGGCCACCCCTGGGAGGTTAAGTCCCTAGGGGCCGGACTAGTCCGACATTGTGCCTGGACATGTCCGGTAAGAGGACCAGAGCCGGACTTCTCTGGTGCCGGACTTGCCCGGCCTCCCAGGAAGACTAGTCTGGTTTGGACTTGTCCGCTGGGAAGTCCGACCTTGACAACCTAGACTTGTCCGGCCCATGGGCGGACTAGTTCGTCTATATGCTGACATTTATATAATTTGAATTTTAGCTCAAGAATATGATCCTTTTTGGACAAGTTTTTGCAAATATCTTTGGCAAACATGGTCAGTAAGCATACATCAAACAAACAATGACCATATTTGACAAAGAATACTTTTGAACATAGTTTTCATAGAGTAAGAGAGATTAGGGTAATATTTTGAAAGCATATGATTTTTTTGAAGTTTATAAACAAGCAACAAACAGATGTGCACGACTCAAGCAACATTTCGAGAATCTAGGATATTTAGTTCACTCCTTAGGTCACAAAAGCGTTTCTCATCAAGGGGTTTGGTGAAGATGTCCGCCAATTACTTCTCACTCCTAGCATGAGAGATAACGATATCTCCCTTGATAGAGTGATCTCGCAGGAAATGGTGACGGATATCAATGTGTTTGGTTCTAGAATGCTCCACGGGATTGTGAGCAATCTTGATGGCACTCTCATTGTCACATAGGAGTGGAATTTGGCTCAAAGTGTAACCATAGTCCCTAAGAGTTTGTCGCATCCATAGGAGTTGTGAACAACAACTCCCGGCTGCGACGTACTCTGCTTCGGCTGTTGATAAGACAATGGAGTTTTGTTTCTTTGAATACCACGACACCAAGGACCTACCAAGGAATTGGCAAGTCCCTGACGTGCTCTTCCTATCTACCTTACAACCGGCATAATCGGCATCGAAGTATCCGATGAGATTGAACTTGGATCCCTTGGGATACCAAAGTCCTAAGTTAGGAGTGTGAACCAAATATCTAAGAATCCGCTTAACGGCCGTCAAGTGACACTCCTTAGGAGCGGCTTGGAACTGTGCACACATACACACACTAAGCATTACGTTGGGACTAGATGCACAAAGGTAAAGAAAAGAACCTATCATGGAATGAAATACCTTTTGGTCCACACTTGGACCATCTTCATTAAGGTCAAGATGTCTGTTGGTTCCCATTGGAGTCTTGATGGGTTTAGCTTTGTCCATGTCGAACCTCTTGAGTATGTCTTGAGTATACTTGGTTTGACTTATGAACGTTCCTTCCTTGAGTTGTTTGACTTGGAATCCTAGGAAGAACTTCAATTCCCCCATCATTGACATATCAAACCTTTCGGTCATTATCTTTAAAAACTCATCACAAAAAGATTTGTTAGTAAAACCAAATATAATGTCATCGACATATATTTGGCACACGAATAAATCATCGTTAAAATGCTTAGTGAAGAGTGTATAGTCGGCTTTTCCTATCCTAGAACCATTTTTAATAAGAAATTCTCCAAGACACTCATAACAAGCTCTAGGAGCTTGTTTGAGGCCAAAGAGGTCTTTCCGAAGTTTAAAGACATGGTTAGGATACTTATCGTCCTCAAATTCGGGTGGTTGCTCCATGTACACTTCCTCCTTGATCGGGTCGTTGAGGAAAGCGCTTTTCACATCCATTTGGTATAGCTTGAAATCATGGTGAGTAGCAAAAGCAAGCAAGATACGAATTGATTCAAGCCTAGCTACGGGAACAAAAGTTTCATCATAATCCAAACCTTCTATTTGTGCATATCCCTTTACAACAAGTCTTGCCTTGTTTCTTGTTACAACCCCATACTCGTCTTGCTTGTTGCGGAATACCCACTTGGTTCCCACAACATTTGCGTTGGGTCGCTTCGCGAGTTCCCATACTTGATTTCTTTCAAAATTGTTGAGTTCCTCTTGCATGGCCACCATCCAATCCGGATCTTATAGTGCTTCTTCTACCTTATGGGGCTCCAAAGAGGAAACAAAAAAGTAATGTTCACAAAAGTTAGCCATTCGAGAGCAAGTGGTCACCGCTTTGGAGATATCTCCTAGTATGTTGTCCACGGGATGATCCCATTGAACACTTTGGTGCACTCTTGGATGAGGTGGTTGAGCTCTTTGATCTTCATCTTCATTGTCGCTCTTTTCTTCATCTCCCCCTTGATCCGATCCTTCATCTTGACTTTGATCATTTTGATCTTGTTGAGGTTTGCCTTGCTCATCTTGAGCTTGATCATGGGAGGGAGACATATCTTCGTTTGTTCGATGATCATTTGAGTCTTAAGGATGTTCTTGAGGAAAAATGTCTCTAAGTGCCATCCTTTTAAGTGCTTCTTGTGGAGCCTCTTCTTTATCTAGCACACTTTGATGAACTTGCTCCACTTGGGAGCCATTAGTCTCATCAAACACTACGTCTCTCGCTATTTCAACAATATTGGAAGTTTTGTTAAAAACACGATAGGCATAGGTGTTTCAGTCATAACCAAGCAAGGAACCTTTATTGGACTTTGAAGCAAACTTCGAAGTCCTAGGCTTCTTGTTGAGAATATATCACTTGCTCCCAAAGACACGACAATAAGAGATGTTGGGTTTGTTACCTGTTAGAACTTCATAAGACGTCTTCTTCAAATGTTGATGAAGATACAACTAGTTTATGGCATGGCAAGTGGTGTTAACCGCTTCCGCCAAGAACCGGTCTGACATCTTGTACTCATTAAGCATGGTTCTTGCCATCTCAATAAGAGTTCTATTCTTCCTTTCAGCCACCCCGTTTTGTTGAGGGGAGTAGGGGGCTGAAAACTCATGCTTGATGCCTTCTTCATCTAAGTATTCTTCCACTTGAGTGTTCTTGAACTCGGTGCCGTTATCGCTCCTTGTGTTCTTAATTCTTATGGAGAACTCGTTTTGAGCTGTTCTCAAGAATTTCTTGAGCACGCCTTGGGTTTCGCCTTTGTCACGCAAAAAGAACACCCAAGTGAAGCGAGAATAATCATCTACAACAACAAGACCATATTTGTTACCGTCGATGCTTATGTAGGCGATTGGGCCAAAAAGGTCCATGTGAAGTAGCTCCAAAGGTCTTGTGGTCGTCATGACATTTTTAGATGGATGTTGAGCTCCAACTTTCTTTTCGGCTTGACAAGCACTACATGGCCTGTCCTTATCAAAAACAACATTTTTCAAGCCTCGAATGTGTTCTCCCTTAAGATGTTTTTGCAAGTTTCTCATCCTAATATGGGCTAGCCGTCTATGCCAAAGCCATTCCATGTTGGTCTTCGCAATTAAGCCTGTGTCAAGTTGAGTTTTATCCGAGGTGAAATCCTCAAGATAAAGCTTTCCCTCGAGCACGCCCTTAAAGGCGATTGAGTCATTGCTTATTCTTAAGACAGTCACACCCTTGTTAGTAAAAATACAATTATAACCTTTATCACATAGTTGGGATATGGATAGGAGGTTATAATCAAGGTAGTCAACATGCAAAACATTTGAAAGAGTATGATGGGGAGAAATAGCAATTTTACCGGTGCCAAGCCTTTGATCTTCGTTTTCCTCATATGCCACAAACTTCCTTCTCTCTCCGGTCATATGGTTTGTGCATCCACTGTCAAGCGCCCATTTTGATCCACCGGAGGAGTATGCCTACAAAATAGAGTTATGCCTTACCTTTTGGTACCCAAACGGAGTTGGGTCCTTTTATGTTAGTCAAGAGGCACTTGGGCACCCACACACAAGGTTTTGGACTCTTGCAGAGCGGCCCAATATACCTAGCATAGATCTTTCCAAATTTGTTTCTCAATAAAACATATGAAGCATCAAAGTCATGGAACAAAGGATAAGTTTCATTTTTAGGCATGTTAGATGAGTTTGCAATATTCTTTACATTTTCTTTGTTGGATGAACCTTCCTTGACAAATACAATCAAGTCTTTCCCATTCTTGGGAGTTTTAGCATGTTGCTTCCACTCCCGAGAATAGCCAAGACCATCTTTGACATGTGGAGGTATTACATTGGTATATGCACTTCGTGCATATATTTTTCCTTGTCAAAGATCCCACCTTTCGGTGATTGCTTGTTTTGTGCCAACTTGAGTTCATCTTTAAGTTTTAGATTTAAGTTTTAGCACTTGCAAGTTTGAGTTGCTTCGGAAGATATCTTTGAGGAGGGTGGAATCACAGAGGATGAAGGTGCATTGATCTTGAGAGACTCAACTTGTGTTTCAAGGATCTTGTTGACTTTTGTCAAGTTAACAATTTCATCCTTGAGCACAATAGTTGTGTCTTCAAGATTTGAGCAAGTTTCCTTGCTCAAAGCGGGTTCACGTTCAAGTGCCTTGTTTTTTCCCCTTTCAACCACAAGGAGCTCTTCAAGCTCATGACATCTGTCCTTTCCAAGGATGAGCATGTCTTCTTGACGGTTGATGAGTTCATCCGTCTCAAATATTTCTTCCGACAACAATCTCATCTTTTTCAAGGTGCTTCTACTTAGATCCTTAAGCATGGATTCATTGTCACTACTACTATCAAAGCTATCAAGTGAAGAAGTAGAGGAGGATGGTTTAGATTTAACCATTCTTCTTCCCTCCTTAGCTATGAGACATGTAGACTTGAAGTCTTCAAGGTTTGGGAAGAGCTTGCTCCTTCCAATTGCAAGTGTTGCCACTTTCTCTTCATCCTCGGAGGATGAGTCTTCGTTTGAGTCCCATTCCTTTCCAAGGTGAGCATGTCCTGATGGCTTCTTCTTCTTGAAGAATTTCTTCTCTTGGGACTTGCCATCTCTCTTCTTCTTACTCTCTTCATATGGACAATCCACAATGAAGTGTCCATATTCACCACAGTTGTAGCATGCTCTTTTCGTCTTGGGCTTGGACCTTTCCTTGTTCTAGTTCTCATAATGGTTGCTCCCCTTCTTTCTTCTCGTCATCCTCTTGAATTTGTTGATGAAGAGCGCCTCTTCTTCATCGGTATCAAGACCCTCACCATCACTTGCTTCGAAGTCTTGTGATGAGGATGTTGCTTTCTTCTTGGAGGAGGCGAGCCTTTGGAGGTCGCTATAGAACATGGCTTGCTTCTCCATCATCTCATTGTTGATGATTCTTCCAATCACTTTCTCCGGAGTAATTTGACCATATCCCGGGATCTCACGGATCAAGGAGCAAAGAGCAATGTTTCGAGGCATGAATGCCCGAAGCATCCTATTCACCACCTCATGATCCATCCACCGGGTGCATCTATAAGATCGGATCTTGTTGATGAGGACCTTGAGACGGTTGTACATGTCTTGAGGGGACTCACCATCCATGATGGTGAACCTCCCAAGCTCTCCTTCGATCATCTCAATCTTGTCCTCCCTAATGACTCGGTTTCCTTCATGCGCCATCTTGAGTGTGTCCCATATGTCTTTGGCCACCTCCAATCCATCGACTCAGTTGAACTCTTCTCGAGTCAAGGACGAGGTGATGACCCCAACTGCTTGAGCATTGCGATGAAGCAGGATGGCTTGCTCCGGGGTAACATCTTCTTCATTCCTTGGAAGATGGACACCTGTTAAGACAATTTGCCGCAAGCTAGGATTTAAAGATATTAGATGCATCTTCATATTATGCTTCCACATTGAGTAATCATTTCCATCGAATTGAGGACGTTTGCCAAGAGGAATAGATAAGTAATGATTATTAGAAGTTAATCGCTCATAGTTGAAAGGATATTGGGAGTAGTCCGGTTGACCACTCCTTTCTTGATCCTTCGTCTTCTTCTTCTCTTTACTTGAGTGACCTAGCTTCTCGCGAAGTCGTGCCTTGAGCTGGCGAACTTCTTCATCGTCAATTGAGTGGTCCTTTTTCTCGTCATATGTGTTTTCGCCTTGCGACGTCGGTGGAATCTCGTATCCCTCAACTCCAGCCATCTTCTCTCCGAGTGGTTAGACTCTTGATGGAGAGACCTGCTCTGATACCAATTGAAATTACCTAGAGGGAGGGTGAATAGGCTAAAATACCTGAAATGACTTAATTAAACGAGATTAGAACACAAGGGCCGGACTAGTCTGGCTCAGGGGCGGACTAGTCTTGTCAGACTGCTGGTAAAGTCTAGACTTTATTTTTATGGGTTTTTCTTCAGATTTTAGTTCAATAAAGTGCAGATAAACTATCTAGCAATATAATATGACAAATTTGACAGGATATAAAAGTGGATCTCAAGATTGCAATAGTGAATACTATAATAGAAAAATGATCAAAACTAACCCTAAGCAATTCTAATGGTCAATAAAGTAAAAATGCAAAAGTGACACAAGGATTCTAGCCCGAGGTTCAATTCCACTCAGAAATCTACGTCCCTGTTGAGGGGTCCACAAAGGACTGGGTCGAACAACCCTTTCCTCACCAAGTCACCACTAAGGCCAACCCGGTTCTCCACTATCTCAAGGGTGAACTTACAATGTTTTGGGGCTGCTAACAATCCGAGGCTCCTACTTGATCATGTTCACAAAAACTCCACGGATCTCACAAGCCACAGATCACAGAGACTTCACACCAAGTGCACGAGATCACTCCGAGAGCTAAAATGCAAAGTTTTTCCTTCTCCTCTTCTCACACACCCAAATCCACTCAATAATTTATTCTAGAGGGTGAGTAGGCAAGAGAGAAGGCTTGGAGAGGCTCTAGGATGGCTTTGGCGGCGCTAGGGTTCTAGAGTTCTCTATATGAAGTTGGGGCATCTCCTTTTATAGAAGTCCTGACAGCCAACCGTTGCCACCTACCAGAAGTCCAGACTAGTCCGCCTCACACCGGACTAGTGCGATCTAACACAGGAACTATTTGTTCGGGTGAGAACGGACAAATCTGGAGGACCCGGACTAGTCCGACCACTGAGGCGGACAAGTCTGGTCCACCATGACTTATCCGTGGTATCTCTTATATCACAACCATCCGAACTAGTCCGCCTCAGAACGGACTAGCCCGAACTCACAAAAGAACTCTTGGTCTGTGTGAGAACGGACAAGTCCGGCTAGCCCAGACTAGTCTGACCACTGAGGCGGACAAGTCCGGTCTACCAGGACTTAGTCCCAAAACACTCTCACCAAGAGAGAAACGGACTAGTCCGTCCAAAAACGGACAAGTCCGAACTTAGTCAGGAAATCTTAGTCCGCCACGAAACGGACTAAGCCGTAGGACTTTCGGACTAGTCCGGCCTCTTGCCCGGACATGCCCGGCCTACCCGAGTTTACCTCACTAGTACTCTCCACTAAGGATTCGACACTTCTAACGCTTTGAGCTCTCTTCTATGATCTCAATGCACTTGAGACACACACTCTCACTCTTACACGGCTAGCCTCAAATGAAACCCTAGTTTCTATTCTTCGATTCTTCGACGCCGTTCTTCATCCTTTTCCTTTTTGAGAGTTTAGGTGTCCGCCTTGGAAATATCCTGTGCTTATGATCATCTCAGCTCATTACGTTCTTAATTGTCGTCATCAATCATCCAAAACCCATGGGGATACCTAGATGCACTTACAGTACGATCCCCATATTCATTTGCTTCTCACCATTTTTCCGTTATCCATCTCATGTTTTTTGCGTCATACCTATAGTTCATTAAACCACCACAAAGTAACCAAACCATTGTGTAGTACCGTTGGTCTTGTGTCATTTACATCATTTGTTGTTTGCCATATCAATCTGAATTGTGTTAGTCAGCCCACATCTTGTTCACATAAAAAAAGAGAAAAAAAGAGAGACAAGTGAAAAAAAAGTGTGTTACAATAAAAGGAGTAAAAAAAGATTTAAGGGCTGCAAGGATATAATCATTGCTCAAAAAAATCAGATTGGGCAACAATGTTTACTCATCATTTGACTTGGTTTACCACACTTGATTTTCGGTGCTACAAGCCTTCCTTGTTTTGCCATCCAAGCTCCATAAAAATCCGTAACCGGATCTCCTGACTCGTGAACCTTTCAACCGCTTAATCACAGCAAGGAATACTACTACATTTTGCACACTCACAGTCCTTGACAACAGGTAAGAACTTTGGTAAGCAAGTGGTGAGATTGTGTGATTCCACTAAAATTTCCTATACCATTTTCCCTCCAATGTTCTAACATGGCAGGATCCGCTTCAACCGCTCGTGGTGGTAATTCTGAAAAAGAACCACGAGTTTCATGAGCCGAGCTACGCAAATTCAGAAGCTCACTATTAGAGAAAATGGAAAGAATGTTTAATGAACGTCTCCCACCAGCTGGTGGAAGGGCTCCACTACATCAACGTGAAGAATTTGGTGAAAAAAATTCAGATTTTGGGATTGGTTTTCGTAACCGTTTCAGAAATGATTGTGGTGCCCATGATGATGGAAGATGTGCGGGTCTCAAATATCAGCATAGATGAAGATCTCAAGGGCATGGTCAAGGCCAACGTGTTCGCTTTGATGATGAGCAAATGGTACATGATTATTGTCGGTACACTCAAGACCGGGTAACCCCACGTGGAAGGTTGAAGACATTCTAGACCTTGCCTCCCCGCTGAACCCAACATGCTTGGGATAAAGGCTTGGTTGTTGTTGTTGTTGCCTCCCTGTCGAGGCAGGCCCTGGCAGGGCCACGTGTCCTTGGCCCCGGACCTGGCCTCCCCGTTGAGGCAAAGTTCGGTGCTGCCATGTGTACCTAGGCTTCAGGCCGGACCTCCCCGCTAAAGAGGGCTCTGGAGCCGCCACATGTCCTTGGCCCCGGACCTGGCCTCCCCGTTGAGGCAAGGTCTGGCGCTGCCACGTGTCCCCGGGCTCCGGGCCAGAACTTCCCGCTAAGGAGGGCTCTGGAGCCGCCACGTGTCCTTGGCCCCGGACCTGGCCTCCCCATTGAGGCATGGTCCGGCGCTGCCACGTGTCACCGGGCTCTAGGCCGGACCTCCACGCTAAGGAGGGCTCCGTAGCCGCCACGTGTCTCATGACCAGTCGTGGGCAATAAAGACTCTGAAGAAAAGGAAGACGTGTGCCGTTCAGTCGCTCATTCAAGGATCGCGCCTTCCGCAGAAGCATTGTGCAAGGCACACGCCTCCTGTAGGATCGAAGTACACATGTAAAGCTACCAGAGGAGGGTGAATGGTAGATAAAAACTTTTCAGCGGAAGCAACAAAACAGCCCCCAGCAGAAAACCGATCTGTTAAAAAAATTGTGTGTGCGACTAATCTAAATGCGTTCAACTGTGAGAAAATCCGTTGAGAGAAACTCAAGTTACGATCGAAAGATCGAACAAAGGTCAATCTGCCCTATGCGAGAAAAACAGTTCTGGAATACTGCAAAGAAACTCGTGTAGATCAGAAACCACAAATTCAATGATCGTGAAATTTTCACATATGATAGATAATCGAGAATCACATCAATTGGATCTGTAAAACTCGAGTTATTATAAAACCACCGAAGCAAGGTAGTGCTGAATGGAAACTCGACGAGAAAAACTTATCTGAAACAAGTCGGACGAACAAGGCACAAAAGTTCCTTTAGAATATGAATTTTATTTATCAAAGCACAAGAGGAACAGCCCCAAAGTCGTGCTCATCATGAGCCTTGGCCTCCCTTGCTTATATAACCAGCTCTATGGCCAATCCAATTCAAACTAGGACTCCTACTCCTACTTGGATTCAAACTTTAACTTTCTAATACTGCTCAAGACTCTTCTATACGCTGATAGAAGCAATCTTAAGACTTCCAAACACCTTAGGAACGTCCCAAACATTTCTAAAACAACTCTACTTCATGCCTAACACGAAATCCTGTTATAACCAACTCGAAACTTTCCATAAACAAAACATAACCGCCTCAGCCGCAGCCTGAGCGCAAAATCCAGTCGGTTGAACCTTTTCAACCATATCTCCACTTCCATATCTCTTCACCACGCCTTGGAACCATGTTGCCACGTCCATGCACTCCTTGCACACGTGCAAACACCTTCCAACAACATCCACGATACCTTCATATGCATTGTTCTTGATCCAAACATGCTGCGCGACCTCCCGATCAACTCAACCACAATTCCTCCCGAACTTGGTTGTTGAACCTCATCTTCTCCCTAAGACTAGTTCAATGGATCCCGTCACCAGCCATGTATTGAACTCAAGCAGCACCTGCACATGAATAAACAACCAATACTTCTGAGCACAATTCCTCGACTTGACTCTCGTTAGTTCCGAAACTACAACATCTTACGTGAGCACCTCACATAAGCATGTTGTAAACCATAGCAAAGTGATATCAGCCATAACCATCAAAACACACAAAAAACTTAAGTAAAATAATACTAAGCAAACTTTCCATAAGAGTAAAGCAAGTTCGAAACATTGCAAGTTAAAAGCTAACTGGACCTTGAACCGGAGCTTACCAAAGCTAGTCAGACCCAGCGCCGGAGCTTACTAAAGCTTAGTCGGACCTAGCACGGAACTTACCAAAGCAAGTCGGACCTAGCACCGGAGCTAGCAAAAACAAGTCGGACCTAGCCAAAATAAGTCATACCTAGACAAAGCAAGTCAGACCTTACGTCGGACCTTGCCAGAGCTACCCAAAACAAGTCGGACCTATCGTCGGACCTTGCAGGAGCTCCGACCTAAAGTCGGACCTTGTTAAAAAGGTGTTTTGGTAGTATTCAAAACTTTTATCTTCAAAGCCAATGTATTCAACACACATAGGTCTCACAATCTCCCCCTTGATGAATGCATTGGCAACACCACTTAAAATCTGAACATTGGCTTATTCACATGAAAAGTTTTGAAAACAATTGCTCCCCCTTTGTAAATCAGAATTAAAATGAGAAGAAAAACAAAAATACCAAAAATTCTCCCCCTGAGAAGAATCGTGCCAAAACACTTGTGAATGTGTGCAATGTGTGATCAATTTCTCCCTCTTTGACAATGTATTCAGCAAGGTACAAAAGAGAAATTTTAATTTGTTATGAGCACATTATAACATATACATATAAAACAAAGCTCATCCAAATCATACTATCAAGTAACTTACACTAACACATCAATGAGATACATAAAGTAGTGTAAGCCATGCTAGAGATCAAGTTTAATTTTCAATTTAAGCAAGTCATGATCTCACAAACTTAACTGTTTCAAGACTTGAAAGATGACACTTGTTGCTGCATTTTATTTATCATTTAAAGCACAAATTTTGATCTTATGACATTTGCAAGAGATTATATGCAGCATCAGCCTTATTCTAACCAACCAAGCCAAGCCTATGTCATTTGACAGTCAGAAGCTTAAGGACATGGTTTTAGTCATACACAACTCCTTTCAAGTTCATATCTAAGTGCAATGATAAGCCATCTCAAAAGAAGAAGTGCGATGCATGCATATTCTCTTGATCTTTTCTCATTTTTTATTTGAACATAAAAACTCAACATGTGAGTTGATTACTTGATTAATTCTTTATGATTAAAAGCACTTGTGAGCATGCAACAAGTTCAACACAGCAAGAAAGTTCGACCATGACCAGATTTAGTGTAAGTAATTATTCCAATTACTAGACATGGTAGAAACTACAAAATGTATAACACGAGTAATGTAGTAAGAACTTTCAGCATGAAAAAGGAATCAAAAAGTCATATATGCATGAAATACTATGCTCATATTATTTTAATTTCAGATTCACACATAGACTTCCTAAGTTTCAACATTCTCCCTCAATTTAAGCCATGAGGATGCATAACCCCTATTTCACTACAAATGTAACAAAAACGAGTGAAATCCAAAGGTCTTGTAAAAATGTCACCCTTTTTCGACATTATCACAGGAAAAGTGATACCTAATGTCAATGTGCATAGTTCTCGAATGTTGCATGTGGTTTTTAGCACTAGTGTTATCACAAAACAGTGGAACACTATCTAGATCAACCCCATAGTCCTTAAGTGTTTGAACAATCCAAAGAATTTGTGAGCAAGCACTAGCAGAAGCTACATATTCAGATTCGGCTGTGGATTGTGCAACTGAACTTTGTTTTCTAGAGGACCAGGCAACAAGTGAATTACCAAGAAAATGACAAGCACCAGAAGTACTTTTCCTATCAATCCTAAAACCCCCAAAATCAGCATCGGAAAAAGCTTTCGAAGTAACGGTTGAGGAAGAAGGAAGAAAAATACCAAATTCTTGAGTTCCATGTAAGTACCTGAGAATCCTTTTGACGGCTTGACGATGTGAAGCACGTGGGGAGGCTTGAAACCGTGCACAAAGACATACGCTGAATTGTATGTCCGGTCTTGATGCCGTGAGATACAAAAGTGATCCGATCATGCTTCTATATTCTTTTTGATCAACGGGATCGCAATCTTCATCAAGTTCAAGTGTTGTTGCTGTTCCCATTGGTGTCCGAAGAGGCTTGCTTTTGTCCATGTTGAAGCGCCTTAGGAGATCTTTTGTATACTTTGTTTGATGCACAAAGGTACCCTCCTTTGTTTGGTTGATTTGCAGCCCCAAAAAGTACGTGAGTTCTCCCATCATACTCATCTCAAATTCTGAACTCATCATAGCTGAAAACTTGGACACAAGATCATGAGAAGCACAACCAAAGATAATATCATCCACATACACTTGAACGAATAATGAGTCATTGCCATGCTTAAGCACAAAAAGAGTTTTATCAACCTTGCCCATGGTAAACCCCTTTTCAAGTAAGAATGTTTTTAACCTATCATACCATGCTCTAGGGGCTTGTTTGAGACCGTACAAAGGTTTGGACAGTTTGTAAACATGATTAGGGAAATTTGGATTTTCAAAACAAGGTGGTTGTTTGACATAAACCTCCTCATCTATGTAGCCATTAATAAAAGCACTTTTAACATCCATTTGATATAGCTTAAAACATTTAGATGCAGCAAAAGCTAACAGAATTCTTATGGCTTATAATCTAGCAACAGGAGCAAAAGTTTCATCAAAATGTAGACCTTCAACTTGTGTGAAACCTTGAGCAACCAACATAGCCTTATTCCTAACCGCAACCCCATCCTCACTTTGTTTATTTTTAAACACCCATTTAGTTCCAATTAAAGTGTGACCTTGAGGTGGAGGTACAAGTTTCCAAACATTATTTCTTTCAAAATTTTCTAACTCTTCTTGCATGGCAATAATCCAAGATTCATTAGTGAGTGCGTGTGATATATCTTTGAGTTCAAAAGAAGCAACAAAAGCAGAATGAGCATGAGAATTAGGGTCGAAAAACCTGGATCTTGTAACTCGTTCATGCAAGCTTCCAATAATTTGTTGTGGAGGATGACTTTTGAGAATCCGGAGGGGAGTGGACACTTCACAAGCTTCTTCTTCTTCATGTTCATCACAAATAGATGAGCTTGTGACATGAGGAGGATCTGGACCAGAAATGGTGGTCGTCGGTGCTGGCTGTGAATCAAGATCAGGAGCTGGAACAATGTCATTAGCTGCTGAATTTTTGGGCAGCAGCACCACTTCTTCCTCTTCTTCAACGAAAATACTCTCCCCCTGTGGATATGGATCCGGACCTGCAATATTTGAAATAGTACCTGGGCTAGCTTCATCAAAAGAAACCTCACAAGTCTCCACAATTTTGTTAGTATCAAGTAAAAGCACACGGTAGCCTCTAGTATGAGATGGATAACCAAGAAACATGCCATCAACAGATCTAGCTTCAAATTTATCAAGATTACCATGTTTCTTAACAAAGAGTTTGCAACCAAAGACCCTAAAGTGTGTGACACTAGGCCTATGTCCAAACCTAAGCTCATATGGTGTTTTACCTAGCTTAGCACGCAAGAAAACACGATTTGAGACATAACAAGCGGTTGCAATTGCATCAGCCCAAAATTTCCTAGGAGTTTTATATTCATCAAGCATAGTCCTAGCCATCTCAACTAAGGTTCTGTTCTTTCTCTATACAACACCGTTTTGTTGAGGTACATATGGTGAAGAAAATTGATGATCTATTGCATTTTCAGCACAAAAGTGATCAAACGATTGATTTTTAAATTAAGTTCCATTATCACTTCTAATTGCTCTTAAAGATCCTGGGTGATCAATTGATAATCTAAGAAATAAAGTTCTAAAGTGACTAAAAGCTTCATTCTTAGATGACATAAAGTAAACCCAAGAGTATCTAGAATAGTAATCAACAATCACAAGAACATACCATTTACCTCCGAAGATTGAACATGTGAAGGTCCTACGGTGTCAAGGTGTAAAAGTTGACCCGGTTCAGTTGTCATGGTCATTGTGAGAGGAGCACGTGAACCTGCAACCATCTTAGCATGTCTACAAGAAGAGCACACAATTTCTTTGTCCCCTTTAAGCTTAGGCAGCCCACGTATACGACCAAGAGCACTAACATGCGTGAGATGATCAAATCCTACGTGACCAAGTCTACGATGCCAAAAATATAAATCTTTGGAATCATTTGCAACTAGACATCTATGCTTAGAGGAATACATATCAAAATAAGCTTTAAAAACTCTTCCAAACCGAGACATGTTAAAAATAAGCTCACTATTTGAACCTACAACTTTGCAGCAGTTTTTATTAAAAATAATTTCCAGATTTTCATCTAGCAATTGTGAAACAGAAAGCAAGTTGTATTTCAAATTTTTGACAAGTGCCACATCCTTCAAAGTGTAGTGATCATTTACTCTAACCGAACCCTTAGCAATTATAGGAGTTGAAGAATTATCGGCAAAAGTAACATTCTCTACACGTGACACAAAAGAGAGAGAGGAGAACCATTCTTTGTTACCGGTCATGTGTCGTGAGCAACCTGAATCCACAATCAAAATGATCTCCTTCCTCAAGCGTGTAACCTACATAGAAGCACAATACGTCGATGACTCAAAACTGGGGTTAGTTAAAAGGCATTTAGGAATCTAGTACTGAGTCACACGATGTACAGCAGGAATAACATGCGAAAGCTGAGATAAAACAGCAGGTTTATGAGTCAAAGTTTGAGATTTTTTGTTCTTAACAACTTAACTATGAGGTGTTACTTGTGTAGCACAAAAATCAGTAGCTCCGGAGTTAGGAACTGTTTGAATAAAACCACTTCCTAATGATTTTACAATTTTAGGTGGATGTTCCTTAGCATGAGCATCTGAATAAAAACCTAAACCAGTTTTATCATTGCATGACTTGGAAGAATTCAGCAGCAAGTTTAGGTTCTTATTCCCATTACAAAACCGATCTAATGTCCTATGCATGTTATCAAGTTTATTTGATAGATCAAGACAATTTTCACATGAAGTTTTTCCTTTTAATTTGCAATTGGAACAATATTTAACTTCATGAGAACGTAAAGCATTGTTCAATATAGAAATTTCTTTCATAGCATCTTGTAGTTTCTTATCAAGATCATCGCAAGTAGAACAATGCAAATCAATTGTAGAACAACAAGCATCTTTCAAGTTTTTATCATTAAGTGCAGCAAGCTTTTTGTTCTTTTCGATTTCAAGTTCAAGTTTATCAAGTGTGGAGGTGTGTGCACTTCTTAGAGAGGACAATTGTTCATATATTAAATCACATGAGGAACAAGAATCATCACTAGGAATCAAGGATTTTAAACGATTAATTTCAGATTCTAGTGACTCAATTTTAACAGCATTGTCCCTAAGCTTTTTGTCCTTTTTCTTAACAATAATAGTGGCACGAGAAATAGCATCACACATTTCTTCGCAAGTAGGACATACCTCTTCGTTGTCACTGTTGTGTTCTACATCCTCCATACTTGATTTTGATTTGCCTGCCATGAAGCACAAGTTTGCCAGATCATCTTCATCTTCATCACTTCCAATGTCTACATCACTCGAGCTAAGTTCTGTGAAGTGCGGTGATGAAACTGTTTATCAGTTTGCGTCCTGTAAAACCCTTCTTTTTCTTGTTGGTGTTGCCAAAAGAGGACTTGACTTTATTCTGCTTTTCATCACGGTTAGAAGGACCTGAAAGGTTAGGGCAATCTGTACGAAAGTGTCCTGTCTTACCACATTCGTAGCATCGTTGAGGTCCGGAGTTTCCTCTCCTTCTAGTTCTCACATTTTGCAATGCTTTTGAGAACCTAGTAGAAAGAAGTACTAGATCCTCCTCTGGAAACTTCTCAATATGTTCTAGGGTTAGTGAAGACAGCAAAGCATGTGTATTGCTAGATTATTGGCCGGAGCTAGGCATATCACGTTGTGAGACAAATGCAATAGTCTTATTTGGGTTCTTACGTGATATAATGTCAATTTTATGAGTTTTTAGCTTAGAATAAAGCACATCGAATATAAGAGTACTTATGACAGTGGATTCATGTATGGATGTTACTTTCATCTCTGAAATTGACATGTCTAATGCACTTAGTAATTGCCTAGCATTTTCAGCATCTGAAATTAACATTGACGCTACGCAAGTTGCTGAGAATTTTATTAAAGAGAGTAAAGAGGTCATCAATGGACTCACCAGGTTGCATCTCAAAGCGCATGTATTTTTTCTTGAACATATCCTGGATGACTTGGTCATTTGAAAGCACATCGTAAGGCTTGTACACCTTTTCCCCATATTGCAAAGCCTTGCGCCTGGATGAAAGCTTCCATGCGTGCCTTCCAAACCTGAAAATCAATACCACTAAACACACAAGGTTTGGCAGAGTATTTCTCCATGATGATTAGTCAAAACACATGCAAATCACAAAGATTAGAGCAAACTGGCTCTGATACCAATTGTAGGATCAAAGTACACGTGTAGAGCTACCAGAGGGGGGTGAATGGTAGATAAAAACTTTTCAGCGGAAGCAACAAAACACCCCTCAGCAGAAAACCGATGTGTTAAAGAAACCGTGTGTGCAACTAATCTAAACGTGTTCAACTGTGACAAAACTAGTATAGATTGTATATATTCAAGTCACGAAGACGGCACAACAAGAATCATGAAAATCCTTTGAGAGAAACTCAAGTTACGATCGAAAGATCGAACAAAGGTCAATCTGTCCTACGCGAGAAAAACAGTTCTGGAATACTGCAAAGAAACTGGTGTAGATAAGAAACCACAAATTCAATGACCGTAAAATTTTCACAGATGATAGATAATAAAGTTGTGAAGACAACCCAAAAGGAATCACATCAATTGGATCTGTAAAACTCGAGTTATGAGAAAATCACCGAAGCAAGGTAGTGCTGAACAGAAACTCGACGAGAAAAAATTGTCTGAAACAAGTCGGACGAACAAGGCACAAAAGTTACTTTAGAATACGAATTTTATTTATCAAAACACAAGAGTAACAGCCCCAAAGTCGTGCACACCACGAGCCTTGGCCTCCCTTGCTTATATAACCAGCTCTATGGCCAATCCCATTCAAACCAGGACTCCTACTCCTACTTGGATTCAAACTGTAAATTTCCAATACTGCTCAAGACTCTTCTATACGCAGATAGAAGCAATCTTAAGACTTCCAAACACCTTAGGAACGTCCCAGACATTCCTAAAACAACTCTACTTCATGCCTAACACGAGATCCTGTTATAACCAACTTGAAACTTTCCATAAAAAACCATAACCACCTCAGCCGCAGCCTGAGCGCAAAATCCAGCCGGTTGAACCTTTTCAACCATATCTCCACTTCCATATCTCTTCACCACGCCTTGGAACCATGTTGCCACGTCCATGCACTCCTTGCACACGTGCAAACACCTTCCAACAACGTCCACAATACCTTCATATGCATTGTTCTTGATCCAAACATGCTGCGCGACCTCCCGATCAACTCAACCACAATTCCTCTCGAACTTGATTGTTGAACCTCATCTTCTCCCTAAGACTAGTTCAATGGATCCCGTCACCAGCCATGTCTTTAACTCAAACAACACCTGCACATGAATAAACAACCAATACTTCCGAGCACAAGTCCTCGACTTGACCCTCGTTAGTTCCGAAACTACAACATCTTAGGTGAACACGTCACATAAGCATGTTACAAACCATAGCAAAATGATATCAGCCATAACCACTAAAAAACACCAAAAACATAGTAAAATAATACTAAGCAAACTTCCATAAGAGTAAAGCAAGTTCGAAACATTGCAAGTTAAAAGCAGAACCATTTCAATCAAGCTCCGAACCTTACCAAAGCTAACCGGACCTTGAACCGGAGCTTACCAAAGCTAGTAGGACCCAGCGCCGGAGCTTACTAAATCTTAGTCGGACCTAGCACGGAACTTACCAAAGCGAGTCGGACCTAGCACCGGAGCTAGCAAAAACAAGTCGGACCTCGCCAAAATAAGTCAGACCTAGAGAAAGCAAGTCGGAACTTACGTCGGACCTTGCCGGAGCTACCCAAAACATGTCGGACCTTGCAGGAGTTCGGACCTAGAGTCGGACCTTGTTAAAAAGGTGTTTTGGTAGTATTCAAAACTTTTATCGTCAAAGCCAATGTATTCAGCACACATAGGTCTCACACCTCCGTCCTCCGTCTGTTCACCATTATGGTGACAAGACAGGGCGGCGAGGCGTGACAGTGGAACAGTGCCGCCCAAGTGCACAGAGCCGCTCAGCAGAGCAAGAAGACACGGTGACGAGACGAGGTCTTCATCATCACCTGCTACCCGGTCAGAAGCGCCCGGTGTGGCAGGCGGAGTGCCTTCACTCCTCCGACAGTGATGTGTCATATAGCTGTAAATGCCTAGCTCATGTATAGGGTACAGACAGCCTCGGGGCCACCTGTCGGGCCCCGGGCCACATTGTAACTGCCCCGTCCTTGGGCTATAAAAGGACCGGGGCAGCCCCGCGGCATAGGGTTGGCACTCTGATTCGCAACCTAGCTAACTCACTCTCTCACACACTCATACGCGCATGCAATACAACAAGCACAACCGTGGACGTAGGGTATGACGCTCCGACGGGCCGAACCACGTAAATTCTCATGTTCACCCTCGCCATTGTGCTCCGACCTTTGAAAACCACTAACCCCTCCGAAAAAGGAACCTCCGCGGGCTGCTTCCGAGCAGAGCGGGGGAAGTGTCGTAGGGAACACTTCGACAATTATTATTATGACAGATATGAAAACCTGTTTGCAGATCATTTGCAATTTGATCATCAGCATGATCGCTGTTGGGGTGCTGACTATGTTGGAGAACATGGTTGCTCCTATGGTAGGCAATCTATCTCAGATTTGTGCCACCAGCAGCAACCCTATACCTCTGTTATTGTGGGTAAATTTCAAGGTGCTGCAGCTAAGTATTCTCCATCTATTGGTGCTGTGAAGATATCAGTTTCTACTGCTTCTTCATCTACAATTCAGCAGGAACAACAACTCCACGCTGCAAGGAAATCAGCCCCATCTATTGCATCGGTGGTTGCATCCTCCTCGCATAGCCGAGTGATTAATTGTCACAAGTGCAAAAGTCATGGACATATTGCTGCTGAATGTCCTACACGGAAGACCATGATTATTAATGAACAAGGTGAAGAGGAATCTGAGGACGAAACCACAAGATGCATCAATCTTTGATAAGGAAATTGGAAATAACGAGAATATGACCCAACCCAATGAAGGTGAATCTGAAAATGAACCACAAGATGCACCAATATTTGATGAGGAAATTGTAGATGATGAGAATATGATCCAGCCGATGAAGATGATAATAATTGCATCATTTCTCGTCGAATACTTAATGTTACTAGTGCAACTGCAGAAAATGAACAGCAACACAATTTGTTTCACTCAGGAGGCATTATCAAGGAGAAGATATTCAAAATTATTCTTGATCATGGCAGCTGCAATAATATTGTAAGTCAGGAATTGGTAGAGAAATTGGAGTTCAAAGAGCAGCATCTTCGTAATCCATACAAGATGCAGAGGTTTCATGATTGTGGGGCACTCCGTGTAACCAACACCATGACTGTTCCTTCCTCTATTGGCAATTATAAAGACAAAGTGGGATGTGATGTGGATCCTATGCACACATACAAACTGCTTTTGCAAATACCTTGGTTATATTTTCCGGCAGTTCAGATTTGTGATTGTGTTAACAAACTTATCTTCATGAACAATGAAGAGCCTCCCACTTTACTTCCTTGGCCATTGAAAGAAATTGAGAAGAAAAATTTGAAAAGAATTTGTGACACCCTGTTCCAAAAATAGAACCAAGTGTCTGCATATGTGTGCCCAAGACGTTCATCACACATACACATGTAATCCACAAACTGAATTCAGAATATAAACACGAAAAAATAATGTTTATGTACTTTATTACAATGACTCAATATCTCACTCACTACAGGAAACAGGGCAACATACAACAACCTGTATAACATACGACGGCTAGCTGTCGTATATAAACTTACATATGACGGTCAGCAGAGGCTGTCGTATATAAGTTTATATACGACAGTACAGCCGTCGTTTAGTATATGGCTGTCGTATATAGTTGTTATATATGACAGCCAACCATAGGCTGTCGTATATAACAGTTATATACGACAGCCAAACCAAGGCTGTCATAAATTAGCTTATGTACGACGGCCACACCATGGGCCGTCGTAAATAAGGCTTATATACCTGCGGGCCCGGGTCGGCGCGGGCATTCACGCCCGCGCCGACCGGAGCCCCCGCAGCCCTAAACGCCGCCGCCGCCCGTCCGCCCGCCGCCGCCAGCCGCCGCCCCGGCCGCCCCCTCCAGCCGGCGCCCTGGTCGCCACCCGCCCGCCAGTCAGCCGCCGCCGCCCGCCCGCCACCGCCGCCAGCCGCCGCCGCCCCGGAGGTCCCCGCCCCGGCCGCCGCAGCCTCGCCGCAGCGGCCCCGGCCGCTGCAGGATCGCCACAGCGCTGCCCCACCGCGCTGCCACGTCGCCGCACCGCCCGGACCTGCGCCCGTCGCGCTGTGCGCCGCCGCGCCGTGCCGGTCCGCCTCCACGCCGTCCGCCGCCCGCCTCGCCGTGTGCCGCTCGCCGCGCCGCCTCCAACGTGAGGTAAGTCGCCCGCCTCCCTCCCCATCTAGAAAGTTTGGTTTTTTAATTACCAATTGTTTAGATTATGATTGTTTTTTATTGTTTAGTGGCTAATTCTTTAGATTTAGATGAATTGATATGCTTAGGTTTAATTATTGCCCAGATTTATTTGAATTGCTAGCTAGGTGTTTTTTAATTGCTTAGAATTGATAAGCTTGTTAACTACGGTAATTAGGTTTGTTTAGATGAGTTGTTAATTGCTTAGATGATTAATGCATATGAGTTAATAGTTTAATTGATTATTGTTTCGATTGTTTGAGTGTTTAAAAGTACTATATGTATATAAATGGGCTTAGGGTCCGATACGACCCATTTAGTGGTAACGTATACGTCTACAAAAGCACGATGTGAACAACCTAGGCCGCCTCGCCCTACCCCCCCCCCCCCCCCCCGCGGCGTTCGGCCTCCGATCCCCCATTCCCCCCCCCCCCCCCGCGGCTTAGTCAGCGCTCGGCCTCTGACACTCTGCCGCGGAACTGCATATCCTTCGGCGCTCGGCCTCCTCCACTGCGGGACTGTCGATCTGCCGACACTCGTCGGCCTCCATTGACCGGCTGCCGCGGATCTGCCAGCGCTTAAACTGATGAGGATGTCGTCAAGCAAGGGTTCAAAGGGTTTGAAGAGGAAGAAGGCGCCGAGTGTGAGGGGTTTCCTCCCCTCGCAGGAGAGAGACGACTACTTCTACGGTTCCACTTACAGCGGGAGCAGACGCACTCAGCTGTTAAGTGCGTGTCCAGAGTTACGGGACAGGATTGTCAGTTTGCAGCGTACAAAGGTAAATTTTTCTACAATGCACAAAATTATTAAAATCACTTTTTCAATTTAACTTACTTACTTTACCATTGTAGTCTGATTCGGACTATGAGTCCGAGGCCAGAGCGGCACCTCAGGAGATGGGTACGCAGCGCAGCGTGCCCTCGGGGAGCGAGCCCTCTGGTAGCCAGCCCTCCGGCAGCCACCCCCAGGGTAGTCTGCCCAGCGAGCCCGAGGGCACCCAGCCCGAGGACACGTCCGGTGACCAGCCTTCTGGGTCACCAGACGTGGTGCCGCAGCAGAGGAGACGTACGAGAAGGAGTAACTTTGTTGGTCCTCCACCTATTCCTAGAGAGCTAGTAATTATTCGTCCTGTTGGAGATAGATAACACATTAAGTTCCTAGAGAGCCGGTAAGTATTCATTTCTATTTGTTCTCAAAGACTATGATCTTACTTAATGACTTAACAAACGTCTTTTTAGTTCTTGGGAGGACCTCTCGTACGACGGGCAGAAACACCACAGGACGGTGAACGGTTGCATCGGGAACTTAGTGCGTCTGCACTACCCTGGTGCGATCGATGGACGTGCAGCTATGTCGTGGGACGACTACGCGCGCATTCCTCACCCGGAGAACGACAACCTACAGGGAGTCGTGTGGGCAGATTTTTGGGTAAGTAACTTTCATAAATATTTGAAGTTTCAATTCTTTATGTTCCTTCAAATATTAATGTGCGTATATGTCGAACTGTGTTGGCTTCCTACAGCTCAGGTACCGGCTTGAGGACCCGGCTGAGCAGATGGATCACGCCCGCTCCATGTTCGAAGTGAACGCTCGGAAGCTTGTTATGCAAATGCTTTCGAATGCTCAGAGTCAAGTAGTTAAGGACTACTTAAAGCTCCACGACCATGAGGTTGGGTCATTCAGAGACGCCTCCGACACGTACTTGACGGAGGAGCAATAAGCAGAGGTAAGTTGCGTAATCTTTAAATTGTTCACATTAATTTTGCTAAGTAACATCTAATGAACTACGCATGTGTGCAGGTTAGTGTCCCTTGGTTACAGGGACGAACTGAAGATTACTGAGCCCTTTGCAGGTATTGGGCTAGCGATGAGTTCATCGCTAAGTCTAAGAAGGCTCGAGACGCCAGAGGGAGCTCAGGGAAGCACGGTATGGGCGTCAAAGGTTTTGTGCGAATGGCTAAACGGATGGTAAGTTTCTTGGTAGTTTTTATTATATTCATAATGTAGTATTGTTCGTACTAACATATGTTCACAGGAAAAGGAGACCAGCGTGCGACCGAGTGCTACTGCGGTCTATAGGCGAGGTCACGCTGACCCTTCTCAGCCGGAGCAGTGTTGTCAGTACGCAGCGGAGCGCCTGGTAAGTTTCATGACCTCTGAAATTATTTGACAATATATATGTTGTTGAACTTACACAATTTCATTGTTTTTCAGACTAGGTATGGGCAAGAGGTTGTGAGGATACACGGTGAAGGGTTCGATTGGGAAAACTCCCGAACATCGACCCTCAAGCCGAGTATACAAGTGGAGTTGGAAAAGCACACGGAAGGTGAATTCATTTACTTTCATTGTTTTCAATTCAAGATTATTTAATTTTACCTTGAATTGATTCGTTTTTTTAGGCTTGTCATATTCTCTGGAGTCGTCAACTCTAGGGAGGCACGACCTGCGAGAGGAAGCTCCTCGCAGTCTTCGGCTGCTGGCGCAGGCTCCTCCAGTCGCCGTGTCACCGAGAGAGATCTCGAAGTCATGGCGCATCGGGAGAGCTTGGCTCGGCAGGAGGAGGCCTTGGCGAGAGAGCGAGAAAACAACAGGGCTGCCATGGCGTACCATGCGTCCTATATGGCACAGATGCAAGCGGCAATGGAAGTAAGAAACATACAATTATACTTTAATTACATTGCATTTCAATTGGTTTTGTAAATTGTAATGTTTGAAATGACAGGCGCTAGCTCGACAGCAAGGGCAGCAAATCCAGATACCGTTGTGGCAGCCACCTCCGTTCGTGCTAGAGCCGTCGCCATCACAGGAGCAGTTTCCTGGAGTACAGGTATAAAAAGAAAGTTACATTAAGTGGAAGCCCCAGCCGCTAAGAATCCTAATGAACCTAGAAAAAGAATTGTAAACTTGTACATATGTCACTGTGTTTTTCAGGGATCAGGACGGAGGGTCAGACTCCATCGCCACAGCTAAGGGCGCCAGGTTCGCCGCGGCAGGATGACTGCTTAGCTCCCGGAGGTAGTGGAGGGGCTAGTAATCAATAGATTTGTGATTTTGTTTTTGATTGTGTGGATGTCAGACTTCGTGATTGTCGATGTGTACTATTGCACTTTGTTGTGAATTTATATATCAAACTGTTTTGTTGTTGTCTATTGATTTGGATGTGTAGCTAGCCATCGAGCCAGGTTAGCCATTTTCTGTTTTTTAAAAAAATGGAAAAGCTTATATACGACGGCCTGTATAGTTTATATACAACGGTCGCTATACAGGACCGTCGTAAATAAGCCTAAATTATATACGATGACTGGGCCAGGCTGCCGTATACAAGCTCTTATATACGACAGCCAGGGCCCAGTGGCTGTCGTATATAAGCTCTTATATACGACAGACAGGGCCGATGCGCTGTCATATATAAGAGCTTATATACGACAGCCTGGACCCAACCGTCGTATATAAAGGCCCCGGCCCACTAGGCCAAGTATACGAAACGGGCTGTTGTATATAAGTGGCCGTCGTATATATACTGTTATATACGACGGTGCCGTCGTATATAACTATATATACGACAAAATATATACGACGGCCACAAACTATCGTATATAAACAACTGCCGTCGTATATAGTTTATATACGACGGCTTCTGCTTTATATACGACGGTTTTAGCCGTCGAATGCTCACGGGAATCCTGTAGTGACTCATGAATCTCTAACTTATTCTAGCAGCAGAAGTCTCTAAACGACAGCGGAAATAACTAAACAGCAGAGTCCAACTTCAATTCCACAGGCATATTGATAGTAGTTCGCACGCCTAGTACTCCACATGTTACTCGAAGTACTCTTCTCCTGTAGCTGATGTATATGTGGTAATGCAAGGGTGAGTACATGTAACACCCCAATATCTGTTAAGAGGGGAATTTAAAAAATGTTGGACGTACTGCATGTGGTGCAGAAATTCATATTCAAATTGGAATTCAAATTCAAATGAAAACAGAAAAGAAAAAAAAAAGAAAACCCAACCAGCCAGTGGGCCGAAACCCGCCAGCCGGCCCACTATTCCCTCACGCCAGCCCACAACCGCGCGCCCTGTCTTCCTCTCACTGACACACGGGGCCCGCGTGTCATCTCCTACCTCCCGCTCGCGCCAACCAACCGGACTCTTCCCCGCGCCCGATCGCAAGCAACTCCAGAAACCCGCGTCCCCAGCCCGAATTTCGGTCCCGAACGTCTCCAACTCGACCCCAATAGACCGCCGCCCTCCTTCGTCTATATAAACACTGGCATCGCCCTGTTCTCCCCCCCCCCCCCCGATCGGCTGTTTTTTCTACCGGTGAGAACCGAAGCTTCTCCCGTCGTTTTCCTTCAATCCTAGCTCGGATTTCCTGATCTAAAGCGCTGATCATGTTCCACCGCCTCCGGGGAATCTCGCAGGTGAAGCAAATCCGGTGTTTTGTGCTCTAGACACAGCTCTGACGAGCACCGCCGTGTTTTCACCTCGGACCTCGCCGCCGACCGCCATCCAGGGCCTCCGAGCTCAAGAAAAACCCCGAGGTGAGATCCCCGACCTCCCCTCTACCGTTCTATGCCATGAAATCCAAGTTTTAGGAAGTATAGACAAAATCCGAAGATCTCCGGCGAGATCGCCGCCTTCCGCCGCCGCCTGGCGCCGGGCAGCGCGGGCTGGCTCCGGCCAGGGCGACGTGGCCCCTTGTGCGCCATCTATTTTAAATCGCACGGTAGAATCAAAACCCGCACGTATCGGTTCGGCGATCTAATCTGAGCCGTCTATTTTAAATCGGACAGTCCACATCAGCCCCGCGTTATAAAGGCCGGGATTCTTACGCGCTACCCCCTGGGGATCTCGGAAAACACAAGCTAGCCCTAGAAACTTCTGATCTAGCCCCTGGAACTTCAGAAATTCGTGTAAATTCATTTAAAAATCAGTTTTAGCCACTGGACTTAATAAAAATTAGGAAAACCCCTCTGTTATGTGTAGTTAGACCCCTGGAAATTTATGAAATAATAAATTAGACCCTGTAGTAGGGTGGATGTATCTTTTTGACCCTATATGATATTAAATTCAGAAATTTGAATATGTGATTAGGATTTAAATTTAAAAAGGTGAGGCAAACACATTGTAAATTCAAATTTAAACTCTCCTAACACTTGGAAAACTTTAGAATGAATTAAAAATAGATTTTAAGCTGAAATGAATCTGTCTAATTGATTGTTCACCTTTATTAGTTATAGGGACACATTTTTAGGTTAGGAAATAATTCTGAAAATTGGTAAAATAAATTTAAATTAGTTCACATCAGAGGAGAAGTTCAAAAATATATTATTTAATATTTTAGATCAGAACCTATTCTGTTTAGATGATATGCCCTACTATTTAATATTAAAACTCACTTTTAGGCATAGAAAATAAATCTGGAAAATATAGGAAAATAGGTATGCATAACTAGAAAATGATAAATGAAGTCTCCAAATCCAAAGACTTCAGTTTAAGATTTGGTAGAAGATCTGAAAACCCATTTGGAGTAGGAAATTACCTTCCATGAAAACTTGGTAGCTAAAGAGTGAATTAAAGAATTTGTTTAAATTGGAAATTCATATATAGTGTGCAAACAGAAATCTGAATACAAAAGTTAGAAATCATATACATATGTTTAAAAGTGCATGTAGGCCAAAAATCAACACATCTAGGATAACCACAACACTTAGTAATGTGAATGACTTTCATAGGTATGTATGTGTGGTTTGTATGAAGTGAAAGTGTGAACTATGTCTTATGGATTGTTGTTTTCTTTTGCTATGTGTATTGGCATGAGTAGAACCTGCCCCAGAGCAAGTTCTCCCCTTCCAAGACCAAGACTTTCCATTCTCAGAGCAGCAGGAAGAAGGCAAGTGTCCTTGACCACTTTGATCCTATACTAGGATGTGTAGATAGAACTATTTGCATTGTCAATTGAAATATGAAACCCATGCTAGGAAGTTTCCCTAGAATTGCATTACCTTGTTTCTTTGTAGCTTGGGTTGGGATTTATTTTATCATGTCATTTATTTATATGCTTATGCTTAGCCATGCTTAGAATGGGATAATTGGGATATGAGATCATCAATTTATTTACCTTACTATTGAATGAGATATTATGAGTTATGTAAAGGTAGGGATCGAGGCAAGTTGGATGATTTGGTTGGTGTTGGGTGCACGAGACTCGGGTTTGTGTTTAGTACTTGCCTGGATCCTAAGGACCAGTTCATGGAGCATGTAACCTGGCTTTACTGTGCCAACCACATGCTGAGATGGGGCAGCTTGGCCAATTAATTAGGTGTAACCCCGGCGTAGTATGGGTGTGTTGGATGGTGCGGGGAATAGGTGTCAGCTGGACTACCATATGAACCGCAAGGCTCAATAGGGGGCCACTGCAGCGGGGTTGGAGCCTCTTGTATGCTGTTAGGGGTGAAACCTTAGTGGGCCCACGCTCGTCGGGAATCCCTTTGTCAAGGCTTCGTAGTGATCTCCTGGCTACACACCTGGGAAGTGTGAATGTGTTTCGTGGCCACTGGCATAATGGAGGTTCTTTTAGTCCACCCGGCAACAGGGGATGAAATCACTACATGTGGGTACAGTGGTGCAAACTCTGTAGAGTCAAAACTGTCATGACAGCCGTGCTCACGGTCAAGAGCGGCTTGGACTTATTCATGATTAGAAGATGATGGCTTTGGAAGTTGAGGATGTTAAGCGGGGAGCTTAACATTGGATTTGATGTTATGGTTATTTGATTATGATGATGGGTTGGGAGAATTGGGACCATTTCACCTGTGTAGTAATGTAGGTGCTTAATAAGCTAAGGTGATAGGTATTAATTGCGTAGTGCTTTAACCATGAGTTCAACCTCTCCTTGCTTTAGCCATGCATGACATCACTTTCCCACACTTGCTGAGTACCAACGGTACTCAAACTTGCATATTTGTTGGTTTAAATTGCTTCTCAGGTCAAGGGGATGAGGTGGTGTTCAATGACCAAGACTTCGGACCCGAAGAAGGATTCTAGGTTCATAGAGCCCCCCGGGCAACGCCTGTTATGGAGCCCACAAGATTTATATTCCACTGCTATTTTATTTACATGTTATGAACTTATTATCGTCCATCGAGACGTATGTTTCGTAAGACATATTTATATTCGACACCTGACTTGTAATAAATGATGCTTCACTATTTGTCATCACATGTATGAGAAAATGATCCTGGCATACATGTGATATTCACTCGGTTGTTCTTCGGAGAAACCGGGTGTGACAGAAGTGGTATCAAAGCCAAGGTTGCCCGTAGGAACGTGGACCTAGGTAGAAATGGACGTATTTAAGGACCCTATTTTCTTAAAAACTATTTTACAAAGGTGTGGGTTCAAAAGTGTTATTTAATGGGTCACTTTATTCACCTTGCCCCAACTTTATTCAAAATACGATTTTTATTTAAATCTTATCTAACTTAATTTTAAATGCTTTATGTTTTAGATGGTTCGCATGATCCGCACCGCCCGCAAGTCCACCGGAGGGAGAGTTCCTGTAGTTGCCCTTGCCCTAAGAGAGGAGAATTGTCCGGTGACGTACCACTCCTACGGACTTGCAGTAGGAGGCTTGTTGCGCCGTCTACGGCGTATGCTCCACGCTGCCGGCAATACGGGCAAGCTAATCATACACTACAGCTCCACCCGGACCATCCGTGAGAAGCGGGAAGAATGGAGTTCAGAAATGAGGATTATCCATGAAGATCAGCTGCTCAAGTTCCACCGCTCTCCAGCTTGTCGAGTGACACAGGTCGATGCCGAGAGGGATGTCACCTGGGAGGCCATCACCTGCCAGAGTTACATCTACCGTCGCCAATTGGACAGAACTGAGTACATGTATGTCCTCCAGCGTGAGAGTGGTACCGCGGAGTACAAGTACCCGCCAGTGCAGCAGGGGACTTCCCATGAGCACATGGACCTGTGCTTGGAGGATGCTGCTATGCTCAGCACTCGACTGCAGGAGTGTCAGCAGGTGCTTCAAGATGTTCGTGACACCCTGAAGGAGACCGAGGCATTGCTTTGCGCCAGCTTGAGGGCGAGAAAAAGAGGAGATGGGAATGAACTGTGTGTCACCGTGAATGACACGTGGACTCCTGACTCCCCAGACCGCCGGGCGAGCAGGCGTCGCTGCACTTCTCCACCAGCAGCTTCCCCACCCAAAGCGGAGTCAGAGGGCAGCCGCAATAATGAGGAAGATCCCGAGGAGCCAGCTCAGTGATACGAGTCGTGTAGAGTCCTATCCCTTAGTTCAGCAGGTTATCGAGTAGTCGAGTCAATACTTTAGTTAATGGTGTGTTAATGTTTGGTGTGTGACGTGAGTTGTGGAAGCCGTGGGCATTTGTCCGCAACCTCGTCTTTAGGTTGCTTTGATGTGTGAACCCCTACGAATTAAGAGTGCATTTATCTTCACGTGAGACGTGAAACCCTCAGAAAATGTTAATATAATAAGACCTCAGGAGTTTAAGTTTAAACAAGCAAATTGGGAATTTAATACGAAATGTTTTAAATTAACATTTGGTTGATCATGATAGATGACCGAAAGAGAAAAGGGTCGTGGTGCCAACCCCGCCAACAACAACGATGAGGCCGGCAACCCTCATCTTTCTGGAGGACAAGACAGGGGTGGTCGCCGTGGAGGAGTTGATCCCATCCACCAAATGCTTGAAAATCAGAATCAGCTCATCTAGAGCCTAACTCGAGTGGTGGCCAACTTGCAACAAGTTCCACCTCCACAAGCTGCACCACGCCAACCAAGGTTGAGTGAGTTTCTAGGGACTCAACCTCCAAAGTTTGCAAGTGCTGCTGAACCTCTGGAGGCAGATGATTGGCTAAAGACCATTGAGAGCAAGATGAGGATCATACAATGCCAAGGGTATGAGAGGGTGCTGTTTTCCTTTCACCAATTGCATGGATCTGCTGCTGATTGGTGGACCGCTTACGTGGCCGCCCATCATGACCCTGAGAACATCACTTGGGAAGAGTTCAAGCGCAGTTTCCGCAACCATTACATACCAAGGGGTGAACTCAAAAACAAGAGAAAGGAGTTCTTGGGGCTGCAGCAAGGAAACATGACTGTGAGGGAATACCTCACTAAATTCACCCAACTATCCCGTTATGCACCACGGGACATCGAGACTGATGAGCAGAAACAGGACTGCTTTGTGGAAGGACTTACTGCGGAAATGCAGTGTGCAATGTCCTCCGACGAGTATGAAAGTTTTCAAAAGATGGTGGACAGAGCATTTGTTGTGGAGAGGAAGCTGAAGGCCTTGGAAAATGAAAACAAGAGGAAGGCGGGATGGTCACACCAAGCCTCGGGTAGCAACACACGCCCACGACTGATGCAACCAACCGCAGGGTAGACAAGCCGTGCTGTGGTACCCTACTCAGCACCCAGAGGGTACAACCCAAACTTCAGGCCTCCATCAGCACCAGCACAGCCGCAGCGTCAGTTTGTACAGCAGCCTCGTCCCACATATCAACCTCAACCAGCAGTGCAAGGACCACAGAACCAACCCCAAGACAACAAAGGCCAGGAACCTAAGGTTGCGGTGCAATGCTTAAATTGTGGCGAGGTGGGACACTACGCTCATAAGTGCCCAAAGAAGAAGCCCATGCAGCCGCAACAGCAGAATGTGATGCGAGGACGGGTGAACCACGTGACCATGGAGGAGGCACAAGAGGCACCTGACGTGGTAGTTGGTAAGTTTCCTGCCAATTTACACATTGCAACCCTGTTGTTCGATTCTGGTGCTACCCACTCGTTCATTGCCCAAGGGTTTGTTAAGAAGCATGATCTAGCAACAACACAAATGAACCATATGCTAGCAGCAAACTCTCCAGGGGGAGAAATAAGGACAAGACAAGTGTGTCCCAAGGTGAATCTAGACATTAATGGGGTGGTATTTACTGCAAACCTCATAGTGATAGACTCAAAAGGGATAGATATTATTTTGGGTATGGATTGGTTGACCAAACACAAAGGAATCATCCATTGTTCGACAAGAACGGTGGAACTAACTCACCCTAGTGACACAAGAGTAAAGTTCATAACCATAGAAGAGCCTAGGAGGGACATTAAACTCAATCAAGTTGATGTGGAAGTGGAAGAGATCAGGATCATAAGGGAATATCCCGATGTTTTTCTGGAGGAGTTGCCAGGTATGCCCCCGATCGTGAAGTGGAATTCTCGATTGAGCTAGTGGCTGGAACAGCTCCAATATACAAGAGGCCCTATCGGATGGACTCCAAACAGCTGGAAGAACTCAAGGAACATTTAAGAGAATTGATAGAAAAGGGGTATATTCGTCCTAGTTCCTCACCATGGGGAGCTCCAGTGATATTTGTGCCCAAGAAGGACGGAACCCAAAGGTTATGCGTAGACTACCGTGCGTTGAATGAGGTAACCATCAAGAACAAGTACCCATTACCTCATATTGAAGACATGTTTGATCAGTTGAGGGGAGCTTGTGTGTTCTCGAAAATTGATCTCAGGTCGGGATACCACCAACTTAAGATAAGGCAAACTGATATTCCAAAGACAGCTTTCGTATCTTGGTACAGCCTGTATAAATAACCCGTCATGCCTTTCGGGTTAACTAATGCCCTGACATACTTCATGTATCTTATGAACAAGGTATTCATGGAATATCTGGACAAATTTGTGGTGGTTTTCATTGATGACATTCTCGTCTTCTCCAAAGATGAAGAAGAACATGAGGGACATTTAAGGTTGGTGTTGCAAAAGCTGAGAGAACACCAACTATATGCCAAGTTGAGCAAGTGTGAGTTTTGGCTGAAGAGAGTTCCTTTCTTAGGACATATAATCTCAGAGGGAGGAATCTCCGTAGATCCCGCCAAGATCGAGGATGTGCAGAAGTGGAAGACCCCTGAAAATGTCGGGGAAGTTCGAAGCTTCTTAAGATTGGCTGGGTATTATCGACGGTTTATCGAGGGTTTCTCCAAGATTTCGAGACCCCTCACCAAATTGTTAGAGAAGGGAATCACATTCACATGGACACCGTAGTGCGCGACGAGTTTTCAAGAACTGAAGAAAAGATTGACAACAACCCTAGTGCTAGGTATGCCAAATATGCAAAAGAATTTTTCGGTGTACTGCGATGCCTCTGGAAACGGGTTGGGATGTGTTCTCATGCAAGAGGGGCATGTCGTGACTTATGCGTCCCGGCAGCTCCGGAAACACGAGAAGAACTATCATACGCATGACCTAGAGCTAGCCGCAGTGGTACACGCGTTGAAGATTTGGCGGCATTACTTGATGGGGAAGAGGGCAGAGGTATATACGGATCATAAGAGCTTAAAGTATATTTTCACACAGCCAGATCTCAACCTCAGACAAAGGAGATGGTTAGAGCTAATCCACGACTTTGATGTGGGCATCAACTATCATCCTGGGAAAGCAAACGTCATGGTAGATGCTTTAAGCCGGAAGGTGCAGGTCAATAGATTGAGCTTAAAGGACATGCCTACAGAATTGGAGGAAGAGGTTATAAAACTCAACCTATGTCTGGTGCATAGTGGTGAGGCCATCACCATGGAAGTGGACTCCACATTAGAGCAAGACATACGCAACGGTCAGAAGAATGACGAGAAGATACAAGAAATTAGAGAACTCATCAAGTATAACAAAGCCCATGGATTCAGAGAGGATGAACAAGGTACGGTGTGGCACTGTTAAAGAATCTGTGTGCCTGAGGTGAAGGAGATCCGCGAATTGATTTTGAAGGAAGCTCATGATTCCGACTAATCCATTCATCATGGGAGTATAAAGATGTATCATGACCTCAAGAGCAGGTATTGGTGGTATTGCATGAAGCGAGATGTCGCAGAACATGTTGCCCTATGTGACACATGTCAGTTGGTGAAAGCAGAACATCAACGACCCACGGGATTATTGCAACCACTCAAAGTGCCTGAATGGAAATAGGAAGAAATCGGTATGGATTTCATAGTGGGACTACCCAGGACCCAATCGGGATATGATTCAATATGGGTCATCATCGACAGGCTAACCAAGGTAACTCATTTCATCCCCGTGAAAGAAAGCTACAGCGGATCCAAATTGGCAGAATTATACATGTCAAGGATCCTGAGTTTCCATGGAGTGCCAAAGAAGATAGTGTCAGATCGAGGGACACAGTTCACCTCAAGGTTCTGGCAGAAGTTGCATGAAACCATGGGAATTCATCTGAAGAATCCGGATGTGCAAGATGCAGTGGAAGCATCACTCGGAAAAGGAAGCCACATGGGAGCGAGAAGACGAGCTTAAGGCACAGTTTTCGGAATTGTTTTCCTAGAACCACCAATCTCGAGGACGAGATTTCTTTTAAGGGGGTTAGAGCTGTAACACCCCAAAATTTGTTAAGAGGGGAATTTAAAAATTTTTGGACGTACTGCATGTGGTGCAGAAATTCAAATTCAAATTGGAATTCAAATTCAAATCAAAACAGAAAAAAAAAGGAAAAAGAAAAAAAACCCAACCGGCCAGTGGGCCGAAACCCGCCAGCCGGCCCACTATTCCCTCGCGCCAGCCCACAACCGCACGCCCTCTCTTCCTCTCACTGACACGCGGGGCCCGCGTGTCATCTCCTACCTCCCGCTCGCGCCAACCAACCGGACTCTTCCCCGCGCCCGATCGCAACCAACTCTAGAAACCCGCTCCCCAGCTCGAATATTGGTCCCGGACGTCTCCTACTCGATCCCAACAGACCGCCGCCCTCCTTCGTCTATATAAATGCCGGCATCGCCCTGTCCCCCCCCCCCGATCGGCTGTTTTTCCTCCCGCTGAGAACCGAAGCTTCTCCCGCCGTTTTCCTTCGATCCTAGCTCGGATTTCCTGATCTAACGGGCTGATCATGTTCCACCGCCTCCGGGGAATCTCGCAGGTGAAGGAAATCCGGTGTTTTGCGCTCTAGACACAGCTCCGACGAGCACCGCCGCGTTTTCACATCAGACCTCGCCGCCGACTGCTTTCCAGGGCCTCCGAGCTCAAGAAAAACCCCGAGGTGAGATCCCCAACCTCCCCTCTACCGTTCTATGCCATGAAATCCATGTTTTAGGAAGTATAGACGAAAATCCAAAGAACACCGGCGAGATCGCCGCCTCCCGCCGCCGCGCGCCGCCGGGCAGCGCGGGCTGGCTCAGGCCAGGGCGACGTGGCCCCTTGTGCGACGTCTATTTTAAATCGCACGGTAGAATCAAAACCCGCGCGTACAGGTTCGGTGATCTAATCTGAGCCGTCTATTTTAAATCGGACGGTCCACATCAGCCCCGCGTTATAAAGGCCGGGATTCTTACGCGCTACCCCCAGGGGATCGTGGAAAACACAAGCTAGCCCCGGAAACTTCTGATCTAGCCCCTGGAACTTCAGAAATTCGTGTAAATTCATTTAAAAATCAGTTTTAGCCCCTGGACTTAATAAAAATTAGTAAAACCCCTCTGTTATGTGTAGTTAGACCCCTGGAAATTTATGAAATAATAATTAGACCATGTAGTAGGGTGCATGTACCTTTTTGACCCTATATGATATTAAATTCACAAATTTGAATATGTGATTAGGATTTAAATTTAAAAAGGTGAGGCAAACACATTGTAAATTCAAATTTAAACTCTCCTAACACTTGGAAAACTTTAGAATGAATTAAAAATAGATTTTAAGCTGAAATGAATCTGTCTAATTGATTGTTCACCTTTATTAGTTATAGGGACACATTTTTAGGTTAGGAAATAATTCTGAAAATTGGTAAAATAAATTTAAATTAGTTCACATCAGAGGAGAAGTTCAAAAATATATTATTTAATATTTTAGATCAGAACCTATTCTGTTTAGATGATATGCCCTACTATTTAATATTAAAACTCTCTTTTAGGCATAGAAAATAAATCTGGACAATATAGGAAAATAGTATGCATAACTAGAAAATGATAAATGAAGTCTCCAAATCCAAAGACTTCAGTTTAGGATTTGGTAGAAGATCTGAAAACCCATTTGGAGTAGGAAATTACCTTTCATGCAAACTTGGTAGCTCAAGAGTGTATTAAATAATTTGTTTAAATTGGAAATTCATATATAGTGTGCAAACAGAAATCTAAATACAAAAGTTAGAAATCATATACATATGTTTAAAAGTGCATGTAGGCCAAAAATCAACACATCTAGGATAACCACAACACTTAGTAATGTGAATGACTTTCATAGGTATGTATGTGTCGTTTGTATGAAGTGAAAGTGTGAACTATTTCTTATGGATTGTTGTTTTCTTTTGCTATTTGTATTGGCATGAGTAGAACCTGCCCCAGAGCAAGTTATCCCCTTCCAAGACCAAGACTTTCCATTCTCAGAGCAGCAGGAAGAAGGCAAGTGTCCTTGACCACTTTGATCCTATACTAGGATGTGTAGATAGAATTATTTGCATTGTCAATTGAAATATGAAACCCATGCTAGGAAGTTTCCCTAGAATTGCATTACCTTGTTTCCTTGTAGCTTGGGTTGGGATTTATTTTATCATGTCATTTATTTATATGCTTATGCTTAGCCATGCTTAGAATGCGATAATTGGGATATGAGATCATCAATTTATTTACCTTACTCTTGAATGAGATATTATGAGTTATGTAGAGGTAGGGATTGAGGCAAGTTGGATGATTTGGTTGGTGCTGGGTGCACGAGACTCGGGTTTGTGTTTAGTACTTGCCTGGATCCTAAGGACCGGTTCATGGATCATGTAACCTGGCTTTACCGTGCCAACCACATGCTGAGATGGGGCAGCTTGGCCAATTAATTAGGTGCATCCCCGGCGTAGTATGGGTGTGTTGGATGGTGCGGGGAATAGGTGTCAGCTGGACTACCATATGAACCGCAAGGCTCAAGAGGGGGCCACTGCAGCGGGGTTGGAGCCTCTTGTATGCTGTTAGGGGTGAAACCTCAGTGGGCCCACGCTCATCGGGAATCCCTTTGTAAAGGCTTCGTAGTGATCTCCTGGCTACACACCTGGGAAGTATGAATGTGGTTCGTGGGCACTGGCATAATGGAGGTTCTTTTAGTCCACCCGGCAACGGGGGATGAAATCACTACATGTGGGTACAGTGGTGCAAACTCTGCAGAGTCAAAACTGTCATGACAGCCGTGCTCACGGTCAAGAGCGGCTTGGACTTATTCATGATTAGAAGATGATGGCTTTGGAAGTTGAGGATGTTAAGCGGGGAGCTTAACATTGGATTTGATGTTATGGTTATCTGATTCTGATGATGGGTTGGGAGAATTGGGACCATTTCTCCTGTGTAGTAATGTAGGTGCTTAATAAGCTAAGGTGATAGGTATTAATTGCGTAGTGATTTAACCATGAGTTCAACCGCTCCTTGCTTTAGCCATGCATGACATCACATTCCCACACTTGCTGAGTACCAACGGTACTCAAACTTGCATATTTGTTGGTTTAAATTGCTGCTCAGGTCAAGGGGATGAGGTGGTGTTCAATGACCAAGACTTCGGACCCGAAGAAGGATTCTAGGTTCATGGAGCCCCCCGGGCAACGCCTGTGACGGAGCCCACAAGATTTATATTCCACTGCTATTTTATTTACATGTTATGAACTTATTATCGTCCATCGAGACGTATGTTTTGTAAGACATATTTATATTCGACACCTGGCTTGTAATAAATGATGCTTCACTATTTGTCATCACATGTATGAGAAAATGATCCTGGCATACATGTGATATTCACTCAGTTGTTCTTCGGAGAAACCGGGTGTGACAGTACATGTCGTACTCAGCAACTGCGGGAAAAGTATGACATGTGGCTTACAACAAGATAGCAAATAAAAAGACTCATTGCAGCAAGCAAATTTTATTTCATAAACATGGTAAAAACAGCAATTAAGTCTAAGTGAGTTAAAATCCCATCGTAACCAAGTTAATCATGAACATTCCTTCATCATATTTCACCATATATCAAGTCTCAACCAGCCATTAATCTTTCTCATGTTCATACCATACTCACAATTATTCATAACCATCTCCTTTTCATATAGCCGAGACCAAATTCATTGTCATGACTCAAAACAGTCCCAAAACCAGTCCCAATGACCATAACCATAACCATACCGAATAAACATCCCAAGTTTTGCCTCTAATCATGGAAGTTGGCCAGGTGCTTGTGACCGGAAGCACGGCTATCATGATAGTTTTACGCTCTGCAGAGGTGGCACCACTTTACCCACAAGTTTGTGATTTCGTCACCCGTCGGCGACTAGAAAGAACCTCCATTATACCAGTACACAACCGTCGGTGTATGGCCAAGATATCACAAAATATCCTTTATAAAGGGGCTACTAGGAGTACGGACCCACTGAGGTTTCACCGGCAGACTCAAATCTCAATTCTCCCACCCACGGGCCCCCTCTTGTGCCATGCTGTTCCTAGGGCACTCCCTCTCGACTCCCATTCCCCGCGTGATCCAACGGTCCATAAAAAGCTAGCAACATACCTAATTAGTCAGCTAAGCCGCACCCATATTTGGCCTTGTGGTGGCACTGTTTTCCTGGCATGTGCTCACATGAACCGGTCGTTAGATCTACGGCAAGTAAACCACTATCTCATTCAGCAACATCCATGAACCAATCTTGCCTATATCTCCCGGATTCCATGCTCATTAACATCATCAAGTTCTCATCATCATTATTCATATGAGTGCAGTAGCTAACCATGTTTTAATTCAGCTTCCCGTATCCCGTAAATTAAGCGAAGCAAAAAGGAAAAACAACCATACCCGACTCATTAACTTTCTCGGCGACAAGGATGGTTAACAAAACTAGTAAACTCCTATAAAAGGGTGTCCCATCAAGTTGACTCAAGCTTACGATTTTTCGCAAACAAAACAGTTTCAAAACATGGGATCAATATGGTCAAGGGGCACTTGCCTTGCTCCCGTGGTTCGTGTTGCTCAAGCGTCTCGAAATCTTGGTGTTGTAGTTCCTCGTAGATGGCCTCTTGAGCTTGTCCTTCTACTCATGACCACGCACATACAAGATTTACAGATATCAATCATCATGCACAAACTTTACTCAAGATGTAATGGGGTAGATGAATGCAAATCCTATAGTGCAGTTTTATTAAACCAGTTTTGTACGTGTTCTTGCATGTTTTAATGGGCTTTCATGGGATTTTATGATGAACAAGGGTGTAGGGATCAAGTGTGGACGTGGTGATGATCTTGACTAAAGATCTAGATCAATTCCACCGTCAAAAATTGATCAAAACACGATCTGTCCACACGCAAAAGTTTCTGCTCGAAGGGGGCGAAGAAAACGGATGCGTAAAAACAGCGGCGACGTCGTAAGATGGGTAATGAAGACCTACCTCTCTTCCTCCTTGTGGCAGGGCCTTTCTCCGAGCAAAGGCAGCAGCGGGGGATTTTTATTTGAAAAATTATGGTAGGACAGAACGTCGGCCTTCTTCTCCGGCGACGGCGAGGCGTGACGGGGCTCGTCGGCGGGGCTCGACAACGGGGTTCGACGGCGGGGCTCGTCGGTGGGGCTCACTGGCGTGGCTCACCGGCAACCAAACTCCGGAAGGGGGGTGTGTGGCCAACTCGGCGACTTGGAGGGGGGGTTAAACTCGGCGACTTGGGAGGGGGAGGGGGCTGCGGCCAAGGGGGGGCTGGGGGTTGTATTTATAAGGGGGAGAAAAGTAGAGTCCTAGTCCAATTGGAACACAACCAAAGAGTCATAGTCCAATTGGGACTCAACAAAAGAGTCCTAGGGATCCCCCCCTTCTAGGCTGCGGCTACATTAAGGATAAAATTCCCCCAAATGTGGGGAAAATTCCCCGTTTTGGGGAATTGGGGAATTTGGGAAATTTGGGGGAAATTTGGGAATGGCTCATTTCAGCTATCTTATTTCCATTTCTCTCAATTTCTATGTCCCTTTCTCCATTTCTATATTCCCTTCTCCGTTTCTATGTCCCTATCTCCATTTCTATATTCCCTTCTCCATTTCTATGGTTCTTTCTCCATTTCTACTTCTTTTCAAATGTTTCTCTACATGAAAAATGTGTGCAATGCATGGTAATGAATTTGAGGGTGTTACAGAATTAGGTGAGAGAATGAGAACCACTTGCGAGTTACCCACAAACATAGTAAGAGAGTGTCTCCAAAGCCAAATAATCAATTATCATACACAAACTATACTCAAGATGCAATGAGGTGAATGAATGCAATTCCTATGATGCAGTTTATAAAACTCAGTTTGCACATGTTCCTGCATGTTTTAATAGGCTTCCATGGGGTTTTATGATGAACAAGTCTGCTGGGATCAAGTTTGGACGTGATTATGATCTTGAAACACTTTGTAGATCAATTCCACTGTCAAAAATTGGCCAAAACATAGTCTGTCCACACGCAGAAATTTCTGCCCGCAGGGGATGAAGAAAACGGGTGCGTAGAAACAGCGGCGACGTGGTAAGAGGGGTAACAAAGACCTACCTAACTTCTTCCTCCTCTCTTCCTTGGGGCAGAACCTCCTTCCTTGCAATGGCAGCAGCAGAAGATTTTCTACGGAGAATTATGAGGCAGCGGCTAGGGAAGAACGTCGGGGCTGTGACGGACTGAAATCCGTACCTTCCAAGATCACAGAGGGTGGTGCCGCACGATGCGACACCCGACAGCACGCACGATAAGGAAACATAGTATTACATTGAAAACATGCTGAATTTGTACAAAAGTAGCACAATCTTCAGTTACAACTACTGTACAGAGTCTACTATAGCGGAAAGTAGCACAATCTCACGCCAACACCTAACTAGCAAACGTTGGTTGTCCGATCCTACGGACAACCCACACTAGCTCCACCCAGCATCAACGCGGCGTGTACGACTCCCATGCAGCCGTAGTCCCCGACGGAGGGTAGCCCTTGCCGGTGGACTCGTACTCCGAGTGCGTAGTGTACTCCTCACCTGCAAACACTTATAGCAGCAACCTTGAGCACGATGGCTCAGCAAGTCTTAACCGACTCTCCTACACAAGAAACTCTACATGCAGGTCATAACACAGGTAGGATGGCAATTTGCAGCAAAGGACACACCTACAAGTTCTTCCTTAATTCATCTTTTAGCCACAAGTTAACGGTTCATGAATCTGAACTTTAGTGAGCAATATTTAGTGGCACACATGTAGCAATACAAGTTATTCACATCAGAAGTATTATGTCGCAACATTCCATATGTTTACCTACGTCACGACCCAGTGAACAAGCGGTACTCATAACCACGAGGGACGGCGAATCAACTCGTTATACACCTGCAGGGATACCCGAATAGCACGTCACGTACGCCCATCCTTGGAGCTGCAACGGCACACTCCACCGATATCATACGGGACAACCTTTCACCCAACAGCCCAAACATCAAACCGGTGGCAATGAAACGAGCAGGAGGTTCCCTACACATAGCATCTCTCTATGCCCGTTAGCAGATTTCCACCTTGCTGCCCTCAACCTACACCTATAAATCGGTGTGCTATGCCTCGACGCCTGAATGTTTAGGTTACATCAGTTTATCGGACCCCATATATCCGATATGCCTTCGGTAAATTCAAACTTGTTCAGCGGGGCCGCACACGGATCGGCCCTCAATCGACACGGACAGGGCTACGCACACAATACTTACTCTTTCTGCGTCCTAGCCCCTGCCTAGTCTCATTTTTCTTACTAAAGTTGTCTCATATCTCTAACCAATCCCGTATGTGGCGAATCCTATACTCGCGAGTAGATTCCATCTACTCGACTTGTACCAAAGTATATAAACATTAAGCAAAGCATGATCTACTCGAGGACTTAGAAACTACCCTCATTCTCTTTGGGATAATCTGGTTATGCAATTGGAGTTTCATCCATCATACACCTAATGCACATACATACTTCAAGCTAAGTGAATATAAAGCAAAACTTGATAAAATTTGTTAAATGCAAACCGGGGCTTTCCTTGTTTCTGCTGGCCAGGGGTTAGTGTCTCCTCCGGAGGTATGAACTCCAGTATCTCCGGGGTTTCCTCGCGTTAAGCGACTACACATAATCAAGTTAACGATATGTCAAATTAAATGCAAATGTGTTGAATTTAGCATATAAGGACCATAACTGTATCTAGACATCCCTTTTCGCTCTAGCATTTTTACTGTGGCTTCATAAGAACCTAATTAGAGCCTTGACCAAATTCCATTTGAAACAAAACTCATTTGAGTTCTGCACAAATAAAAGTCTAAATGGTCATTACTAGAGCCTCTAAGGATTTCAAGGGATTTTCATGGATCAAACCATTACTTTCTGGAAACTAGAGTTTGATATGGTTCTAATGGAATTGGTTTCATGTAATTTGAAGAATCCTAGAGAAAGTTAAGCCCTAATCAAGATTTAAGAAAATTCTGAAAAATGTTTCTGTACATTTTTCTATTTTCTCGGGGCAGTTCACTTAATCACACTATTAGGGGGACTAAATGAAATTGGATGAATCTGAAATTTTTCATGTGACTCAAGGATCTTCAAATGAACTCTCTGGCCGAATTTCAGAATTTTCCATAAAGGAAATCTCCAGATAAAATTCTCCCCAATTTAAATTTTAGGGAATTAATTCTAGAAAAAATAATGAGTTTCATTAACTGAAACTTATTTTGATGGAAAGTACAAGGAGAGCTTAATCCAACAAAATTTGTTTCACTAAATTTGGACCATCCTACCAAATGTTATGGGCATTTGAAGTTTGAACTAGAATCTAAAATTGTGGGAAATGTTTAAAACTCTGACAGCGGGACCCACCCCCTCAGCCTTCTTCTACCTCATGCCAGAACTCTCGGGCGGCGGCTCATGCCAGCGAGGTCTACCGGAATGGAGTTCCCGGCCTTCTCTGGGGCTGGTACTCGCTGCCTCTATGTTTTAGACCTCGGGAAACTCATTGGTAGGGGCGGCTAGGGCTCTAGGTGGCCGGATCCTAGTCGGCGACGGCGACAGCGGCAGCATGAACTCCGGCGATGTTGCCCGAGTTCTACCAAGCCTTGTTTTGGAAGCGGTTTCCTCCTACAGCTCCGTGGTGACATGCTAAGCACGGATATGGAGCCGGTTTGCCGTAAAAACGGCCGGAGATGGGAGCTCACTGTCGACCTAGGTCAAAACTCTATGGCGACCCGAAGAATTTGAAGAACAGAGCCGATACTCTATGTTTTTCGGTTCTTGTCTGTGACACCCGGTTCCGAAAATAGAACCAAGTTAATGCATATGTGTGCCCAGGATGTTCATCACACCTATACATGTAATCCAAAAACTGAATTCAGAATATAACCACGAATAAATAGTGTCTAAGTACTTTATTACATCGACTAATTGTCTCACTCATGAATCTCTAACTTATTCTTGCAGTGGAAGTCTCTAAACAACAGCGGAAATAACTAAATAGCAGCATGCTCCATCTTCAACTCCATAGGCATGTTGACGGTAGTTCGCACGCTTAGTACTCCACATGGTCCTCGAAGTACTCATCTCCTGTAGCTGATGTTTATGTGATAATGCAAGGGTGAGTACATGTCATACTCAGCAAGTGCGGGAAAACTATGACATGTAGCTTTCAACAAGGTAGGAAATAAAAAGGCTCATTGCAGCAAGCAAATTTTATTTCACAAACATGATAAAAACAGCAACTATTTCTATATGAGTTTGATCCCATCATAACCATATTATATCAGCAAAATTCCTTCATCATAATTCACCATTTATCATGTCTCAACCAGCCAATAATCTTTCTCAAGTTCATCTCGTACTCATAAATATTCATATCCATCTCATATTCATATAACCAAAACCAACTCATTGTCAAGACTCAAAACAGTCCCAAAAACAATCCCAATGACCATATCATAACCATACCGAATATCCATCCCAAGTTTTCCCTCTAATCATGGAAGTTGGCCAGGTGCTTCCCGTATCCCATGAATTAAGCGAAGCAAAAAGTAAAAACGACCATACTTATCAACTTTCCCGGCGAAAAGGATGGTTAACAAAACTAGTAAACTCCTATAAAAGGGTGTCCCATCAAGTTGACTCAAGTGTACGAGTTTTCGCAAACAAAACAGTTTCAAAACATAGGATCAATATGGTCAAGGGGCACTTGCCTTGCTCCTGTGGTTCTTGTTGTTCGAGTGTCTCGATGTCTTGGTGCTGTAGTTCCTCGTAGATCACCTCTTGAGCTTGTTCTTCTACTCACGATCACGGACATACAAAATTTACAGCAATCAAACATCATGCACAAACTTTACTCAAGATGCAATGGGGTAGATGAATGCAAATCCTATAGTGCAGTTTCATTAATCTAGTTTGTACATGTTTTGCATGTTTTAACGGTCTTTCATGGGGTTTTATGATGAACAAGGGTGCTGGGATGAAGTGTAGACATGGTGATGATCTTGACTCAAGATCTAGATCCGTTCCGCCGTAAAAAATCGATCAAAACACGATCTGTCCACACGTAAAAGTTTCTGTTCGAAGGGGGCGAAGAAAACGGATGCGTAGAAACAGCGGCGACGTTGTAAGATTGGTAATGGAGACCTACCTCACTTCCTTCTTGGTAGCAGGACCTTCCTTCTAGCAATGGCAGCAGTGGGGAGTTTTTCTATGGAAGATTTTGGTAGGACAGATCGTCGGGCTTCTTCTCCGGCGACGGCGGGGCTCGACGGGGCTCGACGGCGGCCAACTTCCGGCAAGGGGGGGGGGAACTTGGCGACTTGGCAGCAAGGAAGGGGGCTTGGCAGCAGGGGGAGGACGTCCAAAATAGAGAGGGGTCGGCCAAGGGGGTGGGGGTTATATTTATAAGGGGAAAAAAGGAGTCCTACTCCAATTGGAGCTCAAATAAGAGTCCTACTCAATTTTGGATCTCAACAAACTTATCTTTTCAGTTAGGTGCGGCAGCTTTGGGGATTTTATCCCCTCAAATGTGGGGAAAATTCCCCTTTTATGGAATTGGGGAATTTGAAAATTTTGGAGGGAAATTTGGGGAAATTGGAATTGGCCCATTTCAGCTATCTTTTTCCCATTCCCCACCATTTCTATGTCACTTACTCCATTTCTACATTCCCCTCTCCATTTCTATGTCCCACTCCCCATTCCTACATTGCCTTTCTCCATTTCTATGCCCCATTCTCCATTTCTATATGCCCTTCTCCATTTCTATGGTTCCTTCCTCCATTTCTATGGTTCTTTCTCCATTTCTATAGTTCTTTCTCCATTTCTATAGTTCTTCTCCATTTCTATGGTTCCTTTCTCCATTCCATGGTTCTTTCTCCATTTCTATAGTTCTTTCTCCATTTCTACTTCTTTTATAATGCTTCTCTACATGAAAAATGTGTGCAATGCATGGGAATGAATTTTAAGGGTGTTACAAACCTACCCCCCTTAAACTGAATCTCGCCCTCGAGATTCGATAGAGTAGAGAATAGATGATGGAATTCTGCCTTGAGGTCTTCCTCACGCTCCCATGTAGTTTCGGCTTCCGTGTGATGGCTCTATCGTACCTTGCACCAATGGATTACTTTATTCCTCGTGACCCTTTCCTTCATGTCCAAAATTTTGACAGGGTGCTCCGTGTAGGTCAGATCCACTTGAAGCTCGATCTCATCCATCGGTACTTGTTCTTCCGGTACTCTTAAGTATTTCTTGAGTTGGGACACGTGAAACACGTCGTGTACGTCAGAGAGGTGCGTTGGCAGCTCTAGTTGATAGGCTACTTCTCCTCGCTTTCCCAAAATCTTAAATGGTCCGATGTAGCGAGGTGCTAATTTGCCCTTGACGTTGAACCGTCGTTGGCCTCGGATAGGTGATACCTTAAGATACACGAAGTCTCCTACTTCGAAGGTCAATTTTCTTCGCCTATTGTCCGCGTAACCTTTTTGTCGTGACTTAGCAGCCTTCAAGTTTTCTCGTATCGTTTGGACTTGCTTCTCAGCGTCTTGCAGCACTTCAGGTCCAAACACTTGACTCTCTCCGGTCTCATTCCAGAACAGCGGCGTTCTACACCGACTACCATACAATGCTTCAAAAGGTGACATCTTCAAGCTGGCTTGGTAGCTGTTGTTGTATGAGAATTCAGCATACGACAAGATCCTATCCCAACTACGCCCATGCTTCAAGGCACAAGCTCTTAACATGTCTTCCAAAGTTTGATTTGTCCTCTCAGTTTGCCCGTCGGTTTGCAGGTGATAAGCGGAGCTGAAATCCAGTCGTATACCCATAGCTTCATGCAGCTTCTTCCAGAACCTAGAGGTAAATTGAGTACCCCAATCTGACACTATCCTTTTCGGAACTCTATGGCGACACACGATTTGCTCCATATACAACTCGGCTAGTTGTGCAACGTTGTACATGGTTTTAACAGGAATGAATTAGGCTGTTTTTGTCAATCGGTACACGATAATCCAAATAGAGTCGTAACCCGATTGAGTACGTGGCAATCCGACGATAAAATCCATGCTGATGTCTTCCCACTTTCACTCGGGTACTTTCAATGGCTGCAACAGTCCACCGGGTCTTTGATGTTCGGCCTTCACCCGTTGGCACGTATCGCATAAGGCAACATATTCGGCTATGTCCCTTTTCATACCATCCCACCAATAGCAAGTTTTCAGGTCCATGTATATCTTTGTACAGCCGGGATGTATGGAATAAGGTGAGTCATGTGCCTCCTTTAATATCATGTCGCGGATGTGCTTCATGTTAGGCACACAAATCCTTTTTCCTCACCAAAGTGTGCCTTTCTCGTCTTCCTTGAAGTCCTTTTCTATGCTATGTAGGATTCTTTCCTTGATTTCCTTGATTTCCTCATCCGTTGCTTGGCCATCTCTTATCTCTTGTTCCAGTGAAGAGTTTAGTTCTATCACTTCCATCTCGTTCAAGAACCCAAGATGTTGTGAAACCTATGTTTGCTGAATACATTGTTTTTGACGATAAAAGTTTTGAATACTACCAAAACACCTTTTTAACAAAGTCCACTCTAGGTCCGAGCTCCTGCAAGGTCCGACGATAGGTCCGACTTGTTTTGGGTAGCTCCGGCAAGGTCCGACGTAGGGTCCGACTTGCTTTGTCTAGGTCTGACTTATTTTGGCTAGGTCCCACTTGTTTTTGCTAGCTCCGGTGCTAGGTCCAACTAGATTTGGTAATTTCTGTGCTAGGTCTGACTAAGCTTTAGTAAGCTCCGGCGCTGGGTCCGACTAGCTTTGGTAAGCTCCGGTTCAAGGTCCGGTTAGCTTTGGTAAGGTTCGGAGCTTGATTGCAATGATTCTACTTTTAACTTGCAATGTTTCGAACTTGCTTTACTCTTATGGAAAGTTTGCTTAGTACTATTTTACTAAGTTTTTGGTGTGTTTTGGTGGTTATGGCTGATATCATTTTGCTATGGTTTACAACATGCTTATGTGAGGTGCTCATGTAAGATGTTGTAGTTTCGGAACTAACGAGAGTCAAGTCGAGGACTTGTGCTCGGAAGTATTGGTTGTTTATTCATGTGCAGGTGTTGCTTGAGTTCAAGACATGGCTGGTGACGGGATCCATTGAACTAGTATTAGGGAGAAGATGAGGTTCAACAACCAAGTTCGGGAGGAATTGTGGTTGAGTTGATCGGGAGGTCGCGCAGCATGTTTGGATCAAGAACAATGCATATGAAGGTATCGTGGACGTTGTTGGAAGGTGTTTGCACGTGTGCAAGGAGTGCATGGACGTGGAAACATGGTTCCCAGGCGTGGTGAAGAGATATGGAAGTGGAGATATGGTTGAAAAGGTTCAACCGGCTGGATTTTACGCTCAGGCTGCGGCTGAGGCGGTTATGGTTTGTTTATGGAAAGTTTCGAGTTGGTTATAACAGGATTTCGTGTTAGGCATGAAGTAGAGTTGTTTTAGGAATGTTTGGGACGTTCCTAAGGTGTTTGGAAGTCTTAAGATTGCTTCTATCTGCATATAGAAGAGTCTTGAGCAATATTGGAAAGTTACAGTTTGAATCCAAGTAGGAGTAGGAGTCCTAGTTTGAATTGAATTGGCCATAGAGCTGGTTATATAAGCAAGGGAGGACAAGGCTCGTGGTGAGCACGACTTTGGGGCTGTTCCTCTTGTGTTTTGACAAATAAAATTCATATTCTAAAGGAACTTTTGTGCCTTGTTCGTCCGACTTGTTTCAGATAAGTTTTTCTCGTCGTGTTTCTGTTCAGCACTACCTTGCTTCGGTGGTTTTATTATAACTCGAGTTTTACAGATCCAATTAATGTGATTATTTTTTAGTTGTCTTCACAACTTGATTATATATCATCTGTGAAAATTTTACGGTCATTGAATTTGTGGTTTCTGATCTACACGAGTTTCTTTGCAGTATTCCAGAACTGTTTTTCTCGCGTAGGACAGATTGACCTTTGTTCGATCTTTCGATCGTAACTTGAGTTTCTCTCAACGGATTTTCATGATTCTTGTTGTGACGTCTTCGTGATTTGATTCTCTACAATCTATACTAGTTTTGTCACAGTTGAACACGTTTAGATTAGTCGCGCACATGGTTTCTTTAACAGATCGGTTTTCTGCTGAGGGGTGTTTAGTTGCTTTCGCTGAAAAGTTTTTATCTACCATTCACCCCCCTCTGGTAGCTTTACACGTGTACTTCAATCCTACAATTGGTATCAGAGCCAGGTTGCTCTAATCTTTGTGATTTGCACGTGTTTTGACTAATCGTCATGGAGAAATACTCCGCCAAACCTTGTGTGTTTAGTGGTATTGATTTTCAGGTTTGGAAGGCACGCATGGAAGCTTTCATCCAGGCGCAAGGCTTTGCAATATGGGAAAAGGTGTACAAGCCTTACGATGTGCCTTCAAACGATCAAGTCACGGCTACAAACATGAGAGATATCGACAACAACAACAAGGCTCGGAACTTGATCATACAAGGACTAACTCAGAGCGACTTCGACCGTGTTGCACACCTTTGATCGGCGTACGATGTGTGGAGAGCACTTTGTGACTACCACGAAGGATCCAACACGATCAAGGAGGTAAGACAAGATGTGTTCAATAAAGAATACATGCGCTTTGAGATGCAACCCGTTGAGTTCATTGATGACCTCTTTGCTCGCTTTAATAAAATTCTCAGCAACTTGCGTAGCGTCAATGTTAATTTTTCAGATGCTGAAAGTGCTAGGCAATTACTAAGTGCATTAGACATGTCAATTTGGGAGATGAAAGTAACATCCATACGTGAATCCACTGTCATGAGTACTCTTACATTAGATGTGCTTTATTCTAAGCTAAGAACTCATGAAATTGACATTATATCACGTAAGAACCCAAATAAGACTATTGTATTTGTCTCACAACGTGATATGCCTAGCTCCGGCCAATAATCTAGCAATACGCTTGCTTTGCTGTCTTCACTAACCCTGGAACAGATTGAGGAGTTTCCAAAGGAGGAGCTAGTACTTCTTTCTACTAGGTTCTCAAAAGCATTGCAAAATGTGAGAACTAGAAGGAGAGGAAGCTCCGGACCTCAACGATGCTTTGAATGTGGTAAGACAGGACACTTTCGTACAGATTGCCCTAACCTTTCAGGTCCGTCTAACCGCGATGAAAAGCAGAATAAAGTCAAATCCTCTTTAGGCAACACCAACAAGAAAAAGAATGGTTTTACAGGACGCAAACTGATAAACAGTTTCATCACCGCACTTCAAGAACTTTGCTCGAGTGATGTAGACATTGGAAGTGATGAAGATGAAGATGATCTGGCAAACTTGTGCTTCATGACGGGCAAATCAAAATCACGTATGGAGGATGCAGAACACAACAGTGACAATGAAGAGGTATGTCCTACTTGCAAAGAAATGTGTGATGCTATTTCTCGTGCCACTATTATTGTTAAGAAAAAGGATAAAGAGCTTAGGGACAATGCTGTTAAAATTGAGTCACTAGAATCTGAAATTAATCGTTTAAAATCCTTAATTCCTAGTGATGATTCTTGTTCATCATGTGATTTAATATATGAACAATTGTCCTCTCTAAGAAGTGACACACCTCCACACTTGATAAACTTCAACTTGAAATCGAAACGAACAAAAAGCTTCCTGCACTTAATGATAAAAACTTGAAAGATGCTTATTGTTCTACAATTGATTTGCATTGTTCTACTTGCGATGATCTTGATAAGAAATTACAAGATGCTATGAAAGAAATTTCTATATTGAACAATGCTTTACGTTCTCATGAAGTTAAATATTGTTCCAATTGCAAACTAAAAGGAAAAACTTCATGTCGAAATTGTCTTGATCTATCAAATAAACTTGATAACATGCATAGGACATTAGATCGGTTTTGTAATAGGAATAAGAACCTAAACTTGCTGCTGAATTCTTCCAAGTCTTGCAATGATAAAACTGGTTTAGGTTTTGATTCACATGCTCATGCTAAGGAACATCCACCTAAAATTGTAAAATCATTAGGAAGTGGTTTGATTCAAACAGTTCCTAAACAAAAAGAAGTGGTTTTTAAATCTGCAGGAGTGTTGTCACATTCGGGTTCAAATAAGCATACTTCATGCTCATATAGACATGAACACAAAGTTAAATTTCATTGTACCTATTGTGGTAGAGATGGCCATGTCATAGATTTTTGTTATAGACTAGCTAAACAACATTAAAATGAAAGAATGCAAGCTAGATCTTATAACTCTCATGCAAAATTTGCTGCACATACTATACCGAATGCCAGGAACATGCAACCTGCTGTCATGAGTCAGAAATATTCAAAGTTTACCTCCAGAGCTTCAGTTTTTGCCTCCAGAGCTTCAGTTTTTGCCTCCGGAGCTACTGATTTTCGTGCTACACAAGTAACACCTCATAGGTCAGTAGTTAAGAACAAAAAATCTCAAACTTTGACTCATAAACCTGCTATTTTATCTCAGCTTTCGCATGTTATTCCTGCTGGACGTCGTGTGACTCAGTACTGGATTCCTAAATGCCTTTTAACTAACCCCAGTATTGAGTCATCGACTTATTGTGCTTCTATGTAGGTTACACACTTGAGGAAGGAGAACATTTGGATTGTGGATTCATGTTGCTCACGCCACATGACCGGTAACAAAGAATGGTTCTCCTCTCTCTCTTTTGTGTCACGTGTAGAGAATGTTAATTTTGCCGATAATTCTTCAACTCCTATAATTGCTAAGGGTTTGGTTAGAGTAAATGATCACTACACTTTGAAGGATGTGGCACTTGTCAAAAATTTGAAATACAACTTGCTTTCTGTTTCACCATTGCTAGATGAAAATCTGGAAATTTTTTTTCAATAAAAACTGCTGCAAAGTTGTAGGTTCAAATAGTGAGCTTATTTTTAACATGTCCCGGTTTGGAAGAGTTTTTAAAGCTGATTTTATATGTCTTCCTCTAAGCATAGATGTCTAGTTGCAAATGATTCTAAAGATTTATATTTTTGGCATCGTAGACTTGGTCACGTAGGCTTTGATCATCTCACGCGTGTTAGTGCTCTTGATCGCATATGTGGGCTGCCTAAGCTTAAAGGGGACAAAGAAATTGTGTGCTCTTCTTGTAGACATGCTAAGATGGTTGCAGGTTCATATGCTCCTCTCACAATGACCATGACAACTGAACCGGGTCAACTTTTACACCTTGACACTGTAGGACCTTCACGTGTTCAATCCTTTGGAGGTAAATGGTATGTTCTTGTGATTGTTGATGAATATTCTAGATACTCTTGGGTTTACTCTATGGCATATAAGAATGAAGCTTTTAGTCACTTTAGAACTTTATTTCTTAGATTATCAATTGATCACCCAGGATCTTTAAGAGCAATTAGAAGTGATAATGGAACCGAATTTGAAAATCGATCGTTTGATCACTTTTGTGCTGAAAATGCAATAGATCATCAATTTTCTTCACCATATGTACCTCAACGAAACGGTGTTGTAGAGAGAAAGAACAGAACCTTAGTGATGGCTAGGACTATGCTTGATGAATATCAAACTTCTAGGAAATTATGGGCTGATGCAATTGCAACCGCTTGTTATGTCTCAAATCGTGTTTTCTTGCGTCCTAAGCTAGGTAAAACACCATATGAGCTCAGGTTTGGACATAGGCCTAGTGTCACACACTTTAGGGTCTTTGGTTGCAAATGCTTTGTTAAGAAACATGGTAATCTTGATAAATTTGAAGCTAGATCTGTTGATGGCATGTTTCTTGGTTATCCATCTCATACTAGAGGCTACCGTGTGCTTTTACTTGATACTAACAAAATTGTGGAGACTTGTGAGGTTTCTTTTGATGAAGCTAGCCCAGGTACTAGTCCAATATTGCAGGTCAGGATCCATATCCGCAGGGGGAGAGTATTTTCGTTAAAGAAGTGGTGCTGCTACCCGAAAATTCGGCATCTGATGACATTGTTCCAGCTCCTGATCTTGATTCACAGCCAGCACCGACGACCACCATTGCTGGTCCAGATCCTCCTGACGTCACAATCTCATCTATTTGTGATGAACATGAAGAAGAAGAAGCTTGTGAAGTGTCCACTCCCCTCTGGATTCTCAAAAGTCATCCTCCACAACAAATTATTGGAAGCTTGCATGAACGAGTTACAAGATCCTGGTTTTTTGACCCCGATTCTCATGCTCATTCTGCTTTTGTTGCTTCTTTTGAACCCAAAGATATATCACACACACTCACTAATGAATCTTGGATTATTGCCATGCAAGAAGAGTTAGAAAATTTTGAAAGAAATAATGTTTGGAAACTTGTACCTCCACCTCAAGGTCACACTTTAATTGGAACTAAATTGGTGTTTAAAAATAAACAAAGTGAGGATGGGGTTGTGGTTAGGAATAAGGCTAGGTTGGTTGTTCAAGGTTTCACACAAGTTGAAGGTCTAGATTTTGATGAAACTTTGGCAGCCTGTTGCTAGATTAGAAGCCATAAGAATTTTGTTAGCTTTTGCTACATAAAAAGGTTTTAAGCTATATCAAATGGATGTTAAAAGTGTTTTTCTTAATGGCTACATAGATGAGAAGGTTTATGTCAAACAACCACCTGGTTTTGAAAATCCAAATTTTCCTAATCATGTTTACAAACTGTCCAAAGCCTTGTACGGTCTCAAACAAGCCCCTAGAGCATGGTATGATAGGTTAAAAACATTCTTACTTGAAAAGGGGTTTACCATGGGCAAAGTTGATAAAATTCTTTTTGTGCTTAAGCATGGCAATGACTCATTATTCGTTCAAGTGTATGTGGATGATATTATCTTTGGTTGTGCTTCTCATGATTTTGTGTCCAAGTTTTCAGCTATGATGAGTTCAGAATTTGAGATGAGTATGATGGGAGAACCCAAATACTTTTTGGGGCTGCAAATCAAGCAAACCAAGAAGGGTACCTTTGTGCATCAAACAAATTATACAAAAGATCTCCTAAGGCGCTTCAACATGGACAAAAGCAAGCCTCTTCGGACACCACTGGGAACAGCAACAACACTTGAACTTGATGAAGATTGTGATCCTGTTGATAAAAAAGAATATAGAAGCATGATCGGATCACTTTTGTATCTCACGGCATCAAGACCGGACATACAATTCAGCGTATGTCTTTGTGCACGGTTTCAAGCCTCCCCACGTGCTTCACATCGTCAAGCCGTCAAAAGGATTCTCAGGTACTTACATGGAACTCAAGAATTTGGCATTTTTCTTCCTTCTTCCTCAGCCGTTACTTTGAAAGCTTTTTCGGATGCTTATTTTGGGAGTTGTAGAATTGATAGGAAAAGTACTTCGGCTGCTTGTCATTTTCTTGGTAATTCACTTGTCGCTTGGTCCTCTAGAAAACAAAATTCAGTTGCACAATCCACAGCCGAATCTGAATATGTAGCTGCTGCTAGCGCTTGCTCACAAATTCTTTGGATTGTTCAAATACTTAAGGACTATGGGGTTGATCTAGATAGTGTTCCACTGTTTTGTGATAACACTAGTGCCATTTGCATTTCTAAAAACCCCGTGCAACATTCGAGAACTAAGCACATTGACATTATGTATCACTTTCTCCGTGATAATGTCGAAAAGGGGAACATTGTGCTTCACCATGTAGATACCGAACAACAATTGGCTGACATTTTTACAAAACCTTTGGATTTCACTCGTTTTTGTTACATTCATAGTGAAATAGGGGTTATGCATCCTCATGGCTTAAATTGAGGGAGAATGCTGAAACTTGGGAAGTCTATGTGTGAATCTGAAATTAAAATAATATGAGCATAATATTTCTTGCATATATGACTTTGTGATTCCATTTTCATGCTGAAAGTTCTTACTACATTACTCGTGTTATACAATTTGTAGTTTTTACCATGTCTAGTAATTGGAATAATTACTTACACTAAATCTGGTCATGGCTGAACTTTCTTGCTGTTTTGAACTTGTTGCATGCTCACAAGTACTTTTAATCATAAAGAATTAATCAAGTAATCAACTCACATGTTGAGTTTTTATATTCAAATAAAAAAATAAGAAAAGATCAAGAGAATATGCATGCATCGCACTTCTTCTTTTAGATGGCTTATCGTTGCACTTAGATATGAACTTGAAAGGAGTTGTGTATGACTAAAACCATGTCCTTAAGCTTCTGACTGTCAAATGACATAGGCTTGGCTTGGATGGTTAGAATAAGGCTGATGCTGCATATAATCTGTTGCAAATGTCATAAGATCAAAATTTGTGCTTTAAATGATAAATAAAATGCAGCAACAAGTGTCATGCTTTCAGGTCTTAAAATAGTTAAGTTTGTGAGATCATGACTTGCTTAAATTGAAAATTACACTTGATCTTTAGCATGGCTTACACTACTTTATGTATCTCATTGATATGTTAGTGTAAGTTACTTGATAGTATGATTTGGATGAGCTTTGTTTTATATGTATATGTTATAATGTGCTCATAACAAATCAAAATTTCTCTTTTGTACCTTGCTGAATACATTGTCAAAGGGGGAGAAATTGATCACACATTGCACACATTCACAAGTGTTTTGGCACGATTCTTCTCAGGGGGAGAATTTTTAGTATTTTTGTTTTTCTTCATATTTTATTTCTGATTTACAAAGGGGGAGAAATTATTTTCAAAACTTTTCATTTGAATAAGCCAATGTTCGGATTTTAAGTGGTGTTGCCAATGAATTCATCAAGGGGGAGATTGTGAGACCTATGTGTGCTGAATACATTGGCTTTGACGATAAAAGTTTTGAATACTACCAAAACACCTTTTTAACAAGGTCCAACTTTAGGTCCAAGCTCCTGCAAGGTCCGACGATAGGTCCGACTTGTTTTGGGTAGCTACGGCAATGTCCGACGTAAGGTCCGACTTGCTTTGTCTAGGTCTGACTTATTTTGGCTAGGTCCGACTTGTTTTTGCTAGCTCCGGTGCTAGGTCCGACTAGCTTTGGTAAGTTCCGTGCTAGGTCCGACTAAGCTTTAGTAAGCTCCGGCGCTGGGTCCGACTATCTTTGGTAAGCTCCGGTTCAAGGTCCGGTTAGCTTTGGTAAGGTTCGGAGCTTGATTGGAATGGTTCTGCTTTTAACTAGTCTTAGGGAGAAGATGAGGTTCAACAACCAAGTTCGGAAGGAATTGTGGTTGAGTTGATCGGGAGGTCGCGCAACATGTTTGGATCAAGAACAATGCATATGAAGGTATCGTGGATGTTGTTGGAAGGTGTTTGCACGTGTGCAAGGAGTGCATGGACGTGGCAACATGGTTCCAAGGCGTGGTGAAGAGATATGAAAGTGGAGATATGGTTGAAAAGGTTCAACCGGCTGGATTTTGCGCTCAGGCTGCGGCTGAGGCGGTTATGGTTTGTTTATGGAATGTTTCGAGTTGGTTATAACAGGATTTCGTGTTAGGCATGAAGTAGAGTTGTTTTAGGAATGTTTGGGTCGTTCCTAAGGTGTTTGGAAGTCTTAAGATTGCTTCTATCTTCGTATAGAAGAGTCTTGAGCAGTATTGGAAAGTTACAGTTTGAATCCAAGTAGGAGTAGGAGTCCTAGTTTGAATTGGATTGGCCATAGAGCTGGTTATATAAGAAAGGGAGGCCAAGGCTCATGGAGAGGACGGTTTTGGGGCTGTTCCTCTTGTGTTTTGATAAATAAAATTTGTATTCTAAAGAACTTTTGTGCCTTGTTCGTCCGACTTATTTCAGACAAGTTTTTCTCGTCGAGTTTCTGTTCAGCACTACCTTGCTTCGGTGGTTTTATCATAACTCGTGTTTTGCAGATCCAATTGATGTGATTCTTTTTGGGTTGTCTTCACAACTTGATTATCTATCATCTATGAAAATTTCACAGTCATTTAATTTGTGGTTTGTGATCTACACGAGTTACTTTGCAGTATTCCAGAACTATTTTTCTCGCGTAGGACAGATTGACCTTTGTTCGATCTTTCGATCGTAACTTGAGTTTCTCTTAACGTATTTTCATGATTCTTGTTGTGATGTCTTAGTGACTTGATTCTCTACAATCTATACTAGTTTTATCACAGTTGAACACGTTTAGATTAGTCGCACACATGGTTTTTTAACAGATCGGTTTTCTGCTGAGGGGTGTTTTGTTGCTTCCGCTGAAAAGTTTTTATCTACCATTCACCCCCCTCTGGTAGATTTACACGTGTACTTTGATCCTACAGATGTAATTGTTTAAACTCCTTGCGCAGCTCGGGCGGCAGCTCCCAAACCGCGAGTTGGTGAGATGCTCCCTTTCGCCTCAATGCATCAGCTACTACATTGGCCTTTCCGGGGTGATAGTTGATTCCAACATCATAATCCTTGATGAGTTCCAACCATCGACGTTGCCTCAAATTCAGATCCGTTTGCGTGAATATATACTTGAGGCTTTTATGATCCATATAGATCTCACATCGGTGGCCAAGGATATAATGCCTCCAAATCTTCAAGGCATGTACCACGGCTGCAAGCTCCAAGTCATGTGTGGGGTAATTCAGCTCACGTTTGTTTAGTTGTCTTGACACATAGGCTACCACCTGTCCTTCTTGCATGAGCACACATCCATGCCCTTGTCTTGATGCGTCACAACATGTGTCGAAGCTTTTGCTCATGTCTGGCAATACCAAAACCGGCGCTGTGGTTAGTCTTTTCTTGAGCTCCTCAAAGCTTTCTTGGCACACTGGTGTCCACTGAAATGCTTTTCCCTTCATTAGCAATTCAGTCATAGGCTTCGCTATTTTGGAGAAATCTTTGATGAACCGGTGGTAGTATCCAGCCATCCCAAGGAAACTCCGAATATCTCTTACATTCTGCGGTTGATTCCACTTCAAAACATCTCCCGCTTTTCCGGGGTCAACCGATACTCCTCCTTCAGATATGATGTGGCCTAGGAATGATATCTCCTTTAGCCAAAATTGACACTTACTGAATTTAGCATACAGTTGATGCTCTCGCAGTTTCCGTAATGTCAATCTCAAGTGTTCTTCATGTTCTTCCTCGCTTTTCGAATACACCATGATATCGTTGATGAAAACCACGATGATCTTGTCCAAGTACTGTATGAAGACCTTATTCATGAGGTACATAAAGTATGCGGGTTCATTCGTTAACCCAAAAGACATGACGGTATACTCATATGAACCATACCGTGTTCGAAATGCAGTCTTGGGTATGTCGGAGGGCTTAATCTTCAGCTGGAAATATCCCGACCGAAGATCAATCTTGGAGAAAATTCGAGCACCTTTCATTTGGTCGAACAGGTCCTCTATACGGGGCAGCGGGTATTTATTCTTGATCATCACCTCATTGAGAGACCTATAATCCACACACATTCTTTGGGTCCCATCCTTCTTGTCTACAAAGAGCACGGGGGCTCCCCACGGTGACGAGCTTGGGATAAAACCCTTTTCTAGCTGCTCCTGAATTTTCTTCTTAAGTTCCACTAGTTCTTTAGCGGGCATCCTATATGGCCTTTTCGCTATAGGTGCAGTTCCAGGTACTAAATCAATGGCAAATTCAATGTCCCGGTCAGGTGGCATACCTGGAAGTTCTTCCGGGAACACATATGAAAATTCTTAAACCACCAGAATGCTTTCCAGTGTTGCTTCTTCGACGTGGTTCAACACTTCCTTCTCGGTCGCCGGTTGGGCTGACTCGAACTCAATACGAGTACCATGCTCATTGGTCAACTGCACGCTCCTCTCAGCACATTGACTCACTCCGTTGTGCTTGCTTAACCAATCCATTCCAAGTATTATATCAATCACTTGGGAATCCAAGACAATAAGGTTGGTAAGAAAGTCTACCCCCCTTATTTTAAGGTTTACTTTTGGACATACTATATTAGTCCTCATCTCTCCACCGGGAGAATTAACCAACATAGTGTGTTTCATGTGTGATATGGGCAGATTATACTTGGCAACATACTTGGATGATATGAATGAATGTGATGCTTCGGAATCAAATAAAACAGTGGCTGGGTTGGAGTTGACAAGGAACATACCAATCACGACGTCCTCAGCTTGTTGTGCTTCCTCAGCGGAGACATGATTCACGTTGCCACGAGCGTAGTTCTGCTGCCCACGGTTACCTTGCGTAGCTCCTCCATTCGGCCGTGGGTTCTGCTTGGGCGTGTTGCTTGGCTGTCCAAGGCCTTTCTTGGGGCACTGACTTGCAAAGTGTCCTGCCTCTCCGCATGAAAAGCATGCTTTGTTGCCCAAGACAGCAGGAATGTTGCGGTGAGGCTGATTTTGAGCATAGGCGCCCATGTTGGGATGGGGCGCAGGAGGCAAAGGCATACGAGGTGCTTGCATAACAGGACGTTGCTGCGGTGGCTGATTTGGGCGAGGTGGATTTGTAGGGCGGAAAGTAGAAGCAGACGAGCCATACTATGGTGCAGCTGGTGGCATGGAACGGGGACGTACATTGCTCCCTTGTGGCTGGTATGGCATCTTCCTCTTGTCCTCTTGCTCGATCTCATGGATCTTGCTCTCAACCACTATAGCTTTGTCAACGAGCTTCTAGAAGTTTGCATAATCGTTGTTGAGCAGCTGCACTTGGATCTCATTGTTCAATCCTCTCATGAACAAGTATTGCTTCCTTTGATCCGAGTTGACATCTAATGGAGTATACCTTGACAGTTGCATGCACTTGTTGAGGTACTCATTCACGCTCTTCTTTCCTTGGCGGAGACCCTCAAACTCTTGCCTTTTAAGCATCATGACTCCAGCAGGGACGTAATGAGAGTGGAAACTCTCCTTGAATTCAGCCTAAGTGATAGTCTCCTGGTTGACATGAGCATTGCAAAGAGCATCCCACCAGTCAGCGCCTGCTCCCATAAGTTGGTGCGATGTGAAGAGAACATTCTCCCTATCATTGCATTGAACAATAGAAAGCTTCTTTTCCATGGACTTCAACCAATCATCAGCCTCAATGGGATCATTAGCTTGTGCAAATGTAGGTGGCCTAGTCCTCATGAACTCTCCCAATCTGTTGTGAGCCGGCGGTGGCGGCGGTGGGGGTGCAGGAACGGGGTTAGGATTGTTGTTATTGTTGGCTTGCAGCTGTCCCAAAGTCTGTATCATAGTTTGCATGAGCTGGTTCTGCATAGCCATCAACGGTTTAATGTTGTTTGCATCAGCCCCGGGGTTAGCATTTTGATGAACTTCAACGTTGCCATCCTCTTGTGGCTCATTGTTGCCACGAGCGTTCCTCCTTTGATGGCTGGCGTTTTCCCTCACCATCTGTGAGAGAGAGTAGAGTAGAATAGAAGTTTAGATTGATCCCCCAACTATATGGATCAAGGTGTATGAACTAAATATCTTCTTTTATTAATTTCAGCCTATATGAAGATGTGAACACATGCTGAAGCATCTCACATCTCTCCACTATGTGTGGATCTGGACATTCGCCGAAGCGTCCCAAAACTCACATCAGCACACAAACACAAGCAATCATCATGACTGTCGAAGTGTTCGGTCGACATTTCCCCCGGGCCTGCACTGGGCAGCCCACAGAGGTTCTTTTTTCGGTGGGGCTAGTTACTTGCGGAGAGCTTGAGCGTATGGACGGGTTAGTAAGAGCTTGACACGGCGAGGTTTACGTGGTTCAGGCCGCCGGAGCGTAAAACCCTACGTCCACGGCGAGCTATGGAGCTCGCTGTATTGCTTGTTGCTCGGAACCGGAGTCCTGAACTTGAGGATGAGTTACAGCTCGGGTGTGAATGGCTAAAGTGCGAACCCCTGCTAACGTCGCCTACCCGAGCCTTTTAAAGTCCAAGACTCGGGTGGCTTACAAGGGGGGCCCGGGACCCGACAGGTGGTCCCTGGGAGATTGATTGTGATCTACAGTATCTACAGTTATGCTAGTAGTTGTCTCTGGCGAAGGCTTCTGAGTCTTCGTCTTGCAGCCCTGCCTATGCCGCATGCTAGTCGTAGTGAATGATGACGGCGGGGGCGGCATGGGATGTCTTGTCGCTGCGTTTATTGGCTGGTAGCCTTCTGACACTGCGCGCCAGTCTGTGATGTGACTGGGCGCAACGGCACCTGACAGAGGCGTGCTCCGCGTCTCCGCGTCTTGGGAAGACGCGGGCCTTGAATACCTTGTACGGGCAAGGTATGGGGCGTCTTTACGCCCGCTGCCTATCACTCGGGGGCAGGCAGCGCCGTTCTGCTGGCCACGTGGCGGGCCCAGAGCCCTCCTCAGAGGAGAGGGGCGTACGGCTCCGTAGGACACGTGGAGCCTTCGGACCTATCCCCGCGGAGGGGGAGGTTCGGCTTCTGTCGGCCACGTGGCGAGCCCGGAGCTCCTCTCTGAGGAGAGGGAGGTCCGGCCCCGCCGGATACGTGGCACCTTCGGACCTCTCTCCCCCGGGGGGGGGGGAGGTCCGGCTTCTGTATGCCACGTGGCGGGCCTGGAGCTCTCCTCTAAGGAGAGAGAGGTCCGGCCCCGCCGGATGCGTGGCGCCTTCGGAGCTCTCCCTGCGGAGAAGGGCGAGTTCCTTAGGCATTTTCCCCTGTGCGCGGGGGTACACCATATTGCGGGTACCAACAGGGGAGGTCTGGCTGCTGTAGGCCACGTGGCGAGCCCGGAGCTCTCCTCTGAGGAGACGGAGGTCCGACCCCACTGGACACGTGGCGCCTTCGGAGCTTTCCCTGCAGAGAAGGGTGAGATCCTTATGCATTTTCCCCTGTGCGCGGGGGTACCCCATATCGCGGGTACCGACAGTGGCCCCCGGGCTCTCCTCGGGGGAGGTAACGAGCTCGAGGTGAGGCCTTCTCCTACCCGCACACTTTCTTGTCTTGAGTACACCCTGTGCTGGCAGGGTCTTGACGGCTTCGGAGTTCAGCCTCTTAGGAGAGGGTGAAGCCTGGCATCGGAGCTCGGCCCGGCTGTGGGGGCGGAGGTCCGGAAGTCATCGGAGCTCAGGTCCACAAAGGGCGTGAGGTCCAGCATCAGGGCTTGCCTCTGAAAGGAGGGCAAGGGCTGGCATCGGAGCTCGGCCCAGCTGTGCGGGCGGAGGTCCGGAAGTCATCGGAACTCAGGCCAGCGAAGCGCGTGAGGTCCGGCATCAGCGCTCGCCTCTGAAAGGAGGGTGAGGGCTGGCCTCAGAGCTCGGCCTGGCTGTGGAGGCGGAGTCCGGAAGTCATCGGAGCTCAGGCCAGCGAAGGGCGTGAGGTCCGGAGGTCATCGGAGCTCAGGCCAGCGAAGGGCGTGAGGTCCGGAATCAGCGCTCGCCTCTGAAAGGAGGGCGAGGGCTGGCCTCGGAGCTCGGCCTGGCTGTGGAGGCGGCGTCCGGAAGTCATCGGAGCTCAGGCCAGCGAAGGGCGTGAGGTCCTGCATCAGCACTCGCCTCTGAAAGGAGGGCGAGGGCTGGCCTCGGAGCTTGGCCTGGCTGTGGAGGCGGAGTCCGGAAGTCATCGGAGCTCAGGCCAGCGAAGGGCGTGAGGTCTGGCATCAGCGCTCGCCTCTGAAAAGAGGGCGAGGGCTGGCCTCAGAGCTCAGCCCAGCTGTGGGGGCGGAGGTCCGGAACTGCTCAGTGGTCCCCCCTTTCCTGTCCCTTAGTCTCATTTGGCTTACTGTCCCAGGCCGGAATACGGGGCTTGGGTAATCCAGTGCACTTGGTCCTGGAGGTCTGGCCCCAGCCCCAGTCAGAGTGTAACCGTCCGGCCCCCTGGTACTCAGACCGCAGCGCCGGGGGGAAGAGTGTGCATGCTTTGGGTGCAAGACCGGGCAAAGCAAGGCTCCTGACCCCCCGGTCTAGCGTAGGTCTTTTCTCGGAGGAGACCAACTGGCGGTACAGTACCCTTACAGGGGGAGATCCAAAAGGCCACCGGGCCTCTGGCAGGTACCCCAAGCACTACCGCCTTCGGCAGGACGGCAAATATCGACTATGCATGAGAGGAGGAAAGAGGAACCGAGTGTACAATGGACGCACACTGTCTAGAGCGTGGGGAGGTGTTCATATAAATTAATGCGTAATTTACTTGAACACCTAAGTAAGCATGGTGAACTTACTGGGGTGGCGTCGGAGCGCCTGTCTTCACGCACAGCGGGTCATGCGTGGCTTCATCGTACGCCGGACACGGGGGGACCCCCATGGCAATCTCAGGGGGAAGCACGGCTTCGGCCCCGCATACCATGTGGAAGGGTAGTTCCCCTGACCCGGCCCTGGGAAGTCCGGCTGGCCCTCAACATGGAGGAGCCGGTATCCCCCGATGGCTTTGGGTGCACGTCTGCACCGGTTGTGTGGGTCTGCTTGGCGTGGACCTGGCACGCATTGCATCCCTAACCGGTTTGACGGCATCCAGGTGGCTCTCGGTCAGTAGGAGCCATGCCGGGTGGCTTAACCGACCAGCGTGCGGGACGATGAGCGTTCCCAGCACTCGCCTCCTTGGACTACTGCGAGCTATTCGCAGCCTTCCTCCTAGGTTATGCACCGCAATAGGATGTCGTGGCGCCACGCCAGTAAAGATACCAGCGCGTAGCACTTAGCCATCCGCACCACCCGTTCAGCGAATGCACGTTCATCAGGAAGGATGTCCTTCAAGGAGTCCTGGACCTCCGTGGTCCATGCATCGGGACTACTTGAGCTTCTGGATCTTGAGCCCTGGGTTGCACGGAGTCCCCAGTGACGCTTACGATCCTTTGGCGGCATCCATGGCTGCCGGGACTGCCAAGCTTCGAGGCACTGGTTCAGCCCCCTTCGCCCGGCTCGGCGGGCCGGGCTGTGGACCGCAGCAACGTTCTCTTGAAGACTCCTTCGGGTGCAGGGGCTCCGATGGAGGCCTTCATTGAGAGGTCGTCAGCTGCGGCCTTGCCAGCGCGCGGTACATGGTACAGGTCCAAGGCGAGGAAGTCTTTCTCCAACATACGCACGTGGAGCAGATAAGCAGCTAGCTGTGGGTCATTGCAGGGGCATTCACCCTTAACTTGCTTGATAACTAGCTGGGAGTTGCCCCGTGCGAACAACTGGCGAGCGCCCAGAGACAGGACTGTCTTTTAGGCCAAAGATGAGTGCTTCATACTCTGCCAAGTTGTTGGTTGCCTTGGAATTGAGACGCACCATGTACCCAGACTGCTCCCCCGATGGCATGAGAAGCAGTACGCCGGCACTGGCCCCCTGCTTTCGCGAGGAGCCGTCGAAGAAGAGCGTCCAGTGAGGCCCGGTGAAGACCGGAGCTCGGTACATTGGTTCACCGTCTTCGCAGCCCCCTGGGTCAGCCTTCGTTGGTGTCCACTCAGCCACAAAGTCAGCCAGTGCTTGGCTCTTGGCTGTCTAACGTGGTTTGGAGCTCAGCTTGAACTCCGCCGTCTTCAGGCTGTCTTCCGGCTTCGGAAGCTGGCACTTGTCCGCCAGGCTGAAGAGCTCAGAGGCATCGCAGACCTCTCTGGTCGCAAGCTTCTCAAGCATCTTCTCGTCCCGGACACTCTGCCCGAACGCTACCACCACAGAAGCACTTCGAATGTGCGGGATGGTGTTGCGTACCTGGGAGAACCGCTGGATGAAGGAGCACAGTGACTCCCCAGGTTGTTGCTTGATGGCGTGGAGGTCAAGCTGCGTGCCAGGACGGGTGTAGCAGCTGCCGAAGTTGGCGATGAACTGCCGGCAGAGCTCTCCCCAGGAAGTTATGGAACCCTGAGGGAGGTTCATTAGCCAAGACCGGGCTGGGCCGGTCAAGGCGATGGGGAAGTAGTTGGCCATGACAGCCTCATCACCTCCTGCAGCAAGTACGGCGGTGGAGTAGATTTGGAGGAACTCCGCCGGGTTGACGCTGCCGTCGTACTTTTCGGGCAGGTGCGGCCGAAACTTGCGCGGCCACCTCGCAAAGCAAAGGTGGGGCGCCAGGGCCGCACATCCTGCACCTGTTGCTGCAGGTGTTGGTGCCGCGAACGCTTGGTTCGCCGCTGGCACAGTGTACCCCGGTATGGGCAAGGCTGCTCCATAGACCGAGGGCGCCGTTTGCAGGGCATATGATTGTGGCATATGCTGCGTGGCGTAGGCCTGGGGCAGAGCTCGCGTGGCGAAGATCTGCCCTTCAGGCTGGGTCGAGGCCGACATCATGCTGTCGCCAGCCTCTTGGATGTGACGCCTTTCTCGACGTCGCTCGAGGAACACTCGGGCATCTTGGCCCAAGTGGCATTGCTCCAGCTCTGCCCTCAGATCCGTCGACGGAAGCCTGGTGGAGCTGGAGTCCGCCGTCTGCTCGTCAACTGTTGGCGTGCGGGTCAGCGACTCAGCCGGTTGACCGGAGCGTCGTCCCCGCCGAAGTCGAGGGTTTGCAGCAGCGATGACGAGGCGGTCTACCTCGCATATCCACTGCTGGGTTACCGAATGAGGTGCGTCCCCAGCAGGTGGGTTGTGCAGTAGAGCTCTTGCTGCAGCTAGTGCACCCCTGTGGGGTTTGCTTATCGCTGCAGAAGATCTCATGCTGGTCGGAGCCTGCATTGCCGGGGTCGGCGCTGCCAGAGCCGGCTGCTGGCTCCCAGCTTGCGCCGACACACTCCGTCCTGAGTGTGTCGACATGTACTCCACCCTGGTCACGGTTCGCCGCGAACGCGGGGGAGGAGAGTTTGTCGCCAGCCTCTTGGTTGCGACGCCATTCTCGACGTTGCTCGAGGTATACCCGGGCATCTTGGCCCAAGTGACACCGTCCCAGCTCTGTCCTCAGATCCGTCGACTGGAGCCTGGTGGAGCTGGAATCTGCCGTCTGCTCGCCAACCATTGGCGTGCGCATCAGCGACACAGCAGGTTGGCCGGAGCATCGTCCCCGCCGAAGTCGAGGGTTTGCGGCGGCGACGATGAGACGGTCTACCTCGCGAATCCACTGCTGGGTTGCTGCCTGAGGCGCGTCCCCAGCAGGCGGATTGTGCCATAGCGCTCTTGCTGCAGCTAGCGCACCCCCGCTGGGTACGCTCAGCGCTACTGAAGACCTACGCTAGTTGGAGCCTGCATTGCCGGGGTCGGTACTGCCAGAGCCGGCTGCTGGCTCACAGCTTGCGCCGACACACTCCGTCCTGAGTGTGTCGACATGTACTCCCCCCTGGTCGCGGTTCGCCGCGAACGCGGGGGAGGAGAGTTTGCCGCTGAAGGAAGCTTGGTCATCTTCGTCGGTGGAAACTCGTCGCGCAAGGGAAAAGGCCCCCTACCTGGCGCGCCAAATGTCGAAGTGTTCGGTCGACACTTCCCCCGGGCCTGCACTGGGCAGCCCACGGAGGTTCTTTTTTCGGTGGGGCTAGTCACTTGCTGTAACACCCCAAAAATTTTGATTCAAAACCCTAAATCATGTTAAGAGGGGAATTTAAAAATTTTTGGACGTGTTGCACGTTTTGCAAAAATTCAAATTCAAACTGGAATTCAAATTTAACTCAAATCAGAAAAGAAATAGGAAAAGAAAAAGAGAAAACAGAAAAAAATCCGGCCAGTGGGCCGAAACCCACCAGCCGGCCCAGCCAGCGCCCGCGCCAGCCCGCAGCCGAGCGCGCTGCTTCCTCACGCTGACAGGCGGGACCCACCCGATCTTCGTCTACCTCGCGACAGCGCCGGACTCCCTCGCACCCAAATCAAAACCGATCGGGATTTCGGCGTATCCCCGCTGAATTCTGTTCGTAGGCGACGCGGACATGATCTAAACCACCCCACCACCCTCCCACGTCTATAAAAACCCCGGCCTCGTTCTGTTTTTCCCCCACGATCGCCGATTTTTACTCCGGTGAGAACCGAGACTTCTCCGGTGAATTCTGGCCGATCTAAGCTCGGAAATTCCGATCTAACTCGCTGGTCTTGATCCACCGCCTCCGGGGAACCTTGCAGGTGCAGAAAACTCGGTGATTTGCGGTGTAAACGCAGCGCCGACGAGCTTCGCCGTGGTTTTGTCTCGGACCTCGTCGCCGATCACCTTCCAGGACCTCCGAGCTCAAGAAAACCCCGAGGTGAGATCCCCGACCTCCCCTCTACCGATATATGCCATAAAATCACAGTTCTAGGAAGAATTCCCGAAGATCTGAAAGTTTCCGGGGAGATCGCCGCTTCCCGCCGCCGTGCGCCGCCGGCAGCGCCGCCCGCGCTCGATCAGAGCGACGTGGCCGCTTGTGCGCCGTTTATTTTAAATCGCACGGTAGGGTTTAAATCCCCACGTACCGGTTCGATGTTATAATCTCAGCCGTCGGTTTAAAATCGGACGGTCCACGTCAGCCCCGCGTTATAAAGAATGGAAATCTTACGTGCTACCCCCTGGGGTTCTCGGGAAATAAGAGCTAGCCCCGGAAACTTCTGATCTAGCCCCTGGAACTCCAGAAAATCATGTAAATTCATTTAAAAATCAGTTTTAGCCCCTGGACTTAATAAAAATTAGGAAAAACACCTCTGATAAGTGTAGCTAGACCCCTGGAAATTCTGAAAATAATATTATAGACCCTGTAATGGGGTGAGTTTACTTTATTAGCCCTGTTTAGTATTCAAAATTAGGAAATTGAATATGTGGCTAGTGTTTAAAAATTTAAAAGTGGGACAAACATATTGTTATAATTAAATTAAAAACTTTCTTAGTATTTAGAAAACTTTGGAGTGAGATAAAAACATATTTTGTGCTGAATTGAATCTGTTTAATTTATTATTCACATTTAGGGACACATTTTTAAGTAATGAATAGTTTTAGAAAATAGGGAAAATAATTGTGAAATAGTTTACATCAGAGGCAAAGGTCAAAATATGTTATTAAAATTATTTAGGACCAGAACCTATTCTGTTTAGATGATGTATATTACTAATTTCATAATAAAGAACACATTTATGTAGAGGAAAATAAATCTGAAAATATAGCAACTAGTAAATGATAAATGGAGTTTCTAAAAACCAAAGAATTCAGTTTAAGGTTGGTAACAATTCTAAAGGCACATATGGAGAAGAAAAATACTTTTCATACATACTTGGTAGTGAAAAGGTGTAGTAGTTGAATATAAGGAATTTATTTAAATGGGAAACTCATATATAAATAGTAGGTAAGTATAAATGTGAACACAAAAGTAGGAATCATATACACATGATTAAAAGTGCATGCAAGCCACAACTCAACACACATAAAGTAACCACAACACATATAATGGTGAAGGACTTTCATAAATGTGAATGTGTGGTTTGTATGAAGTAGAAGTGTGAACTATGTCTTATGATTGTTGTTTTTCTTTTGCTATGTGTGATGGTATGATGTAGAACCTGCTCAAGAGCAAGTTGTTCCTTTCCAAGACCAGGACTACCCATTTCAAGAGCAGCAAGAAGGAGGCATGTGTCCTTGACCACTTTGATCCTATGCTAGGATGTGTAGATAGAATTATTTGCATTGTCAAGTTAAATATTAAACCCATGCTAGGAAGTTTCCCAAGAATTGCATCACCTTGTTTCCTTGTAGCTTGGGTTGGGATTTATTTTATCATGTCATTTATTATTATGCATATGCTTAGCCATGCTTAGAATGGGATATTTGGGATATGAGATCATCAGTTTATTTTACCATACTCTTGAATGAGATATTGTGAGTTATGTAGAGGTAGGGATCAAGGCAAGTTGGATGTTTTGGTTGTGTGCTGGGTGCACGAGACTCGGGTTTGTATTTAGTACTTGCCTGGATCCTAAGGACCGGTTCATGGAGCATGTAACCTGGCTTTACAGTGCCAACCACATGCTGAGATGGGGCAGCTTGGCCAATTAATTAGGTGTATCCCCGGCGTAGTATGGGTGTGTTGGATGCTGTGGGGAGTAGGTGTCAGCTGGACTACCATATGAACCGCAAGGCTCAAGAGGGAGCCACTGCAGCGGGGTTGGAACCTCTTGTATGCTGTTAGGGGTGAAACCTCAGTGGGCCCACGCTCGTCGGGAATCCCTTTGTAAAGGCTTCGTAGTGATCTCCTGACTACACACCTGGGAAGTGTGAATGTGGTTCGTAGCCACTGGCATAATGGAGGTTCTTTTAGTCCACCCGGCAACGGGGGATGAAATCACTACATGTGGGTACAGTGGTACAAACTCTGCAGAGTCAAAACTGTCATGACAGCCGTGCTCACGGTCAAGAGCGGCTTGGACTTATTCATGATTAGAGGAGTGATGGTTTTGGAAGTTGTGGATGTTAAGCGGGGAGCTTAACATTGGAAATGATGTTATGGTTATTGGATTATGATGATGGGATGGGAGATTTGGACCATTTCACCTGTGTAGTAATGTAGGTGCTTAATAAGCTAAGGTGATAGGTATTAATTGCGTAGTGCTTTAACCATGAGTTCAACCTCTCCTTGTTCTAGCCATGCATGATATAATTTTCCCACACTTGCTGAGTACCATCGGTACTCAACCTTGCATATTTTGTTGGTTTATATTGCTGCTCAGGTCAAGATAATGAGGTGGTGTATAATGACCAAGACTTTGGACCCGAAGAAGGTTTCTAGGTTCATGGAGACCCCCCAGCAACGCCTGTGATGGAGCCTTCAAGAATAATATTCCGCTGCTAGTTTATTTACTTGTGATGAACTTACTATTGTCCATCGAGACTTTTGCTATGTAAGACTTATTTATATTCAACAACTGGCTTGTAATAAATGATGCTTCACTATTTGTCATCACATGTATGAGAAAATGATCCTGGCATACATGTGATATTCACTTGGTTGTTTCTTTGGAAAAACCGGGTGTGACACTTGTGGAGAGCTTGAGCGTATGGACGGGTTAGTAAGAGCTTGACACGGCGAGGTTTACGTGGTTCAGGCCGCCGGAGCGTAAAACCCTACGTCCACGGCGAGCTATGGAGCTCGCTGTATTGCTTGTTGCTCAGAACTGGAGTCCTGAGCTTAAGGATGAGTTACAGCTTGGGTGTGAATGGCTAAAGTGCGAACCCCTGCTAACGTCGCCTACCCGAGCCTTTTATAGTCCAAGACTCGGGTGGCTTACAAGGGGGGCCCGGGACCCGACAGGTGGTCCCGGGGAGATTGACTGTGATTTACCGTATCTGCAGTTATGCCGGTAGTTGTCTCTGACGAAGGCTTCTGAGTCTTCGTCTTGCAGCCCTGCCCATGCCGCATGCTAGTCGTAGTGAATGATGACGGTGGGGGCGGCATGGGATGTCTTGTCGCTGCATTTATTGGCTGGCAGGCTTCTGACACTGCGCGCCAGTCTGTGATGTGACTGGGCGCAACGGCACCTGACAGAGGCGTGCTCCACGTCTCCGCGTCTTGGGAAGACGTGGGCCTTGAATACCTTGTACGGGCAAGGTATGGGGCGTCTTTACGCCCGCTGCCTATCGCTCGGGGGCAGGCAGCGCCGTTCTGCTGTCCACGTGGCGGGCCTGGAGCCCTCCTTAGAGGAGAGGGGGGTCCGGCTCCGTAGGACACGTGGAGCCTTCGGACCTCTCCCCGCGGAGGGGGAGGTTCGGCTTCTGTCGGCCATGTGGCGAGCCCGGAGCTCCTCTCTGAGGAGAGGGAGGTCCGGCCCCGCTGGATACGTGGCACCTTGGGACCTCTCTCCCACGGGGGGGGGGGGGGGGGGGAGGTCTGGCTTCTGTATGCCACGTGGTGGGCCCGGAGCTCTCCTCTGAGGAGAGGGAGGTCCGGCCCCGCCGGACGCGTGGCGCCTTCGGAGCTCTCCCTGCAGAGAAGGGCGAGTTCCTTAGGCATTTTCCCCTGTGCGCGGGGGTACCCCATATTGCGGGTACCGACGGGGGAGGTCTGGCTGCTGTAGGCCACGTGGCGAGCCCGGAGCTCTCCTCTGAGGAGAGGGAGGTCCGGCTCCTCTGGACACGTGGCGCCTTCGGAGCTTTCCCTGCGGAGAAGGGCGAGATCCTTATGCATTTTCCCTTGTGCGCGGGGGTACCCCATATCGCAGGTACCGACAATGACATTTCAGCACACCACTCTTATTCAAGCTACTATGATCTTAACATTCCTATTACAGCTTTATTCAATGGAAACCTAAACTTAATCATGAGAACTGGTGCTGTTCTCGCCGTGTGACGGGGGTGGTCCATTCATGGGCGCAAGCCATGGTGAGTCGGCAGTCCATGTAGGGTTAGATGACGCTGGTGCTCCATTTGCTCCCGCGTTGGCACGAGTCTCCTCTTGTTTCTCCAGCAAATACAGCTTCTTGCGGAGATAACGGATCTCTTCTTGTGCGCTTGCGTAGCGGTTTCCTAACTCCACGAGCAACCTCAGAGACTTGTCAGCAGCTTGTGGGTTGGAAAGAGCGGTTACATGGGGTCCAATGATCTACCTTGTACCACTCTTCCAATACGGATGCAGCTCAAAAGTTGTATCCTCAAGCCGCCCACGGAAGGCATAGCACAGTCCGGTGAGTGCATCCCATGCAGCATCATCGATAGCTTCTGCCCTTGTAGCTCTCCATGTTGGTGTGAAGTGCCGGGTGACAACCCTACCGTTAGATAGGATGGTTACGTCAGCCTTCCACACTTCATGTCCGAGAGTAGGGACTCTCTTGAGAAGATATTCCGGGTATAGGCTGCAGCAATCCAGAAACTCTTTAAGCTCCTTGGATATGTGTCCTCCTTCCATCACATCGGATCGGAATTCTTGAACTGAACGGTTGGCCCGTTCATCACCTTCATTATTGGCCTCAGCAAGGTGTGGCTCCTCTTCAGATTCATTGTAAAAGTCCCAAAACTTGTAAATGGAAAACTTGTGCTGTGAATAAAGCTGAGTTTAAATTCAAGACATGGGACTTGTTTAAACTTTTCCACAAATGATAATACACATGAGAGTTCTTCTTAAACAAGCTTATGGTCATTATAGGCTTGGACACTAGGTGGTCTAAAACAACATATGAGAAGTCCCATGTGCAATGGAAAGTTTGAAAATCGGATTATAAACTAATTGTTCAACTTGAGGTTCAAATAAGGAAACTGCAATAGGAATTTCAAACTGTGGTGTTCAAAAGCTCAAGTGCAGCAGCCAAATTTTAAATCAGATTCCATATTTGAATTCCTTAGGTACAAATAAGTGGGTATGCAAAGTTTCATGAATTTTTGAATTGTTTTGCTACTCATTTTTCCAAAAGGACTCTAAAATGTAATGAATTCAAATATACATTTGAATTTGGATGAAAATTGGCCCAATTCTACAAATGCACTTCAGTTTTGAACTCCCCACAATTAAACCTCAACAGTTGCCAAATTTGGAGATATTTAAGAGAGGAAATTGGTGGGGCCCAATTGTCATTGAAAGGGAGAAAACTTGCACCCAAAAGTCTTGGTTGATCGGTTGCACTCAAACCCACCGAAGTGGCTGCGAGCACCACCGAGCTGCAGCCGAGACCCGGTGGACGCCACCTCCTGCTCCTTGCGCGGTTCACCCCGGTGCTTGTCCTCCCCACCGAAGCAACAACGAAGTCGCTCACTCATCAGCTCGTGCTCGTGGCTTCTGTCTGCTCCGACGCCCGAAAAGCAGCCGCCAGCGATGCCTCTGTTTCTTTTTGTTGCCCACCGGCTTGCTTCCCTTTTGCTCGAGCTGTCAACACCAAAAGGGAGCACCAGCGTGTGTACAAGAGCTTCCCCAACTCAGCTCCGACGTTCGGGGCTGCTATTGGCCATAAATTGAAGATCGCCGCCGAAGCCGAGGTTCAAACGGCGGACACCGGAGTCGGGCTCTCGTGGACAGCTCACACCGGTCAGTTTCACGACCGAACGAGCGCACCCAAAGACACGCCAACTCACTGCTCTCCTCCTCCCCAAGTTTCAGATCAATTCGTGCTCCGTAGCTCGAGAATTTCGAGTTCTTCTCTCGGCTGGAAAAACTCAACCGCGGGTAAAAATTTTTGAAATTGATACTCAATTTTCGGTTAGAGCTGCTCATTTTGCACACACAGGAGCTAGGATGGATAGGGGACCTTGTTCCTTCGCAACCCTAGCTTAGAACTGAGTAGTTGCAGCTAATTTCAAGTTCTTCCAACGGCGGCCATGGCGGGAACGATTGGGCGCTTGGTGAAACCCTAGTAACCGTCGTTCCTGAGCTACTTTGTGGCCATGTCGAGCTTCCTTAGTCGTCACTGATGCTGTAGAGCCGATCACTCGGGGTTTTGTGTACTGAAGCGATCGGTCATTGGCGCTGAAGCTTCACCGAGGCCTTTGCACGCCGCCAACATGGTTCCGGGCTTCTAGAGCTTGTGCCGACACCGTATATCAGTTGCCCATCCCCAAATCCCCCAGGCGGCGAGCGCCGAGCCGAGAGGCTGCCGGGAGGCCAAAATCCGGTGATCTCCAGCGAGCCTGGCGGCGCGCGGGCGCGGGCGGCCGAAGGTTGAAGAAGACCGGGTGGGTCCCGCGTGTCAGCGACAGAAAATTAAATTTGCTGATCGGCTGCGGATCCGGGATCCATTGTGGCTGCGCGGGAAGGATTCAGTGGCCCTGTGTGGCTTGGTTTCAGCGGTTGACACGTGTACCCTGGACCCACGGTCAGTGTTTAAACATTTCCCGGTTTATTTGAATTCCCAAATTCAGTTCAAACTTTAGAACCTCATAACTTTTGCTAGGAAACTCCAAATTAGTGATTCAAATTGGGTTGGATTCAGATTGCAAAACTCTATCCAAATATGCAACCCAATTTGTAGGAAAATCAATATTTATTTCTGGAAAATTCTTTAAAACTTTTCAGCAAAAGAATTTTAGAGGGAGTTTGGTTCATCCAAAAATCCTCAATTTTGCCAGAATATTCTTAAGGATGTTAGTTAACTCCTGTAAAAATTTCATCTCATTTTGAGTTGGTTTTCTTAGGAGAATTCGGATTTCAAGTTTCTGTGTTCAAATGAATACAGAAACAATTTCAGTGAATTTCCAAAAGTTTGAAATTTAGTTCTGGGCAATTCTCAGCTCCAAAATTCATAGGAAAATTCATGCATGCTCCCTGAGATATTTTTGAAATTTTAATTCACTTGAATTTGCATGAAAGTGCAAGTTTATTTCGAATTAATTCCTTTTTGCCTAAATGCATAGGAAATTGTTCTGAGTGATCTACTCAGTGAAAAATTCTATATTTTGGTCCATATTGCTTTCTTGTGACAAGGAACTCACAAGAAAATTTTCAGATCCATAGGAGCTTTGGATCATCACTGTCCTGTTCAACTTCATTAAGTGATCAACACACAAGTGATGGAACACATTTATCACTTGATCATAGTGCTTAAACCCAAGCCCAAACCACTAGAGCCAGTGACATTTTAAATTCTTAAACAGAGTTCCAGTTTTAAACTTGTCTTTAGAACTTGTTGGCGAAAGTTCTACAATTAAACATATATGCATATTCATAACGTGTAGTGATTAAACGTGGAAAAGTGGAGAAGTGAAGTTTGGATCAAGGAGCAAGAAGGGCAGTGATTAAGCTTCAAGTCACCAGCAACTAACTTCACAATTATCTGACTTTAGTCACCTGCAAAACCAAGGCAGGCTCTGGTTTGTATTTAATCTATTTTATAAAGTTTTTACTTTGTTCACTATGATGGTTAGAGTTTGTATGTGCATTAGGTCAAGTATGTTTTATACTCCACTTGCATAACCAAAATGAACCCTGGATTCAAGGGTAGAAAGGTGTCATCGCTGTAGAATAAGGCCGTGATAAATGGACTAGGACATCCGGTAGAAGACGAGTAGTTGAAATCTACTCGTGAGCTATAGTTTAGTATTACATAAGTGTGGTTGGAAAAAGAGACAAACTAAAGTTTACATTTCTAAAGATGAGACCGGGCAGGAGGGTAGGCAGCGACAAGACGAGGTCTTGGTCGAGTAGCTCTGCCTGTGTCGGTTAAGGACCGATGCGTGTGCCGCATCCAGGAGCAAGTATTGAGTTGTGTACCGGAATCTTATTGCTATATGGGACCTAGGAAACCGATCAGGTTAACTGGATTGTAGAGTCATACCACATCGTCTCGTTAGACCTATAAGCCCGAGACGACGTGACTGGTTCTACAGTCGAGTGTCCTGCGAAAGGTTGCCACATACGACGTAATGAAGGATGCCAGATTTGGGTCTTCAGAGGCGGGCGTATGCGTCGAGCTATCCGGGCGGTGTTTTATTCGAATCACCGTCCCTCGCGATTATTGAGTACCGCTTGCTCCCATGTTGTGACGTAGTAATCAACTTGTGTGAAAACCGTTTGCAAAGTTTTAATTGCTTCTATAAATATTGTAAATTGCATGAAAACCTTGTTTGAAGTAGAGATAGAGCAAACTAAAGTTATTTTCCACCTTGGGACAAGTAACATTGGAATGAAGCGTTTCTTGTTTGATTGTGGAGTTCCAATGTTGCTGGGCACAAGGTCACTACTATTAAGGATAAAATCTGAAAGTTAAGGATGAACTCGTAGGCGAGTCTTTCTGCAACTTATATGTTTAGGTCTTAAGTTACTTTCATGTAGAGTTGCATGTCTTAGGAGAGACGGTTAAGTCTTCCTGAGCCTTTGTGCTCACTCTTGCTATATGAGTGGTTTTGCAGGTTAATATTGACGCATATAAAGAAGGTTGTCCGGTGAGACTCGGAGACTTCCGAGTCATGTTACACATGGAGGACCTACCCGCTGCCATGTCTTCATGTTGCTAGCGAGGGGAGTCCGCGGGCTGGACCTCTTCTCGGGTGCTCACTAGTTATTCGACGTGAGCTGTTTATAGACTTCCGCTGTACCTATTTTATGTAAATTATTTAGAAAGAACATTTGTAAGCTTCCGCTTTTGATTTATGTAATACAGTGTTCCTTATATGTGTGCTGTTGGGTGCCGCATAACACGGGCGAGGTGCCCCATCCCCGTGACTGAACGGGTGGCGTGGGGTCCCGTCGCCGTGGTATCAGAGCCGCATTGGTAATAGCACATGGAATAAGGATCGTATTATGACAAAAACTTAGGATACGGTGAGGAAACATTATTAGGCCTACATAAGGACTATAGTAGTCTAGTTACTCAAAGTGGCATGACTAACATATGGGTTATAATTTTGAATTTTGATTATGTAACGACGCACCTACGCGCAGGTAAGAATGGTAAGGAACGCGACCGAAAGCGGTTCAATTTCGGTTAGCTCCCCTGACGAGGAACGTGGTTCAGGGATATGTCTCACAGCTTGGTGTGAGACTTTAATATGAAACTCTTGGACTCTTCATGTTCCTGAGTTCATATGAAACGCTGATCTGTAGCGTTCATTAGGCAAGAAAGTGGAGACCCCATCGTGTGGTCAGTAACGCGATAGTGTGTTCTTCTGGAAATAGCCTAGGAGGACATACGCAGCGCTTGCCATCGCGTGCCCTGCAGGTGAAAGTTGCCTAGAGGGGGGTGAATAGGCTAATAAAACCAGAAATTATAGTAAACAGCGGATAAAACCAGAGGCAGGCCGGACTAGTCTGGTCTGAGGTCGGACTAGTCCGGTCTAAGTCTCAATTTGTGTTTTAGGTTTCCTTTTAAGTTTGTTTGAGCGGAAAATATGTGGTATTCAAATGATATCACTAATTAGTTTGAGAATGATTAGATTGCGAGATAGTAGAACAATTTGCGGGCACTAACACAATGAAAGCTTAACAAGTAATTCAATTGAGCAAGTGAGATAGTAAAGGAACCAAGAGACACGATTTATCCCGAGGTTCGATTCCACACAGGAATCTACGTCCCCGTTGAGGAGACCACCAAGGACCGGGTCTTTTCCAACCCTTCCCTCACCGAGCGATCACCAAGATCAAGCCCGGGCTTTCTCACTATCAATCGAATGTGAATACAATGCTCTTAGGGGCTACTCACACCTTGAGGCTCCCTACACCAACCAAGTAGTTCTAGAATTCAAAGTACAACTGTGAAAAACTCAAAATAACGGTTAGAGTGCAAGGGAATCAAACCGAGAGCTCAAACGTCGATCACCATGTCTTTCCTCTCACAAAAACCACTAACTCCTTAAGATCCAATCTTAGGGGTCTAGAAGGTGAGGAAAGAGGCTTAGAAGAGCTCTAGGAATGAGTTTTCAGCACTTAGGTTCGTGTCTCTCCAATTCTCAGCCGGGGGGTCTCCTTTTATAGAAATCCCGGCATTTAGCCGTTACCAACTAAAGTCCGGACTAGTCCGGTCACAACCCCGGACTAGTCCGTTCTTGAGGGACCACTCACGTCACAGGTTACCAAATAAAGTTTTAGTGACCGTTGGATTCAAACGGTCATGAAACCCCGGACTAGTCCGGACAAGAGCGGACTAGTCCGATCTCAATCAGGAACCTTTGTTCCGTATGAGAACGGACTAGCCTGGTAAGGGCGGACTAGTCCAGCCCAAAGGGCGGACTAGTCCGGTCTTACTAGACTTAGTCTAAAAACTCCCTAAATTGGGGCTGCGGTCTAGTCCAGCCGACCTCGGACTAGTCCGAGCTTACATAGGAACCTTTGTTCCGTCCTAATTCGGACTAGTCTGAAAAGATCGGACTAGTCCGGCCTGTGGAGCGGACTAGTCCGATGGCACTCAGAGACTTCTTCTCCGGACCTAAGCGGCTTAGTCCGCTTATCGGACTAGTCCGGCTTCTTGGGCGGACTAGTCCGGCCTTCTGAGACTTAGTCTCATAACGCCTCAGACTCACACAACAACGGACTAGTCCGGCCTTGAACAGAGAAGTCCGAACTGACTCAGAGACTTTTTATCCGGTCCAAAACAGAGTAGTCCGGGTCTGAACGGACTAGTCCGGCCAGTTGTCCGGACAAGTCTGGTCTTCCCTTTTCTTCATATCTATGACTACTTCGTCTCATGATTCTAACTTTCTACCCTTCGTTTGAGCTCTCTAATGATTCTCAGGCACTCTAAAAGAGAAGACCCTGTACACAACTAGAAAATGTGAAGATTAATAGAAAATGCTATTTTCTACTCTTTCAAGTCTTCTTCTTTTCCTTTTGCTTCTTGAGAGACTCCATATCCATTTCTTTGATAAGCACCTGTGCTCATACTCAGTAGAAACTTATTAGTATCTTAAATGTCGTCATCAATCAACCAAAACCCACGGGGATTACCTAGATGCACTTTCAATCTCCCCCTTTTTGGTGATTGATGACAACTCATTAAGATTTTCGAAAAGTAGATATAATAGATTGTTTTCATAACACATGTGTGTATGATTTACTCCCCCTAGATGTGTGCACAATGGATTATCAAGAACAATATGCACAAGAGTGAGTTCTTGGGGAATTCCATGCTTACATGTGTTATGGTGGGGTGACTAAGAGTGAAGTAAGCAGTAACCACATTAAGAAAGATATAACATTTACGAGTAAGCATATTTCAATATGGCATAATATGAAGACATAAAATAGCATAGTCATTACAAAAATAACATATCGTGGCATAATGTAGCATAGTTATTACAAACCAGCATAAAATGTCATAAAATGAGTTTAAAGAGCAAGACTATGACTAGACTACTCCCCTTATTCTCTCCCCCTTTGGCATCAAGGCACCAAAAAACAAGGGAAAGAAAAAGGAGAAAACCTAATCACTATCATCTTGATCTTCGTCGTGGTCACTCTGAGTCTCCTCGTCCTCATCCTCATCTTCATCTTCATCTTCATTGTCATCCTTGTGATGAGTGTGGGAGGTAGGAGGAGCAGCTGAGGAGGATCCAAAGTAGGCAAGCTCGTCCTCCGTGAGAGTGGGGAACTCTGTCACTTCGTCATCATCTGATGACGGTGGAGACATAGGTATCTCCATCTTGTCGCACATGGCCTTGAGATACTTCTCTTGGCATTGCTTCATCTTCTGCGTGCGAACTTCCACCCTCCGGCACGAGGAGAATATGCCTTTGAAGATTTTGAGCAGTCCACTAGAGGAGCCACTCGATGATGGAGGGATGGATGGTCCGGCAGAGGTGGATGGAGCTGCAGTGGAGCTCCTGCCCAAGGATGCAGGAGGGCGACGAAGAGGAGTCAGCATCTGAGGACGTAGCTTCCTGTGCTTCACATCCTTTGCAAACTCTAGTCCTGTGACTTTTTCGATCATGCACATGATGTATGGTGCATAGCCACAAGATCTGTTCGGGGTGTGAGAGATGTTGAATATGTCGTTGTAGATGTAGTCAAAGAAATTGAATCTTTCTTCTTCGTTGAGCAGCTTCAACAGATTTCTGAGATACCCCTGTATCATCCCTGCATCTCCATCTTTTTGAGCTAGAGTCTTTCTTAGTATCCTGTTCATCTCTCCAAAGAAAGGTTTGATGTTATGGGTTGAGGATGCCTCATAGGAGAGATATGAAGGATACATGAAGTCCAAGTCATCCTTTCCCAAGGTTCTCTCATTGTGAACTATAATCTCATAGTTCAAGTGCTCTCCAAGTCCAAGGATGCGAGCAAACTCATCATATAGAACAGAGTACACCACACCATTTGTCATCCACGTAATTTTCCTGTTTCCATAGGTGTGGAAGTAGCAGGTGGTGTAAAACTGGACTAGGACCTCAATGTTCCAATCATATTGAAAAGCCATCAAGTCTTTGATCCCATGGCGTTCTGTTGCTTCAATTACTGCATCAAAGGCTTGATGTTTCTTGTTGGCCATGTATGGCCAGTCCACCCACTGAGCATCAACTATCGGTGTCTTCATTGGGAGATAGACAAGCCGATAGTAGTCACAATGGAAGTCACACCAGAAGCGAGGGTCTGGTGTGGACTTCTCGTACTTATAAACTTCCTCCTCCCGGAACCTTCTGGCTTTGTCGGCTCCTTTCTCCTTGAAGGTTGCACTTGCCAAATTGGGTTGGCGGTTTGGGTTGTGCATGGGAGGTGCCCTTTCAAGGGGCCCAAAAGGTCCCTGTGGGGGATTTTCCCTTCCCCGTCTACGGTTGTCACGAATGACAAGTCCCCTGTTGGCTAGAGCCTTTTTCCTTGAAGGATCAGCTAGTCTGCCTTTTCCTTTGTCTTGGGTCGATTTTTGTGGCTCGGCAGGTTGTCTGTCCTTCAGGGTGACTAGCCACTTCCTCCTTGGAGGATCAACGGACTGGGAGGCTTGTGCTTCCCTGTCAGCCCGTTTCTTTGTCCGAGCCTCCCTTGCAGCAGCCTCTACTGCCTCTGCCTCGGCTGCCGCACGATAAGCGGCTTGGCGAGCCGCTTTGGCCTCGGGGTTTGGAAGAGGACTGTCGCTGGGTCCTGACATGATCTGGTGAGAAAAAAGTATTTAGCTGATGGAGTATTGCATCTAAATTACTTTACAAACCCAAAGTTAGGGGCTAAGACTGTATCCGCCGGACATGTCCGGGCAGGAGACGGACTAGTCCGCTACGGCCGGACTTGTCCGGTTGGAGTCCGGACTAGTCCGGACCCTACAGTTTTAAACCCTAACTGATGTGATTTGATTACTAATTTAGCAAAGTAGTCGCAATACTATGCGGAATTGAAATAATATGGTATGGAAATCTCAGAGAGGCCCTAAGGTACTAAAGGTATGTCCTAGAGATAAGATTTTTGTGAAAGGTCAAGGCTAGGTTAAAAAGTACCTTAGAGTGAAGAAATTTGATGAAATCGACGGTTCAAAGGAGCGGAGATGGTCGGAGAAGAGTTCCCCACACTCCACAAGCCTTGTATTGAGAATGTCTTCGAGGGATTTGAGGGAGGACTCCAAAATCGCCAATGGGGGCTAGTTTTGGAGGAGAGAAGTGGAGTGGAGGTGAATGAGGGAGAGAGAGGCGGACAGCCTGACCCTTGGAGGTTAAGTCTCCAGGGGCTGGACTAGTCCGGTCCTTAGTCTGGACTAGTCCGGTCTGTCGGACTAGGTCCGGGCTAGTCTCTAGTCCGAACTTGTCCGTGTGCCTGGCGGACTAGTCTGTTGTTGACTTGTCCGCTGCATCTTGGACTCTAGGTCAGACTAGTCCAGCTCTTAAAGTCTAAAAATTATTATATATATTAGAATTTTGCCTTTGTTTGCGGTGGATTTACTTGCACCTGCTATATGGTCCATATATATATTTCGAAGACATAATTACATGATGACCACAATATATCCAAAAATAATATGAGATAGAAAAATAGAGGGGCAACAAGTTTTTCACAATCATGCACATTTTTTAAAGTTGTGGAAGAATTTCGAGAACTTCTATTTGCACAACTTTACAGCTCACATTCCTAGAGTCTAGTATATTCAGCTCATTTCGAAGTTCATAAAATCGTTTTTCATCTAGTGGTTTGTTAAAGATATCGGCTAGTTGTTTTTCAGTTCTTACGTGTGAGATAGCTATGTCCCCCTTTATAGAATGATCTCTCAAAAAGTGATGCCGGATATCTATGTGTTTGGTCCTAGAGTGCTCAACGGGATTGTGGGCTATCTTAATGGAACTCTCATTGTCACAAAGGAGTGGAATGTTGTTCATATTGTGACAATAATCCCTTAGAGTTTGTCGCATCCAAAGAAGTTGAGCACAGCAACTCCCAGCTGCGACATACTCTGCCTCAGCTATGGAGACAGCAATGGAATGTTGTTTCTTGGATGACCATGATACTAGGGACCTACCCAAAAATTGACAAGTCCCTGAGGTGCTTTTTCTATCTATTTTACACCCGGCGTAATCCGCATCGGGGTATCCGATGAGATTAAACTTAGACCCCTTTGGATACCATAATCCTAGGTTAGGTGTGTGAACTAGATATCTTAGGATTCTTTTAACGGCTGTTAAATGACATTCTTTAGGTGATGCTTGAAATCTTGCACATAAACATACACTAAGCATGATATCAGGTCTAGATGCAGAAAGATAAAGTAATGAGCCAATAATGGAGCGATATACCTTTTGATCCACGCTTGGTCCATCTTCGTTGAGGTCAAGGTGCCCATTTGTTGCCATTGGTGCCTTGATAGGTTTTGCTTTGTCCATGTCAAACTTCTTGAGTATGTCTTGTGTGTACATGGTTTGACTAATGAACGCGCCTTCCTTGAGCTGCTTGACTTGAAATCTGAGGAAGAACTTTAACTCTCCCATCATGGACATCACAAACCTATCTGTCATTATCTTACTAAACTCATTGCAAAAAGATTTGTTAGTAGAACCAAATATAATGTCATCGACATATATTTGGCACACAAAGAGATAGTTGTGTACATTCTTTGTGAAGAGTGTATAATCTTAAAGCCATTATCAATGAGAAAGTCTCTAAGACATTCATACCAAGCTCTAGGAGCTTGTTTGAGGCCATAGAGAGCTTTATGCAACTTAAACACATGATCAGGATATTCTTGGTCTTCAAAGCCGGGTGGTTGCTCCATGTACACCTCCTCCTTGATTGGACAATTTAGGAAGGCACTTTTCACATCCATTTGATAGAGTTTAAAATCATGATGAGTAGCATAGGCTAATAGAATACGAATAGACTCAAGCCTAGCTACGGGAGCAAAAGTTTCATCGAAATCCAAACCTTCGACTTGAGCATATCACTTTGCCACAAGTTTGGCCTTATTTCTTGTCACCACTCCGTGTTCGTCTTGCTTGTTGCGGAACACCCATTTGGTGCCTACCACGTTTGCATTTGGTCTTTTCACTAGCTCCCATACTTGATTTCTTGTAAAGTTGTTTAACTCTTCTTGCATAGCTACCACCCAATCTAGATCCTTGAGTGCATCTTCCACCCTAAATGGTTCCTAGGATGACACAAAAGAGTAATGTGCACAAAAGTTAGCTATTCGAGAACGCGTTGTTACCCCTTTTGTGATATCTCCAAGGATGTTATCAACGGGGTGATCTCGTTGAATGCTTTGATGAACCCTTGGGTGAGGCACTTGATTTCTGACACGACCCCATTGGTCCTGTCGAGCCAGGATCACGCTGAGGGGAGCTGTGTTGCACAACACCGTATAACACACGTCAAAGGTACAAAGCGGAAGCGGAAATTTTATTACATAAACAGGTTTATGAACTTGTTTACAGCAAAATAAGTTTAGTCTACACTCGCGGGCGTAAACTAAGCATCAAGTGCACGTTCAGCCCTCGAACGTGTCCTTGCTAGCACACACGCACACTAACTCTGCGGCGTGCACGACTCCCACTCGACGGGGTTCCCCTCCTGGGGTTCCGTCTCCTCTTCGGGAGTCCCTTCCTCATAGAACCCTGCAAAAGCTTCAAACACAAGCAGTGAGCACGAAGGCTCAGCAAGTCTGACCCGTCTCACCTAAACATGGAACTTCTACATGAGGGTAATGGTACATGAGGAAAAAAAATCAGTTGCAAGGACTCGCGTAATTAGTAGAACCTTACTTTCAAGTTTTAGCAGCAGGTTGTGGAGAACCTTACGCTATGGCACATGAGAGAGCCGCAATCAAACAAGAAACGCATTTCTCTAATGTACTTTTCCCAAAGTTGAAAAGAACTTTAGTTAGCTCTAAGCTACAGCATATCATTAACAATCAATGTCCAGCTTTCAATCAGCAACATTTTAACATGTAACTAGCCTGTTCTTTCTACGTCACGGTACAGTGAACAAGTGGTACTCACTGACCGCGAGGGACGGCGATTATAATCGATTTACACCTGCAGGGTTACCCGAACAACCCGTCACGTACGCCCGTACTCGATGTTGCCTATAACAACAATCACGGACGCCGTACGTGACTACCTTTCACCCGTTAGCCAAATGTTGAACCGGTCCAATCGTCCCGAGCAAGAGGTCTCTGCACGCGCATCTCAGTGCCGCCAGCCGATTTACACCTCGAGCTCTCAACCTACCCTCTGAACGACCAGCTATGCCTCAACACCCAGCTACCCGAGTTACATCAGTTTCCCGGTTCCCATATAGCCGGTCGGTCTTCGGTACTGTTCTAGCTTGTTCAACAGGCCCGCACACGGCTCGGTCCTCAATCGACACAAGCGGAGCTACAGCACACAGGCCCCAAAGTCCTGCTGCCCTTACCCTCCGCTTGGTCTCATTTTCTTGCCATGTGTTTCATGTGCTATTACTACCCGAGTCGAGTGCCTCTAGCCTATGCTCGCGAGTAGTTCCAACTACTCGACTTGTACCGAATCCTACTCTATCATAGCAATGCAGTAGCTAACAGAGTTTGCAATCCTAAACCCAACCCATGGTTTTCTTGGCTATGCAGTTGGGTTTCCACACAAGACTCTAATGCAAAGAATAATAATGCTCAAGTAAGTGCTCAAAACAACAAAAATTTGTAAAAACGGTTAATGCAAACCGGAGCTTGCCTTGCTGCTCTTGGTCGTAGGCTAGCTGTTCCTCCGGAGTAACAAAGTCTAGGACCTCGGGTTCCTCCTCGACCTTAGCGACTACATGATGGAGTAATATATGTATCAATTTAAATGCATTTGTAGTGATTTTGAAGTGGTAAAGTCTATAACCCTTGCTAGACAGACCTAATGACTGTGAAACTTTTACTGAGGCTTGGTTACAACCTAAACAGAGACTTGGTCAAGTTTTAGTTGAAGCAAAGCTCATTTGAGCCCTCCACAATTCATTATGTCCTTGCCCTTAATTAGTGCTCTTAGGGTGTTCTAGGAATTTTCATGAAGCAAACTATGACTTTCTGAAAACTAGATTTTTAGAGGGTTCTAATGGAGTTGGTCTCACTTAATTTGAAGGTTCTTAGCTAAAGTTATGAGGATTTGAAGTTTGAAGGAAATCCGAAAATCAGGGAAAGTTGAAATCTCGCGGGGGCCCGCGGGGACACGTGTCGAGCGCGGAGGTGTCCGGCACACCGGAGATACCACACGTGTCGAGCGCGGAGGTGTCCGGCACACCGGAGCTCACAGGGTATTTGCGTGCCAGCACAGCGGATCCCCGGCCGCACCCGATCCCGATTTAAATTCTTCAGCCGCTGACACGTGGGTCAGCCGGCTTCGTCTTCCTTCCGCCGTTCTCTCGCGCCCGCGCCGCAGACCTCGCCGGAGCAGACTCGGGGCTCGCCGGCTTGCCGCTGCCGGACCTCCCATGGTCTGAAACTCGCCGCCAGGGGGTTGTCGACGTCGAGGAACGAGTCGGTGGTGTCAGGTCGGGCTGGGGTGACCGGAAATAGCTCGGCGACGTGCCGCGGCCTCAGTTGAGGTTCGGCACCGTCGACCGTGGTTTCTAAACCCGCCAACACCTCGAACAAACGGCCTTATTGCATCAGCGTACCTCTAGGAAGCTCGACAAGGTGTCAAAAGGGTTCAGGGATGGCGGCAAGCTGGTCGGCACCGTGTAACCGATCGCGCCCGCCATGACCGCCCTTGATCGAGCTCGAAATTCGTCACTCCTAGACAGTTTCACGCTACGGATGCAGAAAAGAACTTGGTCGCCGGCTAGTCCAGCGTCTATGTGCAAGATTTGATGACCTCCGAAAGATCATAGAGCAAGAATGTAAAGAAGCCGTACCGGAAGCTCAGTTTAAGGTTGCCGGAGCAAAAACTGAGAATTCGCCGGCGAGAGTTCACGGCGTGGCTTGAGCTTCAGGTGGAAGCAACGCGGAGTTCGTGCGCTCCTGTTGCCGCCCTTGCTCGGCCGCGGAAGTGGTTGCAGTGTGCTGCCCGCGTGAGACCGATCGCCGTCCTTCAGCTAAACTGCGGCGGTCGTCGTTGGTCACGGGAACAGGGGCCGAAACCCGGTGGTTCAGGCATTGGGAGGGTGGTGCGCGACCTCCGGTGGCTGTCTAGCAGCTCAGGAACGAAGGAGATTGTTTTGCTGGTTTTCCCGATTGAGCAGAGAGCTGCGACGAGAAACAATGCCACTGCTAGGTTCTGCCCACGAGAAGATAAAGCCGGCCGACTCCTGCTTGGCTGAGGCGGTTCCGGTCGCATGGGGGCACGAGCAAGCCGCCCTGGGCGCCAGCGCGCGGAGGGGGAAGCAGCTGGTGGCGCCGGCAGCTGCTCGGTGGCACAGCCGACAGCTGCACAGTGGAATTTCCCACCGAGACTCTGACTTTGGTTGCAAGTTTCTCCTTCGTCCCTCTATGAACAGTGAACCCCATAATACCCCTGGTGGTTCAGATTATTCACCCCTGAGCCATTCGAATTGCATAGGATTCGAATTGGGCTTGGTTTGAGTGAATTTCAGCACAAGTGCAGTTTTGAATTCAAATGAAGTTTGAATTTGCCCCACTTAGTTCACGTCCGGATCAACTCCAAATGGAGTGAAACTTGGTGTGTGGGCTCACAAAAATGTGCTGAGTAAGAATATGCCTCCCACTTTTAAATTCATGGGATAAAAACAGTTTGAATTTGAATATGGCTCCAAACTGCCCTCTTCCTAACTATACCCAAAATGACCTCAAAAAGGTTTTGAATTTGGGTGAAACTTGGCATGGACATCCTTAGTAAAGTGTAGGAGTTTTCATATGTCCAGCCCATCTATATCACATGTGGGAAATACCACTTTTGCAATGTGTGAGTTTGTTCTCTAATGAGCATGTTGATAATTGTTACTTGCTCTTCATTTGTGATCATCATCCTGCCTCAAATGAGGTGTGTGGTGTGGTGATGAGCACTGCAAATGTGTGTCAAAAACTGAGGCCCTTACATTCCTCCCCCCTTAAGAGAATCTCGTCCCGAGATTATAAGGTGAAAATGAGAGAGAGGACGGTGGAAAATTACCGGATATGCGACGTGAAAAAGTTGGGGTAGTTAGTGCGAAGGAATTCTTCGCTCTCCCATGTCGCTTCCTCCATGGAGTGATTACTCCATAGAACCTCGTAGAACCACAACGTACGGTTGCGTGTGGTTCGGGCCTTTTCATCAATAATCTGCACCGGTTCCTCCCGATAGGTGAGATCCGGTTGCAGTCCTTCAAGGTCTTCCAGCTGAACGGTGGTTGATAGCTTGAGACACTTCCTCAGCTGGGAAATGTGAAAGACGTCGTGCACACCGGAAAGTGCTTCTGATAATTTCAGCCGGTATGCCACTGATCCACATCTTTCGGTAATCTGGAATGGACCGATGAATCGGGGTGCCAACTTTCCTCTCACCCCAAATCTGTTTACGCCCTTCATTGGAGACACCCGCAGCTATACGTGATCTCCAACTTCGAATTGTAATGGGCGCCTTCTCCGGTCCGCATACTGCTTCTGACTGAATTGAGCGGCTTTTAGGTTCGCTTGAATTAGTCGAACCTTTTCTTCCGCGTTGTTGACGAGGTCAATCCCGAAGGTAACCCTTTCGCCAGACTCACACTGTTCAAAGGTGTGCGGCATTTCCTACCGTATAGTGCCTCGTAGGGCGCCATCTTGATGCTGGCTTGGTACCCATTGTTGTACGAGAACTCAGCTAACGGCAAGTGATCATCCCAATTCTTGCCGTGGTTGATAGCGCAAGCTCGTAGCATGTCTTCTAGAATCTGATTTACCCGCTCGGTTTGTCCATCCGTCTGCGGGTGGTAGGCTGAACTACGGATCAGCTTCGTCCCTAAGGCAGCGTGCAGCTGCTCCCAAAAACGGGACACAGATAAAGTGCCCCGATCCGATATGATAGTACGGGGTACGCCGTATAAGCATAGGATCCGTGAGATGTAAAATTCAGCGTACTTTTTGGCGTTGTAATTTGTGTTGACCGGGATGAAATGGGCAACTTTGGTGAGCCGATCGACGATCACCCACACCGAATCATGTTTCTGCAAGGTGGTGGGTAAACCGACGATGAAGTCCATGCTCACGTCCTCCCACTTCCAGGCAGGAATGCCCTGTGGTTGCAACAGTCCCGGTTTCCGCATGTGGTCTGCCTTCACCCTTCGACATGTATCACACTCGGACACGTATTTTGCAGTCTCTCGCTTCATCCCTGTCCACCAAAACTTGCTTCTGAGTTCTTGATACATCTTGTTGCTGCCGGGGTGAATAGAGAACTTTGATAAGTGAGCCTCATCAAAGATCTTCTTCCGTAGTTCCGGGTTTCGGGGTACGACGATCCGGTCCTTGAACCATAGGACGCCGTCTCCGTCCTTCCGGAAACATTTCAACTCCCCACTGTCTACACGTCTCCGTAAATGTGACATGCCCTTGTCATTCTTCTGGGCTGCCGCTATCTCTTCACGGATGGTGGGGATCAAAGCTAGGTTGTAGAGAGCTCCGTGTGGAATCACATGTAGTGGTGGTTCGCTCTCTTCCAACGGTGTGATGGTCAGAGTATTGACGTGTGACTTGCGGCTCAGCGCATCTGCCACTACGTTTGCCTTGACCGGATGATAATGGATATCTATCTCGTAATCCTTTATCAGTTCTAACCATCTTCGTTGCCTCATGTTCAGCTCCTTCTGAGTGAATATGTACTTGAGGCTTTTGTGGTCGGTATATAAATGTACGAGGTTACCAAGTAGGTAGTGCCTCCACATTTTTAGTGCAAGCACCACGGCAGCGAGCTCCAAGTCGTGAGTTGGATAATTTTGCTCATGGTTTCTAAGCTGCCGTGATCCATACGCGACCACTCTTCGGTCTTGCATCAGCACACATCCGAGTCCAATGCCGGATGCATCGCAGTACACATCGAACGGTTTTGTTGTGTCTGGCTGCGCCAAAACCGGTGCTGATGTCAGGTGCTTGACTAAAGCCTTGAATGCTGCTTCACATGTTGGACTCCAAACATATTTGGTAGCCTTCTTCAGCAGCTCCGTCATTGGCTTGGCAATCTTCGAGAAGTTCGGAATGAACCTCCGATAATATCCCGCGAGTCCGAGGAAACTCCGTACCTCATGAACAGTTCTCGGGGATTTCCAATTCAGCACTTGCGTGATCTTGCTCGGGTCCACAGCGATACCCTCTGCTGAGATGATATGCCCGAGGAAAGGCACTTGCGATATCCAAAACTCGCATTTGCTGAATTTTGCGTATAACTTGTGATCCCGCAGCCGTTGCAAGACTATACGCAGATGTTTCTTGTGATCTTCCTCCGACTTGGAATATACCAGGATGTCGTCGATGAAGACCACGACAAACTTGTCCAGCTCCGGCATGAATACCGAGTTCATCAAGTACATGAAGTGAGCTGGAGCATTGGTGAGGCCAAAGGACATGACCAGGTACTCATAAAGTCCGTACCTTGTCGAGAAAGCCGTCTTTGTAATGTCCTCCGCCCTTATCTTAATCTGGTGGTACCCGGATCTTAAATCCATTTTGGAAAAGATCTTTGCTTCGACCAACTGATCAAACAACATGTCGATCCGTGGCAACGGGTACTTGTTCTTGATGGTCACGGCATTTAATGGACAATAGTCCACGTAAAGCCGCAACGTCTCATCCTTTTTCTTGACAAATAATGCCGAACAGCCCCATGGCGAGGAGCTCGGCCTAATAAAACCCTTCTCCAGAAGGTCCGTGAGCTGAGTCTTCAGTTCGGCCAACTCCTTGGGCGCCATCTTGTACGGCCTTCGGGATATTGGCATGGTTCCCGGTGCAAGTTCAATCTTGAACTCCACCTCTCTATCGGGCGGCATTCCCGGTAAATCATCCGGGAATACATCAGGGAACTCTCGGACCACTGGGATGTCTTCCAATCTGATAGTCGTGGACTGATAGACACTGGGAAGTTTTATTTCTGGACTGTCCAGAAATAATGAGTGAGACTCGTGCACTTCTGAGTTCAAGTGCACGACTCGGAGGACGGTGTCTAAAACAGCGCCGTGGCGGTTTAACCACGACATTCCTAAGATGACATCGACCTTTTGTCCCTCTAAAATTATAAGAGACATAGGGTAGACTCTACCCCCTAAGCACAATGGCGCTTTTGGAACCATCATGCTTGCTGAAATTTTCCCACCCGGTGAACAGATCACATAAGGACTATCGGTGGGTAGTATTTGCAAACTATAGTTATCAATGAAAGCTTGGCTAATGAAGCTATGCGTGGCGCCCGAATCAAATAATATTATGGCGGGATGCTGGTGGAGTTGGAACATACCCGCAAGGATTGGCTGGCCCTCCGGCACGTCCTCTATGGCAAGCTGGTGGACGGTGCCGGGCCTAGGGTTTGCCCGCCGCGCATTAGTAGGGTTCCGGGGTTGATTCCTCCCCGGAAACTCGTGCCACTCCGCCGCCTTGCCTCTCCGGGCAACTGCTCGCGAAGTGCCCTGGACGACCACACTTGTAACATGTGGCCGCTGCTGGTGGAGTGCTCGGTGGATGAAAGCCCGGCATGCGTTGCTGAGGTGCAAACGCACGCGGCATCGCCCGCTGTTGTTGTTGTTGTTGTGGTGGTGCTGGCAGTGCCTGCCGGAATGCCAGTGAAGAGTACGGCCGACTGCGGAACGGCATCGGCCGCTGGGATGGCTGCCAGCGTGGACCTGATGGTGGGCGATTCACCATCCGAAACTTCTGAGAAGGACCCCCTCCTTCTCCGCTGCTCTGCGGTGTGCTTCGCTTTCGCTCTGCCACCGCCAACTCCTTGCCGGAGTCCTCCTGAACAATCGCAGCATCAATGATGTTGTTGAGGCTGCCGCGATTGAACATCGCCAACTTGTCCTTCAGGAGCGGGTTAAGCCCCTGGTAAAAATGGTCCCGCCGCTTCTCGTCGGTATCCGCATGATACGACGCATATAGCGCGAGATCGTTAAATGCCCTGGAGTGTTCCAGCGCGTTCCGGCTCCCTTGTTGCAGGTGTAAGAACTCCTGCGTTTTCCTCTTCATCAGACCTGGTGGTATATGATAGGCCCTGAAGGCCGTCCGGAACTCCGCCCAGGTCATCACTCGGTCGGTGGGCTGTGAAGCACAGAAGTTGGCCCACCACGCGCTCGCGGATCCTTGGAGCTGCTGGACCGCGAACTGAGTCTTGCGCTCTCGCTGATTTGGAGCAGCCCGAACTTCATCTCTATGGCACGGAGCCAGTTGTCCACGTCAAGTGGTTCATCCGCCCTTGAGAACACAGGGGGATGAGTCGCCAGGAAGTCAGAGTAGGAGCTCTGTTGGCGCTCCTCACGATCTTGACGTCTCTCTGGGCGAGAAGTATTGGCGATGAGAGTCTGCAGCAACTCTGTGTGCTGCTGATGCGAGCCCGCCATTGCCGTGACAATGTCGGCCAGTGCAACCGTTGGCAGTGGCGGTGGCGGTGTTTGCTGTTGCTGTTGCTGCTGCTGTCCCGAGGAGTCCTCGGGAGGTGGTTGGGAGGTCTCTCCCCCTTGACTGGTACCCCCAACGTCCGGGTTGGCACGAGTACGCGTCATTCTGAAACTCAAAACAGCAGCGATTAGCACACGTCTTACTTAAAATTTCCATAAGCAACAGTAGGTATTGAAGCGACGCATGATTAATTTGCACAACATTCACATATATTGATAAAGCATAAACTTTATACAAGATACATTATTCTCGGATCTCCGAGAAGTCGTGCTCATGTCGTCACTACCTATACATACGCTACTGTCTACACGACATGTCACCGATTACAAAAGTTGTGTTACGCTACCCTAGCTGCCCTACTTGGCAACCGTAACCCCCTACTCGGAGTAGAACTCGACCTCCTGTGGGTCGTCCTCTTCCGGTACCTCTGCTGGTGGCTCTGGGTCTACCACCTCTTCTCCCATCCCGGGTTCTCCCGTTGCTGGAAGACCCATGACTACCGGTACGCCTAACACCGGGGGCACGAGGTCCTGCAAAGCATGCACCTCGTCCATAGCTTGGTTGTAGTCCTCTTCCCAGCCTTGTCCTTCCTCAATAGCGTCGTCCCGCTCTTGAGCAAGGTCCTCATTCTGCTGGGTTAGGGTCTGCACCAGCTCTTGCAACGCCGCGATGTCAACACGGCTCTTCTCCCTTGCCTTCTTCAGACGACGCAACTGATTGTGTTGTTCATTCAGTCGCTTGATCGTCGGAAGGAGCACATTGCGGAGTGCGCTGTGAGCACTCTCGAAATTATCTCCACGGCTTGTGCTCTCCTTGAGCTTTGTGGCGAGATGCTCCGTATGAACAGCTTGGCTGTCCATCACGGCGTTTCCCGCCCTCATCTGGAGGCTGAGATTTGCTTCCGCAGGGTTGTACCTTGGGCAACTCGGGTCCGTTGCTTCCAGGTACCTCTCTTCCCACACATTCTGAGCTCGTCCCTCCATCGGAATGAGTGCGTATGGAGTGCCCTCCATAGCCTGCACGTGCAGTTGGCAGAAACGTGACATAGTGTTGCGGGCTGCCACTTGCCACATCCCTTCCGGTTGTCTTCCTCTCACCGTGACGGTGAATGGCACCCAACCGGGTGGCATAGGTCTTGCAGGAACTTCGACATGGATCATCCACGTCTTGTTCCCCTCTTCGCCTTCTTCCTTGGCGAAGTATTGCGGCATCTGGTTGTACCCGAAATATTGGAGCATTTGCCACAATGCTTCCGGGTAGCCGCTACGGTCAGAACAGTGGGAAGCCACCCACCCGTTCTCCAACTGTTTATCTGCTGCCATCTGTAAAAATATATTTGAGAATTGTCAAATATTTATTTAAACAGTAAACCATTGAGTTATAACATAAGATATGTCATTGAACCCATAAAACTTGGAAACATAGTTCAAATTTTAAACAAATTTGACTGCTGATCTGCTGTTCCCATGACAGCCCTGACCAGTTTCCATTTCAACCTGATTTAGGCCATGTTGAAGGCAAAACTAAATCTGAAGCTCAACATCAAAGTTAAAGCTAACTTCAATAGCTTTCCAGAAAGTATTTGCTTGGCCTATGATCTGTCCCGGTTCAAAAGTTATGAGATGTCAAAGTTAACAGAATTTCTGGAAGCATTTGGACAGCACCTCCCTGCCTTAGGTACTGATTTGATCCAAAAATCCCAGTTACTTCTGTTCCTAATCTGACAAACTTTCTGTTACAAAGTTGTAAACCATCTCATAACATTTCCAGAACTACCTCATTTTCTATTATTGGATTTTTATGCAGGAAGTTATGCTTAATTACAGAGAGTTTACAGAGAGTCTTTGCTCTGCCCTGTTTTCTGGACAGTTTCAACCCTACTGCATTTTTCGAGGGGTTAAGGGATGAAAAACCTCTGGACCTCAACAGAAAAGTTGTAAAGCTCTTCCAAATCTTTCCAGAAATGTATCATACGACCCCAACCTCAAAAGAACTCAACCTCTAACCTCTGATTAATTTCAGCCTTGATTCAGCTAAAAACAGAGTGCTCTGTCCTTAACAACCTATAAGTTGAAAACTTGTTAACTTTGAATATCCTGTTCAAGGGAAGGAGTTACATCAAGTTTTACTACTTTGGATCAAAACCTTCCAGTTTTTGCAGTGAAGTTTTTTATTTAGTTGGGTGTGACGTCGATGCGTCACCAGATTATGTCGGTACTACGTCCTCACAAAGAAAAACCTATACCGGACTTAACCGGCTTCGTTATTTCAGTGGCACTAAACGTCACTCGCACACGGATGCTACACGTCTACCGTTTCGTGGTCAGGCTACCTGCAAAAACTCAAACAATCATCAGACTCGGCTGCACACCGAGCCCGGAATCCATACAGTTCGTACAACCGGCCGTCATCACTCGCCCGGATGTTCTCAAGCCAACCACGCCTTGAGTTACGTGTTCACGTTTCAGACCACGTGACGGGGTCTCCCATGTTGCACCACGCACGCCAGGGACTGACGTTGCTTGAATACCCCAAACGACATAAAGAGTCGTAGAGGATACTAAAGCGGGTCGGGTTACCTGCCACCCGTGGGGCTCCACCCTTCAGCTTGTGCGCACTGGTGGACAGCGCTTACGTGCACCCCCCAAGACATGAACGTCCCGAGATGCACGATTTTCCGACATAACAAATAGGTTAATATACCACTTTCTATATACTAATAACATCCTTATACGGGCTACTAACTCGTTCCTCACTGGATTTTTGAAAAAGAAGACCTTTGTACTGTGTTAAACCTCAAGCGAGCTCTGATACCAACGCTGACACGACCCCATTGGTCCTGTCGAGCCAGGATCACGCTGAGGGGTGCTGCGTTGCACAACACCGTATAACACACGTCAAAGGTACAAAGCGGAAGCGGAAATTTTATTACATAAACAGGTTTATGAACTTGTTTACAGCAAAATAAGTTTAGTCTACACTCGCGGGCGTAAACTAAGCATCAAGTGCACGTTCAGCCCTCGAACGTGTCTATCGCACTAACTCTGTGGCGTGCACGACTCCCACTCGACGGGGTTCCCCTCCTGGGGTTCCGTCTCCTCTTCGGGAGTCCCTTCCTCATAGAACCCTGCAAAAGCTTCAAACACAAGCAGTGAGCACGAAGGCTCAGCAAGTATGACCCGTCTCACCTAAACATGGAACTTCTACATGAGGGTAATGGGTACATGAGGAAAAAAAATCAGTTGCAAGGACTCGCCTAATTAGTAGAACCTTACTTTCAAGTTTTAGCAGCAGGTTGTGGAGAACCTTACGCTAAGGCACATGAGAGAGCCGCAATCAAACAAGAAACGCATTTCTCTCATGTACTTTGCCCAAAGTTGAAAAGAACTTTAGTTAGCTCTAAGCTACAGCATATCATTAACAATCAATGTCCAGCTTTCAATCAGCAACATTTTAACATGTAACTAGCCTGTTCTTTCTACGTCACGGTACAGTGAACAAGTGGTACTCACTGACCGCGAGGGACGGCGATTATAATCGATTTACACCTGCAGGGTTACCCGAACAACCCGTCACGTACGCCCGTACTCGATGTTGCCTATAACAACCATCACGGACTCCGTACGCGACTACCTTTCACCCGTTAGCCAAATGTTGAACCGGTCCAATCGTCCCGAGCAAGAGGTCTCTGCACGCGCATCTCAGTGCCGCCAGCCGATTTACACCTCGAGCTCTCAACCTACCCTCTGAACGACCAGCAATGCCTCAACACCCAGCTACCCGAGTTACATCAGTTTCCCGGTTCTCATATAGCCGGTAGGTCTTCGGTACTGTTCTAGCTTGTTCAACAGGCCCGCACACGGCTCGGTCCTCAATCGACACAAGCGGAGCTACAGCACACAGGCCCCAAAGTCCTGTTGCCCTTACCCTCTGCTTGGTCTCATTTTCTTGCCATGTGTTTCATGTGCTATTACTACCCGAGTCGAGTGCCTCTAGCCTATGCTCGCGAGTAGTTCGAACTACTCGACTTGTACCGAATCCTACTCTATCATAGCAATGCAGTAGCTAACGGAGTTTGCAATCCTAAACCCAACCCATGGTTTTCTTGGCTACGCAGTTGGGTTTCCATATAAGACTCTAATGCAAAGAATAATAATGCTCAAGTAAGTGCTCAAAACAATAAAAATTTGTAAAAACGGTTAATGCAAACCGGAGCTTGCCTTGCTGCTCTTGGTCGTAGGCTAGCTGTTCCTCGGGAGTAACAAAGTCTAGGACTTCGGGTTCCTCCTCGACCTCAGCGACTACATGATGGAGCAATATATGTATCAATTTAAATGCATTTGTAGTGATTTTGAAGTGGTAAAGTCTATAACCCTTGCTAGACAGGCCTAATGACTGTGAAACTTTTACTGAGACTTGGTTACAACCTAAACAGAGACTTGGTCAAGTTTTAGTTGCAGCAAAGCTCATTTGAGCCCTCCACAATTAATTATGTCCTTGCCCTTAATTAGAGCTCTTAGGGTGTTCTAAGAATTTTCATGAAGCAAACTATGACTTTCTGAAAACTAGATTTTTAGAGGGTTCTAATGGAGTTGGTCTCACTTAATTTGAAGGTTCCTAGCTAAAGTATGAGGATTTGAAGTTTGAAGGAAATCCGAAAATCGGGGAAAGTTGAAATCTCGCGGGGGCCCGCGGGGAAACGTGTCGAGCGCGGAGGTGTCCGGCACACCGAAGATACCACACGTGCCGAGCGCGGAGGTGTCCGGCACACCGGAGCTCACAGGGTATTTGCGCGCCAGCATAGCGGATCCCCGGCCACACCCGATCCCGATTTAAATTCTTCAGCCGCTGACACGTGGGTCAGCCGGCTTCGTCTTCCTTCCGCCGTTCTCTCGCGCCCGCGCCGCCGACCTCGCCGGAGCAGACTCGGGGTTCGCCAGCTTGCCGCTGCCGGACCTCCCATGGTTTGAAACTCGCCGCCAGGGGGTTGTCGACGTCGAGGAACGCGTCGGTGGTGTAAGGTCGGGCTGGGGTGACCGGAAATAGCTCGGCGACGTGCGGCGGCCTCGGTTGAGGTTCGGCACCGTCGACCGTGGTTTCTAAACCCGCCAACACCTCGAACAAACGGCCTTATTGCATCAGCGTACCTCTAGGAAGCTCGACAAGGTGTCAAAAGGGTTCAGGGATGGCGGCAAGTCGGTCGGCACCGTGTGACCGATCGTGCCCGCCATGACCGCCCTCGATCGAGCTTGAGATTCGTCACTCCTAGGCAGTTTCACGCTACGGACGCAGAAAAGAACTTGATCGCCGGCTAGTCCAGCGTCTATGTGCAAGATTTGATGACCTCCGAAAGATCATAGAGCGAGAATTTAAAGAAACCGTACCGGAATCTCGGTTTACGGTCGCTGGAGCAAAATCTGGAAATTCTCTGCGGATTCTTCACGGTTGGCTTCCAACTTGGAGGAGAGCAGCACGGTGGTCGCTCGCTCCTGTTGCCTCTCTCGCTGGAACGTGAAAACGCCTGTGGAACGCTGCCCACGGGCGCCTGACTCTCGGCTGAGGTTGAGTCGCCGCTGTGGCGATCGCTCTCGGGCAAAGGAGGTCGGAGCTCGAGGTTTCTGGCGTTGGAGAGGTGGAGTGCGAGCTCAGGTGGCTATCTAGCAGCTCAGGGATGAAGTAGGAGATGGTTTTGCTGGTTTTCCCGATTGAGCAGAGAGCTGTGGCGAGAAACAATGCCGCTGCTCGGGTTTGCCCGCGAGAAGATAAAGCCGGCCGACTCCTGCTCGGCTGAGGCGGTTCCGGTCGCGTGGGGGCACGAGCCAGCCGCCCTGGGCGCCAGCGCGCGGAGAGGGAAGCAGCTGGTGGCGCCGGTAGCTGCTCGGTGGCATAGCCGACAGCTGCTCGGCGGAATTTCCCACCGAGACTCTGACTTTGGGTGCAAGTTTCTCCTTCTCCCCTCTATGACACGTGGGTCCAACCCGGGGTTTTAACCTCTGGAATTTACTCCTAATCACTCTTGTAAACAGTGAGCCCCATAATACCCCTGGTGATTCAAATTATTCACCCCTGAGCCATTTGAATTGAATAGAATTCAAATTGGGTTCGGCTTGGGTGAATTTCAGCACAAGCTTAGTTTTGAATTCAAATAAAGTTTGAATTCGTCCCACTTAGCTCATGTCAAGATCAACTCCAAATGGGGTGAAAATTGGTGTGTGAGCTCACAAAAATGTGCTGAATAAGAATATGAAGCTAACTTTTGAATTTGGGTGATGAAAGTTGCTGCAATTTGAATTTACATTCAAATTGGCCTCTTTTTCAAATAACCCAAAAAGTGCCTCAAAAAGTGTTGGATTTCTATGAAACTTGGACTGAACCTTCCCAAGACTTTTTAAGTTCTAGGGGTGAGCTCAACCTCTCATGTTCCTATGTCCAAATCCCACTTTGTGAAAAGGAAGACTTTCCCCTCTAATCACTCTTTTGATGGAGGTTACATGCTCTTCACAATATTTCCTAAAGTGTCCACAATAAAACTGTGGTGTTGTGAGGTGAAGAAAAGTTTTTGCAAGTCCATTTTCTTGGGCTTTTACATCCCTCCCCCCTTAAAAGAATCTCGTCCTGAGATTACAAAAGAAGAGATAGCGATGTAGTAGGGACTTACCCGTGTTGAGAAGCCATGAACTCCGGGTAATTTGAGCGAAGGAACTCCTCGCTCTCCCACGTCGCTTCATCAGCGGTGTGGTTGCTCCAGAGGATTTTGTAGAACCACAACGTTCTGCTACGCGTGGTTCGGGCTTTCTCATCAAGAATTTCCACCGGATACTCATCATATGTTAAATCCGGTTTCAGCTCGCCGATGTCTTCGGTAGGAACCGCAGCTGTATGCTTCAAGCATTTTCGCAATTGCGAAACATGGAAAACATCATGGACACCAGTGAGAGATGCCGGTAGCTCCAATCGATACGCCGCTGGTCCACACTTCTCGGTGATAGCATAGGGTCCAATAAAACGGGGAGCGAGCTTCCCCTTCACACCGAACCGGTGCACGCCCTTCATTGGAGACACGCGGAGGTACACGTGTTCCCCAACGTCAAAGTGCAACGGTCTACGCCTCTTATCAGCGTATCTCTTTTGCCAGGATTGAGCGGCCTTCAAATTGGCTTGAAATGTCCGAACGCGCTCCTTGGCGTCGTTCACCACATCAACCCCGAATGTGACCCTTTCACCGGACTCGCACCAATTTAATGGGGTGCGGCATTTACGACCGTAGAGAGCTTCGTAAGGTGCCATTTTGATACTCGCCTGATGGCCGTTGTTGTACGAGAATTCCGCCAATGGTAGGTGATCATCCCAGTTCCTACCATGGTGGATGGCACATGCTCTCAACATGTCCTCCAGAACTTGATTCACCCTCTCTGTCTGGCCATCTGTCTGAGGGTGATAGGCAGAGCTCCTGATCAACTTAGTACCCAATGCAGCGTGTAGCTGCTCCCAAAAGCGAGATACAAATAATGCACCTCGATCTAAGACAATGGTCTTGGGTACCCCGTATAGGCATAGAATCTTTGCTATGTACAGCTCCGCATATTTGCCGGCATTGTAATGTGTATTCACCGGGATGAAGTGAGCCACCTTGGTTAACCGATCAACGATTACCCATATGGAATCATGCTTGTTGGATGTTAGGGGTAATCCCACAATGAAATCCATGCTCACATCTTCCCATTTCCATGCCGGGATCTTCAGGGGTTGCAACAGCCCTGATTTCTTCATGTGATCAGCTTTCACTCGTCGGCACGTATCGCACTCGGATACGTACTTCGCTACCTCCCGCTTCATCCGTGTCCACCAAAATTTCTGTTTCAAATCTTGGTACATCTTGTTGCTGCCCAGATGAATGGAGTATTTCGACAAGTGAGCTTCATCGAGGATCTTTTTCCTTAACTCCATATCTCGGGGCACGACTATGCGGTCATTAAACCATAGCGTCCCCTCATCATCTTTCCGGAAACATTTAATTTCTCCATTGTCTATCCGTCTCCGGAGATGTGCCATGCCTTTATCCGTTTTCTGAGATACAATGATGTCCTCCCTAATAGTATGGATGAGGGCAAGGTTGTACAGCGATCCATAAGGAACCAAGTATAAACTTGGCTCTTCCTCCTCCACCGGTTGAATGGTGAGGTGATGGACATGTGATTTCCGACTCAGCGCGTCGGCAACCACATTCGCCTTGCCGGGGTGGTAGTGAATCTCAATTTCATAGTCCTTAATTAATTCTAACCACCTCCGTTGCCTCATGTTCAGCTCCTTCTGGGTGAAAATGTATTTCAAGCTCTTGTGGTCGGTGTAGAGATGCACCAGATTCCCCAGGAGATAGTGCCTCCACATTTTCAGCGCCAAAACCACTGCAGCAAGCTCAAGGTCATGAGTGGGATAATGCTGCTCATGGTTCCGAAGTTGGCGTGAGACATAAGCGACCACACGTCCTTCCTGCATCAACATGCAGCCGAGCCCAATACCGGACGCGTCACAATACACGTCGAAGGGCTTTGTTGTATCCGGCTGAGCTAAGACCGGGGCTGTGGTGAGATGCTTCACCAATGTTCGGAACGCTCCTTCACATGCTGTGTTCCAAACATATTTCGTCCCTTTCTTCAGAAACTCTGTCACCGTCTTAGCGAGCTTGGAGAAGCTTGGAATGAATCTCCGGTAGTATCCCGCTAACCCGAGGAAACTTCTGACTTCATGAACTGAAGTGGGAGCTTTCCATTTCAGCACTTGCTCTATTTTGCTTGGGTCAACCGCAATGCCTTCAGCTGAGATGATATGTCCCAAGAATGGCACTTGGCTGATCCAAAACTCACATTTACTGAACTTGGCGTAGAGTTTATGGTCTCGCAATCGTTGAAGAACGATCCGCAAGTGTTCGGCATGTTCGGCTTCCGTCTTGGAGTAAACCAAGATATCGTCGATGAACACTACCACGAACTTGTCCAGCTCCGGCATGAACACCGAGTTCATGAGATACATGAAATGGGCTGGATCATTTGTGAGACCAAATGACATGACGAGATATTCATATAGTCCATATCTCGTCGAGAATGCCGTCTTCGGAATATCCTCCACCCGGATTTTTATCTGGTGATATCCAGAGCGAAGATCCATCTTGGAGAACACACTGGCACCCACAAGTTGATCAAACAATATGTCGATGCGGGGCAGTGGGTACTTATTCTTGATGGTGACGGCGTTGAGCGGCCGGTAATCCACACACAGCCTCAGGGTCTCATCCTTCTTCTTCACGAATAGCGCCGAGCATCCCCAAGGCGAGGAACTCGGCCTAATGAAACCCTTTCTCAACAGATCATTGAGCTGTTCTTTCAGTTCAGCCAGCTCATTTGGAGCCATTTTGTATGGTCTCCGTGATATGGGCGTAGTCTCGGGTGCAAGTTCAATCTTGAACTCGACATCCCGCTCAGGTGGCATGCCCGGAAAATCATCCGGGAATACATCAGGATACTCCCGGACTATGGGGATGTCTTCTAACTTGAGAGCTTCAGCGTTATTAATTGCTAAAACTTCCCGGACTGGCGTGTCTAATACCATGGAATGTGGACGGCGGAATGGAGAATTTAAGTGAACCGTCCGTGTCCGAGTCTCTAGGACAGCGCCATGGTATTGTAGCCATGGCATCCCTAAGATTGCATCAATCTTTTGTCCCATAAGGATTATCAAGGTGGTGGGATATAGTTTCCCACCTAAGCACAGAGGTGCCTTTGGAATCATCATATTAGCTGAAATCTTCCCTCCCGGTGAGCAGATCATATAAGTGCAGTCGGTTGGGAAGACTTGCAATTGATGTTTAGCCACATAGGATGCACTTATAAAGCTGTGGGTTGCACCAGAATCAAATAATATGACGATGGCTTGATTGTTGAGAGTAAACGTACCCGCCAGCACGTTGTCTCCCTCTGGGGCGTCCTCATTGTCGAGGTTGCGGACGCCTCCAGTCCGCTGACCAACCTTCTTCACCGGAGGTCGGCCTCGAGCACCGCCCTGGAGCTGGGCTTGCCCGCTGCTCTGCTGCCCCTGGGGACAGTCCTTCGCAAAGTGGCCCGCCTGGCCACACGTGAAGCAGGTGAAACGGGGCGGTCCCACGCTGATCGGTGGACGGAAACCCGGGGCGCGTTGTGGCGGTGGAAACGCCCGGGGTACCGTCTGCTGCTGCTGTTGCTGTTGCTGTCTTGGTGGTGGCATCGGCGGACGGAACGGGGGTGCTTGGAACGAACGTCCCCCGAACTGTTGAGGTCGCGCCGGTGGACGCCACTGCTTCCCGGATGGTGTCCGATACACCATACGGTACTTCTGAGGCGCGCCACCACCGCTGCTAGGTGGAGCGCTGCGCTTCCTCTACTCAGCTGCCAATTCCCGCTGAGCGTCCTCTTGCATGATCGCGGCATTGACTAAGTCGTTGAACGTGCCGCGATTCCACTGAACGAGGTGCGTCTTCATTTCGGGGTGTAACCCCCGATAGAAGTGCTCCCTCTTCTTCTCCTCCGTGGAGATATAGTCTGACGCATACTGCGCCAGATGGTTGAAGGCACGGGAGTAGTCGTGGGCACTCCTCCCGCCCTGCTTCAGTTCCAAAAATTCTTGGAACTTCCTCTTAATTATTCCGGGAGGGATGTGATAAGCGCGGAACGCCTCCCGGAACTCTTGCCATCCCATGGCATGGCCAGCCGGACGTGAGGCGACATGATTCGCCCACCATGCACCAGCGGCACCGTGGAGCTGCTGTGCTGCGAACAGAGTCTTCTGCCGCTCCGTACACTGGAGCAGCCCAAACTTGGACTCGATGGTCCGCAGCCAGTTATCAGCCTCCAGTGGTTCTTCAGCTTCGGTGAACACTGGAGGGTGCGTACTCATGAAATCCGAGTACGACACTTCGCAGGGCTCACGAGGCCCTCGCTCTTGACGTCCTCCCGCCTGGGACGTATTCTGCATGATCGTGCGGAGCAGATCGGTCTGCTCCTCACGACCTCCCACCAGTGCCGCTATCACATCCGCTAGAGTAAGCGGAGGCGGCGGTGGTGGCTGCTGCTGCGGGGTGCTGTCGTAGGCCGGTGGCTGGGAGTCATCACCTCCCTGTTGGCTAGAGCCACCAACCTCGTGCGTGGTCCTAGTGCGAACCATCTGCAACCATACGACAATAAACATCAGTCCCGCAACATTTGCATGCAGTCCTATAACAATAGGCGTAAAACCATAATGACAATAAATCATGCGATACATCTCGTAAGTAGATAATGTAATAACTTTGCACAAGCTACACCATTACCAGACCAAACACAAGCTAGTTTAATCCAACTTGATGAATCTCCACTTTGGAAGCTCACCATAACTAGGTTTGGTCTTTACGAGACATTATTATCGCGTTGTAATCACGTATACCACCCTTAGGGTACAACACCCTTTCCAATAAGTTCAACTGTCATTCTTCTGTCAGAATGACAAGTTTCTACCTATTCCAAGTTTTGATCTGGTTCTGTGCATATTCATGACTCAAGTTGAATACCAAAGTTAAAGTCAACTTCAGTATCTTTCCAACGAGTATTCATTTGCCCCCAGATCAGCTTTGGTTAAAAAGTTATGCTAATTCAAAGTTAGCAGAATTTCTGGAAGAATTTTTTTTAACAGCACCTCCCCTGGAAGTGGCTGTTTTCATCCCTGGTTTCCACTGAAATCTGTGCTGAAACTTCAGAAACTTTGAATTGCAAAGATGTCACCCATCTTCTACTCTTTCTAAGGATGTATTATATGACAATTTTAGATTTTTCTACTGAGAGTTATGTTTGAAAAACAGAACAGTCCAGAGAATGTTTAACTCTGTCCTGGTTCTGGACAGTTTACATTCCTCTGGGATTTAAGCCATCTTAAGGTGTGTTTCAGCTCTGGAAGTCTACAACAAAGTTATAGAGTACTTAAATACCTTTCCAGAACTATATAGCACACCTCTCTGGGCTAAAAGACCTGTGAGTTATGCCCTGTTGAAGATCAGCAAACGTGCTGCCCAAAACAGAGCACTCTGTTTTTCAGTCTTTTGGCTACACTGCTCCACTATCCCATTCTTATACCCAACCAGGGTCCTAAATGTTGAACCTAATGATTTTAGTTCCTTGTTCTCAATATTTTCATGCATATGCCTACAATATCTCGGTACTACGTTCATCACAAAAGAAAATCCTAACCGGATCATACCGGCATATACGTCTCCAGTGTGGCACTAAACGATCTCTCGCACACGTTTTCTACACGGATACATACGTGGTTAGTACCTGCAGAAGACCAAAAAATAATGGTGCACTCAATGGTTATTCATTTCAGGCAGTTCCATATTTGAAAGTAAATACAAACGCCCGTATCATTGTCATACGGCCGTCCTTGAGCTAAGTCACGTCTCAAGGCATGTGATCGTGTTTCAACACCACACGACGGGGAACCCGAGTATGTCATGAACGGGTCGTCACGGTTGGGAATGTTATCAACCCAACAGATACCACCTACTGCCCTGCAGGGCACGCTGATGGCAAGCGCTGCGTATGTCCTCCTGGGCTATTTCCAGAGGAACACACTCTCGCATTACTGACCACGCGATGGGGTCTCCACTTACTTGCCTATTGCACGCTAGGGATCAGCGTTTCATATGAACTCAGGGACATGAAGAGTCCAAGAGGCTCATATTGACGTCTCACACCAAGCTGTGAGACTCTATCCCTGAGCCACGTTCCTCGTTAGGGGGAGCTAACCGAAATTGAACCGCTTTCGGTGGCGTTCCTTACCATACTTACCAGAGCGTAGGTGCGTCCTTACATAATTGAAATTCAGAATTATAACACATAAGTTAGTCTTTGCCACTTTAAGTAACTATGCTAATATAGTCCTTACTTGGGCAACATCCGAATCCTCACCGTATACCTAAGTTTTTCCCATAATGCAGTCCTTTAGTACTGTGCTATCCCCACTGCGGCTCTGATACCAGGCTGTGGCGGACCGGGATCCTCTCATCCAGGATCGCAGAGGGTGGTGCCGCGCGATGCGACACCCGACAGCACACGTCATAAGAACACATTATATTACATGGGAAAAACAAACTGAATGTACAAAATAGTACACTTCTCAGTTACAAACTAGGGTCTTTTATTACACAGCGGAAGTTTCTTTTATACAACTCACGCCCGCCTATCTAGCAAAAGTCGGTTGCCCAGCCCTAGGGCAACCCACACTAGCTGCACTCCTCAGCTCAGCGCGGCGTGTACGGCTCCCACTCAGCCGTAGTCCCCGACAGAGGGTAACCCTCGCCGGTGGACTCGTACTCCGAGTCCGTGGGTGGCTCCTCACCTGAAAAACACTTAAGCAGCAACCGTGAGCACGAAGGCTCAGCAAGGCTTAACCGACTCACCTAAGCATGAAACTCTACATGAGGTGTACCATGACACAGGATAGCAATGTTGCAGCAAATGGACACGCCTACAAGTTCATCCTTAATTCATCTTTTAGCAACAAGTTAACAGTTCATGAAGCTGAAATTTAGTAAGCAATATTTGGTGGCACACATGTAGCAATACAATTATATCATAGCAGCAATGTTGAATCATAACATTTCATTCATTAGTCTACGTTACGACGCAGTGAACAAGCGGTACTCGTCACCGCGAGGGACGGCGAATCGACTCGATATACACCTGCAGGGAAAACCCAAAGAGCACGTCACGTACGCCCACCCGTGGAGCTGCACAGCACGCTCACTCGATGTCGTACGGGACAACCTTTCACCCAACAGCCCAAACGTCGAACCGGTCGCACCGAAACGAGCAGGAGGTTCCCCACACAGAGCATCTCTCTATGCCCAGTGGCAGATTTCCACCTTGCTGCCCTCAACCTACACCTATAAATCGGTGTGCTATGCCTCGACGCCGGGAGGTTTAGGCTACATCGGTTTATCGGGGCCCATATATCCGATATGCCTTCGGTACGTTCAATACTTGTTCAGCAGGGCCGCACACGGATCGGTCCTCAATCGACACGGGCAGGGCTGCGCACACAAGACTTCCTCTTGCTGCGCCCTAGCCCCTGCCTAGTCTCATTTTCATTACTATAGTGATCTCACATCACTCAACCGAACCCGTGTGTCCCAAGCCTATCTCGCGAGTAGATCCCAACTACTCGACTTGTACCGAAGCCCTATGACTCATTAAGCATAGCCTGTCTACTCGAGGTCCTTGACACTACCCTCACTCTTTTAGGAACCTTTGGTTATGCAAGTGGGGTTTAATTCATCCTATACCTAATGAACATACATACTTCATATGACACGTGTAGACAAAGTAAGATTTATAAAAGGTTAATGCAAACCGGGGCTTGCCTTGTTGCTGCTGGTCAGTAGTTAGTTCTTCGTCCGGAAGAAGGAAATCCAGCACTTCCGGGGTCTCTTCTTCAATGGCTACACGTTGAATAGAATACTACATGTAAATTTAAATGCAATTGTGTGAACTTAAATACATAATTGCTAATAACTCTAGCTAGCCCTCTCCTTTGGGTTCTAAGATTTTTATGGTGGATTGGTAGGGTCCTAACCAGAGTTGTGACCAAGTTTTATTTGAAACAAAGTTTAATTGAACCTTGTACAAATAAAAGCCTCTTTGGTCAACAATTGAGCCTCTAAGTAATTCCAGGGTTTTTCATGGCTCCTACCATTACTTTCTGGAAACTAGAAGGATGGTTCTAATGGAGTTGGTTTCATGTCATTTGAAGAATTCTACCGAAAGTTATGTCCTAATTAAGATTGGAGAAAATCTGAAAAATGTTTCTGTACATTTTTCTATTTTCTCTGGGCAGTCCCTTTAATCACCCAATTAGGGTAAATAAATGAACTTGGATGAGTCTGAAAATTTTACTGGGATTCAGGGATTCTCCAATGAACCTTTCAGCCAAATTTCAGAATTTTTCATAAAGTAGTTCTCCAGGTAAAATTCCCAACAGTTTAAACTTTAGGGATTTAATTCTGGAAAACTATTCACTTTCATGAGCTGAATTTGGTATTGTTGGAAAGTACTCAGAATCCTGAGTTCAGCAAAATTTGGTTCACTGAATTTGGAGCTCTCTAGCCAAAGTTCTGAGGATTTGAAGTTTGGAAGAATTCTGAAAATCGGGGGAGAAGTTTAAACTCTCAGGGCCCGCGGGGACACGTGTCGAGCGCGGAGGTGTCCGGCACACCGGGGATACCACACGTGTCAAGCGCGGAGGTGTCCGGCCCACCGGAGTTCACAGGGTATTCGCGCGCCAGCACAGCCGATCCCTGGCCACACCCGATCCCGATTTAAATTCTTCAGCTGCTGACACGTGGGCCAGCCGGCTTCGTCTTCCTCCCGCCGTTCTCTCGCGCCCGCGCCGCTGACCTCGCCGGAGAAGACTCGGGGCTCGCCGGCTCGCCGTTGCCGGACCTCCCATGGTCTGAAAATCACCGCCAGGGGGTTGTCGACGTCGAGGAACACGTCTGTGGTTGCAGGTCGGGTTGGGGGTGACCGGAAGTAGCTCGGCGACGTGCCGCGGCCTTGGTTGAGGTTCGACACCGTCGACCGTGGTTTCTAAACCCGCCAACACCTCAAACAAATGGCCCTACAACATCAGTGTACCTCTAGGAAGCTCGACAAGGTGTCAAAAGGGTTCAGGGATGGCGGCAAGTCGGTCGGCACCGTGTGACCGATCGTGCCCGCCATGACCGCCCTCGACCGAGCTTGAGATTCGTCACTCCTAGGCAGTTTCACGCTACGGACGCAGAAAAGAACTTGATCGCCGGCTAGTCCAGCGTCTATGTGCAAGATTTGATGACCTCCGAAAGATCATAGAGCGAGAATTTAAAGAAACCGTACCGGAAGCTCGGTTTACGGTCGCCGGAGCAAAATCTGGAAATTCTCTGCGGATTCTTCACGGTTGGCTTCCAACTTGGAGGAGAGCAGCACGGTGGTCGCGCGCTCCTGTTTCCTCTCTCGCTGGACCGTGAAAACGCCTGTGGAACGCTGCCCACGGGCGCCTGACTCTCGGCTGAGGTTGAGTCGCCGCTGTGGCGATCGCTCTCGGGCAAAGGAGGTCGGAGCTCGAGGTTTCTGGTGTTGGAGAGGTGAAGTGCGAGCTCAGGTGGCTGTCTAGCATCTCAGGGATGGAGGAGGACATGGTTTTGCTGGTTTTCCCGATTGAGAAGAGAGCTGTGGCGAGAAACAATGCCGCTGCTCGGATTTGCCCGCGAGAAGATAAAGCCGGCCGACTTCTGCTCGGCTGAGGCGGTTCCGGTCGCGTGGGGGCGCGAGCCAGCCGCCCTGGGCGCCAGCGCGCGGAGAGGGAAGCAGCTGGTGGCACCGGTAGCTGCTCGGTGGCATAGCCGACAGCTGCTCGGCGGAATTTCCCACCGAGACTCTGACTTTGGGTGCAAGTTTCTCCTTCTCCCCTCTATGACACGTGGGTCCCAACGGGGGTTTTAACCTCTGGAATTTACTCCTAATCACTGTTGTAAACAGTGAGCCCCATAATACCCCTGGTGATTCAAATTATTCACCCCTGAGCCATTTGAATTGAATAGAATTCAAATTGGGTTCGGCTTGGGTGAATTTCAGCACAAGCTTAGTTTTGAATTCAAATAAAGTTTGAATTCGTCCCACTTAGCTCATGTCAAGATCAACTCCAAATGGAGTGAAAATTGGTGTGTGAGCTCACAAAAATGTGCTGAATAAGAATATGAAGCTAACTTTTGAATTTGGGTGATGAAAGTTGCTGCAATTTGAATTTACATTCAAATTGGCCTCTTTTTCAAATAACCCAAAAAGTGCCTCAAAAAGTGTTGGATTTCTATGAAACTTGGACTGAACCTTCCCAAGACTTTTTAAGTTCTAGGGGTGAGCTCAACCTCTCATGTTCCTATGTCCAAATCCCACTTTGTGAAAAGGAAGACTTTCCCCTCTAATCACTCTTTTGATGGAGGTTACTTGCTCTTCATAATATTTCCTAAAGTGTCCACAATAAAACTGTGGTGTTGTGAGGTGAATAAAAGTTTTTGCAAGTCCCTTTTCATGGGCTTTTACAAATATGTGGTAGTCAAATGATATCACTAATTAGTTTGAGAATGATTAGATTGCGAGGTAGTAGAACAATTTGCGAGCACTAACACAATGAAAGCTTAACAAGTAATTCAAGTTTGCAAGTGAGATAGTAAAGGAACCAAGAGACATGATTTATCCCGAGGTTCGATTCCACACAGGAATCTACGTCCCCGTTGAGGAGTCCACCAAGGACCAGGTCTTTTCCAACCCTTCCCTCACCGAGCGATCACCAAGATTCAAGCCCGGGCTTTCTCACTATCAATCGAATGTGAATACAATGCTCTTAGGGTGTACTCACACCTTGAGGCTCCCTACACCAACCAAGTAGTTCTAGAATTCAAAGTACAACTGTTAAAAACTCAAAATAACAGTTAGAGTGCAAGGGAATCAAACCGAGAGCTCAAACGTCGATCACCACGTCTTTCCTCTCACAAAAACCACTAACTCCTTAAGATCCAATCTTAGGGGTCTAGAAGGTGAGGAAAGAGGCTTAGAAGAGCTCTAGGAATGAGTTTTCAGCGCTTAGGTTGTGTCTCTCCAATTCTCAGCCGGGGGGTCTCCTTTTATAGAAATCCTGGCATTTAGCCGTTACCAACTAAAGTCCGGACTAGTCCGGTCCCAACCCCGGACTAGTCCGTTCTTGAGGGACCACTCACGTCACAGGTTACCAAATAAAGTTTTAGTGACTCGCCAAGAGCGGACTAGTCCGATCTCAATCAGGAACCTTTGTTCCATATGAGAACAGACTAGTCTGGTAAGGGCGGACTAGTCCGGCCCAAAGGGCAGACTAGTCCGATCTTACCAGACATAGTCTAAAACTCTCTAAACTGGGCTGCGGACTAGTCCAGCCAACCTCGGACTAGTCCGAGCACACACAGGAACCTTTGTTCCGTCCTAATTCGGACTAGTCTGAAAAGATCGGACTAGTCCGGCCTGTGGAGCGGACTAGTCCGATGGCACTCAGGGACTTCTTCTCCGTACCTAAGCGGCTTAGTCTGCTTAGCGGACTAGTCCGGAATCTTGGGCGGACTAGTCCGGCCTTCTGAGACTTAGTCTCATAACGACTCACACAACAACGGACTAGTCCGGCCTTGAACGGACAAGTCTGAACTGACTCAGAGACTTTTTATCCGGTACAAAACGGATTAGTCCGTGTCTGAACGGACTAGTCCGACCAGTTGTCCGGACAAGTCCGGTCACCCCTTTTCTTCATATCTATGACTACTTCGTCTCATGATTCTAACTTTCTACCCTTCGTTTGAGCTCTCTAATGATTCTCAAGCACTCTAAAAGAGAAGACCCTGTACACAACTAGAAAATGTGAAGATTAATAGAAAATGCTATTTTCTACTCTTTCAAGTCTTCTTCTTTTCCTTTTGCTTCTTGAGAGACTCCATATCCAGTTCTTTGATAAGCACCTGTGCTCATACTCAGTAGAAACTTATTAGTATCTTAAATGTCCTCATCAATCAACCAAAACCCACGGGGATTACCTAGATGCACTTTCAGCAGGGCAGTAGGTGGTATCTGTTGGGGTGATAAAATTCCCAACCGTGACGACCCGTTCGTGCTGTACTCGGGTTCCCCGTCGTGTTGTGTAAAAACACGATCACGTACCTTGAGACGTGACTTAAGGACGTCCGTATGGCAATGATACGGGCGTGCGTATTTACATTCAAATATGGACCTGCCTGAAATGAAAAGAACCTTTGAGTGCACCACTATTGAGTGTTCTTCTGCAGGTACTAACCACGTACGTATCCCATGTAGTACACGTGTGTGAGAGACTGTTTAGTGCCACAATTGAGATGTATATGCCGGTATAATCCGGTTGGGTTTTCTTTTGGTGAGGCAACATAGTACCGACATGTTTCCTACGGTGCATCGACACCGTACTACACTTAATAATCTATTCCCTATGAAGAAATGATTCATGAACTAACACTCAACTAAAAATGGAAGTTTGAAACAAGTATTAGTTACTGAACTCTTATTTTGAGCTAATATTCAAATGAGAGAAAGACTAGGCTTCAAAGATTTCAAAAACAGAGTGCTCTGTTTCTGGCAGGAATTTTTGCTGGACTTTAGCAAGGCATAACTATGACTAGATTTAACCAATTAAGGTGTATGATACAGTTCTGGAATGATTTTCAAGTGCTCTACAACTTCTTTGTAGACCTCCAGAGCATAATTGTCACACCCGGTTTCTCCGAAGAACAACCGAGTGAATATCACATGTATGCTAGGATCATTTTCTCATACATGTGATGACAAATAGTGAAGCATCATTTATTACAAGCCAGGCGTTGAATATAGATATGTCTTACAAAACATACGTCTCGATGGACGATAATAAGTTCATAACATGTAAATAAAATAGCAGCGGAATATAAATCTTGTGGGCTCCGTCACAGGCGTTGGTCAGGGGGGACCCCATGAACCTAGAATCCTTCTTCGGGTCCGAAATCTTGGTCATTGAACACAACATCATCCCCTTGACCTGAGCAGCAATTTAAACCAACAAATGTGCAAGTTTGAGTACCGTTGGTACTCAGCAAGTGTGGGAAAGTTATGTCACGCATAGCTAGAATAAGGAGAGGATGAACTCCTGTTAAAGCACTACGCAATTAATACCTATCACCTTAGCTTATTAAGCACCTACATTACTACACAGGTGAAATGGTCCCAATTCTCCCAACCCATCATCAGAATCAAATAACCATAACATCAAATCCAATGTTAAGCTCCCCGCTTAACATCCTCAACTTCTAAAGCCATCATCTTCTAATCATGAATAAGTCCAAGCCGCTCTTGACCGTGAGCACGGCTGTCATGACAGTTTTGACTGTGCAGAGTTTGCACCACTATACCCACATGTAGTGATTTTATCACCCGTTGCCGGGTGGACTAAAAGAACCTCCATTATGCCAGTGGCCACGAACCACATTCACACTTCCCAGGTGTGTAGCCAGGAGATCACTACGAAGCCTTTACAAAGGGATTCCCGACGAGCGTGGGCCCACTGAGGTTTCACCCCTAACAGCATAAAAGAGGCTCCAACCCCGCTGCAGTGGCCCCCTCTTGAGCCTTGCGGTTCATATGGTAGTCCAGCTGACACCTATTCCCCGCACCATCTAACACACCCATACTACGCCGGGGATACACCTAATTAATTGGCCAAGCTGCCCCATCTCAGCATGTGGTTGGCACGGTAAAGCCAGGTTACATGCTCCATGAACCGGTCCTTAGGATCTAGGCAAGTACTAAACACAAACCCGAGTCTCGTGCACCCAGCACCAACCAAATCATCCAACTTGCCTCGATCCCTACCTCTACATAACTCATAATATCTCATTCAAGAGTAAGGTAAACAAGTTGATGATATCATATCCCACTTATCCCATTCTAAGCATGGCTAAGCATAAGTAATATGAATGAATGACATAATAAAGCAAATCCCAACCCAAGCTACAAGGAAACAAGGTAATGAAATTCTAGGGAAACTTCCTAGCATGGGTTTCATATTTCAATTGACAATGCAAATAATTCTATCTACACATCCTAGTATAGGATCAAAGTGGTCAAGGACACTTGCCTTCTTCCTGCTGCTCTGAGAATAGAAAGTCTTGGTCTTGGAAGGGGAGAACTTGCTCTGGGGCAGGTTCTACTCATGCCAATACACATAGCAAAAGAAAACAACAATCCATAAGACATAGTTCACACTTTCACTTCATACAAACCACACATACAGACCTATGAAAGTCATTCACATTACTAAGTGTTGTGGTTATCCTAGATGTGTTGATTTTTGGCCTACGTGCACTTTTAAACATATGTATATGATTTCTAACTTTTGTATTCAGATTTCTGTTTGCACACTATATATGAATTTCCAATTTAATCAAATTCTTTAATACACTCTTTAGCTACCAAGTTTGCATGGAAGGTAATTTTCTACTCCTAATGGGTTTTCAGATCTTCTACCAAATCCTAAACTGAAGTCTTTGGATTTGGAGACTTCGTTTATCATTTTCTAGTTATGCATACCTATTTTCCTATATTTTCCAGATTTATTTTCTATGCCTAATAGTGAGTTTTAATATTAAATAGTAGGGCATATCATCTAAACAGAATAGGTTCTGATCTAAAATATTAAATAATATATTTTTGAACTTCTCCTCTGATGTGAACTAATTTAAATTTATTTTACAAATTTTCAGAATTATTTCCTAACCTAAAAATGTGTCCCTATAACTAATAAATATGAACAATCAATTAGCCAGATTCATTTCAGCTTAAAATCTATTTTTAACTCATTCTAAAGTTTTCCAAGTGTTAGGAGAGTTTAAATTTGAATTTACAATGTGTTTGCCTCACCTTTTTAAATTTAAATCCTAATCACATATTCAAATTTCTGAATTTAATATCATATAGGGTCAAAAATGTATATCCACCCTACTACAGGGTCTAATTTATTATTTCATAAATTTCCAGGGGTCTAACTACACATAACAGAGGGGTTTTCCTAATTTTTATTAAGTCCAGGGGCTAAAACTGATTTTTAAATGAATTTACACGAATTTCTGAAGTTCCAGGGGCTAGATCAGAAGTTTCCGGGGCTAGCTCGTGTCTTCCGAGATTCCCAGAGGGTAGCGCGTAAGAATCCCGGCCTTTATAACGCGGGGCTGATGTGAACCGTCCGATTTAAAATAGACGGCTCAGATTAGATCGCCGAACCGGTACGCGCGGGTTTTGATTCTACCGTGTGATTTAAAATAGACGGTGCACAAGGGGCCACATCGCCCTGGCCGGAGCCAGCCCGCGCTGCCCGGCTGTAACACCCTCATCTCGGGTATCAGCATATGTTCATGTTTTATGAAGAAGAAAAACATTTTAAGAAAAGGAGGAACAGAGACAAGTATCAAGAGGATGGCCAATAAAGCTCTCCGAGAACACCGAAACGCAACTTCCACGGCCAGCAGACCACGTGGCGCGTTCGGAGCTCATCCCCGAGAGATTGGGAGAGGTCCGACGCTAAACTAGGCTACGTGGCAGGCTCGGGGGTCACCTCCGTGATTGGAAAGAGGTCCGACCCTGTGGGACATGTGCTGCCCGCGGAGCTAGCCTCTGCGGAAGAAGCAAAGGCATTTTTCATGGGACACGTGTCAATCTCGGAGCTCATCTCAGAGAGAAATCCAGGTCTATCGAACACGTGTCGCCACCGGAGCTTATCACCGGAAGGTCCGTCGCAAAACACGTGGCGTGCGCGGAGCTCGTCTCCGAAGAAGAGGGAGGTCTCGCTCGTGACACGTGGCACAACCGGAGCTCGTCTCTGCAGGAGAAGAGATACCAGGCTCGGAAGGACACGTGGAGCTTCCGGAGCTCATTACCGCGGAGGTAACGAGTCTGGAGCGATTTTTACACATGAAGATATCGGTACGCAACGGAAACCGATCTAAATTCCACGATGTTACCGAAGATAAGACGTCAGGATCTAACAAAGATCTGAATAAGACTCTTATTCGGGATCCAATCAGATTAGGACTCTTCTCTTCCCGATTATAAATAGAACCCAAAACCTATGGCCAAAACCACGAACTTCTCTTTCAACTCCTGAGCCGACGACTTAGCGCTCTAGCCCTAACTCGCCGAGCAAAACATCACCGAAAGCACAACAAGGGAGATCATCGGAGGAGAACCAAGCGGTCTGAGGAGGGCCCGAAGACAAGAAGAACGTGAGGTAGGACTTCAATACCACCTTACGACATCATGTTGTTCATCTCTTGCATCTGTTCTTCAATTCCTTTCGAGCAGAAGCTTTCTCGTGGGCAGATTACTCGATGATCAGTTTGATCTAAAGGCAAGATCATCGCCACGACCACCTTTGATCCAAACACCTCTGTCCATGCAAGCCATGCAAGGGCACACCAATCTAATAAAAAAAATCGTAGGATAGTCTGCATGTGCATCATCGCATCTAGTTTAGGGTTTGTGCATAATATTGATTGCTGTGAAATTGTGTGCACGTGAATCCTACATAGCAGGACAAACTCAGGAAGCTGTCTACGACGAGCTGCAGCAACAAGGTTTTGAGAATCAAGAACAACCGGAACCTCAAGAACAAGGCAAGTGCTCCTTGACCATGTTGGTCCTATGTTTGAGTAAAACTGTTTTGTTTTGCGAAAAGGTGTGTGTGCTGAGTCGAAAATGATGGGAAACCCTTTTTATAGGAGTTTACTAGTTTTGATTAAACCATCCTTGTCGCCAGGGAAGTTTATGAGTCGGGTATGGTTTTTGCTTTATGCTTCGCTGAGTCCATGGGATTGGGAAGCGAGATAGATGTGTCTAGCTAACTGCACTCGTAATGATAATGAGAAACTGATGTTAATAATGGACATGGATCGGAGGGAGATCTAGGCAAGACTGGGTTTGTGAATGAGGTAGCATGAGATGGTGGTTTTACTTGCCGTAGATCTAAGGACCGGTTCATGCATGCACATGCCAGGATAACAGTGCCACCACAAGGCCAAGTATGGGTGCGGCTTAGCTGAGTAATTAGGTAAGTTGCTAGGGTGTTATGGACTGTGGAAGGCGCGGGGAATGGGAGTCGAGTGAGGACTGTCCTGGGAACTGCATGGCACAAGAGGGGGCCCGTGGGTGGGAGAATTGGAGATTCTAGCCTGCCGGTGAAACCTTAGTGAGTCCATACATCTAGTAACCCCTTTGTAAAGGCTATTTTGTGATCTCTTGACCATACACCGACGGATGTGTACTGGTATAATGGAGGTTCTGCAGTCGCCGACGGGTGACGAAATCACAAACTTGTGGGTAAAGAGGTACAAACTTTGCAGAGTTATTAAAACTATCATGATAGCCGAGCTTACGGTTATGAGCACCTGGCTAAACTGCCATGATTAGATGGGATGGTTATTGGGATGGTTATTGGAATGGTTATTGGGAAGGTTCCTGGTTATGGTTATCGGTTATGGTTTGGTTTGGAATTGTTAAGTCTGGATGATGAGATGGTTGCATGACTGATGGGTCATAACATGAGATTGGTCTCGGTGCGAGACGAGGTTGTTTTATGAGACGAGATGGTAGCGAATACGAGGAGGTATTCGTGAGTATGAGTAGAGGATTGGTTAATGTTCGGATGGAACATGGGAAGTGATGGAGGTATGTTGGTAATTTAATACATGCTGGGACTACATTCATCTAAAGTTAAGTTGCTGATTTTATCTTGATTTTATAAATTTTGCTTTTCTGCAAATAAGCCTTTTATACCTACCTTGTTTATGAGCTGCATATCATGTGTTATTCCCGCACTTGCTGAGTACATCATTGTGCTCAAACTTGCATTATTATTTCTTCATCAACAGCAAGAGAAGGCTACTATGAAGATCAAGTAGAGCATTATGGCGTGTGATCTGTTCTCAACCTTTCCTGTGGAAGGATTAAAGATGGAGCCACTTCTGCTTAGCTTTGCTTCCGCATTAGTTTTTGCTTCCGCCTTTAAATAAGATTTCCGCTGCATAGAAATAAGACTTCCGCTGTGAGCATGAGTCCAAGACTCATGAGGATTTGTAATAAACTCTGTTATTCGTGGTAATATATAATCTGAATTCAGTTTGTGGAACGTATGTGTATGTGTGATGAACATCCTGGGCACACATATGCATTAGTTCTCGGTTCCGTGGTTTTCCACAGAATTGAGGGCGTCACAGATTGGTATCAGAGCCACGGGTTGACAGTAGGTTACACGCCTAGATAGAAACCTTGGGTTGATATTAGAATCACGGGTTAACAGCAAGTTATACCCCTAAATAGAAGCTACGCGGACCAAAGGAAGCATCCTAGGATGAATAGCTTAGATTGGCGTTGAAACCACCTTGACATAGGAAACCATCCTTGAATAGGAGTTGAGTGGGCCCTTGTGATGATTATTTGTGAATATGTGCTTAGTGTGAGTTGTGGGACGCCTCAACAACGTTGCCCATATCCACACGTAAGAAGAAAGAAGAGTGAAATGCTTCGGCACTTGATCACATCCTCATAAGGACTAATATATATAGTCCAAACTCCCCTTGATGCATATAGTTGAAAGGACCGACCTAACTTTCTAACCTTCTATTCTATTTTGTTCTCTCTCACAGATGGTGAGAGGAAACGCCAGCCGAAGGAACGTCCAGGAAGATGACCACGAAGAAGTTCCTGCTAACCTCGGAGCTGGCGAAAACAACCTAGAAAGGTTGATGGCCATGCAAAACCAGCTTATGCAAACCATGATCCAAACTTTGGGTCAGTTGCAGGCCAACCAGCACCCCGTTCCGGCACCACCGCCACCACCACCGCCGGCCCATAACAGGTTGGGAGAGTTCATGAGGACTCGACCTCCCACCTTTGCTCAAGCAAACGATCCAATGGAGGCCGATGATTGGTTGAAATCCATGGAGAAGAAGCTTGCCATTGTACAGTACAACGACCGAGAGAAAGTCGCACAAACTAATGGGAGCAGCTGCTGACTGGTGCGATGCCTTGAGCAACGCCCATGCCAACCCGGAGACTATCACTTGGACTGAGTTCAAGGAAAGTTTCCGCTCCCACTACATCCCTGTTGGCGTAATGATGCTCAAGAGGCAGGAGTTTGAAGGTCTCCGCCAAGGGCAGAAGAGTGTGAACGAATACCTCAACAAGTTCATACAACTGTCCCGATATGCCCCCGAAGATGTCAACTCAGATCAGAGGAACCAGTACCTGTTCATGAGAGGGTTGAACAATGAGATCCAAGTTCAGCTCCTAAACAATGACTATGTAAGCTTCCAGAAGCTGGTTGATAAGGCTATTGTGGTGGAAAACAAGATCCGAGAGATCGAGCGCGAGTGCAAAAGGAAGATCCCATACCAGCCCCAAGGGAGCAACGTACGACCTAGATACATGCCCCCTGCACCGCAGTATGGATCGACCGCTCCTACGTACCGCCCTGGTCAGCCACCACAGCAACGGCTCGTTGCACCGGCACCTCGTGTGCCCATGCCTCCTGCGCCCCGGCCTAACAATGGCGCTCCTGTTCAAAACCCCCGCCCCAACGTACCTGCTGCCATAGGCAACAGGGCATGCTTTGCATGCGGGGAAGCAGGCCACTTCGCTAACCAGTGCCCGAAGAGAGGCCCTGGACAGCAAGGTAACGTGCCCAAGCAGAACCAGCGACCAAACGGAGGGGACCACCAAGGGAACCGTGGACCACAGAACTATGCTCATGGCCATGTTAACCATGTCACTGCTGAGGAAGCACAACAGGCTGAGGACGTCGCAATTGGTATGTTTCTTGCCAAGTCCAACCCAGCCACCATTTTATTTGATTCCGGAGCATCGCATTCCTTCATATCATCCAAATATGTTGCCAAGCATCATCTACCTGTATCCCGCTTAGAAGGTGCTATGTTAGTTAATTCTCCCGGAGGAGAAATGAGGACTAATATAGTATGTCCTAAAGTAAGCCTTAAAATAAGGGGGGTAGACTTCCTTGCCAACCTTATTGTTCTGGACTCCCACGGAATTGACATCATACTCGGAATGGACTGGTTAAGCAAGCACAATGGGGTAATCCAATGTGCTGAGAGAAGCGTGCAGTTGACGAACGAACACGGTATCTGTGTCGAGTTTGAGTCAGCCCAGCAAGCGACCGAACGGGCGAACCTGAACCATGTTAAAGGAGTAGCATTGGACAAAATTCCAGTGGTTCAGGAATTTTCGGATGTGTTCCCGGAAGAACTTCCAGGTATGCCACCTGACCGGGACATTGAGTTTGCCATAGATTTGGTACCTGGAACTGCACCCATAGCTAAGAGACCATATAGGATGCCCGTCAATGAGTTAGTTGAACTCAAGAAGCAAATTCAAGAACAGTTGGAGAAGGGTTTTATCCATCCAAGTTCGTCACCATGGGGAGCCCCGGTACTCTTCGTGGACAAGAAGGACGGAACCCAAAGAATGTGCGTGGACTACAGGTCTCTCAACGAGGTAACAATCAAGAATAAATACCCTCTGCCCCGTATAGAGGACCTGTTCGATCAAATGAAAGGAGCCCAAGTGTTCTCCAAGATTGATCTTCGGTCAGGATATTTCCAGCTGAAGATTAAGCCCTCCGATATACCTAAGACAGCCTTTCGGACGCGGTATGGTTCATATGAATATACCGTTATGTCTTTTGGATTGACGAATGCACCCGCATACTTCATGTACCTTATGAATAAGGTTTTCATGAAGTACTTGGACAAGTTCGTCGTAGTTTTCATCGACGACATTATGGTGTATTCAAAAAGTAAGGAGGAGCATGAAGAACATCTGAGATTGACCTTGCAGAAGTTGTGCGAGCATCAGTTGTATGCCAAGCTCAACAAGTGTCAATTTTGGCTAAGGGAAATATCCTTCCTAGGCCACATCATCTCCAAGGAAGGGGTATCGGTTGATCCTGGAAAGGTGAGAGATGTTCTGAAGTGGGACCAACTGAAGAGCATGAGGGATATTAGGAGTTTCCTTGGGATGGCAGGATACTATCGGCGCTTCATTAAAGACTTCTCTAAGATAGCAAAACCTATGACGGAGTTGCTAATGAAGGGAAAAGTCTTTCAATGGACACAAGCCTGCCAAGAAAGTTTTGAGGAACTCAAGAAAAGGCTAACCACAGCACCAGTTCTGGTATTGCCAGACGTAAGCAAGAGCTTCGACATATATTGTGACGCATCGAGACAAGGGCTCGGATGTGTGCTCATGCAGGAAGGGCAAGTGGTAGCCTATGCCTCACGACAATTAAAGAAGCATGAGCTTAACTATCCTACTCATGATTTGGAGTTAGCAGCGGTAGTGCATGCATTGAAGATTTGGAGGCATTATATCCTTGGTCATCGATGTGAGATCTATACAGATCATAAAAGCCTCAAGTACATATTTACACAAATGGACTTGAATTTGAGGCAACATCGATGGTTAGAACTAATCAAGGATTATGATGTAGGAATCAATTACCACCCCGGGAAGGCCAATGTAGTAGCTGACGCATTGAGCAGAAAGGGAGCATGCCACCAACTCACGGTTCGGGAGCTACCACCCGAACTACGTAAGGAGTTCGAACGGTTACACCTCGGATTCTTGAATAACATGGAAATGATGGAAATCCACTCCTCATTGGAGCAAGAAATAAGAAAGGGACAAGCAACGGATGAGGGGATTAAGGAGATCAAAGAAAGAATCCGACAAGGGATAGAAAAGGATTTCAAGGAGGATAAAAGGGTACGCTTTGGCTAGGAAAAAGGATTTGTGTGCCAAACATAAAACATCTTCGCGACATGATATTGAAGGAGGCACACGACTCACCCTATTCCATACATCCAGGGAGCACCAAAATGTACAAGGATATGAAAACTTGCTATTGGTGGGATGGTATGAAAAGGGATATAGCCGAGTACGTTGCCCTATGCGACACATGCCAACGGGTAAAAGCCGAACATCAAAAACCCGCTGGATTGTTGCAACCCTTGAAAATACCTGAATGGAAATGGGAGGACATCAGTATGGACTTCATTGTCGGATTGCCACGAACTCAGTCAGGATACGACTCCATCTGGGTCATTGTGCACCGGTTGACGAAGACCGCCCATTTTCTTCCGGTAAAGACAAGTTACAACGTTACACAGCTGGCAGAATTGTACATTGAGCAGATCGTGTGCCGTCATGGAGTTCCAAAGAGGATAATCTCAGATCGAGGTTCTCAGTTTACCTCTAGATTCTGGAGCAAGTTGCAGAAAGCCATGGGTACACGACTGGATTTTAGCTCTGCCTACCACCCACAAACAGATGGACAAACCGAAAGGACGAACCAAATTTTGGAAGACATGTTGAGAGCTTGCGCCTTGAAACGTGGGCGTAGTTGGGATAGGAGTTTACCGTATGCCGAGTTCTCCTATAACAACAGCTATCAAGCTAGCTTGAAGATGTCACCTTTCGAAGCCTTATATGGTAGACGGTGTAGAACGCCGCTGTTCTGGAACGAGATTGGAGAGAACCAGGTGTTTGGACCCGAAGTACTACAAGAGGCTGAAAAGCAAGTCCATACGATACGGGAGAACTTAAAGGCTGCTCAGTCACGACAGAAAGGCTATGCGGACAATAGGCGTAGAAAGTTGACCTTTGAAGTTGGAGACTTCGTATACCTTAAGGTATTGCCTATCCGAGGCCAACGACGTTTTAACGTCAGAGGCAAACTAGCGCCTCGCTACATCGGACCATTTAAGATTTTGGGTAAGCGAGGGGAAGTAGCCTACCAACTAGAGCTCCCAAACCACCTCTCCGACGTACATGACGTGTTTCACGTATCCCAGCTCAAGAAGTGCTTGAGAATACCAGAGGAACAAGTGTCAATGGGAGAACTTAACCTTCAAGAGGACCTGACTTACGCAGAACACCCTGTCCGAATCTTGGACGTAAAGGAAAGGGTCACCCGAAACAAGGTGATTCGATGGTGCAAGGTACAATGGAGTCATCATACTGAAGCTAAAGCCACATGGGAACGCGAAGAGGACATTAAGACAGAATTTCGCCATCTATTTTCTACTAACGAATCTCGAGGACGAGATTCAATTTAAGGGGGGTAGATTTGTAACACCCTCATCTCGGGTATCAGCATATGTTCATGTTTTATGAAGAAGAAAAACATTTTAAGAAAAGGAGGAACAGAGACAAGTATCAAGAGGATGGCCAATAAAGCTCTCCGAGAACACCGAAACGCAACTTCCACGGCCAGCAGACCACGTGGCGCGTTCGGAGCTCATCCCCGAGAGATTGGGAGAGGTCTGACGCTAAACTAGGCTACGTGGCAGGCTCGGGGGTCACCTCCGTGATTGGAAAGAGGTCCGACCCTGTGGGACATGTGCTGCCCGCGGAGCTATCCTCTGCGGAAGAAGCAAAGGCATTTTTCATGGGACACGTGTCAATCTCGGAGCTCATCTCAGAGAGAAGTCCGGGTCTATCGAACACGTGTCGCCACCGGAGCTTATCACCGGAAGGTCCATCGCAAAACACGTGGCGTGCGCGGAGCTCGTCTCCGAAGAAGAGGGAGGTCTCGCTCGTGACACGTGGCACAACCGGAGCTCGTCTCTGCAGGAGAAGAGATACCAGGCTCGGAAGGACACGTGGAGCTTCCGGAGCTCATTACCGCGGAGGTAACGAGTCTGGAGCGATTTTTACACATGAAGATATCGGTACGCAACGGAAACCGATCTAAATTCCACGATGTTACCGAAGATAAGACGTCAGGATCTAACAAAGATCTGAATAAGACTCTTATTCGGGATCCAATCAGATTAGGACTCTTCTCTTCCCGATTATAAATAGAACCCAAAACCTCTGGCCGAAACCACAAACTTCTCTTTCAACTCCTGAGCCGACGACTTAGCGCTCTAGCCCTAACTCGCCGAGCAAAACATCACCGAAAGCACAACAAGGGAGATCATCGGAGGAGAACCAAGCGGTCTGAGGAGGACCCGAAGACAAGAAGAACGTGAGGTAGGACTTCAATACCACCTTACGACATCATGTTGTTCATCTCTTGCATCTGTTCTTCAATTCCTTTCGAACAGAAGCTTTCTCGTGGGCAGATTACTCGATGATCAGTTTGATCTAAAGGCAAGATCATCGCCACGACCACCTTTGATCCAAACACCTCTGTCCATGCAAGCCATGCAAGGGCACACCAATCTAATAAAAAAATCGTAGGATAGTCTGCATGTGCATCATCGCATCTAGTTTAGGGTTTGTGCATAATATTGATTGCTGTGAAATTGTGTGCACGTGAATCCTACATAGCAGGACAAACTCAGGAAGCTGTCTACGACGAGCTGCAGCAACAAGGTTTTGAGAATCAAGAATAACCAGAACCGCAAGAACAAGGCAAGTGCTCCTTGACCATGTTGATCCTATGTTTGAGTAAAACTGTTTTGTTTTGCGAAAAGGTGTGTGTGCTGAGTTGAAAATGATGGGAAACCCTTTTTATAGGAGTTTACTAGTTTTGATTAAACCATCTTTGTCGCCAGGGAAGTTTATGAGTCGGGTATGGTTTCTGCTTTATGCTTCGCTGAGTCCATGGGATTGGGAAGCGAGATAGATGTGTCTAGCTAACTGCACTCGTAATGATAATGAGAAACTGATGTTAATAATGGACATGGATCGGAGGGAGATCTAGGCAAGCCTGGGTTTGTGAATGAGGTAGCATGAGATGGTGGTTTTACTTGCCGTAGATCTAAGGACCGGTTCATGCATGCACATGCCAGGATAACAGTGCCACCACAAGGCCAAGTATGGGTGCGGCTTAGCTGAGTAATTAGGTAAGTTGCTAGGGTGTTATGGATTGTGGAAGGCGCGGGGAATGGGAGTCGAGTGAGGACTGCCCTGGTAACTGCATGGCACAAGAGGGGGCCCATGGGTGGGAGAATTGGAGATTCTAGCCTGCCGGTGAAACCTTAGTGAGTCCATACATCTAGTAACCCCTTTGTAAAGGCTATTTTGTGATCTATTGACCATACACCGACGGATGTGTACTGGTATAATGGAGGTTCTGCAGCCGCCGACGGGTGACGAAATCACAAACTTGTGGGTAAAGAGGTACAAACTTTGCAGAGTTATTAAAACTATCATGATAGCCGAGCTTACGGTTACGAGCACCTTGCTAAACTGCCATGATTAGATGGGATGGTTATTGGGATGGTTATTGGAATGGTTATTGGGAAGGTTCTTGGTTATGGTTATCGGTTATGGTTTGGTTTGGAATTGTTAAGTCTGGATGATGAGATGGTTGCATGACTGATGGGTCATAACATGAGATTGGTCTCGGTGCGAGACGAGGTTGTTTTATGAGACGAGATGGTAGCGAATACGAGGAGGTATTCGTGAGTATGAGTAGAGGATTGGTTAATGTTCGGATGGAACACGGGAAGTGATGGAGGTATGTTGGTAATTTAATACATGCTGGGACTACATTCATCTAAAGTTAAGTTGCTGATTTTATCATGATTTTATAAATTTTGCTTTTCTGCAAATAAGCCTTTTATACCTACCTTGTTTATGAGCTGCATATCATGTGTTATTCCCGCACTTGCTGAGTACATCATTGTCCTCAAACTTGCATTATTATTTCTTCATCAACAGCAAGAGAAGGCTACTATGAAGATCAAGTAGAGCATTATGGCGTGTGATCTGTTCTCAACAATGCCTGTGGAAGGATTAAAGATGGAGCCACTTCTGCTTAGCTTTGCTTCCGCATTAGTTTTTGCTTCCGCCTTTAAATAAGATTTCCGCTGCATAGAAATAAGACTTCCGCTGTGAGCATGAGTCCAAGACTCATGAGGATTTGTAATAAACTCTGTTATTCGTGGTAATATATAATCTGAATTCAGTTTGTGGAACGTATGTGTATGTGTGATGAACATCCTGGGCACACATATGCATTAGTTCTCGGTTCCGTGGTTTTCCACAGAATTGACGGCGTCACACCGGCGGCGCGCGGCGGCGGTAGGCGGCGATCTCACCGGAGATCTTCGGATTTTCGTCTATACTTCCTAAAACTTGGATTTCATGGCATAGAACGGTACAGGGGAGGTCGGGGATCTCACCTCGGGGTTTTCTTGAGCTCGGAGGCCCTGGAAGGCGGTCGACGGCGAGGTCCGAGGTGAAAACGCGGTGGTACTCGTCGGAGCTCTGTCTAGAGTGCAAAACACTGGATTTCCTTCACCTGCGAGATTCCCCGGAGGCGGTGGAACATGATCAGCGGGTTAGATCAGGAAATCCGAGCTAGGATCAAAGGAAAACGGCAGGAGAAGCTTCGGTTCTCACCGGGAGGAAAAACAGCCGATCGTGGGGGAAAACAGGGCGATGTCGACGTTTATATAGGAGAGGGGGCGGGGGCGGCGGTCTGTTGGGATCGAATTGGAGTCGTCCGAGACCGGGAGTCGGGATGGGGACGCGGTTTCTGGAGTTGGTTGCGATCGGGCGCGGGGGGGGGGGGGGGGGGGGGAAATCCGGTCGGTTGGCGCGAGCGGGAGGTAGGAGATGACACGCGGGCCCCGCATGTCAGTGAGTGGAAGAGAGGGCACGCGGTTGTGGGCTGGCGCGAGGGAATAGTGGGCCGGCTGGCCGGTTTCGGCCCACTGGCCAGTTGGGTTTTCTTTTTTTTTCCTTTTCTTTTCTGTTTTGATTTGAATTTGAATTCCAATTTCAATTTGAATTTCTGCACCACATGCAGTACGTCCAAAATTTTTTAAATTCCCCTCTTAACAGATTTTGGGGTGTTACAATAATCACACGTTAAGAGGGTGAAAAGTCCAGTTGAAGGTAAACTGTTCAGAACCAGGACAGCAGCAAAACCTCTCTGGACCTTTTTGTTTTTAAGCCATAACTTCCTGTAGAAAATCCTTAAGGAGCTTATGATACACCGTTGGAAAGGTTATGAAATTTGCAACATTGTTGTAGTTCAGAGTTTGCTCAGATTCTTATTGTATTTGCATATACAACTGTGATAAAGGTAGCCACATACAAAGGAGATGTTGGCAAATTTTATCCAGGAATTCTGTCAAATTTGACCAATCATAACTTTTGATAGATGATATAGAGGCCTATGAGTACTCGTTGGAAATATATTGAAGTTTACTAAAACTTTGGTATTGAACTCAAGTCAAGAATCTGCAGTTAACTTGAGTAAATTTTGGAGTTTGTGTGAACTGGTCAGGGTAGTCCAGCTGATTAGTTTAGCGTACTTAAGATTTGTTTAAACATAAATGTGGTTATGCTTTCATAAAGTTCATGACATGTTCATGTTTTACTTATCTTTACTCACTACTGAGATAGAATTTTGATTAACTCAATTTTTTTTCGTGCAGTATGGTACGCGCACACTCTCAAATGGAGCTTGGAGGTTTGAGTCGAGGTGGGAATGACTCAACTTCATCACAAGAGCCATCGCCAACCGGATTGATGGAAATTATGGCAAAGATGAATGAAACTCTTCGAACTCTAGTTCAGCAAGGAATAAATAGAGAGGCTTAACATCACATACCAACCCCGAGCACTTATCTGGATTTCTTGGCGACACAACCGCCGGTATTCTTCGAAGTGGCTGACCATTGTGAAGCAAATCACTTGTTACGTGTCATTGAGTCCAAGTTTGGGTTGATTCAATGTGATGAATTCCAGAAGACTCTATTTGCTGCTCAGCAGCTTCACGGCTTTGCTGGAGCCCGGTGGGCAGAATACCTCGCTGTCCAACCAGAAGGGCATCATGTCACATGGACGGAGTTCCAGGATGCATTTCGTGCTCGTTTTGTTCCTGCAGGCATAATGCAAAAAGTCTTGATGAATTCTGGAATCTAAAACAAGGAGAAATGAGTGTTATTGAGTATGCGAAGGAATTCAATTGTTTAGCTCCATATGACCCTGATTATGTGAAATCACCATCCATGAGGCGTTATCATTTTTACCGAGGGCTGACTGCTAGGCTGCGATGTGAGTTGGCTCAAGTTAGCCAAGAGAATTTTGATGAGTTTGTCAGCTGTGCTATCACTCTGGAATATTATTCCAATCTCTACCTTAAAGAAAAGAGGGAGAGGGACTCATCACAGGATGAATGCAATTATCTGCCTCAGAAGTACCGGTTGGTAATCCGTTCACCTTCTGGTCGAGAGGTTCCACAAGAGGTGCAGACATTCTAGGAGTATGACGACTCTTCTACTCCCCAGAGGTTTTATTCACCTCCACCGCAGCAGCAACTTATTTTCTGATGCACCTCAGTATCAACAAGGTGCACCAGGATGTTATTTCCCTCAAGATGTTGAAGATGATCCCGGTGATTTCTCAGCTGAACCGAGTGGTGTCCCACTTCATATTGACAATGAACTCAACATCAATGAAGCAACTGAACCGAGCAGCAACATTATGTCTGCGGGTTCAGTTCCAAAGAGTGATCTTAGACAGCAAAGAAAAGCTATATCCAAAGAGGGAACTGTTAATTATGTGTCAGTCGATGATCTGCCCAAAGGAGGTCCAGTTCTTGCAGGCAGGTTCACATTAAATGACAATCTGGTTGTCATTCTATTCGACTCTGGTGCAACACATAACTTTATTAGCAAGGCGACGGTGATCCGGGATCAGATCTCCACAATGGGCACAAAAGGTTCTTACCTTATTCATTCGCCAGGTGGAGATATATCGACTAATGAGGTCGTTTCTAGAGCACCACTTTGTTTGGGTGGGAAAATTTATCCTACCACCCTGATTATTCTCGAAGATCAAGGAATCAATGCCATATTGGGAATATCATGGTTGACCTTCCATATGGCTGTTCTGGACATCGAGAACAGGAGTGTTCATTTGGACTCTCCACTTCACGGGCGTCAAACATTGTATCTCGGCAAAGCGGTTTCCAAAGACCTGGGAGTATGTCATGCCGAGGCTTGCAAATTAGAAGACATTCCGGTAGTCCGTGAATATACGGATGTGTTTCACGAAGATCTTCCAGGCTTACCACCTGAGCGCGAGGTGGAATTCAAAATAGAGTTGATACCGTAAACCACGCCGATCTCTCGGAGACCATACAAAATGGCTCCGAATGAACTAGCAGAACTGAAGGAGCAACTCAAAGATCTGATGGACAAGGGGTTCATTCGTCTAAGTTCATCACCATGAGGTTGCTCGGCTTTATTTGTGAAGAAGAAGGATGAGAGCTGAGGCCATGTGTTGATTATCGTCCTTTAAATGTTGTGACAATAAAGAAAAAGTATCCACTGACAATAATTGATATTCTCTTCGATCAGCTAGTGGGTGCTAAAGTCTTCTCCAAGATGTACTTAAGGTCGGGATATCATCAAATCAAGATTCGAGCGGAGGATATCTGTGGCGGGGCTCCTGATACCAACTGAAAACAGCCCTGAAACCTCGCTGTGAGGGACAGGACCGATGCCCCGTCGACAACAGGACCTCGTTGGATGGTGCCGTGATTTGCTGCACCCAACAGCACACGGGTCGAAGAAACACATCACATTACATAAATCATTTGCGGAAGCGTACAAAAGTGTTTTACAAATACTTATCTCAAAGTAAGCTACAGCGGAAGACTATAACTCTCACGACTCATCTCTAACTTAGCAACAAAGAAACAGTCCAGCCCGCGGACTGTTTCTTACTAGCAACACGAAGACAGTCTGCAGCGGCGAGGATGCTCTTTGAGTAAGCACTCGGAGGTTCCTGAGTCTCATCGGCATCCCTTCTCTTAAGCACGAATTCAAATACCTGTAAAACAACTCGGATAGCATCCGTGAGCATAACGCTCAGCAAGACTTACACGTCACCCTAAACATGAAACTTTATGTGAGGTTATGAACCTAAAATAGGATGGCATAAGCATAATTAAACTCACCTAAAAGTCAATCCTTACTTTCAGGTATTAATTGCAGCATTTTAAGTAACCTTGGGCATGCCACATCAGGAGTCCACAATCAAACAAGAAACGCTTTCCCCGATGTAAATTGCTCATGGCATAAAAGAATCGAGTTTGCACTAGCCTATTCATCAAGATCAAATATGAAGCTAGTATGAAACTTCAAACCAATGTGATTAGTTCCTTTCTCATGCAAGTTCTTACTACGTCATGACTGTGAGAACAGGTATGCTCGATCCATTCCGCGAGCGATGGTGATCCGAATCAATAACACCCGGACTACACGACACGTACGCCCGTACTCGATGTTGCCTACAGCAACCATCACTGATGTCGTACGCGGCAGCCTTTCTCCCGTTTCACCCCCGTTGAATCGATCAAGTCGCCCCATACAGTAGCCACTGTCATGGTGCACCTGCCGACATGAGATGTCATGAGAATGTTCCCCACATACTGCACACCGGCCGTTCGCCTGAGGCGACCCAAAAAGTCCCAACGACAGCTTCCCGAGGTACATCAGTTTACTGGGTCCCATAATACCAGCATGAGTCTGGCACACAACTCAAACTTGTTCAACAGGGCCGCATACGGACCGGTCCTTGAACGACACGGACAGGTCTATAGCACCCAGGCCCCTATGTTCTGTTGCTCCTACAACCTTCCGGTCTCAACTTTAACTTGCTAATTCATTTTTGATCCAATCCCGTATGCCCCTGTTGTCCCTGAACCTGCGAGTAGCATCTCACCACTCGACTTCTACCGAACCTTACATAAGCATGGCAGTTCTACACGGTGTAAAGACACCTACCCGATACTCCATGGGTCATTTGGCTGTGCAAGAGGAGTATCCAACACTAGACCTAATGCACAATTCATATCTTAACCGAAAGTGAATACAAAATCAAAACTTAAAGCTGTTAAATGCAAACCGGAGCTTGCCTGTTTTGCAGGGTAGTCGTATATAATCAGTTAGTGTCCTTGTGGATCTACCCTTGACTCTCCGGAGCTTGATCCACTTCAATGAATCACTTCTTTGAATGCCCTTCGTTGTGGTTCCTATTGAAATGCATATGCACATGTTTTATAGAATGTAATGGAAAGAAGTTATAGAATGAAGTACTTAGGAACAGAGGTTGTGTGGAAAAGCAAAGAACGGCTTGGTTTACCTCTGTTGTGCAAAGAAAAAGAAATGATTTACATTGATATTACTACCTTAGCTATACACTAACTATTTTCCCTAATGAACATAATAGATGAGCTGAAAAGATTTGAGTGCAACTGAAGAACAAGAACTCCAATGGCCTAAAAACTTTTACAGCAGGTTCTATACTACCTAAGGATTTAGCTTGCCAAATTGCAGCTAAGGTGGAGTCAAATTGTGTTCTCCATAATTCTCACAAAGTCCTTCATGTATTCCCACCCATACATAAGTATGGAGAATAAGCACAGGGAGTTCAAGGGCTCAACTTGAGCTGATAATTTACCTGTGAGTTCTTGGTCACAAGAAAGTAATCTGGTCCAAAATTCAGCCCTTTTATATGAGTAGTTATTCCAGAACAATTCTTTAAGCATTCCTACTCAAAAGAATTAATTATGAAGTAATGTGCATTTTCATGCTCAATTGAGTGAAGTACAATTTCAAGTATGTCTCAGAGAGCTTGCCTAAATTTTCCTATGACTTTTGGATCTATGGATTGCCCAGAATAGATTTTTGAAGTGGGAAACATTTTCTGAAAATGTTTCTCGACTCTTATGAACACAGCAGATTGTGTTTAGCAAATTCCTACTCAAATGATTTTCAAATGAGCTGAAAAGTTGCTATAAGGTCAATACTATGCTAAAGAATATTCTGGAAAAATTTGAGGATTTTTGGATAACCAAACTCCCTCAATAACTCTTTTTCAGAAAATCTTCAAAGAATTTTCCAGAATACAATATTGACTTTCATACAAATCTGAGTTCATATTTGGATAGAACTCTGAAGAATGAATCCAACCCAATTGGAATCACTCATTTTGGATGTTTCTACAGAGAGCTATGAATTTCCAAAGTTTGAATCATCTCTAGAAATATTTTCCTACAGAAAAGTCGGCTGGACCCACTGTTTAAATCCCAGCCACTAGGATTGAAGCCACACCGGGGTTAAGGGGTTTCTGCGCACCAGCACACCGGATCCGAGCCACAGACTGATCCCAGATTTAAAATCTGAGCCGCTGACACGTGGGCCACCCGACTTCTTCTTCCTCCTGACGCTCCCTCGCGTGCGCGCCGCCTCCACCCCGCCGGAGTGAACTGCAGTTCGCCGGATCGCCGCTGCCGATCACCGCACGGCCTGAAACTCGCCGCCAGGGGTTTATGGAGGCTGGGGAACACGATGGTGGGTGGTGCTGGGGCTGCGGGCGGCCGGAACTAGCTCGGCGACATGCGGCAGCCTCTGTTGAGGTTCGGCGCCGGCGCCCGAGGTTCCGAGCCCTCCAACACCTATACCGACGAGCTCTACAGCACCAGGGCACCTATGGGAAGCTCGGCACAACCTCAAAGTAGCTCGGGAGTGGCCGCAAATATGGTTTCACCGTGTGACCGAATGGGTCCGCGGTGAACACCCCCAGTAGAGCTCGAAATCCGTCGCTCTGAGGCGTTTTCATGCGATGGATGCTAAAGGGATTTTGATCGCCGGCTAGTCCAGCGTCTATGTGTTATAATTCCGAAATTGAACCGTTTTCGGTGGCATTCCTAACCATGCTTACCAGAACGTAGGTGCATCGTTACATAATCGAAGTTCAGAATTATAACAAGTAAGTTAGCAATGCCACTTTAAGTAACTATACTACTATAGTCCTTATGTGGGCCTAATATCGTTTCCTCACCGTATCCTAAGTTTTTTTTGTAATACAATCCTTATTCCGTGCGCTATTACCAATGCGGCTCTGACACCATGCTGAGAGGGACCGACCTCGATCACGGTATTACATAAATCAAAAAGCGGAAGCTTACAATTGTTCTTCGTAAATAATTTACATAAAATAGCTACAGCGGAATTCTATAAACAACTCACGTTGATTATCTAAGAAGCACTCGAGAAGGGGTCCAGCCCGCGGACTCCTCTCGCAAGCAACACGAAGACATGGCAGCGGCCAGGTTCTCCAAGTGTGACCTGACTCGGAAGTTCCCGAGTCTCACCGGACAACCTTCTTTATAGCGTCGAGGGTTACCTGCAAAACCACTTATATAGCAAGAGTGAGCACAAAGGCTCAGCGAGACTTAACTGTCTCTCCTAAAGCATGAAACTCTACATGAACGTAACCTAAGACTTAAGCCTGTCCTTTGCGAAAAGACTCGCCTACGAGTTCATCATTAACTTTCAAATTTTTAGCCATAATGGTAGTGACCTTGCGCCCAGCAATATTGGAACTCCACAATCAAACAAGAAACGCTTCCTTCCAATGTTACTTGTCCCAAGGTGGAAAATAACTTTAGTTTGCTCTATCTCTACTTCAAACAGTGTTTTCATGCAACTTAACATAAGCATAGCAGCAATTATACTTTTGCAAACTGTTTCCACACAAGTTGATTACTACGTCACAACATGGGAGCAAGTGGTACTCAATAACCGCGAGGGACAGTGATTCGAATCAAACACTGCCCGGATAACTCGACACATACGCCCGCCTCTGAGGACCCAACTCTGGCGTCCTTCATTACGTCGTATGTGGCAACCTTTCTCAGGACACTAAACTGTAGAACCGGTCACGCCGTCTCGGGCTCATAGGTCTAACGAGACGATGTGGTATGCCACTACAATCCAGTGAACCTGGTACATCGGTTTCCTGGTTCCCATATATCAGTAAGCATCCGGTACACAACTCAATACTTGCTCCTGGATGCGGCACACGCATCGGTCCTTAACCGACACAGGCATAGCTACTCGACCAAGACCTCGTCTTGTCGCTGCCTAACCCCTCTGCCCGGTCTCATCTTTAGAAATGTAAACTTTAGTTTGCTTCCTTTCCCAACCGCACTTATGATATTCTAAACTATAGCTCGCGAGTAGATTCCAACTACTCGTCTTCTACCGGATGCCCTAGTCTATTTAGCATGGCCTTATTCTACAGCGATGACACAATGCTACCCCTGACCTCAGGGTTCATGTTTGGTTATGCAAGTGGAGTATAAAACATCCTTGACCTAATGCACATACAAACTTTGACCCATAGTAGTGAACAAATGAAAAACTTTATAAAATAGCTTAAATGCAAACCGGGGCTTGCCCTGGTTTTGCAGGTGACTAAATTAAGGTAGGATGAAGTTAGTTGATGATGATGACTTGAATATTAATCACTGGCCTGCTTGCTCCTTGATTCAAGCTCCACCTTTCCTCCACTCTTCCACGTTTAAACACTACACGTTATGATTATGTATACATGTTTAATTATAAAACCTTTGCTAACAAGGTCTAAAGAGAAGTTTAAAACTGGAAGTCTGTTTAAGAATTTGAAATAACACTGGGGCTGGTGGTTTGGGTGTGTGTTTAAGCACTATGATCAAGTGATGAGTGGGGTTTCATCACTTGGGTGGTGATCACCAAATGGGTTGAATAGAACACTACTTATCCAGTGCTCCAATGGAGCTGGAAATTTTCTTGTGAGTTCCTTGTCACAAGAAAATCCTCAGGACCAAAATTCAGAATGTTTCACTAAGTAGATCACCCAGAATAATTCCCTAAGCATTTAGGCAAAAAGGAATTAATTCTGAATAAACTTGCACTTTCATGCAAATTCAAGTGAACTAAAATTTCAAGAATAGTTCAGCGAGTATGCCTGAATTTTCCTAGGATTTTTGGAGCTAAGAAATGCCCAGAACTGAATTTCCAAGTTTTGGAAATTCTCTGAAAATGTTTCTGTATTCATTTGAATACAGAAACTTGAAACCAGAATTACCCTGACTAAATCAACTCCAAATGAGCTGAAACTTTTATAGGAGTTTCCTAACATAGTAAAAAATCATCTGGCAAAATTTGGGGAATTTTGAATGAACCAAACTCCCTCTAAAATTCTTTTGCTGAAAAAATTTAAAGAATTCTCCAGAATTTTCTATTGGTTTTCATGCAAATTGGGTTGCATAATTGGATAGGTTTTTACATCCTGAATCCAACCCAATTCGAATCACTAAATTTTGAGCTTCCTACCAATAGTTATGAGGTTCTAAAGTTTGAACTAAATCTGGAATTCAAATTAATTCGGGAAATGTTCAAACTCTGACAGCGGCCCCATCCTACACGTGTCAGCCGCTGGGACTGAGCCACACGGGGCCACAGATCTTTCCTGTGCAGCCACACTGGATCCCGGGGCCGCAGCGGATCAACGATTTAAAATATCATCACTGACAAGCGGGGCCCCCGGTCGTCTTCAACCTCCGGCTGCCCGCGCGATCCCGCCGCCGGAGCTCACCGGAGGACTTCGGAACCTGACTGCCCGGCCGCCCCTCGGCCTGCTACTCGCCGCCTGGGGGTTTTTGAGGGCGGGAAAGCCATTTCCGGGGTCTGTGTGGGCTGTAGAGGACCGCAAAGTGTCGGGCGACGGGCGGAGGCCTCGGTCCATGTCCGGCGACGTCGGCCGGCTTCCCTACTGACCCAAATTCGCAGCTTTCTTGCTCTAGAGCACCAGTGACTCATGGCAAAGGTCGTCATGCAAGCAACAGAGCTTGGAAACGCCCCCAACTACCAAGTCACCGTGCGCCCTAGCTCGAAAACAGGCGGCCGAAGCTAAAACTCGAATAACACCGTTGAGACTCTATGATTCTTCAGGGTTTTTGATCTCAGCGACGCACAAGGATGTCTCTAGCCTACCCCATGATCAGAATGAGCAAAGAAGTGCTGTCGGTCATGAATTTTGGGAAATTCCCCAACCACGGCTTATGGACACCTCGTGGTTTTTCTAGAAATTCCCGGGGCTACCGTGGATGAATCGCCTAGGGTTCTCGGCAGTGTGAAGAGAAGGGAGTGGCGCACCTTTTTGCTGTTCAGCCCTCGGTGTGACACGCCCTGTATCGCTGGGGCGTCGAGGAGGCATGGCGGCTGCTTGAACCGAAGCTCCCCGGCAACTGCTCACTGTGAACCGCGCACAAGGGCTGGTGGATTGGTTTGAGTAGCTCGAGGAGGAACAATGGGGTCTTGCGCATGCTTCCACGAGCTCAGACGGCCATGCAAGGGACGAGCGGCGCCCAGTGAGGATCGGCGCTGAGGTTCGGTCGAGCGGCAAGAAAAACTCCCGGGTATGATGCTGTGGCGTGGAAGAGACGTAGCTCGGGTGTTCTCTCGGTGCTGTGAGGTGCATGCTCCCGGTGATAGACTGATAAGGGCGAGGGAAACCGACGTTGAAGCAGCTCGGGAGGTGGCGGTGACTGCTGCCTCGGTGTCGCCCTCGCCGGTTCTGCGGCCGAGTGAAAACAGGGAAAGGGGGACTTAGCCAGTAAGTTAATTTCCCCTCTCAATGACAATTGGGGCCCACAGCTCCCCTCTGCCCCAAAAGATCTCCAAATTTTGACACATTGCAAATTCAGCTATGAGGGATCCAAATTCGAAAGCCATTTGGCCATTTGACAAGTTGTGCCACAGTTTCAAATTTGAATTCAAATTTAGATGAAATTTACATGTCCCTTTGATAATCATATCAAGGCACCTCCAAATTTGCTCAAAATTTGCCTCCTTCACAACTTGAACCTGAGGAATTCAAATATGTCCTCTGATCTTTGAGTTGGCCATTGCAAACACAACTTCTCAAACAAAGTTTGAATCTCCACCTTTTGAGAATGGCCTTCATCTTTTTGAAGTGACCCTCTTAGTTCAAACTGAATTTAGAGTTTTATTGCACATGCCAACACTTTCATGAGTAAATAAAAGTTTTTGTAAGTCCCATTTCTTGTATATAAACTCAACTTTATTCATAGCTCAAGTTTTCTATTTACAAGTTTTGGGACTTTTACATTCCTCCCACCTTAAAAAGAATCTCGTCCCGAGATTCATGATTAAGGGCAATGTGGAGAGGACAACTACTCAACATACGCCTCTAACAACTCTGGATGATTGCGTTGCAAATACTCCTCGCTTTCCCATGTAGCTTCCTCAGACGTGTGATTTTCCCATAGCACTTTGAAAAATCGCAACGCCCGATTTCTTGTTTCGCGAGTCTTCTCATCCATTATCGGGGTTGGATGTTCAACATAAGTAAGGTCCGGCTTCAAATCTGCTAAGCCTTCCGTGAGAACCTCCGTTGGAACTTTTGAGCACTTCCGCAACTGAGATATGTGGAAGACGTTATGAACTCCGGCTAAGGCTGCCGGCAACTCCAAACGGTATGCCATGGGTCCACATCTTTCAATGATGGCGAAGGGACCGATAAAACGTGGAGCCAATTTTCCTTTCACTCCGAATCGGTAAATGCCCTTCATAGGAGATACGCGGAGGTATACGTGGTCTCCAACTTGAAAGTTCAGAGGACGACGTCTCTTATCCGCATAGCTCTTTTGCCTGGACTGAGCGGCTTTAAGATTTACTTGAATAAGCCTTACTCGCTCTTCAGCTTCATTTACGAGATCAATCCCGTAAATCACTCTCTCGCCAGATACACACCAGTACAAGGGTGTGCGGCACTTCCGGCCGTAGAGAGCTTCATAAGGTGCCATTTTTATGCTCGTTTGATAACCATCATTATATGAGAACTCCGCCAACGGTAAGTGATTATCCCAGCTCTTACCGTGGTGGATGGCACACTACCTTAGCATATCCTCAAGGATTTGATTCACCCTCTCAGTTTGCCCATCGGTTTGAGGGTGGTACGCAGAGCTCCGAATCAATTTAGTTCCCAAGGATGCGTGTAGCTGTTCCCAGAAGCGGGACACAAACAGCGATCCTCTGTTGGAGACAATGGTACAGGGAACTCCATGCAAGCATAAGATTCGCGCTATGTATAACTCCGCATACTGCTTGGCGCTGTAGTTGGTATGCACCAGAATGGAACGTGCTGATTTGGTTAATCGGTCAACGATTACCAAAATAGAATCATGGTGGTGGGAGGTCATCGGCAACCCAACGATGAAATCCATACTCAAGTCTTCCCACTTCCATGCCGGTATTTGTAGCGGTTGCAACAGGCCCGACTTCTTCACATGGTCGGCCTTAACTCTTCGACACGTATCACATTCTGAAACGTATTTTGCAACTTCACGTTTCATACGTGCCCACCAAAACTTCTTCCGGAGGTCTTGATACATTTTGTTGCTGCCTGGATGAATAGAAAATTTGGATAAGTGAGCCTCATCCAAAATTTTCTTCCGCAGCCTCATATCACGGGGTACGACTATCCGGTCCTGGAACCACAAGGTATATTCATCATCTAACCGGAAACATTTCATCTCCCCGTTCTTCAACCTCCTTTTAATATGAGCCATGCCCTTGTCCTTCTTTTGAGCTTCCATAACCTCCTCTCTTATTGTGGGTATGAGAGCTAGATTATGTAGAGCTCCATATGGAACCAAATAGAGGCTTGTCTCTTCCTCTTCTAGCGGCGCAATGGTCAAGTTATTAATATGAGACTTCCAGTTGAGTGCATCGGCAACCACATTTGCCTTGCCCGGATGATAATGAATTTCAATCTCATAGTCCTTGATCAACTCCAACCATCGCCGTTGTCGCATATTCAACTCTTTCTGAGTGAATATGTACTTCAAGCTTCTGTGGTCGGTGTAGAGATGAACCAGATTTCCCAATAGGTAATGTCTCCACATCTTCAAAGCTAATACCACGGCAGCGAGTTCGAGATCATGAGTTGGGTAATGTTGCTCATGATTCCGTAATTGCCGTGATCCATAGGCGACCACACGTCCTCCTTGCATTAGTACGCAACCAAGCCCGATGCCAGATGCATCACAATAAACATCAAAGGGGCTTGGTTGTATCCGATTGAGCTAGAACCGGGGCTGTTGTGAGGTGTTTCACCAACGCTTGAAAAGCTTCCTCACATAGCTTGCTCCAATTATATTTGATGCCCTTTTTCAGTAGCTCAGTCATAGGTTTGGAGATTTTTGAGAAGCTCGGGATGAACCTCCGGTAATATCCCCCCAAACCCAAGAAGCTACGAACTTCATGGACTGATATTGGAGACTTCCATTTCAGCACTTGTTCAATCTTGCCTGGATCAACAGCAATGCCTTCTGCTGAAATAATGTGCCCAAGAAATGGCACTTGGTTGATCCAGAATTCACATTTACTAAACTTTGCATAGAGCTTGTGATCTCTCAAGCGTTGAAGCACAATATGCAAATGTTTAGCATGTTCTTCTTCAGATTTGGAATAGACTAAGATGTCGTCGATGAACACCACGACGAACTGATCCAGCTCTGGCATGAACACCGAGTTCATAAGATACATAAAGTGAGCCGGAGCATTGGTCAACCCAAATGACATGACAAGATACTCATAGAGTCCATATCTTGTCGAGAATGCTGTTTTCGGGATATCTTCCGCTCGGATCTTGATTTGGTGATACCCCGACCTTAAGTCCATCTTAGAGAAGACTTTAGCACTCACTAGCTGATCGAAGAGGATATCAATTCTTGGTAGTGGATACTTGTTCTTTATCGTCACAGCATTCAAAGGACGATAATCGACGCATAGCCTCAGCGTCTCATCCTTCTTCTTCACAAATAAAGCTGAGCAATCCCATGGTGATGAACTTGGACGAATAAACCCCTTGTCCATCAGATCCTTGTGTTGCTCCTTTAATTCTGCTAACTCACTCGGAGCCATTTTGTATGGTCTCCGAGAGATTGGCGTGGTTCCCGGGATCAACTCTATTTTGAACTCCACCTCGTGCTCAGGTGGTAGACCTGGAAGATCTTCGGGAAACACGTCCGGATATTCACGGACTACCGGAATGTATTATAACTTGTACGCCTCGGCATTACATACTTCCGGGTCTTTGGAACCCGCTTCGCCGAGATACAATGTTTGACGTCCGTGAAGTGGAGAGTCCAAGTGAACACTCCTGTTCTCGATGTCCAGAACAGCCTTAGGGAAGGTAAGCCATGATATTCCCAATATGGCATTGATTCCTTGGTCTTCGAGAATGATGAGGGTGGTAGGATAAATTTTTCCACCCAAGCAAAGTGGTGCTCGAGAGACGACTTCATTAGTTGATATGTCTCCACCTGGCGAATGAATAAGGTATGAACCTTTGGTAATAGTGGTGAATATTTTATCCCAGATCACCGTCGCCCTGCTAATGAAGTTATGTGTTGCACCAGAGTCGAATAAAATGAAAACCGGCTTGTCGTTTAAGGTGAACCTGCTGGCAAGAACAGGTCCTCCCTTTGGCAGATCATCGACTGACACATAATTAACTGTCCCCACATTGGACATAGCTTTTCTTTGCTGCCCAAGATCGCTCTGTGGAACTGGACCCGCAGACACATTGTTGCTGCTCGGATCAGTTGCTTCATTGACATTGGGCTCATTGTCAACATGAAGTGGTACAGCACTTGGTTCAGCTGAGAAATCACCTTGTTCATCTTCAACCTCTTGAGGGAAATAGTATTCTGGTGCACCTTGTTGATACTGAGGTGCATAAGAAATAATTTGCTGCTGCGGTGGAGGTGAATAAGACCTCTGTGGAGTAGAAGAGTCGTCACACTGCCAGAATGATTGCACCTCTTATGGAATCTCTCGACCGGAGGTGAACGGATCCTCAACCGATACTTCTGAGGTAGATGATTGCATTCCTTCTGTGATGAGTCCCTCTCCCTCTTTTCTTTGAGGTAGAGGTTGGAATAATATTTCTGAGTGATAGCACAGCTCACAAACTCTTCAAAATTCTCTTGGCTAACTTGAGCCAATTCACATCGCAGCCTAGCGGTCAGCCCTCGGTAAAAGTGATAACCCTTCATGGCTGGTGATTCACATAGTCAGGGACATACTGAGCTAAGCGATTGAATTCCTTCGCATACTCAATAACGCTCATGTCTCCTTGCTTTAGGTTCCAGAATTCATCATGGCTTGTTTGCATTATGCCTGCAGGGATGAAACGAGAACGAAATGCAGCCTGGAACTCCGCCCATGTGACACGATGCCCTGCTGGTTGGACAGCAAGGCATTCTGCCCACCATGCTCCAGCAAAGCCGTGAACCTGCTGAGCGGCATATAGAGTCTTTGAGAATTCATCACATTGGATCAACCCAAACTTGGACTCAATGACACGTAACCAGTGATTTGCTTCACAATGGTCAGCCGCCTCAGAGAATACCGGCGGTTGTGTCGCCAGGAAATCCATATACGTTCTCTGGGTTGGCATGTGATGTTGAGCTTCTCGATCTATGCCTTGCTGACCTAGAGTTTGGAGAGTTTCATTCATCTTCGCCATAATTTCAGCCAATCTGGTTGGCGATGGCTCTTGTGATGAAGTCGAGTCATTCCCACCTCGACTTGAACCTCCAATCTCCCTTTGAGGATGTGTGCGTACCATACTGCACGAAACAAAATTTTGAGTCAATCAAAATTCTATCTCAGTAGTAAGTAAAGATAAATAAAACATGAACATGTCATGAACTTCATGAAAGTATAACCACATTCATGTTTAAACAAACCTTAGTACGCCAAACTAATCAGCGGAACTACCCTGACCAGTTCACACAAACTACAAATTTTACTCAAGTTATCAACAGATTCTTGACTTGAGTTCAATACCAAAGTTTTAGTAAACTTCAGTAGCTTTCCAACAAGTACTTATGTGCTCCTTAAGGATTTTTCTACAGGAAGTTATGGCTTAAAAACAGAAAGGTCCAGAGAGGTTTTTGGTACTGTCCTGGTTCTTAACAGTTCGCCTTAAACTGGACTTTTCACCCATGTAACATGTGATTCTGCTCTGGGGGCCTACAAGGAAGTTGTAGAGCACTTGAAAATCTTTCCAGAACTGTATCATACACCTTATTTGGGTCAAGCTACTCATTGTTATTCTCTGTTAAAGTCCAGCAAGAATTTCTGCCAGAAACAGAGCACTCTGTTTTTGAAAACTTTGATACCTAGTTATACTCTCATTTGAAACTTAGCTCAAAATAAGAGTTCAGTAACTAATATTTGTTTCAAACTTCCATTTTTAGCTGAAAGTTAGTTCATGAATCATTTCTTAATAGGGAAGAGGTTATTAAGTGTAGTACGATGTCGATGCACCATAAAAACATGTCGGTACTACGTTGCCTCACAAAAGAAAATCCTATGCCGGATCATACTGGCATATACGTATTATCAGTGGCACTAAGACAGTCTCTCGCACACGTTTACTACACGGGATATGTACGTGGTTAGTACCTGCAGAAAGACACTCAATAGTGGTGCACTCAAAGGTTGTTTCATTTCAGGCAGTTCCATAATAGAAAGTAAATACAAACGCCCGTATCATTGCCATACGGCCGTGCTTGAGTTAAGTCACGTCTCAAGGTACGTGATTGTGTTTCAACACCACACGACGGGGAACCCGAGTATGTCATGAATGGGTCGTCACGGTTGGGAATGTTATCAACCGAACGGATACCACCTATGCCCTGCAGGGCACGCCGATGGCAAGCGCTGCGTATGTCCTCCTGGGCTATTTCCAGACGAACACACTATCGCGTTACTGACCACACGATGGGGTCTCCACTTACTTGCCTAATGCACGCTAGGGATCAGCATTTCATATGAACTCAGGAACATGAAGATTCCAAGAGTTTCATATTAACATCTCACACCAAGCCGTGAGATCTAGCCCTGAACCACTTTCCTCGTCAGGTGAGCTAACCGAAATTGAACCGCTTTCGGTGATGTTCCTTACCATGCTTACCAGAACGTAGGTGCGTCGTTACATAATGGAAGTTCAGAATTATAACAAGTTAGCAATGCCACTTTAAGTAACTATACTACTATAGTCCTTATGTGGGCCTAATATCGTTTCCTCACCGTATCATAAGTTTTTGTCGTAATACGATCCTTATTCCGTGTGCTATTACCAATACGGCTCTGATCCCACGCTGAGAGGGACCGACATTGATCACGGGGCCGTGCCGCCTCGCCCGGGAATCGTATTGGGTGGTGCCGTGTTATGCGGCACCCAACAGCACATAAATAAGGAACACGGTATTACATAAATCAAAAAGCGGAAGCTTACAATTGTTCTTCGTAAATGATTTACATAAAATAGCTACAGCGGAAGTCTACAAACAGCTCACGTTGATTATATAAGAAGCACTCGAGAAGGGGTCCAGCCCGCGGACTCCTCTCGCTAGCAACACGAAGACATGGCAGTGGCCAGGTTCTCCAAGTGTGACCTGACTCGGAAGTTCCCGAGTCTCACCGGATAGCCTTCTTTATAGCGTCGAGGGTTACCTGCAAAACCACTTATATAGAAAGAGTGAGCATAAAGGCTCAGCAAGACTTAACCGTCTCTCCTAAAGCATGAAACTCTACATGAACGTAACCTAAGACTTAAGCCTGTCCTTTGCGAAAAGACTCGCCTACGAGTTCATCCTCAACTTTCAGATTTTTAGCCATAATGGTAGTGACCTTGCGCCCAGCAACATTGGAACTCCACAATCAAACAAGAAACGCTTCCTTCCAATGTTACTTGTCCCAAGGTGGAAAATAACTTTAGTTTGCTCTATCTCTACTTCAAACAGGGTTTTCGTGCAACTTAACATAAGCATAGCAGCAATTATACTTTTGCAAACTGTTTCCACACAAGTTGATTACTACGTCACAACATGGGAGCAAGTGGTACTCAATAACCGCGAGGGACGGTGATTCGAATCAAACACTGCCCGGATAACTCTACACATACGCCCACCTCTGAAGACCCAACTCTGGCGTTCTTCATTACGTCGTATGTGGCAACCTTTCTCAGGACACTAAACTGTAGAACCGGTCGCGCCGTCTCGGGCTCATAGGTCTAACGAGACGATGTGGTATGCCTCTACAATCCAGTGGACCTGGTACATCGGTTTCCTGGTTCCCATATATCAGTAAGCATACGGTACGCAACTCAATACTCGCTCCTGGACGCGGCACACGCATCGGTCCTTAACCGACACAGGCAGAGCTACTCGACCAAGACCTCGTCTTGTTGCTGCCTAACCCCTCTGCCCGGTCTCATATTTAGAAATGTAAACTTTAGTTTGCTTCCTTTCCCAACCGCACTTATGATATTCTAAACTATAGCTCGCGAGTAGATTCCAACTACTCGTCTTCTACCGGATGCCCTAGTCTATTTAGCATGGCCTTATTCTACAGCGATGACACAATGCCACAACTGACCTCAGGGTTCATGTTTGGTTATGCAAGTGGAGTATAAAACATCCTTGACCTAATCCACATACAAACTTTGACCTATAGTAGTGAACAAATGAAAAACTTTATAAAATAGCTTAAATGCAAACCAGGGCTTGCCTTGGTTTTGCAGGTGACTAAAGTCAGGTAGGATGAAGTTAGTTGCTGATGATGACTTGAATATTAATCACTGGCCTGCTTGCTCCTTGATTCAAGCTTCACCTTTCCTCCACTCTTCCACGTTTAAACACTACACGTTATGATTATGTATACAATTTAATTATAAAACCTTTACTAACAAGTTCTAAAGACAAGTTTAAAACTGGAAATCTGTTTAAGAATTTAAAATAACACTGGGGCTGGTGGTTTGGGTGTGTGTTTAAGCACTATGATCAAGTGATGAGTGGGGTTTCATCACTTGGGTGGTGATCACCTAATGGGTTGAATAGATCACTACTGATCCAGGGCTCCAATGGAGCTGGAAATTTTCTTGTGAGTTCCTTGTCACAATAAAGTCCTCAGGACCAAAATTCAGAATGTTTCACTAAGTAGATCACCCAGAATAATTCCCTAAGCATTTAGGCATAAAGGAATTAATTCTGAATACATTTGCATTTTCATGCAAATTCAAGTGAACTAAAATTTCAAGCATAGTTCAGAGAGTATGCCTGAATTTTCCTAGGATTTTTGGAGATAAGGAATGCCCAGAACTGAATTTCCATGTTTTGGAAATTCTCTGAAAATGTTTCTGTATTCATTTGAATACAGAAACTTGAAACCAGAATTACCCTGACTAAATCAACTCCAAATGATATGAAAATTTTACAGGAGTTTCCTAACATCCTAAAGAACATTCTGGCAAAATTTGGGGAATTTTGAATGAACCAAACTCTCTCTAAAATTCTTTTACGGAAAAAATTTAAAGAATTCTCCAGAATTTTCTATTGGTTTTCATGCAAATTGGGTTGCATAATTGGATAGGGTTTTCATCCTGAATCCAACCCAATTTGAATCACTAAATTTGGAGCTTCCTACCAATAGTTATGAGGTTCTAAAGTTTGAACTAAATCTGGAATTCCAATTAATTCGGGAAATGTCCAAACTCTGACAGTGGCCCCATCCTACACGTGTCAGCCGCTGGGACTGAGCCACATGGGGCCACAGATATTTCCCACGCAGCCACACTGGATCCCGGGGCCGCAGCAGATTGACGATTTAAAATATCATCACTGACAAGAGGGGCCCCCAGTCGTCTTCAACCTCCGGCTGCCCGCGCGATCCCGCCTCCGGAGCTCGCCGGAGGACTTCGGAACCTGACTCCCCGGCCGCCCCTCGGCCTGCTACTCGCCGCCTGGGGGTTTTGAGGGCGGGAAAGTCATTTCCGGGGTCTGTGTGGGCTGTAGAGGACCGCAAAGGGTCGGGCGACGGGCGGAGGCCTCGGTCCATGACCGGCGACGTCGGCTGGCTTCCCTACCGACCCAAATTCACAGCTTTCTTGCTCTAGAGCACCAGTGACTCATGGCAAAGGTCGTCATGCAAGCAACAGAGCTCGGAAACGCCCCCAACTACCAAGTCACCGTGCGCCCTAGCTCGAAAACTGGCGGCCAAAGCTAAAACTCGAATAACACCGTTGAGACTCTATGATTCTTCACGGTTTTTAATCTCAGCGATGCACAAGGATGTCTCTAGCCTATCCCGTGATCAGAATGAGCAAATAAGTGCTATCGGTCACGAATTTTGGGAAATTCCCCAACCACGGCTTATGGACACCTCGTGGGTGTTCTAGAAATTCCAGGGGCTACCATGGATGAATCGCCTAGGGTTCTCGGCAGTGTGAAGAGAAGGGAGTGGCGCACCTTTTTGCTGTTCAGCCCTCAGTGCGACATGCCCTGTATCGCTGGGGCGTCGAGGAGGCACGGCGGCTGCTTGAACCGAAGCTCCCCGGCAACTGCTTGCTGTGAACCGCGCACAAGGGCTGGTGGATTGGTTTGGGTAGCTCGAGGAGGATCAATGGGGTCTTGTGCACACTTCCACAAGCTCAGACGGCCATGCAAGGGACGAGCGGTGCCCAGTGAGGATTGGCGCCGAGGTTCGGTCGAGCGGCAAGAAAAACTCCTGGGGATGATGCTGTGGCGTGGAAGAGGCGTAGCTCGTGTGTTCTCTCGGTGCTGTGAGGTGCACGCTCCCGGTGATAGACTTATAAGGGTGAGGGAAACCGATGTCGAAGCAGCTCGGGAGGTGGCGGTGACTGCTGCCTCGGTGTCGCCCTCGCTGGTTCTGCGGCCGAGTGAAAACAGGGAAAAGGGAGACTTAGGCAGTAAGTTAATTTCCTCTCTCAATGACAATTGGGGCCCACAGATCCCCTCTGCCCCAAAAAATCTCCAAATTTTGACACATTGCAAATTCAGCTATGAGGGATCCAAATTCGAAAGCCATTTGGCCATTTCACAAGTTGTGCCACAGTTTCAAATTTGAATTCAAATTTAGATGAAATTTACAAGTCCCTTTGATAATCATATCAAGGCACCTCCAAATTTGTTCAAAATTTGCCTCCTTCACAACTTGAACCTGAGGAATTCAAATATGTCCTCTGATCTTTGAGTTGGCCATTGCAAACCCAACTTCTCAAACAACAACAGTTTGAATCTCCACCTTTTGAGAATGGCCTTCATCTTTTTGATGTGACCCTCTTAGTTCAAACTGAATTTAGAGTTTTATTGCACATGCCAACATTTTCATGAGTAAACAAAAGTTTTTGTATGTCCTATTTTTTGTATATAGACTCAACTTTATTCATAGCTCAAGTTTTCTATTTACAAGTTTTGGGACTTTTACATGAATATGCCCAGAACCAGGTCAAAATCTGGAATATGTCACAACTGGTCATTCGGGCAGAGGGATGACAGTTTGACTCATTTGAGGGATTGTTGTACCCAAGGGGGTTTGAGTACTTCCAATGGGGTAGAACATACTCATGAGTGGTTATCTTCAACTAGTGAAAGATTTGAGTATATGTTCTACTCAAGTTTCTTTTGCTAGAGACCATGTTTGTATCGTATTGAAGATAAAAGGGTAGTATACGTGATGACAAAGCGATGTAACGTATCGTAGTGACCAAACCTAGTTGAGATGAACTTCCAAAGAGGGAGTCCATCAAATTGTATTTTACTAGCCGGTATTTGATCTGGTAATGGTGTAGCTTGTGCAAAATTATTACATTATCTGTATACGAGATGTATCGCATGTTTTACTGTCATTATGTTTTACACCTATTTTATTGGACTGCATGAGGTATGTTGCGGGACTTATGTTTATTGTCGTATGGTTGCAGATGGTTCGCACTCGTACCACGCATGAGATTGGTGGCTCTAGCCAGCAGGGGGATCATGACTCCCAGCCACCTGCCTACGACAGCACCTTGCAGCAACAACCACCACCACCGCCTCCGCTTACGCTAGTGGATGTGATTGCGGCACTGGTGGGTGGTCGTGAGGAGTAGACCGACCTGCTCCGCACGATCGTGCAGAATACGTCCCAGGCGGGGGGGGGGGCATCAAGAGAGGGGGCTTCATGAGCCCCATGTTGTTACGTACTCGATTTCATGAGTACGCACCCTCCGGTGTTCACAGAACCAGCAGAACCCCTAGAGGCCGAAAACTGGCTGCTGACAATTGAGTCCAACTTCGGGCTGCTCCAATGTATGGAGCGGCAGAAGACTCTGTTCGCGGCGGAGCAGCTTCACGGTGCCACTGGTGCGTGGTGGGCGGATTATGTCGCCTCACGTCCGGCTGGCCATGCCGTGGAGTGGGAAGAATTCCGGGAGGCGTTCCGCGCCTACCATATCCCTTCCGGGATAATGGAGCGGAAGTTCCAAGAGTTCTTGGAGCTGAAGCAGGGCGGGAGGAGTGCCCATGACTACTCCCGTGCCTTCAACCATCTGGCGCAATATGCGTCGGATTACATCTCCACCGAGGAGAAGAAGCGAGAGCACTTCTATCGGGGGTTACACCCCGAGATGAAGACGCATCTCGTCCAATGCAATCGCGGCACGTTCAATGATCTAGTCAACGCCGCGATCATGCAAGAGGATGCTCAGCGGGAGTTGGCGGCTGAGCAGCGGAAGCGCAGCACTCCACCCAGCAGTGGGGGTGGAGCTCCCCAGAAGTACCGCATGGTGTATCGGACACCATCCGGTCAGCAGTGGAATCCACCGGCGTGACCTCAACAGTTCGGGGGACGTTCTTTCCAGTCACCCCCATTCCGACCGCCGATGCCACCACTGCGACCACAACAGCAGCAGCAGACGGTATCCTGGGCGTTTCCACCGCCACAACGCTCCCTGGGTTTCCGTCCGCCGATCAGTGGAGGACCGCCTCGCTACACATGCTTTACGTGTGGCCAGGCGGGCCATTTCTCGAAGGACTGTCCCCAGGGGCAGAAGAGCAGCGGGCAAGCCCAGTTCTAGGGTGGTGCTCGAGGCCGACCTCCAGTCAAGAAGGCTGGTCAGCAAACTGGGGGCATTCGCAACCTCGACAATGAGGACGCCCCAGAGGGAGACAACGTGCTGGCGGGTACGTTCACTCTCAACGATCAAGCAATCATCATATTATTTGGTTCGGGTGCAACCCACAACTTCATAAGTGCATCATATGTGGTTAAGCATCAACTGGAAGCCTTTCCAACCGAGTGTTCTTATATGATCTGCTCACCGGGAGGAAAGATTTCAGCTACTATGATGATTCCGAAAGCACCACTGTGCTTAGGTGGGAAGATATATCCCACCACTATGATTATTCTTGAGGGGCAGAACATTGATGCAATCTTAGGGATGTCATGGCTAAGCTACCATGGCGTGGTCCTAGAAACATTATCACGGACAGTTCACCTCAACTCCCCATTACACCATCCGCAGTCCCTCATATTAGACAATCCAGTACGGGAAGTATCAGCCACCTATACTTCTGAAGCTTCCAAGTTAGAGGACATCCCCGTAGTCCGGGAATATCCTGACGTGTTTCCGGAAGATCTTCCGGGCATGCCTCCTGAGCGGGATGTCGAGTTCAAGATTGAGCTTGCACCCGGGACTAGTCCTATCTCACGGAGACCATACAAAATGGCTCCGAATGAGCTGTCTGAATTGAAAGAACAGCTCAATGATCTGTTGAGCAAGGGTTTCATTAGGCCGAGTTCCTCGCCTTGGGGATGCTCGGTGCTGTTCGTAAAGAAGAAGGATGAAACCCTGAGGCTGTGTGTGGATTACCGGCCGCTCAACACCTTCACCATCAAAAACAAATACCCACTGCCCCACATTGACATCCTGTTTTATCATCTTGTGGGCACAAGTGTGTTCTCCAAGATGGACCTTCGCTCTGGATATCATCAAATAAAAATCCGGGCGGAGGATATTCCGAAGACGGCTTTCTCGATGAGATATGGGTTATATGAATATCTTGTCATGTCTTTTGGTCTCACAAATGCTCTTGCACATTTCATGTATCTCATGAACTCAGTGTTCATGCCGGAGCTGGACAAGTTCGTTGTGGTGTTCATTGATGATATCTTGGTTTACTCCAAGACGGAAGTAGAACACGCCGAACACTTGAGGATCGTCCTTCAACGATTGCGAGACCACAAGCTCTACGCCAAGTTCAGAAAATGTGAGTTTTGGATCAGCCAAGTGCCATTTTTGGGATATATCATCTCAGCAGAAGGCATTGCGGTTGACCCAAGCAAAATCGAGCAAGTGCTGAAATGGAAAGCTCCCACTTCAGTCCATGAAGTCAGGAGCTTCCTCGGCTCAGCGGGATACTATCAGAGATTCATTCCAAGCTTCTCCAAGCTTGCTAAGCCGATGACAGAATTGCTGAAGAAGGGAACAAAATATGTTTGGAACACGGCGTGTGAAGCAGCGTTCCAAGCATTAGTGAAAGCATCTCACAACAGCCCCAGTCTTAGCTCAAACCGGATACAACAAAGCCCTTCGACGTGTATTGTGATGCGTCCGGTATTGGGCTCGGCTGTGTGTTGATACAGGAAGGACGGGTGGTCGCATATGGCTCACGCCAACTTCAAAACCATGAGCAGCACTACCCAACTCATGATCTTGAGCTTGCTGCTGTGGTTCTGGCGTTGAAGATGTGGAGGCACTATCTCCTGGGGAACTTGGTGCACCTCTACACCGACCACAAGAGCCTGAAGTATATTTTCACCTAGAAGGAGCTGAATATGAGGCAAAGGAGGTGGTTAGAACTAATCAAAGATTATGAGATTGAGATTCATTACCACTCCGGCAACGCGAATGTGTTTGCCAACGTGCTGAGTCAGAAGTCACATGTCCATAACCTCACCATTACACCAGTCGAGGAGGAAGAGCCAAGTCTATATTTGGTTCCTTATGGATCACTCTACAACCTTGCTCTAGTCCCTACCATTAGGGAGGACATCATTGCAGCTCAGCAGATTGACAAGGGCATGGAACATCTCCGGAGACGAATATACAACGGGGAAATCAAATGTTTCCGAAAGGATGATGAGGGGACGTTGTTGTTCAATGACCGCATAATCGTACCCCGAAACATGGAGCTGAGGAAGAAAATTCTTGATGAAGCTCACTTGTCTAAACACTCCATTCATCCGGGCAGCAACAAAATGTACCAAGATTTGAAAAAGAAATTTTGGTGGACACAGATGAAGCGGGAAGTGGCTAAGTACGTATCCGAGTGTGATACGTGTAGACGAGTGAAAGCGGACCATATGAGGAAATCAGGGCTGTTGCAACCCCTGAAAATCCCAGCACGGAAATGGGAAGATGTGAGCATGGATTTCGTTGTGGGATTACCCCTAACTTCAAACAAGCATGATTCCATTTGGGTAATCATTGACCGATTAACCAAGTCGGCTCACTTGATTCCTGTGCATACACGTTACAATGCCGGCAAGTATGCGGGGCTGTACATAGCGAGAATCCTATGCTTATATGGGGTACCCAAGACCATAGTCTTGGATCGAGGTGCATTATTCGTGTCTCGTTTTTGGGAGCAGTTGCACGCTGCATTGGGTACTAAGCTGATTAGAAGCTCCGCCTATCATCCTCAGACAGATAGCCAAACAGAGAGGGTGAACCATGTAGTAGAAGACATGTTGAGAGCATGTGCCATCCACCACGGTAGAAACTGGGATGATCATCTACCGTTGGTGGAATTCTCGTATAATAACGGCTATCAAGCGAGTATCAAGATGGCACCTTATGAGGCTCTCTATGGTCGCAAATGCCGCACCCTATTAAACTGGTGCGAGTCCGGTAAAAGGGTCACATTCGGGGTTGATGTGGTGAACGACGCCGAAGAGCGCGTTCGGATGATCCAAGCCAACTTGAAGGCCGCTCAACCCCGGCAGGAAAGCTATGCTGATAAGAGGCGTAGGCCGCTTCACTTTGACGTCGGTGAGTACGTGTACCTCCGAGTATCACCGATGAAAGGCGTGGACCAGTTCGGCGTGAAGGGGAAACTCGCTCCCCGATTCATTGGACCCTATGCCATCACCGAGAAGTGTGTACCAGTGGCGTATAGACTGGAACTGCCGGCATCTCTTGCTGGTCTTCATGATGTTTTTCATGTTTCACAACTGCAAAAATGTCTGAAGCATACGGCTGCTGTTCCCACTGAAGACATCGGCGAACTGCAACCGGATTTGACGTATGACGAATATCCGGTGGCAATTATTGATGAGAAGGCTCGGACCATACGTAGCCGAACGTTGTGGTTGTACAAGATACTCTGGAGTAACCACACCACCGAAGAAGCGACATGGGAGGGCGAGGAATTTCTTCGCTCAAACTACCCGGAGTTCATGGCGTCTCAGCACGGGTGAGTTTCTATTACATCGCTGCCTCTTCTTTAGTAATCTCGGGATGAGATTCTTTTAAGGGGGGAGGGATGTAAAAGCCCAAGAAAGTGACATGCAAAAAAATTTGTTCATTACCTCACAACACCACAGCTCTTGTGATGGATATCTCATGAACTCTTGTGAAGAGCAAGTAACCACCATCAAAAGGGTGATTAGAGGGGAGAAGCCCTAACTTCCAAAAAGTAGGACTTCTACACATAAACATGAAAGGTTAAGCTCACCCCTAGACCTTATATATTCTTGGGAAGGCTCAGGCCAAATTTCATGCAAATCCAATACTTTTTGAGGCACTTTTGGAGGCATTTGAAAAAGGGGCCAATTTGAATGAAAATTCAAATTGCAGCAACTTTCATCACTTGAATTCAAAAGTTGGCTTCATATTTAAACTCAGCACATTTTTCTGAGTTATTCCACCAATTTTCATCCTCAATTGAGTTCAGCTTGGCAGGAGCTAATTTTAGCAAATTCAAACTGAATTTGAATTTCAACCTCACATATACTCAAATTCCTTCAAACCCAATGTCAATTTGAATTATTCAAATTCAGAGACCCAAACATGTTGTTTGATCAAATTACCAGGGGCAAGGGGGTCACACAAATTAAGAGCAGTAAGAAGTTAATTTTGTTGGACGATTTGGAGCCAGTGGGGCCCTCCTGTCAGCCATACTGGAGTGCAACCGACTGAACTCAGTCCACTCGGTTCCCACGCGTGCAATGAGAAGGGGGTCGGGTGACTTCGCGCCGAAGGCCACCGAGTGGCACCGGCCAGCTCCTGCTTCGGTGGCGGAGGTGGCTCAACAGGTGTTGCGCCATCCACTGCCCTCGGTTGGCTATAAAAGGCACGAACTCGGCCGGCGAGCTCTTCTTTCACGCACTTCAGTAAACAGCCGCCTAGCCGCCCGAGATCCGGTCCCGTGCCAACTGAGCTGCGATCGTCCTCTGCCCTCGACGTCCATAGAAAAGTGGAGCGCTAGCTTGTCCTCGAGCCCACCGCGCAAACCGTTCCAAGGTTCAACCTTTGTGCGCAGAGAATTTCCCAGTTTAGGGTGGGGAGCTCATTTCGGGACCTGATTAGGTTTAGGTGAAATTCAGGAGGATCGGCGTGTGAGAGGGCAAACTGTAGGATTGAAGTACACGTGTAAAGCTACCAGAGGGGGGTGAATGGTAAATAAAAACTTTTCAGCGGAAGCAACAAAACACCCCTCAGTAGAAAACCGATCTGTTAAAGAAACAGTGTGTGTGACTAATCTAAACGTGTTGAACTGTGACAAAACTAGTATAGATTGTAGATAATCAAGTCACGAAGACTTCACAACAAGAATCATGAAAATCCATTGAGAGAAACTCAAGTTACAATCGAAAGATTGAACAAAGGTCAATCTGTCCTACGCGACAAAAACTGTTCTGGAATACTGCAAAGAAACACGTGTAGATAAGAAACCACAAATTAAATGACTGAAATTTTCACATATGATAGATAATCAAGTTGTGAAAACAACCCAAAAAGAATCGCATCAATTGGATCTGTAAAACTCGAGTTATGATAAAAACACCGAAGCAAGGTAGTGCTGAACAGAAACTCGACGAGAAAAACTTGTCTGAAACAAGTCGGACGAACAAGGCACAAAAGTTCCGTTAGAATATGAATTTTATTTATCAAAACACAATAGGAACAGCCCCAATGTCGTGCTCTCCACGAGCCTTGGCCTCCCTTGCTTATATAACCAGCTCTATGGCCAATCCAATTCAAACTAGGACTCCTACTCCTACTTGGATTCAAACTATAACTTTCCAATACTGCTCAAGACTCTTCTATACGCAGATAGAAGCAATCTTAAGACTTCCAAACATCTTAGGAACGTCCTAAACATTCCTAAAACAACTCTACTTCATGCCTAACACGAAATCCTGTTATAACCAACTCAAAACTTTCCATAAACAAACCATAACCGCCTCAGCCGCAGCGTGAGCACAAAATCCAGCCGGTTGAACCTTTTCAACCATATCTCCACTTCCATATCTCTTCACCACGCCTTGGAACCATGTTGCCACGTCCATGCACTCCTTGAACACATGCAAACACCTTCCAACAACGTCCACGATACCTTCATATGCATTGTTCCTGATCCAAACATGCCGCGCGACCTCCCGATCAACTCAACCACAATTCCTCCGGAACTTGGTTGTTGAACCTCATCTTCTCCCTAAGACTAGTTCAATGGATCCCGTCACCAGCCATGTCTTGAACTCAAGCAACACCTACACATGAATAAACAACCAATACTTCCTAGCACAAGTCCTCGACTTGACTCTCGTTAGTTCCGAAACTACAACATCTTACGTGAGCACCTCACATAAGCATGTTGTAAACCATAGAAAAATGATATCAGCCATAACCACCAAAACACACCAAAAACATAGTAAAATAATACTAAGCAAACTTTCCATAAGAGTAAAGCATGTTTGAAACATTGCAAGTTAAAAGCAGAACTATTGCAATCAAGCTCCGAACCTTACCAAAACTAACCGGACCTTGAACCGGAGCTTACCAAAGCTAGTCGGACCCAGCGCCGGAGCTTACTAAAGCTTAGTCGGACCTAGCACGGAACTTACCAAAGCTAGTCGGACCTAGCACGCGAGCTAGCAAAAACAAGTTGGACCTAGCCAAAATAAGTCAGACCTAGACAAAGCAAGTCGGACCTTACATCGGACCATGCCGGAGCTACCCAAAACAAGTCGGACCTTGCAGGAGCTTGGACCTAGAGTCGAACCTTGTTAAAAAGGTGTTTTGGTAGTATTCAAAACTTTTATCATCAAAGCCAATGTATTCAGCACACATAGGTCTCACAATCTCCCCCTTGATGAATGCATTGGCAACACCACTTAAAATCCGAACATTGGCTTATTCACATGAAAAGTTTTGAAAACATTTCTCCCCCTTTGTAAATCAGAAATAAAATGAGAAGAAAAACAAATACCAAAAATTCTCCCCCTGAGAAGAATCGTGTCAAACCACTTGTGAATGTGTCCAATGTGTGATCAATTTCTCCCCCTTTAACAATGTATTCAGCAAGGTACAAAAGAGACATTTTAATTTGTTATGAGCACATTATAACATATACATATAAAACAAAGCTCATCCAAATCATACTATCAAGTAACTTACACTAACACATCAATGAGATACATAAAGTAGTGTAAGCCATGCTAGAGATCAAGTGTAATTTTCAATTTAAGCAAGTCATGATCTCACAAACCTAACTATTTCAAGACCTGAAAACATGACACTTGTTGCTGCATTTTATTTATCATTTAAAGCACAAATTTTGATCTTATGACATTTGCAAGCGATTATATGCAGCATCAGCCTTATTCTAACCAACCAAGCCAAGCATGTCATTTGACAGTCAGAAGCTTAAGGACATGGTTTTAGTCATACACAACTCCTTTCAAGTTCATATCTAAGTGCAATGATAAGCCATATCAAAAGAAGAAGTGTGATGCATGTATATTCTCTTGATCTTTTCTTATTTTTTATTTGAACATAAAAACTCAACATGTGAGTTGATTACTTGATTAATTCTTTATGATTAAAAGCACTTGTGAGCATGCAACAAGTTCAAAACAGCAAGAAAGTTCGACCATGACCAGATTTAGTGTAAGTAATTATTCCAATTACTAGACATGGTAAAAACTACAAAATGTATAACACGAGTAATGTAGTAAGAACTTTCAGCATGAAAAAGGAATCACAAAGTAATATATGCATAAAATACTATGCTCATATTATTTTAATTCCAGATTCACACATAGACTTCCCAAGTTTCAAAATTCTCCCTCAATTTAAGCCATGAGGATGCATAACCCCTATTTCAGTACGAATGTAACAAAAACGAGTGAAATCCAAAGGTTTTGTAAAAATGTCAGCCAATTGTTGTTCGGTATCTACATGGTGAAGTACAATATTCCCTTTTTCGACAATATCACGGAGAAAGTGATACCTAATGTCAATGTGCTTAGTTCTCGAATGTTGCACTGGGTTTTTAGCAATGCAAATGGCGCGAGTGTTATCACAAAACAGTGGAACACTATCTAGATCAACCCCATAGTCCTTAAGTGTTTGATCCAAAAAATTTGTGAGCAAGCACTAGCAGTAGCTACATATTCAGATTCGGTTGTGGATTGTGCAACTGAACATTGTTTTCTAGAGGATAACGCAACAAGTGAATTACCAAGAAAATGACAAGCACCAGAAGTACTTTTCCTATCAATCCTACAACCCCCAAAATCAGCATCGGAAAAAGCTTTCAAAGTAAAGGTTGAGGAAGAAGGAAGAAAAATGTCAAATTCTTGAGTTCCATGTAAGTACCTGAGAATCCTTTTGACGGCTTGACGATGTGAAGCACGTGGGGAGGCTTGAAACCGTGCACAAAGACATATGCTGAATTGTACGTCCGGTCTTGATGCTGTGAGATACAAAAGTGATCTGATCATGCTTCTGTATTCTTTTTGATCAACGGGATCACAATCTTCATCAAGTTCAAGTGTTGTTGCTGTTCCCATTGGTGTCCGAAGAGGCTTGCTTTTGTCCATGTTGAAGCGCCTTAGGAGATCTTTTGTATACTTTGTTTGATGCACAAAGGTACCCTCCTTAGTTTGCTTGATTTGCAGCTCCAAAAAGTACGTGAGTTCTCCCATCATACTCATCTCAAATTATGAACTCATCATAGCTGACAACTTGGACACATCATGAGAAGCACAACCAAAGATAATATCATCCACATACACTTGAACGAATAATGAGTCATTGCCATGCTTAAGCACAAAACGAGTTTTATCAACCTTGCCCATGGTTCATTAGTGAGTGTGGGTGATATATCTTTGGGTTCAAAAGAAGCAACAAAAGCAGAATGAGCATGAGAATTGGGGTCAAAAAACCTGGATCTTGTAACTCGTTCATGCAAGCTTCCAATAATTTGTTGTGGAGGATGACTTTTGAGAATCCGGAGGGGAGTGGACACTTCACAAGCTTCTTCTTCTCCATGTTCATCACAAATAGATGAGCTTGTGACGTGAGGAGGATCTGGACCAGCAATGGTGGTCGCCGGTGCTGTCTGTGAATCAAGATCAGGAGCTGGAACAATGTCATTAGCTGCTGAATTTTCGGGCAGCAGCACCACATCTTCCTCTTCTTCAACGAAAATACTCTCCCCCTGCGGATATGGATCCGGACCTGCAATATTTGAACTAGTACCTGGGCTAGCTTCATCAAAAGAAACCTCACAAGTCTCCAAAATTTGTTAGTATCAAGTAAAAGCACACGGTAGCCTCTAGTATGAGATGGATAACCAAGAAACATGCCGTCAACAGATCTAGCTTCAAATTTATCAAGATTACCATGTTTCTTAACAAAGCATTTGAACCCAAAGACCCTAAAGTGCGTGACACTAGGCCTATGTCCAAACCTAAGCTCATATGCTGTTTTACCTAGCTTAGCACGTAAGGAAACACGATTTGAGACATAACAAGCGGTTGCAATTGCATCAGCCCAAAATTTCCTAAGAGTTTGATATTCATCAAGCATAGTACTAGCCATCTCAACTAAGGTTCTGTTCTTTCTCTCTACAACACCGTTTTGTTGAGGTACATTTGGTGAATAAAATTGATGATCTATCGCATTTTCAGCACAAAAGTGATCAAACGGTTGATTTTTAAATTCGGTTCCATTATCACTTCTAATTGCTCTTAAAGATCCTGGGTGATCAATTGATAATCTAAGAAATAAAGTTCTAAAGTGACTAAAAGCTTCATTCCTAGATGCCATAAAGTAAACCCAAGAGTATCTAGAATAGTCATCAACAATCACAAGAACATACCATTTACCTCCGAATGATTGAACACGTGAAGGTCCTACGGTGTCAAGGTGTAAAAGTTGACCCGATTCAGTTGTCATGGTCATTGTGAGAGGAGCATGTGAACCTGCAACCATCTTAGCATGTCTACAAGAAGAGCACACGATTTCTTTGTCCCCTTTAAGCTTAGGCAGCCCACGTATGCAATCAAGAGCATTAACACACGTGAGATGATCAAAGCCTAGGTGACCAAGCCTGCGATGCCAAAAATATAAATCTTTGGAATCATTTGCAACTAGACATCTATGCTTAGAGGAAGACATATCAAAATCAGCTTTAAAAACTATTCCAAACTGAGACATGTTAAAAATAAGCTCACTATTTGAACCTACAACTTTGCAGCAGTTTTTATTGAAAATAATTTCCAGATTTTCATCTAGCAATTGTGAAACAGAAAGCAAGTTGTATTTCAAATTTTTGACAAAAGCCACATCCTTCAAAGTGTAGTGATCATTTGCTCTAACCGAACCCTTAGCAATTATAGGAGTTGAAGAATTATCATCAAAAGTAACATTCTCTACACATGACACAAAAGAGAGAGAGGAGAACCATTCTTTGTTACCGGTCATGTGGCGTGAGCAACCTGAATCCACAATACAAATGTTCTCCTTCCTCAAGCGTGTAACCTACATAGAAGCACAATATGTTGATGACTCAATACTGGGGTTAGTTAAAAGGCATTTAGGAATCCAGTTCTGAGTTACACGACGTCCAACAGGAATAACATGCGAAAGCTGAGATAAAACAGCAGGTTTATGAGTTAAAGTTTGAGATTTTTTGTTCTTAACTACTGACCTGTGAGGTGTTACTTGTGTAACACGAAAATCAGTAGCTCCGGAGGCAAATACAGAAGGTCCAGAGGCAAAAACTGAAGCTCCGGAGGTAAACTTTGAATATTTCTGACTCATAATAGCAGGTTGCATGTTCCTGACATTCGGTTTAGTATGTGCAGCAAATTTTGCATGAGAGTTACCAGTGCTCGCCGGCCAACCGTTCCTGGTCACCATCCTAGCTTAGCTTTGCCGCTAAAGGGTTATTGATGCCGGGGAACACGACTGTGGGATCAGTATAGGCTGCCGGCGACCGGAGATACCTCGGCACGTGCGGCGGCTTCAGTTGAAGTTCGGCGCCGTCATCCGTGAATTCTAACCTTCCAATCAAGCAACAAAAACGTCCTACAGCACCAGTGGGTGATTACCAAACTCGGCAAGGCCATGAATTAGCTTGGAAACAGCGGCAAATAGGTTGGCACCGTGTGCCTGACCGGCCCTGCCGTGATCACCCTCGGTAGAGCTCGGAATACGTCGCTCCGAGGTGTTTTCATGTGAAGGATTCTAAAGGAAACATGATTGCCGGCTAGTCCAGCTGCTAAGTGCAAGATTTGATGAACTATGGATGATCAGAGAGGGGGAATTTATAGAATTCGTACCGGCTGCTCGGGTTGTACTTGCCGGAGCAAAATCTCGAAATTCACCACCGAGGCTTCACAGCGTGGCTTGAGCTTTGGGTGATAGCAGCATGGTGGTTGTGCGCTCCCATTGCCGCCCTTGCTCAGCCGTGAAAGCTCCTGTGGAGAGCTGTCCACGAGCGTCCGATCGTCGGTTGAAGCTAGGTCGCTGATGAGGTAACTGTTGTAGGGCAAGGGAGGCCGGAGCTCGCTCATTTCAGGGTCGGGGAGGTGTGTACTGAGCTCGGGGTGCTGTCTAGCCGCTGGGAAGGAGAGGGCGCGAGTGTTCTGCCGATTTTCCCGATCACGCCGAGGAGCGGAGGGAAGAACCGGTTCTGCTCGTGCGCTCGCGAGGAGAGAAAGCCAACGAGCCTTTGCTCGGACTGAGGGGAGTGGATCACGTTGAGAAGAGAGGTGAAACGCCCCTGGGCGGCAGCGCTTGGGAGAGGGCAGCAGGAGGTGGCGCGGAAAGCTTCTCGGTGGCTCAAGGTGAAAACAGCTCGTGGGGGTTGAAAACAGAGACTTTGTTGCTTAGGGTGCAAGTTTAATTCCTTAGCTCAATGACATGTGGGTCCCCCACTTCTCCCCTCTCCAGAAGATCTCCTCATGTTGGTCTCTCCAAATTCCACAATTCTGAGTTTGAAAGATGGCTCGAATTTGAATCCTCCAAATTCAGTTTGAATTTGCATGACAAATTTGAATTGGGTTGGAGTTTGGAAAAATGCTTCCATAATTCCTTTTTGGAGCCCACCCTAAAAATAAAAAGTTTGTCATCCACTTTTTCCCAAATTTCCTACTCTAGGGCAGCATGGTTATTCAAAGTTTTGACCACCATTTGTGTGAACTTTGAATTTCAAATCTGATTTTCAAACTTACATGCAAGAGGTATTTAAATCCTTATTGGTTCAACACATTCAAATAAAAATGTGAGCCTCATTTTGGATGCTCATCCATGTATTACTTTGCATGAAGAAAAGTTTTAGCAAGTCCCATTTTTCATGCCTTTGCCACACATATGAATTCAAACCTTGGTTTTATTCATACACATTTTTGGGACTTTTACATTCCTCCCCCCTTAAAAGAATCTCGTCCTGAGATTACAAAATAAGAACAAGACGGGAGAGGTAATTACAAACCTGTACAAAGCTAAAAGTTCCGGATAGTTGGTGCGGAGGTAATTTTCACTTTCCCACGTCGCCTCTTCCGCGGTATGATTACTCCATAGCACATTGAAAGATCTGATCGTCCAGTTCCTGGTTATCCGGGTTTTTTCATCCAAAATCTGAACCGGTCGCTCAGTGTAGGTAAGGTCCAGTTTCAATTCGTCAATTTCCTCGGTGCGGACAGCAGTGGTGAATTTGAGACACTTCCGCAGCTGTGACACATGAAATACACCATGAACACCCGCAAGACTTTCCGGTAGTTCTAGCCGGTAGGCTACGGGTCCGCACTTCTCCGTGACAGCAAAAGGACCTATAAAGCGGGGAGCGAGTTTCCCCTTTACACCGAACCGGTGAATTCCCTTCATCGGAGACACACGAAGATAAACGTGCTCTCTGACGTCAAAGTGCAACAGCCTACGCCTTTGATCGGCGTAGCTATTCTGTCGGGATTGTGCAGCCTTCAAATTTTCTTGTATCAACCGAACTCGGTCTTCGGCTTCGTTGACAAGATCAACCCCACACAGAACTCTTTCGCCATACTCACACCAATTCAACGGTGTGCGACATTTCTGGCCGTAGAGAGCTTCATACGGTGCCATTTTAATACTCGCTTGATACCCGTTGTTGTATGAAAACTCCGCCAACGGTAGGTGATCATCCCAATTCCTACCGTGGTGGATGGCACACGCTGTCAACATGTCCTCAAGCACTTGGTTCACCCTCTCAGTTTGTCCATCGGTATGAGGGTGATATGCGGAGCTCCTAATCAGCTTGGTGCCCAACAAGGCGTGCAGCTGCTCCCTGTAACACCCTCAAATTCATTTCCATGCATGCATACATTTTTCATATAGAGAAAGATTATAAAAGAAGTAGAAATGGAGAAAGAATCATAAAAATGGTGGGGAATGGGAAAAAGATAGCTGAAATGGGCCAATTCCAATCTGCCGAAGTGTGCCGTCGACGCTTTCCCCGACACCACGGAACACGTGGCGCCCGCGGAACTCACCCCTGCGGAGGGGGTGAGGTCCGGCACCGCGGGACACGTGGCGCACGGGGAGCTCACCCCTGCGGAAGGTATGAGGTCCGGCCCCGCGGGACACGTGGCGCCCGAGGAGCTCACCCTTGCGGAAGGGATGAGGTCCGGCCCCGGGGGACACGTGGCGAGGTCTGGCGCCGCTGGACACGTGTCGCACGTGGAGCTCACCTCCGCGGAGGGGGTGAGGTCCGGCCCCGCTGGACACATGTCGCTCTCGGAGCTCACCTCCGCAGAGGGGGTGAGGTCCGGCACCGCTGGACACGTGTCACCCTCGGAGCTCGCCTCTGGGGAGAAGGGAGGCCCGGCTCCGCTGGACACTTGGCGCCCTCGGAGCTCGCCTCTAAGGAGAAGGGAGGCCCGTCCCACCGGACACGTGGCAGGTCCGGGGCTCGCCTCTTAGGAGAAGGGAGGTCCGACCCCGCTGGATGCGTGGCGTCCTCGGAGCTCTCCCCTACGGAGGGGGCGAGGCCCGGCTCTACTGGACGTGTGGCAGGCCTGGAGCTCGCCTCTAAGGAGAGGGGAGGCCCGGCCCCCACCGGATACGTGGCACTTCCAGAGATCACCACTGGGAGATGTGAGGTCCTTAGGCGGATTTTTCTCCTGTGCGCGGGAGTACCCGGTACTAAGGGTACCGACATAATATCCCCAAGGCTGCCGCACCTAACTGAAAGGATAAGTTTGTTGAAATCCAAAATTGAGTTGGACTCTTATTTGAGCTCCAATTGGAGTAGGACTCCTCTTTTTCCCAATATAAATAGAACCCAAAACCCCCTCCTTGGCTGTAACCCCTTTCTTATTTTCCCCCTCCCAAGTCGACGACTTGGAGGCCCTAGCCCCCAACTCTCCGAGTTATACCCCCCTCGCTGGAGTTCAGACGCCGGTGAGCCCCTGCTGCTGCCATTGCTAGGAGGAAGGCCCTACCACCAAAGGGAAGTAAGGTAGGTCTTCGTTACCCATCTTACGACATCGTCGCTGTTTCTACGCATCCGTTTTCTTCGTCCCCCTTCGAGCAGAAACTTTTATGTGTGGACAGATCATGTTTTGATCGGTTTTTGACGGTGGAATTGATCTAGATCTTGAGTCAAGATCATCACCACGTCCACACTTGATATCTACACCCTTGTTCATCATAAAACCCCATGCAAGCCCATTAAAACATGCAAGAACACGTACAAACTGGTTTTATAAAACAGCACCCTAGGGTTTGCATTCATCGACACCATTGCATCTTGAGTGGAGTTGTGCATGATGTTTGATTTCTGTAAATTTTGTATGTGTGTGTTTGTGAGTAGAAGGACAAGCTCAGGAAGCCATCTACGAAGAACTACAGCGCCAAGACTTCGAGACACTTGAGCAACAAGAGCCACAGGAGCAAGGCAAATGCCCCTTGACCATATTGATCCCATGTTTTGAAACTGTTTTGTTTGCAAAAACGAGTACGCTTGAGTCAAATTGATGGTACACCCTTTTATAGGAGTTTACTAGTTTTGTTAACCATCCTTGTCGCCGGGAAAGTTGATGAGTCGGGTGTGGTCGTTTTTCCTTTTTGCTTCGCTTAGTCTACGGAATACAGGAAGCTGAATTAAAACATGGTTAGCTACTGCACTCATATAATGATGATGAGAACTTGATGATGTTAATGAGCATAGAATGGAAGTGATCTAGGCAAGCTTGGTTCGTGGATGTTGCTGAATGAGATTGTGGTTTACTTGTCGTAGATCTAAGGACCGGTTCATGCCAGCACATGCTAGGAAAACAGTGCCACCACAAGGCCAAATATGGGTGTGGCTTAGCTGACTAATTAGGTGTGTTGCTAGCTTGTTATGGACCGTGGATGGCGCGGGGAATGGGAGTCGAGAGGGACTGCCCTGTGAACTGCATGGCACAGCAGGGGGCCCGTGGGTGGGAGAATGGTGATTCGAACCTGCCGGTGAAACCTTAGTGAGTCCATACATCTAGTAGCCCCTTTGTAAAGGCTATTTTGTGATCTCTTGGCCATACACCGACGGTTGTGTACTGGTATAATGGAGGTTTTGCAGTCGCCGACGGGTAACGAAATCACAAACTTGTGGGTAAAGTGGTGCCACCTCTGCAGAGTGTAAAACTATCATGATAGCCGTGCTTACGGTCACAAGCACCTGGCCAACTCACATGATTAGAGGGAAAACTTGGGATGGATGTTCGGTATGGTTATGGTATGGTCATTGGGATTGGTTTTGGGACTGTTCTGAGTCATGGAAATGAGTTTGGTCTGGTTATATGAATATGAGATGGTTATGAATATTTATGAGCATGAGATGAACATGAGAAAGATTAACGGTTGGTTGAGACTTGATAATGGTGAATTATGATGGAGGAATGTTGCTGTTCTACTAGGATATATATGTTGGGATTAAATTCACCTAGAAATGGTTGCTGTTTTTACCATGTTTATGAAATAAAATTTGCTTGCTGCAATGAGCCTTTTTATTCCATACCTTGTTGTAAGATACATGTCATACTTTTCCTGCACTTGCTGAGTACGTCATGTACTCAGCCTTGCATTATCACATAAATATCAGCAACAGGAGAAGAGTACTTCGAGGACCATGTGGAGTACTAGGCGAGCGGACTACCGTCAACATGCCTGTGGAGTTGAAGATGGAGCCGCTGCTACTTAGTTATTTTCGCTGTCGTTTAGAGACTTCCGCTGCAAGAATAAGATAGACAATCGTGAGCAAGACAAATTATCGATGTAATAAAGTACTTAAACACTATTTATTCGTGGTTATATTCTGAATTCAGTTTGTGGATTACATGTGTATGTGTGATGAACATCCTAGGCACACATATGCATTAACTTTGTTCTGGTTTCGGGAACCGGGTGTCACACTCCCAAAATCGAGCAACGAACAGCGCACCTCGATCTGAAATAATAGTCTTCAGGACACCGTGTGAGCATATAATTCTGGAGATGTATAATTCTGCATATTGCCGTGCTCGATAATGAGTGTTCATCGGTATGAAATGAGCTGATTTCGTCAACCGGTCGACGATCACCCATAATTTGAAGATTTTTGGATAACCCAAACTCCCTCAATAATTCTTTTTCAGAAGACCTTCAAAGAATTTTCCAGAATTATATATTGACTTTCATACAAATCTGAGTTCATATTTGGATATACCTTTGAAAAATGAATCCAACCCTATCGAAATCACTCAATTTGGAGATTTCTACACAGACATATGAATTTCCAAACTTTGAGCAATCTCTGGAATTGTTTTTCTGCTGCAAATTCTACTAGACCCGCTATTTAAATGCCAGCCACTCAGAAGTCAGCCACAATGGGCCGCAGCATTTTGGCGCGCAGCCACATCAAATCTCCGAGCCACAGATGATCTCAGATTTAAAACTGAGCTGCTGACAGATGGGGCCCACGGCCTTCTTCTTCCTCTGGCCGGCCCTTCGCGCGCCCGCGCGCTTCGCTCGCCGGAGTAAACCGGTGCTCGCCGGCCGACCATTCCCGGCCACCATCCGAGCTGAGCTTCACCGCTGAAGGGTTATTGATGCCGGGGAACATGACTGTGGGATCAGTTCAGGCTGCCGGCGACCAGAGATACCTCGGCGACGTGCGGCGGCCTCGGTTGAAGTTCGGCCCCGTCGTCCATGGGTTCTAACCCTCCAATCAAGCAACAAAAATGTCCTACAGCACCAGTGCTGATTACCAAGCTTGGCAAGGCCATGAATTAGCTTGGAAACGGCGGCAAATAGGTTCGCACCGTGTGCCCGACCGGTCCCGCCGTGATCACCCTCGGTAGAGCTCGGAATACGTCGCTCCGAGGTGTTTTCATGCCAAGGATTATAAAGGAAACATGATCATCGGCTAGTCCCGCTGCTAAGTGCAAGATTTGATGACCTATGGATGATCAGAGAGGTGGAATTTATAGAATTCGTACCAGCTGCTCGGGTTAAACTTGCCGGAGAAAAATCTCAAAATTCACCGCCAAGGCTTCACGGCATGGCTTGAGCTTTGGGTGATAGCAGCACGGTGGCCGTGCGCTCCCTTTGTCGCCCTTGCTCAGCTGTGAAAGCTCCTGTGGAGAGCTGTCCACGAGCGCCCGATCGTCAGTTGAAGCTAGGTCGCCGCGGAGGGAACTGTTGTAGGGAAAGGGAGGCCGGAGCTCGCTCGTTTCCGGGTCAGGGTGGTGTGTACTGAGCTCGGGGTGCTGTCTAGCCGCTCGGGATGGAGAGGGCGTGAGTGTTCTGCCGATTTTCCCGATCACGCCGAGGAGCGGAGGGAAGAACCGGTTCTGCTCGTGCGCTCGTGAGGAGAGAAAGCCAACGAGTCTTTGCACGGACTGAGGGGAGTGGATCACGATGAGAATAGAGGTGAACCACCACTGGGCACCAGCGCTTGGGAGAGGGCAGCAGGAGGTGGCGTGGTAAGCTTCTCGGTGGCTCACGGTGAAAACAGCTCGTGGGGGATGAAAACAGAGACTTTGTTGCTTAGGGTTCAAGTTTAATTCCATAGCTCAATGACATGTGGGTTCCCCACTTCTCTCCTCTCCAAAAGATCTCCTCATGTTGATCTCTCCGAATTCCACAATTCTGAGTTTGAAAGATGGCTAGAATTTGAATCCTCCAAATTCAGTTTGAATTTGTATGATAAATTTGAATTGGGTTGGAGTTTGGAAAAATGCTTCCATAATTCCTTTTTGGAGCCCACCCTAAAAATGAAAAGTTTGTCATCCACTTTTTCCCAAATTTCCAACTCTAGGGCAGCATGGTTATTCAAAGTTTTGACCACCATTTGTGTGAACTTTGAATTTCAAATCTGATTTTCAAACTTACATGCAAGAGGTATTTAAATCATTATTGGTTCAACACTTTGAAATAAAAATGTGAGCCTCATTTTGGATGCTCATCCATGTGTTACTTTGCATGAAGAAAAGTTTTAGCAAGTCCCATTTTTCATGCCTTTGCCACACATATGAATTCAAACCTCGATTTCATTCATACATGTTTTTGGGACTTTTACAAAGGGGATGTCTAGCTAGAGTTATGATCTTTACATTGCATTTAAATTGACATATCGTTATGTTGCTCATGTGTAGTCACTGAAGGCGAGGAGACCCCAGAATTGTTGAACTTCCTACTTCGGGACGAGAAGCTAACATCTGACAAGAAGCAACAAGACAAGCCCCAGTTTGCATTGAACAAGTTTTTAGCATTTTGCTTTATATAAACATAGCTTGAAGTATATGGGTTCATTAGGTGTAGGATAGATGAAACCCCAAATGCATAACCAGATCATGCCAACAAGAGTGAGGGTAGTGTCTAAGTCCTCGAGTAGTTTATGCTCTGCTTAATGTGTATAGACTTTGGTACAAGTCGAGTAGTTGGAATCTACTCGCGAGTAAAGGATTCGGGACACATGGGATTGGTTCGAGTTGTGAGAAAATTTTTAGAAATAATAAATGGAGACTAGATAGAGGCTAGGACGCAGCAAGACGAAGTCTTGTGTGCGTAGCCCTGTCCGTGTCGATTGAGGACCGAGCCATGTGTGGCCCCGCTGAACAAGTTTGAAAGTGCATCTAGGTATCCCTTGTGGGTATTCGTTGATTTATAACAAACAAATGAGACCCTAACAAAGTTGTTGAGATGAGCGCAGGTTTTTAAAGAAATTAGGAATAAAGCGCAAAAAGAAAAGAGAATGAGGATATAAAATGATAAGAGCTCAGGAGCTGAAAAGATTAGATTACTTAGTATGGAGTGTGTTGGAGAAACACACCCCAAGAGCTCAAGTGAAAGAAATTACACTAACTGCACAAAAATCATCATGTGCGGACTAGTCCGATATCAACTGGACTAGTCCGATTTCTCTCTGACTAGAAAACGGACTAGTCCGATATGGTCTGGACTAGTCTGATTTGTCTCTCAGTAGACAACGGACTAGTCCGCACTGTTACGAACTAGTCCGGTATCTCAAAACACTTAGGGTTTTCCACACGCCGCACACCGGACTAGCCTGGAGTCCATCACAGACTAGTCCGGACATCGCAAACCATAACGGTAACCTTTGGAAACCCAAGTATAAGAGGTGTACGTCCGTACTACCATAACTCTCGACCCCCTGCGCCGTCACACCTTCCAAGAGCCCAAAATTCACATCTCTCCACACATTCTAACACAAAAAGGATCAAATCTTTGAGAATTAGCAATTGATCAAAGGATAGACTTGTTCTACACATCTTTAGCTCTTGGGTTTGATCTCTCGCACACTCTTGTTCATTTATTGTACATCTTTTGAGTGTGCTTGGTGGTATTCATTCATTGTAATTCTTGGGGAGCCCTCAACTTGTGAGAAGGCCTCTTGAACGATTTATTTGCCCTTTGTGATTAATGGAAGAGAATCGGCCTCCGTGGCGATTCGACGAGGGTAGGGTTGGTGAAGACCCGGTCCTTCGTGGACTCCTCAACGGGGACGTAAATTTCCTTCATGTAATCGAACCTCGGGATAAAATCTTGTCTCTTGCTCTTGTGTTTTATTGTTCATCATATTCTAGGATTTACTTAATCTTGTGTAATTCATGTTGAAGCATTGAAACTAAAGTTTATCTCTATCATTCATTGTTTCACTCTTGTAATACATCTAAGTTCTCAATTAATTTCCGCTGCATAGGGTACTAGAAGTGAAAATATTGATCAACCTTGATCTTTCTAGTCCACGCATACCGGGCTAGTCCGCACAGTACCGGACTAGTCCGATTTGTCTCTGAGTAGACAACAGACTAGTTCGCAGTCTACCGGACTAGTCTGATTTCCCTGTATTTGATAAATCTATTAAGTGTTTCAGTAATTAACAAAGAATCGAAAAGTCTATTCACCCCCCTCTAGGCTACATTCAATTGGTATTAGAGCCAAACTCTTCAAAAGAAACTCACCGCTCGAAGAGACGATGTCGGACATCAAGGATGTACACAAGAAGATCAACGATGAAAAGGGTGATGATGAAAGGACTTGAAAGCTAAAGAAGCTACTCGACGCCATTCAAGACAGTGAGGACGATGATGAGGAGGTGCTCCAACTCAAGGCTCTTCTACAGAAGAAGGCACTCTCCCCAAAAGGGAAGAAGAAGCTCGATGATGAAAAGAAGAGGAAAGGGGGTAGTCACACAGACTACTCCCGATATCTTTTTGACTATGAACATTTGAATTCTAACAATAGTCATTACTTATCAATTCCTCTAGGGAAAGCACCTTACTTTGATGGCAATGACTATTCAATGTGGAGATAAAACATGAAAATGCACCTTATATCTCTTAACCCAAGTTTGTGGCATATAGTGTGTACAGGGATAGATATCCCGGATGATGATGAAGAGCTGACTCCAAGCCAAGAACAAGCCGTTCATCGGAATGCTCAAGCTGTAGCTGTGATCACGTCATCACTGAGCCGAGACGAGTTCACCAAGGTGGATGGACTCGAAATTGCCAAGGATATATGGGACACACTACAAACCGCACAAGAAGGTGACCGTCATGTACGCGAAGCCAAGATAGAAATGATTGAAGGTGAATTGGGAAGATTCGCGATAGACGAAGATGAATTACCATAAGATATGTACAATCGATTGAAGAATCTTATCAACAAAGTCCGAGCTTATGGCAGCAAAAAGAGGAATGATAATGAGGTCATGAAGTTGATTCTCAGAACATTCATGGCAAGCAACGTGACTCTTTGCTCTATGATTAGAGAAAGCCCCGGGTATCGGAAAATGACCCCAAACAAACTTCTTGGCAAGATCATCAACTTTGAAATGATGGAGAAGCAAGCCAAGCATGTCAAGGAAATTGCTGATCTCACCTCGGCAAAGAAGAATGGAGTTGTTTTGAAGTCAAATTGTAAACCCGTATCAAAAGAAGCTCGAGAAGCTCATGGAGAAGATGGCAGTGATGATGAAAGTAGTGATATCGATGAAGAAGACATGATCTTGTTCATGAAGAAGTTCAATAAAATGATGAGAAGAAGAAAGGGTACCATCTCAAACGAAGGATAACAAAGGGACAAACAAAGATCCAAGATGAGACGGGCATTCTACAACTGCGGAGAATATGATCACTTCATAGTAGATTGTCCATATGAAGAAAATAAGAGGAAGACTAAAGACAACAAGCCTCAACAAAAGAAAATGTTCAAGAAAAGAAGCAATATGGCCAAGCGCATCTAGGGAAGGAGTGGGACTCCAATGATGAATCCTCATCCGAAGAAGAAGATGAGATGGCCACCATAGCCATAAAGAAGACTACCAAGAAATCCACTCTCTTCCCAACCATGGGCGCATAGAAGGACACTGGCAACACTTGTCTAATGGCAAAGGAAGTTAAAAGAAAGGTAACAACTAAATCTTCCTTCTCGCATTCTTTTACTAGTTATAGTGATAATTCTAGTGAGGATGATAGCAGTGATGAAAATGAATATATGCTTAGGGGTTTAGACAAAAACACAGATGCTAAGATGAAGTTTCTGTTTGATAAGCTTGTTGATATGGAGAAGTTAGTCAATCGTCAGGAAGATATGATCATCTCCTAGAAGGAGGAATATCTTGAGATTGAAAAGCTTCTTGAACTTGAAAAGGAGTGAAGTAAATCACTAGAACTTGAGTTAGCTTCAGGCAAGGAAGCTTGCTTGAAGTTAAAAGACTCAAACACTACCATGAAGGATGAACTTGCTAACTTAACCAAAGTTAACAAGATCCTTGAGGTACAAGTTGAGTCACTCAAGCAAAGTGGATCTTCATCCACTTAAAACTCACCTTCTCAACAAATAAAATCTGAAACTAGTATTACTTGTGCTTGTGCCAAAAGTGACGCTAACTTGAAGAAAAAGCCAAACTCAACAAAGGACAAGCAATCTTCTCAAAGTGGCATATTTGACAAGGAGAAGATCAAGTATGCACGCAGTGCATACTCGGTCACAAGACCTCCTAATGTCAAATGTGGCATTGGATATTCTTATGGTGAAAAGCAAAACGCTATAAGCCACAAGAATAACAAGGGTTGCATTGCCTTTGTCAAGGGAAACTCCTCTCAAATTAGAAAACTTAATAATGTTGATAAATTTAACACTGTGAACACATATGAACTACAACTTCAATTTAGAACTTTTGATGCTTCATATGTACTTATGAAAAGTAATCTTGGAAGAGTTTATGCTAACTATGTTGGGTCACGCCATGGGAACACCAAGTCTCATGTGTAGGTGCCCAAATCACTTGTGACTAACCTCAAAGGACCCAAGAAAGATTGGGTACCTAAGACCAAGGCATAATTTGTCTTTCGTAGACTTATTCTTCCGGTGGAGCAAAATGGGTGCTAGATAGCGGATGCACCAATCACATGACCGGAGAAAGAAGAATGTTCATGGAATATGAAGAAAATGAAGATCCAAGCGAAGGCATCTACTTTGGTGATCATAGTCAAGGAAGGGTGCTTGGTACTGGTAAAATTGCAATTTCATCACAACATACTCTCTCTCATGTTTTACACGTTGACTCCTTGGATTATAACATTTTGTCCATATCTCAATTATGTGACAAGGGTTATAATTGTTTATTCACTAATGAGGGTGTGACTGTCTCTAGAAGGAGTGATAACTCAATTGCATTCAAGGGTGTGTTAAAGGGAAAACATTATCTAGTTGACTTCAACAAAGATAAAGCCGAACTTGAACCATGCTTGATTGCAAAGACCAACATGGGTTGGCTGTGGCATAGACGGCTAGCACATGTTGGTATGAGGAATCTTCAAAAACTCCTTAAAGGCGATCACATCCAAGGTTTAAAGGATGTTGTTTTTGAGAAAGACAGGCCTTTTAGAGCGTGCCAAGCAGGGAAGCAAGTAGGAGCACCCCATCCCGCGAAGAATTTCATGACTACAACAAGACCGCTTGAGCTCCTCCACATGGATCTATTCGGTCCAATTGCTTACATAAGCATCGGCGGTAATAAATACGGTCTAGTCATTGTTGATGATTTTTCACGATTCACGTGGGTTTTCTTTTTGCATGATAAGACAGAAACTCAAGGATCCCTCAAGAAGTTCATCAAGCATTCCCAAAATGAATTCTCATTGAAGATCAAGAACATACAAAGTGACAATGGGACAGAATTCATGAACACCCAAGGGTAGGAGTATCTAGACGAAGAAGGGATAAAGCACGAATTTTCAGCACCATATACTCCTCAACAAAATGGAGTAGCCGGAAGGAAGAACAGAACTCTCATTGAGATAACGAGGACAATGCTCGATGAATACAAGACTTCGGACAGGTTTTGGGCTGAAGCAGTTAACACCGCTTGTCACGCCATAAAGCGACTATATATTCATCGGTTGCTCAAGGAAACTTCATATGAACTACTCACGGGTCACAAGCCGAATATTTCATATTTTCGAGTTTTTGGTTCAAAATGTTATTTTAAACAAGAATCCAAGGGCTTTGAAGTTCGCTTCAAAGTCCGATGAAGGTTTCTTACTTGGCTATGATTTGAACTCCTACGCTTATCGTGTCTTCAACAAAACCTCCGGACTTGTTGAAGTAGCACGTGACGTAGTGCTGGATGAAACTAGCGGCTCTCAAGAACAGCAAGTTGATCAATGTGTGCTAGATCAAGAAGAAGCTCCATGTCAAGTATTGAGAAGAATGACATTGGGTGATGTTCGACCACAAGTGCCACCTTCAAATGCGAATGAAGAAAATGAACCATAGGTGGAGGAAAATGATCAAGGGGGAGCTTCCATACAAGATCAACCTCAAGAAAATCAATAAGATGAAAACATCAATGAGGGCAATTATCCAGGGGGAGAAGAAGATGATAATCAAGATTCAAGACCACAAGTACCACATCTAATAGTACACCAAAGCATCCAAAGAGATCACCCCGTCGACAACATAATCGTTGACATCCAAAAGGGAGTAATAACTCGATCTCGCATAGCTAATTTTTGTGAACACTATTCTTTTGTATCTTCTTTGGAACCATACATGGTTGAGGATGCATTAAAAGATCCGGATTGGGTGATGGTGATGCAAGAAGAATTAAACAACTTCAAAAGGAATGAAGTGTGGGAGCTTGTTGAAAGACCCAAGTCCAACGTCGTCGGCACTAAATGGGTCTTCCGCAACAAGCAAGACGAACATGGAGTGGTAACAAGGAACAAGGCACGGCTTGTGGCAAAAGGGTACTCACAAGTCAAAGGTTCGGATTTCAACGAGACTTTTGCTCCCGTAGCTAGGCTTGAATCGATTCGTATATTACTTGCATATGCTACTCACCATGATTTCAGGCTTTATCAAATGGACGTGAAAAGCGCCTTTCTCAACGGACCGATCAAGGAGGAGGTGTACGTGGAGCAACCACACGGTTTTGAAGATCAAGAGTACCCTGACTATGTGTTCAAACTGCGTAAGGCTCTCTATGGCCTCAAACAAGATCCAAGAGCTTGGGATTTTTTGATTGAAAATGACTTGAAGATTGGAAAAGCTGATTACACCTTGTTTACTAAACACTTTGATGATGATCTCTTCATTTGCCAAATCTATGTTGACGATATTATATTTGGTTCAACTAACAAATCCTTTTGTCAGGAATTTAGTAATATTATGATAGATAGATTTGAGATGTCCATGATGGGAGACTTGAGGTACTTTTTGGGATTCCATGTGAAGCAACAAAAAGACGGGACGCTCATAAGCCAAACAAAGTACACTCAAGACATTCTCAAGAAGTTTGGAATGGACAAAGCAAAGCCCATAAAGACTCTCATGGTGACAAATGGACATGTGGATCTCAATGAAGACGGACCAAATGTGGATCAAAAGGTATATCGTTCCATGATTGGCTCCTTACATTATTTATGTGCATCTAAGACTGATATCATGTTGAGTGTATGTTTGTGTGCAAGGTTTTAAGCCAATCCTAAGGAATGTCATTTGACAACCGTTAAAAGGATCTTGAGATATTTAGTTCATACACCCAACCTAGGCCTTTGGTATCCCAAAGTTTCAAAATTCAATCTCATTAGATACCCTGATGCAGATTATGCTGGATGCAAGGTAGATAGAAAAAGTACTTCCGATACTTGTCAATTCCTAGTTAGATCCTTAGTTTCTTGGTCCTGTATGCCATCCTCAAAATCATGTTAATTGTGTTCAAAAATCATCTCTCTCTATTTTTATTCTAAAAACTATGTTAGTTACTTGATCTTGATAAATTATGGTCATAGCTTGATTGTTGTATGTTTACTGATCATATTCATCAAGAATATCTTTGTGTCTTCGTCCCCTATTCCTTATTAGGAACCATTGAATACATATATATAAGTGTTTTGTACTTTTCTGTACAAGGGACCACGGACTAGTCCGTGGTCATGCCGGACTAGTCCGCACATTGCAGACTAGTCCGCACTTGGTCCGCTAGTCCGGACTAGTCCGGTTCGACCACGGACTAGTCCGATATTTCAACCCCATAACCCTAGGGCCGCTCAGACCTAATCTCCTTCAACCTCACAAATCCTCCCACGTTCTTTCTCCTCACTCAAGTGCTCCCAAGGCGGATTTGCGAGTTCTCCATCAAATCCACCCAAATCTCCGTGGGAATCAATCTCCACTGTAAGGGGATCGAAGACCCCGGACTAGTCCGCATCAAGAACTCCTTCAACGCCTCGAATCAAAGGATTTGGTAAATTTCTCTCCAAACCCTAGAACCTTCGATTTTCCTTGTTTTTGCTCAATTAGCTTAGCTCCTCCAGTCAATACATGCTCCATTGATGTATTCCATGTAACCTAGATCATATTTGCATTGAGTAACATCAAATTTTGACAAGTTAGGGTTTGAGCAGCCTCATAACAAACTAGTTCGTTCTTAGGGCGGACAAGTCCGGTACTCCGGACTAGTCCGACCCTAAACACCGGACAAGTCTGGTATGCCCAGATCAAAACCTTAGCTTATATCAATTCAATGCAATCCCTTGTCATCCTTGCTTATTCATATCCTTTGTATCTTCCTTTTCAGAATCATGTCGGGATCGAATGAGAATATCTCCGACTTTGAAGCCAAGATGGATCAAGATGTGATATCTTGTATTCTGCAGTCTCGCTCAAACAAGAGACAAGAGCGTGCTGTCGAGCCTTCGCCCACCCCACCTAGGGTGCGTCGAAAGGTTACAGTCAAGAGACCAGCTTCAAAAGCAAATATGGCTGGTTCTAACTCGGCGGCTCAACGCCAAACCAAGGGCAAGGGAAAGGGACTTGCTTCCAGCATGATTGGTCCCCTTAAGATGACATCTCCAAGATAGGGGAATAGGGATCCCTCGGAGGAGAAGTTCAATGGCAAGAGGAGTGATGTGGCATGGAAGCTGAGGAAGATTGACGCCTATAGCACTAGCAAAAAGGTAGCTGACAAGAGATTTTGGAGCAACTTTCACTCGGACTACTACAGTTCGGTGTACCTCCAAATGAAGACTCCAGTGGTCCGCAGCCAATGGATCGACTGGACATATTTTGAAAGGAAGAGTTGTGAAGCCTTTGAGGAGGTAATATAGGCTGCAGAGAGACACGGACTCAAGGACTTGCTCTCCTTCAGATACAACTGGAATGATGAGATCATCGCCCAGTTCTTTGCAACTTGCCACTTTGCAAACGATGAAGAAGACAGAGTGACTTGGATGACACATGGATCCAAGTACACAGTTTCCTATGTTGAGTTTGCCAGACTGCTGCACCTTGAGGACTCCGGCAGTAATGAGATTGTGATTCACAATCTTGGTGTTGTGGAGAACGACAAGATGGAATTCCTCTATGATACTCGACTCCCATACAATCCTCCCTCAACCAAGAACATAAAGCCCATCTTCATTGTTCTCAACAGAGTGCTCCGGAAGACCATTGCTCCAAAGGATGGAGATGCCGGGAGTGTCCAAGGTTACTTGAGAACCTTGATGAAATTAATAAGCAGGAGGAGAAAATTTGATATCTTCGATTACATTTGGAATGACATGGTGAACATATCCTGCACACCAAACTGTTCCTGTGGCTATGCACCATACTTGATGTTCATGATTGAAAAATTCACAGGAATCTAGTTTGTGAAGGATGTGGAGCACACTGCTCTAAGGCCTCTGAAGCCTCCTGGAGCCTCTCTCCCAGCTGATCCCTCACCTGCCTCACCTGAAGAACATCCAGAGAGAGCTCAAGAAGATGCAAGTCCTTCATCCAAGACTAGGGCCCCTCCTCACAAAGGGCCCCCTAGTGGGATTATGATGTATTTGGCTGCTATCTTTTGTTCTTGCCGCAAAACTGAGGTGAAGCTTCATAAGATGAACAAGGAATGAAAAGAAGAAATCAGATACATGAAGGCCAATGTCAAAGCAAAATGCCAAAAACTGGAGATTGAGCCCATTGGATCTCCAGTCATCTCAGAGGTCTCTGCATCCGACTTCACAGAGCTTCCTCCTCTCTCTCCATCAGAGTTGCCTACTTTGGCTCCCGAGGCACGATGAGTGGTTCTTCTCATCCTCCTCCTCAGCCTGATGATGAAGACGAAGAAAGCACCGACAACAAAGAGTGAGCCGGCGACGACAAGTAGATCCCTCCTCTCCTTCTTTTTGGTGCCTTGATGCCAAAGGAGGAGAGATTGAGGGGGAGTCTTAGGTCGTAGGTTCTTCTTTTTGTGTCCTAGTTTAAGAAGTGGGCTTTTGTAAGACTTATGTTATCATTATGCTTTTGGACTTGTGCTGTGAAATGATGACTATGTTATGCTTATGATTAATGGTGTACGTTTAAAACTGCTATGTAGGCTTGAGACTCTTGATGATATTATGATTATGCTGATTATGATATTCACATCAAAATTATTGCTCACACACATAGTTTTGCACCCCACCATAAAGAGTGCACATATGTCTTATGTCTACATTGCCTATTTTGCTCAAAGCTCATATGTGCACACTTTATGAAAATCTGAATTTTTTATCATATTTGTGTGATCTCAATTGGTTATCATCAATCACCAAAAAGGGGGAGATTGAAAGTGCATCTAGGCATCCCTTGTGGGTTTTGGTTGATTTATGACAAACAAATGAGACCCTAACAAAATCATTGAGATGAGCGCAGTTTTTTAAAGAAATTAGGAAGAAAGCGCAAAAAGAAAAGAGAATGAGGATCTAAAATGATAAGAGCTCAGGAGCTGAAAAGATTAGATTACTTAGTATGCAATACAGGGATACGACGGACGTACGCCGGCTAAGGCCGTCGTAATTAAATCATAAACCGTCGTAAGTTAGCTACTTACGACGGTATAAAGCCGAGGTAATTATTATGTCGTAAATAAGCTAACATACGACGGCTACCGTCATAAATAAAGTAACTTACGACGGCGTCGTGCATCCGTCGTAAGTAACGGCCCAGGCCACGTGGTGGCCCAAGGCACGTTACTTACAACGGTTCTGGTGACCGTTGTAAGTAGCAGGGGCTAACTTACGATGGCTTTTGGACAGTAGCCGTCGTAAGTTATGTTTGTAATTTTTTAAAAAAAAAACAGAAACACACTAACCTGGCTCGATGGCCAGCACACAGAAAAAACAGTTACAAAACAGAGTAAACAGTCATAAAACAGTTCATACAACAGTTCATATGCATCACACACAACAGAAACGACAAACGGGCTACACACTACCCCCTCGACTACCTCCGGAGCTGAAGAAATCATCTCCACGCGTCTCTCTTGGAACCGGTAGTTGTGGCAGAGTAGAGGCCTCCATCGCCGAACCCTACAAAACACATGAGTAGTTACGACAGTTTGGATTCAGATGTCAATGTCTTTCTCTTTTTTATCACTCTCTTCCTCTCTCTATACTTTTCATCATCTCTCTCACTCTGTTCCTCTATCTCTGTACTATTCATCCCCTCTTTATGTCAGTCTCACTCACACCCTCTCTCACACTCTCTCTCTGCCTCTATTGCAACACTCCATCTCTCCATCTCACTCTCACTCTCTCTCTCTCTCACACTCCCTCTCTCCCTTCTGTACCACTCTACATCTCCCTCTCTCCTTATGTTAGATGAAAAATACAATATTAAAGAGTTTATTACCTGTACCGGAGGCACCTGGGCTGCGGGCTCCTGTGACGGGGTCACCTGTGGCGGCTGCCACGCATGAATCGCGATTTGTTAGCCGTTCTGTCGAGCTAAGGCCTATAATTGGAAAATATTAGAACATATGTATTACTGAAATATTATGAAAGTAAACTACAGTAATTGAAATTACTTACCTCCATCGCTGCCTGCATCTGGGCCATGTAGTTAGCTTGGTACTCCTGGATGGCCCTCGTCCTGTCGAGCTCCTCCTGGGTCCGCGTTAGCCTCTCCTGCATGGCACGGAACTCCATGTCCCTCTGCGAGAGACGGCCACTCGACGGCCCAACCGACGAAGTCTGCATCGATGAAGTGCCTCTCGCAGGTCGTGCCGACCTCGAGTCGACAACTCCATCAAAAATGGCAAACCTACAAAAGAAAGAAAAATAATAAGTAAAAGTAGGAAGAGTGAAAAACCTAAATCAAAGAAACCAACTCACCGGCCATGGGCCTTCCCGCTGCCGCTTGCATACACGGCTTGAGGGTTGATTGGCGCGTTTTCCCAATCATACCCTTCACCGTCTATTTTGACGACTTCCTGCTTGTACTTTTCCTAAAAAACATAGAAATGGTGTTAGTGTGTCAATAATAATATTAGTTATAATTAAATTCAATAATTCTGAAAACTTACCAATCGATCGGTCGCGACCTAACTGCACTGCCCCGGCTGCGACGGGTCACTTCCCCTGTGACCTCTCTTCCAAACCTAGGTCGCGCTAGGCTCCTGGCCGGTCTCTCGCTCTTGTAGATGCGTGTTAGTAGGATAAATATGTTATGAACACATAAACGAACATATAATACACTTACCATGCATTTAGCAAAACGCAAATGACCATCGGCGCCATAGGTGTGCTTCCCGCCGGACCCTTTGCATCCTCGATCCCTCATGGACTTAGCTTTGAAGTCATCGCTAGCCCAATACCGGCAGAGAGCTCGGTATGCGTCGGGTTGACCCTCTAACCAAGAAATACTAACCTGCACATATTTAGTATATCATTAACTGTTAACATAAGTAACTATTGAGTTTTTTTAACAATTAGAACTTACCTCTGCGTATTGATCCTCTGTCAAGTACGTGTCGGAGTCCCTTCCAATGGGACCCCGTTCCTGCTGCCGCTGATGCCATTTCTGGTAGTCGTTAACGGCCTGTATGGGGGTGTACGACAACGCCTGCGCCTCGAGCTTCCGAGCGTTTGTGTGGAACACAAGTGTCGCGTGCTCCATCATGCTCTCGCTCGTTTCCTCTAACTGGTACCTCAGCTTTAAGAAAACAAACATTTAATCAATATGCATTAACAATTTAAATGAGTTGAAGAATGTAAACATTTAAACTTACCATAAAATCGTTCCACACGGCCCCCTGAAGAGTGTCGTGCACCTCGTGCGAGACACGAGCGTACTCGTCCCACGACAAAGCAGGGACACCATCGATGACACCGGGATAGTGCAAACGCACTAAAGCCCCAATGACACCGTTAACCTGCCTGTGGTGTCCCTGGCCCGTGAACGAACAGTCTACCAAGATCTGCAAAATTTGTTATCTCAGTAAGTATCTGTAGACATCATGAAATATGTACCAAGTATATGATTTTTTTACCTGTCTCCAACTTGACGAATAGTGACCCGCTCACGAGGAACAGGAGGAGGAGCCGCAAAGTGGGTCCTCGTCGTCCGTCGCCTCTGCGCGGTCACCACGTCCGGTGAACAGGAAGGCTGGTCACCACTAGAGCCTCAAGGCTCCACGCTCGTCAGCTCGGAAGGTAGGGTAGCCGGCTCCGAGGGCTGGCTAGCCTGTGGCGGCGCCCTAACCTCTGACTCTGAATCTGACGACTGTGAGTTAGGCTGCAAAATTAAAGGATTGATTAGAATAAATTATTTATAAGTGCAATTTAAAATAACGTGATTGACAACTGAAATTTACCTTTGTGCGCTGTAAGGCCAGAGCTCGGCCTGCAAAGTCTGGTAGGTGCCTCATCAGCTAAGAGCGTCTGCTCACACCTAACGAGCTACCTGAGAATAGGTCCCGTGACCGACTAAGGAACCCTCGTGCCCCCTTCTTCCCGCTCCCCTTTGATGATGACATCCTGTTGCAAAGAATAATTGATAAATATGCTAATATAATATATACAAAATTCATGTTAAGTTAGTGAAGAAAACGTTACATCATCAATTTCAAAATTCGTCAACATCATGATCATGTACCCTACTCCTTAAACCAGACCATCGATCTTCTTTCATGAGCGTCTGAACTGGATTTCGTTTCCGTTTACGCATATTAGAAGTCTCAACATCTTGAGCGTCTCCAACTAAGTCATCGAGTCCTACACCAGGCTCGATGATAAACGAATCTGGCAACTCTTCTTCTTGATAAAACTCGTCAACCTCATCAGTATCATGGTAACCATCATCTCCTAGAGTGTATAACCGCTGACGAGGATTAACCTTATGTACAACCCACCAAGCTTTGAGTTTTTTGCATGGATAAGATAGATAATACACTTGCTCCACTTGGTGTGCAAGAACAAATGAATCGTATCTTCGTAGCCGTTCGTTGTGTTTGACTTCCACCATGCCAAATTGGTTTAGTCGAGTTCCATAATTGAAATGAAACCAATCACAATCAAAGAATACTGCTCTGTAGGATCGAAGTACACGTGTAAAGCTAACAGAGGGTGGTGAATGGTAGATAAAAACTTTTCAGCGGAAGCAACAAAACACCCCCTCAGCAGAAAACCGATCTGTTAAAGAAACCATGTGTGCGACTAATCTAAACACGTTCAACTGTGAAAAAACTAGTATAGATTGTAGAGAATCAAGTCACGAAGACGTCACAACAAGAATCATGAAAATCCGTTGAGAGAAACTCAAGTTACGATCGAAAGATCGAACAAAGGTCAATCTGTCCTACGCGAGAAAAACAGTTCTGGAATACTGTAAAGAAACTCGTGTATATCAGAAACCACAAATTCAATGACCGTGAAATTGTCACAGATGACAGATAATCAAGTTGTGAAGACAATACAAAAAGAATCACATCAATTGGATCTGTAAAATTCGAGTTATGATAAAACCACCGAAGCAAGGTAGTGCTGAACAGAAACTCGACGAGAAAAACTTGTCTGAAACAAGTCGGACGAACAAGGCACAAAAGTTCCTTTAGAATACGAATTTTATTTATCAAAACACAAGAGGAACAGCCCCAAAGTCGTGCACCTACGAGCCTTGGCCTCCCTTGCTTATATAACCCAATTTAAACTAGGACTCCTACTCCTACTTGGATTCAAAAACTTTCCAATACTGCTCAAGACTCTTCTACACGCAGATAGAAGCAATCTTAAGACTTCCAAACACTTTAGTAACGTCTCACACATTCCTAAAAGAACTCAAATTCGTGACCCACACGAAATCCTATCATAACCAACTCAAAACTTTCCATATTTGAGTCAAACACGACTCAGCCGCAGCCTGAGTCCATAACCTAGTCGGTTGGACCTTTCTGACCAATTCTTTACGTCCACATCTCTTCATCACGCCTTGGAACCATGCAGCCACGTCCATGCACTCCTTGCACACGTGCAAACATCTTCCAACAACGTCCAAAATACCTTCATATGCATTGTTCTTGATTCAAACATACTGTGCAACCTCCCGATCAACTCAACCACAATTCCTCCCGAACTTGGTTGTTGAACCTCATCTTCTCCCTAAGACTAGTTCAATGGATCCCGTCACCAGCCATGTCTTGAACTCAAGCAACACCTGCACATGAATAAACATCCAATACTTCCGAGCACAAGTCCTCGACTTGACTCTCGTTAGTTCCGAAACTACAACATCTTACGTGAGCACCTCACATAAGCATGTTGTAAACCATAGCAAAATGATATCAGCCATAACCACCAAAACACACAAAAAACATAGTAAAATAATACTAATCAAACTTTCCATAGTAGTAAAGCAAGTTCGAAACATTGTAAGTTAAAAGCAGAACCATTGCAATCAAGCTCGGAACCTTACCAAAGCTAACCGGACCTTGAACCGGAGCTTACCAAAGCTAGTCGGACCCAGGGCCGGAGCTTAATAAAGCTTAGTCGGACCTAGCACGGAACTTACCAAAGCTAGTTGGACCTAGCACCGGAGCTAGCAAAAACAAGTCGGACCTAGCCAAATATAAGTCAGACCTAGACAAAGCAAGTCGGACCTTGCGTCGGACCTATCGTCGGACCTTGCAGGAGCTCGGACCTAGAGTCGGACCTTGTTAAAAAGATGTTTTGGTAGTATTCAAAAAATTTTTCGTCAAAGCCAATGTATTCAGCACACACAGATCTCACAATCTCCCCCTTGATGCATGCATTGGCAACACCACTTAAAATCCGAACATTGTCTTATTCACATGAAAAGTTTTGAAAACAATTTCTCCCCCTTTGTAAATCAGAAAAAAATGAGAAGAAAAAACAAAAAATACCTAAATTCTCCCCCTGAGAAGAATCGTGCCAAAACACTTGTGAATGTGTGCAGTGTGTGATCAATTTCTCCCCCTTTGACGATGTATTCAGCAAGGTACAAAAGAGAAATTTTAATTTGTTATGAGCACATTATAACATATACTTATAAAACAAAGCTCATCCAAATCATACTATCAAGTAAATTACACTATCACATCAATGAGATACATAAAGTAGTGTAAGCCATGATAGAGATCAAGTGTAATTTTCAATTTAAGCAAGTCATGATCTCACAAACTTAACTATTTCAAGACCTGAAAGCATGACACTTGGTGCTGCATTTTATTTATCATTTAAAGCACAAATTTTGATCTTATGACAATTGCAAGAGATTATATGCAGCATCAGACTTATTCTAACCAACCAAGCCAAGCCTATGTCATTTGACAGTCAGAAGCTTAAGGACATGGTTTTAGTCATACACAACTCTTTTCAAGTTCATATCTAAGTGCAATGATAAGCCATCTCAAAAGAAGAAGTGCGATGCATGCATATTCTCTTGATCTTGTCTCATTTTTTATTTGAACATAAAAACTCAACATGTGAGTTGATTACTTGATTAATTCTTTATGATTAAAAGCACTTGTGAGCATGCAACAAGTTCAAAACAGCAAGAAAGTTCGACCATGACCAGATTTAGTGTAAGTAATTATTCCAATTACTAGACATAGTAAAAACTACAAAATGTATAACACGAGTAATGTAGTAAAAACTTTCAGCATGAAAAAGGAATCACAAAGTCATATATGCATGAAATACTATGCTCATATTATTTTAATTTCAGATTCACACATAGACTTCCCAAGTTTCAAAATTCTCCCTCAATTTAAGCCATGAGGATGCATAACCCCTATTTCACTACCAATGTAACAAAAACGAGTGAAATCCAAATGTTTTGTAAAAATGTCAGCCAATTGTTGTTTGGTATCTACATGGTGAAGCACAATGTTCCCTTTTTCGACATTATCACGGAGAAAGTGATACCTAATGTCAATGTGCTTAGTTCTCGAATGTTGCACGGGGTTTTTAGCAATGCAAATGGCACTAGTGTTATCACAAAACAGTGGAACACTATCTAGATCAACCACATAGTCCTTAAGTGTTTGAACAATCCAAATAATTTGTGAGCATGCACTAGCAGCAGCTACATATTCATATTCAGCTGTGGATTGTGCAACTGAACTATGTTTTCTAGAGGACCAGGCAACAAGTGAATTACCAAGAAAATGACAAGCACCAGAACTATGTATGTCCGGTCTTGACGCCGTGAGATACAAAAGTGATCCGATCATGATTCTATATTCTTTTTGATCGTCGGGATCACAATCTTCATCAAGTTCAAGTGTTGTTGCTGTTCCCATTGGTGTACGAAGAGGCTTGCTTTTGTCCATGTTGAAGCGCCTTAGGAGATCTCTTGTATACTTTGTTTGATGCACAAAGGTACCCTCCTTGGTTTGCTTGATTTGCAGCCCCAAAAAGTACGTGAGTTATCCCATCATACTCATCTCAAATTCTGAACTCATCATAACTGAAAACTTGGACACAAGATCATGAGAAGCACAACCAAAGATAATATCATCCACATACACTTGAACGAATAATGAGTCATTGCCATGCTTAAGCACAAAAAGAGTTTTATCAACCTTGCCCATGGTAAACAACTTTTCAAGTAAGAATGTTTTTAACCTATCATACCATGCTCTAGGGGCTTGTTTGAGACCGTACAAGGCTTTGGACAGATTGTAAACATGATTAGGAAAATTTGGATTTTCAAAACCAGGTGGTTGTTTGACATAAACCTCCTCATCTATGTAGCCATTAAGAAAAGCACTTTTAACATCCATTTGATATAGCTTAAAACCTTTAGATGCAGCAAAAGCTAACAAAATTCTTATGGCTTCTAATCTAGCAACAGGAGCAAAAGTTTAATCAAAATCTAGACCTTCAACTTGTGTGAAACCTTGAGCAACCAACCTAGCCTTATTCCTAACCACAACCCCATCCTCACTTTGTTTATTTTTAAACACCCATTTAGTTCCAATTAAAGTGTGACCTTGAGGTGGAGGTACAAGTTTCCAAACATTATTTCTTTCAAAATTTTCTACCTCTTCTTGCATGGCAATAATCCAAGATTCATTAGTGAGTGCGTGTGATATATCTTTGGGTTCAAAAGAAGCAACAAAAGCAGAATGAGCATGAGAATTGGGGTCGAAAAACCTGGATCTTGTAACTCGTTCATGCAAGCTTCCAATAATTTGTTGTGGAGGATGTTTTTTGAGAATCCGGAGGGGAGTGGACACTTCACAAGCTTCTTCTTCTTCATTTTCATCACAAATAGATAAGCTTGTGACGTGAGGAGGATCTGGACCAGCAATGGTGGTCGTCGGTGCTGGCTGTGAATCAAGATCAGGAGCTGGAACAATGTCATTAGCTGCTGAATTTTCGGGCAGCAGCACCACTTCTTCCTCTTCTTCAACGAAAATACTCTTTCCCTGCAGATATGGATCCGGACCTGAAATATTTGAACTAGTACCTGGGATAGCTTCATCAAAAGAAACCTCACAAGTCTCCACAATTTTGTTAGTATCAAGTAAAGCACACGGTAGCCTCTAGTATGAGATGGATAACCAAAAAACATGCCATCAACAGATCTATCTTCAAATTTATCAAGATTACCATGTTTCTTAACAAAGCATTTGCAACCAAAGACCCTAAAGTGTGTGACACTAGGCCTATGTCCAAACCTGAGGTCATATGGTGTTTTACCTAGCTTAGCACGCAAGAAAACACGATTTGAGACATAACAAGCGGTTGCAATTGCATCAGCCCAAAATTTCCTAGGAGTTTGATATTCATCAAGCATAGTCCTAGCCAACTCAACTAAGGTTCTGTTCTTTCTCTCTACATCACCGTTTTGTTGAAGTACATATGGTGAAGAAAATTGATGATCTATTGCATTTTCAACACAAAAGTGATCAAACGATTGATTTTTAAATTCAGTTTCATTATCACTTCTAATTGCTCTTAAAGATCCTGGGTGATCAATTGATAATCTAAGAAATAAAGTTCTAAAGTGACTAAAAGCTTCATTCTTACATGCCATAAAGTAAACCCAAGAGTATCTAGAATAGTCATCAACAATCACAAGAACATACCATTTACCTCCGAAGGATTGAACACGTGAAGGTCCTACGGTGTCAAGGTGTAAAAGTTGAACCGGTTCAGTTGTCATTTTCATTGTGAGAGGAGCATGTGAACCTGCAACCATCTTAGCATGTCTACAAGAAGAGCACACAATTTCTTTGTCCCCTTTAAGCTTGGGCAGCCCATGTATGCGATCAAGAGCACTAACACGCGTGAGATGATCAAAGCCTACGTGACCAAGTCTACGATGCCAAAAATATAAATATTTGGAATCATTTGCAACTAGACATCTATGCTTAGAGGAAGACATATCAAAATCAGCTTTAAAAACTCTTCCAAACCGAGACATGTTAAAGATAAGCTCACTATTTGAACCTACAACTTTGCAGAAGTTTTTATTGAAAATAATTTCCAGATTTTCATCTAGCAATTGTGAAACAGAAAGCAAGTTGTATTTCAAATTTTTGACAAGTGCCACATCCTTCAAAGTGTAGTGATCATTTACTCTAACTGAACCCTTAGCAACTATAGGAGTTAGTGGCGTGAGCAACCTAAATCCACAATCCAAATGTTCTCCTTCCTCAAGCGTGTAACCTACATAGAAGCACAATACGTCGATGACTCAATACTGGGGTTAGTTAAAAGGCATTTAGGAATCCAGTACTGAGTCACACGATGTCCAGCAGGAATAACATGCGAAAGCTGAGATAAAACAGCAGGTTTATGAGTCAAAGTTTGAGATTTTTTGTTCTTAACTACTGACCTATGAGGTGTTACTTGTGTAGCACGAAAATCAGTAGCTCCAGAGGCAAAAACAGAAGGTCCGGAGGCAAAAACTGAAGCTCTGGAGGCAAAAACTGAAGCTCCGGAGGTAAACATTGAATATTTCTGAATCATAACAGCAGGTTGCATGTTCCTGACATTCGGTTTAGTATGTTCAGCAAATTTTGCATGAGAGTTATAAGATCTAGCTTGCATTCATTCCTTTTTATGTTGTTTAGCTAGTCTATAAACAAAATCTATGACATGACCATCTCTACCACAATAGGTACAATGAAATTTAACTTTGTGTTCATGTCTAGATGAGCATGCAGTATGCTTATTTGAACCCGAATGTGACAACACTCTTGCAGATTTAAAAACCACTTCTTTTTGTTTAGGAACTGTTTGAATCAAACCACTTCCTAATGATTTTACAATTTTAGGTGGATGTTCCTTAGCATGAGCATGTGAATCAAAACCTAAACCAGTTTTATCATTGCAAGACTTGGAAAAATTCAGCAGCGAGTTTAGGTTCTTATTCCCATTACAAAACCGATCTAATATCCTATGCATATTATCAAGTTTATTTGATAGATCAAGGCAATTTTCACATGAAGTTTTTGCTTTTAATTTGCAATTGGAACAATATTTAACTTCATGAGAACGTAAAGCATTGTTCAATATAGAAATTTCTTTCATAGCATCTTGTAGTTTCTTATCAAGATCATCGCAAGTAGAACAATGCAAATCAATTGTAGAACAACAAGCATCTTTAAAGTTTTTATCATTAAGTCAATCTTATTGTTCTTTTCGATTTCAAGTTCAAGTTTATCAAGTGTGGAGGTGTGTGCACTTCTTAGAGAGGACAATTGTTCATATATTAAATCACATGAGGAACAAGAATCATCACTAGGAATTAAGGATTTTAAACGATTAATTTCAGATTCTAGTGACTAAATTTTAACAGCATTGTCCCTAAGCTATTTGTCCTTTTTCATAACAATAATAGTGGCACGAGAAATAGCATCACACATTTCTTCCCAAGTAGGACATATCTCTTCGTTGTCACTGTTGTGTTCTGCATTCTCCATACTTGATTCTGATTTGCCAGCCATGAAGCACAAGTTTGCCAGATCATCTTCATCTTCATCATTTCCAATGTCTACATCACTCGAGCCAAGTTCTTGAAGTGCGGTGATGAAACTGTTTATTCTGTTTTATTCTGCTTTTCATCGCGGTTAGAAGGACCTGAAAAGTTAGGGCAATCTGTACGAAAGTGTCCTGTCTTACCACATTCAAAGCATCGTTGAGGTCCGGAGCTTCCTCTCCTTCTAGTTCTCACATTTTGCAATGCTTTTGAGAACCTAGTAGAAAGAAGTACTAGCTCCTCCTCTAGAAACTCCTCAATCTGTTCCAGGGTTAGTGAAGACAGCAAAGCAAGTGTATTGCTAGATGATTGGCCGGAGCTAGGCATATCACGTTGTGAGAAAAATGCAATAGTCTTATTTGGGTTCTTACGTGATATAATGTCAATTTCATGAGTTTTTAGCTTAGAATAAAGCACATCTAATGTAAGAGTACTCATGACAGTGGATTCACGTATGGATGTTACTTTCATCTCCCAAATTGACATGTCTAATGCACTTAGTAATTGCCTAGAATTTTCAGCATCTGAAAAATTAACATTGACGCTACGCAAGTTACTGAGAATTTTATTAAAGCGAGCAAAGAGGTCATCAATGGACTCACCGGGTTGCATCTCAAAGCGCATGTATTCTTTCTTGAACATATCCTGTCTTACCTACATGATCGTGTTGGATCCTTCGTGGTAGTCACAAAGTGCTCTCCACACATCGTACGCCGATCGGAGGTGTGCAACACGGTTGATGTCGCTCGGAGTTAGTCCTTGTATGATCAAGTTTCGAGCCTTGTTGTTGTCGACATCTCTAATGTTTGTAGCCATGACTTGATTGTTTGAAGACACATCGTAAGGCTTGTACACCTTTTCCCATATTACAAAGCCTTGCACCTAGATGAAAGCTTCCATGCGTGCCTTGCAAACCTGAAAATCAATACCACTAAACACACAAGGTTTGGCAGAGTATTTCTCCATGATGATTAGTGAAAACACGTGCAAATCACAAAGATTAGAGCAACCTGGCTCTGATACCAATTGTAGGATCAAAGTACACGTGTAATGCTACCAGAGGGGGGGTGAATGGTAGATAAAAACTTTTCAGCGGAAGCAACAAAACACCCCTCAGCAGAAAACCGATCTGTTAAAGAAACCGTGTGTGCGACTAATCTAAACGTGTTTAACTTTGACAAAACTAGTATATATTGTAGAGAATCAAGTCACGAAGACGTCACAACAAGAATCATGAAAATCCGTTGAGAGAAACTTAAGTTACGATCGAAAGATCGAACAAAGGTCAATCTGTCCTACGCGAAAAAAACAGTTCTGGAATACTGCAAAGAAACTCGTGTAGATCAGAAACCACAAATTAAATGACCATGAAATTTTCACAGATGATAGATAACCAAGTTGTGAAAACAACCCAAATAGAATCACATCAATTGGATCTTTAAAATTCGAGTTATGATAAAACCACCGAAGCAAGGTAGTGCTGAACAGAAACTTGACGAGAAAAACTTGTCTGAAACAAGTTGGAGGAACAAGGCACAAAAGTTCCTTTAGAATACGAATTTTATTTATCAAAACACAAGAGGAACAGCCCCGAAGTCGGGCACCCACGAGCCTTGGCCTCCCTTGCTTATATAACCAGCCCCAAGGCCAACCCAATTCAAACTAGGACTCCTACTCCTACTTGGATTCAAACTGTAACTTTCCAATACTGCTCAAGACTCTTCTACATGCAGATAAAAGCAATCTTAAGACTTCCAAACACCTTAGTAACGACCCAAACATTCCTAAAACAACTCAAATTCGTGACCCACACGAAATCCTATCATAACCAACTCAAAACTTTCCATATTTGAGTCAAACACGACTCAGCCGCAGCCTGAGTCCATAACCTAGTCGGTTGGACCTTTCCGACCAATTCTTTATGTCCACATCTCTTCATCACGCCATGGAATCATGCAGCCACGTCCATTCACTCCTTGCACACGTGCAAACATCTTCCAACGACGTCCAAGATACCTTCATATGTGTAAAAGTCCCAAAATGTGTATGAATAAAAACCAAGGTTTGAGTTCATATGGGTGGCAAAGACATGGAAAATGGGGCTTGCTAAAACTTTTCTTCATGCAAAGTAATACATGGATGAGCATCCAAAAATGAGGATCACACTTTTATGTGTTGAACCAATAAGGAGTTAAATACCTCTTTGCATGCAAGTTTAAAAATCAGATTTGAAATTCAAAGTTCACACATGTGGTGGCCAAAAACTTTGAATAAACATGCAGCCATATAGTTGGAATTTGTAGGGAAAAGTTTGATCAAAAACTTTCCATTTGTAGGGTGGGCTCAAAAAGGAGTAAAGAGAAGAATTTGCAAACTTCAACCAAATTCAAATTTGGCAAGCAAATTCAATCTGAATTGGAAGGATTCAAATCCTAACCCACCTTTTAAAACTCAGAATTGTGTGAATTAAGAGGATCATCTTGAGAAGATATTTGGGGGGTAAATGTGGAGTGGGACCCACATGTCATAGAGCTGAAGAGGTTGCCTTACACACTAAGTCTAAGCCTCGGTGGGCAATTCCACCGAACAGCTCGCGTGAGCCACGAGCAGCTTCCACCGTGGAGTCACTGGGAGGCTCGGCAGCGCCACCAGCTGCTTCATTCCCCCACGCGCGGCGCCCAGAGGTGGTTCAGCGGCTTGATCACCCCCCTGGCCGAAGCAAAGCCCATTCGTCTTCTCCTCCTCACGGGCGACACTGGACAGAGCCGTTCCGTTCCCTCTCTGCTCAGCCGAGCGCAAGAACGGCAAAACCACCATGCTCTTCCCTCCCCTGAACTGCTAAACCTTGCCGCGAGCTTGGCCTCCACCTCCCTGACCCGCAACCAAGCGAGCTTCGGCCACCCGAGCCCGAGAACAGCCGTCACAGAGGTGACCTAACGTCGGACGCCGATCAGGCGCACGTGGGCAGCTCGCCACAGCGATCTTCACGGCCAAGCAAGGATGGCAACGGGAGCGCACGGCCACCGCGCTGCTCTAACCCAAAGATCAGGCCATGCCGTGAGCTATTGACGGCGAATTTCAAAGTTTTGCTCCGGCGGCCTCAGCCTGAGCTCCCGGTACAGCTCCTTAAAATTCCTCCTCCCAAATCCTTCTTAGGGTATCAAATTTGGCACAGCGAAGCTGGACTAGCCGGCGATCATTTTCCCTTTTACATCCATCGCACGAAAACGCCTCACAGCGACGGAATTCGAGCTCTCCTAGGGGTGTTTATGGAGGAACCATTCGGTCGCCCGATGACAACCTATTTGCAGCCACTTCTGTGCTACTTTGAAGTCGTGCCGAGCTTCCTAGAGGTGCGCTGGTGCTGTAGAGCTCGTTGGCATAGGCCTTGGCGGGCTGAGAACCTCGGGCGACGGTGCCGAATCACAACAGAGGCCTTTACGCGTCGCCGGCCATTTTCCGGCCGCCGGCAGCCTAAACCGACCCCGCAGTCGTGTTCCTCGGTGTCACAAACTCCCTGGCAGAGAGTCCGAGCTCGTGCGGTGGTCGGCAGCAGCGACCCGGCGAGGGGGATCTGCTCTGGCGAGGTGGCGGCGGCGCGCGCGGGATATCGGTCAGGAGGTTGAAGAAAGCGTGGGCTCCGTCTGTCAGCAGCAGAAAATTTAAACCCACGATCAGTTGTGGCTGGGATCCAGTGTGTTGGTGCGCTGGGAAGCTGTGGCCCCGGTGTGGCCTAATCCTGATTGGCTGGGATTTAAAACAGTGGGTCCAGCCGCATTTTCAGTAGGAAAACAATTCCAGGGAGGGCCCAAACTTTGGAAATTCATAGCTCCTGGTAGAAACCTCCAATTTGAGTGATTCCAATTGGGTTGGATTCATAGCTCCGAGTTCTATCCAAATATGAAGTCAGATTTTTATGAAAGTCAATATTATATTCGGGAGAATTCTTTGAAGTTTTTCTGAAAAAGAATGATTGAGGGAGTCTGGTTTATCCAAAAATCCCCAATTTGTGCAAGAATATTCTTTAGCATATTGTTGAACTTCTAGCAAAATTTCAGCTCATTTGAGTAGGAATTTGCCAAAAACAAACTGCTGTGTTCATAAGAGTCCAGAAACATTTTCAGAAAATGTTTCTTACTTTAAAAATCTATTCTGGGAAATCCCTAGCTCCAAAAATCATAGGAAAATTTAGGCACGCTCTCTGAGACATACTTGAAATTGTAGTTCACTTAATTGAGCATGAAATGCACATTACTTCAGAATTAATTCTTTTAAGTAGAAATGCTTAAGGACTACTCAAGTAAAAGGGCTAAATTTTGGACCAAATTACTTTCATGTGACCAGGAACTCACATGTAAATTATCAGCTCAATTTGAGCCCTTGAACTCCCTGTTCTTATTCTCCATACTTATGTACAGGTGGAAATACAAGAGAGACATGTGAGAATTATGGAGAACACAATTTAAATTCACATTAGCTGGAATTTGGCAAGCTAACTCCTTAGGTAGTATAGAACCTGCTGTAAAAGTTTTGAGGCCATTGGAGTTCTTGTTCTTCAGTTGCACTCAAATCTTTTCAGTTTATCTATTAGGTGCATTAGGGAAAATAGTTAGTGTATAGCTAAGATGGTAAGATCAAGTAGTCATTTCTGTTTCTTTGCACCACAGAGGCAACCCAAGCCATTCTTGACTTTTCCACACAACCTCTGTTACTAAGAAATTAATTCTATAACTTTTTTCAATTACATTCTATAAAACATGTACATATGCATTTCAATAGGAACCACAACGCAGGAGATTCAAAGGAGTGATTCATTGAAGTGGATCAAGCTCCGGAGAATCAAGGGTGGATCAGCAAGGATACTAACTGCTTATATACGACTACCCTGCAAAACAGGCAAGCTCCGGTTTACATTTAACAGCTATTAAGTTTTAATTTTGTATTCACCTTTGGTTAAGACATGAACTGTGCATTAGGTCTAGTGTTTGATACTCCTCTTGCATAGCCAAATGACCCATGAAGTATTGGGTAGGTGTCTTTCACCGTGTACAACTGCCATGCTTAAGTACAGTTCGGTAGAAGTCAAGTGGTGAGATGCTACTCGCAGGTTCAGGAATAACAGGGGCATACGGGATTGGTTCATAAATAGCAAGTTAAAGTTGAGACCGGAAGGTTCTAGGGGCAGCAGGACATAGGGGCCTGGGTGCTATAGACCTGTCCGTGTCGGTCAAGGACCGATCCGTATGCGGCCCTGTTGAACAAGTTTGAGTTGTGTACCGGACTCATGCTGGCTATATGGGACCCAGTAAACCGATGTACCTCGGGAAGCTGTCGTTGGGACTTTTCGGGTCGCCTCAGGCGGACGGCTGGTGTGCAGTATGTGGGGAACATTCTCATGACATCTCACATCGGTAGGTGCACCATGAGAGTGGCTACTGTACGGGACGACTTGATCGATTCAGCGGGGGTGAAACGGGGGAAAGGCTGCCACGTACGACGTCAGTGATGGTTGTTGTAGGCAACGTCGAGTACGGGCGTACGTGTCGTGTAGTCCGGGTGTTATTGATTCGAATCACCGTCGCTCGCGGAATGGACCGAGCATACTTGTTCTCACAGTCGTGACGTAGTAAGAACTTGCATGAGGAAGGAACTAATCATTTTGATGTTAAGTATCATACTAGCTTTGTATTGGATCTTGATGAATAGGCTAGTGCAAACTCGATTCTTTTATGCCATGAGCAATTTACATCGGGGGAATGCTTTTCTTGTTTGATTGTGGACTCCCTATGTGGCGTGCCCAGGGTTACTTAAAATGCTGCCATTAATACCTGAAAGTCAGGATTCACTTCTAGGCGAGTTAAATTATGCTCATACCATCCTATTTTAGGTTCATAACCTCACCTAGAGTTTCATATTTAGGGTGACGGTTAAGACTTGCTGAGCGTTATGCTCACGAATGCTATCCGAGTTGTTTTGCAGGTAATTGACTTCATGCTTAAGAGAAGGGATGCCGATGAGACCCGGGAACCTCCGAGTGCTTACTCAAAGAGCATCCTCGCTGCTGCAGATTGTCTTCGTGTTGCTAGTAAGAAACAGTCCGCGGGCTGGACTGTTTCTTTGTTGCTGAGTTAAAGATGAGTCGTGAGAGTTATAGTCTTCCGCTGTAGCTTACTTTGAGATAAGTATTTGTAAAACACTTTTGTATGCTTCCGCAAACTATTCATGTAATATGATGTGTTTCGTCGACCCGTGTGCTGTTGGGTGCCGCATATCACGGCACCACCCGACGAGTCCCTGTGTCCCTTACAGCATGGTATCAGAGCTGCGTTTGGAATAGCACAGGGGCTGAGCATCATATTACGTTAAAAACTTAGTATACGGTGAGATAACGGTACTTGGCCCACATAAGAACTATTATTAGCATATGATGAAGGTGGCAAGCTAACCTATTTGTTATGTTGGAAAATCGTGCATCTCGGGATGTTCTATGTCTTGGGGGGTGTACGTAAGTGCTGTCCACCAGTGCGCACAAGCTGAAGGTGGAGCCTCATGGGTGGCAGGTAACCCAACCCGCTTTCGTATCCTCTACGACTCTTCATGTCGTTTGGGGTATTCGAGCAACATATGTCCCTGGCGTGCGTGGTGCAGTTTGGGAGACCCTGTCACATTGTCAGTAACGTGAACACGTAGCTCAAGGCGTGTTTGGCTTGAGAACATCTGGGCGAGTGATGACGGCCGGGTGTATGAACTGTATGGATACCGGGTTTGGTGTGCAGCCGGGCCTGATGATTGAGTGTGCCTTATGTAGGTGCTAACCACGAAAACCTTAGTGCGTGCAGAACACGTTTGCGAGTGAACATTTTAGTGCCACCTAAGGATACGTATATGCCGGTGTAATCCGGTTAGGTTTTTCTTTGGTGAGGCAACGTAGTACCGTCATATGTCTTACGGTGCATCGTCACCGTACTACACTTAATAGTATTCTTTCCTATGAAGAAATCATTCATGACTAACTTTCAAACTAAAAATGGATGTTGGAAAGCACATACTAGTTACTGAACTCTTCATTTGGCCTAAGTTTCAAAGAAGAGAATTGCTAGGCTTCTTTTGATCCGAAAACAGAGTGCTCTGTTCTGGCAGAAATTTTAGCTGGATTTTGACAGAGCATAACTCTGTTTGACCCAATGAATGTGTATGATACAGTTATGGAAAGGTTTTTCAGTGCTCTACAACTTTTCTGTAGACCTCCAGAGAAAAATAAGGAGCCAACTTGGTTGATTGTACAGATGAATGCAAACTGTTCAGAAAACAGAGCAGCTGCAAACTTCCCTGGATGTCTCTGTGAATTGGCCATAACAAGCTGTAGAAAAATCTCTAAGGGTCATATGATACACCGTTGGAAAGGTTATGAAACTTGCAACAATTTTGTTATTCATAGTTTGTTCAGAATTGTACCCCATTTGTATGTAAAACTGTGATGAAAACAGCCACATACAAATGAGGTGCTGGCAAATTTTATCCAGAAATTCTGTCAACTTTGAACGATCATAACTTCTGGTTAAGGGATGATCCAGAGGCATGTGAGTACTCGTTGAAGAGATACTGAAGTTAACTTTAACTTTGGTATTCAACTTGAGTTATTAAAATGATAGTAACTAGATCAAATTCTGGGTTAAGTACAGAAAGGTCTGTTCTGTACAGAATGAGGGACTGAATATGTTGGCTTTAGAAAGATGTGTAAACATGAAGTTTTGTTATGCTCTCATAAAGTTTTAGCATGTTCATGTTTTACATACTTTCACATACTGCTGAGATCAAGTTTTGACTCCCCTCAAAATTATGCTTTTGCAGTATGGTGAGTAGTCATTCTCCGAGTAAGGCTGAAGGTTCTCGCCGAGACGAGAATGACTCGACTCCACCACGGGCACCGCCATCAACGGTATGGGCGGATATCATGGCTCAGATGGTCGATTCAAGTCAAGAGAACACAAGACTACTCCAAGCCTTGGTACAACAGGGCTTACATCAACATCCACAACCGGACGTTCCACCTCGGAACGCCTATTTGGACTTCTTGGCGACACAACCGCCAATTTTCACGGAAGCCAACAAACCAGTGGAAGCTGATCAGTGGCTTCGGGTTATGGAGTCCAAGTTTGGAGTGTTCTAGTGCAATGAGTATCAGAAGACATCATTTGCAGCTCAACAGCTCCATGGAGCCGCCGGAAATTGGTGGTTCGCTTATCTCACCACCGTTCCGGAAGGCCATCATGTGGAATGGACGGAATTTCGTGAAGTATTCCGTGCTCTTCACATTCCTATGGATTTTATTGAGGCCCAGCAGCAAGCATTTAGGAACTTGAGGCAGGGGGACATGAGTGTCCTCGAGTATGTCAAAAGGTTCAACCTTTTGGCACAATATGCTCCTGCATATGCGACGAGTGAAGCTGCAAGGTGTGACTACTTCTTCTATGGCCTGAGTGCCATATTAAAAGACAAGTTGGCTTTGTTCAATCAAGGCAGTTACACCGAGTTGATCAGTGCTGCCCTGCTGCAAGAACAAGCGACACTGAAGTGTCAAGCAGAGAAGAGGGACCGGGAGGATGTGCAAGAAGACACACCAATTATTCCTCGTAAGTACCGTGTGGTGTATCACACACCATCCGATGAGATATGGAAAGCACCAGTAAGATAAACTCCGTACAGATTTCCTGCTCAAGAAGTTTGTCTTGAAGGAACACCTTTGCCGCAGCAACAAATGATACCTGTTGCATCATTGCTGCAGCCAAGTACATCAACTTCTCAACCACATGTCAACGAAGAACCAGGGAAACCTCCGTGTTCTTATTGCCACCGTTCTGGGCACTTTAGGAAAGAGTGCCGGGAGAAGTTGTTGAACACCAGACAGCCATCATCATCAGGTGGTATGCCGCCACCTGCTCAAGTCAACATAGCAGCATTGCAATCCGGGAGTGTGCAACATCTTTCTATTGAGGATGTCCCGGATGGAGCACCGGTGTTAGCGGGCATGTTTACTCTCAAGGACGTGCCCGTGTTGGTACTTTTTGATTCCGGTGCAACCCACAATTTTATCAGCAAAACATGCGTGGATCAGAACCAATTATCCACCAATACTCCCACAACGAGTTTTCTTATACGTTCACCAGGAGGAAATATCTCTGCCAATCAGATTGTGTCCCGAGCAGCATTGTGTTTGGGCGGAAAGATATATCCAACATCGCTGATTATGTTGGATAGGCAGAAGATAGACATTATATTGGGGATGTCTTGGTTAAATCGTCACGGTGCCGTTCTCAATATCGGTAACCGGACTGTCCAGATTGACTCGCCGATTCACGGAGAGCACACGCTGTTTTTAGACAGCGAAGAACCAGATATGGTAGAGGCCTACCACACGGAAGCACTTAAACTAGAAGATATTCCGGTGGTACGTGATTATCCCAATATATTTCCCGATGACTTACCGGGCATGCCGCCCGAACGGGACGTCGAGTTCAAGATTGAACCGGCGCTGGGAACCACTCCTATCTCAAGAAGGCCTTACAAGATGGCACCTAATGAGCTAGCGGAGTTGAAAGAGCAACCGAATGAACTCATGAGAAAAGGTTTCATACGGCCCAGTTCTTCACCTTGGGGTTGCTCAGCGCTGTTCGTTAAGAAGAAGGATGAAACACTACGGCTATGTGTTGATCACCGTCCTCTAAATGCTGTCACGATCAAGAACAAGTATCCTTTTCCCCACATTGACATCCTGTTCGATCAACTTGTGGGTGCAAAGGTATTTTCAAAGATGGATCTTCGGTCGGTATATCATCAAATCAAGATCCGACCGGAGGACATACCGAAGACAGCTTCCTCGACGAGATACGGACTCTATGAGTACCTCGTCATGTCATTTGGGTTAACCAACGCTCCGGCACACTTCATGTACTTAATGAATTCTGTGTTCATGCTGGAGTTAGACAAGTTCGTCGTGGTATTCACCGGCGACATATTAGTTTACACCAAATCAAAAGAAGAGCACGCTGAACATCTGCGTATCGTGCTACAACGGTTGAGGGAGCACCAATTATATGCCAAGTTCAGCAAGCGCAAATTTTGGATTGACCAAGTGCCTTTCCTAGGCCATATTATTTCAGCAGAGGGCATTGCCGTGGACCCCAGCAAAATTGAACAAGTGCTGAAATGGGAATCTCCCAAGTCAGTCCACGAGGTCCGAAGTTTCCTAGGCTTAGCGGGGTATTATCGGAGGTTCATTCCGAGCTTCTAGAAAATTGCTAAACCAATGACGGAGCTGCTGAAGAAGGGCATTAAATACATGTGGAATGCAGCATGTGAAGCCACATTCAAAACTCTGGTGAAACATCTCACAACAGCTCCAGTTCTTGCTCAGCCAGACACGACGAAGCCATTTGATGTATACTGTGATGCATCCGGCATCGGTCTCGGCTGTGTTCTGATACAAGAAGGGCGTGTAGTCGCCTATGAGTCTCGTCAACTGCGAAACCACGAGCAGCATTACCCAACTCACGATCTTGAGCTTGCTGCAGTGGTGTTGGCATTAAAGATGTGGAGGCATTATCTGTTTGGTAATCTTGTTCACCTCTACACCGACCACAAAAGCCTGAAGTATATCTTCACGCAGAAGGAGCTGAATATGAGACAACGGAGATGGTTGGAGCTCATCAAAGATTATGAAATTGATATTCACTATCATCAGGGAAAAGCAAACGTGGTTGCCGACGCGCTTAGTTGGAAAGCCCACGTTCACAACTTGGCGGCTGCTGAGTTGGAAGCTGAAGAACCAAATCTCCGTGTCATTCCGTATGGCGCGCATTATAATCTCGCGCTCCCTCCAACAATCCATGAAGAGATTGTTGAGGCTCAAAGAAGAGACAAAGGTATGTCTCACATACGGAGAAGACTAGACAACAGAGAAGTGAAATGTTTCCGGAAGAAGGAGAACGGTACAATATGGTTCAATGACCATATAGTGGTACCGCGCAATATGAAACTCTGGAAGAAGATCTTGGATGAAGCCCACCTGTCGAAGTTTTCCATTCATCCCGGAAATAACAATATGTACCAAGATCTGAAACAGAAATTTTGGTGGACAAGGATGAAGAGGGAAATCGCTAAATACGTATCCGAATGTGATACGTGTAGACGGGTCAAGGCTGATCATATGCGAAAAGACGGACCGCTACAACCTCTGAAGATACCGGCATGGAAATGGGAGGATGTGAGTATGGATCTCATCGTCGGATTACCACTCACGTCCCGGAAGCATGACTCGATATGGGTGATCGTTGACCGGTTGACGAAGTCGGCTCATTTCATACCGGTGAACACTCATTATCGAGCAAGGCAATATGTGGAGCTGTATATCTCGAGGATTATATGCTCACATGGTGTTCCAAAGACCATCATTTCAGATCGAGGTGCGCTGTTTGTTGCTCGTTTTTGGGAGCAGCTGCACGCCTCGTTGGGCACCAAGCTGATTAGAAGCTCCGCATATCACCCTCAAACTGATGGACAAACCGAGAGGGTGAACCAGGTGCTGAAAGATATGTTGAGGGCGTGTGCCATCCACCACGGTAAGAATTGGGATGATCACTTACCGTTGGCAGAGTTGTCCTACAACAACGGGTATCAAGCGAGTATTAAAATGGCACCGTATGAAGCTCTCTACGGCCGGAAGTGTCGCACACCACTGAAGGTGTGAGTCTGGCGAAAGAGTTCTTTTTGGGATTGATCTTGTGAACGAAGCCGAAGACCGAGTTCGGTTGATACAAGAAAACTTGAAGGCTGCACAATCCCGACAGAAGAGCTACGCTGATCAACGGCGTAGGCCTTTGCATTTTGACATCGGAGAGCACGTGTATCTTCGTGTATTTTGGATGAAGGGAATTCAACGGTTCGGTGTAAAGGGGAAACTCGCTCCCCGTTTTATTGGTCCTTTTGCTATTACGGAGAAGTGCGGACCCGTAGCCTACCGGCTGGAATTACCGGCAACTCTAGCGGGTGTCCATGATGTATTTCATGTGGCACAGCTGCGGAAGTGCCTCAAATTCACCGCTGCTGTTCGATCCGAGGAAATCGACGAATTGAAACCGGACCTGACCTACACCGAGCTACCGGCTCAGATTTTGGATGAAAAGACCCGGGTAACCCGGAACCGGACGATCAGATTTTTCAAGGTGCTGGGGAGTAATCACACCGTGGAAGAGGCGACGTGGGAAAGTGAAGATTACCTCCGCACCAACTACTCGGAACTTTTAGCTTTGTACAGATTGTAATTACCTCTCCCGTCTCTTTCTTCTTTTGTAATCTCGGGACGAGATTCTTTTAAGGGGGGAATGTAAAAGTCCCAAAATGTGTATGAATAAAAACCAAGGTTTAAGTTCATATAGGTGGCAAAGACATGGAAAATGGGGCTTGCTAAAACTTTTCTTCATGCAAAGTAATACATGGATGAGCATCCAAAAATGAGGCTCACACTTTTATGTGTTGAACCAATAAGGAGTTAACTACCTCTTTGCATGCAAGTTTAAAAATCAGATTTGAAATTCAAAGTTCACACATGTGGTGGCCAAAAACTTTGAATAAACATGCAGCCATATAGTTGGAATTTGTAGGGAAAAGTTTGATCACAAACTTTCCATTTGTAGGGTGGGCTCAAAAAGGAGTAAAGAGAAGAATTTGCAAACTTCAACCAAATTCAAATTTGGCAAGCAAATTGAAACTGAATTGGAAGGATTCAAATTCTAACCCACCTTTTAAAACTCAGAATTGTGGGAATTAAGAGGATCAGCTTGAGAAGATATTTGGGAGGTAAATGTGGAGTGGGACCCACATGTCATAGAGCTGAAGAGGTTGCCTTACACACTAAGTCTAAGCCTCGGTGGGCAATTCCACCGAACAGCTCGCGTGAGCCACGAGAAGCTTCCACCGTGGAGTCACTGGGAGGCTCGGCAGCGCCACCAGCTGCTTTATTCCCCCACGCGCGGCGCCCAGAGGCGGTTCAGCGGCTTGATCACCCCCCTGGCCGAAGCAAAGCCCATTCGTCTTCTCCTCCTCACGGGCGACACTGGACAGAGCCGTTCCGTTCCCTCGCTGCTCAGCCGAGCGCAAGAACGGCAAAACCACCGCGCTCTTCCCTCCCCTGAACTACTAAACCTTGCGCGAGCTCGGCCTCCACCTCCCTGACCCGTAACCAAGCGAGCTTCGGCCACCCGAGCCCGAGAACAGCCGTCACAAAGGTGACCTAACCTCGGACGCTGATCAGGCGCACGTGGGCAGCTCACCACATCGGTCTTCACGGCCATGCAAGGACGGCAACGGGAGCGCACGGCCACCGTGCTGCTCTCACCCAAAGATCAGGCCATGCCGTGAGCCATTGACGGTGAATTTCAAAGTTTTGCTCCGCGGCCTCAGCCCGAGCTCCCGGTACAGCTCCATAAAATTCCTCCTCTCCAATCCTTCTTAGGGTATCAAACTTGGCACAGCGAAGCTAGACTAGCCGGCGATCATTTTCCCTTTTACATCCATCGCACAAAAACGCCTCAGAGCGACGGAATTCGAGCTCTACTAGGGGTGTTCATGGCGGACCCATTCGGTCGCCCGATGACAACCTATTTCCAGCCACTTCCGAGCTACTTTGAAGTCGTTCCGAGCTTCCTAGAGGTGCGCTGGTGCTGTAGAGCTCATCAGCACAGGCCTTGGCGGGCTGAGAACCTCGGGCGATGGTGCCGAATCACAACAGAGGCCGTTACACGTCGCTGGCCATTTTCCGGCCGCCGGCAGCCTAAACCGACCCCACAGTCATGTTCCTCGGTCGTGCAGTGGTCGGCAGCAGCGATCCGGCGAGGGGGGATTTGCTCCGGCGAGGTGGCGGCGGCGCGCGCGGGAAATCGGTCGGGAGGTTGAAGAAAGCGTGGGCCCCGTCTGTCAGCAGCAGAAAATTTAAACCCGCGATCAGTTGTGGCTGGGATCCAGTGTGTTGGCGCACTGGGAAGCTGTGGCCCCGGTGTGGCCCAATCCTGATTGGCTGGGATTTAAAACAGTGGGTCCAGCCGCATTTTCAGTAGGAAAACAATTCCAGGGAGGGCCCAAACTTTGGAAATTCATAGCTCCTGGTAGAAATCTCCAATTTGTGTGATTCCAATTGGGTTGGATTCATCTCTTCGAGTTCTATCCAAATATGAACTCAGATTTATATGAAAGTCAATATTATATTCGGGAGAATTATTTGAAATTTTTCTGAAAAAGAATTATTGAGGGAGTTTGGTTTATCCAAAAATCCCCAATTTGTGCCAGAATATTCTTTAGCATATTGTTGACCTTCTAGCAAAATTTCAGCTCATTTGAAGATCATTTGAGTAGGAATTTTCCAAAAACAAACTGCTGTGTTCATAAGAGTCCAGAAACATTTTCAGAAAATGTTTCTTACTTTAAAAATCTATTCTGGGAAATCCCTAGCTCCAAAAATCATAGGAAAATTTAGGCAAGCTCTCTGAGACATACTTGAAATTGTAGTTCAGTTAATTGAGTATGAAAATGCACATTACTTCAGAATTAATTCTTTTAAGTAGAAATGCTTAAGGAATTGTTCTGGAAGAACTACTCGAGTAAAAGGGCTAAATTTTGGACCAAATTACTTTCATGTGACCAGGAACTCACATATAAATTATCAGATAAGTTGAGCCCTTGACCTCCCTGTTCTTATTCTCCATACTTATGTATAGGTGGAAATACATGAGAGACATGTGAGAATTATGGAGAACACAATTTAACTCCACATTAGCTGCAATTTGGCAAGCTAACTCCTTAGGTAGTATAGAACCTGCTGTAAGAGTTTTGAGGCCATTGGAGTTATTGTTCTTCTGTTGCACTCAAATCTTTTCAGTTTATCTATTAGGTGCATTAGGGAAAATAGTTAGTGTATAGCTAAGATGGTAAGATCAAGTAGTCATTTCTTTTTCTTTGCATCACAGAGGCAACCCAAGCCATTCTTGGCTTTTCCACACAACCTCTGTTACTAAGAAACTAATTCTATAACTTCTTTCCATTACATTCTATAAAACATGTACACATGCATTTCAATAGGAACCACAACGCAGGGGATTCAAAGGATTGATTCATTGAAGTGGATCAAGCTCCGGAGAATCAAGGGTGGATCAGCAAGGATACTAACTGCTTATATACGACTACCCTGCAAAACAGGCAAGCTCCGTTTTGCATTTAACAGCTATTAAGTTTTTATTTTGTATTCACCTTTGGTTAAGACTTGAACTGTGCACTAGGTCTAGTGTTTGATACTCCTCTTGCATAGCCAAATGACCCATGGAGTATTGGGTAGTTGTCTTTCACCGTGTAGAACTTCCATGCTTAAGTACGGTTCGGTAGAAGTCGAGTGGTGAGATGCTACTCGCAGGTTCAGGAATAACAGGGGCATACGGGATTGGTTCATAAATGAATTAGCAAGATAAAGTTGAGACCGGAAGGTTGTAGGGGCAGCAGGACATAGGGGTCTGGGTCCTATAGACCTGTCCATGACGGTCAAGGACCAATCCGTATGCGGCCCTGTTGAACAAGTTTGAGTTGTGTACCGGACTCATGCTGGCTATATGGGACCTAGTAAACTGATGTACCTCGGGAAGCTGTCGTTGGGACTTTTTGGGTCGCCTCAGGCGGACGACCGGTGTGCAGTATGTGGGGAACATTCTCATGACATCTCCTGTCGGTAGGTGCACCATGAGAGTGGCTACTGTATGGGGCGACTTGATCGATTCAACGAGGGTGAAACGGGGGAAAGGCTGCCACGTACGACATCAGTGATGGTTGTTGTAGGCAACGTCGAGTACGGGCGTACGTGTCGTGTAGTACGGGTGTTATTGATTCGATTCACTGTCGCTCGCGGAATGGACCGAGCATACTTGTTCTCACAGTCGTGACGTAGTAAGAACTTGCATGAGAAAGGAACTAATCATTTTGATGTGAAGTATCATACTAGCTTTGTTTTGGATCTTGATGAATAGGCTAGTGCAAACTCGATTCATTTATGCCATGAGCAATTTACATCGGGGGAAAGCGTTTCTTGTTTGATTGTGGACTCCCGATGTGGCGTGCCCAGGGTTACTTAAAATGCTGCCATTAATACCTGAAAGTAAGGATTCACTTCTAGGCGAGTTAAATTATGCTCATACCATCCTATTTTAGGTTCATAACCTCACCTAGAGTTTCATGTTTACGGTGACGGTTAAGTCTTGCTGAGCGTTATGCTCACGGATGCTATCCGAGTTGTTTTACAGGTAATTGACTTCATGCTTAAGAGAAGGGATGCCAATGAGACTCGGGAACCTCCGAGTGCTTACTCAAAGAGCATCCTCGCCGCTGCAGATTGTCTTTGTGTTGCTAGTAAGAAACAGTACGTGGGCTGGACTGTTTCTTTGTTGCTGAGTTAGAGATGAGTCGTGAGAGTTATAGTCTTCCGCTGTAGCTTACTTTGAGATAAGTATTTGTAAAACACTTTTGTACGCTTCTGCAACTATTCATGTAATATGATGTGTTTCGTCGACCCATGTGCTGTTGGGTGCCGCATATCACAGCACCACCCGACGAGGTCCTGTGTCCCTTACAATATGCATTGTTCTTGATTCAAACATACTGCACAACCTCCCAATCAACTCAACCACAAATTCATCCCGAACTTGGTTGTTGAACCTCATCTTCTCCCTAAGACTAGTTCAATGGATCCCGTCACCAGCCATGTCTTGAACTCAAGCAACACCTGCAAATGAATAAACAACCAATACTTCCGAGCACAAGTCCTCGACTTGACTCTTGTTAGTTTCGAAACTACAACATCTTACGTGAGCACCTCACATAATCATGTTGTAAACCATAGCAAAATGATATCAGCCATAACCACCAAAACACACCAAAAACATAGTAAAATAATACTAAGCAAACTTTCCATAAGAGTAAAGCAAGTTTGAAACATTGCAAGTTAAAAGCAGAACCATTGAAATCAAGCTCCGAACCTTACCAAAGCTAACCGGACCTTGAACCGGAGCTTACCAAAGCTAGTCGGACCCAGCACCGGAGCTTACTTAAGGTTAGTCAGACCTAGCATGGAACTTACCAAAGCTAGTCGTACCTAGCACCGGAGCTAGCATAAACAAGTCGGACCTAGCCAAAATAAGTCAGACCTAGACAAAGCAAGTCGGACCTTACGTCGGACCTATCGTCGGACCTTGCAGGAGCTCGGACCTAGAGTCGGACCTTGTTAAAAAGATGTTTTGGTAGTATTCAAAACTTTTGTCGTCAAAGTCAATGTATTCAGCACACATAGGTCTCACATGCTCGAAGATCCTTATTCCTGGCAAAAGCAAATTCAAGGATTTTATTAATGATTCCATAATAATTAGTTTCACGTCCTTGAGAGTCGACTGCCCTTGTCATAACTCCGGTATTAGATGTTGCCGCGAGAGGACGAAGAGATTCAAATTGAGTTGTACAGAACCGGTAGCCATTGACGTCATATCGATCGTAGCTCCTAACTTTAATCAATCCATAGGATAGTTGTCGCAAGTCTTCATGGACGTCGGCATCTTTTATGCACTGTTATAAGAAAACTTTGTAAATACTCGTAAGTTATAAGAATACTTTGTAAATATTGCTAAGTTAACGAGAAAATGTTACATGATCTCGAAACCAGGATATGAAATTAGGTCCTCCATTTATTCCTTCCCGTTGCATCACTTCTACTTCTTTGCTCGTAGGTTGATGCCTATGTGTCTAATTTTGCTTGTGGAATTCACTGTATGAAAAGAAAACTTTTTAGAATAGATGTGTTACAAAATACGCCGATTAGTATAAATGTAAGACAAACACTTACTCGAAATATTTGTCCATCTCATCTATATTCGCGTACATGTAAAGGAAAGCAGCACTCCTTTCTTTTGCGGTAGAGTTGTAGGAAGTGGAACTACCAACAGTAGTGCCTCTTGTTGCAAAAATAGAGAGATCCCTACAAGGAGGTTGCTCATCCACATTGTACCGCATTGCCGAAGTGTTGACATTGTTTTCCTCTGCAAAGTAAACACTTGAAAAGTATCCTACTTCTTTAAGATTAAATGCTTCGGCGATGCATCCTTCTACCTTTGCCTTGTTACGAACCATTGGTTTCAGATATCTTAGTGCTCTTTCAATATGATACATCCACCTATATTGCACGGGACCTCTAACTTTAGCTTCAAATGGAAGATGGATGAGGAGACGTTGCATTGGATTGAAGAACCCTGGAGGAGAAAAATTTTCCATCTTACATAATAGTACCGGTATCTCCTTCTCCAATTTACGAATCATCTCTATCATGATTTCTGTCTATAGAAGTGACTAAGCTTGGCCAGCACCTTCCACACCGCATCATCAAAATAGCCCCGAAACATAACAGGTAGAAGTATTTCCATAATTATGTGATAATCATGACTCTTCAACCCTGTCAGCTTTCCCGTTTTGATATTCACGGCTCGTTTCAGACTAGCTGCGTAACCATTTGGGAATTTCAAATTTTTCAACCATTTCAGTACTTCTTTCTTTTCTTTAGGTCGAAGACAGAAAGAAGCACGTGGTTTAGCACCACTTTCAGAGGGCTCAAGAGTTGGACGGTTACAAAGCTGAGCTAGGTCCTTTCGAGCCTTTATATTGTCTTTCGTTTTGCCCGCCATGTCCATGCATGTGCTTATAATACATTCGACCATATTACGCTCTTGATGCATTACATCAACGTTGTGCATTAGTATCAACGACTTCACATATGGTAGCTCCCATAGTCCACATATATGAGTCCAATTGTGATCCTTTCTGTAACCGATAAAATATCCAGGACGTCCTTTATCTGGCACCAGTTTGTCCAGCATATCAGATATTTCAGATCCGTTTAGACGTTTCGGTGGTCGTTTAGTGGCAACAGTGTCTTTTTTAAAGACATTCCTCTGTTGCCTAAACATGTGATTCGGAGGCAGCCAACGTCTGTGACAATCGAAGTAGCATATCTTTCCTCCATGAGTAAGTCGAAAACAGTCCGTCTCAGAAGCACATATTGGACACATCAAACGACCATGAGTGCTCCATCCAGAAAACATACCGTATAACGGGGAAATCATGGACGGACCACAAATAAGCAGCTCGAAGGTTGAATTTCTGCTTTTTGTAAAAGTCGTACGCTTCTACTCCTGTCCACAACATTTTCAATTCTTCGATCAGCGGTTTCAACATCATGTTAAGACATGGCCCAGGATGATCCGGCCCATGTATAATGAGGCTAAGGAATATGAACTTGTACTTCATGCAAAGAGCTGGTGGTAGCTTGTACGGAATGACAAAGACGGGCCAACAGGAGTATGGTGTGGCGTTTGTACTGAACGGCGAGAATCCATCTGTCGCCAACCCGATGCGAACATTTCTCGCATCACGACTGAAGTCTGGATCAAACGGTCAAGCGTCTTCCATGCCTTATCGTCGGCCTGGTGTATCATGACTGCATTGTTCTCTTGTACACCTTCCTTGTGCCATCTCATGTGTCTGGCCGTTCTTTTTGATAGAAACAACTGCTTCAACAGAGGTGTCACGGGTAAGTAACGAAGTTGCTTACGTGCAACTTCTGTCATCACATTATCACCATCGTTATTAACAACTTCGACAAACCTTGATTCACCACATTTTAAGAATTTCTTCTCTTTTGCATGCTCTTTCCAGAAAAGCATGCAATTATCTGTACACACATCAATCTTCTCATATTTCATACAAAGACCAGAAAACAATTTCTTCGCCTGATACATATCTTTAGGTACTTTATGAGGCTGTGGAAAGATGTTGCTGATCAATTTGATGAGGTCGTTGTAGCAGTTATTAGAAAAGAAGTACTTAGACTTAATTGCCATAAGTCTAGTCATGAAATTGAGGAGGGTCACTTCAGTGTGTTCATGCAGCGGCTCTTCTGAAGCTTTGAAAAGCTTGAAGAACGCTTCAACCTCCGTTGTAGGAGGATCCTCCAAAAACTCTGGTTGTATAGCTTCAAGAATCTCATCCATCCTATCAACCCCCGTGTTATCATCATTTTGCTCTTCCACTTCTTGTACAGTTTCAGAAGTTGTCTCGCCGTTGAAGGTCCACACCTCATAATGTGGCATGTAACAGTTTCGACACAAGTGTATCGAGACCGTCATTTTGTCCAAAAACTTGGTATTCTGACATTTCGTACATGGGTACCGCACCTTATCGATCATTGACAATGAAAAAGCTCGATCTACAAAAGCATCTGCCTTGGCGAACCACTCATCCGAGTGACCACCAGAACTGTTCTTCCAACCAGTATACATCCAACTACGGTCCTCACCCATGTTTGAATCTGCAGTTTAGTGTCAAGGAAATTATAGTTACTTTATAATTTATTTATGTCACAGCCCTACATCTATTGGAAAGGATAGGTCCTAAACCCACCCAAGAGTGACCGAGCAGAGCGTGCTCATGACGAGACGCGTGGTCTGGATCCGAACGAAATTTCGGCAGCATAACCCCGCTGTTATCCGTTGCACGCCCGAAAATGGTGCAGCAGAGAACAACAGGGTTATGCCGTCTAAATCTCTTCTAGATCTAAACCCGCGTCTCATCACAAGTCACGCCCCCTCAGTCACTCCCAGGCTGTCCAAAAAGGGACAATTCCGAACCTACACGCCTCACATGCGTAATACATGTGAGACGGGCCGGTTCGAAACAGGTGACGCATATTGTATTGGTTTATGTCAATCTTTCATTTTTGAGTCGAGAGAGAGAAGGAAAGAATGAGATAGAGAAGGAAAGAACGAGAGAGACAGAGAAGTGGGTCACCCGTCCTAAGTTATGCTCCAAGAGGCGGCGCGGCGGGGTGGCGATGGCGGCAGCAGGGCGGCAGCACGATGGCAGGGCGGAGGCGGCACGGCTTGGCAAGAGCGAGGCGGAGCGGTGGAGGCGGCAGTCAGAGGGTCGCGCACGTGAGTGGGTCGCGCGCGCGGCCTGCGAGATGTAGGATTATGTTCTTTATTTACAACAGCTTCTTAACTTACGACGGTTTAGGTTTTAGCTGTCGTAAATAGTGATTAAATTCTAACGGTTTACTTGCTTACAACGGACAAGGTTACGACCATCGTAAGTTATACATTAAATTCCGTCGGCCAAGGTTCCAACCGTCGTACCAACGGCGCTTCTTGATCGAAACCACACGGTTCTCTCGACGGCGGCCATGGCCATTGACCTTCAAATGGCCCGTGTCAGGCCATATATGGGTTGTGTCAGACTGAGTCGGCCCAAAGCCCGTTTATATATATATATATATATATATATATATATATATATATATATATATATATATATATATATATATATATATAAATATATATATATATATATATATTACACTCAAGCAATCAAATTAAACTAAGATTACTAACTTAATACTTAACTAAACAAAAATTAAGTAATCTAATTAAGTAATAAATAAAATCAATAACTAAACCAATTAATAAAAAACTAAATGAAATAAGATGAACTAAATTACTTAGTAAATGAACCAAATAAACTAAATTAATTACTAAAAGAATTAAATAAACTAAATTAATTAAATTAATTCCTAAACAAACTAAATTAACAAAATTAATTAGTAAATAAAACGTACCTCAAAGTGGCGGCGAAGCGGGGTGGGCTTAAGGCCTAGCGGCGGCAGCGGCGCCCGGTCGGCGGCGTGGCCGGGGGAGCGCGGGGCGGCGCAAGCGGCGTGGGGAGGCCGGGGACCTCGGGGCGGCGCGCAGCAGGGGCGGCGTGGGGGGCCAGGGGGCCAGGGCACCTCGGCGGCGGCGCTGGCAGCGGCGCGGGGCGGCGGCGCTGGGGGCGGCGGTGGCGGCGCTGGGGCGGCGGCGGCGCTGGGGCAGCAGCGGCGTGGGGCGGAGGTGTGGCACGGCACGGCGGCAGCGGTGGCAGGCTCGGGCTCGGGCTGAATGAGCCCGAGCCCAGACCGGGCCGCGGTTAAAACCCGCAACTTACGACGGCTGTAACCTAAGCTGTCGTAACTCTTAGTTTACGACAGCTCTTTAACTTACGACGGCTTAGGGATACGGCCGTGGTAACTTACAACGGTCCCTTAACTTACGATGGCAGTGGGCCTAAGGCCGTCGTAAGTTAGTTTACTTACGACGGTCGCTGTGCACCATCGTAATTTAGGTTACTTACGACAGTGCGCCGTTGTAAATAACTTGGTCATCGTAATGTGTTAGGTTTCCTGTAGTGATGGAGTGTGTTGTAGAAACACACCCCAAGAGCTCAAGTGAAAGAAATCACACTAAATGCACAAAAATCAGCATGTGCGGACTAGTCCGATATCAACCGGACTAGTCCGATTTCTCTCTGACTAGAAAACGGAATTGTCCGATATGGACCGGACTAGTCCGATTTGTCTCTGAGTAGACAACGGACTAGTCCGCACTCTTACGGACTAGCCCGGTATCTCACAACACTTAGGGTTTTCCACACGCCGCACATCGGACTAGTCCGGAGTCCACCACGGACTGGTCCAGACATCGCAAACCCTAACGGTAACCTTTGGAAACACTAGTATAAATAGTGGTGTACGACCGTATTACCATAACTCTCGACCCACTGCGCCGTCACACCTTCCAAGAGCCCAAAATTCACATCTCTCCACACATTCTAACCCAAAAAGGATAAAATCTTTGAGGATTAGCTATTGATCAAAGGAGAGACTTGTTCTACACATCTTGAGCTCTTGGGTTTGATCTCTCGCACACTCTCGTTCATTTATTGTACATATTTTGAGTGTGCTTGGTGGTATTCATTCATTGTAATTATTGGGGAGCCCTCAACTTGTGAGAAGGCCCCTTGAACGATTTATTTGCCCTTTGTGATTAGTGGAAGAGAATCGGCCTCCGTGGCGATTCGACAAGGGTAGGGTTGGTGAAGACCCGGTCCTTTGTGGACTCCTCAACAGGGACATAGATTTCCTTCATGGAATCAAACCTCGAGATAAAATCTTGTCTCTTGATCTCATGTTCTATTTTTCATCATATTCTAGGGTTTACTTAATCTTGTGTAATTCACGTTGAAGCATTGAAACTAAAGTTGATCTCTGTCATTCATTGTTTCACTGTTGTAATACATCTAAGTTCCCAATTAATTTCCCCTGCATAGGGTACTAGAAGTGAAAATATTGATCAACCTTGATCTTTCCAGTCCACGCATACCGGACTAGTCCACACAGTACCGGACTAGTCCGATTTGTCTCTGAGTAGACAATGGACTAGTCCGCACTCTACCGGACTAGTCTGATTTTCCTGTATTTGATAAATCTATTAAGTGTTTCGGGGATTAACAAATAATCAAAAAGCCTATTCACCCCCCTCTAGGCTACATTCAAAGTTTGAATGTACCGAAGGCATATCGGATATATGGGCCCCGATAAACTGATGTAACCTATACCTCCGTGCGTCGAGGCATAACGCACAAATTTATAGGTGTAGGTTGAGGGCAGCAAGGTGGGAATCCTCTAATGGGCATAGAGAGATGCTCCGCATAGTGAACCTCCAGTCCGTTTGGGTATGTCCTGTTCGACGTTTGGGCTATTTGGTGAAAGGTTGTCCCGTACGACATCGAGTGAGCGTGCTGTGCAGCTCCATGGGTGGGCGTACGTGACATGCCATTCGGGTATCCCTGCAGGTGTATATCGAGTCGATTTGCCGTCCCTCGCGGTTATGAGTACCGCTTATTCACTGTGTCATGACGTAGGTTAATATATGGAATGCTATGATTTAATATTGCTGATACGATTAACTTGTATTGTTACATGTGTGCCATCAAATATTGCTCACTAAATTTCAGTTTCATGAACTGTTAACTTGTGGCTAAAAGATGAATTAAGGATGAACTTGTAGGTGTGTCCTTTGCTGCAATGTGCCATCCTATGTTGGTTATTTCCTGCATGTAGGGTTTCATGTATAGGGTGTCGTTTAAGACTTGCTGAGCCATTGTGCTCACGGTTGCTGCTATGAGTGCTTGCAGGTGAGGACTACCCCACGGACTCGGGGTACGAGTCCACCGGCGAGGTCTACCCTCCGTAGGGACTACGGCTGAGTGGGAGCCGTACACGCCGCGTTGATGCTGAGTGGAGCTAGTGTGGGTTGTCCGTAGGGCCGGACAACCACTTTCGCTAGTTAGGTGGGCGTGAGTTGTATAAATTATCTTCCGCTGTAGTAACTCTGTAATTTGCTGTAAACTGAAGGTTTATACTACTTTTTGTACATATTCAGTTTTCTTTCAATGTAATACAATGGTTTCCTTATGATGTGTGCTGTCGGGTCTCGCATCGTGCGGCACCACCCTCTGAGATCATGGGCGTATGGATTTCGGTCTGTCACAGCTATCCACTCAGATGGTGGCAACACGGAGGCTACAGGGTTATTTCCGCGCTGTCGCAGAAAATCCCCGTGTCACACGGGATCCTTCCGGGTTCGACTGCTCACTGACCATCGGGCCCCACCCCATATTTTTCTTCCTCGCGCCCCCGCACCTCCCCGCGGCTGCCCTTGCTGGAGAGCTTGCCGGAACAGGGTTCCCGTGCTCCAAACTTCACCAAACTATCTGCTACTACCTATTTCAACACAGGAAACATGCTGCCGGTCTTAACCCTCTCCGATGATGGCCGGAGATGGGCGCACGACGGTGGAAGTAACTTCGGCGACTCCGGCGGTAGGGTACTCACTCGGTGAGCATGGAAACCCGCCATGGCTTGGTCCTACAGCACCGCCGTGACCTGGGGAACACGTATCACTACCCTGATCCCGAGGAAAATGGCCGGAAATATGAACTCATCATGTGACCACAGTGGTTTTTCGCCACCGTGAGTAAAAACACGGAGAACCCTTCTGATCCTGCATGGTTTTGCTTGCGGTTTGCTCGAGAAGGGTTGCCATGACTCGGAGAACATATGCTTAGACTCTCATGAACCCTAACTGCGAGGGCCTCACGACCTCGTCGAGCCAGGATCACGCTGAGGGGTGCTGCATTGCACAGCACCGGATAACACACATAAAAGGTACAAAGCGGAAGCAAAGTTTTATTACATAAACAAGTTTATGAACATTTTTACAACAAAATATGTTCAGTCTACACTCATGGGCGTAGACTACGCACTGAGTTCACGTTCAGCCCGTGAACGTGTCCTCGCTAGCACGCACGCACACTAACACGGTGTCGTGCAAGACTCCCACTCAACGGGGTTTCCCTCTTGGGGTTCGGTCTTCTCCTCGGGAGTCCCTTCCTCATAACACCCTGCAAAAGCTTCAAACACAAGCAGTGAGCACGATGGCTCAGCAAGTCTGACCCGTCTTTCCTATCCATGAAACTTCTACATGTTGGATCATGCGTATTTGGAAAAAGTAAGTTGCAAAAGACTCGCCTAATTATTTGAACTTTACTTTCAAGTTTTAGCAGAAAAATGTGGAGAACCTCACGCTAAGGCACATGAGAGAGCCGCAATCAAACAAGAAACGAATTTCTCTCATGTACTTTGCCCAAGGTTTAAAAGAACTTTAATTTGCTCTAAACTACAACAAGTCATTAACAATCAAGGTATAGATTTCAATCAGCAACTTTTACATGACTCTAGCCTGTTCTTTCTACGTCACTGTACAGTGAACAAGTGGTACTCACTGACCGCGAGGGACGGCAATTATAATCGATTTACACCAGCAGGGTTACCCGAATAACCCATCACTTACGCCCGTACTCGATGTTGCGTACAGCAACCATCACGGACGTCGTACGCGACCACCTTTCACCCGTCAGCCAAATGTTGAGCCGGTCCAATCGTCCTGAGCAAGAGATCCCTGCACGCGCATCCTCAGTGCCGCCAGCCAATTTACACCTCAAGCTCTCAACCTACCCTCTGAACGACCAGCTATGCCTCAACACCCAGCTACCCGAGTTACATTGGTTTCCGGTTCCCATATATCCGGTAGGTCTTCGGTACTGTTGTAGCTTGTTCAACAGGCCCGCACACGGCTCGGTCCTCAATCAACACAAGCGGAGCTATGGCACACAGGCCCCAACGTCCTGCTGCCCTTACTCTCCACTCGGTATCATTTTTATTGCCATGTGTTTCATTTGCTACCTTTACCCGAGTAGTGTGCCTCTAGCCTATTCTCGCAAGCAGTTCCAACTACTCGACTTGTACTGAATCCTACACTATTCTAGCATTGCAGTAGCTAATCGAGATTTACAAACCTAAGCCCAACCCATGGTTTTCTTGGCTATGTATTTGGATTTTCAAACAAGACTCTAATGCATAATTTAAGTGAGTGCTCAAAGTAAGTTCTCAAAACAGTAAAATTTATAAAAAGGCTAATGCAAACCGGAGCTCGCCTTGCTTCTGTTGGTCATAGGCTAGCTGTTCCTATGGAGTGATGAAGTCTAAGACTTCGTGCTCCTCCTCACCCTTAGCGACTACATAAGATAATACATATATGTATCAATTTGAATGCATTTGAATTTGAAGTTGAAATTGTGAAGACTATAAGTCTTGCTATTCAGGCCCAATGACTCTAAATTTTTTACTGTTATTTGTATACAACCTAAACAGAGACTTGACAAAGTTTCATTTGCAGCAAAGCTCATTTGAGCCCTGCACAAATAATTGTGTACTTGGCCTTAATTGGAGCTCTTAGGGTGTTCTAGGGATTTTCATGGAGCAAGCCATGACTTTCTGAGAACTAGATTTTCAGAGTGTTCTAATGTACTTTGTTTCACTTAATTGCAAGGTTCCTAGCTAAATATATGAGCTAAACAATTTCAGGGAAATTCTGAAAATGTTTCTGGGCATTTTCCATTTTCTCTGGAACAGTTTTATTAATTACACCATTAGGTAGATCAAATTATCTAAAATGCATCTGAAAATTTTATGGTAGCCCAGGGATATTATGATGAACACCCTAGCCAAATTTCAGAATTTTCCTCCAAAGGGTTCTCCAGTTAAAATTCTAAACAGTTTAAATTTTGAATAATTAATTCTGGAGAAATAAGGATTTTCATAAAGTGAAAGTTGATTTGCTAGAAAGTACTCAGAGATCTGAATCCAACTAAAATTGGTTCACTCGATTTGGAGTTTCCTAGCCAAAGTTATGTGGGTTTGAAGTTTGAACTAAATCTGAAAATCGGGGAAAAGATTAAATCGCTGAGCATGGGACCAGGGCTACAAGTCAGTTTCTCAGCGGCTGATACACGGGGCTACGGAGTATTTCGCATGCAGCCAGATTAGATCCGGTGCCCCAGCTGATCCCCAGTTTAAATATCCGGCCACGGACACGTGGGACCGGAGGCTTCGTCAACCTCCCGATCTCCCGCGCTTGGCCGCTGCCCCCCTCGGTGGAGCGCTCGCCGGAGGGGCTTTGCCGTGTGCCAAAGTCCACAATTTTTGCCGCCTCTACCTAATCCCACACGGGGAACACGGTTCTGGACTTAGCTCGACATGACAACCACTGGAACATGGCCGGCAATGAGCGGCGGCTTCGGAAGAACTTTGGCCATGTCGGCCGGACTTCCTAGCACCCCAAAAGATCAAGCTAATGGTCGTAGAGCATCAGTGCACCCTAGGGAAGATTGTCATGGGCTCAAGGCGGCTCGGAAAGGGTCCTAGGTGAGCTCTCACTGAAGGCTTCAGCCATTAGCGCCAGTAGCTAAACTCGAAATGGACGGTCTACCAAGGTTTTCTTGCTAAGACTTTGAAGGAAAGTTGCTTGCCACCAAGTCTACCTCGTGTAGGTGCAGTTTGAGGATCTCTAAACGACTATGGAATGGGAATTTGGCGAATCCGCAACCGAAGGTCGGTCTGTGCCGAATGGAAGGGAAAAACGAAATTCATCGCCGGTGATCGACCACTCGGGCTGTGGTTCGGGGATGAGCAACACGAGACCGTAACACATTACGGGATGCATTAGCTTGGGCGTGACACTTTCCTGTTTAGGCTGTCCATGGGAGCTCGAGGTGCGGAAGAGCTTAGGCCACCGGAAAAACTTTTGGTATGGGCGAGAGCAACTGAACTCGGCTGGTTCCTATTATGGGAAGGTAGGATGAGAGCCTCTAGTACCTTTTTGCAGCTTGGAGGGAGTGGGGGAGCTGTGCTTGCTGGTTCTCCGATCAAACCCGAGACAGCGGCGGCGAGGCAAAGTTTTCTTGCGCGAGGGAGCGAAGACTGAGCGTTTCTGCCTCTGACCGGCTCAGCTTCAGGGATAAGAGGGAGGATACGTCAGCTCAGTACGGTGCAGGCCAAGCAGGAGCTGGCAGCGGCGTCCAGCTCGGTGGCGACCGCAGCTGCAGCCCATGAACCCGCGCCCGACAGTCTTCAGTCGGTTGAATTGCTGGTTAGGCTGACAGGTTGGACCCCCTTCCATTTTAACCTCTGAAATTAACTTTCTCCCACTGCTCTAAACGGTAGTTCCACTAATACCCTCTGAAATTTGAATTATCTACCAAATGCCCATTTGAACTTGATAGACTTCAAATTGTGAAGTGTTTGAATATATTTACAGCACATATGCAATTTGAAATTCAAATTGAATTTGAATTTGCTAAAATTGGCTCATGTCAAGATCAACTCCAAATGGAGTGAAAATTGGTGTGTGAGCTCACAAAAGTGTGCTGAGTGTGAATATGAATCCCACTTTTGAATTCATGGGATGGAAGGAGTTTGAATTTGAATTTGAGTTCAAACTAGCCTCTTTCCAATTATAGCCAAAAATACCTCAAAATGGTTTTGGATTTGGGTAAAATTTGGCATGAGCATTCCTAGCAAGGTGTAGGAGTTTTTCATATGCTCAGCCCCTATATGATGCATGTGGGAAATACCACTTTGCATTTTGTGAGTTCATCCTCTAATGACCATATTGATTGTGGTTACTTGCTCTTCAAATGTGTTCATAAGTTGTCCTCAAATGAGGTGTGTGTGGTGTGATGAACACTTTGGATGTGTGCAAAAACTTAGGCCCTTACATTCCTCTCCCCTTAAAAGAATCTCGTCCCGAGATTATAAGGTGAAAATGAGAGTGGACGGTGGGAAATTACCGTATGTGCGACGTGAAAAAGTCGGGGTAGTTAGCGAGAAGAAATCCTTTGCTCTCCCATGTCGCTTCGTCTACAGAGTGATTACTCCATAGAACTTTGTAGAACCACAACGTACGGTTGCATGTGGTTCGGGCCTTTTCATCAATTACCTGAACCGGTTCCTCCCAATAAGTGAGATCTGATTTCAGTTCTTCAATATCCCCCAGCTGAATGGTAGTTGATAGCTTAAGACACTTCCTCAGCTGAGAAATGTGAAAGACGTCGTGCACACCGTAAAGTGTTTCTGGTAATTCCAGCCGGTATGCTACTGATCCACATCTTTTTATAATCTGGAATGGACCGATGAATCAGGGTGCCAACTTTCCTCTCACCCCGAATCTGTTCATGCCCTTCATTGGAGACACACGTAGATAAACGTGATCCCCGACTTCGAATTGTAAAGGACGTCTTCTCCATTCCGCATACTGTTTTTGTCGGGATTGGGCGGCTAGGTTCGCTTGGATAAGCCGAACCTTTTCCTCCGCATTGTTGACAAGATCAACCCCGAAGGTGACCCTTTCGGCAGACTCACACCAATTCAGTGGTGTGTGACATTTTCTCCCATATAGCGCCTCATAAGGCGCCATCTTGATGCTGTCTTGGTACCCATTGTTGTACGAGAACTCGGCTAACGGTAAGTGATCATCCCAATTCTTACCGTGGTTGATAGCACACGCTCGTAGCATATCTTCTAGAATCTGATTTGCCCACTCGGTTTGCCCATCCGTCTGCGAGTGGTACGCTGAACTACGGATCAGCTTCGTCCCCAACGCAGCATGTAGCTGCTCCCAAAAATGGGACACAAATAAAGTGCCCCGATCCGATATGATGGTGCGGGGTACGCCGTACAAGCATAGGATCCGTGAGATGTGCAATTCAGCATACTTCTTGGCATTGTAGTTGGTGTTGACCGGGATAAAATGGGCAACTTTGGTGAGCCGATCGACGATCACCCACACGGAATCATGCTTCTGAAATGTGGTGGATGAACCGACGATGAAGTCCATGCTCACATCTTCCCACTTCCAGGCAGGAACGCCCAGTGGTTGTAGCAGTCCCGGTTTTCTCATGTGGTCTGCCTTCACCCTTCGACGTGTATCACATTCGGGCACGTATTTTGTGATCTCCCGCTTCATTCGTGTCCACCAAAACTTGTTTCTCAGTTCTTGATACATGTTGTTTCTGCTGGGGTGAATAGAAAACTTTGACAAGTGAGCCTCATCAAAGACTTTCTTCCGTAACTCCGGGTTACGAGGTACGACAATCCGGTCCATGAACCATAGGACGCCGTCTCCGTCTTTCCGGAAACATTTCAGTTACCCACTGTCTACATGTCTCCGCAAATGCGACATGCTCTTGTCATGTTTCTGAGCAGCTGCCATTTCTTCATGGATGTCGCATTCACGGATGGTCTGCCTTCACCCTTCGACATGTATCACATTTGGGCACGTATTTTGTGATCTCCCGGTTTTCTCATGTGGTATGCACTTGTGTGATCTTACTCGGGTCTACAGCGATGCCCTCCGCTGAGATAATATGCCCGAGAAAAGGCACTTACGATATCCAGAATTCGCACTTGCTGGATTTCGCGTATAGCTTGTGATCCCGCAGCCTTTGCAAGACTATATGCAGATGCTTCCTGTGTTCTTCCTCCAACTTGGAATATACCAATATGTCGTCGATGAAGACCACGACAAACTTGTCCAGCTCCGGCATGAATACCGAGTTCATCAAGTACATGAAGTGAGCTGGAGCATTGGTGAGGCTGAAGGACATGACCAGGTGCTCATAAAGTCCGTACCTCGTCGAGAAAGCTGTCTTCGGAATATCCTCAGCCTGTATCTTAATCTGATGCTATCCGGATCTTAAGTCCATCTTGGAAAAGTTCTTTCCTTCAACCAACTGATCAAACAACATGTCGATCCGTGGTAATGGGTACTTGTTCTTCATGGTTACGGCGTTTAGTGGATGATAGTCCATGCAAAGCCGCAACGTCTCATCCAGCCCCATGGCGAGGAGCTCGGCCTAATAAAACCCTTCTCCAGCAGGTTCGTTAACTGTGTCTTCAGTTCAACCAATTCCTTGGGCGCCATCTTGTACGGCCTTCGGCATATTGGCATAGTTCCCGGTGCAAGTTCAATCTTGAACTCCACCTCTCGGTCGGGCGGCATCCCCGGTAAATCATCCGGGAACACGTCAGGGAAGTCACGGACTACTGGAATGTCTTCCAATCTGATGGGGTTGGATTGGTATATACTTGGAAGTTTTATTTCTGGACTGTCCAGAAATAAAGAGTGAGACTCGTGCACTTCTGAGTGCAAATGCACGACTCGGAGGACGGTGTCTAAAACAGCGCCGTGGCGGGTTAACCACGACATCCCTTAGATGACATCGACTTTCTGTCCCTCTAAGACTATGAGAGACGTAGGGTATACTCTACCCTCTAAGCATAATGGCGCTTTTGGAACCATCATTTTTGCTGAAATTTTCCCACCCGGTGAACAATTCAATTATGGATTTTCGGTGGGTAGTATTTGCAAGCTGTATTTAGCAATAAAAACTTGGCTAATGAACCTATGCATGGCGCCTGAATCAAATAACACTACGGCGGGATGCTGGTGGAGTTGGAACATACCCGCAAGGATTGGCTCTCCCTCCGGCATGTCCTCTATGACGAGTTGGTGGATGGTGCCGGGCTTAGAATTTGTCCGCCATGCATTAGTGGGGTTCCAGGGCTGATTCCCCCGCAGAAACTATGGTACCACTCCGCCGCTTTGCCTCTCAGGACAGTTGTTGGCGAAGTGTCCTGGACGACCGCATTTGAAGCATGTGGCAGATGTCTGGCCCGTGCTTGGGGGACGAAAGCCCGGCATGCGCTGCTGAGGTGCAAACGCACGCAGCATCGCCCGCTGCTGCTGTTGTTGCTGCGGAGGTGGTGCTGGTAAAACCGGCCTGAATGCCGGTGGAGAACATGGCCGACTGTGGAATGGCATCGGCCTCTGTGGTGGCTGCCAGCGCTGACCCGATGGTGATCGATACACCATGCGGTATTTTTTAGAAGGACCACCTCCCTCTCCGCTGCTCTGCGGCGTCCTTCGCTTTCTCTCCGCCGCCGCTAACTACTTGCCAGGGTCCTCCTGAACAATCGCAGCATTAATAATGTCGTTGAGGCTGCCGTGATTGAACATTGCCAGCTTGTCCTTTAGGAGCGGGTTAAACCCTTGGTAAAAATGATCCCACCGCTTCTCGTCGGTATCGGCGTAATAAGAAGCATAGAGTGCAAGATATTGAACGCCCTGGGGTATTCCAGCGCGTTCCTGCTTCCTTGCTGCAGGCAAAGGAACTCCTGCGTCTTCCTCTTCATAAGACCCGGCGGTATGTGATAGGCCCTGAAGGCCGTCCGGAACTCCGCCCAGGTCATAACTCGCTTGGTGGGTTGCGAGGCACAGTAGTTCGTCCACCAAGCGCTCGCGGATCCTTGAAGCTGTTGGACCGCGAACTGAGTCTTGCGCTGCTCACTCACTTGGAGCAGCCCGAACTTCATCTCCATCGTGCGGAGCCAGTTGTCCGCATCGAGGGGTTCATCCGCCCTTGAGAATACCGGGGCATGAGTAGCCAGAAAGTCGGAGTAGGAGCTTTCTTGGCGCTCCTCGCAATCTTGATGTCTCTCCGGCCGAGACGTATTTGCAATAAGCGTCTGCAGCAACTCCGTGTGCTGCTGATGAGAACCGCCATAGCTGCAACGATGTCGGCCAATGTAACCATTGGCGGTGGCGGTTGTTGTTGTTGCTGTTGCTACTGTTGCTGTCCTGAGGAATCCTCGGGAGGCTGTTGGGAGGCCTCTCCCCCCTTACTAGAACCCCCAACGTCTAGGTTAGCACGAGTGCGAGTCATTCTAAAATTCAAAACAGCAGCGTTCAGCACATGTCATACTTAAAATTCCATATGAAACAGTAGGTATTGAAGTGACACAAGAATAACTTGCACAACATTAACATATATTGATAAAGCATAAACTTTATACAAGATACATTATTCTTGGGTCTCCGAGAAGTTGTGCTCATGTCGTCACTACCTATACATATACTACTGTCTACACGACATGTCACCGATTACAAAAGTTTTTCCTACACCACCCTCGCTGCCCTACATGGCAATGGTAACTCACTACTCGGAATAAAACTCGACCTCCTGTGGGTCGTCCTCCTCCGCTCCCTCTGCTGGTGGCTCCGGATCCATGACCTCCTCTTCTGGTTCAGGTCCCCCCATCACCGGATACCCAAAACCACGGGTACGGCACCTACCATCGGTAGGCCCATTACCGGAGGTACGAGCTCCTGCAACACATGCACCTCGTCCATGGCCTGGCTGTAGTTCTCTTCCCAGCCTTGCCCCTCCTCAATAGTGTCATCCCGCTCTTGAGTTAGGACCTCATTCTGCTGGATCAGGGCCTGCACTTGCTGTTGCAAAGCCGTGATGTCGACGTGGCTTTTCTTCTTCGCCTTCTTCAGACGATGCAACTGATTATGTTGTTCGTTCAGTCGCTTTATCGTCGGAAGGAGAACATTGCGGAGTGCACTGTGAGCACTCTCGAAATGGTCTCCACCGCTGGTGCTCTCCTTTAGCTTCACAGCAACACAATCCGTATGAACAGCATGGCTGTCCATCACGGCTTTTCCTGCCCTTAACTGGAGGCTGAGGTTCGCCTCCGCGGGGTTGTACCTTGAGCAACCCGGGTCTGTTGCTTCCAAGTACCTTTCCCTCCACACGTGATTAGATTGTCCCTCCACCGGAACGAGCACGTATGGAGTACCCTCCACAGCTCTCACGTGCAGTTGGCAGAAATGCGACATGGTGTTGCGGGCTGCCACTTGCGACATTTCCCTCGGCTGTCTACCTCTCACCGTGACGGTGAACGGCGCCCAACCGGGTGGCGTAGGTCCTGCAGAAACTTTGACATGGATTGTACACGTCTTGTTCCCCTCCTCGCCTTCTTCCTTGGCGAGGTACTGCGGCATCTCGACGTACCTAAAATATTGAAGCATCTGCCTCAACACTTCCGGATAACCGCTGCGGTGAAAACAGTGAGATACCACCCACCCGTTCTCCAATTGTCTATCTGCCGTCATCTGTAGAAACATATTTGAAAAATGTCAAATATTCATTTCAACAGTAAATCATTGAGCTATAACATAAAACATGTCATTGAACTAATAAAACTTGGAAACACAACTCAAACTTAGAACAAATTTGATTGCTGGTCTGCTACCCAAACTGACAGCTCTGACCAGTTTCCATTTCAACCTGATTTAGACCATGCTAAATGCAAAACCACTTTCGGAGCACAACATCAAAGTTAAAGCTAACTTCAATAGCTTTCCAGAAAGTATTTGATTGACCTCATATCTGTCCTGGTTCAAAATTTATTAGATGTCAAAGTTGACAGAATTTCTGGAGAAAATTGGACAGCACCTCACTGCTTGAGGTACTGATTTGATCCAAGAATTCCAGTTAATTCTACACTAAATTTGACAAAAGTTTATGTTACAAAGTTGTAACCCATCTCAATAACTTTTAAGGACTACCTCATTGTCTATTTCTATATTTTTGTGCAGGAAGTTATGCTCAATTTACAGAGAGTTACAGACAGTGTTTGCTCTGCCCTGTTTTCTGGACAGTTTCAACTCTACTGCATTTTTCGACTGGTTAAGGGATGAAACACCTCTGGACATCAATAGAAAAGTTGTAAATCTCTTCCAAATATTTCCAGAAATTTATTATATGACCCCAACCTCGAAAGAACTCGACCTCTAACCTCTGTTTAAATTCAGCCTTGTGCCAGCTGGAAACAGGAGACTATGACCTTAGTATCCTATAAGTTGAAAACTTATTTACTTTGAACATCCTGATTAAGGGAAGGAGTTACATCAAAGTTTTAGTGTTATGGATCAAACCTTCAAGTTTTACTATGAAGTTGCTCATTTAGTGGGGTGTGACGTCGATGCGTCACCAGTTCAGGTCGGTACGATGTTCCTCACAAAGAAAAACCTATACCGGACTTAGCCGGCTTCATAAGTTCAGTGGCACTAAGCGTCTCTCGCACACGGATGCTACTTTTCTACCGTAACATGGTCAGACTACCTGCAAATAAATCACACAATCATCAAGCTCGGCTGCACACCGAGCCCGGTCCCAATACAGTTCATACACCCGTCAGTCATCACCCGCACAGGTGTTCTCAAGCCAAGCACGCCTTGAGCTACGTGTTTACATTACTAACCACGTGACGGGGTCTCCCAAATTTGCCCTAGCATGCCAGGGAATAGCGTTGCTCGAATACCCCAAACGACATGAAGAGTCGTAGAGGATATGAAAGCGGGCCGGGTTACCTGCCACCCGTGAGGCTCCACCCTTCAGCTTGTGCGAACTGGTGGACAGCGCTTACATGCACCCCCCAAGACATATGACGTCTCGAGATGCATGATTTTCTGACATAAGCAAATAGATTAGTATTTCCACTTTCTATACACAAATAACATCCTTATATGGGCTACTAACTCGTTCCTCACCGAGTTTTTGAAAAAGATAACCTTTTAGTGCGTTAAACCTCAAATGAGCTCTGATACAATGGTGCAAGGGCCTCACAGCCTCGTCGAGCAAGGATCACGCTGAGGGGTGCTGCATTGCACAGCACCGGATAACACACATAAAAGGTACAAAGCAGAAGCAAAGTTTTATTACATAAACAAGTTTATGAACATTTTTACAACAAAATATCTTCAGTCTACACTCACGGGCGTAGACTGCGCACTGAGTTCACGTTCATTCCATGAACGTGTCCCCACTAGAACACACGCATACTAACACGGCGGCGTGCATGACTCCCACTCGACGGGGTTTCCCTCATGGGGTTCCATCTCCTCCTCAGGAGTCCCTTCCTCATAACACCATGTAAAAGCTTCAAATACAAGCAGTGAGCATGATGGCTCATCAAGTCTGACCCGTATTTCCTATCCATGAAACTTCTACATGTTGGATCATGCGTATTTGGGAAAAGTATGTTGCAAAGGACTCGCCTAATTGTTTGAACCTTACTTTCATGTTTTAGCAGCAAAATGTGGAGAACCTAACACCAAGGCATACGAGAGAGCCACAATCAAATGAGAAACACATTTCTCTCATGTACTTTTCCCAAGGTTTAAAGGAACTTTAATTTGCTCTAAACTACAACAAATCATTAACAATCAAGATATACATTTCAATCAGCAACTTTTACATGACTCTAGCCTGTTCTTTCTACGTCACGGTACAGTGAACAAGTGGTACTCACTGACCGTGAGGGACGGAAATTATAATCGATTTACACCTGCATGGTTACCCGAATAACCCGTCACATACGTCTGTACTCAATGTTGCCTACAGAAACCATCACGGACGTCGTACGCGACCACCTTTCACCCGTCAGCTGAATGTTGAGCTGGTCCAATCGTCCCGAGCAAGAGGTCCCTGCGCGCGCATCCTCAGTGCCGCCAGCCGATTTACACCTCAAGCTCTCAACGTACCCTCTGAACGACCAGCTATAACTCAACACCGAGCTACCCGAGTTACATCGGTTTTCCGGTTCCCATATATCCGGTAGGTCTTCGGTACTGTTCTAGCTTGTTCAACAGGCCCACACACGGCTCGGTCCTCAAACGACACAAGCGGAGCTGTGGCACCCAGGCCCCAACGTCCTTCTGCCCTTACTCCCCGCTCGGTCTCATTTTTATTGCCATGTGTTTCATTTGCTACCTTTACCCGAGTAGTGTGCCTCTAGCCTATTCTCACGAGCAGTTCCAACTACTCGACTTGTACCGAATCCTACACTATTCTAGCATTGCAGTAGCTAATCGAGGTTTACAAAACTAAGCCCAACCCAGGGTTTTCTTGGCTATGCATTTGGGTTTTCAAACAAGACTCTAATGCATAATTTAAGTGAGTGCTCAAAGTAAGTTCTCAAAACAGTAATATTTATAAAAGGCTAATGCAAACCGGATCTTGCCTTGCTGCTATTGGTCGTAGGCTAGCTGTTCCTCTGGAGTGATGAAGTCTAAGACTTCGGGCTCCTCCTCAACCTTAGTGACTACATGAGATAATACATATATGTATCAATTTGAATGCATTTGAATTTAATGTTGAAATTATGAAGACTATAAGTCTTGCTAGACAGGCATAATGACTCTGAAATTTTTACTGTGGTTTGGATACAACCTAAACAGATACTTGACCAAGTTTCATTGCAGCAAAGCTTATTTGAGCCCTCCACAAATAATTGTGTACTTGGCCTTAATTGGAGCTCTTAGGGTATTCTAGGGATTTTTATGGAGCAAGCCATGACTTTCTGAAAACTAGATTTTTAGAGTGTTCTAATGGAGTTGGTTTCACTTAATTTGAAGGTTTCTAGCTAAATATATGAGCTAATAATTTCAGGGAAATTCTGAAAATGTTTCTGGACATTTTCCATTTCCTCTGGAACAGTTTTATTAATCACACCATTAGGTGGATCAAATCAGCTCAAATGGATCTGAAATTTTTATGGTGGCTCAAGAATATTATGATGAACACCATAGCGAAATTTCAGAATTTTCCTCCAAATGGTTCTTCAGTTAAAATTCTAAACAGTTTAAATTTTGAGGAATTAATTCTGGAGAAATAAGGATTTTCATAAAGTGAAACTTGATTTGCTGGAAAGTACACAGAGAGCTGAATCCAACAAAATTTGGTTCACTCGATTTGGAGTTCCCTATGCAAAGTTATGGGGGTTTGAAATTTGAACTAAAAACTGAAAATCGGGGAAAGTTTAAATGGATGACAACAGGGCCCACTGCACAGCGTCGTCTTCAACCTCCCGCCGGCGGCTGAGCGCGTGACAACAGAGATCTTGGCATGGTCCATTCTCCAGTTACGGTGGACCATTTCCGGTGATCTTTCGCGCTACACGCTCCTCAGACCAAGCCCTAGCAGCCGGACAAGGTTGTGCATCATGCCATCGCTGGAAAACCAGACGGAATCGACAGCGGCAATCGGTGGTGCAGCGCCGATGATGACCAACAATTCCCATGTCTATCTCGATGCCCGAAGCCAAATTTCAGATTTTTCCTCCAAAGGGTTCTCCAGTTAAAATTCTAAACAGTTTAAAATTTGAATAACTAATTCTGGAGAAATAAGGATATTCATAAAGTGAAACTTGATTTGCTGGAAAGTACTCATAGATCTGAATCCAACAAAATTTGGTTCACTTGATTTGGAGTTTCCTAGCCAAAGTTATGTGGGCTTGAAGTTTGAACTAAATCTGAAAATCGGGGAAAAGTTTAAATCGCTGCGCGTGGGACCGGGGCTACGTGTCAGTTTCTCAGCGGCTGACACACGGGGCTACGGTGTATTTCGCGTGCAGCCACATCAGATCCAGTGCCACAGCTGATCCGCGATTTAAATATCCGGCCGCTGAAAAGTGGGACTGGAGGCTTCGTCAACCTCTCGACCTCCCGCACTCGGCCGCAGCCCCCCTCGACGGAGTGCTTGCCGTAGGGGCTTTGCCGTGTGCCAAACTCCACAAATTTTGCCGCCTCTGCCTAATCCCACACGGGGAACACGGTGCTGGACTTAGCTTGACATGACAACCACCGGAACATGGCCGGTGACGAGCGGCGGCTTCGGAAGAACTTCGGCCGTGTCGGCCGGACTTTCTAGCACCCCAAAAAGATCGAGCTAACGGTCGTAGAGCATCAGTGCACCCTAGGGAACATTGTCATGGGCTCAAGGCAGCTCGGAAAGGGTCCTAGGTGAGCTCTCACCGTGCGGCCGACGGATTCCGCCATTAGCGCCGGTAGCTAAACTCGAAATGGGCGGTCTACCAAGGTTTTCTTGCTAAGACTGCGAAGGAAAGTTGTTCGCTACCAAGTCTAGCTCGTGTAGGTGCAGTTTGAGGATCTCTAAACGACTACGGAACGGGAATTCGGTGAATCCACACCCGAAGGTCGGTCTGTGCCAAATGGATGGGAAAAACGAAATTCGTCGCCGGTGATCGACCACTCAGGCTGTGGCTCAGGGGTGAGAAACACGAGATGCTAGCACGTCCCATGATGCATTAGCTTGGGCGTGACACTTTCCCGTTTAGGCTGTCCATGGGAGCCCGAGGTGCGGAAGAGCTTAGGTCACCAGAAAAACTTTCGGTATGGGGCTAGAGAAACCAAACTCGGCTGGTTCTTATTACGGGAAGGTAGGTGTAAAATCCCCAAAAAGTGGTAGCAAGAATTTTTCAGCTCATGTACACTTAGGAAAAAAATGAGAGGAATTAAAACTTTGAATTATAACGGTGTAAGTTCAATGTGAGGATTTAGACTTCCCAAAAACTTCCAAACATGGAGATCTAAATGCATAACATGGATCTCCATATTCCAAATATTCAACCTTCCAAATTTCAGCTCATTTGGAGGAGTTTTAGTATTTCTTCGGGATTAAAAGAGGAAGCCCTCTAATCTGAATTTCAAATTTAGTTTCAAATTCTAATTTCCTCAATTTGCAAATTTGGTTCCACAAATGTGTTCTCCACATTTGAATTAGCAGCCATGCCAAAAATGAGAAACTTTGGACTTGGTTTGCTATGTTTTTGGAGCAAGGCAAAAAGGAGAATTCAAATTCTATTTCAAATTCAAATGACCAAATACAATTCAAACTTCACACCAGAATTCAAATCAGTTTAGATTCAACTTTTCAAACCATGACTTGGGGTGGAAGTATGGACTTCAATCCTAAGTAGCTGGGGGTAAAATTATCTGTGGAAAGTAATTAAAAAATTACAGTGGTGGGACCCAGCAGTCAGGGTCACAGAAATCAGTTTTCCCTCGCTCTCTGGTTCCCGGTTGATCACAGCGCGCCAGCTACCGGCAAACCCTCCACCCGACGCTTCCACCGAGCTGCTTCACGCGCCGCTCCCGACGTCGGTTTGATCGCGTGGTGATCAAGCGGCAGCTGAGTGCCTGTTATCGCTTATCCACGTTGCCCCGCGGACTCCACAGCCTCTGCTCGAGCGCTCACGAGAGAAACACCATGTGCCACCTCGGTCACCGTTGCTGCTCGGCATCCGGCCATTTTAGTGCCCAGCTGAGCTGACCAGAGAGTGTGCTGACCTTCACTGGACGTCGTCCGCACCTCCACAGCTCGTGCCCGGCCTTCTCCGATCGGTGCCAACCAGTTTTTCTCCGGCGAAGCAGAGCCGACGCCGCACCTTGCTGTTCCATGTCTTCCGGCCGACTCCGACCTCCCCAGCGCGAGGAAAACCACCCAGAGGTGCGTAATGGAGTCTAGTTTCTCACACCGACGTTCTTTTGTACTTTACCACCCGCGGTTAGCCGGAATTTGGAGATTTCCAACGGTGCACGTGGAGGACCGATCGAGACAACTCTGGGAAATTCTCTCCACACGTTGGATCACCGGGTCTCCGGTCTTAGACACAGCTACTAGATCCCCTAGCGACCTCCCACGCTGAAGCACGAAGGGATTCATCTCTTATTCACCCCGGGCGACGAGAATCCGTTGCCGCCAGCCAAAAACACCTCGGTTCACCGTGGATCTACCATTTGCGGGCATTTCCAGCTCGGGTTAGGGGTAGCATCATGATCTACGTACTCCAGGGGTGGTGTACGCCCCTTTTGATCATCGGTTGAGGCATGGGACGTGCGGTTCATCGCCGGCGCCGTGCTACCGAGCCGCCTCGCCGTCGCCGATGAGTTTCCCGGCGTTTTCATAACCCGAAACCTTGCCCGGCTGCTAGGCTGTGATCCGAGGGTGGTGTAGCACGAAACCGCAGAGAGAATGGTGGAGAAATGGGCGAGAACACGGCGCGCCATTGTCGGGTTCAGCGTGCACGCGTGGGGCCTATGGAGAGGTGGAAGAAGCATCTGACCAGTGGCCCCCCCTTTGATTCTCTGTGTAAATTTCAAACAGAAAGTTTTTCAAGTTTGAAATTTCTATAACTTTGTATAGGGAACTCCAAAAAGAGTGAGACCAATTTTGTTTGAATCCCCATAAGGAGTACTTCACATATGAACAAATTGTTTGCTATGAAAATGCCCAGGAATTTCTGTAGAATTGTTTTTATTAAATCATTTAGAGATTTATTCCAGGAGCAATTCTTTATGAAACATTCCTAAATTTGGGCAGAAAATCCTTTTCATAGTAACTGATCTGCAGTAAAAATTTGGGCTTCATTGGAGTTCATTTGATAGGCTAAATTGCCTTCCAAAGGTCAGCCTTTATTTGAAAATTCAAATTTAAACAGAAACTTTTCAGAACTCCTGCCCAACTTCAAAAATTCATATCTCTCTGTTGGTAGCTCGAAAAATGGTGAAACAAATTTTGTTATAATCATGGAGACTTACCCTAGTCAGATCCTTCACTGTGGGCTATGTCCAAGCTCCTGATTTGGGCTCAACATTCAAAGAAACCTTGTGCTTGTGGGAATTTTGGAGACCACAAGGTGCAATGAAACTTCTCCAAATTTTACTCAGATCATCCTTAGAGAGTCTAGTATCCACTGTAAAAATTATAAAGCCAATTAAGGAACATAAATAGCAGTAGCTATGAATAGAAGTGAATTCTTATATTTCATTAGCACTTATACCTATATTTTGCTACATCTCATATAGTGACCGAAGTTGAAGATACACCGGAGCCGTTGGACGTCCTCCCACCCGACGCTAACTTCTCCTCTGACTCGCAACCAGGCAAGCCCCATTTTGCATTTAAGTACTTTTGCAAATTCTTTATTTGTATCACTTATGTCTAGGGTGAATGCTTGCATTAGAGTTAGGGTGATTGTAACCCCACATGCATAACCTTTTAAATCCTATGGAGGGTTGGTAGTTTACAGACTCGACTAGTAGAGAATGCCATGCTAATATGCTTAGGATCTCGGTAGAAGTCTTGTAGTTGGAATCAACTCGCGAAGTAAGGCTTTATCACACGGTTTGGTAGAATAGAAAATGGCTTAAGAGTGGTGAAAATGAGACCGAGCAGGGGGATAGGAAGCAGTGAGCGGAGGTCTCACGTGCGTAGCCCTGTTGGTGTCGATTGAGGACCGAGTCGTGTGCGAGCCTGCTGAACAAGTATCGAACAGTACCGGATGGCATACTGACATAAGCAGGAAACCGATGTAATTGGTTAACCTAGGTGTCGAGGCTTACCCAACCGTAAATAGGAGTGGGTTGAGAGTAGAAAGGTGTAAATCCGCTGGTGGGCACAGTCACGCTCCACGCGGGGACCTCCTGCTCGTTACGGATGGACCGGTTCGGCATTTGGGTTTCCTTTGAAAGGTTTGTGCATACAACAGAGTAGGAAGGGGTGTGGAATCACGCTTCTGAAAGCTGGTATATGCAACGTGTTGTCCGGGTGTCTCCTGATTGCAATCACCGTCCCTCGCGGTTATTTGAGTACCGCTTGTTCACGGTTCTGTGACGTAGTAAGAAGAACAATAAGCCAGATGAATGATAATATGCTGTGATGAATTATTAATTTTTTGAAACCATGTTTGCTGTAGATGTAGAGCTAATTAAGTTTATCTTCCACTTTGGCCATCACCACATCGGAGGAAAGCTTTTCTTGTTTGATTGTGGACTTCCGATGTGAGGGCTGCCTAAAGCTCATTAAACTGTTGCTACAAAATTGAAAGTAAGGATCAACATGTAGGTGTGTCTTTATTGCAATGTCCTTTTTTCTATCTTACACATCCTTGCATGTAGAGTTTCATGCCTAGGGTTGTCGGTTAAGACTTGCTGAGCCATCGTGCTCACGGTAGCAATATTTGAGCTGTATGCAGGTGAGAGCTATGATGAGGGGTACTAGGACGAGGCGATGCCCCCGTTGGGTTACACGGCCAAGCTGGATGCTTGCACGCAGCCGTGATCTCCGGTTCCATGCTGCTAGTGTAGCGTCCCCGGGCTGGACGGCTGCACTTTTGCAAAGATAGGAGTAGAGAGTAGCTATGTATATACTTCTGCTGTATAGTTAAGTTTTTGTAAAAAGACTTCCGCTGTTTTATATCAAATAAAAGTTTGTATGTTGTTCTTTAATTCTTTTCGTGTGTGCTGTTGGGTGCCGCATCGCACGGCACCACCCTATGCGATCCTGGAGTGGGTGAACCACGGGGTGGTCCCCACAGACGTGGTATCAGAGCCGCATTGGGAATAGCACGCTCAAAAAGAGCCTATTTTGAAAACTTAGAAGTAGTCGAGTGAGGATTAGTAACTATGCCCACATAAGGTCTATGATAGTAGTAGATATTATGGTGGAAAAGCTAACATATTTGTTATACATTCTCCCTCCAAATGGATGAAAATCTCAGATGAGTAGGCACTGTCCAGAAACAGGGCAGACCAAAATGCTCTCTGGAATTTTCTGTATTTCAACCACAACTTTCTGTAGAAAAATTTTTAAGAGTCAAGTAAGACATCGTTGGAAAGTATAGGACATGTGCTACAACTTTGTAGTTCAGTGTTTTCCTAAATTAAGGACAGGATATGATGGAATTTTGTGAACAAAACAGCCACTTGCAAAGGAAGTGCTGTCAAAATTCCTAAGAAAATTCTGTCGAATTGTAGGAGTCATAACTTATAGACTAGGAAGGCCAGAGAGGCAAACAAATACAATCTGGACTCCTTGTTGAGTCTACTACAACTTTGTTGTTGAACTCTAATCCAGATTTTACCTCCAAGGTGGCCAAAACAGTTAAACTCTTCCAACTGGTCTGCTGGACCAGAAACTGGACAGAACACCATGTTGAAATGTTTCCCCTAAAACATTTAGTTTCACCTTTTGATATCCAGCGGCTGTTGTAAAACATCGAGTGGAGTCGAAAAATTTATGCATTCGACATATCACTTTGAGCTAGTGCATGTTTGTGTCCAGTACAATAGTGAGGAATTACGCATGCTAACACACTTAACATCCCGTGGCGACCCACGATGGTCGAAATGAACTTTTAACCCATAAAGTTAATACTTTGGAACTCGATCGTATGACACGGTCAAGGGATGTATATGTTGTATAAAGTTTATACTTTATTCATATGTGTGATTGTTATGCGCGTTATTTATTCCATTCTCGCAACTATTGTATAGACTGGATGAGCTAAACCAACATGTGCTGATCGTTTGAATGGTATGAATGCAGAATGGTGCGTACACGGTCCATGCAAGAGGAGGGAGGTCCGAGTCAGGTTCGTGGTGATGAGTCTCCACCTCCGGAGAAAACCACGATGCAGCAGCAACCACCTCCTCCACCACCAGAACTTCCAAGAAATCTTGCGGAGGTTCTCGCTGCAGTGCTCGGCTCGCGTGACGAGCAAACCGAGTTGCTGCGGATGCTGGTGCAGTGTAACACCCCCAAAACCTGTTAAGAGGGGAATTTAAAAAATTTTGGACGTATTGCATGTGGTGCAAAAAAAATTCAAATTCAAACTGGAATTCAAATTAAACTCAAAACAGAAATGAAAAAGAAAAAGAAAAAGAAAAAATAAACCTCCCCGGCCAGTGGGCCGAAACCCACCAGCCGGCCCACTCACCCCGCGCCAGCCCGCAGCCGCGCGCCCCCCCTCTTTCCCACTGACACGCGGGGCCCGCCATCCTTCTTCCTCCTCGCGCCCGCGCTCGGCCGGCCAGGACTCTTCTCACCTCCGAATCAAAACCGCCTCGGATACTTGCGTATCCCAGCCGAATTTCGGTTCTGGACGACGCAAACTCGACCACAACCGAACGCCGCCCCTCCCCGGCTATATAAACACCGACATCTTCCCGATTTTCACTCACGATCAGCCGCTTTTCTTTCCGGTGAGCACCCGAGTTTCTCCAGCCAATTTCGCAAGATCTTCGCTCGGAATTTCTGATCTAACGCGCTGATCTTGATCCACCGCCTCCGGGGAACCACGCAGGTGCAGAAAACCCGTTGGTTTGCGCTTCAAACACAGCGCCGACGAGCCTCGCCGTGAATTCACCTTGGACCTCGTCGCCGACCGCTTTCCAGGACCTCCGACCTCAAGAAAAGCCCCGAGGTGAGATCCCCGACCTCCCCTCTACCGATCTATGCCATAAAATCACAGTTTTAGGAAGAATTTACGAAGATCCGAAGCTCTCCGGCGAGATCACCGCCTCCCGCCGCCGCGCGCCGCCAGGCAGCGCCGCCCGCGCTCGATCAGAGCAACGTGGCCGCTTGTGCGCCGTCTATTTTAAATCGCACGGTAGAATTTAAATCCCCGCGTACTGGTTCGACGTTATAATCTCAGCCGTCTGTTTTAAATCGGACGGTCCACGTCAGCCCCGCGTTATAAAGGCCGGGATTCTTACGCGCTACCCCCTGGGGATCTCGAAAAATACGAGCTAGCCCTGGAAACTTCTGATCTAGCCCCTGGAACTTCAGAAATTCATGTAAATTCAATTAAAAATCAGTTTTAGCCCCTGGACTTAATAAAAATTAGGAAAACACCTCTGTTAGGTGTAGCTCGACCCCTGGAAATTTATGAAATAATATAATAGACCCTGTAGTGGGGTGAGTTTACTTTTTAACCTTATATAATATTAAATTTATGAATTTGAATATGTAATTAAGATTTAAATTTAAAAGGGTGAGGCACACACATTGTAAATTCAAGTTTAAACTCCACTAACAATTGGAAAATTTTAGAATGAGCTAAAAATAAATTTTAGGCTGAGATGAAATCTGTTTGGGTGTGTTCATGTTTATTTGATCTAGAAACACATTTTAGGCTAGGAAATAATTCTGAAAATTTGTAAAATAAATGTAAAATAGTTCACATCAGAGGAGAAGTTCAAAAATATATTATTTACTATTTTAGATCAGAATCTATTCTGTTTAGATGATGTGTCTTAATATTTTCATAATAAAGTTCACAATTAGGTATAGAAAATAAATCTTAAAATATAGGAAAATAGGTATGCATAACTATAAATGATAAATGAAATCTCCAAAACCCAAAGATTTCAGTTTAGGGTTTGGTAGAAGATCTGAAAACCCATTTGGAGTAGGAAAATACCTTCCATGCCTACTTGGTAGCTAAGATGTGTATTAATTGAATATAAGAAATTTGTATAAATTGGAAATTCATATATAGTGTACAAATATAAATCTGAATACAAAAGTTAGAAATCATATGCACATGTTTAAAAGTGCATGTAAGCCCAAAAATCAACACACATAGAGTAACCACAACACATAGAAATGTGAATGACTTTCATAAATGAATGTGTGGTTTGTATGAAGTGAAAGTGTGAACTATGTCTTATGGATTGTTGTTTTATTTTGCTATGTGTGATGGTATGAGTAGAACCTGCTCCAGAGCAAGTTCTTCCTTTCGAAGATCAGGACTATTCATTTCCAGAGCAGCAGGAAAAAGGCAAGTGTCCTTGACCACTTTGATCCTATGCTAGGATATGTAGATAAAATTATTTGCATTGTCAATTGAAATATGAAACCCATGCTAGGAAGTTTCCCTAGAATTGCATTATCTTGTTTCATTGTAGCTTGGGTTGGGATTTATTTTACTATGTCATTCATTCATATTACTTATGCTTAGCCATGCTTAGAATTGGATAAGTGGGATATGAGATCATCAACTTATTTACCTTACTCTTGATTGAGATATTATGAGCTATGTAGAGGTAGGGAACGAGGCAAGTTAGATGATTTGGTTGGTGCTGGGTGCACGAGACTCGGGTTTGTGTTTAGTACTTGCCTGGATCCTAAGGACCGGTTCATGGAGCATGTAACCTGGCTTTACCGTGCCAACCACATGCTGAGATGGGGCAGCTTGGCCAATTAATTAGGTGTATCCCCGGCGTAGTATGGGTGTGTTGGATGGTGCGGGGAGTAGGTGTCAGCTGGACTACCATATGAACCGCAAGGCTCAAGAGGGGGCCACTGTAGCGGGGTTGGAGCCTCTTGTATGCTGTTAGGGGTGAAATGTAACACCCCAAAATTTTGATTCAAAACCCTAAATCATGTTAAGAGGGGAATTAAAAAATTTTTGGACGTGTTGCATGTTTTGCAAAAATTCAAATTCAAACTGGAATTCAAATTTAACTCAAATCAGAAAAGAAATAGAAAAAGAAAAATAGAAAACAGAAAAAAACCGGCCAGTGGGCTGAAACCCACCAGCCGGCCCAGCCAGCGCCCGCGCCAGCCCGCAGCCGAGCGCGCTGCTTCCTCACGCTGACAGGCGGGACCCACCCGATCTTCGTCTACCTCGCGACGGCGCCGGACTCCCTCACACCCGAATCAAAACCGATCGGGATTTCGGCGTATCCCCGCTGAATTCTGTTCGTAGGCGACGCGGACATGATCTAAACCACCCCACCGCACTCCCCCGTCTATAAAAACCCCGGCCGCATTCTGTTTTTCCGCCACGATCGCCGATTTTTACTCCTGTGAGAACCGAGACTTCTCCGGCGAATTCTGGCCGATCTAAGCTCGGAAATTCCGATCTAACTCGCTGGTCTTGATCCACCGCCTCCGGGGAACCTTGCAGGTGCAGAAAACTCGGTAATTTGCGGTGTAAACGCAGCGCTGACGAGCTTCGCCGTGGTTTTGCCTCGGACCTCGTCGTCGATCACCTTCCAGGACCTCCGAGCTCAAGAAAACCCCCGAGGTGAGATCCCTGACCTCCCCTCTACCGATATATGCCATAAAATCACAGTTCTAGGAAGAATTCCCGAAGATCCGAAAGTTTCCGGCGAGATCGCCGCTTCCCACCGCCGTGCGCCGCCGGCAGCGCCGCCCGCGCTCGATCAGAGCGACGTGGCCGCTTGTGCGCCGTTTATTTTAATCGCACGGTAGGGTTTAAATCCCCGCGTACCGGTTCGATGTTATAATCTCAGCCGTCGGTTTAAAATGGGACGGTCCACGTCAGCCCCGCGTTATAAAGACTGGAAATCTTACGTGCTACCCCCTGGGGTTCTCGAGAAATAAGAGCTAGCCCCGGAAACTTCTGATCTAGCCCCTGGAACTCTAGAAAATCATGTAAATTCATTTAAAAATCAGTTTTAGCCCCTGGACTTAATAAAAATTAGGAAAAACACCTTTGATAAGTGTAGCTAGACCCCTGGAAATTCTGAAAATAATATTATAGACCCTGTAATGGGGTGAGTTTACCTTATTAGCCCTGTTTAGTATTTAAATTAGGAAATTGAATATGTGGCTTGTGTTTAAAAATTAAAAAGTGGGACAAACATATTGTCATAATTAAATTAAAAACTTTCTCAGTATTTAGAAAACTTTGGAGTGAGATAAAAACGTATTTTGGGCTGAATTGAATCTGTTTAATTTATTATTCACATTTAGGGACACATTTTTAAGTAATGAATAGTTTTAGAAAATAGGGAAAATAATTGTGAAATAGTTTACATCAGAGGCAAAGGTCAAAATATGTTATTAAAATTATTTAGGACCAGAACCTATTCTGTTTAGATGATGTATATTACTAATTTCATATTAAAGAACACATTTATGTAGAGGAAAATAAATCTGAAAATATAGCAACTAGTAAATGATAAATGGAGTTTCTAAAAACCAAAGAATTCAGTTTAAGGTTGGTAACAATTCTAAAGGCACATATGGAGAAGAAAAATACTTTTCATACATACTTGGTAGTGAAAAGGTGTAGTAGTTGAATATAAGGAATTTATTTAAATTGGAAACTCATATATAAATAGTAGGTAAGTATAAATGTGAACACAAAAGTAGGAATCATATACACATGATTAAAAGTGCATGCAAGCCACAACTCAACACACATAAAGTAACCACAACACATATAATGGTGAAGGACTTTCATAAATGTGAATGTGTGGTTTGTATGAAGTAGAAGTGTGAACTGTGTCTTATGATTGTTGTTTTTCTTTTGCTATGTGTGATGGTATGATGTAGAACCTGCTCAAGAGCAAGTTGTTCCTTTCCAAGACCAGGACTACCCATTTCAAGAGCAGCAAGAAGGAGGCAAGTGTCCTTGACCACTTTGATCCTATGCTAGGATGTGTAGATAGAATTATTTGCATTGTCAAGTTAAATATGAAACCCATGCTAGGAAGTTTCCCTAGAATTGCATCACCTTGTTTCCTTGTAGCTTGGGCTGGGATTTATTTTATCATGTCATTTATTATTATGCATATGCTTAGCCATGCTTAGAATGGGATATTTGGGATATGAGATCATCAGTTTATTTTACCATACTCTTGAATGAGATATTGTGAGTTATGTAGAGGTAGGGATCAAGGCAAGTTGGATGTTTTGGTTGTGTGCTGGGTGCACGAGACTCGGGTTTGTGTTTAGTACTTGCCTGGATCCTAAGGACCGGTTCATGGAGCATGTAACCTGGCTTTACAGTGCCAACCACATGCTGAGATGGGGCAGCTTGGCCAATTAATTAGGTGTATCCCCGGCGTAGTATGGGTGTGTTGGATGCTGCGGGGAGTAGGTGTCAGCTGGACTACCATATGAACCGCAAGGCTCAAGAGGGGGCCACTGCAGCGGGGTTGGAGCCTCTTGTATGCTGTTAGGGGTGAAACCTCAGTGGGCCCACGCTCGTCGGAAATCCATTTGTAAAGGCTTCGTAGTGATCTCCTGGCTACACACCTGGGAAGTGTGAATGTGGTTCGTAGCCACTGGCATAATGGAGGTTCTTTTAGTCCACCTGGCAACGGGGATGAAATCACTACATGTGGGTACAGTGGTACAAACTCTGCAGAGTCAAAACTGTCATGACAGCCGTGCTCACGGTCAAGAGCGGCTTGGACTTATTCATGATTAGAGGAGTGATGGTTTTGGAAGTTGTGGATGTTAAGCGGGGAGCTTAACATTGGAAATGATGTTATGGTTATTAGACTATGATGATGGGATGGGAGATTTGGACCATTTCACCTGTGTAGTAATGTAGGTGCTTAATAAGCTAAGGTGATAGGTATTAATTGCGTAGTGCTTTAACCATGAGTTCAACCTCTCCTTGTTCTAGCCATGCATGATATAATTTTCCCACACTTGCTGAGTACCATCGGTACTCAACCTTGCATATTTTGTTGGTTTATATTGCTGCTCAGGTCGAGATAATGAGGTGGTGTATAATGACCAAGACTTTGGACCCGAAGAAGGTTTCTAGGTTCATGGAGACTCCCGGGCAATGCCTGTGATGGAGCCTTCAAGAATAATATTCCGCTGCTATTTTATTTACTTGTGATGAACTTATTATTGTCCATCGAGACTTTTGCGATGTAAGACTTATTTATATTCAACACCTGGCTTGTAATAAATGATGCTTCACTATTTGTCATCACATGTATGAGAAAATGATCCTGGCATACATGTGATATTCAATTGGTTGTTTCTTTGGAAAAACCGGGTGTGACAGAAGTGGTATCAGAGCCAAGGTTGCCTGTAGGAACGTGGACCTAGGTAGAAATGGACGTATTTAAGGGCCCTATTTTCTTAAAAACTATTTTACATGGTGTGTGTTGAAAAGTGTTATTTAAGGGAGTCACTTTCTTCATCTTACCCCAATTTTCATTCAAAATAGGATTTTTGTTTGAGAGTTTATCTAACCTAATTTTAAATTCTTTTTGTTTTAGATGGTTCGCATGATTCGCACCGCTCGCAAGTCCACAGGAGGGAGAGTTCCCGTAGTTGCCCTTGCCGAGAGAGAGGAGAGCCGTCCGGTGACGTACCTTTCCTACGGATTGGCAGTAGGAGGCTTATTGCGCCGTCTTCGGCGTATGCTCGAAGCCGCCGGCAATACAGGCAAGCTAATCATCCACTATAACTCCACCAGGACCATCCGTGAGAAGAGGGAAGAATGGAGTTCAGAGATGAGGATAATACACGAAAATCAGCTGCTTAAGATTCACCACTCTCCAGCTTGTAGAGCGACACAGGTCGATGCGGAAAAAGATGTCACCTGGGAGGCCATCACCTGCCAGAGTCACATCTATCGTCGCCACTTAGACAAAACTGAGTACATGTATGTCCTCTAGCGTGAGAGTGGTACCACGGAGTACAAGTACCCGCCAGTGCAGCAAGTGACTTCCCATGAGCACATGGACTTGTGCTTGGAGGATGCTTCTATGCTCAGCACTTGACTGCAGGAGTGTCAACAAGAGCTTCAGAATGTCCGGGACACCCTGAAGGGAACGGAAGCGTTGCTGCGAGCCTGCTTGAGGGCGAGAGAAAGAGGAGATGGGAATGAACTGTGTGTCACCGTGAATGATACATGGACTCCTGACTCCCCAAATCATCGAGCGATCTGGCGTCGTCGCACTTCTCCACCAGCAGCCTCCCCACCCAAAGCAGAGTCAGAAGGCAGCCGAAATGATGAGGAAGATCCCGAGGAGCCAGCTCAAGAAAACGAGTAGTGTAGAGTCCTTCCCTTAGTTAGCAAGATGTCGAATAGTCGAGTCGTTACGTTAAGTTAATGGTGTGTTAATGCTTGGTGTGTGACGTGAGTTGTGGAAGCCATGAGCAATTGTCCACAGCCTCGTCTTCATATTGTTTTGCTTTGGTGTGTGAACCCACATGAAATAATAGTGCATTTATTTGGTGTGAGATATGAACCCTCGTAAAAGTATAACAAAGCCTCAACACTTCAAAGTACAAACAAATGAAAGTAGTAAGATGATACTAAATGCTTTCAAATTAACATTGGTTGATTCTGCCAGATGGCCGGAAGAGGAAAAGGACGTGCTGCCAACCCCGCAAACAACAACGATGAGGCATGCAACCCTCATCTTTCTGGAGGCCAGGACCGGGGTGGTCGCCGTGAAGGAGTTGATCCCCTCCACCAAATGCTGGAGAATCAGAATCAGCTCATCCAGAACTTGACTCAAGTGGTGGCCAACTTGCATCAAGTTCCACCTCCACAAGCTGCACCACGCCAACCAAGGTTGAGTGAGTTTCTAGGAACTCAACCTCCAAAGTTTGCAAGTGCTGCTGAACCTCTGGAGGCAGATGATTGGCTGAAGACCATTGAAAGTAAGATGAGGATCATACAGTGCCAAGGGTATGAGAGGGTGCTGTTTGCTTCTCATCAATTGCATGGACCTGCTGCTGATTGGTGGACCGCCTACGTGGCTGCCCATCATGACCCTGAGAACATCACTTGGGAAGAGTTCAAGCGTAGCTTCCTCAACCATTACATCCCAAGAGGTGAACTCAAAAACAAGAGGAAGGAGTTTTTGGGACTGCAGCAGGGAAACATGACGGTGAGGGAATACCTCACTAAATTTACTCAACTATCCCGTTATGCCCCACGAGACATAGAGACTGATGAGCAGAAACAAGATTGTTTCGTGGAAGGACTTACCGCGGAGATGCAGTGTGCAATGTCCTCAAATGAGTATGAAAGCTTCCAAAAGATTGTGGACAGAGCATTTGTGGTAGAAAGGAAGCTAAAGGCCTTGGAAAATGAGAATAAGAGGAAGGCAGGGTGGTCACATAAAGCCTCAGGGAGCAACACCCGCCCACGTATGATGCAGCAACCTACGGGGCAGACTAGCCGTGCTGCGGTACCCTATTCAGCACCAAGAGGGTAGAACCCAAACTACAGGCCTCCCGCAGCACCAACACAGCCACAACGTCAGTTTGTGCAGCAGCCTCGCCCCGCATATCCACCTCGACCAGCAGTGCAAGGACCCCCAAACCAACCCCAAGACAATAAAGGCCAGGCACCTAAGGTTGGGGTGCAATGTTTTAGCTGCGGTGAAGTGGGGCACTACGCCCATAAATGCCCAAAGAAGAAGCCCGCACAACCACCACAGCAGAATGTGATGCGAGGACGGGTGAACCACGTCACTATGGAGGAAGCACAAGATGCACCCGACGTGGTAGTTGGTAAGTTTCCTGCCAATTTACACCTTGCAACCCTGCTGTTTGATTCTGGTGCTACCCATTCGTTCATTGCTCACGGGTTTGTTAAGAAGCATGACCTAGCAACAACACAAATGAACCATATGCTAGCAGTAAACTCTCCAGGTGGAGAAATAAGGACAAGACAAGTGTGTCCCAAAGTCAACCTAGACATTAATGGGGTGGTATTTACTGCTAACCTCATAGTGATAGATTCCCAAGGGATAGATATTATCTTGGGTATGGATTGGTTGACAAAACATAACGGAATCATCCATTGTTCGACCAGAACGGTGGAACTAACTCACACTAGTGGCACAAGAGTAAAGTCCATAACAATACAAGAGCCTAGGAGGAACATTAAATTAAATCAAGTTGAGGTGAAAGTGGAGGAGATCAGGATCATCAGGGAATATCAAGATGTTTTTCCGGAGGAGTTGCCAGGAATGCCTCCTGATCGTGAAGTGGAATTCGCAATTGAGCTAGTGCCTGGAACAGCCCCGATATACAAGAGACCTTATCGGATGGACTCCAAGCAGCTGGGAGAACTCAAGGATCATTTGAGAGAATTGACGGAGAAGGGATATATTAGTCCTAGTTCCTCACCATAGGGAGCTCCAGTGATATTTGTGCCCAAGAAGGACGGAACCCAAAGGTTATGCGTAGACTACCGTGCATTGAATGAAGTAACCATCAAGAACAAGTACCCATTACCCCACATTGAAGACTTGTTTGATCAGTTGAGGGGAGCTTGTGTGTTCTCGAAAATTGATCTCAGGTCGGGATACCACCAACTTAAGATAAGGCAAACTGATATTCCCAAGACAGCTTTCGTATCTCGGTACGGACTGTATGAATACACCGTCATGCCTTTCGGGGTAACTAATGCCCCGGCATACTTCATGTATCTCATGAACAAGGTATTCATTGAATATCTGGACAAATTTGTGGTGGTTTTCATTGATGACATTCTCGTCTTCTCCAAAGATGAAGAAGAACATGAGAAACATCTAAGATTGGTGTTGCAGAAGCTGAGAGAACACCAACTATATGCCAAGTTGAGCAAGTGTGAGTTTTGGCTGAAGAGAGTTCCCTTCTTAGGACATATAATCTCGGAGGGAGGAATCTCCGTAGATCCCACCAAGATCGAGGATATACAGAAGTGGAAGACCACTGAGAATGTCAGGGACGTTCGAAGCTTCTTGGGATTGGATGGATACTATCGACGGTTTATTGAGGGATTCTCCAAGATCTCGAGACCCCTTACCAAACTGTTGGAGAAGGGAATCACATTCGCATGGACGCCGCAGTGCGAGACGAGTTTTCAGGAGTTAAAGAAAAGATTGACAACAGCCCCAGTGCTAGTTATGCCAGATATACAGAAGAACTTTTCGGTGTACTGCGATGCTTCTGGAAACGGGTTGGGATGTGTTCTCATGCAAGAAGGGCATGTTGTGGCTTATGCGTCCTGGCAGCTCCGGAAACACGAGAAGAACTATTCCACACATGACCTAGAACTAGCCGCAGTGGTACACGCGTTGAAAATTTGGCGGCACTACTTGATGGGGAAGAGGACAGAGATATATACGGATCATAAGAGTTTAAAGTACATTTTCACACAGCCAGATCTCAACCTCAGACAAAGGAGATGGTTAGAGCTAATCAATGACTTTGATGTGGGCATAAACTATCATCCTGGAAAAGCGAACGTCGTGGCAGATGCTTTAAGCCGGAAAGTGCAGGTCAATAGGTTGAGCTTGAAGGACATCCCTGCAAAATTGAAGGAAGATGTTATAAGACTCAATCTATGCCTGGTGAATAGTGGTGAAGCCATCGCCATGGAAGTGGACTCCACACTAGAGCAAGACATACGCGATAGTCAAAAGAATGATGAGAAGATACAAGAAATCAGACAACTCATCACGGAAAATAAAGCCCCTGTCTTCAGAGAGGATGAACAAGGTACGGTGTGGCACGGGAAAAGGATCTGTGTGCCTGAAGTAAAGGAGATCCGTGAATTGATTTTGATGAAGGCCCACGATTCTGATTATTCCATTCATCCTGGGAGTACGAAGATGTACCAGGACCTCAAGAGCAGGTATTGGTGGCATGGCATGAAGCGAGATGTCGTGGAACATGTTGCCCTATGTGACACATGTCAGTTGGTGAAAGCAGAACATCAACGACCCGCGGGATTATTGCAACCACTCAAAGTGTCTGAATGGAAATGGGAAGAAATCGGTATGGATTTCATAGTGGGACTGCCTTGGACCCAATCAGGATATGATTCGATATGGGTCATCATCGACAGGCTAACCAAGGTAGCTCATTTCATCCCCGTGAAAAAAGCTACAGCGGATCCAAATTGGCGTAGTTGTACATGTCAAGGATCGTGTGTTACCATGCAGTGCCCAAGAATATAGTGTTGGATCGAGGGACACAGTTCACCTCAAGGTTCTAGCAAAAGTTGAATTAAACCATGGGAACCCATCTGAATTTTAGCTCTGCCTATCATCCCCAAACTGACGGGCAGACGAAAAGAACCAATCAGATTCTTGAGGATATGCTGAGAGTGTGTGCACTCAAAAACAATCGGAGTTGGGACAAGAACTTACCGTATGCGGAGTTCTCCTATAACAATAGCTATCAGGCTAGTATGAAGATGTCGCCGTTTGAAGCTTTGTATGGGAGGAAGTGCAGAACTCCCCTATATTGGAACCAAACGGGGGAAAGCGAAGTGTTTGGACCCGAAGTACTACAAGAAGCCGAGGCGAAAGTGAGGGAAATTCACAACAACTTAAGGATAGCACGGACACGACAAAAGAGCTATGCCGATGTACGAAGAAGAGAGCTCGTTTTCAATGTGGGGGACTATGTCTATCTCAAGGTGTCCCCTATCCGAGGACTTCGTCGGTTCAAGGTCAAAGGGAAGTTGTCACCTCGATACATCGGACCCTTTCAAGTTCTGGAGAGGAAAGGCGAAGTGGCGTATCAACTAGAATTACCGGCTCGCCTATCGGATGTTCACGATGTATTCCATGTGTCACAGCTCAAGAAATGTCTGAGAACACCTGAAGAGATGTTACCCATGAATGAGGTTGACGTAGCTGAGGATCTATCTTATGCCGAGCAACCATCCAAGATTTTGGAGACAATGGAACGCCTCACAAGAAATAAAAGAATCCGGATGTGCAAGGTGCAGTGGAAGCATCACCCGGAAGAGGAAGCCACCTGGGAGAGAGAAGACGAGCTTAAGGCACAATTTCCGGAATTGTTTTCTTAGAACGACCAATCTCGATGACGAGATTTCTTTTAAGTGGGGTAGAGCTGTAACACCCCCAAAACCTGTTAAGAGGGGAATTTAAAAAAATTTGGACGTATTGCATGTGGTGCAAAAAAAATTCAAATTCAAACTGGAATTCAAATTAAACTCAAAACAGAAATGAAAAAGAAAAAGAAAAATAAAAATAAACCTCCCCGGCCAGTGGGCCGAAACCCACCAGCCGGCCCACTCACCCCGCGCCAGCCCGCAGCCGCGCGCCCCCCCCTCTTTCCCACTGACACGCGGGGCCCGCCATCCTTCTTCCTCCTCACGCCCGCGCTCGGCCGGCCGGGACTCTTCTCACCTCCGAATCAAAACCGCCCCGGATACTCGCGTATCCTAGCTGAATTTCGGTTCTGGACGACGCAAACTCGACCACAACCCAACGCCGCCCCCCCCCCCCCCCCCGGCTATATAAACACTGGCATCTTCCCGATTTTCACCCACGATCAGCCGCTATTCTTTCCGGTGAGCACCCGAGTTTCTCCGGTCAATTTCGCTCGATCTTCGCTCGGGATTTCTGATCTAACGCGCTGATCTTGATCCACCGCCTCCGGGGAACCACGCAGGTGCAGAAAACTCGTTGGTTTGCGCTTCAAACACAGCGCCGACGAGCCTCGCCATGAATTCACCTCGGACCTCGTCGCCGACCGCTTTCCAGGACCTCCGAGCTCAAGAAAACCCCCGAGGTGAGATCCCCGACCTCCCCTCTACCGATCTATGCTATAAAATCCCAGTTTTAGGAAGAATTTACGAAGATCCGAAGCTCTCCAGCGAGATCGCCGCCTCCCGCCGCCGCGCGCCGCCGGGCAGCGCCGCCCTCGCTCGATCAGAGCGACGTGGCCGCTTGTGCGCCGTCTATTTTAAATCGCACGGTAGAATTTAAATCCCCGCGTACCGGTTCGACGTTATAATCTCAGCCGTCTGTTTTAAATCAGACGGTCCACGTCAACCCCGCGTTATAAAGGCCGGGATTCTTACGCGCTACCCCCTGGGGATCTCGGAAAATACGAGCTAGCCCTGGAAACTTCTGATCTAGCCCCGAGAACTTCAGAAATTCATGTAAATTCAATTAAAAATAAGTTTTAGCCTCTGGACTTAATAAAAATTAGGAAAACACCTCTGTTAGGTGTAGTTAGACCCCTAGAAATTTATGAAATAATATAATAGACCCTGTAGTGGGGTGAGTTTACTTTTTAACCTTATATAATATTAAATTAGGAATTTGAATATGTAATTAAGATTTAAATTTGAAAGGGTGAGGCACACACATTGTAAATTCAAGTTTAAACTCCACTAACAATTGGAAAAATTTAGAATGAGCTAAAAATAAATTTTAGGCTGAGATGAAATCTGTTTGGATGTGTTCATGTTTAGATCTAGAAACACATTTTAGGCTAGGAAATAATTCTGAAAATTTAGAAAATAAATGTAAAATAGTTCACATCAGAGGAGAAGTTCAAAAATATATTATTTACTATTTTAGATCGGAATCTATTCTGTTTAGATGATGTGTCTTACTATTTTCATAATAAAGTTCACAATTAGGTATAGAAAATAAATCTTAAAATATAGGAAAATAGGTATGCATAACTAGAAGTGATAAACGAAATCTCCAAAACCCAAAGATTTCAGTTTAGGGTTTGGTAGAAGATCTGAAAACCCATTTGGAGTAGGAAAATACCTTCGATGCCTACTTGGTAGCTAAGATGTGTATTAATTGAATATAAGAAATTTGTTTAAATTGGAAATTCATATATATTGTACAAATATAAATCTGAATACAAAAGTTAGAAATCATATGCACATGTTTAAAAATGCATGTAAGCCCAAAAATCAACACACATAGAGTAACCACAACACATAGAAATGTGAATGACTTTCATAAATGAATGTGTGGTTTGCATGAAGTGAAAGTGTGAACTATGTCTTATGGATTGTTGTTTTCTTTTGCTATGTGTGATGGTATGAGTAGAACCTGCTCCAGAGCAAGTTCTTCCTTTCCAAGATCAGGACTATTCATTCCCAGAGCAGCAGGAAGAAGGCAAGTGTCCTTGACCACTTTGATCCTATGCTAGGATATGTAGATAGAATTATTTGCATTGTCAATTGGAATATGAAACCCATGCTAGGAGGTTTCCCTAGAATTGCATTATCTTGTTTCCTTGTAGCTTGGGTTGGGATTTAATTTACTATGTCATTCATTCATATTACTTATGCTTAGCCATGCTTAGAATGGGATAAGTGGGATATGAGATCATCAACTTATTTACCTTACTCTTGATTGAGATATTATGAGCTATGTAGAGGTAGGGATCGAGGCAAGTTGGATGATTTGGTTGGTGCTGGGTGCACCAGACTCGGGTTTGTGTTTAGTACTTGCCTGGATCCTAAGGACCGGTTCATGGAGCATGTAACCTGGCTTTACCGTGCCAACCACATGATGAGATGGGGCAGCTTGGCCAATTAATTAGGTGTATCCCCGGCGTAGTATGTGTGTGTTGGATGGTGCAGGGAGTAGGTGTCAGCTGGACTACCATATAAACCGCAAGGCTCAAGAGGGGGCCACTGCAGCGGGGTTGGAGCCTCTTGTATGCTGTTAGGGGTGAAACCTCAGTGGGCCCACGCTCGTCGGGAATCCCTTTGTAAAAGCTTTGTAGTGATCTCCTGGCTACACACCTGGGAAGTGTGAATGTGGTTCGTAGCCACTGGCATAATGGAGGTTCTTTTAGTCCACCCGACAACGGGTGATGAAATCACTACATGTGGGTACAGTGGTGCAAACTCTGCAGAGTTAAAACTGTCATGACAGCCGTGCTCACGGTCAAGAGCGGCTTGGACTTATTCATGATTAGAGGATGATGACTTTGGAAGTTGTGGATGTTAAGCGGGGAGCTTAACATTGGAAATGATGTTATGGTTATTTGATTATGATGATGGGATGGGAGATTGGGACCATTTCACCTGTGTAGAAATGTAGGTGCTTAATAAGCTAAGGTGGTAGGTATTAATTGCATAGTTCTTTAACCATGAGTTCAACCTCTCCTTGCTCTAGCCATGCATGACATAACTTTCCCACACTTGTTGAGTACCAATGGTACTCAACCTTGCATATTTGTTGGTTTAAATTGCTGCTCAGGTCAAGGGGATGATGTGGTGTTTAATGATCAAGACTTCGGACCCGAAGAAGAATTCTAGGTTCATGGAGTCCCCCGGGCAACGCCTGTGATGGAGCCCACAAGAATAATATTCCGCTGCTATTTTATTTACATGTTATGAACTTATTATCGTCCATCGAGACGTATGCGTTGTAAGACACCTGGCTTGTAATAAATGATGCTTCACTATTTGCCATCACATGTATGAGAAAATGATCCTGGCATACATGTGATATTCACTTGGTTGTTCTTCGGAGAAACCGGGTGTGACATGCAGCAGAATGCGTCCCATCCAGGAGGACGCCAATACAATGGGCAATGCCAGCCCCAACAAAGTTCTAATTCAGAATTCCTGGCGACCCATCCACCGGTCTTCACGGAGGCCGAAGAGCCTTTAGAGGCGGACAGCTTTATCCGCACTCTTGAGGTGAAGTTCGGGCTGCTACAGTGCACCGAACACCAGAAGGCGCTGTACGCAGCACAACAGCTTCAAGGCGAAGCCGGTACATGGTGGGCGAACTACATCGCCTCATTACCGGCTGGCCATGCTGTCATATGGACGGAGTTCCTGGAGGCGTTCCGCGCTTATCACATACCTCCCGGTGTTATGGAAAAGGAAGCTCCAGGAGTTCTTGGCGCTGAAGCAAGGCGAGAGGAGTGCTCATGAGTACTCCAGGTCATTCAACCGGCTGGCGCAGTATGTGCCAGGATTTGTGAGAACGGAAGACGGCATGCGCAACACGTTCTTCCGGGGCCTGAAATAAAAAATGAAGGTCCATCTCGCCCAAAGTAATCGCGGCACCTTCAACGACCTCGTTAATGCCACGATTTTACAAGAGAATGCTCAGCGCGAGCGCGGTTCTGATAAGAGGAAATGCAGCGCGCTGACGAGCAGCAGTGGTGGGGCGCCACAAAAATACCGCGTGGTGTATCGCTCACCATCCGGTCAGATATGGCAGCCACCGGCGCGACCGCCTCAGTTCCGCGGTCGACAATATAATGCGCCAGGCTTCCGACCGACGTGTCCACCACAGCAACAGCAGCAGCAAAGGATGGTCCCACGTGCGCCTCAGTTTCAACAGCGTGCACCAGGATTCTGTCCTCAAGTCGGAGGGACCCCGACACCTTACACGTCGTTCACGTGTGGCCGTGTTGGGCATATTTCGAGGGACTGCCCCGAGCCACGACAGGGCAGGGGTGCAGCATCGTATCAGGGTGCTAATCAGCCCCGTAATCAGCCCAAGAAACCAGCACCAAAACCCGGCAACGTCCACCTCTTAGCCATCGAAGACGTACCGGAAGGTGAACCCGTCCTCGCGGGTACATTTTCTTACTTAGATCATCCCGTAGTCATACTTTTTGACTCCGGTGCCACCCATAATTTCATAAGTCAGTCTTATGTTATTAGATATCAATTGCCTATCATTCCCACAAATAGTTCATACTTGATATGCTCTCCGGGTGGGAAATAACAGCTGATAGGATGGTCTATAGAGCACCATTACAATTGGGTGGGAATCTATACCCGACTTCTCTAATCATGTTAGAGAGTTAAAAACTTGATGTCATTTTAGGAATGTCATGGCTACATCGCTATGGTGCTGTTCTTGATATCATTCCCCGTGTGGTTCGTTTAAACTCTCCACTTCATGAACCACATGTTCTTATTCTTGACCATTCGGTTCAAGAAGTTTTATCCACATATAACATGGAAGCCACAAAACTTGAGGATATTCTTGTGGTCCGTGAATACCCGGATGTCTTTCTGGATGATCTTCCGGGCATGCCACCCGAAAGAGATGTCGAGTTCAAGATTGAACTTGTACCGGGGACGATACCGATCTCACGGAGACCGTACAAGATGGCTTCAAATGAGCTGGCTGAACTGAAGGAGCAGCTCAACGATTTAACGAAGAAGGGTTTCATTCGACCGAGCTCCTCGCCTTGGGGATGCTCGGCGCTGTTTGTGAAGAAAAAGGATGAACCCTTGAGGTTGTGTGTAGACTACCGACCTCTCAACGCCGTCACCATCAAGAATAAATATCCACTGCCCCGCATTGATATCTTATTCGATCAACTTGTGGGTGCGAGTGTATTTTCAAAGATGGATCTTCGCTCCGGATATCACCAAATAAAGATCCGAGTGGAGGATATTCCGAAGACGGCCTTCTCGACGAGATATGGGTTGTACGAATACCTCGTCATATCCTTTGGTCTCACCAACGCCCCGGCACACTTCATGTATCTCATGAACTCAGTATTCATGGCGGAGTTGGACAAATTCGTGGTGGTGTTCATAGATGACATCTTGGTTTACTCCAAGTTTGAAGAAGAACACGTCGCGAGACCATAAGCTTTATGCCAAGTTCAGCAAGTGCAAGTTTTGGATCAGCCATGTGCCATTTCTTGGTCATATTATTTCTGCAGAAGGCATTGCAGTTGATCCAATCAAAATTGAACAAGTGCTGAAATGGAAGTCCCCCACATCAGTCCACGAAGTCAGGAGTTTCCTCGAGTTAGCAGGATATTATCGGAGATTCATACCGAACTTCTACAAGCTTGCTAAGCTGATGACTGAACTGTTGAAAAAGGGGATCAAATATGTTTGGAGCTCAGCTTGTGAAGAAGTTTTCCAAGCCATAGTGAAGCATCTTACAACAGCCCCGGTGTTAGCTCAACCGGATACAACCAAGCCCTTTGACGTATATTGTGATGCGTCCTGCAATGGGCTTGGCTGTGTATTGATGCAAGGAGGAAGAGTGGTCGCCTACGGCTCACGTCAACTCCGTAACCACGAGCATATTGAGCTCGCTGCTGTGGTGTTGGCCTTGAAAATGTGGAGGCACTATTTGCTTGGAAACTTAGTGCACCTCTACACTGACCACAAAAGTCTGAAGTATATATTCACTCAAAAGGAGTTGAATATGCGGCAACGGAGATGGCTAGAACTGATCAAAGACTATGAGATCGAGATTCACTATCATCCCCGTAAGGCAAATGTGGTTGCCGATGCCTTACGCCGCAAATCTCATGTCAACAATCTGTCCATCAACCCACCTGAAGAGGAGGAGCAGAGTATGTACTTGGTTCCGAATGGGGCATTATATAATCTTGCTCTCGTCCCTACCATACGAGAGGAGATTATGGAAGCTCAGAAGAAAGACAGTGGAATGTCGCACATTCAGAGAAGAATGAAGAATGGCGAAATGAAATGCTTCCGAAGGGATGAACACGGTACTCTATGGTTTAAAGACCGTATAGTGGTACCCCGTCACATGAAGCTTTGGAAGAAGATACTGGACGAAGCTCATTTGTCCAAGTATTCTATTCATCCAGGCAGCAACAAGATGTACCAAGATCTGAGAACCAGATTTTGGTGGACCCGGATGAAAAGAGAAATCGCAAAGTACGTATCCGAATGCGATACGTGTCGGCGTGTGAAGGCCGACCATATGCGTAAAGCCGGACAGCTGCAACCATTAAACAGTCTGGCGTGGAAGTGGGAGGATATCAGTATGGACTTCATAGTCAGGCTACCTCTCACGTCTCACAAACATGACTCGATTTTGGTGATAGTCGATCGACTAACCAAGTCGGCTCATTTTATTCCAGTACATACAAATTACGTGGCCAAGCAAAATGTGGAGCTGTATATTGCAAGGATCTTGTGCTTGCACGGTGTTCCCCACTCCATTATTTCAGATCGTGGTGCGCTGTTCGTCGCTCGGTTTTGGGAACAGCTGCACGCGTCATTAGGGACCAAACTGATCCGAAGCTCCGCGTATCACCCGCAGACGAATGGTCAAACTGAACGGGTGAACCAAGTGCTGGAAGACGTGCTACGCGCTTGTGCCATCCACCACGGCAAAAATTGGGATGATCATTTACCGTTGGCGGAGTTTTCTTACAACAATGGCTATCAAGCTAGCATCAAGATGGCGCCGTATAAAGCTCTCTACGGCCGGAAATGCCGCACACCACTTAACTGGTGCGAGTCCGGCGAGCGAGTTATCTACGGCATTGAAATTGTGAATGAGGCTGAAGAACGAGTGCGAGTAATCAAGCCAATCTCAAGGCTGCTCAATCTCGTCAGAAGAGCTATGCGGATAAAAGACGCCGCCCTCTCCACTTCGACATCGGGGACCATGTTTATGTCCGTGTGTCTCCAATGAAGGGAGTTCGTCGTTTCGGAGTGAAGGGTAAACTTGCGCCGCGATTCATCGCTCCGTTCGCCGTCATTGAAAAATGCGGACCCGTGGCCTATCGCTTGGATTTACCGGCGTCGCTCGCAGGAATTCACAACGTCTTCCATATCTCTCAGCTGAGGAAGTGCCTCAAACCCTCGGCTGAAATCCGCACTGAAGACATAGAAGTTCTTCAACCGGACCTCACGTACATGGAGTATCCAATCCGGATTATCGATGAAAAGACATACGCCACAAGAAACCGGACCTTATGGTTCTACAAGGTCTTGTGGAGTAACCATACCGCTGATGAGGCGACATGGGAATGCGAGGAAAATCTACGAACCAATTATCCGGACTTGCTATCATCATATACCCGGTAAAAGTTTCCCCACTTTGATATTCTTTTGGAATCATGGGATGAGATTCTTTTTAAGGGGGGAGGGATGTAAAATCCCCAAAAAGTGGTAGCAAGAATTTTCAGCTCATGTACACTTAGGAAAAAATGAGAGGAATTATTACTTTGAATTATAACGGTGTATGTTCAAAGTGAGGATTTAGACTTCCCAAAAACTTCCAAACATGGAGATCTAAATGCGTAACGTGGATCTCTATATTCCAAATATTCAACCTTCCAAATTTCAGCTCATTTGGAGGAGTTTTAGTATTTGTTTGGCATTAAAAGAGGAAGCCCTCTAAACTTAATTTCAAATTCAGTTCCAAATTCTAATTTCCTCAATTTGCAAATTTGGTTCCACTAATGTGTTCTCCACATTTGAATTAGCAGCCATGCCAAAAATGAGAAACTTTGGACTTGGTTTGCTATGTTTCTGGAGCAAGGCAAAAACAAGAATTCAAATTCTATTTCAAATTCAAATGACCAAATACAATTCAAACTTCACACCAGAATTCAAATAAGTTTGGATTCAACTTTTCAAACCATGACTTGGGGTGGAAGTATGGACTTTAATTCTAAGTAGCTGGGGGTAAAATATCTGTAGAAAGTAATTGAAAAATTACAGTGGTGGGACCCAGCAGTCAACCTCAAAGAAATCAGTTTTCCCTCTCTCTCGGTTTCCGGGTTGATCACAGCGCGCCAGCTACCGGCAAACCCTCCGCCCGGCGCTTCCACCGAGCTTCTTAACGCACCGCTCCCGACATCGGTTCGATTGCGTGGTGATCAAGCGGCAGCCGAGTGCCTGTTATCGCTTATCCACATTGCCCCGCGAACTCCACAGCCTCTGCTCGAGCGCTCACGAGAGAAACACTGTGCGCCACCTCGGTCACTGTTGCTGCTCGGCCTCCGGCCACTTTAGCGCCAAGCTGAGCTGACCAGAGAGTGCACCGACCTTCACTGGACATCGTCCACACCTCCACAGCTCGTGTCCTGCCTTCTCTGATCGGTGCCAACCAGTTTTCCTCCGGTGAAGCAGAGCTGACGCCGCGCCTTGCTGTTCCACGTCTTCCGGCCGACTCCGGCCTCCCCAGTGCGAGGAAAACCACCCAGAGGTGGTTCATGGAGTCTATTTTCTCACACCAATGTTCTTTTGTACTTTACCACTGCCAGTTAGACGGAATTTGGAGATTTCCGACGGTGCACGTGGAGGACCGATCGAGACAACTCCGGGAAATTATCCCCACACATTGGAACATCGGGTCTCCGGTCTTAGACACAGCTACTAGAGCCCCTAGCGACCTCCCACGCCGAAGCACGAAGGGAGTAATCTCTTCTTCACCCCGGGCGACGAGAATCCGTTGCCGCCGGCCAAAAACACCTTGGTTCACCATGGAGCTCCCATTTGCGGGCATTTCCAGCTCGAGCTAGGGGTAGCATCATGATCTACGTGGGGTGGTGTATGGACCTTTCGATTATCGGTTGAGGCGTGGGACGTGTGGTTCATCGCCGGTGCCACTCTACCAAACTGCCTCGCCGTCGCCGATGAGTTTCCCGGCGTTTTCATAACCCGAAACCTTGCCCGGCTGCTCGGCTGTGATCCGAGGGTGGTGTAGCACGAAATCGCAGAGAGAATGGTGGAGAAATGGGCGAGAACACGGCACACCATCGTCGGGTTCAGCGTGCGCCCGCGGGGCCTGTCGAGAGGTGGGAGAAGCATCTGACCAGTGGGCCCCCCTTTGAGTCTCTGTGTAAATTTCAAACAGAAAGTTATTCAAGTTTGAAAATTCCATAACTTTATATAGGGAACTCCAAAAAGGGTGAGACCAATTTTATTGGAATCCTAATAATGAGTACTTCACAGAGGAACAAATTTTTTGCTATGAAAATGCCCAGGAATTTCTGTAGAATTGTTTTTATTAAATCATTTAGATATTTATTCCAGGAGCAATTCTTTATAAAACATTCCCAAATTTGGGCAGAAAATCCTTTTTCATAGTAACTGATCTCCAGTAAAAATTTGGGCTTCATGGGAGTTTATTTGCTAGGCTAAATTGCCTTCCAAAGTTCAGCCTTTATTTGAAAATTCAAATTTAAACAGAAACTTTTCAGAACTCCTGTCCAACTTCAAAAATTCATATCTCTCTGTTGGTAGCTCTAAAAATGGTGAGACAAATTTTTTTAGAACCATGGAGACTTACCCTAATCAGATCTTCCACGTTGGGCTATGTCAAAGCTCCTGATTTGGGCTAAAAATTCAAAGAAACCTTGTGCTTGTCGGAATTTTGGAGACCACAAGGTGCAATGAAACTTCTCCAAATTTTACTCAGATCATCCTTAGAGAGTCTAGTATCCACTGTAAAAATCCCAAAGGCAATTAAGGAACAAAAATAGCAGTAGCTATGAATAGAAGTGATTTATTATATTTCATTACCACTATACCTATATTTTGCTACATCTCATATAGCGACCGAAGTTGAAGATACACCGGAGCCATTGGACGTCCTCCCACCCGACGCTGACTTCTCCTCTTTCTCACAACCAGGCAAGCCCCGGTTTGAATTTAAGTACTTTTGCAAATTCTTTATTTGTATCACTTATGTCTAGGGTGAATGCATGTATTAGAGTTAGGGTGCTAAAAATTGAAAGAAATCTTGTGCTTGTAGGAATTTTGGAGACCACAAGGTGCAATGAAACTTCTCCAAATTTTACTCATATCATCGTTAGAGAGTCTAGTATCCACTGTAAAAATCCCAAAGCCAATTAAGGAACATAAATAGCAGTAGCTATGAATAGAAGTGAATTCTTATATTTCATTAGCACTTATACCTATATTTTGCTACATCTTATATAGTGACCGAAGTTGAAGATACACCAGAGCCATTGGACGTCCTCCCACCCGACGCTAACTTCTCCTCTGACTCGCAATCAGGCAAGCCCCGGTTTGCATTTAAATACTTTTGCAAATTCTTTATTTGTATCACTTATGTCTAGGGTGAATGCATGCATTAGAGTTAGGGTGATTGAAACCCCACTTGCATAACCTTTTAAATCCTATTGAGGGTTGGGTAGTTTACAGACTCGACGAGTAGAGAATGCCATGGTAATATGCTTAGGATCTCGGTAGAAGTCGAGTAGTTGGAATCTACTCGCGAGGTAAGGCTTTATCACACAGTTTGGTCAGAATAGAAAATGGCTTAAGAGTGGTGAAAATGAGCCCTGTTGGTGTCAATTGAGGACCGAGTCGTGTGCGGGCCTGCTGAGCAAGTATCAAACAGTACCGGATGGCATACTGACATAAGCAGGAAACCGATGTAATTAGTTAACCTGGGTGTCGAGGCTTACCCAACCGTAAATAGGAGTGGGTTGACGGTAGCAAGGTGTAAATCTGCCAGTGGGCACAGTCACGCTCCACGCAGGGACCTCCTGCCCGTTACAGATGGACCGGTTAGGCATTTGGGTTGCCTTTGAAAGGTTGTTGCATACAACAGAGTAGGAAGAAGCGTGGAATCACGCTTCTGAAAGTGGATGTATGCAACGTGTTGTCTGGGTGTCTCCTGATTGCAGTCACCGTCTCTCGCGGTTATTTGAGTACCGCTTGTTCACTGTTCTGTGACGTAGTAAGAAGAACAATAAGCCAGATGAATGATTGTGCTTTCCTGCAAGTGAGTGGCGTTACTGCAGGATGGACATGTCCGTGGGCCCCGGTGCCCTTCCTCGTTAATGCCGCGGGCATACTACATAACCGCCATCAGGTCATAAGTTCCTACTTTTACCGCTGCGTATTTCTTCTCCTTTCCACTCGCGCTCCTACTTTCCTGCAAGTTCGTACAATGCATGTTAGAAAAGTGAAAGGGTCAAGGGAGAGTACGAGTGATTCCCACTCTTATTCTTCTTCGTCGCCGGCCATGTCGTACTGGATGAAGTCTGTAACACCCCAAAACCTGCTAAAGAGGGGAATTTAAAATTTTTGGACGAATTGCATGTGGTGCAGAAATTCAAATTCAAAATGGAATTCAAAATCAAATCAAAACAGAAAAGAAAAGGAAAAGGAAAAAGAAAAAGAAAAACCCCAACCGGCCAGTGGGCCGAAACCCGCCAGCCGGCCCACTACCTCCCCGCGCCAGCCCAAACCCGCTCCTCTCTCTCCCTCTCACTGACACGTGGGGCCCGTGTATCATCTCCTTCCCCGCGCACCCCAAACGGCCGGACTCTTCCCTCACGCCCGATCGCAACCGATCTCCGGAAACCCGCGCCCCCAGCCGAATTCTGGTCCCGGACGCCTCCAACTCGATCTCAACAGACCGCCACCCTTCCTCGCCTATATAAACGCTGACAATCGCCCTGTCCCCCCCCCCCCCCCCCCGATCGGCTGTTCTTCTCTCTGGTGAGAACCGAAGTTTCTACAGCCGATATCTTTCGATCCTTGCTCAAATTCCCTGATATAACGTGCTGATCACGTTCCACCGCCGCCAGGGAGCCCTGCAGGTGAAGGAAACGACGTGTCTTGCGCCCCAACGCCCCCCCCCCCGACATGCACCGAAGATCGTCGCCGTTGAAGCTCGCCGCCGACCGACTTCCAGGACCTCCGATTGCTAGAAAACCCCTCGGTGAGCATCCCCTACCCCTCCACAGCCGATCCATGCAAAAAGATGTGAGTTCCAACGTGTAGCGGCAAAAGCCGAGGCTGCGCCGGCAAGATCGCCACCCCCCGCCGCCGCGCGCGCGGGCTGGCTCCGGCCAGGGCGACGTGGCCCCTTGAGGGCCGTCTATTTTAAATCGCACGGTAGAATTAAAACCCGTGCCGATCTAATCTGAGCCGTCTATTTTAAATCGGACGGTCCACATCAGCCCCGCGTTATAAAGGCCGGGATTCTTACGCGCTATCCCCTGGGGATCTCGGAAAACACGAGCTAGCCCCGGAAACTTCTGATCTAGCCCCTAGAACTTCAGAAATTCGTGTAAATTCATTTAAAAATCAGTTTTAGCCCCTAGACTTAATAAAAATTAGGAAAACCCCTCTGTTATGTGTAGTTAGACCCCTGGAAATTTATGAAATAGCAAATAAGACCCTGCAGTAGGGTGGATTTACCTTATTGACCCTATATGATATTAAATTCAGAAAATTGAATATGTGACTAGGATTTAAATTTAAAAAGGTAAGGCAAACACATTGCAAATTCAAATTTAAACTCTCCTAGCACTTGGAAAACTTTAGAATGAGTTAAAAATAGATTTTAGGCTGAAACGAATCTGTCTAATTGTTGTTCATATTTATTAGTTATAGAAACACATTTTTAGGCTAGGAAATAATTCTGAAAACTGATAAGATAAATTTAAATTAGTTCACATCAGAGGACAAGTTCTAAAATATATTATTTAATATTTTAGATCAGAACCTATTCTGTTTAGATGACATGTTCTACTATTTAATATTAAAACTCACTTTTAGACATAGAAAATAAATCTGAAAATATAGGAAAATAGGTATGCATAATTAGAAAATGATAAATGAAGTTTCCAAATCCAAAAACTTCAGTTTAGGATTTGGTAGAAGATCTGAAAACCTATTTGGAGTAGGAAATTACCTTCCATGCAAACTTGGTAGCTAAGAAGTATATTAATTAAATATAAAGAATTTGTTCAAATTAGAAACTCATAGTGTGCAAACAGAAATCTGAATACAAAAGTTAGAAATCATATACATATGTTTAAAAGTGCATGTAGGCCAAAAATCAACACATCTAGGGTAACCACAACACTTAGTAATGTGAATGACTCCCATATGTATGTATGTGTGGTTTGCATGAGTGAAAGTGTGAACTATGGCTTATGGATTGTTGTTTTTCTTTTGCTATGTGTATTGGCATGAGTAGAACCTGCCCCAGAGCAAGTTCTCCGCTTCCAAGACCAAGACTTTCCATTCCCAGAGCAGCAGGAAGAAGGCAAGTGTCCTTGACCACTTTGATCCTATACTAGGATGTGTAGATAGAATTATTTGCATTATCAATTGAAATATGAAACCCATGCTAGGGAGTTTCCCTAGAATTGCATTACCTTGTTTCCTTGTAGCTTGGGTTGGAATTTATTTTATCATGTCATTTATTTATATGCTTATGCTTAGCTATGCTTAGAATGGGATAATTGGGATATGAGATCATCAATTTATTTACCTTACTCTTGAATGATATATTATGAGTTATGTAGAGGTAGGGATTGAGGCAAGTTGGATGATTTCGTTGGTGCTAGGTGCAGAGACTCGGGTTTGTGTTTAGTACTTGCCTGGATCCTAAGGACCGGTTCATGGAGCATGTAACCTGGCTTTACCGTGCCAACCACATGCTGAGATGGGGCAGCTTGGCCAATTAATTAGGTGTATCCACGGCGTAGTATGGGTGTGTTGGATGGTGCGGGGAATAGGTGTCAGCTGGACTACCATATGAACCGCAAGGCTCAAGAGGAGGCCACTGCAACGGGGTTGGAGCCTCTTGTTTGCTGTTAGGGGTGAAACCTCAGTGGGCCCACGCTCGTCGAAAATCCCTTTGTAAAGGCTTCGTAGTGATCTCCTGGCTACACACCTGGGAAGTGTGAACGTGGTTCGCGGCCACTGGCATAATGGAGGTTCTTTTAGTCCACCCGGCAATGGGGGATGAAATCACTACATGTGGGTACAGTGGTGCAAACTCTGCAGAGTCAAAACTGTCATGACAGCCCTGCTCACGGTCAAGAGCGGCTTGGACTTATTCATGATTAGAGGATGATGGATTGGGAAGTTGTGGATGTTAAGCGGGAAGCTTAACATTTGAGATGAGACTATGTTTACTTGATATTGATGATGGGTTGGGAGATTGGGACCATTTAACCTGTGTAGTAATGTAGGTGCTTAATAAGCTAAGGTGATAGGTAATTATTGCGTAGTGCTTTAACCCTGAGTTCAACTTATCCTTGCTCTAGCCATGCATGACATAAATTTCCCACACTTGCTGAGTACCAACGGTACTCAAACTTCCTTTTCTGTTGGTTTATATTGCTGCTCAGGTCAAGATAATGACGTGGTGTTTAATGACCAAGACTTTGGTCCTGAGGAAGGATTCTAGGTTCACGGAGTCCCCCGGGCAACGCCTGTGACGGAGCCCACAAGATTTATATTCCGCTGCTGTTTTATTTACATGTTATGAACTTATTATCGTCCATCGAGACGTATGCTATGTAAGACTTATTTATATTCGACACCTGGCTTGTAATAAATGATGCTTCACTATTTGTCATCACATGTATGAGAGAATGATCCTGGCATAGATGTGGTATTCACTGGGTGGTTCTTCGGAGAAACCGGGTGTGACAGAAGTGGTATCAGAGCCAAGGTTACCCGTAGGAACGTGGACCTAGATAGAAATGGATGTATTTAAGGACCCTATTTTACTAAAAACTATTTTACAAAGGTGTGGGTTGAAGGAGTTATTTAATGGGGTCACTTTATTCATCTTACCCCAACTTTTATTGAAAATAAAATTTTTGTTTAAACCCTTGTCTAACTTAATTTTAAATGCTTTATGTTTCATATGGTTCGCATGATCTGCACTGCCCGCAAGTCCACCGGAGGGAGAGTTCCTGTAGTTGCCCTTGCCTTAAGAGAGGAGAACCATCCGATGACGTACCACTCCTATGGGTTGGCAGTAGGAGGCTTGTTGCGCCGTCTTCGGCGTATGCTCCAGGCTGCCGGCAATACGGGCAATCTAATCATACACTACAGCTCCACCCAGACCATTCGTGAGAAGCGGGAAGAATGGAGTTTGGAAATGAGGATTATCCATGAAAATCAGCTGCTCAAGATCCACCGCTCTCCAGCTTGTCGGGCGACACAGGTCGATGCTGAGAAGGATGTCACCTAGGAGGCCACCACCTGCCAGAGTTACATCAACCGTCGCCAGCTGGACAGGACTGAGTACATGTATGTCCTCCAGCGTGAAAGTGGTACAGCGGAGTACAAGTACCGCCAGTGCAGCAGGGGACTTTCCCATGAGCACATGGACCTGTGGTTGGAGGATGCTGCTATGCTCAGCACTCGACTGCAGGAGTGTCAGCAGGAGCTTCAGGATGTTCGTGACGCCCTGAAGGAGATTGAGGCATTGCTTCGAGCCAGCTTGACGGCGAGAGAAAGAGGAGATGGGAATGAACTGTGTGTCACCGTGAATGACACATGGACTCCTGACTCCCCAGATCGCCGGGCGAGCACGCATCGCCGCACTTCTCCACCAGCAGCTTCCCCACCCAAAGCGGAGTCAGAGGGCAGCCGCAATAATGAGGAAGATCCCAAGGAGCAAGCTCAGTGATACGAGTCGTGTAGAGTCTTTTCCCTTAGTTCAGCAAGTTTTCGAGTAGTCGAGTCAATACCTTAGTTAATTGTGTGTTAATGTTTGGTGTGTGACGTGAGTTGTGGAAGCCATGGGCATTTGTCCACAACCTCGTCTTTGGGTTGCTTTGCTTTGATGTGTGAACCCCTATGAATTAAGAGTGCATTTATTTTCACGTGAGACGTGAAACCCTCAGAAAATGTTAATATAATAAGGCCTCAAATGTTTAAGTTTAAACAAGCAAATTGGGAAGTTAATACGTAATGCTTTAAATTAACATTTGGTTGATCATGATAGATGGCCGGAAGAGGAAAGGGTCGTGGTGCCAACCCCGCCAACAACAACGATGAGGCCGGCAACCCTCATCTTTCTAGAGGACAAGACAGGGGTGGTCGCCATGAAGGAGCTGATCCCATCCACCAAATGCTTGAAAATCAGAATCAGCTCATCCAGAGTCTAACTCAAGTAGTGGCCAACTTGCACCAAGCTCCACCCCCACAAGCTGCACCATGCCAACCAAGGTTGAGTGAGTTTCTGGGGACTCAACCTCAAAAGTTTGCAAGTGCTGCTGAACCTCTGGAGGCAGATGACTGGTTGAAGACCATAGAGATGAGGATCATACAGTGCCAAGGGTATGAGAGGGTGCTGTTTGCCTCTCACCAATTGCATGGACCTGCTGCTGATTGGTGGACCACTTACGTGGCAGCCCATCATGACCCCGAGAACATCACTTGGGAAGAGTTCAAGCGCAGTTTCTGCAACCATTACATACCAAGGGGTGAACTCAAAAACAAGAGAAATGAGTTATTGGGACTGCAGCAAGGAAACATGACTGTGAGGGGATACCTCACTAAGTTCACCCAACTATCTCATTATGCACCACGGGACATCGAAACTGATGAGCAGAAACAGGACTGCTTTGTGGAAGGACTAACTGCGGAAATGCAGTGTGCAATGTCCTCCAACGAGTATGAAAGCTTCCAAAAGATGGTAGACAGAGCATTTGTAGTGGAGAGGAAGCTGAAGGCCTTGGAAAATGAAAAGAAGAGGAAGGCGGGATGGTCACACCAAGCCTCAGGTAGCAACACACGCTGACGTCTGATGCAGCAACCCGCAGGGCAGACGAGCCGTGCTGTGGTACCCTACTCAGCACCCAAAGGGTACAACCCGAATTTCAGGCCTCCATCAGCACCAGCACAGCCGCAGCGTCAGTTTGTACAGCAGCCTCGTCCCACATATCAACCTCGACCAGCAGTGCAAGGACCACAGAACCAACCCCAAGACAACAAAGGCCAGACACCTAAGGTTGGGGTGCAATGCTTCAACTGTGGTGAAGTGGGGCACTACGCCCATAAGTGCCCAAAGAAGAAGCCCATGCAGACACAACAGCAGAATGTGATGCGAGAACGGGTGAACCACGTGACCATGGAGGAAGCGCAAGAGGCACCTGACGTGGTAATTGGTAAGTTTCCTGCCAATTTACACATTACAACCCTGTTGTTTGATTCTGGTGCTACCCACTCGTTTGTTGCTCAAGGATTTGTTAAGAAGCATGATCTAGCAACAACACAAATGAACCATATGCTAGCAGTGAACTCTCCAGGAGGAGAAATAAGGACAAGACAAGTGTGTCCCAAGGTGAATCTAGACATTAATGGGGTAGTATTTACTACAAACCTCATAGTGATAGACTCACAAGGGATAGATATTATTTTGGGTATGGATTGGTTGACCAAACATAAGGGAATCATCCATTGTTCGACAAGAATGGTGGAACTAACTCACCCTAGTGGCACAAGAGTGAAGTTCATAACTGTACAAGACCCTAGGAGGGACCTTAAACTCAATCACGTTGAGGTGGAAGTGGAAGAGATTAGGATCATCAGGGAATATCCAGACGTTTTTCCGGAGGAGTTGCCAGGTATGCCCCCCGATCGCGAAGTGGAATTCGCGATTGGGCTAGTGCCTGGAACAGCTCCAATATACAAGAGGCCTTATCGGATTGACTCCAAACAGCTGCAAGAGCTGAAGGAGCATATAGGGGAATTGACGGAGAAGGGGTATATTTGTCCTAGTTCCTCACCATGGGGAGCTCCAGTGATACTTGTGCCCAAGAAGGACGGGACCCAAAGGTTATGCGTAGACTACCGTGCGTTGAATGAAGTAACCATCAAGAACAAGTACCCATTACCCCGCATTGAAGACTTGTTTGATCAGTTGAGAGGAGCTTGTGTGTTCTCGAAAATTGATCTCAGGTCGGGATACCACCAACTTAAGATAAGGCAAACTGATATTGCAAAGACAGCTTTCGTATCTCGGTACGGACTGTATGAATACACCGTCATGCCTTTAGAGCTAACTAATGCCCCGGCATACTTCATGTATCTCATGAACAAGGTATTCATGGAATATCTGGACAAATTTGTGGTGGTTTTCATTGATGACATTCTCGTCTTCTCCAAAGGTGAAGAAGAACATGAGGGACATTTAAGGTTGGTGTTGCAAAAGCTGAGAGAACACCAACTATATGCCAAGTTGAGCAAGTGTGAATTTTGGCTGAAGAGAGTTCCCTTCTTAGGACATATAATCTCGGAGGGAGGAATCTCCGTAGATCCCGCCAAGATCGAGGATGTACAGAAGTGGAAGACCCCTGAAAATGACGAGGAAGTTCGAAGCTTCTTAGGATTCGCTGGGTATTATCGACGGTATATCGAGGGTTTCTCCAAGATTTCGAGACCCCTCACCAAATTGTTGGAGAATTGAATCACATTCACATGGACACCACAGTGTGAGATGAGTTTTCAAGAACTGAAGAAAAGATTGACAACAGCCCCAGTGCTAGTTATGCTAGATATGCAGAAGAACTTTTCGGTGTCCTACGATGCCTCTGGAAACGGGTTAGGATGTGTTCTCATGAAAGAAGGGCATGTCGTGGCTTATGCGTCCCGGCAGCTCCGGAAACACGAGAAGAACTATCCTACGCATGACCTAGAGCTAGCCGCAGTGGTACACACGTTGAAGTTTTGGCGGCATTACTTGATGGGGAAGAGGACAGAGATATATACGGATCATAAGAGCTTAAAGTATATTTTCACATAGCCAGACCTCAACCTCAGACAAAGGAGATGGTTAGAGCTAATCAACGACTTTGATGTGGGCATCAACTATCATACTGGGAAAGCGAACGTCGTAGTAGATGCTTTAAGCCGGAAGGTGCAGGTCAATAGGTTGAGCTTAAAGGACATGCCTACAGAACTGAAGGAAGAGGTTATAAAACTCAATCTATGTCTGGTGAATAGTGGTGAGGCCATCGCCATGGAAGTGGACTCCACATTAGAGCAAGACATACGCAACGGGCAGAAGAATGATGAGAAGATACAAGAAATTAGAGAACTCATCAAGGATAATAAAGCCCCTGGTTCAGAGAGGATGAACAAGGTACGGTGTGGCATGGGAAAAGAATCTGTGTGCCTGAGGTGAAGGAGATCCGTGAATTAATTTTGAAGGAGGCTCATGATTCCGACTATTCCATTCATCCTGGGAGTACAAAGATGTATCATGACCTCAAGAGCAGATATTGGTGGTATGGCATGAAGCGAGATGTCGCGAAACATGTTGCCCTATGTGACACATGTCAGTTGGTGAAAGCAGAACATCAACGACCCGCGGGATTGTTGCAACCACTCAAAGTGCCTGAATTGAAATGGGAAGAAATAGGTACGGACTTCATAGTGGGACTACCTAGGACCCAATCTGGATATGATTCGATATGGGTCATCATCGGCAGGCTAACCAAGGTAGCTCATTTCATCCCCGTGAAAGAAAGCTACAGCGGATCCAAATTGGCAGACTTGTACATGTCAAGGATCTTGTGTTTCCATGGAGTGCCAAAGAAGATAGTGTCAGATCGAGGGACACAGTTCACCTCAAGGTTCTGGCAGAAGTTACATGAAACCATGGAAACCCATCTAAATTTTAGTTCTGCCTATCACCCCCAAACTGACGGGCAGACGGAAAGAACCAATCAGATCCTTGAGGATATGCTGAGAGCGTGTGCGCTCAAGAACAATAGGAGTTGGGATAAGAACTTACCGTATGCGGAGTTCTCCTATAACAACAGCTATCAGGCTAGTATGAAGATGTCACCATTTGAGGCTTTGTATGGGAGGAAGTGCAGAACTCCACTATTTTGGAACCAAACAGGGGAAAGTAAAGTGTTTGGGCCCGAGGTACTACAAGAAGCCGAGGCGAAGGTAAGGGAAATCCGCAACAACTTGAGGATAGCACAGACCCGACAAAAGAGCTATGCCGATGTACGGAGAAGAGAGCTCGTTTTCAACGTGGGGGACTATGTCTATCTCAAGGTGTCCACTATCCGAGGACTTTGTCGGTTCAAGGTGAAAGGGAAATTATCACCTCGATACATCGGACCCTTTCAGATTCTGGAGAGGAAAGGCGAAGTGGCATATAAACTCGAACTACCGGCTCGCCTATCGGATGTGCACGATGTATTCCATGTGTCCCAGCTAAAGAAATGTCTGAGGACGCCTGAAGAGATGTTACCCATGAATGAGGTTGACGTAGGAGAGGATCTGTCTTATGCCGAGCAACCGGTCAAGGTTTTGGAGACAATGGAATGCCTCACAAGAAATAAAAGAATCGGATGTGCAAGGTGCAGTGGAAGCATCACTCGGAAGAGGAAGCCACATGGGAGCGAGAAGACGAGCTTAAGGCATAGTTTCCGGAATTGTTTTCCTAGAACCACCAATCTCAGGGACGAGATTTCTTTTAAGGAGGGTAGAGCTGTAACACCCCAAAACCTGCTAAGGAGGGTAATTTAAAATTTTTGGACGAATTGCATAAGGTGCAGAAATTCAAATTCAAATCAAAACAGAAAAGAAAAGGAAAAGGAAAAAGAAAAAGAAAAACCCCAACCGGCCAGTGGGCCGAAACCCGCCAACCGGCCCACTACCTCCCCGCGCCAGCCCAAACCCGTGCCTCTCTCTCCCTCTCACTGACACGCGGGGCCCGCAAGTCATCTCCTTCCCCCCGCACCCCCAATGGCCGGACTCTTCCCTCGCGCCCGATCGCAACCGATCCTCGGAAACCTGCGCCCCCAGCCGAATTCTGGTTCCGTACGCCTCCAACTCGATCTCAACAGACCGCCGCCCTTCCTTGCCTATATAAACACCGACAATCGCCCTGTTCTCCCCGATCGGCTGTTCTTCTCTCCGGTGAGAACCGAAGTTTCTACAGCCGATATCTTTCGATCCTTACTCAAATTCCCTGATCTAACGTGCTGATCACGTTCCACCGCCGCCAGGGAGCCCTGCAGGTGAAGGAAACGACGTGTCTTGTGCCCCGACGGCCCCTCTCCCGACGTGCACCGAAGATCGTCGCCGTTGAAGCTCGCCGCCGACCGACTTCCAGGACCTCCGAGTGCGGGAAAACCCCTCGGTGAGCATCCCCTACCCCTTCGCAGCCGATCCATGCAAAAAGATGCGAGTTCTAATGTGTAGCGGCAAAAACCGAGGCTGCGCCGGCGAGATCGCCACCCCCCGCCGCCACGCGCCGCCGCGCGCGGGGGCTGGCTCCGGCCAGGGTGACGTGGCCCCTTGAGGGCCGTCTATTTTAAATCGCACGGTAGAATTAAAACCCGCGCGTACCGGTTCTGCGATCTAATCTGAGCTGTCTATTTTAAATCGGATGGTCCACATCAGCCCCGCGTTATAAAGGCAGGGATTCATACGCGCTACCCCCTGGGGATCTCGGAAAACACGAGCTAGCCCCGGAAACTTCTGATCTAGCCCCTGGAACTTTAGAAATTTGTGTAAATTCATTTAAAAATCAGTTTTAACCCCTGGACTTAATAAAATTTAGGAAAACCCCACTGTTATGTGTAGTTAGACCCCTGGAAATTTATGAAATAGCAAATTAGACCCTGCAGTAGGGTGGATTTACCTTTTTGACCCTATATGATATTAAATTCAGGAAATTGAATATGTGACTAGGATTTAAATTTAAAAAGGTAAGGCAAACACATTGCAAATTCAAATTTAAACTCTCCTAGCACTTGGAAAACTTTAGAATGAGTTAAAAATAGATTTTAGGCTGACATGAATCTATCTAATTGTTGTTCATATTTATTAGTTATAGAAACACATTTTTAGGCTAGGAAATAATTCTGAAAACTGATAAAATAAATTTAAATTAGTTCACATCAGAGGAGAAGTTCTAAAATATATTATTTAATATTTTAGATCAGAAGCTATTCGGTTTAGATGACATGTCCTACTATTTAATATTAAAACTCACTTTTAGGCATAGAAAATAAATCTGAAAAATATAGGAAAATAGGTATGCATAATTAGAAAATGATAAATGAAGTCTCCAAATCCAAAAACTTCAGTTTAGGATTTGGTACAAGATCTGAAAACCTATTTGGAGTAGGAAATTACCTTCCATGCAAACTTGGTAGCTAAGAAGTATATTAATTAAATATAAAGAATTTGTTCAAATTGGAAACTCATAGTGTGCAAATAGAAATCTGAATACAAAAGTTAGAAATCATATACATATGTTTAAAAGTGCATGTAGGCCAAAAATCAACACATCTAGGATAACCACAACACTTAGTAATGTGAATGACTCCCATATGTATGTATGTGTGGTTTGCATGAGTGAAAGTGTGAACTATGGCTTATGGATTGTTGTTTTTCTTTTGCTATGTGTATTGGCATGAGTAGAACCTGCCCCAGAGCAAGTTCTCCCCTTCCAAGACCAAGTCTTTCCATTCCCAGAGCAGCAGGAAGAAGGCAAGTGTCCTTGACCACTTTGATCCTATACTAGGATGTGTAGATGGAATTATTTGCATTATCAATTGAAATATGAAACCCATGCTAGGAAGTTTCCCTAGAATTGCATTACCTTGTTTACTTGTAGCTTGGGTTGGGATTTATTTTATCATGTCATTTATTTATATGCTTATGCTTAGCTATGCTTAGAATGGGATAATTGGGATATGAGATCATCAATTTATTTACCTTACTCTTGAATGAGATATTATGAGTTATGTAGAGGTAGGGATCGAGGCAAGTTGGATGATTTGGTTGGTACTGGGTGCACGAGACTCGGGTTTGTGTTTAGTACTTGCCTGGATCCTAAGGACCGGTTCATGGAGCATGTAACCTTGCTTTACCGTGCCAACCACATGCTAAGATGGGGCAGCTTGGCCAATTAATTAGGTGTATCCCCGGCGTAGTATGGGTGTGTTGGATGGTGCGGGGAATAGGTGTCAGCTGGACTACCATATGAACCGCAAGGCTCAAGAGGGGGCCACTGCAGCGGGGTTGGAGCCTCTTGTATGCCGTTAGGGGTGAAACCTCAGTGGGCCCACGCTCATCGGGAATCCTTTGTAAAGGCTTCGTAGTGATCTCCTGGCTACACACCTGGGAAGTGTGAACGTGCTACGCGGCCACTGGCATAATGGAGGTTCTTTTAGTCCACCCGTCAACGGGGGATGAAATCACTACATGTAGGTACAGTGGTGCAAACTCTGCAGAGTCAAAACTGTCATGACAGCCGTGCTCACGGCCAAGAGCGGCTTGGACTTATTCATGATTAGAGGATGATGGATTGGGATGTTGTGGATGTTAAGCGGGAAGCTTAACATTTGAGATGAGACTATGTTTACTTGATATTGATGATGGGTTGGGAGATTGGGACCATTTCACCTGTGTAGTAATGTAGGTGCTTAATAAGCTAAGGTGATAGGTAATTATTGCGTAGTGCTTTAACACTGAATTCAACTTCTCCTTGCTCTAGCCATGCATGACATAAATTTCCCACACTTGCTGAGTACCAACGGTACTCAAACTTGCTTTTCTATTGGTTTATATTGCTGCTCAGGTCAAGATAATGATGTGGTGTTTAATGACCAAGACATTGGTCCTGAGGAAGGATTCTAGGTTCACGGAGTCCCCCGGGCAATGCCTGTGACGGAGCCCACAAGATTTATATTCCGCTGTTGTTTTATTTACATGTTATGAACTTATTATCGTCCATCGAGACGTATGCTATGTAAGACTTATTTATATTCGACACCTGGCTTGTAATAAATGATGCTTCACTATTTGTCATCACATGTATGAGAGAATGATCCTGACATACATGTGGTATTCACTCGGTGGTTCTTCAGAGAAACTGGGTGTGACAAAGTCCCGCGTAACTGCCGGTCGCCTCTATTCTCTGGGTGAGCGGGGAATCCTCTCAGCATGGAAGCACCAACGGATCCGCATTCCATTGGGGGAGATGGTGCCAAAGCCACGCGAAGGCAAGGTTGTCAGCTTCATTGATTTTCACATCCATTTGCTGGGACTTCCGGCGCACAACTTCCTCTGCGCCTCCCTCTTCTACTACGACTTGGAGCTTCATCACTTGGCGCCGAACTGGATCCTCAAAGCTGGCATCTTTTGCACGGTGTGTGAGGCGTTTCGTTGGATTGAACCCCACTTCAATATGTGGAGACGTTTCTTCTATGTGTGGCCGTATTCCCTGGATTCTCCGATTCCGGTGGTTGGCGGTGCCTGCATCCAGCTTCGATTGCCCAGCCGTGATACTTCAACCTCCTGCTCCCAAAATCTTTGAAGAAGTGGCACCAGGACTGGTTCTACATCCGTAATGATGGACCGGCGCTTCCGTCCTTCACGGTCCAGCCGCCTGCCGCCTGGGAATAATGGGATTGGGAGGTCGCGCAGAAGGATAAGCGAAGGATTGCCGTCATCTTCCAGCAGGTCATGGTGCTTCAGCCGGATGGGCTGACCAGAGAGGTCATCCTGCAAACCTTCCTCAGGCGAAGGATCCAGACCCTTCGCACCCACGTCCACGCCATGTGGCAGTACACCGGGCTTGGCAACCCTACGCGCGGGTCGAGGGAGGAGATTTCCGACTCCAGAGGCCGGTGATGGTTTCACAACCTCACCGTAAAAGACACAGAGGATAGTGGGCACTTCCCACGCCCCCTTTCTATGGATCGTCCTTCCACTCGAGTAAGCGTTTGACTCTCATCCCGTGATCTTACCGCAACTCTTTCTGGCACTCCGAGCCTATCTAATGTTGTGACGTTTCATTCAGGGCTCAGGGGCATCGTCAGCCTTCCGAAGCTGCCCGAGGACAAGGTGGAGAGGGAGGAGAGGGCTGCACGTAACGCAGCCCTAAATAAGAAAAAGGACGATCACAAGGCCAGCCACATTCGCCTCTAGAAGAGGATGGAGGAGCATCGGAGGTCGGTGCGTGCCACAAGGACCACAGGTGAGCCACCCTTTCCACGCCCTCCAAATTGGCGTCCCCTTCTTCCGGGTCAGACGATTCCTCGGCACTGGCCGAGAGGTGGAAGAGGAGGGCCGACAACGAAGCTCCGGCCACGAAGAGGACCCGGACGGTTAAAGGGAGTGAGCCCTCATTGCCTGTGACACCCGGTTCCGAAAATAGAACCAAGTGAATGCATATATGTGCCCAGGATGTTCATCACACATACACATGTACTCCACAAACTGAATTCAGAATATAACCACAAATAAATAGTGTTCAAGTACTTTATTACAATGACTCAATATCTCACTCATGCATATCCAACTTATTTAGCAGCGGAAGACTCTAAACGACAGCAGAACAAGATAAGACAGCAGGCTCCAATCTTATACTCCACAGTCATGTTGACGGTAGTTCGCACGCCTAGTGCTCCACATGTTCCTTGAAGTACTCTTCTCCTGTAGCTGATGTATATGTGGTAATGCAAGAGTGAGTACATGTCGTACTCAGCAAGTGCGGGAAAAGTATGACATGTAGCTAACAACATGGTAGGAAATAAAAAGGCTCATTGCAGCAAGCAAATTTTATTTCACAAACATGGTAAAAACAGCAACTATTTCCAGGTTAGTTTAAATCCCAACATAATCAAGTAATTCAGCAACATTCTTTCATCATAACTCACCATTTATCATGCTTCAACCAGCCAATATATTTCTAAAGTTCATCTCATACTCATAAATATTCATAATCATCTCATTTCATAGAACCGAAACCAAACTCATTATCATGACCCAAAACAGTCCCAAAACCAATCCCAATAACCATAACCATACCCAAGTTTTGCCTCTAATCATGGAAGTTGGCCAGGTGCTTGTGACCGGAAGCATGGCTATCATGATAGTTTTATACTCTGCAGAGGTGGCACCACTTCACACACAAGTTTTTGATTTCATCACCCGTCGGCGACTAGAAAGAACCTCCATTATACCAGTACACAACCATCAGTGTATAGCCAAGAGATCACAAAATAGCCTTTACAAAGGGGCTACTAGGATGTACGAACCCACTGAGGTTTCACCGGCAGGCTCAAATCTCCATTCTCCCACCACGGACCCCCTCTTGTTCCATGCAGTTCCCAGGGCAGTCCCTCTCGACTCCCATTCCCCGCGCCATCCAACGGTCCATAACAAGCTAAAAACACACCTAATTAGTCAGCTAAGCCGCACCCATATTTGGCCTTGTGGTGGCACTGTTTTCCTGGCATGTTCTCGCATGAACCAGTCCTTAGATCTACAGCAAGTAAACCACCATAACATTCAGCACAAATCCATGAACCAAGATTACCTAGATCTCCCCGATTCTATGCTCATCAACATTATCAAGTTCTCATCATCTTTAATATCATGAGTGCAGTAGCTAACAAGTTTTTTTCAGCTTACCGTATCCTGTAAGTTAAACGAAGCAAAAAGGAAAAACAACCATACCCAATTCGTCAACTTTACCGGCGACAAGGATGGTTAACAAAACTAGTAAACTCCTATAAAAAGGGTGTCCCATCAAGTTGACTAAAGCATACGAGTTTTTGCAAGCAAAACAGTTGCGAAAACATGGGATCAATATGGTCAAGGGGCACATGACTTGCTCCCGTGACTCGTGTTGCTCAAGCGTCTCGAAGTCTTGGTCCTGTAGTTCCTCGTAGACGGCCTCTTGAGCATGCCCTTCTACTTACGACCACGCACATACAAAATTTACAGCAATCAATCATCATGCACAAACTTTACTCAAGAAGCAATGGGATAGATGAATGCAACTCCTATAGTGCAGTTTTATAAAACTAGTTTGTACGTGTTCTTGCATGTTTTAATGGGCTTTCATGGGGTTTTATGATGAACAAGGGTGTAGGGATCAAGTGTGGATGTGGTGATGATCTTGACACAAGATGTAGATCAATTCCACGGTCCAAAATCGACCAAAACATTATCTGTCCATGTGCCAAAAGTTTGTGCTCGAAGGGGCGAAGAAAACGGGTGCGTAGAAACAGCGGCGACGTCGTAAGAGGAGTAATGAAGACCTACCTCACTTCCTCCTTGCGGCAGGGCCTCCCTCCTAGCAATGGCAGCAGCGGGGGATTTTTCCTACATGGAATTATGGTAGGGCAGAACGTCGGGATTCTTCTCTGGCGATGGCAAGGCGTGACGGGGCTCGATTGCGGGGCATGACGGCGGGTCTCGACGACGGGAATCGACGGAGGGGCTCGACGGCAACCAAACTCCGTCAAGGGGGGACTCAGCGACTGTCACACCCGGTTTTTCCGAAGAACAACCAAGTGAATATCACATGTATGCCAGGATCATTTACTCATACATGTGATGACAAATAGTGATGCATCATTTATTACAAGCCAGGTGTCGAATATAAATAAGTCTTACATAGCAAATGTCTCGATGGACAATAATAAGTTCATCACAAGTAAATAAACTAGCAGCGGAATATTATTCTCGAGGGCTCCTTCACAGGCGTTGCCCGGGGGGTCTCCATGAACCTAGAAACCTTCTTCGGGTCCAAAGTCTTGGTCATTATACACCACCTCATAATCTTGACCTGAGCAGCAATATAAACCAACAAAATATGCAAGGTTGAGTACCGATGGTACTCAGCAAGTGTGGGAAAGTTATGTCATGCATGGCTAGAACAAGGAGAGGTTGAACTCATGGTTAAAGCACTACGCAATTAATACCTATCACCTTAGCTTATTAAGCACCTACATTACTACACAGGTGAAATGGTCCCAATCTCCCATCCCATCATCATAATCAAATAACCATAACATCATTTCCAATGTTAAGCTCCCCGCTTAACATCCCCAACTTCCAAAACCCTCAATCCTCTAATCATGAATAAGTCCAAGCCGCTCTTGACCGTGAGCACGGTTGTCATGACAGTTTTGACTCTGCAGAGTTTGCACCACTGTACCCACATGTAGTGATTTCATCCCCCGTTGTCGGGTGGACTAAAAGAACCTCCATTATGCCAGTGGCTACAAACCACATTCACACTTCCCAGGTGTGTAGCCAGGAGATCACTACGAAGCCTTTACAAAGGGATTCCCGACGAGCGTGGTCCCACTGAGGTTTCACCCCTAACAGCATACAAGAGTCTCCAACCCTGCTGCAGTGGCCCCCTCTTGAGCCTTGCGGTTCATACGGTAGTCCAGCTGACACCTATTTCCCGCACCATCCAACACAACCATACTACGCCGGGGATACACCTAATTAATTGGCCAAGCTGCCCCATCTCAGCATGTGGTTGGCACGGTAAAGCCAGGTTACATGCTCCATGAACCGGTCATTAGGATCCAGACAAGTACTAAACACAAACCCGAGTCTCGTGCACCCAGCACCAACCAAAACATCCAACTTGCCTTGATCCCCACCTCTACATAACTCACAATATCTCATTCAAGAGTATGGTAAAATAAACTGATGATCTCATATCCCAAATATCCCATTCTAAGCATGTCTAAGCATATGCATAATAATAAATGGCATGATAAAATGAATCCCAACCCAAGCTACAAGGAAACAAGGTTTGCAATTCTAGGGAAACATACTAGCATGGGTTTCATATTTTCATTTGACAATGCAAATAATTCTAGCTACACATCCTAGCATAGGATCAAAGTGGTCAAGGACACTTGCCTCCTTACTGCTGCTCTTGAAATGGGTAGTCCTGATCTTGGAAAGGAATAACTTGCTTTTGAGCAGGTTCTACATCATACCATCACACATAGCAAAAGAAAAACAACAATCCATAAGACATAGTTCACACTTCCACTTCATACAAACCACGCATTCACATGTAACAAAGCCATTCACAGCTTCTATGTGTTGTGTTTACTCTATGTGTGTTGACCTTTGGCTTACATGCACTTTTAATCATGTGTATATGATTCCTACTTTTGTATTCACATTTATGCTTGCATACTTTATATATGAGTTTCCAATTTTAATAAATTCCTTATATTCAATTACTACACCTTTTAACTACCAAGTATGCATGAAAGGTATTTTCCTTCTCCATACGTGTCTACAGAATTTCTACCAACCCTAAACTGAATTCTTTGGATTTTAGAAACTCCATTTATCATTTACTAGTTGCTATATTTTCAGATTTATTTCCTATGCCTAAATGTGAACTTTATTATGAAAATAACAAGACACATCATCTAATCAGAAACAGGTTCTGATCTAAAATATTTAATAACATATTTTTGACCTTTTCCTATGATGTAAACTATTTTACATTTATTTTCCTAATTTTCAGAACTATTCTTCACTTAAAAATGTGTCCCTATAACTAATAAATGTGAATAATAAATTAAACAGATTCATTTCAGCCAAAAATCTATTTTTATCTCACTCCAAAGTTTGTAAGTACTGAGAAAGTTTTTAATTTAAATTTGACAATATGTTTGTCCCACTTTTTAAATTTTAAATACTAGCCACATATTCAATTTCCTAAATTTAATATCAAACAGGGTTAAAAAGGTAAACTCACCCCACTACAGAGTCTATAATATTATTTTAACAATTTTCAGGGGTCTAGCTACACATAACAGAGGAGTTTTTCCTAATTTTTATTAAGTCCAGGGGCTAAAACTGATTTTTAAATGAATTTACATGATTTTCTGAAGTTCCAGGGGATACATCAGAAGTTTCCGGGGCTAGCTCTTATTTTCCGAGAACCCCAGGGGGTAGCACGTAAGAATTCCAGTCTTTATAACGCGGGGCTGACGTGGACCGTCCGATTTAAAACAGACGGCTGAGATTATAACGTCGAACCGGTACGCGGGGATTTAAACTCTACCGTGCGATTTAAAATAAACGGCGCTCAAGCGGCCACGTCGCTCTGATCGAGCGCGGGCGGCGCTGCCCGGCGGCGCACGGTGGCGGGAGGCGGCGATCTCGCCGGAGAGTTTTGGATCTTCGTCAATTCTTCCTAAAACTGTGATTTTATGGCATAGATCGGTGGAGGGGAGGTCGGGGATCTCACCTCGGGGGTTTTCTTGAACTCGGAGGTCCTGGAAGGCGGTCGGCGACGAGGTCCGAGGTGAATTCACGGCGAGGCTCGTCGGCGCTGTGTTTGAACCGCAAACCACCGAGTTTTCTGCACCTGCGAGGTTCCCCGGAGGCGGTGGATCAAGACCAGCGAGTTAGATCGGAATTTCCGAGCGTAGATCGGCCAGAATTCGCCGGAGGGGATCGGGTTCTCACCGGAGTAAAAATTGGCGGATCGCGTGGGAAAAACAGAACGAGGCCGGGGTTTTTATAGACGGGGGAGGGCGGTGGGTTTGTTTAGATCGAGTTGGAGTCCTCCGGAACCAGAATTCGGCCGGAAATCCGGTCGGTTGCGATCGCGCGCGCGGGCGAACAGTCCGAGTTTCTGACGATCGGGGATTAGGGATGACAGGTGGGTCCCACCTGTCTGCGAGAGGGAGCGCGGGCGCGCGGCTGCGGGCTGGCACGGGGGCAGGGTGGGCCGGTTGGTGGGTTTCGGCCCACTGGCTGGTTTTTTTTCTGTTTTCCTTTTTCTTTTTCTATTTCTTTTCTGTTTTGAGTTTAATTTGAATTCCAGTTTGAATTTGAATTTTTGAAACACATGCAACACGTCCAAAAATTTTTAAACTCCCCTCTGAACAGGATTTTGGGGTGTTACAGCTCTACCCCCCTTAAAAGAAATCTCGTCCTCGAGATTGGTGGTTCTAGGAACACAATTCCGGAAACTGTGCCTTAAACTCGTCTTCTCGCTCCCATGTGGCTTCCTCTTCCGAGTGATGCTTCCACTGCACCTTGCACATCCGTATTCTTTTATTTCTTGTGAGGCGTTCCATTGTCTCCAAAATCTTGACCGATTGCTCGGCATAAGACAGATCCTCTCGTACGTCAACCTCATTCATGGGTAACATCTCTTCAGGCGTCCTTAGACATTTCTTGAGCTGTGACACATGGAATACATCATGCACATCCGATAGGCGAGCCGGTAGTTCTAGTTGCTATGCCACTTCGCCTTTCCTCTCTAGAATTTGAAAGGGTCCAATGTATCAAGGTGACAACTTCCCTTTCACCTTGAACCGACGAAGTCCTCGGATAGGGGACACCTTGAGGTAGACATAGTCTCCCACGTTGAAAACGAGCTCTCTTCTTCGTACATCGGCATAGCTCTTTTGGCGTGTCTGTGCTATCCTCAAGTTGTTGCGAATTTCCCTCACCTTCGCCTCGGCTTCTTGGAGTACTTCTGGACCAAACACTTTACTTTCCCCTGTTTGGTTCCAAAATAGGGGAGTTCTGCACTTCCTCCCATACAAAGCTTCAAACGGTGACAACTTCATACTAGCTTGATAGCTGTTGTTATAGGAGAATTCCGCATACGGTAAGTTCTTGTCCCAACTCTGATTGTTTTTGAGTGCACATGCCCTCAGCATATCTTGAAGGATCTGATTGGTTCTTTCCGTCTGCCCGTCAGTTTGGGGATGATAGGCAGAGCTGAAATTCAGATGGGTTCCCATGGTTTCATGCAATTTTTGCCAGAACCTTGAGGTGAACTGCGTCCCTCGATCTGACACAATCTTTTTTGGCACTCCATGGTAACACACGATCCTTGACATGTACAACTCTGCCAATTTGGATCCGCTGTAGCTTTCTTTCACGGGGATGAAATGAGCTACCTTGGTTAGCCTGTCAATGATGACCCATATTGAATCATATCCTGATTGGGTCCTAGGCAATCCCACTATGAAATCCATACCGATTTCTTCCCATTTCCATTCAGGCACTTTGAATGGTTGCAATAATCCCGCGGGTCGTTGATGTTCTGCTTTCACCAACTGGCATGTGTCACATAGGGCAACATGTTCCACGACATCTCGCTTCATGCCATACCACCAATACCTTCTCTTGAGGTCCTGGTACATCTTCGTACTCCCAGGATGAATGGAATAGTCGGAATCGTGAGCCTCCTTCAAAACCAATTCACGGATCTTCTTTACTCCTGGCACACAGATTCTTTTCCCGTGCCACACCGTTCCCTGTTCATCCTCTCTGAAACCAGGGGCTTTATTTTCCTTGATGAGTTGCCTGATTTCTTGTATCTTCTCGTCATTCTTTTGACCATCATGTATGTCTTGCTCTAGTGTGGAGTCCACTTCCATGGCGATGCCTTCACCACTATTCACAAGGCATAGATTGAGCCTTATAACCTCGTCCTTCAATTCTGCAGGTATGTCCTTTAAGCTCAACTTATTGACTTGCACTTTCCGACTTAAAGCATCGGCCACGACGTTTGCTTTCCCAGGATGATAGTTGATGCCCACATCAAAGTCATTGATTAGCTCTAACCATCTCCTTTGTCTGAGGTTGAGATATGGCTGTGTGAAAATGTACTTCAGACTCTTATGATCCGTGTATATCTCTGTCCTCTTCCCCATCAAATAGTGTCGCCAAATTTTCAACGCGTGTACCACTGCGGCTAGTTCTAGGTCATTTGTAGGATAGTTTTTCTCGTGCTTCCGGAGTTGTCGGGATGCATAAGCCACGACATGCCCTTCTTGCATGAGAACACATCCCAACCCGTTTCCAGAGGCATCGCAGTACACCGTGAAATTCTTCTGCATATCTGGCATAACCAACACTGGGGCTGTTGTCAATCTTTTCTTTAGCTCCTGAAAACTCGTCTCGCACTGTGGCGTCCATGTGAATGTGATTCCCTTCTCCAACAGTTTGGTGAGGGGTCTCGAGATCTTAGAGAATCCCTCAATAAACCGTCGATAGTATCCAGCCAATCCAAAAAGCTTCGAACTTCCCCGACATTTTCAGGGGTCTTCCACTTCTGTATATCCTCGATTTTGGCAGGATCCACGGAGATTCCTCCCTCCGAGAATATATGTCCTAAGAAGGGAACTCTCTTCAGCCAAAACTCACACTTGCTCAACTTGGCATATAGTTGGTGTTTTCTCAGCCTTTGCTACACCAACCTTAAATGTTTCTCATGTTCTTCTTCATCTTTGGAGAAGACGAGAATGTCATCTATGAAAACCACCACAAATTTGTCCAGATATTCCATGAATACCTTGTTCATGAGATACATAAAGTACGCCGGGGCATTAGTTAGCCCGAAAGGCATGAAAGTGTATTCATACAATCCGTACCAAGATACGAAAGCTGTCTTGGGAATATCAGATTGCCTTATCTTGAGTTGGTGGTATCCTGACCTGAGATCAATTTTCGAGAACAGACAAGCTCCACTCAACTGATCAAACAAGTCTTCAATGCGGGGTAATGGGTACTTGTTCTTGATGGTTACCTCATTCAAGGCACGGTAATCCACGCATAACCTTTGGGTTCCGTCCTTTTTGGGCACAAATATCACCGGAGCTCCCCATGGTGAGGAACTAGGGCGAATATACCCCTTCTCCGTAAATTCTCTCAAATGATCCTTGAGTTCTACTAGCTGCTTGGAGTCCATCCGATAAGGTCTCTTGTATATCGGGGCTGTTCCATGCACTAGCTCAATTGCGAATTCCACTTCACGATCAGGAGGCATATCTGGCAATTCCTCCAGAAAAACATCTGGATATTCCCTGATGGTCCTGATCTCCTCAACTTTCACTTCAACTTGATTTAATTTAATGTCCCTCCTAGGCTCGTGTATTGTTATGAACTTTACTCTTGTGCCACTAGGGTGAGTTAGTTCCACCGTTCTGGTCGAACAATGGATGATTCCTTTATGTTTGGTCAACCAATCCATACCCAAAATAATATCTATCCCTTGTGAATCTATCACTATGAGGTTAGCAGTAAATACTACCCCATTAATGTCTAGGTTCACTTCGGGACACACTTGTCTTGTCCTTATTTCTCCACCTGGAGAGTTTACGGCTAGCATATGGTTCATTTGTGTTGTTACTAGGTCATGCTTCTTAACAAACCCTTGAGCAATGAACGAGTCGGTAGCACCAGAATCAAACAACAGGGTTGCAATGTGTAAATTGGCAGGAAACTTACCAACTACCACGTCGGGTGCCTCTTGTGCTTCCTCCATAGTGACGTGGTTCACCCGTCCTCTCATTACATTCCGCTGTTGTGGCTGCGTGGGCTTCTTCTTTGGGCACTTATGGGCGTAGTGCCCCACTTCACCACAGCTAAAACATTGCACCCCAACCTTAGGTGCCTGGCCTTTGTTGTCTTGCGGTTGGTTTGGAGGTCCTTGCACTGCTGGTCGAGGTGGATATGCGAGGCGAGGCTGCTGTACAAACTGACGTTGCGGCTGTGCTGTTGTTGCCGGAGGCCTGTAGTTTGGGTTGTACCCTCTTGGTGCTGAGTAGGGTACCGCAGCACAGTTCGTCTGCACTGCAGGTTGCTGCATCAGACGTGGGCGGGTGTTGCTCCCTGAGGCTTGATGTGACCACCCGGCCTTCCTCTTATTCTCATTTTCCAAGGCCTTCAGCTTCCTTTCTACCACAAACGCTCTGTCCACCATCTTTTGGAAGCTTTCATACTCATTTGAGGACATTGCACACTGCATTTCTGCGGTAAGTCCTTCCACGAAACAATCTTGTTTCTGCTCATCAGTCTCTATGTCTCGTGGGGCATAACGGGATAGTTGAGTAAATTTAGTGAGGTATTCCCTCACCGTCATTTTTCCCGGCTGCAGTCCCAAGAACTCCTTCCTCTTGTTTTTGAGTTCACCTCTTGGGATGTAATGGTTGCGGAAGCTACGCTTGAACTCTTCCCAAGTGATGTTCTCAGGGTCATGATGGGCGGCCACATAGGCGGTCCACCAATCAGCAGCAGGTCCATGCAATTGATGAGAGGCAAACAGCACCCTCTCGTACCCTTGGCACTGTATGATCCTCATCTTGCTCTCAATGGTCTTGAGCCAATCATCTGCCTCCAAAGGTTCAGCAGCACTGGCAAACTTTGGAGGTTGAGTTCCTAGAAACTCACTCAACCTTGGTTGGCGTGGTGCAGCTTGTGGAGTTGGAACTTGATGCAAGTTTGCCACCACTTGAGTCGAGTTCTGGATGAGCTGATTTTGATTCTCCAGCATTTGGTGGAGGGGATCAACTCCTTCACGGCGACCACCCCTGTCCTGGCCTCCAGAAAGATGAGGGTTGGAGGCCTCATTGTTGTTGTTGGCGGGGTTGGCAGCACGTCCGTTTCCTCTTCCGGCCATCTGGCATGATCAACCAAGGTTAATTTAAAGCATTACGTATCATCTTACTACTTTCACTTGTTTGTACTTTGAAGTGTTGAGGCTTTGTTACACTTTTCTGAGGGTTCATATCTCACACAAAAATAAATGCAATATTATTTCATGTGGGTTCACACACCAAGCAAAACAATCTGGAGACGAGGCGGTGGACAATTGCTCATGGCTTCCACAACTCACGTCGCACACCAATCATTAACACACCATTAACTAAGATAACGACTCGACTACTCGACATCCTGCTAAACTAAGGGAAAGACTCTACACTACTCGTATTCACTGAGCTGGCTCCACGGGGTCTTTGTAAAGGTCCCAAAATTATGAATACAAAGAAACACTTGTTTGCAAAAGTTGGTTTCATATGTATGAAAATTGGGACTTGTTAAAACTTTTCCCCACATGAGATAACACACATGAGTATTTTGCTTCACCCAAGTCAAATGTTTATTTGAGAACTTGGAACCCCAGAGGGGTCTAAAACAAGGATGGGAAGTTCCCATATGTGTGAGAAAACAAAAATCAGATTTGGAACAATTAGTTCAAACAAAAATTCAAATGAGAAGAACACAATGGAATTCAAAACTGTTGTGCTAAAAATCTCATTTGCAGCAGCCAGGATAAAAATCAGATTTCATATTTGAATTCCTTGAGTCCAAATTAGGGGGTGTGCAAAGTTCCATGATTTATGGAAATAGTTTGCAACCCATTTTTCCAAAATGGACTTTAAATGACAAAGAATTCAAATGCATGTTTGAATTTGGATGAAACCTGCCCAATTATCCAAATGCATACCAGATTTGAATTCCCACAATTGAATTCACTCAACATTCAAACTTGGGAGATATTTGGAGGGGGGATAAGGAGGACTGATCAGTGGGTCCCACATGTCATAGTGGGAACTGAAAATTTGCAAAAGATCTAAGTGTTGGGTCTCTGTTTGCCTCCTTCAGTCGGCACCCGAGACCGAGGGCGCAGCTCCGCTCGACACCGATGCTCAGCCGACAGCCACCTCCTGCTGGATTTCCTCGCGCTGGAGAAGCCGCCCGACCATCTTATACCCTCTGCCGTGCTCCTCTTCGCTCATTCCCGAAGACCAGCACCGCTCTGCTTCTTTCCTCGCGCGAGAAACAGCCGCAGAGGCCGGCGCCGTCCGCTCGATCGGCCACCGCCATAACGTGCGTGTAAAGCCTCGGTTGAGCAGACAAACAACACCACCATCGTCCCCACGACCCCCTCGTGCACTCACCAAGGGCGTTCATGCTCTCCATACTGAGATAACTCGGTTTCAGCGGCGGCCGGAAGAAACCGCCATCCACGGCTTCCGTGGACAGCCTCCTCCAGAGCTTGTCACGACCAAGCGAGGCCACCCTGGGACGCGCAGGAGCTCCGTGCAGCTTCTACCCGAAGCACAGAGCCTGCCTCGGCCTCTCGACAACGAATTTCGAAGATTCTCTCCAGCCGGTGAAAACTGACCTGCGGGTATGAATCGATGAAATTCTCGGGTTATATTCATTTAGAGCTCTGCAAATTTCGCACATAGAACCTAGACTGGTGTAGCAACTTTTCTTCTTCACAAAACGTCGCATGAAACCCATGGTAGACGGCTTGTTTCAAGCTTTTCCATCGGCTACCACAATAAAGGGCATCGGGTGCACGATGAAACCTAGGTTGGAGCCGTTTCCGAGCCCATATGCAGCCATGCCGAGCAGGGCAAACCTCCACTAGTGCTGTAGATCCTTTCCAGGGGACTTCTGGTGGGCTAGAGCATCGGGGCAACGTTGTCGGACTCCCTCAGAGCCGCTGCACCGGTGCGGTGTGGTTTAGGAACCTCGCCGGTCTGGGGAAGTCCCACCATCGTGTTCCTCGGGTTAAAATAGGGCCTGGCGGCGAGTGACAGCTCGGGAGTTGGTCGGAGCGACGAAAACCGGCGAACTCCGGCGAGCCCGGCGGCGCAGAAGCGCGGGGGCGGGAGGTAGACGAAGGTGCTACCGGCCCCACGCGTCAGTCGCACGGAAACAGTGGACCGGATACTCTGTGGCGCGGGATCAGCTGTGACAGCGCGGGAAAACAATTCTGTAGCCCGTGTGGCGCGCTCCCGGCAGCAGACACGTGTCCCTGGTCCCACAGTCAGGTTTAAACTTTTCCCCGGATTTATTCAAATCCCAGATTTTTCACCAAACTTTAGAAGAGCATAACTTTTGCTAGGAACCTCCAAATTTAGTGATTCAAATTGGGTTAGATTCAGATTGACAAACTCTATCCAAATATGCAACCCAATTTGTATGAAAGTCTTTATTTAATTCTGGAAAATTCTTTAAAACTTTTCAGTAAAAGAATTTTATAGGGAGTTTGGGTTATCCAAAAATCCTCAAATTTTGCCAGAGTATTCTATAGGGTGTTATTAGACTCCTGTAAAAGTTTCAGATCATTTGGAGTTGAAATAATCAGGGTAATTCAGATTGTAAGTTCCTGTGTTCAAATGAATACAGAAACATTTTCAGAGAATTTTCAAAACTTGTAAATTCAGTTCTGGGAAATTCTTAGCTCCAAAACTCCTAGAAAAATTCATGTAGACTCTATAAACTATAATTGAAATTGTGGTTCACTGAGTTTGACATGAACATGGATGTTTCCTCAGAATTAATTCATCTCTGACTAAACACTTAGAGAATTATTCTGAATAAACCATACCATGAAATGTGCTAAATTTTGGTCCAGAGGACTTTCTTGTGACAAGGAACTCACATGAAAATTATCAGCTCCATTAGAGCTCTGGATCACCACTGTCATGTGTGATCTCTTAAGGTGATCAACACTTAAGTGGGAAGAAGCACTCAACACTTGATCTTAGTGTTTAAGCCCAACCCAAACCACTAGCACCAGTGTCATTTTAAATTCTTAAACAAAGTTCCAGTTTTAAAATGGTCATTAGATCCTATGAGCAAAAGCTTTTCAATTAAATACATATGCATGATCATAACGTGTAGCATATACGTGAAGAAGGTGAGGAGGACTTGAAGTGAAGATCAAGGAGGGAGGAGAACAAGTGATCAAGCTCCAAGTGATCGTCACTAACTGATTGTAACAGTAGTCACCTGCAAAACAGGCAAGCCCCGGTTTGCATTTGAACCGTTTTATAAAGCATTTTCATTTGTAGAAATCATAGCTTTGCATCGTTGCTTGCATTACGTCTAGGTGATATTGAAAACCCCACTTGCATGACCAGAAACACCTAAGAGAGAAAGGGTAGAATAGCAACTCCTCGAGGGAATTTGGCTACGCTAATGTTAGTAGGAAAGGTCCGGTAGAAGTCGAGTGGTTGGAATCTACTCGCGAGTTTAGGGCTGGTTTACTCGGGACGGGTCCGAATTAGAAAAGATGAGGAAAGTTCACACTTAAGAAATGGAGACCGGGCAGGGAGGTTTAGATGCAGCAGGTTGCAGGCCGTGCGTACATAGCCCTGCCTGTGTCGGTTAAGGCCCGTCCGTGCTTGACCCTGTTGGACAAGTTTGAGTTGTGTACCGGGCACATACTGGCTATATGGGACCCAGGAAACCGATGTACCTTGGGAGATCCATAGTGGAACTTTTCCAACTGCCTTAGGCTTTCGGCGTCAGGGTAGCAGGAGTAACTCGCTCAAGAACATACCACAGCGGGTATGTACCTTGAGGGAGCTTGCGTACTCGGGGCAGTTGGACTGCGTCCAATGTGGAAGATCTTGGGAAAGGTGGCCACGTACAACGTCAGTCGAGGTTGCTGCCGGCAACTCGGAGTACGGGTGTACGTGTCGTGTAGTCCGGGCGTGTACTGATTCGAATCACCGTCGCTCGCGGTTATATGAGCATACTTGCCCACTGCGTCTTGACGTAGTAAGAACTGAATTGTTTATTCTTTGAACTTGATAAGGATGTGCTATAACTTGCATTGCAACCATGATTGAATTAGAGATAGGCTCATTAAAGTTTACTTTCACTTTGTGCAAGGAGCATCTCAACAAAGCATTTCTTGTTTGATTGTGGAGTTGCGATGCTTTTCGGCTCAAGGTCTGCACAATGAGGCTTAAAATATGAAAGTTAAGGACCAACATTAGGCGAGTCCCTTATACAAATCTAGCCGACCCATTTGAAACCATCGTGCATGTAGAGTTTCTTGTTTAGGAGAGACGGGTCAGACTTGCTGAGCCTATGTGCTCACGCTTGCTATATAAGTGGTTTTGCAGGTTAACAACAATGCTGAAAAGAAGGTTGTCCGGTGAGACTCGGGAACTCCCGAGTCAGGTAACACATGGAGAACCCAGCCGCTGCTGCTTGTCATCGTGTCGCTAGCGAGAGGAGTCCGCGGGCTGGACTTCATCTCGGGTGCTCTTAGTTATTCGACGTGAGTTGATAAAGACTTCCGCTGTAGTTACTTGATGTAAAGTATTTACAAAGAAAAACTTGTAAGCTTCCGCTATTGTTTTATGTAATACATTGTTCCTCATATGTGTGTTGTTGGGTGCCGCATAACACGGCACCACCCAATGCGATTCCCGGGCGAGTGGCCTGTCTCGGTTGAGCGGGTCGCGTCAGCGTGGTATCAGAGCTGAGCCCTGTCTCAGTCGGTACCGCGCCCGTCTCAGTTGGTATCAGAGCCGCATTGGGAATAGCACACGAAATAAGGATGGTATTACGACAAAAATTTAGGTTACGGTGAGGATACGGTACTAGGCCCACATAAGGATTACTATTAGTTTAATATGAAGGTGGCAACCTAACTTACTTGTTATGTCGGAAAATCGTGCATCTTGGGACGATTTATGTCTTGGGGGGGTGCACGTAAGCGCTGTCCACCAGTGCGCACAAGCTGAAGGGTGGAGCCCCACGGGTGGCAGGTAACCCGATCCGCTTTAGTATCCTCTACGACTCTTCATGTCGTTTGGGGTACTCGAGCAACGTCTGTCCCAGGCGTGCGTGGTGCAATTTGGGAAACCCCATCACGTGGTTAGTAACGTGAACACGTAGCTCAAGGCGTGTTTGGCTTGAGAACACCTGTGCGAGTGATGACGGACGGGTGTAAGAAATGTATGGATACCGGGTTCGGTGTGCAGCCGGACCTGATGATTGAGTGTGACCTATGCAGGATTAACCACGAAACCGTAGTACGAATAGTACACGTTTGCGAGTGACCGTTTTAGTGCCACCTAAGATACGTTATACCAGTATAATCCGGTTAGGATTTTCTTTTGGTGAGGCTACGTAGTACCGACATGCTTCTTACGGTGCATCAACGCCGTACTAAACATAATAACCCCTTTCCTTTGAAGAAATGACACATGAACTAACTTTCAAATAAAAATGGAAGTTTGAAACAAATATTAGTTACTGAACTCTTGTTTTGAGCTAAGATTCAAATGAGAGGAAGATTAGACTTCAAAGATTTCAAAAACAGAGTGCTCTGTTTTCGGCAGGAATTTGTGCTGGACTTCAACAGAGCATAACTCTGAGTAGCTTGACCCAATTAAGGTGTAAGATACAGCTATGGAAAGATTTTCAAGTGATCTACAACTTCTTTGTAGACCTCCAAAGCTAAATCACATGCTAAATGGGTAGAAAGTTCAGAGTAAGGTAAACTGTCCAGAACCAGGACAGCAACAAAACCTCTCTGGACCTTTCTGTTTCTAAGCCATAACTTTCTGTAGATAAACCCTTAAGAAGCCTATGATACACCATTGGAAAGATTATGAATGTGCAACATTGTTGTAGTTCAAAGTTTGTTCAGGTTCTTATTGTATTTACATATACAACTGTGATAAAATCAGCCATGTACAAAGGAGGTGCTGGCAAATTTTATCCAGGAATTCTGTCATCTTTGGAAAAAAATCATAACTTTTAATCCGGAGATGATCTGAGGGCATATGAGTACTCGTTGGAAAGATACTGAAGTTAACTTTAACTTTGGTATTCAACTTGAGTTATGAAAATGCTCTTAATTAGATCAAAATCTGGAGATAGTGCATAAAGGTCTGTTCTGTACAGATAGGCTGAATAGCTATGCCTACTAAGGAGTTTTGTAAACATGAATTTTGTTACTGCTTTCATAAAGTTTTGACATAATCATGTTTCCATTAGTCTCACATACTGCTGAGTTCTTGCTTAACTCATCTCAACAACATTTTGCAGTATGGTTCGTAATCGCTCTAGGAGTAGGGCCGGAAGTTCTCGTCGAGGTGGTGATGCTTCTATCCCACCATCGGAACCACCATCAACGGGATGGATGGATCTTATGACTCGAGTCGTCGAGTCTAATCAAGAGAATGCTAGGCTACTCCAAGAAGCAACACAAGAACATACACGCTTACTCCAAGCTTTGGTACAGCAAGGCGTACTCCAGAACACGCAACAAGTTGTTCCACCTCGGAACGCTTACCTGGACTTCTTGGCGACTCAACCGCCTATCTTTACTGAAGCCACCGAACCTGTCGAAGCAGATCAATGGCTTCGTGTCATGGAGTCAAAATTTGGAGTATTCCAGTGTGATGATTACCAGAAGACAAAGTTTGCCGCTCAACAACTCCATGGAGCAGCCGGAAACTGGTGGATGGATCATTTTGCCACCATTCCGGAGGACCATCAAGTGACATGGAGGGAGTTTTGTGAAGCCTTTCGTACCCGTTACATACCACTAGGTATTGTCAAGGCAAAGCGGGAGGAATTTTTGGGCTTGAAGCAAGGGGACATGAGTGTCCTCGAGTATGTCAGAAGATTTAATCTTTTGGCCCAATATGCTCCCGAATATGTGGCGAAAGAAGAGGCACGGTGTGACCTATTTTTCCATGGTCTGAGTGCCATATTACGGGAAAAGCTGGCTGTACACAATAACGGCAATTACACCGACATGGTCAATGCAGCTTTCATTCAAGAGAAGCCGACACTTGAGTGGCAAGCGGAGAAGAGAAAGATGAGTAAGATCGAGCAGGCTAGCACAAGTCATGTGCCTCAGAAGTACCGTTTGGTGTATCAAACGCCACCCGGTGAAAGACGGAGGCCACCTGTACGATCAACTCCTCAGAGATTGATTACTGGTCAAGTTTTACAACTTGCACCACCTCCACAGCCGCAGCATCAGACGGTGGTTTGTGCTCCATCGCTGCAGCCATATGTACCTAGCAGTCCACCGCAAGTCAACGAAGAACCGAAGAGGCATCCGTGCCTTACTTGTGGGCGTAAGGGTCATTATGCTAGGCAATGTCTGGAGGGATTTCGAGGCTACGGGTCATCGTGTTTACAACAATACGACCCGTACCTCAATCTGCAGATAGGAGGGCAGATAAGGGGCAACATTCACTATACTGTGATTGATGATGTTCCGGAAGGAGAAGCCGCTTTAGCAGGGATATTTTCTCTGAATCAGCTACCGGTTTTAGTTCTCTTTGATTCCGGTGCCACACACAACTTCATTAGCCAATCTTTTGTGGCTCAACATCAGCTCCAAACCGTTTATACAAAGAGGCAATACCTCATATCTTCGCCCGGGGGCAGCAGTACCGCAAGCGAGGTTGTATCCCGAGCACCTCTTTGTTTGGGGGGTAAAATATACCCTACGACCCTGATTATTCTTGAAGGTCTGAAGATCGACATCATTTTGGGGATGTCGTGGTTGAATTACCACAGAGCGGTTCTTAACATCAGCTCCAGGACCGTTGAGCTCAACTCCCCACAGCACGGTCTTCATGTATTAATTCTGGGCGCCAGACGGCAGCAGATTGCAACAGTGAACCACACGGAAGTTGTCAAGATAGAGGACATTCCGGTGGTACATGAGTATCCGGATGTGTTTCCCGACGATTTACCGGGCATGCCGCCCAAGCGAGACGTTGAGTTCAAGATCGAACTTATACCGTGAACAACACCGATATCACGAAGGCCGTACAAGATGGCACCCAATGAACTGGCAGAATTGAAGACACAGCTGAATGACCTAATAAGCAAGGGCTTTATACGACCGAGTTCGTCACCTTGGGGTTGTTCAGCGTTGTTTGTCAAGAAAAAGGACGAAACACTACGGCTTTGTGTTGATTATCGTCCTCTGAATGCTGTTACCATCAAGAACAAGTATCCACTACCTCGCATTGATATGCTCTTCGATCAATTAGTGGGTGCGAAGGTATTTTCGAAGATGGATCTTCGGTCCGGATATCATCAGATTAAAATCCGGGCAGAAGATATTCCGAAGACGGCATTCTCAACGAGATACGGGCTGTATGAGTATCTCGTTATGTCTTTTGGTTTGACCAACGCCCCGGCACACTTTATGTACCTGATGAATTCAGTGTTCATGCCGGAGTTGGATAAATTCGTCGTGGTCTTCATCGACAATATCTTGGTGTACTCCAAGTCAGAGGAAGAACATGCTGAACATCTGCATATTGTGCTACAAAGATTGCGAGATCATCAGCTCTATGCAAAATTCAGCAAGTGTGAATTCTGGATTAATCAACTACCTTTTCTCGGACACATTATTTCAGCGGAGGGCATCGCTGTAGATCCGAGTAAGATTATCCAAGTACAGAAATGGGAGTCACAAAAGTCAGTACATGAAATCCGAAGCTTCCTCGGTTTAGCGGGTTACTACCAGAGGTTTATTCCGAGTTTCTCCAAGATTGCTAAACCGGTGACGGAATTATTAAAAAAGAATACTAGATTTGTGTGGGGTGCTGCGTGTGAACAAGCTTTCAAGACCTTAGTGAAGCATCTCACAACAGCCCCAGTTCTTGCTCAGCCGGATACAACGAAGCCATTCGACGTTTATTGCGATGCATCTGGCATCAGTCTTGGCTGCGTGCTGATGCAAGAAAGACGAGTGGTCGCTTATGGATATCGTCAACTCAGAACTCACGAGCAGCATTATCCAACTCATGATCTTGAGTTAGCTGCCGTGGTCCTTGCTTTGAAGATGTGGATGCATTACTTGCTCGGAAATCTTGTACACCTCTATACCGACCACAAGAGCTTGAAGTACATCTTCACACAGAAAGAATTGAACATGAGGCAACGAAGATGGCTAGAGCTCATTAAGGATTATGAACTAGAGATTCATTATCATCCAGGAAAGGCGAATGTGGTCGCCGATGCGCTTAGTCGTAAGGCGCATATCCATCACCTAACTATTGCTGAAATGGATGATGAAGAACCAAGCCTCCGTGTCATTCCGTATGGAGCTCTCTATAATCTTGCTCTCATTCCTACCATCCGAGAGGATATCATTGAAGCTCAGCGAAAAGACAAGGGTATGTCTCACATACGGCGGAGGATAGACAATGGAGAAATGAAGTGCTTCCGGAAGGACGATGAGGGTACTTTGTGGTTTAACGACCGGATTGTAGTACCCCGGGATATGAGACTACGGAAGAAAATTTTGGACGAAGCTCATTTGTCCAAGTTTTCCATTCATCCCGGCAGTAATAAGATGTACCAAGATCTCCGGAAGAAGTTTTGGTGGACACGTATGAAACGTGAAGTCGCAAAGTACGTTTCAGAGTGTGATACGTGTCGAAGAGTCAAGGCCGACCATATGAAGAAGTCAGGCCTGTTGCAGCCATTGCAAGTACCGGCATGGAAGTGGGAAGACTTGAGTATGGACTTCATCGTCGGGTTGCCGATGACCTCCCACAACCATGATTCGATTTGGGTAATCGTGGACCGGTTAACCAAATCAGCACATTTCATCCCTGTGCATACTAGGTACAACGCAAAGCAGTATGCGGAGCTATACATAGCACGGATCTTGTGCTTACATGGAGTTCCCCACACCATCGTGTCAGATAGAGGATTGCTGTTTGTAGCTCGTTTCTGGGAACAGCTACACACCTCCTTGGGGACAAAGTTGATTAGAAGCTCTGCATATCACCCTCAATCCGATGGGCAAACTGAGAGGGTGAATCAAATACTAGAGGATATGCTAAGAGCATGTGCCATCCACCACGGTAAGAGCTGGGATGATCACTTACCACTGGCGGAGTTCTCGTACAACAACGGATATCAGACGAGCATTAAGATGGCACCATATGAAGCTCTATACGGCCGGAAGTGCCGTACACCCTTGAACTGGTGCGAATCCGGTGAACGAGTAACATTCGGGGTTGATCTTGTCAATGAACCCGAAGAGAGAGTTCGGATAATACAAGAGAACCTCAAAGCTGCCCAATCTCGTCAAAAGAGCTACGCGGACCAGAGACGTCGACCGCTGCATTTCGAAGTCGGAGAGCACGTGTATCTTCGTGTGTCTCCGATGAAGGGGATTCATCGGTTCGGTGTCAAGGGGAAACTTGCTCCCCGATTCATCGGTCCATTTCCTATCACGGAGAAGTGAGGGACTGTAGCCTACCGGCTGGAACTACCGGCAAGCCTTGCCGGTATTCACGACATATTTCACGTGTCCCAGCTGCGGAAGTGTCTCAAGTTTACAGCTGCCATCCGCACCGAAGACATCGACGAGTTGAAGCCGGATCTCACCTATGTTGAGCAACCTGTACAGATTATCGACGAAAAGACCCGGACCACCAGGAACCGGACTTTGAAATTTTACAAAGTCCTGTGGAGTAATCATACCCCGGAAGAGGCGACGTGGGAATCCGAAGATTACATCCACAAGAATTATCCGGAGCTTTTGTCATAAACCTTGTAATTACCTCCCACCTCGTTCCTCTTTTGAATCTCGGGACGAGATTCCTTTTAAGCGGGGAGGAATGTAAAGGTCCCAAAATTATGAATACAAAGAAACACTTGTTTGCAAAAGTTGGTTTCATATGTATGAAAATTGGGACTTGTTAAAACTTTTCCCCACATGAGATAACACACATGAGGATTTTGCTTCACCCAAGTCAAATGTTTATTTGAGAACTTGGAACCCCAGAGGGGTCTAAAACAAGGATGGGAAGTTCCCATATGTGTGAGAAAACAAAAATCAGATTTGGAAAAATTAGTTCAAACAAAAATTCAAATGAGAAGAACACAATGGAATTCAAAACTGTTGTGCTAAAAATCTCATTTGCAGCAGCCAGAATAAAAATCAGATTTCATATTTGAATTCCTTGAGTCCAAATTAGGGGGTGTGCAAAGTTCCATGATTTATGGAAATAGTTTGCAACCCATTTTTCCAAAATGGACTTTAAATGACAAAGAATTCAAATGCATGTTTGAATTTGGATGAAACCTGCCCAATTATCCAAATGCATACCAGATTTGAATTCCCACAATTGAATTCACTCAACATTCAAACTTGGGAGATATTTGGATGGGGGATAAGGAGGACTGATCAGTGGGTCCCACATGTCATAGTGGGAACTGAAAATTTGCAAAAGATCTATGTGTTGGGTCTCTGTTTGCCTCCTTCAGTCGGCACCCGAGACAGAGGGCGCAGCTCCGCTCGACACCGATGCTCAGCCGACAGCCACCTCCTGCTGGATTTCGTCGCGCTGGAGAAGCCGCCCGACCATCTTATACCCTCTGCCGTGCTCCTCTTCGCTCATTCCCGAAGACCAGCACCGCTCTGCTTCTTTCCTCGCGCGAGAAACAGCCGCAGCGGCCGACGCCGTCCGCTCCATCGGCCACCGCCATAACGTGCGTGTAAAGCCTCGGGTTATATTCATTTAGAGCTCTGCAAATTTCGCACATAGAACCTAGACTGGTGTAGCAACTTTTCTTCTTCACAAAACGTCGCATGAAACCCATGGTAGACGGCTTGTTTCAAGCTATTCCATCGGCTACCACAATAAAGGGCATCGGGTGCACGATGAAACCTAGGTTGGAGCCATTTCCGAGCCCATATGCGGCCATGCCGAGCAGGGCAAACCTCCACTAGTGCTGTAGATCCTTTCCAGGGGACTTCTGGTGGGCTAGAGCATCGGGGCAACGTTGCCGGACTCCCTCAGAGCCGCTGCACCGGTGCAGGGTGGTTTAGGAACCTCGCCGGTCTGGGGAAGTCCCACCATCGTGTTCCTCGGGTTAAAATAGGGCCTGGCGGCGAGTGACAGCTCGGAAGTTGGTCGGAGCGATGAAAACCGGCGAACTCCGGCGAGCCCGGCGCCGCAGAAGCGCGGGGGCGGGAGGTAGACGAAGGTGCTACCAGCCCCACGCGTCAGTCGCACGGAAACAGTGGACCGGATACTCTGTGGCGCGGGATCGGCTGTGACAGCACGGGAAAACAATTCTGTAGCCCGTCTGGCGCGCTCCCGGCAGCAGACACATGTCCCTGGTCCCACAGTCAGGTTTAAACTTTTCCCCGGATTTATTCAAATCCCAGATTTTTCCCCAAACTTTAGAAGAGCATAACTTTTGCTAGGAACCTCCAAATTTAGTGATTCAAATTGGGTTAGATTCATATTGACAAACTCTATCCAAATATGCAACCCAATTTGTATGAAAGTCTTTATTTAATTCTGGAAAATTCTTTAAAGGTTTTCAGTAAAAGAATTTTAGAGGGAGTTTGGTTTATCCAAAAATCCTCAAATTTTGCCAGAATATTCTATAGGGTGTTATTAGACACCTGTAAAAGTTTCAGCTCATTTGGTGTTGAAATAATCAGGGTAATTCAGATTGTAAGTTCCTGTGTTCAAATGAATACAGAAACATTTTCAGAGAATTTCCAAAACTTGTAAATTCAGTTCTTGGAAATTCTTAGCTCCAAAAATCCTAGGAAAATTCATGTAGACTCTATAAACTATAATTGAAATTTTGGTTCACTGAGTTTGACATGAACATGGATGTTGCCTCTGAATTAATTCATCTCTGACTAAACACTTAGAGAATTATTCTGAATAAACCATACCATGAAATGTGCTAAATTTTGGTCCAGAGGACTTTCTTGTGACTAGGAACTCACATGAAAATTCTCAGATCCATTAGAGCTCTGGATCACCACTGTCATGTGTGATCTCTTAAGGTGATCAACACTTAAGTGGGAAGAAGCACTCAACACTTGATCTTAGTGTTTAAGCCCAAC